>OU342523.1:507378-5507378 GCA_910589475.2 Bembecia ichneumoniformis
CCCACACACACCCACCCACCCACACACACCCACCCACCCACACACACACACACACACACACACACACCCACACCCACACACACACACACACACACACACACACACACACACACCCACACACACACACACACACACACACACACACACACACACACACACACACACACACACCCACACACACACACACACACACCCACCCACACACACACACACACACACACACACACACACACCCACACACACACACACCCACCCACCCACACACACCCACCCACCCACACACACACACACACACACACACACACACACACACACACACACACACACACACACACACACACACACACACACACACACACACACACACACACACACACACACACACACACACACACACACACCCACACACACACACACACACACACACACACACACACACACCCACACACACACACACACCCACCCACCCACACACACCCACCCACCCACACACACACACACACACACACACACACACACACACACACACACACCCACCCACCCACACACACACACACACACACACACACACACACACACACACACACACACACACCCACACACACACACACCCACCCACCCACACACACCCACCCACCCACACACACACACACACACACACACACACACACACACACACACACACACACACACACACACACACACACACACACACACACACACACACACACACACACACACACACACACACACACACACACACACACACACACATATTTTCGCGGGTTGAATTCTTGTACACTTAGTGACTAAAATCCAAAAATGTTTTTCCATGGAAACATGTTACCTATAATGTACATTTTTTTTAAATCTTTATTTGGGGGCTTTTCCATAAAGGACATGTCGCCTCATTGGGCACGGTCATACATACACTTCACTAAATTATATGTTATTATCAAATCTTTTATAGTAAATCTTGAACAGTTCCCTGGCATCATCGGATAACGGGAATGCCAGGGCGCTGTTCAAGTCACCCACTTGCGACATAAATTGGCCTCTGGAGCCGAGCCTACGCACCCTATCATCCTCCACAATGTTAACACACCTTTAACACGTGATATACATCCTCCACAATGTTGCACTCAGCATATAATGTACATTTGAAATTGGGATGTCAATAGCTACCATCTGTAAAGGTTTTTCTAAAATATTGGAATTGCTGGCGTATGCTTTATTATTTTCTCGAGTTGAATAAGTGGCGCGAATGTGTTGCTTCGCATTCTGTCTTTTACCAAAAGTGATTACATAATTAAAATGAAAATTCACATATATTTAGATATTTTAAAGACGTCTCCCCAATAATGTCGAGGACGTAGTGCAAGCCCATTAGGTAGATGCGGCGCCCATAAATCTCTTAAAACGTCGCACCTTTTCAATAAAACATGGAGTCGGGCGTGGGCGACTGTTTTCTGAATAAAATAACCCTATTTTTTGGTTTTATTTCCTTGTTTACATCAATATGTCTCAAGTGAGACTAGTGGTTGTCGATCACAGATTTATGAAGATGCATTGATCAAGTGAAAATTGACGAGCCCGTTCGATGAGTGGTTAGGATGCTTACCTTAACGCTCTGTTCTAGGGTTCCCGGGTTCGATTCCAGGCAGGGTCAACTTTGAAAGTTGGCACTGGTCTGGATCTGGAAAGTTTCTCAGTCATTTGGGCAGCCCATCTGGCGGCAATACTACCGTGAAATAACTGCACGTGTGCTGTTGTGTTTCGGTGGGTGAGTAAGTGATGCCAAAGCCCATTTCCCTAACCCTTCCCAATCCCCTATCCTTAATCCTACTGTAGTCGGCAGCGCACTTTCAGCACCTGTTCCGTTTGTATAGTGTAGGCGAGCGAAGGTAGCCACCCACCATCAAGTGGACCCTCAGCTTGTCTGCCAATCTTAACATAAAAAAAGAAAGAAAATCTGGTTGGCGGTTTTAATAATAACCACGTTTTAATTTTTAATAAACCTAGCACACTAGTTTTAATTTTTTTTAATGATATTTATACTTATTTAAAAAAAAAAACAAGATGGCCAAATAAAACATGTATAATAAAATAAATGTAAAAAATATAATAATAAATGTAAAAAGGGTTCATCTCGAAACGTTTTGACCACTTGCTGTCAGTCATTCAGTCAGAGCCAATTGCCCGGCCCTTAGTTCTTCAGGGATCCGGTAATTTATAGACGTCGATGGAAACCCACCATCAAATAGAGCCACCATCTTTGAAAAATCAACTTTTCAAATTTGGCTCTGGTCTGGATTTGGAAAGTAGTGGCAGGGCACACTGCGTTTTCGCAGTCATTTGGGCAGCTCGTCTGGCGGCAGTAACCACCCCCTTACAGAAGACCACCGTGAAATAACAGCACGTGTGTTGTTGTGTTTCGGTGAGTGAGTAAGGGATGCTAGAGCCCATTTCCCTACCCACTCCTAATCCCTTACCCTTAATCCTATTGCAGTCGGCAGCGCACTTGCAGCAGCTTTGGCGTTGCTTGTGTTATAAGCGACGGTAGCCACTACCATCAAGTGGACCGTCTTCCTGTCTGCCGACCTTAACATAAAAAAGAGAATAAGCGTATCTTGCCCCCATTTCATAAAAAATCCGAATGACAGATCCTTTTATTTGGAGTCGTGATGAGCACCGAATTTCCAAATGTAATAATAAAGGCACTTTACCTACTTGCGAACGATTCATCACACCGTCCAATGTTCTTAATGAACTAGATAATTCGTATTCTGGATGACGGATGGTATTAGTTGACCACTCGCCAGTTGTTTGCTCTCCTTCTCCCATCGCCGAGGGACTGATCTATTAACTGAATATTTCATATAAATATTTGTTAGGCTTTTTGATTAATTGGACATTTGATTATTAACACGACAATCATGTTATTGTTTGTCATTTCACACGTATTTTTCAGGCAGAGTTGCAAAATTAACACAATTTGTTGTATCTTAATATTGCAGGATAATACTCAATTGGAAACATACGAGGGCTGTTCCAAAAATTGTTAGCCACAGAGTAAATGTTACTTCTTTTTTCCTGAAACTATTTTAAATGCAAACCTCCTTTCAATAAAATCATTGGCTGGCTATAAATGTTTTTTTTTTTTAAATATTTAAAAAAAATATCTATCGTTCTTCTTTGTTTGCAACAAGGGCGTCTCGCGGGAAGCTTTTCGTTCTATGATTTTCTATGATTATAAACGCGAGTTAACCTTCAAGAAATCCCACGAAAATTTACAAGCTGCCTTTGGGGAGTCTGCTCCTGGGTTAGCAACAGTCAATTATTGGTTTCGTGAATTTAAACGTGGTCGAGAGAACCTAAAGGATGACCCCGTCCGTGGCATTCTTTTTCACCAAGATAACGCGCCCGCTCACACAGCTGCTAGAACCGTGGACAATTTGTCAACTTCGGGAGTACAAATATTACCCCATCCTCCGTACAGTCCATATCTGCCTCCGTGCGATTTTTTTTATTTCCCACAGTAAAAAAAATTCTTCGGGGACGAAAATTTAACACCGCAAGCGACGCCGTCGAAGAATTTCGTAGTATAGAGGTTCATGTAATGCATCCTCCGTGATGTACTGGCATGCATTCGAATCTGTTTTAAATATTTAAATTCGGACGAGAAGTTGACACGCAATGAAAAAGAAACAGGTGCAGGGAGACGACGACGAGCATTCAGACGGGGACTGCGAGGATCGAAAGAGCAGACACAGGATTTCAAGATTTTCTCATCTTCACATTGATCAGCAAAAGTCCTGGAAGATCTCAAGAGGAACATTTTTAGTGACAGTGTTTTGTGAATATATAAGTGTACATAGTGATGTGTAAAATGTAAATATTTTGATTTTTTATGGTGAAATTTTATTCTTTATATTTGTGAGTGTTTATTTTGTGAATATATTTCTTGTGTACAGACAATAAACAGTTTTTATTTCTTGTGTTTTTGGAGTCAGTTTATAGATTAGCTTGAAAGTAGGACAAAAGCTCTTACAGTAGGTTATTTTTGGACCTCCATCAAGATGAGTTTTTTAAATGCTTTGAGGACTGGTTTACTCGAATGCATAAGTTCGTAGGGGTTGGAGGGGAATATTTTGAAAATCTGTAAATAAACTTTTTTGATATTCTAACTATTATTTATTTCATTAAAAACTTTTAAAACAGCCCTGGTACATCTAATTATAAAAATAAAAATAAATAGTTAAATGTGATGTTAAGCGAAAAACTCGAGAACGACTGAACCTAAGTCCGGGGAGTGTTCTTATGAAGAGAAGAATTGGAAAAACTTCCGGGAAAATAGCGTCCGTGCGAAGCCTGAGACGAGTCTTTAGGGTCTTATATCAATCACTGCAATTGTGTTAACGAAGGGTGTTATATTTTACGTATCATTCCATATATCTCCACTTGTAAAAATTTAAATTTCGAATCCATAAAAACTGAATGAAATTGCATCAGGTATGCTATGTTTGTCTGTTTTTTGTGCATTTGTGCACGCTAATCTCAGAAATGGATTAACTGGTTTGAATGCAGTTTTCACTGATGTATTGTAATAAGCTTATTTCATTCCAATCCGCCGCCCACACTTCTCTCGGCCCCTTTGTCGTCATACCCTGCGCCCCCTGTACCGCCATTATTTTATAATATGTAGGTATAAATATAGATTTGTTTATTAGTCATTAGTTTAGCTGAAAGATGAATTTTTTTGTTGTACTGAGAACAAAAGGGTCGAAATTCAAATAGGTTATATAAGGTATGTAACCGTAATAAAGCGTTCTGCGTCAAATCAGTTAGCGGTGAAGCGGTCACATTAGGCGCAGATTTACGAGAACCCGCTGAGTTTCGGGATCGAATGTTACTTGAGGAACTCGAAGATTTTTCACCGGATCCTCGTTAGTCGATGGTCACGACGACGCTGTACTAAAGTTTTAGTCACTCTTTACAAATTAAACAATAATTAGAAAAAAATGGTGGTAACTGCAATACCAAATGGATGTGATGGTAAAGGGGATGCTAGTGCTGAAGATCCCGATATGATAAAATCTAAGGAAATATGGGAATGAACTGTGTTCTTCCATTGTTATTTTGAAACGTGTCTTTTGGAAACCATGGTTCTCACCACATAAGAACGTTATTCTTTATTGAAAATTATACATTAATCTGAATCTATCGATTTGATCCAATATTTTTTGTTGTGGTGACAGCTTTTTATATGATGTCGAAACAGTCCAAGCAATGGTTAAAAAAATCTTTGTTCCAGTGAACTAAACTTGAATGAATACATTTACGAGTACTACCAGTTCGGAATGCATATTCTATGAGGAAGAACTGGGAAGAACCTTATAGTTCTCTTTTAAACTCAAGCAGCTCCATCAATTTAGAAGTCCTAGATCACAAGAAATGTAGGACGCAAGTGCGTTGATAGAGCAAAGGATAAGAGACAAGGTCCTTTTCCTAAAGGCCTAACCTTTTAAGGCTCTGGCATCCCATACTCAATACAAACTATGACAGTATCAGAAACAATTTCAGAAGACCTGGTATATGCATCGAACTATAATAAGCATCAACTATAATATGTTTATTGTAGTTCGATGGGTATATGCTTTTTTATATATCATAAGCACGGACATTGTGTCCTACGTTCAGAATTTGGGTAGATTATTTCCAAAATCGAGTTTTGTTTTTGTGGTAACACGAAAGACCAGGAGGGTCCACGTTTATTATCCTCTCAGGATTTCTGGAATAAAGGTGATCATTAAATACGAGTCCACAAGTACCATAAAATTGTACTCACGCCCTGGACGAAGTTGTTGAATGAGGGATTACATATTACGTGGACGATTGAAATACGCCTGTATAACACGGTCCCTAGCCATATCGCCGATTTAATAGTATGCAGATTCAAAATGGCGCTAAAATTTCAATCATTTAAAGGCAGATGTTACTCGTTTAATGATTACTGGACTGAAAACTGAAGTACCAGTTTTGTAGTGTAACTGATTTTATAACTAGTGAATGGTACTAGTTTTTCCCGGCGACTTCATCTGCCTATCTTTATAAATAATAACATATGTATTATCTTAATATATAAATTATATTTCTGTAAGTATCCATAATAGTTCAGTAGTTTTAGAGTAAAAGAGTAACAAACATCCTTACATATATACGCATTTTTAATATTTCTAATAGACACAAAATAAATGTACCCGAGCAAAATAAGACCTAAACTAAAGTAATTGAAAGCATTTACTAAGTGTAAATATTAAAGTTAAGTAAAAAAGTAAATTAAGTAGCAAAATTAGTAAGGGAAATTCACACCGAGTTCCGTATTTAGAAACTATAGTATAGTAGACGCATTATCAACTGAGTCGTCGAGCAATAAACGTCAATGGTGATAGGAATGTGCATATAAGTGGTACGAAAACCGGCCAGATTCGATACAATCGACTCGCAAATCTAGAAAACTAATAATGTACTCGAACTTTACTGCCTAATGCTATCCTTTTTTGTTATGTACATTTTCCCAGAAGCAAGTTTGTATGGGAAAAATAATATATTTTTTAATTTATCAAAAACTCGAGATTTGTACTTGTATACTAAAACTCAACCGTGTACACTGTTTCTTTGTTACGTCTAAACAAACATTTTACAAGATAAAGATAAGATCTGCGAGTTCAGTACAATGATGCGTTTAGGGTGCTGATGGGACTTCCACGATTTTGTAGTGCATCGGGGATGTTCGCCGAGTCGCGGGTCGACTGTTTCTATTCGATAATCCGGAAGCGGTGTGCATCCCTGGTGCATAGGGTTCGGGCCAGCTCCAGCTGCATCCTGAGCGCATTTGCTGCTAGGCTTGACTGTCAGTACCTGAACCACTGTTGTATGGTTCATGTACTGACTAATAAACATATGTAATACTAACATAGATTTTAAGTTGTTACTAACGTAATATGATCCTTGTTGGTCCAAATAAATAAATTATTATTATTATTATTATTATTATTAAAATCTGATTTGTTCTTGTAATTATAAATCGTTTTATGGATGTTGCCAACTCCCTGAGTCACGATGTTGACCTTTTTAACGACGCATTTTCCAAAATTAAAAGACTTATCCTTGTCCGTGGTTCAGATAATTGACATTAGTTTATTTTTGACATTTATTCCAAATTTCCAATTTAATATTTCTGTTTAAATTTTTTTTTTTGACAATTTTTTTTTTTTGACAAATTTTTGATAATTTTTTTGGTAGTTTTTTTTTTTTTTTTTTTTTTTTTTTTTCTCTAAATTCATTGCCGGGACGCTACTTTAACTTTTATTGGCGTAGGCTGTGCCTCCTATAATTGCGGCGGCATCTGCCATGTTATTTTTTTTCCGTCGCTTGCTGTATGTTTTTTTTTTGGTGCCTGCCTCGTTGGAGGCCATGTAACAATAAATAAATAAATAAATAAATAAATAAATAAAAAACAAATTGGTCTAAGACGTTACAAACTTTTGTTTTCATATAGCGAAAAATTACACATAATATCGTATCAGGTTATCGACACGCGCCTCCGTACTATACCATTCCATAAGACCTGCTGATAAAAATGATTTATTACCTGATGACTCAGTTGATAATACGTCTACTATAGCGTCTACTATAGCGTCTACTATAGCGTCTACTATAGTAGACGCATTATCAACAGTATCAACTCCCGTGTGCTGTTGTGTTTCAGTGCATAACCCATTCCCTTTTCATCTCCTTGTTATTTTTCTGTTAATCTCGGCACACTTACAACGTCTATTACATTGCTTATGCTAATTGGCGACGGTGACCACCTATCATCAAGACGACCACGAGTCTGCCTGTGGATCTGTACATAAAAATGAAACAAACAGATAAAGCAAACTACAACAAATATGTACACAATAGAATATTAAAATTATATTATTACTCCCGAGATACAGGTGTCCAACCTAGTTCGGGAGTTAGAGAACTATCATTCTTTGTTAAAACTTGCATCCACTTATAAAATGTGTAATTAAGCTTGTTTAAGTGTAAAATTATGCTGAAATAAATAAATTATTATTATTATTTTTCTCATTTTAACTCATCTCCCCCTCTAAAAGCCAAAATGAGGGGGAGACGGTGTAACCCCCGACAGAAGCACAGTCGGTCGGGGTTCAGGGCGACAAGGACAGAAACCGACGTACTATCCTGGCTGTATCGAGCAGCACCGCTCTCTGCATCTGGCCCGGGAGGGAACCGCCACGGAATCCCAACCGCCCCAGGTTATCCCTGAGACTGACTGGGATCAGACCATTTACGGACAGAACAACTGGGATGATTTCAACGGATGCCACGGCCCACATGTCGACAATCTCGTGGGCCAAGTCGAGGTATTTCCTCCTCTTCTCGGTTTCAGCCTTCACGAGACCATCGTCATGGGGGATAGTGACATCCACCAAAAACACCCGCGACTGCTCCCGGTCCATCAACACGATATCAGGTCTATTCGCTAGAATAGTCCTGTCCGTGATGATGGGCCGGTCCCAGTAGAGCTTGGCACGTCTGTTCTCGAGGACTGGTTCTGGCGAGTACCGGTAGTAAGGTATCCTCCGCTCAAGGAAGCCGTATTTCAGAGCGAGCTCCTGATGCAGGATTCTGGCCGCTTGGTTGTGCCTGTGCAGATACTCAGTGTTGGCAAGCGCCGAACAACCGGAGGTGACATGTCGGAGAGTCTCTCCAGGATGGCGACATATTGTTATTATTATTATTATTATTAAAAGCATTAACGATTATTATACTGCTAAGGATATATTGGACAATTAAATTAAATATTTTAAAACTGAAAAAAGTAAAATTAACAATAAAATAGCATAAAAAAATCTTTAACTCCATTCACTAATACATTTGCACAAATAGCATTTGCGAGGGCTCGGAACGGAAGATAGGAATTGAAAATACCTCTACTAAAACCATTAGATAAGATATCTACGTACCTACTCTTTTAAATGAACTGAAAAATGTTTGAATAGTATGTACACAGCTTGTATTATATATATTTACGAAACAAATGTTAAATTATAAAAATGTACTAATATTAAAGGCAAAATTATATTAACTGATAAAATCTACACTAATAGATTTGATTTATTGTAAGTATGTTTGTTTGTAACTGTAAAGCTACATTATCGGCCCTTAACATAGGCCATAACAATAGGGGATCGGACAGTAATCAGATTAAAATCTAAAATGTACTTAGAAAGAAAATATATAATTTTTTACGATTATTTATCGAATAATAATTTAATATAATTCATTTAAATATTTTTTAATGAAGAAATAAAATTTTATTATTTACAATATTTTTAATCTATACTGAAACACCGATCACAGTGCGTGACGTCATTTGTGGGCAATCATTGTCTTATGCCAATGCAGCTGTTTTGTTGTGATATGACCACAAATGACGTTACGCGCTCTCAGCTAACTATCGTGGCGTTTTGGCGGCATTGTCAAACAAACAATATTAAAACATGATTTTGAGTACCTAAAAGGCTACAAATAAATAAAATAGTATTTTTTATGGGAATAAATATCCATGAAGATTAATTTAAAACACTTTCTGAAAATTTGTCCGATCCCCTATTATATTAAAAAATAGAGAAGTCCCTACGAAAATTACGAAAATGTAATAAAAGCAATCAAAAAATTTGCCTATAAAGTCATTATTTGGCTTACGCTGCGAAAACTATAAAATAATATACTGAATGTTTATAGTAGGTACTCATCATTAACCACAAAAAAAAAGTTTGCGAGCCTATCATAGGTAAGTTACAATAACCGTTTTTTTGGTAAATTAACATGATATTAATCCTTATCAAGTTGATTCCTCGGTTGTTACTTTTGAATTTCTTTAAATAAAAATTAAAGAAACATAAGCATCCAAATGAATACAACTTCTACTAAATCTGGTGAAAAAAGTCCCAACATAATTAAACCAAGTATATTTTTTAGAGTTGGTATTCCTGAGACAGTTGGTATCCCCGATGGAAGAGGTGTCCACCGAGCAATATAAGTTCTCCGAGTCATCGCTCACACTCGTGAAATAAGCTGACAACATAAACTAGGCGACTCACGTAATGGAATGGACTAACTTTGATAGCTTCCTCGGCGCACTTTCTCTTGTTCAGCCTCGTCCTTCTTGTTTACTTCGAACGTGAACTGCATACCATCGATTTGTGTTGCACTATGTAATATTAAGTACTGAGTAGTGCACGACCTACTCAGGTCCAAACCCATGCACTTTTAACTTATTCATTTATTTATATTTAACGCACTAACATTATTATACATTGTCTATATAAATAAAAATGGATCTTCGAAATGTATGTACGCCCATACCTTTCGAACGGGTAAACCGATTTTAATTCGGTTTTGACTAATGGAAAGAGGGATAAACGGGGAATGTTCACATATATAAAAATTGCATCACGGGCGAAGTCGGGGGCGGGCAGCTAGTTGTTTGGATACTTTAAGATAATGGATACAGATTCATTATGCAAGCATGATACAGCTTCATTATTTTTATCTTATTTCCTAATTCTATAGGCTCTTTGGACTCTTTGACTCTTTTACAAGCAATGAGAACTGTCATCGATTATGTAAAGAAGAATGTAAATCCCCCGCCGCATATTACTGTCTCTTTATATGCGTGTATGTTCGCGATAATCTCAAAAACTACTAAACAGATTTTCTAGCGGTTTTCACTAATGGAAAGAGCGATAAACGAGGAAGGTTTAAAATAAAATCGCTGTCCAACTTTGTATGTTTGTGTTTATTCCAGTATTCGCATCTGCGGTGATAAAAACTATAGGTAGGCTCTTTAGACGAACGACAGCGGAAGAACAACATGTTTTCGATACTGGAAACATTCTAAATGCAATAATCGATACTGGCAAATGCTTGGCATATCATGGGTGCAGATGAAAACCAATTTTGCGTCGAATAAGAAAGGGAATGGAAGTGCTAAGAACGATAAAAGAGAGGAAGCTGTCATAATGTGGGGAGAAAGTTACGATATTCTTTAACTAGATGCAAGGAAAAGTACAGGGCAAACGTAGCAGAGGCAAGAGAATGACATCTTATTTAAGAATTTAAGAGAATGATTTGGTATGAGAACTCCCTCCCTCCATTTTTTTATTTTTTATTATAGATGGGTTTGCTCTTGACCAGCATCTATCCATGTAGGAAGGATGAGGCCGAAGATGGAGCGAGCTCACCCAGAAGATGCCTATTCACTCGAACCTTGAAAAAATTTGGGTTATATGAGCTCGGAAATACAGACGCCGGCAGGGAGTTCCAATCCTTAGCAGTGCGCATCACAAAAGATGTTTTAAAGCGCTTGGTCCGAATTAGAGGGATTTCGACAAGGTGAGGATGGTAACCAGCCGTACATATGAAGAAGAAGAAGAAGAACGTTTGTGAAGATATTTGTTGCTCTTGCATGCAAGAACTCCCGAACAGATTTTGATGAAAGTTTACAGTAATCTCTATACATAAAAATGAATCCCTATTTCCCTTGGTCACGGTATCATGCGTGAACGAGTAGACCGATTTTAATTCGGTTTTCACTAATGGAAAGAGGGATAAACGGGGAATGTTTATATATATAAATTACATCCCGGGCGATAACCTTTATGACATTTTGTACACACATTGTTGGGGATACAGAAAAGGACACCGGGAATCTTTCATCCAGAGAAAATTACTGTTCCCGAGGGATCATATAAAAATAAATAAAAATCCAAAGTCTGGTAAAACTTATAGATTGAATAAATTATTGCTTACCTATATATTTTGCAAGGCGTTATATTTTTTAATTTTCGACGCGGATAAAGTCGCAGGCGCCAGCCAGTGTTTTATAAAAATACGAGAAGCAAAGTAGCAATACAAAACATCTTTTTAGGGTTCCGTACGTCCGAATAATAACCTTTATAGGATCACTCGTGTGTGCGTCTGTCCGACAACCCCCCCCCCCCCCCTCAATCCCTTATCTCCGAAACTACTGAACCTAAAATTTTGAAAAAAAAATACAGAAATTAGTTTTCTACTTATAGATTATAGGAAAAGCTATAAGAAGTCCATGATATTAAAATAAAATGGTAAATCACTCAATATTGTGCGGATAGGTAACATCGTACGGAACCCTCTTCACGCGAGTTCAGCTCGCACTTGTCCCGTTTTTTTTAAATAAAGCCCTTCTTTTAAGGCTTTAACTGATTTTTTTATTGTATTTGGATATTATTCTGAACTTTTTATTGGTGCAAGCTGTGCCTCCTATAATTGCGGCGACATCTGCCATATTGTGTTGATTTTCTTTGTTCTCTGTTGTGTGTTTTTGATGTCTGCCTCGTTGGAGGCCATGTAATAATAAATAAATAAATTTCTTTCGTCAGTTAGATAAGGGGCGTCTTTAACAACTACTTTATATTCCTTTTTTGAGTGAGCAGCGATGTGGCACGAGGTTCCAACAATTCATTCGGCTGCGTAGTCGTGTCGCGATAAGTTCAATTTGCCGGCATCACGTTTGCCAGTTGCTTAGAACAAAGAGTCGCCGACGAATTACCACGTGTATATTCCCATGCACGTGACTTCGCTCTGTTACCGTTCCATTTTAATCTTTACTACTCGTCGTTGTCTCTACGTGAAATCATTTCGTGTTATTTCGGCCTTATTTATTTATATAAACTTTTACAAATATTTAGAGACCGTCAAACAAAATAAAATAAAATTGATCTATCACCTGTTCCGAAAAATGTTTGGAATGGAAGAAACTCCGAAGTTGCTCTTTTCAAATAAATTTTCAATTAACAAAAATTCAATCTCAAGACAGTGACATTGCGAAAAAAATGTATTAGTTGTTATCTTTATTAGTTATTACATGTTATTAACAAGCTTATTAGCTGTCACATGTTAGTTTATTTATTGGTAGTTTTTCATTAGTGATGGTCATTGTCACATAAACATTTCGGACATGGGAATTCGGGCGCCACTATAATAACCGTTTTATAATAGAAATATGGGTTTAATAAAAGAACGCTAGTGTAAAAGAAAAGAGATGTTTTATGGTGTTCATAATTCTAATTTACAGAAAAAAAGATTACAACTAAGAGTCCACTCGTGTAGCGAAATTGCCTTAATGCTTAATTTTATTACAATTAAGGTTACAGAAAAAAAAAGAATAGAATCTAAGTGTAGGATCCTTTCGTGAAGTAGTTTTAAAACTTTCATTTCCATCAACAGTGAGACGAGGGGTCTTATACCTCAATAAATATAAATCATGTAAAGGGGGCTCGTGTGTCCGGCGCACTCGCTGAACCTCCTCGACAAGTATGCACATATCCCCTAGGAATCGTGGGGGCAATTGACATTACTTTTGTATGTACATAGTTTATCGATGAATGAAAAATATAATGTTTTAAGTTACATAGGCTTCCATACATATGTGCGAGTATGTCTCTAGAATCCATTCGACTTCGACTCAAGGGCTAACTTTGTACGTTGGCAAACTTTCTTCATATGCCCCTCGCAGCCGCTACGTATGTGTGCACCACAAGTTATAAGTGAGAAGCGAATTGGCGGACTGATATATTTCATCTCTCCTACCAATCTGTCAACACAATCTCCACTATTTGTGTGAGATAAAAATTGAGAATCGGTGAATCCTTTAGTCATTAACAAAGCAGCCGCCAGTCTCAAGGCAGTAAGGAACCCTTTACAGAAGACCGTTGCGAAATTAGCACTTGTGCTTACCGTTTATTAAATCCGTTTTCATCACACATGAAAATAAAAGAGTGCGTAATTTTTTTAATGTACTATTAAGTTCGCAGGATTGATCAAATCCAGTAACATAAAACATCAATCGTACTTCTATCTTTAATAATAATAACAATAATAATAGCCATATATTTCCGAAGTGTTAAGTGATTTTTTACAAATTATTTTATAAAATGTCCCTCAATTCGGTGTGCCTTTTGGCATAGGCCTCCACCAACTGTCTCCATTGATTTCTATCTAGTGCAACTCTTGTCCAATGTGGCCCCAAGGTCATACGAATTTCATCTTCCCATCTTTTTATAGGACGCCCCTGTCTTCTAACTCCATCTCTTGGATACCAAACCGTAACCTGATTGCTCCATTTATTTGTCTTGCATCTTAACATATGTCTTCTATCTTTATCTTTAACAATGTATATTCTTAACAGAGACTACTTAACAGATCCAATAAATATTATTTTATTTTATTTTAAGAAGTTTTTTGTTTTAGAATTGAGTATAAATAAAAGTATTCGTTCACGTCGCTCATCGTGTGCATTGCCTTGGTCGTTCATGTCAGATCTTCTACCGGTCTTCTTTCAATTATTTCATTCATATTGAATCAATCGCTGATATTGATATGAGAGCACGTCATGCAGTATCAATGCAGTCATGCAGACATGCAGTCTTAAGTTTGAAATGTTTATTGGCAATTATATTCGCATCGTGTGTATAATTTCGTTAATTTATAAACTTTTACATCCAATCCGCTGTTTACTGGGCTGGTTGCGGGAGGAAGAAACCAGAGCCTAAGGAGTTTGGGTAAATACATACCATTGGCAAAGGTAGCGCGTACAAAGCAGTCAAGTTCTGTGAACAAATATCCTTTATACATTCTATTAATTTCCTACGGTTAGCCCTGGATCTGATTATTCATTTTAAACAGATTTTATTTTATTTTTTGGTATCGCTGGTTTAAGCACATTTCATAATCAAATTCAATTTACTTTTCTTAAATTATGTTGAAATGTGTGAATTATGATTGAAAGAGAAGTTACTTCTCGATATTGCAATTAGACAATGTACGAGTAAGACGTAACTTTATATTTTGCCACACATTAGGTTTTTGACTAACATTAATTACATAAATAATTAGGCATTGTGTTAATAAGGAAGCTTCTATACTTTGCATTTTTTTTTTTATGTTATGTCGACAGACAGGCTGACGGTCCACTTGATGGTATGTGGCTACCGTCGCCTATAACACAAGCAACGCTACAGGTGCTGCAAGTGCGCTGCCGACTACAGTAGGATTAAGGATAAGGGATTAGGAGGGGATAAGGAAATGGGCTCTGGCATCCCTTACTCACTCACCGAAACACAACGGCACGTATATGCTGTTATTTCACGGTGGTCTTCTGTAAGGGGGTGGTCACTGCCGCCAGGCGGGCTGCCCAAATGACTGCGAAACGCAGTGTGCCCTACCACTACTTGCTTTACTTGCTTTAGGTTCCCTCACGAAATTGTGGTATCTTGGATAAAGAATAGACGCATTCAGCAATCCTGACAACCAACTGAACCATTAAATTGTACTTAGCAGTATTGTAAATTGAATGTCATCTGCGCGCCTGCCAAGTTTAGATTTTATTATTATTATTTTTATTAAAGATGGGTTTGCTGTTGGCCAGCATCTAGCCGTGTAGGAAAGGTGAGGCTGACGATGGAAGGAGCTCACCCAGAAGATGCCTATTCACTCGAACTTTGAAAATATTTGGTTTGTTTGTGTTCGGAAATACAGACGCCGACAGGGAGTTCCAATCCTTAGCAGAGCGCATTATAAAAAAAACTCGCGTGAAGAGGGTTCCGTACGATGTTTCCCATCCGCATAATATTGAGTGATTTACCATATTATTTTAATATCATGGACTTCTTATAGGTAATTTTATAAGTTATAAGTAGAAAATTAATTTCTGATTTTTTTTTCAAAATTTTAGGTTCAGTAGTTTCGGAGATAAGGGGGGGGGGGGAATGGTCGGACAGACGGACACATGAGTGAGGGTTCCTTTTTTATTCGGACGTACGGAACCCTAAAAAGGGTTTAAATCCTTGGTAGGAATAAGAGGGATTTCGACAAGGTGAGGATGGTGACCAGCCGTCTTTTGAATGTCTGATAAGAGAAAGGGGAAGACGGTATGATCACACGCAGCTCCCAAGGTTTTTATGAAAAGAATTCGCTTCCGCTCGTGTTTTAGGTGATTAGACTATTATTATACTCTGTTGTACATTTGCTCAGAGTGCGCCAATGGCCGTGAGGGTGCCTATTTGGCACTTTGGCGACTCATTCTCTTTGCTGACATTCTGTTTACAAGCGAAATGAAAGTACAACAAAGCCTCACACCAATCTTTGCGGATTCATGTAGTTATTACTTACCATGTAGTTATTATATATTGAGAAAACTGGTACCAATGCTGAAGTCAAACAAAAAACATTTATGTCTTATCATGTGATCACGCGAAGGAAACTGTTTGACTTATTATGAAAGCTTGTGTAAAAAGGCTGAATTTATAAACAAACTCTGTAAGTAGTCTGGAACTCCAGTAATGTCGAATATTCATTTGTAACTCTATATCAGGTGTCTTTGAAAATATTATTCTTGGATTGGAGTGGTCGATGAATATGAATGTTATACGAGTTGATAAATCTAAATTAAAGCAAGAGCCAATCTGGCTGGGAAGAGTTTGGTTCTTGAATGGCCTGGTAGACGTTAGGATAGACGGCAACCAATTATTTTATAGATATTGAGGTAGAAAAAGTCGCGAGAAATATTAGGGGGTCTATAATATACGCGTCACTTTTTGTAGCAATATTTAAGACAAACATCTTCACCTGATCGTCAAGTGTTTGTTTCTCAAATTATTAGTTTACCAAAAAGTAACAGACGTGTAGATGACAAACGCCGTTTAAATTGTACCTAAGAAGGCTGTATTGACAATTTAGTGAAAACAATAGAAAATTTAAAAAAATCAAAGCAATATTTTACACAGAGAGGTACGTCGGATTACGGTCGAACTAAGTGAGTACACAGCTCAATTTTTCACGGACAAAGCGTTTCATTTTGGCGGGAGCCGCCATGATGGATGGTCTACTTTGACAGGTGCTTTACGGATAGGTACTCCTCGTATGTACAGTCGAAAGTGGAGCAAGATATACCATAACACCCGGTGTAGGTAGTTACATTAGGTATATACATAAGTTTAATTTACTTTAATTAGTACCAGAGTTTTACGTTTTTTTATTTATTTGACAAGGCTTACCAACTAAATACATACTTAGACATAACATACAACAACACAGAAAGAAACATTACAAGTATGAATTTAAATTATAAGAAAGCGCAGCCGTTATCGTCAATATAATTAGACTGTAATTGTCCACTTTTGGAATTTTAATTGTATGGTAGCATACTAAATCCTACGCCCTGTGTATCCATCCACTGCCAGCAGTCCACGAGTCCGTTGGATGAGTGGTTAGGGTGCTTGCCTTAACGCTCTGTTCTAGGGATCCCGGGTTCGATTCCGGCAGGGTCTACTTTAAAAAATGAACTTTTCAAATTTTGATCTGGTCTGGTTCTGGTAAGTAGTGGCGGGGCACACTGCGTTTAACAGTCATTTCGGCAGCCTGTCTGGCGGCAGTAACCATCCCCATACAGAAGACCACCGCGAAATAACAGCACGTGTGCTGTTGTGTTTCGGGGAGTGACTAAGCCATTTCTCTATCCCCCTCCTAATCCCTTATCTTTAATTCTACTGTAGTCGGCATCGCACTTGCAGCAGCTATGGCGTTGCTTGGTTATAGGCGATGATGGTAGCCACCTACCATCAAGTGGATCTTAACATAAAAAAAAGTTCATTTGAGGGCATCGGTCCAGAGAGCAGATGGTCAGACCTCGTTGCGTCGAAGATTCGTCTTCTCCAACGCTCATTCGCTGCGCGACATTTGTCCGCATCATTCCCATTTCAGCTGACTAATTGTTTTGGCTATACTGACATATTCCTCAGAGAAATGCCAATCATCGCCCTCTCCATAGATTACTGAGCGACTTGTAATTTGTAGACGAGACATTTCGTTAATTTCCACGTCGACACTGAATAATAATTAAATTTGTTTTTTTTTAATATTTAAACTTTACTGTATCTTTATATTCAGTTTCTATTATTAATTAGCTAACCGTGGATATGCCTTTGGTTGGGTGTTACCTTTTATAAATAAAATTTCCCATATTATATATTTTATAATACCAGCTGAGCCCGCAACTTCGTACGCGTGGTATAACGCGTAACTTTTTTTGTTTGGAATGAAATATGCGCTATATATAACCGGAAGCATGCTAAAACACATCAGTGAAAACCGCAATGTTTATATGAAAACTCAAGACATTTTTTTTTCAAAGTTTATTTACATTTATTTACAGTTTTACGACAAGTAGTTTGGTCGTAACTGCTGATATGCCGATCTTGCTCCACTTTTTCAAAAATGGCGTCCATTTTGTCCGCAACGGGGCGACCAGAGCGAGGTGCATCTTTGACATTAAAATTCCCGGAATGAAAACGCTTGAACCAACTTTGTGCTACTCTTACTGACACTGCATTAGGTCCATAAACGTCCTTTTTTGTAATAAAATTTTAAAATGTATCGAATTTCTTCATTATAGATTCACTCATTTTGACAGAAAGAAAAATAAATGAAAAATAATTGGAAACCACATTTTTTTAAATAATTTGTTTATTTCTTTGAAATGTAACCTTTTTAATGTCATCGAAACCAGTCAGATACAAATAGTACAGCCAAAGATATTTTATTACAAGTTTATTCATATTAAATGCGATTTTTTTTTAATATATATGACTGTGAATTCTCAACCTTAAATATTCAAACAAATGCAAGGTGAATTTCTGATATTTTCGGTTACAAATTCACATATAAGTCCATTACGAAATCGCATTCTGTATTTACTAAGTACGCTTCGAAGGAATCAATGAAATCAAAATAATATAATACAGAAAAAAACTTATTGTAAAAAGATATAGTATCAAATAGTGGTTATAGACAAAGCCAATTAAAAGATAGATTGTAAAGTATTATTACGATACGAATTGGTATTTCCCAATAAGATTTGTGGAAAAAGCACATTTTTAACAGAACTTCATCGATACTTTAGGCAAAACTAAATGGATTTTCCATGTCGATACTCGATAACATATAAAGGAAATGGCTTTCGGTATTTCTTACTCCGTACTTATTTTTGTCTGCTATTTTTCTTTATTGCTTTCTTAATTTTATTTTAGTTAGCTATATTTTTTTTTTATGTAAGAATTCAATATAAGAAAGATATAAAAATATGCGAAGCTAAGATTTTATCTTTTATATGCATAAGAATTTTTATAGTTCAAATGCGCTATTTCACGATGTCAGCATTTATTCACCGAGTATTTCATTGAGGTTAACAATTAATTTAAAACCTGTAGCGAAAACGTAAAATACATTTTAGTTACTTTTTTGTGAATCGATATTTATTGTGACAAATTCAAATTCAATTTCTTTGTTGAGATAAAAACGGACCGGTCCACTAACATTTATCTCACAACATATTTCTTAGTAGTTAATATAATCAAATAAAATTAATGACAAAATTTAAAATACCAATAATGAGAAGAATATATCGTACATATTCAATAACAGTCAATGAAACTATCTGCTTGTATGCCTTTGTCCCATAGGTCAATTACATTTTCACAATATGTCAGAAATGTTGTAATTACAGTTGACCAATTGTCACAGAAAATTGTCAGTGTTGGTGGATTGCATTGAAATGGCGGCGGGCGCGGATCAGTGGAGACAGTGGAGACATGCGGCCAATAGGCGCGCATTTTTCCGCGCCTATTGGCCGATACTCCAGGTCTGGCACGAACAAGGTACACTATAAATGGTGCAGGGGCAAGGAATCGACCGATCCTCTGAGCGCCTTGGTTTAAGCTTTAATATTAACAATTTAATTCTCACTTTAATTTGGCCTCTTTGCGTAAGCGCAGGAAAGTTCTTGACCTCATGTTTCTTTACAAGCTAGTTCATGGTATTACTGATGCTCCAGATATTCTTGTTTCTCAGTACCTCGACTGGGTAGCCGATTACACAATCGTAAAACCTACCTGTGTGTCGTACTAATCTCGGTCAACATAGTCCACTCTATCGAATGTGCTCTTCTTGTAATGGCATTCAAAATAAATTTGATTTATTCTGTGGTTCTGTGGTCTCGGCCAGGAAATCATTTTTTAATCATGTATCTATTTTTTTTTAATCTTCTCTCGTATGAGTTTATTTTGTATGTTGTATCCACTTTTAGTAGGTTGAATTCCGATGTAAATGTTAGTTTGTATATTATTATCATCTTACTTGTATATGGAATTTTATACCAGTTTTGTGGACCTGTAATAAAAAAAATAAAAAAAACAATAAATAAATTGGAAATAACTATTTTTTTTCCTGACGATGGTCGAACTCTAAGATGGCTTCAGACGAAGACAGTTAAGTCTTCGTCTGAAGACGAAGACGAACTTAAGGTGCGCAGAGAGTTAAGTCTGGCGACATGCCTATTCAAATTAATTCAAACAAAGTCAGCATTGTTCATAATATGCTACAGTTGTAATAAATAAAGTAAGTTATACAAATAGTTACACTATTGTCTTTAAGCTTAGTCCTTTAAAAATAGTTGTAAGCGTAGAAATAAATAAATATCCAATGGCCTGTAGATTTTGTTTTATAGTATTCGAAACAGAATAGAAGATAAATTTAATGTAACTAAAATAACTCGTCTTAACAAAGGTATATCGTTTGAGACGTCTTCAAAGACAACGCGAGTGTAATGAAGACGCTTTGATATGGGAATATAATTGAGACATCTTTTGAACATTATAAAATGTAATGTAATTTGCTAAGAGAATAAATACAGGTGCACGTACTGCGTCCTACCAATGAGTCAGGTTGTTAAGGGTAGCGGTGAGTAGACGGATAAATAATAATAATAATAATATGTCTTTATTTCAGACTTTCGTCCATAATTACAAAACATCAAAAATAATTTACAACCCATAAAGAAGATGGCTTCAACGTCTACGGACGTTGTAGATTACCACTTACCAAATTAATTTTTTAAATCTATTTTTTAAGTTCTTCTAGTGAGTAGAGAATAGGCATGATGACAGATTTGGAAATTCCCTTCCATAATGTAGATACACGTCTACCATATCCGAAAAAAAACAATATTTCAGCAAAAAACTAAATTTCAACGCCAATTATTGAATGTTTTTAAATCTATTTTGAATTACGCGCGAAAACGCTCTTAGGTGTCATGGCGTCGCGTCTGATGAACCGTGACGTCACCGACATCTCATCAGATTTTTCATCCTGTCAAAGCAAAGTCAAGCAACATGATGGCACCATGGAAGTATTATATAAGGAATAAGCTCTATCTGTGCATCTTGCAGCTAAAATAAAGAAAATAAAACCTTATGCTAAGGTCGTAAGAGTCTTGTTGCGCGCAAAATAAAAATGAAGCCGAGTGAGAGGGCCACCACTGAACGCTGTGTCCCGTTCTATAGAGTTGCCAGAGTTAAGTTGGTAGAAATGGTAGAAAAATATGCGATTGATGTAATGTAATGAAGTAAAAACATTTACTTCTAAAATGTTTCTAAATATAAATAATAATTTATTACCGTCATGTTAAAGCAATATTATTTGTTGCTACGTGTAAAGCCTTATTAACGCAAAAATTTTGCGATTGGCGTATAGGTTTTCTTTTATTTGTATGAAATACGGACACCTGACCTGACAACCCCACATGAAACCGCCGACTCTGACGTCAATGGCGGAAATTTTTGATTTCGTGATATTTTTGAAGAATTTTAATTAAAATGGGGAGAATTTGTGTCGTGGAGGCTTGCGGAAGCGAGTATTATCCTGATTGTGGTTTATCTTTTCACAGGTAATAGTTTTAAACATAATTTGTTAGTGAACAATTAGGGTGACCATGCATTACTATCCAATCCTAGTTCAAGAACAAATAACTATATGACGCGAGTGTGAAAAGCAAGCAAAAACAGGAAATGTATAGTACCGCACAGGGCAAGTTTATCATTAGCATCTTCGATTAAAATCCATCTGAAGCAATGATCTGCTGACGTCAAATCACAAATCATTTTTTATAATTATTGTCCTTAAATCATATTTCAATATATTCACCATCGCCAGAGAGGGATAAGAGGTACAGTTACTGATCTCTCTTTCGGTTTCAATTTTGCGACAACAGGTCATTCCTGTTGTATATAGTACTTATTACTTCCATGGATGGCACTTACCGGGGCGTGACGTCATTCGCTCTGATTGAAGTTATTTATACTTCTATTTTATTGAAAATCTTATTAATCTCAATTTAAATATAAAAAATGAGTAATTTTTTAGACTTCTTTGAACGTGTATTTTTCCCCAAAACCATTTATTCTTTGATTCTTTAATATCGTCATCATGCCTATTCTGAACGGATTCATATCCGCCTTCATGCAAGTATTCCTTTATCCTTGACCCTAATACCACCCATATATATAGAGATTATAACGAATTATAAATGTCAAATTGGTTTTAATTAAATACGGGTAGATTTTATTAAAAATATTAATTTTACTTTATTTTATTAAGAAACAAACAGTATACCTACTTATACAAATATCAATAAGTACATATCATGAAATGTTAAAGGAGCCGTGTCTGTAATTTTTTTTTCAAAAACACAATTTACGCACCTTCTTATGTTACCGAGATGAAAAAAATAGTTTTTAGAATTTTTGTCTGTTTGTCTGTGCGTTTTTGACCAATGTGTGTTGTCAGTGATGACATATGGCGCTGAAACGTGGTCTCTAACTATGGCTATGCTCGGGGTTACACTGCGAGATCGAATTAGAAATGAGTAGATTCGTAGACGAACTAAAGTTACCGACATAACCCGGCGGATCGGTAATTTGAAGTGGCAGTGGGCAGGACTAATGGCAGACTTATTGTATGGCTTGTATGCCCATCTATAAAACTCCATGGGCCCTAGCCAAGATGCAAACTGTTACAAACGCTTCCTTTGCGTACTTACGAAACGAAAGAAATGAAGCCCGGTGATTGGTTGTTGAAGTTACAACTGTCACAACAACCAATCACCGGGCTTTATTTCTTGAAGCGTTTGCAATAGTTTGCATCTTGGCTAGGGCCCCATGTATGTCTTTACTGTCCAATAAATTATTTTCATTTACATTTTCATGAATTTTCATATGAACATGATTGCGATTGAAAAATTATAATTTCATATTGACATCCTCAATATAATTATGATTTATTCGTAATATGCTATGTATTATATAATAATTAACAAGAGTTTGCCGAATTTACCTGACGAGAAAAAGTCCCCTGAATATATTCAATACACAGGCATGGGAAAATATTGATTATGACAACATATTCAATCCTTACCAAATAACAATTTTAATAATGACAATATTTGTTTCACTTCTACTAACCATACACAAAATTTTTAATCACCAATGAATAAATCTTGCATTTTATAATAAGAATCCTTGGAGTGCTTGGGAAAAAATGTATCGAAATAAAACAAATTTAAAAATAAATGTAGGTATACATTTTGGAGCGCATGGGAACAATTTATTAAACATAATTTATATTTAATTTTTGTTTTGGAGCGGTTGGGAACGAAATCTTGGAGCGGAGGGGAACAAGCCTATAAATTTTATCCCAAAGTAGGATTTTAGATTTTTTTAACAAATTTTAATTGAAATAGCTGTCTAATTATCCATTTAAGTTATTTTCCGACGATCAGTGAGTGCTCCTAAACCCCGTTAAAGTTGAGTCACGAACTCAAATCGAGAGCGCTCAAAAACTCCTAGACTCGTTTCGACGGTGGAGGAGAGGCTTATTGCTTCTTTATTAACAAAACTTTTGAATAAAAGTCAAAATCGTTCAACACTCGGTTATTTATTGTGACTTAGTGACTTATTTTAATTCTTCACTTTTTTGTTAATTTTAGAAAATATGTGTTGATATAATAAAGAATAGCGTATATAATTGTTATGTAAGTTCATTTGCAGAGGCAGAGCACACTGCGTTATGCAGTCAAAAATTGGCAATGACACCCCTTTACAGAAGACCACCGTGAAATTGCAGCATTTGTGCTATTCTGTTTCGCTGTATAACTTATCCTTTATCCTTTATCTCTAAATTCGACAGCGCATATAGCGTTACTGTTTTTTTATGTTAAGGTCGGCAGACAGGCTGACGGTCCACTTGATGTTAGGTGGCTACCGTCGCCTATAACACAAGCAAAGCTGCTGCAAGTGCGCTGCCAACTGCAGTAGGATTAAGGATAGGGGATTAGGAGTGGATAGGGAAACGGGCTCTGGCATCCCTTACTCACTCACCGAAACACAACAGCACACGTGTTATTTCACGGTGGTCTTCTGTAAGGGGGTGGTTACTGCCGCCAGACGGGCTGCCCAAATGACTGAGAAACGGAGTGTGCCCTGCCACTACTTTCTAAATCCAGACCAGAGCCAAATTTGAAAAGTTGATTTTTCAAAGTTGACCTTGCCGGGAATCGAACCCGGGAACCCTAGAACAGAGCGTTAAGGCACTATCCACTCATCCAACGCACTCCAATACTCGTAGGTGATCCATATAACATCAAATAGACTGTCAGCCTAGTGCCATAGGGATTAAAAAAAGCTATGACGTAGAGATTACCTTTGATAATATTCTGTCTGGCATCCCTTAGGACATGGTGTTTTGGCATCTGCCACCAAAATGCCATATGTAATGGCATTCTATAAGGGGGTGGTTTCTATCGGTTTATGATTGTGAAATATTGTTCCTGATTATTGCTAGGTCTAAAAATACTCGGTAAACCGCACCTGTAGCGTTGCTTGTGTTATAGGCGACGGTAGCCACCTATCATCAAGTGGACCGTCAGCCTGTCTGTCGACATAACATTAAAAAAAAAATTATGCTATCAATTTGAGTTGAGTGTGATATTATCAATTTTGTCGTTCTCTTCAAAGAAAATATATACATTTTGACATATAAATAAATATTGACTGTATTATAATACAATTAAAAGTGACACGGTAGCTTATTGAAAGTAAGTCGAACTAAGCACCGACTGTGAACAAGTTAAATCGAGTTGCTGCGAGCGATGCCTGTAATATCGAACGATGGAGACTCCACTGAATACCAATGGCTGGAGATGATTTGAAAAGTTTTTTATCAAATCAAATGTGACGTACGCCGACTGAGCGCGAAAATTTTACTTTAAACAATTTAAAATTCTATTAAAAAATACGAACAGTCTGGAATTATTATACGAGAAAGAAGCCGGTAAGAAAGGTCTCATTAGGCTCATTGAGTTGTCGTTAACTTACTCAATTTAGTAAACCTCGTTTACTGAGATAAGTACCTACATTAGTCCTGTCATGTTAAATGTCACAGAAATTCATAAAATGTAAAAAATATATATATTCAAATTTATTAATTATGTAATTACAAAGCATTTAGGCGTTTCATCTAATTATGAGGGTAAACCTTGGTTAGCTAGCGAAAACATCTGAGCATTAAAATGTCAGTTTAGAACTTGAATTTTGCAGGATGCCCAGGGTGCTGGCTGCCTTCTTTTCCTTATGATTATGATAAGTCACTTTTACCTGCCCAAGAACCTGACGAGATCGATAACATGCTAATAGTTTACAATAAAAAAGGATAAATTTCTGAGAAAAAAACCAAAGGCCTTTATCCTTAGTCACTGTTACAGATAAAATGATCACTGATGTTTAACTGGGAAAGCATTTCACTGACTAGTTTGGTTTTAAAGAACTGGACTGTAGAGGAGAGTGTTTCTTTTTTTTTTTTTTTTTTTATTATAGATGGGTTTGCTCTTGACCAGCATCTATCCATGTAGGAAGGATGAGGCCGAAGATGGAGCGAGCTCACCCAGAAGATGCCTATTCACTCGAACCTTGAAAAGATTTGGGTTATATGAGCTCGGAAATACAGACGCCGCAGGGAGTTCCAATCCTTAGCAGTGCGCATCACAAAAGATGTTTTAAAGCGCTTGGTCCGAATTAGAGGACTCAAGGATACTGTCCAGTTTTAATTTCCCACTCGAAGCAGTGCTAAGGAGTCTACGCATATGAAGCTGTCGGATCGGGATACAAATTCTTTATACAGTCTACTAATTCCCTGCGCCACCATTATCCATTTTTTACTATTACATCGATTGAAAAATTAATCTTTTGATATCTTAAGTACACTCATGACAATAAAAGAATGTATATAATAATTAATTTCTTTATTATTATTCTCTCGCGCCATCACGTCAGTGTACAATGTATTACGTCCTCATGATTATAAATAGATTTATAGTGGAACAAAGTGTTAAGAAGGCCCAGGCTTGTATGGGGTTCTCATACAAGCCTGGGCCTTGACTGTACAGGGCTAGAAATTGGCCTGTAATTACCTAGGACTGTAGTAAAGATTGTAAGAGCCCAGTCTTCACAATTATCAGCAATGGTCAAGTTTTGTAAATAAATCGTACATTTGAGGTTATGTCGTGGATGCGTGTTACGTTTTCTGATACGATGGGAATCATAATTGCAATGATATATTGTTATAAATGTCATTTTGTGACATTTTATGTCATAGTCCTAGCGTAGGATATATATACATAGAATACAAATCCTGGGACCAAAACCCAATGCAGACACAGAAAAGTAATTTTAGTTAACACAAAAATAAGTTGCTAAATATCTTCATAAATATTATGAACATTTTAGTTGCGTCCAGCTTATCGTATCGTGTACCGTTTATGCCTATTAACAAATATTTTTTATGGATACAAAATTTAGTAAATTATTTTGAATCCGATGTTCAAACACACTAAAGAGTGTAAAATACACCAAGACACAGAGTATAGCAAGGTGCGTTTATGGAAAAATAAAATTCACCTGTATTTGGCCATTATTAATGGGGATATATATATATTTGGCTTGTATATTCATAGGTGATTCTCCTTTATCAAACCTTTGTTTGAAAGACTTAGTTATTAGTGCGCAAGAAAAGATACTGAGACTCTGGAGTTTTATAAAAAATAAATTTTTATTTTTGCAAAAATAGAATTTTACAATTTATAGACTTAACTAACTTAACGTACGGGATAGAATGAGCGCCGACCGACGAGCGACCGCTGCTTATATCTGCGAGACGACCGGTGGTGGGGTTAATGCAGCCTTTGTCTGTCTTTCTTTGTAGGTGGTCCAAGGTGTTATTCCTACATAGTTAAGTTGTACCTTTTCTGATGACGCAATATCAGTAGATATAGAATCTACGACTTTATTATTATATTTTTTAATATTTCGTAGTGGTAGGTCTCCTTGACTCTCCCCCTCTAATTTTGCAGTCCATGGTTTTTTATAAACCTTGGATCTGTAAAAATTAATCAATATTTTAAGTATAACTACTAATAATATTATTCCAATGAGCCAATATTGAACCATGGTATGTTGTTGTTGAGTTTTTAACTGCTTGATTTGTTTAAATTGTTTCAATTTTGATGTAATCTTATCGGCATCATAGGTTAATTCCATATCGTTCACTTTTTCCTTGTTTGGGATTTCAAGCTTAGCCAAGATGATCGTACTGCTTGATTTGTCTGTTCGAAAACGTTTAATTCCCGCAACAGTGATTTCACACAATTCTCCGTTTATAAGGTATGGTCCTTTGATCCATAAGGTTTCAACACGGTTACTACAGTTTATTTTCACTTCAGTGGTTTTATTAAGGTACATATATATGGCTTTAGGCGTTAGTTCTTGTATTTCTTCTACTGGACACTTTATAGGTACAATACTGCATTTGCTTGCGTCTTTATTCATCAAAACTTCTGTTTCACAGATGTCCCGTTGTAACAAATTTCCTTTGCAGATGCGTTCTTCTAATTCTATGCAATCTTGAGTTTCGTAGATTTCTGATGCAGTGTACGCCAGAGTAATCTTTCGCATTATAGGATAGGTACAGGTGGGAGAACTTTGGATAATAGGTACAATAGTTTTCGTATTATACACTAGAGGCTTAACTAAAGGAATTTCTATTAAAAAGTATACAATTTGATCTATAATTTTACAATCGACCTTTATAAATGGTTCTATTTCATTTAGATTATTTGATATAATTATTTCTTTAGGTATTTTATTTACAGTATCTTGTAAATTATGTGATTGAATGATACTATAATGATACATATGATGTTCTGCAAATGTAATTGCTGTTACTAAACGTTCAGCTATATACTGTAAGTTCTGAGCTTGCCATAACAAGTTAAATGCAATATTATGAAGAGAACTGACACTCAAAACATTATTAAACTGTTTATCTATGTTGTTTTGAAAATTAGTAATTTTTAAAATTTGCTTATTATATTCTTCGAGTGTTTCATTTGTAATTGATAATTGCTGATTATAGGCAATTTTTAAAGTTTCTAAATCATTCTGAATATGACTAAGATCATCTTGATCTAAATTACCAGTTAAAGCTTTAATAATTGATCCTAATCCATTTATCAATCCTCGTTTTGACCTAGTTTGTATACTTAAATGATTACAAATTTCGTCCACATGTTCTAACATAATTTTAACATTATCAATTATATTTTTTACACTTTCTACATTATAACTAGATTCCAATTTTTTGATATTATTTCTAATACATATTTTACTATCGAGTATAGGTCTTATTTCTAACTTATGTATAATAGTCCATTTTCCTTGAATGAGGCGAGTAGACTTTTGCTCAATTAGAATTATGTGTTGATCGGGCTCGAGTTTGCTGAATTTGTATCCGAATATACTGACACATCTGTAACACACAGCTCTTCTAAATGGTACGTCCGACCGTTGCTAAGTTTATACCTGTTATGAGGTTCACAAGATACTATTTTAAATGGTCCTAGAAATCTAGCGTTAGTTTTATGCCTTTCCGCCTTACTGTTTTTTAAGTACGCAATGTCTCCAATCTTGAATTCTTTTGAAGATCGTATCCTACTATTAATCCATTTATTGCGCTTCTCCTTTTTTTCTTTTAATAGTTTATGCACATTTTTATTTAATTCCGTAACAAATTCTTTTTGTTGGGTCGTATAATTTTGAATAGCTACCTTTAAATTATCAAACGACCGCAATTTGGGTTTCCTACCGAAATGTACCTCGAATGGGGTCATATTAATGCTACTATGCACTGTATTATTATAAGAATGAGTAATGAAATTAATTTTTTGGTTTTTATCCAAATCCGAATCTCTCTGTAATCTAAATAATTCTTGTAAAGTATTATGTAATCTTTCTATGTCTGAGTTAGATTTATGATGTTGTGGTGTGGTTGTATGATTTACGATGTTGTACGTTTGGAACAATTCGGTCAATATATCGCTACAAAGTGATTGTTCACCATCATGTATTATTTTATTAGGTGCTCCTATTAGTGCAAAAATTTCCGATAAGGTGTTGAAGATTAAACTTTTTTGTGTGGGTTTTACTATTGCGTATTTTGAAAATTTATCAATTATAGTTAAGTACCAATCTCTTTCTAAGGACATGAAGTCTATGTGCCATATATCCATTGGCTGAAAAGGTGTTTCTGTTTCAGTAACCAAAGTAATATGAGGATGTCTATTGTATTTTTCTTTTCTACATATTTCGCATTTTAGAACAAAGTGTTTTATTTGCTTACGCATGTTTTCCCAATAATATTTTTCTCGTAATTGCTTATAAATACTCTCTATACCGTGGTGTCTATTATCCTGTAAATGGCATTGTTTTATTATAGTTAATTGTTCATTTTTATCATCTATTTCTATCAATGATTTAGTATAACGCGATGGCTTAAGTTTGCTATGATCAAAATATTTACGATAAACTTCAGAAACTTTATAATATAATTCATCATTCGGTATAATGAAGGCGTATTTTTCGTGATTTAAATATTCTTTTATAAAATCTTTAATAACTTCTTCTTCTTGATTTGGAGGGATGTAAAAATACCAAATATTATTTTCTTTTTTTGCCTTTTTATAAGGGGCCATTTCAAAAACAACCCTGTGTAACCTTTTAGGAGGGTAAGCGTCTATAATAGGAATGCCTTCATCACTATCTCTCTGATTTGAATGGATGGTATTTGATGAACTTGATAAGTCAGACAATAAGGGTTCTATGTGAGAAGAAGCATTAGCTCGAAGAGAATTATTACTTGAGTTATTTTCTTGCGTTGTATCACTATCGGTATTATATAACTCTATCCTACTTAATGCGTCTGCCACATGATTATCTTTCCCTTTAACATGTTCTATGTTAAAATCATAATCTTGAAGTTTTAACTTCCATCTCGTTAACCTTTGATTCGGTTCCTTTAATTTTGTAAGCCAAATTAAGGCTTTATGATCGGTACGTAATGTAAATTTCCTACCGTAAACATATGGCCTGAATTGTGTTACCGCCCAAAGTACACCTAACAATTCTTTTTCAGTCGTATTATATTTTCGTTCAGTTTCTGTTAAAGTCCTAGAGGCATAAGCTATTGGATGATTAGACTGGCTAAGAACTGCGCCCAAGGCTATGTCCGAGGCATCAGTAGTAATTACAAAAGGTTTTTCGAAATCGGGAAAAGCTAATATGGGTGCATTAGATAATAATTTTTTGCAAGTTTCAAATGCTTCTAAATATTTTTTGTCGTTGGAGTTTATTACTGCGTCTTTTTTTGTCGCTTCCGTCAATGGTTTAATAATTTTGCTCAAGTTGGGAATAAACTTACGATAGTAACCAATAAGACCTAAGAATCCCCTTAGTTGTCTTATTGTTTTAGGTATCGGATACCTCTGTATTGTTTCAATCTTGGTCTGGTTAGGTTTCAAACCGTCTTTATTAAGTACGTGACCCAGGAATTCAATCTCTTGTTGCATAAAGACACATTTGTTTTTATTGACTTTAAGGTTCGCCTTTCGTAATGACTCGAATACTTGTTGAAGCTTGTTAATGTGCTCTTGTTTCGTCTTTGAATAGACTATTATGTCGTCGAGATATACCAATGCAATGTTATTTGTAATTTCCGACTTGAGTACATTATTGATCATTCTTTGAAATGTAGCTGGGGCATTCTTTAGACCGAATGGCATTCTAAGAAATTCGAAATGACCGTCTGGAGTACTGAACGCTGTTTTTTCTATAGAAGCACTGTCCATTAATATTTGATGATATCCAGATGTTAAATCTAAAGTAGAGAAATAATGATTACCTTGTAATTTTGAAAATAGCTCTTCGATATTCGGCAATGGAAACTTATCTGATTTAGTTTTTTCATTTAATCTACGATAATCAACTACCATTCTCCACTTTATTTTTCCTGACTGATCCATTTTTTTCTGAACTAAATGTACAGGTGAAGCCCAAGGCGATTCAGATGGTCTTATAATGTTTTCTTCTAGGAGTTTATTAATTTGTCTTTTGACTTCATTTTGTTGAATTTGAGGCAACCTAAATGGTTTTTGATAAATAGGCTCGTCATTAATTAAATTTATACAATGCTTTATATTTGTTGTCGCGCTATTAGTTACGTCTTCAGTAAATAAATCGTCGTATGTTTTACACAAATCCCTAATATTAAGTGTATTATCATCGGTCATATGAAAAATAAGGAGTTCTCTATCGGGCATTATTAATTTACGTTCTTTTAAGTCTATTTTTGCGTTTATTTTTTCTATCAATTCTGTCCCCATTAAAACGTCATACTTATCACTAAAGTCGTAAATGTAAAATTTTATTGGTCCTTTATCTGGTCCGAAGTATTTACACCAAAAGGGGGTTTCTATTACGCCATCGTGATTAGTTATACCATGAGAGGTTCTTACCGTAAATTTTTCTGATTGGAAGAATTCTGGAAAGACTTGTTGTTGGGCTTTTTGCGTAATAAACGATCTTTGACTACCTGTATCTATTAGTATTTTTAATTTAGGATTTTCCGTTTCAAAATAAGGTAAATAGGATTTTACATGATTAAATTCTATGAATTGTCTCTTATCGTGGAATTTTCTTGAAAATTTTGATCCTGAACTTCGTCATTAGGTAAATCATTGTAATAGTCGTTATCTACATATTCTGGAGCATATTCTAAATACTCATTATTTGCATCGAATTCACTTTCTTCGTCGTGGTAAAAGACTTCTTCCGCTACAAAGCCTTTTCCTAAAGGAATTTGATTTGGACGCGGTTTTATAGCTGTTCGCATTGAGACATCGGTATTAGGACTTGGTTGATTGGATTGAGTTGGGCGATTAAAGAATGGGTGTTGAGGTTTCGCAAAGACGTTATTGGGATTTGGTACCCAAGGTCTCTGATTAGAATATTGGTTAGGATATCTAATGGGATTTTTCATTTTATTCATGATAGATCTTTGTGTTGGTGGATAACTGTGTTTTTGTGGAAAGTTATTTTTATCAATATTATTGGAAAAATTATTTATATTGTGGGGCATCTGAGGATAACTGGTATTAATTATTCTAGGAGTTGGAAACATGTTTGAAAATTTTTGCTTAATATTATCGAACCTACCCATAGCTTCTAACTGTAGGATTTTTTGACAAGTTGTGTTAAAATCACAGTCGCTTACACATATTTGATCGTGATACGGAAGACTATTCCGAAGTGTGATTTGGGCTGCATCTATGTAAGGCTCCATAACCTCGGTCACTATATTAGCATCACTATATTTATCCATAAGTTTACTTTTAATAAAAAACAATTTTTGTTTCAACTCGAAAATTAAGTCTCGATATGTTCCTTTCTTTTTTAGATTACTAAGTTCAACTAAAAGAGTATTGAATTGTCGATTGTCGCCACATTCTGTCTTTAATGTACTTTCTATTATATCCCACTGGAAGTTATGATTTATCATAGTCATTATTAATTCTGCTTTTACAGTAAGTTTGCTTAATAGTAACATTACATTTTGAGGATTATTTCCAACAAATTTTAACCATTGTCTGGCATTTTGTAAATAATTATATATAGTTGTTGGTTCTCCATCATATGTGGGAACAAAATTTAAGGATTTTAAAGGATCCATAATAAATTGACTCTGTGTCACAGATGGTACAGAGTTAGAATTACTAGGTGCTTGGGGCACGTAGCTTGTATTTCCCTCGCCTGATTCAGAGGACGGGTGGAACATTCTATCCCTATCGTACTTATAGTTAAATATAAACTTTGCGGGCCTAAGGAGAGGAATTTTGGAAGGATAAAATTGTCGTAAAGGATGCGAAAGTTTTTTACTCACAGCATCGACAGGCACACCAGGAGTTTCATCTCTTCGTATTTGTTTGTTTGGTTTCTCGTTGTTAAAGACTAAAAAGTCACCGAATTTCTGGCTTTTCCTTCTTCAATTTAAAGCGATCTTGGATATTTTCGAAGATCTTGAACTTTACGAAGAATTTTGCACTGAATTTTCGTTACAACGAGTCCCTGTTCGGGCGCCAGAAAAGATACTGAGACTCTGGAGTTTTATAAAAAATAAATTTTTATTTTTGCAAAAATAGAATTTTACAATTTATAGACTTAACTAACTTAACGTACGGGATAGAATGAGCGCCGACCGACGAGCGACCGCTGCTTATATCTGCGAGACGACCGGTGGTGGGGTTAATGCAGCCTTTGTCTGTCTTTCTTTGTAGGTGGTCCAAGGTGTTATTCCTACATAGTTAAGTTGTACCTTTTCTGATGACGCAATATCAGTAGATATAGAATCTACGACTTTATTATTATATTTTTTAATATTTCGTAGTGGTAGGTCTCCTTGACTCGCACACCACCTAAACTTTCCTTTTTTAATTATCCATCATGTCTTATGACAACTATGATGATTACTCTAGAGTAATAACGAAACGAGAGTGCGATACTCCCTTAAACTTAATTAAATGTAAAATTTGATAATTCTATTGATAACCCATCATAAATAAGAATACAGTTAACCTTTTCTCTCTGAAAAATATGGAACATTGTGCGGCCCCACTTAGTCGTTTGTTGCTTATACGTCTGTAATTATCGCCAAGTGTCACAGCGGCATGTATAATTGCAATTATGCATGTTTCCCGTTGCACGCGACACAATGCATTGTTGTGGAACAATAACTGCATCGGTTCCTGAGTTTGTAGGTTCGACTCCATTGTTCCCAATGTTTTGTTTTGTAAATTAGCTATAACGATTCATTCGGATAACTTTACTAGGTATTTCACGTATATAAATCGAGTGCACTGATATGTCCCCACACAGCAAGGCACTCACTCCCATGCCTAGAGTTGAGAAAGTGCTTAATGTGAGCAGATAGTATTAGCTTTTTATATTTCTGTTTTTACGAGGGGAGAGATCTTCAAAAAATACCTTTGAACATCCCCCAGGTCACGTGGGATTATTATTTATTTATTATTATTATTACAGAATCAAAAGCTCTCAATTACTTATAATTATAATAGAAAATTATTCTTTCCTTAAAGCTAATAACAGATTCATACTTCATATTACAAAATTTTGTATACAAGTATCGCTTAAAACGGAAACAGATAAGTACCTAATTTTAGAATAAGAAACATTCAGAGAAAAAAAACATTTAAAGAAAAAAAAATTACAATTTAAAAAAATAATTAATAAGTCAACAAGATCATTAAAGAAAAAAAAATATAATGAGAAACAAAAAGGAATTCAGAAAATTTTTGAAAATAGTGAATTAAGTTTATATGTGTGTGTTTATGAGAGGATGTTTTTGTGGGATGTTTACCCACTAAAACATCCTCTAGATGCGTTTGGTTCTAGTTCATAGGGGGCCGTATAATGTATCCTACGTTTTACAGTTTGAGTTACTTTATAGAATTTAGAACTCATTTTCATTATTCAAAGATATTTTTAATGTTATTCAACCATGATATCCTCTGAATTCATCTATAAGTACACATTTCGAAAGTTTGTAACCTCTTGAAAATATTAGTTTCTGCAAGAATCTAAGCCTGACGCTACACTTCAGGTTTACGAATGCATAGCATCGCTTTTTGCAACGGTCCCCTTAAATATTTTAAGGGGACCGTTGCAGCATCCATCAATACTATTTTTGGGTTGGTCAATTCACATACACAAGTATATATATACCGGGTGGCGACAATATACCGGTTAGTAATTGGATGCAGTCCCAGATTTGGTTAAAACCAAAATAAATTAAATTGAATTTTTGAGTCTAAAATAATTTTTATTATATTATTATGGTTGCAAATCTTATTCCCCAGAGACGCGGAGTCATTAATACTTTTTAAGAAGTACGGAGAGAACAATATATTGCGGGATCTTATTTGTTTTTGACTTTATAAGAAGCGACGGTAAAATTAGTAGCAGAGATTATGTCTAGAAAAAAGGTAAACGATATCCTGTTAAAAATGACTACCAACAGAAATCCCAAGCCCAAGGAGAAATATCTGGAAATCAAATTGGCATTAATTGTTTTGAACCAGAGTGATCCAATAAGCAGTAATTAGGAGTAAAGACGAGAGGGCCGCAACTAGACGAATGTGTCTTAATATCTTAATTGCGTTTACTTTGAAGCTTATTTTGTGATTCGAGACGCTGAAGGGTCAGTGATTATTTGGCTTTAGTAAGACATCATATCAAAACCTCATAAAAACACACATAAATCCACCAATACTTCATTTGGAAAATGAGTTATTTGATCCCAATAATTTTATATAAGTTCTTTCTTAGGGAACATAACTATTTACTAATGAAAGCCGTCAGATTGAATCAATAACAAGATAAACCTGTGGATAGACAAGAGACGCCGAGTTAATAGAAAATAAACTCATCCAACTAACGAACAAGTAAAGTAATCTCTTAACTATTGAGAAGTTTAATTCAACTATCGGAAAATCTATTTTCCATTTATAGTTGAGTTTGCAGCAGCTAAAATTTAATGGGTTTTCTAAAACAAATTCGAAATACAGCATGATAAGTTCGTTTTAGTTGACCTTTCCAGGAACGCGTTCAAGACAAATCTGACCGAAAAAAATGGGGTAGGTATGTGACGTCAAACTTTTAAATTTATGGCTGTGTATTGATAAAAATGTATTAGTTATCATTTGACGATTGTGTTTAAGTGGGTAAACACAGTAAAGGTAAGACTACAAGATACAACTAAATCTGGCTTTTAAAGCGATTAAAAGCCAAATTCAGTTCCTACTATCACCGCTGCCCGTTGTCAAGCATTGCACTTGGAATTCTCTAAGCAGCACCTCATTTGGACTTTGGAGCAGTATGAAACAATATTGCTTGACGAATACAATGGTTGAGTAGTTAGGGAGCTTGCTATAACGCTCAGGCTCAGGGGTCCCGGATATACTTTCCATAGTGGGCTCTGGTCTGAATCTGGCAAGTTTTAGCAAGGTACACTGCGTTTCGCAAAAACCACCTGACAGAAGATCACCGTGAAATAACAGCATATCTGTTGTGTTTCGGAGAGGGATGCTAAGGGAACAGGGGATGCCAGAGCTCATTTACCTATCCTCTCCTAATCCCTTATCCTTAATCCTACTATAGTCGGCAGCGCACTTGCAGTACATGTGGCGTTGTTTGTGTTATTGGTGACGGTAGCCACCAACATCAAGTGGATATTCAGCCTGTCTGACTAACTTAACATAAATAAATTAAATTAATATGAATTTCTACTAATGAACGAGATTGCAAGACCTCATGTCCAGAACTACACGAATGACGTCATTTGAGTTATGGAGCGAGTTTCTTAAAGCAATATAAAATAAACCGAATGTCAGACTCTGTTTTTTTTTTTTATGTTATGTCGACAGACAGGCTGACGGTTCACTTGATGGTAGGTGGCTACCGTCGCTTATAACACAAGCAACGCTACAGGTGCTGCAAGTGCGCTGCCGACTACAGTAGGATTAAGGATAAGGGATTAGGAGGGGATAAGGAAATGGGCTCTGGCATCCCTTACTCACCTTACTCACTCACCGAAACACAACAGCACGTATATGCTGTTATTTCACGGTGGTCTTCTGTAAGGGGGTGGTCACTGCCGCCAGGTGGGCTACCCAAATGACTGCGAAACGCAGTGTGCCCTACCACTACTTATCCTTATCCAGAAATCTTATAGTAGCTGGAAATCGTTTTAAGCTATTAATGAAAGACGATTGTACCATATGATATCCAAGACCTGATCAGATTTCTATATTATCGTTTGTAATATTTCTAATTTAGTTCAGAGGGGGTTTTTCGTCAACAGTTTGTATTTTCTGGCAAATACGCCTACACTTATAAATAGACCTCCGCGCCCCCGACTTCACTCGGATCCAATTGGTGTAGTTGGTATACATACATAATCTGATGCTTAATGTTTATTGGGTACCTTTCAAATAGTGTAGAAAAAAAATGTGTGGATATAATAAATACGATTCAAATTGAATGTAAATATTTTTGTTGATTTGATGTTTATTTAAAAAGTGCAACTGCTGAGGTTTTTCGCACGTCGTAGACTAATTTAAGGATCAGTAAACACTTGCAAAGTTTAAAGTTTGTAAATATAAATAAATAACTATTTGAACAAAAGAAAACGGATGCAAACAAATAGGAAATATTGTGGAAATGTAATGTGAGCCGAGTTTGCAGACAAATGCTCCGCAAGAATCAGTTCAAAGTAGTTTCACATTCAGCTGCGAACATGTGGAGGAATAATCTTTTATACTCAGAACTCATGAGACTGTTTCAGTAGACAAAAAAATATCATTTTTCCTATTGTAAATATAAAAAACCTTAAATTAACCAAATTTTTAGTCATAGAATTGATATTATAATACTCGTGGCATTATAAGTTACATGGATTATGACATGATTTTTAATGCTAGATAATCACTTCAACAATCATATTACTGATAAATTTTGCAGCCGTAATCGGTTATTCAAAAAAAGTTGTAACGAAGTTGACCTCTCCTTTTTACCTTTTTTTAAATATCTTCTATATAGACCTCTTCCCGCTAGTTCCATATAAAAAATAAAAAGGCGACATGTACTAATAACTTCTAGCTAAATAGCTTTGATAGAATAAAGCAATTTAAAGCATGAAATGACTTCAAATCTTTCCAGAATGTGATTCCTCTTCAAAATTTGAATTTGATTAGAGGTCTATCATAAAAGTATGTGGAATCTTCTTAATATAAGGATATCGTGATATAAAACTATAGACTAAACACATCGCCGCTGATGGTGGAATCCTGGTATTCCCGGTGATAAATCACTTCACCGGGCGAGTCCCACATTCCCCCTCGTCGACTGTCCCCGTCGGCGAAGGATAGTGCGTAAACGTCATTTCCCCTCCTAAAAAAAGGACATTTTCACATTTGAGACTTTTAACCTATCCAATGTAGATACTGTCTCTATTCGTTAATCTCTCCTCAGACTGGAATCTGAAGAATTGAGTCGTTGATGTTATATAATACATATACATAAAGTGGTAAATATCTGATGTTGAAGATGAGCCCTTTCGATTTCCTACATCGTCGACCAGCTCTCAGGAAAGTGGGTCGGCTGCGTCGTTCATTTCGCGCTAACGCAAAACTAATTTCGTCGAGACGCGTATGCTGAAAGTGCATCTGAAAGCGTTTCTCATTTTCCACGCGGTGTGCTCCGCAATCACGCTGCAGACTCTGTTCGTACGAATTAGAGTCGCTCTGCAAAACTTATACCTACAGCGTTATTATTACACTCTCACATTATATCAACATGTTCTCCTGAAGACAGGCTAGTAGCACAAGAACGATATCCTTTGAGGCGGCGACAGTCCTGGCGCATTCCCCTCCGTTTGACATCCTGGCCGAAATGGACGCAACGGTCTATTACCAGTTGCGGGCCGAGGGCCGGGAGGAGCGGAATACGGCAGGACTGGCGCTCGGAATGTTACGGCGGAACGCTTACCGACGGGCTTTGGAGGTTTGGCGCGCGAGGCTGGAAGAGCCTTGTGGTACGCGTCAACGCGCCGTCGGTGCAATTCTGCCGAACTTCGAAGCTAGGACAGAAAGTAGATGCATCAGTGTCATCTACAGATTGACTCAGATACTCACCGGGCACGGTTGCTTCGGTGAGTATCTGAATGGAATCGGACGAGAAAGGACGGCACAATGCCACCACTGCGCTTCCGACCGGGACTCCGCCCAGCATACGCTGGAGGACTGCCCAGCTTGGGTGTCCGAGCGTCGAGTCCTGGTCGATCAGATTGGGCAAAATCTGTCCCCGCCAGCAGTAGTCGCGGCTATGCTGGAGGGTGAGGACGGCTGGAGGGCCGTGCTCGCCTTCTGTGAGGCAGTAATGCTCCAGAAGGAGACCGCTGAGACCCCTAGTAGCCTGGGGTGTTGCTGAGTGTTGGGGGTTGCACTGTATCCCCCGACATATTTCGAGGGGATGCAATTATCGCATCCCCAGGAGGTGTCCCCCGTAACCAAGAGGGACAAAGCGGGGGCGGGACTTGGTGCGCTAATGAGATCCCAGTGGGTATACCTACCTCAATATGAGGAAGGGGAGTCCCACATAACCGCACCGTCTCCCCAGACGGTGTGTGTATGCGTAACGACATTTCCCCGTGTTAAAAAAAAACTAAGAGGAGAGGGAGGGACTTAATATGTATAGACTGATATACAGGCTGTTGTTGTGTTTCGGTAAGTGAGTAAGGGATGCTAGAACCCATTGCCCTATCCCTTCCTAATCCCATATCCTCAAACCTACTATGGTCGCAGCGCACTTACAGCACGTGTGGGCGTTGCTTGTGTTATAGGCGCCGGTAGCCACCTACCATCAAGTGGACAGTCAGCCTGTCTGCCGGCTTTATCTGCCGGCTGTTTGCGGTTGTTACAAGCGATGGTAGCCACACACCATTGAGTGAATCGTCATCCTGTCTGTAGTACTTAACATAAAAAATATTATTATTATTAATTTGTTATTATTATTTTGCGTGTTAATTATGTAAAACGTGTATTTTTAGTATATTTTAACATTAGTTCGTGTGATTTTTTTACTAGCTGACTTCGTACGCGTGGTATTTGGTATAGTAGTGGTAGGGCTCACTGCGTTTCGCAGTCATTTGGGCAGCCCGCCTGGCGGCAGTGACCACCCCCTTACAGAAGACCACCGTGAAATAACAGCATATACGTGCTGTTGTGTTTCGGTGAGTGAGTAAGGGATGCCAGAGCCCATTTCCTTATCCCCTCCCCCTCCTAATCCCTTATCCTTAATCCTACTGTAGTCGGCAGCGCACTTGCAGCACCTGTAGCGTTGCTTGTGTTATAGGCGACGGTAGCCACCTACCATCAAGTGGACCGTCAGCCTGTCTGTCGACATAACATAAAAAAAAAAAAAAAGGCGCCTAACTTTTTGTTTGTAAACCGATTGGAATAAAACAAACACTAAATGATACGGGAAGCTTGCTACAATACATCAGTGAAACCGCATTCGTTTATGAGATTATCGTGCACAAACTTCCGGACAAACAGACAAAAATTCTAAAACTATTTTTTTGACAACGCTAACATAATTGTATTTCCATGGACAGTTTAACAGAAGACCACCGTGAAATAACAGCACGTGTGCTGTTTTGTTTCGGTGAGTGAGGCCGATCTTGCTGAAAACGACATTTTACTAATTGGTTTCTTTTTTGAAATGTAACCTTTTTAATGTCATCAAAACCAGTCAGCCAAAGAGATTTTATTACAAGTTTATACATAATAATAATATGTGCGAAAAGACTTTCTCCTCGATCTAATATTAATTATTTTAATGTTAATTTTCTGTACATTATGGAAGTGTTTTTCGGGCTTATGAAATGGATTATTCACGCCTATATAAGTTTTAGGATTCATAATACTCCTATTATGAATCCTAAAACTGTGTATTTGCATGAACCATCACACTGACGAATCTACGGTGTAATACCTTAAGCCCATTCACGTCGGATCTTTGTCGCGGAAAGAGGATCCGAAATTAAACTTGCACATGAAAGGGATCAATTACAAATGTAGGGTTGTCCAATGAGTAAGACGAACAATAAAGTGTGTTTGTGCGTCCGGTGTACCGATTACCGTTTCCGGTTGGCCGCACCGACCTTACCGGACGTCCGTAAATACTTTTTTACGGTTTTAGGCATACATGACTGATTTTACGCTTTGCAAAATGGACACTGACCAAAAGCAATTAGTAAATGGAAGTCGATTTTTTTTTGTTTTAGAATTCATTTTTCACTTTCCGTTTTTGTCTGTTGTTTTATTCTATTTATTCTAATGGGGTTTTAGAATATGTTTAAATTAATACGACCTTCATTCTTCTAACCACCTTCATACGATTCAACATTAAAGAAAGGGATTTTTAAGCATAGTGCTAGAAACTTCTAGTATTTAGAAAGCTGAAATTTGGAACATAAATTTATTTGACGTTATAAAATATAACGTTATAAAATAATTATAAAATTTAGCGTGCACAAACGCACGGACAAACAGATAAACAGACAAAAAAATTAAAAACAATTTTTTTGACCTCGATAACATAAGTACAACGTATACAACTTTTTTTTTTTAAATTTAATGTAGAGACACGACTCGTTAATGATTTTATTATATGTATAGATTGGGGGGGAGAGAGAGAGAGAGAGAGAAAATATGAAGTGTAATATTTTATGATACTCGATGCATTCATTATCATCATGTCAGCCGTAGGACGTCCACTGTTGGACATAATCTTCCAAAAGGACCGGTCAGAAGCAGCCTGGATCCACATAAAAATGAAACATAAAAAAAGGAAAGGGGTGTTTGAGTGTTACAATTAAAACGTTAGATAGTTGGATGGACGCGGCGGAAACAAAGACCGAAGACTTCGAGGACAGAAAGAAAGAAGAAAGAGGATCGCAGAAGGAAGGCGAAATTTCTTAACATTAAGACCGCGCTGTCAAGGTCGTTCAAAACCGCGATAGGTCCGTCACTGTTCGCGCACAACGCTGTACTGATCATCCGATATTCAACCTTATGCAGTTCTAAATAAGGTCGAATATCGAATGTTACGTTTGGCCCTGTCTAGGTCCGTCAAAGACCGCGTTAGCGCGCTACTGATTATTCGATATTCAACCTAAACTACGTTAAAATAAGGTTGAAAATAAAATGATCCGTTTGACCGTATTCTTGCACAGAAGTAAAGGACGCAAGTCTCAAATCATATTTAGTTTATTATGAGAATAATAATGGGTCTAGGCAATTTTTGTCTTATATGTAACTAATAAATCGTATCATCTTTCTATGAGTATTGATTTTACATATGTAACTAAAGTTTTTTCCGAGAAAAACGAGAAAAATCTTGAAAAAGGTATCATTTAAAAAAAATAAAAGTATCGAGTCAATTTCCATCAATTGTGATTCTGTCTTTAAAATGACTAGAAAAAGGTTTTAAAAAACATATTATGTAAGTTTTACATTGATGAGATATTTGGTTTAGTTACAAATTTAAGGCAAACAATCATAATTTTCGGGAGCCGGACCTTAATTAAAGATAACTGTGCATCCGAATCCCGGATGCACATAGATTTTGCTATTAAAATTATACATTTTTAATCTCAATGGCTTCTATTTCTTATAATATTTTTAACTCAATTAATAAAATATTACGTCGTCTAAAATACAATGTCTAAAATATTATTTCAATGTTTATTTACATTTAATTACATTATATATTATATGTGCCATTTTGTTCGATGACTTTTTGCCATCTTGTAGGTAGTGATACATATGATCCCGTTGCTGTATTTTACGCGCAAAGTAGTTTTGGCAGTTCTCTCTTGATGTTAACCTGACACTGATTAAAGAATTCTGAAGAGACCGAAACAGGTGGAAATCTGAAGGCGCAAGGTCAGGGCTATACGATGGATGCATTAACACCTCCCAGCGAAACTCTCTTAATTTTTGCTGAATGGCTAGCGTTGTCGTTATGAAAGACCACACCCTTTCTACTGATCAATTCCGGCCCCTTTCTTTCAACTTATTGCTTTAATCCACTTGTTGGTAGTAGAGATCCGAATCGATGGTCAAAATAAGTCTAATCTGAGTATATAATCCGGTGTTTTAATTAAAAGAGAGTAATTAATAACGAAACAAAACAATATTCCTGAATCTCCCACAAGGCTAGCATATAGTCTTCTGTGAGGCACGTAATAGGGGATCGGACAAATTTTCAGAAAGTGTTTTAAATTAATCTTCATGGATATTTATTCCCATAAAAAAATACTATTTTATTTATTTATAGCCTTTTAGGTACCCAAAATCATGTTTTAATATTGTTTGTTTGAAAATGCCGCCAAAACGCCACGATAGTTCATCTGAGAGCGCGTAACGTCATTTGTGGTCATATCATAACAAAACAGCTGCATTGGCATAAGACAATGATTGCCCACAAATGACGTCACGCACTGTGATTGGTGTTTCAGTATTAGATTAAAAATATTGTAAATAATAAAATTTTATTTCTTCATTTAAAAATATTTAAATGAATTATATAAAATTATTATTCGATAAATAATCGTAAAAAATTATATATTTTCCTTCTAAGTACATTTTAGATTTTAATCTGATTACTGTCCGATCCCCTATTATGGCACAGAATTATTAAAAGTATGAAATATGTACTACTACCGAGAATATGTTAAAAATGTATATGTGACAACCTTGTGGGTGGACGTCATACCCTGCGCATTGGGATTACATTAGGATACATTAGGATTATTTTATTATTATTAGGGTTGTTTTATTACCGCGTTATCCCACGAAAAATCATATGGTTTTTTTCAAACAATTGATTCTTTATATTGAACTGATATATTATAAATATTTCGTCAATTATTAATGCTGTAGACATTTATGTTTATTATTTACACAAGGTTTTAAAAGAAAATGACCCAACATTATCAACTACAGTAATAAAAATAATGGCGATTTTTTTTTACACAAATTTGACTAGTTGCATATTGCATTGACGAGCCCGTTGGATGAGTGGTTAGGGTGCGTGCCTTAACGCTCTGTTCTAGGGTTCCCGGGTTCGATTCCCGGCAGGGTCAACTTTGAAAAATGAACTTTTCAAATTTGACTCTGGTCTGGATTTGGAAAGTAGTGGCAGGGCACACTGCGTTTCGCAATCATTTGGGCAGCCCGTCTGGCGGCAGTAACCACCCCCTTACAGAAGACCACCGTGAAATAACAGCACGTGTGCTGTTGTGTTTCTGTGAGTGAGTGAGGGATGCCAGGGCCCATTTCCCTATCCACTCCTAATCCCCTATCCTTAATCCTACTGCAGTCGGCAGCGCACTTGCAGCAGCTTTGGCGTTGCTTGTGTTATAGGCGACGGTAGCCACCTACCACCAAGTGGACCGTCAGCCTGTCTGCCGACCTGACATAAAAAAATAATATCATAATTTAAAAAAGTTTGAGTTGTTTTTGAAAAGTTGTAATGCAGTTTTTCTAATTAAAAAATAGAAGCCGTAGAAGCTTTTAAAAACAAATCTCTTATGTTCTCAGATTTTCCCTCAGTGCCCGATTATTTCCAGGCATCAGACAAAAACACACAACAAGGGACAAAGAGACGTTACACATGGCAGATGCCGCTGCAATTACAGGAGGCACAGCTGGCACCAATAAAAAGTCCAGAGCAACATAATAATAATAATGCCCGTTACCAACTGGCCGCACTGGACTCGATTGAAAGGCGAGCGAAGAAGCTTATTGGCAACGACACCCTTGTGGATTTCCAACTTCAAAGCCTGCAGCATCGCCGAAAAGTAGCGTGCCTATCGATTTTCTATCGTCTACACTATGGAGAGTGTGCATCTATACTGTACGATTTAATCCAACCGGAACCGTTCCACTTGCGGACCACTAGACGTGGGCAGGGGTTTCATCCTTTCGTGGTCGATGTACCTCGATCACGAACAAAGCGTTTTAGTTCCATCTTCCTTGTTCGAACTGCTAAGGAGTGGAACTCCTTGCCTGCATCTGTGTTCCCACAGAACTACAATCTCGGGGTCTTCAAAACTAGGGTAAATGGGCATTTACTAGGTAAGCGTGGCCCACCTCCGGCCACATCTGCACCTCACATCAGGTGAGATAGTGGTCAAGCGCTACCTCGATTTCATAAAAAAAAAAAAAATTGGAATACAAGGTCATCAATAATTAAATCAACTCTCTGAACTACGGACAAGGATGAGTCTTTCGAAATCGCGTCCTTATGAGGGTCGACATCGTGACTTAAGGAGTTTGCAACGCTCATAAGACGATACAATGGAGAAAGACAGCCCAAGTTGGTTTTGAAGTAATTCAAATGAAATGGCGTATATCTGCCCGGCCTGGGCGCTCGACAAGGAACCCCAAAATTTATGCGCGAAAAGAGCTCGGACGATTCAACTCCGCCCCTTAGCAATTTGCAAAAAAAAAAAACATCGAGCATAAGCCTCCGGGACTGCAGTGAATCGGCATTGAAGTGGTTCATTCTAGCTGGATAGCTGGAGAGTGCCTATAATTATATAATTATAGTTCAGATTTGGAAATTATTCAATCATTATTTAATTATTGGCCAACCCAATAATTAAATAAGGTGGCTTTGCTCTCAGACTTAGGGGCTCAGGGGTCCCGTGGGATCGATTTCCAACTTTGAAATTAACTTTTCAATGTTGACTCTGCTCTGGTTGCTCAGGGTTTCGTCCCTAATCTGTTGTATGGTTATCCATAACACAATCCTTAAAGTGTTTACTTTGAGGGTCATACAATTGGTTTGGCCTTGTCTTGACAATTTAAGTGATAATGGTTACCGCATCTGCCTTATTCAACTGAGCTGGCACCACCCGTTTCTCTCAAGTCTTTTCCCCAGCCTAAAAGAGAAGTTGGGAGGTTAGAAATTTTCGAGTCAAAGCAGCAGTAGACGCGTAATTTGAGTCCAAGGATGAATATTTCTTTTTTCAACACTTTAAATGCTTTGAAGTGGAGGTGGTTGAAGTGTATGGAACTTGATGGCTATTACGTAAGAAAATAATATTGATTTAGGGTGCTTGCACCAACGTTTTAAATTACGACAAGAACCAATTTTAACAGTGTCACGAGTCAAGATCATCATTGACCAGCCGAACAGCTGGAAGCCTGGATTCCACAAGCGCTGAATGATAATACAGTCCACTAAGATCCCACCGAAGCCTCGAACCAGATAACCACAGATGTAGGTGCTCACATCTAGTTTCCGTTAAAATTCACCTTATTTTTATCAATAAAACCTGTAAAATATTCTCAAACACCGTTACGAGTCTTTAATTATTCATTCCGACTTCAATTGCAATCATCGCAAAACGGACGAAAATAAATAAAATACAAGTGAAGCAATATTTTACTAGAGAGAGTACCGTAAGCGGTTTATGAGTTTTTCATTTTGCTCGGCCGCAGAAAATGGATATTTTCCCATTTTCACCTGAACGCTCAGTTACCCGACAATTGTTTCTGTTTATTCCCCCATTGTTGGTGAAATTAATATTTCACCAATCATACAATATTTCTACGATCCAATCAGATTTAATGTTGATTTTTATGTTTCGAACAGAATTACAGTGAACTTTAGGCACACTGTTTTTGCAGTCATCTGGGCAGCCCGTGTGTCGGCAGTTACCAGTCCCTTACGGAAGATCACCGTGAAATAATAGCATGTGTGCTGTTGCATTTCGGTGAGTGCAAATGGACTGTCAGAGAACATTTCCCTATTCCTCCTAATTCCTTATCCTTTATCCTAATAAGGTCGGCTGAACACTTGCGACACAAATGGTGTTGCTGTGTTAACAGACGACGTTTGCCATCTATCTGATAGTCACTTTAAAAATCAATTCATTTAAAAAAAAATGCACTAATCACAACTTTTAATAATGGGTATGCCCTCCTCTCTTAGCTATGCACTTCCGAAGTCTGGATTCGGGATCAAATACCTATTTCGTTTTGACTAGTATATTTAGATACTGATGAGGTGTGGTTAAATGCGATGTTTAGACCTTCGATTATTTCGGTGGAACAGTTAGTGTTTCGTGTTGTTATTGGTGATTAAAACAAAGTAATTTAAACTGATTGCTATGTATATAAATCTATATTAATAATTTCGTCAAGGGGTACTCAAGTATCTCGGATTGTCAAGTATTTTGTTAAATTCTAATGGTGCTGACATTGGCCACTCTAGCGAAATGTCACTCACTGACACCTGTGACATTTTGAGTGGTTAATAAACGTTCCGTTTCATTCATACTAGCGCACATACGCTTCGCCACTCAATACGTCGTCGCACTATTCATTTTAAAAACAAAAGTGTCCATTACAAGGAACTGTGACTCATGTGACTGTGTAAAACGAAACGTCTTGCCGCAAACATTGAGCGAAATCTGTGCCGCTTTGCCTTTAATATTCCTTGAGAACCGATAACTACAGAAATATCTACCTACATTTTGTACCTACATGTGTACATTATGAGTCACATTACACCCGAGCGAAGCCGGGTTTTCATCTAGTATATAAATAAAATCAACAATATGTGTAGTTTGGTGTCCTTTTAATGTGAATGGTGATGATATCCCCAATAATTAACGAGCTTTTAAAAATGATATGGGATCCTCTGTTCGTCATTTGGGAGTAATATGCAATTAACCACGAATGTGAGAATTTTATTACAAAATACCATTCGAACTTAATTGAATTGGTATTAACTACTTTGCATTACAAAAAACCTTTGCACACATTTACTTATATAAAAATTATCCACGATAATATGGCTTAATTTCGCAATATGCCTGTTTACACAGTCATTCGGTCTATGTGTTATAATATATTACGTACTGAATGCAAAACTTCAATTATTATAATTCTTGTCAAATTTCAGAGGAGGAAACCGATGAGTTTGTTTCAAAGAAGAACTGATCTAAATAATGTACCATTTCCCTATTCCATTTCAAGGATATTTCCCCATTTCCCTATCCCCTCCTAATCCCTTATCCTTAATCCTACTTTAGTCGGCAGCACACTTGCAGCAGCTTTGGCGTTGCTTGTGTTATAGGCGACGGTAGCCACCTACCATCAAGTGGACCGTCAGCCTGTCTGCCGATCTTAACATTAAAAAAATATCTCTCTAAAAATGGTACAGTAAAATGGAATATTGAAGAATGTCCAAGATTAGTACGACCTAGAAGAAATAACGTTATCAAAATTAACAATAAAACACTTAGTAGTGTTTTATTGTTAATTTTGTAATGAAGTTATAATTCAATTTAAAAAAAAGACGTTCTGTGACTAAGACCATCTGTATAATGTCTGGGTTCTTTCGACCCTCGTGTGACTGTTGGTGTCACAAAATTAAGCGCGAGTGCTGGCGGCTGTTTTACTGCTAAAATTATTTTCTGTAGTTGTGATATAATTGAATGTACAATTATGCGGTTACCGCCTCAAAATCTAAGGCGGTTCTCACTCCAATATGGGGTCAATATAGCGTCAAATGAATAAGACCACCTTCACCATCTAGCGCAAGCTATTAGCAACATAATCCAAGTAAACATGTGCTGACATTGACAGCTCAGTTTTGAAAAATACCGCAATGTGATGTTATTGTACCGAATGAGCGATATAATATACAGGGTGGTCAGTAATTTGAGACGGGTCAGTAAGGGCAGCTACCTGAACCATTGTAGCTAGAATAAAACACCCTTAGGAGATTATCCATAATTTTGATAGTTATTCCCATTAGCATTCAAAGATTTTGGAGAAATGGTACAGTTAGCGGGAAAAAGGTCCATTTTATACATATTTATACATATTTATAGCGCCAATCGATTCTGTTACTTATAAGGATCAATTGACCCTATGGGACCACCTGAGGTTAGAGTACTAGAAAAATCAAAAATTTTAAAAAACTACTCCCATACATTTGTTACACAATGAGATTGAATAATAAGTTCAAATATTTGACTATACTTCAGATCCTTCACTTTCATTTGTGTGTTTCGTTAAAATAGCGATCGCGTATTGAAATAATTTCCTTTAGAATTTCGCATTTATTACTTGTTTCCCTCTCGGCTATTAAAGAGTGGGACTAAAAAAGCTTATTTCTTAGAAAACGTAATAAACTTGAAACACGGTTTGAATTAGAATAAAACAATGCGAAGGAAACGACTCCTGGCAGCCGTTAGCTCTTTCATAATACCTACTTCATTTAAATACGCTTACGTTTACACACAATAAACCTTCTTGTCCCGGTTATCCGCGAATTTAATTAGTTAACCTTCTTTTACTATAAATGTTTTGCAATGATATTTCATAAAACACAAACAATAGTATGATACACCATCATTTCTCTCTCTCTCACCTCCTGGAGGTTGGCCGTCAAATTCTTCTCCGTTAAAAGCTAACTGGAACAGTTGCTCGACTGAGGTAATTCCAGGCCACTCCCGGATGTTTTGCAATCACAACATACTCCTTCACACAGCGCGTTTCTTCTCTTCCACCTTACCCATCATGATTAACTGAAGCAGCACATATCTGTTGTGTCAGATCGGTTGTGACAGATTATTTTTAATTGGTCCTTTACTTTACGCTATTAATTAATCTAATTATTTCCAGGGTCCAGTCAAATAGCTTAATTTACCAATGCAAAACTGGATGCACTTAAGCCTTTGGCCTTTTCGTTGAAGCATCATCCCCATCAGTCCAAGGAGCCTTCCAAGACTCATTTAAAGAAGTAATGATTAACCCAATTATCATTGTCGCTTTATTACTATAAGCTACGGTCACAACAAAAGGTGTAACCATTAAACTAAATAATGCTGCTACTCGTCGAGAAGCTGTTCTTTTGTGTGCGCAGATTTATTTGCGACATTACACCTACACGTACATATAAAACACTCTTTATTACTGTAAGTGAGTTTATTTTTCGTCTATCCCTTCCTTTATTACGCCTCGTTTAGTTCTCCGCCACGGGGTTATTGTTACAGCTTTCTCTATTCTATAATTAGTCAGTTCTTATCAAATATTACACGAATACGACCTTATGACTATATTCAGTGTCTTATGAAGTTGAGGAGGCAGTTTGGCCTGCCTCTGAACGATGACTTGTTCATCTTCAGCATCTTCACTCGATCATCTAAAAATAAAAATCCAACGCGTAGCAAAAGTATAACAAAAATAAAATTGTCAGGCGTTATATTTTTTATATTTCATCCGTATAATTTCCAAATAAGTAGGGATGCCAGAGCCCATTGTCCGATCCCTTCTTAATCTCTTATCCTTATCCTTAATCTTAAGGTGAGCACCTTTTACGTTGCTTGTGTTAATAAGCGACGGCAAGTGGTCCCTCAGCCTGTCTGACCGACCTTTGTATAAAAAAATACAAAACATTTCGTATTAAAATTTGAGGCGTGAAGACAATGAAATCATCAAAAAAAATAACGTGACTTAAAAAGTATAAGCCAGGAGGCGCATTCAATTTAAATATTTATCATATATAATTTATGAATGTTATAATTAAAATAGCTTGCGCAGTCTGATGTGCAAATGTTAAAATTATTAAGAATATATTACATATACATATTAAGAAAAATGCTACGTTGAGCGCTGTGACGTCCGCGACGAGATTTTTCTGCCTAGCTGACCTGTACCACAAATTCCACAACTTTACGAGTATACTGAGCCAGGGTACTATTTTCTGACATGATGTTGTGTTTGTAATATCCATGTGTTTTTGTTTTTGTGTTTATTGTGTTAGTGTGAGAAATATAATTGCTCACACTAACACTAACACTTCAAAAACAAAGTTTCTTTTGTTTTTGAAATTGCTATTAGGCCATCACGACAATATTATTAATAATTAAAATAAAGTTAACAACCCCGTATTTGACATAAAGTAATCTCGCTTCGTAACTAAATTATATTTCTTGAATAAACGAAAATATTTATGAGTATTTTGCTTCAGTGAATTTTAACGAGGTACTTGGACAACCGTGTGAACAAATATCTGACACATTAAAACCGCCGGCGAGTTATTACTGCGCCCGCGCTGGACTCCTTCCAAATAGTTAAAGCATAACCCTCCAAACGAGGCTAAAAAATATACGCATAACATGTAGTTGTAATATGTGGACATTTCGTTTAAAATACTTATTTGCGAATATCTGACTTGAATAACAGATAACTAAATTACGAGGCCTAAATAATTGTTTTAAAATAAAGGTCGACAGGCAAGGACGGTCTACTTAACGGGAGGCGGCTAACTACCCTCGCCTTTTAACACAAGTATCGCCGTAAGTGCTGAAAGGATAGGGTGTCGCCTCTGGGTGTAATAAAAAGAAAACCACCAACCGCGATGGTGGCGATCAAATCACAGCTATATATAGGTGTATAAAAGAAAACAACCGGTAGGGCGACACTTTGTGGGTCGTTGGTATACGGCCTATCTCGCAGTGCAAGTACTCTCCCGGGAGATTCAGCCGACGAAGGTGGTAGACAGGGCTGATGATTGTCGTCCTGCTGATAGCACGACCGATGGTATCTAGGTAACCGCGGCAGTGATGATGAACCATGTCAGTGATCCTGAAAACGATAGTACCACGGGATTACTCGCTTGTACATCTAGCCTCCGAACTGAGCACCCAACGTCGACAACAGAATGAAAATACCTAGCATTGCCGCAGTGGTGCACCATCAGAACGGAGTTTACAATTAGCAATAAGCGAAGAAACAATAAAATGTAGTAGGTTAAGTTGAAAGTAAAAAAAAAAACAAAACGCTATACTTATCTTAATTAAGCAAACTAATCTTAATCGAGGTAGTAGATATTGTCATTCATAGCTAGAGCTTCGTTAAAAAAATATAACAAATGAAAAGAAAAAATGGAAAACAAAAGAAATCAAAGAAAATGCAAAGAAATAATGCCTAAGCAAAATGAAATGATGCATGCTTAGCAATAATTAATTAAAATGGTGCTTTATGTGCTATTTAAGACTTACCCTAGCGCGGGAAAACACTTTATGGGATAAAATGGAACCTTTAAACCGCCATCACTATTAAAATTAATGTTTGTAAGGATTTTGGTTTTTTTTTAATTAGTTCGCGTTAAAACGCACGGTATTGTACAATGTGAAGTTGCCTTGCTTTCAGTTCAGCCTAGTCGCAACTGAAGCTGAAAGCCCCACTACGGTTTGCGTTACTTGCGCTTGTGTACCCCCCCCGTTGCGCACAGCTTCCCCGTTCACCTTTTGAGGTCCGTTATCAAAGTTTGCTTGTTAATTTATATTTTATATCTATACTTACGATTTGTAACGCTTCGTTACAAGGGAGATAGGATAGGACGCAGGTGCTGCAAGTGGGTTGCCGAATTTACTTATTCATCCCTTATCAACTCACTCACTGAAACACAACAACAAATATAATGTTATTTCACAGTGGTCTTCTGTAAGTTCTGATGTGTCTGATATTACTCCCGAAAACAATTATCAATTAAGGATTAAATGAGTTTTGTTAAGATTTAACCGGTATGAGAAAACTGAGAACCAATTTATAGCGACACAACGCCTAGATTTCAGGAAAGGACTCCTGTAATCCGCTTACAGATCTCCTGCCGCTGGCTAGACGACAGAAGTATATACCCACTAAAACCCCCGATGTCTCCTCGCCCTTTGAGCGGGGTGGACCGGACTCTGTCATTGCTGACTAGGCTAACTCCAATGTCAGGACAGGACCCTAAAATATCTAAGAATATTCAAATCAAATCAAATCAAATACTTTATTTGCATTAAACATTACCAGGCAGATGTCAATATAATAAATAATTAATGTTATTGTTTCTTTATGTGTACAGATTTTAAAAGCAGGTACAATTTAGTCCCGCAGAATTTGGAACAAATTCCCTGCTAAGTTGTTTCCGTCTCACTACAACATGGAATGGAATCGTCTTCAAGGGAGCTTTAAACAAATTAATGCTCGTCCACTGAATCCAATGACCGAAATTAGACCCTGGTGGCAAAATAAATAACTTTGCACTCAAGCTCGTCAATAGATACTTAACAAAAGAAAAGAATTATTTCAAGGTCCGCTGTATAGCGCTGGTGTTGATTGTGTCTGGCACCGTTGATATTAAAATTGCTTTTAATAATATTTCATTCAATACATAATTATTAAATAATGAAAATAATAAAAATAATGAACTCATCAAATCATAACATAGAGATTGGTTCAAGTTAGTTTTAAGAAAACCGTCTACTGCAATGTGAGAACGGAAGTTTATAAAGGCTTTAGATTGGAGAGGCGGCAGAAAAACCCGCGGCCGTCGAAATTTGGGAAATAAGCCTCGCATTGAAATAATAGCTCTGGGTCGTTAAGGGGTAGTTTTGACTTGGCTGACTTAAAATCTCGTTGACTGAAATTTCGTGTTGGTTCACTATACGAGTATTTACGATGAATTTCATAATATTTGTTGACATTTTAACAACCATAGAAGCCTCAATTTTGCTCAAAACTTTTGCTCTTGACTCTTCACACCTTCCGTGCATTTTTTTTTCATTATTCTTTACTCCCTGTACACAAGGTTTAAATTAGTTTTTGGCAAGACTAAGCTAGACTTTATTCCATTTAAATGGCCTTCCGACATTGCCAGTTGAAGCAAGTTATTTTTTTAAAACACATTAAATCGAAAATAAATCAAAAGTGCAGATAAGACGAGCCCGTTGGATGAGTGGTTAGGATACTTGCCTTAACGCTCTGTTCTAGGGTTCCCGGGTTCGATTCCCGGCAGGATCAACTTTGAAAAATGAACTTTTCAAATTCGGCGGGTATGGATCTGGAAAGCAGTGGCAGGGCACAAAGCGTTTCGCAGTCATTTGGGCAGCCCGTCTAGCGGTTACAGAAGACCTTACCACCCCTTACAGAAGACTGTGGCTTAACACTCCCTTATCCTTAATGCCAATGTAGTCGCCAGCACACTTGCAGCAACTTTGGCGTTGCTTGTGTTATGGGCGACGGTAGCCACCTACCATCAAGTGGACCGTCAGCCTGTCTGCCGATCTTAACATAAAAAATGGAGAAAAGTGGACTGTATTTTTGTTGATGGTACGTGCAATCAAAGCGAAAGAAATCAAGAATGCTGCCACCTGCCTCGCAGACCGCTAGGGTCTTCCAGGCTAGTCCTAGGCTAAGGGATGCCAGAGCCCATTTCCCTATCCTCTCCTAATCCCTTATCCTTAATCCTACTGTAGTCGGCAGCACACTTGCAGCAACTTTGGCGTTGCTTGTGTTATAGGCGACGGTAACCACCTGCCATCAAGTGGACCGTCAGCCTGTCTGCCGATCTTAACATAAAAAAAGGTTGACATTCCAAGCTGCATCTGCTTAGTTGTTAGTCAAGCGGCGTTCCAGGAGAGATCACTGGCTAGACGTCAGTGATCTATCTCTCTTGGAACACGTGCCCTTTTAATGAGCGCCATAATACGTAGGCGGGATGATAAGTAACTAGCCACTGCTATTTAAAAAGTTAAAATTAAAAAAATATATATGTCATTTTTAAATTCGTATCTCTGGCAACCTGTGTTCTAAATTTGAAATTGGTGACGTGAAAATTTTATTGATTTTTTGTCATTTGAAAATATATTTCGTTAACTGTTTTCAAAATGGATAAAATTGAACAAAGAGCGGTGATAAAGTTTCTTCATATGAAGGGCATGAAGTGGAAAGACATCTATGACGAGTTAAAGAATGTTTTGGGTGAATGTGCTCCTTCTTATGCCACAGTAAAAATCTGGGTGGCTGAGTTTAAACGCGGTCGTACATGTGTCCAAGATGAAGCCCGCCCCGGACGTCCAAAAAGCGTCACGACTCCGGAAATGGTCGTGAAAGTACATGATAAAGTTTTAGCAGATCGACGATTGAAGTTATCTGAAATAGCTGACACTACAGGTATCTCAAAAGAATGGGTATATCATATCCTAAGTGAGGAATTAAATATGAAAAAGATATCGGCCCGTTGGGTGCCGCGATTGCTTATGCACGATCATTAATGATTCGGGTGCAAAACTCAAAAGAATGTCTGGACCGTTTTCAGAGTAATAAGGCCGATTTTTTACGTCGATTTGTAATAACAGATGAAACATGGGTTACACACGCCAGAATCAAAAATTCAATCAAAACAGTGGACTCAATCGAGATGCCCGGCTCCAAAAAAGCCAAGGCTGTAAAGTCGGCTGGAAAAGTGATGGCTTTCGTCTTTTGGGATGCAGATGGGATCTTGATGATAGATTACCTTACTAAAGGTCAAACAATTAATGGAGAATACTACGCTAATCTTCTAGATATGCTTCATCAATGTAATCAGCAAAAACGACCAGGTTTGGCGAAAAAAAAAATCATCTTCCACGAAGACAACGCTAGAGTTCACACATGTGTTAAAGCTATGGCAAAAATCAACGATTTAAGAATGATTTCCTCCCCCACCCACCTTATTCGCCTGATCTAACGCCATCAGACTTCCACTTATTCCCTAAGCTCAAAACTTTTTTGGGCGGACAGAAATTTGCCACAAATGATGAAGTCATGGCCGCTGTAGAGGAATATTTTGCAGGCCTCGAAAGAAATCATTTTATGGAAGTCATTACTGCTTCAGAACGAAGATGGAATAAGTGCGTAGAGATTCACGGAGACTATGTCGAAAAATAAAATTAATTTTATCACGGAAAGTTAAGTGTTTTCTATTTAGGCTAGTTACTTATCATCCCGCCCTCGTACTTGCTCCTTCATCCAACACATTCACCCACTGCCAGCCACTCTCTTACCAACTAGCAGGTTTTCGGGCTACGGTGATTTTGGACCGTGGTCTCCACTCCAAGACTCATCTACATAACGTCTATCCGCTGCACGATGGATAAGTTGATTTGACAGATATGTCAAAACAATAGATTGACATTTGTTTTACATCTTTAGCATTTTTTTTTAAATTTACTGTAACAGAATCAATAGATCTTACAAATACAACTAAATATTTCTTTCGTAAAAATTAATAACAGATTTTTTACTTAAATATAAGTTTATACAAATATCGCTTGAAAAAGACTTGTATTTTTTAATAGGAAACATTAAAAATACGTAATCTCTATATATAAAAATGAATTCCCATTTCCCTTGGTCACGGCATCACGCGTGAACGGGTAGACCGATTTTAATTCGGTTTTCACTAATGGAACGAGGGATAAAGGGGGAATGTTCTTATATATAAAAATTGCATCCCGGGCGAAGCCGGGGGCGAGTCGCTAGTAAATTATAAAAATACAAATAAATTTAGATAAATTATAATAAACATAATTGTAATTGTGTAAGTTATATACGTGTGTGTGAAATGTGGACTTTGTATGAATGAGGAGTGAAAATGTTTGAGTGTACCAATTAAGTATGTACCCTTAAGAGCCAAAAGTTTATAATCTTCAGTTGGATAATGAAATAATGGCGAAGGTAGCGCTTCGCCTTAATAAAACTGTTCTGTTTGGTCACGTACTTCTCGCTTGGAGATAGGTGAAGTGTTCGCTTTGAGCAAAGCTGTGAGATAAAGTATTATGTATCTGTTATACGTAAGACACGCGTGCTTTTCGACAAGAAGTGGGCGCGAAGTACAGAGTGCCAAGAAAATTAATTCCGCCATGAAAATTTGAATGGTTAGGACTATGAAGTTAATTTGAATGTTAAAGGCTTAACTTTCAAGTAATTATTTAGGTACTCGTTCAAATTGTTCGCAATATTAATTACAATTTTCTTCTTATAAATCTGTTTAAAACATGATTATATGTGTATCAATAATCAGGTTGTATAAAAATGTCAAATGTCAACAGCGGAATTATATTCCTAAATGATATAGTTTTTCCAATGCTTAATACAAACAACCAATATTGACTGGATAATCCGATTACCTACTCGTCAATTTATACCACGTAGGCTTTGTTTACACATTCTCCAACGGGCTAAAGCAAAAAAGAGAATTCCGAAATCTTCTCAGCAAATTTCACTGTCAGACACCAGTCCCGTAAAAAATGGATGTCGTTTTTTTCCGCTGTGCTGAGGGGACGGGCGTTTTTCAAGATACGGGATTAACGTATTAGAGGCCTCTTTTCTTTCGTTAACTTTTGAAGCTTTTTCCTTCTAATGAGGGATGACGACGGAGCGTCAACACTGGAAGGATTAGCGGAACGATAGCCGAAATTGGGCCACAAGGGGATCCCCTTCACCTTTGAAAAAAGCGGTACTAAAATATCTTTCAATTATCTCTGGATGGTAGCTTGGTTCCATCTTCTTGTTTTATTTATGTATTCTTTGTAGACTGGTTTATTTATTTATAAACAAGCGGCTTCATTATACATGAAATATGAATTTAAAAAAACCTAACAGTAAACTTAAAGCATGTATGTATTATGTACCACTGCTGAGTAGAGACTTCTTCCGTTTGAACCAGTAGAAGCTACATCCTACAATTTTAGCCCATTATGTGAATGACAGGCTCCACGTCTTTAAAAATTGCTAATAAAGGAAATGCACCAATAAAATTGATTTGGAGTTTTCAATAACATTTCGAAGTACATAAATATTGTTATGACTCACCATGGAACGTTCTAGAAAAGCGTTGCTATCTGCCAAAAGTTCTCGAAAGTTCCACCCTAGAATTGAAGTCACGCCACTCTCCGGTTATTGTCAAAGGAAATTGGTCCTTATGTTCACAACATAGAGCTCACATTCAACAGAAATAGCGTTCCCGAACTTTCAATGACCTTGTTTACAATACTTGTTTATTTGTATTTGTTTGTAGTAAATTCGAGATAGATCTAGACATTTGGCAGCGAATATAAATAGGAGAGTGGCGAGCTAGCGATACAGTTCGATTCTGCGATTCGAAAGCGATACTTCGGAACTTACCTGCGACAGTAAACCAGCGACTCATAAGGGAATCATTGGCGACTCTTGGCAAGTTTAATGGTTTTATCGGACCTTTCGTTTAGCCCTTTTGGAAGTCATCTTGGTTTGTGGAATTAAATAGCTGATTTTCGCCCTTACACGGCAGATTGACTCACCCCACACTTTTAATTTTAAAATTATATCCACAGTTAATATTATAAATTTAATAACAAATAAATGTATAATCGATTTCGATTATAAGAAGAAATTTTGTAAAAATTAGTTACGAAGTTAGATAAGGATAAATGCTTTTAAAAATAATTAAAACCGGTTTAATTTCTCAACCGCAATTGAAGCATTGTGCTTTTATAATCCACAAATGATCGCGCCTTTCTGCGAGTGCAACATCTAGATTCAAATGCAGACGGGCCCGCCCCTGTCTTCGTCACCTGGAAGACCTAGGAATAGCCTGGAAGACCCTAACGGTATGCGAGGTAGGTGGCAGCATTCTTGATTTCTTTCGCTTACCATCAACAAAAATACAGTCCACTTTTCTCATTTTATAGGTTAAGATCTAGGCTGACGGTCCACTTGATGGTAGGTGGCTACCGTCGCCTATAACACAAACAACGCCAAAGCTGTTGCAAGTGCGCTGGCGACTATAGTAGGATTAAGGATAAGGGATTAGGAGGGGATAGGGAAATGGGCTCTGGCATCCCTTACTCACTCACCGAAACACAACAGCACACGTGCTGTTATTTCACGTTGGTCTTTTGTAAGAAGGCAGTTACTGCCGCCAGACGGGCTACCCAAATGACTGCGAAACGCATTGTGCCTGGCACTACTTTCCAGATTCAGACCAGAGCCAAATTTGAAAAGTTCATTTTTCAAAGTTCAAAGGAATCGAACCCGGGACCTCTAGAACAGAGCGTTAAGGCAAGCACCCTCACCGTTTATCCAACGGGCTCGTCAAAGATATTCAATAGTATATATGGCGTGATCATTAGTGGTCCTTTCGAGCCACATTAATGGTTTCAACTATTATAAAGTTGAGCCGTCGAATGGATATTAGATGAAACTCGACAAACAGATAGTCATAATTCTAGATTTATATATTAGATACTTTATTTCCGGAACTGCATTTTATAATCTGAAGTTCGTTCAGAATCTACTCGATGGGTGAAAGGCCTGTGGTTGCACAGTCCAAGGAAATTTAACCTCGATGGATTGATTGGATTTCTTCCGAGTGATCCAACATTCGTACTGATTTGTTATCGGTTTGAAACCCAATCGGACCAAGCTAAACCAATCCAACCCAAATTTTAATTCAAGATAAATTAGTTTTTAATAAAGACGGGTTTGCTCTTGACCAGCATCTGTCCATGTAGGAAAGATGAGGCCGAAGATGGAGCGAGCTCACCCAGAAGATGCCTATTCACTCGAACCTTGAAAATATTTGGGTTGTATGGGAGTTCCAATCCTGTGCGCATTATGAAAGATGTTTTAAATAGCTTGGTCCGAATTAGAGTGATTTCGGTGAGTATGGTAACCAGCAGTACATTTGCTTGTCCTATAGAAGAAAGAGGAAGGCGGTATGATCTCATGCAGCTCTCGAGCACACTCTCCGAAGTACATCTTATAGAATACACACAGACAGGCAATTTTGCGTCTATGTGCCAGGCTCTGCAGCTTAGTTCTTATTAGAGTACCGTCGCCAACGAACCACCTAGCTCTGCGATCCACTGAGTCGAGTGCGGCAAGTTGGTATTTTGGTGAGCGATCCCAAAGGTTTTTTTTTAATGTTATGTCGACAGACAGGCTGACGGTCCACTTGATGGTAGGTGGCTACCGTCGCCTATAACACAAGCAACGCTACAGGTGCTGGAAGTGCGCTGCCGACTACAGTAGGATTAAGGAGGATTAAGGAGGATTAGGAGGGGATAAGGAAATGGGCTCTGGCGTCCCTTACTCACTCACCGAAACACAACAGCACGTATATGCTGTTATTTCACGGTGGTCTTCTGTAAGGGGGTGGACTCACTGCCGCCAGACGGGCTGCCCAAATGACTGCGAAACGTAGCGTGCCCCACCACTACTTTTCAAATCCAGACCAGAGTCAATTTTGAAAATTACATTAAAATTTCCAAACTTGACCCCGCCGGGAATCGAACCCGGGGCCCCTGAGACGTTAGGCAAGCATCATTGCCACTCATCCAACGGGCCGTCAATACTCCATGCCAGATCGGACTTGTGCCTTGTATAAAGAATGGAGCTGTCCAGGTGGAAGCATCGCTTCACCCTATTTAGGTTGCCCAGCTCTTTAGCCACTGTTTGGGCTTTGGACTAGTACTTGATCTATTTAATACCTATACATATTATGATATAAAGTAGCTGCCCGCTTCTGTCTGTCTCTCGATTATCTTCTTCTAAAATACCCAACACATTTTTATAGGGTTTGGTCGCCAGTATTAAAAAATATAAAAGCTTCTCATTGCGACATCTGTTATTGAAATCTTTATTGTTTGTACTTACTTATTATACGAATGTTGAACATTCTTTAAACCATCTTACTTTTAATTGTGTTATACGCGTGGAGCTTTTGCGATTACACTAATTTAAATTGGGACAATAAAAGCTGCCATAGTAACACCTGCCTGCAATGTACCTTTTGTTATATAAATACAATTTATATAAAGGCTTGAGAGAAGCTTAGCGAACACTCCAAAGCTTACATATAATTATTTTGCAAGAAAGACTTAACTTAATTTTGATAATTAACTTGTAATAACCTGGAAGAAGCCGTAATAGTCAAGTGGGATGAGCGTTATTATTATTAACTCATTTATTTTTCTTACTATATTACAAAATATATTATATGTTATTTTTTATAATCCTACTATTTACTAATATTATAAATGTGAAAGTTTGTACGTTTGTGTGATTGGATGTTTGTTACTGAATCACGTCAAAAGGGCTGAACAGATTTGGATAAAATTTGGTACACAGATAGTTTATTACCAGGAATAACATATAGGATAATTTTATTCTTGGAAAAATGTTAGGTTCCCGAGGGATCGTCTTAAAATTTAAAAAATCGGATCACCGTCGTCACAGCGATAAAGATGTCAGGCATTCTATTTTACTCATATGTTTTCTCAGGTGTTATATTTTTCAATTATCAAAGCGGACAAAGGGGGGCATCAACTAGTTGTAATATATACCTAATAATAATTATATAATTATAAGATAATAATAATAATATGAAATAATAATAAATAATAATAAATAATAATAATAATAAATAATATGAAGATAGTCAAAAATTGTATTCTTGATTTTTTCTTGTCATTTTATTGATATAATATTTAAAAAAAAAAAAAAAACTTGCAGTCAACTCAAAAATAACAATTGGACACTATTTGAGAATAAATATAGTGGCAGGGCATACTGCGTTTCGCAGTCATTTGGGCAGCCCGTCTGGCGGCAGTAACACCCCCTTACACAGAAGACCACCGTGAAATAACAGCACGTGTGCTGTTGTATTTCAGTGGGTAAGGGCTTCAAAATGTTGGGCTTTCTTAAAAGAAATACGATAAATTTCAAATCAATAAAATCACTCTTCTCCTTGTACGTGTCCATTGTGCGCAGTTGTCTGGAATTTGCAAGTGTCGTATGGAATCCCACCTATCAGGTGCACAGTAATAGAATTGAACGCATCCAAAGAACATTCACGAGACATTTAGCTTTTAGAGACCCAAGAATGAGTCCCAGATATGGATACCAACATCGCCTTGAATATTTTAGGTTGAACACACTGTCAGACCGCAGGTGCATGCACGACCATGTTTTCCTTTTTAAATTATTGCGTGGAGGCCTTGACTGTCCAGATGTAATGTCGAGTGTATCCTACTCAGTGCCACGTCTAAATTCGAGAAGGAAGTTTTCTAGCCCCTTTCACGAGCCTGTATATAAAACAAATCTAATGAGACACTCACCGGTCCCTAGAATGCTTCAGAGCTACAATGATATATTTTGTAGCGCAAATCTGGACATTCATTTCGATCGTTTAAATAGTCACAAGAAGAAGATTCTCGCTGCCATTTCGTCACACACATGACTGCTTTCGATTTTTTTTTTTTGACATTTGACTTATTTTTTTTTATATATAGAGACATTTATATTGTTGTTACTGATTCCGACTTTTTGTTTTATGTTTTTATTACAGTTTGACTTGATCATATTTATTGTATATATTGACCAAAGAAATAGTGTGTTAATTGTATTATTATTTAGAAATTATTATTGTCATTATTATTATCATTATTAATTATTAATTGTATAATTTCTGTTAAAATTCCTTTATTTTTCCAAATTGTTAACATCCTACCATTTTGATATATAAGTTAATATAAGATACAATAATATAAGATGTAATAGGTTTGTATATCAAACAGAAAAGACGTGTTCAGCTTTAATTGGCTTGCACACTGGACCATAAATGTTGAATGTTAATGCTAATAAACGTTAAGTGTGCTAAGCTGTTGCTGAAGTGAATAAATAAATAAATAAATAAATAAAAGATACCAGAGCCCATTGCCCTATTCCCCTCCTAATCCCTTATCCTTAATCCCACTGTAGTCGGCAGCGCACTTGCAGCAGCTTTGGCGTTGCTCGTGTTATAGGCGACTGTAGCCATCAAGTGGCCCGTCAGCCTGTCTGCCGATCTTAACATAAAAAAAAATGTTTAGATTTTATAAGTTTATGTTTAGAGTGGTACGATTTAGTAAACAAAACTCTTATAATGTGCAAGTAAATATTATTAGAAGTACTTAGTCGAGTGCTGAATAAGAGAGTAATTATGTCCAACTTGGTTGTACAACCGCAAAACCGTGTAATTTATATTTAATCCGAAACTAAAATACATTTGTAATCGCGTTCGAAACGTCCGTCAGTTGAAATTGGAGGCCTGTTACTTGTCTGCCCTTAATTACACGGAGTCAGGACTCGGCTCATGCTGCGAGAGTATTGCAAGTGCCATCTTATATTAATCCTCATCAATTGGCAGAATTTACAACCTTTGAACACTGACATAAGTCCAGCTATATGCTGACATATTTATTATGTACTAGCGGCCCGCCCCCGGCTTCGCCCTAAAACATTCCCCGTTTATCCCTCTTTCCTTTGGCGAAAACCGAATTAAAATCGGTCTACTCGTTCGCGCGTGATGCCGTGACCAGGAGAAATGGGGATTCATTTTTATATATAAGATTTACAGCAATTATGACCCCACAACTGTCTATAATCTTTACAGTATAGTTTAGTGTTGCTATAATATGTATTAGTTACTGGCTGAGCCCGCAACTTCATACGCGTGGTATTCGGTATAGCGCGTAACTTTTTTGTTTGTAACCCGATTGGAATGAAAGAAACACTAAACGTTACGGGAAGCTTGCTACAATACAACAGTGAAAACCCCATTCAAATCGATTAAGCCGTTTCTGAGATTAGCGTACACTAACAGACAAACAGACAAATATTCTAAAAACTTCTTGACCTCGGTAAGCTCGTTTACAGCTTTATTACAATGCATAAGTTGCATTGTAATAATTACAATGCATGTTACTATACATTTACGAGTATTATGAGGCTAATATCAAACAATTTTGTATCATACTTTAGAATTTTTTCTAAGAAACTGTAGAGACAAGGATTATGGAAGGTTTTTTTATTATCCTCTTGATGGTCCTCTTGATGGTAGGTCATGACCGTAGCCTAAAGGCCACAGCTAAAGACACAAGTATCATTAGGGGGATTGCAGGTGCGCTGCAGTTCTTCAGGAACTTATTTACGGCTCACTTGAAAAAGCCCATATTGTAGCATTCCCACATGGAATCCATGTGACTTTATTTACAGGAAAATTAAATTAATATTGATTGAACTTTAATGTGTATTGACTTTTTAATGATAAGAATGACACACCGACGGTCCACTTGAAGGGACCGTGGACTGTGGCCTATCTTTATCTAAATATTTCAAGAAATATAGAATAAAAGAAGAATAAGCTAAATTTGTTCGTCATTGACTCAATTCTCAATGACTGCAGTTATTCCAATATCCTTTGAATATTTATTAATTGTAAGCTCCGTTTAATTTGAGAGTTTTTTATAAATAAATATATCAGAAATAAACAAAAATTTTGTCATTACCAAAAATAATTGGTAATGACAAAAAGCTTACTATAATCGGCGCAAATCTTCTTGAGCTCTGGCTATATCACGTGTCAAATATGCGCGCGCAGTAACCGATTTTGGGACTGTTTGTGAGGTATTGCGACGCAGGGGGGAAGCCACGGAATGACGCAATGATAACATTTGTACAAGAGAGGAAGCAGTTGCGCCGTATTGCTTATTCGGATTTCGCAATTGTACATGCGCAAACGAAAGACGCCTGCGCAAGATCAGAGCCCAAGAAGATTTGTGGCGATTATACCTGTTAACGCCAGAATTTAATTAACTAATAACATTCACTATGGTATATGCCACCGCGCTAATAGCCGCAATGCTAGCGTGATCTCGCCACGCGTGATTTGAATTATTCACCCGGAAATCAAGCATTGTGCTTATGTAATCTTGATACGTATCTGGTGGGCCCGCCGCAGTCTTCGCCGATCGGAAGTTGTAGAACCTAGTGATTTATGAGGAACCTGGTGATTTCTGACTTCTTTCCTTTCCCCGTCTCCTTTAATTGCACGTACCATAAAAAATACAATCCACTTTTCTCAATTTGTTACCATTTTTTTTTGTGGCTATTAACGAGTGATTTATAAAGAATTTTAGAAACACTTGTTTTTTTTTACATTCTAAATGATTCGATAGGATTTTGAAAAGTGGACTCATAATTTTGTTACAAAGCAATAAGACTTCGATCTAACTAATCTCTTCCGCACTGGATTTAGTCCATAATCGCTATTTGAGAACGTTGAGAGCTACATATTATGTATTATTATTATTCGTTGTAGAATCTTGTTGAACTAAGTGGAGTGTTCACAAAGATACAAATGTTTGACTATTTTCGGTAGAAATCAAATTTCTCAGTGTCCTTATCTGAAAAGCACAATATAATAAATGTTACTGCAGTTTTCAAAGACCCGCCTGTCTCTCATCGGATGCACCATCAGAAGACCGTTGTGGATATTTGCGCAACTCAGACCCAAATCAATTAGTGAGGAAACGCGGTTTTCCGATCGACACCTTAGCCGACAACTTTACGGACGTCACTTTTGTTTTAGGCCTGACCCCACCTTATTGATTCCACTCTGGCAGCAATTGTGGCAACGTGCAATCAAGCTTCTTCGAGATATATAGTTTTTCTTAAGAGACTGACAAGGAAATAAAAAAATCCTAATATGTCTGAAACCTTTTGTGTCATAAGATTACCTAATATCTAATTTAGTAGTGGCCGTCTACTCTGTGTTCCTTGGTCGTAAATTGGCAGTAAATAAGGACTTATTTCCCTATCCTCTTCTAATTCCTTATCCTTAATCCTACTAAGGTCGCCAGCGAAGTTGCAGCAGCTTTGGCGTTGCTTGTGTTATAGGCGACGGTAGCCACCTACCCACCAAGTGGACCGTCAGCCTGTCTGCCGATCTTAACATAAAAAAAAATATCTCTCTAAAAATATACGTCTTTTTAATCGGGGGGCATGGCGATGCCCCCGCTAAGTCGAGCGCGAAGCAAAAGCAAACACTGACGTACCATACTTTACTGGAACCATTTCGCCGCATTTTCAGGCCCCTATTTGAGAACCTCTGGATAAGACCAGAACGCAGAAATTTTCGTCATCCAGTAAGCTATAATCACACACTTAAAATCCAAAATTTCAAGTCTGTAGGTCATTTAGTTCCGAAGTTAAGCGAAAGCAAAGTTTCGCATTTATGACACTCACTCACTCACTCACTCATGATCATCAGAATAGAACTAGTAATTCCCATAAACTCAGATAGCTGAAATTTGGTACAGAGTTAATTAAAAGTGATTAATTTTCAGAATTTAATTGAGTGTTTAAAATTAATTTGAAAACTAATTTAAAAAAAATTGATGATAATTGAGGATACTTTAGAATTATTTAATTACTATTTGCAATTTTCAACTGCTCGCTGGAATTAATATTGAAGTATTTGATGTTAAAGAAAATTTAAATTTATTACCTCCAACTTTTGGTACATTTCAACAAAATCCTTCGTCAGGGGAAAGCAAGAAGTGACGATCCGACCGTCACGCGTAATTTAGCCCGGGACTGTTCTAGAAACTGAAAATTGATTTCTTGCCGCAACGCCCCTTCCGTGTAAACAGGCATTAGAATTAGGCCGGAGTAGTCTACGTACAGGTTGGAGATGTATTTCATACTTTTTAATGCTACTTTTTAAATATTTTATTTTGAGGCCGTCCTTTTGAATATGTAAATTGAAAGGGAACTTCAAGCAAGGTTGAAAGAAGTCTGCTCAATTGTCTTTGAATATATTTAGTTTCGGATCGCTGTCGAGATGTCACTGAATAATATAAAACAAAGTCGCCTTTAGCGACTCCCTCTCCCTTTAGGTATTCTTTTTGTGAACTGCGATTTTGTCCGGAGGGTTTAAATTTTTTTATGGTAAAAGGCACTAGCCCGACTGACGGGTCATTTCATTTAAGGTGGCTACTAGCCTAAAGCACAAGTGACACTGGGATGGATGCAAGTTACAGTAAAATGGTAGGTAAAATAGAGTAAGGTAAATTTTCTGAATAAAGGGATAAGAAGGAAGGTACACGTACTACACCGTCAACCGGTTTTACATATATTATAACCAATTCAGAAGAAATTTTTAAACATTAAAGAAAAATCAGGTACTTGACTAGCTAAATCTTAAATCCTATAAGCATTTTTATGTAGATTATAATTGTCTTTTATTCGAGGTGCGTCCGAGAGTAATATTTGTGGCATTCATAGCGTAACTGTTACATATGCAATTTTTTCTTTCATCATCTTCAACAATATCATTTCCATATTACCATTGCCAGCTGTCTCTTGAGGTTATCAGTTCAGCGAGCAGGTGGTTGGTTCCACAGTCTGCACTCCAAGATTCTTCTAACTCAAGATTCTTCTAACTAATTCTTCCAACATTCTTCTACTCCAAGGTCCATCCATTGATCGACAAATATGTCAGACTCACTTCAGCTGAATCTTTAGACCACTTTGGTACTCCGAAGATACTCTATATTTCGGATCATAGTCAATTTTAGCATCAGCCTGTATTTGTAGGTGTTAAGATGTAGTTAATACGGTTTACACTACCTTCCTTTCAACTCCGATAATCTGCAAACAGCCTTGTGCAACGTAATAGGGGATTAATCTACAATCTGTAGCAACAGGGGACAATGGCCAACTGTATATTGGAAGCGAGCACACATTGCATAACTCGCCTTTAGGGCTAGGTTTTATATCACTATGATTGACATGACTTACTTTTAAAATCTAATTATAATATACTTGGTTTTATAAAATGACATGATCATTAGTAACTTATTCTTCAATGTATCATCGTCAATGTTTTTCAACACTTCCAAATTTTGAGAAAATCACAATTGATTTTATCTAGCTAGATTGCGCGACTATCTAGCAAGTGTTCAAAGTAGAGATACAATTTTTGTAGGTGTAGATTTTTTATGAAAACTTAATTAATTAATGCACCATTTACTGTCGTGGCTATAAACGGTACCATTTATTCGAGAGACGTTTATTGATTTACTAGATGAAAACCCGGCTTCGCTCGGGTGTAATGTGACTCATAATATGTACACATGTTCTCAAGGAATATTAAAGGCAAAAACGGCAAAGATTTCGCTCAATATTTGCGGCAAGACGTTTCGTTTTACACAGTCACATGCGTCACAGTTCTTTGTAATGGACACTTTGTTTTCAAAATGAATGGTGCGACGACGTATTGAATGGCGAGTCGTATGTGCGCTAGTATGAATGAAATGGAACGTTTATTAACCACTCAAGATGTCACAGGTGTCAGTGAGTGACGTTTCGCTAGAGTGGTCAGTATGGCGACTGCGATTTGTCTGTCAACACTATTAGAATTTAAGAAAATACTTGACAATCCGAATTTTGCGGATATATGTTGTCGACTCGAAATCTTTATTTTTTTATGTTTTATTATTCAGGTAAGGTTTCAATCGAGTCTACCGTACCCCTTGACGAAATTATTAATATAGATTACTCAAACTTTAAATTCTTGATGGGACTTGATTTGTCACAAAATTAAATTTACTATGACGAGAGATGATTAGGAGTAAATTTAAAAAGTAGCTTAGTGTAATTTAAAAAGTAATCACCCAATGTTTCTTAGTAACGTGTCCTTAAAGATTTCATCGCGAATAAATTTATTTATTTTTAAAAGCTGTAAAAACGCAACAAAAGAACAGAGTCACTCAAACATTTATAATATTGGTTATATGGATTTCATTTAAAATAAGTAGAGATTGGATTATATTTAGACACTTATCATTGGTTATTGCATGTTTTAACTAAAGAAACTAAAAACTATATTTTAACTAAAAAGCATATTTTGTGCTATATTTAGAATTTTTAAAAAATCTAGAAAGGCGAGCTCATCAATGCTGGAGGTATTCCCGAGCAAACTTAAAGAAAGAAAACATTTTGAATCTTGAAATTATTAATTTACTTTAAATTAAAGTAATATTAATTAATGTAAAATTAGTGTCAAAATGGCAGTCACATTCAAACACTGCACAGTTACTTCATTTGACATAGAACCGTACCTTTCTGTTTATAAAAGTATTCTGAGGGATCGAAGACATCACCTTTCTCGATAGAAGAAATCACTATAAATCAGAATATTGCTCAGAAACGATCAGAGGCTCTAGTATGAGTTTACGAAACTACACCATTACTACACTCGCTAGCGAGAACGTAAAACTATTGTATGGGAAATCGTGAACTGTCAATGTCAAATTGTCAATTTTCCATATAAATGTTTTACGCTCTCGCTAGCGAGTGTAGTATCGCTAACTCATGCTAGAGCCACAGGTACAATTTCCAATAGTATAGTTACAATATTGTTTACAATAGCAACAAGTAAAATATTTTAATTTGTCAATGATAATTACTGTCAACGCTTTTGCTTAATAATGTAATATAATTAAATAGAAAGTAATAAAAATACTCATTTGAAAGAAATAAGACGGCCGGCCCGTTTTTTTTGACGGCCCGTTGGATGAGTGGCAAGGATGCTTGCCTAACGTCTCAGGGGCCCCGGGTTCGATTCCCGGCGGGGTCAACTTTGGAAATTTTAATGTAATTTTCAAAAAATGACTCTGGTCTGGATTTGAAAAGTAGTGGTAGGGCACACTGCGTTTCGCAGTCATTTGGGCAGCCCGCCTGGCGGCAGTGACCACCCCCTTACAGAAGACCACCGTGAAATAACCAGCATATATACGTGCTGTTGTGTTTCGGTGAGTGAGTAAGGGATGCCAGAGCCCATTTCCCCCCTCCTAATTCCTTATCCAATCCTAACCCTACTGTAGTCGGCAGCGCACTTGCAGCAGTTGTGGCGTTGCTTGTGTTATAGGCGACGGTAGCCACCTACCATCAAGTGGACCGTCAGCCTGTCTGTCGACATAACATAATATTAAAAAAATAGGTAATTAGGTACTTAGTTTTTTTTTTGGTACTTTTTATGGATATTTAGAGTTTATTATGTTTCATTTAATGCGGCCTCTAATAATAACGAATCAACGAAAAGTTAAAATAGAATTAGATAATATATTATGTATTTTTTTTACTATAGATGGGTTTGCTCTTGACCAGCATCTATCCATATAGGAAGGATGAGGCCGAAGATGGAGCGAGCTCACCCAGAAGATGCCTATTCACTCGAACCTTGAAAAGATTTGGGTTATATGAGCTCGGAAATACAGACGCCGGCAGGGAGGTGTATTATGTATATGTATATGTATTTACTGAACGTAGGTAGGTGAAAACGTTTTTTCAAGTTACACGAGGAAAATAAATCCATTAGACATATAGAATGATGAAAAGTGTACGGACAGCAACGAAGCTTCCCACTACTGTATAGAGGCGTATGCCTGAATAGAGAGGATAGCCAATCACGTTTTCACGAAGACGTACATAACAATACAACAACCGTACTGGAAGTGTCATCACATATCAGATAAACTTACCTTTAAATAAATATATTATGTCATGTGACCAACACGAGACCACTGTGACCTTACTGCTGTTCCTCTCTAGATTTGCGTCAATCCTGATATTAATTGCGTGTTTAGACATCGGGTAGAAATTTACCATCAAGTGGACTGTCATCCTGTCCACAAAAACGCACCATAAAAATGGTGACAGAAAATATCCAAAGGACACATTGTGCTAGTAAATTCAATTTAAAATTGCAATTTCTCTTAAACTATACACATTTGAGTATTTTTTTGTTTATAAAAAAACTTTATAAACAACTATACTTTTGACTATATTTTCATCACCAAGAAAATTAACCTTTCGTTCTTATTTCCGTGGCTAGATCTGAAAAATTCTTAAAATATATTTTTTTATTTTTATTTATTTATTTATAATTTTAACAATTTAAAAAGAAAACTAAATATACATTAATATAATGATAGCATTAAAAACCACCTAGGTTTAACCGTTTGCTATCATAATGCTTTAAATTATTATTAAAATATTAAAAGATTTAACATCTAACTATGTACAATTAATTACAATGTTGATATAATCAAATACAATTTAAAAAATATTCCTTTAATTTAACTTTAATTTGTATATGTGTATACAAATCTAAAAAATAAAAACAAATAACTGAGATATATAAAACAGACCAAAAAAACAAAAAAAAAACATGTACACACTTTAATGATGTTTTTAGTAGTCAATGATTTGACCCTTCCAGTGCACATTCCACGTTTTAGTTCAACGTGTTCTGTTCGCATAGTTTATTTTTCTTTGGAATTCGACTCGAGTTCAGCTATCGAAGCTGCATGTTAAGCAAGCGGAATGAATGACAATACGCAGAACTTGGTACCAGAGAAGTTTATTTGGTCCACTTTTGCACTGAAGGGGCGTCGACTTTATTGTGCTGAACACCAAGCTGTACCGAAATGAAACGGACATTTGTTCGTAAACTTCTCAATATTAGGATCTATAGGCCTTAGTTCATCACGCCACCTATGATTCGTAGGATGTTTATCTACACCGCGTTAGAGCAAGTCTTGAATTTCAAACACGAAATCAAAGTCTCGCAAACATTTTTGCACCCCGTCTGGTGACAGTGACAGAAGACCACGGTGAAATATGTGAAAAAGTGGAAAAGCGGAATATAACTCTTACTCACTCACCGAAAACACAACAGCACTCGTGCTGTTGTTTAACAGCACAATTTCGATAGCTCGATTTATTTCGAATTTACTAGAAATATAAACAAAATTGTAAACACGGAATTTTTTCTATTCCGTGATTGTAAACAAGTCCATTGAAAGTTCGGGAATGCTATTTTACTAGGACTACACTAGGATTAAGGATAAGGGACTGGATAGGAAATTGTGCTCTGGCATCCCTTACTAACACATAGAAACACAACAGCACACTGTTATTTTGTCTGTTACTGCCGCCAGACGGGCTGCCCGATTGATTGCGAAATGCAGTGTGCTCTGCCACTACTTTCCAGATCCATATCAGCGACAAATTTGAAAAGTTCATTTTTTCAAATTTGACCCTGCCGGGAATCGAACCCGGGAACCCTAGTACAGGGCGTTAAGGGGGAGACAAACCCTAAATACTAAAAATATCCATTGTTTAATGAAGATGTTACAAGAAATGGACAAGACAATTGCTTTGAAAAAAATATATATTATACTTAAACATGTGAAGAACCAATTGTATTAATTAGAATTTTCGTTAAAGTAATAGAAACTCCACAAAAAAAGTTAGAAAACAAGAAGAATTTGACTTTTATTGAAAATTCTCTTGAAAACGGCTTATTGCACGCACATGAATCCTGTACCTATTAATAAGTTAATATCATATTAAAAAATTGTATTAATAAATTTTTTTATTTTGTGTATTGTTCTAATGGTAAAAACAAAAAACACCATTTGTAGGCCTGTTGAATTGGATCCGCCGCCAGCGAGTTCTATAGTAAATGTCATTTGCCTCAGTGAAGCCCTTAAGGCAAGCACCCTAACCACTCATCCAATGGGCTCGTCAAAATAATAGACAGATTCACTGTCAAAAGATAGATTTAATGTATTGAATTTAGAGTAGGTTCTGTTATATAAAAATTTAAATACGAAAAACACTAATACATTGAAGGAGTAATATTGAAATTCGCTAATGGAAAAGGAAGGTGGCTGCTGACTTTGAGGACTCTTAGGGATCCTTCAAATCTCTTTTAAGTTTGACAAATAAAATGTTCTCGACAAAAAAATGTACGCTACAAAATAACGTCTCTGAAGGGCGCGCTTTGAATCTCAAAATACGAGACAAACACAAAAGTATTTTAATATTTAAATTGGCTCTTAAATTAAACAGATCAGATTGAGGATTATCTGAGCATTTAAATTAATTTACAATTTTTTTGTAGACCGAACTTTCTTTATTATTCTTGTCTTTGTGGCTATTTCTGTCTGCTAGAGTACCAGTATCACTTCTTCCATTGCTGAAACATTGTGATCGCCACGTGAACTAAAGCTCTCTACCTACACCTACCACGTTAAGGAACTGTAGTACTTTTTTGATAGAGGCATTCTTCACATCTTCACAAGCCATTGTGAGTGCATCAGGGGGCCACATTCGTACAGGATATGCATTGGTGTTTCTTCTGCCTCATGGCAGAAGCGACACTCTCCGGTACTAGTGAGCCCCATTACTTTTAGGTGCCTATTGAGGTGGCAGTGCCCCGTAGACCGAACTTTGTAAAAGCTTAATTGTGGCAACGAACATTATATTATGAAGGAAACATATTTCTTATTCCATTATAAACCTTATTTGGACTTCTGAGTATAATTCGTATACAATTACATTGTCGTCTTTGTTTTTTTTTAATATATATTTATTACTAGTTTAGCATGATTATCGGTTGAGTAGTTCAGGCGGAAAGCGTATCAAACAAAAAAACAAACTTACTTTCGCATTTATTATTAAATTTCATTTTATGTTAAGATAGGCAGACAGGCTGACAGTCTACTCGATGTTAGGTGGCTATCGTCGCCTATAAACAACGCCACAGGTGTTGCAAGTGTGTTGCCGACTACAGTAGGATTAAGGATAAGGGATTGGGAAGGGTTAGGGAAATGGGGTTTGGCATCCCTATACACACCAAAACACAACAGCACACGTGCTTTTATTTCACGGTGATCTTCTGTGAGGGGGTTGTTACTGCTGCCAGACGGAGACGGGCCGCCGAAATGACTGCGAAACTACTACTTTTTTCTCACTTTAGACCAGAGCCAACTTTTTGAAGTTCATTTCCAAAGTTAACTCCGCTACGGACCCGGGAACCCTAGAACAGAACGTTAAGGCAACCACCCTTTTTTGCGTGGGAAAATCTGCTAGTCAGATCCCCATCGACCATGGGGAGATCGGTGGGGTATGTGGGGGTAAGGGATCGTGGTAAACATGCATCTGCCTCTCCCGCTAGACGAGGCCCGCACACTTGCGGGCTCCACCTCGATTATGCGCGAAGTTTGACCTCCGCGCCATGCGGAGACGTGCCCGAAACACACAGCACGTCTCCCCTCGTTGCGCGGTGTTGTAATGACGGCGAACGACCCCATGTCCGCCGCCGCCGGGCAAAGCGGCACGAGCCGCTTATACTTACCTCTCGCAGCGGGCAGTCAGAGAGGGGCTTTATCTCTGAAGCACTCCATAACCTCTTCTCTGCGGCACAACATGCCACAGAGTCGGAGGCGCTTCCACCTGAAACTCTCGAATAACCCTTACTCATGTGCCCGCTCATCTCTACGGCATTAAGGGTGGGCGGCCCTTTTACAAAAGGAATCCATCATGGATACCCACCGGCCTGGGGACAGACAGGTGGGTTATGTCGGACTCCTGCCCAGAGATGGTAGTGGGGTAGACCTATTGACTAAACTTCTTGGCGTCTTCCTCATCCGCTATTGGTGAAATTGCGAGGTCGGACGAACACTCTTCCGCCGCTCCACACTGCTCATTTGGACGGCGCACCCGAACTACCAAGGTGCTCCGTGCCTCTCAAGATGAAGCGGGAGGTAGAATCCCCATCTACAGCCCTAGTCCCCTTTAATGTAAGAGTATCCTATATGATAGTCAGCATCGAAACGGAACCGCACTAAGGGTTCAATTCCCAACCGTTATACACGCGAATTATACAAGCGGTTGCAAGTTCCGGATTTCAAACGCCATCTAATGAATAGACGGGCTTTCATGTCACTAAAATTTGTGAAATATTATTCAAACCTTAAGCTTTTACTTGCAAACAATTACTGGATTTGATTAATTTTTTACCATGTAAGCAGAACAGACGACTTCTCCGCCATCACGTGTAAAAAGACTGCTTCCCCAGAGTGCGTGCAAGTTCATTCTATCTTGATGGCCATATCCAGTAGGTATGACTCCAGTGTCAAGAAGGTGCTAGTCAGTAGGAGACGATGTAACCCTTGTAACTAAACTATGGGTCATTTTTAGATAACTGTAATAAAATATTTCATTTATTCAAGATACATCACTATACGATACGATAAATCCTGCTCCTTTGGTACCTATCCATTAATTTTTCAATGGCATAAGGTTCCGGACGAAGGAATCCGGAGACAAAGCGCTTCCAACGGTGTATTTATGATTTATTAACGGCTCTTATTGTTCTTGTAATGTTTAATGTTCTGCTTCAGGAAAGTGTCTGCGCTCACCATACTTTGTATTCGCTCGATTTATTCTTTTAATCTGATGTACAATAATATTATAACAATTGTTGTAATTCGTATTTCCCTACCATTACTATATTTTTGGGAATTCAGTATTTGGCGGACACAAGCTATGCAGTCCATCTGCAGTAACTGACCTCTTACAGACGATGTACCTCTTAAGCATTGTTGCGGACAGTTTCAGCGACTTGGTTGTTTGTTTTTTTTTTCTACTTAAATAAAAACTTAATTAGGTTTCATTATATACCTAAACCTTCCGTGAGAAATTGATGGTGAAAACCCCATCAAAATACGTTGCGTGGTTTAGGAGGAGCTAGCGGATGTACAGACAGATGGAAGCGGAAAGCGACAAGGATCTTTAATTAAACATAATTCCTATACATAGATTCCATAGGTACTACTCAAATTCCAGACGCGGGCTTCAATATAAAGATATGTTTACTTCTGAAGCAACTGAATTAGTTTTAAAAGTATTTCCAGCTGCAACAACGTTCGAGCTTGCATAATTTTGTAAGAGACAGTAAGTCGAGGCATTTTGCGCAGAAACATTGAATAATTTTGCTCCGAGAGACTGCCTCATTGAATTCTAGAGAGAGCAGTGGACGGTGAAAACATCTTTGAAAACAGCGAAGATATTTCAAAAATAAGAAAATATTTACTTCTGAATTACGGCAGATTTTAGTTGTATATAATAAGGCTTTAAAAAGTTTTTATAAACCTTAAGTTTAAGTTATGGCGTGTTAATACATATTGCAGCTACGCTAAAGTCCTCAAGATATTTTTCTTTGACTCCTCAGACGTATTAGTGCTGGTTTGAATTTCCCAATACAGCAAATTCTCTAATGGTGTGCAAATGTTAGCTTTGACTTGCGTTAACTCGAAACTTAACATTTTTTAAATCTCCGACGACGCCAGAATCTAGTATCTGTTATCTTATAGGTTCTTAGTTATATTACAAAGATCTGTTCAGACGTTTGAAGATCATCAGCTCGTTTCCTAGTTGAGGAAGGGTTTCTTTAACTTCCACAGATTCGATTGATTTGAAATATGGTGTACTGTTACTTCGATGGTATTTACATGACAAGGTAACCTTGACTTGATGCTGCGGCATCAAGTAGTCTACGGGATACCTCTCAGCAACTATCCTTATCGACTAACTTACATGATCAGCGGATGAAGCGTGTTTGGGTTCAATGAATGGTGTCAATGTATTTGCAGGTAAAATATGAATGTAGGTACTCTAAACTAATATTAAATTGCGAAAGTGAGTTTGTTTGTTAAGATTTCACGTCCTATACACATTGCCAGGGATACAAAAAAGGAGATCATCCCTGTTCCTGAGGAAACATATAAAAGTATAAAAAAACGACGTGATGATGCGCGCCACTGTCGTCAACAGTTATACACCGAAAAGGCCTAGCCTAAACAAAATGATACAAAGTGTATAAAAAATAAATTTTCTCTGTACAATTATTTATGAAGAAATTTAATTAGTTTTTTTTTTGTTTTAAACAACTAATTTAATTTGTGTGAATAATAAATATTCGGATTTAAGGACGTTACATAATTGATTTCTCATGGGTTGATTTTTTTTTAAATTTAACGCTTAAGAAATAGGAGCGCCGACGAAACCCCTGGCAAAAGTTAGTATATAATATACGCCAATTTGAGTCCCACTTTATTCAACACCCCGTTTGCTAAACTTGGAGTTGTAGCGTGTTGTCTGTGATTGTAAGCCATCGAACGGCTGTTGTAATCAGATTCTAGATTGGCACTCGCCTATAGCTAAACTAATTTCATCGCTGAAGTATCTCCATGCGAACTTATTATCGGCATAAAGAGCATTTAATGCGTTAATTCAAAACAAAGTCCAATTGTGTGCCAAGTGTATTTAAACTTTATCCTTTTTTTTAATTTAAAGTTTTAGCCGAATTCACCGGATGACGAAACACAGTCATTTTCCAGAAATTTAGGGCTTAAAACAATATTAGTTTTATCAAAGGATGATAAGTAAGGACAAAGCAATTCAGAATCCACTTCTCATTTGCTTGTGAACCAATTTTCTTTTATTTGTTTAGTAGCTATTGAGAGCAAAACGAATTTGGATTCGGTTATTTGTGCTAACATTTGATCTATAAGACCTAATATTACTGGAATACAAAACATTTACAAATGCAATCATTCAGGTATAGTGCCTAATTCCTTTCGACCAACACTTTTTTAATATTATTTTTAAAATCTCCTATCTATTTGTCCCTTTATTCAACTGATTAATGATTATATATTTCAGATATCATACCCAACATTCCTTATCGTAGAAAAGCTGTTCGTCTAGATACCACATTTATATGTTTTTGATCAGTTTTTGATTTAAAAAGGAGATTTCAGTGCGCAAATGTTGCGACTTCAAAGATGTACATACTTTGTAATAAAATTTACGGCTATCTGTAAGTTGTGGCGGCGGCGTCGGTGTCTGTCATCGGTGGCGTCTGTCATCGGTCTATCATGTCGAGAGGTCCGACTTCGTTCCAGGAAAACCATGTAAATATGTTTTTCTGAAAATTTAAGTGCATTTTACTGACTGCTCTCAAACGTTGTAGGAAAACATCGCGAGGAAACCTGCATACGCCAAAGAAGAAAAAGAAATCTAACCCACACTGGGCCAGCGTGGTGAACAATGTAGCCCATACCTACGCCCTTGTTGACAGGGTAAGCCCCTCTGCAGTGGGGTTAATAGGCTGTTGATGGTGATGGTGGTAGCAAATACACTTTTCCTGTTCGCAAAACTATTTGCGTAGTAAAAAAGTTGTCATTTTAGAATTCGCATTTATCTCAATCGCGTGACAGTAGCGGTAAAGTGCTGAGTTTGTGAGTTAAAATTTTTATGGCAGTCGGATATGGATAGACGCACCGAAATCAAAGTGTCTTTGATTTTTTATGAGGTACCGGAAAAAAAGCTATTGACAGATATCTCTCATGTTTTGTTGCCTATATAAAAACATGTTTCAAGCAATTATCGCAATAAGTGTGGATAGAGTATTTAAGTGTTTAGACGCCATAGTGCTGCTATTCAATGATTGATGACGACGGTTGTTTCTGTTTTACAATCTTCAGAAGTGAGGGACCTCACTCCATAGGCTTAAGTACAGATGGATATGTGATAATACAAGCCATTCTGGTATGTTTCTAATAAAAATTGTGATATTATTTCCTTATCGTGCGTTACTGGCCAAGACCACTGAAATTATATATTCCAGCAATTTCCGAGAATGGGTCTAAAATGAAGTCCCAATTTACTTAAGTGTTGATGTAATAGGAGCTCTATAGCCTACGATATAGAATTAAAATTAGCTGTACAAAGATATATCACCAGATATGAGACTTCGCTTACATCATTGTTCATAATCACGGGGACAGCCCATGTTTATCGTTCTAAAACACTTCCAATAGATGACATTTTTGCAATTTTTGCTAGCTATTTATATGCAAATTCTTAACTGACGTTATAACAGCAAGTGTTTCAGTGAGTGAGTAAAGGATGTTATCCGCTCCTAATCCTACTGAGGTCGGCAGGGCACTTGGAGCCCCCGAGACTTGTCAATAAGAGACGGTAGCCATCTTCCACTTGATAAGAGCAATATAATAAGAGTTATGTAATAAGAGCAAGGTAATGTTAAGATTTGTTAAAAACCTCCTCTCTCACAGGACTCTTACGACAAAAAAGAGGATTAAACACGTCGTCTAAACATAGCCTGAAGGCAGTAAAATTAGTTAATGAGTATATCTATCAAGCTGTCATAGAGTAGGTGCCATCTCAATGAGAGGGTGTCAATAATTGATTGAGGGCATAACTCAGGTCTATGCTACCGGGCACGAATTGCGACCAATATTCTTGTAACTTGATAAGGCCTAATTACATTGGAAATAGACGTAGTATTATGACTAAGGCCGAATAGATGTTAGTTTTTGTGCAGGATTGGATGTACTGGATCTGTGATTGGAATTATGTGATGAACGTGCTATTGAGCACTGTTCTTTAATTATATTTCCATCTGTTTTTGGATGTGCCTTAAAAACAGTTTCCAATATGCAGATGTAACTTCCCATTCCATAAAGCAAGGCCTTACACTTTAAGAAAATATTTCCTATAACTAATGCGGAAGTGAATTTTGTTAGTTTGTTACGCTTCCACACTTTAGCTACTAAATCGATCATCATAAAATTTTGCATAAAGAGAAAATTTTATGATAAATCATAATCATAAAATGACCATAAAATTTGAATATAGAATACATAGAATACAGAAAAGGACATGTACTTTTCTACCAGAAAAAGGCACTTTTTTCGAGGCATAGTCTACAAATAAAAATAAAAATTCACAAAAACATATGAACAATAAATCTATACATATAATAAAATCGAAAAAGAGACAGTCTGTACAGTAAATATTTTTTCAAAAAAAAAAAAAAAACAATTTATACACGTACTTATGTTACTGTGGTCAAAAAATAGTTTTTAGAATTTTCGTCTGTTTGTCTGTGCCTTTGTTCACGCTTATCTCAGAAACGGCTTAACCGATTTGAATGCGGTTTTCAGTGATGTATTATAGCAAGCTTCCGGTAATATTCAGTGTTTATTTCATTCTAATCGGTTTACAAACAAAAAAGTTACGCGCTATACCGAATACCACGCGTACGAAGTTGCGGGCTCAGCTAGTATTTAATAAAAGTTTTAACACTTAAGAAAAAGGGGCGCTGATGAAGTCGAGGCTAAAAGCTAATGTTTATATTTTGCTTCGATTATTACGAAAGAATAGAGTTGACATGGTAACGCGAAAAGTTAGCGAGTCAAGGAAGCTACTTAAAACTTGTGTGCATAAAACTTAACTGTGTTGACTTGCTGCCTGAAAAACTTACTGTAAACTTAGTTTGAATACATGTAACTAAGTTGGAGCCGGGATATGGGGTTGGACATTGTATAAGTTCTAGAAACTACAGCAATTTTTAGAAAATGTTGTTTGTTATTTACTTTAATGAAATCTGCGGGTGGGCGCTGAATGCTTCATAAGACCAGCTGTATTTAATTAAAGTGTCTCAATTTTTGCAATGAGATAAAGCGACAGGCGAACTGATCGTGGGTGGCAGGGAGGCTGACGGTCCACTTATCTTATCTTATCTTATCTTCGATTTTCTTAGCTTAGCTTTTTAGCTTCAGAATAAAAATAGAGAGGATATAGGATCAAACTCTGACTACAAGAAAACACAAGGAAACACGTTTGCTATTTATCAAGTGACTACTGTCGCCAGATGATATGGTGTATTTATGACTGAAGGACGCAAAGTGTCCTTCGCTAATGCATTACCTACTATGACGTATGTTAAATGAGTTTATATGTACATTAAAAGTCATTGCCTTGCCCTATCACTGAATAATCTCTTATCCTTAATCCTATGGTCGCAGCACACTTGCAGCACATATTGCGTCCTTGCAACACCTTAGTGGAATTTGATACAGTTTCCACTAATGGAAAAAGCGATAAACGCTTTATCACTCCTACCCAAATCCTACCCCCATATAATTCTCTCCCCCTTCTTAAGTAAGATTTTATCTGAGTTTAGAAAAGGATTAATTGTGCACTAAAACTCATAATTTGACAGAAATCAAAGATTTATGTTCAGATTAGAGTTCAAATCACCAATCGTTGTTGCTTGGCAACCCATTCTGTCCAATCGGAGACAATTGGTAACATTGTCTCCGATTCGACAGCATGAACTATGAAAGTTCACATCACCAGATGTTTGATCAACATCATCAAAATCAAATCAAAAATCAAAATCAAATCAAATCAAAATATTTATTTATCAATTAGGTTTCTCCAAGAAACTCTTATGATCGTCATTTAGAATTATCAGTTAAATTTAAATTTACCAGGGTTCATAGTCATTTTCATCAGTTTCATAGTCTTGAAATGTAGTTTGATACGCAATTGAGATTAACCGTTTCAATGCGATGGCCTTTTATACAAACTTCGCTCGTGGCGGCTAACAAATTTTTCATGATGCCGGAGGGGCATCATCCGCCATAGATGATAGTGATGCCTCTCGGGTATCATCAGCCATAAACAATAAATAAATTTTTGTTTATTTATTGTTTTTAGTGTAATTAATTATTATAAAAGAAACCTTGTAAAAAAAGGTTAAAAACCACTAAAATCTTAGAAAAATCCATAATAACGCAATAATTCACAAACGAAGACTATAGACATGATTTCTCGGAAAAGTAATAGTAATTTTATTTAGTTTTAACCTTCCAAGAGACAATTTCACAAAGATTCAACGAATCTAAATATGATGGGGCATCATCCGCCATACAGAAAAAATCTTTATGATGCCCCTGAGGCATCATCCGCCATGAATCGGTTAATTAATCAATTTTATTATTACATGTCAATAAAAGGTATATTTCTTTTTCAAATAATTAAAGTTCAATAGTTCAATAATAGTTTCAAATAATTCAAATAAATCAATATACGAAAAAACGAAGCATATATTTTTTATTTATAAGCTTCAAAATGTGTAAAAATTTACAAATCAAATATTTTTGAATCAGAATCGTTGAAATAAAAATATGTATAAATAAAATTATAGATTAAAAAAAAAACAGATCTCTTAGTTGTTTTCCCCAAGCTATCTCACATATCACCACTTGTCTACATTTCGATTTATAAAATATTGCATAAGAATAATCCCCCCATGTAGAGATTTTGAGAACCCCCCTCCCCCTCGGGACCCTTACATAATTAATGAATAGCCCCTAATATATGCACACAGAAGCAAGAATGCCACGATTACGTTAAGATATAAAAAATAACTGACAGTTAACAGGTTGTTAATATTAGGGGGTTAATTCCAGTTCAAGTCTTAGCATTTGTTGAGGTAGGTATAACGCAGAAGTTAATTTCGTTTAACGCCTTCGACCAGAAACTAGGAAATTGCTATCACATGCCACATTAGTTGAACTCTTTTGCAGCAGCAAACTAGCAAGTAAAAAAGCTAACATCTGCGATCCGCAGTCATATACTAGGCGACCAGTTTGTCGTGTCAGTGAGGGCTGCGCTGCGTCAGTGAGGGCTGCCCGCTTGGGAGAAATGGACTCTCACCTTATCCCATGAGATTCGACAACGCAGTAGCCACCAATCGTTTGTAATAAAATCGCTTATGTGAAGAAGCTGTTACGACTATAGCGTGGCAAGCCATATGTTGGGCCTTGTATAAGTTAAGAGACATAAGCGACATTGGTGTTTCGCTACTTATGAAACCAAGTGTAGTGATGTATTAAGTCACCAAATAACAAAAACTTTCAATAAGTAAGTTTCAACTGTCTCTTTGAAAAGGTCTACTGTTGGGCAAAGATCTACCTTTCACAAACGATTTCCACGATCTTAAAGGTCCTCGAAGATTGCTAGTCTTCTGCGATGCTTTCATTCTATACTCTCTGCAGTGAAAAAATCTGTGGTTTATACTTAATATTTGAAACTATTTTTTCCATCGTTTTGATTGATTTTTTTTACTTTTGCCACTGTCGTCCGTATATTGTGCAACCTTAGCGAAAAAGTTGTAAGAGAAAAATATTTGCGAACGAGTGTTACGTTCTCATTTGGAGCCATTGTGGTTGTCCTTAATGCGCTCAGCTCAGCAATTTCTTCGCAGTAAACAAGTTTTTAGAAAGAAGTCAAATTTCGGTCTTACAGTTTGCACATAACGATGCGAGGCGTGATTTGTATTTGGTTTTTCTTGACAATTCACGAACTGGAATACATTTTTTTTATCAATTTCTTTTTATGTAAAGGGTGGAGTTCTTCGACATAGTATAAATTGATGTCGCTGCTCGCGTCTGTCTGTTTATCTTAAACTACATATCAGATTTTGTTGCGGTTTTCGCTATGGACAGAGCGTTAAACGAGGAAAGATTTTATATATAAAGGCATTTGAGAGCCTTGATCGGTCACATTAGTGTAGTAATGCGTGGGTTAGCGGGCGAGGAGTTTAAAATAATATTCCATATAATCACTTTTGAATTTTCACTATTGCGCAAGATTACAAGACAAGGAAGATATCGGACAGAGCGTTCCACAGACCACGTGTTGACGCAAACGAATTCACTCGAAGACTGTCGAACCCAGTGTTGCCAGTGGCAGATAGTCAAATGTAACAAGAGAGAGTTCAAAATATAACATTTTCCCGAGAAAAGTAACATTGCCTTATTTTATGTAGAAAACGACACTAATATAATATGGCTTTTTATTATACATAAACTAAAAAAGTTACATAACTAAACATAAACTAAAAAAGCGACACCATATTTGTTTACCTTTTTTAACATTAAAAAAAAAATGGAATACACTACGCAAAGAGATCGAAGAAGACAAAATCAAATCTAGGTCACCGGCCGATATCAGCCCACTCTAGTTTCTGTAAACAAACATAACCAAAGTTACTATTACTTACTAGTTAAGTAATAAATAATTTCTTGAAGCTAATGTACAGTGCACAGTGCATAATAATATGACTTGATAGTTAGATGACAATTTTATTAATATAAATAAAATTATTTCAGTTGCATAAACGACTTTATGTTGAATTTCCTACTGATTCCCTAAATACTGCCTTGTTAAATTAAAACTATAATAATACTACGATTTATAATATAATAAATACTTACGACTTCGAAAATTAAAAACTTATCCTTGCCCGTAGTTCAGACAGTTGATTTAATTATTGCTGATATTGTATTTCATTTTATTATTATTTTTTCATTTTAGCCCGTCCCCTCCTCCAAAAGCCAAAATGAGGGGGGGGGGGATGGTGTTACCTCCGACAGAAGCATAGTCAGTTGGGGTTTAAGACGACAAAGACAGAAATTGACGTACGATCCTGGCCGTATCGAGCAGCACCGCCTTCTGCATTTGGGCCGGGAGGGAACCGCCACGGAACCCCAACCGCTTCAGGTTACTATTGAGGCTGGTTGGGATCAAATCGTTGACGGATATAATGACTGGGCTGACTTCAGTGGACGCAACAGCCCGCTTGTCAACAATCTCGTGGGCCAAGTCGAGGTATTTCCTCTTCTTTTCGGTTTCAGCTTTCACGAAACAGTCATCATGCGGGATAGTTATGTCCACTAAAACCACCCTCGATCAACACAATATCAGGTCTATTCGCTGGAATAGTCAGGATTGCAGGACGCAGGATGCAAGATCCTGGCTGCTTGGTTGCGCCTATGCAGATACTAATTGTTGGCAAGAGCGGAACAACCAGAAGTAACATGCCAGAGTGTCTCTCCAGGGTGGCGACAGGCTCACATATGTCCTCTGTGCCATCCTTTATGATATACTTTCGGTCCTGACAACCTGAACCTGTCTTGTCACCTGATCTCCAAAGAGATCACCGAAGCGCAGCCAGTGCACGGAGGCTTTACTATTAACTGATTAACTGACTGAACTGACTGACGGCGCTCGCTCGTTCTTGCCTACTACTAACAATATTCAACAGTGGTAGGTTATGAATATACGCGAGAGATGCGATACGTACGACGAAATTATAGATTTTCGGGTGGTCGTCACAGCGCCAACAAAACGAACGATGTTACAAAAGTAACATTTTAAGCCGTATAACATGGAGGTAACATGAGAGGGTTAAAAGTAACGTAAAATGTTACAAAAGTAACATTCTGGCAACGCTGGTCGAACCAGCCATTGGCCCTTTGCCCCTGCTACCAATGACATCACTCTCAAACTGCACGCTCATTGGACGAGGCCACTGGTTGACCGGCACTCTAACCAATCACAACACACGTGATCTGCGTTACGCTAAGAGATGGCGCCACTCACTCTTATCCGTTTAGAACAATTAATTAATCAGATTATACTCTAGATGGCGCTGACATACAATTAAAATTAAATTTACGAATTTAAATTATAACTAAAATAACGAAGCGCCATCATATATAATATTCAGAAATACTTCACCCGTGCGAAGCCGGATGCGGCTCGCTAATATTACGTAAAGTAAAAATAAAATCCATTTATTTTAGACATTTTTAAATCGATAAATCAAGAAGGGATACGGGATTAAGATTACATCATAAATAATAAAATATAAAATAATAAATCATATCAATACATTATAATATAATCGTGAACGAGCAGTCGTCGTTACCGAGGTGAAAAAAAAAAACAATTTTTAGAATTTTTGTCTGTTTGTACAATCACAGAAACGGCTTAACTGATTTGAATGCCGTTTATTATTTGTTTCATTCTAATCGGTTAAAAAAATAGTAGTTATATATGTATTTTATTACTCAACTAGTAATAAAATAGAAAGGACCTCCTCTTTCCTGCTTCGATCTCGCAGATTAACTGCAAGCATATCCCCCTCCATACCTCGTTAAGTGATGTGAAGTTATCTTACAAAGTCCATAGGTAGAGACCACGTTTCAGCGTCACATGCTATTATTACGTTTGTTTTAAAGCATTGAGGAATTTTGAAGATTATCTGGGAGCTTTACTTACCTTCTTGTTAAAAATTCCCCTTTCCATTTTCCCTCATTAACACAAGGCAGTGTGGTACATAAAACAATGCACAGCATACGTTAAGATACATAGGCTTTTAGCCTCAAGGCGAACGGTCAAGAGCTCTTCTAATGTCCACATACCGTCAAAGGCAAACTGCGTTAATTAAATCCGCGGTTGCACTCTCCACTCCATTATCGTTGCTGGCCGTGCCTCGTTTACAATGCTTAAATAAGTGGAATAAACGCTTGGTTTCTTTGCTTGATTAAGAGTAGATTAGTCGGATAACTATTGCGCGCTCTGTTCGGACTCTACAAGGATTTTATACAACACAAGGAGCATCGTCTCGTAACGGGGTGAAAATATTTACTAAAAATAGCGACGTGGAAATCGTTATCATTATCGTTGGGTGTAGTCGGCAGGGCACTTGCAGCAGCTGTGGCGATGCTTGTGTTATAGGCGACGGTAGCCACCTGCCATCAAGTGGCCCGTCAGCCCGTCAGCCCCCGTATGTCCCCGTATTTTTTGGCACAGATCTGTGCAACTATGCTTGTATGTCCCGACACAGATCTGTGTCGCGACCGACTTGCGTCATATTTCACTCGATTATATATACTAAAGTTCTATCAATAAAGTTGAAATTTGTACAACAATAATTACGCGCAACATATCTTGACCCGACCGACTTGCATTCGATTTTAAGCTTTAATACTCTCTAGATAAAGTTGAAATTTGCACAACAATTTCACGGCACTTATCTGCGCAACTCCGCGAATGTGCCCGCGCAACGTAACGTAACGTAACGACTTGCACTCGATTTTAAGCTTTAATACTCTCTGAATAAAGTTGAAATTTGTACAACAATTTATCGAACGAATTGACCGAACTGTAGAAACACTTTCCGTTTTTATTTCACTCTTTTTAACCTAAAAAAGCCGGGACATACGAGGGGACAATAAAATAATAATAATTAGACAATGAAAATACCAACACGAAATGTTATAAATTTGAGACGTTCATTTATGTAGAATAATAAGACTTTAACATTTCTTTTCTCTTGTTATAAATTTTAACCTAATAAATATATTACTATAATAATTCTAAGTCGAATCATATTACATATTGGAAATTAATAAACGAGGTTTCAAATTCTTGTTATGTTAGTGAGGTCGTTATTGTTATCATTGACAATAATGTTTTTTTAATGAACTTTTTAGTGCAACTCATTGCCTGCGTCTGTATTCCCACAGGACTACAACCTCGGGGTCTTCAAAAACAGGGTAAATGATTTACTGGGTAAGCGTGGTCCACCTTCGGCCGCATCTACACCTCACATCAGGTGAGATAGTGGTCAAGCGCTACCTTGATTTAATTTAAAAAAAAACACTTTTATGAATCAAATTTCATATATATACATATAAGAAAGGTCAGTATTTAATTAAAATAATAAAAAATAAAGTGTTAATTAAGGTGGCAAGGTGATGTAATAAAAATGGGAAAGTTCGAACGAGGCATAATCGCCACGTCGCCCTTTTGTCCGCAGCAGGGCAAGTAATTAAATATCAAATGCAAAGGCTGCACTTTGAAGCTAAGCTCTTTATATTTTCTCGTTAGTTTTCAGTTAATACCTGAAAAAGACGTTACTTTATTGAAAGTTGTCTTTAATAAGTTGTCTTTAGCTGCAGAGCCTGGCACATAGACTCAAAGTTGCCTGTCTGTGTGTATTCTATAAGATGTACTTCGGAGAGTGTGCTCGAGAGCTGCATGAGATCATACCGCCTTCCCCTTTCTTCTATCGGACATGCAGACGTACGGCTGGTTACCATCCTCACCTTGTCGAAATCCCTCTAATTCGGACCGAGCGCTTTAAAACATCTTTTGTGATGCGCACTGCTAAGGATTGGAACTCCCTGCCGGCGTCTGTATTTCCGAGCTCATATAACCCAAATCTTTTCAAGGTTCGAGTGAATAGGCATCTTCTGGGCGAGCTCGCTCCATCTTCGGCCTCATCCTTCCTACATGGATAGATGCTGGTCAAGAGCAAACCCATCCAAAATTAAAAAAAAAAATAATTCCAAGAACATTCTTTAGAGAACTCAATACCTAACGCTGACGACTAATTGTTATTATGGAAAAATAATTTGGTATGTACGTGTTCTTCACAAATTCACAGTGGGACTGCAATTTGGTGCAACTGATAGCACCACTGATAGCGATTATTTTTTCGATGGTTTAACTGTTGGATGGTGCAACTCAATACTAGTTGTTGCACGCGACATCGTCCGCGTCTTTTTATAAAATATTATTCGTGACAATTTTGTGGGGGTAAAAGGGTGGAGATGGAGGGAGGGTGAGTAGCCTATGTTACTCGCTGATAATGTGGCTTTCTATAGGTGAAAGAATTTTGAAAATCGGTCCAGTAGGCTTTGAGTTTATTCATTACAAACATATACATACAAATCTTTTCTCTTTATAATGTGATTATTATTATTTTTACTAGTATAGACTAGGTCAAAATATAAAGAGAAATTTTGAACACATTGAATCCTAGAATCCAATTAAAGAAGTTGGCAAAATAGTCGCAAATAAGTAGACAGTTGCAGAGCTAATCGCTAGAAGCGAACAGGCGATAACTGAATTTGAAATTCCCTTGGCGACCGGCCAAGCAATAGATCTCCATAACTTTGGAGGATTTATTCCAAGATTGGCTTCAATTTCTTACACTGAAACTACCAAAATATATTTACAATGTTTTTTAATTGATGAAGGCAAACAAATCATTTGTACTTATTTATTGTTGACAAATTGAACCAATAGCACAGTATAAATAATATTGTATGTAGGTATTTAAATGTACGTAAATATATTTGTTAGTCACTAAGTACGTTCAATAGTCGGACAATGTTCGATATTTTATTATAATTTAACAGTTAATTGTGATCAATAATTGTTAACTAATCAAAGATACTGATAAATTCATCAATCTTCCATTTGAACAGGAAATTAAAATATTAAATTACTTAACAAATGTACATATTAATACTCTTTAATGAAATATGAAATAATAAATATAGCAATTTTCCATCGCGCCATCAATAACAAACTAAAATCGACCCAGACGAAGCCGCAAGAATAGCTAGTAAAATCATAAAAACAGAGAACTCCAAGCAAAAAATAGGATTTAATTTTCCGAGAGATCAAATTTAACGTTGTTAACGCAAGCTGTTTTTATAGCGCATATAAAAATCTTATTTATCTGTATTTATTTGTGCTGAAATTGTGTTAGGAGTCATTTCGTTGTGATTGAGACGAGCGCATTTTATTATAGACTAGCGACCCGCCCCCGGCTTCGCCCGGGTTGCAATTTTTGTATATATGATCATTCCCTGTTTATCCCTCTTTCCATTAGTGAAAACCGAATTAAAATCGGTCTACCCGTTCACGCGTGATGCCGTGACGAAGGGAAATGGGGATATAGATAGAGATATAACATCGAACAGATAAAAGATAAAATGGTTTGTAGTTTCTTGCTTGGAGAGAGATGGCAATGTACGGCCTTACTGTGCAAAATATGAAATATTTTTGAATCATAAAACATAATAAAATTGAAAAAAAAAAAAGCATAAGTAAATATATAAGTTGTGGGTTTCCGGGATGATGGCCCAGGTCTGTTGGAAGAATTTCCAACAGACCTGGCCCATCATCCCGGAAACCCACAACTCATATGGATACCGGCCGAGAAAACCTACATTCTACCATAAGTAAATATATTAATCTTTATTTTTATAAGTACACATAAAGGGTTTTAGAAATTATATGTGACGTTGTAAAATTAACACGGTCCTAAGAATCAAATAGCTTTTATTTTCGTAAAATATATTTCACATATATATTAATGATAACATAATAAAGCTGAAGAGTTTGTTTGTTTGGTTGGTTGGTTTGACGTGCTAATCTCTAGAACCACTAGATGGATTTTAGATAGAACCATGTTATGATTTTATAACCAGATACAAGTGCGTTCAAGTGGAATTCATCTCGAAGGATAATTCACACTCGACATCGAATTAATTATTATTATTATTTATTAATACAATAACGTTTCATTTCACTTAAACATTGGTGTAAACAAAAACTCATTAGAGTTTTACCATACACCATGTGCAGATTACAGAAAATTTAAATAAACCTTCAGTTGACGCCCACGTACACTTCGGACTCCTCAACTACTTCAAGACAATAATAATTTGTATTACTTTTTCATAACTATTTTTGTATTATTGTTAAAATTATATTATTATTTTTTAGCTTATAAGTGATGTTTTTGGGTGTTATGTCGCTTTTTAATGTTTTAGGTACTTAGTTGATTTATTAAATTCGGTATGACATAAGCCAGACGTCCTTTTCCGTAAAGGTTGTTATATTTGGGTAAATTATAATTGTCATAGATTCTGGTTTTTTTTCTTAGAAAACAACAGATAGTCCAAATATCCACTGGACAGTAATCAGCTACTGTCCTCTTTAAAAAGGATATAAGGACAGCTTAAGAAGGTGAGGGTATATGTCCTAGCACTTCTTCATCTCTCTCTCTCTCTCTCTATTGTACAAATATAAATTATTCTATAAATTTTAATGCACTTTATGGGCGTGAAGTTGCACAAACATCAATGAAATTCTAGGCATCAATAGTCACACTTTTTTATGTTAAGGTCGACAGACAGGCTGACGGTCCTACACCTACACTTGATGGTAGGTGGCTATCGTCGCCTATACCACAAGCAACGCCGCAGCTGCTGCAAGTGCGCTGCCGATTACAGTGGGATTGGATAAGGGATTAGGAGGGGATAAGGAAATGGGCTCTGGCATCCCTTACTCACTTACCGAAACACAACAACACTTATATGCTATTATTTCACGGTGGTATTCTGTAAGGTGGTGGTTACTGCCCAAATGACTGCGAAACGCAGTGTGCCCTACCACTACTTTTTCAAATCCAGTTCAGAGTCAATTTTGAAAATTACATTAACATTTCCAAACTTATGACCCCGCCGGGAATCGAACCCGGGGCCCCTGAAACGCTAGGCAAGCACTTTTGCCACTCATCAACTATGTCCAACTAGCTTTTGCTAGTTTAAATTACACCTGACAAAATATGTAATATGAGCACTAATTTATTCAATCTTTATTGCCGTAATAGTTTTTCCAGGTGTTAAAGTAAAATTTTTATCATCCGTCGAAATCAGAACTTTTCTGGATGATAGGTACCCTTACAGTATCCCTGAAAATGTGTATCCTAAATTTCATGATGATCAGTTGCTTATAGTAGAATGTAGGTTTTCTCGGCCGGTATCCACATGAGTTGTGGGTTTCCGGGATGATGGCCCAGTGATGTGATGTGATGTACTTTTTCTTCTAACACGGACTACTCCACTGAGGATGTCAACCGCAGTTGTTGACGAAACGTTTGGAAGAATTTTCAACAGACCTGGGCCATTATTCCGGAAACCCACAACTCATACAGATCAGTTGCTTAGTTAAGGCGTAAAAAGGTAACAGACTGAGAGACAGGGTTATTTTTAAATTTATATTATTAGTAAGTATGGATTTGCAAACATTTTCAATTTCAAACGATAATCTATTCTATACATATAATAAAATCATTAACGAGTCGTGTCTGTACATTAAATATTAAAAAAAAAAAAAAAAGGTCAAAAAATAGTTTATAGAATAGATATGCAAGCTAATCTCAATTTCACTGATGTATTGTAGCAAGCTTCCCGTAACATTTTAGTGTTTGTTTCATTCCAATCGGCTTACAAACAAAAAAGTTACAAGCTATACCGAATACCACGCGTACCAAGTTGCGGGCTCAGCTAGTACCAGATAGTACCAGATAGTACCAGATAGTACCAGATAGTACCAGATTATATTTCGTCTACGGCAGCAACATGCCGCTAGTAAGATATAAAAATAAGGAACAACAGTCTTCGGTCTTCAATAAGGAGGCATGATTATTTTATGATGATTTAGTGGTACTTTAAGAAAATAAATTAAAAATGTATGTAAAATTTATTATAATCTAAATATGTTGAGGTATTCAAAGTGATAGTAGCCAGGATATTTAGTTGCTGTACCTAGAATAAGGAAATGAAATAAACAGAGACGTTGATAACACTTCGATTGCCGATCTAATATCTCGCAGACTTAATCTCCCTCCCCACATCGAAATACAAGACAAAGGCAGATTGAATACTAAATGAGATGCGCCGTGAGATATTCACAGATCACAGTAGACCACAGATACAGAAGGCAAACAAGTATTTATAATATGTATATTGACATTCCAATTTTTAGTATTTCATTTAGTATAAGTATTTTGAACTCGCAGGAACAGATAGTAAAATTTCAAATAACAGAAAACTTAAAAGCTTTCACTTCAATAATTTAAGGAAAATTAATATTAGTATTTCATTTAGTATAAGTATTTTGAACTCGCAGGAACAGATAGTAAAATTTCAAGTAACAGAAAACTTAAAAGCTTTCATTTCAATAATTTAAGGAAATTTTATGAGGAGCAAAATTAATACAAGCGTTAATTAAAAAGCGTTACGTTATCTGTCACATTGACATCTGTGCGACAGCCGACGCAAGTATTTATGTTCCCTAATTCTATTCTCTGGGCTTATAAAAGCAAGACGTCAAAATCTTGTATGGAAGGTGTAGTCCGTGTTGGGGAACGAAACGATAGCGAGCTTGCCAGCGCAGCGACATCTGTCATCGAAAAAAATGAACTATTTGAACTTATAAAACATAGTGACATCTGTGTATTTTATACATTTAATTTTACACTTTAAAGGAGTAACTCCAGCCATGCGTCGGACCTGACACACACACACTTTTTTATCGGGATATTATAGTAAGATTAAGGATAAGGGATTAAGAAGGGATAAGGCAGTGGGCTCTGGCATCACTTACTGAAACAAAAAAGTACACATGCTGTTATTTCTTGGTTTTGGGGGTGGTTACTGCCGTCAGATCGGCTGCCCAGATGACTGCGAAATGCAGTATGCTCTGCCACTAATTACCAGATCCAGACGAGAGCAAACTATGAAAAGTTCATAACAAACAACTTTGGTCATGTTTTAAAGCTTCGCCACTGTAAGTTGAAAGTTGTCGAAACTTTTGCAAAAGACACCCTTATACCTTATGTATCACTGTGTAGCGCATGTGTGTGTGCGAGCTAGGAATTTTCCTATTATGATATCCTCTCATGACAAATTCTTAGCAAAATTTTAAGATTCATCGTGATTTTAGACAATACCAAAGGTAGTTAATATAAAAGGAATCTTGACGGTCGCTTCTTTGCAAAGATTGTCATTTTGAAAACTAAAATAATAAAAATAAATAAAAATAAAAATAACTTTATTGATACAAAAACCTTTGTGAAAATTACTCTGATTGCCATATTATAAAAATCTTAGCTTTAGGAGGATTCGAACTAGAAAAAATACATAACAGTTGTTTAAAGGTGACAAATATAGTGAAAACCCTGACTCCTAAACTAGGGAAACCCTGTGACCTAGGAGTCAGTGTTCTGCTTATTACTAGTGCACAATCATAGTTAGTGTGGTTTCCTACTTCTTTTGTTTGTAGATGTGTGTGTATGGATGTGGGAGTGAATATGGGTATTTGTGTGTATGTGTAGGAGGGTGTGTGTGTGTGGGTGTGAGAATGTGTGTGTTTGAGCTCTTGTTTTGTAGGTTTAACATTGATAAATCAATAGGTTTTCTGTACTGAGATAGTCTTGTTCCAATAGCCAGCGAGTAAGTTTACATTTTACCTCATGCTTGTTAAGTTTTTCTAGTTTAAGGTGTTGATTTATTCTTCTATATATTAAGGAGCTAATTACATAAAGTTGCAAGCGAGCGAAAGAGGTCTTATGCGGTATAGTTGGGCATGATCGGTTGTTTATGCGCTGGGAGTGGGCTGGTGGAGGAATCCGTCCATGCATTTTGAGGGTGGCTTTGAGCACAAAGAGCTGCCGTACAGTGAGTACACTACACTGCATATACAGTTTCCTGGTAGGGAAACTAATCCGCTTGCCGAGCATCACCTTGAGTACAGCTCTTTGTGCTCGTTCTAGCCTTAGTATTCTAGTTTTTGAAGTCGCTCCCCAAACTGCGATGCAATAACTGATGACAGACTGACATAGAGCGAGATAAACCATTTTATTAGTCTTGACGTCTGCGCATTGTCTTAGAGATTTAAAAATATATATAAGTTTCCTGACCTTGGAAGTCAAGTGGTCAATATGGGAATACCACTTCAATCCATCATCAATTACTACGCCCAAGTATTTAGTTTGATTGGTGCGGGATAATGTTGTACATGAGCAGGAAGATATATTTTGGCATGTCATTGTATGTACACTAATAGCAAAATTCGGTGGTGCTTTGGACTGGTGGCTAATGGAAAACGGTATGAAGTTTGTTTTGTCAAGGTTTAGCGACAGTAGGTTGGTTTGGAGCCACTTCATAACCATCTGTAGTGAATGGTCCGTATTGCTTTTCACATCCGCCCATGTATTTCCATATACTACAATGGAAGTGTCATCAGCGTATGTGTAGATTTTAGAGTTGGGGAGAGGCAGCGTGCACAGGTCATTGATATAGATTAGGAATAATGTTGGGCCAAGCACGCTGCCTTGCGGGACTCCATAGGTGACCACTTCTTCACCGCTGACAAGAGAGCCGATTTTTACACTTAGTTTCCTATTTTCAAGGTAACTCTTGAAAAAATCATAAGTTGTACCTCGTATGCCTATGGCCATCAGTTTATCTAGAAGAGTAGGGACATAAACCGTGTCGAAGGCCTTTCGCAGGTCCAGGAATATGGACAAACATTTGCGACCATCGTCCATATTCTTTGCAACGAATTCAGTAAAGTCAACAATTGCATCTTCTGTTGAAAGGCCTTTTCTGAAGCCGTACTGGTTAGATGCAATGATTTCATGTTTATTCAAGAACTTAAGCAACCGACCATTCACAAGCTTTTCCATAACCTTAGACATCGCAGATAGGATAGAAATCGGTCTATAATTGTTTACACAGTCTCTATCCCCACCCTTATGCACCGGATGGACTAAGGCTTTTTTAAAGGTTTCGGGAAATATACCCTTAGCAATTGATGTATTAATTATGTGTGTTATCAATGGCACAAGAGTATTCCGACCTAGTTTAAGAAGCATTGAGGATATTCCGTCCCAGCCAGTGGCGCTGTCGTGTCTTAAGTTTAGAATAGTAGATTCAACTTCAGCATTGTCAACTTCGAGTAACACAAAAGAATTAGGTGATTGAGTATGTGGTCGACTTAACGGTTGTGAAGTGATTGGGATTTTAGACGCTGAGTTTATGCCTATGTTGGCGAATGACTTACAGACATGATTGATGGACATATACGGATCTGCACAAATTTTTAGCAGCTCAAGGGGAGGCTCGGAGATCTTTTTAGTATTGGTAATTTCTTTTATTTTAGTGTAGTTGCTCTACTGTTGTAAGGGATTGCCATGAAAAGGATAAGCCCTGGTAGATTTTAACGAAGCTTGCGAAAATACGATAGAAACAAAACATGCGTAAATCTAAAAATAACAATAAAATATACGACGAGATTTGTAAAAAGTTATAGCAGAAATTTTGGTGGTTTAAAATTGTTTAATGGTGTCAATTATGACATTGATATGCTAATTTTAATGTACCACGCATTGCTATTAATTACACTGTAGTCACGCATAGCGTTGTTTTACAGTAGGTACATATATTTCATTCATATTTATTTTTTTCAACTACTTAAAGTAATGGCGATGAAAGATGAAAAATCTTTTTTTTTATGTTATGTCGACAGACAGGCTGACGGTCCACTTGATGGTAGGTGGCTACCGTCGCCTACAACACAAGCAACGCTACAGGTGCTGCAAGTGCGCTGCCGACTACAGTAGGATTAAGGATAAGGGATTAGGAGGGGATAAGGAAATGGGCTCTGGCATCCCTTACTCACTCACCGAAACACAACAGCACGTATATGCTGTTATTTCACAATAACTATACTATTTATACTATACTATACTATTTATATACTATTTATTGGAAAAGTATTGATACGACTAAAACGTTCTGGAAAAAGTGTGCGCCGGCCGATAGTCTCGAAAATCCTACCCTATCGATGGTAAACACGCCTCTTCCCGACTAGTGTCAAAGGAAATTGGTCCTTATGTTAACAAAATAGAGTTTAAATTTCAACAGAAATAGCATGTGAAGTCCTGTGATTCCGCTGTAGAGTGATATCATGTATGGAGAGGTATACTAACCACTAGACATGATATGTAAATAGGCCTAGTTTATTTTTATGTTAAAATCGGCAGGCAGACACTGCTTATATATAATACTATTGATCGTAGCGTAATGTTATATAGCCTTCCTCGATAAATGGACTATTCAATACAAAAATAATTTTTCAATTCGAACCAGTTGTTTAACTCATAATATGAAATTAAAATAAAGTTTGTTATTCACGCTCACTAGATGGCGGTAGCAATAGAAATTAAAAGTCGCTAACGTTGTATTCACGTTGATTGATATTATCTGTGCTTGCTTTGCGGCAAGACTTCTTCTTCTTACATACATACTTACTTACATACAAGTTGTTTTTATAAGTGTTCTTTACCAATGTTAATAAAAGTTAAAATTAGTGTGAGTGTTTAATTAATCATATGGTCCATCGAGCGCGGATAAACTGTGAGTAAAGTGCAAATTAGACGTGGGTCGTTACGTGATTTTTGCGAAACGTAACGTAACTAGTGACGTGTAAGGCGTCACCAGTTTCGAAAACACGTGATTTTAGTAACTAGTTATTTTAAATTCTGTTACAGTGATATTGTCTAGGTTAATAAATTCTACCAAATGAAACAGTTATTTACGAAACTAAAATATTAATTGGATACGTTACTTATGACAAGCTAAGTTTCTTAATTTGTAACTAAAGTAACAAATAAAATATACGCGGAAGTATTTAACTTTCTCAATAATTAATTATGAAATACTTATTGTCTCATTCATTAACGAACTAAAACAAATTGTATTTTATCCCTTCCCGCCCGAGTCGTTCAACAGAACCGTTGAGATAATTTAAAAACAAACCTCAATTTTTAGTCTCTACAAGTCTATAATAATACGTATCAAATTTAAACGGAATTGTATCTTTTCTGTTATTGGTAGTCATGCACATACTCGTTCGGATTTAATCATCTCTTTCCGGCATTCCCTCTCGCTCACTAGGCAGTCCGGGCCACAGAATACTATATATTTATAAGGAGGCCCCAGGTTTTAAAGTCATTTAGCGCTGCAAATTTAATAACCACTTTCAAGCGGTAAATATCTAACGCTTTTTTATAAGACTAAAATATATAAAGAATAAATAGTTAAAGTACATAACGGCAAATTGATTTGTTTGGTAACCGTATTTGAGCATTCCCGCCCAAATCAACCCAAATAAGGAATAGTCAAATTTAAAATGGGATACCGTTTTGAATCATTACACTCAAGATACCTGATTAAGATACTCAAGATACTTGATTAGGTACCTCATTCATTTTGTTCATCAACGGTATAAACGTGAATGGGAAGCAACCCCTGATTTTAAGAATTGGTTTAAGGAGTTTCCTATAGATTCTACAATAGCATTATGTACAAATTTCAAACGTGATTTTAATGATTACTTAGTAATATATAAAAGTACAGCACAATTTGTGTTTTAATAATAAAAAACTTGACCACTGGTTTCAGAGAGGTTGAGCAGTGACGCTAAAAAACATGCACAGAGTACTCGTTAATGTTGCATTATGAAGCATAGTCTATGGCTATTGCAATGACAAAAATAACTTGTTTACGAAAATCACTACTTTATGTCGTTAACTAGTGAATTGAGTTAATTAGTGAATTGAATAACCACAGTATGATATTGTAATAAAAAAATAAAAAACACATGTTTACGAAAATCACTAGTTTGTCGTTTGACTTGAAACTAGTTAATCGGTTACATGTCACGTAGCCAGTTATTGTAAATAGTGACGTGAAATAACGCCCATACCTAGTGCAAATGTTAACTGTGAAATGAAGTTTAGTTAACGGACTTATAAAAATTCAATTCAATAATAAAAAGACTTAGCAGAATTCGTGAGTAAAAAACATATTTAAAATAATACAATAATCAGTGATTTTGGACTTGCATTTTTTTACTAAATTGAACTGTAACGTTTATTGTGAACATTAATAAGAACTTTGTTTATTTTAAAGTGATTCTAAAAATAGTTAATTTTTTCTATCTACCCGAAAATATTTTGTGAACTTTATATACCATGGCGGATAAAAAGATCAGACAATATATCATACAGATGACTCAGAACTCAACTAAAATTGAAAAATTACTTGCGAATTCGAAAAAATGTGCTAAGGATAAACGAACGATAGGGTTTTTGGATTCACGTATGGAGACTTTACAGAATTATTGGGCTAGTTATACCAAAAATTATGATACTCTTTCTGGATCGATAGATGCTGAAACTTTAAAATCAGAATACAATTTTGACATGGAGGAAAACTTTGAACAAACAGAAGAAGATTATCTGGAACTAATGACATGGCTTAAGGATAAGTTATATGAGCTAAAACATGAGAAATGTGAAGTTTCACACTCTGATACTACTTTAGCACATCCTGACATGAGACCAAAGCTTCCACCTATATCAATACCGCAATTCTCTGGCGATTACAATCAGTGGATGAGTTTTAGAGATTTATTCATAACGATGATCGTTTGACTAAAATCGAGAAACATCATTATCTAAAGTCAAGTTTATCTGGAGAAGCTGAACAATTACTGAAAAATTACTCGCTAACTGAAGCTAACTATGATGACGCCTGGAAAAAACTAAATGAGAGATATGAAAACAAGAGAATGATTGTCAATAACATCCTCAGTCGTTTCTTAAGTCAAAGGACCTTAACAATGGAATCTGCAAAGGGTATAAAGGATCTTTTAGATACTTCTAGCCAATGTCTCACTTCCCTAACAAACCTGAAGGTCGATTCCTGGAATGCCATAGTCGTGCACATCCTAGTCTCAAAGTTAGACATTGAATCTCACAAACTTTGGGAGCAATCGTTAGAAAATTCCACAAACATTCCCACATATGACGATCTAATCAGTTTTCTAGAGAAACGATTCCGAACCATGGAAATAGTCAGTCTTTCACAACCTCCACAAAGAAATATTCCTAAAACCGTTCAACAATCACCGAGAGCAACATCTGTCAAAAGTTTTGCTACTGAAATAGAAAGCACTTGTACTTACTGCTCACAGAATCATTATATTTGCCACTGTAAAGGTTTTGCCACACTTTCCGTTCCTGAACGTCAAGATTTTGTCAAGAAATGCAACATATGTTTTAACTGCCTCGTGAAAGGTCACTCAGTATTCAACTGTAGACAGAGTACCGTCTGCAAAAAGTGTGGACGTCGTCATCACACTTTATTGCACTTTACATCTCCTAAAGATGACAAGACCATTGAAACAAATAAAGAGAAAGATACCCCAAAAGGAAATAATACTGGACCTAAGACTTCATGCAACATCAGTGTTAACCTGAAAGCTGAAACAAAAGATGATCTGGTGATATTAGCTACTGCTGTAATTAATGTAGATTCAAAGAGCAGTGGTACTTACGCATTGTGAGCACTTGTAGATCAGGGTTCACAGGGTTCTTTCATCTCCGAAGCAGCTCTACAGTTGTTGAATCTTAATCGCACTCCAGTTGCTGGCAAAATCTCTGGAATTTCGAACACATCGGTGGTAACTACAAAGTCTATGGTTACACTTACAGTCCACTCCACAAAAGATAATGCATCAACCTTCAAAGTAAATGCATATGTTTTGAAAAAGCTCACATCATTGATGCCTTCCCGCGAATTTCCACAAGATACTTGGCCGTCATCTATGCAGTTGGATCTGGCTGATCCAAACTTTCACAAGCCAGGGTCTATTGATGTTTTACTTGGTGCCGACGTGCATGCATACATATTACTAGAAGGCTTACACAAGTGTAATTCTCTTATTGCACTCAACTCTCGCCTTGGTTGGTTAATATCAGGCAGAGTTTCACAAACTGATCCAGCAGCATACGAACACAACAATATGGTCGTTATGCAAACGAAGTTTGAGACAGATCAGTTACTCAGAAGATTCTGGGAGATAGAAGAGAATTTACCTCACAAAAAACTAATGACCGATTTAGAAATACAATGTGAAAAACACTTCAAAAATACTCACACTCGCAACGATGTTGGTCGCTACATTGTACGGTTACCATTTAAAGAAGATCCACCCACAAACCTTGGTGATGCCAAACTTCTTGCTATCAGCCGCTTACAACAGATGGAGAAACGTTTTACACGTAAGCCTGAGTTCAAGGAAGAATATCACAAATTTTTGAAGCAGTATGAATCACAAGGTCATATGAAGATGGTACCTGAAAAAGAAACAAAAACACAGAAAGTATATCACTTACCTCACCACGCTGTCCTCAGGCCGACGAGTCTCAGTACGAAGCTGCGTGTAGTCTTCGACGGAAGCGCAGTCCCAGAAAAAGGAAAATCTTTAAATGATGAACTTCTAATTGGGAGTTCTCTTCAACAAGATATCAGAGATTTAATAACTAGATGGAGACAACACAAAATTTGCTTAGTCGCAGACATTCGTCAGATGTACCGGCAGATTTTAGTAAATCACGATGACATTGACTATCAGAGAATTGTCTGGCGAGAATCTCCAACACAACCTATAAAAGAATATAGACTACTTACCGTTACATATGGAACATCTTGTGCTCCATTTTTAGCCATTCGCACTCTTCACCAACTGGCTGAAGATGAAAAGAATGATTTCCCCACTGAAGCTGAAATCCTGAAAAATGACGTCTACATGGATGATTTGATGACTGGTGCGTCCACCTCGGAAGATGCTGTGATGTTACAAAAGAGGTTGACGGAACTTTTGGCTCGTGGTGGATTTCCTTTACATAAGTGGTCCTCGAACAGTAAAATAGTGTTATCACAAATCCCAAGTGTTGACAAAGACTCTCAATGTGCCGTAAATATTAAAGTTGAGGACACTATTAAAACGTTAGGTATTATGTGGAACTCTGAAACAGATAATTTTGAACTGAATTTAAATTTAAACCAATGTAATGATACAATTACCAAAAGAAATGTATTGTCCACTATTGCAAAATCTTTCGATCCACTAGGTTGGCTAACACCCGCAATCATACTACTTAAAATATTTATGCAAAAGCTGTGGTTAGCTGGCTTAGATTGGGACGAAGAGTTACCTGGTGATCTTAAAAAGGAATGGATTACTTACCTCGACCGATTCATGCACACTGAAAACATTCAGTTCCCACGATGGCTTGGAGTTTCAGGTGACACGACGAAACGGGAGCTGCATGGATTTAGTGATGCTTCTTGTACTGCCTATGCTGGAGTGGTGTACCTCAGAGTTTTGCGAGATGATGGTGAAATAAAGGTCAACCTTGTTCTTGCAAAATCTAAAGTTGCTCCTGTCAAACAGATTTCTCTTCCACGTCTTGAACTCTGTGGTGCCGTACTTTTGGCAAAAATGATCAAACATGTTAAGACTGTTTTAAATATACCCAACGAGGATGTATATACTTGGACGGACTCCACCATCGTTTTGGCTTGGTTGCGTAAAACCCCAAATACATGGACTATGTACATTTGTTGCAAATCGCGCTTCAGAAATTTTAACACTTACTAATAGTAATCAATGGCACCACGTTAGTTCTGCAAACAATCCCGCTGATTTGGCATCACGTGGAATTTTCCCATCAGATTTGCAACAGGCGAGACTGTGGTGGAGTGGCCCACGATTCTTGTATGATACAGTTGAGATTGAACATTGTAACATTGATATTCCTTTAACTGATCTAGAAATGAAACCTGCTACTAAAATATTATCCAATGTTAACTCTGTCGAGAATGATGATGCAATTTCATATCTAAAACGATTCTCAACACTCTCAAAATTAATCCGAGTAACAGCATATTGTGGTCGTTATTTTAAACTTAGCAAAGCTAGGATAACTAAACAGCCGTTTACTGAGCCCAAATATTTGAGCACTAATGAACTTGATGAGGCTCTTAATCGTTGCATTAAATTATCACAGTCTATTTCGTTTCGAGATGAGATCTATCGCTTGTCATTAGGTAAACAAGTTCATAAATCGAGTAAAATATATGTGCTTCGTCCATTTGTTGATGATAAGGGCATTGTTCGTGTGGGTGGTCGCCTCGCTAATGCAGAGATTCCAAACGATATGAAGAATCCTATTATTTTAAGTGGTGATTGTGATCTATCTAAACTTATAGTTTCAAATGCACATTTGAAATCTCTCCATGGAGGTCACCAACTTACTTTAAATGTCATCAGACAAAAATTTTGGATTATACGAGTAAAGAATCTTGTAAAAACTGTCCTCAAGAAATGTATACCATGCTTCAAACAAAGGGCTAATCCACTGGTTCCATTTATGGCAAACTTACCTAAATTTCGTGTTAAACCTAGTCGTGCTTTTCTCACTAGTGGAGTAGACTTTTGTGGACCTTTTACAATGAAATTGTATCCTGGTAGATGCAAAAGAACTTGTAAATCTTATGTTTGTTTGGAGTTGGTAAGTGACCTTACTTCTGCTGCGTTTATTGCCGCATTTCGGCGTTTTACCGCTCGACGCGGTCACTGCAAAGAGATTTGGAGTGATCACGGAACGAACTTCGTAGGTGCGGCACGTGAACTAAATTTGGCATTCAAGAATTCACAATCTCAGACTGTAACTGAGATTTCTGAACTTCTTGCTAATAATCAAACACAATGGAAGTTTATACCACCTCGTGCTCCACATTTTGGAGGTATTTGGGAGTCCGGAGTGAAAAGTATTAAGGGGCATTTGAAACGGGTTATAGGCCAAACCTTCCTCACATATGAAGAGCTAGCTACTCTCTTAACGCAAGTTGAAGCTTGTGTGAACTCCCGCCCACTCACACTTCTAAATTCCACTCTAGATGAACCTCCTTTGACACCTAGTCACTTTCTCATTGGAGAGCCCTTAATCGGCGTTCCTGAGCCGTCTTTGCTTAATGTTAAACTCAGTCCGTTGAGTCGATGGCATATAATTCAACGCATGGTGCAATGTTTATGGCGTCGTTGGCAAAATGAATATTTAACAACATTGCAACATCGTTACAAATGGAACACTAAACAACCAGATCTTCCAGTTGGTACGGTTGTGTTAGTTAAGGATGATATGCTTCCACCGGGAGGATGGCTTTTGGGACGTATAATTCAGAAACACCCAGGAACAGATGGCATAACAAGAGTTGTTACCTTAAAATATAAAGATAATGTTTTTAAGATACCAATCGCCAAATTGTGCCCTCTGCCCCTGGATGAGCCTGACTCATCTTAATTTAGGAGTAACGTGTTATTAAATTTTCGTTTTTTTTTTTTTTAACTTGGTTTAAGGACTTTAGTCGTCCTTGGCCGGCGGTATGTTTAACTCATAATATGAAATTAAAATAAAGTTTGTTATTCACGCTCACTAGATGGCGGTAGCAATAGAAATTAAAAGTCGCTAACGTTGTATTCACGTTGATTGATATTATCTGTGCTTGCTTTGCGGCAAGACTTCTTCTTCTTACATACATACTTACTTACATACAAGTTGTTTTTATAAGTGTTCTTTACCAATGTTAATAAAAGTTAAAATTAGTGTGAGTGTTTAATTAATCACCAGTAGTTCCTGAGATTAGCGCGTTAAAACAAACTCTTCAGCTCTATATATTAAGTATAGATTAAAACATAAGCCTTTATTGCTAATATATTTTTGCTAGGCTTTGATTTTTTTATTTTAATTTTTAAACGACCCTTCGGAAACAGTGCTTTTTTTAAGTACCCCTGTGACAAGGTGTAAGCAAAATTTCATGATGATCATTTAAGTAGTTTAGGCGTGAAAGTGTCACAAACAAACAATCTCACTTTCAACAATAATATTAGGTAGGTTTATAAAAGTCCTTATTCAGCTTAAGAGCAGTTACTTGCAGAGGGTGATTTTAACTTTTTAAGATAATAAATGAGGAGACATAATGTTTCGAAATAAAAAAAAAGTTTCTCATTTGAGAAAATACGAGGACGGAGATAAGTACACCTAAATAAAAAAGTATTTTACTTTGATTTATAGCGAGTGATCAGAATATTGGAAATATTTGCGATTGTTTTATTTACTTTGTAAATAAAACTTCGCGAAACTTCAGCGAACAGCAAAATCCGATACGAAATCTTTTTATTTTGTTCGAAAAATAGAAACATTTCTCAAATATTGCCTTTCGTCTGACAAAGATTAACAGCGGACAGAATGGAGAGAATCTTAAATTGAACACCTTTTAAAAAGTGTTTGTTAGTTAAAAACTTGATGTAGAAAAGCTAATAATCGAATCAAAGAACTTTGTTGACTCCAATTGTCAATTTAAATTAATTAATAGTAGTTCGCTGTGGTATGCGCTGTCTCACTCCCATCACATACTTATCCATATCTCTATCACCACCGCAAGCCGCACAAGCGATTTTATGAAACCGCAGTCAGTCTAAGAAAAACATCGCAAGAATAACACGCGTAGACTCATCCGCTGATCTCGACTTGCGAGATTTGAATTTATTTCATCCGCTAATGTTATCAGGCAGTTGTGCTTGTAGTTTATCTATTTGGTCACGTTTCCCGCTTCGCGAGTGTTATCATTGAAGTGGTGAAGTACTGGAGCTTCTGGACTTTGTGTGTGACGGGGCCGTTGGAATCTTCACCGCTGGAGGACCAAGGGCTTGTTATTCACGAGGTAGGTGACAGATTTTACTTCATTTCTTCGTCCTTTGATTACATGTGCCATCAACGAAAAATACAGTCTACTTTTATAATTGCTTGGCATGCTTTTATTTTCCAAAAGGGATCTATCTGTTCTGCTATGTCTATTTAATCATAATCATAATCATTTATTTATTTGCGTGTGGGATGCTACATGCGTCGATACCCTCGCGCCATCACATCTCCCAAGCACAGCAGGCTGCGCCGGGACCGCTGCTGCATCCGCGGAAACACTCAAACGACGCAAATACAGTAAACTTATTGGTGACTACATATTTGAGCCCGTTTGGGGTAGAGACACTAGGGCCATGGGGCCCGAGTGCCCATTCCCTTTTTAAAGAAAGCGACCAGAGGGCTGGCTTTTACTTTGCACAAAGAATAAGCATTGCCATCCAACGTGGCAATGCCGCCAGCCTTCTGGGCACGTTACCTAAAGCTGATAGCGGAGCGGAGGAATATTACGACGCCTGAGCCCTTTAAAATAAATATTTTTATGTTTTATTTGCTGAATATAGGTAATTACAACAATGGTTTTATAATGTATAAGGCTCGCTACATTCTATCCTTTGGGGTGTGCAAATATTTTGATAATACTACATAACAATATACTTATAATAATCAATCACTATCCACAAGTTATTAGACATATAATCTTTTAAATCATAGTAACATTTATCAACTAGTAATTTTTAATTATATTAATATTGAACTGCTTAATATTGTTCGGAATTTTATTATATATGACTGGTGCTAGAGAAAAAACACTCTTATGCATAAGGGCCGTGTGTGCTTTACGAATACACAGCCTATTTGGATCTCTTTGAGCTCTGTTAGTGTTCTCCGAAACTCGTCTAAATAAAGTAGGATTCGATTTTACATATACTACAACTTCATATATAAAAAGTGAAGGAAGTGTTAGTATTTTTTGTTGTTTAAAATAGGGCATACAGCTATCTGTTACTTTTAATTTAAACATTGCTCTGATACACTTCTTTTGTGATTTGAAAACTACATTTTTGTCAGTCGAGCTTCCCCAGAACAGCAGTCCATACCTTAGTACTGATTCGACAAGGCCGTAATATGACAATAAGGGGGCCTCAATCATCATAATCCGAAACCTTCCCATCGAATTGCGAAGATTTTATGCATCTAAACATAATTCGACAGTTATATTAATGTGCTATGTTAGAATATAGACTAACCTTTTTTAATTTTACTGGACTCGATTCTTTTTCTTTTTGTATTTAATTCTTTTTCTGTTGCAATGAACAATTAAAATAGGTAAAAGCTTAGCCTAAGTGTCTGTGCGCTACAGACTTAGTTAATAAAGATGAGAGATAAGTTACATGACTAAGGATAAGCGGAATAGTCTTCCGTATCCCTTACACCTTTATTTTATCTTACTCTCACCCAATGTTGCCAGCGGTAGTGACTACAATCAGTTGTTGATATTGTTTAAAGGCGACAGAAACCATCTAGAATATTATGAACCACCTTCCTGCTGAATTTTCTCATAAAACCAGGTATGAAAAGATATTAAAGGATCACTTAACAAGATGAAATAGTAGAAGTAGCAGGTAGGACATGGTTAAGAATTGCACAGGACAAAGAAGAGTGGAAAAGATTGGAGGAGGCCTTTGCCTTTCGGCAAACAGAAGAGGAGAAAACAGCAATTTAAAAAAAAAAATGTCTGTATAAAATATGTAACTACTTTTCTGAATAAAGGCTTATTATTATTATTTAACAAGTATTTACAAACGCTATATCCATAATATAGACAAATCTATCGAGTAAACAAAATTGACGACTAGCGGCTACTGTAGAAACCAATGACAGTCTTAATTAAAACGTCGCACCGATAACGTCGGTGACAACCGCGCAAATCCGCAATGCGGGATTTGATTTTACAACCCGCAAATAATTCAAGCATTGTGCTTTTGTAATAATCAATAAATAACAGGTGAGCAGTATGCTGGAAGACATCTAGACTCGTAAGTGGCGGGCCCGTTTTCTTCGTCTGCCTAGGATCTGCCAGTGATCTACGTGGTAGGTGGCAGCATTTTAGTATCCTCTCCTCCTTTGATCATTAAAAATACAGTCTCTTTTCTCGACCGAATATTCGATAACATATTTGGCGTGATCAGGAAGGTTTATTTCGAAATTATCATTACCAACCTCTAGAGAAGTCTTTGAAAGCATGCTTAGCGTTTTCAATGCATGTCCCCAACCTATATCATAAAAATATATGAATACCTGCAAAATGGTGCCAAGATCTTCAATAGGGAGTACGCTTGGCACTCGAGCAGTGTTAAATCCACGAGACGATGTTCAGTGCCAAATTTTTTTATTGTGAAAGCTTCGGATGTTAGTGAAATCTAAAATGCGGCCAACTTTTAACTTATATCTAGCCTATTTAGGCCGTGTATCTCCATTTTTATTATTTTTCGTAGTTAGCTTTACAAGTACGGCTACATTGAACATTCAGTTCAATGTAGCGGTAATTAGAGGTTTAATTAGAGGTTCCAATTAGAGGTTGAGTGGTTAAGGTGAGGCTTTAATGTTCTGTCTTAAGGTCCCGGGTTCAGTTCCCAGCAGGGTCAACTTTGGAAATGAACTTTTCAAAGTTAACTCTGGTCTGGATCTAGAAAGTAGTGGCAGGTCTCACTACGTTTCGCAGCTATCTAGGCAGCCCGTCTAGAGGCAGTAACCAACCCCTTACAGAAGATCACCATGAAATAACAACATCATTGTGTGCTGAAAAACAGTTCAACGTATTTAAATGAATCTTGGCACTCAGATAGACGTATATCATTCTTTTTATCCCGATAAAGCATCTCGTGGGATTGTAGTTCGAGCTTTTCAAAAAATGTTATTTTAAGAACTTTTTTGACCTTAATAGATTGCGCCGCTACCAAAATGTTTAGTTTTTAGTAAAAATTTAAGAGATTTTTTTCTCTACAAATGATCAGACAAATCTTACCACTTTATAGTCAGTATAAACAATATTGCAGGCATTCTGTTGGGAACATTGAAGGTTGTCCGTCATCCGTTACACCCTTAGAATGGGTGTTGACACATATCGAAAAGGTCTCTGATGATATACCCCGTCGATGGCTCTTTGTTTTATTCGAAGGGCCACTTTGTGAAGTTATAAAATCCATCTGTCAATGTCGATAGAGGGAGTATGTTTTATTTATTGACGCTATTATGACCACCATTGGAATATATGGCGCCCCAATGGATCGAAGTTCGCCGGGATAGACTATTAAGTCACTTTTATTATCTGTGGTCTCGCAGTGAGCTTGTCATTATGAATGTCAACTGAATATGTCTGTGTTTTATGGGGACGTTAGATAAACTAAAAGTACAGTATTACCACACTAACTGCCGCACTCAGAGTCGTTTTAATGATTACTTAGCGACTCTTTAGTAAAGATTTAAAAATGTTTACTCTCAGAGACAGTTAATGGTTGATTAGTGGTCTTAAGTGACACTTAACTTTAATGACAGCTCAACCCTTACTTAAGCTTCTTAAATGGAGAATTTGACATTTCGAATGTGAGGTAATCTTATTAATAATAATCTATTGTTCGTGGAGTCGTTACGTATAGGTAGCTAAAATTATTTTAAAAAAAATTTAAATTTAAAAACTAAAATTATATCTTGACAAGATGATACTTTACGAAAAAAAGTAAAGTATATTACTTCTATGAAAAATTGACAATTAAAATTGACAATGATGTGAAATGTTGCCGTATTTAAAAAATCTTGACTTTTTAATTTATTTAATTGTAATTACGTCTATTATTGTTAATTTTAACTGATAATAATAAGAAAAGACATGTTTAACTGATTTTTATGAAAAACTCTTATTTTTTTCTATACATAAATTGCTTTGCCGAATGATATCGTGTCATTGAGTTTTTTCTTATGACAACACTGCACGTTATCGATATGCATTTCGATAGAACGCACAGTCCTATGCTTACTTAAAGTGGTATTTAACTAATGAACCATTAACTTTCGTCTCTGGGAGCCGCGGCTCATTAACGTATTTAATTGAATTTAGTTAAGTGTCTATTAGTACTAATCTAATGAACGTCTCTGAGTGCGGCAGTAACTGTATTTTTTGAAATTTATTAATTTTCATAGAATTAACAGCTTTTACGCAAATAATTCTGTAAAATACAAAATACGACATAAAACCTAGAGCTAATTACAGATTGTCACTTTTTATGGAAAACTTTTTAAGATTACCTAAATTGCTCAAAGGCGTATTTATATAAAAAAAGTAAAAAGTAAAAAAGAAAAGAATATTGTGTGTAAGGTTGATGTGAGTTTGTGAGAAAAAATGATTATTTTAAAATTTCAAATTACTTTTAAGCTATGAGCTTTAATTACAAACCTGTAAACAACGTATAACAAAATATATAGTGTTCATATGGCCAGCATTACCTACCCCAAAGCAGAATACCGTATGTACAAAAAGAAAATTTCTAAAGTAAAAGTATTAAGAATTTGAAATATTTTTTTTTATGTTAAGGTCGGCAGACAGGCTGACGGTCCACTTGATGGTAGGTGGCTACCGTCGCCTATAACACAAGCAACGCCTAAACTGCTGCAAGTGCGTCGCCGACTGCAGTAGGATTAAGGAGAAGGGATTAGGAGGGGGGATAGGGAAATGAGCTCTGGCATCCCTTACTCACTCACTGAAACACAACAGCACATGTGCTATTATTTCACGGTGGTCTTCTGTAAGGGGGTGGTTACTGCCGCCAGACGGGCTGCCCAAATGACTGCGAAACGCAGTGTGCCCTGCCACTACTTTCCAAATCCAGACCAGAGCCAAATTTGAAAAGTTGATTTTTCAAAGTTGACCCTACCGGGAATCGAACCCGGGAACCCTAGAACAGAGCGTTAAGGCAAGCACCCTAACCACTCATCCAACGGGCTCGTTAATGTTTAATTGTACATTTACTGCATCAATGATAGATTTGGTATTATAAAATAAGTAAGAATGTTCTAATAGTAGAATGTAGGTTTTCTCGGCCGGTATCCATATGAGTTGTGGGTTTCCGGGATGATGGCCCAGGTCTGTTGGAAATTCTTCCAAACGTTTCGTCAACAACTGCGGTTGACATCCTCAGTGGTGTAGTCCAAGTGTCCACGGGGTGGGGATATAAATTTAAGTTTAAATATAGACACATTCCAGTCGACAAATCAGTCTCGCTCGAGAAGTCGAAAAGTGCAGAAGTGAAGTGCAGTGATGTAATGTACTTTTTCTTCTAACTTGGACTACACCACTGAGGATGTCAACCGCAGTTGTTGACGAAACGTTTGGAAGAATTTCCAACAGACCTGGGCCATCATCCCGGAAACCCACAACTCATAAGAATGTTCTATTATCACCATTTAGTTTTAATTTCAATCTAATACAACTAACAAGAGTAACAAGGTAATTATTAAAAAAAAAAGTAAGCCACAAAATATTTTACAAATTTAAATGTCACAGTGGTGGTCACAGAAAACGTACCCTTTTATGGTGGTGGCGCCATTACTTCGCTCAAACAATTAAATAAAACTATAATTTTTCATTAAAACTGATCTAAAGTGCTTACAGAAACATCTGAATTATCTAAGACCAAGAATTTCATTCATTTAAATCAATCATTTAAGTTTACGAACTTTGTTATCAAAATAATAATGAACTTGAAACTTGAAGTGCTCTATAAGATTTTACGGTAATTATTTATTTACTCTATCATACTCACCAATTCCTCTATCCACATCTTGTTCTATCTTTGTCCTGTTATCTCTCAATGTCTTTTGAGGCCATAAATCATCACGCCCATAAATTTTACAGATTAATATACATCAATCGATTTACAGGCTATACTTAGCATATCATGGGTGCATAACAAATATTGAAATTTTACGTCGAATGAGAAAGAGAATGGAAGTACTAAGAACGATAAAGGCGTTCCTTATTGTTTTAAGACGGGCGAAACGTGATGCAAGGAGAAATACAGGACAAACACGGTAGAGGCAGGAGAAAGATATCCTGGTTTAAGAATTTAAGATAGTCTTTCGTGCAGCAGCTTCCAATGTTAAGGTAGCCACGATGGCCACTAACCTTCGCACCATAAAAAGAAGAACTACATAAGCGTTGTTTGGATTCACTTCTAGTCAAAATTGAGTTACAATTATAAAAAGAACGATTTCAAACAGGGCATCAGACAAATAAAAAAAACAGTGCAGAGCTCTGGGTGTTCAATACAACAATGCCTTCATCCGCCCTTTAAAAAGGGGGTTCATAAGAAAACTTAGGTGTTGATATTTATTCAATCTTTATTGTTAATATATTTTTTTATAATTTTTTGTTTTTATTTTTAAATGATCCCTCGGGAACGGTACTTTTTTTCTCGATGACAGGTGGGACCCCTTTTCTGTATCCCGGACAATGTATGGTAAGGTATGTAATGTGTGTAGTTCGACTTCCAAAATGCGAAGACAAGAACAAAACAAAAGACATCGTTTATTCAGTGAAATAAAGGAATCGAGAATACTTGTATAGGTTCCTTCTAATTAAATTGATGTTCGACCTTCACGCGTGTCCCTCTTGACGCTGACAATGGATTGGTAGCCGATTGTGTTCCTGACGCCATGATTGATCACCGTTTGTACATCACGATATTAGACGAGAACAGAGTAGGTGAACTTCGCACAAACACTATACACATTTGTATTACTAACTAATATTTTAATTGAGAAAGCGAGTTTGTTTGTTTTCAAACTAACTGCTCAACCGACAAACATAAAATTTTACATACACGTTTAGGGATACAGGAAACGACAAGTAACTTTTATTGAGCAAAAAAAGTACTGTTTCCGAGTACTATCTAAAAATCAAAATTCAACACATGCCAAAAATATATCCATACTAATGTAATGTGAAAGTAACTATGTCTGTCTGTCTGTTACCTTTGCATGCCTAAATCGCTGAACCGATCATTATAAAATTTTGCATACACATCGTCAGGGATTTCATCCAGCAAAAAGTAATGTTCCCGAGGGATCATCTCACACCTGGCGAAGCTGTAAATGCAATAAAGATGTTAGGCGTTACATTGCCATTTAGTCAAGCGTTATTTTTTTATTTTTCAACGTAGGCGAAGCCGCGTACACCAGCTGGATAAAATCTAGTTTCCCATAAGCGATAACCGAAACACCCGTGACGAATTAGATTTCAGGACGGAATTGCACCTGAAATAATGATTTTCAAGTTGAAATCTTATATATATATTTTTCTGGTTTGCAAAACAGCACACAATCTAACATAAAAAAATAATATCAGTAATTTAGAAGAAAACTCTACAATGATTGTGCCTTTCACGATGCAAACACAACTTAACAAAATAAAAGTGACAGTAATAAACAATATAAAACACTAAAATAATAATAACATAAAGATCCAATACAAAAATAAAAGGAAAAGCAATAATACAAAATAAGTACCTAAATAAATAATAATAATAATAAAAACAACTTAAAAATTAAATATTTGTACATAATATTAAGCACTGTCCTTTACTAGTTCAACCTTCAAAGGTTGAACCTTCAAATATTTGAACATATGAAGTCCTTAGTGATTTATAGCTCTGATAAAAATGGTGGATTATAGCTCTAATAAGGACGGGCGTAAATTTGTTAAAATGTATGTACCGATGTTTAAGTTTTGATGAGATTTTACAGTAAAATAGTTATTAAATCAGAATAATAAGTGGGTAATATTTTATACGCGGACGAAGCTAATAAGAGTAGTAAAGTGTCTCTCCATTGCTTGAGGCTGGCCGTCAACTTTGAAAACTTGTGCCTAGCCTGGAACTCTGCCTAGAGGGGACAGATGTTCTACACTGGAGATGCCGGTCCATTCCCTGATGTTACCTAGCCACGATTTCATCCATCTGCCAAGGCACCGTCTCCTTTCTATTTTGCCCATCATTATCAGTAGCAAAACTAGTAAAGAATATTGTAGTCTCGATATGCAGGAGCTTCTATAAACAGAGTTCAAAATATATAAATGGCGTTCTTAAGTAACGGTAGTGTTACTTAAGAACGCCATTTATATATTTATGTTTACAGCTTCTTACTTAAGGTCGAGACAAACGCTAAATACTAAAAATATCCATTGTTTAATGAAGATGTTACAACAAATAGACGAGACAATTGCTTTGAAAAAAAATAATATATACTTAAACATGTGAAGAATCAATTGTATTAATTAGAATCTTCGTTAAAGTAATAGAAACTCCACAAAAAAAGTTAGAACACAAGAAGAATTTGACTTTTATTGAAAATTCTCTCGAAAACGCATTGCGCGCATATGAATCCTGTACCTATTAATAAGTTAATGTCTGTTTAAAAAATTGTATTAATAAATTTATTTTTTTGCGCATTGTTCTAATGGTAAAAACAAAAAAACACCATTTCTAGGCCTGTTGAATTGTCTCCGCCGCCAGCGAGTTCTATTGTAAATGTCATTTGCCTAAGTGAAGCCCTTAAAAAAAAATTAAAGTAAGCTCTTTACTTAAAAATCTAAACTAAATCTTTTTTTTAAGTCATTGAATTCGTAAACAAGACAAAATGAATTAATTTCATTGTGATTAAAAATATCTCCTATTGGAAATGTTAATTCTAATCAGTAAGTACACGAGTTATAACTCGTGTACTTACTGATTAGAATTGAGAGTATAGTATATCTGTGAGAGTATATTAATGAGTGTTCTTCACAGAAGTTCTACTACTACGCAATTAATAATGTCTTGTTTTAGCGAATCATTGTTTTATGAAACGCTTTGTCAAGCCATTCTATTACAAAAAATCAAACTGTTATATATTTCAAAGTAGGTACCTATAATTTTTGTGAAATTAATGATAAAAATAATAAAAAATACAACGGTGATTTAGTGAGAACACGGCGAGGCTCCGGAATCTACACAAACTTAGGAGTTTGGGTAGAATATCTCCTCCAGAGTGACTGAATCGGGTATTGTGCCCATAACGCTCGCCGCGTTCCCTCTCTGTATAGCCAAACTAATGCGTTGCCTTAAATAATTACACGAAAATTTATTGCCGGATACTTTAATTAATTGTTTGCCAAGTGTTTTTAAGAATAATTTGGATTCTTCGCACCAAGGGCCGAAAGTTTCAACGGCGAAAGGGATGAAATTATAATTTTGAGATTTTATAAAGTTATATTTTTTTGTTTTTAAACGAGCTGCTGATTCAGCCGCCGAACCTGGTTCCTTGGCAGAGAAGGCAACATGTGAGGGAGCAAGGGTGTCGACGCATGTAGCATCCCAGACGAGAGCCTTTCCCTCAGACCAGGGTATTAAGGTCATCCCATCTGGACGCTTACCGTCGTCCTTGGACAGATTGGGCTCGAGGATGGCGGGGACGCCTGCTGTAGATAGTGCTTTTTTTTATTATGTCATTTATCATTGAATGGCGTGGAAAGCGACCGGCACTTCTTTTGCAATGTAAACCATGACGACCGTTTGAAAGAACGCGGTTTCCGCAGAGGCAGGTATGTGGCTGCACAACAGAACAGCCTAAGCGCAGAGCCACTGAAATACGCATGGTATTGTTATCCAGAAGAGTTGACATTTGTCTAGAAGGTAGAGTGTTAAGCCAAGCACCAGATTCGTATGTGCACGCAGCTTTAAATCGCGCCTCCTCGTCAACCGTGTCAAATGTTAAATTTGATATAATTCTATTTACGTTTTGTTGGTCCCAAAACTTCTGAAAAATTCTAGAATTTGGCATTGGCTCAACGCTATTTGGACAGAGGTCCTCCCATAATGCCTTGGCAGCTGGCAGATGGCTTATCTCAAGCTTGTCCCCAGAAGAGGGTAATATGATAGACACAAGCTCAGAAACACCATATGCTGATGCCAAGAAAGCAGGTAGTATTAAATCGGCAACACGTCGGATGCCAAGACCTCCATGGCGAATTGGAAGAGAGGCCTGTAAATATTGTGAATTATTAATTTTTATGTTGAATATTGACTCTAATATTTTTTTGATTCCATTGTCAAAATTAAACACGAAATCAGGAAAAAACCACAAAGGTGTTGTTCTAATAATATAGGTTAGTTTTGGAATTGAGAAACAATTTTTTAGAATTAAGTATGCTACGTGAGAATTAATAGTTTTCAATCTATCAAGTAGTAATTTTAAATTTTCTTCCTTTTTTTTTAAAAGTAAAGGACCAGCAGCTATGTTAACGGGAGCACCGAGCAGAGACAAGTCTGTTACAATGCGAATACTTGGCAAGGCTTTTTCGACTCTGGTAAAAGTGTCATTATCATAAGTGGAACAAAAATAAATTTCACATTTTTCTGCATTGACTTCAAGACCCATTTTATAAAGTTCTGTTTTTAAAGTTAATAGGTCTGAAATAACTGAATCGGCATCACCAGCTAGAGTGCCGTCATCAAGGTACCAAATATTTAGTTCAGATTTGAGATTTTCGATAGTTGAGTGGATTCCTAAGCTAAAAATTAATGGACCAAGAGGGTCTCCTTGTTGAGCGCCAACTCTTGACATGATAGTATGCTTCCCAAAAAATAAATACGAATCAGCTGAATAACACTGCCACATAAAAGCATAGATAGCGGGCATTTTCTCTTTAACAGCTGAAAGTAAAACATCCCTTTCGATGGAGTTGAAAGCGTTTTTAAGATCTATTTTTATAAGAATTTTGTTCGTGGAATTGTTTACATCAATAAAAGTCCGAACTGAGTGTATAGCAGCCTCACATCCACGAGGAGTGGCAAAGCCGACTTGTGTTGGTTGAAGGTATCTGGCAGCCGCTGAATCTCTCGTTATCGTGCAGACTAGTTTACCGACGAGTCGCCGAATTACATTACCAACAGCGATCGGGCGAATTCCGCCATCCTTCTTATAAAGCGCACAGAGTGATGCACCATAAAGATATTGGCATGCTTCGACGTGAACACTACCGGACAGCATAAAATTGCATAATTTAGTAATTTGGAATAAGAGCCGTCGGCCAGCGTCCCCACTGGAAAAACCAATATAAAGTCTTTTAAATGTTGTGGTCGCATACCGTCCAATCCTGAAGCCGAACCCTGAGGAAAACTTGCAATTCCATTCAAAACTTTTTCTTCAGAGACTTCGAGACAGTCATTAGGAGATGAAGGTTCCTCTGGCAAGCATAAAGGACGAGAAGGTGATGGATGCTTATGTCTGAGCAAAGTTAAGATAGCATTGTCGCATGGCGCCAGATCAGCGGAAGACGACAGTAGACGAACAGCTCCCCGAATATCACCCTCGCCTACTTTTGCTTCTACTCTGGTGGAAATGCTTGATGAAGTTATCTGTTGAACAATGGTAGGCTCATAAGAGTTTTTCTTCAAGTTTTCTCTAATATGTTGAACCAATGAAATATTTTTGGTCCTCGGTGGAATTTGTAAATTTATGCAAGCAAAGCATAATAAATCTTCCCAAGATTTTAAATCATTTTTTGAAATGCAGCGTATGATTATGTCACACAATTTGTCGGCTACTAAAATACGTACACCTTTGGGTATGCGGCGTAGCACGCGAACCTCTGTTTTTAAATAAGCTATTTTTTTCGATAAAGTTTGAGTTGTTGTCGTCTTAGAAGCGCTGGAGCATGCTGGAGTATTTTGTGATAATAAAAAATAACATCAATTCTTTTGTTTATGCCAACCTATTGCATATCGTGTACATACAGTATTAAAATCATTATGAACTTAATTTTAATTTTATTAAGTTATTGTAAAGTGATTTAGTTCCCCTTTCTTCTATCGGACATGCAGACGTACGGCTGGTTACCATCCTCACCTTGTCGAAATCCCTCTAATTCGGACCAAGCGCTTTAAAACATCTTTTGTGATGCGCACTGCTAAGGATTGGAACTCCCTGCCGGCGTCTGTATTTCCGACCTCATATAACCCAAATCTTTTCAAGGTTCGAGTGAATAGGCATCTTCTGGGTGAGCTCGCTCCATCTTCGGCCTGATCCTTCCTACATGGATAGATGCTGGTCAAGAGCAAACCCATCTATAATAAAAAAAAAATGTGGATTGTTTAAAAAAATGTAATTGGAAATATGCTGCATTGTAATGATGTCTTTTTCCAACTTAATAGTTTATATTAAGTTAGTGTGAATGATAACTCATTGTCTATACAACCATATCAAAAGTTTAAATACAAAACCGTGAGGTCCCGTGCATGCTGAGGTGGCAGTGGCGGAAGCTTATTGTGCCAAGCAAAACAACTCGTCTAGCTCCACCGATTCCCCTACCGTTCCCGTACCGTATGTAATCTAATTTATGTTAAATTTTAGATCTAAGATGTTAATACAATAATTAGATTTAAAAAAAAACTTAATAGTGATATAGTCGTTTTTCTTAATATAAATAAATAAGGCTTCTTTCAAGGCTCGACACCAAACACGGTCCTCTGCCCTTCTCACTTATATGTAGGATTGGCGATAGTTAAATTTTGTTGATTATTATATATATATCTAGATGTATCTAGATATATGATAAAATCGTAAATGAGTACATTAAATATTTTTTCACAGAAACAATATGAGCACGTGTGTATGTTACCGAGGTCAAAAAAAAAATTAATTAATCTAAAATTGATTTTAGAATTTTTGTTTGTTTGTGCGTTTGTGCACGCTAATCTCAGAAACGGCTTAACCGATTTGAATTTGTGCCATTTGAATCGGTTTACAAACAAAAAAGTTAGGCACTATACCGAATACCAGGCGTACGAAGTTGCGGCTCAGTATTTAATAAATTATTGTAACATAAAGCAGTAACTGAGATTAGGTTCTATAATATAAATTTTAATCTATTTTGACGAGCCCGTTGGATGAGTGGTTAGGGTGCTTGCCTTAACGCTCTAGGGTTCCCGGGTTCGTTCCCGGCAGTATTAACTTTGAAAAATGGACTTTTCAAATTTGGCTCTGGTCTGGATCTGAAAAGTAGTGGCAGGGCACGCTGCGTTTCGCAGTCATTTGGGCAGCTCGACTGGCGGCAGTAACCACCCCCTTACAGGAGACCACCGTGAAATAACAGCACGTGTGCCGTTGTGTTTCGGTGAGTGAGTAGGTAAGGGATGCCAAAGCCCATTTCCCTATCCCCCCTAAGCCGCGCACTTGCAGCAGATTTGGCGTTGCTTGTGTTATAGGCGACGGTAGCCACATACTATCAAGTGGACCGTCAGCTTGTCTGCCGATCTTAACATTTAAAAAAAACTTTATAACGTTATCCCTTGAATCCATTATCGTCTCTAAGTTTTAGTTGGGAAATCTAATTTCCAGTAGAAACGAGTGCCGATTGCACCGGGGAATTTTTAACAATCAACAATCGCTACGAGGCGCTTAATTAAAAACGCCCGCTTCCTAAATTGACTCTTTAAAAACTTGCAGCTTTCTTCTTTCTTTGTTTCTTTAATATGTTTGAAGAGCACTGGTTGTGAAATCTCATATTTTGTATAAGGAACTAGTTGTTGCACGCGATTTCGTCCGCGTCTCTTTCTAAAATATTCGTGGAAAACGGCAATTTTGTATGAGGGGGGGGGGGGGGGGTAAAGGGGGAGATGGGAAGAGGGTGAGTAGCCTATGTTATTCGCCAATAATGTATCTATACTTAGGTGAAATAAGTTTTAAAATCGGTCCACTAGTTTTTGATTTATAGTTTGTATTTTTCTCTTTATCTATACCAATATTATAAAGCTGAAGAGTTTGTTTGTTTGTTTGAACACGCTAATCTCAGGAACTACTGGTTCGAATTGAAAAATTCTTTTTGTTTTGAATAGTCCATTTATCGAGGAAGGCTATAGGCTATGTAACATCGCGCTACGATAATTAATATTATTATATAAGCGGTGTCCAGTACCGCGCGCCCCATGCGTTTGAAAAAACGTTCTTAAAAAATACGCACACTTCAATAGTCAGTTTTAAATTTTTCTATTAAATTTTTCTATTAAATTTATTATTAAGTTTTTAGTGTTCTAGCTACTCGCTTAGGCTACGCACGGGTCCAATTAGGGAAATTAGTATATGTCATATTATATGGAATAATGTAAATTCAAATATTTAAAAAATATTTGCAGTAGTTCCGTAAATTATCCTCCACATGAAAAAACTAATAAAATCTGCATTCTCTCTCTCACTCTCTCTCTTTATAAGATTACTATAGATTCCTATAGAAATACCTGTTGTAAAAGCGATTTCAGAACGAAATCATTGAGGAAGTTCGTGAAGAATATTAGGAGATATATCTTATAGATGTAAAATATTATAAATTAATTGTCTTCCAAGTTACCATTTAATAAATTTCCACTAATTTGTAGAAGAAATTGCATTTGTGCCAAGTCAGGTGATCAGGTTACATATTTTTATAATAGCACCATAATAGCATCATAATAGCACCATAATAGCATAAAAATAGCACCATAATAGCATCATAATAGCACCATAATAGCATCATAATAGCATAATAATAGCATAAAAATAGCATCATAATAGCACCATAATAGAATAATAACAGCATCATAATATCACCATCATAATAGCATCATAATAGCATCATAATAGCAAGTACTGCCTCCAAATATCCAACCAGTATTGGTTTTATAAAGGAAAAAAGATAATTAATGAACACTATTAGCTGTTAAGTCTTCTGGAATATGTTGGAGAAACCCGGGTGCAGGCAATCCACTGAACCAACCCGCTGAAATTATGGTCGCGCCCCCAAATTGGTGTATGTCGTGTTCAGACGCAGTTAGCCGCTTGGCTATCTGCCAGTTATTTGCAACTAACACATAAACAGTCTGATTTGTTATTATGTTGACCTTTTTAGTATTGATATTTTCTTTGGAGATTTATCGCAACCAAATTTTGCACAGGATAAGCTTAGGCAAAATTCCCATATTTTTTAAGAAATAAATGAAGTCGTCAATAGCATTTTTTTTAATTTAAATTTCATTTCTCATTCAAGTCAGGTCAATAACTCATAAACCCCTCATAAATTCATTCCTTTCAGTTTACAAACAAAAAAGTGAATAACACGCGGTGTTCTAGAAACGAGCTTCGATTTAAATGAAATTTTGTACACTGTAATTTGTAATACCAACATTGATTGAAGTCGCGGTTAAAGTGAGTTGGGAATATAAATGATAAATCTCCGAAAGGAAGATCGTCAGATGAAGTGTTTGTGTATTTTAGTTTTAAGTATGTATTATTGGGGTTTTGGATTGTTTATGTTGGCAGGCTGACCGACGGTCATTTGATGGTAGGTGGTTACTAGCCTATATATATCGGTAACAAACGGATAAGAACAAGGGTAGATTGTGAAATTTAGGTCCCATTCGCCCGAAAGATTCACCCGAAACATTTTTTTCCCCAACTGGCCCGAAAAACTATATCCCATTCACCCTGTGCTAAGAGAATGGACACTCGCATCCCTTATTTACTCGCCGAAATAAACTAGCGCGTGTTTCACGGTAAACTTTTATAAAGAGGTAGTCACTGCCGCTAAACGGGGCTTCCCAGTTTATGATTCCGGAACGGAATGTGCCGTGAGATAACAAACAAAAATGTACTTAATTAGTTTTGATGTCGAACCAGTAACAGCGATCTCACCGAAGGCGTATCTTTTTCTTTGCAATCTTTTATTAAACTTTACTTATTAGAAAAAATAAACACAATTAAAGACGTGAGTGGATGAAGATAATAAGTCGCTTAATTCCAAAGCGGTAACAGTAGGTATGCAGAACTAGTGTCACTGCTATTTAACACCGATTTTTAACAATTTTTCTGAAAATTATAAGGAGATAACACTTCCAGGTTGTGTGTACAATGTTATGTTATTTTACATTTTTTGTTGACTATTAGGCACTTTAAACTCAAATTTAATAAAAAATTTACAAGAGCGCAATATTATCAATTACATAACGTTATTTCGACGCATTTTTACAGAAAAAAAGAATTCTGGATTTTTAGTGTGTCCACATTCTAAATATTCATATGCTGTTTTGGCTGCAATAATGCCCGCATGTGATCTTGAAATTTGATTTTTTTTTTTTTTTCACGTACTGACGTGAAATTTTCTAGAGAAAGTGTAAATAGTTCTAAGCGCAATAAAGCGAAGAATACTCATTCTTCGCTTTATTGCAGATCTAGTTTTGCAGATCTGAAATGAAAAAAATTCTAGATTATTATTTTGTTCAGACCTTTCTTTCATTAAGATATGTAAACATTACTGGGCATGCATTCTGAAGATCCATACGAATAGCCGTCATGACGTCTCGGAATGTGAACACATAATTATACAAGCGGCAATAGTTAAACTTTGATATTTATCTGCACGTACCGAGGTGAAATTCTCCAGAGAAAGCGGAAATAGACCTAAGCCGGAGATATGTATGGGCCGTTTGACACGCTCCATAAACAGCATCAAGTGACGCTTGTACCGTGGAGAATGATCAACCCACGATCCACTGAATGCCGCGTGCGATAAACAAGAACTCTAAAAAAACTCTTGTTCAACGTGAGACTTACAGCGACATCTATGGACCGAACAGAAGCAATACATATAACGTCACTACTCATGTAATTTTTTTGCTCACATTCTAATAACTTGTATCTGAGACAATATAACACATCCTTCGTTAAAAAGCTGTATCGTTTTTTATTTCTAAAATTCATGCCGAACTGTATGAAAATCATCAAGCTGAACAAACTCTGGACCCTTTTTGCAGAAACTACAACATAATTATATTTTTCATTGAAAACAAACGAAATCTCACAGATCTTTTATCAAAGAATTCATGATAATTAGATATGAATTTATTAGAAAAGAAGACTGAAGATGTTGCAAATGTTGATAGGTAAGGTCTTAGTGTCCTGATAGTTTAAGAGATAAGGGTGAGGGACCAGCTGGTGAATTTGAATGTGGAATAGATTTTCCTTTCCTTTACTCACTCAGCAATTCATATCTGAACATGTGCTAATTGCAGCAGTTTAAGAGTGCATAATGCTGTACACCTAATTATTCTCAAGATTTATCTAGGATACCGTAATAATTTCTATCAATGTTTACCACAACATCAATTCGTAATATTTTAAGCATCTGTTGACTTTTTTAAATGTATTTCATTTTGAATAGTGTAACACTCTTTCTCGCCTTTGGTGGCCAATTGTGTGACTGCCATGAAGATAAGTCCCGAGTTGCTGCATATCAACGAACCAGCCAATCATTTGATACAAGAATAAGTAAAAGTAATATTTATTACGAATACCGTCACCGAGGAGATAGTATCTACATAAAGGCAAATCGATATCTTCGTTAAAATATAAATATAATATTAGCCAAGATATTATAAAGGCGCAGTGGGATAGAACGGAAGAAATCTCAAAAACTTTGTAATGCATCATGAAATGCAATGAAAATCTTTTTCGATAATATTCCTTGTAAATTTATCTTAACCGGAAAACTCTTCCGAATCCATTATATCCCGTATTCTTGGAGCACGATCATAGTGGCGACGTTCCAGGTGAAACTGAATTGGGTGGCATAAAACACAAGCTCTTGAAATTCAAGTTCTATTGTTGATGGGGTTATTAAATAGATTTATAGTCATTGACGTGGAGAACAAGGCGAAAAAAAAGATCAAATTATTGGATAGTATTAATTGTAAAATTTGAATGCTTTTACTCCCGTCCACACGGTGGCCAAAGATCCATAGAAAAAAGAAGTTCCAATAAAAAGCTTGGGATATTCGCACATGCGACATATGGGCGGTCTTAAAACGCAAAAGCAAAAGAACACAAAAGAGTCTTCCACGTGTCATTTAAAACTATTAATTTTATTGATTATTTGGCGTATTAAATGTTGATAATAACCCTTTCATGGTCGTCATATTAGACGTTAGAGGAAAATGCATCCAATTGTGTAATTAGTTATATTACAAGAACATGACAAATTACGTTTTAATCTTTAATATATTTTCAAGGTGTCCATTAAAATATCTGACCACAGTTCCGAGAAAGGCTTATTAATTGTACTATTTATTTATTTATCGATATGTTTATATGAATCGATGAAACTATTATGACTATAATTAACAAATAAGCATATTTATGCTCAAAATCCCTGATTTAGTCATCGTAAATCACGACCTTTACACCACTTAATTTAATTTTAATTTGCACTTTAATTTGCACCACTTAGTTACATGTCCAATCAACATACCATGAGCTCCGTGGCCTGCCCACTGCCACTTGAACTGAGAATCTGAGTTATGTCTGTCATTTTAGTTTTCTACGAGCTGCAGTTAATCACTAAACTGCAAATCTTAGCACGTACCAAATGATTTTTTGCGACTCTATTTACTACAGTCCAGGAAAATTTACTAACAAATCGAAATCGAAATACTAGAAACTCGAAAATTAAATAATGTAGGAAGTTGTTTGTATTCTTCTTGTTTTTCGAAGTTTGGAGACTCCATGCCTTTGCAAGCACCGTCGCATGCGATGGAACCACTGAATGAAGCAGTAGGCTCACTCTTCTTTAGGAGTCTCTTTCATTACGTTTCACTGCATCTTCAGGGCTCATAAAGCGAATTCCTCAAAATACAGCTTTTATTTTTGGCAATAAATAGAAATCACATGGTGCCAAGTCGGGACTATAAGGAGGATGACTCACTAATTCCACACCTTCCATAGTCAAATATTCAATTGTTCGTCTGGCGGAGTGGGATGGAGCATTGTCGTGGTGATCCTACTTCTTGGGTGCTTCTGTCGAACATTTTCCAAGACTACTAGCAAATATTTACTAATATACCAGTCTACAGTAACGGTCCTTGGACCTTTTAACGCAATGCTTGCATCCGTCCAAAGAATGAGGCAATCATCTTTTCCTTTCACTTTTGTTGGTAAATCCTCGAAAGGAAACATCCATTGTGCAGATTACCTTTTAGTTTCGATTCTAACAATATAATCAGGTTTCATTCCTGCGAGGATGTCAAATACAGCGTTTGACTTAAGTACCTCCGTTGTATTTTCGCGGCACCAATCCAAGCTATGGCGTTTTTGTTTTCTGTCAAATTATGGGGTATCCATCTAGCGTAAAGCTTCCTCATGCCTAGATGTTTGTGTGAGAGTTTATGCACTTGACACATGTTCATGGTATGTCACTCTTTTACCTGTTTCAACCATGAGTCGCACAGCACTAAAGTTATTTTCATTTGTCGCCGTAGATGGACGTCCTTTACGAAAATCATCAGTGAGATAGCTACGACCGCGTTTAAACTCACTGAACCAGTTGTAAACAGTGGCACGGGATTGGGCTTCGTCATGAAATGCTAATCGAAGTCTATTATTATTATAAGAAGAAAGAATAAAAAAAAGTAAGAAACAACAGGCAACAGTACAAAAGGCGGCCTTATCGCTTTATAGTGATTTCTTTTAGGCATAGTCGTCAACAAAAAGTTATTTAAAATTTTCAATCGAATTGTTCTATATTTAAATATGTGAATGTTACTGTAGTCTAATGATGATATTTAAAACTTCATTTGAACACAAATAGCGCTCATCTAATTTCTTATGCCAACTATGAGATTTAACAAACAGCGCTCCTCAAACTTATTAAAGAAAGAAATCGAGTTACAAGTTTTTAAAGAGTCAATTTAGTGCGGAAGTTTTCAATTTTTAAGTGTTAAAAATTGGCCGGTGCAATCGGCTCTCGTTTCTACTGGAAATTAGTTCTCCCAGCTGGATCTTAGTGGCCATAATGGTATTCAAGGGATGATATTATCAACATACTATGCATACAATTTTTATAGAATCCAATTTCAACTAACGATTTATGGTAACTTTTATTAAGTTTTTTGGTTATCAAATTTAACCACCGTCAATCTTATCTTACTCAACATCAAGAATATTATGATCTAACCATATTTATGTTATCTGTTTTACTCATTGAGATAATATGTACTACGCACTTATTATAGAATTTATCTATTGCAGCTTTTGAAATATCAGATGAGCAGTAATATTGTAATAAGATCCATAGTTATGCAATTCTTGATAATTAATATTTCTATTATATTTATAAAACCTGCCCAGGATAATAGGGATAGGACGCTAGGTGATTCCTGAAAGGAATATCGTTAGAAGCCTCAATGCCGTCCTTTAGTTTATCATTAATTATATTTTGATTACTTAATTCGGCAGGCAAGTTGACGCTCCACTTGCTTGTAAGTTGCTTCGGTCAACAACGCCATAGGGTTTGTAAACTTTAAGAGGATAAATATGTACAAGAAGGGAATGGCTACTGACATGTCTTACTGCACATCTTGCATTGGAAGTCTACTGTAGACGAGTGTCTACTGTCGTAAATTGGGCTGACTTGTTTATGACTACATTGTTACATGTGGGGTGAGTTAAAATGCAATGTAAAGGCGAAAGGAACGATTTATTTTCACAAACCAAGATGAGAGCCAAAATCACCAAACTTGTCCGATGAAACCGTCAAACTTGCCAAAAGTCGTCAATGATTCCCTTAATGTCACGCCGTCCGGTTCACTGTCGCAGGAAACTTCGCAAAAGCTCCGAAGAGTCGCATTCATATCGATGGTTGTCAACCCACTGACTCATCTCGCCCGCCTGCTCTCTTATTTATACTTGGCGCCTGTAACGCCTCGATATATTTCGAATTTACCAAAAAATGTAAATAAGATTGTAAAAAAACATTGAAAGTTTGGGAATGCTATTTCTGTTGAAATGTAAAGTTTATGTTATAAAAATAAGGACCAATTTCCTTTATTGACACTAGTCGGGAAGAGGCGTGGCTACCATAGATAGGGTGGGACTTTCGGTCCGCGCGAACGCTTTTTCCAGAATGTTCCATAGTTAGTCGTAACAATATTAATAAAAAATAAACCCTTCGTTGTCTCTTAATTGGTTCATTTAAAAAAATTGCTTAATTAGTAATATAGGTTTTTATTAATATTTCATGTGTTTGTAATAGCGCCAATTAAAATATCCGACTAGCATTCTGTTCATTAGTTAAGTTAAATTTTTAATAAACTCTTTTGCGACATAATAACACTTTTAATAATTTATTTTAAAACATGACGTCACTTTGAACTGTGTTTGAACTTATGTATATGTAAAAATACAAGCGACTCAGTCCCGGCTTCGCACGGCTGCCTTTTTTTCTGCAAATTATAAATACAAGCCAGAAATGGTAATATTGTACACTTAGTTTATTCTTGAATTTTTATACTAAGAATATTAATAATATGCTCATCTGGTTACAAAATATTGATCTCATTTAATGAATTTTTATTCTTTTTTATTATTATTATTAATAAAAAAAAACCACAGCACTATTAATTTGGTCATAACATATTATTATACTTCAGATTAACCACAGCTTAACCGATTTTATTTATAGATTAACTACGCACGAATGCATTTATTTCCGTAATTTATATATACAAACATATAGTTATATATACAACCGTTGGATGAGTGGTTAGGGTGCTTGCCTTAACGCTCTGTTCTAGGGTTCCCGGGTTCGATTCCCGGCTGGGTCAACTTTGAAAAATCAACTTTTCAATTTGGGTCTGGTCTGGATTTGGAAAGTAGTGGCAGGGCACACTGCGTTTTCGCAGCCATTTGGGCAGCCCGTCTGGCGGCAGTAACCACCCCCTTACAGAAGACCAACGTGAAATAACAGCACGTGTGAGCCGAGCCATTTCCCTATCCACTCCTAATCCATTATCCTTAATCCTAAAGCAGTCTGCAGCGCACTGGCAGTAGCTTTGGCGTTGCTTGTGTAATAGGCGACGGTAGCCACCTACCATCAAGTGGACCGTCAGCCTGTCTGCCGATCTTACATAAAAAAAATAATAATGCATTATTTTACAACAAATCTGATTACCATAAAAAAGGATATAGTGAGTCATCCTTAAAATATAGACATATATTTTTAGAACTTCTAAAGGGTAACAATTCTGTCATACATGATTTTTGCGCAACTTTAAAAACCGTTTACGCAGCGCACGCAAAGGAAACGCTCAAAAGGGATATTTTTTCCTTTTTTTTTAAATTTTCATTGAAGCTTCGCTCCTATTGGACGTAGCGTGATGTTATTTAGCCTATAGCCATCCTCGATAAATGGACTATCCAACACAAAAATAATTTTTCAATTCGAACCAGTAGTTGCTGAGATTAGCCAAAGCCGTTCAGCCAAACAAACAAAGAAACTCTTCAGCTATAAACTGGAAAGCAGTTTGACTATGGGATCAAACTGAAATTATCTATTTAACATATATTTAATTAAATTAATGAATCTAAATAATATTTCATTTAAGCCTAAACAATTCTTTATTTAGTCACAACATAACAAGGTAAAACTAAACAATATTATTTCATTAATAACAATAATAATAAAATATATTTAAAAATTGATTAGTACTGAAAGTAGGTAAATTACCTGATTTATTTTTGTAGATGTTTATGTCGTCAACAACATACACACTGAATTGGGTATCTAACGGTGAACTATGTGATAGAATATAAAGTAATTAAACTGCGTTTTGGCTTTGCAATAAGTTTGAAATTATGCCAGTTGATAAAGAAAGTACTCGCACAAGATGAATATTGACTATTAACCACTTGTATGCCGGAAGCCGAATTACCCTTGTCTGCCATGATATATACAGGTTGTTTAAATTTCAACCATTTTTACCGATTTAACTACTGACTCTGACCGACCTAATTGTTCTCTCAGAAGAAGTCATGGGGGTTCTACTATGATTTATTAATAACATGGATCCACGTTCCGGCATACAAAGGGTTAAACTACCAATCGATTAAAGCCACACATAAATTTGATGCTCTGTTAAGCTTTTGTACTATAACTAGAAGAGTGGATAAAATACTTTTAAGGTTATTTTCATTTTCTAAAAATAATATTACCTAGCAGACAGTAGCCATACTTAGTTATTTTGACGCATCTGAACATTGCGCACTAAAGCGAAGAATGAGTAAGCAGTTTTGCAGATCTGAAATGAAAGAAATGCTAGATTATTATTTTGTTCAGACCTAAACATTGCTGGGCATGCATTCTGAAGATCCATACGCATAGCCGTCAGGACGTCTAGCAATGTGAACACATGATTATATAATAAGCGGCAATAGTTAAATTTTGATATTTATCTGCACGTACCGAGGTGAAATTCTCCAGAGAAAGCGGAAATAGACCTAAGCCGGAGATATGTATGGGCCGTTTGACACGCTCCATAAACAGCATCAAGTGACGCTTGTACCTTGGAGAACGGTCAACCCACGATCCACTGAATGCAGCGTGCGATAAACAAGAACTCTGAAAAAGTTCAATTATAATTTGTCAATCTAAAATCCAATATTCCCTTAGTTGGGAATTAGATTTCTAAATCCAATTGTACTTTTACCATAGATTTTTTAAATATTTCTATTGCTTGAATAAATAAATTTATTAAGTAAAAGTCGGTAAGGTAGATGGTTACTGTCGCCTAATAACAATAGCAACGCCACAGTTGTTGCAAGTGTACTAACAACCTTGGTAGGATAAAGGATAAGGGATTAGGAGAGGATGAGGGAACGAGTTATGGCACTCCTTACTTACTTGCCGATAAACTACAACACATATTCTGTTATTTTTGCGATAGTCTTCTATATTCCACTACTAGTGGCGATGACTACTATTATCATCTCCGAAAAAAATGCCATGAAAGGTTTTAAATTTTAAATTTATTGCCAGCAATTCATGATTTCATTTTATTAAGTAAATGTATTTAAAATGAAATAATTAATTTTAATCAAAAATTTTGTATCACATACGTAAGTTCATTACCTCATGAGTTACCTGTGTCCCAACATACGAGGGCGCTAATACTTCTATGATCATTGAGGTTGAATAAAATACGTTGAAAATCATGAACTCTCTGGGTGCGCCCTGCAAAATAATAATAATAATAAACCATAAACTATTTTTAGCAGTTTACCCACCAACTTGCAACTAACGACTTGCAGTACTTGCAAGTACTGTAGCATAATAGTCAGGCTACTTACGAATATGATGGAACACAACATGATGCAAATGACGAAAGACGAAATGCCGAACTGTATGAAAATCATCAAGCTGAACAAACTCTGGACCTTGTCACAGAAACTAAAACATAATTAAATTTGTCATTGAAAACATTCAATAATCATAATCTTACATACCTTTTATCAACGAATCCACAATAATTAGATCTTAAAAATGAATTTATTAGAAAGGCAGACTGAAGATGTTGCAAATGTTCTTAGCGTCCTGATAGCTTAAGGGTTACCGGTGAGGGGACTACGTATATTTGGATATGGAATACATTCTGCAACCCTTACTCTCTCAGCAATTGACATCTGCTGCTCAGATGTGATAAACAGTTTGAGTGTGCGGAACGCTCTACGGGCCCGATAACTCTCAAAATGTATCATCTTTGAAATCTTTACCGATATTTACCGTAATATCAGTTCGTAATGCTTTAAGCATTTATAAAGTTTTTTCAACTGTATCTCATCTTGAATAGTGTAGCGCTTCTTCTCGTCTTTGGTGTCCAATTTCACATTTTTTAGCCTATATTTAAGTAATTTTAATTGTGTGACCGCCATTAAGATAAATCCGGGAATTAGAGAGTCGTTGCTGATGTTGCACATCATACCAACGAACATGCCAAACGTTTGATAAAAGAAAAAATAAAAGTAATATTTATTACGCATCTCGTCACTCAGGAAGTAGTATCTAGATATAGGCAAATTGGTGTCTTCGTTAAAAAAGAAATATAATATTAGCGTAAACATTATAAGAGACCAGAAGGCTATATTGGAAGAAAACGCAAACACTTTGAAATACAACACGTAGAGCCGTTTGTCTTTTTCGATAGTACTCCTTGTAAATTCATCTTCACCGGAAAACTCGTCTGAATCCATTATATCCAGTATCTCTTGCGCATTTTCTCTGAACACGATCATAGTGATCACTTTCCAAACGATACCGATTTCGGTGAAATATAACACAAGCTCTTGAACTACAAGCTCTATGTTTGGTGGCGTATGAAATAAGCTCATTGTCATTAACGCGATATACAAGGCATGACAAAATATCAAAATGACTCCAGAGTAATATTTGTAAAATCTGAACCCTTTGACTCCCGGCCATACGCCAAATATCCGCAGATAGAAGAAGTTCCATTTAAAAGCATCGGATATTCGCACGTGTGACATGTTAGCGGTTCTATTAGAAACACAAAAGAGTCTCCCACTTGTTATGTACTCGTATATTATATGCCATTTGAAACTACGTATTAATTTTGCTAATTACTTTGACGTATTAAATGTTGATAATAACCCTTTCTTGGCCGCGACATTAGATATTAGACGAAAAGGTATCTAATTATTTAATTATATAAGTCATCGTTTCTCAATCATTTTTATGTTGCGACCCACGACATAAAAATGTCTCGCGTAAAAAGTCTCCCGACCCCGTCACTATAAATTTATAATAATATGTACACAGCGCTCTTTTTTATACGCTATGCGTTATATTAGCATTCACTGGTAACCTGCGCTGTACTTGCATGGACTTTTCAAATAAGCAGCTTGCGCATCCCGTGACACATACAGGTTCGTACATGTTAAATGCTTTAGTTGTAAAAACAAAAGTACGCGAGGCCGAGCTTCATTGTTATTTACATTTTTAGGGAAATAGTATAGGGAAGCAAGTACATATCACAACTATCTTATCTCATTCACTCAGTGTTTAATTATTATAAATAGAAAACAATAAAAAGTGGGTTAAAAAGTTAAAATGGACAAATGTGTGACAAAACGATATGTTCCTTCTACGTCTGCTGAAACGGTGAAGGAAAAGAACAGGTTATAGAAAAAGAACAACGACACATATTTAAATTATGGAATTATTGCATTTGATGACAAGCCACAATGTGTTTGTTTTCAAGTCCTATCTGCGGAAAGCATGAAGCCTTCAAAATTACTCCGGCATCTGGAAACTAGACACCCGTCTTTACAAGGTAAACCGTAAGAATTCTTCGAGCGTAAGTCACTTGTTTTAAAAAATCAACAAATTGCTATAAAAAAATTCAGCCGTAATGAGAGTACAAAACAAGGGTACAAAACCAGGTGCTCCATGACACCATTGCACCAATCTGTCGCCAGAACCGCTACCCATTGACGATGGAAAATTGCCACTTGGAAAACGTTGATTCAATAATCAGTCAATTGTAGGCTTGATAAAGCTTCGTATTTCAATAATACTTATGTATAGGCGAGCCTGAAACAAACAGTATAAAAATTATTTCCAGTACAGACGGACTTCTAATCATTGATAGAAGTCCGTCTGTGCGTCTATTTTATGTTAGATCGGTGGTCGATTTGACGCTCCAAAAAGAAGAGAGCAGAAGTCAGCATTGTCAATGCTGAATGCATGTGTTGCACAATCTGGCGACAGGTTGGTGCAATGGTGTCATGGAGCACCTGGTTTTGTACCCTTGTGTATCCTTCAACGGCCAAGTCACACAACATTAACTATAATAATAAAGAAATCGCAGTAAGGAACCTCAGACTTGGCACGACTTTGTCTAGATTTCATTACTTTTTAGAGATAAACAAGCAGCTCCATCGAGACTTGGCTAGTTTTTTACAGAATGTTTTTGGTGGGATTTCACTTCTTTTTGTAGAAACGTGGGCATATTGATTTATTTTATTAGATTTTCTTATTTCACACAGTTTTTTTCTTTTTAGGAGTAGTTTTTTATTATTACAAATCTTTCTTTTCTTTTTTCCGATTCTGATTCTTGTACAGTCAGTTTTTCGAATTGCCCATTCGCGTTCATTATTTATTCTTTTAGACGGTTTAATTTCTGAAAGATCAGCGCGGTATTTACGCCTAAGCCGGTTGTATTCGGTGATCGCTGAAGCTTGAGCTTTTATACTCTTGAAGTCAACATTTATGAGGTGCACTCCATGAAGATTGGTTACTCGTGAAAGCGCCACGTAGGCTTGGCCACAAGAGAATATGGAGGTGCCAATGTCCATGAAGGCATTTTTTAGACTTAGACCTTGCAGTCAGCGCCATCTAGCGACGTGTGCGGGTATCACCGCCACTCTTAGTCCAATGCATTATATTTTGACCAAATTTTGAGCGAAATTAATATTTTAGTGTAATTTGTTTATTTAATTTGTGTAATGTTCGAGTAGAATAAAGTTAATCGTTCGACTATTTCTTCTTGTAAACTTATAAGTATAAAAGTATAAAAGCCAGTCAAGTCTTATCCAGAGTTTTCCTTTAATTTTATTTATATGCGTATTAAAAGCAGAAGGGGAGGCATTCGCCCAGCAGTGGGACGCTATAGGCTAGAAGATTAAATTAGAAGATGTGTCCCACTACGCTGGATTTTTGCAATGACAGTCGACTTTTTTATGTACCAATAGTAGAAGGGGGCATTACCATATCTCTAATACAGCTGAGACCAGCTGAGGGTTCTTCATCAGATACTTCAGACCTTCGATTTTTGGCCGCTTCAAATAAAGCGGCCCACCAAGTTGAATATTTTTAGTAAAGGCGGTATGTCGATCTCTAATAGTTTGGTTGGGCTCTTGTGTTTTCTAATCAGGGTCACCAGGTACTCCAGATCTTCGATTATCCTAGTTTTTATATTTTTCCTTTATGTGGCCATTAAACCCTAACTTTGTACCAAATTTCAGCTCTCTGAGTTTATGGGAAGTACTAGTTCTATTTTGATGATCATGAGTGAGTGAGTGAGTGTCGAAAATGCGAAACTTTGCTCTCGCTTAACTTCGGAACTAAATGACCTACAGACATGAAATTTTGGATTTTAAGTGTGTGATTATAGCTTACTGGATGACGAAAATTTCTGCGTTCTGATCTTATCCAGATGTTCTCAAATAGGGGCCTGAAAATATGGCGAAATGGTTCCAGTAAAGGATGGTACGGCAGTGTTTGCTTTTGCTTCGCGCTCGACTTGGCGGGGGCACTGCCGTGCCCCCGATGTCATCTCTGGTATCAGTTACCCATGGTCATCGCAAATAAATTATTATTATTATTATTATTATTTAAAAAAAAAATAGCCTTCATATCCCGAAACTCCTTAATCCATATATGTATGTAAAAAATATTACTCCTTTCTTGTATATGTTTTTGTTATTATTATAGGTCGGGGAAAAAGTTTCTTCCCATTTAATATAAAAACTCAAAAGGATTTTTTTCAAAGTTTGTTTACATTTAATTACAGTATAAAAATGCCATTTTCTTGAATTTCTCTAGAAATTCTGGAACTTCTGATAAAAAAAACGCGATAAATAGTTTTAGTAGTCCTCTCTTGATGTTAACCTGACACTGTATAAAGGATTCTGAAAAGACCGAAACAGGTGGAAATCTGAAGGTGCAAGGTCAGGGTTATAATTTTTTCTGAGTGGCCAAAAATGTGTGTGCTCTAGCGTTGTCGTGATGAAAGAGCACACCATTTATATTGATAGATTCCGGCCGCTTTCTCTCAACTTACTGCTTTAATCTCATCAATTATTGGCAGTAGAGATCCGAATCGATAGCTCTGGCCGGCGGCAAAGCTCATAATGAACAATGCCCTTTCAGTCCCACCATACACACAGTGTCACTTCAAAAATTAATTGATAAATTCTATTTCTTTACGTCTCAATAAAGGATTGCAAATGAGTACACGATTCATAAGGTTTCTTTCAGTGAGCTCGTGTGGCAAACAAATATCGAGCTTTTTTGTGTACCCATCTTTTTTCAAATGGGTCAAAACTGTTTTGTGGTCAATTCCCAGTTCTTCAGCTATGTCTTAACTACTGCTATGCCGATCTTGCTCCACTTTTTTAAATATAGCGTCCTTTTTATCCGTAACAGGGCGACCAGAGCGAAGTGCATTTTTGACATCAACATTCCCGGATTGAAAACGCTTAAATCAACTTTGTGCTACTCTTACTCACACTGCATTGGGTCCATAAACGTCACAAAAAATTTTGCCCTTGCGTGGCGTTTTTTCCTTTTTTGTAATAAAATTTTAAAATATATCGAATTTCTTTATTAGATTCACTAATTTTGACAGAAGACTAATGAAAAATAGATGGAAACAACATTTTACTATAACACGGCACTTGGCCTCCCCCAGAACCTCATTTTCCTCTTTTATTAGCCAATGGCGCGCCCTAGAGTGGCGTACAAGCCATGCCGATCATATACACAAACATGCGGCCATTTTGTGAAGTCAGTCGGATTCATGCAAGTCGATCTTTTATTTTATTCGTTTGGGCTTCACCACGATGCTACCGATTTCCGGCTCACGTTCTGAAAGTGTATGTCCGTGCCGTGCTATGTATCGAGATCCGCTAATGCCCGTCTGTTTTCGCGCCTGTTTATATGGGATAAGGGATTTGTTAGCCATATGTTATCCACTTCTAGCCGGGTGGTGTAAATAAAAGACTTTAACAGTTCAAATGTTCTTCATTGCTAACTGCACCTTACATTACTAATTTGTTTCTTTTTTTTGAATTGTAACCTTTTTAATGTCACCAAAATCAACCAGATACAAATAGTACAGCCAAAGAGATTTTAGTACAATTTTATACATACTAATTATGGGAAAAGACTTTTTCCCCGAGCTAATAAAATCTAATAGCTAGTAAAGTCGAGCTAATAAAGTCTAATAAAGTCCACGGTATATTTTTAAGAAGTGTATTGCTGAGAAATTTCACAACACGATCCATGACGGTCTCTTGATACACTTTGGCTAAAAATCTTCACATCTTTTTCCCAAAAATTAAGCTTTGTGATTCCTTGATAAGACAACCCCCGCCAAACCATAACTGCCGCAGGATGATGACCACGTTGTACACGTCCTACCACTAGCGCAGCTTCTTTAGAACTGTGAGCGTACACTTTGTCATTTTGCTTATTGTAGTGCTTTATATACAAGTATATACATACAAGTACAATATACATATATAAACATATGTAATATGGGTGATTGCATGCGTGTGAGGGTGAATGATTTACTAATGTGAATGTGTGTATGTGTGCTGTGTGTGTGTTTTGTGTTGTGTAATTAAACTATATTTACGCTTTGCAATAAGTATGAAATTATGCCAGTTGAGAAAAAAAGTAGTCGCTCAAAAAAGATTAATATTGACTACTAAACTACCAATCGATTAAAGCCACACATTTTGATGCTCTGTTAAGGTTTTGTACTATAATTAGAAGAGTGGAAAAATACTTTAAAGCAGGGTTTCCCAACCTTTATTTCTGGTTCGCGCCACCCCGAACCAAAAATACATAATATTTTCATGCCCCCCTTAAGTGTTCAACAAAAACAAGAAACATATTTTTTTATGTTAATTAAATTATTTATTTGAATGTCAAGTATTTCATTGAATTTCATTGTACCAATACAGATATAATATATTTATTTATTTATTTATTAAGGATCTATTACGCTCCTCTGACCTTTCTCTACGCCACCATAGGGGGGCGTGCCCCCTTAGTTGGGAAGTTCCTTAGCTTTGAAGTGATTTTCATTTTCTAAAAATAATCTAACATAGTAACTATGTTCGCAGTGAAGTAGCCATACTTAGTTATTTTGACGCATCTGAACATTGCGCACTACGGCGAAGAATGAGTAAGCAGTTTTGCAGATCTGAAATGAAAAAAAAAAATGTTCTTTTGTTCAGACCTCTCTTTCTTTAAGGAATGTAAACATTGACATGCATTCTAAGGAACCGTACGAACTGCCGTGGAACAGGCGTAAGGACGTCTAATTATACAAGCGGCAATAGTTAAACTGATATTTATTTTCACGTACCGAGGTGAAATTCTCCAGAGAAAGCGGAAACAGACCTAAGCCGGAGATATGTATGGGCCGTTTGACACGCTCCATAAACAGCATCAAGTGACGCTTGTACCGTGGAGAACGATCAATCCACGATCCACTGAACGCCGCCTGCGATAAACAAGAACTCTGAAAAAAAAAAAAAACACTTATGTTACCTGAGTTCAATAGGGGATCGGACAGTAATCAGATTAAAATCTAAAATGTACTTAGAAAGAAAATATATAATTTTTTACGATTATTTATCGAATAATAATTTAATATAATTCATTTAAATATTTTTAAATGAATAAATAAAATTTTATTATTTACAATATTTTTAATCTATACTGAAACACCAATCACAGTACGTGACGTCATTTGTGGGCAATCATTGTCTTATGCCAATGCAGCTGTTTTGTTATGATATGACCACAAATGACGTTACACGCTCTCAGTTATCGTGGCGTTTTGGCGGCATTTTCAAACAAACAATATTAAAACATGATTTTGAGTACCTAAAAGGCTATAAATATATAAAATAGTATTTTTTATGGGAATAAATATCCATGAAGATTAATTTAAAACACTTTCTGAAAATTTGTCCGATCCCCTATTGTAATTTGTCAATTTTAAATCCAATATTCTCTTAGTTGAGAATTAGATTTGAACTAAGTTCCAGATCCATTTGTACTTTTACTATAGATTTTCGAAATATTTCTATTGCTTGAATAAATAAATTTGTTAAGTAAAATTCGGTAGAGAGATTCATTTGATGGTAGATGGCTACTGTCGCCTAATAACAAAAGCAATGCCATAGTTGTTGCAAGTGCACTAACGACCTTGGTAGGATAAAGGATAAGGGATTAAAAGAGGATAAGGGAACGAGTTATGGCATTCCTTACTCAATCGCCGGTAAACTGCAAGATATATTCTGTTATTGCTTCTGTAGTGGGGCAGTTTAAGGCTACGGAACGCAGTTGGTGATGATTACTATTATAATCTCCGAAATAATGCCATGAAAGTTTTTAACTTTTAAATTTTTTGCTAACAATTTCCCGTAAGGGTTCATAACTACATTTTATTAAGAGCAATATGCAATAGTAATCATTAATTATAATCAAAAATTCTGTATCACATACACGAGTACATTACCTCATGAGTTACCTGTGTCCCAACATACGAGGGCGCTAATACTTCTATGATCATTGCGATTGAATAAAATATGTTGAAAATCAGGAACTCGCCGGGTGCGCCCTGCCAAAAAAATAATAACAAAAAAAAAACGGTAAACTATTTCTAGCAGTTTACCCACCAACTAGCAACTTACTAATAAGCACTGTAGCATAATAGTCAGCTACTTACGAATATCATGGAACACAACATGATGCAAATGACGAAAGACGAAATGCCGAACTGTATGAAAATCATCAAGCTGAACACCCTTTGGACCTTATCGCAGAAACTAAAACATAATTAAATTTGTAATTGAAAACATTCAATAACCAAAATCTTACAGACCTTTTATCAAGGAATCCACAATTAGATCTTAAAAATGAATTTATTTGAAAGGCAGACTGAAGATGTTGCAAATGTTGGTAGGTAAGGTCTTAGCGTTCTCATTGCTTAAGGGTTACCTGTGAGGGGAACACATATATTTGGATATGGAATACAATCTGCAACACTTACTCTCTTAGCAATTGACATCTGCTGCTCAGATGTGCTCAACAGATTGAGTTTGCGGAACGCTCTATGCGACCAATAACACTTAAAATGTATCTAGGATACTTTAAAATCTTTACCGATATTTACCGTAATATTAGTTCGTAATGCTTTAAGCATTTGTGAAGTTTTTTCAACTGTACCTCATCTTGAATAGTGTAGCACTTCTTTCCGTCTTTGGTGTCCAATTTCAAATTTTTTAGCCTATATTTAAGTAATTTTAATTGTGTGACCGCCATTAGGATAAATCCGGGAATCAGAGAGTCGTTGTTGACGTTGGACATCATACCAACGAACATGCCAAGCGTTTGATAAAAGAAAAAATAAAAGTAATATTTATTACGAATCTCGTCACTCAGGAAGTAGTATCTAGATACAGGCAAAGTGGTGTATTCGTCAAATAAGAAATATAATATTAGCGTAAATATTATAAGAGACCAGTAGGATATATTGGAAGAAAACGCAAACACTTTGAAATACAACGCGTAGAGCCGTTTGTCTTTTTCAAAAGTATTCCTTGTAAATTCATCTTCATCGGAAAACTCGTCCGAATCCATTATATCCAGTACCTCTTGCACATTTTTTCTCAACACAATCATAGTTATCACTTTCCAAATGATACCGATGTCGGTGAAATATAACACAAGCTCTTGAACTACAAGCTCTATTTTTGGTGGCGTATGAAATAAGCTCATTGTCATTAACGTGATATACAATGCATGACAAAATATCAAAATGATTGCAGAGTAACAATTGTAAAATCTGAACCCTTTGACTCCCGGCCATACGCCAAATATCCGCAGAAAGAAGAAGTTCCAATTAAAAACATCGGATATTCTCACATGCGACATGTTAGCGGTATTATTAGAAACAAAAAAGAGTTTCCCACTTCTTATATATATATTCCATTTGAAACTACATATTAATTTTGTTAATTACTTTGGCGTAGGTATTAAATTTTGATAATAACCCTTTCTTGGCCGCGACATTAGATGTTAGAGGAAAAAGTGTCTAATTATGTAATTATATAAGTATTACAAGAATATGTGGCAAGTTAGGTTTTAATTTTTAATATATTCGTAGGAGGCCGATAAAATATCTAACTATAAATCATTATCGCTGGTGCAAAATTTAGACGCCTGTAAAGTTTCATAATAATAAAATAAAAAATATCTTTAATTACCTCACTTATTCTTGGAAGGTTTTATTTAAATATGTTAATTTTTCATTCATTCATATGAATTTAAATGAACTATTTAAACAGTCAGACCTGCGATTTAAAGTGATATCGCGGGTGAAACAAAGTTGGCACAGCCTTTAAAAATTATAATACGAAAACACAAAAGTTTGTTAATTGTGCCACAATATTTCGTAAGATATTACATTAATCAAATAAAGGAACAAAATATAATATGGAAAACAAAAATAAACAATAATTCCTAACAACAATAGTTCTCGAAAATGGTAATGCTACGCTCTGTTGTTATCGCCAATAAGCCTGACATCGTGGTTATTGACCGATGTCAGCGCCGGACGATGCTTGTTGACATCGGTGTCCCGCATGACGATAACCTCGTGAAAGCCGAAAAGGAAAAGATTACCCAGTACATTGACTCGGCTCACGAGGTGACCACCATGTGGGACGTCGATTCGACAATTATCGTCCCGGTAGTTCTATCGGTGAACGGTCTTATAGCGAAGAGCCTCGACAAACATCTCAAGAGGCTGTCATTAGATGGCTGGTTTAAGGGACAGCGACAGATACAGAAGGCAGTAGTTCTAGACATGGCACGTATTGTGAGGAGGTTCCTCTCTCTGCAGCCCTAACTACGTATCTTCGCCTTACCCCGCTATCTGCGGAATGAGGGTTTTCTGAAACGGTCTAATTGAGATGGCAGCACTGTAGCGTCCGGTCTAATGAACTGTCAAAATACCACGCGAATTGTAATTTTCTATGTATTTTTTGGTTTAATAATTTATGTTAAAAAATATTAAACTCTCTAGAGAAGAAAGAATACTGCTCCTCAGTCTTCTTGGATATCCAACAGGCATTATAAAGTCTGGCATCGAGGTCTAATGTTTAAGATGAAGAGTTGGCTTCCACATAACCTCTATGTTCTTTTGAAATCATATCTGGAAGAAAGGTTATTTAGAGTGAAAATGAATGACTCTTATTCTAGATTCTACGACATAAAAGCAGGCATACCACAGGGTTCTGTAATTGGACCGACACTCTACTTGCTGTACACGGCTGATATACCAGAAACCATTGATGTGCTCTCGGCAACTTTTGCAGACGATACTGCGGCAATGTGTAGCAATAAAGACCCAAGTAAGGCATCAACAACTCTTCAACAGCATCTCGATAGCATCGATGAATGGATGAGAAAGTGGCGCATAAGAGTCAGTGCGAGTAAATCGGTACACGTGACATTTACTCTACGCAAGGAAAGCTGCCCACCAGTCAAACTTGGGGGAACTGTCTTGCCTCATAGTGATGTTGCTAAGTATCTTGGAGTGTATCTGGACAGAAAACAAACGTGGAGAACTCATATAACAAAAAAACGAGATGAACTCAATCACAAGCTAAGGAAACTGAGCTGGCTCATGGGGAGACAATCGCAAGTATCCTTAAATAATAAACTGCTAATATACAAGACTGTGTTGAAGCCTGTATGGACATATGGCATAGAGCTGTGGGGTTCTGCTAAAAACTCTAACGTGGAAATACTGCAACGGTATCAGAATAACTCCATGGTTCATAAAAATAACAGAACTTCATGAATACTTGAAAGTCAGAACAGTGAGGGAAGAGATAGAACACAGATTCGCGCATAAACAGCTCCTTGACCTTTATAAGGCTCAAGTTCGTTCTTGCTTGGAATACTGTTCCCACTTGTGGGGCGGTTCCGCTAAGTATCAGCTTGAGGCCTTGGACGCTGTTCAGAAGCGAGCCATAAGACTCATTGGCGATGACTCCCTTACCGGGGCTGGCTTGCAGAGTCTTGAGCACAGGCGCTTGGTAGCCAGCCTTTCGGTGTTCTACAGGATTTACTTCGGAGAGTGTGCGTTGGACTTGCACCAGCTAGTCCCCCCTAGCCCCTTCTACCATCGGACAACAAGGCGCACATTTAAATGTCACCCTTATATGGTTGATATACCTAAAATCCGCACGTTGCGGTTCGGGTCAACTTTTTTGATTCGAACTGCTAGCGTGTGGAACCAACTTCCAGCACCCTTGTTTCCACAACACTACAACCCTGGACTCTTCAAGTCGCGAGTGAATCGGTTCTTAATAGACAAGCATGCTCCATCTTAGATCGCGTCATCACTTACCATCAGGTGAGACTGCGGTCAAATGCTTGATCTATCATTATAAAAAAAAAAAAAAAAAAAAAAAAGATCAAAGTGCTATAAGAACCGCATAGACGCACACACCAACAGTCTTGCTGTAGGCCTTGGTGAATCCCTACAGAGTAGACGACTCAGGCGCCAGTACATATGGGACATAATATAAGGGGAGTGACAGGATCTTGAAGTCCAGTTCTCGCACGTTAATTTCAATCACACAAACTATCTGCTAATGGCTCCAGGAGCCGATCGCATGATATTCAAAAAAAAAAAAATATTAAACCAACATAATAGAATTTCAATAATTTATGCTTAGTACCTACGACTCTGTGCTATCTGGCAGCTGTTTGGACCTGACGCCTACAAAGCGCCACCTGGTGGCAGAAAAAGTATCGAAAACCCTCATTCTAGTTTTAAGTTTTTTATGATATTATATGGTTTCCTTTTTTATATTTACATTGTAAAAAAAATTAAAAATGAAAATAAATAAGTGAATAATAACAATAATAATATAGCCTTCATATCCCGAAACTCCTTAATCAATATATGTAAGAAATATTACTCCTTTCTTGTAAATGTTTTTGTTATTATATTAAGTCGGGGAAAAGTTCCTTCCCATTTTATATAAAAACTCAAGAGATTTTTTTTCAAATTGTTTACATTTAATTACAGGATAAAGATGCCATTTTGTTCGAAGACTTTTTGCCATCTTGTAGGTGGGTAGTTTTTCGAAATTTCATTCTTCGACTGATTCATGTGGCCAAAATTAAATTTCACTTTCAGCTCTGTAACACAAGTTCATATGAAAATAGTTATACCAAAGGTATAAGATTTGAATGAGGGACTCGTTTTTATAAAGTAGTTTAATTTTGTGCCCATATGAATCAGAATTTGTTATAGATGAATCAGAAACAGAAATAAAAATTATAAACTTTATGTATATGGGCTCTATTAAAAAAATAATTATGTTTTAACAACAACAATGATCTAAATTATTATACTATAACTTTTCATAATTCAAAAATTACAGAAGTACAAACTTATTCTATAATGGCACTTTTGACATCAGTCTTAGTTAAGCAGTCTTAATTATTAATTAGAATAAACAATCACATTACTCTATTTATTACTAACAATAAAGTAACAACAATAAGAACAACTTTAAATAATGGCATATTTATTAGTAGGTATGGTTAACTAATAAGTTATGAAGTCAAAGTTAAGAAGGTACTAAAAGAAACATTTCCTTGGCTTTTTGCAAAGAGGAAGATGGAATAATCATATCTTCACCAATGGCGTAAGACTCTTTTGTCCCTTTATCATATTGAGGCTTTTTATAGATAACAATGTCCTCATCGTCAGAATCTAAGCGATCATCCACGCTTTTCTGATGAAGGGTCGATAGGACATCTCAGGTGAATTTTGGAGTTATAAGTTTTCATCGATTGGCGAAGTCTCCATCCAAAAGATGTCGTCATCGGGAAGGTCGATGTCATGTTGGGCTGTATCCGAATCTTTTTATTATTCTTAATGTGTGAGATCAAAAGTATCATTTGTCGAATAAATTTATACTCCTGTGATTTTTGAATTATTCAAAAGGTTATAGCTAAGTAAATATAATAAATAAGACTTAGAATTACTGACTTGTACATGGTAAAAAATTGGAAAAGGAGAATTACGCAACAAAAGCGCTTCTTTCGTGCTGGAAAGGTGAAAACAAATATATTTTATAATTCATATGGGGTTCTGACCATAAGAATTAGGCACAGATGAATCAGAATATTGCCTACAATCATGCATAACTCATCATACATACAGACTTCAGTATTGTCATTTTTCTACACGAATCTATAACCCAAAAGCATCACACCAAACTCAGATTAAAGTTTTAAAACAATAAAATAAATTTTACGCAGTAGGCATTGTAATCAGTATGCCACCTGAACCAAGCACAGATAAATCACACATTTACCTTCGTAACACCGGGATCTAAGCCAATCAGACGCACGATCACCTTCTAGCTTGTCCGTTGTATGACTAACTTTCCCGCGCAGGAAGCCAGACTCTCATTATTATTACCCGACCAAGTATGGTCAAGCGCAGCTTTCGCCACATTAACCAGGACACTTCTTATTTACTTATTTATCAACACATGAATGTAGTTACAACTAATATACATTTTGTTGTAAGAGGACAATTCATTTCCTTTCGATTAAATTCTAATTAATATTGATGTATCAAAGGAAAAATGTGACATCGACCATTTTGTTCCGGAAAATGGCAAACGGACGCGTCATATGAATCAGAAGAAGAAACTTCAAATATTTTTATTTTGTACCTAGACAGCAATTATTTCAAAAATACCATTTGTCCCAGTAAGGATAAAGCTAAATTATACAAAAAAAAAAATTAAAATGCCGTTTTGTTAGTTGGCTAAAGAAATATACCCATAGAAATCGAAAATTTTTGTCTCTGAAGAACTACCCAGGTAGTGACATGATCCCGTTTCTGTAGAAACTTCTGATAAAAAAAATCGCGATAAATAGTTTTAGCAGTCTTTTCTTGATGTTAACCTGACACTGTATAAAGGATTCTGAAAAGACCGAAACAGGTGGAAATCTGAAGGTGCAAGGTCAGGGTTATAATTTTTTCTGAGTGGCCAAAAATGTGTGTGGTCTAGCGTTGTCGTGATGAAAGAGCACACCATTTATATTGATAGATTCCGGTCGCTTTCTCTCAACTTATTGCTTTAATCTCATCAATTATTGGCAGTAGAGATCCGAATCGATAGCTCTGGCCGGCGGCAAAACTCATAATGAACAATGCCCTTTCAGTCCCACCATACACACAGTGTCACTTCAAAAATGAATTGATAAATTCTATTTCTTTACGTCTCAATAAAGGATTGCAAATGAGTACACGATTCATAAGGTTTCTTTCAGTGAGCTCGTGTGGCAAACAAATATCGAGCTTTTTTGTGTACCCATCTTTTTTCAAATGGGTCAAAACTGTTTTGTGGTCAATTCCTAGTTCTTCAGCTATGTCTTAACTACTGCTATGCCGATCTTGCTCCACTTTTTTAAATATAGCGTCCTTTTTATCCGTAACAGGGCGACCAGAGCGAGGTGCATTTTTGACATCAACATTCCTGGATTGAAAACGCTTAAATCAACTTTGTGCTACTCTTACTCACATTGCATTGGGTCATTGGGTCCATTTTGTGTAATAAAATTTTAAAATATATCGAATTTCTTTGACAGAAGACTAATGAAAAATAGATGGAAACAACATTTTACTATAACACGGCCTTTGGCCTCCCCCCAGAACCTCATTTTCGCCTCTTATTAGCCAATGGCGCACCCTAAAGTGGCGTACATGCCACGCCGATCATATACACAAACATGCGGCTATTTTGTGAAGTCAGTCGGATTTAATCATGCAAGTCGATCTTTTATTTTACTCGTTTGGGCTTCACTACGATGCTACCGATTTCCGGCTCACGTTCTGAAAGTGTTTGTCCGTGCCGTGCTATGTATAGAGCTCCGCTAATGCCCGTCTGTTTTCGCGCCTGTTATATGGGATAAGGGATTTGTTACCCATATGTTATCCACTTCTAGAAGGGTGGTGTAAATAAAAGACTTTAACAGTTCAAATGTTCTTCATTGCTAACTGCACCTTACATTATTAATTTGTTGCTTTTTTTACCTTTTTAATGTAACCTTTTTAATGTCACCAAAATCAACCAGATACAAATAGTACAGCCAAAGAGATTTTATTACAAGTTTTTGCATACTATATGCGAAAAGACTTTTTCCCCGAGCTAATAAAATATTTATTGAAGTCTCAGCAAAAAAAAAAACTATTTTAAATGGCCACCTTTAGCTTTGGTACAGGCCTTTAATCAGTTTGGCCACGAATCTACGGATTTACGCACTATTTCCATGAGAAATTTAGCCACTGCTTGCACCTGAGATTTTTTAAGAGACTCAATGTCGGTGTGTCGTTTAGAGCAGCCCATGTCTTCTAAAACTGACCATATTTTGTAGTCTAAGGGGTGCGGATATGGGCTAGACGAGGGCCAGTCTTCAGCTCTTATAAAATTAGGAACGTTGGTTTCGAGCCAAGCTTGAGTACTTCGTGGCTTGTGACCAGGTGCAGAGTCCTGCTGGAAAGTTCACGGTATATTTTTAAAAAGTGTATTGCTGAGAAGTTTCACAACACGATCCATGACGGTCGCTTTGGCTAAAAATCTTTGGCCCTTTGGCTAAAAATCTTCACATCTTTTTCCCAAAAATTAAGCTTTGTGATTCCTTGATAAGACATCCCCCGCCAAACCATAACTGCCGCAGGATGATGACCACGTTGTACATGTCCTACCACTAGCGCAGCTTCTTTAGAACTGTGAGCGTACACTTTGTCATTTTGCTTATTGTAGTGCTTTTAAAATTTTTTGATCAGTAAAGAGGATAATATTTTTGTGTCTTTCACCTGCGTATCGGCACAGAAGGCATTTTGATCGATCTTTATCAGTGGGATTGATCACAGAGCTTCAGTCTTAATATACGCGACAGAGTCCTAGCGGGAATCTTCATTTCTCGCGATAAGATTTTTTGTTTCCTTATGGGGTTTCGGCGAATTCTGGCTTTAACAGCATTAACAACCTTTGCAGTTTTGACAGCACGCGGCCGCTCTTATCTTTTATGGTCATCGACAGAGGACGTGTTGATATACCTGTCGATAGTACGATATACGAAGATACGGTTGATGCCAAGCTTTCGAAGTGTCTTGAATATGACCGACGCCCCCATAGCCATTATGTGTGAGGCAATCACTGTAATCCTATTTTCTTTAAAACCCTATTCCATTTTGTAATTTGATAATAAAAACGAAAAAAATATATATGTGAAATGGCGAGAAATCAAAAGAAGTTTTTGACATAATAAACGTTTTCCAAATTCAAAATGAATAAAGAGTTGAAAAAAGAAAAGTTTTAATGTAACAGTATTTATGGGCAGACTATAACAGTATTTATTATACATGTAATAAGTACCTAATAGGATTTACATTGTCCCATAAAACTGGAAATCAGTTTATAAGGATCGAACTGAAAATTTAAGTCTTAATTTAAATTTCAACAAATTTTCTATGTAACATCTATTTCATTAAATTAATGAATATAAATAATATTTAAGCCTAAAAAAATTTATTTAGTCACAAATAACAAAGTAAAACTAAACAATATTCAATCGTTAATAATAATAATAAAATATATTTAAATCACAAAGAAAATTTTGGTGAGTACTGAAAATAAATTATCAATTTTATTTTTGTAGATGTTGTAATTATGTTGCTAATAACATATACACCCAGTTAGGTATATAACGGTGAATTATGTAGAAGAATATTTCTTTATTTATTAATTTAAATTTATTTATTTATTGAATATGCTGTTAGCATACAAAAAATTACAAATACATTTTAAATTAAATTAAATTGTTACAAAGCCTATTACCAGGTCTGACAAATTACAATTTAAAAGTACAAATATACATACATATATATACAGGGTGACCCAGCATCGATGGATCAAATGGGGTGTGGTGGTAGAGGGGCCCAATGCCTATCCAATGGACCCCCATGTATGTTCAGCGGTTATTATTAGATTTGGTGTTATTCAGACAAAAAGCCTCTGAATTCGTAAACAATATCTTTTATTGTGAGTAATCCATTATTACTAAAACTATAATTTATTTTTATTCTTATAGCCTGATACTATAGCTATCAGATGAAAACATAATTTAATTGATGCTATTGAACTACACTGAATAAAAAAATATTGTTCTCAAAAATTTTCTAAAAGCGATTATAACAACTTAAATTTCTAAGGTTCTAACTTCTAAAAAAATTACTAAAAAAAATTTAGAAACTTAAAAACTTCTTTAATATTTTGTCAATATGTCACACAAATTTTATTTGAATATCTGTAAGACTTACAATACACTATACATATATAAACATATATGGGTGATTGCATGCGTGTGAGGGTGAATGATTTACTAATGTGAATGTGTGTATGTGTGCTGTGTGTGTGTTTTGTGTTGTGTAATTAAACTATATTTACGCTTTGCAATAAGTATGAAATTATGCCAGTTGAGAAAAAAAGTAGTCGCTCAAAAAAGGTTAATATTGACTACTAAACTACCAATCGATTAAAGCCACACATTTTGATGCTCTGTTAAAGGAGGGTTTAAAGCAGGGTTTCCCAACCTTTATTTCGCCGAGCCTCCCCGAACCAAAAATACATAATATTTTCATGCCCCCTTAAGTGTTCAACAAAAACAAAAAAACATATTTTTTTATGTTAACTAAATTATTTATTTGAATTTCAAGTAGGTACAATACAGATATAATATATTTATTTATTAAGGTTCTATTACGTTCCTCTGACATTTCTCTAAGCCACCCTAGGGGGGCGTACCCCCTTAGTTAGGAAGTTCCTTAGCTTTAAGTGATTTTCATTTTCTAAAAATAACACCGGTCTACAGCATTTTTGCGCACGGGTTATACATTATTTATTTTTATTGCTTTTATACCTAGAAATAAGAATCAGAACAAAAATACTTCGCAATTTGTTTTTATGAGTATAAAATGGAAAAATTAAAATCAATGAAAATACAAAGAAAATCTACAAAGAGATGATTTATTAAAACATATCAAAAATCAACAGTTTTAAAATAGAGTTAACATATTTAAAGTTTAACCCCCAAATATAGTCTCCCATCATGCTTTCAGTATACTGGCCTTGGTAACGCCTCTCAAATTCCACTTGTCTTCATGGAAGCGTTCCTCTTGTTCTTCCGTATAAGCTCCCTTATTATCTTTAAATTTATCTAGATGAGTATGTAACATATGCATTTTTAGAGACATTCTACATCCCATGATGGAAAAATTCGTACTTTTCAGTATATATAACAAAACGAGTCAGTGTCTCGTTTACAACTTCTTGTAGCCATTTGATACAGCGAAAAATTATATGAAAGACGTTATTTCTCTGTAATATTCAAACACCAACTGTCTTACACAACTAGCGATTCAAGAAACACTGCTCACACGCCCTCTTACCTCTCTTTCTAGACGGATAGCGCGCGAAAACCGACGTTGATTGGGCGCGAAAATCAAACATTGTCAAATCACTGTAAGTTCTTAAAAAGCAAATATTTTCAAATCCTAATCACATTTTTTTAAATGTATATGCTTATATAATCGGAATATATTCAGTAAAACCCAAGCGCAAATATTTTTTTTTTGACCATTGTAATCTAACATAGCAGATAGTAGCTATCTTCGAAGTGAAGTAGCCATACTTAGTTATTTTGACGCATCTGAACATTGCGCACTACGGCGAAGAATGAGTAAGCGGTTTTGCAGATCTGAAATGAAAAAAAAAATGCTAGATTATTATTTTGTTCAGACCTCTCTTTCTTTAAGGAATGTAAACATTGACATGCATTCTAAGGAACCGTACGAACTGCCGTGGAACAGGCGTAAGGACGTCTAATTATACAAGCGGCAATAGTTAAACTGATATTTATTTTCACGTACCGAGGTGAAATTCTCCAGAGAAAGCGGAAACAGACCTAAGCCGGAGATATGTATGGGCCGTTTGACACGCTCCATAAACAGCATCAAGTGACGCTTGTACCGTGGAGAACGATCAACCCACGATCCACTGAATGCCGCGTGCGATAAACAAGAACTCTGAAAAAGTTCAATTATAATTTGTGAATCTAAAATCCAATATTCCCTTAGTTGAGAATTAGATTTTTAAATCCATTTGTACTTTTACTATAGATTTTTTAAATATTTCTACTGCTTGAATAAATAAATTTATTAAGTAAAAGCTGGCAGAGAGATTCATTTGATGGTAGACGGCTACTGTCGCCTAATAACAAAGTCAACGCCATAGTTGTTGCAAGTGCACTACCGACTTTAATAGGATAAGGGATGAGGAAACGCGTTATGGCATTCCTTACTCACTCGCCGGTAAACTACAACATATATTCTGTTATTCCTTCTGGTAGTGGGGCAGTTACTGCCACCACTAATGATGAAATAATGTCGTAAAGATTCATGATTACATTTTATTGAGAGCAATATGCAATAGTATATATATTTAAAATTTTAAATAATTAATTTTAATCCAAAATTCTGTATCGCATACACGAGTAGGTACATTACCTCATGAGTTACCTGTGTCCCAACATACGAGGGCCCTAATACCTCCATAATCATTGCAATTGAATAAAATATGTTGAAAATCAAGAACTCGCCGGGTGCGCCCTGAAAATAATAATAATAATAAACAGTAAACTATTTTCAGCAGTTTACCCACAAATTTGCAACTTACTATTATTAATAGTTATTACAGTAGGACTTATGTCCTACTGTAGCATAATAGTAAGCTACTTACGAATATGATGGAACACAACATGATGCAAATGACGAAAGACGAAATGCCGAACTGTATGAAAATAATTAAGCTGAACAAACTCTGGACCTTGTCGCAGAAACTAAAACAAAATTATATTTATCATTGAAAACATTCAATAATCAAAATCATATAGACAATTAGATCTTAAAAATGAATTTATTAGAAAGGCAGACTGAGAAGATGTTGCTAATGTTGATAGGTAAGGTCTTAGCGTCCTGATAGCTTAAGGGTTACCGGTGAGGGGACCACGTATACTTAAATATGAAATACCAAATATATTGTGCTCAATAGTTTGAGTGTGCGGAACGCTCTATGCGCCCAATAACTATCAAAATTTATCTAGGATACTTTAAAATCTTTAGTGATATTTACCGTAATATCAGTTCGTAATGCTTTAAGCACTTGTAAAGTTTTTTCAACTGTATCTCATCTTGAATAGTGTAGCACTCCTTCTCGTCTTTGGTGTCCAATTTCAAATTTGTTAGACTATATTTAAGTAATTTTAATTGTGTGACTGCCATTAAGACAAATCCGGGAATTAGAGAGTCGTTGTTGACGTTAGACATCATACCAATGAACATGCCCAAAGTTTGATAAAAGAAAAAATAAAAGTAATATTTATTACGCATCTCGTCACTCAGGAAGTAGTATCTAGATATAGGCAAAGTGGTGTATTCGTTAAAAGAGAAATATAATATTAGCGTAAATATTATAAGAGACCAGAATGCTATATTGGACGAAAACGCAAACACTTTGTAATACAACGCGTAGAGCCGTTTGTCTTTTTTAAAAGTATTCCTTGTAAATTCTTCTTCATCGGAAAACTCTTCTGAATCCATTATATCCAGAATTTCTTGCACGTTTTCTCTGAACACGATCATAGTAATCACTTTCCAAATGATACCGATGTCGGTGAAATATAACACAAGCTCTTGAACTACAAGCTCTATTTTTGGTGGCGTATGAAATAAGCTCATTGTCATTAACGTGATATACAACCCATGAAAAAATATCAAAATGAATGCAGAATAATATTTGTAAAATCTGAACCCTTTGACTCCCGGCCATACGCCAAATATCCACAGAAAGTAGAAGTTCCAATTAAAAACATGGGTTATTCGCACATGCGACATGTTAGCGGTATTATTAGAAACAAAAAAGAGTTTCCCACTTCTTATATATATATTCCATTTGAAACTACATATTAATTTTGTGAATTACTTTGGCCTATTAAATTTTGATAATAACCCTTTCTTGACCGCGACATGTTTGAGGAAAAGGTATCTAATTACGTAATTATATAAGTATTGCAAGAAAATGAGGCAAGTTAATTTTTAATCTTTAATGTATTTGTTGGAGGCCGATAAAATATTTAATTATAGATCATTATGGCGGGTGCAACATTCAGACGCCTGTAAAGTTTCATAATAATAAAATAAAAAATATCTTTAATTACCTCACTTATTCTTGGAAGGTTTTATTTAAATATGTTAATTTTTCATTCATTCATATGAATTTAAATGAACTATTTAAACAGTCAGACCTGAGGTTTGAAATGATATCGCGGGTGCAACAAAGTTGGCACAACCTCTAAAATTTATAATACGAAAACACAAAACTTTGTTAATTGTGCTTCAATATTACGTAAGATATTACATTAATCAAATAAAGGAACTAAAATATAACGTGGAAAACAAAAATAAACAATAATTATGTATGCAATAATAATACAAGTATGTGCCTACGTCAGTTCTCGAAAACGGTAATGCTACGCTCTGTTGTTATCGCCAATAAGCCTGACATCGTGGTTATTGACCGATGTCAGCGCCGGACGATGCTTGTTGACATCAGTGTTTCGCATGACGAAAACCTCGTGAAAGCCGAAAAGGAAAAGCTTACCCAGTACATTGACTCGGCTCACGAGGTGATCGCCATGTGGGACGTCGATGCGACAATAATTATCGTCCCGATAGTTGTATCGGTGAAGAGACGGTTTATAGAAGAGAAAAAGAGCCATCGAAAGCCTCGAAGAGCCTCGACCAACATCTCAAGAGGCTCTCACTAGATGGCTGAGTCAAGGGACAGATACAGATGGCGGTACTTCTTGACACGGCACGCATTGTCAGGAGGTTCCTCACTCTGCAGCCCTAAACACCGGCAGCTTGGGCCCTGCCCCGCTACCTGCGGAAGACTAGTTTTAAGTTTTAGGATTTAGGATATTATATTTTTTGTTTGTTTTTTTTTATATTTATATTGTAAAAAATTTTAAATTAAGAAAGAAAATAAATAGGTCAATAATAATTATATAGTCTTTATATCCCGAAACTCCTTATTCCATATAAAAATTACTTCTTTCTTATATATGTTTTTGTTATAATATGTCCCGGAGTTCGGTTTGGCTCTTGGCAAAGGCCTCCTCTAGCGATTTCCACTGTTCTCTATCCTTTGCAACTCATGTTCTTCAATTGAGTGTCCTTGGTCTGCGCACTTCGCTTAATCCAAATATAATTATCGCAGTTAGGTCTTTCAGCACTACTTCCAGCTCCGATAGTGACTCATGAGTTCTTAAATTCCTAGTATTGATATATCTTCTGGATTTCTGTTAGAAGGTCTATTCTTCCTGCGGCGACCAACCACCATGGGCCTTCCCATGGTGGTTGGTCGCCCCATGGTGTAACATTCTTGGCCTAAGCCGAGAAAGAAATGCATGAGCCAAGAATTACAAACTTCGTGGCTTGTTTTTAGTACAAGAATGCCTACATTTCCGAGCATGTTTGAGAAAATGAACATTGTCACGCAAAATATGGCCGGTAAAATATGTATAACCTCAACTGTTAGCAACAACTGTTTCAAGGCAGTGCTGCAAGGCGTGATTTTATAGTTTATATAACTCTTAGAATTAAATATACAACTCTTAGATAAAGAGGGTATACCAATTTAAATATCTTGGACACTTTATTTCCAGCGATCTTAAAGATCATATTGACATTGAAAGAGAGAGAGAGAAAGAGAGATCATGTGACATTAACCGCAAAGCGCTGGCGGTTAGATGTAGTATGTTCGCTCCCAGATTTTCTTGTTGTACATGTCAAGTTAAAATTACTTTATTTGAAGCATATTGTCAAAGTCTGTACACGAGTAAGATTACTCTTACACTGTAATTTCTTGGTGTAGTGGCCCAACTGCACCAAGAAATCCACCAACGTCTTGCGAACCAATATAACAACGGTTTTAGGATGCTAATGGGGTTACCTCGTTTTTGTAGTGCCTCTCAAATGTTTGCCGAAGCAAGAACTGACGGGGTTCATGCAATTAAGTATTAGAAAGAAAACGGCGTCAATGCTAGAGAGAATACGAGCTAGCGCCAACAGCATCTTAAAAACTGTTGCTGAGAGATGTATCTCTTCCATTTTTAAACATTTTACGAATCTAATATAATAATTTTTTCGCCATAGTATTACATATCCATAGTTAGTTAAATAATAACTAACAATGGATCATGTTATCTGAAAATAAATAAAATAAAAAATAAAATTTTCCAAGTACGCCAAAAAGTTCAATTCAATTTTTTTTTGTATTAAATTTTGACCTTCTTCGCACTCATATCGAAAAAAGTAATAAATATAGTGACATATGAATGTGTTTATATCGATCGATAAAAAATATTCCGATTATAATTAATTAAGCTCAAAATCACTGACTAGTCTTTGCTATTGGTTATCATGATGAGGATGATGATGAAACTAATCTTAATATATCAACATAGGCATTTTTTTTGTACGAGAGACATGTGACAAGTTCACTGCCACTTCAACTTATTTATTTATTTATTTATAAGGTACACAAAATTATTCATTGAGATGTACTTGACAGCAACACAAAACATGTGCACACAGCATGTCCAGATTAAACAGTGTTACAGTTAAAATAACAAAAGAGAGACGCGCTTTCATCCAAAGACAAGCTTAGATGTATTTTATAAAAAGTTACTTTGAGATGAAAACACGTCTCTACAAGGCTAAAATAAAAATAGTACATAAGTACAATTAAATATTAAGTATCGCGATTATTGTGATATTGACAATGTTTATGACCACAAAACTTAATATGGCTCATCTTGTTTTCCTAATGACACGCTGTTGTGGTGCAACGTCACGTCACTACGAATTAGGTCATTAAGCTTTTGGCCATGATGTTCTTTTTGAATTTATTTAAGCTATTTACGAAGATGTCCACCTTACTGGTATGCTTAGGGAGCTTGTGCTCAACTAGGAAATTCTTTGTGCTATGTCTGTTATTTTAGTTCTTCTTCGAGCTAGTTATCAGGAGACATAACACATACAGGAAAGATCTTTTTTAAGGTTGGGATCCTCATGGCAGTAGGGAATCCCTACGCTGTCGGGATTCTCGCCTGCCACGGCCACAGAATAAAATAGTACTAGCGTACAGAGTGACAGACGCCTGCCACGGCTATCGAGCGCGGGAGGGTACGCTCGCTGTCGTAACCTCGGCTTATCCTAAAGTGGAGGTAGGTCGCCAAAGGGGCTTGCCTGCGCCCGAACCTCTGACGTATCGGCTGGGAGAGCGGATCCTCTTCCCGCTGCCTCTGCGCCGCTAACACAGTAGACCCTAGATTTTAAAGAATATCGTCAGCCTTAAATGTCTCTCTGTTGATGGCTATGCTTAACTATACTTTCCACAATGTACAGATGTGTAACTCCCTCGTACAGAACAATCAAAACAATAGCGAAGGAGCGGGGAGACGAAAAGTGCAATCTTTTAGAAGAGCTACCTCGAAACTTATAAATATGCAAAACTCCAGCGCTAAAACGCTGCTGATGCTATTAAACTTTTATAAGTATTTATGCATCGTCAAACACAATAAATTTGTTACCTACATGTTAGACCTGCGTAATAATAATAATAATAAACTTACTTTCGAGGTCATGAAATATTACATTGGTGTTTAAATGTGAACATTTTTCTTTAATCAGAATCTTTAGTCAATATTTTGCCAGAAAGAGAATCGTGGTTGCTTTTTTCATATAAATCTTCAATAAATAAAAAAGTCCGTGTCTGTACATTAAATATTGTTGTAAAAAATTTGTACACGTTGTACTTATATTACCGAGGTTAAAAAATATGTCTGTGTTTTATAATGTCTGTGTGTTTGTGCACGCTAATCTCTGAAACGGCTTAACCTATTTGAATGCGGTTCTCACTGATGTATTGTAGCATGCTTCCCATAACATTTAGTGTTTGTTTCATTTCAATCGGCTTACAAACAAAAAAGTTACGCGCTATATAGAATACCAAGCGTACGAAGTGACGGGCTCAGCTATTTATGTAAGCCAAAATAGTAGTTAGTAGATCCCAATTGGCCGGAATTATTCGGCGAAATTCAGTCAAGTTTTTGACTATTCATTAGTCGAGTGGTTAAGATGCTTGCTTTAGCGCTCTGCCTTAGGGCAGTCATTTGGGAAAAACAACTGAGTAAGAATGGCAACCACTGTAACAACAATTTGAGTGTAATATATATTTATAGCAATTATAATAGTCGTAAAATAGCTTCGGTGGAACCTGAATTACGTTATATTCTCCTGAAAAATTCGCCATTCTTGTAATGGATTTGTTTGTTTCCTAGGTATCCATAGAAAAATCATTATAATATTATTGTTACGACTAACTCGAACTTCCCACCTTATCGATGGTAGCCACGCCCCTTCCCAACTAGGGTCAAAGGAAATTGGCCGAGGGAAAAGGAAAGAAATAGCATTCCCGAATTTTCAATGGCTTGTTTACGATCTTGTTTAGGTTTTATGGAAAAATCGAAATACATCGCTAAGTATAACTAAGAGAGCAGGCGGGCGAGATTAGTTTGGTGCAACAACCAGCGACACGAAAGCGACTCTTCGGAGCTTTTGCGAAGTTATCTGAGACAGTGAAGCGTCGACACATTATGGGAATCATTGACGACTTTTGGCAAGTTAACGGTTTCATCGGACAAGTTTAGTGATTTTAGAAGTCATCTTGGTTTGTGAAAATAACTTCTTAACTCACCCCGCGCGTAACATTATTTTTTATTTTGCATTTGGGGATGGAGGGTGGGGGATCTGTCTCTGGGTGGAAACTAGTAAGGATAAAATATTATTTTTTTGCAATATATAATCATAAATGTTGAGCGACATTTTAGCACCGCTCTTATTCAATAGGAAGCCTGTTGAAGATTATTTAAATATATTCCAGCGCTTTCACGCCCTGCACTTGTGTATACAAAATACATCCCCTCGTACATTTCGCGTTTGAAAACGTATCGACAGACAACTAGTATATCAATACGATTGCAAATTTATTAAATAACCCCATTTTGAAATAATCTCATTTTGAACGATTCGGTTTCAGAGAAGATTTTCTCGTCATTTTGATATTGGAACTTGTGCGGTAGACATAAAATTAGATGAAAGAGATTGTAGATACCTTATCGAGTGAAGTTGTGGAAATAAATATATAAACAACCCATTATCGGATAAATTTTGAATAGCTTTGAAAAGAGCTGTTAATCAGCGTGGTTTTGTATATTTATTTGACCACTATCGCTGGAGTCACGACGGAGGATGCATGGGAGCCAGCAGCTGTCGTCACAGCCAATTCTTCGGAATCGTCGAAGATGTTGTCTCCCCGGCGTCGGCCGGCCACATCGCTGAGGAGTATGTGCGAGCGGATACAAGCAAACATCATAATGTACACCGCAGTTTTGATGTCTCAGGCAATAGGCATACGTCGTCGCATATCTAATACCTATCGGTATGCCAATTTAAAAAATTTATATAAATAGGGTAATTTTAGAATTAAAGACAACCGTGCACATACTACCTACGGAGTATTATTACACCAACATAATCATCAAAAGATAATTATTTCTTCATTTCATAGTCAATGGCATCGTTCTGGAACCGAATTTTTCTTGGACTACTCTCATAATAACGTAACAGTTATTTTGTGTCATGATATTAGTTTCGGACACTCCAAAAACTTAAAAATCACTTCTAAAAACGTTTAGTAGGAAATGTATATACAAATTTTCATGATACTTCAAATATTTACTCCAAAATACATAATAGATCGCGTACTATATTACATAAACGCTCCTAGGCATGTGTTAACTACTTACGCAAAGATCAAAGGTAAGTGGTTGCCTCTACCTAGTATAGTATGTTGTTTACAGCACCGTGGCTGTGCCATAAGCATCGGTGCGGCGGCGTTGACCTTTGGTCAAGACCAACCGAAACGGTGATACGCCGCGATGAGATATAAAAACTTAATCTAACTACTCACCCCGGGTCGGGATAGGAAGATATATATTATAGATATGGGGTGAGGCGGGATATTGGGAATAAGGAATATCGCCTAGGTTCTGGCGCCGATGATATTCTTCCCAGGCCACAACAACACTCACCACCACCGATTCAATTTAGTGTCTCTTTCACAGTAAATCACTACACGATTAAGCCGATTCTTAACACAATTCAAGTTACTTAGGCCGCTAGACAATTTATAATTTTCAACAATGCTCGCGCTTCTAAATCGTTTTCCTCCTCCTCTCTTTAAAAAAATGGCAATTTGGCTCACCTTGAAGATGGCCATTATCTGCCAATGTCAAGTGTGAAAAAAAAGTACTATTGGGCTCCGCCACGAGCTCCGTTTAACGGAGCCCGCTCGGAGCCCACGTCGTGTGGGCCTTCTTTGTCCCCAAAACCAATCCGATCCGTCGAGCAAAGGCCGGTGAGGAAAAAAGCACCGACCCCTGCAACCGCCCGGATTGCCAAGGGTAAGCCCCCCCACCACCACAAGGTCATTACCCACCTAGGGGGGGGCAAACCGTTTTCAAACCGAACTTTTAACGACTTTCAAAACCAACTGTCACTGTGACAGGAGCTCCGTATGCCCGTCATTTTTGATTCGGTGATTGACGGCTGTCAATTGAGTCGCGTCACAGAACCAAACATAGTATTTTGATTTTGAAACATAATTATATCTAGCAGTTAATCCTTGGAAAATTAAGTTCTCTCACTGTGTGCCTAAAATTTAAAGATCAACGAGCACCTGCAAGACCTGCATGCCTAACACTTTTAAAGCGAGATAAAACTTCCGCTTGATGGTACTACTGAACGAACTTTGACTTATATAATTTGTATGATATATTTTATTCAAACGAAGTCGCTGACAAAAGCTTGTATTATATTTTATAAGTTAAAGTTGCTGTTTTAGGTATATTTTTCCGTCTCTGCTAGTCCGGTTTGGTAATCTTTGTCTTTCATTTCTACTGTACTACGGCAAGTGTAAATCCACTTTATTTTTGTTTTTTTTTCTGATCTTACTAAGCATGCAGAGTTCAGAAACTTGAGAATAATCAATAAGTAATCTTCTATAACGATATATTCCCTTTTAAAACTCCATGACTTGTATCTAATATTGATTGTTTAGTTGTTACTTTTATATCAGGAAAAAAAATTACTAAGAATGTGTTCAAATGGAAAACATTTATTATTTATTTATTTATTTATTTATTTATTTATTTATTTATTTATTTATTTATTTATTTATTTATTTATTTATTTATTTATTTATTTATTTATTGATATTTGGAGAATCAATAGTTAAACAAAGACAAGATAAAAACTAAAACTAAAAAACATCGTCTATCGTCTACACTATGGAGAGTGTGCATCTATGTTGTACGATTTAATCCAACCGGAACCGTTCCACTTGCGGACCACTAGACGTGGGCAGGGGTTTCATCCCTTCGTGGTCGATGTACCTCGATCACGAACAAAGCGTTTCAGTTCCACCTTCCTTGTTCGAACTGCTAAGGAGTGGAACTCATTGCCTGCGTCTATGTTCCCACAGAACTACAACCTCGGGGTCTTCAAAACTAGGGTAAATAGGCATTTACTAGGTAAACGTGGTCCACCTTCGGCCACATCTGCACCTCACATCAGGTGAGATAGTGGTCAAGCGCTACCTCGATTTCATAAAAAAAAAAAAAAAAAAAAAAAAAAAAACATATAACCAATTAAAGATTCTCACCCATAGAAACAAACTATATCTAAACAAACAGTACAGCGTTCATAAAAATAAAATAAAAACAATAAAACTTTAAAATAAAATCACAATTTGCTTATTTTTAATTATATTAGTTATCAAACACATAACTTAATAATATATCTGAATTAGAACTGACCGAATATGTAAGCGAAACAAATAATTTCCGCCACCGCCTCGTGGATTATGTTGAGTATTACTCTAATGCTCAGTAATGCTCAGTTTAGTAAGAGGATTTACCAACTGCGACCAGAACACATTATACAGTGATGTCAGTAAGTAATCGGAGTTTCCTGGCTGACTATTTTTAAACCCTCTACAAAAAATTAAGATATAACAGTAATATTGCTTAATTTTTTTTGTATTTCTCTAGTAGTAGTAGTACTAAAAGTGAATTTCAAGGCCTGTTACCCTATTGACCTTCAACTTAAAAAAAAATCTCTGTTTCTTCTTCTTTATTCTTTATTCCCCAGCATCCCCCTGATTTGGCTTATGATTTATTATCAAGTCACCTCTATCATCACTAGCCTGCCTGCCGCCCTTTGAAAGTAATTTTAAAAAAATCCCTCAATAGGATTACTCACTGGTATTTCGTGACTGTGACAAAAGCACAAGTTAACACACAAATATTTACTTACATTCTAGTTTGTTGGTCAAATATTTGAACAGACATACTTTTGCGTTACACGAAACAGGATATTATAATAATATTATTATTTCAAGACTGATTAAAGTGTTTATATGATATAGCACTTATAACGATAATCCTTGGGATAAAAGTTTTGTGTGCGTGCTTGTGCTGTGGCGTTGCTTGTGTTATAGGCGACGGTAGCCACCTACCATCAAGTGGACCGTCAGCCTGTCTGTCGACATGACATAAAAAAAAATTGACTTTTTTACTATTGAAGTTGGTTTCACTTCATTTAATTTGAATTTTGAATTTTTACTTTTTAATAAGTTATGTAGGTAATTCGTAATATTAAAAGTGACTATCTACAACGGGAACAGAAACGTAAAAATAAATGTTATACGAGTCATTGAAATAAAGTTAAATTTAATAAATAATTATAAAGTATAATGTTAAGTGTTTTTAAAGTTGAGATATAAATGTTGTTTATCTTTTCAGAGCAACACAATTTTGTTTTTATTTCTACAACCACAATTTAAATAAGGTGTTTGCACATTACATACATATTATAATAAAATCGTAAACGAGCCGTGTCTGTACTGAGGTCAAATAGAATGGTTTTTGGAATTTTTGTCTGTTTATCTGTGCGTTTGTGCACGCTAATCTCAGAAACGGCCTAACCGATTTAATTGCGGTTTTCACTGATGTATTGCAGCATGCTTCCTGTAACACTTAATGTTTGTTTCATTCCAATCGGTTTACAAACAAAAAAGGTTAAATCAATTCAAATAATACGCACAATTTTAGAACCACGCGTACGAAGTCGTGGGCACAGCAGACAGAGAGTTGCCACATCCCACAGGTTATATATGTATTATATATTAGATGGATAGAGTAAATTGTGTAGTCTGTAGGTGTGCAACTAACAAAGACACATAGTATATATTAAACAAATGTGTTCCTCCGACCGAATAATATTATATTGCCCCTGTGACATTAGATCTTCCAGATTCTATCATGAGATGCGCAAAAACATAATAAAGAGTTCCATAAAAATTGTGTTATAAAAACACATATTACATTGCGCAACCATAAAAGGCGCCCTAACCAGTTTGTAGACAATGGTGCAATTTATTTATAAGCAAACATTTTTATACTCGAGTTCATAAATTATGGAGGTACGCCTTAAGAGGGCACTTTCCAACTCGAACAGCTTACTTATTCCATACTACGTAATTCCATGATTACTCATTAATTATAGGTCGTAGCAATACATAAAAAAACATGACATTTCTAGGACATCATATAAAGGTTTGCATCGCAACAAAAAACTCAAATTAATTTTATATCTAGTATAATTAATTTCTAAAATGTACAGAATTTGTGACATTTTCGCGGGTTGAATTCTTGTAATTACTGACTAAAATCGAAAAATGTACTTCGATGGAAACATCCTACCTATAATGTACATTTGAAATTGGGATATCAATAGTTACCATCTATAAAGGTTTTTCTAAAATATTGGAATTGCTGGCGTATGTTTTATTATTTTCCCGAGTTGAATAAGTGGCGCGAATGTGTTGCGTCGCATTCTGTCTTCGGTTATTCGCACTATAATAAGTTGAGACAACAAATTCTCCCAAATACCTATTACTGAGTTCCCACGCTCGTACAGCGGAGTATGTGAAGTTGGCCCCCCATTATCGTGATAAAAAAAAATGACGTGAGTTCTAGTTGCCCCCCACATAGTTCTGGAGTTCTCTATACTTTATATCAATAGTTCTATTTATTTTCCAAGAAAAATTGATTATTGAACTTGATGGGGGGCCAACTTCACAAATCGAAAAGTTTGCGTAGTCATACCAACTACAGCATTCGTCGGATCGAAAAAAGTTATAAGGATAAATTGTAGAACTCTTTGGGGGGCAAACAGAACTCCGTGAAAAAACTTCAAATTTTGAAAAAAAATTTTTTTTCTTTTTTTGAAAAATTTTTTTTTTGTTCCCATAGGTATAAAACGCGAATTCGAGTTGCCTTTCATGCAGTTCTGATGTTATGCACACTTTTTATCAATAGTTCTGCTGATTTTTCACTCGAGATTTTTTTTTATTTAATGAGAAGTTAATTTTTACAAATCACAAACTTTGCGTCGTCGTACTAACCAAAGTATTGCTCCAATCAAAAAAAGTTATTAAGATAAATTATAGAACTCTTCGGGGGGCAAACAGAACTCCGTGAAAAATTTTAAAATTTTGAAAAAAGAAAAAATATTCTTTGAAATTTTTTTTATCCCATATAACGCGAATTAGATTTTCCTACGATGCAGTTCTGATTTTCTGCACACTTTTCATCAATAGTTCTGCTGATTTTTCACTCGAGAATTTTATTTAAATTTAATGAGAATTTAATTTTACAAATCACAAACTTTGCGTAGTCGTACTGACCAAAGTATTGCTCCTATCAAAAAAAGTTATTAAGATAAATTGTAGAACTCTTCGGGGGGCAAACAGAACTCCGTGAAAAATTTTCAAATTTTGAAAAAAGAAAAAATATTCCTTGAAAATTATTTTTTATCCCATATAACGCGAATTAGATTTTCCTACGATGCAGTTCTGATTTTCTGCACACTTTTCATCAATAGTTCTGCTGATTTTTCACTCGAGAATTTTTTTTAAATTTAATGAGAATTTAATTTTACAAATCACAAACTTTGCGTAGTCGTACTGACCAAAGTATTGCTCCTACCAAAAAAAGTTATTAAGATAAATTGTAGAACTCTTCGGGGGGCAAACAGAACTCCGTGAAAAATTTTAAAATTTTGAAAAAAGAAAAAATATTCCTTGAAATTTTTTTTTATCCCATATAACGCGAATTAGATTTTCCTACGATGCAGTTCTGATTTTCTGCACACTTTTCATCAATAGTTCTGCTGATTTTTCACTCGAGAATTTTATTTAAATTTAATGAGAATTTAATTTTACAAATCACAAACTTTGCGTAGTCGTACTGACCAAAGTATTGCTCCTATCAAAAAAAGTTATTAAGATAAATTGTAGAACTCTTCGGGGGGCAAACAGAACTCCGTGAAAAATTTTAAAATTTTGAAAAAAGAAAAAATATTCCTTGAAATTTTTTTTTATCCCATATAACGCGAATTAGATTTTCCTACGATGCAGTTCTGATTTTCTGCACACTTTTCATCAATAGTTCTGCTGATTTTTCACTCGAGAATTTTTTTTTAAATTTAATGAGAATTTAATTTTACAAATCACAAACTTTGCGTAGTCGTACTGACCAAAGTATTGCTCCTATCAAAAAAAGTTATTAAGATAAATTGTAGAACTCTTTGGGGGGCAAACAGAACTCCGTGAAAAATTTTCAAATTTTGAAAAAAGAAAAAATATTACTTGAAATTTTTTTTTATCCCATATAACGCGAATTAGATTTTCCTACGATGCAGTTCTGATTTTCTGCACACTTTTCATCAATAGTTCTGCTGATTTTTCACTCGAGATTTTTTTTTTATTTAATGAGGTTAATTTTACAAATCACAAACTTTGCGTAGTCGTACTGACCAAAGTATTGCTCCTATCAAAAAAAGTTATTAAGATAAATTGTAGAACTCTTCGGGGGGCAAACAGAACTCCGTGAAAAATTTAAAAATTTTGAAAAAAGAAAAAATATTCCTTGAAATTTTTTTTTATCCCATATAACGCGAATTAGATTTTCCTACGATGCAGTTCTGATTTTCTGCACACTTTTCATCAATAGTTCTGCTGATTTTTCACTCGAGTTTTTTTTTTTATTTAATGAGGTTAATTTTACAAATCACAAACTTTGCGTAGTCGTACTGACCAAAGTATTGCTCCTATCAAAAAAAGTTATTAAGATAAATTGTAGAACTCTTTGGGGGGCAAACAGAACTCCGTGAAAAATTTTCAAATTTTGAAAAAAGAAAAAATATTACTTGAAATTTTTTTTTATCACATATAACGCGAATTAGATTTTCCTACGATGAAGTTCTGATGTTCTGCTCACTTTTCATCAATAGTTCTGCTGATTTTTCACTCGAGAATTTTTTTTAAATTTAATGAGAATTTAATTTTACAAATCACAAATTTTTTGATTGGAGCAATACTTTGGTCAGTACGACCACGCAAAGTTTGTGATTTGTAAAATTAAATTCTCATTAAATTTAAAAAAATTCTCGAGTGAAAAAGCAGCAGAACTATTGATGAAAAGTTTGCAGAAAATCAGAACTGCATCGTAGGAAAATCTAATTCGCGTTATATGGGATAAAAAAAAAATTTCAAGGAATATTTTTTCTTTTTTCAAAATTTGAAAATTTTTCACGGAGTTCTGTTTGCCCCCCGAAGAGTTCTACAATTTATCTTAATAACTTTTTTTGGTAGGAGCAATACTTTGGTCAGTACGACTACGCAAAGTTTGTGATTTGTAAAATTAAATTCTCATTAAATTTAAAAAAAATTCTCGAGTGAAAAATCAGCAGAACTATTGATGAAAAGTGAGCAGAACATCAGAACTTCATCGTAGGAAAATCTAATTCGCGTTATATGTGATAAAAAAAAATTTCAAGGAATATTTTTTCTTTTTTCAAAATTTGAAATTTTTTCACGGAGTTCTGTTTGCCCCCCGAAGAGTTCTACAATTTATCTTAATAACTTTTTTTGGTAGGAGCAATACTTTGGTCAGTACGACTACGCAAAGTTTGTGATTTGTAAAATTAAATTCTCATTAAATTTAAAAAAAATTCTCGAGTGAAAAATCAGCAGAACTATTGATGAAAAGTGTGCAGAAAATCAGAACTGCATCGTAGGAAAATCTAATTCGCGTTATATGGGATAAAAAAAAATTTCAAGGAATATTTTTTCTTTTTTCAAAATTTTAAAATTTTTCACGGAGTTCTGTTTGCCCCCCGAAGAGTTCTACAATTTATCTTAATAACTTTTTTTGATAGGAGCAATACTTTGGTCAGTACGACTACGCAAAGTTTGTGATTTGTAAAATTAAATTCTCATTAAATTTAAATAAAATTCTCGAGTGAAAAATCAGCAGAACTATTGATGAAAAGTGTGCAGAAAATCAGAACTGCATCGTAGGAAAATCTAATTCGCGTTATATGGGATAAAAAAAAATTTCAAGGAATATTTTTTCTTTTTTCAAAATTTTAAAATTTTTCACGGAGTTCTGTTTGCCCCCCGAAGAGTTCTACAATTTATCTTAATAACTTTTTTTGATAGGAGCAATACTTTGGTCAGTACGACTACGCAAAGTTTGTGATTTGTAAAATTAAATTCTCATTAAATTTAAAAAAAATTCTCGAGTGAAAAATCAGCAGAACTATTGATGAAAAGTGTGCAGAAAATCAGAACTGCATCGTAGGAAAATCTAATTCGCGTTATATGGGATAAAAAAAAATTTCAAAGAATATTTTTTCTTTTTTCAAAATTTTAAAATTTTTCACGGAGTTCTGTTTGCCCCCCGAAGAGTTCTATAATTTATCTTAATAACTTTTTTTGATTGGAGCAATACTTTGGTTAGTACGACGACGCAAAGTTTGTGATTTGTAAAAATTAACTTCTCATTAAATAAAAAAAAATCTCGAGTGAAAAATCAGCAGAACTATTGATAAAAAGTGTGCATAACATCAGAACTGCATGAAAGGCAACTCGAATTCGCGTTTTATACCTATGGGAACAAAAAAAAAATTTTTCAAAAAAAGAAAAAAAATTTTTTTTCAAAATTTGAAGTTTTTTCACGGAGTTCTGTTTGCCCCCCAAAGAGTTCTACAATTTATCCTTATAACTTTTTTCGATCCGACGAATGCTGTAGTTGGTATGACTACGCAAACTTTTCGATTTGTGAAGTTGGCCCCCCATCAAGTTCAATAATCAATTTTTCTTGGAAAATAAATAGAACTATTGATATAAAGTATAGAGAACTCCAGAACTATGTGGGGGGCAACTAGAACTCACGTCATTTTTTTTTTATCACGATAATGGGGGGCCAACTTCACATACTCCGTACAGCGCCACCTTAATGTATGAACTCGCTTCTTGGGATTTTAATCTTTTAATTCTTTCCTCCAATTTCTATATAAAAACTGGCATGTTCAAACTTTTTATCAAATTTTCGAGGATCCGTACTCGGCTCATGCGGGTGTTGGCCGGTGAGAGACGGCACCCCCGGTTCTTGTGCGTCGACCGAACTATGGGTCTCGGTTTTGCGCATGAGGACCCGCGCGGGTCGCAGCGAGTGGATTCTCTCAGTGGTAGTTGGGCAACGCACGCGAATACGGAGCTCTACGGCAGGGAAGGATCGTCTGGGAGAGTACCGCAATGGTGATTTTGTGGTGTGTGGTGAAGATCCGGTTTCAGGGGATCGGCTTAGTAACCACCCTCCGCAGTCGTCCGGAAGAGTGAACACCCAGCCTCGCCAATTTGCTTAGTAACTCTTCCGCAACGACAACACGAGGTGGAGCCCGTCTCTCGGGTTGCCACCCTTAATAGTGTAGAGATGAGCGGCCACATGAGCAGGCGTTATCCGAGAATTTCAGACGGAAGCGGCCTCCGACTATGCAGTAGGTTATGTCGCAGAGAAGAGATTGTGGGTTGCTTCAGGGATGAAAACCCTCGCTAACTGCCCGCTGCGAGAGGTGAGCATGGGCGGCTCGTGCCGCTTCGCCCGGGGACGGTGGGCATGGGGTCGTCCGCCGTCATTACAAGACCGGGCAAGGAGGGGAAGCATACTGTGTGTTTCCGGGACGTCTCTCTACGGCGCGGAGGTCAAACTCCTCGCCTAATTAAGGTGGAGCCCGCAAGTGTGCGGGTTCCATCTGGCGGGGGGAGGCAGATGCATGTTTCCACGATCCCTTCATAGACGGCGCGAGGAAACACCGTGGGTTTTTAGTGGATAGAAGTCCCACATACTGCGAGCCAGATCCCCACCGACCATGGGGAGATCGGTGGGGATCTGGCTCGCAGATTTTCCCACGCAAAAAAAGGTCTGAAGTACAGCTTAGTCTGTTTAACCCTGCCCCACACATCACATAGGTATAGCGAATCTATGACATCCTAAAGCCTTTATCAATGCTTAAGTATAGCTTCTGTATTTTAATTCAAAAGCTATGAACCAAGAAACTTCGGTTAAACTGATTTAGTTTGGGTATATTTTTCTTCGAAACTCGTCGCTCGTCAAATATTAACAAAGGGCCTGTAAAACAGTTTTCGTTGTTCCCAAGAAAACAATTTCATACTTTAATGAGTCTTAACGTCCAGCTTTGGAGCAAGTTTTAAACTAAATTACTAAATTTTAATGTTACAATTCAGGTGGAAAACTCCGTCGTGGAAAATAGATATAATGTTTAGATGGCTATTTCCAGGAAATAAAAAGTGTTTCGTAGTTACTGGACCTATTCACTCGAGCTTCGCTTGGGTTAAGTTGGGAAGTTAGAATAATACATAGATTTATGACATTTAAAATAGTGAAAATTATCAGTACAGATATAGTTTACTAGAAGCAGAAACAGAACATATTTTATCATCAAGTGAAAGGTGTCTTCAAACATTTGCAAAAAAAAAACCACAACCTTATGCAAAGTTTGCACAAAATAATTTTAAACATTGACGAGGCCCAACAAAGTTACTTATGAATTATTATCAGTTTATTATTTCCACAAACAAATAACAATTTTCAGCCTATTACCAATTGTCGAACATATATTTTTTATGATTAAGTGTGACGAAGAGATAAACGGCCCATCAGATGGTGCTTTGCCTATAGAACGCATAGATGCCCGCGATCACTTAAGAAACGATATGCGGATAGAATCGGGAATACGTGAAGGGAAAGAGAATTTCATAACTTTCGGGTTCGTGTTATGAATGTAATGCCTGGATTATTGAACATAACTAAAAACCGCATTGCGATTATAAACTGTGTAACGAGGCGTTACAATAGTAATGATAAAAAAATATAAAATAATATGAAACGTTGAGCACGGACCTTAAGAGGTAAACGGGGAAGTTGCGGATTAGGTCAGGGGAACATATTAGGTCGGGGAAAAAGTTTCTACGCATATAGTATATGTATAAACGTCTAATAAATTCTCTTTGTATGTACTATTTGTCTCTGGCTGGTTTTGATGACATTAAAAAGGATACATTTCAATAAAAGAAACAAATTAGTAAAATGTTATTCCAGTCAAAATGAGTGAATCTAATGAAGAAATTCGATACATTTTAAAATTTTATTACAAAAAAGGAAAAAATACAAAGCAAGCCGCAAAAAAAAAATGGTGACGTTTATGGACCCAATGCAGTGTCAGTAAAGTAGCACAAAGTTAGTTTTCAATCCGGGAATTTTGATGTCAAAGATGCAACTCGCTCTGGTCGCCCTGTTACGGATAAAATGGACGCCATTTTTGAAAAAGTGGAGCAAGATCGGCATATCAGTAGTTACGACATAGCTGAAGAACTGAGAATTGACCACAAAAGAGTTTTGACCAATTTAAAAAAGCTGAGTACACACGAAACTCGATATTTGGGTGCCACACGATCTCCCTGAAAGAAACCTTATGAATCGTGTACTCATTTGCGATTCTTTATTGAGACGTAATGAAATCGAACTGTTTTTGAAGAGATTGATGACTAGTGATAAAAAGGGGATTACGTACGATAACAAAGTGGGAAAATTAAATTGACTTAATTATAATTTTTTATGTAATTCTAAAATCTTCAAATAAATACTTTTGAATGGTTATCAAAGTTGGTTATTATAGTTCTATACAACATTTTACAGCACGCTTGTTTTAACGTGTCATCATTCACAAGGAGTCCCATGAATACAAAAGATTAGAAGTTTTTCTAACGAAGAATGAAAATATCTATTGGAAAACTGTTTATGGCCGAGAACATTTGTAATTTTCAATGAGGTATGAAGTACTATCGGACACAAAGATCGCAAAAGTGATTGCGGAGAATTCTCTCTGTAAGGGAAAAAGAAAAAAATTGTGATGCCGACATCAATACATGGAGGAAAAATGAATGTTACAATGGGACTATTTGGCAGGCACTCGACAAAAACCAATTAAAAATAGAAACACACATATGACGCACACCGAACCAGATTAATTGAAGCATACTCGTACTGTAACTTTGACTGAGGCACCGACTGACAGATTTATTTGCCGCACAGGCTTTTATTGTCCAGGCCCAGAACCGCAGGTCGATGACAGGACTACAATTTCACCAGCTTAAACATAATTACTTTTATAATAACTCCTCTTGCTGGACGGAGGTCTTTGAAATCTTCTTAACTCACCAGCCCACTCAAGATTGGCAGAAGATGTGTTCCACCTGACAATAAGGTCAAGTAACCTACACATAAAATCGGAAATCATTAAAGATACAAGCCCGATCGCGATTTACAAACTGTTTGCGATTATGCCCACCGCATCTACAGAAAAGTCTACTGCTGGATGTGCTTGTATCCATCATTGTTTTTTTGTTTTTTAACCAATTGGAATGAACACTAAATGTTACGGAAAGCTTGCTCCAATACACCAGAGAAAACCGCATTCAAATCGGTTAAGCTGTTTCTGAGATTAGCGTGCACAAACGCACAGACAAACAGACAATAATTCTAAAAACTATTTTGACCTCGCTAACATAAGTTCAACATGTGCAAATTGTTTTTTTGAAAAAAATATTTAATTTACAGACAGGGCTCGTTTACGATTTTGTTATATGTATAGATTTGGCTAAACTAATTTTGATGAAATTTGATACACAGATATATTAAAACTTGGAGAAGGCACAGGTTATTAATCTTGAGTTTTTCGTAGGAACAAAGCTACAAGCGAGTTATTATGTAAAATACAATATCGATTTGTAGACATTTTATGTATACAAAATTCAATTGGTAACAGAGTTTCATAACTACGCGACAGCCCAATTGACCGCAGTAGTCAACCGGCTTCAAAAGACCACTAAAGTAAGACGTGACAGGGGCCATTCTCCTATCCGTGCCTTTTAATTAGTCTTTATAAGCAGAAGCGTTGTTTGTATTAGTAAGTTAAGATGCCGTTTGCTTGCCTACCTCAACATAAGAAAACCATATTGTTATAATTACAGATAAGTTTCTTTCTTTAAAATATGTTTTAAAATATGAGACGACTTAAATATCCAGAGGTTATGTAGTACTCTGCTACTACTGCGTTTCGTAGTCATTCGGGCAGCCCATTTCGCAGCAGTAATGACCACGTGGACCAAAAGTCCAACGCGAAATAACTGCATTTGTACTAATAGTAGAATGTAGGTTTTCTCGGCCGGTATCCATATGAGTTGTGGGTTTCCGGGATGATGGCCCAAGCCCACGAGCCAAATCAGAAACCTGCTTGGTTCAGTTAAAGACCCAAGGGATCCATTATCCTCGACAGGGGTATATAAAATACCTTGTGAATGTGGCGCAGTATACATCGGCACCACAAAACGCAGCATTAACACCCGAATTAAAGAACACAAGGGCAACTGTCGCAGAGGAGAGACCGAAAAATCGGCAGTAGCTGAACACGGCTTTTCTGAAGGCAATCATAAAATCCTTTTCAAAAACACATTAGTTCTGTCATCCGAGGTACACTATCACTCACGCCTTAATCGGGAAGCCATTGAAATTTTCAAGCATCCAAATAATTTCAACAGGAAGGAGGAAAATCTAAGGCTACACAACATTTGGTATCCGGCACTACGCAGGAATAATAATAATAATGAAAGAAAGAGAGGGCATTATAACCCCTCTCCTAGTGACCACACCCCACCAATTCAACCACGGGGTGGGGATATAAATTTAAGTTTAAATATAGACACATTCCAGTCGACAAATCAGTCTCGCTCGAGAAGTCGAAAAGTGCAGAAGTGAAGTGCAGTGATGTGATGTACTTTTTCTTCTAACTCGGACTACACCACTGAGGATGTCAACCGCAGTTGTTGACGAAACGTTTGGAAGAATTTCCAACAGACCTGGGCCATCATCCCGGAAACCCACAACTCATATGCATTTGTGCTGTTAGGTTTCTATGAATGAGTGAAGAATGCCCGAGAAATTCCCTATCATCCCATAATCCAGCACCTGTGGATTGTGTTAAAGACGACGGTAGCTACCTACCATCAAGTAACGGTCAACCTGTCTGAAGATCTTTAAAGGTTAACCATTTATATTTATCTTTAATATGTTTCAGATAGTTAGCACATACTCATGTATAGATTTTGGCAGACAAGCTGACGGTCCACTTGGTAGGTGGCTGCCATCGCCACAGCTGCTCAAGCGACGCCACAGCTGCTCAAGTGCGCTGCCGAATACAGTAGGATTAGGGATAAGGGATTAGGAGGATTAGGGAAATGTGCTCTGGCATCTCTTACTCACTCACCGAAACACAACAGCACACGTGCTGTTATTTCACAGTGATCTTCTGTAAGGAGGTGGTTACTGCTGCCAGACGGACAGCCCAAATGACTGCAAAACGCAGTGTGCTCTGCCACTACTTTCCAGATCCAGACCAGAACCAAATTTGAAAAGTTTATTTTTTAAAGTTGACCCTGCCGGCAATCGAACCCGGGAACCCTAGAACAGAGCGTTAAGGCAAGCACATTAACCACTCACGGGCTTGTGTATGAGTTTCCACGAGTTTCCAGTGCTAAATATTTATTATTTTTTAGGAACGCATTCCCGATATAAAAAAAAAATAATTAAAGATGGGTTTGCTCTTGGCCAACATCTATCCATGTGGGAAAAATGAGGCCGACGATGGAGCCAGCTCACCCTGAAGATGTCTGTTCACTCGAACCTTGAAAAGTATGTGTTCCAAGTTTTATACGCGGTGAGATACATCGGAAAATGAATATCTAGCTTTGTTTGTGTTTTGTTTTGTTATTTTGCTATTCCACAATGCACAAACGCCGCACTCGAAAATGATTGAAACAAAAACAATTTAGCGAAATATTATTGTGGTCGCTGATTTAACAACCTCATTAACAATAGATGTTATGCGGAACTGCGGTGCGTACATAATTTGCTGTTGGAGGTTTTGGTATGAATTCACAGTTGAATTCTCCAAAGGGTTTAATGAGAAAGTCATTGAAACAACAGTCCCTAAATGATTTTAATGATTAATTCTTTAAACGAATTTGTTGAAAAAATGTCCCTTATTTTATATGGTATTAAAGTTGTCATGCCTGCGAAGAAGATCTTCCAAGTGTGTGAACTTATCATTATGATGGATGATCTTAGCCTTCCTGATCTCTTTTCTAATGGTGTTATCTGATTGGTTATACAGTTCTAGTTTAATGCCATTGTATGTTCTGCGTTCCTCAAAAAACTGTAGAATGGCATCTGCCATCCAAACTTGTTTTTGAATCTACTGTGGTGATTGTAAGTTTTTCGTACAGATATCATTTGACTGGTCCATGTATCCATTAAATTTATAGTCCGATAAAAATGAGATTTAAAAACAAATTTGAAGTTAATTCAGATTTGACAGATATAGTAATAAAGTAAAAAATAAATTGTTGTTTCCACGACATAATTATCATTAACATTTCGAATTTACATATTTTGCGTTTTTGTCTTCAGTATTTTACTAGTTTGATCAAATATAAAAAAAATATTACACGAAACCTTACTAAAGTGAATTTAATTCAGAGCGAGCCGTTTCGAAGTCACCCCCGACCTGAATTCGTCTAGTAAGATATTCCCATCAAATGAAGGGACATACATTTTAATATTAAGTGTAATCCTAACTAATACTAAATGCGAAAGCGAGTTTATTTGTTCGTTTGGTCTGCTTTCACGTTTTAACTACTCAACCAATCATCCTGAAGTTTTGCATATACGTTGTCAGGAATACAAAAAATAGTAGTGTACCGAGATCATCTAAAAATATAAAAAATAAAGATTATAGCAATAAAGGTTGAATAAATTTGTGGCAGAGCCATACGCCTAAAATGCGTTGCCTAGCTACGGATAAGAAAATGTTATTTTGTTCTTGATGTTTGGGAACAAAAAGAAGTAATTAGGTGTCAAGTCAGCAGGCTGTACGGAGGATGAACCCGATATTTTTTCATGATGAAGAATGACTCGCCTCCGTTTCAAATTTTTCGGATTTCTCGGAAGACTTCAGGCAAACAAATGGTCGTGTACCATTCAGAATTAAGCGTCCTACGATTCTCCAATTGTACTGTCGTCACAGTCATGACCGGTAATTCCTAAGAAACAGGCAATTATTTGATTCAATATGCTTTTTCCGCGAACAACTTTGTTGGTACTTGCTTGTTTTGGAAGTCAGTCGATTGATGTTTTGGTTCAAGCTCATATGATAAGATCCATGATACGTCACCTGTGTAAATGTTATAAATAGCTTTTGATGCACCTCGACTGTATTTTTTCAACGTTTCCTTGCACCAATCGACGCAAGCTTAATTTTGACTGTCTTTTTAAAGGACAAATGTTCATACAATATCTTATTGATGCTAGTCATACTAATGCCCAGAGTTGCCTCTATCCCGCGGTTGGTCACATGTCGGTCTTGCATTGTCAATTATCGCAAAGAATCGATGTTTTCTTGCACAATAACTGATTTTTAACGACATTCTTTGGACAAATCCTGGGGGAAACGCCGACCACGATCAAACTCATCATACCAGCGTTTTACAATGGCTTAGTATTGAGCTTTCATCAATCATAATCATCACGATTATGATCGAAGCACTCTTGTGTTGATAATCCACCACAAAGACGTAAAAAATCATCGCACGATATTTTCACGTGATAATTCCATTTTCTCGCTGAAATTTAGTTGCCAAGGCTCAATATAAATATAAGTCGTAACGTAAGTATAGTCGGTAGTAAACTTGCAGCGTCTATGATGTCGCTCGTGTTATAGGCCACGGTAGCCAACTAAAAACTATCTGTCGGCCTTAACATAAATAAAAAACAAGGAGAGGAATGAGGATTAAGGATAAGGTCCGAGTTGCCGAGTTTACAAATGACTAATTGTATAAATTGAGTCATTAATCAGTTTATGACTAATTAATGACTAATTGAGCTATTCAGTAGTACCTATCACTGTAAAAGTGTAAGTATCCAAAGTGCTTATGAATCTCAAAGAAAAACATATTACCAAGCAATAACAAAAAGCAAGTGCGTTTAGGCCTGTCTTTTAATTTGATTCGGTCGTAGTTCGGCAAATGGAACGCAACCGCATGGAAAGTTGGCAAATGGCTTTGCATATTTGCCTTACAAATATAGATTCCACTTAGGCTAAGCGGTTATTTTGTGTGCGACGCTCACATACCTACCTTAAGACTGGGTATCGTTGTGAGTGTTTACTCTGTACGCACAAAGTTGAGTCTTTGTCCATTCCTACCTAAGTGCACTTATTTTAATTTAAATGGAAAATTAAATGAAATATTATTTACTTAATTAATTTTCTACTAAATTTTACCCAATTTAGGTCTCTTTATGAAGACCACCGTTAAATGACAGCCCATGTGATATTGTGTTTTGGTTTTATAAAAATAGGCGCCAAACTTTTGGCAAAACGCTTGCGTCGACATCACTTGTGACCACAGATATGGCTTTTGCTTCGGTCAGGAAATTTGTCCTGTTATACCACGAGGTAATAGAGTCAGCATGCTCGAAACCCTGCCAAAGGGACATACATAATTTGTAAATTATTTATTTTAATAGGAAAGAAAGAGTTAATAAATCGATAATAAAATTTTTAAATATTTGTGTAGATTTTTTAGTTCCATCCCAAATTGAATTAACGTCCGAATAATTACGATACGGATATTTTGTCGGATCACCAAAGCCGACCGAGCGTGGAGTTAGTTCATTTAATTTTCACTCTGGTTAGAGCTAACGAACAGCAATTAAACGAATGGGTACACAGACAGAGCAAGTTGGTAGCAATTTGCAGCGGCTAACTGGTCAGACGCAAATGCATTTCAAAGTGCATACGTCATCTTGCGCCAAGCCGGATAACCGGGCGGTCGTATGTCCAAAGCTAAACGGATCAATGGGTAGACCGCGCCCGCTAATCACAGAAGTGCCCGAGCTGAAATAACCCAATGCACTTGCCAACACACGTTTCCATCATCTATAAATGGTTTTTAAATCATATTCTTTCTTTATTTTATCATGAAGGTCGGCTTCTCTGATGAAATTTACATAAAAAGGCAACTTCAAATGCATAATATAGTGTGTCCAATAAATACGCGAACTAGGGTCGTAAAAACTTTATTTTACGAAATTCCATCTACATTTATTTTGTCTCCTTCAAATTACTCTCCATTCTTCTTAGGCACTTATCCCATTTTCTTTTCCACTGTTCAAGCCACCCCTGAAAGTCCTCGGCAGTTAGGCTTTTTAGTTTCCTCGTCGTTTTTTGTTTTATTGTTTTCACGCTCCCTCAATGGTGTTCCCGCATCACCATTTTGCATTTTGGAGAAAGGAAAAAATCAGAGGGAGTTCAAGGACAGTGATTGCATTTTTCGTCAAAAATTAATGGACAACAAACGCTGAAACAACGCGTTGTCACGGTGGAGAATCAATCTATAATATTAGCAATGAATCACTCAAATGCGTACACACAATACAACCATAAAATTTTATTCACACACACATGCATTGATTCCTTAATTGTTTGTTAACTTTTAGATGTCATATTTAAATTTATAGGTACTACATCATGGAGAGCGGAAATTCCTAACACATGCTTTTTAAGCTTGGAAGGAATTACCATTTAATGGTTGAACACGACAAGAAATCTCATAAACTTTTTTAAGAAAGAGAAGTCTGTCTATAAAACTGTTAAGGTATTCTCAGAGATGTGTCTGCATACCTCTGTAAATTCTACGGTATAGTTTATAGCGAACCTTAAATAGATAGAGTTACGAATAATCACGGTCCGACAATGTATACTAACGTTAGGGAACTTAAATGAATATTTTAATTTTCAGTTAACATAACAAGTTCAGCTATGTTTTGTATATGCTCGTGAGATATAAAACTTAAAAACGCAACGTTTGCGGATAGAAAATACAGCAAATCACATTTGCTTATTGTATAATGTTCTATCGCATACTGCTTTCAAAATATGCTGCTCACATAGAAACAACGTTCATACTGCAGAACAGAGAGCATATTCAGTTTACACAAATAATTGCAATAATTATCACAGCAAAACATTTTTTTTAAAATTAAAAATTACAATATTTCAATAAAGGGACCTGAAAATTAAATCAATCAAACTCCTTCAGGGAAACTCATGTACACTTTGATTTAATTTTCTCTCCCATAATTTTCTAATAGGACAGTTCACAAATAACCTGGATCCCCCCTCGTCGCAGTCGCTGTCGATGTCATATATGCCATGAAGTAAAGACTTAAGATAATAAATCCCTCCATCTCAACCTGTAGGTACAGTAGGAATCGGGAAAGATATCAGCCGAAGGTCGGCAGCAGCGTCGCCTAAAGAGCATCCCCTCATGAAGAACCCGAACGTCATTATATCAGCCGTAGGACGTCTACTGCTGGACATAGGCCTTCCCCATAATTCCTTAATTGGACCTGCAAAAGTAGCCTGAATCTACCGTCGAACTGTGGCCCTTGTTAGGTTGTCTGTCCACCCTGTGGGTGATGTACTACGCTGCACTTGCCACTTCAACTCACTAATCCGCCGACTTATTTCGGTAACTATCGTTTGTCTACGAATATCCTCACTCGCAGTGTAACCCAGAGCATAGCCTTTCTTTCTTATGAGGGCCATAGTTAGATACCACGTTTCAGCGCCATATATAATCACTGGCAACATTGGTCGGAAACTTTTGTTTTGAGGCACTGAAGAATTTTAGACAAAATGTCTCGCAGCTTCCCGAACGCTGCCCATCCGAGCTGGATTCGACGATTGACCTCCTTCTCCAAATTGGCTCTATCTAATTGAACTAATATTGTGTAACGTCATTACATAAACCTTTTAAAATAATTTTGTTTTATTTATCAATTTCCTCTATGATAATTAACTGAATCCTTTAATATATACCTAGTAAGGATTTATCTTCAAAATGGTGTACACATTAAACAACTAGGTACTTCAATATTTATTCAATGATTGTATAACAGATACGTAATAGCTATTTAATAAATAAATAACTTTTTTAAATGTTTATTTAAAGAAAACTTTACAACATTGTATATTATATCTATCTCTCAGTGCCTCTTCAGTCCTGGAGGTTAGCCGTCAACTCTCTCAACCAATCTCTGTCGAGAGCCAACTGGATCAGTTGCTCAACAGAGGCAATTCCAATGCACTCCTGGATGTTTCTGAACCAAGACCTTCTCCTTCGCCCATTGCATGTCTTACGAGTACTATATATATAGGATATTTAAGGACGTAATTACATTTTTGACGCGCTCGAATTCAGCTAACTGCGCCAGCACACTACAGCAAAGTGCCCACACACACATTGAAGCCGCACGGTGTACTTTGGAACTTTGTCGTTCTAATTATTTAGAAAAAAAGGCGATACACCCGTGCTTCCATGACCGCGTCTGAGCGAGTCGCAGTGCGATCCCTTAGAAAAATGTATGGAGAAAATATAGTGCATTTTTTAGTGTCTATTCTTTCTCAGAAATGAAAAAGTAATTTACTTGAGTACAAAATAATAAGCTAGACGTATAGAAGACTGTATAAGCTACAATTTCTTATTATTTTCATGTTAAAATATGCAGCGGATTTAGCTATTTATGTACCTATCCAGACACCATTTTTCGATATTTTAGCGATTCTTGCGATGGTAAAAATGTATTTATGTGAAAATTTTGTATTGGGCTGCACAGTTTTTATTAGCTATCTTTAGAGATGAATACATTACCTTTTATTTTATACCATGGTATCTCTACAGTTGTGCTCCCTCGATATATAAATGGTACCGAAAAACCATTGATATTTATGAAAAAAAAAAGTATATTTTTTGTATATTTTATAAGTCGATAATATATAAAAAACTTACCTTTTTATAAAGCCTGTTATGTTTGACAAATTATAATTTTAAAATGTCCATTAAAATATACATTAAAAATACAACTCGAAGATCAGTTGATTTGATGGAATGAATGTTTCTAATTGCATAAGTGTGTTATAATATTATGCACTTTCTCAATCTAATCTGTTGATGCGCCGACAGACTGATTTGCTATTATAACGCCCGAAATAGAAGACAGGGACTCCTAACCCGAAGGATCATTAAAATTTATGATCTACATCCTATATTAAAGAATATTTAAACATGTCATTAATGTCATTTGTCACTTACTCAACAGCTCAAATTATTTGACAGCAATTTATTGTTCTGTGACGTTGTTAACTTTTGTGTTATGAATTATTTTAATGAAAGTATAATATTTATAGTTCATATTTTCACAGAATAATAATAGAAAAAATATTTCAAGATTTCTACCTGCCTCACCGGTGCACCTCTACGATTCACAGCAATTATAAACTGGGTAAATAATTCCTCTCTCCCCTCATGAGGGGACAGATCCTCTCCCCAGAGGTAGGTTCGTGCATTAAATACACGTGTTTTAATTTATTGCCAGCCTTACGTCCAAATTTTGTGGACGTAAGGCTGGTTTTTTTTGGTTTAATTCTTCAATACAAGATCATGTTTTTCTAAAAAACGCTAATTGTAGATGTTAAAAAATCTGAATAAAGGGGATATCATATGTAATAAAGACGATTTTTAATACTTCACTCGATATAATTAAATCCTAAAGTAACCTCTAACACGGAGTTTCAAACAAATTTTGCTTTTATTTTCTGTGTGAAACTTTACAAAAAAAATATCTAAAATATCAATAATGAATGTAAAAATATTTCCAGAGCTTTAGAATTTAGGTACTATGAATATATAATTATAAGTAAATCAAAAATAATACAAAATTGTCACAATAGGGTATTTTAGTCTATATGAAAAAAAATCTAAAAGTATATTATTGAGATAGCTTAGGCAAAAAGTAGTCGGAAAATGTTAGTTTTAGTTCGTAAAATAACAAAATTAAAATTAAATTAAAAGTTTTCAGAATTTTTAGTCTGTTCTTAAACACAATGAAATAGTAGCCGCCATGTTTACGTCATACGGTTGTATAAACAAAAAAGTGTCAGTCAGTGTCAACTGACGTCATGACTACAGAGCAAAATGGTTTCCAGCGTTTTCGTCAAATTACTCGCGATATTTGAAAATGTAAATTTTAAATGGATTTTTATTAAAAATTTGGTGTTTTTTAGTGGTTCATTAGCACTACAGAATCTAATTGAGACACTTTTTAAAAATGGGTGTAATACCCTATTGGACCAGTCAAAACGATACGCTTATGCGTTCTCATTCACACTCGCAAAATGAGAGAGTGATAGCTGAACGATGGCGGGATGGGACGATTCATCGCCGCTAGATTCTTCGCCAAGTAATTTCAGCGCCGGCAGATTCAACCCCGCTTTCACCGCCGCGCAAGTATTGTGTTTCGTTGCATTTTAATTTATTGCCATTATTATCATTTTGCCTTTTTTATGTTAAGGTCGGCAGACAGGCTGACGGTCCACTTGATGGTAGGTGGCTACCGTCGCCTATAACACAAGCAACGTCAAAGCTGCTGCAAGTGCGCTGCCGACTGCAGTAGGATTAAGAATAAGGGATTAGGAGTGGATAGGGAAATGGCATCGCTTACTCACTCACCGAAACACAACAGCACACGTGCTGTTATTTCACGGTGGTCTTCTGTAAGGGGGCGGTTACTGCCGTCAGACGGGCTGCCCAAATGACTGCGAAAACGCAGTGTGCCCTGCCACTACTTTCCAAATCCAGAACAGGGCCAAATTTGAAAAGTTGATTTTTCAAAGTTGACCCTGCCGGGAATCGAACACGGGAACCCTAGAATAGAGCGTTAAGGCAAGCACCCTAACCACTCATCCATCGGGCCTGTTATTCTTTATCCTCATTTAGCTCGACTACCTACTTGCATAATTCCTGGTTTTAGTTGCGATCCTCAGAAGGTTAGTGTGAATGTAGACCTCCTCACAGTGTACAGAGATTTGTGCTCAGCAGTATCAAATGTAAACACTCATATTATCCTAGCTGTTTCACCGCAGTTTAGTTTAAATTGACAAAGGTTCTTGATGATGTTCGTTACTTGTCGGATGGCCGCTCTTGGCCATCGACTCGCATCTCATCGCCTGCATGAGCAAACTTGCATGACGTTTAACGGTCGTTCTGAATTTTTTACTTTTTCTCAGATTTTGAGGGTCAAGACGTAATAATACATAGCCTATATAACCTTCTTCAAAAATTTTAAAGCCGACTGGTAGTTCCTGATCACAGTAACTAAGTACAGCGTGTACATAAATTGTTTAAAAAAAAAATTTACGATTTTTTATTAGATATATGTAGAGAATAAATAGAATATATAAATATATAATATATAATGCTGCTGGAAAATATATAAACCGTTGACAATTTAAACTTAACCGGCAGCACTCGAATCGTACTTCACTAATTATGTAGGTTAGCGCAACAACCGAAATTAATGTTTATCTCTACAATGTTACGTTTTGAATTGAGAATATTTCTGTCAAGCACATTACCCGTCAAGTACGCACATTAAAAAAATATTTTTTATGAAGTATTCTCATGGAAATTGCTCTCGTAAAGTATATCCCGTTTATATTTTTTAAAGTGGTATCCCGCAATATTAAATTAGATTTATCACAGAGTCCGTTTATCTCTGCGTTAAATATTTAATCCTTATTTATCTGCTTGTGGAATATAAGTTGTGTGGATACTCCAATCTTGTGGTGTCATGGTATTTTGCAAGAAGCAAGGCACACTGTGTTTTGCAGTCATGAATTTTCGGTGACTGAGTAAGCAATGCGATAGCCTATTCCCTAATCCGCTCTCTTCTCCTTATCCTATCAAAGTCGGTACACAGTGGCATTCGTTGCTTGAGTTAATAGGCGACGGTTATCACAAACTTACATCAAGTAGACCATCAGCCTGCCTGTCGATCTAATTGTAGGTATATCACTCTCAAGCTCATAATGCTGACTAAAACTCAGGGACTCCGAGTCATTTCGTGCGGGGTCTGCCGATGTCTTGGTTATTAGGGGGACTTTTATCGGTATTATTAGTCTCTCGTTTGCGTTATTCGATGCATTTATAAGCTATTTATTTTGACAGACAAAAGAGTACCCCGAAAATTGTCCCTCGTCTGCGCGTATTACGATTTATAAAGGCTAAAATTTTATAACATTTGTTTAAAGTATTATCTATGTCAGTTATAAACCGCATTTCCGAGTCGATCCACAACATCAGTAACAGTTTTTAAAGTATTGTTTCCTATACTGTAAATTGTTTTTAATTGCTTCCGTTTTTAGGAGAATTTTATATGGTAGCATTTCAGATCATCGGTATAAAGTGCAAAATGTGAATTTACAATAGAGTATTTAATATCGTCGATAAACATTATAAACAATATCGGACCAAGGTGTGATCCCTGGGGAACACCAGATGTAGGTTCAAAAGTCTCAGAAGTATAAACCGCCTACTACAACTGTTGCCTTTTGACCAATCAGATAAGACTTGAGCCAATTCCAAAAAGAACCATGAAAACCGAAATAAGTTTTCCTAAAAATATCGCATGATCTACCTTGTCAAAGGCTTTACTAAAATCACTATAAATTGCATTAACTTCATTGCCTTTACTCATTTCTGTGGTCGTTCTATCAACAAAGTCAACTAAATTAGTGGTTGTAGACCTATTTTTAAAGAAACCATGCTGGTAAGGAGTGATGATATGCTTAATATTCCAACTTATGTATGGACATATTAACGACTCAAATGCTTTGGATAACACGGGGAGCATACTTAGAGGTCTATAATTACGAACATCTGTTTTGTCGCCAGATTTTGGTATTGGCACAATTATTGCTTCCTTGCAGATACTGGGGAACATTTCTTCCGAAAGCGACCTATTGTACAGAATATGTAAAGGACAAGATAATGAGACTGCACACTCCTTAAAAAATATTAGAGGGATACCATCATAGCCCTTTGCCGTATTTAAAGAATTTAGTTTTTTTTTCTATCATATCCCTCGAAAAGTAAATGTTATTGTAGTTATAAGTGCCATCCACTAATTGATCTAGAATTAATTTATCTAATTTAATACTCGATATAGGATTATACAAAACTTTTAGCAAACTGCTGGTTAGCCGCGGTCGACCCCACACTCGTTACGCTGTCATTGAGTTTCAAGTTTTCCGGGATTATACAAATAAGTTCGTGCGGTTTTTTTTTTGAAAATTGAGTCTTTATTTGGAAAAATTGGTTATACATTCAATGTTGAAAGTATTGCCCGTCGCTGGCCACTACCTTTCCCCATCTTTCAGGCAATTGACGAATCCCATCGCGAAAAAAGTCCGGCTTTTTGGCCGCTATCCATGAATCGATCCATTTTTTGACTTCATCATAATTGGAGAAGTGCTGGTCAGCCAGGCCACGTTGCATTGAGCGGAAGAGATCGTAATCGGAAGGAGCAATGTCTGGGCTATACGGCGGGTGGGGTAGAACTTCCCATTTGAACGTTTCTAAGTATGTTTTAACGGGCGTTGCAACATGTGGCCGAGCATTATCATGTTGCAAAATAACTTTGTCTATCGGTGTATTGCGGCCGTTTTTCTCGCAATTCTCGGCTCAAACGCATCAATTGTCTTCGGTAAACCTCCCCTGTGATCGTTTCGTTCAGTTGTTGCAGCTTATACTACATCACACCCAGCCCCACCAAATACATGATCTTTTGACCATGAATATTCGGCTTGGCCATCGATGATGAGGCATGGTCGGGGTATCCATACGTTGCCCGACGTTTTAGATTATCGTAATGGACCCACTTTTCATCACCAGTCACAATTCGATGCAAAAAGTCCTTTCTTTTTCCCGTTGGAGCAATTGTTCACACGTGAAAAAACGGCGTTCCACGTCTCTTGGCTTCAGTACATATGGCACCCAATTTCCTACCCTTTAAAGAAAGAAAGAAAGAAAGACTTTTATTCACTGCACGAAAGACACTGACATTATATACAAAACAGGACAGAGAATAATAAAAAAAGTGTGTGTGTCCTCGCGGCAGCGAATCGGATACTGACTCAGCATTGTGCTGAGGTGCTAGACAAACACCTACAGCGCTCATTTTCAGCCAGCACCGTATGTGACTCATTGAGCACCATACAAACATACTTTATAAATTACTATATACATAATTATACATATACATACATACACATACACACATATATAAAAACATACAAACATATGCATACATACATGTAGACATGTAAATACATCGAAAAATACATAGGCAAGAAATAATATAAAAAGTTATAACAAAATACATATACAATCTATACACAATGCACTGCTTCAATGACAGAGAAAAGGCGCGGAAATAATAAGGAAATTCTAAAGGAATCAATAATAAATTTGGTAATTACAGTAAACGTTAAAACTTACATGTTATGTTGGTGTATTAATGCGGTGAAAAATGCTGGATGAATTATGAATTTTGGAGCGTCAACAAATAAACCCTTAGCTTTCGTCTAAAGATATACTTGGTAGGCGCTCCTTGGATAGGAGGAGGGAGATCATTCCAGCACTTGGACGCCGCAAACCTGAAACTTCCTCGGAAGGCCGCGGTCCTGTGAACAGGCACGACAGCCGTGGACCTTAATCTGCGCACGCGTTTGGGCCATTGGAGCTTCCTGTATAGGTAGGACGGCGTTTCATGCCGCATCACCCCAAACAGCAGAGTAGCGAGATGGAGGCGTCGGCGTGCAGACATGTTCAGCAGGCCAGCGGCGATCAAGTACGGAGTGACATGGGAACGAGGAGGGATATGAAAGCAAAAACGAGTGCATGCGTTTTGCACTCGTTGTATCAACCTCTTAGAACGGCCAGTAATGCAACCATCATACACGACATCACAATAATTTAATCTAGATAATATAAGCGACTCACAAAGTGTGACACGCAAATCGACACTAAGGTAATTACGTATATTATATAGATATTTAAGGCGATAGAAGCAGTTGCTGACAACTTTAATAATGTGGCTCTCAAAGCCGAGATTGTTTGCTTCTATCACCCGCTCTATTGGTTCGCCCATGATGGCTACATCACTTTCGGTCAGAGCTTCGAGACTATTACGGATTTGATGCTCAGACCCAAAAACCACATATCTGGACTTGCCCGGATTAAGAACCAAACAGTTCCTCTCCGACCAAGAGTAAACACGATCGAGGTCCGCATTGATGCTGTCCACTGCAGTAGACATGTCCAACGGCGAGCTGGAGAAGTAGAGCTGCAGATCGTCCGCGTACAGATAGTACCCGCTGCTCTCTATACTGTTAACAATGTCTGCGGTATACAATATAAACAGCAGGGGACCAAGGATTGAACCCTGCGGAACCCCCCTCGTCACAGGACGATGGCAAATGGCTTCTTGAGTGACTCCAAGTGTTTTTGCGAGTTCCTCTTGCATTTATGATGGATCTTCATCAAGCCTTGCCTCCAATTCCTCATCCTCAAACTTTGGTGGCGCTCCGGGTCGTTCCTCGTCTTCCAAAACAAAATTGCCACTTTTAAACCGTGCAAACCACTTCTGATACGTTCGTTCAGCTAAGGCATAAATTTCCTTTAAAATACGATGAATTTCGGCAGCCGTTTTCTTCATAGTGAAGTAATTCAATAAAACTCCCCGCAAAAACACATTTTTCGGTACAAAAGTTGACATTTTCGGAGCACACAGAAACTATATTGTTTGCACTTCAGCGAAATTACAGATACTGAAAAAGAAAGCCTAATGATGACACTTTAAAATGGCGGTGATGTCAGATGAAACAATGGAATAATAAACTAGTAATGACCTCTGTTAACAAAACCGCACGAACTTATTTGTACACCTCTGTATTACGCTTTCTCTTTATGAATGACAAAAAAAATTCGGATTTTTATTAATATTGTACTGTACCCTTTGAATATATCTCGCATATGAAACATTAATAATAGTATTACTCCTCTCTTTCAAAATATTATATTCGTACTCATCTCTCCTATTATTGTACTTTCTCATTCTTTGGCGACATTATTCCTTTTCATGCAAGTTTTTAATAAGATTTCTACTGTACCAGCATGGATATGAACTCTTATTATTAATTTGACGAGGAACCACCTCAGACACTATTTCCTGGACCAAGCAGTAAAAAACGTTTATGGTTTCATCCATCGTTAAGCATCTACCTAGTTCCTTGTCCCAATTTACTGCCATTAATCGTTTTCGAATCTCACGATAATCAGCTTTGAAAAAGTCGGTGTCTTAAACTCGATATTAATTTCGAGTGGAGGGTGAAACTCATCTACTTTTGCAATCACATCTTTCCCCAAAAGGAAGGTTAATATTTGCAAATACTAAATCCAGTATTTTGTTTTGTTTATTAAGTACGTGGTTGTACTGTTTTAGATCATTTGATGACATAAAGTCTATCAAAGTTTGATCTAACTAATTGGTTTTAAGTGCGTGTATGCAGAATTTTTAGTCCATTCCAAAAATCGTAAATTAAAATCGCCCAACAAAACTACACACTCTATTTTTGTCAATTATTAACTTTTTCAATGAAGTGTAAAATATGATCAATTTTAACGGGCGGTGGAAAGTAACTGGCACATATATGTAATTTTTTCAAGCTATTCCTATGATTATGTGGAAGATTAACGGTCACCCGTAAATCTTCGCACTTTGTTTCAAATGAAAAATTTCTATAAGTATTGATACTTTTTTGGACGGCTATGTTGCGGCAGTGGTGGAAGCAGGCCGAGCGCGCTAGTATGGAGCTGCGGTGGCTTTTATAGCTGCCGCCGCGGCCGTTCGTGCGAGCTCGTAATGATTCGCAGCGTTCGGAAGCCGTTTGGGTGAGGCAATATAGATGTTAGGCGTTACATTGCTCATATATTTAGTCAGGCGTTATTTTTTATTTTTCAACGCAGGCGAAGCCGCAAGAACCAGCTACTTGTTCTACTAATATATCAACAGTCAGTAAACGCGGCACCCATCGAGTGGAGAGCTTCTTCATGTTGGTGTAAGATATTGCGCAAACGTTCGTCTGAGATGCCTGCTATCTCCCTCACTTTTACTCTTCGATCGTTCAACACTATATCGTGGATTTTAGCAATAATCTCTGGAGTAGTGACCTCAACTGGGCGTCCTGGACGCACAGCGTCACTTGTGGTTGTACGACCACAGCGAAAATCAGTAAACCACTTATGAATCATTTTAATCGACGGAGCAGAGTCCCCATAATATTTATCAAGTTTTTTTTTCGTTTCCGTAATAGTTTATTTGCCCAAAAAATAATGTTTAATCAAGACACGAAATTCACTTTTCTCCATCTTTGCAAAAATTTATTCAATTATTTTCTTTAATGGCTGTCATAAAAAAACTAGTCCTTCAAAAGAGTTGTGAACAAGGAGGTTCCATGCAATTTGCGATAATTTTAATCCAAAATAGATTTTTATCAGACATATCACTTCGCCCTAGTAATCTAATCTTAAAATTTCAACAAATGTTTAAACTTAACATAGGTTTAGGATTTGTAGCAGTGACTGAGCATACTTCGTTTCACAGTCATAAATTGGGCAGCTCGTCTGGCTGCAGTAACAACCCTCTTACAGAAGACCACCGTGAAATAATTGTATGCCTGCTCTTGTGTTTGAGTGAGGGAGTAATGGATGTCAGAGTTCATTTGCCTATCACCACATTTAACTATGGTGTTGCTTGTGGTAACAGGTCGTCGCCTATTAATTTATTCTTCTTCTTGTGCACATAAATTTATTGTTGTGCAGATTAGACAATAGCTAGATGGCTGCAGTACACTTGATGGTAAGTACCATCAAGCCTATCTGTAGATTTTTAGATAAAAAATATCATTTTATGTCAAATAAAACATTAATGTGCCAAATTGTACAATTACATCATGAATATTTGACATCGTTGCTGGAAATTTAGCCACATGTTTTAATGCCGCGTTGACCACCAATTATACAAAGGTTTCAAGAATAAATTTTAATGAACCGTGAATGTAACTAATCATATAGTTAGAAATTTTTTTAAACGAATATAACATGTAATTACAAAATTTTACATCCAATAAAACTGTTTGGAGGGTCTCAAGGAGTTACATGGTGTAGTAATTAAAGAAATTATTAGTTCTAATTATGAAGTAAGTGGCTATAGACCACTTATGGGAGACACTTCTTTACTTCCGTTAAAGTTGCTAACATGTCGCTTGATCGATTATCGCAGACGTTCCATTGGAACTTCTTTTTTCTCCGGATTTTTGGGGTCTGGCCTGGAAAAAAGCCATCCAGATTTTACAAACTCTATTCTGTAATTATTTTGACGTTGACTCTCGGCATTTACAATACTTTATTGACAATAAACTTGTTATATACGCCACGGAAAATTGAATTTCTAGTTCAGGAGCTTATATTTTATTTCACCGAAATCGGGATAACTTGGAAGGGTCTTACTATGATAGTTCAAAGTGAAAACGTGATTGAGATATTGGATATACTCGATTCGGAAGGGTTTGCCGGTGAAGATGACAATACAAGAGATATCATTGAGAAAAACAAACACCTCTTCATAGTGTATCGTAAATTTTTTTCTATATTCTCAAATTTAGCCTACTGGTTTCTTGTAATAGTTCCTCTAGTACTATGTTTTGTTTTTATCAAAGACATTGATTTACCTATATGTAGATACTACTTCCTCAGTGTAGAATTTCGCAGCAAATATTTCTTTCATTTATACGCTTATCAAGCATTTGGTATGTTCGTCGGCATGATGATCAACGTCTTCGTCGACTCTCTGATTCCCGGATTAATATTTATGGCGATCACACAATTAAAAGCGCTCAATTATAGCTTACAAAATTTGAGAGTGGAAAACAAAGACAAGAACAAAAGCAATAAGGATAAAGAAGAAATTGAATTAAACAAACTTACCAAATGTTTAAAACATTACGAGGAAATATTACGGTAAATATCGACGGACTTGTAGCAGTTACAGGATATACTGCGTTTAGTAGTCATAAATTGTGCACCTCGTCTTGCCACAGTAACACACCCTTGTAGAAGATCATCAAATAGTTATATGTGCACTCTTGTGTTTGACTCAGTGCGTAATGGAGTCCATTTGCCTATCACCCCATTTCAGTATCTATAGCGTTACTCGTGTTAACAGACCGTCGCTTACTAACATAAGCTTGATGATATTCATTCATCATCAAATGGACCGTCAGCCTACCTGCCAACTTTTACATAAAATAAGAGCGAAACGAAGGCCTGTCAAAGCTGTACCTTGAACTTTTTTATGACACTGGATTTTTGCTTCAGATACTGCAATAAGGTTCAAAGTTTGTTTAGCTGGCTTATGCTCATACAATTCGGCATTTCGTCTTCCGTCATTTGCATAATGTTATCTTCTATTATATTTGTAAGTATCCAAAAGTTTTGTAGAAATTCAATGTGGGCTAAAGTGCATAAAATACAAGTATTATTTTATTGTATTTTACACAGGGAATGTCTGAACAATTCATAATATTCACGGTATTCTATACGAGTGCTATAGTCATGGAAATATTCGCGCCGTCGTATATGGGGTCACAGGTCACTTATGAGGTATTGTACCCGCCAATATTATTTAATTTAATTTTAAAACTATAAAAGTGCAAAGTATTTTAGTTCAAAATATTCCTTTTAATTTGTGTAAGACCATAAAATTACATTATTGTTTAGTCTCATTTACCCTCTAATTTTATGTCAAAGATTATCGTCAGTGATGGATTCTATAGCCAATCATAGGCAACGGTTACACGGTCAAGAAATATCACGATCCAATATCGTGATACAGAACTCAATATTTATTAACTTACACTTCACATTACACTATCAATATAATTGACTCCGATGTTCTCAGTCCAAAACAATTAATCCATCTCGATAGACGCGGGCAGAATAAAGCAATGAACCCAAAAAACAAAGCTTGTATCGCCATTATCATAGCTTTAAATGTGAGAGAAAAAAAAGGGAAACGTTGGTTTAAAAAGTGGATTTCAATGCGCGATAAATTTACGCATTTAAATTTAATAAACTAAATGCGCCCCAATGATACCGCCTCATTGCTTTTATATTTGTTTTTATAGAAATGATTAGTAACCTCCCATAGTTCAGGCAATATTTCTAAAGTAAGTATGAAATTTTTCAAAACAATGCCGTTAACTTCATTTTAGATATTGACGAGTATTAATGGATCGCTAAAAATCCAGACTTTTTGTCAATATTCTTGCTATCGTGTTTAGACGTCAATATTTACTGACATACTGACATTGACTGTAAGCTGTTCATTAGCTCACCTACGAACTGTATATTTTAATGTTAAACTTGTCATAATAATAATATCTCAAATTTTCAGAGTACACGTCTGTCGCATGCCGCGTATTGCAGTGCGTGGTGCGACCGCTCTCCGCGGTACAAGGGGCATCTGATGCTCTTTTTGGAGCGCACCAAGAGGCCCATAAGCATATCAGCATTAGGACTCTTCCCGCTCTCCCTACAGAGTTTCACCTCGGTACGTGCCAACCTTACTTCATAATTATAATTATTTTTATAGTAAGTTTCTTCGCCAGGAGGACACTCACGCTATAGCGGTCTAAAGAAAATCTAAAATTAAAAATAGATAAATACCTCATAAGTGGAAGGTGAAACAAAAGTCGGAAGTAGTGGGTGCAGCGGTGCGCAAAACATAAATTAATCAGTGATTGAGAGAATAATTATCATAATAATATACATCTTTAAAACAAGTAAAATTACCTCAAAATTACCCATTAAAAACCTCAAGAAAAAGTTGGTCCAGGTCTGTTGGAAATTCTTCCATTCCATTCTTCCATTTGGAAGAATTTCCAACAGACCTGGGCCATCATCCCGGAAATCTACAACTCATATGGATACCGGCCGAGAAAACCTACATTCTACTATTAGTTTACAGTCAACACGCGTTTATCTTATTATCAATTAAGCATACAAAAGTGAACCTTATCACCGTTACAATACTCCTGTTTGGAATAAAAGAAAACAAACAATAAAAGCTGAATTTGGGGAAAATAATAACGGAAAAAATTTACTGTTACTTTGGCTTAAACCTACGAGAGCACGAAATTATGAATACCTATAGAATTGGAAAAATAAAAAGTACGCCTCGACCTTAATAAAAAGTTAAGGTGGATTTGTAATTACATCGGGCCATGCTCCGGCCGTGCTTTAGCCGGTATTCATAGTATGCTTTTGTATGAATCAATTCATACTTCACCGGGCCGTGTCCGTGCCACAGGTCGAGCTCACGGCCCGGTGGCGGCACGGTGTAATATGAAATCATCCTTATCCTTATCCATAATAATCCTTTATCCTAATTTCACATCCTTTATCCTAATTTCATTGGTGACTGGATGAAAATGAAAATATTGGGATCCAAAAATAAACTACCTCAAGTCATTAATTATTATATGTGAAAGTAGACTACTCTAAGGAAATACTAGAAATACGTAAAGCAATACAACCAAAGATTGAAGAGGAACCAAAGAAAGGTAACATAGCATACCTAAAATAAATTAATAGTTAAGAACCAAATAGATCTCTCTTTATCTCACAATCTTAGAAAACCACATAGAGAAAAAATATCGTACGTAGCTTCGAAGAAAGCCAATATAACCATTGCGTACCAGTACATGGCACGTGCGAGATCAAACTCATTGAGAGAGAAGATCGTAGCATAGTAATAAACGTACACTCCAATCACAAGCGGAACAACATCAACAACCAAAACCATTATAGTACAAATCAACAACAAACAACCAAGAAAAGTACTTTTCCAAGTTGGCTGGTCCCCGCGAGGGAAAGCGACCAAAACCCTCCAGTAAAAACAGAGTTACTCAAAAAACGTTACACATTGGAACATTTAATGTCAGATCATTAGCATTCACAACAATAAACATAGTACTCGTGTATTCATTAGAAAAAAGTAAAAATTGACATTTTTATTTGGTATAATGGCTAAGCCTAGAAAATTTATGAAGGCAAAGACAAATAATAAATTGTGTAAATAGTACAAAATCATAAGTGAAGCTCAGTATTGTATATTAAAAGACGCATGTAATATTTAAATGATGGGAAATAATAAATATTTAAATGATGGGGAATAATAATAGCCCGCAAGGATACGCCTTGCGGGCTACTATCAAAATATTAATAACAGTTTTGAGGAAATTTAACCATTTTTTTTATTTACTTCTATTTTAACAAAAACCTAGAGCACTATTAATTTTGACAAAACATTTTAATACAGCGAAATATCAATTACAATTCTGAATTTAGCTAAAAACTTTAGAACAATATATTTAGTTACTAACTTACTTAATATTACTAAAAACAATGTTGACAATTTTACTTTAAAATGGTATGTCTTTCTGCTTGTGTATTTTTATTATCATCGTTAGTATCGATCATTACGGCCTGTACCTACCTATATTTCACAAAATAAATTAATTTTTACTCCTAGTAATAACATATCTTTTCAAATGAGTCTGAAACTATATTATTAACACCATTAAACATTTTTGAACATGTTTTCGTAGGTAACAAAAGTTCGATGTTCCCTCAATATGGTCTGAACAATGATCAAAAAATTCCCGCTCTTGTAACGTTATGTTTTATGTTCAAAAGAAATTATAACTGTTTGGTTTTAAAGCGTAAAATAAACAAATAAACAATAATATTACAACACATAACATATTATTTCAATCAGGTGGAATAATATAAACCTATTCAAAAATAGGTTGACATCGCGAATTAAAATTGTGCTTTATACTTATATATAAGAGTCTAGTAAAACTGTGTTTTTAATGAATTGTGGTAATATATATTTTTTAATAATTAATCTTTATTTCAGATCTGCAAAACTGCGTACTCATTCTTCGCTTTAGTCCGCAATGTTCAGATGCGTCAAAATGCCCAATAGAAATATGCATTCAATTCTTACACAAAACATATGTAGAGAAGCAAAGCATTGTAAGCATATTTGCAAAACCAACATGAAAGCTTATCGTAGATGTAATCTGTGTTAGTGGAGCACAGTATGAATTTTTGGGGGAAAACTTTTTTAATAATACTTAAAAGTTTTTGCGAAGCTTTGCAAACTGTGCATGGCGAACTTAGTCCCATAGTTAATTAAACTATCCGGTAAGACTGTTAGGAATTGTGCAAGCTGATCTTCGTGTAACAAGGTAATGGTCTAAAATTTCTCCGCTTCTGTTATCATCGAATCTCTTCATAGAATTCATATCTATACATAATTATATTAAAATCATAAACGATCCGTGCCTGTACATTAAATTAAATTTTTTATCTATACGTTGTACTTATGTTATCAAGGTCAAAAAATTGTTTTTAAATTTGTTTAAACGCATGGTTTGTTTTTGGAGTTTACACCTTTTATATAAGGAGCCCGGTATTTTTAATGTCCATTTTTTAATGTCGTGTTTAGTCACTCAAACTATGCGTCAAACTCAGTGGTGTGTCGTACACTCAAGTGTTACAATAAGAATTTTATGTCTATTGATGTTTTTAGCCATAGTAAAGCTTCTTTTAAAAAACAAGTAACTTTAGCTCTTAAAGGTGGAACACATAAATAATGCTACACACACTAGCACTACTCATTCATAAAAACACACACATATAAACTTACATTCACACACATAAAAAATTTACATGTTTTCGAATGCATGCTTGTTATCGGTTCTGAATCATTATTATCAACATTTTTCTGAATTCCTTTTTGTTTCTCATATATTTTTTTTCTTTAATGATCTTGTTGACTTATTAATTATTAATTATTTTTTTAAATTGTAATTATTTTTTTTCTTTAATTTTTTTTTTTCTCTAAATGTTTCTTATTCTAAAATTATCTGTTTCCGTTTTAAGCGATACTTGTATACAAAATTTTGAAATATGAATTATGAATCTGTTATTGGCTTTAAGGAAAGAATAATTTTCTATTATAATTATAAGTAATTGAGAGCTGTTGATTCTGTAATAATAATAATAATAAAAAAAAAATATTAATACATGGCCTCCAACGAGGCAGGCATCAAACAAAAACACACAACAAAGAACAAAGAAAAGCAACACATGGCAGATGCCGCCGCAATTATGGGAGGCACAGCTTGCACCAATGAAAAGTCCAGAGTAACATCTTAATAGTAATGTAACGACAGTAATATGCACATACATTGTATTGCTTGGTGTATGTATCAGTGTATGCACTCAGTGCGTCTGGCGGTCCCGATCCTGTCGGTTGTGTGTTAATTAATAATCAATAAATTGTGTGATTAACTATACTCTGTATTGGTCATTTCACCAACCCTTCGGGACGCGCGAGACCCTCACATTGGTGACCCTCGACAGTATATAACGCGGTAAATTATGACCAACATAGAAAAATCAGTAATTAATATTTAAATAATAAAAGTGGACTGTGAACTTATAAGTGACGGTGCGAGCGCGTGTGCATTTAGCTGACAAGACTTTTCGGTCGAAGGCGTGAAAAAGGGTAGAGTCACATTGCTAGTGATACTTACTCATAAACACGATGAATCCTAATGTGGGTATACCGGCGGCCGGACCAGCTTCCATCATGTATAAGGAAGAACTGGTTGTGTGTTAAGTGCCGGGATAAAAAGCGAAAAACCGACGATACCCCGATACGAAGTGCTTATCATCCTGAAATAACGTCTCCTAGGAGTAGCCCGAGTATCTCCCATGTCACGCTAAGAGCCAAGAAGAAGCCGCGCTCGTTCTCCGATAGTGAGAACAATAGTGAAAACGATAGTGTTAGGAATTATGTGACGGAAGACTCGCTCAGGAACATCTTGCAACAGGAGATGTCCTCAATTTTGAATAGAACTATCAGGAATATAATGGCTGAACATCTCAATAATTTTAAGCACCAAATAGATAGCTTGCAGGAATCTATGTCTTTTTTTAATAAGCAATATGAAGACATCAAGACATAGATGAAAAAAGCTTATTATTGAGAAGTTGGAGAAGGAAAATTAAGCTCTCCACAACACGGTTGCGGACCTCGCAAACAGGATGAATCTGTGTGAACAATATTTGCGCGAGAGCAACATCGAAATAAATGGTGTGCCTGAGAAACAGATCTGAAAATCTGCCTAATACTGTCGCTAATTTGGGCAGGGTTGTGGGATATCCGCTCAACGATGATGACTTATTAAGTGTGGTTCGAGTAGCGAAACTTAATAAAGATGACAAAAGACCACGCGCTATTGTTGCTAAGTTGCGCAGTCCTCGTCATCGTGACAACATTATTGCCGCTGTTACTGACTACAACAGGAAAAATGCCAGTGAGAAACTGTCAACGCGTCACCTTGGTATGGGGGGCAGTCAAGCTCCGGTTTTCGTCTCAGAACACCTAACGCCTAGTAACAAGCACTTACACGCCTTGGCTCGGAAAAAAGCTAAGGAAACAAATTATAAGTTCGTATGGGTCCGTAGCGGTAAGATTTTTGTACGCAAAGATGAAAAATGTCAAGCAATCGTTATTAAAAATATTGATAGTCTTAAGCTAATGTTGTAGGGTTTTTGAATTTTATTTGAGCGACATGTAAGTGTATTTATAGATAAAAAATGTTCAACATATATTATCAAAATGTTCGTGGTATTAGGACCAAGACTGCTGATGTTTACCGGAATGTTTTGCTGACTAATCATGATGTTATAGTATTCACTGAAACGTGGTTAAATTCTACAGTTTTCGACATCGAATTTGTTGATTCCTCATACAGTGTCTATCGTAGGGACCGTCTATGTGCGTGTAAAGATAATGTTACCATAGGCAATAGACGGAAGGGCTTGAGGTTGGATGGCGGGGGTGTCATGATAGCAGTTAAAAAAACTTTTATGTCCAACCGAGTTCGTAGCTGGGACACCAATGTCAACACCAATGTCGAAGATTTATGGGTAACAGTGCAAATCACTATTGGTGGTATTACTAAGAAAATTGCTGTCTGTGCTGTATACATGCCGCCGCCGGCTGGTCTTGAGACTCTGTCCGTTTTCCTCAACAATGCCAATAACGTGTTGGGTCTTGTAGATGACGTGATAATTCTGGGTGACTTTAATCTTGGTTCGATTACCTGGACTAAGAATGACAATGATTTATTTGCTATGCCTCTCATTTGTAATGATCAATTAGGTAATACACTGATTGATTTCATGTCATATAATAATTTGAAACAACTAAACTTTATCAAAAACAATGATCAAAAATTGCTTGACTTGGTGCTTTGTAACATATCAAATGCTTTTGTATGTATGCCGTTGGACACCTTGTCTAGATTAGATTCTTACCACCCTCCATTGCTATTGGTTGTACCCTCCTTGGAACCTAAATATTTAGTACCCGCTAAGCGGTATGATCTAAACTTTTTCAAGGCTAATTATGATAAAATTGTATCGGAACTCCGCGGTGTTGATTGGCAACAGGTTTTGGCTTGTAGCCATGTAAATGCAGCGGTATCTGTTTTTTACGATGAACTTAGCCGTATAATTGAGAAATTTGTGCCGAAACGTAAGCCTAAGAGGTCACAGTATCCAATATGGTTTTCCAAAACGCTCGTGAAAATGTTAGCCGAGAAGGAGAAGAGTAGGATGAGATATCGTAGATACAAGAATCCGCGGGACGATATTGAATATCAAATTCTTCGAACTCGTTGTCATAACGTGTACGCTGAATGTCGTTATACGTATATGCAACAGACTGAGGTAGATTTAAAAAATAATCCTAGATCTTTTTGGCGGTATCTTGGTAAAAAACGTCATGAAACCGCGTCTCTCCCTTCTTCTATGTATTTAAAGAATGTAACGACGGATGATGGTTGCAAGATAGCTAACTTATTTGCTAATAATTTTTCTTCAGTATTTAGTAACGACGTTTCACCGAACTATTCTTTTCCCTCGCAAACTCACTTATCACTCTCTCACATTAGTTTCACGGAAAGAGAGATACTTAGAGGAATTAAAAAGCTTGATGTCAATAAGGGTTCTGGTCCAGACGGCATTCCTCCACTATTTATTAAAAGATGTGGCATGGCCTTGTCTTACCCCCTGTCCCTGATATTCAATAAATCACTAGCTGATGGGGTCTTTCCTGTCAGATGGAAGAGTGCGAGGGTGGTACCGGTTTTTAAGAAGGGAGATCCGGAGTGCATAGTTAATTACCGCCCCATATCCATATTGTCCTCTATCCCAAAGCTTTTTGAATCCCTCGTTTGCCCGCTAATAACACAACATATTAAGGGTAGTATCACAACCTGCCAGCACGGTTTCTCCAGGGGTCGGTCGGTACAAACGAATTTGACTTCTTTTGTTACAGATATTTGTTTAGAGCTGGATAAAGGTCGGGAAGTGGATGCTATCTACACTGATTTTAGTAGCGCGTTTGATAGGGTAAATCACTCTATTCTCAGTAATAAACTAGAGGCCTGCGGTATTCACGGATCATTGCTCTGTTGGCTTAACTGTTATCTCAGGAATCGAACACAAACTGTAGTTGTAAAAGGATATGAGTCAAACAAATATCAGAGCGAATCCGGTGTGCCGCAGGGTTCTCATCTGGGGCCAATCTTGTTTCTCCTGTTTATAAACGATATAACCTCGGTGATACTCCATAGTAAGTTTTCCTTGTTCGCTGACGACCTAAAAATATACAGAACTACAGACACTATTGAGGACGTCGAACTTCTTCAAAGTGACACCAATAGAATTAACGAGTGGTGTAACGTAAATTGTATGGACCTTAACATAAAGAAATGTAATCATATCAAATTTTCACGAAAAAAGAAACCCCTTACCACTCTTTATAAAATCAATGACAACTCTATACAGAGGGTTATGGAGGTGCGTGACTTGGGTATTTTATTAAACAGTGAGTTAAAACTTACTTCTCACGTTGATGCCATAGTCAAGAAGGCAGCTCGTTTGATGGGGTTCATAAAACGCAATACTAAAGGATTTCAAATAAAAATAAAAATTTTAATATATAACGCGTTGATTCGTAGTCACTTGGAATATGCTAGTGTGGTCTGGAACCCATTCTATGCCACGCATACCCAAAGACTGGAGGGTATACAGCGTGATTTTACAAGGCATCTAGCTTACATGTCCCGGGGGTTTTCGCACAGGCAACCATATAATCAGCGACTTCAGTTCCTCAAAATGGTATCTCTGTGTGATCGCAGAAAACTCTTAGATCTTATATTCCTTTACAAGATTTTGCACGGACTGGCAGACTCGCCGTCTATCCTATCAGAGCTTGGTTTTTGCGTTCCACGTAAGGTGCCCAGAAATCCCGTGTATAAAGTGTTTGCATGTCTAACTTGCAGAACAAATATTGGCCGCAATGCTCCCATAGTTAGGATCAAAAATCAATTCAATTCAATGTGTAGACTTGATCCTCAGATTGACATAAACCATGACAGTTTAGCAGTCTTTCGTCGTAAGATACAGAAATGCATACCATCTTTCAGGAATGTTGAATGATCTTTACTTAATGATTGTATATATCGTCTACTTAATATTATATACCATTTATGTATTTTAAATTGTATCTGTTTGCAGATTCCGTTGTCTGCTTTGAGTCTGTAACTATTTTAATTATAACTTTGGATATTAGCATAAGTACTCTTATATTTTATATTTTATTCTATAAACCTTTAGGGTCGATTATAAATTTGTAAATTGGAACCTATAATTGGAACTCACATCAGACTATGACCGAATGTGAATTTTATTATTATATGATTGTTGTGTTTTCTGTTGGTGTACCTATCAAAATAAATAAATAAATAAATAAAAAGGAGGAACGCAGTGAAATAGCGGCTGTTACAGGGACGTCACGTATTCCAGAATTTTGGACCGACCAACCCAGACTTTGGTTTGTACAAGTGGATGCTGTATTGGTACCTCAAAAATTAGGTGATGAAGCCAAATATAACATTGTAATCACAAAGCTGGGCAAAGAAGTGGTTCAACAGGTAAGCGATTTATTAATTACTCCACCAGAAGCTAACGAATATGACTCGTTAAAGTCAAGGTTGTTAGAAGTTGATGAGGAAACAGAGAGTAGAAAAATTCAAAAGTTACTGTCCGAAACCGAATTAGGAGAACAAAAGCCGTCGCAGCTACTCAGAAGGATGAAAGATCTAGCTAGAGCAAAAATACCAGACGAAACGCTCCAAATTCTTTAGCTCAGGCATTTACCAGCAAGTGTGCGAGGAGTGCTAGCAGTCACAGAGACAAAAGATTTAGCGGGATTGGCAGTAGTAGCGGATAAAATAATGGAAACGACTAGACCAATAGACATAGCTGCTGTAGGACAATCAAAGGACCTATCCGATCTACTTGCAGAAGTAAGGAGGTTGTCTGAAGAGGTATCGCGGCTGAAAATGGGACAGAGGCAAGCACGTTCCCCTTGGAGAGGGCGACACCAAAAGAGGGAACGCAAGTCAGCGATGGGGCGAAACAAAAATAGTGTTGATTGGCTATGTTTTTATCATTTTAAATATAAGAATAATGCAAAGAAATGCCTAAACCCATGCAATTGGGACAAGTTGAAGCAGACAGAGGTACCATCGGGAAACTAGGCTCGACACAAATCCAGGCGGAGGTTTGTGTTAGGCAGCAGTCACGCCGCCTTAGTGTCGTCGATAGAAAAAGTGAATTGTGTTTCTTAGTTGATACTGGTGCAGTTGTGTCGGTGCTGCCACGTTTTTTAACCAGTGTTAGTGCAGATAAGCGTACAGACTATAAGCTGTTTGCAGCTAATGGGACTGAGATAAACACCTACGGAATTAAGACATTGACTTTAGATCTAGGACTTTAAATGGGACTTTGTTATCGCATCAGTAAAACAACCGATCCTAGGAGTAGATTTTTTGAGTTACTATGGACTTTTGATAGATATAAGAAGTAGAAGATTAGTTGATAAAGAAACTGGTTTAAATTGTGTAGCTAGTATAGTTAGTAATAAGTGTGCGGTAGTTAAAACAGTAGATAGTAAGCATCCATTTGGTGAATTACTTGGTAACTACCCTAATATAACCAAACCTATATCGTTTAAGGATGCTAAGGTTACGCATAATGTTTACCATCATATTGAGACTAGTGGTCCTCCAGTGTTTGCTCGCGCAAGACCCTTACCTCCACATCGTTACAGTAAGGTGAAGGAGGAATTTAGGATAATGATGGAAATGGGAATATGCCGACCATCAAAAAGCGCATGGGCTAGTCCCTTACATGTCGTAGCGAAAAAGGATGGGGGAATACGGCCAGTAGGAGATTATAGGAAATTAAACGCCATCACTAAGCCTGACCGTTATCCAATTCCTCGCCTACAGGACTTTACTTACCTAATAAATGGGAAGAAGGTCAGCCGAATAGATGTAAATCGAGCCTATCATTTTATCCCAATAGCGGAAGAAGACATAGCTAAAACAGCAATAATAACTCCATTCGGATTATTGGAATTCCCCAGACTTAACTTTGGACTTAGAGGGGCAGCGCAAACCTTTCAAAGATTCATGAACCACACGGTTCTGCAGGGCTTGGATTTCTTGTTTTCATACGTTGACGATGTAATTATTGCGTCAGAAACGCTGGCCGAGCACAGAGAAATTTTGCAAAAGGTGTTCGAAAGATTCGAGGAAATAGGTCTTACCATTAATGTTTCTAAGTCTTGTTTTGGACAATCGAAGCTAGAATTTTTAGGATACGAAGTTTCCACGGAAGGGCTTCGACCATTACCTGAAAAGATTAAGGTTATTGGGATTTTTGGGGATGGTCAACTTTTATAGACCTCATGTACCAAACGCGGCAAGAAATCAGTCAGTTTTAAATGAATATTACACAACTCGAAAAAGCACGATCAGACACCTATCGTATGGACGGAAAAGGCCGAACAAACTTTTGAGCAGTGTAAAAATGACCCAGCGCTGATTCTACCTTAGCGTTGATGACAGACTGTTCAGGTACCTGTGCTGGAGCTGTACTCCAACAGAAGGTTGGTAGGGAATGGAAAAATATTCAACATACGACAGGGAATAACTTGCTATATACTTGGCGATAATTCACTTTCGTAAATATATAGAAGGTCGAGATCTAGTGATACATACAGATCACAAACTTTTAATATATGCCTTCACCAAGGTAAATTCCGACAAGGAAACTCCGAGGCGTACCAGGCAATTAGCTTTCATCAGTGAATTTACCACTACAATAAGGCACATCAGTGGAAGCGAAAATATTGTCATATATTGTCCGACAAGCTTAGATTATGACCAAGTAGCTGAAGCTCAAGAGGTCGACGAGTATCTGAAAAGTACTCTAAGTACAAACGCTGAGGGTAAGTTTAAAAAGATAATGTTACCCTCAAGCGACAACGTAGTATATTGTCATATTTCTGAGAATAAGATAAGACCATATCCTCCAGAAACATTCAAATATAACGCTTTTCTGGCAGTACATAACTTGAGCCACCCTAGCATACGTACGACATGCAGGATGGTGCAAGATAGATTTTACTGGCCAGAAATGAATAAAGATTTGATTGAGCATGTCCATGTAGACATTATTGGACCATTACCCGTAACGGCAGAGGGATACAAATACTGCGTGACTCTGATAGATAGAGCCACACGCTGGCCGGAAGCTTTTCCACTAAAAGAGATCACGGCAGAGGCAGTGTCAAAGACCATTTACGAAGGATGGATAGCGAGATTTGGGTGTCCAATCAAGCTGACGAGCGATCAAGGTGGCCAGTTTGAGAGTACCTTATTCACCCAATTGATGAATAACCTCGGTATCAAAAAGACACGCACCACTGCTTATCACCCACAGAGCAATGGGTTAGTGGAACGGTGGAAAAAATCCTTAAAAGTTGCGCTAGCCATTAGAATTCAGTCTACAAAATCGTGGATAGATGAATTGCCGACTACCTTGTTAGGTTTGCGTGCTGCTTTATAAAGCGATACGGGAGTGAGCGTTGCAGAGTTAGTGTATGGATGTACTCTACGCTTACCTAGTGACTTATATGATAGTGATAAACATAATAATGTAGGAGATGAGAACGAGTTTGTTAAAAGGTTAAGTAAGACTATTGAAAAACTTAAACCTTGCAATATAACACACAGATCGAATAAAACTCTTTTTGTACATAAAGATCTGAACGAATGTTCTCGTGTATTTTTAAGAAATGATTTTGTACACAGACCCCTAAGACCTACTTATAGAGGACCTTACAAAGTCATTGAAAGAGGACCTAAAATATACGTCATTGAAGTTAACGGAAATAAGTTGCGAGTGTCCATAGATCGATTAAAACCTGCCTATATTCTAGATATACAAGACAACTTTAAAGAAGGTCAATAATATTGGTAAGGAACAGGTTAGTGATAGTAAAACTGAGAAAATCATTCCTAAGGACATTGACAAAAAACAATGTCACAAGGTAGTAAGAACCTCTAGAAGTGGTCGAATAATAAAAGAACCGGTTAGATTTATGTGTTAGCTTATATAATTAAATGTATACAACAAAAAATAGTAAAAATAATACAACATGTAGGTAGGGTACCGCTCATACTAGGACCATACCTCATTGTCATTTTTATTGTATGAAAAGAAACAATGCTGACGTTAGTTCGTGGTATTATATCGCAATAAGTAGGCTAAAGATAAATAAAAGCATTCGGGCACGTATTGCGAAACGTATGAAATTAATATATCGCACCTTTAATCAAAAAACGAAATAACTCAAAATTTGTGTTTTTCGAGATTTCACAATAAACCGAATTAAAATAATCTGGAGGATACGTTCAATCAAACAGCCGTATCGATACGATGAAAACGACAGAGATAGGTGACGTGCGTTCCCTTTTCCATTTATGCTTGTGAACAAGTCGGTACTGGTAAAGAGACTGGGTTCAGTATTGCGCCGGACTTGCTCAAGGTAAGGTCACGGAAGAAAGTTCGAAAATCGAAATAAAACCTAATAAGGCGGTATTTTACGAACAGGTAATTACGTATTGTTAACCTTAAATTTATCAAAAAGTGCATCGTTTTAGAGTTCTTTCACTTTATTAGTTAAACCAAAAAAAAATCCTATCGTAAAATTATGACTTAATTCATTTTTGTTGAAATTATATCTTTGTTTTTTAAAATAATTTCAAGTTGATGCAGTTTAATAATAAAGCGTTTTAACAAAACTTCAATAAATAAGTATTATTTCATTATTTTACTACTGTCAATCGGGAAAATATAAGTTTTTAGTTATGTTCTTGTTTATTATAAATTTTTTAGATAATGTTTATCTTGCATAAAGAGTTATTTTGGTTTTTTGATAAAATTGTGAACTAAACGTCTGTTTTGAAATTTCAAAACAATTTTATGATAATATTCTATTCCCATAAAATCATTTTGTCCTGACTGATTAACAACCCACAGCCAAAACTACTAATTCTAGAAAGCTGAAATTTGGAACACAAGTTTATTTTATAACATAAGCATCCGCTAAAAAATGACTTGAAAATTTAAATTTCATGCAAAACCGGAAGCGGTTCCCTCGTAATATAATGAATTATCCCTCATAATTAATGAATTAAAAATCATTGTTCTGGTTTTAGTATGCATTCAAGGACGAAAAAGATATTGGGTTTAGTTATGGAAAACCCGAATTATAATAATATACCTAATACTTCACCGGATCACGCATTGAATAATCATAATAATGACAATAAGAATTCTATTAATGAGGTAGGTACTTAATACTATTGGTAATTTCTATTTTATATTATATCCCCTCAAATTGAGCGTCTCCTTGCTTTCTTGAATAGAACCACAAAATATTAATTTAGGTTTTCTATCAATAAATTCTAGTAGGTAGCTTGAAGTCAGAAAGATGGTAATATTACGAAATGTATGATGGAAATTCGATTAGAATAACATTAAATTATTTTTATATTAATACTCATAACTTGTCTCCTTTATTTATTACTACATTTACTTTATTATTTTAGCACCAAAAGGAAAATAGTTTCCCTGCTAAAATAGACGAAGAGGTTAAAATTGAAAAAGTAATTGAAGTGGCTGTAGCAGTAAGTAGAAATCAATTACAGAATGATTAGTTATTACCTGAATGATAATTATGTTTTAGTTTCCTTATAAGTATAATAATATTATGTTTATTTACATTTTATTTTTATTAATTACAGAAATATCATATTGAAAACACGCATCCTAATAAAAGTCTAGTACCTTATTACGACAGTGATATTACTTTATCCGATAATGAAGATACTACACGCAACATTACTACGGAGGCTGAATACAAAAATGAAATTGGTCATGTCTGTCAATCGTCGTCAACTAGTTCATCATCCTCAAATTCATCTTCGAGTTCATCCTCCTCTGACCAAACATCGTCAAGTTCAGACTCTGATAGTTCGCAATCTACACAACAAGCAAATCCACGATCAACTGTGACTAATCACGTGACTGTCGAAGAGACAGACGTCGATGAAATTATTGAAAATACTCCTCCGCAGCAGCCTATTGAGAATACTAGAAACTGGAATGTAAGTTAATTACTCCTGACAGTGCAGGCTTTGCCATTATTTCAACTGTTAACTTAAAATTTACCTAGTTATATATTTCACAGGAATTAAATCGTCATCCCAGGTCAAAGAAGATAACAAATTATTCTACATCTCCTATGTATACCGACGAAAGCGACGTCGAATTGAGTGACACTGATCCAACATTTGTAAGCACAGAAAGAAAGAAAAGAAACTATTTTTTTGACCAACCGGGCTCTTCTTCCACCAGCTCTTCAAATTCAGAACGGATTAGAAATCGTGCACCTAAAGGGCGCAAACGTACCAAAAATACTCCTCAATGGAAACAAAATAAAAATAAACGATTGCGTAATACGGGAAAATCATATATATCTATGTCGAAAACAAGAAAGAGTATTTCAGCTCGACGCCTTAATGAACCTTGCACCGAAAAATGTAGGTTTAAATGCACAACAAACATTAATACAGAAAACAGATATGATCTTTTTTGCAAGTTTTGGAATTTAGGCGATTTGGCAAAGCAAAGGGCTTTCATATGTGCAAGCATGATTGATATTAAGCCTAAATACAAATACACTAATGCCGAGAGACCCAGAAATAATAACAAGGCATTCTATTTTACAGTCGACGGAACTTCAATCAGAGTGTGTAAAACTTTTTATAAAGCCACTCTGGACATATCTGATCGCATGATACTTACAGTTCAAAATAAAATGAAAGAAAACCATTATACACTAAATGATCTAAGAGGAAGACACCATAGTCATAGAAAAATTGATGCCGAATTACGAGCTGCAATCATGGAGCACATCAATTGTATCCCTAAAATTGAATCGCACTATTTACGAGCTTCTACAACAAAACAATATATAGAAGGTAGCAAAACAATTAAAGATTTGTATAACGATTTTAAAGCAAAGCAACAAGAGGACAATAAAGATCCAGGTACATATATTACTTACTATAAAATATTTACTACGGAATTCAACATCTCATTTTTCCAACCTAAAAAGGATCAGTGTGATCTGTGCAACTCCTATTACAATTCTAATGCAGACCAAAAAAAAGACCTAGAAGAAAAATACCAAAAACACATTGACGAGAAGAATTACAGTAGAATTGAAAAACTTAGTGACCGTAAGAAAGTAAACAAAAATATCAGAGTAGCTGTTTATGATTTAGAAGCGGTGCTGCAGTGTCCAAAAGGTGATACTTCCTCCTTTTACTATAAGTCGAAACTTAATTGTTATAATTTAACCATTACCGAATTAACACCAGAAGAATCCAAAGTGGCCTACAAAAATGTTCACTGCTATTTTTGGTCAGAGTGTGATGCAAAGCGCGGTGCTATAGAGATTGGTTCATGTGTATGGGCATATTTAAAAGCTCTAAGCGATGAAAACTATGACGAAAAAGAGGTGATCTTCTATTCAGATAATTGCTGCGGGCAAAATAAAAATAAATACATAATATCTTTATATTTATATGCAGTGCAAATATTAAGAATAAAGAGCATAACACATAAATTTTTAATAAGAGGACATACACAGAACGAGGCTGATAGCGTGCATAGCCTCATCGAAAAGGAAATTAAGAAAAACTTAAAATCTGGTCCAATATATACACCTGACCAATACATAGCTGTGATTAAAAATGCTAAAAAGTCTAAACCTCCATTAACTGTGCACGAGATGAATTTTGAATCATTTTATGATTTAAAAATGCTACAAGAAGAATGGGGATATAATTATACAATCAATTCAGATGGACACAATGTAAATTGGAACGAAATAAAAATTTTCAAAATAACTAAAGAGAACCCTACCATATTCTTTTATAAAACGTCGTATAAAGATGACAACTACAAAGAAGTTAATGTAAGAAACAAGAGGAAGAAAATGAAATCAACAACAGAAATAACACTTCAAACGGCTTACTCCAGTAAACAACAAATAAGTGAAAACAAGAAGAAAGATTTAAAAGAACTAATAAAAAAAGCATTAATTCCGTCTTATTATGCTGACTTTTATAATTCTATATTTTAAGTTTCTGATACTTGACTTTTTAGAAGCTTTTGTTTATTTTATAGTGAGATAATCTCACTATAAAACTTTAGGAATATTTTTTTTGTTATTCTTTTTAATGGAAGCTTTTCAAAGATTGAAAAGAAAGAAGACTTAGTTTTGTTACGTTTTATTTTATAATTACTTCTTAAGCCTAATGTCATAAAACAATAATTGTCTGCAAAGTGCATTTATTCAATAAAGTGTATAATAATCATCAAAACACAATGTTTTTTATTTTTAAATTTGAAATGGACCCTAGTAAAAATTTGTGAATTGAAATTAATATAGAAACAATTTAAAATATTCCTCTAAGAGTTTATGTTTCTTAAATTAACACTGCAAGAAAACTAAATATTTCACTATCTTGTAATATGATTTTAATATAAAACTGCATCATTCATAATTACTCCGTCTGTTTTAAATATATTTGATTACATTTTTTATTGAAAAGTGAAATAAATACGAACTTTTTTTAAAAACCTTATTTAAAATGTCTTAATGTTAACTACCATGATTCTTTTGTAACATTCTGTATAGTTTATTAATTATACTACCTTTTTCTGCTTTTAGAATTGACCTAACACATTTCTAATAATTTTTGTGATAACTTGAAGTTGTTTGTATTGATAAGTAAAACTTTAAACGCGATTTCCCAAAAAATGTAAATTTTGAGTTATTTCGTTTTTTGAATAAAGGTGCGATATCGTCGCTGTTAAATTAAACCGGCATATGTGCAAAAATTGAGTTTTTGAGTTGTTGGTGTCAAAAAATTTCTTTTTTTCCGGCCTATTTTTATGTCGAACCGGCATATCGTATAGTTGAATAAAAATCCGTCAAATAGCTTTGTGCCGGTATGCATTTACGCGGGAATAGCCATTTTGTTTATCAGAAGACAGATCTATTGCACAATACGCCAGTCGCTTCAAAACCTTCAAGAAGGAAATACATCCATCGTGTAAGTAAAACTGAATTATCTCTCAATAGTACATTTTTTATTATTACCCAGATATGACTTATTGGCAGATAATCCGGTTTGCGCTTTACATTAATACGATTATAGCAGCCTCAACTAAAACAAACTGGCTTATTTGCCAAAATGTCGATTTCCGGGTAAATTTTCTCTCGGTGAATAAAACAAAATGTTAATTAAAACCGAAATATGTTTATTTAATTCAATTTGAATTGTATGAAAACAAAATTTCATGTAATGTTTTTGAAGATATGCCGGTTTATTTTATTCTTACGTATTGTTATGCAAGATGTTTTACGGCTTATGAGGCTCAAAATTGAGCCTTGTAGGTAGATACTTAAACTGACTACCACATAGCTTTAATATTTTACAATTAGAGACTGAAAACCACGTTTCCCCATATATAATTATTATATTATATATCTATAATATATTTTATAAGATGTGAAGTTACTGCATCAACGAACGTTGACCTGACTACTATAGATCCAGTAGAAGTTCCTATAGGGCTAATGGATGTAAAAGATTGGGCTAATAAGCTGCCTAATACAGAAAGCACTACTAAAAAAGTTCCTAAAACTAGCAAGACTGATTTGACTGAACTACAAACACTCTCTAATGATGAATGGGTGGAATGCGAACCTATACAAGAAGAGACTAAAAACCACATTTCCCCTTCGACTGGTAAATTCAGACTTTTGGCATTTTGATTTATATAAATCAATACTGTTCGTCCTTTGCATGATCATTGGTGGCTTATTGATAAATATATATATTTTTAAATCTTAGAAGTTACTGCATCAACGATGACTGTCTTGATTGCGGTAGAGCAAATGGCATGAGTAGCTCAGAAGTCTGATTTGGGCGACGATATTGTTACGGGTCAATTAAACTGTTACACTTGGGATGAGACACAGGGAAAAAGAGGCGCGATTGAGATTGGGAGCTGTGCTGAAATATCTGCGACATTTAAATGACAAAGCTGACTGTCCAATAGACGTCGTCTTTTACAGCGATAATTATTGTGGACAACAAAAAAATGACTTTGTGATGGTAATGTACAAATATGCTGTTATAACATTAAAAAACATAAATTTTTAGTAAAGAGCCAAACTCAAAATGAGGGGTATACTGCTCACTCGACTATTGTAAAAGAAGTTAAAAGAGCACTCCTAAGCTGAGCGATATACTTACCTTCCCAATACGCCATGGTCATGGCCCAAACGGTAAAGAAAAGTGGAAGCCTTATCTGGTTCATGAGTTGGGTGTCATGAATAATTTTTTTGACATAAAAGCTCTGAAGGACTCCCAAGTAATTTTGCCCATGTTGGACATGCGAATGTTTAAAATAATTAAAGAATATGGCAACTTTTACTTCAAAACATCCTACGGATCACATGCCTTGGGAAGCGGCGAAGAAAAGGAATAAACGGGGCAATGGGAGCGTGAAATCTGTTCTGATGCAAGCTTATTCCAAGAGACTTACCATTGACAAGAAGAAGAAAAATAGTATCATAAAGTAGTTAAAAAAAATTTTTGAAGCAATAAATTATTTTTTCTTTGACAACATTACCTTTTTTGAAACATGTTTTAGGTAGAAACCTAAAACAGGTTCCAAAAGAAGAAGCCACTGTGACACAAAAGCAAATATTACACTGATTTTAAAGTCATACTGGCATATCTGCATATTTCTCTTGATTTAAGCAATTTTCGATTTATTTGCAATTACTACTTTAATAAGCAGTATTTATCTAAATTTTATTAATATGTAAGGTGGCTTTGAGGTGAACCAAACGGACGTTAAAAGGAAAATATCACATGCGAAAACTTTAAAGCGCTCTGGTGAAAAATATGTATTTTGCAGATATGCCGGTTTAATTTCACAGCGACGATATAATGTAGACAGTTAGAAAAATGATTATTTTAAATTTATTGACTATGACTATTGAATATCCCACTCCCTATCTCTAAAATTAAACTCCAAAATTAAATTAAGTACTAAGGCGGAGTGATAAGTGTAGTAAAAATCTATTTTGGTTTAAAATTATCGCAAATTGCATGGAACCTCTGGTTACTAGGTTCTAAAGGTATCAAATTAGATGAGCGGGTTGAATAAGATAACTGCCACAAATGACAGACAGACCACCATAGAATGTCTAACTTAAATGTAAGTACTTACAGGAGATGATGCTGCAAGATCGCTAGATTCGATCATAACACCTTAGTTAGGTACACGTACGCACCCAGGCACTCACATACATATAGTTCGTTCTTGCTGGCCAGCGTATGTTGCACTTCACAGTAACCTTCAGCGAGCACTCTATGGGTTCTGGGCGATGCGGAAGGCGGTAAGGAGACCACCAGCGTGATGGTACAGCGAGAGGAATTTTGGTAAAAAAAGCGCGTGAGCGATGAGTTAGCGACCGTCCGGCGGCATAGATCGATCGAGACCAACTAGTTAGTACCCTGCAGCGAATCAAAACAAAAAATTAAAATATTATGAAGGTGGGTAAATAAAAAATGAGCACCGGTATTGGCGCGAACAGTATAGTTACATTTTTACCATTTTTGTTACTTGACAGCGATTACCTATTCCATGTAATTAGTACGTAGTTTGATTTTTTTATGATAAGAGGTTGCATTTAAACTAACTGGGGTGGCGGTGTGTAAATATGCGTGGGTTATGGTTTCCTGTGGTATTGGCTGGCTTAACATCAAAATTAAGAGCGATGGAGTAACAGTACCTGCTCGACGGATGCATCCAGGTCCAGGTGTCCTTCAGATGAGCAAGTTCAGCTCGGCGCCAGTCTCCAACACAAATTATTGCTCACAATGAAAACACTCACTTAATGCGAGTAAGTGCAGGGTCGCCCCGCTAAAACTGGTTTCTATGCCGAGACTAGAACTGCAGGGCGCCTTATTAGCATGTCGCCTATCAAATAGTATTAGAAAGGAACATCGTTTAAACCCTACCACGATTTATTATTGGATAGATGCTACAACAGTTTTACATTGGATTAAAAATCAGTGTAGAAATTATAAAGTTTTTATTGCGAATAGACTCGGCGAAATCGACGAGTTAAGTAATATTTCACAATGGCATTATGTCCCTACTGACTTAAATATAGCGGATGTCGCGACTAAAATGAATAAATACGAATTGCTCAGCGACTCAGAATGGTTCTCCGGTCCGTCGTTCCTTCGCAAGCCGCGCTGCAACTGGCCGGAACCACCTGAAATGAAAGAAAATATTAATGAAGAAATTTTAGAAAAGATTAATACTATAATTATAAATGATAATGTCGACTTACCTGTCCCCGATGCCGGTCGTTTCTCCAGTTGGTTGCGATTATTACGCGCAGCTGCCACAGTTTTATTATTTATTGAGAAGTGCAAAAAGCGAAAAATTAATTCGATTAATGGTGAATTAATGAGCAAAGCCGAAACGTTATTGCTTCGCGCTCTCAATCGCAGTCGTTTCAAGCTGAAATATCAGCTTTGAAACGAAATAGGGAAATAAAGGCAGATAGTCGGTTGCGCGCCCTGACACCTGTACTGGATAATGATGACCTGCTACGAGTAGAAGGGCGTATAGGTGCCGCTAAAGGTGTGGACGCACTAACCAAGTGCCCCATCATATTAGACGGAAAAAATATTATATCACGGCTTATTGTGATGGACTATCACATACGCGCTGCGCATTCCTGCAATGAGACGGCTGTAAATGAATTACGGCAGAAATACTGGGTGATTAATTTAAGGGCCACAGTACGCACTGTCTCTTCGAGATGCCTCGTTTGTCGCTTTAGGAAAGCCACTCCAAAACCACCGCGCCTTGGTGACCTGCCTGCAGGTAGACTGACTCACCACCAGAGACCATTCACGGTGTGTGGATTGGACTTGTTTGGACCAGTAGACGTGTCAATCGGCAGACGTAGGGACCGCAGGTACGGAGTACTCTTCACCTGCATGACAGTGCGCTCTGTACATATCGAAGTTGTTCCATCGCTCACAGCTGATTCAATGATTATGGCATTGCGCCGAATGGCAGCGCGCAGAGGATGGCCACATACCATTTTTTCAGACAATGGCACAAATTTGAGAGGTGCCGAAAAAGAATTAAATAAAGCTTATGAGGAAGTAGATAAACAGCTGGTGCAATCTCAGGCTCTCAATAAAGGCGTAAATTGGCATTTTATACCACCTGGCAGTCCGCACATGGGAGGAGCATGGGAGCGTCTTATTAGAAGTGTGAAGACTGCTTTGAAAGTTGTGCTCAAAGAACGAGCGCCTAAAAAAGAGGTTTTACTTACATTGCTTGCCGAGGTAGAAAATATGGTAAACAGTAGGCCTTTAATACACGTCTCCGTAGACCCCCATAGTCAGGAAGCGTTGACACCTAACCATTTTCTGATAGGTTCTTCTTCCAATTTACCTATACCCGGAGTTTTCGACGATAGTGATTTGTATCTACGAAAACAATGGCGTAACGCTCAACAATTGGCTAATTTCTTTTGGTCTAGGTGGATGAAGGAGGTCCTGCCTGTCCTGATACCACGAAGCAAGTGGTGCAAGGAAGGAGTTCAGCTAAAAACAGGTGATCTAGTTGTTATTGTTGACCTATCATCCCCGCGGAATTGCTGGCCTAAAGGAGTAGTACAGGCGGTCTATCCTGGAAAGCCCGCGTCACGGGTCGCTCTTTTGCTACGTAATGAGTGTCGTTCCGACACTGGTGGGGAGGATGTTGATGACAGCCACCTGTAGACCTGTAGATTATGAACATTATAGAATATAAATATTTTGAATAAATAGATGAATAAATAAATAACGAGTTCTGTTGTTAGGATAGGATATATATATATATATATATATATATATATATATATGTGTGTGTGTGTGTATGTATATATAAGTTTATCTTCATTTCCGCTGCGACGGACGATTGATACTTTCTAAAATAATAAAAGAGGGTGGTTCGAGATTACGAGCGGCCATCGATTAACTTTAGGGTAGTCTCTGCTATGATATCGTACAAGGCACACACTGTGACCTAGACCGAGCCGCTCGTAATTTCGGAACATCGACCAACAAAAGTTCTTCTTCTTTCTTTCGCGACCAGCGGCCACGTTCGCGTCACCAACAAATGGAAACAATAGAAGAAAAAAAATTAAAAGTGTTCAGACAATAAAAGTTGAAACGTATTTATAAATTTATTTAATTTTAATTTTTTATGTAATTCTAAAATCTTCAAATAAGTACTTGTGAATGGTTATCAAAGTCGGTGATTACAGTGCTATACAACATTGTACAGCATGCTTGTTGTACGGGCCTGTAAGCTCCCGTACATTGGGTTTACGGTACGGCTGTGTACCGCGCTAGTGGGCAACGCTCCCCTCAAAAGCGTCGCTGATCTAGCCGATCGGTGGGTCAGACCGAGGAGAGTTTGTAAGGTTCCAAGACAAAGTCCGTACTAGTTACATAGGTCAATGCGGTGAAGCGAAGACGATTTCATTAGAAAAGTGATCTATTTATAATACAATTTTTACATATGCAACTAGGGGCAATCGTGCCCTGCGCCGAGACAAATGCGCCAATGCCAGATGGGTGTTGATACGATTGCGCAAGTTGTGCAATATTATGAAATATTGTGCAATAACAGTATTTTCTGTCCCTTTCACTTTGTTGTTGCCTTTGTTTGTACATACGTATGTATGGGCCAACATTTCACTACGATGGCCCAATTCTATGCGAACACTCTACGTACGAACACTTTGCACAATCACTAATCACTTTGCACACGAACTGTAGGCTGTCCCGAATACATGTTTTAACGTATTATCGTAGTCTCATGAATATAAAAGATTAGAAGTTGTTCTGACGAAGAATGAAAATACCTATTGGAAAAATGTTTATGGCCGAGAATACTACAAAAAGGTATGAAGTCCTACCAAACTGAGAATTCACTCTGTAAGGGAAAACATTGGGATGCCGACATCAATACATGGAGGAAAAATGAATGTTACAATATCTTATCTTCAAAATGGTGTACACATTAAATAACTAGGTTCTTCAATATTTATTCAATGATTGTATAACAGATACGTAATAGCTATTTAACAAATAAATAAATTTTTTAAATGTTTATTTAAAGAAAACTTTACAACATTGTATATTATATCTATCTCTCAGTGCCTCTTCAGTCCTGGAGGTTAGCCGTCAACTCTCTGAACCAATCTCTGTCGAGAGCCAACTGGATCAGTTGCTCAACAGAGGCAATTCCAATGCACTCCTGGATGTTTCTGAACCAAGACCTTCTCCTTCGCCCATTGCATGTCTTACGAGTACTATATATATAGGATATTTAAGGACGTAATTACATTTTTGACGCGCTCGAATTCAGCTAACTGCGCCAGCACACTACAGCAAAGTGCCCACACACACATTGAAGCCGCACGGTGTACTTTGGAACTTTGTCGTTCTAATTATTTAGAAAAAAAGGCGATACACCCGTGCTTCCATGACCGCGTCTGAGCGGGTCGCAGTGCGATCCCTTAGAAAAATGTATGGAGAAAATATAGTGCGTTTTTTAGTGTCTATTCTTTCTCAGAAATGAAAAAGTAATTTATTTGAGTACAAAATAATAAGCTAGACGTATAGAAGACTGTATAAGCTACAATTTCTTATTATTTTCATGTTAAAATATGCAGCGGATTTAGCTATTTATGTACCTATCCAGACACCATTTTTCGATATTTTTAGCGATTCTTGCGATGGTAAAAATGCATTTATGTGAAAATTTTGTATTGGGCTGCACAGTTTTTATTAGCTATCTTTAGAGATGAATACATTACCTTTTATTTTATACCATGGTAACTCTATAGTTGTGCTCCCTGGATATATAAATGGTACCGAAAAACCATTCATATTTATGAGAAAAAAAAAGTATATTTTTTGTATATTTTATAAGTCGATAATATATAAAAAACTTACCTTTTATAAAGCCTGTTATGTTTGACAAATTATAATTTTAAAATGTCCATTAAAATATACATTAAAAATACAACTCGAAGATCAGTTGATTTGATGGAATGAATGTTTCTAATTGCATAAGTGTGTTATAATATTATGCACTTTCTCAATCTAATCTGTTGATGCGCCGACAGACTGATTTGCTATTATAACGCCCGAAATAGAAGACAGGGACTCCTAACCCGAAGGATCATTAAAATTTATGATCTACATCCTATGTTAAAGAATATTTAAACATGTCATTAATGTCATTTGTCACTTACTCAACAGCTCAAATTATTTGACAGCAATTTATTGTTCTGTGACGTTGTTAACTTTTGTGTTATGGAATTATTTTTATGAAAGTATAATATTTATAGTTCATATTTTCACAAAATAATAATAGAAAAAATATTTCAAGATTTCTACCTGCCTCACCGGTGCACCTCTACGATTCACAGCAATTATAAACTGGGTACATAAATCCCTCTCCCCTCATGAGGGGGGACAGATCCTCTCCCCAGAGGTAGGTTCAATTAAATACACGTGTTTTAATTTATTGCCAGCCTTACGCTGGCTCTTACGTGTTGCAGACAAACTGAAAAAGTGTTTTTTTTTTTATAGTAAAACGCAGCAAGCGCCCAACAAAAATAGGGAATTTTTCAACATGTCAGTATTTTATCTATTAGTGGGAGCACACGCTGTGTTTGGTAGTCATTAATTGGACAGCTCGTCTGGCGGCAGTAACAACAATGAAATAACAGCGTAAGAAAAGAAATGGCATGTATCACTACTCCCTGATTGTCTCTTATCCTTTAGAGATCAGGGCATCTGCGACCACTATGGCGTTGCATGTGTTCATAGGTGATGTCACCCTGCCTCATCTGTCTGCCGACCGTTACAAAAAAAAAACATAATCTAGGCAACACATCTGAATACAGTGGTCTAGTATCAGTAGTCCGGTTACTAGTCCGGTTGACCGAACTAATGAGACTTATCAGTCTCAGTAGTCCGGTTATACACGTCACCCGGACTATCGAGCCGCCTCTTGTATCAGTAGTTCGGTGTTTGAGAAAATCATTGTACTGTATGTACACACAAGGCTATTCTAATATTTGCAATAAGGTTGCAATAAGTGTCAGTTATCCAATCCTTTAGTTAATTCCCCTTTAACATAAGATGCGGTTACAGAAGACGCCGGTGACGGTTCCAAAGTGACGCCCGGTGACGGTTCCAAAGTCCCCTATGGACTCGAACCACACCCATTTCGAGGTGAGTTTTAGTGCGGTAAGAGTCCCACATATCCTCTATGGGCATTTGCATTGCATGCGGCATTTGAGCATGAGGTATCTTTTGAAGATTTCTCTCCTCGTGAAAAAAAAAAAAAAAAAAAAAAAGAAGACCCCCCACATCGGTATTAGCAGATGTGCTGTTTTACATCGGTGCATGAGTTAGAATTGAAGTAGAAAACCCTACTCTACTAATGTACGCATGCGTCAGTGACAGAAAGAAGACTACGCTGAAATAACAACAAGTGTTCGTTGTACAACGAGTTTTCGACAAGATTTCGAGTTTCTAAAAACTTTCAGTGTTACCCTCGTATATTAAAAATAAATAAATAACTATATATATGATCCTGAGCTGCTTGAGTAGATTTATACTGCTTAAAGTAAATTAAAATAATTTTATATCATTTTATGTAAATGTAATTTTACGCATTTGTAAGTAAGGTTGTTTAAGTTTAAGTACTTAGCCCATTTTGTTGAAAGGTTAAAAGCATGTCAAAATAATTATTTTGTTGTGATTGTCTCAAACGAACGAAATTATTGAATATTGAAAAATCTTATTGAATTAATTTGAAGAATTTCACCAGATACATAGGTAATATAAAAAGTTCAAACATTGGTAGGTGTGTAACAATTAAGCTTCCAAAAAGCTCTAGTAAAGATTACATAAGGCGGTTAGCTCACTCCAAAAATTCTTCAATACAAGATCATGTTTTTCTAAAAAACGCTAATATTTGTAGATGTTAAAAAATCTGAATAAAGGGGATATCATATGTAATAAAGACGATTTTTAATACTTCACTCGACATAATTAAATCCTAAAGTAACCTCTAACACGGAGTTTCAAACAAATTTTGCTTTTATTTTCTGTGTGAAACTTTACAAAAAAAATCTAAAATATCAATAATGTACAAATGCGCCCAAAAATACCACCGTAATCCTACCCTTGGTTTTTCGAGAATGAAAACACAGGTAATTTTAAGGGTAGATTGGTAAAATCTATTTAATTAAATAAACATTTCTTGTGTTTGCAAGACTCGATGAATGGAACGTTCGCGCGTACGTTTACGTATTAACGCCATCTAGTTACCATTCATTGAGCCCTGCTTGTTGTTAAGTATGCCGACTTAACAATAATGAATGTAAAAATATTTCCAGAGCTTTAGAATTTAGGTACTATGAATATATAATTATAAGTAAACCAAAAATAATACAAAATTGTCACAATAGGGTATTTTAGTCTATATGAAAAAAAATCTAAAAGTATATTATTGAGATAGCTTAGGCAAAAAGCAGTCCGAAAATGATGTCAGAGAAGTTAGCATGTCCATTTTCGTTTTTAGAAAAACTCTACATTGTGCTGCCTTGTGCTAGGCTTGTGCTGCAATGTGCCGCAAACCGTTTTCGATTATCTCAAAAAATGGAGCGGCAATGAGAAAAAAACCGTTTTTGCACCAGCATGACCACTTTGTTTTTTCGAAAATGTGCGAAATGTGCCGGAATGTGCTAGGCTTGTGCTGCAATGTGCCGCAAACCGTTTTCGATTATCTCAAAAAATGGAGCGGCAATGAGAAAAAACCGTTTTTGCAGCAGCATGACCACTTTGTTTTTTCGAAAATGTGCTGAATGTGCCGGAATGTGCTAGGCTTGTGCTGCAATGTGCCGGAATTTGCTAGGCTTGTGCTGCAATGTGCTGTAAACTGTTTTCAATTATCTCAAAAAACTGAGCGGCAATGAGAAAAAACGTTTTTTGCACCAGCATGACCATTTTGTTTTTTTGAAAATATGCGGAATGTGCCGGAATGTGCTAGGCTTGTGCTGCAATGTGCCGCAAACCGTTTTCGATTATCTCAAAAATGGAGCGGCAATGAGAAAAAACCGTTTTTGCACCAGTATGACCACTTTGTTTTTTCGAAAATGTGCTGAATGTGCCGGAATGTGCTAGGCTTGTGCTGCAATGTGCCGGAATTTGCTAGGCTTGTGCTGCAATGTGCTGTAAACCGTTTTCAATTATCTCAAAAAACGGAGCGGCAATGAGAAAAAACGTTTTTTGCACCAGCATGACCATTTTGTTTTTTTGAAAATATGCGGAATGTGCCGGAATGTGCTAGGCTTGTGCTGCAATGTGCCGCAAACCGTTTTCGATTATCTCAAAAATGGAGCGGCAATGAGAAAAAACCGTTTTTGCACCAGTATGACCACTTTGTTTTTTCGAAAATGTGCTGAATGTGCCGGAATGTGCTAGGCTTGTGCTGCAATGTGCCGTAAACCGTTTTCAATTATCTCAAAAAACGGAGCGGCAATGAAAGAAAGAAAGAAAGAAACATTTATTGGCATTTAAACAGAAAAACATGAACAAAACAAAAAAAAACATTAAAAGTAAACACCAAAAGGACACAACTCAGCTTAGGCTGCAACATTGTTACAGCGCTGATTTTCAGTTGTGCCCTTGCCGATGTCTCACGACGCGCACTAGGACCACTCCAGCAGTGCGGTGCAAGTATATTTTACAAATATATTTATATTACTAAATAATAAGTTGTAGCACTGTACGACAAAAGGTTGCGGCGATCATGTTCTACAATCCAAATCAATAACATTAATAACAATAACAATAGTCGATAACAATAAAATAAAAAAACTAAAGTATTTATGAGTGCAATCTATGCCGCCCTTAGTGTTCACAATTGTTTTTGCTCCTTCAAAAGATTTAATTTAACCCTTTCACGAAAAACCTTCAGTGAACTACACTCTCTTATGGGAGGAGGCAGATCGTTCCAACACTTAGAGGCGGCAAACTTGAAACTTCCCCGAAAAGACGCAGTGCTATGCTTAGGAATCAACAATTGCTCAGGTCTGACACGGAACTTCGGTAGGGGCTTGTACCATTTCAAGCGATCGTATAAATATAATGGCTGCTCAGTGCGGATAACGCCAAACAGTAAGGTAGCCAGATGAAGCCTGCGGCGATAAACCATCTTTAGAAAGTTTGAATTATTTAGATATGGGGTAACATGTGCACGAGGTGGAATATCAAAACAAAAACGAGCGCAAGCGTTCTGAATTCTTTGAATCACCCTTTCTGTTTTACGAAGTAACCGCGGGCCATAGACAGCATCAGCATAGTTCAACTTAGAAAGAACCAAGGATTCACAAAGATTCGCCCTCAACTCGACACTAAGATAGTAGCGCACCCTGTATAAAACTTTCAATCGGTAGAAGCAGTTCCTTAATGCCTCAGTCACATGTTCCTCAAATCGTAACTCGCAATCCATCAATAGTCCAAGGTTTCGCGCTAAAAGCACTCTTTCAATAATCTGATTGTTTATACTTAAAACCGGATTGAGTCGAGCAATATTGTTTATTAGCTTTTTTGATTCCAAGATCATAAATTTGGACTTGTTTGGATTCAGGACAAGCGAATTTTCAACAGACCAAGAGGCCACTCTGGCCAGGTCCTCATTCACAAGAGCAGCCGCACGATCAGTCTCTTCTGGACGAAAGCTATAGTACAATTGCAGATCGTCGGCATATAAATGGTATTTACAATTTTTGATACCGTTAATTATGTCCGCACTGTACAAGATAAAGAGAATCGGCCCAAGAATGGATCCCTGCGGCACCCCCCTATCAACCAATGCTACACTAGACTGGACCTTACTACCGCAGGCAGACGTGATCTCCGTTAATTGCAACCTATTGCTAAGATAGCTGTGAAACCACTTAGTAGTCGCCGCATCAAATCCATAATAGGAAAGCTTAGATAAGAGCAATGAGATGCTGATGGAATCGAAAGCCCTAGAGAAATCCAGAAGCACCATGATTGTGCCCATACCTTTATCCTGACCCGTAAGTATGTTATCGATTACATCCATTAGTGCAGTCGTCGTACTATGTTTCTTACGAAACCCTGACTGCAGTAGTGGAAGAACATCATTCCTATCAAGATATTCCGTTAATTGAGTACAAACAACACGTTCCAGTACCTTTGAAAAACAAGGCAAAATATTAATCGGTCGAAGGTCCTTCAACTGGTCAGGACTACTTTTCTTAAGTATTGGTTTAACGATACCAAGTTTTCCATACGGAAGGAAATTCCGAAATCTCCAGAGATCTATTTATAATACTTGTTATTGCATTCAAGGAGCGAGGTAGTGTTAACATGAGCATCTCCAAGGACAACCCATCAGTACCAATAGCATTACTTTTTAGTTGCTTAATAATCTTAAAAACTTCCTCTGCCGTTGTTAAGTGCAATCGAAAGTTCCCTTCACCAAATCTATGAAACTCGAAGTAACGAAACAATGAGAAAAAACCGTTTTTGCACCAGCATGACCACTTTGTTTTTTCGAAAATGTGCTGAATGTGCCGGAATGTGCTAGGCTTGTGCTGCAATGTGCCGTAAACCGTTTTCAATTATCTCAAAAATCTGAGCCGCTATCGGCAAAAAACGGATTTTTTTTTCAGACAGTCACTGAATTCTTTTTAAAATTGAAAAAGTTCAAAGTTACGTGCAGCGCTGACTTGTGCTAGGCTTGTGCTACGTTGTGCCGCAGACCACAAGTCCCGATCTCAAGAAACGGAGCGGCAATGAGAAATAACGTTTTTTGCACCAGCATGACCATTTCGTTTTTTTGAAAATATGCGGAATGTGCCGGAATGTGCTAGGCTTGTGCTGCAATGTGCCGCAAACCGTTTTCGATTATCGCAAAAAATGGAGCGGCAATGAGAAAAAACGTTTTTGCACCAGCATGACCACTTTGTTTTTTCGAAAATGTGCTGAATGTGCCGAAATGTGCTAGGCTTGTGCTGCAATGTGCCGTAAACCGTTTTCAATTATCTCAAAAAACGGAGCGGCAATGAGAAAAAAACCGTTTTTGCACCAGCATGACCACTTTGTTTTTTCGAAAATGTGCGGAATGTGCCTGAATGTGCTAGGCTTGTGCTGCAATGTGCCGCAAACCGTTTTCAATTATCTCAAAAAACGGAGCGGCAATGAGACAAAACCGTTTTTGCACCAGCATGACGACTTTGTTTTTTCGAAAATGTGCGGAATGTGCCGGAATGTGCTAGGCTTGTGCTGCAATGTGCCGTAAACCGTTTTCAATTATCTCAAATTGATGAAACCAGAATACCGTGTGCGTTGAATTTAAAAAATAATGATATTTCGGAAGTTAGTTTCTATGTCAAAATAACTGGAGAATGTCCCGACTGCAAAGCTCGATTTCTTGGACGAATCATTATGCCCCAAGTGAAAATGAACCAATAGAAATGGAATGCTTCATCTATGGGTTCGACAGGTCGGTAAAGCATACAACAAAAAGGCAATTAAAAGGAGCTCGAAGACAAAAAGTCGCAAAAGAAATAGTAGAAGGAAATTTGCTTCCATGCACATGGCGACGAAAAGAAGCTGACCGACTTATAGATAGCATTGGGGACGATGAGCCGGCACACATTCCTAGTGGGCAGGTTCTTGGTAAAGCAGCATCAGAAATGCGAGACAAGATCCTTGGTTTAATTAAAACTCATGATGTTTATGAAAGTTTTCAGGATATGAAGTATGATTCTATATACGAAACCTCAATTCATTCGATCGGCTTTATAGAATTTTTCGTGCATTACTGGTCTAAAGAACAACTTGCAGTGTACGAAAAATTTCATAAAACTCTTTATATCGATGGAACTGGGTCTGTAGTTCGCAAAATAAAATGGCCTTCTGGCTACAGTCCTCATATATATCTATATCAAGCCGTTGCTCAAGCAAATGAGAAAACAGTGCCTGTTTTCCAAATGTTATCTGCCGAGCATCACACTGACGCGATGGCAAAATGGCTTTTTGAATTTTTACGTATAGGTGCAAAAGAAAAGTCGTCTTTTCCAGTACCGCAAGAAGTGGTCACAGATTTTGATAAAGCCCTCTTAGGCAGGTTCCGATGCCCCCCCCCCATGCATTCTCCGCCTTGACATTTGCCATTTCATTAATATGATTGCCAAATGGAAGTGCTATGGTGGAATCGATGTGCGTAAGGGCAGTTGCTGTACTTCGACAACAAGAAACCCTAGGGTCGTTTGAAGCAATCGCCAAACAAATTTTTGTGCTTGTATTAAGTCGAAACGGTGGCGATGGCAGTCTATCTGATAGAGCGCGCATTCGTATCACAGCACTGATTAAAGGAATCCCTAACAGTGACTTGATCGGAAATGATGCGGAAGCTGAAAGTGACGATGATGATGAACCCGATGCTTCAAAAAATGTAATTGTCGATTCTAAGTACGACCAATTATTAAATTCCACCGAAGAAGTACCAATGAACACATTCGAATGGGCAAACAATCTCTATCAGGAATGTATCGTACAAGTAAGAAATGAACCGAAAAATAGAAGTGGAAACGTCAATGGCTTTTATAATGCGAAGTTTGCAAAGCATTTGAAAAATTTGTTACCATACTTTCCTTTATTTTCTGAAATTATGCGAGAAGCCTGTGGACGCGGTACAAAATATGCCACATCGGCTGCTGTGGAATCTGAATTCAATGATTTAAAAAATCGCACTCTGATAAATGTCAGTCAACCCTTACGCGCAGATAGATTTGTTGCCACACACATTTTGTCGCTGTCAGGGAAAATTAAATTGGCGTTGGCAGGACATTCGCAAAAGGATGCACTTATGGAAATAGAACCATTTAATAAGTACAATAAAAACGATCGAGTGAACAAGTTAAATCCTGACGAAGGATCCGAGAAAGCAAAGAAAAGTTACCTGAAATGTCCTACAGTTCTAGCACTTCAATTCTTATTCACGAAGACAAAACTGATAAAACATGTGCAAATACGGAGAACGATTCTAGTAGAAAGCAAAGACGACTACTATCAGTGAAAACTGATGAAGCATCGGTCTTCGTGAAGGAGGCTGTACTAGAGTTGAAAGAACAACACAATTGGAGAAACAAGAACAAGTCAGCAAAAAGACCTAAATACACTAAAGCGTGCCCTCACTTTGATTCTTCGAACATGAAGAAGTATACTTCGTTGCCACTGCTATCAAACCGAAATCACTGCAAAAATGTTCACGATAAGTCAACTATATTCTTAGTGGAGAACACGTGTGGATTTGACAGCGTCTGCCAAATTCTAGCGATGGTTGTTTGCAATAATGTGCACTACAAATCAATTGTTGAAAACCGTGCAGAAATTTATAATTGTATCGACATACTAATACAAAAAGGTCTGGTGTCAAATACGGTCCACATTTGTTTCTTGATGTAGATACTGGTCGAAATAGAAAAGATTTCCTCCGCGACGTTCCACACAATTTGATGGTTACAGACGGCACACGATACAGGCTGGCTGGAGTTATTGAATATCAAGGGCCTAAGTGTATAAATTCTCTTGGGCATTACATCGCTTATTGCTGGACAGGGATTCATTGGCTTCGATACAATGATAATACGCGCGAAAAAATGGCGAAAACAGTCAGTGATAATGTCGCGATAGAGATGCACGCGTGTATATATACGATTTAGGATGAATTTGTCAATGCTAAAGATACACTAAAGAAAATAAAGATAGTATGTATATATGTATAGAAATATTTAGATTAGAAAAAAAAAATAAAAAAAAATTTTTAAATGAAAAAAATTAATAAAAACGAATACAACAAAATGCTGAGTTTAAGAGAGGACAGTGTGTACTTTTATGAATGTGTATTATGTATATATGTACGATTAATGTATGAATGTGGATCTCAAAGTAGGTTTGCAAATATAGTTGAACCTACAAGCGCCAACCGCACCTCCACGTGGTGAAATCTGGGCAACGGAAGTGATTTTCTGCTTACGGCCAACGCGGCTCTGGCTTTCTGTAGGTACACTTACAAAAATGGGACGCTACAACGAAATCTATACATATAATAAAATCGTAATCGAACCGTGTCTGTACATTAAAGATTTTTCAAAAAACAATTTGTTCACGTGGTAATAAAAAAAGACTTTATAGAATTTTTGTCTTTTTGTCTGTGCGTTTGTGCACGTTAATCTTAAAAACGGCTTAAACTATTTAAATGCAGTTTACACTGATGTATTGTAGTAAGCTTACTGTAACATTTTAGAGTTTATTTCATTCCAATCTTTATAAATAGAAAAATTACGCGCTATATCGAATACCACGCGTACGAAGTTGCGGACTCAGCTAGTCGCACATAAAAATTTCAATACGAATGATATATCCGTACAAAAGAAGTTCACGTATCTCCCTATAACCTCGAAAGACAACCTTTTTTTAGTCCACAAAATGGTCATCTGGTGCTAAAAATACCTTTTTATGTCATTACTTCATTGTTTTAAAGATCAGGACTCGCGATATAGGTACGGCACGACGCAACACAAAATTAAAATTAATATTTTTTATTCGAAAAAATATTAATTCGTTTATTTTTGGCGGTAGTGGCTCTGTTTTTCCAGGTAATCGAAAACGGTTTGCGGCACATTGCATTACAAGCCTAGCACATTCAGCACATTTTCGAAAAAACAAAGTGGTCATGCTGGTGCAAAAACGGTTTTTTCTCATTGCCGCTCCGTTTTTTGAGATAATTGAAAACGGTTTACGGCACATTGCAGCACAAGCCTAGCACATTCCGGCACATTTCGCACATTTTCGAAAAAACAAAATGGTCATGCTGGTGCAAAAAACGTTTTTTCTCATTGCCGCTCCATTTTTTGAGATAATCGAAAACGGTTTACGGCACATTGCAGCACAAGCCTAGCACATTCCGGCACATTCCGCACATTTTCGAAAAAACAAAATGGTCATGTTGGTGCAAAAAACGTTTTTTCTCATTTCCGCTCCGTTTTTTGAGATAATTGAAAACGGTTTACGGCACATTGCAGCACAAGCCTAGCACATTCCGGCACATTCAGCATATTTTCGAAAAAACAAAGTGGTCATGCTGGTGCAAAAACGGTTTTTTCTCATTGCCGCTTCATTTTTTGAGATAATCGAAAACGGTTTGCGGCACATTGCCGCACAAGCCTAGCACATTCCGGCACATTCCGCACATTTTCGAAAAAACAAAATGGTCATGCTGGTGCAAAACACGTTTTTTCTCATTGCCGCTCCGTTTTTTGAGATAATTGAAAACGGTTTTCGGCACATTGCAGCACAAGCCTAGCACATTCCGGCACATTCCGCACATTTTCGAAAAAACAAAATGGTCATGCTGACGTAAAAAATGTTTTTTCTCATTGCCGCTCCATTTATTGAGATAATCGAAAACGGTTTTCGGCACATTGCAGCACAAGCCTAGCACATTCCGGCACATTCCGCACATTTTCGAAAAAACAAAATGGTCATGCTGGTACAAAAAACGGTTTTTTCTCATTGCTGCTCCGTTTTTTGAGATAATCGAAAACGGTTTGCGGCACAACGTAGCAAACGAAAATGGAAAAACTAAAAACAACAAAACGAAAATTCTAAAAACGAAAATGGACATGCTAACTTCTTCCACATCGGAAAATGTTAGTTTTAGTTCGTGAAATAACAAAATAAATTTTAAAATTAAATTCAAAGTTTTCACAATTTTTAGTCTGTCCCTGTCATACGGTTGTGTAAACAAAAAAGTGTCAGTCAGTGTCATGTCAATTACCGGCGCATTTGTTTACACAGCCAACTGACGTCATGACCACAGAGCAAAGTGGTTTCCAGCGTTTTCGTCAAATTACGCGCGAAATTTGAAAATGTAAATTTTAAATGCATTTTTATTAAACTTATCGATGGAATAAAAATTTTGTGTTTTTTTTTAGTGATTCATTTAGCACTACAGAATCTAATTGAGACACTTTTTAAAAACGGGTGTAATACCCTATTGGACCAGTCAAAACGATACGCTTATGCGTTCTCATTCACACTCGCAAAATGAGAGAGTGATAGCTGAGCGATGACGGGATGGGACGATTCATCGCCGCTAGATTCTTCGCCAAGTAATTTCAGCGCCGGCAGATTCATCCCCGCTTTCACCGCCGCGCAAGTGTTGTGTTTCGTTGCATTTTAATTTATTGCCATTATTATCATTTTGCCTTTTTTATGTTAAGGTCGGCAGACAGGCTGACGGTCCACTTGATGGTAGGTGGCTACCGTCGCCTATAACACAAGCAACGTCAAAGCTGCTGCAAGTGCGCTGCCGACTGCAGTAGAATTAAGAATAAGGGATTAGGAGTGGATAGGGAAATCCACTACTTTCCAAATCCAGAACAGAGCCAAATTTGAAAATTTGATTTTTCAAAGTTGACCCTGCCGGGAATCGAACACGGGAACCCTAGAATAGAGCGTTAAGGCAAGCACCCTAACCACTCATCCATCGGGCCTGTTATTCTTTATCCTCATTTAGCTCGACTACCTACTTGCATAATTCCTGGTTTTAGTTGCGATCCTCAGAAGGTTAGTGTGAATGTAGACCTCCTCACAGTGTACAGAGATTTGTGCTCAGCAGTATCAAATGTAAACACTCATATTATCCTAGCTGTTTCACCGCAGTTTAGTTTAAATTGACAAAGGTTCTTGATGATGTTCGTTACTTGTCGGATGGCCGCTCTTGGCCATCGACTCGCATCTCATCGCCTGCATGAGCAAACTTGCATGACGTTTAACGGTCGTTCTGAATTTTTTACTTTTTCTCAGATTTTGAGGGTCAAGACGTAATAATACATAGCCTATATAACCTTCTTCAAAAATTTTAAAGCCGACTGGTAGTTCCTGATCACAGTAACTAAGTACAGCGTGTACATAAATTGTTTAAAAAAAAAATTAACGATTTTTTATTATATATATGTAGAGAATAAATAGAATATATAAATATATAATATATAATGCTGCTGGAAAATATATAAACCGTTGACAATTTAAACTTAACCGGCAGCACTCGAATGGTAATTCACTAATTATGTAGGTTAGCGCAACAACCGAAATTAATGTTTATCTCTACAATGTTACGTTTTGAATTGAGAATATTTCTGTCAAGCACATTACCCGTCAAGTACGTACATTAAAAAAATATTTTTTATGAAGTATTCTCATGGAAATTGCTCTCGTAAAGTATATCCCGTTTATATTTTTTAAAGTGGTATCCCGCAATATTAAATTAGATTTATCACAGAGTCAACTTCAGCTAAGCGTTTGTCTCTGCGTTAAATATTATCTCTGCTTATAATCCTTATTTATCTGCTTGTGGAATATAAGTTGTGTGGATACTCCGATCTAGTGGCTTCACTGTATTTTGGAGGAAGCAAGGCTCACTGTGTTTTGCAGTCATGAACTGGGTAGTCCGTATGGTAGTACGGACTGGTACCACGCCCTTGCCACTGTGAAATAAAAACACGTGTGTAGTAAGTATTTCGGTGACTGATATAACCGCTTCATATAGTAATAGTTATTAGTAATTAGTAGTTAGTGTGACGAGCCCGTTGGATAAGTGGTTAGGGTGATAACTTTGAGAAATAAACTGGTCTGGATTTAAAAAGTAGTGGCAGGGCACATTGCGTTTCGCAGTCATTTGGGCAGCCCGTCTGGCGGTAGTAATCACCCCCTTACATAAGACCACCGTGTAATAACAGCACGTGTGCTGTTGTGTTTCGATGAGTGAGTATGGAATGCCAGAGCCCATTTCTCTAACCCTTCCAATCACATATCCTTAATCCCACTGAAGTCGACAGCGCATTTGCAGCAGTTGTGGGGTGGCTTGTGTTATAGGCGACGGTAGCCACCTACCATCAAGTGGACCGTCAGCCTGTCTGCCGATCTTAACATAAAAAAAAATCGATAATTATTTATACGTTTTGAGCGTGTTTGAGCGAGTGAGTAATGGATGCCGTAGCCATTTGCCTATCACCTCATTTCACTATGGCGTTGCTTGTGGCAGTCGCCTATTAACTTCTTGTGCACATAAATTTATTGTTGTGCAGATTAGACAGTAGCCAGGTGGCTGCAGTACAATTGATGGTAGGTACTATCAAGCTTATTCGTAGATTTTTACACAAAAAAATATTTTTATGTCAAATAAAAAAATTATGTACCAAATTGTTAAATTACATCATGAATATTTGACATCGTTGCTGGAAATTTAGCCACATGTTTTAATGACGCCTTGACCACCAATTACACAAAGGTTTCAAAGAATATATCTTAATGAACCGTGTATATAACTAATTATATAGTTAGAAAAAAATTAAAATGAATATAACATGTAATTACAAAACTTAACATCCAATGTGACCATTTGGAGGGTGTGAAGGGGTTATATGGTGGAGTAATTAAAGAAATTATTAGTTATAATTATGAAATAAGTGGCCATAGACCACTTATGGGAGACACTTCTTTACTTCCGTTAAAGTCGCTAACATGTCGCCTGATCGATTATCGCAGACGTTCCATTGGAACTTCTTTTTTCTCCGGATTTTTGGGGTCTGGCCTGGAAAAAACCCATCCAGATCCTACAAACTCTATTCTGTAATTATTTTGACTTTGGCTCTCGCCATTTGCAATACTTTATTGACAATAAACTTGTTTCATACACCACGGAAAATTGAATTTCTAGTTCAGGAGCTTATATTTTATTTCACCGAAATCGGGATAACTTGGAAGGGTCTTACTATGATAGTTCAAAGTGAAAACGTGATTGAGATATTGGATATACTCGATTCGGAAGGGTTTGCCGGTGAAGATGACAATACAAGAGATATCATTGAGAAAGACAAACACCGCTACATAGTGTACCGTAAATTTTTTTCTATATTTTCAAATTTAGCCTGCTGGTTTCTTTTAATAGTTCCTCTAGGATTATATTTTGTTTTTAACAAAGACATTGATTTACCCCTATGTAGATACTACTTCCTCAGTGAAGAATTCCGCAGCAATTATTTCTTTCATTTATACACTTATCAAGCATTTTGTACGTTCGTCGGCATGATGATCAACGCCTTCGTCGACTCTCTGATTCCCGGATTAATATTTATGGCGGTCACACAATTAAAAACGCTCAATTATAGCTTACGAAATTTGAGAGTAGAAAACAAAGACAAGAATAAAAGCAACGAGGATAAAGAAGAAATTGAATTAAACAAACTTAGCAAATGTTTAAAACATTACGAGGAAATATTACGGTAAATATCGTCGTTCAATACCGCTTTACAAATCGTTAGTCTACTAGTGGTACGTTATTTTCTAGAATACAAAACTTTGTTTTTCTCCTATCATTAGTACATTACTGCAGAGTCCAGGAAGTGAAGGATTGCCGGACGAAGTGGTTTCAAAGCTGAGCTTTAGCGAGGCCTTGATACAGATCTGAGTCCGGCAATCCTCATTCCGGTCGAGGCTGGTATAGTGCTTTTCTCAATAAATGTGAGAAATAACGCCTGTGACAGCGGCGGGCGCGTTCGTGAAGACTCGTGAAACTTCGGGTTTCATCGGGCTGAGCAGCGGCCAGGAATGAATTTTCATACAACATTCTTGGCCTAGGCCGAGAAAGAAATGCACGAGCCAAGAATTACAAACTTCGTGGTTTGTTTTTAGTACAAGAATGCCTACATTTCCGAGCATGTTTGAGAAAATAATTATTATGTTATTTTGAAAACGTTTTCAAAGACTTGTAGCAGTGACGTTTGGTAGTCATAAATTGTGCACCTCGTCTTGCGGCAGTAACAACATCCTTAAAGAGGATTACCAAATAATTATATGTGCGCTCTTGTGTTTGACTCAGTGCGTAATGGAGTCCATTTGCCTATCACCCCATTTCACTATATATAGCGTTACTCGTGTTAACAGACCGTCGCTTACTAACATAAGCTTGATGATATTCATTCATCATCAAGTGGACCGTCAGCCTACCTGCAAACTTTTACATAAAATAAGAGCGAAACGAAGGCCTGTCAAAGCTATACCTTGAACTTTCTTATTTTTGCTTCAGATACTGCAATAAGGTCCAAAGTTTGTTCAGCTTGCTGATGCTCATACAATTTGGCATTTCGTCTTTCGTCATTTGCATAATGTTTTGTTCTATTATATTTGTAAGTATGTAATAGTTTTGTAGAAATTCAATGTGTTAAAGTGCATAAAATACATCTATGTATTATTTTATTATATTTGATACAGGGAATGTCTGAGCAATTCATAATATTCACGGTATTCTATACGAGTGCTATAGTCATGGAAATATTCGCGCCGTCTTATATGGGGTCACAGGTCACTTATGAGGTATTGTACCCGCCAATATTATTTAATTTAATTTTAAAACTATAAAAGTGCAAAGTATTTTACATTATTGTTTAATCTCATTCACCCTCTAATTTTATGTCAAAGTAGGTATATTTTTGTAGATATCATTGTCAGTGGAGGATTCTATAGCCAATCGTAGGCATGGGTTACACGGTCAATAAATATCGTGATACAGAACTCAATATTTATTAACTTACACTTCACATTACACTATCAATATAATTGACTCTGATGTTCTCAGTCCAAAACAATTAATCGTTCTCGATAGACGCGGGACAGAATAAAGCAATGGACCTAAAAAACAAAGCTTGTATCGCCATTATCATAACTTTAAATGTGAGAAAAAAAAGGAAACTTTGGGTTAAAAAGGGTTAAATTTCAATTCACGATAAATATACGCATTTAAATTTTTCAAAACAATGCCGTTAACTTCATTTTAGATATTGACGAGTATTGATGAATCACAAAAAATCCAGACTTTTTGTCAATATTCTTGCTGTCGCGTTTAGACGTCAATATTTACTGACATACTGACATTGACTGTAAGCTGTTCATGAGCTCACCTACGAACTGTAAATTTTAATATTAAACTTGTCATAATAATAATTTTTCAAATTTTCAGAGTACATGTCTGTCGCATGCCGCGTACTGCAGTGCGTGGTGCGACCGCTCTCCGCGGTACAAGAGGCATCTGATGCTCTTTTTGGAGCGCACCAAGAGGCCCATAAGCATATCAGCATTAGGACTCTTCCCGCTCTCCCTACAGAGTTTCACCTCGGTACGTGCCAACCTTACTTCATAATTATAATTATTTTTATAGTAAGTTTCTTCGCCAGGAGGACACTCACGCTATAGCGGTCTAAAGAAAATCTAAAATTTAAAATAGATAAATACCTTATTAGTGGAAAGTGTTGACTGAGAGCATAATTATCACATTATACAACTTTAAAACAAGTAGGTACCGCGCAAATAAATTGACACATTGATTTCTCATAAGATAGATGCTACAGCAAAGAATGTATTACTCTACGGCATTAGTGACACAGAATATCATGGTAAAAGACAAATATATAGGTATGTTAATAAAAATAACGACGAACTTGATATTCGAACTGAAATGAGCATTAGCCTGAGAATTAATGACACAACTTAACAAATATTGCGACAAAACATAATCAGTGTTGCCATATTTTTAGCTAAAATTACCTCAAAATTACCCGTTAATAACCTCAAAAAATAAAAATACATGCTCATCGTTCTGAAAATGGACAAACAAACTCAAATATTATTATAAAAAGAAAGTTGGATGACGAGAACAAAACACTCAAAAGTGAAGTTAAAAAACTAAATGAAACTAACTAAAAAAACTAAATGATAAGTTAAACTAAATGGGAAATAGTTACAAATAAAACGAAATTACTTGTTTCACTAAGTATCAATGTGTACGTGAACGAACGTAAGAGACGTATGTAGGTATGCGTGCGAGGTTAAATAGATATTATATTACAAGCCTAACAATTTCTGTAGAAATAAAATCAGTTTACAGTCAACGCGCGTTTATCTTATTATCAAATAAGCATATGTAGGGACACGATTAGAGTCCCCGGCATCATCGGTCCCGAAAGGACACGACCAGGATTCTTCGTATTATTGGTCTCCACACTTGATCACAGATAGGCGCGAATATTTGATCCATATTTGATCACGTTAGGTCATGCGCTGCAATTCCAAACAAAACGCCACAATCGGCACAAAATAAGTCCTCGATCGCATTGTCCACCAGCCAATCACACCAAATCAGATAACACTCCACCAAACACGTAGCACCAGTCCCTTGATGTCAACCGATTGCCTTCCCGTGAGGTACTCCCCGGCCGACGTGCCTCTGCGCTAGCGCTCGGTGTTGTGTCAGAGTCAACGACAATGACATTCCGATCCTGCTTTCAGTTGACAAATGACAGTTGTCAGTGCTGTTCACTCCCGTAAATCAAAAGCGTCGACACATACAAAAGCTTATTATCAAATAAGCATACAATGCTCTGAACAATGATCAAAAAATTCCTGTTCTTGTAACGTTATGTTTTATGTTCAAAATAAATTGTAACTGTTTTGTTTTAAACCATAAAATAAACAATAATATTACAACACATTATTTCAATTTGATGGAAACAATTTTTTCTTATTTTTTATTCAAAAATGGGCTGACATCGCGGCCTAAAAATGTGGTTATCCATTGTAATTAACAATATTAAATATATTATAATATAAGAGACTAGAAAAACTGTAATTTTAATAAATTGTGGTAATATATATTTTTTTAATAATTAATCTTTATTTCAGATATGCAAAACTGCGTACTCATTCTTCGCTTTAGTCCGCAATGTTCAGATGCGTCAAAATGCCCAATAGAAATATGCATTCAATTCTTACACAAAACATATGTAGAAAAGCAAAGCATTGTAAGCATATTTGCAAAAGCAACATGAAAGCTTATCGTAGATGTAATCTGTGTTAGTGGAGCACAGTATAAATTTTTGGGAGAAAACTTTTTTAATAATACTTAAAATTTTTTGCGAAGCTTTGCAAACTGTGCATGGCGAACTTAGTCCCATAGTTAATTAAACTATCCGGTAAGACTGTTAGGAATTGTGCAAGCTGATCTTCGTGTAACAAGGTAATGGTCTAAAATTTCTCCGCTTCTGTTATCATCGAATCTCTTCATAGAATTCATATATATACATATAGTAAAATGTACATTAAATTAAAAATTTTATCTACTTACGTTGTACTTATGTTATCAAGGTCAAAAAAATTGGTTTTAAATTTGTTTAAATGCATCGTTTGTTTTTGGAGCCCGGTATTTATTTATTTATTTGTTAATACATGGCAACACAGAAAAGAAAGCAGAACAAAGAACAAAGAAAAGCAACACATGGCAGATGCCGCCGCAATTATGGGAGGCACAACTTGCACCAATGAAAAGTCCAGAGTAACATCTTAATAGTAATAATAATAATAAAAAAATGAGGTATGAAAAATATATGAGTGGAGTGGAGTGAAATGTGAGTGGAAGTGGCATTGGGAGTGGTCTAGGTAGTGGGATCGGGAGTGGAATAGGGAGTGGCATCGGGAGTGGGATGGAGAGTGGTATTGGGAGTTGAGTGGAGTAGTGAAGTGGAGTGGAGTGGATACTTGAATACAGCCGACTTGTACTCCCACTCCCTATCCCACACTCCATCGCAATCTTTATCTAACTTCCTATCCTACTCCCTATCCCACTCCTAATCCCACTCTGTATCCAAATCCCTATCCCACTTCCAGTCCCATCCCGTATCTCACTCCCTATCACACTCCCTATTCCACTCCCAATGCCTATCCCACTCCCTATCTCTAAAATTAAACTACAAAATTAAATTAAGTACTAAGGCGGAGTGATAAGTCTGGTAAAAATCTATTTTGGATTAAAATTATCGTAAATTGCATGGAACCTCCTTTTGAAGGACTAAAGTAAAATTATCAGCCTGTACCGCAGGTTAGTTTTTTTGCGACAGCCATTAAAGAAAAATAAAATTGAATAAATTGTTGCAAAGATGGAGAAAAGTGAATTTCGTGTCTTGATTAAACATTATTTTTTGCGCAAAAAAAAAAAACTATTACGGAAACGAAAAAAACTTGATAAATATTGTGGGGACTCTACTCCGTCGATTAAAATGATTCATAAGTCGTTTACTGATTTTCGCTGTGGTCGTACAACCACAAGTGATGCTGTGCATCCAGGACGCCCAGTTGAGGTCACTACTCCAGAGATGATCGCTAAAATCCACGACATAGTGTTGAACGAACGATCGAAGAGTAAAAGTGAGGGAGATAGTCGAGATAGTAGGCATCTCAGATGAACGTGCGAGCAATATCTTACACCAACATTTAGATATGAAGAAGCTCTCCGCTCGATGGATGCCACGTTTACCGTCTGTTGTTCAAAAACGTAAGCGTGTGACCACTTCGGAGGCGGGTTTGGCGTTGTTTCAGGGAGATAAAACTGAATTTTTGCGTCGTTTTATAACGGTATACGAAACATGGATCCACCACCATACCCCAGAAACCAAACAACAATCGAAATAGTGGATTGCTATCCGCGAACCAGCTCTGAAGAAGGCCAAAGCAGTTTTATCGGCCAATAAGTGATGAAGTTTTGATCCATATTGAAGGATTGATCCATATTGACTACCTAGAGAAGGGTAAAACGATTAATGGCGAATATTATGCCAATTTATTGAACCAATTAAACACAATTTTACGTGAAAAACGCCACATTTGGCTAAGAAGGAAATCCTCTTCCACCAAGACAACGCTCGAGTGCACACCTGCGTGATTGCCATGGCAAAACTTCATGAGTTGCGCTATGAGATGTTTGCTCACCCACCGTATTCGCCAGATTTTGCCTCTTGTGACTATTTTCTGTTTCCGAATTTAAAAAAATGGCTTAATGGGAAAAGATTTAGCTCCAACGAAGAGGTCATGCACGAAACCAATGCCTATTTTGAAGGGTTGCCTAAGTCGTATTTTATGGAAGGGATCGAAAAGAAATTACGAAAGTATGTTTTTAATTTATGTTAATTATTTTATGATTACGTACCTATGAAAAGTGATTCCAAATTATTATTTTTTTCAGTATAAGTTTTAAAAGTTTTAATAACGCATTTACCCATTTTGCATGCATTTTTTTTTAATTACAACGAAAATACAACAATACGAGACAAAGTAACAACAGACTGAGGCTCAATGACGCAATTGACGTCTTTCGTGATGTAACGATTTGGCGATGACGTTTGTTAATCTAGTACGTATTAAATCAATGTATAGGATAATCGAAGATACAGAATCGTTCTCAGGGTCTGCTCACAAAGCACGCTGTTATTATTTAATAGTGGTTTATCCAAAGGCAACAATAAAAATTAATTAAAATATTTAATTGAACTGCTTTTTAACAAGATTTACATCTTAAATAATCTTATAAAGATAGTTCTATTTTACTAGCATATCTTATCAAGAAAATAATTTAATTATCGTAGAGAGCACTATTTAGCAGTAACACGTTACGCAAACCTAAAATAATAAATTTGAACGTTATTAATAGTTCGTGTAAAATATACAAGTATTATTTTATTAGTAAATATCGACATATAATTTGATTACCTACTGGAAATTAGAATGAGACGACTTAATAGGGCTTTTACTTAAGTGAAGTGAAGTGAAAGACCTAATACTATTATTTATTCTGTGGTAAGATGAAAAGATACGCGTCACTCCTCATGTCCATTTTATCTGAGCGTATTAATATGAATATAAATTGAAAACTTAATATTTATTGTTACTTGCCGATGAAATGTGATTCTGTTTTAAAGTTCGATGTTTTACTGTTTTTTCCACACCACCGAATAGAACAACAAGTCACTGTGAAAATATTTTTGTTTTATTTTGAAATAAACAGACACCTCGTACGAGCATATCTGTCACTGGCGTCGTACTGTTTCATAGTGAGCGAGAGTTGATGTTTGTAAGTGATAAATCACTGACGTGTTTCTGAATTGAATGGCTCACATTAGTACTCCATAGGTTAGCAACTCTGTGGTGGCTATCACAACAACCCCGCAGGTGCTGCAAGTGCGCTGCCGACTACAGTGGGATTAGGATAAGTGATAGGTAAATGGCTCTAGCATTCTTTTTCGTTCACCGAAACACAACAGAACATAAATGGTGGTCTTCTGAGGGGTAATAATAATAAAACTCTTTATTCGTACTATACACATAAAAAAAGAAGGAAAGAACAAGTAATAGTATAAAAGACGGCCTTATCGCTTTATAGCGATAAGGCCTTATCGCTCTAGGCAACCTTAGGGTAAGGAATTTTTTTTTTTTTTTATGTTAAGGTCGACAGACAGGCTGACGGTCCACTTGATGGTAGGTGGCTACCGTCGCCTATAACACAAGCAACGCCACAGCTGCTGCAAGTGCGCTGCCGACTACAGTAGGATTGGATAAGGGATTAGGAGGGGGATAAGGAAATGGGCTCTGGCATCCCTTACTCACTCACCGAAACACAACAGCACGTATATGCTGTTATTTCACGGCGGTATTCTGTAATGCCTACCACTCTTCTCAAATCCAGACCAGAGTCAATTTTGAAAATAACATTAAAATTTCCAAAGTTGACCCCGCCGGGAATCGAACCCGGGGCCCCTGAGACGTTAGGCAAGCACTCTTGCCACTCATCCAACGGGCCGTCAAATGAAATGTGGAAATATGAAAAATAAAACAATGTGGGTGGTAAAAATCATAGTAAGGTCATCATAAACTTACATTCTAATAAGTAAATACTAGTACATAATTTGAATATAAACAAATATAAATAACACAGATTAATAAATATAAATATTAGAAGATAAACCTACATATAAAAATTAAACAAATATAAGTCGTCTTCAGTTTGACAGAAAATGTGTCTTGAGTGCTTTTTTTAATATATCCAGCGATTTAGATTGTCTAATGATCAACGGCAGTGTATTCCAAAGTTGAGGAGTGGTTATTGCCGACAATTAACATTTTTACCCACCCTGCATTTGGAAGTCATTAATTGTACTGTCTGGTGGCTGTAACAATCACGAAATAACAGCGTACGTGGAGTTGTTTTTCAATGAGTGAGTAAGCGAAGCAAAAGCATGGTGCTCTAACCCCTCCTTGTCTCTTATCATTTATCCTACTGAGGTCGGCAGCGCGCCTGCGAGGACCATTGTATTAATCGGTTATGGTAGCCATTTACGTTCAAGTGGACTGTCACCCTGCCTTTTTTTTTTTTTTTTTTTTTTTTTTTTTTTTTTTTTACGTTGGGAAATCCATCATGGATACCCAGCAGCGAAAGGGGACGCTGTGGGTTATGCCGGACTCCTACCGGCTAAAACCCAACGACTTTCTAGCGCGGCCGTAGATGGGCGGGGTCGCAGGAACGTTGTTGCACAACTACGGCGACCCGCCACGGCTGTTCAGCGCGAGGAGGACTACGCTCCCTGTCGGAACCTCGGCGTACCCGAAGGCGGAGGTACGCCGGCCATCTCGGAGAACTCACAACGGGCGGTAGTCTCCCCTTAGACTACCGCCCAGGTCCTGGTCAAGGGGGAAGGCGGCGGATATAGGCCATCCGCCTGCGCCCGAGCCTTCTCCGGCGGATCGGCTGGGAGAGGGGATCCTCTTCCCGTTGCCTCTCCGCCGCTTCCTTGCGCGACATAACGTGCTCACAGAACGTGAGCATCGCCTGCCACGCAAGGTCGCTGCCGACCATCACTTTCACGACGGCCGGCAGCGAGAGGTCGGCGCCCACGACGAGAGACAGAGCGGCGCGCTGCTCTGCCCATTCGGGGCAGTCAGCCAAAGTGTGCTGCGCAGTGTCAACTGCGCAGCCACAGTGGTGGCATTCCTCGGTCGGCTCTCTCACGGCCACTCGATGAAGGTAACGCCCGAAGCAACCGTGCCCCGAGAGCACCTGCACCAGGCGGAACGTGAGGGCCCCGCGCCTCTTTGCCAGCCATCCCTCTAGGGAGGGGCGAATGGCCTCGATCGTCGGGCGGCCCGCACTGGGCTCCGCCAACCTGTCTTTCCAGGTTTGGAGGAGGATCGTCTGGGAGTATCTCCTCAACCTGACGATCTCCTCCAATATCAAAACCGAGCCGCGCGACCGCGCGTCTGCGACTTCGTGGTACACCGCCGCAAGCACTTCGGCCTCCAGCTCCCATGGAGGGGTGCCAGCCAACACACATGCCGCCTCAAAAGAAATAGTGCGGTACCCTCTCACAATCCTGACCGCCATGGCCCGTTGCGGCGCGCGCAAAAGGGACCTGTTACGGACGGTCAGGCGGTCCACCCAGATGGGGGCCCCGTACAGGGCCATGGACCGCACCACGCCAGCATAGAGGCGGCGACAGGCTGTATTCGGCCCACCCATGTTGGGGAGTAGTCTCCCCAGTGCGGCGGCGGCTCCGATGAGTCGCGGCGCCAATCGGCGGAAATGTGTGTCAAATTTCCATCGGCTGTCGAGGACGAGGCCGAGATACCTCATTGTCGACCCAACAGCGATGGAAACGCCTGCGACCACAAGATGGCTATCAGGCGGCGGCGCGTTCCGGGGGCCGTGAAAACACAGCGCCTCGGACTTATGGAGGGCCACCGACAAGCCCAGCCGCCGCATCCTCACAACCACGTGAGCTACGCCTGCCGTGGCGAGGATTGCTGCCTTCCTGTGGGAGGCTGCTCTGGCCGTCACCAACGTGTCGTCGGCGTAACAGACCAGAGAGACGCCCCTCAGGTTCGTCCCCCGCAAAACCCAGTCAAACCCGATGTTCCACAGTAACGGTCCAAGGACCGACCCCTGCGGAACACCGCGTGACATATCTCTACGACCCCATAAGTTGCCTTGAGTGGGGTACGTGACCGTCCGGTCGGTGAGATAGGACTCCACGATGCGACGCAGGTAGCGCGGAACATCGTGATATCCGAGCGCTTCTCGTATACAGCTCCAGGGGAGCGTGTTGAACGCGTTGGCGATGTCGAGCGACACCGCCAACAACACCTCCCTCCGGGCTACAGCCTCTTCGGCCATGGCCCGCACGCTGGATATCGCATCTAGCGTGGAGCGGCCACGGCGGAAACCGAACTGATTAGCGCTCAGATTCGGTCCCACTTCCTCGAGGTGCCTGACGAGACGAGAAGCGATCACTCTCTCGAGTAATTTCCCGATCTCGTCCAGTAGCACAATCGGACGATAAGCCGACGGCGAGTCGGCGGGGCGTCCCTCCTTACCAATTAGGACAAGCCTACCCATCTTCCATCGGCGTGGAAAATGACCTTGTGCCAGACAGCGACTGAAGAGTCGCCTCACGTCCGGCTCCAGGGGGCCCAACGCAAGATCCCACGCACGACCAGGAACACCATCAAGTCCTGGGGCGGTGTTGCCTTTGGCTCGGAGCCGTAGCAAAGCCGCCCCTAGTTCTTCCTGCGTAACGACGGGAGGCTCGTCAGTGTCCAGTCCGGTAGAGCCCACAGCTTGTGTGGCCATAGGCGGCGGGAGGAAATTGGCCTCCTGTTCAGGGAACAGGGCCTCCACCACCTGTTCCAGAAGCTCTGGTTGGAGCGTCTCCGTGAGAGGGGGCGCCCACGGGCGAAGCTTCCGCCTCGCGGTCCTGTACGGCCGCCCCCACGGATCCTGACTGAGAGTCCTTAGCATTTCCTCCCACGCTTTTGTCTTGCTATCGGCAATGGCTACACGCAGAGCTTTTGCGAGTTCCCTGTATGTCGCGTATAGATCTGCTTCAAGGGCTTCATCGCGGAGTCGCCTTCGGCGATATCTCGTGTACTGGCGTCTCGCTTTTACGCACTCCCTGCGCAGACTCGCGAGTTCAGGAGACCACCAGTACACTTGCCGTCGAGGGGACAGATGAGAAGGAGTACGGGGCATGGCAGAGTCACAAATTTGTGACATGCTGCCGATCAGACGCGCCGCCTCACTCTCCACGTCCAAAGGTTCGACGGGGCCCGAGAGCCAGGTCTGCCACAGAGCAGCCTCGACGAGCAGGTCCGGGTCTATGCGCTTAACCGCCCAGCGCGGGCCCTCGCACCGAGGGAATCGGTTCAACACTGGGAAGGCGGAAACACTGAATCGGATGTACCTGTGATCCGATAGAGTCTCGACGCCCTCCAAAACCCTCCAGTCGTTGATACGGCGCGCCAAGGACGGGCTAGCGAACGATACATCCACTATCGATCCGCCCTGTTGTCGCACGCACGTGTTGACCGATCCCCGGTTAAGTACCGCGAGACCAGACCCAACGACCCATTCCTCGAGGAGCCGGCCGCGAACGCTCATAGCCGGGCATCCCCACATCGTGGATTTCGCATTGAAGTCCCCGGCCACGATAACAGGGAACCGCGTGACATTCAGGATGGCAACCTCTATGTTCGATAGGAATTGCTCGAACTCTGCGTTGCTCCTATTTGGAGAAAAATACGTCGCCACTAGGACGACGTCCCGAAGGAGCACAGCGGCTGTCACCCTGCCTGCCTCCCGAACATTTCAAAAAAAATATCATAAACAGGGCCACACGTCTCATTACAGTAACAACTCCCCTTTGACATAAGATGCGGTTGCAGAAGACCTCCCACATCGGTATCAGCAGATGTGCTGTTTTACGTCAGTGCATGAATTAGAATTGAAGGAAAAAAGCCTATTCTAACTAATGCATGCATGCGTCAGTGACAGAAAGAAGACTATGATGAAATAACAGCAAGTGTTATGTTGTGTTAATTTATTGCTATATTTATTTATTTATTTATTTATTTATATATGAGGTACACAAAACAGGATGCTGTCGTTGAAGAATAATTGTAGAAAGAATTATTCATAGAGATGTACTAGACAGCAACCCAAAACATGTGCACACAGCACGTCCAAATTAAACAGTGTTAAATTTGAAATAACAGAAGAGAGACGCGCTTACATCCAAAGACAAGCTTAGCTTTATTTTATAAAAAGTTACTTTAAGATGAAAGCACGTCTCTACAAGGCTACAATAAAATAAATGTATTGCAATATACATAGTGCAATGAAATATTATGAAATAAGATTAATTGTTAATTGACAATGTTGATGACAACAAAATCTTAATATGGTTCATCTTCTTTTCCTAATGACACGCTATTGCGCTGCAACGTCACGCTTAGTTACTAAGGCCATGATGTTCTTTTTGAATTTACTTAAACTATTAATGAATATATCCACCTTACTGCTGTGCATAGCGAGGAGATCGTTGTACTGTCGACACATCCTGACGAGGGGGTTATAAAATGAGGTATTATTAACGTGTACTTGTAAAGCAAAGGTATTAATAAAATGATTTCGGGTTCTAGGTTTCATATTAAAATTAATAAGTGATAGAAGATACGGCGAGTCTATGTAGGAATGAATTATTTTGAAAATACACAAGAGACTATAATAATTACGGCGGTCCTCGAGTGTTACTATATTGAATTTTGTAAGCCTATCTCGATACGAAGGAATGCTCCGGTTAAAACCATATCTGTAACTAAGTATGTTCAAACACTTTCTCTGCACTTTTTCTAAACGATCACAATGAATCGCGTAATAAGGGGACCAAACGCAAGAATTATATTCAAGAATACTGCGGACTAACGTATTGTATAAATATAAAAATGTTTTAGGGTTTTTAAAATCTTTAGTAGTTCTAGTCAAAAAACCCAATATCTGAGTACTTCTATTGATTATACTATCGTAATGGTCACGGAAAGTTAATTTATCATCGAAAAGAACGCCTAGATCCCTTACTACTGATTTTTTCTTTAAATTATGTCCTTTAAGTTTATAGTTATATAGGATTTTTTGTTTTTTCTTAGAAAAAGAAATAGTAAAGCACTTTTCAACATTGAGAAGCATTCTATTTTCTATACACCAACGATCGACACGTTCTAGGTCCAATTGGAGCAAATATGCGTCAGCAGGACTATTTATAACAGAGTATAGTTTTAAATCATCAGCATATAAAAGACAAGAGCAAGATAATCGCCCTATTAGGTCATTGATGAAAAGAATAAAAAATAGGGGACCCAGGTGTGAACCCTGCGGCACACCTGTCACAGTCTCTGCAGGTAACGAAACAAAGCCCTTAATAGTCACAATTTGACTTCGTCTACAAAGGTATGACTCGATCCAACGCAGTAAACTACCATGAATGCCATAATATGTTGCCAATTTATTACATAGGATTTCATGGTTAACCCTGTCGAAGGCTTTTGAGAAATCAGTGTAGATGGCATCGACCTGTCCCTTCTTTGCAAAGGCACTACATAGAAAGTGCTTATATTCTAATAGGTTAGACATTGTGGATCTGTTTCTAATGAATCCGTGTTGTCTGGGGGATAAAAATGGTTCAATGTGATGGTAGAGAGAGTCATAAATTAAGGATTCAAATAGTTTACCTAAACAAGAGAGTATACTAATGGGCCGGTAGTTTTCGCATTTAGAACGGTCACCAGTCTTGAATATAGGAACAATATGAGCTATCTTCCATTCTGACGGAAAGACTCCGGCTTGAAGAGATTTATTATAAAGTATACATAATGGTATGCTCAGTTCTTTACCGCATCTTTTAATTAACAGTGAGGGTATGCCATCAGGTCCTGCGCCCTTATTAGTATCTAATTTAGAGATTTTGTTTACAATATCTACTTGAGTGATTTTTACCATACATAATGTATTATTATTTTGATTTTGTAATAAATGATTATGATTGGGGGGAGGCAGAGAGAGTGATTGTTCGAAGACAGAAGAAAAATAATTAGAGAACATATTGCAAATTTCCTTTCTAATATTTACATTTACATTTAAATAAATTTATAATATTTACATTTAAATTTCCCTTTACATTAAATAATAAAAGTGTGACAGTTAAAGTAAAATTACAACTCAATGAAAACAGTTAGCACCATATCATTGTCCAAAAAGTTTCTGGTGCAGTCAGAAATTCATCTGGTTTATTTATTGTTTTCATTCTTTATTATTAGTTCTAGCTACTTCCAGAATTCAGTACATAGATTATATTATAGCTGTTCTTAATGCAGCTCTAGTTACAGCAGACACCGGTTCAAATCCTGATCTCGCTTGTAACTTCAAGTATTTTAAATTTCGTGTATGGATTATAAATGGATGTTACAGGGAGCACAATTTAAACTTAAGAAATAATATCTTTATTCTAAAAAGTTCTAAAAAGTAAGTATTTATTTTAAAGGTAATATTATTATTATTATTCATTTATTTATTTTCTTTCTTAATTTTAAATTTTTTACAATATATATGTATATAAAAACAATAAATATTATAAAAAACTTAAAATTAGGTGTCCACTAGTAGCGGGGCAAGGCCCAAGCTACCGGTGGTTAGGGCTGCAGAGTGAGGAATCTCCTGACAATTCGTGCCGTGTCAAGAAGTACCGCCTTCTGCATCTGCCCCTTGATCCAGCCATCTAGTGAGAGCCTCTTGAGATGTTGCTCGAGGCTCTTCGCTATAAGACCGTTCGCCGAGACGACTATCGGGACGATAATTGTCGAATCGACGTCCCACATGGCGGTCACCTCGTGAGCCAAGTCGATGTACTTGGTAAGTTTTTCTTTTTCGGCTTTCACGAGATTTTCGTCATGCGGGACAGCTATGTCGACAAGCATCGTCCGGCGCTGGGATCGGTCAATAACCACGATGTCAGGCTTATTGGCGACAATAGTCCTGTCCGTGATTATGGAGCGATCCCAATAGAGCGTAGCATGACCATTTTCGAGAACGGGCGCAGGCACGTACTTGTAGTAAGGCACCTCAGACTCGATAAGACCATATCGAAGGGCAAGTTGCTGATGAATGATCCTGGCTACTTGGTTGTGTCTGTGCAAATACTCGCCGTTAGAAAGATGAGCACAACCAGAAATAATATGCCTGAGTGTCTCTCCAGGACGGTGGCATGCCCGACAGATGTCGACCGTACGGACGGTACGGTCGACATCTGTCGGGCATGATATGTTCAGGATATATTTCCGGTAGTTGTTCGTCTTAATAACTTCGTCCGCAATTGCACAGACAAAACCTTCAGTTTCCCCAAAGAGGTCACCGAAACGTAGCCAGTTCACTGACATGAGTGAGTCCACATCAGGTCCTGTCAGGGCCTTGTAGAATTGCCCATGTAGCTCCTTGGCCTTCCATACATTCTTACGGTCTTCGTGGCTTAAAACTACTAGCCTGCGCCAGTTCCCGTTTGCCAGAGATAGTGGCGTGAAGTTCTTGTCTATTGCTACAACGTCGCGATGTATCCCACTCTCGTGGTTCAGGAAATATTCCCTAAGACTATACACCTCACGGTTATGGAGGTTCTTGGCGTTTAAAAAACCGCGACCCCCCAATTTCCGTGCGATGTACAGTCTCATAACCGATGAGCGTGGGTGTAGCATGCGATGCGCTGTGAGCAATCGACGAACCCTTCTGTCTAAACCATCGAGCTCAGTTTGAGTCCACCTTAGTATGCCAAAGGAGTAAGTGAGTAAAGGCATAACCCAGCCATTGAAGGCGCGTACCTTGTTACCTCCTGATAAAAAACTGTTAAGAACTTTTATCAGACGGCCAAAGAAACGCGTCTTCACTGTCTGTTTTATATCTTTATCACTAATACCCAACGACTGTGACATACCAAGGTATTTGTATGTCTCAACTTCGGAGAGGGATTTAAAAGACACTTCATTTGAAAGTTGTAAATTTGGAGAATTTACGACTTTCCCCTTCTGTACATGCATGACCGCACACTTATCTACACCGAAATCTTATCTTACTTATTATTATTATTATTAAGTATTTATTTTAATATTATTATTATTTTTACAATATAAATATTAAAAAATTAATTATTAAAATTAAAATTAATTATTATTATTATTCATTTATTTATTTCTTTTCTTAATTTTAAATTTTTTATAATATATATGTATATAAAAACAATAAATATTATTATTATTATTATTTTAAAGGTACTACAATACAGCAACTATATATAAGTAAAATTTAAACGTATTATCAAAAGAAGAAAATTATGTACTTCTTTTTACTTCTTTAATTTTACTTCCCCCTTGATTACTTTAGTTATAATAGCTCTGCGTCCGTTATGTCGATTTAGTTTTTCAGTTGTGAATATAAAAAAGTAATTCAATACAATGTACGTTTGTAATTAATAAACTCAAAGACTACAGACTTTAAAAAATTCCTAAAAAAATTTATTTACCGATTTTAAAAATTCTTTCACCTATAGAAAGCTGCATTATCAGCGAATAACACAGGCTACTCACCCTCCCATCATCTCCCCCCTTTACCCTCCTCCATACAAAATTGCCGACATTTTCATTTTGAATATTCGAACAAATTGAGTCATGGACGTTTTAATTGGCATATAAAGATAGACAGTCGAAGTCGCAGGTAAAAGCTAGTAATATATCATTGGGTTGCCATAAGTATTCGTAGGCCTTTTAGAGACAGACGAGATACAGTAGCGCAAAATCAGGAAAAAACAGTTTTTTATTAAAATAATTAAATGTTGTTGAAAATTAATTCTCATTTGATAATGTTACTGTAAATGAAATGTATAATTATTTAAATTTTAAATAATTTATGAGGATTCTGCTTAAAACAACAACGCGATCCGTTTTTTGCTCCTAATCACAATCGGATTTAAATAAAATATTGTAAACAATAATTTCGTTCCTAAAAGATTTTTTGGAACGTAAATATAAAGCGATCCGTGCAAATCCCCAGAGGTCCCATATGGCCGTGTTCGCTCATCTATACAAAGCGGTGTTGAAGCGTTGGCCTGTGGGGCCTTAAGTGTAGCGATGGGTGATCAGCACCGTATTCAGAATCACCACTATTTAGTTCCCCTGCTGTACAGAACGAGAGAGAGTAATTAAGATTTCAATAATTAAGATAATAATTACGCAAAGAGGAGAACAGAACTCTTAAGTCGTACTTAATTATATTCTTAATATTATATCTCTAACTATGATCTCTGTAATGAAGCCCAAATCACTCAAAGAGCTGTAAAGAAGGCTATTCACCGATTAGTAAGTTGAAGAAGCAATGGACAGGACACACACAAGATGGACAAACGGCCTAATAAGGACTGCAGGTCGACGTTGGATTCAGGCTATATTTGACCGGTCCTTAGTAAGAGTGGACCTCTTACTGCTGAGGTCTCTCATTCTTTATCGCTGCTAACGAAGCCGAAACTGAATTATATTATTATAAATATTTAGAAATCTAGTATGTTTTTTTTTTATTATTAAAGATGGGTTTGCTTTTGACCAGCATCTATCCATGTAGGAAGGATAAGGCCGACGATGGAGTGAGCTCAACCAGAAGATGCCTATTCACTCGTACCTTGAAAAGATTTGGGTTATATGAGCTCGGAAATACAGACGCCGACAGGAAGTTCCAATCCTTAGCAGTGCGCATCACAAAAGATCACACCAAGCGCTTGGTCCGAATTAGAGGGATTTCGACAAGGTGAGGATGGTAACCAGCCGTACGTCTGCATGTCCGATAGAAGAAAGGGGAAGGCGGTATGATCTCATGCAGCTCCCGAGCACACTCTCCGAAGTACATCTTATAGAATACACACAGACAGGCAACTTTACGTCTATGTGCCAGGCTCTGCAGCTGCTCTGCAGTTCTTATTAGTGTATCATCGCCAATGAGCCTCCTAGCTCTGCTATCCACCGAGTCGAGTGCAGCAAGTTGGTATTTTGCTGAGCCATCCCAAAGGTGACAGCAATACTGCATGCAAAATCGGACTCGTGCCTTGTTGCCTTGAAGTGATATCTATCACTAAGTCACGATGTCGACCTTTATAACGACTCGATTTATAAAATTAAACGACTCATCCTTGTCCGTGGTTCACATAGTTAACATTTTTGTCATTGTGTTCTATATTTTGTTTTATTTTTTTATTATTACTATTTTATCATTGTTGGGACATTACTTTGGATTTTTATTGTCGCGTGCTGTGCTTGCTATAATTGCAGCGGCATCTGCCATGTATACTTGTCCTTTGTTGCTTGTCTTTGCTTGATGTCTGCCTCGTTGGAGGCCATGTAATAAATAAATAAATAAATATACCATGCCTGCTTCAAACCCAAGATACTCCCTCTATTGTCAATTACTTGTCGCTGTATTTCGTTGATTGTGGCCCGACACTAAATGTCTCTGTAACTAAATATAGGTGTGTGCCGACACCGTAAACGTGTTTCTTGTCGGCACAACATAATGTAACGCGAGATACGCTTCACATCATTCTACTGGAAGGGATCCAGGGTCTCTGTCTAAATGCGTTTCCAACTGAAAAGTATTATCAATTCTACAACATTCTTATATTACATTTAAACAAAAAGATTAAATATATAGAATATATAGAGAGGGCATTGGAAAAATTTTGCTACAAAAATATTAATTCTGATCGCCGCAATCAGGATGGCCATGGCGTAGCTAAACCACTCGTAGCCTTGTAAATTTTGGCGATGGACTGAGCGATTTTGTACCACGTGGTTCTAAATGTACGGATTACGGATTCTTTCGTCTTGCCCGATCTATACAATTGAAAATCTTTGCATTTAAACAATTATATAAAGTCAAAAATTGTTATCAAAAGCTTAAATGCTTTTTGTTAATTTATACTTTAATTGAATTCCAAGGGACTATACCACATATTTATAAAATAAAAAAGAATTAAAATCCAGGAAGACAATTTCGCTGCAAAATCTCTCATCTCGCAACGAGTGTTGTATAGTTTAAGATACTGTTTTATAGATAGCACATAAACAGTAAAATAACATGAAGTCGATGTACCACTCATAAATTTATTGTTGGACGGTGGCTACCGTCCACTTGATGGTAAGTAGAGTGGATTAACAGCCTGTCTGCAGATTTTTAGATAAAATATATCGTTTTATGTAAAATAAAACATTCTATGTACCGAATTGTGCGATGACATTATGAATGCTTGACATCGTTATTGGAAATTTGCCACATGTTTTAATGACGCATTGACCACCAATTATACAAATGTTTCAAAGAATAAATCTTAAATTAGTGTCCTCTAAATTAGTCGATATTGGAATACCATGTCCCTCAGGAAAACACTATTTGACAATATCACAGGTCGCACGGTTTTTGAGATATTGGCTTTCTTTTGAATTGGAGGTTCACTAATGCAAGCGTACCAGACGCATCGGAGAAACGCGGTAGTCTCGACAATATCCTGAAGCCATTCTTCATTGAATCTATTCATTTATGGAATTAATATATAAATAGAATCTTTGTAATGTAATATAATTCATATGAGAAAGTCTTCCAAACGTTTCGTCAACAACTGCGGTTGACATCCTCAGTGGTGTAGTCCAGACCTGGGCCATCATCCCGGAAACCCACAACTCATAAGGATACCGGCCGAGAAAACCTACTTTCTGTAATATAATTCATTATTACAATATGATTAATATTATAATTAAGAAGTAACCCTCTGAAGAATTCTCTTTAAACTTTTCAAATTGGCAACTGTATTAATAGAGGTTATGCATTTACTTAAATAAATATGACCTTTAAAATCTATTTACTAAGAATCACTTAAGTGAGTTTTCAAAATAATTTCAATTCAATTTATAAATCAGAATACAATTCAGAAATTTCAAATTACGCTGCGATTTTTTGAAAAATGCGCTAATAATTAATTTTGTGGCGAAACGTCTAGCATACGAGCAATGGCACGAATTTGTAAGTGGGAATCGATCTCACGTCGCGAGGCAAATAGGCGAGCATTCTCCCAGCTTTTAACGAGATCTCGTACTTCGTAGTCAGAGTCGATCCTTCGCACAATGTCAGTAGTTTCGCCTTTGTTAAAGCGATGCAGAACATTCCAAAAATGAAATGCTAAAATTCAACTTCTCTATTATTCACTTTGTGCAGGCACTCAGATACCTTTTTAATATTCAATATAAACCAAATATAGACAGATTTTACTGAATCCCTATATTTTTTATAGTTTTATGATTTTAGTAATATCAAAAAAATGTTTTTATTTTCTGATGAATTTCCATCTCGCTTCGACGTGGGACTTTTTAATAGAGCTGTGAATAAATTCTGTCATCTGATATAAGTAATAATCACATAAAACTTAACAAAAAATAATTAAGATATCTTGTGTGTTTTTAAGCATACAATGCATGTGCCAAGAGATCTTACTCGGGTATAACATACGCTATGTACATCAGCTATGTGTATCTTATTACTACTTATAAATCAAATATATTATTACAGATTGTATATCTATTAGATACACAATACTTTGGTTTAATGTAATGAAAATTGTGTGTGTATTGTTGTATCTGCTTGCTTAGTCAGCATACCTAGTAAATGGGCATTTACTAGGATTTTTATATTATACTTATACTATGTGTACTTAATTTTATAAATGTGAACGTAACTCCGTATGTCTGTCTGTTACCTTTTCACGCCTTAATTACTCAACTAATCTATCTACTCATACAACTAATCTACTCTACTAACTAACTAATGACACACACATCTTATGTAGTTCCCCAGCAGGCTCTCCGAAGTACATCTTATAGAATAGAATTTGCTTTTATTCGAAAAACAAAAAAAAACAAAAATCGAAAAAGTGTTCAGAACTTTTTAAAACAATATAATAGTAATCAGATTAAAATCTAAAATGTACTTAGAAAGAAAATATATAATTTTTTACGATTATTTATCGAATAATAATTTAATATAATTCATTTAAATATTTTTAAATGAAGAAATAAAATTTTATTATTTACAATATTTTTAATCTATACTGAAACACCGATCACAGTGCGTGACGTCATTTGTGGGCAATCATTGTCTTATGCCAATGCAGCTGTTTTGTTATGATATGACCACAAATGACGTTACGCGCTCTCAGATGAACTATCGTGGCGTTTTGGCGGCATTTTCAAACAAACAATATTAAAACATGATTTTGAGTACCTAAAAGGCTATATATAAATAAATAAAATAGTATTTTTTTATGGGATAAATATCCATGAAGATTAATTTAAAACACTTTCTGAAAAATTTGTCCGATCCCCTATTATATTACCTTATGAGACAATCGCACATTAATCCTATAGCAAAGTTAAATGTGGGAATGAAAAACAATTGGTACTCCGTTAAAAAATGTCGAACAAAAGGTCGGAGGGTCGAAGATCCGTTGATTACAACGCGGCCTTTGTTTGGCCTTTGTTTGGCTCCCAACAGCTTCGGATTTAAAAGAAGTTATCAATGAAGTGAAAAAGTTTTAATGCGTCTAACTCGCAAAGAGTTATAAATACCTTACTCGACTCCTTTCAAAGGGGAAGCTTTTCTGTGAAGATTACAAGAAATACCTACCAATAAAATTTTCAAGTCCAATGGTTAAAAATGTTATTCTTTATATAGCTTATTAAAAAATCCTATTGTCAATGTTATTTGACAACATTTAAGTTTAAAAAAAATTAATTACATAAAATCATTTATGTAATTAATTGTTGCTACACTACAACTAAATGTACTAATTACATTTATGTAATTAATTGCATTGGGTGAAAACCTGTAATGGTAGATTGTAAGTTTGTGTATGTAAATAAATAAATAAATAAATAAATTAAAGGATTAATTTTAAACTTTTAAAACTTTTTATTTAATCTTAAATTTTAAGAAAATATCTTCGAGTTTTACACAAGCAACACATTAACGTAACACAATTGGCGAAACTGAAAAAAAAAACCATGAAATTGATTAAAAGCTCTTGAAAGTTTATAGCATATACAAAAATTACATGTCACCTGTAGGATTCATCATCATTCGCTTTTCTCATCCATTATAAACCTTTTTGTTTCCTGTTTATAATGTGGCCTTTTTATTTAATTACATATACACTGGCCGGCGGGATTTCAAATGAAAAAGAACTACAGAATCGAAGAAAAGAAAAAAGGGAGATTGACAGGGTATTTTTTCACGAGAGAGTATATTCTAGAGAGGGAGAGCCTTGAAGTGAAGGTGGACGGAATATTCAGATTTTTTAAAAAGTAATAAGAAAGGCGATCGAGCTGATGAACTTTACATTTATCTCATCCAGACTGAACGAATCCAATTCTTACCTTTATTAAGTCGACGAGGTCCGCTTATATCCTATATTTGCCTGTGCTCCTGTTGAAAAGGGAATAAAGATACTCCAGAACGACGTGTTCAACGGAAGATATAAGAAAATATATATACATATAAATATATTATAAGGACTATAGTGATTTTTAGTGTACATATAGGGACTCTAGTGAAATTAAAGTTTAGTGTTTCCTCAAAATCTCCATCTCTTCTTACAACCCACCACCTTCAGAATTGTTACACTACATTTTGGCGCCAACGTGGGGCCCGAACCCACGACCCTGAGATTAGGAGTCTACCGACTGAGCTAGCCGGGCATATCTGTTACACTACACACCATATCAGCTCACTTTAATTAACTAGTAAACCGCAGAGCAGAGCTCCCGAAGGATAAGAAGTTTAAGAATTTGACTGCCGACTCTCAATAATGGTGAGGTACATGAACAAGAATCTAGTTGGTTCCCGCTTCAAAGACAGAATATCGATACTAATATTTAAAGCTAAAGAGTTTGTTTGTTTGTTTGCGTATCATAGCCCAAAAGAAATAAATCCATAATTATATGCGATAATTACCAAGAACTGAAATGTGCATGCTTTTGACAATTAAAATTAATTAAAATTAAAATTATTATTAAAATTAAAATTAAAATTAAAATTAAAATTAAAATTAAAATTAAAATTAAAATTAAAATTAAAATACGGTTTTCTGAATGCATTTAGTTAGTTCCAGGTTAAAAGATATGCTATAATTTATGAAGTCGTAAGAAAAAAATTAGTAATGTATATTCGCGCTTATCTCCAAAATTGACCCCAAACCCACTCCATTGCAATTTTGTTAAGTTTATGGTTACTTCCAGCTTGAAATATAGGATATAATTAATAAATTGTGAGCAAAGCTAATAAAATATAAGCAAATGAATTCATTATTTCCTCGATATTTCATCATTAAATAAGACAATCCCTTATCCAATCCTACTGTAGTCGGCAGCGCACTTGCAGCAGCTGTGGTGTTGCTTGTGTTATAGGCGACAGTAGCCACCTACCATAAAGTGGACCGTAAGCCTGTCAGTCGACCTTAATATATAAAAAAAAGACAATTTGAAAATGAAGTTGGTTCTCAGAGCACACTACGTTTCGCAGTTATTTGATCACCCCGTCTGGCGGCAATAACCACACCCTTACAGAAGACCACCGTGAAATAACAGCACGTGTGCTTTTGTGTTTCGGTGAGTGAGTAAGGGATGCCAGTGCCCATTTCCCTATCCCCTCCTAATTCCTTACCCTTAATCCTACTATACTCGGTAGCGCACTTGCATCACCTGTGGCTTGTTTTACATGCGACGGTAGCCACCTACCATCAAGTGGACCGTCAGCCTGTCTGCCGAACTTAACATAAAAAAAAGACAATTTTAATGATTGTAAAATGACCATCTTTAATCAAAAATGCTATCGCTTTTAGAAAACGTACCTAATTGTCTCATTAATTTTCATTTAGCCATTATGATATTAATTGTATTTGTTATTTTGATTAGAATTTGTCAAATTATTAAATATCTTAGTATGCACTAAGACATTTAACTGCAAATTATTATAGTACTGCAAAATGTTCTGCAGTCGGTTACCAAGGCCAACATCGGACGGCACTGATTCTCCAGTTTGTTCAGCAAACTATCTTATTTGCATTGTTCCGAGCGCCCCTGGGTTCAGAACGTTTGTTTGAATCTTAAGACATTTGGTAGGGTATTGCAAATTGTTACAAGGCTTGTTACATTAAATAGTGCATACATTAGGTACCTAGTACATATTTTCATACCTACACACATAGGAAGTCTGTTTGTTTGCTTAGAATTCACAGATCATTAACAAAGTTGTATACTTTCGTCAGTTTACTTAGGTATATCGGTTTGTTAGGATGTTAAGTAACCTAACAACTTTAACTACCTAATTAAGTAAGTTGATATTTTTTTATGTAAAGGTCTCAGACAGGCTGACGATTGACTATCGTCCTATAAACACAAGCAACGCTGGAGGTACTGCAAGTGCGCTGCTGACCTTAGTAGGAATAAGGAGAAGGGAGAAGTGGGCTCTGGCATCTCGAAACACGAAAGCACATATTTCACTGTAGTTTTCTGGAAGGGTGTGGATACTGGTGCCAGAGAGGCTGCCCAATTTATGGCTGGAAATGAAGTGTGCCGTGTCCATTACTTGGCTATTTTAATAATCATTAAGATGATATAATGTTTATAAAAATATTTTTTAATACAGTTGCTCAAAAAGTGGCGTATTACAGGAACGAATAGCGTTCGGGATGTGGGCTATTACACACTCGTGCTTTTTTTTACCTTTCCCGCACTCGTGCGTTCTCTTTCCCAACTGTCAAAATAATGTCTATTAAAAAGAAAAACCAACCATGAAGTTTTTACTAAAAAGTTTTTATGATTCATGCAAATACGTAAATTTCTAAAAAGAAGCTACGAATTTGTTTCAATATCAGATTTAATGATTTGATTGAATGAGTTAGGTTTCATTTCATTTCATCTCATTAAATTTCATTTTCATTTCAAATCAATAAAAAAATTCTACTGAAGACTTGGCTGTATGGGCATAGTTTCCTTTGCCTACCAGAATGGTTGAAGAAAAAAAATCTCTGCTTATATTCTACGGTTGGCGCCATTTTCCAGAAATTTTCTTTGCGAGTTTAGTTGTTTGTTTTATTAAATTGCTTCATTTTTCGCAACTGTATTAAAAATAGTCGTTCAGTACACGTGCGGAACCGTCATTGCAACTTGTTCCGACTGTCAACCCTCGCCTTCGGCTGCGCCTCGGCTCGGGTAGACATTTGTCGGAACTCTTTGCAATGACAGCCTTTCCGCACTTGTAATGAAATATACTATTTTCACTTGCATGCTTACTTATAATGAAATAGCGTTCAGCAGTCATAAATTTGGCAGCCCGTTTGGCGGCAGTAACCACACCTTACAGTGGACCATCGTAAAATAACACACGAATGCTGTTGTGTTTCCGTGAGTGATGCTAAGGTCGGCAGTGCACTTTCAGCATCAAGTCAGGAACGTCAGCAAGCCTGCCGAATTTAGATAAAAATGTACTAAAGAGCTATTTCAATAAATTATTCTACGTGCATTTATTGCATACAAAAATAAAAATTACTGTGTGCAAATAAATATTACACAAAAATTCATGATTTTTTACACGTCATGATTACAGAAAAGTGACAGATAAAAGATTAGATGCGGAAAAGAGATAAAAGACATCTTTGTCTCTTTCTCCATCTAGTTTCAGTGCCTACATTGTGATACTTTAGATTCTATTCCGCCATTTTATTTATTTACTAGCTGTTGCACGCGACTTGCTCCGCGTCTCTTAAAAATATTATTCGTGGAAAACGGCAGTTTTGTATAGAGGGGGGTGATGGGGGAGGGTGAGTAGTCTATGTTACTCTCTGATGAGTTCGCTTTCTATAAGTGAAATCATTTTTAAAATCGGTCCAGTAGTTTTTGAGTTTATTCATCAAAAACATACATTTGTATGGAAGGGTGTAAAGGGGGAGAGATGGGGGGAGTGTGAGAAGCCTATGTCACTCACCGAAACACAACAGCACACGTGCTGTTATTTCACAATGATCTTCTGTACAGTAGGATTAGGGATAAGGGATTAGGAGGATTAGGGAAATGTGCTCTGGCATCCCTTACTCACTCACCGAAACACAACAGCACACGTGCTGTTATTTTACAATGATCTTCTGTAAGGAGGTGGTTGCTGCCGCCAGACGGGCTTCCGAAATGACTGCAAAAATGCAGTGTGCCCTGCCACTACTTTCCAGATCCAGACCAAAGCCAAATTTGAAAAGTTCATTTTTCAAAGTTGACCCTGCCGGGAATCGAATCCGGGAACCCTAGAACAGAGCGTTAAGGCAAGCACCCTAACCACTCACCCAACGGGCTCTGGGTTTGTCTTACTGTATTACAATTATACGTATATATCTTCTATGTATAAAAATAAATCCCCATTTCCCTTGATCACGGCATCACGCGTAAACGGGTAGAACGATTTTAATTCGGTTTTCACTAATGGAAAGAGGGATAAACGGGGAATGTTCATATGTATAAAAATTGCATCCCGGGCGAAGCCGGGGGCGGAACGCTAGTACTTAATAATTTAATATAACGATTTTTAGGGACTTAGGTGTATATGGACCGTAAGCAATAAAATTAACTTTGGAAGCAGACCCATCAATCTTTTTATAAACCTAACGTAATTTCATTGTTAACATACATATTACACGTGACGCAAAACATATCACATCTTTTGTGATGAAACTATGAATTGAGCGACCCTTATGGTCCTATAACCTTATGGTCCAGTTTGTCATAAAGTAGGGTAGGAATTTACGAGCTGGTAACAATTCAAACAACGACTGACCACCGTGTGCCGTGGCCGTACGAGTTTACTGAATAACTATCTAACTAGCTTAATACTTGGATAGTTGTGAGGAATTATTTGGGACATACTTTGTAGGACCAACTCTTGATGCTGTATCCTAACATTGGGGTTACGAAACATTCTAAAATACTTTTTGATGTGACCTACTCATATTAATCGATACTGTGACAATATAGTGTCAATTGTGTCAAGCTAATTGATTTTATTCTTACGTGAATTTCGTAATGACGATGGAAGGAATTGGTGAATAATAATCTTCAATTGTCGTTTCTTTGATTACGGGTAGGAATTTTGTTAAATAGTAAAATATTGTAATTCAGTTATACTGAATATAAAATATTGTAATTCAAATAAATTCTTTGATTACAGAGCAACACAATAGATTAATTTGTCAAATTTGATGAATAGGAGACGAATAGTCTTATATACATATATTAAAATATATATATACAAGTTTTGATCCATTTTGAAAACAGTTATGACTAATACGCTCCAGGGGCAAAATTGTGAAGCCCAATCAAACTAAACAACATGCTATGTTAGATAGCTTCTAGAATACAACTTTCTCGCCACGAGAAGGTCCTAAGCGCCAGGTTTTCTAAGTAGCTTACGGATTCCCTGCCAGTGTCTGTATTTCTGTGCTCATACAACCCAAATCTTTTCAAAGTTCGAGTGAGTAGGTATCTTCTGGGTGAGCTAACTCCCATCGTCGAATTTTATAAAGAGGCAACATTTGTATGTTTGTATGTAGGGGGTAATCCTCGAAACTACTCATTCGATTTAAAAAAAAAACCTTTCACTAATAGAACAGAATTTCCAAATGAAAGGCTTTTGTGGTAATCGAATTTGCAAAGTTGACGAAAAAGGTCCAACGAAAAGGTTTATTTATTATATATGATTGATTTCTATAGAAAAGTTGTAGAGATTGATAATGCCTACAAAAAAGTTAGCGACAGCGTAATGTCTAGATTTTAAGCCATAAAAACTAGTTTTTGTATTTAATAAAAAATAAATCGTTAGGCTATGTTTACTGGTCATATTATCAACAAAATTATGAACCCTTATCAAAACTAACAAGTTTATCGTCACAAGTATTTAATTATAAGTGATTTTTGCTTTTTAGACGCATGATACAATGTACTAACTATTATCAATTATTTTATTAAAAAATATTAACTTGTCAGGAATAAGCGTGTTTGTCATTGCTATTAAGGGGGAGACAAACGCTAAATACTAAAAATATCCATTGTTTAATGAAAATGTTACAAGAAATAGACAAGACAATTGCTTTGAAAAAAAAAATATATTATACTTAAACATGTGAAGAACCAATTGTATTAATTAGAATTTTCCTTAAAGTAATAGAAACTCCACAAAAAAAGTTAGAACACAAGAAGAATTTGACCTTTATTGAAAATTCTCTCGAAAACGGCTTATTGCACGCATATGAATCCTGTACCTATTAATAAGTTGATATCAGATTAAAAAATTGTATTGATAAAAAAAAAATTTGTGTAATGGTAAAAACAAAAAAACACCATTTCTAGGCCTGTTGAATTGTCTCCGCCGCCAGTTCTATAGTAAATGTCATTTGCCTCAGTGAATCCCTTAAGAACCGCCACCAAACATAATTATAAATCTTCTTAAGTCTAGTTAAATGATATGTTATTTACGGCAATGTTTGAAATTGATTTTAAAGCTCCTGGAATAACTGATGCCAGATACACAAAGGCCTCAGAGGTAAATACAAAGGCAAGAAGGCCGTACGAGTGTTGCCTCGGAGAACCTAATATATATATTCTTGACTATTTATTGCAAAAGGAGACATTTCTAATCGTTTGTTTTACAACCTCTAACGATTTGGAAAATCAGCGAAGAGCGACCCATCAAATGGGATTAGATATTTAGTGGTACACTGGCGACAGTAACCACCCCTTACGAAGAGGTGGTTACTATTATGTTCCTTTAATTAGTAGTAGTCAATGAAAAGTCTTGTTCTCCTATTTTCAAAGACCCAGATGAAAATAGCATTCGGTCTTGCACCACTGATTCTTAGGTTTTATGTGTAAATAAAAAAAAATTAGCTTCATAAAGCATGTTTATGAAGACTAAAAACTTATGTTATTTTAAAAGATGACAACAATTACTTTTGCCATGACATCCTACTCTCCTAAATTTTGTTATGCTTGCTGTTAAATTTGATAATGTTATTTCTTGTTAATAAATTTTTGCATGCCTTTGTAAAGCGGCGAAACATGATGTTCCTTTTGTAACTCCTTTGCAACACCTTCTATACCATGTTTTAAGCAAATAAATGAATTATTATTATTATTATGACACAAATAGTTAACTGAGCTATTTAGGGGGACGCTTTCACCCCTTATCTACTCCACTGATCAACATTAAATTTTGCATAAACGTTCCTAAAGACACAGAACATGACATAGGGTACTATTAATTCAGAAAAAAACTGTTCCCTAGGACTCATCTAAACATAGAACTAAGAAATGAAACACCTGATAAAAATATATGAGCAATAAAGAATTAATCTATGCGTTAAAACCCCTAAGGAAAAGAGGCGCAGATGAAATCGCAGGAAAAAGCTCGTAGGTTATATTTTATTGTGGTAAATATGGTTGAAAATACATTTGTAGGTGAAATAAAATTGATTTACAAATATAATAATTAAATCAGTAACATACTGTTACTACTTATTTTATGATTGCGAAACGCAATTTGCTGCTAATAAATAGGAGAAAATCTGAAATAAAGTTTAAAGACTTTCTGCTGAGCTTGATTAACAATTATAGTCCTGTACGCTATGTTAAATTAAGTCAAATGTTTCAATTCCTCTTGCAATTATTATTCGCCAAATTGCGTCTTTGTTTAACGCGATGCAACCATTTTTAAAGAGAATCTCGAATCGCGTCCACGTTGTAATCAATATGCAGAATGAGCTCTTAACTTACTAAATCTAAACCTAAATCAATTATCAATTTTTGGCACTAAATAGTAATGTTATGACTCACCATGGAACGTTCTAGAAAAGCGTTCTTCTCTGTCAACAAATCTCGAAAGTTCCACCCTGGAATAGAAATAGAAACACAACATAGAGCTCACATTCAACAGAAATAGCGTTCCCGAACTATCAATGACCTTGTTTAAAATACGTGTTTACAGTACTTGTTTACTTGCTTGTTTACTTGTATTTGTTTGTTGTTTGTTTGTACTAAATTCGAGAAAGATCTAGACGATTGGCAGCGGATATAAATAGGCGAAGTGGCGAGCTAGCGGACAGTTCGATTCTGCGATTCGAAAGCGAAACTTCGGAACTTACCTGCGACAGTAAACCAACGACTCATAAGGGAATCATTGACGACTCTTCGCAAGTTTAACGGTTATATCGGACCTTTCGTTTAGCCTTTTTGGAAGTCATCTTGGTTTGTGGAAATAAATTATTGATTTTCGCCCTTACACGGCAATTTGACTCACCCCACACGTAACTAATAAACAAAATCGCTACATATTCGCATATGTGAAATTGTTTGCTTATTCTTCTTGGCTTATTGAGCACGATAAGCACACACAATAGAAATCGTGACCTCGAAAAGCAGGTAATTAAGTTACCTAAAATAATAAATAAAAATAAAATAAAATAAGCCTTTAATCACTGATAAGTTACAGATTACAGAGTTACAAACATGATGTGCTTATATTATAATGGAGTTTATTGATAAAATTTTCTATATTTAGTAAAATTTTTTTTTTTAATATATATTATATATATTTAATTTGATCAGACATCTGCAACCTTATCAGGTTGTCCGAAGACATAGGCCTCCTCCAGATCATGCCACCTGCTGCGGTCAAGTGCCAGCTGTCTCCATCTTTTGGGAAGATCATCATCCCATCCTCTCCTCTGCCTTCCCTTTTTTCTTTTTCCTTCTCTTGGATACCATTCCACCACTCTCTTGGTCCACTTATCCACACTTTCTCTTATTATGTGACCTGTCCAGCGCCATTTCAGCTGCCTAATTTTTGTTATTATGTTGGGGATCTGCGTTTTCTTTTGGATATCTGTTAGTCTGCATTTATCTTTCAATTTTATGTTCAACATACTTCTTTGCATAGAATTCTGGCAAACCTTCAGTTTCTGTTCTAATTTTTTTTTTGTAAGACTCCATGTTTGGCATCCATATGTTAAACATGGTAATACACAAGTTGTATAAAGTTTCCCCTTCACAGTTATTGGTACATCTTTGTTTTTCATAAGATTTTTAAATGACCAGTATCTTTTCCAAGCAATGTTGATTCTTCTTTCTACTTCTTTTCTTGTAGAATCATAATGAGATATGAGTTGCCCCAAGTAGATGTATTCATCTACATACTTTATTTCGTTGCCATCTACTATTATTTTATTCTCTTTAGATTTGTTTGTCATTATTTTTGTTTTTTCACTATTAATTAGTGAAAAAACAAAAATAAACAAAAAAAAAGTAGGAAGTTAGTCCTACTTTCCTGCTTTCCTCTACTAATTGTTGCAACATTGTCTGTAGTGACATGTGGTCGCTAGCAAAGACCATAATTGTCCCAATTCAAATTCCTAAATACATGTTCTAAAATTGCTGTAAATAATTTGGGAGAGAGGGGATCTCCCTGTCTCACGCCTTTCTTTATTTCAAAGTCATCGCCTTTACTTTCCAACTGTATTTTTGCACTGCTGTTAGTATAGATTTTTTCAATATTTTGAATATACTGTCTTTCTATTCCTTGATTTAGCAGACATTTTTATTTACTTATAATTACATGTACACTGGCCGGCGGGATTTTGAACAGAATGGAACGAAAAAGGGAGCAGAAGAAAAAGATTGAAAAATAAGGATTGACAGGTTTTTTTCTGAAGGGAGAAAAGGGCATTCTGGAGAAATTTTGAAAAGGAGAAGGTTTACTGGTTACAACTGAGTTTCAGATATTCTTCAAAGAAATCGGAATAAACCAATCCGAAACTTATTTCGTTAAGACGACGAGTTCAGCATTAACCTCGTATTTTTGCCGAAGATCCGGTTCCAACGCTGTGCACAGCATCATCCTCATAAACTGTTAGCTCTGAAGACGTGCTCATCGGAGGACAATTATTTATAAATATTTATGAAGATTAATAAGGACTGCGGTGACTACCAGTGTACATATAGGGACCTTAGTGAAATTAAAGTGTGGTGTTTCCTCCAGTCTCTATCTTTCCTTCCATCCCGCCACCCCTTACAGTGATCTAGAGTTGTTTCACTACAAGCTTCCCATAACTTATTATGTATTATAGAATCAAAAGCCTTGTTGTAGTCGACAAAAGACAGGTAATAATCCATTCCATACTCATTATATTTTTCAATAACTTGTCTTACCACATGTATGTGGTCAACAGTAGAGAAATTCTTACGGAAGCCCGCTTGTTCTAGTGGCTGATTTGTGTCTAGAGTTTGCATCATTCTCCCCAATATCACTTTAGAAAACACTTTGTACAAATTAGACAAAACACTAATTGGTCTCTAGTTATTTATTAAATTTTTGTCTCCTTTTTTATGTAATAATATTATTGTTGACTTCGTCCACTGTTTCGGTATTGCATAACTATAAATGATGGAATTAAACAAATTCATTAATTCTTGAAGTATTATCTCCATTGTTTCTTTTAATATTTCATTATTTATTCATTATTTCTTCAATGCCATGTAAATTTAATCTTACATGGCATTGAAGAATCGACTGAAGAAAATGTAGAAAAACTAATGAAGGCAGTTTCAACAATAATAAAAAATCTAGATGTCAACTTTGCCAGTTCTGAAATCGAAAAAATCTACAGACTTGGGAAAAAAACAAACAATGGGAAAATTAGACCTATTCTTATTTCCGTTACCACGCTTCAGAAAAAAATTGAAATATTAAGAAATAAAAATAAAATGAGGCCACAAACTTACATAACACAAGACCATACCAAAGAAACGCTAGAAAAGCGCAAACAACTTAAAGTGGTTAAGAGCAGTAAAGGAAATGAAAAAAGAAAAAGATCAACATCCAAATCACCAATCACCTCTGCAGAACAAGGTGGCGAAATAAAATCTATTCCAAAGATGCAAAAAGCAGATGCATTTGCTTATATGCGTGCACGGTCATATTCATTGACGGAAAGAAACACAAACTGTAAATAGGATACATTAGACATCGGCAACCTTTTCAGAATAAAAATAAATGAACAACATATATTACATAGGTTCCCCAACCCGGTTGGTCACCGTGGGGAGAAAGACCACTACCCTCCAGACAATAAAAATATAAATAAATCAGAATCAATATCAATGGACAATAAGAATCTATTTATAGCTACTTTAAATGTAAGAACACTCAAATCAGAAGAAAAACTTTTGGAATTAGAAAATGCAATTAGAGTTATAAATTGGGATATAATTGGTTTAAGCGAAGTTAGAAGAAACAACGAAGAAATTGAAGAACATGATGACTATGTGTTTTATTACAAGGGAGAAGTTCATGGATTATATGGTATTGGCTTTTTAGTGAAAAAATACTTGAAAGAATTTATACAGGAATTTATTGGCATATCAGATAGACTAGCAATATTAAATTTAAAATTACCAGGTTTCAAGCATAAGTGGTCAATATTACAAGTGTACGCTCCCACAGAGCAAGCCTCGGAAGGAGAGAAAGATAAGTTTTATAATGACCTAACAGACACAATGCATTATGTACACAAGAATGTTGTCGTAATGGGAGACTTTAATGCGCAGATTGGAAAACAGTTGGATAGAGAAGATAAGGTAATAGGAAAATATAGTTACGGAAAAAGAAATAAAAATGGACTGAGGTTAGTAAATTTTGCTCAAGAACATAACCTAGTTTTAATGAATAGCTTCTTTAAAAAGAGGGCAAATAAAAAATGGACTTGGCTGTCACCCGATGGGAGATTCTCCAATGAGATTGATTTTATATTAACTAACGCACCTAAAACCTTTTTAGATGTTGGAACAATAAATAATTTTAACTTTAATACCGATCATCGCATATTAAGAGGAAAAATGATCACAAAAAATCCTAAACTAATACGGAGAAACATAAATACTAAGTCCACCTGTTTCGAACTGCCAACTTAAAGATTTGAAAACAGAACTTGAAAAAATAAAGATATGCAGAACGATACAAGAAAAATATAATAAATTAGAAAAAACGTTTAAAAACTTTGTCAAGAAATGTACATATAAAATTAAAAAAGACCGATTAAGCCCTGAAGCACGAAACCTTATTATTCAGAGAGGAGCATTGTTTTTAGATAGAAAAAATAAAACAAAGGAGATAGCTGATATTAGTAAAATTATTTCAAATAAAATTAGGGTACATCGAAAAAACAAAAGATTAGAAATTTTTAAAAGTGAAATAGAAAAAACTGGAGGTATAAAAAAGGCTCAAAGACTGCTTCGTGAAAATACCACATGGATAAAAAATATGAAAAAAACCGATTGCACAGGAAAAGAAGTTATAAATAGTTCAAGATCAGAAATTCTAAAAATTGCTACTGAGTTTTACCGCAAATTATATGAAAACAATGACAACGAACACGAACAAGACTCTAAAAATACAAAGCTGTGTACAGAAGTCGAAGAATTGATAACACCTATCATAGAAAGTGAAATAAGAAACGCAATACTAACACAAAAGAACAATAAAGCACCTGGTGAAGACGGAATAAATAATGAAATATTAAAAAAGTTACCTAAGTAATAAGTAAATAAAGTTTATGTGTTTTCTTGGGTCACATTGCCCGTCGACCGCCAGAGGACCTCGATAAACCAGTTATTACGGATAAGGTCGAAGGAAAGAGACCTCGCCGCCGATCACCTAGCTGCTGGTGTGACCAAGTAACTGCTCTCACTGGTCTTTCCGTAACACTTGTCCTAAGAGAAGCTGAAGAGCGGACGGAGTGGAGGTGTGTAGTGCACACAGCTACGAATGACTTTAATAAGGGACACGACCTTTTGTGACACGATTTTGGGATTTTGTTTTACTATACGCAAGACAATGGTCACAATAAATTACCCCTAGAGAAGGATTTGTACCTTTAACATGGACCATTAACAAGGCTGTTGATTAACACAGACTAAATTAACAGAGGATATCTTCCTGCGCCTTCGGTCGTAATGGACTTTGATAAGGTTTTAACTACAGTATAGTAAACTCTACCGCAAGATTTAGGCTGGCTTTTCACTTGATGGTAAGTGACTACCGCTGTCGACCATAGTAGGATTAAGGATAAGGAATTAGGAGGGGATAAGGAAATGTAATTGTAAACTTTGGCGGTAAAATTATAGCAATGTTTTATTCAAAATAAATTGAAAATTTTCAATTCACTTATCTAGAAAAAGTTTTTAACGGTTTGTTTTCATTTTATTTTATTTTATTCTCAATAAAAACCCTACAGCAATACAGCAGAAATAATATACAAAAGAGACAACACCAAGCACATTGCCACTTACAGGGCTTCATTATGTACCCAAATTGTGTTGAAAATTAAAAATTGATTTTAGACAATGGGGAAAAGGATCTAGGTAAGGAGTTAGGATGTTTGTGTGTGTGTGTATCTTTGTGTGTATGCTTGTGCGCGTGAGTGATTATTTGTCCTTCAGCGTATTCACGACACTGCGCTTGAAGGACGCTCTCGGCAGGTGGAAAATGTCCAAGTCTTAACTTGTCATTTTAAGTTGTGGGTAATCTGTGGTATACTGAGTTAAGGTCGTAATTAGATCGAGATACTTAGTGGTTTTTTTTTCACAAAAAAATAGAGCATTTTTAATTAAGGTTATATTAATTTATATTAATAGTAAAGTTTTGGCATATTTTGTTTGTGGTAACAGTGGTGATGAATAGTTCGGCTTCTGAATCTACCTTCGTATACTTGGGAAAAACTTTGTTCGTCGGGCAATTTGTAGTGCTTGCGAGGAATGAATAACTTCATGAAAAATTTCTTTAACACAAACATTCGCTAATGAGACGGTTTCAAGCGAAATGAAACTCTACAAATTCAGTGTTAGATACAAAAAGATTAAATAATAGGTTGGGGGAAAAATTTCTTCGCAAAGGTTGGGGAAAATTCAAGACCTTTCTCTTTTTTTTTTCAAAGTTTGTTTACGTTTAATTACAGTATATATGTGCCATTTTGTTCGATGTCTTTTTGCCATTTTATAGATGTGGTCCCCGTTACTGTAGAAAGTTTGGGACTGATCAAAAAAATGCGACAAGTAGTTTTGGAAATCCTCTCTTGATATCAACCTGACACTGCCTAAAGAATTCCGAAGAAAGTGAAACAGGTGGAAATCTGAAGGTGCTATAAGGCGGATGCATTAACACCTCCCAGCCTCCCAACCCAATTCTCATAATTTTTGGTGAGTAGCTAAAGATGTGTGTGGTCTAGCGTTGTCGTGATGTAAGACCACACTCTTTCTATTGATTAATTCCGGCCGCTTTCTCTCAACCTCTTGCTTTAATCTCATCAGATGTTGGCAGTAGAGATCCTAATCGATAGTTCTGCCCGGCGGTAAAAGCTCATAATGAACAATGCCCTTCCAATCCCACCATACACACAGCATTACCTTATTGCGAGTTAACCCGGATTTTGGCACAGTCTGTGAAGCCTGACCGACCTTTGACCACGACCTTTTTCGCACGTTCTTGTCGTACTTGTTCCACTTTTCATAACCAGTTCATCACCATCACAAATTCATAAGGTTCCTTTGAGTGAGCAAGCGTGGCACTCAAATATCGAGCTTTTTTGTGTACCCAGCTTTTTTCAAATGGGTCAAAACTGTTTTGTGGTCAATTCCCAGTTCTTCAGCTATGTTGTAACTACTGATATGCCAATCTTGCTTCACTTTTTCAAAAATGGCGTCCATTTTATCCGTAACTGGGCGACCAGAGCGAATTGCATCTTTGACATCAAAATTCCCGGATTGAAAACGCTTAAACCAACTTTGTGCTACTCTTACTCACACAGCATTAGGTCCATAAACGTCACAAATTTTTTTCGCGGCTTGCGTTGCATTTTTTCCTATTTTGTAATAAAATTTTAAAATTTATCGAATTTCTTCATTAAATTCACTCATTTTGAGAAAAAGAAAAACTAATGAAAAATAGCCGGAAACTTCATTTTACTAATTTGTTTCTTTATTTTAAAATGTAACCTTTTTAATGTCATCAACACCAGCCAGATACAAATAGTACAGCCAAATAGATGTTATTGCAAGATTATACATACTGTATGCGAAAAGACTTTTTCCCCGACCAATAAATAGCAAAATTATTTTTCTAAATAAAGATCAGGTCTTATGACGATAATAATAGATAGTAAAATGAAGTTTCCAATTTCATTTTACTAATTTGTTTCTTTATTTTAAAATGTAACCTTTTTAATGTCATCAAAACCAGCCAGATACAAATAGTATAGGACTATAGGGTAGGCTAAGAAAACTCATAATGCAAAAAAAAACTCTTGCAAGTTTATTTGTTGGGGCCATCGAAATAATACTGAAGTTAGAGTCATAGTAGTGTATATCAACTGCCAGACTTCTTTTTTGACAAAAACCAGTGTTTGGTAAGTATTTCAAGGTGAAATTTTTAATATTTTCTTGATATTGGTTATATTTTGTTCGAGTCCGCATGTACTCAAGTTTGTTGAAGGCTTTCAAATAATTATTAAACGTAATGTGTAAACGTTTCCCTCCATTACCCGATGAAAAAACACGGCTATGGTTTGTGTTTTCTTTAAATTACTCATTTCTATAAGTTCTATATTTGAAGCTCTAGAAAAATGTCTCGTATACCATAAAAAGAATAAGTAGCCATCATTTTAAAGGAACCTCTTTATATTTTAATGTGGTTTTTCATTAAAATTATAATTTACAAAATAAATTATGCTGCGATTAATAAATAAATCCGTCCGCGCCTCTTTTTCTTAGATGTTAAAACATTTGACGAGACTGTTGAACGACTTAACGCTTTGTCTCAGGGGAAATACCCACTAAACCCCAAGGATTCCACCATCAGCGGTGATGTGCGGGTCCGAGTTCACAGCGAGGCCTTATCCTCGGATCCCCACGCACCGCTATGTTAGGGCTCACTAAACCAGCTTAGGGCGATGGCTTCGCCTCACTTTAAATGTGGCCCACTGGAGTGCCGTGAGCCGCCACTCATCCTTATTGTCTCAGGGGTCCCGGATTAGATTCCCGGCGGGGTCAAGTATAGAAAACTTTTCGAAGTGAGCTCTGGTCTGGTATTAAAAAGTAGTGGCAGGGCATACTGCGTATCGCAGCCCGTCTGGCGGCAATAACCACTCCTTTACAGAAGCTGTTGTGTTTCAGTGAATGAGTAAGGGATGCCAGAGCCCATTATCCTATGCCTTCCTCATCTCTTATCCTTAATCCTATTATGATCTGCAACGCAATGGCAGCACCTGTGGCGTTGCTTGTGTTATAGACGATTGTAGCCACCTATCATCAAATGGACCGTCAGCCTGTCTGTTGACCTTATCATTAAACAGAACAGATATAAGAAAAGGTCGTTGCGCTAGGTGTGTTGGGAAGAAAATTCGTAAGGATGCACATTTTTATTTATAAAGATTACGAGAACCAGCGGAGTATGTGAAGTTGGCCCCCCATTATCGTGATAAAAAAAAATGACGTGAGTTCTAGTTGCCCCCCACATAGTTCTGGAGTTCTCTATACTTTATATCAATAGTTCTATTTATTTTCCAAGAAAAATTGATTATTGAACTTGATGGGGGGCCAACTTCACAAATCGAAAAGTTTGCGTAGTCATACCAACTACAGCATTAGTCGGATCGAAAAAAGTTATAAGGATAAATTGTAGAACTCTTTGGGGGGCAAACAGAACTTCGTGAAAAAACTTCAAATTTTGAAAAAAAAAATTTTTCTTTTTTTGAAAATTTTTTTTTTTGTTCCCATAGGTATAAAACGCGAATTCGAGTTGCCTTTCATGCAGTTCTGATGTTATGCACACTTTTTATCAATAGTTCTGCTGATTTTTCACTCGAGATTTTTTTTTATTTAATGAGAAGTTAATTTTTACAAATCACAAATTTTGCGTCGTCGCACTAACCAAAGTATTGCTCCAATCAAAAAAAGTTATTAAGATAAATTATAGAACTCTTCGGGGGGCAAACAGAACTCCGTGAAAAATTTTAAAATTTTGAAAAAAGAAAAAATATTCTTTGAAATTTTTTTTTATCCCATATAACGCGAATTAGATTTTCCTACGATGCAGTTCTGATTTTCTGCACACTTTTCATCAATAGTTCTGCTGATTTTTCACTCGAGAATTTTTTTTAAATTTAATGAGAATTTAATTTTACAAATCACAAACTTTGCGTAGTCGTACTGACCAAAGTATTGCTCCTACCAAAAAAAGTTATTAAGATAAATTGTAGAACTCTTCGGGGGGCAAACAGAACTCCGTGAAAATTTTTCAAATTTTGAAAAAAGAAAAAATATTCCTTGAAATTTTTTTTTATCCCATATAACGCGAATTAGATTTTCCTACGATGCAGTTCTGATTTTCTGCACACTTTTCATCAATAGTTCTGCTGATTTTTCACTCGAGAATTTTTTTTAAATTTAATGAGAATTTAATTTTACAAATCACAAACTTTGCGTAGTCGTACTGACTAAAGTATTGCTCCTATCAAAAAAAGTTATTATGATAAATTGTAGAACTCTTCGGGGGGCAAACAGAACTCCGTGAAAATTTTTCAAATTTTGAAAAAAGAAAAAATATTCCTTGAAATTTTTTTTTATCCCATATAACGCGAATTAGATTTTCCTACGATGCAGTTCTGATTTTCTGCACACTTTTCATCAATAGTTTTGCTGATTTTTCACTCGAGAATTTTTTTTAAATTTAATGAGAATTTAATTTTACAAATCTTACAAAATTTTACAATTTTACAAATACAATTTTTTTGATTGGAGCAATACTTTGGTTAGTACGACGACGCAAAGTTTGTGATTTGTAAAAATTAACCTCTCATTAAATTTAAAAAAAATTCTCGAGTGAAAAATCAGCAGAACTATTGATGAAAAGTGAGCAGAACATCAGAACTTCATCGTAGGAAAATCTAATTCGCGTTATATGTGATAAAAAAAAATTTCAAGTAATATTTTTTCTTTTTTCAAAATTTTAAAATTTTTCACGGAGTTCTGTTTGCCCCCTGAAGAGTTCTACAATTTATCTTAATAACTTTTTTTGATAGGAGCAATACTTTGGTCAGTACGACTACGCAAAGTTTGTGATTTGTAAAATTAAATTCTCATTAAATTTAAAAAAAATTCTCGAGTGAAAAATCAGCAGAACTATTGATGAAAAGTGTGCAGAAAATCAGAACTGCATCGTAGGAAAATCTAATTCGCGTTATATGGGATAAAAAAAAATTTCAAGGAATATTTTTTCTTTTTTCAAAATTTTAAAATTTTTCACGGAGTTCTGTTTGCCCCCCGAAGAGTTCTACAATTTATCTTAATAACTTTTTTTGATAGGTGCAATACTTTGGTCAGTACGACTACGCAAAGTTTGTGATTTGTAAAATTAAATTCTCATTAAATTTAAAAAAAATATTCTCGAGTGAAAAATCAGCAGAACTATTGATGAAAAGTGTGCAGAAAATCAGAACTGCATCGTAGGAAAATCTAATTCGCGTTATATGGGATAAAAAAAAATTTCAAGGAATATTTTTTCTTTTTTCAAAATTTGAAAATTTTAAACGGAGTTCTGTTTGCCCCCCGAAGAGTTCTACAATTTATCTTAATAATTTTTTTTGATAGGAGCAATACTTTGGTCAGTACGACTACGCAAAATTTGTGATTTGTAAAATTAAATTCTCATTAAATTTAAAAAAAATTCTCGAGTGAAAAATCAGCAGAACTATTGATGAAAAGTGTGCAGAAAATCAGAACTGCATCGTAGGAAAATCTAATTCGCGTTATATGGGATAATAAAAATTTTCTAGGAATATTTTTTCTTTTTTCAAAATTTGAAAATTTTTCACGGAGTTCTGTTTGCCCCCCAAAGAGTTCTATAATTTATCTTAATAACTTTTTTTGATTGGAGCAATACTTTGGTTAGTACGACGACGCAAAGTTTGTGATTTGTAAAAATTAACCTCTCATTAAATAAAAAAAAATCTCGAGTGAAAAATCAGCAGAACTATTGATGAAAAGTGTGCAGAAAATCAGAACTACATCGTAGGAAAATCTAATTCGCGTTATATGGGATAAAAAAAAATTTCAAGGAATATTTTTTCTTTTTTCAAAATTTGAAAATTTTTCACGGAGTTCTGTTTGCCCCCCGAAGAGTTCTACAATTTATCATAATAACTTTTTTTGATAGGAGCAATACTTTAGTCAGTACGACTACGCAAAATTTGTGATTTGTAAAATTAACCTCTCATTAAATTTAAAAAAAAATTCTCGAGTGAAAAATCAGCAGAACTATTGATGAAAAGTGTGCAGAAAATCAGAACTGCATCGTAGGAAAATCTAATTCGCGTTATATGGGATAAAAAAAATTTTCAAGGAATATTTTTTCTTTTTTCAAAATTTGAAAATTTTTCACGGAGTTCTGTTTGCCCCCCGAAGAGTTCTATAATTTATCTTAATAACTTTTTTTGATTGGAGCAATACTTTGGTTAGTACGACGACGCAAAGTTTGTGATTTGTAAAAATTAACCTCTCATTAAATAAAAAAAAATCTCGAGTGAAAAATCAGCAGAACTATTGATGAAAAGTGTGCAGAAAATCAGAACTACATCGTAGGAAAATCTAATTCGCGTTATATGGGATAAAAAAAAATTTCAAGGAATATTTTTTCTTTTTTCAAAATTTGAAAATTTTTCACGGAGTTCTGTTTGCCCCCCGAAGAGTTCTACAATTTATCTTAATAACTTTTTTTGGTAGGAGCAATACTTTGGTCAGTACGACTACGCAAAGTTTGTGATTTGTAAAATTAAATTCTCATTAAATTTAAAAAAAATTCTCGAGTGAAAAATCAGCAGAACTGTTGATGAAAAGTGTGCAGAAAATCAGAACTGCATCGTAGGAAAATCTAATTCGCGTTATATGGGATAAAAAAAAATTTCAAGGAATATTTTTTCTTTTTTCAAAATTTGAAAAATTTTCACGGAGTTCTGTTTGCCCCCCGAAGAGTTCTACAATTTATCATAATAACTTTTTTTGATAGGAGCAATACTTTAGTCAGTACGACTACGCAAAGTTTGTGATTTGTAAAATTAAATTCTCATTAAATTTAAAAAAAATTCTCGAGTGAAAAATCAGCAGAACTATTGATGAAAAGTGTGCAGAAAATCAGAACTGCATCGTAGGAAAATCTAATTCGCGTTATATGGGATAAAAAAAAATTTCAAGGAATATTTTTTCTTTTTTCAAAATTTGAAAAATTTTCACGGAGTTCTGTTTGCCCCCCGAAGAGTTCTACAATTTATCTTAATAACTTTTTTTGGTAGGAGCAATACTTTGGTCAGTACGACTACGCAAAGTTTGTGATTTGTAAAATTAAATTCTCATTAAATTTAAAAAAAATTCTCGAGTGAAAAATCAGCAGAACTATTGATGAAAAGTGTGCAGAAAATCAGAACTGCATCGTAGGAAAATCTAATTCGCGTTATATGGGATAAAAAAAAATTTCAAAGAATATTTTTTCTTTTTTCAAAATTTTAAAATTTTTCACGGAGTTCTGTTTGCCCCCCGAAGAGTTCTATAATTTATCTTAATAACTTTTTTTGATTGGAGCAATACTTTGGTTAGTGCGACGACGCAAAATTTGTGATTTGTAAAAATTAACTTCTCATTAAATAAAAAAAAATCTCGAGTGAAAAATCAGCAGAACTATTGATAAAAAGTGTGCATAACATCAGAACTGCATGAAAGGCAACTCGAATTCGCGTTTTATACCTATGGGAACAAAAAAAAAAATTTTCAAAAAAAGAAAAAATTTTTTTTTCAAAATTTGAAGTTTTTTCACGAAGTTCTGTTTGCCCCCCAAAGAGTTCTACAATTTATCCTTATAACTTTTTTCGATCCGACTAATGCTGTAGTTGGTATGACTACGCAAACTTTTCGATTTGTGAAGTTGGCCCCCCATCAAGTTCAATAATCAATTTTTCTTGGAAAATAAATAGAACTATTGATATAAAGTATAGAGAACTCCAGAACTATGTGGGGGGCAACTAGAACTCACGTCATTTTTTTTTTATCACGATAATGGGGGGCCAACTTCACATACTCGAACCAGCGTTCTCTTTAAGTATTCCCTAAGTATTTCAGTACTGTGAGAATTTAGGACGCTATACTTAATAAATATTAACAAACGTCTCTACATAGACCAGTACCTATATATCAATATACTGATCTATATAGTGACAGATACAGGTATGATTAATTGTAATTCGAATTTAGTTTCAAAGTATCGTCTTCAAGGGCAAGCATGTGTGATATCAGTTAGAACGTAATAACAAGCGTCTAACAATATCTCATCTTTGAAAACCGATACATGAAATCAGTAGGGTTACTACTTAGTTTTATTCTTAGAACATGGACGTATGGATCGGAGTTGTTGCCTCCGGAGAGCCCGGTCCATCCCTCTCGAAGGGCAAGGAGACACCGGGAAGTTTTAGTGGGTAGTACCAGCAGTGCCGCTATGGCCCTATAGCATGGAGCACTGGTGACCTCCACATACCCCTACCGCCTAGCCAGCGGTAGGAAATCTGTAAATGGATTTCTCCTCGAAAAAAAAAAGAGAGAAGAATATGGACGTATGTATAAAAAAGCAGACTGTTGCCTTCTAGAAATATCTTGTGGCCTAGGAATATTCTTTCCTCCAAAGACTTTTTAGTTTGTAGGTATATAAGCTAATATGATATTAAACATGTCAATTTCTGTTTATAAGTGATCAGTGATATATTTTCCCATTAAAGGCCGGCCTTATCTTTAACCAGAATTTTTAATTAATCTGGAAAAAGTTCGTACAAAGTTTTAGAATTTGCTAAATGAAACTGGTACATCCTTTTTGATAAATACTTAGCAAAGGCATCATAACTAATATTTCTTGTATGCTTGTTTGTACGTTATGCTTTCACGCCTTAACTACTCAACTGATCATCATAAAATTTTGCATACACGTTATCAGGGATTCAGAAAAGGTCATAAGGTATTTTTCATCAAGAAAAAAAAGCTTTTCCGGAAGGATTGTCTAAAAATATTAATGTAAAATTCAACGCCTGGCAAATATATATATATATAGCCCTCAAATTCGTCTATGTGGTATCCGGTATAGCTCGTAACTTATTTCTTTATAAACCGATTGGAATGAAACAACATTAAATGTTACGGGAATCTTGCTACAATACATCAGTGTAAACCACATTCAAATCGGTTAAGCCGTTTCTGAGATTAGCGTGCACAAACGTACAGAAAAACAGACTAAAATTCTAGAAACTATATTCTTGACCTCGGTAACATAAGTACAACGTGTACTGCGACGCAACTGCCTCCCGTATGTTTCCAAGGCTGTAACCGGCAATATTCTACTCACGGCTGGAATTAATATGAACCACCTTAATCGAATAAATTGAATTATTCAAACTCTGTCCCGGAGGGATTTGTCTTGGAGGCGAAATTTTCTTTAATTTTTCGTGCCTTTGAATAATATTTTTTTATATTTTCATTTAAGAAGAGAGGCGGAAAAATTTCTAATCGATTCTATGTAAAAAATTCCCTTTTTTGTTACACTTTAACATTGACAAGTTAAAGAAAGATTTTTTTTATGGGAAAAATCTGAATAGAAACGTTTCTCTTTTAAATGGATATATCTTCCAGTTGAGATAAATTCGAACTTGTAATAAAAGCTTTTAAGATCAAAAGCGGCCGCGACCAATCATATTCTAGAGTTTTTTTTTTTAAAGAATCTATAAATAGGACTAAATGAGAAACGCGCATATTACCTATACAATCCTTATGCGAGACAGTTCGGTAAAACATGTAATTCTTATTGCAGTGCATCAAAAACAATACACTGTACAGCCGGTAGAACACACAAAGAGAGGGTAAACCTTTTCTTGAACTAAAGAGTTCTAATCGTTGTTGTGTTAGCATTGGATCGTCAACAATTCGACTCTGCAAGGTGTCAAATGGATCTAGAAGGTACTTTGGTGCGCTAACTCAGACAAGTCCAGTACTACACATGGTGTCCAGTGTTAGCCTTATAAGAAAGATCGTTAATTGGTAATTAAGTCCTTAATAGTACCTGTGTAAAGAGAGGATGCATCTAACACAATAACGCTCGTAGATCTATCTAAAGAAGTTGTTTACTGGAAACATGGAGCGTGAAGAGGGAATTTTTAACTTTGGCTTGAATCGGGAAGCTTCACTTTAAATTAAGTTTTGGAACAAGATTTTAAAGCTCGAAGAAACGGGAAGATTGTAGTAAATAGTTTCTGCTGTGCCAATAGATTTTACATTTGAATCTTAAAATAATATAAAAGCTTGGTTCGAGTTTCCTTTGGGAAATTTTGAGAGATTTTCGTGGGATCTATCGTCTACAATCCTTAATTCCCAAAGATGTTAGTCAGGTGTAATTTTTTATTTTTCAACGCGAGCGAAGCCGCGGACACCAGCTAGTTTTACATAATAGGCATGATGACGGTATTAAAGAATCAAAGAATAAATGGTTTTGGAGAAAAATATATGTTGAAAGGAGTCTAAAAAATTACTGATTTTTTGTATTAAAATTGAGATTAATAAGATTTTCAATAAAATGGAAGTACAAATAACTGCAATCGGCCATGTTAACTGAAACGCCAATCAGAGCGAATGACGTCACGCCCAGGTAAGTGCCATCGTGTTGCTTGACTTTGCTTTGACAGCATGAAAAATCTGATGAGATGTCGGTGACGTCACGTTTCATCAGACGCGACGCCATGACACCTAAGAGCGTTTTCGCGCGTAATTCAAAACATATTTAAAAACATTCAATAATTCGGGTTGAAATTTAGTTTTTCTGTTGAAATATTGTTTTTTTCGGATATGGTAGACGTGTATCTACATTATGGAAGGGAATTTCAAAATCTGTCATCATGCCTATTCCCAAAGATGTTAGTCAGGTGTAATTTTTTTTATTTTTCAACGCGAGCGAAGCTGCGGACACCAGCTAGTTTTACATAATTAGCCCAATATCTAGGAAAACAAACATACAACTTTATTCTCCTGTCAGTAGTCTCACTTCGCGAGAAAACTATGCCAGTGACTTTCAAATCCAATTACTCGGTTTTAGTAAGATGTTATTTTTGCTTGTTTGTTCGCTTGTACGCCGAACTCGGCGACAACTTTGCCTTGAACAGTCTTAACTTTTCAGTTTTACATTTACAAACAAATAACTACCGATTTATTCAGTAGCGTGTTCTAAGTTAAAGTAAGTCATTGTTCAATTAATTAAAACTTATATGTACGTATATTACCTAAGTGTATTAGTAAACCTAAGCTTTAGTTACGCATAATTATAAGAGTTATATTTATCTACATATTATCATAATAATATTATGCCTGCAAATACACTATAATTTTTGCTATTGTTTAAAAAAAATGTACAAATTAAGCTTCAGTAACGCTGAATTTCTACAGTCACCTCTCTACAGAAGACCACCGTGAAGTAACAGCACGTGTGCTGTCGTGTTTCGGTGAGTGAGTAACGGATGCCAGAGCACATTTCTCTATCCCAATTCCCTATCCTTAATCCTACTGTAGTCACCAGCGCACTTGCAGCACCTGTGGCGTTGCTTATGTTATAGGCGACGGTAGCCACCTACCATCAAGTGGACTGTCAGCCTGTCTGTCGACTTTAACATTAAAATAAGTCATAAAATGTACAGTTCCTGTGGAGTAGTAATCATCTTATACAGAAGACGTGACGAAATAATTAAAAGCCTTTGTGCTGTTATTATTATTATACATTTATTCATTTTAATTCTTAATTCTAAGTTTTTTACAATATGTATATCAAAAAAATATATATTACAAAAAACTTAAAACTAGTCTTCCGTAGGGAGCAGGGCAAGACCCAAGCTACTGGTGGTTAGGGCTGCAGAGTAAGGAACCTCCTGACAATTCATGCCGTGTCAATTATTATTATTATTAAAACTCTTAATTAGTACTATAAACATAAAGAAGAACAAATAAAAAGAAAAAAAAAACAACAAGCAATAGTACAATAGGCGGCCTTATCGCTTTATAGCGGTTAGGCCTTTAATTTTTTTTACTTGCTATTTACCCTTAATCCTATTAGGCTCGGTGGCTTAGTATGTTTAATAAAATTAATTATAGGGTTAATAATAAAGTTTGAATACAGGTTTAAAGTACTTAAATCGAAGTTATGACAGTGAAACTTTTAAATTTGGCTTATCATGATTAAGGCGACGCCAGCCCCTAATGATAAAAAATTTGTAACCGTTTTCCTTTTAAATTATCATAATAATTATAATTTAAAAATACTCAAATCATCTGCAGGATATATGAAAGGGGATCGTCATAATTATTTTTTAAATTATATTTAATTATATATATATGAAAAACTAATTTGCGGTCTAATATCGATGTTGTAACCGTGCGATTTGCTTAATAATCAGTATTTTAAAAAGCTAATTCTTAAGATAAATTTTAAGATCCACTATCTAATGGCTCATCAAAAGAAAAATTTGAATTATACTTTATTTAATTTTTAAATAGATATTTCCGAGATTTGCAAGTAGCGACTCCCTCTCAGCAGTCCCGTCAATTCAGTACAGGACAAGTTTTGCAGCTGGAGTCGCCTTAAACCTTAACGGGCTTGGATTTTTAAAGTATTTCAATAAGTATAAGCTAAATCGAAAGCGTTGGAAGAGATGATTAGATCAAGGAAAATAATTAAGACCCTAGGTGCAGACTATTAATGTTTTATAAATTATAGGAATTTAAAAAAAATGGCTTCCCATTTCCCATGTTTACACCCATTATAATACCGTCGACGAAGAGAAAATTTTATGTCAAATATAAATTCGCGTTTACCGCGAAAGTAATGGTGGCTGATGAGGTATTTTCGGGTCAACCCTTCCGCAGGAGCATAAAAAATTTACGCACCCCGTAAATACTCTCTCGTCACAATCACTTTGGACTTTACCGCCCTTAGGTTAACAGCTTATAAATAATGTGCCTCTGGACGGTTACTACTATAAGGTTTGGCCTTATAGTTTTCATTACCTATATGTATATGATAAAGCATAATAATCTATATATATATACATAATCTCTATATATATAAAAATGAATCCCCATTTCCCTTGGTTACGGTATCACGCGTGAACGGGTAGACCGATTTTAATTCGGTTTTCACTAATGGAAAGAGGGATAAACGGGGCATGTTCTTATATATAAAAATTGCATCCCGGGCGAAGCCGGGGGCGGAACGCAAGTATATAATAAAATCGTAAACGAGCCGTGTCTGTTCTTTAAGTTTTTTTTTTCAAAAAACAATTTGTACAACGTTGTACTAATGGTACTATTGTTTTTAGAATTTTTGTCTGTGCGTTTGTGTACGCTAATCTCAGAAACAGCTTTGAATGCGGTTTTCATTGATGTATTAGATAAAGCTTCCCGTAACATTTAGTGTTTGGTTCATTCCAATCGGTGGCTCTAGCATGAGTTTACTATACTACACTCGCTAGCGAGAGCGTAAAACATTTATATGGAAAATTGATAATTTGACATTGACAGTTCACGATTTCCCATACAAAAGTTTTACGTTCTCGCTAGCGAGTGTAGTATTGGTGTAGTATCGTAAACTCATACTAGAGCCTCAGTTTACAAACAAAAAAGTTACACGCTATACCGAATACCACGCGTACGAAGTTGCGGGGTTCAGATAGTACGTATTAAACCTATCGTTATTAATATATTTTATATTATGTTATTTATTATTTTATTGACAAAAATACTATAGAACAAAATGCTTACTTACTTAATTCTTAATTAAAATTTTTAAAAAGGCTACTATTATTATTCTTAAGTATTTTAACTATATCAAATATAAATTAAGATTTTTGATTGACGTAGTAAAAAAGTTCTTTCTACTTATTTGAAAGGCAGCATGTAGCTGGCAACCGTCACCGAAGGACCTTGCAATATTTATTTACAGCTGTGTAAATAGTGGCTGTTGGAAATTTTGGGGGAGGCCTACTTCCAGCAGCAGACGTCTTACGGCTGAGACGATGAAAGTTATAAAGAGCTTTAAGGATAGAAACAATCAATACATGTATGTTGACAAACATAACTATAGATAAGTTAACTAGCTAAAAGCTAACATGAAGTTGGGTTTACTTACACGTGTAAGTTAAACCAAGTATAGCATCCACCCAGGACCGAGATCTTGAATAAAACCGTTCATAAAATTTACTTTACCTAAATAAGATCCGGGATCTAGAAAGATAATTTTAACCGCACGATCACCGATTTGTGATTTTTAAAATTTTGGCTGGAAACTACAGTAGCGATAAAAATCAATGTTCCATCAAAAGTGAAAATTCAATCATTCTCGAAGTTAAATTTCGCAGCGACGTTTTTAAAAGCAGTGATGTCACTCCATCGCTTCGGTTGCATGATAAAAATGTAAAAGACAACGTCCCCTCGAGGCCCCACTGGTTACCATGGCAACTCATTCCCACTTCACTTTTGCAATCTCCTACACAATGATCACATCGGCGAATTCTTATTTCCTAACTTCAGAAATGGGAATATTCGAAATAATTTCACTCATTTGTTTTCTTTTTGTTTGTTGAAGAGTTTGTTACGCTAATAGCTTCCCACTATTCGTCCAGTAAGGCATTTGGCATTGTTTGTATAGTGTGCAACAGTAACGTTGCATTTACAGGTGTAACTCACAGCCAACATTTTGCTGACGAGGCAACCGTGGAAATTACCCAGCAAACCGGAGAGAGCCCACTTTGAATTCAATCCCGAATCGAAGCACAACTTAGTTTTAGATCCCAATTGTGTAATTGAATTTGTTTTTAATAAATAGTTAACAGTCTTTTTTGGACCTTCGGATGTCGCTGTTCATAAGTTTGATTAGTTGTACCTGCATTTGTATTTGACAGGCAAATTCTTGAGGCTAACGAGAATTAACCAGAAACGCAGTGTGCCCTGCCACTACTTTCCAAATCCAGACCAGAGCCAAATTTGAAAGTTCATTTTTCAAAGTTGACCCTGCCGGGAATCGAACCCGGGAACCCTAGAACAGAGCGTTAAGGCAAGCACCCATCCCACTCATCCAACAGGCTCGTGCATGCCTTTGGAAATTTAAATTAAACGGCGGGTCAAACCGTTCATAAAAATAAACAAAAGAGTATCATAATTCAATTATAACAGTGTGGTTAAAATAAAAGTATTGATTTTTTTTGTTGATGTTTGATTTAAAATTGATTGTTGACGGCTGTATATGCAACTTCTGAATAATCGAGCTACATAATCTGGGAGCTACATATATGTTTAGGCGTCGTCGCCTTAATTGGCTACCATCGTACGAGTAAACGACGCGTTTTCGTCGCGCGATGAAGATGATCGTGCAATGGTCCATCAGGGGCCTTAGACAAAGTAGCATTCGCTCCGTAGCGAAGCGATATCGAAGTTCGTTATCGTCTCAGAGACAAAGGAATCGGCACTGTAACACGTGATAAACACGTGATACTTTGTCATGATTTCTTTGTCTCTGAGACGATAACGAACTTCGATATCGCTTCGCTACGGAGCGAATGCTACTTTGTCTAAGGCCCCTGGTGTCCTAATAGATCGCATGATGCTTTGGCCCCGTCATAGCGACGGCGCGACGTTTATTTGAATTTATTTGAAACGATATTTATTTGAAAATTAAAAATGACGCCCCTCGCGTTGCTGTTCCCGTGCGACGATGCGTGACCAATTAGGACACCCAAAAGAGATCCGTAGCTTTGATTGCATGATCGCACGATAAATCCCATTGTACGATCGTCGTTATTTCCTGTGCTCGTGCAATGAATTATGAGCTTCAATTAGGACACTCTTTAATCTCGTCGTGCGACGAAAACGCTTCGTTTACTCGTACGATCGCAGCCAATTAGGACGACGCCTTAACCAGTGAGTTCACGTGGTAACTACCTTCGTCAGATCGTCAGAGAGGGAGGTAGCTATCAACGATCAACTGATCCGCCGGCACGGAGTTCACGGCGCATCACCGCGTATGATTTATTGATGACACGACAGCATAAGTAAAAAGTAGAGAATTTTTAGGAGCAGAGATGAAATTAAAAATAAATTTAGGGAAATGAAAAAAAAAATTTCCCTGTTAAAAAAGGAATAATAAACCGCTTACAGAAGACCAATGTGAAACAGCACGTGTGCTGGTGCGTTTCCGTGTGTTTTAAGGCATGCCAATGCTTCTAGTTCATCCTCTAATTATGGGGCTCTTAAGAAAGCTTAAACTTCACTCGATAATGGAGAGGGCAATGCTCGCGGTACAAATGAAAATTACCGACATGACCTGGCGAATCACTAAAACAGCCGACGGCCACAGGGGCCGGAAGGTTCTCGAGTGGAGGTTACGGACCAGCAAGCACCGTAGAAGGCCCACCTACAAGGTGGACTGATCCAGGCTACTTCTGACCGGTTCTATTGGAAAATTATGGAGTTAGCCTTTGTCCAGCTGTGAACGTCACGTGTTTCTTCGTTATTGTCATCTTACCCAGTATCATTATAATATTTCTTGCATTATCCTTTGAGTGAGCAAACAATGTCTAAAGTAGTGGCAGGACACACTGCCTTTCGCAGTCGTTTGGGCAACCCGTCTGGCGGCAGCCCTTACAGAAGACCACCGTGAAATAACAGCACGTGTGCTGTTGTGTTTCGGCGAGTATGTAAGAGATGCCAGAGCCCGTTTCCCTATCCCCTCCCAATCCCTCATCCTTAATCCTACTGTAGTCAGCAGCGCAGTTGCAGCACCTGTGGCGGTTCTTGTGTTATTGGCGACGGTAGCCACTTATCATCAGGTGGGGCGTCAGTCTGTGTGCCGACCTACATAAATAAAAAAAGTGACATGACATTTAATAAGCTTTTCTTGTCACATTGTTATGCTTTTGCCGGCGACTTCGTCCGCGCCCTTGATCAATTGGATTATTTTTTAACACATTCTTCCGTGTTAAAACATTTATTAAATTTTTATTGCTGATTTATTATTATCAGGCTTTTTACTTTCATTTTCAGATGTTCCCTCGTGAACCTGAACAGTGTTTTTTTTTTCTGAATGGAAGGTACCCTATGACTTTTTCTGTATCGCTAATGACGTGTATTCAAAATTTTATGGTGATCGGTTGAATAGTTAAGGCGTGAAAGCGTTTTCGCGTTTACATATAAAAGTAAGAATGTCGAACAAACAAGCATACAAGAAACAAACATTTTCCAAGCTTGTTTATGTAAAGGTCGGCAGGCTGACAGACAGCCCACTTGATAATAAGCGCCTATAACATAACCCAAGGCACTAGGAAAATGAGGAAGTGTGCTCTGCCACAACAACTGGTATTATGAATGCCACACTCGCCTTAGGAATGAGGAACTAATAAATTCAAGTTCCGATTTGAATAAGGATCGCTTCGGCTCACATAGCTGGGGAACATTTGCAAGACAAACGTTTGAATGATTTAAGGGCCTTACAAAATAACCCTGTTCATTCGAATGCATAACATCATGCCTTGTTACTAATGAGCCAATCATAAGTGTGAGAGGAAACCACAAAAGTAAATACATTATATTAGGAGACTAGCTGTGCCCGCAACTTCGTACGCGTGGTATTCGGAATAGCGCGTAACTTTTTTGTTTGTAAACCGATTGGAATGAAACAAACACTAAAATGTTACGGGATGTTTGCTACAATATTTCAAATCGGCCTTTCAAGCGTGCGCAAACGCACAGACAAACAGACAAAATTTCTAAAAATTATTCTTTTGACCTCGGTAACCTAAGTACAACTTGTAAAAATTGTTTTTTTTTGAGAAAATATTTAACGCACAGAGACGGCTCGTTTACGATTTTATTATATGTGTAGAAGATATATAGATATAATTATTCTAATAATTTTAAGAGTTTTAAATTATTTTAATTAATTTACTTATTTATTATTTATTTATTATTACATGGCCTCCAACGAGGCAGGCACCGAAAAAACACACAACAAGGAACAGGAAAAAATAACATGGCAGATGCCGCCGCAATTAAAGGAGGCACAGCCTACGCCAATAAAAGTTGAAGTAGCATCCAGTCTAAAGTTAGAAAAAAAAAAAGAAAAAAAAATGATCAAAAAAATTATGAAAAAAATTATGAAAATTTATCAAAAAATGTATCAAAAATTTATGAAAAAAAAATCATACATAGAAATATAATTAAATCGGAAATTTGGTATTGGAAATTTGGAAATTTGGAAATATAATTATATCAATTAATGGAAATTAATTGATAGATAAAGCGTAAATTTTACGACGGATTTGAGTAAAACGATAACAAATTATGTGTTTGTGAAAATAATTTATTTTTGTATCGATTACTATGCTCCATATTTACTTTACGACATCGAAATTTCACTAAGGTCTAAGTCTTTCATAGTTTTATTCAAAACTAGCTTTTGCCTTTGACATCGTCAGCTCCTCTTTTCTAAAGCTTTAAAAAATAAAAAATATAACGCCTGATAAAAATATATCACTAATTTATTCAATATTTATTGCTCAGCACATTTTTTTTAATGTTAAAGATTGGCAGACAGGCTGACGGTCCACTTGATGGTAGGTGGCTACCGTCACCTATAACATATGCAACGCCAAAGATGCTGCAAGTGCGCTGCCGACTAAAGCAGGATTAAGGATAGGACAAAATTATAAACAAACCACTGGAAGTTCGGGAATGCAATTTCTGTTGAAATGTAAACTTTATGTTGTAAACATAAGGGCCAATTTTCCTTGATACTAATCGGAAAGGGGCGTGGTTACCATCGATAGGGTGGGACGTTCGAGACTTTCGGCCGATGCGAACGCTTTTTCCAGAACGTTCTATACTTAGTCGTATCAGTATGCAAAATTTTATAATGATCGGTTGAATGAGGCGTGAACGCGTTACAAACAAACATACTTTCGCGTTTATGATATTACTAGCTGGTGCCCGCGGCTTCGCCCACGTTGAAAAATTAAAAAAAAAATAGCCTGACCAAATATATGAGGCATGTAACACCTGACATATTTATTCCAATTATAGCTTTGCCAGGTGTTAGATGATCCCTCAGGAACAGTACTTTTATCTGGATGAAAAGTACCCTATGTCCTTTCCTGCATCCTTGACAACGTGTATGCAAAATTTCATGATGATCGGTTCAGCAGTTTAGACGTGGAAAGGTAACAGACAGACAAAGACACCCTGTTTCTTCCACATTTATCATAAATGTTTATAATAATAATATCGCTTTCCTAACATCGACCATCAGTTCATGTTTCCGCTGATTGTGGTGTTTTAGGTTGACGAGCCTGTTGGATGAGTGGTTAGGGTGGTGCCTTAACGCTCTGTTCTAGGGTTCCCGGGTTCGATTCCCGGCAGGGTCAACTTTGAAAAATAACTTTTCAAATTTAGCTCTGGTCTGGATTTGGAAAGTAGTAGCAGGGCACACTGCGTTTCGAGATCATTTGGGCAGCCCGTCTGGCGGCAGTAACCACCCCCTGACAAAAGACCACCGTGAAATAACAGCACGTGTGCTGTTGTGTTTCGGTGAGTGAGTAAGGGATGCCAGGGCCCATTTCCCTATCCACTCCTAATCCCCTATCCTTAATCCTACTGCAGTTGGCAGCGCACTTGCAGCAGCTTTGGCGTTGCTTGTGTTATAGGCGACGGTAGCCACCTACCATCAAGTAGACCGTCAGCCTGTCTGCCGACCTGATATAAAAAATAAAAAAATAAAGAGCAACATTCTAGTTTCATTGGGTTCTATTTGGTTGTACCTAATACGATACAGTATACTGTATCGAATTAGATCTATCGTAGATCTATCTTGGAATAAATAAGATAAAACAAAGGAATATGGTACACAGAAAAAAACTTTCAACATCTAAATATCAGCTGACAAACGTAGAACAAATCTTCCGAAATCCTTGGAATATTTCAAACGTACTAAACATGTCATCCCATATATTTGGGTTGTCGTAAAATATGTCCGCGGGCTCTTCGTCGAATACTTTTGAATTGTCATAAAAGCTAAAGTATTGTTATTGCGTGTTATAAATTCTATTACCTCGTACCTTGAATCGTTCGGAGAGAGTAGGTTTTGCGGTTAAATTTACATCTTAAAATACCATTAAAACGTAAGATTTAAAAAAAATAAAGCGGCGGGAAACAGCTCCTGTTTTTTCGTGCGTTTAAAGAAATGTTATGTCATACTAGTGTTTTATTTCCTCGCAATCGAAGTGAAAAGCAGAGTTTATAACTCGTCCACAAAACCATTTTTATCCTCGACTTTACTTTTTTTTTATGTTATGTCGACAGACAGGCTGACGGTCCACTTGATGGTAGGTGGCTACCATCGCCTATAACACAAGCAACGCTACAGGTGCTGCAAGTGCGCTGCCGACTACAGTAGGATTAAGGATAAGGGATTAGGAGGGATAAGGAAATGAGCTCTGGCATCCTTTACTCACTCACCGAAACACAACAGTACGTATATGCTGTTATTTCACGGCGGTATTCTGTAAGGAGGTGGTCACTGCCGCCAGGCGGGCTGCCCAAATGACTGCGAAACGCAGTGTGCCATACCACTACATCATCAGATCAGCTAAAAATTTCGGATAAAAATGGCTCGTTTTGTGCACTTGTAAAATCTACTATTTCACTTCTCTGAAATTCAGCATTATGGAGTCTGGAACTAAGATCCAATTAAAAAAAAACTATTACTTTCAGAAGAAGATTAAGAATAACATCGCATGTTTGTTTAATCCGATGAATCATTCAATGAAAAAAATCGTAAATTTCAAAATGTTCGTTACAGAAGTGAGTGTCCTCATTCGCACTTGGGATAATTGTGCGTCGTGTTCTATTTAATAAAACAAAGTAAGCATGTCGCGTACATCTTCAACTAATAACAATTTGTAACAGAGAACACGTTCTCTGATTACCGCCTTAAATAAGGACTTAAATTCTGAGACCACTTTACGAGATGAATTGTAACCTGCTACTAGATAAGCAGGGCTGTAAACGGCGCACTCTCCTGTGAGTACCAACTCTCCTCAGAGATCTATACATATTATAAAAAAAGTCGTTTATAATAAAACCGTAAACGACCCGTGTCTGTACGTAATTTTTTTTTTTTTCAAAAAAAAAACAAACAATTTGTCCATTTGTCCACTTTGTACTTATGTTAACGAGTTAAAAAAAATAGATTTTAGAATTATGTCTGTTTGTGCACGCTAATCTCAGAAACGGCTTAACCGTTTTGAATGCGGTGTTCACTGATGTATTGTAGCAAGCTTCCCGTAACATTTAGTGCTCCAATTTCAATTGATTTACAAATAAAAAAATTACGCGCTATACGGAATACCACGCGTACGTAGTTGCGGGTTCAGCTATTATATCAATATCTTGATGCGGTTTCCTCTAATGGAAAGAATGACAAATGAAGCCGGAGGCGTGTCGCTAATTTCATAAGTTGTTTTCATGGAAACTCATGCGACTATAGAATTAGGTTTTTCTAGTTCCAGCCTTAAGTTTTTTACAACGTTTTTTGTTTTGATTCCACCTTAAAAACAGTAAAACATTCAAAACGTTAAATTTATTGCGAATTTAGTGCATACTATATACTAACACAAAAAAGAATAAAAACCAGCCAAATATTTTTATAAACAAAGTGGGATACTTTATGATCACTTACAATCACTTTATGATTGTAAACACATAGTTATAGCAAATCATATTGTGTAATGGTATTGAACCCTCGATGCGCGAGCCCCACTCTCCCTTGGTGGGTTTATTATCTACTAGCGACGCGCTCCCGGCTTCGCCCGGGGTGCAATTTTTATATATAAGTACATTTCCCCTATTATCCCTCTTTCCATTAGTGAAAACCGAATTAAAATCGGTCTACCCGTTCACGCGTGATGCCGTGACCAAGGAAAATGGGGATTCATTTTTATATATATATATATATATATATTTTATGTTATGTCGACAGACAGGCTGACGGTCCACTTGATGGTAGGTGGCTACCGTCGCCTATAACACAAGCAACGCTACAGGTGCTGCAAGTGCGCTGCCGACTACAGTAGGATTAAGGATAAGGGATTAGGAGGGGATAAGGAAATGGGCTCTGGCATCCCTTACTCACTCACCGAAACACAACAGCACGTATATGCTGTTATTTCACGGTGGTCTTCTGTAAGGGGGTGCTGTGTAGGAGTAGCTTGCGCAATCCTTCTTGCTCGCTGTCTCATTTAAACGCTGGCAATCACCATTTGCAGCAGCTTTTACGCAGGCAATCGTGTTGAGAAAGATAATACCTTCAATTTATTGTAAAATTTAAATAGATACATGATAGGTGCTTTAATCGTTTAGCAGCTGGCATCCCAAGAGTTGCGACAGACTAAGAGATGGCAACCTATTTTTTACCGGTTATTTACATAGGTCTCTTTGCTATGGCACTTCATACAGTTTCCAAACAAATGAGTGCAATTGTTAAAAAAAGTGATCAAAAATAATTATGATATGATTATGCTATAATTATGATTATGCTTGCGGCAAGATTTTGCTAGGTAAACCTGTCGCTTTTTATGACCCCTCGTCTAACCTTTTATTTAAATGACATTTCAATCAAATAAAGGTGGGATTTTACATTATAAGAAGTTGATATTCATTACAATTCTATACATATTCATTACAGTTATAGTTATAGTTATATAGCGAACTGAATATTCTATAGACATTTAATACGCAATTTATAGAAAAACTCGATTCCTTAATTTATACCTAGTATTTTCAATATTGGAAAAGTTAATGGCGTCGCTCCCTTATAGAAAATATTAAATTGATTCTATTCCTGATTCAATTTTTCGCAATTCGATTGGATATAAAATCATTGCCCTCAACCTTCGCTGACTAATAAATCCGCTTATCTTCGTCACGTTCCCAGCAGATTTTGTTTGCAACGAAATGACAAGTAAATACAGGATTTGGGGGGATTTGGAGATGTGTTAATGCCTTTGTCGTGAATTTGTCTTTTGTCGAAGGGCAGAAAAACACTTTTGAAACTATTTCTTTCTCTATCTACTGAACCATTAATACAGATCAAAATTTTGATCTGTATTAATGTTTTTTTTTTCTTGTTATTCAATCCATTGAAAAATGAGCGAAGATTATGAAACGAATTTGTAATCTTACAATCGAATACAACAGATTAGGCTCGTTGTACACTATCTTAGTTACATTAATTAAATCTATATTACATTGATAAATCTAAATTCTAAGTAATCTCGTTTGAATGATAAAATGAAAGATAAATATAACCTACTAGCGGCCCGCCCCCGGCTTCGCCCGGCGTGCAATTTTTATATACCCTAAAACATTCCCCGTTTATCCCTCTTTCCATTAGCGAAAACCGAATTAAAATCGGTCTACCCGTTCCCGCGTGATGCCGTGACCAGGAGAAATGGGGACTCATTTTTATATATAAGATAAGAGCATAATAATATAATACAATCGTAAACGAGCTGTTTGTAAATAAAATATTTTTTCAAAAAAACAATTTATACACGTTGTACATTTGTTACCGAGGTCAAAAAAATAGTTTTTAGAATTTTTGTCTGTTTATCTGTTAGTCTGTGCGTTTGTGCACGCCAATCTCAGAAACTGCTTAACCGATTTGAATGCGGTTTTCACTTAATGTATTGTAGCAAGCTACCCGTAACATTTAATTTTTGTTTCATTCCAATCAGTCTACAAACAAATTAATACAAACAAAATTTTAAGAATCAGTTCAGTAATCCCTGAAGACCACCGAGAAATACCAGCCTATTTGCTGATTTCGGTGCGTGAGTAAGGGATGCCGGAGACCATTCGCCTATCCTTTTTAAATGGTAAGGGACAAAAAGGGTAACACGTCTGGCGGCAGTTACCATCCCTTTACAGAAAATATGAAATTAATGTTATTGTCTTTCCGTGAGTGAGTAACGGATACCAGAGCATATTGCTTTATCTCTATCCTCTCGGGTCGTCAGTTCCACTTGGTATTAGGTAGGTCATCATTTCATCGCCAGGACGACCACTGCTGGATCTGTCCCACCTGTCCCAAAGGTCTGCCCCATAATTTACCCATAATTTCACTACTTCAATAATTACACTCGTGGAGCGAGAAGCGTGACCAATTAGATAAATTACAAGCGCAATGCTTGATAATATTAGGGGATAAATAAATTCAAATCTCCAATATCGGAACGTACCACGCAAATTATCATCAATCAATTGATTTGAACAATCTGTCGTTAACAGATGTGTAATCTAATAGACGAATACCTAATAAAAAGCAGCATATAAAAATGGTTTTGAGCTGAACATTTGTTTAGCACATAGTCAGTGAAAATTTTCAAAAGATATCAACGATAAATATCAACATAAATAAAAGATATATCTATTAATCAAAACATATTATACTTAAATTCAGTAGTATTTCGAAAATTATGTGTAAATTATACTATAACCAATTCAACCAACTTCAACAGGCTCGTCTGACTGTCTGCAGTGTAAAAGACCCTTCAGCAAGAGAACTGACTGGAAAGTCATAGTAATATTGAATATTATTTATCGTCCAATTTGTGTTGCTAAATAGAACGGATTACAGTGAGCTGGCGCGGTTTATTCAATTGGATTTTGCTAACTTTGATTTATGAGATTTAGGCGCCTACGTCTGCAATTGTTCAAATTTAAAACGCCTCATTATTCGCACATCTATTTGCGTATAGCTGTTGTTGTCAAACCAAAATCTTCTATGTGCATTTTTTTTAAGATTCCAACATTTTGACCTTAGTGAAGAGTTCACTGCCTTAACTATTTTATAAAAAAATGGCAAAGGGTTTATGAACACTATTTGTTGAATAGTGTTCAACAAATAGTGTTCATTATTATTTGCTATAATCACTTGCTATTATTTGATATAATGCGTGGATTAAAATAAGAATAATCACTTATTCTAATTTATGAGGGAAACTTCTTGAGGAAACATTACATCCCTGAAGAGAATCGTATATCCCAGCAATTGAAAATAATACATAAGCGTTTCGTTTACACAAAGATGCCCACTTTTAGCAGTATAAAATGGCAAGAAATATTTTGTGTTACCAACTCTTACACTGTAATTATCTTAAACGACATCTCCTCTAAAGAGACGAGAGTTTTGCATAACAAGATCAAGTACATGATTGGGTTTTAACGATCATTGCTTCATTCCACACAAATGTGTGTACAGAATTAGCTTTGCGATCACACTAAAAGCAACTTTACGACAGGACATTAAGTGTTAAATTAACTTGAAGTTTCCTGTCGAATACTCTGGTCTCTGATTTGTATTCCACCTGCTTCCTTAGGCGTCATGCTCGGTAGACAAAATAATGTATTCCGCTTAGATCGTGTTTTGCAGATTAAAAATAAGCACTTTCTATTTGTAGACCTTCGGAAGTTTGCGCGATAAGTTCAATTCTACCTCGATATGTTTTCAGCTTCAGGTGGCTCATTCTTTCAGCTTCTCGCAATTATAACACTTGAATTAAAAAGTGTCTTTTTAATAAATATCTTAGGATTAGGTACATCAATATCATATTGCATAATTTATTTTTATTCATTTTAAGGCTGACGGTCTACCCGATGGTAAGTGGTTGCCGTCGCCTATTAAAACGCCACAGATGCGTTTTACAATCTAGACTTAAAATTTATTATTCAAATGTAGTATCACTACGAGTTTCATAAAATCAAATTCAACATTCAAATTGCTTGGTCCTTAAATTGTAATTAACGTGAAAATAAACAAAGATATATGTGTGTGAGTAAAACTATATGATTGCCTCATTACTGAGCAATGTTCTCCTCAATAATTGGGCTATAAAATCCAATAATAATCCACCTACCATCAAGTGGACCGTCAGCCTCTCTGCCGATCTTAACATAAAAAAAATGAGCTCTAGAGATTGGGGCGTTTCAAATTTTACAATGTCTGCGTGAGATCAGTCATGAAGTACGCTAGCGTTGTCTTTGTGCACGCTGCTCCCACCCATATCCAATCTCTCCAAATGGTCTAAAACCGATTCCTGCAGAGAGCCGTGGACGCCCCAAGGTACATCCGCAACTTCGATCTCCACTACGACCTAAACCTCCCCTCAATCGTCAAGTGCATCAAGGACTTCGCCTTGAAGTACTACGAAAAACTCCCTCGCCACCCCAACCCCGATGCTAACAATACTCTTTCTCGTTTCGAAGAAGAGACTTCGACACATCTTGTTGGACCAGGATGACCCCATCACAGCAGCAAACGTGACGCTTGCTGATGATGACCACGACGCGCAGTTGCCTCGACACCGAGAAATATCGCCGCTCCGCTTCTCACCTCCGATGCGCGACCAGGATACAGCGCCTGCGAGGGACCTCCCGACCCGGGAACCACTTGTGTCGGCCGCAGCCAACATAGTTAACATCATAGTTAAGCATTAGTTAAGTTCGGCAGACCAGCGGCATCCCTGGTCTACCGAATCGGCAGACCAGCGAGCCGCCTCCTTAACAGGAGAGAAGTTTTACTTGTCTTCCACTACCTAATGGCTTACAGGCCCGTACAATATATAAACGTTAGCACACGCAGTATATTTTATACAGTCCGTCATGAATGTGGTTGAAATACATATTTCAAAGTTACAATCAGTGACAGGATTTTAATGAAATCGCGACCACCGTACGCGAACCTGACGCGACACTAATTATATAGGGCACATGTACTTGTACTGTGTAATTTATGCGTTATACATTACTTGTTATTTTTTACTTTTTATGTTATTTTACTGATTTCGTTATTTCTGAGTCTGAGAATTTACTGAGTCGAAAATATACAGTAGTTTAGCCTTGGTAACGTAGCAGACAAACTTGGTTGTATTATGAATACTGTTAAGTAAGTAGCTAAAGAATCATCTAGTCTTTATAACGTGATGATGAAAAAACTGGTCTATTCGCAATCAAAAGTGTAACAGAATTAATTCATACTATACTAATATGTACCATCAAAAGATATATAATAATTACATAATAGGTACACTTCGTTTGAAGACACAATGAAGTGGGAAATTGACATTGACACTTTTTTACTTTTTATATTTTGCTGTGATATTTACAATTTTTTTGACAAATTCAAGACAAGACATTGAATTAAATATTTACATAGCCTTGAAAGCATGAGCCTCTTCAAAGACATCTCGAAGAGGCTTATTGATGCGACGGGAGACCGAAGAGCTGGCACTTTCCTCGGCCAACGTGTTAGTTTGGCCATTCAACGAGGAAATGCTGCCAGCGTACTTGGTACAATGCCGCAGGGTCCATTTTTATATTATTAGTTTTTAATCAATTTAATATTAATTTATTTTTAGATTAGATAATTTTAGTTTTTATGTTAAATGATATGTAAATAATGCCTTGAAATAAACTGTAAAAAAACAAAAGGATGGTTGAATATACGGCTTGTCAACATATTAACATATTAGGTATCATATAGTGAAATTTCCTAGAAATTTCAGATGCTTCTATCACAAGACCAGTCTTAGGCCTACGCCTATTCTGTGTTTTGAGGTGTGAACAAACCATGTATTTCGTTGTTTTTAGAACTTGTTAGAACCATGTAGTTCTAACAAGTCTGGATAGTTAGTTTTGAAGTATTTAAGCTAACGACAATCAAGTCCTCTCAAACCTTTCTCTATAGTCATCCTTTGACGAGTGAATGTGTTGTGGTACAAGCAATAGAGCGACGCTTATTTCTATTTTTTATCTCTTTCTGTCACATATTGACAACTTCTTATTTACGCAAGATAAATAAAGATCACTCATTTCCCAATCAGCACCCAGTTCCTTATCTTTTATCTTATGAGGGTCGGCAGCACACTTTCCTTTGCATCGCCCTGGTGTTGGTTGTGATTACAGGCTAAGGCGCAGTCTCCCTGTTACCCCTTAACATACAAACATTGTAATATATAAAATATAGGTTTTATATAATGTGCACTGTGCTACCTCCATCTGCTGGGGAATTTTCTGTGGTCTGTATGAAATTTACTGTATACCTATTAAATGTCAACGTCCTTGTCTAAAATAGACATCTGTCCACTCGTGGCTTAGCGAGATTTAATTGTCTAGTAACAACAACGTAACTGTAGGTGACGCAGTATGTCACACCATGGCATCGTGATATGTAAAATGCATCGTGATACGTAAAATGTATCATGATACGTAAAATGCATCGTTGCAAAATGTCGTTGTGTGCGCAATAGTTAAGGATGTTGCGCACACGTTTATACATCAGTATTTGACGGGACACTAACAAAAGAGACCACCGCCCGCGTCGCTAAAGTAACCACAAATAACGAAATTTATGTTACCTATTCAAATGAAAAATTTAAAATACAAAGACAAATTAAAGACAAGACAAACGCACGCAATAAATCAGATCGATAGTTGGTATAAAATTGGACCCACCTGACAAACTGATTCATGTTGTTCAGTTCGAGAAACTCGCCGCGGCCAAAGTCCCGTCGTCTCACTACGGAAAAGGTTTACGCTTGGCGTCCAGTGGTCATCGAGCGGTTAGTACAGAAGTATGGTTCTATGGCTATTTCCTAGTCCTTGCGCGTCGTGATTATCCGGACGCACTCCTCGAGGCCGGCGTATGAGATGACGTGGACAGGACGACGTATGTATATGGTGTCGAGTTGGCTACGCGCGGCAAGTTCAGGCCTCCGACTGCTTCCGACCTTGTGTACAGTTTCTGCTCATCGCGCGCCTGACACCTTTCCAGATATCAATGGACCGAATATCGTGGACCATACCTTCGTCTTGCCCACAGCACATCTAGCAAGGTCTGGGTATTTGTGTATGTAGTTGTAATTTTGTGATGGTAGTGGTAATGTAATATATGCCTTCAGCACACTCAAGTGCTTTTATTTAAGTATACAATTGTGTGACAAGCAAGAGAGTTTCCATTTACGCTAACTGGACAGTAAGACGCCCTAAGATGATCACAGAGTCTGATGTGAACCTTAGGAGCTGTCGGTGAAGTAATGGTACTTGGCACTTTTTAACATTTTACAATGAAACACTGTTATTTGACGGCTCTGGTGAGCCAATTTGGTCTGTTTGCCCAACTTTGGCAAAGGCCTCCTCCATATCTTTCCATTCCGCTCTGCAAAACTGTACAACACCTGCATGCTACCAGTATATACATATGCACACATATAAATTACCATTTTCGTTACCTTTAAAATGTTACAAACTATAGACTTTACGTGTAAAATGCTTTTCTCTCATGAGTTGCACCAAACTAAAATATGCGATACTCCGCGACGTAACAGTTTAGTGAAAGTTTTCGAGTGGTCCCTGTTAGTTAGGTTTCCTTTGCGAGTACAAATTAAGAATGGAAATACTTCACCTGGCCTCTTCTTTATCCATTTTCTTGTTATTACTTGACAGTAGTTTTTTTTATTTTATTTAATATAGTGAAAACAAAGCCAAGCCAAGTCAAAGCCCAAACAGCGGCTAAAAAGTTGGGCATCTTAATAGAGTGAAGCGATGTTCACACCTGGACAGCTCCTCTCTTTATACAAGGCACAAGTCCGATCTTGCATGGAGTATTGCTGTCACCTTTGGGATGGCTCAGCAAATTACCAACTTGCTGCACTCGACTCGGTGGATCGCAGAGCTAGGAGGCTCATTGGCGATGATACACTAATAAGAACTAAGCTGCAGAGCCTGGCACATAGACGCAAAGTTGCCTGTCTGTGTGTATTCTATAAGATGTACTTCGGAGAGTGTGCTCGAGAACTGCATGAGATTATACCGCCTTCCCCTTTCTTCTATCGGACATGCAGACGTACGGCTGGTTACCATCCTCACCTTGTCGAAATCCCTCTAATTCGGACCAAGCGCTTTAATACATCTTTTGTGATGCGCACTGCTAAGGATTGGAACTCCCTGCCGGCATCTGTATTTCCGAGCTCATATAACCCAAATCTTTTCAATGTTCGAGTGGGTGAGCTCGCTCCATCGTCGGCCTCATCCTTCTTACATGGATAGATGCTGGTCAAGAGCAAACCCATCTTTAATAAACATTCTCTTCATTCTCATTTCTGTTTCTTAATTTCCAATTTAATTTAAAATTGAACCAACATAGATTAACTGTATTAGCCCAGTGCGTTTGTGCACGCTAATCTCTGAAACGGCTTAACCGAGTTGAATGCGGTTTTCAGTGATGTAGCAAGCATCCCGTAACATTTAGTGTTTGTTTCATTCCAGTCGGTTTACAAAGAAAAAGTGACGCGCTATACCGAGTTCCACGCGTACGATGTTGCGGGCTCAACTAGTTTCATAAAATAATTTGGAATAATTTGTAATAAAAGTAATATAAATTAGAGGCAAAAAGAAGGAAGGACAGATTGACTCTTTAGGGGCGTGTTTTTTCTTTTTTTAATATGAAGATTTTATATATTTTATCCGAACATTTAGCAAAAATGAATTAAATTATAAAATGAATATAGGTATTATTTACAAATATAAATAAATATTATATTTACCGATATAAATACATCAATATATTGTAAGTTGAGATATTTTATGTATAAGACTAATGGCGGAGAATGTCCTAGAGAAAAGTGAAGAGGAAAAATGAAGATGAATGGAGGCTGTCTGCCTGCCCCTGCCACTTTTACTGAGAGTGAAGTGCAGCAAATTCAGTCTAAAATAGAATTCGCATTCACGGTCGCGACAGACTACTTTAACCACTTTTCAACTCAATTGTGTAGTATTTTTATAACTACTTCTAGCTGATGTCCGCGATTTATAAGAAAAAGTCATAAGTCGCGACTTATCAGAAATCACATGAGTAATATAATGCCTGACATCTGTATCCCTCGGGAACCTTACATTTCTAGGATAAAAAGTATCATATATGTTATTCCTGGTAATAAAATATCTGTATGCCAAATTTCATCCAAATCGGTTTAGCCGTTTTGATGTTATTGAGTAACAAACACACAAACATACAAACTTTCGCATTTATAATATTAGCAGGATTAGCACGTTAGGGTCAAAATACACCATGAAGTGAGTTTTTCGAAATTCAAGAAGGTCTATGTACGAGACCTATTAATTCACACATAACACTGTTTTTAACCGTAATAAATATCTGTTTGCATAACGAAACTCTATAAGTGGCTATGTAATTAGTAATACTGTATCAATTTTAATGTATCGTTGATTTCTGTATTGTTAAAAAATAGTGTGTGTTAAAAAAAATAGTGTGTTTTTAACACAACAATAGTGTGTGTTAAAAAAAGATTCGGGTTTGTGTTAAAAAATAAAAATACAATAAAAAGTATATATAGGTATATTGACGAAAAAAATTGTGTATGGTGCGTGGCCTATTATTATTTGTAATAATTTCTGTTCAAATTCCTTTATTTTTTAAAATTGTTAACATTTACCAATATAAGTTAGTATAAGATATAATAATATAAGATGATAATATAGGCTTGTATACCAAACTGAAACGACATGTTCAGCTTTAATTAGCTTGCACACTGGACCATTATTTTTTTTTATTTTTTTTTATGTTAAGGTCGACAGACAGGCTGACGGTCCACTTGATGGTAGGTGGCTACCGTCGCCTATAACACAAGCAACGTCACAGCTGCTGCAAGTGCGCTGCCGACTACAGTAGGATTGGATAAGGGATTAGAACTAAGCTGCAGAGCCTGGCACATAGACGCAAAGTTGCCTGTCTGTGTGTATTCTATAAGATGTACTTCGGAGAGTGTGCTCGAGAGCTGCATGAGATCATACCGCCTTCCCCTTTCTTCTATCGGACATGCAGACGTACGGCTGGTTACCATCCTCACCTTGTCGATATCCCTCTAATTCGGACCAAGCGCTTTGAAACATCTTTTGTGATGCGCACTGCTAAGGATTGGAACTCCCTGCCGGCGTCTGTATTTCCGAGCTCATATAACCCAAATCTTTTCAAGGTTCGAGTGAATAGGCATCTTCTGGGTGAGCTCGCTCCATCTTCGGCCTCATCCTTCCTACATGGATAGATGCTGGTCAAGAGCAAACCCATCTATAATAAAAAAAAAAAAAGGGGGGATAAGGAAATGGGCTCTGGCATCCCTTACTCACTCACCGAAACACAACAGCACGTAGCGTGCCTATCGATTTTCTATCGTCTACACTATGGAGAGTGTGCATCTATGTTGTACGATTTAATCCAACCGGAACCGTTCCACTTGCGGACCACTAGACGTGGGCAGGGGTTTCATCCCTTCGTGGTCGATGTACCTCGATCACGAACAAAGCGTTTCAGTTCCACCTTCCTTGTTCGAACTGCTAAGGAGTGGAACTCATTGCCTGCGTCTGTGTTCCCACAGAACTACAACCTCGGGGTCTTCAAAACTAGGGTAAATGGGCATTTACTAGGTAAGCGTGGTCCACCTTCGGCCACATCTGCACCTCACATCAGGTGAGATAGTGGTCAAGCGCTACCTCGATTTCATAAAAAAAAAAAAAAAAAAAAAAAAAAAAAAAAAATAATATGCTGTTATTTCACGGTGGTCTTCTGTAAGGGGGTGGTCACTGCCGCCAGGCGGGCTGCCCAAATGACTGCGAAACGCAGTGTGCCCTACCACTACTTAAATGCCACTACTGGACCATTAATGTTGCTAATAAACGTTAAGTGTGCTAACTGTTGCTGAAGTAAATATCTTTTATTGTCTAAAAATTGCGCATTATTATCGTTATCATATTATCATTATTGTCTTTTTTAAATACGCCAAACAACCATAACTTCTCAATTCTCATTTTCTATTCTTAGCATTGCTATCTTAACGATGCGCCATAGGACACGCGCTGTCACTAAAAAAGGACATTGTTAACATTTTCTCCCAAGATCCCTTTTCAGGTAGGGGATGGCCTGCTATAAATCTGACCCTAGCAAAGTTGTTGGCCCATAAAGTGTTGCGGGGTGCTTCGGACCCCCGGCTGCTATCTAGATTGCTTTTATCGAATATTGTTTGGGAGATATTTATCTTTTATCGCATTTTGCAGTCGTGCTGTGCGTACTCATCCAAATTTGGAACTATCTTATTATGGATTAATATTTGTTTCACTTATTTTGGACATGTGAGGGTATTATGATACTTTTTAGGGAAGAACGCCGAAACTTGTTACTATGACAATTTATTAGTCTTTTCAGACACGCAGGATTCTTTTCCTTATCGGTCGGCAGGCAGGCTAGACAGTCCACTTGATGGTAAGTGGCTACCACTGCCTATTATCACAAGCAATGCCATAAGTGCGCTGTCGCACTTATTAAAAGTTATTGTTTGCCCGGTTTCATGATCTGAGAGTCCTAGTGGAAGAATCTTAGCATCCACTTCACTGATATTTGATCTATACAGGATAATTGCCTAGTAGAAGATTTTATGTGAGTGTCAATGTTAAAATTCTGCAATGTAGATAACAGTTCTTGAGTCAAATTGTTATCCTTTAATATGTCAATATTGCAGTCACCGCATAAAATAATATTTTTGGTTTTCTTCGAATTAGTTAGAGATTCTAATGCAATATTTAATTTTTCAAAGAATATACGGTGATCGCTGTTTGGTGTTCGATATATACAATTATAATTAGATTAAGAGACTGGATTTCTATACCACATATTTCAAAAGCAAGTTCGCATCCTTATACCTTAAGATAAGGGATAAGGATTAGAGAGGTGGGTTCTAGTACCCTTTACTCACCCACCGAAACACAACAGCATACATACTGTTATTTCAGTGTGATCCCCCGTAAAGGGTTAGTTAATGTCGTTATACGACAGCAAAGCGCAGTGACTTATACTGAGTTGTCATAGCTCTTTTACCGACAACTTTTCATAATAAGTTTCAGTTTTAAGAATTATTTCAATGGTTAAAATAAATGTAACACAATTGAAACGAAGCTTCTAAAACTAAAGTTAGTGACAAATTTAACTTAGTTAAGTAGAGTACATAATGTATAAGATCAAACAATGTAGTGAGAAACAACTCGTGAGATCCAATTGTTTAAGTTATTTACAATTACAACCGCCAAACTTTAAGTTCCCCAAACTTAGTAACTTGTAAATAACTAAAACACTTTCTATCTTCTAAACCGAGGCATAGTTTTGTGATCATAGTTACAAAGTTATGTTTTGTTTTGTTGGTTTGTTGAGTATTTTTTTCATATTAAAAATGAAACGTACAATATATTTTTATGATAAAACACTGTCTCGTCTAAGTGTTCGAGCTACATATTATTTTTCTCGCCTCTGGGCTATGCCTTGTTATTCTGTTATAAGCGTCCGCTGCCCCACGGGAACTTCTGTTGATCCCACCCGTTATTCCGTAGGAAAGAAAGAGGCGTCAAGATCCTCTTGTCACAGGCAAAATACCTTTCCTAGTTCGCAGACTGGACTGGTTGGGCAAACGAAAGAGTTCGGAGCACAAAACTTAGAAAACTATTTAAAGTAAGGTACGTACTTACTCGTATGAGTGGGTTTTAAAATAAATTTCATAATATAATACCCGTGGAGTGTTTATTTAATTAGTCATTGTTTAACCGAAAGATGGCGCTGCCAATCTCATATTTCATATTGCAATATGTGTGTCTTTACTTTTTTATCATGGAAAAATTACCTATGTATGTGGTGAGAGAGTTTTGGAAAATGTGAGCAGATAAGGTTTGTGTTTTAATCAAAACTAAAAGTAGTTTAACTCGAATTAATATCTAAGTTATCTATACACTATACATAACTCTTTTGTTTATACAAAAGTTCTATACACTTTTCTCATTTGTTTTTTCTTAACTTTTTTTTAACTTCATCAATAAAAAAATTCCCACCTTCGAATTAATGATTATGGTTGAATTTCGAAAAATGGACAAATACTAATTTATATTGATATTTAAAGAACTTACTAATTCAGTTTAAATTAAATCACTAGGTAACGAAAGTTATGCTAGCATAAGACAGAAGCTGTCCAAATTCAAGGCGTACGAATGGGCGACAAACTAAAGCATTTCTCATTTCCCTATCCCTTCCTGAAGTCGGCAGCGCACTTGCAGCGGCTTTGGCGTTGCTTGTGTTATAAGCGAAGGTAGACACCTACCATCAATTGGACCGTCAGCCTGTCATACTACTTTAACATAAAAGACATTACATAAATATATCTCTAAATTTTCTTTTAATGGCAAGACAGGCTGACAGGCTGACGGTCCACTTGATGGTAGGTGGCCACCGTCGCCTATAACACAAGTAACGCCAAAGCCGCTGCAAGTGCGCTGCCGACTACAGTAGGATTAAGGATAAGGGATTAGGAGTGGATAAAGGGGAAATGGGCTCTGGCATGCCTTACTCACTCACCGAAACACAACGGCACATGTGCTGTTATTTCACGGTGGTCTTCTGTAAGGCGATGGTTACTGCCGCCAGACGGGCTGCCCAAATGACTGCGAAAACGCAGTGTACCCTGCCACTTCTTTGCAAATTTTTCAAAGTTGACCCTGCCGGGAATCGAACCCGGGAACCCTAGAACAGAGCGTTAAGGCAAGCACCCTAACCACTCGTCCAACGATAATTTAAACTACTTTTAGTCTAGTCTAGATAAATCAATATCTCTACTTCCTTGTTAAGCTCCTCTAATCTCATCACAAAATAATATATTTCGATCCCCACAGAGAAACAGAGTCAAGCACGAATGGCAACATTGAAAATGGCTGTCCGAAGGCTGCAGCGGCTTGTCGGTTTCACCCCATAAAGCCTATACTTTATTCTTGAAGTTCGCCGGCGATTCCAAATAAAAATCCTTGGTTTAGGAATCAGGTAAGCGGAACGGAAGAGGCGACGTCATTCAACGGTTTCAATGGGGGAACTTTTTCACGAGAACTGGCTAAACAAAAGGCGGACAGTGTTTGTTTGAGCGGAGCGTTCAAAACCCATCGCTGCGCTGTCTAGTAACTGCCCGAAGAGATTGGGCCACGAAATTTCAACTTGTGATGGTGCCGTATTTTACGGCATAGGTATGCCGTAAAATTTATGGGGTATACTTATAGGTACGCCGTAAATTTATGGGGTATACCTATAGGTAATTATGTATGTCTTTCGGAATAATTACGTATATAACTATAGTTTTTGAATATTGATAGCCTGCTGTTATTTCAATTTAATTTTTTTTTTAAATTGATTTTTCAAATTGATGATACGTACGTTTTTATATATTACTATCATAATACACATTATTGTCAAAAAATTAATAGAGTATTTCGAAGGCTTCCTCAAAATACAGACAATTTTGTTTCTCAATTTAACAATAAAATATTTTTATATTAATTTAATATATTTATTACATTTAATAAATGTAATAAATTATAAAAAATAAATGTTATTTGCGATTTAAAATCGTCACATACAGTAAGATGTTAATTTTGATTTGATGTAATATTGTTTAATGGAGTTTCTTAATTAAGGGTCCAAAATTAATGGAGGGATCTAGAGGCACATCGCGGAGTGATATAGGTATGTATACCGACTCAAGTGTTTGGAGTATTTAAATTAAGTAAGCTAAATCAATTAATTAAGTTAAATTAATTAAGTAAGTTTTAAATTGCATTTTTTTTAGTTTAATACTTACGTAATAATATCACAAAGATGCGTTTGATCGCTGTGGCCGTTAAAATATTTACAAATATATAGTTAGCATCTTAATTTACAAACTATATAAATGAGTTAGTTTGATAAAAAAAAGTAAAAAATGGCTTTAACTAATCTTATCGCGTGCATTAACCGAAATTAACCGAAAAATCAAGTATGCATAATGCAAATATAACTTTAATAGTCGCGGTTTTCGTGGCCACAACTTTTCGCGTCCAGATAAACGTTGTTAGATAAACGGCAGCTGCTGGAAAAGTTCGATGGCTCGCCCTGTTTCTATTAGTTTCATTTTATATTAAATGGTTCTTCTGAGTTCTGAGTTGAGTGTGAGCGACATAATTGTCCAGACCAACAGTTCATGGCGTTTATTGCGCGTTGCTTGAAAAGTTTTTGTTAAGTTTTTATTTCGTTATTAATTTAAAAGTTTTAAATTAATAAGGATTAATTTTAATAATTAAATTCATTATAAGAATATTTATTTATTTATTTCAGTAAAAAAAATGGCACAGTTTACCCAAATTTATTAAATTAATGAGGTACTTACATGTTTAATAATAATTTAATAAAATAAATTATTTAATTGAAAATTAAAGATTGTTTTAAAGTTTAAACTGTTTTAATAGATTTTAAAAGAGTTAACTGATAAATTTACTGGATTAGCATCAATAAATAGTGTATTGCCTATGTGAACTAATAGTTACACTAAAAAGGAAGAGATTCTAGTGTTTTTATCTTCTAAATGGAAGATTCACTCTGTTATAAATGTATAAACTTATAACTTATTGGTGTACTTTCCTCGCTAATTTTTTTTTAAATTAAAGATGGGTTTGCTCTTGACCAGCATCTATCCATGTAGGAAGGATGAGGCCGACGATGGAGCTAGCTCACCCAGAAGATGCCTATTCACTCGAACCTTGAAAAGATTTGGGTTGTATGAGCTCGGAAATACAGGCGCCCAGGCAGGGAGTTCCAATCGTTAGCAGTGCGCATTATAAAAGAACTTACTTAAATATAAATGTAGCTCTTTATTATTCCTCATAAAATTTTATGATCGATAGATCATTTAAGAATACATAGGCCGCACTGAAAGTTTTTAGAACTGGCCACAAAGTAAAGACAGAAATGAAAAATAAATACAAATTTCGAATTAATAACTCTTTAGAAGCTGTCGATGTAATTTCATTCAGTTGTTTTTACAAATTTGTGTTCATTTAATAAGTTGAATTTGACGAGAGAAAATGTTTGCTCTATGATTTATTATGACTTCCGTTGCGATCTTAATTAACAAGAAAGTTATGATAGACTTCGATTGACATTTTATGACGAAGCCCCATCCCCTGCCACTGTTTATAACTGGTTTAGTAAGTTTAAACTTGGTCGTAGCAATCTCAGTGATGATTTTCGTAAAGGAAGTCCATCTACGGCGACAAATGAAAATAACTTGAGTGCTCATGATTGAAACAGATAAACATATCAATATATTCGGTCAAGTTGTGGCACTGACATGAGTCGAGTGCATAAACTCTTAAATGAACATCTAGGCGTTAGATGGATACCCCATAATCAAAAAACGCCATCGTTTAAATTGGAAATGATTGAAAAAGAGGCGAGTCAAATGCTGTATTTGACATCGTCACAGGAGATGAAACCTGGATATATTGTTACGAACACGAAACCAAAAGATAATATACACAATGTGTATTTACTAACAAACAAAAAGAGGAGAAGAAATGAAGGGAAAAAGATGATTGCCTCATTCTTTGCATTTTGCAATATTTTGCAACCATTGCGTTAGAAAATCGAAGGACCATCACTGCAGACTGGTATGTTAGTAATTGTTTGCTAGTTGTCTTGGAAAAAGTTCGACAGAAGCGCTCAAGAAGTAGGATCTTTCTTCACCACAACAATGCTCCAGCCTACTCCGCTAGACGAACACTCGAATATTTGACTATGTAAGGTGTGGAATTAGTGAGTCGTCCTCCTTATAGTCCCGAATCGGCATCATGTCATTTCTATTTATTCCCAAAAATAAAAGACAAACTTAGAGGAATTCGCTTTACGAGCCCTTAAGATGCGGTGAGAGGGTTCGTAAACGCTATGAAAGAGACCCCTAAAGAAGAGTGGGCCCACAGCTTCAGTCAGTGGTTCGTTTGCATGCGATGGTGCATACAAAGGAACGAAAAACTACTTCGAAAAACAGTAAGAATAAAAACAGCTTTCTACATTAATAACCAATCTATATTATTAATAACTCTTACAAATCAAAAAAATATTGTGTTATTACCTAATCTAAAAATGAATTAATACTAAATTGATTAAAACTAATAATATAAAAATGGACCCTGCGGCATTGTACCAAGTACGCTGGCAGCATTTCCTCGTTGAATGGCCAAACTAATACGTTGGCCGAGGAAAGTGGTTTCCTCTTCGGTTTCCCGTCGCATATCTACATTATATCTTTCGTACTTGTGGACATATAAAATTTGACTCTACGTTCATGTTCAGAAATCAAAGCAGGCAGAAAAGCCTCGGCCCAGTGATTGACAAGAAGTTCGTACCATCCCATCGCAAGTGCAGCTTATTTCACTTAAAAAAAGTAAATACTTAATATATAGTATGTATATAACAAAGTTCCAAAAAATTACAAATATTACATATAGTTTCATTCCAAACAATAGTAATAATTTAAAACTTTATAAATCTTCGCGTGATATCTGCTATTTTACTAGACTGACGCGGTCCGGGAGCAATTGGGGGATAAGCAAAAATGTACCCTATGTTCATCTTGAATAATATAACTTTCAAATAGACGCAGAGATTCTGGTGATTACCCTCTCTCTTTATTATAATATTAGTATATAATAATAATAATAATAATAAACTTTGGGGAAACACAAGGTTTTGTCTGTGCAATTGCGGACGAAGTTATTAAGACGAACAATTACCGGAAATATATCCTGAAGGACGGTACGGTCGACATCTGTCGGGCATGCCACCGTCCTGGAGAGACACTCAGGCATATTATTTCCGGTTGTGCTCATCTTTCTAACGGCGAGTATTTGCACAGACACAACCAAGTAGCCAGGATCATTCATCAGCAACTTGCCATTCGATACGGTCTTATCGAGTCTAAGGTGCCGTACTACAAGTACGTGCCTGCGCCCGTTCTCGAAAATGGTCATGCTACGCTCTACTGGGATCGCTCCATAATCACGGACAGGACTATTGTCGCCAATAAGCCTGACATAGTGGTTATTGACCGATCCCAGCGCCGGACGATGCTTGTCGACATCGCTGTCCCGCATGACGAAAACCTCGTGAAAGCCGAAAAAGAAAAACTTACCAAGTACATCGACTTGGCTCACGAGGTGACCGCCATGTGGGACATCGATTCGACAATTATCGTCCCGATAGTCGTCTCGGCGAACGGTCTTATAGCGAAGAGCCTCGACCAACATCTCAAGAGGCTCTCGCTAGATGGCTGGATCATACAGAAGGCGGTACTTCTGGACAAGGCACGAATTGTCAGGAGGTTCCTCACTCTGCAGCCCTAACCACCGGTAGCTGGGCCTTGCCCCGCTACTAGTGGATAAGATATCTAATCTTAAGTTTTTTATAATATTTATTGTTTTTATATATATATTGTAAAAAAAATTAAATTAAGAAAAGAAATGAATAAATGTATAATAATAAAACTCTTTTTTTTCGACATTTCTGATGATTTCTTAGTAACATTCAACTTAAGCCATGTTAGTACAAATTTTTATGTTGACTTACTGCTGTCCTCATTAGTCAGTAGCTGAACCATACAAAAACGGTTCAGGTACCGACAGTTAAGCATGCATTGAGGATGCTATTGGAGCTAATCCGAAGAGCTAAACCAGAGATGCACACCGTTTCCTCATAGTTCCTTCCTTCCTCATAGAAGCAATCTACTCTGGATTCAGCGAACATCCCCGAGGCACTACATAACCTTGACGGTCCTAACAGCGCTCTAAACGCATCATTATTGGATTCGCAGGACGTTATGATACTGCTAGTTAAAACTCGCCCATAGACTCCTCGTATAAAACGACGTACAGAATGTACGTATTTGAGGTAATATTAGCTACCTATATGTTTTTATTACCTACATAATTAAGGAAATTTAAATTGAAAAACACAATTACTTATCTCTTTTTTTTTCTAAGTAAATTCATACCTGAGAAATTGCTGTGTCTTTGTCCTCTTAAGTCCCTTTCGATTGATGATTTAAAATGTAAAAATAAGGAATATACAAGGATACTTAAATATTTATCATTGACAAAAGCTTAAGTCACTTTAAATCTCAATGGGCTGTCATTGTTAAGGGACGTTTCAGGCTTAATCTTTCCCAATTCACTTGTATGTATCACAATAAGTTAAACCGACATCTGCTTCGGATCTTTGAAAGAAAAACGTTTGAACAATCCGCGCTTTGACTCTTAAACGAATTTGTGCACAATGAAAGAATGGCGCCGAGAGATATCCGTCTTGACAGACGCTGACACCGCAACTGAATTTTCCGATATTTTTTGTGAGGGGCTCATTGTTTTGTATTATTATCAAATGTTCAACACAAAAATAATGAATTGTGAACAAAACATCGAATAACTTTTGGAAATAAAATATTCATACTGGGCTCTGGTGTGGATCTGGCAAGTATTGGTAGAAAATGCTTTTGGGCAGACCGTCTGGTGGCAGTAACCACTACCTTACAGAAAGAGCACCGTGAAATAACAGCATGTGTGTTAGTTGAGTAAGAGATGCCAAAGACCATTTATCTATCCCCCTTCCTAAGTTCCACAAGCAACACCTTGGACATGTGCGCTGCCGACCTTGCAGAAATTTGTTTACTGCTCGCTTGAAGAAGCCCATATTGTAGCTAGATGGAAACGCCTTACAAGGGAGATTGTTCCAAAGTTCGCGCGTCCGTGGGATCATCCGAACTGTGCGTAGTTAAATTTAAATCAAATTTGAAAGGTATGTACATATATGTAATGAGATTTTATCTATTTTTATTATATCCAGACGCATTATAACATAAGACCTAACTTCTTTTAAATCACCCAACGAAATTTGACTGTTTTTACTAATGTACGAGTACAGAGAGATAAACGAGGATGGCTTAGAATCAGAAAAAAAATTGCATACATGCGAAGCCGGAGGCGAGTCGCTAGTATATTGTTAAGGCGACTCCAGCCGCAAAACTCGTCCCGCACTGAATTGACGGGACTGCTGAGGGGGAGTCGCTACTTGCAAATCTCGGAAATATCTATTTAAAAATTAAATATAGTATAATCAAATTTTTCTTTTGATGAGCCTTCAGATAGTGGATCTTAAAATTTATCTTAAGAATTAGCTATTTAAAATATTGATATTAAGCAAATCGCGCGGTTACAACATCGATATTAGACCGCATTTTAGTAATTTATTTATATTTATAATTAGATAAAATTTAAAAAATAATTATGATGATCCCCTTTCATATATCCTGCAGATGATTTGAGTATTTTTTAAATTATAATTATTATGACAATTTAAAAGGAAAACGGTTACAAATAAGTGGACTTTTTACCATTAGGGGCTGGCGTCGCCTTAAACAAAGTCTCTATTGGCCTCTGTTTAGTTCCACGCGTGCCAATCCGTAGGCTGGTCGCTAGTTAGGAAATAAATAACGCTTTCGTAGGTCTACATAAATATTTTAAATTTTCATATCTATATCGGCCATAGACCATCATCTTTAAATTTTAAAGTATTTCTCATAGAAATTCACTTTATCTATTTTCTTTATATATAAAAATGAATCCCTATTTCCCTTGGTCACGGCATCACGCGTGAACGGGTAGACCGATTTTGATTCGGTTTTCACTAATGGAAAGAGGGATAAACGGGGAATGTTCTTATATATAAAAATTGCACCCCGAGCGAAGCCGGGGGCGGGTCGCTAGTATATTATAAAATCGTAAACGAGCCGTGTCTGTAGCAGTATATTTTTTCAAAAAACAACTTCTACACGTTGTACTCATGTTACCGAGGTCAAAAAAGTAGTTTTTAGAATTTTTGCAGTTTGTTTGTGCGTTTGTGCAGGTTGATTTCAGAAAAGGCTTAACCGATTTGAATGCGGTTTTCACTGATGTATTCTAGCAAGCTTCCCGTAACATTTAGTGTTTATTTCATTCCAATCGGTTAACAAAAAAAAAGTTACGTTCTATTCCGTAGTAGCGGGCTCAACTAGTACAAGATAAATTGGAAATTCGCTTATTTATTTATATGTTTAAATCTATTGTAGGTATATTTGAGATTCTGAATTCAGCTCCTACCCTACACATTAACGTAATCATTTCAAATTGTCTCAAGCAAATAAGAAGTCAGACAGTAAATAATTCAATCTATTCACAAAAATAGGTTGTAATTGGTGTATCGCCGAAGCGACGACCTTGCCGAAGGCTCCCAACTTTGCCAATTTGTAAAACTGACTCGAAGACCAAATTAAATAACGTAATATTCATGAAAACTTCTCCAATAATTTGTGGAACGTCAAGAATTGGGGCTGCGGCCCTGCTTAGGGTAATTAATACGATTGGTTTTGATTAAGTAAATAAATGATTTGGTTACAATTTGGAAGATTCAACTTCGGTCGTTGCAATTAAATGTTTTTATGTAACTTCTGTAATGGTTATTGGTACGGATGGAAATAGAATTGGTTCGCTGTTTTCACTTTTAAAATATTGAGGCAGCTTCGGTGGATTTGGAATATATGGACGCTCTATACATTTATTAGTCCAGGAAAATTTACTAGAAGTTCTAGAAGATATGATATGTCGATGGAAGAAATAAATCTTCAATTCCACCCTGCAGAAGTATGAAAAAATGTGCTTTGTTCCAAATTATACAACAATTGTAAAAAATTATTGCAGAGAATTTTTTTTTTTTGGTAAAATTAAAATTAACAAAGTTAAGGTAGGTTAGATAGGTACTATTTTTAAAAATCGCAGTATCAACTCGTATCTTGTAACCTCCATAATTCTGTTAATTTTAATTTTAACAAAAAAAGTAGATAATATGGACATTTTATGTAAAATTAAATTCTCTACAATATTTTTGTGAAACTTTTTTCTAACTCTTACCATTTTTCTATAGATAATTTTGAAAAAATACCCTATTTTTATTTTCTACAGGGTGGAATCAAAAATTTCTTTCACCCATGGAATTTATATCAAACAAAGCCATGGAAAATCTTGAAACTTCTAGAAACTTATATCAAAAATGCCTCTGAGGGACTCAAATTTTGATTTGTTATTAAATTTTCTGGACTATATTTAGATCTAATCTGTGGCATTCCTATTAATTTTGATTTAAAGCTCCATAATTTAAAGCTATATACTAATGCTTTAAACAGTTTATAGTATTAACAAGTCAAATATAGCATCTATTTCCATTATCTTCTTGTCGAAGATTTATTTTATTTTCGTTATGTTTTATCTATATGTACATATTCCATATTTACACGACTGCAAAAAGCCGGACATGTCCGGCTACGGACGCCTGGAAACCCTAGTTGTGACGCAACTTCAACTATTACACTATGGCTATAAATTTATGTGGTTGACATTCGTAAATAAAAATTTATTTCTTGACAATAAACTGAACAAAGTTTGAATAAATTGAACGGTTTCAAAAAAAATTATTCATTACTAGCGACCCGCCCCCGGCTTCGCCCGACATGCAATTTTTATATATAAGAACATTCCCCGTTTATCCCTCTTTCCATTAGTAAAGACCAAATTAAAATCGGTCTACCCGTTCACGCGTGATGCCGTGACTAAGGGAAATGGGGATTCATTTTATATATATAGATAATAAAATTGTATTAAAAGTAGATATTTTTGTCACTGAAAATACTGCAGGAATCTGTAAGATTCTCATAGATGTTGCAAGAATACTGTCTTGGTAGTGGAGAATAGGGGATCGGACAGTAATCAGATTAAAATCTAAAATGTACTTAGAAAGAAAATATATAATTTTTTACGATTATTTATTGAATAATAATTTAATATAATTCATTTAAATATTTTTAAATGAAGAAATAAAATTTTATTATTTACAATATTTTAAATCTATACTGAAACACCGATCACAGAGCGTGACGTCATTTGTGGGCAATCATTGTCTTATGCCAATGCAGTTTTGTTATGATATGACCACAAATGACATTACGCGCTCTCAGATGAACTATCGTGGCGTTTTGGCGGCATTTTCAAACAAACAATATTAAAACATGATTTTGAGTAACTAAAAGGCTATAAATAAATAAAATAGTATTTTTTATGGGAATAAATATCCATGAAGATTAATTTAAAACACTTTCTGAAAATTTGTCCGATCCCCTATTGATGAAAGACAAGAGTCGTGCTAAGTTGTCAGCTCTAGTTATTCTTTTAAAGTTGTAAACAAGTAGCTAATTAGGAGTTTATTTCAACGCCTTGTTTTTTGTAAGACTTGTTGTTTGAACGGAAGCAGTGACTGCTTTGAATAGTGAACTAGAATTTTCTAGATTTTTACGTTCGCCAAAAGAGTTTTTGTGCTAACAGTACGCTTCGAACGTCGAAGGCTTTGGTGCTATTTTTCAAGGAAACGCAAATTCGGAAGTGAAATTTGAAAAGGTTTTAAAGTGGAGTGAATTAATCTAGCTGACTTTTGCAGATTCGTAGACGTCGTACGACGTCTTTTTCCTAAAGTTATGCGACTATTCCGACGAGAATGACTTGGATAAATTTAACTCTCAATTGCAGGGAATATGTATACCTGTATGGTGTCTGCTCTTTGACTTGCAGCTGCACTAAACTAACTTATGGACTGAGCAAACAAACTGCACTTTGTAGACAAGTTATCATGCTATCATACATGTAAATACGAGTACCTAACTAACATGTTTGCAATTAGAATTTAGAATAAATATATCTACTGTTACGTGCGGGATGAGTTAGAATATAGTGTAACGGCGAAACGAACTATTTATTTTCACAAACCAAGATTACTTCCAAAATCACTAAACTTGTCTGATGAAAACTTTAAACTTGCCAAAAGTCGTCAATGATTGCCTTAATGTGTCACTGTCGCAGATAACTCGCAGAAGCTCCGAAGAGTCGCTTTCGTATCGCTGGTTGTCGCACCACTAACTCATTTCGCCCGCCTGCTCTCTTATTTATACTTGGCGCCAACGCCTCGATGTATTTCGAATTTTCCAGAAAATCTAAACAAGATCGTAGTAAACAAGCCACTGAAAGTTCGAGAATGCTATTTCTGTTGAAATGTAAACTCTATGCTGTAAACATAAGGATCAATTTCCTTTGACACTAGTCGGGAAGGGTCGTGGCCACCATCGATAGGTTGGGACTTTCGAGACTTTCGGCCGGCGCGAACGCTTTTTCCAGAACGTTCCATAGTTAGTCGTAACAATACTTTACCCTCCTTAGTTGGTTATGAATATGTTTTTTGAAAATCCATTCTAGACAAAGTAGAATAAATGCCTAAGATAAACATAAGCCTTCGTTCTATATATGTATTATTGTAATTTAACATTTATTATTATACATAGGTGATGGTAGATAGCTACCATCACCTGAACACAAGCTACAAATGAGGAGATGCATTGCTTTTTATAATGACAGGATAAGCGACAAGGAAGGGCTTGAAAATGGATTCTGACACTCTCACTAACACATCAGAATTCTGCATTTTTTTTTGTATGATGAGCGAATTTTTATTTAAAAAAAACTAGCGACCCGCCCCCGGCTTCGCCCGTGATGTAATTTTTATATATAAGCACATTTCCCGTTTATCCCTCCTTCCATTAGTGAAAACCGAATTAAAATCGGTCTACCCGTTCACGCGTGATGCCGTGACCAAGGGAAATGGGGATTCATTTTTATATACATATATAAAAAGATTTATATTAATAAATATTAAGTTTAAGTGTTAATGTGAACAGATTTATATCAAATAATTCTTGTGTTATCTCGCCTTAAACATAAGCAACTCTATCAGCCCAAGCCCCTATTAGCAATTCTACTCCTTCGCACAGGAGAGACGACAATATCCGGTTCCATACATATCAGAGTCTGCTGACATAATCAAACTTACTATACAAACTAATTACGCCCTTAACGCCTACACAACAAGGCGTTCAACGACAGGCCTTAAACTTTGCCGACCCTAGACCAGTTAGCGAAGATCTATTTACGCCTGCTTGATGTTTCCTCGCCGTTTACTTAAGCCAAGGAAAGTTACGGCTCATTGTATATTGGTCACGTATACAATTCACATGGAGCAGGAAATTGTTTGCACTATATCCGGATTTCATCCGGATGTTTCCGAGTCTCGTCGCCGAAAGGTAAGGTCATATATTTGCAGAGTTACGATCTCAACAATGCCCTACATTTAATGTGTGCATTATTATTTTTTAAATGATGCGATGAGAACTGACAATATATTATACGTATTATTATAGATATTCTTATTCAATATCTTGAAAAAGCTTTTGTGCTTAATTTGCTTTAGTAGTGGCATTTACTGGGTTCCAGAGTCATAAATTGGGCAGCACTTCAGGTTGCAGTAACCACCCCTTTACTGAAGCTCATATGCTGTTGTGTTTTTGTGAGTAACAGATGACAAAGCCTTGCCCCTCCTAATCCTTTATTCATCAGTGCAACTCGTGTAGTTGTCACTAAATGTTGAAATAAGTCTAAACTATTTATTTTTACTCGACCCGCTTGTTTTGAGAGTACAAAGGGTTTGACCCCAATAACTCACTATGACCCTGTATTTATTGTAAGTGAATTTTTATATGTAAATCACGATTTCTGTTACCATTTCGGCATAGTCCTTAACAAATAAATTAACAATGAGCACCCAACTTAACTATTTCCTATTTAAACATAAACAACAAAGTTTACAATACTCGCTTCTGAAATTAATGACCGGAGAAGTTTGCGTAAATATTTGGCTGCCATAACTCTTCGTAATTCTCTTTAGCCTTGGGTTAAATCTTTAAATTCCACTTCGGATGTACCCGCTCAAGTATGCCTTTAAACTTTAAATCCTTATGGCGAACTAAATCTTAAAGTATGATTGTGTTCATTTTGAAACTACTGCTTGAATTATTTTTAATGCGTTAACAAATAACAAACTATGAATCAATCAATTTATTTGTAACTTATAAAACATACGATTAAAAAACACAGAGAAAAAATAACAGTGACAGCAAGAAAGTTACAAAAAGGTACCTACTCAGCATTTTGCTGGCATAAGCCAGCACTCGTCTTCCGTAGAAACCCTTAGTTTTACACTACCATGCATGTACTTCCTAACAAATCAAATAAATATAAATTAATTTATTGTAAAAAAACCCAACTGCTTGTACGAATATTGAAAACATTACTTTAAAACCTCAAGTTCCCTGCTGCACATTGCACATAAGAAGATATGAAAATGCTCAGAAAATAATATCATTTTAATTAGTTTGTCTAAGAGCGAGGAGATTGGTCTTGAAATTTATAAAAAACTGCTCTCCTCTTTTTTAACTTATTAAATTCTCCTCTTTTTTCTGACTATTAATTAAAAGAAAAAAAACCTTTTTAGATTTGCTCTAAATCTCCGAACAGTTCATTGATTTCGTATTGGCGGTGGAATGTTCCAATATTTGGTTGCTGCATATCGGAAACTGCCTCGAAATACGGCTGATTGGTGGATTTACATCGTTAGCTGAGCCACACATTGTTGAAAACTACGGGACCGGCTCCCCACCCATAATAATTTATTAAAAAGATAATTTCATTTTTAATAATACCAAAAAGTCACAAATACACAGCCATCGTGCCATCTCTCAGGTCGAATTTCTGTCATTTTTTTAACAGTGGATGTAGCAGTGAATATGAGCGGGATTATTATGATCCTCGTTAGCCTACAAACGTCTACTGTAAGACATAGACTTTTTTAATACTCGATTCTACGCCCTCGAAATTCATCCACTGTTAGACTCATTTTAAAAGTCTATAGATCAACCCGCGGGTCGTATCGATTCTAGTCCACTTCAAACCCGCATACCTCAACCGCCTTTCCCAATTCAGCTGACTGATTGGGTTATGTCGATTACTTTGGTTCTCCTAAGGACACCGTATTTCAGATTAAATCCTTAAGAGAAATTTCTATAGTTGAGTAACTTTCCAATTCCAGAGTAAGTCCAATTCGTAGACTTAGCATCGTATTTCAAAACTGGCTTTGCTTTGCTTACAGACTTCCGACTTAAGGAATTGGAAGAAATGCGGATGAAAAGACATAACGATGAAGAAAATTCGAATAAATTTGTTCGTTGTAATCGAATCAATGTTAATCAATTTCATCCGACAACTATAACTTTGCAATTGCCGCTCTTTGATCATAAACAAGTCACTGCGCAACCTTAATTTTCTTCTTCGGGTATTGTATTTATTACATTACATTTAATGTTGTCGAAATTCACTAGATGGCGCTAGTTGTTCATTTATACATAATTTGAACCCATAATTAGTTATCATTAGGTATGAATTGAAGTTTTATTAGGACAGTCCCGTTTAGTAACAATTAGTGTGAGTAGGTATACACCCAATTGTACATATTAACTCTTATTTTTCTTTTCCTTTTTTTCCCCTTAAAAAGTGCATATTTATTGAATGAATTTTCCACGGTAGGGCTGGTAGGAATGTATGTGATAACAAAGTAATAGTAACCTTAACGCTTTTTGCCTTGCCTGTTTCAAGGGTTATCGGTTCGATTATCGGCTGAGCCAACTTTGGAAACAAACTTTTCAAATAGCTCTGGTCTGGAACTGGCATGTAGTGGCAGGGCCCGTCCAATGACAGTAAACAACCTTACAAAATACAGAAAACCACCATGAAATGACAGAATTTGTGTTGTTGTGTTTCGGTGAGTGAATAAGGGATGCCAGAGCTAATTTCCTTATCTTTAATCCCACTATCGGCGACGCTCTTGCAGCACCTGTAGCGTTGTTTTGGCCGACGGTAGCGACCTAGTACCACCGTTAGCCTGTCTGACGACCTTAACATTAAAAAATTTGCCCCTACAAACGTTACTGGCTGAAAATTCAAACATATCAATCAAACATTGACGTCAAACACATCAATCAAAAACAAACTGTGTTCGAGGATTTTCAAATATTGACGTTAAACGTAGAAGCAGAAAAATGCACCCCTGCGAAGCTGAGGGTGGGTCGCTAGTTATGGAAAAAAAATACTGTGAATAAAAATAAAGTAAATAAGTAATAAAGTAATAGTTTTTTTTAATGTTAAGATCGGCAGACAGGCTGACAGTCCACTTGATGGTAGGTGGCTACCGTCGCCTATATCACAAACAACGCCACATGTGCTGCAAGTGCGCTGCCAACTACAGTAGGATTAAGGATAAGGTATTGGGAAGGGATAGGCAAATGGGCTCTGGCATCCCTTACTCACTCACCGAAACAAAACGGCACACGTGCTGTTATTTCACGGTGGTCTTCTGTAAGGGGGTGGTTACTGCCGCCAGACAGGCTGCCCAAATGACTGCGATACGCAGTGTGCCCTAGCTCTACTTTCCAGATCCAGACCAGAGCCAAATTTGAAAAGTTCATTTTTCACAGTTAACACTGCCGGGAATCGAACCCTAGAACAGAGCGTTAAGGCAAGCACCCTAACCACTCATCCAACGGGCTCTTCAAAAGTGTTAATGTGAAATTAATTTCTTGTACGGAAAACTCAAAACAACAGTTTCTAGATCCTATTTGTCAGAAGTCTTTTTAGTGGACGCTTGTAACCACATTATGATGATGATATGATGCTTCGTAATCATTATCATTTTCTGTTTGTTTCGTGATAAAATTCTCTTAGTCTATTAACCTCATTCGTAATCTGAAAAGCAATTCCGTAATATGGGTGGGAATTACATGACACCATCAGAACCGCACAATGGCGTACACATTTATAGGTAATCTTCGAGCATCCGATCGCGCTTAATGTTGATAACAGGGGACAAAAAACTTGGTAATAAGTGAATTGTTATCACGTCTCCCGATCTTTTTGTAGGACACGCGAGGGACCAGCGCTCGGATAACTGTAATTAAGGTTCATCAGTTATCTTGAAAAAAAAAAAAAAGAAATTCTGAAGAAACAAATTTGAAAAGTTCACTACAAGTTGGATTAAGCTTAGATTACTTAGCTATGTGAAACGGCGGTTATAAGCTAAATTCGATTGTATAAAAATAGAATTTTTTAGTAAACTTAAGGGAGAACACTGAAAAATATTACATCAAATAAGAAACCTACAAACGATTCGAAACTTTTCCTTAAAATATATTTAAGGAAAAAGGAACTTTTCTTTCCTAATATGCGTGTACCGCTTCGATAGGTTTTCCTGATAAGTTTTTGAAAAGAATTATTATAAATAATATAAAACTGTTTACGAAACCATTACGATAACTTCAACACTTGACTAAGTTTCGAACATTGTTTTTCAGTTAAATTAATGACTAAAAGACTATTTAAAAATAAAAACCTAAATCTTTATGCTGTTTAGACTACAATATGATTAGGTGCGATCGTAAAAAAATAGCTCAGCCATCCTTGAACATAACTGTCAGTATAAAGCATTGGTAGTGGCAAAGCAATGAATATGGCGTTGAAACGTGGTCTCTAAAAGCTCAACGTCGCTCATCGAGCTATGGAGAAGGCCGCCGGCTTACCGACATAAGCCGGCGGATCGGTAAGTTGAAGTGGCAGTGGGCAAAACACATAGTACGGAGAGGCTACAGCCTCTGGTGCCGGAAGGTTTCACAAGATGGACAGACGACCTGATAAGAGCTGCGGGTCTCCACGGTGGATCCAGGCAGCTTCAGACCGGTCATATTGGAAAATTATAATGCAGGCCTATGTGTGGACGTCCTGCTGCTGAAATGATGTTGATAAGTGGCAAGCAAGACGGTAAGGGATGCCAAAGCCTATTCATTTATTCTCTCTTTATCCCGTATTCATTATCCTATCAGTAAATAATAGGATAGAAATTATTAATCAATTAATTGAGTAACACGTGTAACCCTTACAGAGTTGCTTATGTTTATAGACGACGGTAGCGAACTACCATCAAGTGGACTGTCAACCTGCCTGCAGAAATTTTCATAGATATATGTTTTTTTTTTCATTTTTTCATAGACAAGCGATCGCATAAGCGTAACTTTCTTGGGATGGTGGCTCATATGTTCCATTTTCTTGAAGATAACCCAAAAGACCGCTCTGAAACAGCAAATAAGCTTTTTCGAAATATGTTCCCTTATCCTCATCTCCTATCTTTTTTTTACTCCTTCCCAGCCTGTGCATCACGATGTTTTCATAAAACAAAATAATAATATATTTAATGTGAGAGATATTAGTGTTTTAAAAAGTATTCTATACATTTGTCCGCTAACCTCTCTACTATTTATAATGGGTGAGTATGTGAGTATTAGAATTAGCGCGTGCGCGGTCGAGACGCACTCATTAACGCTAATGAGGCCGTAGACTCGTTCATTCTCCGGCGAACCAGGTACGTATTAATTTCTCTCGATTTATTCCATGGTTTTGTTTGGTTGGGGGTTCCTACTTTCAACACAGGAGTATTAGTGAACATTTATAGCACTTACATTTAATTTTGTAAGATCATATCTAGATTGTATGAAACGATTTACTCAATTTATCTAAATCAATCATTATTTAGATAATTTCTTTCTACATATTTATATGTTTAAGTAGTAAAAAAAGTACTTACTCCTTAACAGATTCTTTTCCTGTATTTCGGAGCATAAAATTCAAAAGTTATATAAAAACCATTTTTTTTGTTTGTTATAATACTCACAATTTAGAAAGATTGTTATAGAACATTAAATATATATTTTAGCAAAATCTGAAAGTAAACTATTATGAATAAATAGAAAGGAGATTTTAGTCCGCTAAGCTGGTCTTTGTAGGTCGATAATTTTCTGAGAAATACAGGTGTTCTTACAGTGTTTTTCGGAATTCATTGTTTCTAATCCACATAATATAAAATTGGAAAAATACTCAGAGATGTTTTTTCGACTGGAATAAGAACATGTGTCTGCTATTTCGGCAGCTAATCGTAGGACTGCATATGTTTCTCTTACATGTATTAATTTAATTTGAATGTATTTTTACGATTGCCCATAGAACCTTCTCGAAGGAATGCGCGTTGGCGTTGGGGGCATAGAATATACCGGAAGTTAGATGTAATATTTAATAACGGATAGTGATCACGTACCTATAAACCAGTGCAAAAGGTAATTGGTCTTTACGGTTATTACATAAAGTTCATATTCCAGGAACCGAAGCACCATTCCAGAACCGATAGAATAACCGACGCCGATGTTTACTAGTTTAAAACGTCGAGTACTTTCTAAAACTATTCAGATTGTCTTTGCACGAATATGAAAATAGGGCATAAGCGCTGGATAGTTTTTGCGAAGACTTTTGTGACAGTGCGACACATTGAACGAATTGGCGACTACATTGACGAGTTTAACGGTTTAATCGAGAAGCCTTATGATATTTGGAATAAGTCTTGGTTAACAGGAATAAATCGACCCTCTCACCCTTACACGGCATTTTTACTCACCCCGTACGTAACAGTGTTAACATATGTTCTGTAATTTTGAAATGTTCTGAAATTGTTTTAACTAAGTATAGAAAAAGAAAGATTGAGATAAATTGTAAATTTATTGTAAACTAGCTTTTTCCAGCTTAACACCTGCTAGCTGCACCTATATCCTCAAGGATATACTCTTGAGGATATACCTCAAGACAAGAGCTCAAGGATGGAAGCGGAGGGCGGAGGACGGATTATGGTGGCGTTCAATTAAAAAGGCTCAGTCGATGCTTGTAATGATGAAAAACGATGAAAAAACACAATATTGTTTTATTAACTGAAAAGTGCCCGTTTAAACTTTCACATTACCCGTCCAACTAATGGCAGCGTCTATACGAGGGTTATAAATTTTGCACTGAACGAGCACAATGGGCGGGAAAAATTAAAATTAATAGTTCCTAAACTGAGCGTCCGCCATTTCGGACACAGACGGAGATGTATCGTTTACATTTGCTACTTATGTTAACTCAAGTGAAAATTTGTCATTACTTACTTATAGAAGCAGAAATCTTGTTATTTGTTATGCAAGATTTCTGCTTCTATAAGTCATTAAAAAATAAAATAACCCAATAAGTGTTTAAAAGATAGAGCCAGTAGTAGCAAATGGTATTGTATCACCCCATATTACACCGTGTCGCCACCGGGCCGTGCTCTCACCGTGCTTTTCTCAACGTGCTCCGGCAGGGTTTGCCATTCGTCACCGTGCCGCCGCCGCCGGGTCGTCGTGTCCATGCCTTGTCATTTCCAAGTATTATTATACTCTTTTTTGTTACTATTACTATATCTACTCATCTATACCTACTAATATTATAAAGCTGAAGAGTTTGTTTGTTTGTTTGAACGCACTAATCTCAGGAACTACTGGTTCGAATTGAAAAATTCTTTTTGTGTTGAATAGTCCATTTATCGGCTTTATAACATCACGCTACGATAAATAGTATTATATATAAGCAGTGTCCAGTACCGCTAGCCTCATGCGCACGCCGCCGCCGTATGGGCCGCAGCGAAGCGTGGCTGAGTTCAGCTAGTATAGTATAATATTAACATTATATCCCGAGGCAGCCTCTCGGTTTAGGCTCGCGAGCCATTGCTCGCGCGGCAGCCTCGGTAAATTCTAATACCTCCAGCGGGCCTCGCGAAGCTGTCTCCAAGCGCACAGTGAAAAAAAAAACATGTTTCGACATGTCGCGATTGGAGCGCGCCGTGCTCCGGCCTTGCCACGGCCGCGGCACGGACACGGCCCGGTGAAGTATGAATCGGTTCATACAAAAGCATGAATATCTTGACCGGGCCCCGGCCGAGGTACGGCCGGAGCACGGCCCGGTGTAGGTAATATAAATCCACCTTTATTCTTCGCATTTCTTAGATAATAAGGCATTACGCAAAAAATAATAAGGAAATATCCTTCGACATTGTCCCCGGATAAAGTGGTTTCCAGAGGATACTTCATAAATGAAAAGATCTCAATTTTATTAATGAAAAGTTCGCCAGACAAGGCGAGGATGTCGTTAGACAAACATAGTTGGATTAAGGATAATTATTTAAAGTAGAAATTTAATTGTTGTTATTTATTTATCAAAAAGTACAAGTCATAAATAATTTAACAAAATGTTACTAAATAAATAATTCAGACGTTTTCCCCCCAGGCAAGGCTTGTCTCATTAGCGAGTAAAAGTAATCCGCAAATGCACTGTGAAGTTAAAATCATTTAAAAGCACTCAAATAACCGGTTACTAACTCTCTGGATTCTTGCACAATGCATTGAAACAATAGACTCGATAGAAAATAGGATCCGACAAGAATTATTGATACCCTCCACGTCGAAGTTCGTGCTCCGAATATAGAATCGAGGCTGACTGTTTTAAGCTGTCCAAATAGGAGTTGTTCGTTAAATTATTCCACAATATGTTATTTAACAATAAATCTGTCCAAAGACCTTCCACATCAAATTTATTGTCTTCGAGATAGCAACGAATTTCAAATTTTGATCTCTTTGTTATACAGTTCTCAATTGTCAAAGTTTTCGCTCGGCAGAAATCATCGGATCGTCTCTAACTTAGCATTGCATGAGATGTTCTATCGTCTACACTATGGAGAGTGTGCATCTATACTGTACGATTTAATCCAACCAGAACCGTTCCACTTGCGGACCACTAGACGTAGGTAGGGGTTTCATCCCTTCGTGGTCGATGTACCTCGATCACGGACAAAGCGTTTCAGTTCCACCTTCCTTATTCGAACTGCTAAGGAGTGGAACTCATTGCCTGCGTCTGTGTTCCCACAGAACTACAACCTTGGGGTCTTCAAAACTAGGGTAAATGGGCATTTACTAGGTAAGCGTGGTCCACCTTCGGCCACATCTGCACCTCACATCAGGTGAGATAGTGGTCAAGCGCTACCTCAATTTCATTAAAAAAAAAAAAGGTGTTTCCACCTAGCTACAATATGGGCTTCTTCAAGCGTGCCATAAACAAACTCCTTCAGGGTCTGCAGCGCATCTACTCCCCCTTGGTGTTGCTTCTGTCCATACAATCAAGTTGACCAATGGTCAACCAAAGTTGACCAATTAAAATGGTGTTCCTGCCACCTTTTACAATATAAAGAAATACATATATTAGGTCCCACTGCTGGGCACAGATCTCTTCTGTTTGACGATTGCATAGATTCGATGATTTTCGTCATGGGTGCTGGAGTTTCAATCCAGGATCAATCCTTCGTATGCTATGTCAATGGATTCATTGATATAAATGTTACCTGCAGTCACATAAAAAAGGCTTATACGGCTGCAATAGGAAAGGCCAACAAATTGTCTTAGGTAGCTCGGTTTATCACAGGATGTCATTAAAATCTGAAATATTGCCAGAGTTACTTTCCTTACTTTCCTAGTTTGAAACACTTGAAAACAATACATACTATTGAAGATACAATACATACGGCTAAGTAATTAATTTAATTTTAAAAGACGGGAGGTGAAGATCGCCGCCGATTCATCGCCAAGCCATTTCAGCGCCGTTCGTTGAGGTCTTTATTTATCATGTGCAGTATTCTAGAAAAAAAATTTGTAACAGTTTTAAAAGTGCCTAGCCTGAATTTAACATTCAGCTCACAAATGTTGATGTGTCGCCGGTTCACTGTCGCAGGTAACTTCGCAAAAGTTCCGAAGATTCTTTTTCGAATCGCTTGTTTCGCACAAATTGACCGATCTCGCCCGCTTGCTGTCTTATTTATATTTGGCGCCTCGATGTATTTCGAATTTACTAGAAATATAAACAAAATTGTAAACAAGCCATTGAAAGTTCCGGAATGCTATTCTGTTGAATGTAAACTCTAAGTTGTAAACATAAGGACCAATTTCCTTTGGCACCAATCGGGAAGTGGCGTGACTACTATCATAGGGTGGGACGTTCGAGACTTTCTGCCGGCGCGAACGCTTTTTCCAAACGTTCCATGGTTAGTCGTAACAATATTATTCAAAACATCTTATTATAAATAACTTAGATATGCTTAAAAATACTCATAATTACTTAATTACTCATAATACTCAGCAACTAGTATATTATATATTTGTGCTCCCATCCATAAAATATTCAAAATTGTCTTTTTTTTTTTTTTTTTTTTTTTTTAAAGAGTGTTGCTGTTTGTACATTATTTAACATCCTTCAACAAAACATCTGACGTATAATATAGTTGATTTGTGATGCATGAGCTATATTTTCGTATAGGAGAAAAAATATGTTCAACTAAACACGGCACACGCAACAACACCAATCGGAGTTTTCCCATAACGAGTTTCGATTAATTTCGTCGCAAAATTGAGTTTGGTCCGGTCCCTTCGATTTTGATAATATTTAAAACATTTTCATTTTGCTCGCCAGGCCGTTCGACTAAAGTTCAATTTTGAACTTTAAAGCATCGATTTAAAGTTGATTTCCAATGGAGATGACTAATCAATGCAAAATCGTAATGTAAATTGTATTTGGTTGAGTTCACCTTGTCCCTTCATTTGGTACGATTTCGTTTATAGGGTAGGTTCTCTGAAACGTTGTTCTTACAAAAAATAATAGTCTAATTTCCTTTTAACGATATATATAACTAAATATTGTTTAGGAAGGAACATTGATTGTGGAATTTTTTGATTTACTTTAAATATATAGGGGAAATTGAAATTTTATTTATTTTAATAATAATAATTTAAACAATATAGAAACAGCCTGTATAATAAGTATTACATAAGTCCAATTGCTAGCTAGGCCTGTGCTTCTCCTCTGTGTCAGGACTTGAAATAATTGGCAGGACATTACACTGTCTTTGAAGATTGCTCGACTGCACGCACACAGGATTTCATAGCTTTTATTTTTATTTTACTGTTACAACAAGCGAACATAATTTCTCGTTTAAATCTACATTTTAAAACTTAAAATGTATTAAAATAAAGTTTTTCAAAACCTCCCTAAATATTTGAACTTCATTACGGTTGACCATGCATTATGCTATGGATGGCTAAGCGCTGAGTTAGTTGTCGTTTCGCACGATTTTATTTCGTACTAAACGCTAAGTTTAAATATAAATATGTATATGTTTAGTAGTCGTTACGCATATTTCCTTGCGTGCGACACGACACCTTCAGAAATTGTAGTAGCGATTGGCACACACGCTTTCTCCGCTCTATCTCAAAAACGGTTAAGTGTGTGAAAAAATGTTTGGAAAAAAAATTGTTATTTCCTACAACTTTTATAACAAATGCAAACAGTATTGAAACCATAGGAAGCGAGATTATTTGCAATAAACTGTTTTTTTTGTGACATTGGACCTTGAATACACGAGATTGGAACAACATTTAGAATGCCAAAATAAAGTTTACAGCTCCTATCTCTCATTCCTCTCATCCGTCTTTTTTGCTTTAAATGACGGGAGTAAAAAACCTACGATGTTCCATCTATGGGCGGTGGGTCAGTGATCGTTGAGACACGCAATCTTCTCCCCCCGCACGCTTGCGTGGTTAGACGTGCCGGAACATCTGACGTATGACCCAGCCCAGCCGCCCATATTTATCTCTCGCAGCGGGCAGCCAGCGAAGGGTTTTTATCTTCGAAGCACCCCATAACCTCTCCTCTGCGGCAGTACCTACCGGACAGTCGGAAGCCGCTTCCACCTGAAACTCGCATAACCCCTGCTCCAGTGGCCGCTCATCTCTACGGCATTATGGGTGGACGGCCCTAAGGGGTGTCCACCTGACATTTCCAAAGCTCAACCTCGTTTTGTCGTCGCGAAAGAGTTACTAAGCCGGGTTTTCCCTCTTCCGGATGACCGCGGAAGGTGGTTACTAGGTCGCTCTTCTGCAATCTGGTCTTCACCATCCCCCACAAAGCCACGATTGCGGTACTCTGCCAGACGGTTCTTCCCCGCCTCAGAGATCCGTCTTCGCGTACGTCTTGCCCAACTACCACTGAACGATAGAGGTATCCGAAAGAATCCACCCGCTGCGATCAGCGCCAGTCTTCTAGCGCAGAAACGAGATCTATACCTCGGTCCAAAGGGCAAGGACCGGGGGTGCCGTCTCTCACCGACCCATGCCCGCGTGGGCCGAGTACGGATCCTCGGTCCAGTGAGCACTGATGGTGAAGCTCCAACCGGCAGTTGGAGTCTCCCAACGGTTGCTCCGTCACTTCGATATTCGGAGCCCGCTCGGAGCACCCACGAGTATGCTGTTTTGGTTTCCCAGCGACAATTTTGAGGAGCTCGTTGGATGAGTTGTTAGGGTATTTGCCTTAATACTCTGTTCTTGGGTTCTCGGGTTCAATTTCCGGCAGGGTCAACTTCGAAAATGAACTTTTTAAATTTGGTTATGGTCTGAATTTGGAAAATGGCAGGGCACACTGCGTATCGCAGTCATTTAGGCGGCTCGACTGGCGGCAGTAACCACCCCCTTACGTTATGACTGTGTGCTGTTGTGTTTCTGTGAGTGTGAGTAAGGGATGCCAGAGCCCATTTTTCTATCCAGTCCCTTATCCTTAATCCTACTGTAGTTGGCAGCGCACTTGCAGCAGTTTTGGCGTTGCTTGTGTTATAGGCGACGGTAGCCACCTACCATCAAGTGGACCGTCGGCCTGTCTGCCGATCTTAACATAAAAAAAAAGACAATCCGATCAGCCAAGCGAAGGTCGGTGACCTCACCGACCCCTGCAACCGTTCGGATTGCTGAGGGTTAAGCTCCCCACAAGGTCCTAGCATACCTAGGGGGAATCCTAAATTGTGCTTGGCGTTTAGAATAGAATAGAATACTTTACAATAATACGAGGTTCATTTTAGCATAAAGGCAGTTTATTACAACGCAATAAGAGTTAGTTTTGTTCACCCTCAAGGGACGGTTTTATTCACACAACAATCTTCAAAATAATTGGCAATTAACAGTAACACATACAAATTAAACCGCTAATTGGCATTTGCTCCATAATGTTTTTCAACAGTCAGATGAATGAGTAGAAATAAATGTGGAAAAGGAGGAAATGAAAATTAATTCCTAAGAGGTAACCGTACGTTTTTATTATTATTATTATTATTAGAAAAAAAGTATCACAGAGTTGATTTTGTTGGCTAAATTACTGTGTCAAATATATGATGTACTTATTTTCAAGTTGTTGCTATTTATTGAAGATACACTCATAAATTTATAAATTAATGAATACATTTCATTTGCGCCATCTATTGAAGATTTGAAGAATAAGTCACAGGGTTCACTTTAAAGAACATTGTCACATGAAATTGTAATTATCACTTACTGTCCTGAAAAGATTTTCCCTTAAGATGAATATGGACACGATTAAAGTTATGTCAATGTCCACTTTCATGGACAAGAGAAATATTCTTGTCCAAAATCCCTCTGTGGCACAAAACGATGAATTTTGACCAGCGTGTCTCTAGCCTTGGAAGAAATTTCTGACAGATCGTGTACTCATAGGGATTGAAGAGGTCAGTAGACAAACGATAGTACCGACTTAACTTACTTAATCCGTAAGTTGAAGTGACAATGGACAGTAAACATAGTGCCCATAAGATAATCTAACAAGGTCCACTGTCCATCAATGTCTGGGATGATCACGAAAATAATGTCCAAAAAAAGAAAAGTTTAAAATGTATAAGGGTTATACTGTGTGAGAGTTATACTGTGTTTTATTAAGGAAGACGTATCGGGAGAGTAAGGTGAACGAACCGAATGAGGATCTCGATATATGGGATCGTTAAGTCTTTAACGGATCCAAGGGTTTTATTGGGTATGGGGAGCCCTAAAAATCCTTTTAAGTCGATGTGTGAGATTGGACGGAGTTTCAGAAATATAGAAAATGTCGCAAAATCGACAGAAAAACTAAACAAAATGCTTTATGTATTCGTAACAGAATTGTATAAATACATATTTTTTTAATTTTATTTTTTCAGAATTTAAGATTTGGACGTTCTGCAATAATAATTATGTAGTTTAGTGTTTTGATGATGAAAAGTAGACTTATAAGACTACAAAATAGGCATTAAATTTCTTAAATTACAATTAAGCACTTAGGGAATCCTATGTTTTTAAGCTTGAATGAACAGCACACCTATAAAATTAATTTAATCATATTATATACATTGGCTTAGTTTGTTTTTTAATTTTCATTTAATTCACTCTCTTGTTTTGTCATTTTGCTCTATTTAAAAAATATTTAATTTTGGAAACACATCTGGAATATGTGTTATCCATGTCCATACTAATACTATAAATGTGAAAGTAACTGTGTATGTCTGTCTGTTACCTTTTTACGCCTAAATCGCTAAACCGATCATCATAAATTTTGCATACACGTTGTTAGGGATGCAGGAAGGGACATAAGGTACCTTTCATCCAGAAATATGTTTTATTTTTATTTTTTTATGTTAAGGTCGACAGACAGGCTGACGGTCCACTTGATGGTAGGTGGCTACCGTCGCCTATAACACAAGCAACGCCACAGCTGCTGCAAGTGCGCTGCCGACTACAGTAGGATTGGATAAGGGATTAGGAGGGGGAGGGGATAAGGAAATGGGCTCTGTCATCCCTTACTCACTCACCGAAACACAACAGCACGTATATGCTATTATTTCACGGTGGTATTCTGTAAGGTGGTGGTTACTGCCGCCAGGCGGGCTGCCCAAATGACTGCGAAACGCAGTGTGCCCTACCACTACTTTTCAAATCCAGACCAGAGTCAATTTTGAAAATTAAATTAAAATTTCCAAACTTGACCCCGGCAGGAATCGAACCCGGGGCCCCTGAAACGTTAGGCAAGCACCCTTGCCACTCATCCAACGGGGATAATCTAACGCCTGGCAAAGCTATAACTGAAATAAATGTTAGTCGTTACATTGCTCATATATTTAGTCAGGTGTGATTTTTTTATATCTGAACGCGGGCGAAGACGCGGGCACCAGCTAGTTTTTTATAACTTCTAATATAAAATTCTCGTGTCAAAGTGTTTGTAACAAAACTCCTCTGAAACGGCTGGACCGATTTTAACGATTTTTTTTTTATATATTTGATAGCTATTCACCCTCCTACATTTTTATCGAAATTTTAGTATTTTAGTATTTTTAATCAAATTAAAATAATTTAACCGTTGTTGATTGTTGTGAAGTGTCGAGTCACTTTGACTTTGGTTTGAAATTAAAATTGGACCCGACAGGTGGCGCCACAATCGGGTTACAGAATTATTTTCGGGTTCGGGCAGGGCAACGTCTGCTTTGACAGCTAGTTTACTTGTACAATGTATCTCGAATATATAATACATGCAACAATTTTTTGTTGCAAATTATATATTATAGCTCTTTCAATTGGTAAAAACTGTATCAAAATATGTGAAGTAAGCGGAGAAACAGGCAGAGGAGCGACTTTGTTTCACAATATGTATAGTTGATGAAACAGTATCTCTAAGACCTCGATAATAATAATCTCACGTTTATCTCTGAAACGACTTAACCGATTTGAATGCAGTTTTCACTGATGCAAGCTTTTCGTAACATTTACGTTTTGTTTCATTTCAATCGATTTACAAACAAAAATGTTACGCGCTATATCAAACACCACGCATTACGAAGTTGCGGGTTCAGCTAGCATGTAATATTTATTTATTTATTTTATTTTAGGGAAAATTTACAGGTACTAATATTACACAATAACAATTCGAATATGGAATTTATAGTTTACTGAAAGAATTTTTCGGTTAAAATATTTCTAGTTTTAACTATAGAGCTGTGGAACAGGTCGACATCTGTATCTAACAACATTTCATTAAAAAGCCTGCATGAACGAGGCATGAATGAATTTTTCCTATAATTTGTTTAGCCTTGAGCTACATGCCCTCTATTCCCACCTGTTCTGTTGCAGTAAAGTGCGATTCCTTAAATTAGTATGCGGAACATTTAGACATAATTTAGATAATAATTCAGGTGAATCAATTTTACCCTTTGAAATTTTCATCAAATAACAAATATCACTAATATAATGTAAAATAAAAAGTGTTAATTTTTTAGTCCTCTACAAAAATTCATTCTACATAAAAGGGCCATTAGAGTACCAATTAGATCCGAGTGAAGATGAGATCGAGAGAAGATCTTTCTTCCGAGAGAAGTGCAAGGAAATAGATTTTAATTGTTACTTGTCAGTATATTTATGATAATTTAATTTACATGCACAAAAATATTAGTCAATTTAATAAAAATATATAATATTCACAAATCAATACTATAGGTTTAAAAATGCGACTCCACAAGATAAGTAGGTATTTCTTTTATGGGTCAATGTATACATATTATACGATTTTATAATAAATCAGAGCCTTACCTATAAATAAATTTAAAAGTCTAATCAAAACCAAACTTTGTTCAAATTGTTTATTATTATAAAGTCGCCAATTACTCGTATTTAAGCGATAATGAAGCCTGGATTTAAATGCTTCTGAACTAATACTATATGATTTTATAGTGTATAATAATTGTAATTGTTAAATATATTATAAAAAATATATATATTATTGTAAAAAATCCGCATCCACTAATAAAATGTGTAATTAAGCTTGTAATTAATTGTAAAATTATACTGAAATAAATAAATTAAAAAAAATTTAAAAAAAAGATGACAAAAAGAATGGTATCCTGATTGACTTTCGGGGTTTCTTCTCAGGACCGTCATCGTCCTGGCTATTTTTTCCAAAACCTTGGTAATTGACTTCAAAAAAAGTGGTCTTTTTATCCTATTTTTGAGAAATAAACGATTTGATTTGATTTACCGTTCGTTTAATATTGGACTGCGGTGGTTTTGCATCAGAGGCTGCATCATCAGAGGCCGTGTTATTTATTAATTGAACTTAATCATCCAGATAATTTTAATGAGCAAATTCACGATTGCAGCGGTATACCTAATAAACAGGTGCTTTGCAGTTCTATTGGACCACGTCAAAGGTTTCCCGGTGCGTGTTCACGTTTCAGCCATATACATATACAAATCAAATGTACGGTGGTATATATCCAGCTCGGTTGAGGGAACAGCTTAAATCAAAAATGTAAACTTAGTTTATTTTGGAACAGAAAATTATTACAATTTATTTATATTTTTTAATAGCGTCCCGCCCCCGGCTTCGCCCGGGATGCAATTTTTATATATATTAACATTCCCCGTTTATCCCTCTTTACGTTAGTGAAAACCTAATTAAAATCGGTCTACCCGTTCACGCGTGATGCCGTGACCAAGCGAAATGGGGATTCATTTTTTTTTTATATATAAGATTTAAGCACTAAACAACGTCAGAGCAGCATTTATGCGATTATAATCTTGTAGAAATGTCTCTTACCAAATGAAATAGATAGATTGCGTCGTAGACATAAACGTCGGTAACAGTAACAGAGAACACAAACAATGCCATAGATGGCCAACATTGGGCATAGGTCCCACAAGAGCTTTGCAGATCTTAGTAGGATTAAAGATAAAAGATTGGGAAGGAATGGGAAAAGGGCTCTGACATCCCTTGCTCTCTCATAAAACATAAAACCAAACATGCAGTTATTTTACGGTGGCCATCTGTAAGGGGGTGGTTACTGCCGCCAGACAGGACGCAGTGTGCCCTACCACCAAATAGGGCTAATTTTTTTTTACAAAATTAATGAAAAAACAATTTTCACCATAATTATCAGAAATGGACATGTGGACACATGTTCTTGTCCTATATGTATCTCGAGAAAGTTTTTCTTTGTAAGTATGCTACATTCTATTTAGATGCTATTAATTATGATGCTAAAAATATTAGAGAGATATTAAAAATTGACTTGGCGGCAGCGGTAGTAGTTCTGCCTGCTGAGTCAGAGGTCGCGGGTTCGATTTTGTCATACACGAACAATAGTCTGTTAAAGAAAAAAAAATCTTTAATATACAAAGAATTTAATATAAATTAGGCAAATAAATTGTATAATTGTACAAAGGAAATTAAATTTAAATATATTTTAAACTTTTTTTAATATTATGATTGAAAATATTTACTGGCATCTTAGACCAATATTATAGAATGTACTATTAGGGTGAACAAAGGCTTTATTTTATAGCACGCGAAGCCACGGGAAAGAGCTAGTCTTCACAACTTAGCAAGTGCAGAAACCACATTTCGGTTGTAGTGAATAAAGAGGCGTTAAATTTCGCGTTACCCCACAAACCCATATGTCGAATGCAAATGCCATTTCACTTAGCACCGTAATAGCTCAGATAAGTAGCTCCTGACGAAGCACATTTACCGGCCCGGTATTACTCAACCGAAGTTTACATGACCAATTTTCCTTGGACTTCCTCCAACTGATGTCTAGCGTTTTTGACGCCTGTTTTGACTTGGCATCAGGGGGAACGGAAGGCGAAGTTACGCTGGTACTGTGAGGAGAGGAAGTAGAAATTATGGCCGAGCATTTATCAAAGTCAATGCATTGATAGCAGTATAGTTGTTTACGATTGTGTGGAACGCAATGACATTATTTTACATTACATACATATTGTGCTCTGTCTGTCATTTCCATCATCAGTGTCACAAGCGTTCATTATTCTCTTTTTTTTTTTTTAAACAAGAGCACAACACTAAGCCCCTTGCCCTTTTCCACCGGACATCTTCTTTTGAGGTCTTTTGTACCTCTAGCGGGTTTCGACAGTGACCATCATCGCAAGAATCGTGCACCACAATGTTCATACATGGCGCCTGCACCATGACAACGCACCGGCACATCGGGCTGAGATAACAAGGACATTAATAAAGGAGTCGGGGCTGACGCTGCTGGAACATCCTCCGTACAGCCCTGATCTTGCGCCCTGTGACTTTGGTTTGCTGTCCATTGTGAAGGAGGCTATGAAAGGACGACCCAGCGAGACGGACTTAATTGCGGCTTGGAACAAAGCTAGAAGCTAGAAATCTCAAACGAAACATGGGAGCATATTTTTAATGACTGGTTTCGGCGCATAGAGAAACGTATCACTAATGCTGGACATTATTTTGAAAAAAAACATCAGATTAAGGTTATGTTAAGATCGGCAAACAGGCTGACGGTCAACTCGATGGTAGGTGGCTACCGTTCGCCAATTCATTATAACTTATCCAATTAAATAGTTTCATAATGAAGGTTAATTATGTTAGGTAAGTTTAGAAGTTACGGTGGGTAGGTATAAAAATGCTAGAAGTAAAAATAAATGCCACGGTGTGAGCGAACAGCCCTACACTTAATTACCTACACATTTTATTTTTTTGTTTAGTTTTTTTTTTAAATATAAAATTACATGTCTTATCATAATATCACAATGTAATATAATCATATTATCATAATATAATGATAATATAATCATAATATAATCATATTATCATAATATAATGATAATATAATCATAATATAATAATATTATCATAATATCTGTCACCCCCCCTCACGAAAGACATTATTTGGTTCCAACTCTCCTGCGTCACGAATGAGCAAGCTTCTCAATCTTCACTATGATGACCTGGACATCAATTCCTGCTCAATTGGTCGTTTTCGTTCGTCTGTAAACGATTTGTTCCAATGATTTTACCGGCGTCTTTTTTCCCATCTTTTTGCTGCCTAACTTTTTTTTTTCCAATTCTTTTCTGTGCCTCGTACAATGCAATGTAGTATATATTTATATGTATATTGTGTATATGTATATATGTATATTATGTATATGTAAGTTGTTACCTATTTTTCCCCCACTGATGGTGGCGGGATGGTAACTAGTAAAAAAAATTAAAAGGAGAAAAAATAAAAATCTGCACTAAGGCGTATACAAAATTTATTAAATTGTAAACAAAACACGTCAGATATAAATTAAATTAAATAATCAACTTATCAAATGCTTATGGTAAAAATCACATCCAATTTGTTATAGTAAAAAAAAAATAAAAATTAGCAGGGTCTTCGTGGAGATCCAATCGAGATCTATTCGCCGTCGAAAAGCCCAATTTAGATTAATCAGTCTACTGAAAAGCCTATAATACCTAATCGCGGGTAAGGGGTATCCGTCACGGGTAAATCGCAATTATGTAAGAAAAAGAAAACGTATCTTTTTGGCGTGGTGGGTACCCTGCAGAAGAGACGTCCGCGCCCGACGACCACGAGAAGCACCGCCCGCAGACAGCGGCCTAGCCTCGACGTGACGAGAAGACGCGGGGAAAGGACTCCACCACACAGGTAGAAGGGACGCGACCGGATCGTTGGCCGGACAGACGGTCAGAAGACCTTGGACAGGTCGGCCAGCCGAGGATAATACTGCGCAGCCCTTCGAGACCCTCGAGGTACCTCCTCGCTTGTCACGCCTTCTTCACCTCACTCCGGACCCCAAACAAAAAAACCCCTGAAACACGTCGAAGACATGCCTCAGATGCTATCCTACATCGCATGTACGGCTGTCGCCGCGATGGGGACAGGGATATACACGGTAGACGGCACCTCACTAAATTTCTACTATCTATCCGTCTACTTTTGCAAACCAAACAATTAAAAAATAATAATAACGAATAACGCCCATCAAGAGAACACGTTATCCTTTATTAATACACTAATCAAGGTACACTAATGAAGCTCAGTATCAAAAATTTAACCTTTTCACACCATGCGGTGCCACGAAATAATGTAAGGAATCTAGAAAACTACTATTTAACAACACAAAACGACTCACCGATTTTATTTCGGGGCGAAGATCAATTCAATTCTTATGGATGTGAATACAAACTAGAAAGTGACGGCCACGAGGCTTGAATACGGTGATGGCAATCAGCAACTCCTACGTGCTCCTTCGACGGCTGCCGGATTCGGAAAAGAATGCGGGCACCGGTCGCCGCTAACACAACGACTCTGCACCCCTCTTACCTCACCTCTTTTGTCTTTCGGGCCACGCCCCCTTGCAGATTATACTCTCAAGCAAATACAATTCAATCGACAAAGCGCCTGATTGATTCAAACAGCTAAACAACGCAGAAACTATTATGGCTATATGAAATTTGTAATGTAACAAAGTATTTAAATTTTTAGTTTAATTTCGCAATTGGTGTTCACTTATAAATCTTGTACACATTTATTATAAACTATTTTAGATTATTAAGCACTTACTGTAATTATAATAATGTAGTCAACGTAAGTGAGCCAAATAAATAAATAAATAAATAAATAAATAAATAAATAATATCTTATACCTATTTCTTTAAGTATACGCTGTCGAAGACGCGTGCAACAGCTAAAATATAAAATAAAGTCGCCTTCCCACCTCAGTCTGTTTCTCAGCTATCTTCTTCTAAGCCACTAAACATATTTTGATACGGTTTTCACCAATGTAAAGAGCGAAAAGGAACGAATGTGTAAAAAAAGAATCGTCCGTGCGAAGCCAGAATATAGTGTACTATATTTTAGAGATCATCCAGAAATAACTCCACATGATTGATTGGTTGAGCCAATTTAACCCCACCTCATTCAATTGTACTCCTTTGTTTGCGTGCGACTTTTCGTTAAAAATAAACTTATATTTTACATTTAATGTTAATCTGAAAACGTGGAATTAATATTCACCATTAGTTTGTAGTGCAATAAATAGAGACAAAAAAAGGGGGTTACCTTACAAACGGTTCGGTAGTTCCAAATTTTTTTTTTTTTTTTTTTTTATAATGATAGATCAAGCATTTGACCGCAGTCTCACCTGATGGTAAGTGATATGTTGTCTAGGATGGATAGTAGTGTGCAAAATTCTCTCCCCGCCGCCGCCCCCGCCTTAATGAAAAAACCGAAAAAAAAATCGACTCTATCTTCAGATTATCGCTTATATCTTCGTTTTGGTGCATTTTAGCTAAAAAGAGTTCGGCACAATGTTGTAGAGAATAAAATTGCCTATAATTTTCATTTTAAATTTTGTGGTGAGATGTGCACTTTTTTAAAAAATGAAACTGGACCCCTCTATTCACTGGACTATTCATAGAATTATGTGTAAAAGACCAAGTTCGTGTTTTAGTTTCGCTTTTAGCTTATTCCAACCAGTGTACAAAACATTAGCTAACATCAAATGGAAAGCCCTAGAAATCCGTTAGATCTTTGTCTACAGTTGAGTCTTAGGAATTACTTACGAGAAAATATTAATACCTTCGAGTTGCCGGAAACTCATTGAACTAATTAAACTTGCGCCAGTTGACGAGTAATGGCTTCTGTTATCCCCACATATTAATTTTATTCATAATCGCAACTCTTTAATTAATATAAATGAGCATATCATTAAGCAAAAAGCCAAATTTGCCTATTAGACTGAAGATTTTATCATTTTTAGACGAATATTAAATATTTCCACAACACTGTCAGTTTAATTTAAAAAAAAAAATGTCCTCTTTGTAATAGTCTCAATACAAAAATATGACATTATTATTCGAATTTCGAAGCAGAATTCGATTTATGTTCGATTTTTCTATGTTAAAAGCTTGTTTTAATTATTATTAATTAACACGCTCATTAAATGTGTCTTCTGTACAATTTTTTTTTATGTTAAGGTCGGCAGACAGGCAGACGGTCCACTTGATGGTAGGTGGCTACCGTCGCCTATAACACAAACAACGCCAAAGCTGCTGCAAGTGCGCTGCCGACTACAGTAGGATTAAGGATAAGGGATTAGGAGTGGATAGGGAAATGGGCTCTGGCATCCCTTACTCACTCACCGAAACACAACAGCACACGTGCTGTTATTTCACGGTGGTCTTCTGTAAGGGGGTGGTTACTGCCGCCAGGCTGCCCAAATGGCTGCGAAAACGCAGTGTGCCCTGCCACTACTTTTCCAAATCCAGACCAGAGCCAAATTTGAAAAGTTAATTTTTCAAAGTCGACCCTGCCGGGAATCGAACCCTGGAACCCTAGAACAGAGCGTTAAGGCAAGCACCCTAACCACTCATCCAACGGGCTCGTCAAAAATACAATTCAAAATACAAAAAAAATTCTGACTACAATAAATACAATTATTTATTTAATTTATACTGCTACATTTGCCCGGCTATCGTCATTTTATAAAACTTTTTAATTCAATCGCCAAGTGGATATCTCTTGTCAGCATTTTGTAGGGTTCATCATCATTCGTTTCTCATTCATTAAAAACCTTTTTGTTTCTTTGATTTAATGTAACCTTTTTTTATCTACCTTACATATGTACACTGGCCGGCGAGATTTGGAACATATTTGAACGAAAAAAGAAGCAGCGAAAAAGATTGAAAGGGAGATGGACAGGTTTTTTTCTGAAGGGAGAAAAGGGCATTCTGGAGGAATTTTGCAAAAGAGAAGGTTTACTGGATACAACTGAGACTCGGATATTCTTCAAAGAAATCGGAATAAACCAATCCGAATCTTGTTTCGTTAAGTCGACGAGTTCTGCATAAACCTCTTATTTTTACCGAAGATCCTGTTCCAACGCTGTGCACAGCATCATCCTCATAAACTGTTAGCTCAGAAGACGTGCTCATCGAAGGACAATTAAATATATTGTTACATTAAAAATTTCAAGTAACAATAATTGTTTCTGCGTTGCTTTGCTGTTTAATTGGATCAGGCGCTTCGTCGTTTAACTATAATGATTTGTGCATTACAATCGGTGGAAGGGCGTGTCGTTAGGACGAGAGGGGGTGAAGAGGGACGCAAAGCAGAGGTCGGCGAGTGCACGCTCGCGAGGCATTTGACTTGGTTCCGACTTAAGAGCTCGGCGAAGAGATATATTCATCCGCTCGTCAAGCGACGCCATATTGGGCACAAGTGCTATTGTAAAATTTGAATTGTATATAATTATCCATTAAATTTTGTTACGATCGAAGCCCCGAAGTAAAATCGGTGAGTTGTTTTCTGTTGTTTAAAGGAAGATTTCTAAATTCGTTACATTATTTCGTGGCATCGCTAGGTGTAAATAGTTTAAATCTTTTTTTTGTTTTTTTTAATTCTTTCTCAAATTTCAATATGTGTTAACTAGTTCTCGTAAGGGGCGTTACACGTTCTTTTTGTTTGGTTGTCTGTGTGGCGGTGGACGGACGAATGGATGGGAATAAGTAAGCAAATTGTGATAGCATTCTTGCCGTCTACCGTACCTCATGCAAAATTAATCAACGGTGACCGCCGTATATTTCGTGTAAGGGATGTCGTCTGAGACATATCTTCGAAATGTTTCAGGGGTGTCTATGAGGAGTATCCGGTAAGGGTATCCTGAGGGAGTGACCTGGTAGTGTCCTAAAGGACTGACCGCGAAGATACGATCTGGGTGTCCCATCAAAGGTCCTGCCCTGCTGTCCGTCTGGTCCTGATAGATCAGCTCGTCGTCATTTTCGGTGTGGAGGAGTCGGCTCCCCTCGTCTTCACGTCGCGTCGAGGCTCGACTGCAGTCTGCGGGCTGGGCTTCCACGTGGTCGTCGGAGAGGACGACACTCGCTGGCTACCACCAGAGCCACCACAGATACGTGTTGTTCATATCCTATTTTTTTTCTTAAACCGGACGCGATATCGAACCCCACGCGGACAGGTCGCTTACCCTTAGATTACGGTTCGAAAGGATTCGATCGGTTATTTCTCCCTTTTCCTAAATTAGTCTTTTCGTCGGCAGTAGAACTCGATTGCTTCACGAAGACCCTGTTTTTTTTTTTTATTACGTGTACTTTGACTTAATTTTAATTAGACTTAAATTAGTGCTTATACAATTATTATTTAATTTTTATTTTTGTGTGTAACTTGTGTTTTCCATTTTTTTTATTATTAAATCGATATAGCACTAATATTCCTTTTATTTAATTGTTATTTGTTTTTATTTTTTTTTATTGTTACCATCCCACCACCATCAGTGGGGGATAAAAAGGTAACAATTCGGCGCCCGAACAGTGACAGGTTTCGTGAAGAATTACCCAGTCGTTGCTTGGGTAACAATCGAGTTCTAGGTCTTAGCTTGCGGAAAATTTTTGTGTTCGTTTTTTATTATTTTTTTTATTTATTAATTATTTCACTACCCCAAATTTTTTTTAATAATTTCTTTTTGTGTGTGCCATTCTGCCTCCGAAAAGCGGATGCCTTTTTGCTCTTGGTTCATTTAGGCAGTGGTAGGAAGTGCTCCCACACTTTCGTCCTGGTGCAAGCGCCACACGTAATCCGGGAAGCCGTTTCGGTCGGGTCTTATACCGTCTCGGTGGATTTACGTTCCAGGGTCCTTTTCCTATTCCCGTTCCTATCCATTATCCTTATATCCTTCCCTACCCTTATACCACCCTTCCCCCCTCCTCAATTTTTCGGGTGGTCCTTTTTTTTTTTTTTTTCTTATTTTTTAATCATACTTTTAAAGGTTCCTTAAGAACATTTTTTTAAATTATTTACCTACATTTATCTTTAATTCTTAAAGGAACCAATTTTTTTTATTTACTTTTTATAACTTTTTTTAACTTAGTAAACTTGTATTTTTTAATTTAGATTTTATTTCTCTTTCTTTGGGCGTTGTTTTTAATTCGCGTACAAGAACCAGGAGCAATTAGGTTTCCAAAATTTTTTATTATAGTTTTTTTAATAAGGGGTAAGCGAACCATTTTTTTTTTACGTAGCTTTTATAAATTTTTTTTAATTTTAAGTACTTTGTTCTTTTGTGTGTTTTTTTTTAGATTATATTTAACTTGTATTGTTTTTTCTCTTTCATGTGATTTTGTTTACATGTTTTTTTTATATAGCTTGGTTTAATTACTGTGTTTATTTTTAAATTTAGTTAAAACTTTAAACTTTGTGATTCGTGAAGCAGTTGGGACTACAGCCGTCGGGAATTTAACTTTTTTTCTTTTGATATAACGTAACTTTAATTGCGGACCCGTACCGAACTTTTTCTCTTTCTGGGACGACTTTACTTTGATCTCTCGCGCCTGCGCCCGGGTTGCACTATATTTGTTTCTTCCTCTTATTTTACTTAACTTTTTATAAATTTTTTATAAACATAGATTTTTCTTTTAAAGAATTTTTTTTTTTAATTTGATTTTTTTTATCGGTATTCCGGTAAACCGTTTTCTTTATTTTTTTTACATTTTAATATTACGAGTTTTTCTTAAACGGCGGAATGGAACGACCGATAGCTTACAACTTATTGAGGAAGGATGAATTGGTGTACGAAGTAACTGTTAGGGATGCGGAGCCCGCGAGTACGGTGGAAGGTCTTCGAGTACAGATTAGGGAGTTAACTCGTGCGGTACCAGCCGACTATATTTTAGAGACATCTCTTGATCCTACGGAGGAATTAGCAGTAATAGAGGGCAAATTAAAAGAGTTGTCATCTATGTTGAGCGGTTCCCCGCCTTATAAAATTTTCGGAAGGGCTAAAGCCGTAGCTCATCATTTGTATCATCGATTAGGACGTGTGAGGTTAGATGATGACGACCGGATTTCGACCTTACAGGAGAATCTGAACGTGTACCTTCGTAAAATAGATAAACTATTCTTTTCTTTTAAAAAATCGTTCGATGAGACAAACGACGGAGTGAGTGAGGAGCCACTTCCAGCCGTGGACTTAGGTTCTGCGAGGGCGTCCACTCATCCCCATAGGAGTGAAGAATTAGTTAATCATGATAGGGGCGTTCAGAAGTTGAATATTCAGTTTGACGGGACCGGTTGCGTTCGTTCTTTTCTCTTGCGTCTTGATGAACTTTGTCAGTCGAGGAATATTTCGGAGGGTACCTTGTTTCGTTCCGCTGCAGAATTATTTACGGATCACGCCTTAACGTGGCACCGTAGCGTAAGGTCTTCGTTGTCGGACTGGGGCGATCTTAAGAGACAATTGATCGAGGAATTTTCCCCGCCCGATTACGATGATCGGTTATTAAACGAAATTAGAAGTAGGACACAGGGTCCAGCCGAGTCATGTTCTACGTTTATAGCGGTTATGTTGAATTATTTCGAACGTTTGTCCGTATCTCTTTCGGAGGGAGAACAATTGAGAATAATCAGATATAATCTTCATCCCAAATTTTTAACGGGTTTAGCGTTAGACGAGATTTCGTCTATTAAGGAGTTGAAGTCGAAGTTTAAGGTGTTGGAGTACAGTCACTCGCGCGCGTCTTCTTATAAGGAGCCACCAAGGGTAGGTTCAACTACTCTTGTTCCGGAGCTAGCGTACAGGGGGAAGCACCAGCATAGAGTTGAGGCGGTACATAATGTCAAACCTGAGAGCTCATCCTTCTGTGCTCGCTGCCGAATTTCCGGGCACACTTTGGCGACTTGTAAGTCGAAGCAGGTAGTTTGTTTTTCGTGCAGTCATCAGGGGGTCACGTACATGCATTGTCCTGCCTGTCGTCCTAAATCGTCGGCACAAACCGCATCAAAAAACTAGACAGCGCGAATCGAAGTATTGAATTAAAGCCACACCCCAACTTTAATCCTGAAGAGTGGCAGTTGCATTTAAAGCAACTACATTCCTTTTTGTCTTTTTGCAAATTAGCTTCGATTCGTCAGACCCATTTGGGGGATGAACGTCCGTTTTTAAATGTTAATATTTTAGATAGGTCTTTTTATGGTTTATTAGATTCAGGTTCGGTAGTTTCTATTTTGGGTTCTGCTACGGCGGATTATTTTCTAAATTTAGGTGTTAAGCGCCATTTTAATAAGGACTTCACACACGTCTCCACCGCCAACGACTCACTTGTAAAGGTTAACGGATATTTGACGTTGCCAGTCACTTTTGACGGTGTGACTCGAGTAATTAATTTCTTTATTATTCCCGAAGTTTCCACGCCATTAATTTTAGGTGTAGACTTTTGGAAATCTTTCAATTTAGCTCCCAAAATTTTTAAAAATGTAACCTTGTTAAAAGGCTATCCTACGGTTCCCGCAGCTTCCGAATTTAAACATTTACATTCATTAGATAGGCTGACGCCGGAACAACGTCACTTGGCAGATATTATGATGGCCAAATACAAGGAGATCTCGTCCGAGATAAAGGGATTAGGTCGCACTAATGTGGTCACCCATGTTATTGATACAGGTGAAGCGGCGCCTATTAAACAACGTTATTATCCTATGTCCCCGGCAAGATTAAAAGAACTAAACCGACAGTTGGACGAAATGCTGGAGCAGGATGTGGTTGAACCTAGCACTAGTGCTTGGAACAATCCCATTCTGTTCGTTCCGAAGTCCAACGGCGAACTAAGGTTTTGTTTAGACAGCCGAAAATTGAATAGTATAAGTAAACGCGACGCATACCCTCTTCCCTATATCTCCAGAATACTGGACAGCCTCCGAGATGCTAGTTTTCTCTCTTCAATAGACCTCAAAAGTGCTTTTTGGCAGATATGTCTCGATGAGGGCTCAAATTCCAAAGAAAAAACTGCTTTTACTGTTCCCGGTCGTGGTCTATTCCATTTTAAAGTTATGTGTTTTGGTTTGACGGGTGCGCCAGCCACCCAACAGCGTCTGATGGACAAACTGTTCGGTCCAGAGTTCGATTCCCGGGTGTTCGTCTATTTAGATGACATCATTTTAGTTAGTTCCACCTTTGAGGAACATATTGACCTCTTAAGGCGTGTCTTCGAACGTCTAGTTGAGGCCAATCTCACTATTAACTTAGCCAAATCTCAATTTTTCCGTAGCGAGCTTAAGTACCTTGGTTATGTGGTAGATGAGAGAGGTCTCAGAACGGACCCGTCTAAAGTGGAGGCCATTTTAAATTTTCCCGCGCCTACGTGTCGAAAGGAGGTGAAGATGTTTTTAGGTACGGCTTCTTATTACCGAAGATTTGTGAAAAATTTTAGCACTATTGCCGCTCCTCTTAACGCCTTAACGAGTAATCGTAAAAACGCCCCTCCGTTTAACTGGAGCCCAGAGGCGGAGGAGGCCTTTGTTAAGTTAAAATCAGCGTTAGTTTCCGCGCCTATTTTGGCTTGTCCCAACTTTGAAAAACCCTTTGCAGTTCACTGTGACGCATCTGGTTACGGCATCGCCGGAGCTTTAATGCAAATGGGAGAAGACGGACAAGAGCATCCCGTCGCTTTCGCTAGTCGGTCGCTAAATAAAGCTGAGCGTAACTACTCGGCAACCGAAAGGGAGGCGTTAGCGGTGGTATTCTCTGTAGAACATTTTCGTGCATACTTAGAGGGGGGTCCCGTGTTTAGAGTCATTACCGACCACTCCAGTCTCAAGTGGTTTTTTAATCTCTCCAATCCCACTGGACGTTTGGCACGTTGGGGCTGTCGTCTCTCGCCCTACGAGTTCGTTATTGAACACCGGAAGGGGAAGGACAATGTCGTACCGGACGCCTTGTCACGAGCAGTTCCAGTGACGTCAATCGATCTTGTTCCTAACGATCCCTGGTACACGCGGATCGTGGAGCGATGTACACAGTCTCCCGCTTCGTGTCCCAACTATCAAATTCAGGATGGGAGACTATTAAGATTTTCGAAAATTAAGTTTCACATTTCGGAAGAATTTAATTGGAAAGAGGTGGTCCCTTTCGATCGTAGGTCTGCATTAATAGAATCTAGCCATTGTGGGTTATTGTCCCCCCATTTTGGCATTTTTAAAACCTATAAGCGCTTATCGCAAAATTACTATTGGCCAGGGATGTACCGGGACGTTATTAAGTTTGTAGGTTCTTGCGACGTTTGTAGGGCCTATAAACATACCCAATCTCCGCCAGCTGGTCATATGGGGAAACCCAAGGTTTGTTCTCGTCCTTTTGAGACAATTAGTGTTGATTTGGTAGGTCCTTTGCCGCGTTCGCGAGCAGGACACACGTTTTTATTAACGGTGGTTTGTTGTTTCACAAAGTACTGTTTGTTATTTCCCCTCCGCCGAGCCGTAGCTAAGACCATTGCGCAAAAGTTAGAGGACGGTGTATTCCTTATTCACGGAATTCCCCGTACCGTTATCGCGGATAATGGCACGCAATTCGTAGGTAGGGAGATGAAAGCATTGTGGGAGCGGTACCGGGTGCCGCAAATACATTTGACACCCCGTTACTGTCCGCAATCGAACACCGTGGAGCGTTACAACCGTACGGTTGTCACGGCCATTTCTATACTGGTGCAGGATGATCACCGTACCTGGGATGTGTCCCTGCCCAAGATCCAATTCGCTGTAAACAGTGTGGTCAACGAAACTACTAAGTTCACACCCTTCTTTTTAGTGTATGGGAGAGAGCCAGTCACTTGTGGTTCTATTTATGGTGAGAGTTCTTCGTCCACGCCTTTGGACTTGTCCTTCGCCTCTCGTGAGGAATATGCTACCCGGTTGGGGGGTTTGCGCGCTGTCTTCGCAAAAGTAAATGAAGCCATCGCAAAAGCTCACAATCGGAGTCAGCGCTATTACAATCGAGGACGCAGAGACATCGAATTTCACATAGGTGATACGGTTTGGAAGAAGACATTTCCCTTGAGTGATGCCAGTAAGCACTTCATGGCGAAACTAGCTCCCAAATACGAAAAGTGTCGTGTGGTAGGGAAACCCTCTCCTTTAGTCTACCAGTTAGAGAGAGTTTCCGATGGAAAAGCGATAGGGTCCTGGCATGTCCAGCATTTAAAAACATAATAACAATCTAGTCCTAATCATTTTTTTTGTAAATTGTTTCTATTTTATTATACATTTTTTTTTACATAGTGTTGTCTATTCGAGCAGGGTAGAAGTAGTCGAGTTTAATTTCTTCCTTCCGTCGGAGGAGAGAGACCTTGCGGCATTAGACGGATACTCTTTAATATAGAATGTATATTTATTTTATCCTTATGTATCCTAATAGCCTATCGAGCGGATGGAACTCGTTAAAGAAGCCTAAGCCCGGAGCGGGTCGCGACTCCGTATAAAAAAAGCCGTCGCAGATTCTTCTTTCTACTCTTCCTACTTATCGAGGCGGGTAATGACCTCGTAAAAACAAGCCAAGTAGTACACTTGAGTAGTTAAGCGTTTCATTTACTTATGTGCAAATTTTGTGCATATTATTTTATTGTGCAATTTTGTACAACCTATGTGCAATTTTATTTTTTACGCCTACTCCTGTGTACTTACTACCATTCAGAGCGGATGCAACTCTGTAAAAACAAGCCGATGCGACTCTCTTCCGTATTCTTATCTTCTATCTTTCTTACCTTTATTCTATCTTATTCGGTTGGTTCTGGAATACCAGTATGTTGCGCGGATAGCAGCAGACTGTGACGCCAGACCTCCGTTAATTTATAATATATATTTCCTAGTATTTATTATACCTTTTATAATATGTTTTGTTCAATTAGGTTTATGTACGTTTATTTCCGGCCTAATGTTGCATCGTCGTTTTCTAAAGATGTGTAGCAGTATTGTCGTGGCAGTGCCTGTCCTTTCTCCGGAGGCTTGCGTGCCGAGCGGGTTAGTGATAGCTGGGGACCAGCTCGAATTTTCCTGCGAGCAGCAAAATTCTGAGGAGTGGGGGGGTACTGTTACATTAAAAATTTCAAGTAACAATAATTGTTTCTGCGTTGCTTTGCTGTTTAATTGGATCAGGCGCTTCGTCGTTTAACTATAATGATTTGTGCATTACAATCGGTAGAAGGGCGTGTCGTTAGGACGAGAGGGGGTGAAGAGGGACGCAAAGCAGAGGTCGGCGAGTGCACGCTCGCGAGGCATTTGACTTGGTTCCGACTTAAGAGCTCGGCGAAGAGATATATTCATCCGCTCGTCAAGCGACGCCATATTGGGCACAAGTGCTATTGTAAAATTTGAATTGTATATAATTATCCATTAAATTTTGTTACGATCGAAGCCCCGAAGTAAAATCGGTGAGTTGTTTTCTGTTGTTTAAAGGAAGATTTCTAAATTCGTTACATTATTTCGTGGCATCGCTAGGTGTAAATAGTTTAAATCTTTTTTTTGTTTTTTTTAATTCTTTCTCAAATTTCAATATGTGTTAACTAGTTCTCGTAAGGGGCGTTACACGTTCTTTTTGTTTGGTTGTCTGTGTGGCGGTGGACGGACGAATGGATGGGAATAAGTAAGCAAATTGTGATAGCATTCTTGCCGTCTACCGTACCTCATGCAAAATTAATCAACGGTGACCGCCGTATATTTCGTGTAAGGGATGTCGTCTGAGACATATCTTCGAAATGTTTCAGGGGTGTCTATGAGGAGTATCCGGTAAGGGTATCCTGAGGGAGTGACCTGGTAGTGTCCTAAAGGACTGACCGCGAAGATACGATCTGGGTGTCCCATCAAAGGTCCTGCCCTGCTGTCCGTCTGGTCCTGATAGATCAGCTCGTCGTCATTTTCGGTGTGGAGGAGTCGGCTCCCCTCGTCTTCACGTCGCGTCGAGGCTCGACTGCAGTCTGCGGGCTGGGCTTCCACGTGGTCGTCGGAGAGGACGACACTCGCTGGCTACCACCAGAGCCACCACAGATACGTGTTGTTCATATCCTATTTTTTTTCTTAAACCGGACGCGATATCGAACCCCACGCGGACAGGTCGCTTACCCTTAGATTACGGTTCGAAAGGATTCGATCGGTTATTTCTCCCTTTTCCTAAATTAGTCTTTTCGTCGGCAGTAGAACTCGATTGCTTCACGAAGACCCTGTTTTTTTTTTTTTATTACGTGTACTTTGACTTAATTTTAATTAGACTTAAATTAGTGCTTATACAATTATTATTTAATTTTTATTTTTGTGTGTAACTTGTGTTTTCCATTTTTTTTATTATTAAATCGATATAGCACTAATATTCCTTTTATTTAATTGTTATTTGTTTTTATTTTTTTTTATTGTTACCATCCCACCACCATCAGTGGGGGATAAAAAGGTAACAATATATATTTACGAAAATTAATAAGGACTGCGGTGACTTCCAGTGTACATATAGGGACTTTAGTGGAATTAAAGTGTGGTGTTTCCTCAAGTCTCTATCTTTCCTTCCATCCCGTCACCCCTACAGTCATTCTAGAATTGTTACACTACAATTTCTATGAATAGAGTGAGCAACAATAAAAGCGGAGGCACATAAACAGAGCTCAAGAGTCCGCAACGAGACGTAAGAGGCACACTAGCGAATCGTATGAAGTGCGTATGAAACACGTCGTAAAACACGCGATACATTGTTATATAAAAAGGCGTTTCCCACGTCTAATGATACAGATATTAAAGAGGAAGCAACGCGTCATTCATTGTATGTATGCAACCTCACACCTCAAACAGTTTAACATCGCTATCCCAACTATTGGATCTGATAATAACCGATCTGTGGCCAATGATCTTGAGCTTCTTGGCATGAGGTTGTGCTCAAATCTCAACTTCGGTTCTTCTATCGAGTCCAAGGCCCAAACAGCGCCTTCCCCTTTCTTCTATCGGACATGCAGACGTACGGCTGGTTACCATCCTCACCTTGTCGAAATCCCTCTAATTCGGACCAAGCGCTTTAAAACATCTTTTGTGATGCGCACTGCTAAGGATTGGAACTCCCTGCCGGCGTCTGTATTTCCGAGCTCATATAACCCAAATCTTTTCAAGGTTTGAGTGAATAGGCATCTTCTGGATGAGATCGCTCCATCTTCGGCCTCATCCTTCCTACATGGATAGATGCTGGTCAAGAGCAAACCCATCTATAATAAAAAATAAAATAAAATAAAAAGATCAAAATTTTGACAGTGCTCGTAGTTAGCTAGCACGAACCGTCTAAAATTAGACCGTTTCAGTCTAAATCAGTCAATGTCTGTTTTATACCTAACTGAAAACTAATTAGAAATTCCTATAACACTTTATTGAAGACGGAATTTGAATTCGAGGAACGCAACAAGTGGGAGTATAACTCGAAAATTAAATTGAAAATTTATAAACATTTTCTGACAATGACATGTTAAGGCGCTTTGAGATCTCAAATTACATTGAATTTACATTTACTAATCGGAGAACTCGTTAGTATTAATTCAAAATAATGAGTAGGTAAAATTTCGAGAAACTCGTATCAAGTGAAAGTCTAAACATGTTCATGTCAAACTATTTTTTAATTTAATATTAACAATAATTTTAAATTTAATATTGTTAATATTAAATTAAAAAATAGTTCAATAATGATTAAAGTTGTTCTTTACGAGATTAACATTGTTAAGAGCCGCAAATGGATTTTACGTTTTATTTGTTTTTATTTGGATAGCGATATAGACAGGTCTAGAACTGTACAATAATACAATTTTACTAGTTTTTCAAACATTCATAATATTAATATTTTATTAATACCTACATAGTGGTCACGCCAAGCAATTATAAAAAAATTTCGTTGGTGGTACATGTAAAAAAAGGACGAGAAATGAAGGAAGTCTGTCACTTACTTGATGAATCACCAAGTCCTTGCTCCTCCCCGTTGCGAAGACTGCAACGGGCCCGTCACACACAAAGTCCATAAGCTTCAGCACTTCACCACTTCAATTATTACACTCGCGGAACGGGAAGCGTGACCAAAAAGATGAACTATAAGCACAATTGCCTCATAACATTAGCGGAAGAAACAAATTTAAATCTCGCGAGTTGTGATCGGCGGATGAGTCTATGTGTGTTTGTTGCCATGTTTTTCTTAGATTGACGCAGTTTTATAAAATGGCCGGTCGCACGGCTTGCGGTAGTGACATATTTTATATGGATAGGTATATGGTTATAATTTTGTTATAATTTTTAAAATGCGAAAATTTGAGAAGCTTCCGCTATTAGTATAATATTAATAAAGAATTTAGAGTAAATGTCTGGACAGATTTTGAAGAAAGAAAGAAAAAAAACCTAAGAAAGTCGACAGGCAGGCTAACGGTCCACATGATGTTACGTGGCTACCGTCGCCTTTTGGCACAAGTACGCTGCTGCAAGTATGCTACCGACCTCACTAGGATAAACGATAAGGCTAGATTTATATTACACCAATTCATATGATTTTGTATGAATTGGTGTAATATAAATAACGCCCCGTCCGTGCCCCGTCCGTACGGGCCTCGCGAGGCCTGCTATGGGTATTTACAGGAGCCTCGGATAAATTCTAACACCCCGAGGCAGCTTCGCGGTTTTGGCTGGCGAGCCATCGCTCGCGCAGCAGCCTCAATTAAATTCTAATACCCCGACGCAGACTCGCGGTTTTGGCTCGCGAGCCATCGCTCGTGCGGCAGCCTCAAATTTTGATACCCCGAGGCAGGCTATGGTAAATACTAATACCCCGAGCGGGGCCTCGCAAAGCTGTCTCGGACAATCGCGGTGAAGTATGAATTGGTTCATACAAAAGCATATAAATGTAATATAAATCCACCTTAAAAGGAAATGGGAAGAAATAGGGCTGAATCTTTACTCACTCACCAAAACGCAACAGAGTTATTACTTACTTTATGTTTGTATAAGTATGTATTTTCCTAACTCGGGTATCAAAATGAGAAACAGAGCGAACAATACTTTCTTTCTTCTTCATTGTTTGCAATGACAAACTTTTGAATTGCACAGTAATTTCAAGTAACAAGTTTTAAACAGTGTTGCGAGATCTGGTTTCAACTCGCGACTAGGTCGTCATCTTTGTGCTCAGTTTGTATTGATAAAAAAGCTTGCAACTTTTCCTACTTAACCTAAAAATATAAAGTTATGTTTCTTACGATAATTGTGGGTTTTAAATTTATTGAAGATGATAAAATAAAATTAGTGTTTATTTATATAGCAGTAGCAGTTTGTGTCTTTGACCATGACACCAAAGTTGACTTATTGCAAGGTGAAATTTAATTAATTGTTTATGATGTTTGCGATAATCCAATGACGATGCGTATCCTGATTCCTGCCGACGTGAATTTGTACACTAGGACTGGCATAATATCAGCGCTGTGCTTTGCCTCAGCTTATGCTGAGCCAGATACCTTTTTGCTGTCATGGCGCACACGCAATGGGATTAAAATATCTGGGAAATAGTATTAATTTTAAATTAGTTTTTAATTCTTTTTTTTGTTTTGTTTTGTTAAACAGTTTTATTGTAATTTTTTCTTTCTCTTTGTATGTGTGTCATGTTTGTGCAAATAAATGTTCTATCTATCTATCTATCTGTGTGTATAGTTGTTTACGATACCCGAAAGTAATGTCAACCTGAACATTTTTTTTTTAATAAAATGTCGTCACGTCAGAAAGGCTGAACGTTCACATGACGGTAACTGGCTAGCGTCATCTATTACAAACAAGCAACGCTACAGGTGCTGTAAGTGTCGACCATAGTAGGATTAAGAATGGGCTCTGGCATCTGTTACCCTTTCACACATGCCGTTACTGGCGGCGCGGCGGTATGGTAATAAGAACTAAGCTGCAGAGCCTGGCACATAGACGCAAAATCGCCTGTCTGTGTGTATTCTATAAGATGTACTTCGGAGAGTGTGCTCGAAAGCTGCATGAGATCATACCGCCTTCCCCTTTCTTCTATCGGACAGTCAGACGTACAGCTGCTTACCATCCTCACCTAGTCGAAATCTCTCTAATTTGGACCAAGCGATTGAAAACATCTTTTATAATGCGCACTGCTAAGGATTGGTACTTCCTGCAGGATTCTGTATTTCCGAGCTCATACAACCCAAATCTTTTCAAGGTTCGAGTGTAAAGGCATCTTCTGGGTGAGCTCGCTCCAGAATTCTTCTGGAGCGACTTGCAGCACGCAGTGAACTTGCAACAGCTTTGGCGTTGCTTGTGTTATAGGCGACGTTAGCCACCTACCATCAAGTGGACCGTCAGCCTGTTTGCCGATCTTAACATAAAAATATAATATTTATTTTTATATTTTATAGATATAATATAGGATAATTGCAATTAAATATATATAATATCCCAAAATAATATATATAGGTATATTAAACACGCAGTTACACAGTACTCTGTATATGTATACGAGTAATATGAAATTCATTAGTGAAGTTCACGAATGTCTGAATTATGGGAATTGGGAGCTTTCAACCAATGGCTGTTTGAAGCTTGTTTATAACTCGCGAAGTGCTTGCCGTGTACAGAAGTTGTTTCCTCGATAATATTAATATGTGTACGCCTCGAGTTGTTTGCAGGAATAACAGCGTTTATTAAAGAGAAGACGAAGAATCACACTTCGACTTCTCCTGTGAAGTATAATTATTATTGTACTAGGTATATTTCAAACACGAGGATAAGGCCTCGCTGTGAACTCGGACCCGCACATCACCGCTGATGGTGGAATCCGGGGGGGTTTTAGTGGGTATTCCCGGTGATAAGTCACTTCACCGGGCGAGTCCCACACTCCCCCTCGTCGACTGTCCCCGTCGGCGAGGGATAGTGCGTAAACGTCATTTCCCCTCCTAAAAAAAAAAAAAAAAAAAAAAAGGTATATTTCAAACAATTGTTCAGAGTCCCCTAAAATGTATTGTTACGAAAATATCAGGGCTACGCGAGTGAAAACAGCGTAGGGCACACTGCGTTATCGCAGTCATTCGGGCAACCCGTCCGGCAGCAATAACCCACCCCATAGAAGACCACCGTTAAATAACAGCACGTTTGCTGTTGTGTTTCGGTGAGTGAGTAAGGGATGCCAGAGCCCATTTTCCTATCCCCTCCTAGTCCCTTATCCTTAATCCTACTGTAGTCGGCAGCGCACTTGCAGCAGTTTTAGCGTTGCTTTAGGCGACGGTGGCCACCTACCATCAAGTGGACCGTCAGCCTGTCTTAAAAAAAAAAAAAACTAGAGAAAAAATATAGAGCCGCCTCACGGCTATGAGACACTGTGCAATTAAAGGAAACTTGTCCATCAAATTGAGGGAGATTAGGAGAAGCCTATGTCCAGCAGTAAATAAGGTTTTTTTTTTTATGTCAGGCGCGCAGACAGGCTGATGGTCCACTTGATGGTAGGTGGCTACCGTCGCCTATAACACAAGCAACGCCAAAGCTGCTGCAAGTGCGCTGCCAACTGCAGTAGGATTCAGGATAGGGGATTAGGAGTGGATAGGGAAATGGGCCCTGGCATCTCTCACTCACTCACCGAAACACATTTCACGGTGGTCTTCTGTAAGGGGGTGGTTACTGCCGCCAGACGGGCTGCCCAAATGATTGCGAAACGCAGTGTGCCCTGCCACTACTTTCCAAATCCAGACCAGAGCCAAATTTTAAAAGTTGATTTTTCAAAGTTGACCCTGCCGGGAATCGAACCCGGGAACCCTAGAACAGAGCGTTAAGGCACGCACCCTAACCACTCATCCAACGGGCTCGTCAAAATCCACCTTTCGAAGCGAGCAAACCCGGAGAATTTGGAAACATCATTATTATTTAACGTAATAAAACAAATATTTTTTAATATTATGAAATTAAATAGTCGTTTAGTAAGTAGGCATCCATACTAATATTATAAATGTGAAAGTAACACTGTCTGTCTGTTACCTTTTCACGCCTAAACCGCTGAACCGATTGTCATGAAATTTTGCAGACGCGTTATTAGGGATGCAGGAAAGGACATAGGGTACCTTTTCATCCGGAAAAAGTACTGTTCCCGAGGGATCATATAACGCCTCGCAAAGCTATAACTACAATAAAAATGTTAGGCGTTACTTTTTTCAACGCGAGCGACGCCGCGGACATCAGCTAGTTTTACAAAAAAATGAATTTAAATTTAAATTAAATTAAAATTTTGCCTTTTAATTTTAAAATTAACCTTTAATATTAACTCCGTCTTCAGAATATCGACTTGTAAACGCAGAATACTTTATATGCACAAGAAGTTGATAAATATAGCTATTCAATCCATAAAAAACGCGTCCAGACAAGCAGTAGGCACTTATGGGGACAAGCAGTACTCGTAGTCTGATTGTATGCTTAGTTTTGCTTTCCTCCCGGACATATCAAAATCAAAATCAAAATCAAAATATGTATTTATCAATTAGGTTTCTCCAAGAAACTCTTATGATCGTCATTTGGAATTACCAGTTAAATTTAAATTTACCAGGGTTTCGGAAAAAAAGCCAAGATGACGATCCTGAGAAGAAACCCCGAAAGAAACTCAGGATACTATTCTTTTTGTCATCTTTACAATATAAAAAAATTACAATAATTATAATCATACACCTAATACCTAAGGTAAATATACAATACTAAGCATAGTATGAGCTCCGAATCCAGGCTTTAATTCCAGGCTTCATTGTCACTTAAATAATCAGTAACCTTATAATAGCCTTTCGAGAGGAGTTTGGTTTTAATGACAACTTTAAATTTATTTATAGATAAGGTTCTGATCATCTCAATGACTAGCTGAACTCGGGCGTGCGCATCGGGCGCGCTGTACTGGACACTGCTTATATATAATACTATTTATCGTAGCCTATAGCCTTCCTCGATAAATGGACTATTCAAAACAAAAATATTTTTTCAATTCGAACCAGTAGTTCCTGAGATCAGCGCGTCAAACAAACAAACAAACTCTTCAACTTTATAATATTACTATAGATAAAGTCGTAGCCCAGATATGCACCATACAAACCCGGAGGTATGCAGCTATAAGCGGACGTCCTTCGGCTGATATGAAAAGAGAGACGTTATTTTACTGTAAAAAGTAAAAACAATAATTATGTTTAGTAATTATTATTTAATTTGCATAACATTTATAGCACTATACAGCTCTATACAAGTTGTATAGCGCTGTATACAGGGGATATATAAGAGCATCAAGCTTGTGGTATTATAAAATATATAATATACATGAATTAATATATAAGGGAATAGTAGGTAGTTATATATGTCTTATATATAAAAATGAATCCCTATTTCTCCTGGTCACGGCATCACGCGTGAACGGGTAGACCGATTTTAATTCGGTTTTCGCTAATGAAAAGAGGGATAAACGGGGAATGTTTTAGGGTATATAAAAATTGCACGCCGGGCGAAGCCGAGGGCGGGCCGCTAGTTTGTAATAAATTTGAATGTGTATATTATTATTTCAGTTTTAAACATACCTACATACAAAAATACTAGCTTAATTATTCTTAAACAAAACATAAACAAAACCCACCAATGTTGTTATAGGCTTTTAAGCAAACAATTACTTCAAATTATGCAGGCATTGAATTACACGTGCTTCGTTATTAACGCCACTCATTATGTAGGCTCATATTTATTTATTTCTTTGTCCTATTATGAATTCAAATATTTTTTTTTTAAATAGACAAACTCGTTACTGCTTGAGACCAAATTGTTGTCAATAATTAATTATATTACCAGAACTCGACAGTATCTACTATCGGCTCTGACGGAAGACCAGCACAGGTTTTTAAAAAGTGCATTACGCTGGGGTGTGTTCCAGCACTCTTCGACCAAGGCTAATTTTGTTCTACTGTTATTTGATCATATCCGTTCCGGCAGGCAGAGCATTATTAGCTCTGGGTATGATCAAACCTGTCCATATCAAATTATGCTCGAATGAGTGCTGGAACGGGGTGTTACCGCGGTTAGAGCAAAATTAGCCTTGGCCGAAGGAGTTCTGGAACACAACCCTGAGTTGGGGCCGGTTTCCGGTAGGGCACTCCCTGTATTTCTGTGTTTTTTTTTGTCAAATTTATAGTATACCTTGTCCTTTATCTTAAATAAAATAAGTGTGCTCAGCAGACGTACGGTTAGTTACCATCCTCACCTTGTAGAAATCTCTCTAATTCGGACCGAGCGCTTTAAAACATCTTTTATAATGCGCACTGCTAAGGATTGGAACTATGCCGGCGTTTGTATTTCCGAGCTGATACAACCCAAATCTTTTCAAGGTTCGAGTGAGTTGAGCTCGTGACAAAATGTTGAACAATTTAAAATAAAATTGTTTGTTAATTTGTTAATAGTTGTTTATAAATAAAATAATAATATAATAAAAATGATTTAGTAAATGAACGAAAACAATAAAATAAATGAAGTAATAAACAAACAAATGGTAGAAATAAATTCGCAAGCTGACACCGCATTGTGGCCGTCAAAACTAAACAAAACTAATTATTCGGGCATAGTGGGCGCACTGGGTGGAAAATCGGCCGGCGTGGAGAAGTAGGACGCGGCGATCTTAGTCCATCGCCGTATGACGGCTAACACTCTGTTTTGTCCCTTGTTAAATCCTCTTGCGCTGGTCGCTCGCCAGGCCTCCCGTTCGCGAGAGGGGTACAGAAAACGCCAGCCGGTAAAACGGGTGCCCATCGACCAGTCCGTATTAGCGGACAGCGGTGGCTACTGCAGTAAAGAGTTTCAGGTCCATCCATTTGCCTTCGGCAGGTGGAGATTGGATAATTTAAAGGCTAACACTCGGCCGTCACACGGCGCGGACGCTGTCTAGTCTGTTTCTAGCATTAGCGATTCATTTTTACTAAACCCCAAACCCTCAAAAGAGGGAAGCTCTCTGTGAAGATCTATTCAGGCGTTTGAAGATCATCAGCTCTTTTTTCTAGTTTACGAAGGAACCTGATTAACTTCCACAGCTTCGATTGATTGATTTGAAATTTGGTGTATTGTTACTTCGGTGGCATTTTAATTTAATTTATTTATTTAAAGTTAAGTTGCAACTTGAGAACATAGAATAAACATAAATAAAAAAATGTTAGGACTCATTGACCTAACACTGATTAGTATTTCGTGAGATAAGACATTTATAAATATGATTTCTAATAGAATAGTTATTTCAATTTAGATGACATCTCGCCTTAACGAAATACATCCTCAATATTTTTTTATGAAAACGTCGACAGACAGGCGGATGGTCCAATTGTTGGTACTAACGTCATAATAGGTGCTGCAAAAGTGCGCTGCCGATCTTAATACGATTGAGGATAAGGGATTAGGAAGGGATAGTGAAAATGGGGTAGGTACGAGCAAAATATATTAAAAGTTAAAGGGACAAGTGATGTTTTACATGACAAATAATATGCAAATTCACGTAAACCTATCGACAGGTTGTGAATAATTCTTCAAAGCCGTCCGCGCTCCATCAATATGCAACCTGATCTCAAATTAACCGAGTGTGAAAAGGGTCACCGCACTGTATTTTTCAACACTTTGTTCATCAAGGTGATTTTAAGAAATAGAATTTTATAATTAAAACAAAATTTTCATTTGTTTTTGTTTCCTTGAATTGGTTATTTTAAGCCATAACTGTTTAAAGTTTTTGGCGATTATGTGGATGTAATAATACTCCGTAGGTAGTATGTACAAAAATGTATTCAATTCTAAAATTACCCTATTTATATACAGTTTTTACACCGGCATGTTATCTGACGTATGTCGGTGTGTGCATTATGTTTGCTTGTAACCGCGCGCGCACACTCCGCAGCGATGCGACGATTTCAGCTCTTTCAGAGCAATTCCAATTTAAGTTTAAAAGATGGTTTTTATAATATTTTTAAGTAAAAATATGAATTAACTGTTTAAGTAAATCTTTAACATTACAATATGCCGTTAACACTGCCTTGTGACGTCAGTACATAATATATCATAGACACAGTGCTTAATACAATTCAGCCCAGTCGTTTCCATAACATGAAGCCAGTTAGTTTTTTTTAAGATTTGTTGTTTAGATAAATAATTAAATAATTCTGTATTGTTTTTACAAAAACATTATTGATATAAAATATTGCTAGTATTTTCAGACTCTAAGGTTTATGTGACTATATATATATATATATACATACATATAGTCAACTGCATTAACATATATATACTATAAAACACATATAAGAAAGGCATTGGAAGATAATAAAGTCTCAATAAATACATTCGCAGTTATGTAACTCGCTTTCAGTCGCCTTCTAAATCCAGCCACAAGAGACTTTGTCACGGAAAGTAAAGGCGTTTTGACAACGTCACTCTTTGTCAATGTCAATTTGTCTTGAGAAATCCTTCGCTTTGCCGTTCAAACATTAGCGCCTACTACGTTGCTCATTTCCTTTAGATAGAAAACTAGGAATATTATATTTATAATTTCAGATATATTTTAAATTATAGTTATAAAAATCTGTAATTTAAAATACTTCACAGGCATTTTTCCTATATTTTGAAAAAATATATGAAACACGGTGTCTCAAAGGCACACTATTAGAAGTTAGTAGCACATTTGGGCAGCCCTTCTGGCGGCAGTAACCACCCCCATACGAATAACGAGGCTTGTGAATATAAATATTAATATTCTGTGCTTAAAAGTCGATATTGTGAAGACGGAGACGAGCCCGTTGGATGAGTGGTTAGGGTGCTTGCCTTAACGCTCTGTTCTAAGGTTCTCGGGTTCGATTCCCGGCAGGGTCAACTTTGAAAAATCAACTTTTCGAATTTGGCTCTGGTCTGGATTTGGAAAGTAGTGGCAGGGCACACCGCGTTTTCGCATTCATTTGGGCAGCCCGTCTGGCGGCAGTAACCACCCCCATACAGAAGACCACCGTGAAATAACAGCACGTGTGCTGTTGTGTTTCGGTGAGTGAGGGATGCCAGATCCCATTTCCCTATCCCCTCCTAGTCCCTTATCCTTAATTCTACTGTAGTCGGCAGAGCACTTGCAGCAGCTTTTGCGTTGTGTTATAAGCGACGGTGGCCACCTACCATCAAGTGGACCGTCAGCCTTTATTCCGATCTTAACATTAAAAAAAACGCAAATTAAGAAAATATCAGACGAAGAGTTCAATCGAAATTGTATACAATTTGCAATATGTCTAAAAAAAGATTGATACTTCTATAATAATAAAAAATATAAAGATAAAATTGTGACGGGTAAAAGATGTTTAAATTGTGAAATAGTAGACTGAATCTGTAGTATCTCCTTCTACTTGAACTTTTATCCTATGTTATCACAAGTCAACAAGTCTACACTTAAACTACATTAAACTAGCTTTTTCTTTTTGTCAGGCGTTGTTATTTTTATTTTTCGACTAACTGAGCCCGCTGGTATCCGTTATAGGGTGTAACTTTTTTGTTTGTGAACCGATTGGAATGAAACAAACACAATGTTACGAGAAGCTTGCTAAAACACAATAGTGAAAACCCCGTTCAAATTGGTTAAGCCGTTTCTGAGGTTTATTAGCGACTTGTTCAGCGTGCACAAACAGACAAAAATCCTAAAAACTTTTTTTTTATTTCGGTAACATAAGTACAACACGTCTACAATTTTTTTTAAATACATATTTAATGTACGGCTCGTTTCCGATTTTATTATATGTATAGATGACCCTTCGGGGACGCAATTTTTTTTTTGCATAAAAGGTACTCAATATCCTTTCCTGTATCCCTGACAACGTGTACACAGAATTTCATGAAGGTGAATTGAGTAGTTAAAGCGTGAAAGCGTAACAAACAAACCAACTCTTTTTCGCATTTATAATATATATTAGTTAGGTTGTAACGCTGAATACTCGCTAGAAAGTAAACTGCTCTAAACAACAGTAGTTTGTTTTGCCTCAGTTTTACGAGTATATCAACGTTACTTAAGTCGATCTAACATTTATACAAATATTTAATTGAAATCAAATATTTATAAGGGAAAAAGATTGAGGATTCGTATATAAAAAGGGAAAGATTATACGAGGAAAGAGGTTTATCGTTGAACGGAAGAAAGCTTTGGCAGAAGAAATGGTAAAAGCATAAAATTAGAATTAATAAATACAAGCAAAAAATGTACAATAAAATCTAACAGTAACATAGTCTCCTAACTTTTGAGAACGCGAAAAATAAATAAGATCAAAGTAACATTACTGTTCGGTAATGCTCGGTTTTCGTCGGGCGGCTGCACTGGGTCACCGACTCTGAGCTCCGTGTGTTATAGCTCGCCCTTAAGGCGACGCGCAGCGATAAACAATTAAGGGGGAGACAAACGCTAAATACTAAAAATATCCATTGTTTAATGAAGATGTTACAAGAAATAGACAAGACAATTGCTTTGAAAAAAATATATATTATACTTAAACATGTGAAGAACCAATTGTATTAATTAGAATTTTCGTTAAAGTAATGGAAACTCCACAAAAAAAGTTAGAACACAAGAAGAATTTGACCTTTATTGAAAATTCTCTCGAAAACGGCTTATTGCACGCATATGAATCCTGTACCTATTAATAACTTAATATCAGATTAAAAAATTGTATTAATAAAAAAAAAATTGTGTTCTAATGGTAAAAACAAAAAAAACACCATTTCTAGGCCCGTTGAATTGTCTCCGCCGCCAGCGAGTTCTATTGTAAATGTCATTTGCCTCAGACGAGAGCGCGCTTGCTTATGTCGTAAGATCGTATGAGACAAAACGATTTTGAAACGACAAAAATGAAGTCAGTAACATGAAGAAACACATTACCAAACATCACTTTCATATGAGAAATATCTAAATCCCTGCCACCAAAATATCTAATTCCTTAATTATATTTTATTGTCTTAGCTCCCAAGGGTCTTAGAGAGTTGAATATCCTATAACAAATGCTAAAAAAAACTATTCCAGGCATTAGCGCGTTCAACCAAAAATCCTTTTCGTTTTACAAATAACCCTTTGATCACACGAAAGTATTTATAATGTCAAATGTCTTCGATTGTAAAAAAGGACTGTATTTTTTATTTTCTTTTGCTGGTAGTACATGTTTGTAATCAAAGGGCGAGGAAAGGAAGGAAAATCTGCCACCTACCTCGTGAGTCACCAAGTCCTTGGTCCTCCAACGGCGAAGATTGCAACGGGCCCGTCACACACACAGTCTAGAAGCTCCAGCACTCACCACTTCAGTGATTACACTCGAGAGGTAATAATATTAGCGGATGAAATAAATTCAAATCTCGGGGATCGAGATTTTTTTAATGTTAAGATCGGCAGACAGGTTGACGGTCCACTTGATGGTGACACAAACAACGACAAAGCTGCTGCAAGTGAGCTGCCGACTACAATAGGATTAAGGATAAGGGATTAGGAAGGCAAAGGGAAATGGGCTCTGGCCTGGCATCCCTTACTCCCTCACCGAAACACAACAGCGTTCATTTCACGGTGGTCTTCTGTAAGGAGGTGGTTGCTGCCGCCAGTCGGGCTGCCCAAATGCCCAAATGGCGGGATGAGTCCGTACGCGTGTTATCTTTACGATGTTTTGCTTAGACTGACTGCTTCCTCGGTGGCTTGCGGTGGTGACAGATATATGGATAGGTATATGGTGGGAGTGAGACAGCACATACTACAGCGAACTACTATCAATTAATTTGAATTGACACCATTTATATATCTGTAAGTGTTTTTGTATAGCTATACAATTAAAAGCAGACTTGTATTCGTCATGAAAACTCAAAGATATACCAATTGTGGTAACTACAGTATGAAAAGTAAAAATAACTACCTAATAGTGACTGCAGATTTATCATTCTGAACTAAATGAAACGTGCATGTCTAATAGGTTGGGGAAAAAGTTTCTTCACGTGTTATATGAAAATTCAAGACTTTTTCAGTTTATTTACATTTAATTATAGTACCTACATATACATATGTGCCATTTTGTTCGATGACTTCTTGCCATCTTGTCGGTAGTAACATGATCCCATTACTGTAGAAATTTTGGTATTTCTGATAAAAAAAAACACAAGTAGATTTAGCAGTCCTCTAACCTGAAATTTGAAGGTGCAAGGTCAGGGCTATATGGAAGATGCATTAACACATCCCAGCCATACTCTCTTAATTTTTGCTGAGTGGTTAAAAACGTGTGTGGTCTAGCTTTGTCATGATGAAAAATCACACCCTTATAAATTCCGGCCGCTTTCTCTCAACTTCTTGCTTTAATCTCATCAGTTGTTGGGAGTACAGATCCGAATCGATGGTTCTGGCCGGCGGTAAAAACTCAAAATGAACAATGCCCTTCCAATCCCACAGCATCACCTTATTGCAAGTTAACCCGGGATTTTGCACAGTATGTGAAGCTTGATCGACCTTTGACCACGACCTTTTAGGCACGATTATGTCGTGCGTGATCCACTTTTCATCACCAGTTGTCAATCTCTTCAAAAACGGTTCGTTTTCATTACGTCTCAATAAAGAATCGCAAATTAGTACACGATTTATAAGCTCTCTTTCAGTGAGCTCGTGTGGCACCCAAATATCGAGCTTTTTTGTGTACCTTTTTTTCAAATGGGTCAAAACAGTTTTATGGTCAATTCCCAGTTCTTCAGCTATGTCGTAACTACTGATATGCCGATCTTGCTCCACTTTTTTAAAAAATGGCCTCCATTTCATGCGTAATAGGGCGACCAGAGCGAGGTGCATATTTGACATAAAATTCCCGGATTGAAAACGCTTAAACCAACTTTGTGCTGCTCTTACTGATACTGCATTAGGTCCATAAACGTCACAAATTTTTTCGCGGCTTGCCTTGCATTTTTTCCTTTTTTGTAATAAAATTTTAAAATCTTACTAATTTCTTCATAAGATTCACTGAGTTTGACAGAAAGAAAAACAATGAAAAATAGCTGGAAACAACATTTTACTAATTTGTTTCTTTTTTTGAAATATAACCTTTTTAATGTCATCAACACCAGCCAGATACAAATAGTACAACCAAATAGATGTTATTGCAAGATTATACATACTCTATGCGAAAAGACCTATTCCCCGACCAATAAATAGTAAAATTATTTTTCTAGATAAAGATCAGGTCTTATGACGATATAATAGATAGTTACTCTGGATTTAACAACCGACAGACACGAACAGCTGACGTCAAAGGACTATTTGCTTTGCCGATTGATATAGAACGGCATTAGATTTCCACCGAGGAAGGATTAGTTCCATCGAACACGAGTTATACCCGCTGAGGTATAAATCCTTTATAATAAGATTTTTTGTTGATTTAGATATTATTTAGATTTATTTTTTGTTGATGTTGATCTGAAGCTGCCGTTACGCTAAGATCGGCAGCGCAATTGCAGCATCTACGACGTTGCTTGTGTTAACGGTGACCATCTACCATAAGTTGACTGTCAGCCTGTCTGCCGATTTTCACATAAAGAAATCATGGTTTATTGCTGCAATTTACTTACTTTCTACATTTGAATCGGTCATTTCAAAAACCTCTTAAGTCACATTTTTTTCCAACATGCTTTTTTTGCTGAAAATGGTTTCTTAAAGAGTATCAAGATAGCATTCTGGAAGAGCATATGCCATTTTATAACAACATTTTTAGATGGCCAACTGCAAATGTTGAAGATGGTATGACTATGTACCCATAAAGATACTAAAACATGACAAATTAATACATGTAAAATGATAATAAGATTATTTTTAAGTGTAATTCTCAATTATAAGCAATAAAAAATATGATTACTACTATTGTTTTGGTTAAATTATGCACCACTAACCCTATTTCTCGCTAAAACAACATAAGTCAAGAACTGTTTTTCAGGTTTTTTTCATTATTTTTATTAATAAGCTGCAAAGGTTATTCGCTATTTTAATTTTTTACCACTCAAATACTAAATGGAACATAAAAAAATTGAACATAAATCTATCTTGTTATATATAAAATGAATCCCTATTTCCCTTGGTAACGGCATCACGCGTGAACGAGTAGACCGATTTTAATTCGGTTTTCGCTAATAGAAAGAGGGATGAACGGGGAATGTTTTAGGGTATATAAAAATTGCACGCCGGGCGAAGCCGGGGGCGGACCGCTAGTCTTATATATAAAAATGAATCCCCATTTCTCCTGGTCACGGCATCACGCGTGAACGGGTGGACCGATTTTAATTCGGTTTTCGCTAATGGAAAGAAGGATAAACGGGGAATGTTTTAGGGTATATAAAAATTGCACGCCGGGCGAAGCCGGGGGCGGACCGCTAGTCTTATATATAAAAATGAATCCCCATTTCTCCTGGTCACGGCATCACGCGTGAACGGGTGGACCGATTTTAATTCGGTTTTCGCTAATGGAAAGAGGGATAAACGGGGAATGTTTTAGGGTATATAAAAATTGCACGCCGGGCGAAGCCGGCTCGGGTCGCTAGTTGAACATAAAAATACTAACTCATTTGTTTGTGTATGAAACAGTTTTTATAGATTTCTGAAAAATTCTAATTAAGTGAGGTTTTCAAAATGACCGATTCATTTAAAGTGTAGACTCATTCTGGGAAAAACTAACACATGACTTAGTTTAAGCCGGAGACAGTTTGAAAGTACAAAACAAGCTCACTGCTGAAAATAGGTTTTTTTAATATGTTTTTGATGTTACTTTTGTCCGGATTGTCGACGTCTCGGGCCTGAATGACAATTAGGCCTGACTTAGTTTGGTTTTAAGCGTTCCTGCTTCTGCATCATTTCGATTTTGTTTGCTTGTGTGTTTTTTTTTAATGTAGGTAAATATTGTTTTTTCCTTTTTTCTCATCTTACGTTTCTCTTGTTCTTATTCTTTATATGACGAAAATTATCGCTAAATGGGATATGAAATTCTTACTTTTATATATAAACCGAAAACGCTTTCACGCCTTAACTACTCAACCGATCATAATGAAATTTTGCGTACACGTTGTCAGGTATACAGAAAAGTTACCTTTCATCCAGAAAGAGGTCCTTTAAAAATAAAATCAAAAATCAAAATCTGGCAAAAATATATGAGCAATAAAGATTGAATAAATGTCTCAACACCTAAGAAAAAAGTACGCGGACGAAATCGCGGACAAAGGCTAGTTAAAAATATTGTTGACAATTAATGTAATCTAATATCAAGATTAAAGCTCAAGCTGTGAAAAAGACTTTCAAGAATTAATACTGTGACTCATTGATAAAAGTTCTTTCCGCTGGAATAAAACCCTCGCATCGGATCTTGTCTCACGAGGGTTGCTACTTATATATTGAGCCTACTAACGAAAAAACAAATATTGAAATTGATCTTATTGTTTTTCAAAGGGCTCTGCATGATAATCAATACACTTTTGCATGCGTCGAAACCAATTTTTAAAGCACTTTTTTCACTCCACTCGAAGTACCTGTAAAACGTGGTTTTTGAATCATTCGCTTCGTTGTGCTTTTTTCGCGAACAACTTTTGTTTTTGCTCGTTTTGGAAAACCCATACAGACGATTGCTGTTTTATTTCTGGCTCATACACACAGATCCATGATTCCGTCACCTGTGTACATGTTACACATAGCTTTTGATTACATCGAATGTATTTTGAGCTTTTGTCAAAATACATTCGATGCTTGCTTTTGAGCTTTTGTCAAATTAAGCCGAAATCAACGAGTGCAAAATCTTTTTTACGGACAATCACGCCACATCTTTTTGATGCTAGTCCTACTAATGCCCAGACTTGCGCATAGCATCGATGTTTTCTGGCACAACAACTGATTTTGGGACCAACTTCTTTGGGCACAGGAGCCCCCACAGGGCACTGGAGGGAACGCCGATGACGATCAAACTCAATATACCAGCATTTTACAGAGACATAGGATTAAGATTCATTACCAAAAGTTGAATAAAGTTGATCGAAGCACACTTGTCTTGATAATGCACGACATTTTTTTTTCATGTCACTGGAAACAACGCAAAACGCGTTGAAATTTATCTTAGAAAAACGTAAAACTCTTCAATGGCTACAGCGCTCAGTGTTGCCAAGGCTCAACACATAATTAGCAACCTAACTACCATTCGACCAAAGGGCTTGTCACTGAATCCCTACAGCTCAAATGCTTATTTCAAGGTAATAAAATTAATTTGTTCCTTTCATCACTCGCTTGTAAAGAGCTTAAATTGTTACCTGGTTCTCAATACAAATTGATCGCTTGTCCTTTGATATAGTCTGTGGTTTGCTTTCGTGCACTTGGGAACCCGATTATACTAGCATATCGTGTTTATTATTAAATATGTTGTTCCTTATTAAAACAACATATTTTTTTTCCTGAACATAATATTTATTTTATCACGCATCTATTGATAAATTCAAAACTACTCTATTATACATATATAATTATGTTTCCTAGACACATATCCAAATTCGTTTATTCAATAAGCCTCATTGACTTTGAAATGTTCTATTATTTATCTACTTACTGTTACTTATTTTGAAGTTTAAATTCAATGGAATAATTACAGGAATCGTAGATAAGATCACAGACAGAAATACAAAATAGTCATTATCTGTAAAAATAATAAAAACGTAATAAAAGAATAGCTAATCACAGAAACGGCTTCCGATAATATTTAGTATATATTTCATTCCAATCTGTTTACAAACAAAAAAGTTACGCGTTATTCGGAATACGAAGTCGCGTTCACAGCTGGTAATAAATAAACACATCAAAAAAGTCTAAGCAACACATACAAATTTCAATTTTACAATGTGTTTTCGCATTAAATCCTTAGTGTTTTCTTATTTATATTCATTTTTAATGCTTTTTTGATATTAAACCTCAATTTTTTTTAATTATTTTTATTAATTAACAATAACAATAATTACGAGTAAGTACTGTATGTACGTAGTACACAGTAAGGTGCCTAATCAACTAAACTTAAACTAAAATTGCATAAAGTAATACAAAGTGTCGCCTCCTCTGTTATTGAGAACTTGCTGGCACCGATTATTCATAGAATCGATGAGACTGTTAATGTTATCCTGCGGCAATTGTTCCCAATGAAATTTTAGGAAGTCCATCAGTTGTTGGGTTGTTGTCACTCCATCCAAGTCCTTTAAAACACATCTCTGGAGCATGTCCCATGCATGGTCTATGGGGTTGAGGTCTGGCGATTGTGCAGACCGAGACAATACCGGGATGTTTTCCCTTGCCAAGTATTCCCGTGTGTGCAAAGCTGTATGCGAACGCGCATTGTCATGCATAAACGTGAAATCGGAGCCAAGCGTTTGTGCGAATGGACGAACATAAGGCTTTAGAACATCCTCAACGTAATTTACAGCGTTCATGTTACCATTCACAAAAACAAGCTCAGTTTGTCTGTTCTTCATAATACCCGCCCATACCATAACTTTGAGCCGTTGTATGGATGCACTTCCTGAACGCACCTCAGTCTTTCAGTATTTCCAGGACGACGGTACACTCTCACCCTTCTAGTATCAGGCTTGAACCCAAATCGAGACTCATCGCAAAATAAAAAAAATTCCCATTGTTCCCGGGTCCATGTAATGTGTTCCCTACAACATTCATTTCGACGAGTGCGATTCCCGTGACGTATCGGTGGCCGTCGTGTTCGTAGGCCATACTCATGTAGTCGATTTCGCACAGTTTGGCAGCTAACAACAACACCACTTGAATTTTGTAACCTTAAACCTATCTCTCGGGCGGTTAACATCGGCTGGCGTCTTGCAGTCAGTTGTATGTATCGATCTTGCCGTGTGGTTGTACACCTTTCTCGACCTGGGTGCTGCTCAGCAGGATCTCCCGTGTTAGTGTAACGCTGATGAAGACGGCAAATAACGCTTCTGTTGACGCCTCTCTTTGTGTGTTCTACTGGCTGTACAATGGCGAGTGCTCGGATGAGTTGTTCCAATTAATGCCTACCTCAAACTTTTACCACCGCACTGCGCGCCATAGATGCGAAGTTCATCCGCATTACTTGGATAAAGTGCCGCTGCGCACAGTTCGGATGAGTAGAAACTTTATCCCACGGACGCGCGATCTTTGGAACAGTCTCCCTTCTAAGGTGTTTCCATCTAGCTACAATATGGGCTTCTTCAAGCGAGAAGCAAATAAATTCTTGCAAGCTCGGCAGCGCACACGTAACCCCCCTGGTGTTACTTGTGTCCATAGGCGACGGTAGCCACCTACCATCAAGTGGTCCGTCAGCCTGTCTGCCACCTTTAATAATATATATAAAAAAAAAAAAAAAAAAAAAATACCGAGATACCTGAGATTGACTTCTTCCCGCTTGCAACATCCCTACAGCTCTTTGCATTTCATCTGCGTTCAAATGACGTCGCTCCATGACGTAAAAAAATTTCTCAAAATCCAAATTTGTTCAAAACTTTTTTCAAATTATTGTTTAAATCATAAAATTGATACAGAATACTAAATTTTAATAAGCAAAGAAAACACTACAAAATTCGGACAAATGCATTCGCTTTTGAATTTGTGAAAAAAAAAAAATGATACTGGACTTTTTTTTACAACCAGCCAGTATGTTTTCTAGATCAAAAAAGTTTACATAGGTATTACCTACTTGGTAAGAAATGATATAATAATTGATTAATAATTTGTAATAGGTAGTATGTGTTGCTTAGACTTTTTTGATGTGTTTACATATAATTGCATTAACAATTTACAAACACAAATTTTCAAATTATTGTATATATTTTTTACTATTTATTGAGATATTATTTATTAGGTTACTTTTTAAGTCTTAATATTAATCTTAATTTTTAGTTTTAAAATAGAGTTATTTTAGAAATAAATTAATGTACCATTTATAATAATTGAACTAAAATAAAAATGTAAGAAACCAAGTAATAATAATTTCATCCTCACGCGTCTTAATTCTAGATGGATAAAACAATTTTATATTGAGCAACGCAAAATTCCTTTAAAAGCAATTATTTCGTTTCCAAATAAACTAGGCGACGACTTGCCGTTACAAATATAAATTAAGTTACCACCCATTGTTGTCGCCGAGTTTCATGTTATTTTTCAACGAAACATTCTCTTAAGTACAACAATGAGGCGGCAGGGAGGAAACTTAAGCTTTCAACTTTTATTTTGTCAGAAATAAATTAAACAGAATTTAATGGATTTAACTTAAGTTTTCGCGTTGTTTTTTTATGACCAAACTGTAACAGGACAGAAGTATCTCAATTATGCATATGTCGGGTGCAGCACGACGAAGAAAAGAAGAACACTTGGTGGGCGTTTCATTAGTCTCTTCGTTACTTTCACTCATTTTATTTTATAATAATTTAACTAAAACTCAGAATAGAGTCTATTAACAATATTTATATTTTCTAATTATTACAATATTTAATAATGAATGTCTTTTCTATAATAATTCTCAATGACACTGTAAACTGGATTATCGAATGGACACTACATAATTATGACAGTTCCTCGATAACGCGCCTAACAATATCGCTACAGATTTCCATCTTGAACCGCAGCCTAATGCACGGTCACGTCTGCTCCACTAGGCGGTACCAGAGACTCTGTCGAAGCAACCCGAAGCGTATGCAGGCGTTGCTTGATGATTCATAAGGATCGCCCGACACATACATAATTTAGTGTGAAGGTTTTTAATTAAATTTAATTAATAAATAACGAGCAGTACAAGAAGCTGTATTAATATTTTCCTAAAATTACAAAAAAAAAAATGTGCTCACACACGAGCGAAAGTAAGATTAAATCAAAACCTGCAGCCCTATTCTCTATCTGTCGTTTTTAAAACCTATCGACTCTAATGTCGATAGCTTGTCGTTCTACATTGAAACCACCAAAAAACCACATCTAAAACTTTCGTATTCTCTATGTACATTTGACAAGCACGTTAAGATTGTCTATCATTCGGTCAATCAGTCAGTTAATAAATCACTCATTTATGTCAACTAAGGTTATGCTATTGTATTATTATAAAGACGTAAATTAATATAATTGCAGTTTTAGAATATTATTATTAATTATAATCGGAATATTTATAATTAATTTGTGATTTACGCTGTACAAAATGAGTATTGTGTTTCGTATCAGAAATCTAAAAAGAAGTAAACAACGTAGGATGAGTATCGAAAGACGGCGTAATAGAGATCTCTCGAATCCTTTAGATATCCCAGAAGATGAATTTATAAGAAGATATCGAAATCACAGGCTGTTTCTGGATCTTTGTAATTTACTCCATCCTCCATTGATTATATATGTGACATTACCATATACATATATAATCTAAATTAATCAAAAGGCATAACTATAATATATATATTTCACACCGGAGCAGGGCCTTATTCTTTATAAGGCCCAAATTAGGCCCCACATGGAGTACTGCTCTCACCTCTGGGCTGGCGCGCCTAAGTACCAGCTAGATCCATTTGACACCTTGCAGCGACGAATTGTTCGAATTGTTGACGATCCAATGCTCATACAGCAACGGTTAGAACCACTTAGTTTAAGAAGAGATGTAGCCTCTCTTTGTGTGTTCTACCGGCTGTACAATGGCGAGTGCTCGGATGGGATGAGTTGTTCCAATTAATGCCTACCTCAAACTTTTACCACCGCACTGCGCGCCATAGATGCGAAGTTCATCCGCATTACCTGGATAAAGTGCCGCTGCGCACAGTTCGGATGAGTAGAAGCTTTATTCCGCGGACGCGCGATCTTTGGAACAGTCTCCCTTCTAAGGTGTTTCCATCTAGCTACAATATGGGCTTCTTCAAGCGAGCAGTAAACAAATTCCTGCAAGGTCGGCAGCGCACATGTATCCCCCCTGGTGTTGTTTGTGTCCTTAGGCGACGGTAGCCACCTACCATCAAGTGGACCGTCAGCCTGTCTGCCACCTTTAATAATATAAAAAAAATATATATATATTGATATATAGGTTTATATATATCATTTAATATTTGGCGAGGAGAAGCATACTTTCTTGTTTTCTAAAATAATTTAATTAAACGTCTCATTATTACTTTGTTATAGTGATACTTATAATAAAAACATTAAAAAATATACAAATTACTTAAATACTTACCATTATCACTAGATACCGTAACACAAATTAAAAATAATAATCCTAAAAAGTGAAAACCACACAATAACGCACCAAAAACTTCGTCGACATGTGTCACACGTATAACCATGGTAAAAACCATGTAAAAACAACATAGACATTTTGACAGGTGCTTAGTGAATACCAAAATAGACAATTGTCGAGTCTATAACCGCATCGAGTCGATAGCCACAGCAATACCACAGATAGAGAATAGGGCTGCTGGCCTGGCACCAATGTGGCAAGTGATTGGCTTACAGTTTTTTTTTTTATTATTTATGTTAAGGTCGGCAGACAAGCAGACGGTCCACTGAATCGCCTAGTGTGCGAAGACCATAAACGGTGGTTAGTTCTTGGACCCTTACAGTCCTCCTTTACGGAATCCAAGTTCTTCATCGAACTGCAACTCGATGGAAAGACGTAACATACAGCAACTCAACATAAAGCTGGAATCAAAATAGCGGAAATAGATCACATGCGCTCACTTGGACGACAGTGAACGACTAAGGCGCCAAAACGGAGCGAACAGATTACAAAGACACAAAAACTGAAAGAACTAAAAAGAAAGAAGCTTCTGCTGTAATAAATATTGGATTAGACAGTGTAAAATATTAAGATTAAATGACAACAAATAGTATTTTATTAAAGTTTTGAAAGTCCTATATTAACAAAAATTTCTCATCGTGTTGTGACTGATCATTTTTTATATATTTAAACGAAATCTAAATTTCTTTGCGGTGGGATTTCGACAGTTCACGGCTTGAATCCCTATAATGAATTAGTTGACTGTATATGTGGTTGCAGCTGTAAGCGAACAGTTGACTGTTTGATGGACAGGATAGACAGAAGAAGGAACTGGGGCCTTAGACAAAGTAGCATTCGCTCCGTAGCGATGCGATATCGAAGTTCGTTATCGTCTCAGAGACAAAGGAATCGACACTGTAACACGTGATAAACACGTGATACCTTGTCATGATTTCTTTGTCTCTGAGACGATAACGAACTTCGATATCGCTTCGCTACGGAGCGAATGCTACTTTGTCTAAGGCCCCTGGTGCGATCTCCCGCAGGATTGCCCAGAACGTCCAAGCGAACAGCGGACACTGTTCACTTGTAGGTATTTATGTTTGTTAAGCGTTAAGGCGCGGATAATAACTACACTTTCGTGTTCAGTTTACTTCTTCTTTACTTCAAGTGTGATTGTATGTGATGATTGATTCAAGTGTGACAGTAACATGCATTATTATGGATGCGTGGGTAAGAAGGAAAAATTGAGGGCTATATTTTAATGAATACCTATGTCTTTTTTTTGCTGCCCAATTTTTTTTCCCCAATTTCTTTCTGTGCCTCTCACAATGGAATGTAAGTATATATTTATATGTATATTATGTATGTATATGTTTAAATTTTTTTGTATTTTACAATATTATCCAACAATTATGTCTACAAATAAATGTATGTATAAATATAACCTAATTAAATATAACAAGTTTAATAATCTAATCTAAATATAAATCTATATATTCTATAAACTAATATAAATACTTATAAATAATGTAAACCTATTATACCTTTAGCAGACGGAAAAGTGGCCAGAATGCTGGCGACATTGCCCCGTTGAATGCTTCTGGGCAAAGTAAAAGCCAGCATTTGCACTTACCTACTCCCGAGATACAGGTGTCCAACCTAGTTCGGGAGTTAGAGAACTATCATTCTTTGTTAAAACTTGCATCCACTTATAAAATGTGCAATTAAGCTTGTTTAAGTGTAAAATTATGCTGAAATAAGTAAATTATTATTATTATTATTATTATTTAGAAATTTTGACTCATCTCCCCCTCTAAAAGCCAAAATGAGGGGAAGATGGTATAACCCCGACAGAAGCACAGTTGGTCGGGGTTCAGGGCGACAAGGACAGAAACCGACGTACTATTCTGGCCGTATCGAGCAGCACCGCTCTCTGCATCTGGCCCGGGAGGGAACCGCCACTGAATCCCAACCGCCTCAGGTTGTCCCTGAGGCTGATCGGGATTAAACCATTCACGGACAGAATATTATTATTATTATTATTATTCTGGTCACTCGACGCCTCTACCAAACGTTTAGCCAAAATTGTCAATTTTTTTGTTAAATTTGTTAAATTTCGCAGGTGGTGTTCAGTTGTAAATATTGTACGCATTTTTTATAAACTATTTAGATTATTTAAGTACTCACTGTAGTTGTAATAATGTAGTTAACGTAAGTGAGCCTAATAAATAAATAAATAAATAAATAAATAAATAAACGAATAGAGGTAAAAAGGAAAATGAACTTGACAGCAAACCCATTCGATCACGGCGCAAACATATATAAAGAGCGACGACAGGCTAACAAAAAAATAATGTTATTGGATTGGATTGAGGAAGTGGCTCTGGCATCCCTTAGTTATCGAAACACAGCCTGTTATCTCATTATGCCTGTTTTCCTAAAAGGGTGGTAACTGCCACCAAAATGTAGCCTAATTTAAGACTGCGGAACGCAAGGTGCCCTGCACCTTATAATGTCCTATACACTTTAGTATTCGTGGAACTGACGACGTCATAATAAAATAATGAGAGGAAGTTCAAAGTTTTTGCAGCTGAACTTTGAGAGTTTGCAGAGCTCACTGCAGTTAACTGGATCGCGTACTGCGCGAACTGTAACTTCATTGGTGAACAATCTCAGGTCAAGACTTTTGTTTCCTTTTAAAACTGGTTCAATTGTATATCTAAACATTAATATTAGAGTATATATAGCAATTTACTCTCAGTTATATCTTTCATCTATTTACGAATTTGTTAAAGAAGTTATATTGAAGATTCAACAAATTATTTTATTTAACTCTTATCCTTAAAGATATTTAAAGCTAATGTGATAAGTAGTTCAAATATTTTAAGTTACTTACTTAATAATTTTGGGATTATTGTATTAATTTTGGTAGGAATACACGTCCGACATACCTCAATGCTTTAAATATAAAATCTTAAAGCATATATAATGTACATATTGCCTCGTTAACTGATACGAACCCCTAAGTACGGAAAAGCTATGCTCTGAATTTCCATTTTCTAACATAGTCTGAAATGAGAAAACCAGTAAGAAAACTGAAGTCACCAACACTACTCACTAAATTAGAATCAACACCATTGGATGAGTTTTTAGGGTGCTTGCCTTAACGCTCTGTTTCAATGGTCCCGAGTTCGATTACCGCGACGGGGCCAAGTTTGGAATTGAAGATTTCATAGTTAGCTCGAGTCTCGATCTAGAAAGAGGCACTGCAGGGCACACTGCGCTTCACGGTCACGCTAGAGCCCACATCCCTATCCTTTCCTAATTCTCTGTCCTGCTGTTGTTGACCTTGTTGCTGTCACGGTGATCTTCTGTAAGTCAGTTGCTGTCTAATTTATGACTGCGAAATGTAATGTGCCTTCTTGCTACTAAAACACTCGGATTAGAGCCACCTTTGATAAGTTCATTTCCAATGTTCTTTTCAAGTTCGTCGACAATATTAATAATACCCGAAGCACCCGAATTACGATTCGGGTTACGAAAAGATAGATATCGTTTGTCTAGCATCTTAGCACAATACTGAGAAGGTTATATTATATTTCGATGGCTAACCCAGTGTCCGATTCGCTGCTGCGACACGTTTTTTATTGATTTCTGTCCTGTTCTTGTATATAATGTGTCTTTCGTGCAATCTTTCTTTCTTTCTTTCCTCTATATCGCGCTATTGTGAAATCTCTTCTGGTTCAAGATGATTGTCCTCAACTATGCCCAAAACAGCCCGTTAGGGTGCGTGCCTTAACGCTCTGTTCTAGGGTTCCCGGGTTCGATTCCCGGAAGGGTCAACTTTGAAAAATCAACTTTTCAAATTTGGCTCTGGTCTTAATTTGGAAAAGTAGTGGCAGGGCACACTGCGTTTCGCAATCATTTGGGCAGCCCGTCTGGCGGCAGTAACCACCCCCTTACAGAAGACCACCGTGAGATAACAGCACGTGTGCTGTTGTGTTTCGGTGAGTGAGTAAGGGATGCCAGGGCCCATTTCCCTATCCACTCCTAATCCCCTATCCTTAATCCTACTGCAGTTGGCAGCGCAATTGCAGCAGCTTTGGCGTTGCTTGTGTTATAGGCGACGGTAGCCACCTACCATAACAAAATTATGTTCCACTCCATAGAACCACAAGTACAAAAATCTATTTGTGCGTGCTCTTGTACATACTCGTGAATTTATACAACCATGAGATTATATATTATTACATTTCGCACCCAAATGATGGCAATAACTTCGAATTTGCTTCTGACTAGCGTGTTATACAGGGTGTCCCTGGAAGTATGGATCAAATCGAACAAAAGCATCGAGGGGTCAATTCTGAACATTTTAGGCCTAAAAGTTCTAATTCGATTTTGTATGATTTAAAAGTTATAATAATTTAATACTTTTTTTTCTTGTAATCACTAAAGGCTACAAAGAATATCATAAAAAAATCATTTGCAGTCCTATCGGCGTAATTTTTTTATAGTATACTACAGAAAGGTGTGCCTTTCCAGGAGTGGTATTGTACTGTAGCAAAGAAACCTATGTTAAAAAAAATTAAACATTTAATGTAAAAAATTAAACTTGACAAAATTTTGTTCAATATTTAAGCCTTTACTGTAAAAAAATACATACTGTAGAAAGTTGATCACATATCACAAAAACTTGTCTGTTTTCAGCAGATCCCGGTGACACCAAAAGGATTCGGTTATTGTTATTATTTAAGAAGTTGTGATGGTATTTGTGAAAAAAGTCACGATTTTAATTTTTTTTTAAGAATCTTTAACGTGAGACATTTTCGGGTACACTAATGCCACAAGTTAAAACAACCAATTCTTTATAATACATTTATTTAAATAAATTAAAGCAGATGTTCAAAATGTCTGCCCCTTACTCTCAAACATAATTGGCATCTTCGAATAAAATTTCTTTTTATGCATTGTAATGCTCTCAAGTTGTTTTTTATTTCAATGGAGGTATTATTAATTTTTTGACGAAGTTGTGCCTCTGTTTCATTCTCCGTCTCATAAATAATTTCCTTGTAATAACCCCATAGAAAAAAATCTATGGGATTTAAATCCGGTGAACGTGCTGGCCACTGAATTTGTCCACCTCTTCCTATCCAGCGATTTGGGAAAGTAGCATCTAAATAATTTTTTACATCTCTAGCGTAATGCGGAGGAGCCCCGTCATGTTGCAGCCACATGTTTCGGCGTGTTTCTAATGGTATTTCTTCTAATAACATATTTAAGTCATTTTACAAAAATTGCAAGTAGGATTGACCATTTAATCTATTGGGTAACTCATGAGGGCCAATTAGTTTTCCATCCAATATTCCAGCCCACATGTTTACTCCGAATTGATGCTGGAAGTAGTCACTCCTCACAATCCGTGGATTTACGTGCGCATAATAATGCAGGTTGTGAATGTTAAATATTCCCACTCTCCGAAAATAAGTTTCATCACTCCAAAGAATTCGATTCAAGAATCGCGGATCTTCACGGTGTCGACGCAAAATTTCTCTACAAAAGTTCATTCTTGGTTCATAATCACACGGTAAAAGACATTGCACACGTTGAATGTGATACGGATGCATTTTGTTTCGTTTTACAGCACGATGTACCACAGATCTCGGTATCCCAGAGCTTTTTGACATACGACGAACACTTGTCCCTGGATTTTCGTGTAGCATTTCAAACACCTCATCTTCTATCCCAAGGTCTGGAATGCTTGGTCTACCTTGCCTGCCTCCCGGTTGCCTGCCTTCTACGTAAGCAGCGTGTACACGTTGGAAAACTCTGTAATCCGGGTAGTGGTCTCTGTTAGGATATCTTTCTCGATACATTCTCGTAGCGGCGCGTCCATTTCCGTCACACAAACCATAAACGAAATGCATATCTGCATATTCACGACTGTTATATGAAGTCATTTTGATGCAACCAAGTCAAAAAGTGTCCAAAACAAAAGCAAAAACAAAGTCCAAGAAGAAAAAACCAAATATCAGTTAAATATCGTAAGAAAACAGAAATATTATGAAATAAGCACGTTAGTTACAAGCCGCAGCAAGCGAGTCACTAAGTCATTAAAGAAATTCTACCTGCGTTTGTTCCCTGCCCTTTGTTCGCTGTCCCTTCCCTCCTTCACCCCCGCTTTTGTGTGGCCTTGAGACCATTAATGAAATATTATATGACTACTAAACATCGATGATGATTACAAAATATTTTTTATTTCATTTAATGTGTTATTATTAAGATCTAGTACTCAGACAAACTTAAAATAATAAACCATGTCTCACTCTAAAGATTCTTAAAAAAATTAAAATCGTGACTTTTTTCACAAATACCATCACAACTTCTTAAATAATAACAATAACCGAATTTTTTTGATGTCACCGGGATCTGCAGAAAACAGACAAGTTTTTGTGATATGTGATCAATTTTCTACAGTATGTATTTTTTTACAGTAAAGGCTTAAATATTGAACAAAATTTTGTCAAGTTTAATTTTTTACATTAAATGTTTAATTTTTTTTAACATAGGTTTCTTTGCTACAGTACAATACCACTCCTGGAAAGGCATACCTTTCTGTAGCATACTATAAAAAAATTACGCCGATAGGACTGCAAATAATTTTTTTATGATATTCTTTGTAGCCTTTAGTGATTACAAGAAAAAAAAGTATTAAATGATTATAACTTTTAAATCATACAAAATCGAATTAGGACTTTTAGGCCTAAAATGTTCAGAAATTACCCCTCGATGCTTTTGTTCGATTTGATCCATACTTCCAGGGACACCCAAGGTAATAAATGCAGTGATATATGAAACCCTTTATAAGATGGATTCTAAATTCTTGTTAAATAACTTTTCTCCTGCAATTTACCAGGTTTAAACTAATACCTAAGTTTCAAATCTCCTTGTACTATACTCGTAGGTCGCATGTTACCAGTGCTCATCTTCCATAGTGTTAATTATGTATCGGATACTGTTATGTCTACGAGAAAATGTAACACATTTTGAAATATTAAAAGACTTGCAGGTTACTTATTGCAATTTAATAATACTGTATTTGACTATAACGAAATATGAAACAAATTGTTACTAGACTAACTGTAAATATTTTTTTAAAACAAATTAACTAACACGATATTTAAAAATGTGTACGATTTTCATAAGAAATCATTATAAAAATAATTAAATTTTCATGATAAAAACGCACGCGATTGGTGGCATATAGAGTTGCGTCATTTGCTTTGTTTACAGTCGATGCGAGGTATTAGTACAGTACATGAGCGTACTACGATTTGACAGCCAGTGACGTCACTTGCTTGCAAACAAGTGATATCACGTTCTTAGAGTTTTGGCGGTCTTATTTATAATTTAAACTTTGATTGTAATTTTTATAGAAAGTAAAGCAATTCACAAAGAATGAATCAAATTGCAAGTGTATTATAGTATATTAACCATTTGCGATATTTTCCTAAAATCTGTCAAATACCCTATTGCAGTAAATAACCACTCGCCAGCTTGGGGACATGCCATTGCTCCAGAAACTCATTCAGAATCTTCGCAGCAGAATCTTTATTGAATATAATTAACAACTGGTTTTTAAGATTTCTTTGAGTTACAAAATTCACCTTCATTCAGTGATTTTAGTCCGCGTATAATTTAGTTTTATATAATGAGGCTGTAAGCAATAGCTTACAATAATGTAAGCAATAGCAATAGCTCGAAACTTGTTATCATCAGCAGCCTATTGCCTGTGTTTTACAATTTTGTGTTATTCTTTAAATCATTCTACAGCTTCAAACCAAAGGAAAGGCAATGTTGGATACTGTTTAGAACCGATGCAATTTTCAGCGGTGCGGCTCATATTTGCAATAATGCTATTAACAGTTAGTTATTTTTTACTTTCGTACCGCAACACGAAAATATTGTGTGGTCGGTAGTTAGAGAATTCTCATACATTGGACAGCATCGGGACGCGCGCGCGTGATTTTGAGCCCGAGAGTTAAGTTAATCCGTTTTTGGCTATTTTGGTGGTCTACCATCGGAAGGACATCCTTTGTGGTGTAACTAGTGGTGTGAATCTATTTGTGGTGGCGGGAGTTTGCGTCAGGAACCCAGCTATCTGTCGTCGACATCTGGCGTGAAGGACACGGTATTTCCTACCCTGTATTTCCTGACTTCCGATCTATATTATATATATATTCCCTGCCGTGAACTGTCCACACGACGGACGAGGCCCTAACGAGGAGCCTAGTGAGCCTAGCCTAGTAAGTGATTTTCTTTATATCCTGGACCCTTGCCTGTCGGCATAGGCTGATAGCCAAGCGTCCGAAACCCTCCCCCCTGATCCGCGTAACGCGGACTATGTCGTGGCCGCTGGTCTCCAGGATAAAGTAATTTCGCTTCCACTGCATTTCCTGCTGGAGGCCGACGGTCGCGTACAGATACTAAGACCAAGCATCTTTATAATCCAAATTAATATAATGTCTAATATTAAATTTTACAGCCTACGAATTAATATTTGTTTACTTTTTTCCATTTATCTGTGGGTTTGATCTTTCCGTTTGCGTCATTATTGAGAAGAAAACTTCTTCACAGGCCCAAATTACAAGCTTTTCCCCGCCATTTTCACCTTACATAATTATCTATAGTTATATAGGTAAAGCTTATATAATCTGCTATGTGCAAATGATATACTTTTGAGATATTGACCAAAGAAATTGTTGCGGACGGCGGTTTAAAGCAGCATAAGTTTAAGTGTAAGGTATTAGGTACTAAATATGTAAGTGTAAATATAAGGTAATAATATTGGTTAGTTAGGAATGTTAATTTTGTAATAGATATAAGAAGCAATGTTACCACAGTAGGGCCACAAACGACGTGTTCCATTGTTTGATAGAATAGGATATTTTGCAAATGCACTTTGTGCGGTAATAAAACAATTACCCATTACGCACAACCACAACCAATAACCCACAACCATTACCCACAACCATTACCCACAACCATTACCACAACTACAATCATTCGGAGCCTAAAGAACCATCGTTAGTCTCTGTACCTTCCAATAAGATTTGTAATACCTACCTAGTTTGAATTGCTGTTGATAATTAATTGAGAAGTAAACGACACGGGTAACTATTTGCCGTTTCCTTAAAATATCAGTCCACAACACATATGGTCATCGACGGCGCCAAGTCAACCGGAGTAAAACCATAGACCTGCCCAACCAGTTCCCTGAAGAATTTTACATGATTTTAAAAATGTGTATTATTTCAAACTTAGCGTTATTATACGTAAACTTATTGTTGTTTTAAAAATGAAAATTTAATAGTTTATTGATTATTATGATAATAGAGTAAATTTTGAACCTAATAGATTGTTGCTGTTACATGAGGTCCGTAGTTCGACAAGTGGTGCTCGGAAGCACTTAGCAGTTTTTCATAAGATAGATAATGGCAGTGAACTAACTATTCACTAAGATTAAAATGACATAAAAGTGCATATTTAACAGATTTTATTTTGACAACGACGTTATGTGCATCGAAATATAATCTAACTTACTATTCTCATACGCGTAAACTGTGACAAAAATTTTAAGACTCGCCCATGTTGGTGTAAGTATTTGTTTAAATGTTTGTATTTAACGCCTTTTGTACTATTGCTTATTCTTTCTTTCTTTTTTTATATTCTTTTTTAGATGTTTATAATACAAATAAAGAGTTTAATGATGATAATAATCAGATACAGAAGGCGGTACTTCTGGACACGGCACGAATTGTCAGGAGGTTCCTCACTCTGCAGCTCTAACCATGTAGCTTGGGCCTTTCTGCGGAATCCTAGTTTTAGGTTTTTTATTATATATATTGTTTGTTTGTTTTTTAATATTTATATTGTAAAAAAATTACAATTAAAAAAATAAATAAATAATGATAATAATTATAGTCCGTCAACGGGTTTATCCCAACCAGCCTCAGTAGTAACCTGAAGCGGTTGGGGTTCCGTGGTGGTTCACTCCCGGCCCGGATGCAGACGGCGGTGCTGCTCGATACGGCCAGGACCGTGCGTCGGTTTCTGTCTTTATCGCCCTGAACCACGACCGACTGTGTTTCTGTCGGGGGTAACACCGTCTCCCTCCCACTTTGGCTTTTTGAGGGGGAGACGGGTTCAATTGATTGATGATAATAATAATAATAATAATGTTTGACAAATTCAAAGTTGGAAGTAGAGTAAAAATAACTTTAATGTAAATGAAATCGCGTTCAAGAGCATTAATATATCAAACGTGTCACTTCTGTGATCTGAGTCATTACTTAGTACGTGATAACGTCATTCAAATTACCAACTCCCTATGACCCACTTTTGAACGCGGCTCACGACATTATTACCAAGTTTACTATAGACCAAATAATTCTAGAGCAAGAGAAATCAATATAGAAAAATAGGTCTCAGTTAGGTTAAAACTTTGATTTAAACGCTCCAGTTCAGGTCACTTGTAAATCACTGTTATATGCTCATGGCAATTATTTCATACAACGCATTTTCACATAATTAATATTCATATTTCATAATTCTCAATAGTGAGGATGTAGCGACTACATACCATCACGTATCTGTAAGTAGGAAGTGGATATTTATCCGGTACAGTGACGTTATTGAGCATCCGGTAATCTCCACATGGTCCTCCATTCACCGTTCTTTTTCTTAACCATGTGTAAAGGGCTTGCCCACGGACTGTCGGATGGGCGACAAATTCCTTGCTCCATCATAGTTTGGAATTCTCTTTTGGCAATATGATATTTATCCGGTGGTAATTAGGCAAAAAGACATTTGGGCAGCCCGTCTGGCCACAGTAACCACTCCCTTACAAAAAACCATCGTGAAATATGTGCTTTTGTGTCTTGGTGTATGAGGGGATGCCAGAGCCTATTATCCTATCCCTTCCTAATAGCTTTTCTTTAAAAAAAAATAAAATTAAAAAAAACTCTCCGAATATATTAAGAAAATCAAGAATGTTTAAATTACTTCGTTACTTTGGCAACGTTGTCATATTTTGAACATAATATTATTTTAATACCTACACGGAACGCGGCGCCATCAAATAAACACGTTGCCGTCAGCCATAAGCCTCTTTCACTCGTACCAAAAATTATGTTGGAAGTCAATGAATAATTTCATGTTCATATTTTTTCAGGAAATGTGTCAACCGACATAATATATATCTTCTAAACTAACATATTTCTTACTCAATTTTATGGAGTGTTATGATTGTCATCTATTCTATAGTAATTTTTATAAAATTTATTAACGAAAAAAGGCGTCACTACTATATGTATCCTACAGATATATGTACACTACTATATGTATCAAAACAACAATGTATATCTTAACAAGATATACACAGATAAATTAAAAAAGGGGAGACATTATTTAATTGTAAAAAGAACAATAATTACGTTAACATATTTTTATTCAAGTCATATAATTGACCAATTTTTCAGAAACCAAGCCACGAAGAAGAGTGTCATGGAGCACCTGGTGCAATGGTGTCATGGAACCAGGTACTGGTTTCGTACCCTTGTGTACCCTTCAACGGCCAATTCACACAACATTAACTATAATAATAAAGAAATCGCAGTAAGGAACCTTAGACTTGGCACGACTTTGTCTAGATTTCATTACTTTTTAGAGATTTAAAACAAGCAGCTCCATCGAGACTTGGCTAGTTTTTTACAGAATGTTTTTGGTGGGATTTCATTTAGTCAAACACTCGAACATGAAATGGATGTGGATGCGTAGCAGTGACTAATACGGTTATATCATTTACGCAACCGTTCGATATTGAAATTGTAACTGTGGGTTTTTTTTTTTATTATAGATGGGTTTGCTCTTGACCAGCATCTATCCATGTAGGAAGGATCAGGCCGAAGATGGAGCGAGCTCACCCAGAAGATGCCTATTCACTCGAACCTTGAAAAGATTTGGGTTATATGAGCTCGGAAATACAGCCGCCGGCAGGGAGTTCCAATCCTTAGCAGTGCGCATCACAAAAGATGTTTTAAAGCGCTTGGTCCGAATTAGAGGGATTTCGACAAGGTGAGGATGGTAACCAGCCGTACGTCTGCATGTCCGATAGAAGAAAGGGGAGGGCGGTATGATCTCATGCAGCTCTCGAGCACACTCTCCGAAGTACATCTTATAGAATACACACAGACAGGCAACTTTGCGTCTATGTGCCAGGCTCTGCAGCTTAGTTCTTATTAGTGTATCATCGCCAATGATACACTAATAAGAAGTAGGCATATATATCTAGACCTTTTATCGATTACCCAATCTAAGAACGTCTTTTGCTTCTATTTTCCCAGTTGAATTGTAAACTGTCTGGCTGGAAATAGAAAGCTCATCATAATAATGTAGCTCACATTTTTTTCACGTGTAGACACACGGCCTAATAAAAAGGCGTCACATGTAGTCAACCATTTTACAAGTATTACCGGAATCATCCGGTTTTATTGACACTTCATCTCCCCGATGTTATCATAGGGACGAAGGTTGACTGCCAATTAGGGTAGTTTACGTTTCACCCTCTAGTAATTCTCGTTTATTGCTGATTAACTGCAATCGTTGAACTGAACAATGTCCGCCTTTAAAATGTTATGCGATGAATGACGAGCCCGTTGGATGGGTGGTTAGGGTGCTTGCCTTAATGCTCTGTTCTAGGGTTCCCGGGTTCGATTCCCGGCTTTGAAAAATCAACTTTTAAATTTGGCTCTGGTCTGGATTTGGAAAGTAGTGGCAGGGCACACTGCGTTTCGCAGTCATTTGGGCAGCCCCCCTTAATCCTACTGCAGTCGGCAGCGCACTTGCAGCAGCTTAGGCGTTGCTTGTGTTACAGGCGACGGTAGCCACCTACCATCAAGTGGACCGTCAGCCTGTCTGCCGACCTGACATAAAAAAAAAGATGTTTTTTACCTTATTAAAATGGTCGCTACATCTTGCCCTTAAGGAGTGCAAATATTTAAGTTACTTATTAATTAAGTTCTGTACTGAAATTTTAATCGGTTACTTTTATTTTTACTATTATTCATATTTTACACAATATTTAAGAAAAACCATCCAATTTTAAATCTGTTCGGTTATGCCGACCTTATAACATAAAAAAAATACGATGGATCTCTACTTTATTCGTTAGAGTATTGTGTGGTAGGTATATACCTATGTACATATATGTACAAAAACATTTTATAAGTAAAAAATGTAAGGCAAGGAAACGGAAGTCAGCCTCATAATTTCACACGAACTAAATCGTGTGAAATTCGGAGCTAAATTATATGTACCTATTATTTATTCAAATCACAAAGCAATTCGCTTTCGTTTGTTAATGACGAGCGCCATATTTTTTTTTTTTTTTTTTTTTTGGTAAGGAAAACCATAACAGTTTATAATTTAAACATAATTATTAATGAATTTATTTAATGAAAAAGGCCTACGTTTGCTACACAATATATAATGACGATAATTTTCCTAACTAAATTTCGATGAAACAAAGTGTATGGCTCCAGGCTTGCTCTAGAACTTATTCCTATATTATGAAATCAAAATCAAAATCAAAATCAAAATATTTATTTATCAATTAGGTTTCTCCAAGAAACTCTTATGATCGTCATTTCGAATTACCAGTTAAATTTAAATTTAAATTTACTTTTATAATATAATTTTAATATAATTTTGTATCCTATTACTCTTCTTTTGTTGCCTCCGTTCAATTTTTTAATTACAAATACATCTATTCTACTGACTACATTTAAGATACTAGCCGATGCCTGCGACTTGCTCCATCATCTTTCGATTCTACCAGTGTTTTTATTAATTAATTTAAAAAAAAAAGACTATTGTGACTTACTTTTAAGGCAAATGTTTAATATATATGTTGTTGGTGTGACATACTTGTACAAATAAATAAATAAATAAATAAATAAACTACAATAGTTAGACATTAGCCTCGAGAACTTTTTTGTGGGTAATGATATGAGTAGGTATATGTAGGTATCATCAACAGTTTTCCCAGCGTAAGTATTTTTTATTTCCCTTTCGTTGCTTTATTGTAATTTTAGTAGGGATCTATTTTTATATTTTTTAGGGTTCCGTACGCCCGAATAAAAAAACGGAACCCTTATAATAGATTATAGGAAAACCTATAAGAAGTCCATGATATTAAAATAACATGGTAAATCACTCAATATTGTGCGGATAGGTAACAGGTACATCTATCTATAGGAGACTTTTTTAAAAATCGGTTAAATAATTAACCGATTTTTAATCCACTACAAACAAACATACTAAAAATATAAACTTTCCTCTTTATAATATTAATGCAGACTGTAGATAAAGGCTAATACAGAATTCGATGTCAAATAATTATTTACTTCAGATATATTTTGGACATCATGTTCGTTTGATAAATCAAAGCAATGGCGAAAGGAGGCAACTCCTTACAGGATATTTAGGCCATTAATTCTCTTTTATTGTTTTGTAGATATTATCAACATCCTTTACTTGAAACGAGGCAGTTGTTCGATATTGGAAACGCCTTATTTTCAGTCGTAAAATGTGTAATTTCGTCATGCGATTTAATCATGCCGATATTATTTCGACTTCTTTGACAAAGATATAACAATAATTATGAAAGTGGTTATGAAAGTGATTATGAAAGTGGACTGTGTTTTTCGTTAGAAGTACATGTAATCAAAGGACGAGGAAATGAAGGAAGTCTGTCACTTAGCTCGTGAATTACCAAGTCCTTGGTCCTCCAGCGGCGAAGACTGCAGCGGGCTCGTCATACACAGAGTCCAGAAGCTCCAGCACTTCACCACACCAATGATTACATTTAGATAAACTACAACCACAATTGCCTGATAACATTAGCGGATGAAATAAATTCAAATCTCGCGGGACGAGATCGGCGGATGAGTCTACGCGTGTTTGTTGCGATGTTTTCCTTAGACCGACTACGATTTCATAAAATGGCTGGTCGCACGGCTTGCGGTAGTAACAGACATATTATATGGATAGGTTTATGTTTTAGTAGCGGCAGGTGTTTTAGTTTCGCAGTCATAAATTGGACAGCCCTTTGGCGACAGTAACCATCCCCATACAGAAGACCACCTTGATGTAACAACATGTTTGATATTGTGTTTTAGTGAGCGAGTAAGAGATGCCTGAGCCCATTTCCGTATCCCTTATCCTTCATCCTACTAAGGTTGGCACCGAACTTGCAGTTGTATGGCGTAGCTTACGTTAATATTAATGGTAGCAACTTACCATCAAGTGGAGTAAAATTACTTAGATATATTTGTGCAAAGTACTGATGGGTATAAATTTTGTCACGCAGACAGGATTTCTGTGAAACTAACTCCTTGCTGAGGTGTTTCCATAAGAGTGTATACTGTAGGACCCTTCAAGGAAGTTTGCGTGCTGCTGACACGACAAGGATTATTGCTGCAATTCATTCTTGCTGAATCAGCAGAATGTATTCGAAGATTAATTAAATCTTAACTTCTTGAGTACGAAAACTTTTTTCTCTACTTCATCAGTTTTTATCCACAAATGAAATACGATTCTAACTTACGTATTCAATGTCACCAGCCGAGCTTTCTTTCCACTGTCAGGCCGGTCCACCTATTGCTACCGTCGCCTATAACACGAGCAACGATACAGCTGCTGCAAGAGTGCTGCCGACCATAGCAGAATTAAGGTTGAGTAAGAGATAGGTCAATCAATAATAGAAGGAATCAAGGAAGTGCATACCTTCCTAATGTGATCTAAATTAATCCTCTAGATATACAATAAACTCAGTAACTATTTGCACGGATTATAAAAACCAAAGAGTATTGCCATAAAAGAATATGTGTCAATGAAAACTAATCTTTATTAGCGAATATAAAATTATGATCTTAACTCTCTAAGCAGTAAGGGTCATTTTTGTTTGATTTAACTTCTGTGGTAAATCGTGTGCTTACTTTTCGCATGGTTATTTTTTATGTGTAATGGAGTGAGCTTATACACATTTTGCGCAGAGATGTACGCAATCTTCAGTTTCTGGGGGCGTTTATTTTGATAAGGGAATTTTTGAAATATTGCATCTTATTATTTTTTGTAAGAAGAGAATTTAGCTTTTCTGTGATTAGCAATTATTATTTTTGGGGCAATTCATTACTAGATTGATACCTTTCGAAGGATTATGATATGATCAGCAGATTAAGGGATTCACTGAGGCAAATGACATTTACTATAGAACTCGCTGGCGGCGGAGACAAGTCAACAGGCCTAGAAATGGTGTTTTTTTTTTGTTTTTACCATTAGAACATTACACAAAAAAATTTTTTTTATTAATACAATTTTTTAATCCGATATTAACTTATTAATAGGTACAGCATTCATATGCGCGCAATAAGCCATTTTCGAGAGAATTTTCAATAAAGGTCAAATTCTTCTTGTGTTCTAACTTTTTTTGTGGAGTTTCTACTACTTTAACGAAAATCCTAATTAATACAATTGGTTCTTCACATGTTTAAGTATAATATATATATTTTTCAAAGCAATTGTCTTGTCTATTTCTTGTAACATCTTCATTAAACAATGAATATTTTTAGTATTTTAGCGTTTGTCTCCCCCTTAAAAGGTTATTTTTTATGTTTTTAATAACAACCCGCTCTCGGCTTCGCGCGGTTGCAGTTTTCTCTGCAAATCTATCTATACATCTTATATATAAAAATGAATCCCTATTTCTCCTGGTCACGGCATCACGCGTGAACGGGTAGACCGATTTTAATTCGGTTTTCGTTAATGGAAAGAGGGATAAACGGGGAATGTTCATATATATAAAAATTGCACCCCGGGCGAAGCCGGGGACGGGTCGCCAGTAATATAATAAAATCGTAAACGAGCCGTGTCTGTACGCTAAATATTTTTTAAAAAAACTGTTTGTACACGTTGAACTTATGTTACCGAGGTCAAAAAAATACTTTTTACTATTTTTGTCTGTTTGTCTGTGCGTTGGTGCACGCTAATCTCTAAAACGGCTCAACCGATTTGAATGCGGTTTTGGTTTATTGTAGAAGGTTCCTGTAACATTTAGTTTCATTCCAATCGGTTGACAAACAAAAAAGTTACACTTTATTCCGAATACCACGCGTAAGAAGTCGCGGGCACAGCTAATCTTCTATATATATAAAAATGAATCCCCATTTCCCTTGGTCACGGCATCACGCGTGAACGGGTAGACCGATTTTAATTCGGTTTTCACCAATTGAAAGAGGGATAAACGGGTAATGTTTTAGTATATAAAAATTGCACGCCGGGCGAAGCCGGGGGCGGGCCGCTAGTATATTAATATAATATAAATAATTTGTGCACTTTGTACTTATATGTTATCGAGGTCAAAAAAACTGGTTTTAGAATTTTTGTCTCTTTGTCTGTTTATCTGTTTATCTGTATGTCTGTTTGTCCGTGCGTTTGTGCACGCTAATCTCAGTAACGGCTTTACCGATTTCAATAATGTTTTTACTGATGTATTGTAGCAAACTTTCCGTAACATTTAGTGTCTGTTTCATTCCAATTGGTTAACAAATAAAATAGTTACGCGCTATACCGAATACCACGCGTACGAAGTTGCGGGCTCAGCTAGTAAAAAAACCTTCTTGGTTTACGCTCTTTCCACTAGTGAAAACCGTATCGAAATCGGTTGCTGGGAAGAAGTTAGTGGAGAAATAGAAGATAGCGACTTCATTTTACAATTTAGATAACAGAAAATACTGAAAAATTATGAAATCCAAATAAAAATTCTAGTAAAAGTTTAAAAATATAGTGTGCGTTTCAGTGTAATAAACTGTGCAGCCTTTTTTTTTTGACGCGGAGAAATGTCGTTACGCATATACACACCGTCTGGGGAGACGGTGCGGTTATGTGGGACTCCCCTTCCTCATAGTGAGGTAGGGATACCCACTAAAACCCCGCGGCGGTCTTCCTCGGCGGTCAGGGTGGGTCCTGACATCGCATTAGCGCACCAAGTCCCGCCCCCGCTTTGTCCTTCTTGGTTACGGGGGACACCTCCTGGGGATGCGATAATTGCATCCCCTCGGATATGTCGGGGGATACAGTGCGCCCCCCAACACTCAGCAACACCCCAGACTACTAGGGGTGTTGTCCGGTCCCAAAAACTGTGCAGCCTGTGGGTAGTAGCAATTACCACCTTAAAGAAGATGACCCCGAAATCACAGCACGTGTGTTTGAGGAATTTCTTTAAACCACCTTTTTTCCATAACCTTTAGTGTTTTAATCCTTTTGTATTTAAATCCTTCGGTTTCGTTAACTATAGATTCGCCATGTTTAACCAAAAAAAATAGAAAATAGATAAAAATTATAATGCTAGAAAAAACCCCTAGTTAGTATGTAATCTGTGTAGGAGATGTCTGAACCCTTGGTTTGTGTAGATTAAAATGTAATAACATTCACAATCGACCCCGAATGGGACCATTCTATTTACATAACAAAGAGATATGCCTGTCTTTTGTAATAACATTAGCCATAATATCGGTTCATATCATACAATAATATTATTTGGAAGGTTATTTCACCGTTGCCTATGAATATTTTATTTTATCTATTGTCATATCGTTTCTAGACATATTTATGTACATTAGGAGGCCTTAAGATTTATTTGTTTGCTTTAAAAGAGTTCAAACGACTTTGAGAAGAGAAAAATAATTAGCTAAAAGAGAATATTAATTAACTTTTATCTTCAGAAGAGAAAATCCCATTAAAAATCTTTGAACAATCTGATACTATGTAAGGATGTTCAACACCTTTGAACATCCTTACGTAGTAGGTATAAATTGAAGTCTGTTTATCTGTATGTTCTCTAACTCCTCTTAAACCACTATACGGATTTTGATGTGAATTTCATTAATGGAAAAAGCAATAAAAGAGGAAGCAAACAAAAAGCAATACACATAACTATGTGCCCGTGGTTTCGCCGGCGTTGAAAAAAATAATATTAACGCCTTATTAAATATATGAGCAATGTACCTAACGCCTAACATATTTATTGCAGTTACAGCTTTGCCAGGCGTTAGGTGGTCCCTCTGGAACAGTAATTGGAACAGTAATCTGAATAAAAGGTACCCCATGTCCTTTCCTGCATCTCTGACAAAGTGTATGCAAAATTTCATGGTGATCGGCTCAGCGGTTTAGGCGTGTAAAGGGAAGAGACAGATTTACATATTTACTTACATATTTACATATTTACATATTTACTTATTTTCAGAAGAAAAAAAATCCTTACGAAGCCTGGAGCGAGTCACTAGTTATAACATATTAAAAAAAAAAAACATTTTTTCCGGACTTCTTAAAAATGGAAGTTGTGGTCTCATTACCTTGTGTCTCAAAGATTATTGACGGAGTTTTTTAAGAATAATGTTACACTATTTCGCACCTAAGACGTTTCCATTTTTACCTAAATACTTAATATTTTTCTATTTTTAGTCTCCAAAACGACACGAAAACGTTACGTCCGAACCGTTTAGTCATATTCGTGCAATCATAGAATTGTAAAACTAACCTTCTCATAAAATTATGTCATAACGCCTTTAAATTTGGCTTTTTTCCCACGTGTACACAACAACCTCTTTAAGTTTTCATTTATATACTTAGACTTGTGTGCCTCAAATATCGGATATGTACTCTACACTTACAGGACTAGCACTAAAGTTATTATTATCACCTATTCCATCAGTACAGTTTTGAACGCCTCATTGGAGCGGATCTTTAATAAAGCCTCGTTCATAAAACAGTCACACGTATAATGTAAGGAGATACGAAAGTATTAAAAATTACATCAATCTCTCTGAACCACTATTATGTCCCAAAATAAGCTTGCTCGGAAATGGCTTCATTATTTTAATGCTTTTCTGTTTGCACGCCGGCAATGTCCAAGAGGACAATAGAGTTTGCTGGATAGCTTTAAAGCTCAACCAACAAGATCAAAAGAAGATGACCCCCATTTTGTTTTATTGATACTGTCGATTCTATTCTGAATTAACAAATATTTTGCACATTTTTACATTTATTTAAAAGCCGTTACATAAAAAAAAATGAGTATTTCACATGAAGAAACGGATTTTACGCCACCCAGTTTAATTGAAGAGGCTAAGATATTATCTGAAAACTTATTACAGCAAAAGTCTAAAGAAAGACATGAAAAGGCGTACGAAGATTTCGTCAAATGGAAAACGGGAAAAGTGCGAATTCTTTTTCACAAAACCTTCTTTTATCATATTTCAATGATTTTAGAACAACAAAAATCCATCAACATTGTGGTGTGAACATTCAAAGCTGAAAACTACAATACGTCTAAAACAAAATGGGATTAAGTAAAGCTAATTACATTTTTGAAGCGAAATGGATTTATGCCTAAAAAAATCTGAAGTTTTATGTACGATTTGGAAACCATTTCCCTATCCACTCCTAATCCCTCATCCTTAATCCTACTGTAGTCGGCAGCGCACTTGCAGCAACTTTGGCGTTGCTTGTGTTATAGGCGACGGTAGCCACCTACCATCAAGTGGACCGTCAGCCTGTCTGTCGATCTTAAAATAAAAAAAAATAAAAAACAGTGAATCACTGTGAAACTTCAATTTGCTCTGTGTGTGCTCCTTTATTAAAACGTATGTTTGATGATCTCAATTTTTCATTTTAAAATAGTTTAAAATGAAACAATTATTTAAAATCAGTTAAATCGTTTTTTTTTAATTCAAATAAAAACAAACGTCAAGTCTTCAGTTGGATGCGAAGAGCAGAAGACCGTGTGTGGTGGCGAACCTTTAAAGAGGTCTGTATCCAACAGGGAAGAGCAGAAGACCGTGTGTGGTGGCGAACCTTTAAAGAGGTCTGTATCCAACAGGGAAGAGCAGAAGACCGTGTGTGGTGGCGAACCTTTAAAGAGGTCTGTATCCAACAGGGAAGAGCAGAAGACCGTGTGTGGTGGCGAACCTTTAAAGAGGTCTGTATCCAACAGGGAAGAGATGCAGGCCGATGATGATATTTAGGTTGAACGTCAACTATATTGAACGCCATATTATTTGATGCTCTAAAATGTAATCGTTTTTTTTAATACTAGCTACCCGCCCCCGGCTCCGCCCGTGGTGCAATTTTTATATATATGAACATTCCCCGTTTATCCCTCTTTCCATTAGTGAAAACGGAATTAAAATCGGTCTACCCGTTCGAAAGTTACGAGCGTACATACATTTCGAAGATCCATTTTTATTTATATAGATATGTATGTAGTTTGGTTTAAACTGATAATAATTCTTTAATCCATACATTAACTATTTAGCTAGAGAGAATGAAATGGAATTTGGTATTCTCATTTGCATGATTTCACGAATATTCTGATGGCTGCTAAATTGACAAAGTACCTCTGGCCTCAACAGCTTAGTGCATCATTATTTTATTGAATTTACCGGTCGATCTAAGCTTAATCTTTAGATTATAATCAATACTTGTTCTGCAACAGATATGTGATTTCATTTTCTCTACGCATTAACATTACTAATGTCCCTCTATGGGCTATTGCTTAGCGGCAGTTTATGGTTTTCTCACTGTGTTTAAGAGGTGTTTACTTCCTCTAAACGCAACGAGAAAACACCATCACACGTCTATGGTTAATATAAATGTTTTTTAATGTAAAGATCGTCAGACAGGTCATTTTATTTAAATTTCTAAATAAAATTTATCCAACTAGGATTAAACTAACAACTTAATTCTATGTTAGCAGTTACACGCTTCGATTACTCAGAACACGAACCATACAACAGTGGCTCAAGTACTGACAGTCAAGATGCAGTTGAAGTTAGCTCGAACCCTACGCACCAGGGATGCACATCACTCTCGCATGGTCGTATAGGAACAGGCGACCCGTGAATCGGCGTACATGCCCGATGTTACAAACCGGGACAGCATCGTCAGCACCCTAAATTCATCGTTATCTACACTAATATTATAAAGCTGAAGAGTTTGTTTGTTTGTTTGAACGCGCTAATCCCAGGAACTACTGCTTCGAATTGAAAAATTATTTTTGTTTTGAATAGTCCATTTATCTAGGAAGGCTATATGCTATATAACATCACGCTACGATAAGTAGTATTATATATAAGCAGTGTCCAGTACCGCGCGCCCCATGCGCACGCCGCCGCCCCGTATGGACCCCAGCGAAGCGTGGCCAAGTTCAGCTAGTACTGAATAAAATAATAATGAATGAATAGGGTCAATGAATTTTACACATTGAAATCGCTTACTGTGAAATTAAATAAAGAGTATATTCATGACCAGATAAGTTGCTGAAAAAGTAGCACCTGTTATTCACATAATTTTATTAATTTTACCCGTGAATGTGCAAACTACAAAGTATACCGAAGCATGGTAAGTATAAAATGTGTAAAGAAATAAGTAATGGCATGGCACACAATGGTTTTTTGAAGTCATAAAATTGGCAAATTATGTGGTTATGGTAATCACCCTTACAGAAGAACACCATGAATATCAGCATGCGGGCTGTTATTTTACTGTGTGCAAGGAATCGATATCGGAGCCCATTGCTAAAACGAATCTCTGCAAGACGACATGTAGGTATACTTACACTGGTGAAATTACTAAAGACATGGTTGATAATTTCATCTGCGATAAAATACTGCTTTAACCGTGGCCTTGACCATCCAGTCAAAGACGAGTGTAAGGTGATATAATAGTGTCTATAATGAGTTACTCACCGACAGCCGAAGTGCCGAGTTAATTACCGGCGACACATGCTGTCTGACTGTGTTCCTAATTAATGCTGCATTATTCATATACCAAACTAAATACTGGTGATTGATGTGCCCTGAGAATTGAATATTAAGTCTTCTATAGTGCTAGAGTAATTCTATTAAAGCATCCAGATGTCATTATTGCGACAAGCTCCTTACAATTAATTAATTTTCGGTATCTAGTTAACGGACCAGTGTTCTAGACACATAAAGTATATTATAATACCTATTTTATATCTTCGCACTTTGTACTCGTTACCTATAACGATATGAATGAATAAAAAAGTTTTGTTATGTTTGTTGAGTTATTGTGTTTCTGTTAGCACATTAGTGCAAAAGAGCAGGTGTATATTTAATGTGTTAAGGAAATTACATGCATTGATGTAAGACACCATAATTCCGATTGAGAGTTAATGATACTCCCATTGCGAAGCCTAAACGAATTTTATTCTCAAAGAACAAAATGGTCTTTTTGGTAGTATGTAGTTGCAAATTTTAAGGCTTCTAAATGTTACTTGTTTGCTTGCTTTAAGGTTGGTTATGCGGGACATTTTATAAAAGTGGACTGTATTTTTCGTTGGTGGTACGTGTAATCAAAGGACGAGGAAATGAAGGAAGTCCGTCATTTACCTCTTTGCTTGGTCCCCCAGCGGCAAAGACTGCAACGGGCCCGTCACATAGAGTCCAGAAGCTCCAGCACTTCACCACTTCAATGGTTACACTTGCGGAGCGGGAAGCGTGACCATTAGTGGATGAGATAAATTCATATCTCGTAAGTCGAGTTCGGCGGATGATCTAAGCGTATTATTGTCGCGATGTTTCTCTTAGACTCGTTGCGGTTTCATAAAATGGCCGGTCGCGCGGCTTGCGGTAGTGACAGACATTTGGATAGATATATATGGTGGGAGTGAGACAGCACATACCATAGGGAACTACTATTAATTAATTTAAATTGACAATTGGCATCAACAAAGGCTATTTACCTACTTGCTAAATGTAGCAAAGAGTCCTTTTCCTTTAGTTCCATGAAATTTCTTTGTCGCACAGTAAATTATAATCAAATTAGCTCCTAGCATCCTTTGGCACAGCGTTGCTGAGTCACCAATTAAAATCTAATGGAGAGCTAGACTTACTATCGATACATTTGACGCTCAAGTTATGGTTATGATGTGTGCTTACAAAGATCGTCACGCAGACTGACGGTCCACTTATCGGTAGGTACATTTATAAAAGCTATTGGAGCTCCAAAAGCGATGTCAACCTCGATTCGATAAAGATAGGGGAATTGGGACTGACATTCCTTACTTAGGTACTCATCAAAACCAAAGTTACAGAAAACTTCTTGGCAAACTTGCAACTTGCCAACATTTTACTTTGCCCACTTTGAAAGAATATGAGATTGTATTACAAGACCTTAAAATCTCACATATTGGGGCTACAATATAATTAGATGTTCGTCTAAGTACCAAATGCTCCAAATTACTTAAATGTTCGCCTCATCTGATATTAATATATCAGTTCATTGATAATTAAGCATCGAAATATCGAGACTAGATCAAAATAAGATGAACCCTAAAGCTTAGGCTGTAGAGTTGATAATTGGATACGTTCCCTCACAAATCAGGTACACGTAAACGCTCTATGATTAATTGATTACGATACGAGGGAATATTACGCGAGGAAGTATAACTAATGTAATTATCTAGTATTACTATATTATGTTATTTTACTTAGGAGCTTAAATATTGAACAAGTCATTAATTTGTAGAAATGTAGACATAATATTCATGTTACCTATATGTATGCATATTAGGAAGGCACAATCTACGAGAACCATCGCTGCGGTGATGGCGAGATGGTATTTACATTAAGGGATTCACTGAGGCAAATGACATTTACTATAGAACTCGCTGGCGGCGGATCCAATTCAACAGGCCTAGAAATGGTGTTTTTTTGTTTTTACCATTAGAACATTACACAAAATTTTTTTTTTTATTAATACAATTTTTTAATCTGATTTTAACTTATTAATAGGTACAGGATTCATATGCGTGCAATAATATAAGCCGTTTTCGAGAGAATTTTCAATAAAGGTCAAATTCTTCTTGTGTTCTAACTTTTTTTGTGGAGTTTCTATTACTTTAACGAAAATTCTAATTAATACAATTGGTTCTTCACATGTTTAAGTATAATATATATTTTTTTCAAAGCAATTGTTTCTTTTTTATTTCTTGTAACATCTTCAGCGTTTGTCTCCCCCTTAAAATGCAACCAGAATATTATTAAAATATTTATTAATTTAACTAAATTTTACAAAAATAAAAACTAGTTTGAGATCTCCCTTTAAGGCGAGGACTAAGTTTATTTTCGTAAAATAAAAACTTGATAAATATACCAAGCATTATAGACTATATTTAAAAAAGTTTGAATAAGGGCAGAGAAAAAAAAATTAGTAAATTACTGCCCATAAAAAAGACTTTCTCGTCACAGTAATAAAAATTTTCAGCGACAACTACATTATTTTTTAAGCTTTTTAATTAACTCAAGTTCCGTACTAAAGTTTTAAACCGGCTACTTTTATTTAATTTTTCATATTTTACGCAATATTTAAGAAAAACCTTAAAATATTAAATCTGTTCGGTTGTCTCCGAGAAGCTACAAAAATTTGTAGCTATTTGGTTTTTGTTTTTTTGAGCAAAAAAAAAGGCTGCTCAAAAAAGGCTGCTTCGGTCTGATGTAGTCCTTGTCTTAAGTGTAAAACCAAATGTTTTACATTGAAACACCTGGCTAGAACATTTAGCTCCTACATAGCTATATTGATTTATTAAACCAAGTATATTTAAATTTTCAACAACGATTATTATGCTTTTGTCAACGTGGTGTAATAAAACCAATACCTTCTTTGAAAGAGGGGAAGCAGAACCTCAGACTCTTACACGTATTGTAAGAGCTAGCACGTCGCTCGCGTCGTGAGAGAACTTTGGGTTTTCTTGTATAAAGGTATCCACTTGATGTTAATAAAGGTTGTAATTATGCTCCCTACCTTGGATAGGACAGGTTAAGAAATATGCCTTCATATTTTGCAAGACCCGCCCATGCGCAATTAGGGAACTTAAGTAAGCGTAGGTAATATCTATAAGTAGAATATAATAAAATCATAAAAGAGCCGTGTCTATGTACAATAAAGATTTTTTCAAAAAAAACAATAATTTGTACACGTTGTACTTATGTTACCGAAATTAAAAAAATGTTTTTAGAATTTTTGTCTGTTTGTCTGTACGTTTGTACACGACAATCTCCAAAACGGCTTAACTAATTTGAATGCGGTTTTCACTTTTATATTGTAGCAAGCTTCCCATAACGTTTAGTGTTTGTTTCATTCCAATCGGTTTACTGACAAAAAAGTTACCCGCTATACCGATTACCACGCATACGAAGTTGCGGGCTCAGCTAAATTTATTTATGGAATAAGCCATTGAAATAGTTCAAACAGGACCTACGTTGTACGCCGAACACAATATTTTTTGCCTTAACTTTGGTCTGGAACAATAACAGTGTTTTGTCGTTGTCATTTAGCGCTGAAGTCTATAAGTACGTTTGTACACGATAATCTCCAAAACGGCTTAACTGATTTGAATGCGGTTTTCACTTTTATATTGTAGCAAGCTTCCCATAACGTTTAGTGTTTGTTTCATTCCAATCGGTTTACTGACAAAAAAGTTACCCGCTATACCGATTACCACGCATACGAAGTTGCGGGCTCAGCTAAATTTATTTATGGAATAAGCCATTGAAATAGTTCAAACAGGACCTACGTTGTACGCCGAACACAATATTTTTTGCCTTAACTTTGGTCTGGAACAATAACAGTGTTTTGTCATTGTCATTTAGCGCTGAAGTCTATAAGTACGTTTGTACACGATAATCTCCAAAACGGCTTAACTGATTTGAATGCGGTTTTCACTTTTATATTGTAGCAAGCTTCCCATAACGTTTAGTGTTTGTTTCATTCCAATCGGTTTACTGACAAAAAAGTTACCCGCTATACCGATTACCACGCATACGAAGTTGCGGGCTCAGCTAAATTTATTTATGGAATAAGCCATTGAAATAGTTCAAACAGGACCTACGTTGTACGCCGAACACAATATTTTTTGCCTTAACTTTGGTCTGGAACAATAACAGTGTTTTGTCGTTGTCATTTAGCGCTGAAGTCTATAAGTACGTTTGTACACGATAATCTCCAAAACGGCTTAACTGATTTGAATGCGGTTTTCACTTTTATATTGTAGCAAGCTTCCCATAACGTTTAGTGTTTGTTTCATTCCAATCGGTTTACTGACAAAAAAGTTACCCGCTATACCGATTACCACGCATACGAAGTTGCGGGCTCAGCTAAATTTATTTATGGAATAAGCCATTGAAATAGTTCAAACAGGACCTACGTTGTACGCCGAACACAATATTTTTTGCCTTAACTTTGGTCTGGAACAATAACAGTGTTTTGTCGTTGTCATTTAGCGCTGAAGTCTATAAGTACGTTTGTACACGATAATCTCCAAAACGGCTTAACTGATTTGAATGCGGTTTTCACTTTTATATTGTAGCAAGCTTCCCATAACGTTTAGTGTTTGTTTCATTCCAATCGGTTTACTGACAAAAAAGTTACCCGCTATACCGATTACCACGCATACGAAGTTGCGGGCTCAGCTAAATTTATTTATGGAATAAGCCATTGAAATAGTTCAAACAGGACCTACGTTGTACGCCGAACACAATATTTTTTGCCTTAACTTTGGTCTGGAACAATAACAGTGTTTTGTCATTGTCATTTAGCGCTGAAGTCTATAAGTACGTTTGTACACGATAATCTCCAAAACGGCTTAACTGATTTGAATGCGGTTTTCACTTTTATATTGTAGCAAGCTTCCCATAACGTTTAGTGTTTGTTTCATTCCAATCGGTTTACTGACAAAAAAGTTACCCGCTATACCGATTACCACGCATACGAAGTTGCGGGCTCAGCTAAATTTATTTATGGAATAAGCCATTGAAATAGTTCAAACAGGACCTACGTTGTACGCCGAACACAATATTTTTTGCCTTAACTTTGGTCTGGAACAATAACAGTGTTTTGTCGTTGTCATTTAGCGCTGAAGTCTATAAGTACGTTTGTACACGATAATCTCCAAAACGGCTTAACTGATTTGAATGCGGTTTTCACTTTTATATTGTAGCAAGCTTCCCATAACGTTTAGTGTTTGTTTCATTCCAATCGGTTTACTGACAAAAAAGTTACCCGCTATACCGATTACCACGCATACGAAGTTGCGGGCTCAGCTAAATTTATTTATGGAATAAGCCATTGAAATAGTTCAAACAGGACCTACGTTGTACGCCGAACACAATATTTTTTGCCTTAACTTTGGTCTGGAACAATAACAGTGTTTTGTCATTGTCATTTAGCGCTGAAGTCTATAAGTACGTTTGTACACGATAATCTCCAAAACGGCTTAACTGATTTGAATGCGGTTTTCACTTTTATATTGTAGCAAGCTTCCCATAACGTTTAGTGTTTGTTTCATTCCAATCGGTTTACTGACAAAAAAGTTACCCGCTATACCGATTACCACGCATACGAAGTTGCGGGCTCAGCTAAATTTATTTATGGAATAAGCCATTGAAATAGTTCAAACAGGACCTACGTTGTACGCCGAACACAATATTTTTTGCCTTAACTTTGGTCTGGAACAATAACAGTGTTTTGTCATTGTCATTTAGCGCTGAAGTCTATAAGTACGTTTGTACACGATAATCTCCAAAACGGCTTAACTGATTTGAATGCGGTTTTCACTTTTATATTGTAGCAAGCTTCCCATAACGTTTAGTGTTTGTTTCATTCCAATCGGTTTACTGACAAAAAAGTTACCCGCTATACCGAATACCACGCATACGAAGTTGCGGGCTCAGCTAAATTTATTTATGGAATAAGCCATTGAAATAGTTCAAACAGGACCTACGTTGTACGCCGAACACAATATTTTTTGCCTTAACTTTGGTCTGGAACAATAACAGTGTTTTGTCATTGTCATTTAGCGCTGAAGTCTATAAGTACGTTTGTACACGATAATCTCCAAAACGGCTTAACTGATTTGAATGCGGTTTTCACTTTTATATTGTAGCAAGCTTCCCATAACGTTTAGTGTTTGTTTCATTCCAATCGGTTTACTGACAAAAAAGTTACCCGCTATACCGATTACCACGCATACGAAGTTGCGGGATCAGCTAAATTTATTTATGGAATAAGCCATTGAAATAGTTCAAACAGGACCTACGTTGTACGCCGAACACAATATTTTTTGCCTTAACTTTGGTCTGGAACAATAACAGTGTTTTGTCATTGTCATTTAGCGCTGAAGTCTATAAGTACGTTTGTACACGATAATCTCCAAAACGGCTTAACTGATTTGAATGCGGTTTTCACTTTTATATTGTAGCAAGCTTCCCATAACGTTTAGTGTTTGTTTCATTCCAATCGGTTTACTGACAAAAAAGTTACCCGCTATACCGAATACCACGCATACGAAGTTGCGGGCTCAGCTAAATTTATTTATGGAATAAGCCATTGAAATAGTTCAAACAGGACCTACGTTGTACGCCGAACACAATATTTTTTGCCTTAACTTTGGTCTGGAACAATAACAGTGTTTTGTTATTGTCATTTAGCGCTTTAAGATAACACAAGTCTAGTGCTTACTTTGGGAGGTATAATATAATTGGTGTGTTTAGTCTTGGAGATTTGATGATTTGAGAATCATTGCTCTACTTTACTATTTTTGTATGTTAGAAATGTTTTATTTATTTAATTATTTTTATTTATTATAAACTTTATGTAAATACATTCTCGTACAAAAGGCAGAAATTTCCTGATATGGCTTTTAAACAAGATCAGGGTAGAAACGTTTAGTATATCGTTGGGTAAGGCAGAGACGAATGGCCTGAAAAGTAAAAGATTTACCTATACATAATGTTAGTATGAATCATACATATATCTATGCGTAATCTGTTATTTTTATTCTCCTTTGTGTGTGTTGTGTTGGTGTGAAAAAAAAAATTCCGGAGATCACCTTTCGCATATTAACAAACCACAAAATCAGCTCTCTCTCTCTCTCCCCCTCTCTTTCTCTCTCTCACTCACTCAATCTTTATTATATAGTATAGTAGTAATTATATTCTACAAGATGATAATATGTTCTTAAATTATTGTATACACGTTAGCACAAACCTAGAATCTAGAACTATAAGAGATAAAACTGATGACAAGATAGTTACATATATATATATATATATTTTTACTATAGATGGGTTTGCTCTTGACCAGCATCTATCCATGTAGGAAGGATGAGGCCGAAGATGGAGCGAGGTCACCCAGAAGATGCCTATTCACTCGAACCTTGAAAAGATTTGGGTTATATGAGCTCGGAAACACAGACGCCGGCCGGGTACTTACACATAATATAGTGCAGTCAGAGAGAGGGACACCAAAAATCGTTTTGTATGTCTTACAAATTCCTGGAAGAGCATAAAATCATTGCTCGCTAATCATAAGAGTGCTTACGTAACATATCTAACAATTTTTTTATTTATTTTTGTTGTATTGGATGCATTATTAAAAAAAAAACCGGACAAGTGCGAGCTGAACTCGCGTGAAGAGGGTTCCGTACGATGTTACCTATCCGCACAATATTGAGTGATTTACCATGTTATTTTAATATCATGGACTTCTTATAGGTTTTCCTAAAATCTATAAGTAGAAAACTAATTTCTGTATTTTTTTCAAAATTTTAGGTTCAGTAGTTTCGGAGATAGGGGGGGGGATGGTCAATTTTCGTCTACTTGGAAACTATTTATTTTAAAATTACAAAAAAAATACATTTAAGATCTTCACAACAAGAACTTCCATTTGATATGTCACACGATGCAGTTTTCAAAAATTTTTTTTTAATTTTCCGCCTTCCCCCCAAAAATGACCTCCCATATACAGATTTCATCTATTCACGTCACACCTCTGCGTTTGGGTCACAGAAATTGATATGTGTACCAAATTTCAATTTAATCGGTTTAGTAGATTCCGAGGTAATTGACTGTGAGCGACGGACAGACGGACACACTAGTGATCCTATAAGGGTTCCGTTTTTTTATTCGGACGTACGGAACCCTAAAAACAATCTACATAAAATCACCGTCGGTTTCTATCTGTTGCTCCGCTACCTTTTTCTAAAGCACTCAATGGATTTTGATACGGTTTTCACTAATAGAAAGCGATAACCGAGGAAGAAAAATTATATATTTCCTACTATATATATATATATATATATATCTCGGTGGAAATTCGGCGTCCGATATGTACTACAGTTGCATTTAATCTGGCTTCCACCAACTTTTGACGTCCATATACGGACGCCAGATAGACAAAAGCCGTTACAATGACCGTTGATCCCATTGCATAGCCCTGGAGAAAAATCGATGGAAGCGATTTTTGTCGGGATTTGGCTGATGTTGAATAATTATAGTTCCGCGAGTTGCCACTAGAGGCGTTGCTTAGAAATTATACATCGGGTACAGTATATTTTTAATGTAAAATTACGATTACATGACGTCCAAACACTATCAATAAAAAAAAATATGCTTTATTGTTGTTGTATTAAAATACGTTTTGGATTATTCTGTTTTTCAAGATCACAAGAGGCCCATCAGGGGCACGGGACATGGATGTTAACCGCGTTCATTTCATACGACATTTACTTCATTTCTCTCGCACGCTTCGTTTTAGTGGGCAGGTATCAGACGTCCGGACGCCATTTCATAAAGTTATACAATATATAGAATTTCATCAAATTATAACAGCAAATAACATGAGGAAAAGTACAAGAAGTCAAAGAATATTGAATATGGTTTTGGACAAAAGTAAGTATACATAATATAATTTTAAAACTCTTTATTTTCGTTAAATTTTATTATGTCAATTTTATTACGATAATTTTAAGTTAATTGTAGTGTGTTTTCTGACTTTTAAGACCAAATGAGTAACTTTTAACTAAGTACCTATATAGTAGGTATTGGTTTTAAACTACATAACACAATTACTTTCCAAAGAGGGTTATATTACATGACAATATTTTAAAATGTTTTATTAAATGTTACTTGTTTATAATGATATTGGACACAAATACATGCATAATAAATAAGTACTTATTATTGATCTTTCAACCCTTCGTAATTGTATAATGTGTTGAAGTATAGTGTACTTACCTAATTTTTATTTAATTTTATTATAAACTTGTTTTTTGTTACATTTAATTTAATTAAAAGTTATCCAATTTAAAGTGTATTTTAATGAAGTTTTTATAAAAGAATTATTGTTAATGAAAAAGGAACAATATGCGTATTCCAACATTTATTTGTTTTTCAGAATCAAATGCGGTTACTTCAACGCAAAGTATTGATGACCTAATGGAAATAGATCAACATTCCCTTATTAATGAGGTAATTATTTTAATTATTGCACTCGACTGAGAAATAGCGGATCATAGTTTTGGGCAAATTTAATAAATTATGTGTCGGGTTGTCATTCTATAATACCTATTTCAATTAGTTATCTATGTAAGTGCATTCAACGTATTATTACATTATAATATCTACATTTTTCAGGAATATTCTTCAGAGTCGTACATACCCTCCGACACAGTTAGTAGCAGTTCAAATAGTGAAGATATACTATCTGATAAACAGGTACGTATTGTCGTCTCATTTTAAACTATTTTTCCCATTAGGTCATAATATATTATATAAACTAAATCATAATATATTATATAAAGTTGATCATTGTACATAAAAAAAAACCTATACATAATTGAGTAAAAGTATCTAAATATATAACATTTGAAACATTTTCTGATCAACTGTACGTTAGAGATGACTAATAACTAATAGCGAATGTGGTAAAAAGGGACGTGATCAAATCCGTCTTCTGTTAAGGGGTGGTTATTGCCGCCAAATGGGCTATCCAAATGACTGCAAAAGCAGTGTGCCCTGTCACTACTTGCTAGAACCAGACCAGAGCCAACTTTGAAAAGTTCAATTCCAAAGTTAGCTCTTTCAGGAATCGAACTAGGGAACACTCTGACAAGTCGCTAAGCACCTTAACCACTTCTTGTTTAGTTGGTTTCTTATTCAGTTCAGAAATGGTTTTATGTTCAAAATTTCTTATAATATTTTGTATAATTCTAATTAACTAAAATATTTTTGCTTTTCAGGAACAGAATGAAACACCTGAGAAATTACAAGAATATCAGCAGACAAATAAATCTATTTCAATTTCACCGATCAGTAATATAAGCACATTATCGATAAACAATTCAATATTAGATTTACTCTCGACTGATGCTGGTCTTTCTACATCCGATTTAATAAATAAATCCAAACCGGAAGCTAGTTGTAGCACTTTAAATGACAATTTGTCTACAAATGAAACCTCAAACATTGAGGTAAAAAAAAGAGTCCGTTCTAAGGATTTTTGCTTTTACTGCGAATCATTGGTGTTAAATTTTGCTAGACATCTTTTTAGAAACCATATATTAGAAACTGAAGTACAAAAAATTTTGTCAAAACCAAAAAATAGCAAAGATAGAAAGGATCTCCTAACGAAATTACGAAAAAAGGGCAATTATATCCAAAATGCTCAAAACTGTATAAAACCAATGAAAAAAACGCGATTCTCTGGCAATGGAGATTATTTACCGTGCACAAGCTGTTTGGGTTTTTATAAAAGACGTAACTTATGGAAACATCGAAAATATTGTGCAAAAAATGATAAAAACAGCTCTGCTCAAAGTAATGCACAAAATTTCTTGGTTCGGAATTTGGATGTAGATACAAAATTGAGAGAATTGATATTTCCTCATATGAGAGCAGACAGCATATCCTTGGTAGCAAAGACAGATAATTTAATCTGCGCATTTGGATCACAGTATTTAAAAATTCACAGAGAAAAACATTTTCAGGCTGTAACGTCTAGAAAAATGAGGGAAGTAGCTAAGTTATTAATTGAATTAAGGAAGAAGGAACCTCAAATCAAAAATCTATTTGATGCGTTGAAACCTCAATACTATGATTTATTGGTAAATTCAACAAAACTCGTAGCAAAATACGATCTAGAAAAAAATGTTTACGAATCACCTACATATGCTATGAATATAAGCACATCAATAAAAAACTGCTGCAATATAGCTATGATGCAAACGCTGAAGCAAAAACAATCTGTACAGACAGCCGAAATAAAGGCGGATTTAAAAACCTTAATTGAACTCATTGAAGCCAATTGGAGGTTTGATGTGTCATCACAAGCAGCTGATGACCTAAACCTAAAGAAATGGAACAAAATAACCATAGTACCTCTGGCCACTGATCTTAGACTGTTAAAAAATTATTTATGTAAAATATCTAAAATAGCAACAGATAGTTTAAAAAAAAATAATTACGATGTAGAGGCATACAAAAATTTACTAGAATCCATTTATTGTCGTGTCCTATTGCTCAATAGAAGAAGGCCTGGTGAATTACAAAGACTGTTAATTGATACTTATGATAACACAGAAGACAAAGGAAATAAATATGAAGAATTTGACCGCGCTCTTTCAACAACTGAAAAAATTTTAATTCATAAATTTAAACGAGTAGTTATACGGGGGAAAAGAGGTCGTGGTGTTGCGGTTTTATTCAGCTTGGATGTGCAAATGGATATTAATACTTTAAAATCAGTTCGAGATAAATATATACTAAAATCCAATCGTTTTCTGTTCGCCAAACCAAATTGTAACACTCCAATTTACGGATACAAAGTTATCGAGAAACATGCTAAGTTATGTGGCGCCAAGAATCCAAAAGCAATTACCTCAACAAGATTGCGTAAACACCTAGCGACTCTAACTCAAATATTTAATATGAATGATGGCGATATTGAACAATTAGCAAATTTTATGGGTCATACTTCAGCCGTTCATAAAAATTCTTATCGTTTGCCAGATGACGTCTACCAAACGGCAAAACTTTCAAAATTACTACTATTGATGGAAGATGGCAAAGCTGATGAATACAAAGGAAAAAGTCTTGACAATATTGATTTAGATATGGATGAAGAAATTTTAGGAGAAAACCTTGAAAATGACGATTTATTAGATAATGTGGACGTAGATTTAAAACTATTAAACTCAAACTTATCCCAGACCAACACTACTTCTATCTCCCACCAAAGTGATATTTTGAAGGATGTATCCAATACAAATCAAACGAAGAAAAAAAAGAAACGAATTTTGGTACCATGGTCTCAACTACAGAAAGAAGTTGTTTTAAAATACTTTGATAAACATATTACGTGTAGAAAACCACCCAAACGACACGAGTGTGAGACCTTAATAGAACGAAATAGTAAACTATTACAAAACAAAGATTGGATGAAAATAAAGGTTTTTGTACAAAACATTTACTCAAAAAATAAATAAATACCTAATTACTTTTAAGTGGTCAACATTAATATTTATTGTTTGTTTTGATTATGACCGTGTTACCTTTGAAATGGTCCCTTACTTTTAATCCTGTGCGTTTATTATGTGTTAATTTATATTTTATTACGTTTACTAAGATTGCGTCAATTTATATTGTGTAGGTAATTAGTTTACTGAACAATTTTATTCATTGTAAGTGTGTTAGGTTTTTATTATTAATTTTTGACAATTAGTTACTATAATGTGTAGGTGTATTAATTTCGATTTTAATTTGTAGTTTATTCGACCTATTGAATTAGTTTGATTATGACCGTGTTACATTTGAAATGATACTTTTGAAATCCTGTGCATTTACTATGTGTCATTGCGTTTACTATGACTACGTCAATTTATATTGTGTAATTAGTTTATTAAACAATTTTATTTATTGTAAGCGTGTTAGGTTTTAGTATTAATTTTTAATATTTACTTACTATGTGTAGGATTATAATTTCGATTTTTATTTGTAGTTTATTCGACCTATTGAATTAGTTATGAGCCTATTGTTTTGATTATGACCGTGTTACTTTTGAAATGATACCTTAACTTTAATCCTGTGCATTTACTATGTGTCATTGCGTTTACTATGACTACGTCAATTTATATTGTGTAATTAGTTTATTAAACAATTTTATTTATTGTAAGCGTGTTAGGTTTTAGTATTAATTTTTGATATTTACTTACTATGTGTAGGATTATAATTTCGATTTTTATTTGTAGTTTATTCGATCTATTGAATTAATTATGAGCCTATTGTTTTGATTATGACCGTGTTACTTTTGAAATGATACCTTAACTTTAATCCTGTGCATTTACTATGTGTCATTGCGTTTACTATGACTACGTCAATTTATATTGTGTAATTAGTTTATTAAACAATTTTATTTATTGTAAGCGTGTTAGGTTTTAGTATTAATTTTTAATATTTACTTACTATGTGTAGGATTATAATTTCGATTTTTATTTGTAGTTTATTCGACCTATTGAATTAGTTATGAGCCTATTGTTTTGATTATGACCGTGTTACTTTTGAAATGATACCTTAACTTTAATCCTGTGCATTTACTATGTGTCATTGCGTTTACTATGACTACGTCAATTTATATTGTGTAATTAGTTTATTAAACAATTTTATTTATTGTAAGCGTGTTAGGTTTTAGTATTAATTTTTGATATTTACTTACTATCTGTAGGATTATAATTTCGATTTTTATTTGTAGTTTATTCGATCTATTGAATTAATTATGAGCCTATTGTTTTGATTATGACCGTGTTACTTTTGAAATGATACCTTAACTTTAATCCTGTGCATTTACTATGTGTCATTGCGTTTACTATGACTACGTCAATTTATATTGTGTAATTAGTTTATTAAACAATTTTATTTATTGTAAGCTTGTTAGGTTTTAGTATTAATTTTTGATATTTACTTACTATGTGTAGGATTATAATTTCGATTTTTATTTGTAGTTTATTCGACCTATTGAATTAGTTATGAGCCTATTGTTTTGATTATGACCGTGTTACTTTTGAAATGATACCTTAACTTTAATCCTGTGCATTTACTATGTGTCATTGCGTTTACTATGACTACGTCAATTTATGTTGTGTAATTAGTTTATTAAACAATTTTATTTATTGTAAGCTTGTTAGGTTTTAGTATTAATTTTTGATATTTACTTACTATGTGTAGGATTATAATTTCGATTTTTATTTGTAGTTTATTCGACCTATTGAATTAGTTATGAACGTGTTAATTTTGATAACGTCTTTTCATTTCTTTTGTACACCTCCTTTATTTAACCGTTTACATTTTTAATTATAAGCCTTAATGTCAGTTTTAAGTGTTAGTTTAGTTACTTATTATATTTACTAGGTTTAATTCTATAATACAAAGATTGAGAAAAACAAACAAATATGAGTTTTTTTTTTGAAATATTATATAGAAATTCTATAACTATTTAATTGTTATAAAAGTTAACAAATATTGAAATTACTATGTCTCTTTTTAATAACTATTTAGTGGTGGCAGTCAAAATTTTGGTTTCCACAGTCAAAAACGGATTATTATAAACCACTCCTTGGTAAACATATTGAAATATCAGCAAATCTGCTTTTGTGTTTCGGCGCGTGAGTAACCTTACCTCATCCAATCAAAGTCAGCTGCGCATTCGCATCCTTCTGACATCACTTGTGCATAACTTTTTAGCCACCTAACTTAAAAGGAACCGAGCTTTCATGCCAACCAAACATTATAAAGTGGCAATAGTAAATTATTAATAATACCAAATTTTTAATAATTCATATTTTTCTCCAATAAAAAAAAATTAGGATCTAACTTATTAGGTTTTAACTTATTATATTAATTTTTATTATGCTTTCAATGTCATTAACTTAGTAGCCTAGTCTGGCGGCACTAATCATCTAAGAATTGTATCCGTGAAATAAGAGTAGTGTGCTCTTATGTTTCGTTGGATAAGAAAGGGATCCCAGAACTCATTTCCCTAATAAAAAATTTACCATTTAACTTAAATTTATTTTCTTCGAACTGACTGAACAAAATATTCAATTAACCAAATAAGTACTAATTTTGCTAATCCAAATATCCATTTTAGAAGTAGGCATCAAAACCGTTCCTGCAATATCCACGAAATAAATTATTCAGCAATACCCTACTGTATTGTATAACGTGACTTTATCTATGCATGCAGTACAGGCAAAGCCACTCATTTATTTGTTTTATTTATTTTATTTTAGGGAATTTTAGGTTATACAATTATAAAACCTGTTGTTTCGTTTATAGCACACGTTGAAGTGTTCCCATGTTATTTTTAACAAATAATAACTAAAAAAATGTCCGACTTTAACCGAAAAATATAAACAACAGCTCTTTTATATCTAATCTACATTTTGTATTTGTTTTATTTGTAATGTTGTAAAATGTAATAAATTTATAAATGATTATAAAATAACTGAAATATAAAATATTTAATATACCTATACCATTGTTAGATAAGAGACGTTTTAAAGGCAGCTTTATGAAAGGATGCCAGTTGTGTTTAGATTTACACTAAGTTATACGCGTCATATACGCGGAAGCCAAATATATCTTTAAATAAAAGAGGGTTCAGATTTCCTTCAGATAGTATGAAGATTCCAAAAAAATGTATATACCCAAAAATACAAATTCCACTATTTCTTTGCTCACACATTATTTTATCTTCAAAAAATACCTTAGTATTCATAGAGTATTTGAAATAGCGTGCTGCAGAAGTAGTGGATGCTATAACTGTGTATTTCGAAAAGACGCCAAATGTATCTCAGGATGTATATATATCCCATTTCCTTATCCCCTCCTAATCCCTTATCCTTAGTCCTACTGTAGTCGGCAGCGCACTTGCAGCGCCTGTAGCGTTGCTTGTGTTATAGGCGACGGTAGCCACCTACCATCAAGTGGACCGTCAGCCTGTCTGTCGACATAACATAAAAAAAAAAAAAAAAAGAAAATGCATGTGTGTGAAATGCAGCCACGGGCTGCCCCTTCTAAATAATGTGAATTCAGACTATTTACTATTTAGCACTATAGAAATAATAATAACAGGTATTATCCGAAAGTTAAAGGTCTTAATTATATACCTCCGTAGGCCAGGAAGGGATACACACCTTAATTAATTATGGCTACACAAATACACCGTAAATGAATGAAAGATTTTCGGTAAGCTTTCATTAAGGTTGCCCATTCACTTGCCCATATTACTGTTAACGAGTTTTTTTATTATAGATACACAATTGATTCTTTAAGTTCTTTATTATATGGTATAGTAGCTGTATAAAGAACAATGGCGAACTCCCATTCAAATTTTTGTTGACTTCATTTTTTTGCGTTTATGTATGAAATATATTGAAAAGGTAGACCGTCGCCTATAACACAAGCAACGCCACAGGTGCTGCAAGTGCGCTGCTGAATACAGAGGGACTAAGAATAAGGGATTGGAAAGGGATAAGGAAATGAGCTCTGGCATCCCTTACTCACTCACCGACACACAACAGCACACCCGCAGTTATTTCACGTTGGTCTTCTGTAAGGGGGTGGTCACTGCCGCCAGACGGGCTGCCCAAATGATTGCAAAACGACTGCCCTGCTACTATTTTCCATATCCAGACCAGACCCAACTTTGAAAAGTTCATTTTCAAAGTTGTCCCTGCCGGGAATCGTACCAGGAAACCCTAGAACGGAGCGACAAGGCAATCACCCTAATCACTCATCCAACGGGCTCGTCAAACCTCCCTCGTGTATCACTTTTTCCATTAGTAAAAACCGTAATAAAGCCGTTGGGTGGTTTAGAAGAAGTTAGCAGAAAAACAGAAAGAAGAGAGCGTCTTGAATGAAACAAACAGTAAATGTTACGGGAAGCTTGCTACAATACATCAGTGAAAACCGCATTCAAATCGGTTAAGCCGTTTCTGAGATTAGCTTGACCAACCGCACAGGCAGACAGACAATAATTCTAAATGTTACCTTGTTCAAATTCTTTTTTTTTTTAAATATTTAATGTACAGGCACGATTTGCTTACGATATTATTATTATGTATAGATTTGTATATCATAGTAAATTTATTATTCTGAATACGATTTTTAAATACATTGTTATTGAATTGACATTCGCACAGACAAATTGACAAATTTTTCAATTTTTCGTATGTGTGTTGTCTATGACACAGACAAATCCATATTATACAGTTTTTATAGAGGAAATAAGATTTTGTATACAGAAGTGTTTTCAAAAAGTAATTTAATAAATAACAGTGAATCATCAATCGAGTGTATCTATCGAAATCTCCTGCTCCCCATCACTAATTGTTAATTCAAATTAATTTTGTTTTATTCGTGCGTTAATCAGTTGAAAGGATTTCGATGAAAGTAGACTCACAAATAAACAATAAATTAGTTCCTGCACCTAAAATATTTTAAAATTCAGTCTGCCTAACGAGTAACTTTGTTCAATTTCCCATAAAACGAAAAGGTTCTAACCAATAACAATTTAAGGAGCCGAAACAAAAATAGCTTCAAATAACACCCCTTCACTTAATGTCGCCGTAACGCAAACCAACGTAATTTATTGTAAAGTGTGGCGAATTCTCCAGCAAACCCCCGCGAGTAAATATTCAGCCGGCTTCACAAAAGAAATAAATTACTTACATAACCAGAAATTGCTGTTCATTTTTCGGTGATGCATGTATTCTGTGTACCTTGGCTGCGTATATAATAAGAGCAGGGCGTGTGAAGAACTCGTTTTGATTGCAATCTTGTTTTAAATTACACCTAGAATTTAACCTTTTAATCTTTGTACTTTTTTTTTCAAAACATCAGAAATCTTTGTACTTTGCGACTATCGCAAAGAGAGATTTATTAATAATAATATAATAATATAGCCTTTTATTTCCAAATCTCTCTAGAAAACAGAAATGTAATGTATAATTAGAAGTTAGTAAAGTATTAGTATTTTATTTGTTAGTATTATTATTATATATTTTTTTATTTCTTTATTTTTATTACGATCTAGTTGTTAGAATTTTATTAGTTCTTCTTCTTCTAAATTATGAGATATGGATCCCTTTTTGGGTAAAGGCCTCCTCCATCTTTTTCCACGATTCTCTATCTAATGCTGCCGTCATCCAGTCTTTCCCAGCGTGTGGTCTGCCAACATTTCTTTTGCCTAATGGTCCCTTCCATCGAGTGGTGTGAATGGTCCATCTGTTGTCGTTATTACGTGATATGTGACCCGCCCATTTCCACTTTAGTTTGAGGGCTTGAGTAAGAGCATCAGTGAGCTTAGTTTTCTGTCTGATTAGGTCGCTTCGTACTTTGTTAATTTTTCTTATTTTTAGTATGCTCCTTTCCATTGCTCTTTAGGTGGATCTGATTTTTTGTTTAGCTTTGTTTGTAAATATCCACGTTTGGCATCCATACAATAGACAAGGTAGGAGACATGTGTTGAACACCACTTTTTTTAAATTTAGACTATAGTTTCCCTTCATTGTTTCCTTAAGGGACCAATACTTCTTCCAGGTTACATTCGCCCTTCTTTCAATTTCTTCTTCGTTGCTTGTAAATGATACTTTTTTCCCTAGATAAATATAGTTTTCGACGTATTCGATGGTGGCCCCCGAGACTTGGATGGGTATTTCGTGGCTATTAGTCATTACCTTTGTTTTGTTTGCATTCATTTGTAAGTCTACTTTTAAGCTTTCTCTGTTAAGTGAGCGAATCATTTCTTCGAGTTCTTCTGGTTTTTCTAATAATAACACAATGTCGTCTGCGAACTGGAAATGGCTTAGGTAGTGGCCGTCTATTTGTATTCCTGTAATTTTCCAGTCTAGATTTCTAAATATATCTTCCAGCACAGCTATAAATAGTTTAGGTGACAAGGGGTCGCCTTGTCTAACTCCCCGTTCAATTTTGATTTTACTTCCTCTAGTCTCAAGCTTTACTCTGCTGTTGCTATTTGCATATATACTTTTTATTATATTGATGTACTTCCTATCGACTTTGAAATATTTCAGCGCGTTCCAAATTGCGTCGTGACTTATGCTATCGAATGCTTTAGTGTAGTCTATAAAGGCCATATACAAAGGCCTATTGAATTCCTTGTATTTGCTAATGACCTGTTCTAGAGCCTGTATATGGTCAATTGTGCTGAAGCCGGAGCGGAAGCCTGCTTGTGCTATTGTTAATGAGTCGTCGATTTTTTGTGTGATTCGTTTGAGTATCAGCGAAGAGAACAGTTTATATAAGCTTGCCAGTAGACTGATTGGTCGATCATTGCCTATATCTAATGGGTTTCCTTTTTTGTAAAGGAGTATTATGTCTGAGGTACACCATTGCTCAGGTACATATTCTGTGTTTATTATCTTGTTAAATAGGTGAGTAATATGATTGACCAAAATCGGCGCTCCTAGTTTGACAGCTTAGTTGTTGATCCCATCAGGTCCTGGGCTTTTATCTGGTTTTAGATTTTTAATTTCGTCAAGTACTTCTAGTTCGCTTATTGGTTTAATTGTGTTAGATTCGTCCTCGTCGTTAATGTCAAAATTTTGCAATCCGGTGTTGTCTTTACTAATTTTCCTGTATAAATCTTAAATTATGATCCTATATAAAATTGATGCCAGAGCATCAATTACTCACCGAAACATAATAGCATACGTGCAGTAATTTCTCGGTGGTCTTCTGTAAGGGGTGGTTACTGCCTTACAATACCAGAGCCAACTATGAAAAGAATCGAACCAGAGAACCCTAGAACAGAGCGTTAAGGCAACCTAACAATTCATCCAACGGGCTCGACAAACGCCTAGAAAAATCATCAAGAAAATTTTTATACAACAATAACTACACACAACAAAGTATTCATTGCGAGAGCGAAAATATGTTGTATGTGAATGCGTGATGCGTTTGAGTGTGTTATAGATAATACATGTGCCTGTACATCAGTTTAAAAACTTTTTACATATTTTCTGACAGCCAAAGTTAAGCACATAACCACCATGAAAGCCGCCATTTAAAAGCAGTATTTGCTATAGAAATTAACTTAAGGCCACTAAACTTCTCCGTGCTACGGTTTCCGAGCAATAAGCTGTCGAAGAGAGGACGATAGAAATTGGTTGGCACACCAAGCTAAACGGAATAACGGAACGGTAACTAGAGATACTCCAAAGTATTTTATAAAACAAGGCCGACATTCCTATGGTTTATTCTACTGTAAGTGGCTACGGTTGCCTATGGACATACACAATAGTTACTAGGGTTGATGCAAGCGCGTTTCCGACCCTGCAGGAATCTGTTTACGCTTTAAGAAGCCCATGTATTCGATACCAATCATTTGATAGTTCAGTGAAGATAGTTATTTAACTTTACAATACGTTATGACATATAGAAAACAAGAAAAAGGAAAGAAATCGACACATAGGAAATGAGCAAAAGAAAAAAAAGACATGTGAAAACCACGTATAGGCCGCTGATTTTGTCTATGCCGAAGTACTCTGAACGATGATGAAGACTACTTCCTATTTTTACTTTTCTCATATATCTTGTTAGGGTTGGCAATGCAATTGCAAGAATTATTTCTGTTCATTGACAACATTATCACCTATAAACACAATAAAGTCAATAGTTAGTGCTTGGGCGTGTGTGTTATGCTGGCCTTCTCGGAGTTTCGTGCGAGAGAGGGCATCTGATGTTCGCTTGTCGCCGTTCATTGCGGACGCGAGTCGGGTCATGCGACCCCGCTCGCTTCGCTTATAAACAATAGGCCATGTAGTAATAAATAAACAAATAAATAATTTACTTAAAAACCCTTTATGAACCTAACGCACTATAATTTTTAAGTGAGTGTTTTCATTGTGAACAATAATTTGTGTTGGAGACTGGCGCCGAGCTGAACTTGCTCATCTGAAGGACACCTGGATCTGGATGCATCCGTCGAGCAGGTACTGTTACTCGATCGCTCTTAATTTTGGTGTTAAGCCAGCCAATACCACAGGAAACCATGACCCACGCATATTTACACACCGCCACCCCAGTTAGTTTAAATGCAACATCTTATCATAAAAAAAATCAAACTACGTACTAATTACATGGAATAGGTAATAGCTGTCAAGTAACAAAAATGGTAAAAATGTAACTATACCCTCAACTAAAGCAGGCCTTATAGTTTTTTCTTAGTTAGTTTCATTACATATCAATTTTAATATCATGAATTAATGCTAAAATAGTTTCAACCTTTACCGCTTCCCCTGGCTATATGAACAATTAATCCGGCGTCATATTGCCTTAGAGCCGAGACTCCTAACACTAGCCAAGAATAATGAGACCGGCTAGATTTAATTTCATTGCAGGTAAATTGCCAACACTTGATTTCATTATTAGACCATAAATCGCTGAGCCGAGCAGTTAATGTCACGATTATTTTTCAACGGCAAACACAGCGTCTTGCAAGCATAAAACTGTTGCTATATTAAATAATATATACATATATATGAGCTATTTGACAAGAATATATGAAACACTAGCTGCGCCAGCAACTTCGTACGGGTTAAATTAAAACAAACGCTAAATGTTACGGAAAGCTTGCTACAATAAATCAATGAAAACCGCATTCAAATAGGTTAAGCCGTTTCAGAGATAAGCGAGCACAAACGCACAAAGAGACAAAAATCCAAAAACAATTTCATTGGCCTCGGTAACATAGGTACAAAGCATCGACGTAATATCCAAGTAGACGGCTAATACCTATTTATTAACAATGCAAATTGTTCTGGCAACTAACTGAGGTGAGCGGGCGCGGAGTACTGAACGCCAATTGGTCCGATCAAGGTCACGACGAAATTCTATTGGTCGTTACTGCCCATGATAACTTCTATTGGTCGAACATTATCGGGCGTACTGTACTAGAAGTCTAGTTGGATATTACGTCGATGGTACAAAGTGTACAAATTGTTTTTATTAAAAAATATTTAATGTACAGACTGTATCTACTGTTTAGGATTTCATTATATATGTATAGATTTAGATAAGGTTGCCGCGATGGAAGACCCAGAATGCCAATAGGCTTGCAGCTCCAAGATTTTTGTTTAGTTCAAGCGTAGATTTGAAAATATTGGAAGAATACCTGCTGGTATGAGTGAGCGAGTATGTGAAGCCAGAGCCCATTTCCCTATTCCTCCCTAATCATATTACGGTTGGCAGCGGATTTGGAGCACCTGTGACGTTGCTTCTATTACAGGTCACCCGTTTTTAATTAACAGGTTTTTAATGAACATATTAATTAACAGGTTTTAACATATTTTAAGATTAATGTTCATTATATTAACATGTTAGGTAGCCACCTAACATGGTCGCCGAAGTTGTGTAACAATGTTTCTGCGACCCCGCCCATCTACGGCTGCGCTGGAAATTCGTTGGGTTTTAGCCGATAAGAGTCCGGCATTACCTGCAGCGTCCCCTTCACTGCCAGGTATCCATGATGTATTCCCAAAAAGGTAGCCACCTAACATCAAGTGGATTGTCATCCTGTCTTGACGACCTTTATATAAAAAACTGATGTATTCCATCCTATTAGCACTAAATTAGTGTGCTTATCATCAGTTCATACCTTCGAGTAAACCGTCAGACTGGTTAAAAAAAATTCCTTTATTTTCCGATTTCTTCACCCTAACCCATCCCGAAATGTCCTGTCACTCAGAATTTACGCGCTGCTTTAAATTACGGCCTCGAGAAAGTGTTTTATAGTCGGGTCGATACGTCATTAATCTCAACAAGGTCACGAGGTAATCAACTTTTATAGGAACACATGGCGATTTATGGGACGAACGTGCACGCAATGGTGTTTCGAACACTCCATTGTTATGGCGTGCTCAGTACAAGGCCTATCGAATTAATTAACATCCAATTTGATGACTTCAGTATTCAATCTATATTATTATGTATTTCTACAAATAAAAAAAATATATTGTCAGCAATATTGAAACAAATTAATAATTGCTACTTCAATTTTATTATTTTATTTCCTGTCGCTTGTTTTAAGATCATCGCCAATCAATAAAAAAAAAATGGAAAACCTTGAAAGAGGTCTTTGTCGAAAGACAAAACTGTTAAAAAGAAAAAGAAATAAGAAATTAGATTAGATCAAGATCAAGTTTAGAATATTAAGGTTTTATTATTATTATTAACATGTTTTATTTAGTAATCTTAATTTTATGTTTTTATTATTCTAAAGACTTAACGTTTTATTCAAGAGAAAATAGAATTTGCTTAGCGAATCTCTGTCCACTATTTCTTGTAAATTTTAGAAATACTAGAAAAAGAGGAAAATTTCTAGAAGTAGGTACATCGTCTCATAACTTCAATGACAATAGTTCAGTGATTTAAGGTGGTGCTGCTGTACGAGCGTGAGAACTCAGTAATAGGTATTTGGGAAAATTTGTTGTCTCAACTTACTATAATGCGAATAACCGATGACAGAATGCGACACAACACATTCGAGCCACTTATTCAACTCGCGAAAATAATAAAACATACGCCAGCAATTCCAATATTTTAGAAAAACTTTTATAGTTTATTGACATCCCAGTTTCAAATGTACATTATAGGTAGGATTTTTTTTTTTGGAAAGTTTCACACAGAAAATAAAAGCAAAATTTGTTTGAAATTCCGTGTGAGTAACTTACTTTAGGATTTCAAGCTGTCGTTTTGCATATTATATCCTCACTATTAACATTTTTTTTTCGTATCTACAAATATTAGCGTTTCTTAGAAAAACATGATCTTTAGTTATCTTTACTAGAGTTTTTTGGGAGCTGAATTGTGACACTGCACCCACATGTTTGAACTTTTTATAAATTATCTATCTGATAGATTTCTTCAAATTCAAATCAATACAATTTTTCAATATTCAATAGTCACGTTTCATCTCCTGTGACGACGTCGAATACAGAATTTGACTCACCTCCTTTATCTATCTATATTTTTCAATCCCTTTGCGGCACCAATCTAAGCGATGGCGTTTTTTTTTTTATTTCCATGTAATGCAAAGCTTACTCACACCTAGATATTCGTTTTGACCGAATCTGTTGGTATGTCACTTTGTTTCAATCATAAGGCGCACAGCACTCAAGTTATTTTCATTTGTCGCCGTAAATGGACGTTCTTTACGAAAATAATCAATGAGAGTGCTACGAGTGCTCACTTAGTCATGAAATGCCAATCGAAGTAGGTATATTATAACTTTTTTATTGATTAAAACCGCAATCATAGTCATAATAAATCGTAGAGCGAAAATTTTCTCTCATTTTTTAAAATTCCCCACACTTTTTAAATGAACACAAATTTGTAAAAACAAATGTCAAATGAATGAAATTACTTCGACAGATAAGTTCTTAATTCTAAATATATATTTATTTTTCATTTCTGTCTTTACTTTCTGGCCAGTTTTAAAAACTTTCAGTGTCGCCTATGTATATAAAACCTTCCCAAAAAATTTTGGACTATAAATTAGAAGAAATATGATTTAATCCAATTAGAAACTTCATGAAACGATGCCATATAACGATGTGCTCTAAGCAGATAACGAACAGCCGGATTATACGATCGGCCGCAGCATATACAAACGTGGTGTGTCCAAGCGAAACCTTGCCTAAGTTGAACCCTATTTAATATGAGTGATCATATAAATCTGAGTTCAACTTACATTGGAATTTATAAAATCCCCTAAACTGTCCATTTTTAAGTTTATATAAACTTTCGTTTACAGATAATATATACTTGACTAAAGTTTCAGTCAATTCAACTGAAGAGTTATTTTATTGCATTTTTATCGAATACACTTTGCTGCGTTAAACTGCCGACTTAGAATAACATGAATTATTACAGAAATGTATGGAATGAGATCCCTTATACACGCAACACACCTGCAATTATCAATTCCTGTTAAAAAAACATTCAAAAGCATAAGTGTGATCTGTAATAGTTAATATTAATTGGATCAATAATTCTGGATTATTCCAAAATCTTCTCATAACACATTAGAGAAACAGATATTATATAATTCCACGACCGGTAATGTTCGGGCAGTAACGACCAATAGAATTTCGTCGTGACCTTGATTGGACCAATTGGCGTTCAGTACCCCGCGCCAGCTCACCTCAGTTAGTTGCCAGAACAATTTGCATTGTGAATATTTATTCACAATGCTAATACCTATTTAGGTATTAGCCGTCTTTGGATATTACGTCGATGGTTTAAGCACTAACAGAGGCTTGCGCTCGCTCGCTAATCTTGAAAATTACCGGTGAATAATTTGTTGTTTCTCTAAGGTGACCAGTTTAACCATTCGGAGAAATATCTTTTTGCCCTTCAAAGACACTCGTTTAACCTTTCTCTGTGTCATGTCGCTCTCCCTCTGTCTTTTCGTGATACGTTCCTTTATATATCACCGACCGCGCGATAAGTAGCTTATGTCAACGGTGAACATAGATAACTTAATCTTAGTTGACAGCAATATCTCCATGACAGTTATATGTGTATGAGCTGCACAGATAATGAGACAGGTTAATTTTATATGTCTCTTAGCCAAATTAGCCCAAACCTATAATCCTTTGCCTGGCTACAGTTAAGGACAGGACACGTCGTATTATGGGAACATATTTGCACAGACTGCCTGGCAACAGTAACCACTTATAAACAGACGACTACTCTTCTCACTCACATATACTGTGTACATATATTTTAAACAGACATTCAAACGTTGAATCCCAACACAAAATAATTATATTTCAACAACTTCAAATAAACTCTCTCTTGTATTCCAAGCTTTTTAATCGAGTTTCCTAGTCACGTGTGAAATATTAATTGTCCGTAGGTACTACAGTTGAAATGTTTTCACTTTTTTATTAACGCAAACTATTCAAACCATTCAGGTATTTTCAATCTACAGAAAGCAGCATTATCGTTAGCGCATTTCCCTATCCACTCCTAATCCCTTATCCTTAATCCTACTGCAGTCGGCAGCGCACTTGCAGCAGCTTGCTTGTGTTATTGGCGACGGTAGCCACCTACCATCAAGTGGACCGTCAGCCTGTCTGCCGACCTTAACATTAACATAAAATAAAAATAATAATTATATCTCATATTTATTATAAAATAATATTATCAGCAGGGCCAAAAATTCCAGAAATAAATTTTTAACAGAGAATCGTACACGTTTTCAATTATATGAATCTTAAAGTTGGAACCCAGAACTAATTTCTCCTAAATTATATATCCTACATTATGAAAAAAATGTTATCTATACATCTTTCAATTTTATCTTGATCAATAAATGGTGTTCTATAGCTCACTTTATATTGATCTCGATTGATCTATTATAGGCAAATGAATTACTTATAACGTATCCTGATCTATGTATTTGGACAAAAAGCCTTGACAGAACAAGACCTGAACTGAACAATGAACTTGACACAAAACCTTCGACAAAAGACGCCCTTTTAATTTCAATAAAGACCCCAATTCATGTCTTTCATTGCCGCCTATACACAGAAACGCAGACCAACCTCCATACCACAAACATTCCTTGAAATAGCGACATCTAGGCGTTGGTTTTGAACTCACGTTTCAAAGTCAGAACAATTATTGAATTTATTCATTTCGTCTTTGATTCGTATTTTCTAAGTTGCTACACTTCGGTAGGTACACGAATGGTTAAATAATAAAATAATAATAACTATATATAAATATCTTCTATCTTCTATTCCATATATAACAATAAAATCGTAAACGAGACGTACATAAATTTTAAAAAACAAACGCGCTAATCTCGGAAAAAGCTTAACTGATTTGAATGCGGTTTTCACTGATGTATTATAGAAAGCTTCCAGTAACATTTACTGTTTGTTTTATTCCCATCGGTTTACAAACAAAAAAGTTATGTCAATTTAAAGAATCACGTCCAACATTTTTTCGATAAAAATGCATAAAATAACTCTTCGGTTGAATTGGCTCAAACTTTAGTTATAACTATATATATTATCATCTGTAAAACGACGATGATTAAAAGCCTATACTGTAAAGTTACGTGATTTTGAGATGCCAATTTAAGTTGACCTCAGATCCATATGATCAGACATATTAAGTAGGGTTCAGCTTAGGCTGGGTTTATAATAAAATCGTTGTTTACCTACTATACCTACCTTTGTGTACGCTAATCTCAGAAACGGCTTAACCGATTTTCATGTGGTTTCCACTGATGTACTGTGGCAAGTTTTCGGTAATATACAGTGTATATATCATTCCAATCTGTTTACAAACAAAAAAGTTACGCGTTATAACGTACTCTACGCGTACGAAGTTGCGGGCTCAGCTAGTCATACATAAATGTGGCGTTTGTGGACTATGAGAGAAGGCTTTCGAATCGATCGAAGACCTCTGCAGCAATTTAACATCGGTACCTATATCAAAGTGTATATACAATGTCGATTCGAGTAGGTACAGGAGTATAAGCACACAGTCAATTCCATTGCGGAGGACATCCCTGTGAGACAGGGAAATTGTACTCTCTCCAAAATTATTCACTGCCGCTTTGGAAGAAGCATTTAAGCTTCTGGAAAGGCTAGGACTTGGCATCACATTAACTGGGAATATATCATTCACCTTCGGTTTGCAGACGATATTGGCGAAGTCGACAAGTAAACTCAACACGATGCTCAATGGCTTCAATCGAGTTTCCCAAAGGTTGGACAAGAAGTTAAGTATGTTTAATGTCCATGTCCATGTTGAAGATGTTAACGAGTACATATACTTGAGACAAACAGTACAACTGGGTAGAGACACTTCGAGAAAGAGGTCAATCGTCGAATCCAGCTCGGATGGGCAGCGTTCGGGAAGCTCCGAGATATCTACTCGTCCAAAATTCCTCAGTGTCTTCTTCTTCTTATCGTGCCACTTCTCTGCGAAGATTGGCGACCATCATGGCTATCTTTACCTTGGAAGCTGCTACACGAAAGAGGGAGCGAGTGCTCAACCCAAACCACTCTCTCAAATTCTTCAACCAGGATGTCCTTCTCCTGCCTCTGGTACGCTTTCCTTGAATTTTGCCCTGCATCACTAGCTGAAGAATACGGTATCTTTCGCCCCTCATCACGTGCCCGACATATTGCAGCTTCCTCTCCTTTATTGTCCCCAACACCTCCATTCCCTTTTTCATTCGACGCAAAACCTCAGCATTTGTTATTAGTGAGCATTTGTCATTTGATCTAAGTGAAATTTGTAATTTGAAAATTTACTTAGAAATTTGCAGATATCAAATAAAGTGTCATAGAATAGAAAATAAGTTGTATAGTATTGTCTCACATAAGTTGGAAAAGAAGCTGAATAAAAATAATAAATATTAATTACAAAAAATTGCATTTAAAAATGGAGTTACATATCTCACGATCACCTCAATGTAATAATTATTCGAATCATAAATTAGTTTAAAGGCACCGCGAGGAGGGGCGACGGTGGCGTTTGTGTTTAACGAGACAAAACTGCAATTAATTCCTACTTTTGTTCAAATATTATCAGTTAATTAGCCCTCAAAAGATTCGCTGGGTTTCGCTTAAACCTTAAATAAGAAATAAATGAACCGAGGACTTAATTGCTTGAGACAATAAAGGCTTTCCAGATATAGCCATCAGCTATGTTTTTATATAATTATTTATCTCCACATTGTTTTAATATTTTTAATATATATTATATTTTTTATGTAAATATCGTCAGATAGGTTGATGATCCACATGGTGGTAGATACAAGTGCCGCTACACATGCAACAATAAAGATTTCTTAAAGTTTCTTAACGATTCTTCAAGGTCAAACTAAATTTCTAGCCACTCAAATACACAGAAAAAATTCATCAAAATAGATCAAGCCTTTTATAAAGAATTCAGTGACGTACACTCGAACAGAAGAATTGTATACACTTGAAGAATATTATATTATCTTTTTTTTCTCTAATTCCCAAGGAGTTTTGTTTTGTCTTTAAATTATGACGAGCCCCTTGGATGAGTGGTTAACGCCTCTGTTCTAGGGTTCGCGGGTTCGATTCCCGGCAGGTTCAACTTTGGAAATGAACTTTTCAAATTTGGCTCTGGTCTGAATCTGGAAAGTAGTGGCAGGGCATACTGAGTTTCGCAGTCATTTGGGTAGCCCGTCGGGCGGGAGTAACCACCTCCTTACAGAAGACCACTGCGAAATAACAGCACGTGTGTTGTTGTGTTTCGGTGAATTAGTACGGAATGCCAAAGCCCATTTCCTTAATCCTAATGTAGTCGGCAACGCACTTGCAGCAGCTTTGGCGCTGCTTGTGCTATAGGTGACGGTGGCTACATACCATCAAGTGGACCGTCAGCCTGTCTGCCGATCTTAACATAAAAATTACGCCTGATTAATTAGATTTATAACACGACTTTCTTAATAAAACTTGGAGTAACAACAAACAACTATCACGAATGAGGAAGAGAGTTCCCATAGACAATACTTACATTTAATGGCTTGAGATCTAATCATATCACAAATGTCAGTCGGTACATATCATGCAGTAATTTAATTAACGATTTCAATTTCCTGACGCGCCACCTCCCCAGGGCGTTCTGCATCCGCCTCGCGATTTGCAGCGGTACTATTGCTTATTTGTTTTTCACTGCTGTGCTTCTGCCCCGTTCATCTGCTAGTAATTTTCAATTTTTCTAATCATAAAACCTGAGTCACGATGTTGACCTTTTTAATGACGCATGTTCCAAAATTAAAAGACTCATCATTGTCTGTGGTTCAGATAATTAACACTAGTTTATTTTTGACATTTATTCCAAATTTCCGATATAATTATGTTCCTATGTATTGATTTTTTGATTATTTTTTTTATTTTTTTTTTCTAATTTTATTGCCGGGATGCTACTTTGACTTTTATTGGCGTAGGCTGTGCCTCCTTTAATTGCGGCGGCATCTGCCATGTTATTCTTTTTTTGTCCCTTGCTGTGTGTTTTTGTTCAGTGCCTGCCTCGTTGGAGGCCATGTAATAATAAATAAATAAATAAAGCTTAAGGAGAATTTCCCATTATTCGTTGGGATATTGGGGATCTGTTTTTTTGCTTTCCTGTTAGTGGATGCATTTATCACATGTCACGTAAAAACTAGACACATCAAAACGAGTATTTAGTTTGAGTTGCAAAACTGTAACATTGTACTCGTAGACCTATTTTCAAAAACGATCAATAGAAACTATGGCTGCTATGGCATTGGTCTTGTTTATAGACGCGGCTTCGTCCGAATTAAAAAATAAAAAAAAATTGACACGCCCGTTGGATGAGTGGTTAGAGTGCTTTCCTTAACCCTCTGTTCTAGGGTTCCCGGATTCGATTCCCGCCAGGGTCAACTTTGGCTCTGGTCTAGATCTGGAAAGTAGTGGCAGGGCACACTGCGTTTCGCAGTCATTTGGGCAGCCCGTCTGGCGGCAGTAACCACCCTCTTACAGAAGACCACCGTTAAATAACGGCACGTGTGCTGTTGTGTTTCGGTGAGTAAGGGATATCAGAGCCCATTTCCCTATACCCGCCTAATCCCTTAATCCTACTGTAGTCGGTAGCACACTTGCAGCAGCTGTGGCGTTGCTTGTGTTATAGGTGACGGCATCTACCTACCATCAAGTGGACCGTCAGCCTGACTGCCGATTTTAACATAAAAAAATACGTCTGATTAAATTTATGAGCAATGTAACGCCTCGCATCTTATAGCATTGCAGTTATAGCTTTTCCAGGCGTTAGATGAACCCTCGGGAACAGTACTTTTTCTGAATGAAAGGTACCCTATGTCCTTTCATGATGATCGGTTGAGTAGCTAAGGCGTGAACAGGTAACAGACAGACAGAGTTACTAATATTAGTGTGGATGTTAACCAACTATCATTAAGTGAACCGTCTGCCCGGAACCTTTATGTAACCGAACCTTTATGTAAAAAAATCATTACTAAATTTAAAAAGGACTTACCTTAATTTTCATTTGAAAATTTATAAGGTATGGACCTTATTTTAGAATAAGGTATGGATTACCTATCGGTTGGTCATGTAGGAACAAAAAATGAAACAGTTTTTGAAAATAAATGTTTAAGTAATATTTATTATTAAAAATATAATTTAAAAAGGAGTAATATTTTAAGAGTAAACTTGAGTATAGTGTTGGTAGGTGGTTGGTAGTAACTGATTGAACTTTCGAAATTTTGTTTGAGGCCTCTATCGCCTTGATAGATAACAACGACAACAATTAGAAGTCTGATGCTTATTTTGTTGCAACAAATATTCCTGGGAGAAGAGTTGTATTAAAAAAAACTTTTTACGTAACAGGATGTTTGAAAATTATTCCGGTGATTTATCAGTGGTAGACCACTTTCGAAGTATTGGGAGGAATTATATGAGAATTGCAGCTGAATGATATTTCCCGGTGCACTTGCTAAAGAATGGGGCAGCTACTAATTGAAACCACTCCGAGCACCTTTCCGCTTCACCGACCATGTTACCGAATAACGCTGCTCTCTAATTTATGAAAGAAGAGCGTTAAACGTAAATGGTAACGCAGCTTATAGAAGATCACTCATAGGATTCAGTACTTAAGCCAATTCGCCGGCTTTCTTTGTTCACCAGCGACAATCCGATCAGCCAAGTGAAGGCCGGTGACCCCACCGACCCCTGCAACCGCCAGGACTGTCGAGGGTTAAGCCCCCCCACCGCGACAAGTCCTAGCTCACCTATGGGGGGTTGCATTCGACACTGGCTTAAGTTTCTTTTTTAATTTAACTATCATTAAAAAATCTCTTCTTTCAGGGAAATTAAGTAGTGGCAGGGCACACTGCGTTTCGCAGTCCTTTGGGCAGCCCGTCTGGCGGCAGTGACCACCCCCTTATAGAAGACCACCGTGAAATAACAGCACGTGTGCTGTTCTGTTTCGGTGAGTGAGTAAGTGATGCCAGAGCTCATTTCCCTATCCACTCCTAATCCCTTATCCTTAATGCTACTGCAGTCGGCAGCGCACTTGCAGCAGCTGTGGCATTGTTTGAGTTATAAGCGACGGTAGCCACATACCATCAAGTGAATCGTCAGCCTGTCTGCCGAACTTAACATAAAAAAAGCCGATAAGCAAACAGGTGATGTACAATAGCTATACAGTATATACCTCTGTACAAAAGACAACCGTGAAAAAATTACGGTCCCCCTTTTTCCAGTAACATCTAGGATCCAGCGTCGACTCATGGTCCTTATTAGATCGTTAGTCCATCTTTTGGGGTATGCCCTTTCCATAACTCATTGAGCTTTCTTACATGGGCCACAATGATAGACAACTATAGGAAAATTCATGTTTCCTATAAATTGTCTCTTTGAAAATTGACTTGGTATTGATATAGACATCCTAAAAGGTTAATATTTAATTTTATTTTAATATTATAAATACGAAAGTGAGTTTGTTTATGTGTTATGCTTTCTTGCTTTTACTATCCAAACGATTATTTTGAAATTTTGCATTCTCGTTGTCAGGTATACGAGAAAGGACATAGGGTACCTTCGATCATCTAAAACAAATAAATTCGAGCAACAAAAATTAGGGACGATGAAAAAGCTAGTTGGATGTATTTTAAGTGCAAATCTCAGTCACCTTTAAATCTTGGACCATACACCAAGAGAGACGTGAGAAGTTTATTGCTAATTCCCGGAACCAATAAGCGTTTGACTTCACCACTTTCCCTGCACAATTTCTCTTTCTAATAAAATTAAAAAATAATGCACTGAATTTACTGCGGACAAGTAGGTTCTAACAATATTACAGTTAAACTGGGATTAATATAAGTAAAAGTTATAATAATAGGTTGGGGAAAAAATTGCTTCGCATTTTATATGAAAACTCAATACATTTTTTTAAGTTTATTTACATTTAATTACAATATATATGTGCCATTATGTTCGATGACTTTTTGCCATCTTGTAGGTAGTGACATGATCCCACTGCTGCAGAAATTTTGGGACCTCTAATGAAAAAAAACGGACAAGTAGTTTCGTCCTCTCTTGATGTTAATCTGACATTGCCTAAAGAATTCTGAAGAGACCGTAACAGGTGGAAATCTGAAGGTGCAAGGTCAGGGCTATATGGTGGAGGCATTAACACCTCTCAGTCAAATGCTCTTAATTTTTGCTGAGTAGCTAAATATGTGTGTGGTCTAGCGTTGTCGCGATGAAAGACCACACCCTTTCTATTGAACAATTCCGGCCGCTTTCTCTCAACTTCTTGTTTTAATCTCATCAGTTGTTGGCAGTAGAGATCCGAGTCGATGGTTCTGCCCGGCGGTAAAAGCTCATAATGAAGAATGCCCTTCCAATTCCACTATACACACAGCATCATCTTATTGCAAGTTGACCAGGGTTTCAGCACAGTCTGTGAAGGCTGACTGACCTTTGATCGCGACCTTTTTAGCTAGTTCTTGTGATCCACTTTTCATCATCAATTATTATCAGTCTCTTCAAAAACGGTTAGGTTTCATTACGTCTCAATAAAGAATCTCAAATGAGTACACGATTAATAAAATTTCTTTCAGTGAGCTCGTGTGGCACCCAAATATCCAGCTTTTTTGTATACCCAGTTTTTTTCAAATGGGTCAAAACTTATTTGTGGTCAATTCCCAGTTCTTCAGTTATGTCGTAACTTCTGAGATGCCGATCTTGTTCCACGTTTTCAAAAATAGCGACCATTTTATCCGTAACAGGGCTACCAGAGTGAGGTGCATCTTTGACATCAAAATTTTCGGTTTGAAAACGCTTAAACCAATTTTGTGCTACTCTGAATGACACTGCATTAGGTTCATAAGGCCACTTTCGCCCACTTTCGTGGCTTGCGTTGCATTTTTTTCCTTTTTTGTAATAACATTTTGAAATGTATCGAATTTCTTCATTTGATTCACTCATTTTGACAGAAAGAAAAACAAATGAAAAATAGCTGGAAACAATATTTTACTCATTTGTTTCTTTTTTTGAAATGTAACCTTTTTAATGTCATCAAAACCAGCCAGAAACAAATAGTACAGCAAAAGAGATTCTGTTACAAGTTTATACATACTATATGCGAAAAGACTTTTTCCTCGACCTAATATATATATTTAAGTTGCTTCTACTATATACGAGTTTTTCTACGACATGAAGCATGCATAATTAGTGAAAGCATTCCGATTACTCCATCAGTCGGCCTGTCGATTATTAACTGTGAATTAACTGTGTACTATGGCAGCTATTGTATTGGCATTACAATGAGGCGCCTTGTGGAGCCGACAGCTCGACAGTCGCCTATATTACACACGTACGGTAATGTCTTGTTCGTGACACCTTACAGATAACCTTACTACTCGACTGACAAATTGTTTCTTTTTTAAATTAATCATTACTTGTGCATTTGTTGTAAATAAAAGATATAATACAAAATTCAATACAAATCATCTTTTTCTTCTCCTTCAATACCACTTCATCCTGAAGGTCAACTCTTTAAAGTTGTCTCTGTCGAGAGCCAACTGGAACAGTAGCTCGACGTGTCTCTTTCCTTCCACCAAGTATCACAAATTATAAGCTTAAGCATGCGAGCTGCATTACTCCATTGTATAATTGTACCCCATACCCTAAAGAATACTACTATTTAGACACGTGTAGAATACTACTATTTAGTTAAAATTATGATATAAAATATTGATTTTATATATTAATATGTATGTATAAAGATTCAATATTAAAGAGAAAAATAATCAAAAGTAGGATGATACAAGTTTTTTTATGATTATTACAAACGTTTGACTCCCACGTTAATAATAAATTTGTAATAAACATATTCTTAGATGAACCCCCGTTTTGGCCAAATATATAAACAAAAAATCTCTTATTTTTTTAGACTAGCCCGGCTTAAACTTAGCCTTATTAACAATGTCCAATTGCAAAAAGTACGTGAATTTGTTTTTCCATAAACGCACCTTGCTACTACTCTGTGTCTTGTTGTATGCTACACTCTTTACTGTGTTTGAACATCGGATTCAAAATAATTTATTTAGTGTTGCTTATATAAAAAATACCTACTTGTCAATTAGCATAAACGGTACATCTATAAGCGGGACCTAAATAAAATGCAATAATCATAATAGTTATGAAGATATATATGTATTTACCAACTTATTTTTGTGTTAGCTAAAAGTACTTTTTTATATTCTGTGTCTCCACTGAGTTTTGGTCCCAGGATTTGTATTCTATGTATGTGCTACGCTACGACTACGACTATTTTTGTATAATAAGTGACATATAATGTAATATTATGACATTATATTATTGCAATTATGATTCCCGTCGTATCAGAAAATGTAATGCGCCTCCACGATATAGCCTATTGTACGATTTCAAAGATCCTTTCTTAGCAGATGCTTACATTATAAGATAAACCTATGTTACAAATTTACTTTTTCTTAATGTTAAAATCGGCAGACATAACAGGCTGACGATCCACTTGATGGTAGGTGGCTACCGTCGCCTATAACACAAGTAACGCTAAAGCTGTTGCAAGTGCGCTGCTGACAATAGTAGGATTAAGGATAAGGGATTAGGAGTGGATAGGGAAATGGGCTCTGGCATCCTTTACTCACTCACCGAAACATAACATTACACGTGCTGTTATTTCACGGTGGTCTTCTGTAAAGGGGTGGTTACTGCCGCCAGACGGCCTGCCCAAATGACTGCAAAATGCAGTGTGCCCTGCTGATCGTGACCAGAGCCAAATTTGAAAAGTCCATTCCCTGCCGAATCGAACCCGGTAACCCTAGAACAGAGCTTTCTTTAAGTTTAGTTCTTTACGCTTTAAACTACAAACAAGTCAGTACAGTTAATATTATTCAGTTCTGAAATCGAATGCCATTAACATTTGAACGAAATATACGCAATGTGATGGGTATTTCACGGTACATATCGTTTAACCTGTTCCAAGGGAACAGGTTAAACTCAAACGTGGCGTGAACTATCTCACAGATCTTTTGCACAGTGACTAGAATCGAGAGCATCTACTCACTATTCCATGAATTCAATACAAATGAATCATGGGTGTAATTTATCATTATGTAGTCGCTTCGTACGATTAGATATTCAATTAACCTTTTTGGCGGCAGTAACCACCCCCTTAATCGTGAAATGACAGCACGTATGCTGTTGCGTTTGCGTAATGGATGCCAGAACCTACTTTCCATCACCTCCTAATCTCTCATCCTTTATCCTAATAAGCTCGCCACCGCCTTTGTAGCTTCTATAGCGATGCTCGTGGTAATAGGCGTCGGTATCCACCTACCATCAAATGGAGCGAGAGTCTGCCTCTCTGCCGACTTTTATTTAAAAAAAATTCAATGAGCTTTAGCTACTAGTTAAGTAATATTTTATTAATGCTTTATTTATTTAATGCAAAAAATGTAGTGATTATGTGGGGCTTTTTTTGAAATATTTGTTAAATAAATACTTATATCTTGAACACAAAATCTATACCATTATTATTATTATTATTTTTTAATGTTAAGATCGGTAGACAGGCTGACGGCCCACTTGATGGTAGGTGGCTATCGTCGCCTATAACACAAGCAACGCCAAAGCTGCTGCAAGTGCGCTACCGACTACAGTAGGATTAAGGATAAGGGATTAGGAGGAGATAGGGAAATGGCCTCTGGCATCCCTTACTCAGTAACCGAAACACAACAGCACACGTGCTTTTATTTAACGGTGGTCTTCTGTAAGGAGGTGGTCACTGCCGCCAGACGGGCTGCCCAAATGACTGCGAAAAGCAGTGTGCCCTGCCACTACTATTCCAGGTTTCTTCTCTGTGCATGTTTTTCATGTTTTTGCTTTGGTTTTAAAGACAAAAAGGTAAAAAGCTAACATTTCATTACTTTCATTAGTTTATTTATCATTAGTTTAATGAATTTCATTAGTTTAATCCTAAAAGTTTGTATGTTTGTTACTCAATCACATAAAAATCTGAAACACAGATACCTAGTTATTTACCTGGATTATATGGACATATATCCTATATGTAAAATGTATGAAATCAAACTTATATACGGATTTTACATATAGCATACTTTTATCCTGAAAAAAAAATGTTAGGTTCCTGTGGGTTATCAAAAAACGAACTACAGCGCATACGAAGTCGCGGGCACAGTCAGTAATGAAAATAGTGTAACAATGAAATCATAGTTTCTATTTGTCTCAGTTTCAAGTTAATATACATATACCTTAACCTTACTATGTTTACTTTTTATCTTTCATGGAATTTTTTTTTTTAAATAATGTAAACAACAGAACATTTAAAAAAAATTACAAATACAATCTAGTTAGTTAATGTCTCCGCCGACGAGTCCTATTTATGTATATTGTGTGCGTGTGGTAATATTGTGGGGAATATCGACAGATCCCTCACTTCTATTCAATGAACTGTGCCAACGGTTACCTCCAGCCCCACTAGCCAATATGCCAATAATCGATAATCCAATCGGGCGTGCATACAAACGGATAAAAATAGACTCGTACAGTTTGAACACTGGCCAAGGGCTGATGATTACTCTCTTTTTAATATTATGTCTAACTAGCGACTCGCTCCGGCTTCATATACACAAACCTTCCTCATTTGTCGCTGTTTGCATGAAAACCGTAATAAGTTAGAAGGGTGGTTTAGGTTGGCAGGTTTTGAAGTTAGCAGAGAAATGTTCGGAATTAACCGATGGTATTTTGTATCATCGGCTATGCAGTTACTGCAGACTGGATCTCGGCGATTGATGGTAAGTAGTCTCGCTTTGTATTAGCCCCATGTATCGTGGGCAATGTTGTTGACGCTAGACCTTCAACAGAATCTGTAAAACTTTCACTGCACATTTCCTGCTAGAGGGACGGGGTTCTCAAACATATATGAGTGATTGTTATCCAAATTCTTGGATCCTATTTGAGAAATTGGTATTTCTTATTAACTACCACTTACTTTAATTGTTACTAAATTATTATGATTATTATGATAAAGGGTATAATGTCACCTACAAATACATGCAACACCTGGGCGGTTGCTTACTCACGACAAGGATAGTGTAACTATGGAATCCATAAATCACCAACCGAAACACCAGCTGCTGAAAGCTGGGATATGCCTCCTAATCCCCTCATCGTGTGGCCCAATCAGTCAACAACAAAATTGAATTACCTTGAAATTGTAATTAACAAGCCTAACTATCAATTTATTAGCGGTAAGGCATACTGCGTTGTAAACTCGGCAGTCGGTCTGTCCGCAGTGAGCTCGTTTTCAGAAGACCCATAAAATACTGCACGGGTTTTGTTGCGTTTTTGTGAGTAAATACAGAATTCAAGAGAATCAGGTCTTCGCTCCTTTTTTGACGCTTATTTGTTAGTATCGTCACGATCACAAATTTTGCTCCGAGATCATCTCACAAAATAACAAGAGACTAACACATTTTCCTGAACGTGCGTGTATTACCAGTTCTTACAAAATACTGGCATCTCAGCATGTGGGTACTCCAAATTTAGCGAGCAAAAAAAATTTTTTTCAACAACTTATTAAAACGATTTATAGTACTTAAATTAATAATGATTGTAAAATATCAGAAAAAATAAAGGAATTATTTGAAATTGAGTTAGATATTTAAAATTATAAATAATATAAAAACATTTAATGTTTTAACTTTCTTGATTGTTTTATTAGATCTCTGAATTATTATTTTTTTTTTTTATGTTAAGGTCGACAGACAGGCTGACGGTCCACTTGATGGTAGTTGGCTACCGTCGCCTATGACACAAGCAACGTCACAGCTGCTGCAAGTGCGCTGCCGACTACAGTAGGATTGGATAAGGGATTAGGAGGGGGATAAGGAAATGGGCTCTGGCATCCCTTACTCACTCACCGAAACACAACAGCACGTATATGCTGTTATTTCACGGCGGTATTCTGTAAGGAGGTGGTTACTGCCGCCAGGCGGGCTGCCCAAATGACTGCGAAACGCAGTTGTGCCCTACCACTCTTTTCAAATCCAGATTAAACATATTAAAATTTCATAACATTCATTCAATAACATTAAAATTTCCAAAGTTGACCCCGCCGGGAATCGAACCCGGGGCCCCTGAGACGTTAGGCAAGCACTCTTGCCACTCATCCAACGGGCCGTCAAGTGACGGCCGTAATAGCGACTCGCTCTGTATCTCTTTTTTAAACGTTGGGAAATCCCCATGGACACCCAGCGCAAGGGGACGCTGCCGGACTCCTACCGGCTAATCCAACGACCTTCCATGAGGATTTCCCAATGTTTCCCAAGAATTAGTTAGTTACTTTTATTGTTAATTAGTTAAATTGCTATAATTGTTATAGTTAATTAGTTTTGTTTGGTGATTTCCCAAGAAAAGTCAATGTCACTACATTCTATGTACCATGCTTTCCCGCAGATTTCGCAGATCCTATAGGGCATGCCTTCAGGATTCTGTTGAGACCAACCCGCTATTGTAGTTCATCAGAAATGTTTGCCCATATAATCATACTGATGTTTTTTTGTAATAAGAAGAAAGAAGGTGGCACATCAATGGCACAAGATGCGTGACAATAGCAACAAGCATTCCGAAAACAATTGTGAATAAAGTTTACTTCCTCATTCAAACATTTTGTATCAGGCTGAACATGGTATAATACTCCATACTTGTAATATTATAAACTAGCTGAACTCGGCCACGCTTCGCTGCGGCCCATACGGTGGCGGCGGCCGGCGTGCGCATGGATAAATATTATAATTATATATAACACTATTTATCGTAGCGTGATTTTATATAGCCTATAGCCTTCCTCGATAAATGGACTATTCAACACAAAAAGAATTTTTCAATTCGAACCAGTAGTTCCTGAGATTAGTGCGTTCAAACAAACAAACAAACAAACAAACTGTTCAGCTTTATAACATTAGTATAGATGTGAAAGTAACTCTATCTCTTTCCATTAGTAAATTCCGCAAATTCCGTAGCGTGGTTTAGGGGGAGTTAGAGAACATGCAGATCATCATGTAATTTTACTTACACGTTGTCAGGGATGCAGGAAAGGAGATAAGGTAACTTTCATGCGGAATAAATTACTGTTCCCGAGGGATCATCTAACGACGGGCAAAGCTATAACCGAATAAAGATGTTAGGCGTTACATTGCTCATATTACTATATAGATTATAGCTACATTAGAGGTAGTTGCATGTATGCTTTTCAATTGTACCCAATTTCACACTCTGCGGTGCCTTTTTTTTATTAAAGATGGGTTTGCTGTTGACCAGCATCTATCCATGAAAGAAGGATGAGGACAACGATGGAGCGAGCTCACCCAGAAGATGCCTATTCACTCGAACCTTGAAAAGATTTGGGTTATATGAGCTCGGAAATACAGATGCCGGCAGGGAGTTCCAATCCTTAGCAGTACGCATCACAAAAGATGTTTTAAAGCGTTTGGTCCGAATTAGAGGGATTTCGACAAGGTGAGGATGGTAACCAGCCGCACGTCTGCATGTCCGATAGAAGAAAGGGGAAGGCGGTATGATCTCATGCAGCTCTCGAGCACACTCTCCGGAGTACATCTTATAGAATATACACAGACAGGCAACTTTGCGTCTATGTGCCAGGCTCTGCAGTGTCTATGTGCCTCTTGAAAAGAAAGTTGAAAAGTTCAAATACTTAGGAGATTAGCTCTCCGAAGATTTTAATGATGATATTGATGTGGACCGTTGGCTGTCCGGTACTACATGTTGGCTCGTAGGTTCTTACGTTGTAGTAATGAAGTCAAAGTATTACTCTTTAAGGCATATTGTCAAATATTTTACACGTGCAGCTTATGGGTGGACTATGCACGACGGACATAATATAGTGATCTACGCGTGCAATACAATAATGCGTTCAGGATGATTTTGGGTCTGCCAAGATTTTGCAGCGCCTCGGATATGTTTGCCGAAGCGTATGTCGGTGACTTCGCTATAATTCGTAAGCATTGCGCTTCTGCTTTGGGACGCTTTGCGCGTTAGCAACAATACCATCCTGAACGTATTTACTAATAGGTGGGACTCTCCGATACTGGGGGCGTTGGATTCGGCTGCATGCTGCTGAGTGGATGCCCAGGGGTCGAGATGTCCAGAGATAATCATTTTAATTTTAATTTTTTTTTAATTTTTGAAAATACATGTACTTGTTTTGTTATTAGTTCTAAATTAAGTTCCCTTTTTTGTATATGGATTCTAAATTTTAATAATAGTACATTACTGCAGAGTCCAGAAAGTGAAGGATTGCCGGACGAAGATCTGAGTCCGGCAATCCTCATTCCGGTTGAGGCTGGTATAGTGCTTTTCTCAATAAATGTGAGGAAATAATGAAACACGCCCCCGCCTACTACGCCTGTGACAGCGGCGGGCGCGTTCGTGAAGACTCGTGAAACTTCGGGTTTCATCGGGCTGAGCAGCGGCCAGGAATGAATTTTCTTACAACGTTCTTGGCCTAGGCCGAGAAAGAAATGCATGAGCCAAGAATTACAAACTTCGTGGCTTGTTTTTAGTACAAGAATGCCTACATTTCCGAGCATGTTTGAGAAAATAAATATTATTAAATAATGAAAGAACAAGTGATTTTAATTTCAGAACGTCCGTGAACTGCAGAAACTGCAGAAAACTGCATTTTCTGGGGCACTATAACTTTATATTGATGCCGTTATACTCATAAATACTACACAGTCAGTTATCATCCATCTGTGTGGATTTCCGGTTATTTGATGCTCACATTTCGAAATTAGTTATTATTCGGAATGTGTTGAACATTCAAATCGGAAAATTAGCAAATTTAGTGATCAATTAATATTCAGGCATAGTAATTGTAACGAATTACTTAGATTAGATTGGTGCAGTCCGATAGGGTTTTGCATTGAAGTACACAGAACAATTTGTTTACAGTAGCCAAACTCGATTGCGAAATTAATGACAAATTAGTTTTATTCGGTGACCCTTAGTGAATAAGTACAATAAAAGTACCAAAAAGATCTTTATGAGGCAAAATGTTAAATACATAATAAATTAACTCGTCACCGTACCTAAAAAGACTCCATTAAGAATGAAAAAATAGGCATGATGACAGATTTCGAAATTCTCTTCCATAATGTAGATACACGTCTACCATATCAAAAAAAAAACAATATTTCAGCAAAAAACTAAATTTCAACGCGAATTATTGAATGTTTTTAAATCTATTTTGAATTACGCGCGAAAACGCTCTTAGGTTTCATGGCGTCGCGTCTGATGAAATGTGACGTCACCGACATCTCGTCAGATTTTTCATGCTGTCAAAGCAAAGTCAAGCAACACGATGGCACTTACCTGGGCGTGACGTCATTCGCTCTGATTGGTGTTTCATTTAACATGGCCGATTGCTGTTATTTATACTTCTATTTTATTGAAAATCTTATTAATCTCAATTTTAATACAAAAAATGAGTAATTTTTTAGACTCCTTTCAACATATATTTTTCTCCAAAACCATTTATTCTTTGATTCTTTAATACCGTTATCATGCCTATTATGACAATGCTGTGTCACTAATATAATATATGTATATCAGTAACGCTTATTCTACAGTTATAGTGTTACTTACATCTACTGCTACTGGTATTCTTAGTACATTTCATTTATGTGGTTAATAAAAAAAAAAAATACAATAATACAATAATACAATAATAAATACAACAAATAAAACAAATAAATACATTATTATTGTTATACGCCTTTATTTATTTTAATCGTTAATTCTAAATTTTTTACAAAATATATAATTATATAAAAAAATTAAATATTATTACGGCTAAATATGGAACGTTCTGGAAAAAGCGTTCGCGCCGACCGAAAGACTCGAACGTCCCACCCTATCGATCGTAGCCACGCCCCTTTCCGATTAGTGTCAAAGGAAAGGAAAATGTTTACAACTTAGAGTTTACATTTCAACAGAATTTCATAGCATGCCCGATCTTTCAATGGCTTGTTTACAATATTGTTTACATTTTCAGGTAGACATTTACATTTTCGAAATTCATCGAGGCGTTTGGCGCCAAGTATAAATAAAAGTGAGCTGGTCAAGGGAGTTAGAGGTGCGACAACCACCGAGATGAAAACGACTCTTCGGAGCTTTTGCGAATTTACCTGAGACAGTGAACCGGCGACACATTAAGGGAATCATTGACTACTTTTGGCATTTGACGGTTTTATCGGATAAATTTGGTGATTTTGGCAGTCATCTTGGTTTCTGAAAATAAATCGTTCCTGTCGCCCTTATTCATTTTAACTCACCCCGCACGTAACAATAGTATAAAAATGTTGAATTAGATATTCGCTAACAGCGGGGCTAGGCCCAAGCTACCGGTGGTTAGGGCTGCAGAGTGAGGAACCTCCTGACAGGACTCCTCAAGAAGTAGCGCCTTCTGAATCTGTTCCTTGATCCAGCCATATACCGATAGCCTCTTGAGATGTTGGTCGCGGTCACAGCTAGTATAAAATAAGTTTAAACAATTTACGGTCAGTACGATGATTGATAAAAAATATATGGAATTCTTACTGTTAGCTCTGTGAACTGTTACCAAGGATATGTAAATCAGAGGTCTTATCGACATAATGTTATAGTGGCTACATTTGAATAACAATACGATTGAATACACACAAAAATGTTAATGGTATAAACGGAAAAGTTCTTCTATATAAAGAATAAATCTATATAATTCAATATATTATATAGTTCTTCTATATAATATATTGAATTTTTATGGGAAACTTATGGAAATTGGTTCTTAAGGTAACGAAGACATTGAAATTAATAAACCTTTTATTTCATGATATTTACAAAATTGTAATAAGTGTTAATATAAAATGGTGGTTTAATTATTTTATTCGTTAGTTAATTACTAGATTAGCAAGAACCCCAGATTTTGGTGAAGGCTGCTCCAGTTGGATGCCTCTCTTGCCATATGAGCGATTCCACAAAGTCACTTGCAGGGCCCATCTCTGGTCCGTGATGTTCACAGCATGGCCTAATTTTGGTGGGTCTCATTTCTTCTAATATACACGTAACTGAACCCCTTATTATATATTGTTAGGACTAACTATGGAACGTTCTGAAAAAAAAAAGCCAAATTTGAAACTTCATTTTTCATTCAAAGTTGACCCTGCCAGGAATCGAACCCGGGAATCCTAGAACAGAGCGTTAAAGCAAGCACCTTACCCACTCATCTAACGGACTCGTCAAAGTAAGTAAGTAAGTCGTCAAGTTTAGTGGTTGTAGATAATACTTAGTGCCCTTGGCTTTACTGGCACTCTCTGAGTGTCCTAGTAGACAAGATTCGAGAGCACACGTCCTACTTTAGAAGACTCGAATCTATTGAACAATTATTCATTTAAAGCTCCTTTTGTTCTGAGCACGTAGTTTCATTACCAAAAAAATCCTTATCTGCGAACATATGCCCATTCATGCAACATTATGCCCGTTCAATATTCAAGATGTGGAACCAATCGGCCGCATGATCGGAAATGATTCTGAATCGGCCTGTATTTATTCTAAACTTGAAATTTATGACTCCCTTAGGTACAGAATACATATTAAAGTATTAGTTACTTGATACTTGATACGGCTACTTGATATTCATTAAGCCCTGAATTATGCTACCTACTTATTTTCGCAATTTTATTTTATATATACATGTCGGGGTCGTCCTCCGGGATACAGGCATCGTCAGGCTCAGGAATAAGGGAAAACACAAAATAAAGGCTTCGTTCTTCTAGTACACGATTGTACATTCCGGTAATAATCGATGTTACCATGTAAATGTTGATCAATTAACTCACCAGTTAATGGATTTAACTGGAAATGCGATGTGTTCGCACCGAAACTAGCTCTACAACTCTTCTCTTCGAGCACTTTTTCTGATATCGATGGAAAGGTCCCAGCTGTCATTCACTGGTCAGAAGCAGCCTGGATCCATTGGCGGTATAACGATTTCCAAAACGTATCGCCGACTTTTATAGAACAACTAGCTGACCCACCAGACGTTGTCCTGCCAGAACCCGAAAATATTTCCGTAACCCGATTGTGGCGCCACCTGTCGGGTCAAATTTTATTTTCAAACCATATGTCAAAGTGACGCGTCACTTCGTGTCAATGAACGACTGTTAAATTATTTGAATATTCTTCATACAAAAATAATAAAATCGCGATTTAAAAATGGGTGGGGGTAGGAGGTTGAAAAATATTTTACAACCTATTATCATACCTACCAAATATACAAAAAAAAATCATAACAATCGGTCCAGCCGTTTTGGAGGAGTTTTGTAACAAACACTGTGACACGAGAATTTTATATATCAGATATATATAAAAATGAACCCCCATTTCCCTTGGTCACGGCATCACGCGTGAACAGGTAGACCGATTTTAATTCGGTTTTCACTAATGGAAAGAGGGATAAACGGGGAATATTTATATATATAAAAATTGCACACCGGGCGAAGCCGGGGGCGGGTCCCTAGTATTAGATAAACCTTTGACGATTTCAAAGAGTTCTGACAGATATTGCTTACTTGAAGTCATTGTACGGAGTTAATTAGTTCTGCATCGCTGCGTGGCGAAACCAAACAAATTAATATTCAATTAACGCTTATGAATACACTCAAGGAACAACAAAACAAATCTGCCTCTATTAGCAATCACATTCAGAACATTGAGAAAGCTCTCGACGGCCTGTGTAATAAATAATGAGTCGCCTTCTTAGCCTTCATACTGGTAGGAAACCAAACCAATAACGTGAAATGGGGGAACACGGTTTCTGAAGAGTACACGTTGGAGTGTGGGGTGAGACAGGGTGGGTAAAAGTTTCCCAAACACTTCAACCTGTTTATAAAAGACCTCATTCTTGCCCACAGCAGCATGCATGTGGATGTTGGGTGGATGATGCTGATGACATGGTGCTGTTGGCGCCAACTGTGGGTACAATTAGAAGAATGTTAAGAGTATGTGAGGAGTAAGCCGCTGCACATGGACTGATGTAAAATGTAAAAAAACCGAATACATGATATTTGAGACCTCTGGTAAATGTCAAAGTGATGATCCTGAAATAATATTAAATAATAATAAGATACAGAGGGTATACCAATTTAAATATCTTGAACACTTTATTATCAGCGATCTTAAAGATCATGTTAACACTGAAAGAGAACGTAGAGCTTGGCGGTTATCTATACTAATATATAAAGCTGAAGAGTTTGTTTTTGTTTGTTTGAACGCGCTAATCTCAGGAACTACTGATTCTTTTTTTTTTAATGTTAAGTCGACAGACAGGCTGACGCTCCACTTGATGGTAGGTGGCTACCGTCGCCTATAACACAAGCAACGCTACAGGTGCTGCAAGTGCGCTGCCGACTACAGTAGGATTAAGGATAAGGGATTAGGAGGGGATAAGGAAATGGGCTCTGGCATCCCTTACTCACTCACCGAAACACAACAGCACGTATATGCTGTTATTTCACGGTGGTCTTCTGTAAGACCTGTGTGTCTTTTCTAATTGAAAAATTCTTTTTGTATTGAATAGTCCATTTATCGAGGAAGGCTATAGGTTATATAACATTACGCTACGATCAATAGTATTATATATGTATAAGCAGCCTCCAGTACCACGCGCCCCTCGCGCACTCCACCGCCGTATGGGCCGCAGCGAAGCGTGGCCGAGTTCAGCTAGTATGTAATATGATAGATCAAGTTAAAATTACTTTATTTAAAGCATAGTGTCAAAATCTGTAAGTAATCTGTGGAAGCAAGAATTGACGGGTTTCCTGCAATCATCAGAAAAAAAACGGCGTCGTTGCTAGAGAGGACACGAGTTAGCGCCAAAAGCATCTTAAAAACGATTGCTGATAGATATACTAAGTTCGTCGGCATTTTACATAATAAATAATAAATAAATTTTTCAGATAACAATGAATCATGTTATCTGAAAAATAAATAAATTAACAAATTAAAAGTACTTGTATGCTTATGTATTTATCCAAAGTTTACTACTTACGATTTTTTTAAATTTCATCAAAATCAGCCCAGTCGTTTTGTTCTCTACATGGCTCCCCTACATCCAAATACTCGTATAAGTTCAAATAAATTTTTACATAAAATATTCAAAACGGAACAAAACTTATCTAAAACTCCAATTTATATTTCTTCATAAATTTAATTGTTTAAACGATGTGGTCATCATATTAAAACTCATCTAATAAGCAAGTTGTTGCAAAGTTTCAGGGGCAAATGTAATCACCACCCAGCACCCCCTCGGGAAATAGGGATGAAGTGAATTTTTTATAAATCTACTTCGAAGAGCGACTTTATTGTTAGGCTCTATGTAATATCAGTGTAATAAGCGTTTCTCTTCTAAGTGCTTTTAATATATGAAGTTATTTTCGTCAAACTTTACAAATATCTGGAGGGTTCTGTTCTTTAAATTACTAGCTTCGTCAAACGATTTTATTCCTGTTTTAATTAGTTAAAAATAGAGCAAAAAATTTCGAAGATGAGTGTTGGTAGATATTGCTGAACAGAATATTATTATCGATCAATATATTGTATATGTTAACGGAAAAGTATCAAATCTGTCATAGTATACAATTCCTAGCAAACGTGTACAATTCCCAAAATAGATAGGAAAATCATATTATGTTTTTTTAATATGCACTTTTTCTAGGAAATCCTAAATAGCAATTGGAAAATTATTACATTCGGGATATCGTCAGTTGGTACAGCGAAGATTCATCGCCAAGCCATTTCATCGCCATTTACAAAATGTGTTACAAGGCTTATTTGTACTGGAAACAAAGTTAGATTTGGTTCTAGAATCTATGAAATTAAATGCAAGCACACCCGGAATACTGATTTTATCAAATGTACTGTCGAAATTGTGTCCATTTCATATAACCCAAATCTTTTCAAGGTTCGAGTGAATAGGCATCTTCTGGGTGAGCTCGCTCCATCGTCGGCCTCATCCTTCCTACATGGATAGATGCAGGTCAAGAGCAAACCCATCTTTTATTAAAAAAAAATTCTAGGCATTGTATACAATTCCTAGGTTTCACACATTTCCGGTAACATACATATATACATATTCGCTTATGTCATTTAAGTTGCTGTCCGCTTATGTTTATTTGTCCGCTAACTTCTTCTACGAGTAAACCATCCGACGGATTTTAATGTTGTTATCATAAATGAAGATTGATAAGTGAGGTTTGTTTATTAAAAAAGCACCCTTGCGAAGCTAGGGTGGGCTCGTTGGATCGGAGTCGTTGCCTCGGCAGAGCCCGGTTCACCCCGCTCAAAGGACAAGGAGACACCGAGGAGTTTTAGTGGGTATTCCCAGTGCCGCCATGATCAGGTGCTGAGCGACCCCCACATACCCCTACTGCCTAGCCAGCGGTAGGAAATCTGTAAACGGATTTCTCCTCGATAAAAAAAAGGGTGGGCTCGCTAGTTACCAATAAATTAACGTTCCCCCCTACAATTTCGTTTAACTATATCTAGGCAAAATTATAGATTATAATATAGATTATTTTTATGTAAAGACCGGCAGACAGGCTCACGGTTCACTTACTGGTCAGTGGCTACCGTCGCCTCATAGGTACATACGCAGCATCATATTTGCTGCATGTACGCTACCAACCTTAGTAGAATAAGAAACAGATTAAGAGAAAATTGGTTCTGGTATCCCTCACTCACTTACCGAAACACAATGACGAGCCCGTTGGATGACTGGTTAGAGTGGTTGCCGTAACGCTCTGTTCTAGGGTTCCCGGGTTCGATTCCCGGCAGGGTCAACTTAGAAAATGAACTTTTCAAATTTGGCTCTGGTCTGGATCTGGCATCAGTGGCAGAGCACACTGCGTTTCGCAGTCATTTGGGCAGCCTGTCTGGCGGCAGTAACCACCCCCTTATAGAAGACCACCGTGAAATAACAGCACGCGTGCTATTGTATTTCGGTGAGTGAGTAAAGGATGCCAGAGTCCATTTCCCTAACCCTTCAACAATCCCTTATCCTTAATCCTACTGTAGTTGGCAGAGCATTTATAGCAGCTTTAGCGTTGCTTGTGTTATAGGCGACGGTAGCCACCTACTATCAAGTGGACCGTAGCGTCGTCGGCTTGTCTGCCGTTCTTAACATAAAAGAGCACACATGCTGTATTTTTCATTTTTGTAACTTGGTCACGCCAAATAATCTTCGAAGTGGACTGTATATTGTTGCTGTGGTACGTGCAATCGAAGGAAATGGGAATGATGGGTAATTCTGTCACTCACCTCTTTCCTCAGTTTCGAAGAGCTGCAACGGGCCCGTCACATGCAGAGTCCTGATTCTTCAGCACTTTCACCACTTTTCGACCGCAGTCGCGATGTGGAAGGCGCGACCAAATGGCTAACTACAGCACACACGTCTGATAGGTACACATTAATTTTGAAGCGGATGGTACAATAATTCTGATCTCGTGACGAGACCGGCGGGTTTTCGCTTGTTTCAGCGGCGGTGGCGGCGCGTTATAAAAGAAAGGCCGATTGGCTTCGTATGCGGTGCGTAAGCAAGTGACAGATAGGGAATGGGTGTGTGGTGGGAGCGAGACAGCACATACCACTAACGAACCACTATCCGTCAAATTGACAATTGGCGTCAACATAACTTTTAGGGGTGGTTACCGTCGCCAGAAGAGCTGCAAAATGTAGTGTAGGTTGCCATTTCTAAAATTATATAAACAGAATATGAAATCACTTCGCGAACCCACAGCCAGCAGAAGATGATTATTAACACCTGCGGCGACCTCACAATTCATACCAACTCGCGAACAGTAAACTAATATGATGTCGATATAAATAACGCGTCGTAACTCAAACTGTCATAGTCGCTACCATAATTTACAACGCGCTGTAACGACACCCAAAGTTATGTGTTCGGATGTAGCAACGGCGGTAACTTTAACGCCACGCGTTGCGTTGGCGTTCACCGCGAGAGCGTATTACGACCGTGTTGTCGTTATCCTGTCACATTTAATTAATTGATGATGCCAAATAATTCTCTTTTCATATTAAGGTTAATAGACAGGCTGACGATCCACTTGATGGTAGATGGCAAGCAACGCCACAATGCTTCAAGTGCGCTACCGACCATAGTAGGATTAAGGATAAGGGATTAGCAAGGGATAGGGCAATGAGCTCTGATTTTTCTTACTCGCCGATGTATTATTTCACTCATACTGTTATTTCGGGTAACGGGGTGGTTACTGCCGCCAGATGGGCTGCCCAAATGACTCCAAAATGCAGCGTGCTCTATCATTACTTTCCAAATACTGACCAAAGTTAATTTCCAAAGTTGACCCTGTTGGGAATAGAACCCGGAACCCCTGAAATGTAAGAGTTTGGCGTGCATATTATCAAATAAGAGCTCTTAATGAGACAGTTAGCAAGTAAATAATACTCTTTTGAGGGTGTGCAAATATTTGAAACTAATTAATTAATCTTACATTAAATTATGTTTTATATTGTAATAACATTTGTCAAAGAGTAATTACTTCATTTTCTTCTTACATAAATTAATATTACGTTGCTTTACAGTCTTCGGGATCTTGTTGTTTATTTATTTGTTTATTTATCTATTTATTTATTTTTTATTTATTTACTTACTTCAGCAACAGCTTAGCACACTTAACGCTTATTAACATTTAACACTCAACATTAATGGTCCAGTATGCAAGCCAATTAAAGCCGAATTGAACATATCGTTGCAAATTTAAATTCAATCTATTGGATGTTCCAATAGATTGATATACATACATACATATATCAATTTATTGGAAACATGTTAAAAATTCCGAAAAATAGACTTTGAACAAAATAATTACAAATAATAATATTCAACGATACACAATTTCTATGGCCAATATATAGTTACAATAAATATAATAAAAGTCAAACAAAAATAAAAACACAAAATAAAAAGTCTGGCGGCAGTAACCACCCCCTTACAGAAGACCACCGTGAAATAAGAGCACGTGTGCTGTTGTTTTTCGGTGAGTGAGTAAGGGATTCCAGAGCCCATTTCCCTATCCCTTATCCTCAATCCTATTTTAATCGGCAGCGCACTTGCAGCAGTTTCGGCGTTGCTTGTGTTATAGGCGACGGTAGCCACCTACCATCAAGTGGACCGTCAATCTGTCTGCCGATCTTAAAATAAAAAATCTTTTAATAAAAAAATCCTACATACAATTATCACAGGAATTGTATTTTATATTATGTGACATGCTAATAATTGTTACGCCCGATGGCGAGTTATAACAGTGATTGTATTTTAGGTATTCGCTTACGTTATCCAGGGAACCTGTGACCAAATTCTATGAGAAAAACAATTATCCCTAATTTCTCACTTAAGTATTTCGTAATACAGATAATAAATTCTTGCAGAGACAAGAAGTTCACATACCGTTTTCATTTATATCCCGTGACACCATTTCTTTGAAACAGGAGGCTTTTTTTTAATAACGTAAGGCTATTGTGATTTATTACCAGAGAGAAATTTAGGTATTTAGGACCATGTTTCCTATGAACGTTATTTGGTTATTATTTTAAGATTTATTACAAAGTCTTGCCTATAGATAGAGTTTTGGCTGATATATATTTTTTTTAAAGTAAAGGGCGTCAGACAGGCTGAAGATCCACTTGATGGTAGGTGGCTACCGTCGCCTATAACACAAGCAACGCCTAAGCTGCTGCAAGTGCGCTGCCGACTACAGTAGGATTAAGTATAAGGGATTAGGAAGGGATAGGGAAATGGGCTCTGGTATCTATTACTCACTCACCGAAACAAAAGAGCACACGTGCTGTTATTTCACGGTGGTATTCTGTAAGGGGGTGGTTACTTCCGCCGTGTGTTCTGCCACTACTTTAAACATACATAATTATGATATTATTGTTACGTGCGGGGTGAGTTAAACTGCCGTGTAAGGGCGAAACGAACTATTTATTTTCACAAAGCAAGATGACTTCCAAAATCACTAAACTTGTCCGATGAAACCGTTAAACTTTCCAAAGGTCGTCAATAATTCCCTTTATGTGTCGCCGGTTCATTGTCGCAGGTAGCTTCGCAAAAGTTCCGAAGAGTCGCTTTTATTATTATTATTATATACACAAAATGATAATGAAAAGATACGAAGAAATGAAAATAGGTTCAACTGAAATAGAAACAGAATTCGAGCGATATTGAGATTGTTTCATTTACATTTTAATGTTTGACTTACACGCGCGAAAAAACTTCAATCATCGATACTTCTGTCTGTTTGCAATAAAGGAATATTACAATGTAATACAATACGAGCATTTCGTGACAACGAGCAGTTAAACAAAAAAAGGAACTTCAAAAGAAACGATGAAAGAGAAATGAGTCCAATTCAGTACAACCTTCAGCCGGTTGACTGTTTAATGAATGTTGCGATTTTATAAATTGAATCGTAACTTGAGGAGTTAAGGTAAGTTTTTGCGGAAGAAAATTTTTTTAAGTTCCGATCTATGCTCTGGACTGCACCAGGCATCAAAGACAACTTCATTTGTATTGTTATAATGGGTTTGCTGTTAATAGCTTTTGTGGCTAATGCAATACTCTTAAGGGGGCAATTTTTAAATATAATAATTACATTGTTAATTCCGATATTGCTAATTCCATTTTGATTGAACAATTTTTGGTACACGGTATATCTAGTGATCTCTATTTCTTTCTGTCTCTTTCGTAGATTACAAATTAATACGAATTGCGGTTTTACCATACATATTCACTGTACTATATTAGTGTATATTTTAATTGTAAGTGAAAAAAATAAGTACATTAAATTACGTGTTCGACGTATATACTAAGGTTTCTTGGTGGCTTTAGACTTTACAATTTAAGTACATTTTTTTTTAAATTGAAGCCATAATGAAGTCTAGATTCTTCGCTGAATAGTCCTACCTACCAAAACTTCTTTCAACGATATTTTGAAGATTAGCCACAATATACAAAAAACATAACATACGGAGAAAATTTTAAAATCGTCTCGTTTTGCATTGTGTCAGCTGAAAAACACAAGATTTTTGGATTGTTGTTTCATCAAGCACAAAGAAATAGAAATAGAAAAAGAAACACGATCCTATATTCCGCAACAAACTAGAATGTTTATTGCGGAGTCTGTTATCCAGTTTAACTCGGTAAATTCTTGGTTCACCGCCGAATCAAAATGTTACTGCCACTCTCAAAACCATTCCATATTTAAAATACAATGGTTTTTCGTCCCTTTTGCCTACAAAAGCATGCAAATATTGGGTACGCAAATGCCTTCCGACCTTTGAAATCCTTTAATGGCAAAGTAAATACGGAATACACTTTGGTTTGTTCTTCTGTTGACTTACGAACCCGTTAAAGAGCTGTGAATATGGCAACCATCGCGATGAGAGCCTTTATGCCCTCCAACTTTCCACCAAGTTGGTACTAAGTATATACAAAAAAGATTACGATTGTCTAAGAATTCTTTTTACTATTTTTTTAGTAACTTTTGACAAATGAGTTCTGAACAGCCACGCATCAGAAACATTCCGCAAGGGGTTGGATACAACCACCAGTCCGTAGCATGACTCTTTTTTTTTCATGGAAATATCTGCGAACCAGATCTCCAACGATCATGGGGAGATTGGTGGAGTATATAGGATTTCTACACACTAAAAACTCCCAGTGTTCCATGGGCAAGGAGTCAGGTTTCTCAAATTGAATAAATTATGTAATCAAGAATTGTTATTATGTCCATAATATCTTAGGATTAGTCTAGTAGTTAATCGAAATTTCACTCGAACTTGGGTTATCGCACCGCAATATCAAAGTTTTAATTTTGAATTGCACTTAATTTCTTCTGGAATTTCGTAGTTTCGTACTTAATTATAGTAACGCATTTGATGCGAGGTCTATAATTCTGAGCCACTAAATATTATCATCCTAGTGTGTCCATCCCTGTTACTACAAATTACGCACATGGCAACATTGATATGGAGTATTAAGATAGTTTTTAAACGTATAAATAATACTATAAAAAAATGACGCTCAAAGCTCATGATAAATGAAAATATTATCTATCCACTAAAGGTTTATATAAAAAAATTACACAATAGCTGGTAACATTTTTTAATATCTAGAAAGAAGGAAAGAAAAAAAGTTGTGTAAAATGTGTACAATCAAGTTCCTAATTAAATAAATATCCTATACACATTCTGCTATTATGGAGCTCTTAAGGGAATACTTTAGTTCACCAGAACTGTCGTTTCATTAATGAAATAAATTTTAAAAAGTCAAATTTTTTTATAAACTTCTCTATGCAATTTAGGTGACATCTCTCCATCGTTAGTCACAATATCATATTTATGCTGCGATCAGCAGGGTCAGGAGTTCAAAAATAATAAGCCGAGGTTGGAATAGCCAGAGAATTTAATAAAAGCTGATTGGAATAGCCAGATAATTTCATAAAAGCTGATTGGGATAGCCAGAGAATTTCATAAAAGCTGATTGGGATAGCCAGAGAATTTCAGAAAAGCTGATTAATATTAGGTATGTAGATATACAAACCATCGGTAGCATCTTAGATAAGTCAATAAAATGGCGTGGATGACCGCACCGAGGGGAGGCGAGCGTGCATCCGGCGAATGGTAGCGATTGACAAAGATAGTAAGCCATATAACAACACTGCATATCCGTTAAAAAAACACGGACGACTGTCCGGTGAAATATTTTCATTGCAAGTTAAAAATGAAATTAAAGTTAAAAATGATTGAAGGACAAAATTACGTCTGTAAAAAATAGCATTGCCCTTGAAATCCAATTGCCCTTCTATATAAATTACAAAACTTTTATTCTAAAGTTTTGTAATAATTCATAAATAAAAAAGTTTTTTTCTCTAAAATACAATGAATTAATTTAAATGCTAAAAAATCTATTTAACTAAGGCACATTAAAACTTTACTAATACGCTGAAAAAGTGACCTTTTTGTGTGTGAATTTAAAGAGAATTATTGTTCAGTTACGCCTCAGGTGTATTTTGTGTAAGCAATGTTTAATGTTCTTCAATGGTTATAACTTCGAGTTTGGGTTAGTTAAAAAATTAGTTATTAAGCTAAATTGATAAAATAATGTTAGATATATTTTTTATTTACATATAAAATAATGTTACGAAATCTCTCACAAAAGTGTACTTAAGTTTTATCAGTTTGAATTGATATCATTATCATTAATGTCTGAGATTCGTAGAGCCCGAAATAAATGTCTCTGCTACCAAATGTGTTAGGCCAAATCAACCATTAAATATTAATACTAGGTTTTGCTACTAAAACAAAGACTCACCAAATTTTCTTCGAGTACCGTTTCCTGGTACATTTCTAAACTTGAGGGTCCTCGTTGGTATCTGAAAGAGGTAGCTGCAAGAGATGAAGTATTAAGCGCCACTTTTCGTTCGCCTCTTAGACGTTTCAAAATGCTTTTAATTCAAATATTGTTCCAAATTTCAAACGGCCGCCATTTTTTTACGCCGGTCGGACCGATACATAAATTGAAACTAAATCACTGTTTCTTTTGTTCAATTCAATTCCGTCATATATTTTCTACCGCGCTGGCTAAATGCGGGTTAGTGAACTTCATATTATGCTCTTTAGAATTTCTTCTTTGACGTATGCGGGTTTCCTCGCAATGTTTTCCTTCATAGTTTTAGAGCAATCAGTAAAATGCAGTTAAGGTTTTAGAAAAAAAAAAAACCATTGGTACATGGATGACTGGGGATATATACAGGGTGGAATTTTGTAATGCCACCTGAAGGGAAAGTACTCTTAATACTGTAGATAGAAAATTTTACACAAAGAAAACATTCTTTTATTTTTGAAAAGAAAGAAAACTACATTTAAAGATTTTCGAAAATTCGCTTGCCACACCCGGGAATCGAACCGACTACAATCTGCAAAAATTACACCCTGTACTATTATTGCATCGATCGTTAGTATCAATTATAAGGATGTGTGTGTGTGTGTATAGATTGCATGGTACTGCTGGATGCTCACCTATATTTGTGTGAGAGAAAACAATGCAAGTAATAATAATTTATTTTAACAGAATGCATTTTGTGAAATCTCGAACTGATAACTTTTTTCTAATTATATACCCCAGTTGTTTCATAACGTAATTCTACCCTAAAATTCTCACGCGTCACAGCCAAAAAACAGGAATTGCTTATTAAAAACGGGAGCTCAAAGGAAAAATGTCCCCGTGTTCCACATATACCGGAAATTAACTTCCCTTCGAGCCGGGAAAATATAATGTTTTAATTTTTGGTTTTTAATTACCCATCTCTTATATACCAACTTAAGCAATATTTTCAGAATCAATGATTAAGTTTGCGGTTAAAGGTTATATTTATTTTAATTTTTCCATAAACAAATTTTTTGTTCACAGATTTAATTGTAACTAGCTGAGCCCGCAACTTCGTACGCGTGGTATTCGAAATAGCTCGTATTTTTGTTTGTTTGTAAACCGATTGGACAATCACTAAATGTTACGGGAAGCTTGAAACAATTCACTTGTGAAAACCGCATTCAAATAGGTTAAACCGTTTCTGAGATTAGCGTGAACAAACGTAAAGGCAGACAGACAATAATAATTCTAAATGTTACCGAGTTTACATAATTCTAAATGGCTATGTATCATCACGATACGCGAATTAAGTCGCAAGAAAAGCTATTAAAAAATATATTCAATATCAATTTGCCAAAATAACGTTCAAATAATATGCTTATGATATTACATATGTTTACGACGTCAGTAGGACAAAAATATTAGATGTACGAATGATTCCTTTGCAAAATTGTAAAGAAAAGAACACTTCATGCAAATGAATCAGTTTTACATTCGGCTAAAGTTTTTACTTAGAAATAAGTTTTTCTACAAGTGTGATATATCTGTGTTTTTTTTTATAAAATTAAGGCGACAAAGGCGATAATTTTTTTATACAAGTGTATAGCGGTTCGGCTACAAACATAGGTACAGAAAACCCATTGATCCCTATAGAAATTTCGACTTTTATCTGCATTAGTCGTTTATGTCCAGCAATGGATGACAGCAATGTAAAAAGATAGAGATCATAATAATAGGGCTTCGTTGAAAATGGTGAGAAATCACATTACAGTTCTAACAAAAAGACAATCACAGCCTCGGGAGAAAGTGTGATGACAAAGGTTAACCTTTGATAAAACATTTGCATTTTTGACGAGTCAGTTGGATAAGTTGTGCCTTAAGGTTCTGTTCTAGGGTTCCCGGGTTCTATTCCCGGCAGGGTTAACTTTGAAAAATGAACTTTTCAAATTTGACTGCGTTTCGCAGTCATTTTGGACAGCCCGTCTAGCGGCAGTAACCACCCCCTTATAGAAGACCACTGTTTTTTTTTTTTTTTTTTTTTTATGAAATCGAGGTAGCGCTTGACCACTATCTCACCTGATGTGAGGTGCAGATGTAGCCGAAGGTGGACCACGCTTAGCTAGTAAATGCCCATTTACCCTAGTTTTGAAGACCCCGAGGTTGTAGTTCTGTGGGAACACAGACGCAGGCAATGAGTTCCACTCCTTAGCAGTTCGAACAAGGAAGGTGGAACTGAAACGCTTTGTTCGTGATCGAGGTACATCGACTGTGAAATAATAGCACGTTTGCTGCTGTGTTTCGGTGAGTGAGTAAGGGATGCCATAGCCCATTTCCCTATCATCTGCTAATCCTTTATCCTTAATCGTAGGTATTGTAGTCGGCAGCGCACTTGCAGCAGCTTTGGCATAGCTTGTGTTATAGGCGACGGTGGCCACCTACCATCAAGTGAAACGTCAGCCTGTTTGCCGATCTTAACATAAAAAAAATAATAATCTTGCACCTCCATAGCTTTTCGCCGGATTTTATTATTAACTTACTCTGGGTCTGTTATTGATCTAAAAAAATTGTGCAGTAGAGTGTATAAAAATGGGCCATAATGTTAATTTATCTGATAAATGTCAACGAAGGCGGAAGTAACCGAAAAGGATTTTCCTATCCGAGGATATTCTTTGAAAAGCATCTTTAAAAAAATAAAAGTAATTTTTTTAAAGATGTTTTTCTTTGCCGTTAGAGCTAAGATAGGTAATAACTTTATTCCTCAAGAATTTTTTAGAAGATAAATAATATTTTTTAATTTAAGTAAGTAATTTTTCTCAAACATACTCGGAAATGTAGGCATTCTTGTACTAAAAACAAGCCACGAAGTTTGTAATTCTTGGCTCGTGTATTTCTTTCTCGGCCTAGGCCGCTGCTCAGCCCGATGAAACCCGAAGTTTCACGAGTCTTCACGAACGCGCCTGCCGCTGTCACAGGCGTAGTAGGCGGGTGTTCATTATTTCCTCACATTTATTGAGAAAAGCACTATACCAGCCTCGACCGGAATGAGGATTGCCGGACTCAGATCTTTACCACTTCGTCCGGCAATCCTTCACTTCCTGGTCTCTGCAGTAATGTACTATAATTTAAAATAATAAGTAGTGGCAAAGCATACTGCGTTTAGCAGTCATTTGAACAGCCCGTCTAGAAGCAATAACCAAGCTCTTACATAAAACCACCTTGAAATAACAGCAAGTTTGCTGTTGTGTTTCGGTGAATGAATAAGGGTTGCCAGAGACCTTTTTTCTTTCCCTTATACTTAATTCAATAGGTTACCGTTAATAGGCGACGGTAATCACCTACCGTCAAGTGGAACTTTACACTGCGCTGATGCATACTTAACTTTTTTAAAGAATATTTCCGTATGCCAGTGCCATCGGCTTATTGATTGTAGAACGTGATCGCGGCACTCTTTTGTCGTATGTTGCTACTATTTTATTATTTAATTTAATAATATAAATATATATGTATTTGTAATAAATACTTGCACAGCACTGCTGGCGTGGTCCTAGTCCGCGTCATGAGACATCGGCAAGGGCACAGCTGAAAATCATCGATGTAACAATGTTGCAGCCTAAGCTGAGTTGTGTCCTTTTGGTGTTTAATTATAATAATAATAATAATTATTATTTATTTATTTCGGATAATTTACAATCCATATACAAAAAGGGGAACTTAATTTAGAATTATTAACAAGAACAAAATTTAAAGTTCAAATTAAAGTGAAATCTTAATATCTCTGGGCATCCCGAGATCCATCCAGCAGCATGCAGCTGAATCCAACGCCCCAGTATCGGAGAATCCCACCTATCAGTGAATACGTTCAGGATGGTATTATTGGTAGCGCGCAAGCGTCTCAAGGCAGAAGCGCAACGCTTACGAACTGCGAAGTCATCGACATGCGCTTCGGCAAACATACCCGAGGCGCTGCAAAATCTTGGCAGACCCAAAATCATCCTGAACGCATTATTGTATTGCACGCGCAGATCACTAAATGCCCGTCGTGAATAGTCTACCCATAAGCTGCACGTGTAAAATGTTTGGCAATATGCCTTAAAGAGTGAAACTTTGACTTCATCACTACAACGTGCGAACCTACGAGCCAACATATTGCACCGAACAGCCAACGATCTGCGCTCTCGTTCTACATCAATATCGTCATTCAAATCTTCGGAGACCCAGTGGCCTAAGTGTTTGAACTTTGTTTGAACAGCTGGTATTGAACTATTTATAATGTTTTTGTGTTAATTTATGTTTTTCTTTTTTTTTAGACGCCAATAAATGTTTCTTTCTTTCTTTCTTTCTTTCTTTCTTACATTTAAAAAATACTCCAAGTTTTCTACTAATCCAAAGTTTTTTTTTTATGGAATCGAGATAGCGCTTGACCACTATCTCACCTGATGTGAGGTGCAGATGTGGCCGAAGGTGGACCACGCTTACCTAGTAAATGCCCATTTACCCTATTTTAGAAGACCCCGAGGTTGTAGTTCTGTGGGAACACAGACGCAGGCAATGAGTTCCACTCCTTAGCAGTTCGAACAAGGAAGGTGGAACTCAAACGCTTTGTTCGTGATCGAGGTACATCGACCACGAAGGGATGAAACCCCTGCCCACGTCTAGTGGTCCGCAAGTGGAACGGTTCCGGTTGGATTAAATCGTACAGTATAGATGCACACTCTCCATAGTGTAGACGATAGAAAATCGATAGGCACGCTACTTTTCGGCGATGCAGTTGAATTAAGTTGAATTAAGCACAAATTTAACTTGGCAGTTGGAAATGGAAATGTTCCCATTGAAAGTAAAGGAGTCTTGAGAGAAAGAAGATTCAGTTTCCTTGGTTAGCATCAAAATATGTGGCATGACCAATACCCCATTTCTTTCGTATACGTTGATTTGAAACCTAGATTTATTTCCAATTTACCTTAATAATTTTAAATGAACGAATATCGATGAGTTACTTATCAGGTCCCGAGATAACTTGACGACCTTGACCAGTCGGACAAACACATACATGATTATTGGATAACATACCTCTTTTTTTTTCAACTTGCCTCAAGTATTCCGAAATATTCAAAATCAAAGTAGCAAGTTTTAAAATATGTACTTACCTTTATGAAGTCAACTGGTTATAAAAAAATTCAATTATTCTTCAAATTGTATTTCAACATAGATAACATTGCAGTCATCTCTTTCTCACATAGGCAGTAATATAGAAAGAGTGGAAGCACCCTTGTCAGTGTCGGTTTTACGTCGCATGTGATTTTTCTTGTAACCAGGGCTGGGTAAGTTATATCATTTGTCAGAGCGGCACAAACTAAACTAAACTTTGCGTCTTCGCTACAGAGTTGTAAATTCTTGGCCAAGGTTTGATAGATGGTGCAATATTAACTTTGACCTTCGAAGGACGTAGCTTTATGTGCTTAGAAGTAATAGAGTTGAACGTACAGGCTGTATTTAGGTTATTACTTGTGTTACTCCTTCGAGACAACTTCCTGTGTATGCTGACCCATGTCATTGATTAACGCTGACCAATTCAACAATCGGACGTTTGCCTGCTTGCCGTGAATTTGGGACAAAAATATTTCTAATTTAGTGTATTTTTGGGCTTTTACACGTTATTTTAAAAGAGAAATATTTTCGTAACAATTTTACGTAAGCAGTTATCCAATATACTGTATCACCTGTATTTTTAAACAACCTCTCCTCTATGTGAAGAGCTATGGGGTTTTACTACACCAAGTGCTACATCCATCGAACTAAATCATTGAATATTATCAGGGCTTCGTATATATTATAGACGAACGTTGCTAGTTTTTTGACAGTTTCTTAACAATTAAAGCAAGTAACAAACATTTTAAATCTACCTTCGAAATGATTAAAACACAGATTTTTATAGATTTACAGTGGCTCCTTTGGGCTATCATTAGTATTGGGATGCGATATGGATGCCGAAGACGGAAGACCAAGAACTGTGACGCTTGGAGCTGATGATAATCTTTATATATATATAAATGAATCCGCATTTCCTTTGGTCACATCACGCGTGAACGGGTAGACCGATTTTAATTCGGTTTTCACTAATGGAAAGAGGGATAAACGGGGAATGTTCATATATATATATATATATATATAAATTGCACCCCGGGCGAAGCCGGGGGCGGGTCGCTATTGAAATAATAAAAAATAAGTTCTCAGTAAAACACTAACTCATTGTGCAAATTGTAATGTTGTAACTTGTAACATTACGATTAAATAAACTTTTATATATTTTAGGTATAGAAACACAAACAGGGACTTGCTGAAAGAATTAAAGTAGGTACACCTAAAACATGTAATTGCCAATTCTTTATATTATTTAGCAATTAATTCTTTATATTATTTCATAAGACTTTATATTATATAAAATAGTGAATGGAATTCTTTCGGCACCTGATGTTTTGGGTCTCCTATCCGTGGTGGTATTTTCTTGTGACACAATACGTAAAAATTTAGGCAAATTTTTTCCCGGTCAACCGTATGTTTCCCCATTACCTTTTGCTCGAGACTGAGACATGGAAGACAGCTTGAGTTGTTTCAATTAAACTCTCACAGTGTTAATACAAAAAAGATAAACAGACATCGAACAAGTGTCTAAAAAAAAATCTATTACAAAATCTTGTTTAAGCAGTTAGAGTTAGGCACGGTTTAAATAATACTTTTCATATTTAAATACATGTCAATACTTGTCGAAGTTACTTCTTACTTATGCGTGCCAAACCTGGCCTTTAAAGCAGTCACATCTACAAAAATTAAAAATCTGCCAACAAGGAATAGAACGGAGTTACATGAATATTAAATTAAAAGATAGAATCAGAAATTCATTAATAAGGAAGATAACCAAAGCTCGAGACGTCGTGAAACAGATATTAACACTAAAATGGAAATGGTCTGGCCACATCCAAAGAATAACCGATGGAAGATGGTCACAGATAGTAACTAATTGGTACCCACAAGACAAGAAAAGGAAGAAGGGTAGACCACTCAAAAGATGGAGTGATGACATCGTGGCGACCACAGGAAATTTATGGCCCAGACTGGGACAAGACAGATCTATCTGGCAAAATTTGGAGGAGGCTTATACCGCAAAAGGCGGCCCCTACAACTAACATTAACAACACTAACGTAAATACAAACACATATACTAACAAATACATGAATATTAGACAATATATATAAAGAAGATAAGTGTTTAAAATAAAAATTGTAGAGGAAATTTGAGCTAATAAATAAATAAATAAATAAAAACTTGTCGAAGTTTTAAAGTTAGTCTAAACTGCTTTGTCTCTAATTTTCGCAAGTTGTATTTAGTGGTGTGGTGTGCATTTGAAATTGAAATAATCAATAATAATATCAGTGACAAGAATTGGATTACATATATGGAAAACATTCAAGACAATCAAGTGAATTGTATACGAATTAATCCTTTTGAAGTTTTCGAAAAATAAAATATAAAAACAAATTATGAAATATGCTCTTGGCGGCGTGGCATCATAATTTATGGTGAAATATCGGTTTGTTTTACCTTTTATTCTTGAACCCAATTTTCTTCACGTTCACGAATTTTTATTTTAATATTGCAATTGTCCACAAAAAAAAATAGTACATTTGACAATGAGTAATGACGATTGACAAGTCTTGATAAACACATTCCATTCTTTCAACTGATCACTGTTCTATGTGTCATTGTTCACATTATATACGTAAGTTTTGGTTCCAAAACATACTTATGGCGGTGCATTTAGAGCAATAATTAATTTATAATCACACACTGCACTGTTTTATTTATACATAGATAATTTTAAAATATTTTTCAGCATAGGATATTATATTAGCACATAATAAATTTGCATGGAAAGAAACGTTTTGGAATGAACCAAATGAAGTTGAACGAAAGTTTTGTAATGTTGTTATTTTAAAATTACACTTGGTTACCTATATGTTGCCTAGCGATGTTTTGGTTAGTCAAAGAACAAACACTGTTTTGTAATAGCGAAGGTTAAACATTATTTGAGGCAGGGTTTAAAAAACTGTCAATTGTTAACAAATTTAATGTAATTAGACGCTGTTTAACAAAACACCTGTTTTGACATAGTTTAGTAACACTGTCAAGGTTTAATTTGTGATTATGTGTTTTAAGTTTGATTATATTTAATTCGCAATAATAATGTAGTTGTGAAATTATTGATATGAAGAAATTGATTTTTATTTTTGGACTGATTTTTTATAGTAGGTATAATTTTATTGTTGATATCCTGAATTTATATAATTAGATATTTTTACTCTGACTTTTATAATTAATTAAATTTTAAGTACGCTTTGTATTTTGCTTCGTCTCGTCTCGCTTTGTCTCGTCTTTATATTTTATTTACTTTTTTTATTGAAATAATAATATTATTGTTTTTTTTTTTTTTTTTTGTTTTTCTTTAATAATAGAGAATATGCGTCTAATTCAAAGAGGGCATAAATATTTTTTTATCATTATTTCTGCTTTAGAATTATGTCTATGTAAATATTTTTTAATATTATTTCTTTTTCGTTAAGAAAATAATTATTAAAGAGTGCAAAAAAATTATGGGAAATTCAAAATACTTGATACGGTGAGTTCGAATGTAATGTTTGTGATGTTATTGTAGACTGTGACGTCACGACAAGCGCGCTAAAAGAGCGGGTATTTAAAGTGCCCGCAGCTGTTAGTTAATTTTAACTTTTTTTTTGTTACTAAATTTCTGTTTATTGACGCTGAATATTTTTTACGGTTATATAACGATATAACCTATCATATGAAAACATTAATAAAATGTGCATATTCCCTATTATGTAGTTCTAGATATCTGCAACTGGAATGCAATTGTAAATGGAATGGATGGATGGAACCGAAGCACCATTCCATAACCGAAAGAATAATCAATGCTCAATGTTTTATTGTTTAAAAATTTGAGTACTGCCTATGACTGTCTTTGCACGAATATAAAAAAGGGCATGGGTGCTTGAGGAGCAGAGTGCTACGGTACACGATACGGAAGCGACACTTGAGAGTTTTTACGAAGTCATCTGCGATAGTGAGTTAGCGACACATTGAACGAATTAGCGACGACATTGGCGAGTTTAACGGTTTAATCGAGAAGCTTAATCACCCAGCACGTAGCAATATAATATATTCTTCACCAAAGGACTATACAAACTATACGCTCATGCGGTTGTGGCTAATCGGACTCTAAGCTATTTTTTTATCAGAATAAATTTGCGTTTAGGAGTCACCCTGCTGTAAACAAATGTTAAACCATTAAGCTTAACGATGTAATTTTCTGTTAGCAGGCCAGTTTCATGTTTGGTCCAAGTTTCCATTTCATGTATTATGTTGCATTGAATAATCCACATAGGCCTAAAATATATTTTAAAAATGATAAGGTATGCATAAATAATAAAAGCCTGGACAGTAGTCTTAGAGGACAGTACCGTCCGTCGTGAGGTCTCCAAAATGGCCGGCGTACCTCTACTTTCGGCTATGACTAGGTTCCGGCAGGGAGCCCAGACCTCCCCGTGTTGTACAGAATTCTTTCTTTCTTTCTTTCTTTCTTTCTTACAGCCGTCCCACGCCTGAGTTACAAAAAAAATGTATGCGTTTCGGAGTCATTAACTGAGCAGACTATGTGGTGGCATTAACACCACCCTCTTAGAGAAGACCACAGTGAAATGTGTTGTTGTGTTTTAGTAAGTGGGTAAGGGAAACCAGCGCACATTTTAACGCTGGCAACCCAGTGCGCAGGGCTTATGGCATTGCTTGTGTTAAAAGGCGTTCGTAACCCTTACCATCAAATACCATAATTATGGCTCATAACTATTCACTAGGCTAGGCTATGGGTTAAAGTTCATTACTATAGCTGACCTTTCTGCAAATCGAAGTCAGGGCCCTTAAGTCAGAAAGCTCATCTAAACCAATAGTCTTATAAGTCTGAACACAAGTTCTAGGCACCTCTTGAGGTGTCATATTAATAAAACGCGAAATGACTACTAACAGAGGCCTGCTTTTACCGCTCGTATAAGCTCATGAGGTGGAGACTACGAATCAGCAAGCGCAGCGTAGGACGTCCACCCACAAGGTGGACATATAATCTAATAAGGCCCGCAAGTCCAGGGTGCTTCTGACAGGTCCTTTGGAAAATTGATGATATGATAATGAAGCCTATAATATTATGTTAAATCAGATATTCATTCACTTTTTCTGCTCCAACAACGATTATTTTATTCTTTTTAGTTCGAAAAAAAAAAATGTTTTTTACCATAGTAAAAAACTTACCTTAATCTTTATTATCATAGTCTCATGCACATATTATATGAGATATATGAACTATCAGAAGAAAAGACTTTTTTATTACGTCCGATTCAATGCTTATATATATAATTCCCTGAATTAATTTCATGTCTTAATACTTGATAAAGTTGCAAAAAAAAAAAAAACAACCATGCCTTATGGAAATCCTCATTTTATACGTCCATTCTCTATGAATTTTAACATAGTTATAGTCAAAAGAAGGATTATCCTTACTGATTTTATAACTTGTGTAAAATCGGATTTGTAATTGGAAAAATGGAAGGAGATGTAGTGCGGGATTTGATCTAACGAGATCGACATTACTCTCTTATACCAGGTACCTGCAGGTGTTGAGATACGACCACAGACAAACATAACGTTTTGGTGTTGGACTCAACTACTGTGGAATTATTTAATAAAATTTAAGAAGGTATTTTATTAAAATTCCGCAAGAGCTTATAACTTGTGTGATTCACTTGCGCAATGAGGATAATTAATGTGAAGCCCCTTGGCCCGCTTCTTGCGAGCCTCAGACAGAAAGATATTCAGGGAGATTGAATGTAATTTGTTGGGTGCTCTTGCAAGTCTTGCCTCCAGACTTGCTTTATCACGTGTCAAAGGAATATTGCGAGAAAGCAACTCAAGGTAACTTATGAGACTTAACGAGAAGTCTACATTCCAAAATTCTTTCTTTTAGGGTTCCGTATGTCCGAATAAAAAAACAGAACCCTTACAGGATCACTCCGTTTGTCCGATCATTACCCCTCCTTGAACCCCCCCTCCTTGAACCTAAAATTTTGAAAAAAATAATACAGAAATTAGTTTTCTATTTATAGATTATAGGAAAAGCTATAAGAAGTCCATGATATTAAAATAACATGGTAAATCACTCAATTTGTGCGGATAGGTAACATCGTACGGAACCCTCTTCACGCGAGTTCAACTCGCACTTGTTAAGCTTTTTTTAACCTCAAATTTTATTGAAATTAAAATGAAAAGAAAGCACCCACTAACCATGTCTAAATGAGAGATACAAAGGGACGAACAACTTTTTTTTGTATATAACACAATAATTTCTCTACTGTCTTCTTGAGGTGTGTATTTTGTAGCCATCTTAGTAGTGGCAGGGCACACTGCGTTTCGTACGTTTCGTAGTCAATGTCACGGCGGCCTATCTGGCCTTATAGAAGACCACCGTGAAATAATAGCAAGTGTGCTGTTGTGTTTCGGTGAGTGAATAAGGGATGACAGAGCCCATTTCATTATCCCTTCCTCCCTTACCTTTAATCCTACTATAGTCAGCAACGCTTTTGCAGCACTTGTGGCGTTCCCTATGTTATAGGCGACGGAAGACACCTACCGTCAAGTGGACCGTTACTCTAACTACCTTAACATATAAAAATTAAAAAAAAAACGGTAGACATATTATAAAATATTATAAAATCATAAACGAGCAGTGCCTGTACATTAAACATTTTTTCAAAAAAAAATAAAAAATAAAAAAAATTGTAACTAGTCGCACTTATGTTACCGTGAAAAAAAAATAGTTTTTAGAATTTTTGTCTGCTTGTCTATATGTCTGTTTATCTGTTCGTTTGTGCACGCTAATCTCAAAAACGGCTTAACCGATTTGAATGCGGTTTTCATTGATATATTGTAGCAAGCTTCCAGTAACATTTAGTGTTTGTGTAATTCCAATCAGTTTACAAACAAAAAAGTTACTATACCGAATACCGCGTGTACGAACTTGCGGGCTCAGCTAGTAATATTATAAAATATGTTTGGATGTTTGTTCCTCTATGATGCAAAAGCGGCTGAACGTATTTGGATGAAATTTGGCACACAGATAGTTTATTACCTGAATTAATCTACAGGATACTTTTTATCCTGGAAAATATTAGGTTCCCTAGGGATCGTCTTAAAATCACCGTCAGTCGTCACAGCGATTTCAACGCGTACGAAGTCGCGGGCACAGCTAGTATTTAAATAAGAACCTTATGTTCATATTGACATTGTTAATTATTGAAACAAACAATGTTACTCACTAATTTAAAGTATCCTTCATAGAAGCTTCATAACTCTTTCACTGACACACCACCAAATCTTTCTCTATCACTATAGTTTTGATAGTCGTCAGTTTCCTGAACTTCTCTTTATCATGAGTTGACAGAGTTGGAGAATATGCAACACAATCAAATATCTCATTGAAAATGAAAATGTTATTTTCTTATACTTGACCTTATAAGATAAGTAAATCTTCAACAAAAAATATTCATGAATTAATAAAATTCATGTTACTAAAAAAATACATTAATCGACCAATAACTTTCAGGCATAAACTTGAGGCAATCGCTTTATTTTAACTTATTATATATGTTTTATATTATAACTTATATATGTACTTAACTTATTATATATGTACTAAAGTATACTAATAAAGAATAATTAATATATCAATTTAAAATAAAACGAAATATTGACTTTCAATTTATTTTATTAAAATTTTTAGCCTGTATTTCAATAATTTATTAAGAAGTCTTTATACAGACCATCGATATTGTATCTACAAATATATTGATAAAACAGATTTCATAACACAAAATTGTTGACACAAATAATTAAGTGATACATTTTTACAAACTTATTTTACGTTGAACATTTTCATATCGTGAATATTTTTCAGTGCTTCAAACAAATGCGTCGAACCAAGTGACGGTATTTAAGGTTTAGCCTCATTTGTCTCCTCTGAATTAAACAATAGTTTGCTTCTGTTTTAGGACCCATTTAAGCAAGCCTCACTGGATTATATCTCCAAAAATATGCAATGCTCTACACCATAGGTTCCCAACGGGGACGGTACCGCCCACTAGTGGGCGCTGGAGCTTTTCGGGTTCAAAGTCAAATGCGGGTTGGTTTGAAAGTATTTTTTATGAGAAAATCGCATAAAAAAATTGACTGCATGTCATCGAAAATGACAGCATTGGATTATGCTAATTTGACGTCATACTTCAGTACCGTTCCATTAGGTGGTTTGTGGACTTGAGATTCTCAACTATTATGTGACGTCATAAGCCAATATAACTGCCAAATTTCTTAAACAGCGTTTTGAAGGTTATTTATACAGTTAATTTCATAATTATGCTCTGTTTTCAAATAACATTTAAAATAATCTGATATAATTTCCAGTAACCAATCAGATTGTCTATAGTCGCCGTCACGAGAAGATGTAAATTATGGAAACAAGCAAAGTTGTTACACGGGCAAATATAAAGGAACGTATCTGTATAGTGGATACTTCGACGCTCGCAAGCAACTTCATTTGATTGGGTTATAAAGAAGGAAACGTAAACATTTGGTCAGCAATTTTGACGAGTCATACTCATACGTCATTTCGGTTTAAAATGTGCATGGGGTTGTTTGTTGTTTTTGCGGATTAGGTTATACGATTGGATCTTATTACTAATTTTGGTTTTTAATTATTTTTGTTTTTAATAGTGTCGCTTTGGTTAATTGTTGTTACATATTGTTACGACTAATTACGTTCTCAAAAAAGAGTTCGCGCCGGCCGAAAGTCTTGAACATCACATCCTATCGATGGTAGCCACGCCCCTTCCCGACTAGTTTCAAAAGGAATTGGTCCTTATGTTTACAACATAGAGTTTATATTTCAACAGAAATAGCATTCCCGAACTTTCAATGACTTGTTTACGATCTTGTTTAGATTTAGATTTTCTAGAAAATCGAAATACATCGAAGCGTTTGGCGCCAAGTATAATAAGAGAGCAGGCGGGCGAGATGGGTCAGTGGTACGAAAGCGACTATTCGGAGCTTTTGTGAAGTTATCTGCAACAGTGAACCGGCGACACATTAAGGGAATCATTGACGACTTTTGGCAAGTTTAACGGTTTCATCGGACGAGTTAAGTGATTTTGGAAGTCATCTTGGTTTGTGAAAATATATCGTTCGTTTCGCCCCTAAACGGCATTTTAACTCACCCAGCACGTAACAATGTAATTATTATTCGATCCAAATGTTGTGAACCTCTGAATGTTTGTTTACATAATTTACAATTTCTCGCGACGGCGACTATATTTACATATGCCGTTAACAATGACCTTCTTTTAGAAAAAATAATAATTTAATTTTCGTTATTTTAAATAATTAGAAAATTCATCACTGCAGTAATTAACTAAATGATAGCACAAAATATAGGTGGATGCAGTGGTAGATATAAATTATACAAGACCTTAAACTTTGTCGAGATTACAACTTGAACCTGAAGAACTGAAGTCTAACTAATTTGTGCGCTCAAAGATAAATGGCTCAGGGGAGATATCGATTCAAGAGTTAGTTGGCTTACGCGTCAACGTTGTAGAGACGATTAGCTAATTACCAACTCTTATCTTCTTATTGTGTTCATATTATATGTACTACCTAGTTATTCTTTTTGATCTTCAATAGAATTTCAAATGATTGAGGTCCCTGAAGAAAGAGAAATTGAATAATTATAGACACAGTCAGCACATTATAGTCAGGGTTTCCAAATATTTAGATACCCACAAAGAGATAAATAAATTTAATTCGAACAAAGTCTACGTATATGTAAATATATCAAACCGTATACCATTTTTTTTTATATATTTAAGAATAATCAATCTAATATAGGAATAATAAGTATAATTTCCATGTTTAATTCAGTTTGTACATTTTACACTTAAGAGTTAACATAATATAACATGAATCATTTACTTAATTTAATTAAAGAATAATAATTTAAAAAAGCAAGATTATTAAAATAATAAAATTTCGGATGACTTCTCAGAATTTTTAATTATCGGGAAATTTTATACCATTATACTTCCTATTTATTCCTATTTACCTATCCCCACCTAATCCCTTATCCTTAATCCTATTGCAGCAGCTGTGGTGTTGCTTGTGTTATAGGCTTGTGTTATACGGTAGCCACATGCCATCAAGTGAAGTGTCAGCCTGTGTGCCGATCTTAACATTAAAAAAAATAGTTAAGAGGACGTCTTTAAATATATCTAGCTTCTATCTGATAAGTTATATCCATTATAACTTATCAGTATATGGTCCAAAAATAACCAAAGTATTATATTTAGATTTGCATTAAAAATAATTAAAAATTGATCACTTTAATAGTTTTTAAATTTTTGGACACCCTGACCGCTAAAACTTATGTCGCTAACTGTACAAAAGACACGAACATTGAAACAAAAGTATATTAACTATTACATTAGGCTACTTTCACTAGAATCATATCAGATGACGTTTAAATTAAAATTTACAATATTTTTTACAACCTGTCACGTAAATATTTACATTATGTACAATCGCTATTGGTCCGTCTATGTTATAAATTAAACACTAGTTCGTTTCAACGGTGTGTTTTGGAAGATATGGTGGTAAACGGTAAGTGCCATAAAAGTGACCATTTGTTACTAATAATTTGAGGAGTTTAATGGTAAAAGGAAGACAAGTGTCATTTACTGAGACATATTTACTTCACATCAATCTTGCAAAATCTTACTGTTTTCGCTGCAGCATGATACAAATGGCATTAGACTAATATTTCCCTTTCTTGTAAGTTATCGCGACTACAAACAGGACGTAGCATTTCAGCTACTGTATACATGCTAATTTCGTAGGCGTAAAGCGTAAACAAAACAAAATATGCGCAAACTTGAGACCTGTCAACAAAGAATACAACGAAGTAAGCTCAACATCAATTTAAAAGATAAAGTTAACTAGAATCGTTTAAAGATGTAACGTACTGTGTAAAACAATTAAAATTGAGGTGGACGGATCATATGGCTAGGAGTAAACAAGAAAAATGGGCCAGAGAGGTAACCGAATTGTGTCCCAGACAACATAAAAGAATAAAAGGGAGGCAGCGTCTTAGACTGGAGGACGATATTAGGAAGCTAGCTGATGTTACTGGAAGAAGATGACTTGTGATAGAAAAGAATGGCAAGGCCCTTTGCGGGAACGCAAGACAATCTTAGTACCGGTGTCAAATAATTAATAGGATTTTGTAATATGAATACGCTCATATTAACTTGTCTCCCCCTCCAAAAGCCAAAATGAGGGAGAGACGGTGTTACCCCCGACAGAAGCACTGTCGGTCGGGCTTCAGGGCGACAAGGACAGACATTGTTGTTATTATTATTATTTTAAAGCATTATGCTTTTCTTCGCTTTAATTTTCTTGTAATTTGATTTTGTTTTCAGGCAATAATCTTCTGGTATGTTAAATTTATTTAATTGGATACATTTATTTGTAAGTCGCCGTAACATAAAAGAGTGTAAAGGAATGGTTCATCTAATACTGAGCGAAAAAAGTATAATGATTAAGTTGGTAATTGGAAATAGTATGAAAAAAGTCACTATTCACGCCTGTTTCTCAAGTTTTTATATACATATTATCTGTTATTGATAATATATACTCAGATGGCCTAGTGTTAGGCCACTTCTACTGTCAATAGCGAGCGAAGATATCAGATGAAGATATAAACTTTTCGTGGTCCAGTGTGGAACGGAGTGAATGAAACCGTATGTTTACGCTTTTTTAATAGTTCGTATGCTTTCAAAGAAAGCAAATTTCATGCACTTTCAGTAGCGCGATAGGTGACTTGTATGGTTTTTACATTCTTCACCCGGATAAGTTTGTTTATATGATAATATTTGTCTACATATTGGACTATTTTCATCGTCACTCATTTTCGCAGTTTGAGTAGCGGGACTTTTCAATTGGTCCCGTGTACTTTGCAATTGCGACTGATATTTAAGTAGCCTAATAGAACTTCAGACCGTCGCCTGTAACTTCTGGGAATTTAAATGCCATTAGTCACGGGATAAACATGGCGGGACTATTGGGAGTACACCGTGTACTGTAGACGGGCGTTTAGTAACTTTTTCATACAACGTCCACGTAAACGGATATTGTTGAAACAAGTGGCCCGGTTAAACCTTACTGGCCGGTTAAGCACTAAGGAGCGGTTAGTCACACGACCCAATTCATAGAGGTATTATGCAAACACAGAATTGTCTGTGCGGGCCACCGAAACGGCTGCTAGGTAAGCTTGTTCACGTAAACGTCCAAAATTGTTAGTGCTCTCCAATGTTTTCGCTACGATGTACAAATACCTTTAGTGTTTGCGCTGTTAAAGCTTCGGGAAGTTTTTAGTATTTTTTTTCCTTTCTCAAGATTAAACAACGAATTGCTCACAAAGAATTTCACGACGCTTCCGCTGGAAAAGCGAGGCTCTATATTTTAAAGAATACATTTTAAACGAGATATTAATCGTTACTGTTTTCTCAAAATGTTTTAATTCTGTGTTTACTTGCTGTAATCGGGTTGATTGAATTATTACAAAAAAATAATATATATATAATAAAAAATAATAATAATAATTCTAGTTAAGGTTATGCTTTATATAGGTTTATTTATGCTTTTGCATGGACCTACCCGTAAAATCCAGGTATTCATTCGTATAAAAATAGTACTGTACGAACCAAATGTAAGATTGAAATTAGTAATAAAAAGTTATTTAGTTCCAAAATTATAAATAAGGGTTAATTAAAAGTGAAAATAGTACATAAATTATGTAGTTTAACCTTGTATTTAATCTAATCTTTTATCTTTTTTTAATCTTCAACACATTTGCATCCTCCACTTGGTGGCTACACCAAATACCACCAAGTAGGTATACCGTTGACATGTCGATCTTTATCATAAAAAATACAAATAAACGATTTCGTAATAATTGTTATTAACGAGTCACGCATATTAATGAATCACCCTTTATAATTAATTAAAATTAAAAATATATGCAAAAACATCAATAAAACAAAAACTGATTCTAGAAAGCATATCCCAGTTACAGTCAGTTAAAAAGAGACAAAAAAATGAGTCGATACTAAGTCTGCAAATGACAGCAAAATTAATAACGCTTCTATCATTTTTGAGAGCAGAGGCTCTAGTATGAGTTTACGATACTACACCAATACTACACTCGCTAGCGAGAACGTAAAACTTTTGTATGGGAAATCGTGAACTGTCAATGTCAAATTATCAATTTTCCATATAAATGTTTTACGCTCTCGCTAGCGAGTATAGTATCGTAAACTCATGCTAGAGCCACAGGAGAAATAGGGATTCATTTTTATATATAAGATAATTGACAAGTTAAAATAATAAAATACAACTCGTCGTCGGAAAGCGACTCTTATCAAAATGTTTTACGCTCTCGCTAGGCGAGTATAGTATCGTAAACTCATGCTAGAGCCACTGGTACAATTTAAATTTAAATATAGATGAACTTTCAGTCAAGCGGCAGACGATTCTAAATATAACTGTGACCTTTAACAACCAGAATAGTGACAGAAAAGAGATTATAAAATGTCATTCCAATTTTAAAATAGATGTGAAATGAATACGAGATTATGACATCGAAATGTCAAAGTCATTTCGAAATATCCATAAAATATGTATAATGTGCCTTCTTCCGGCTTTAAGAGAAAAGTTTTGCTCGATGGTATAACCGCTGAATCGTAAATGCAGAATTTCCTAAGAAAACACGTCTTTCCCATTACGTGTCTCTCCCATCGACGTTTTAAATGGCGTTTAAATTTAGACAATCGTTTGCTTTGTACAATAAATATAACTTAAAAATATTAAAAACAAACATTTCATATTGTTACTTACTTAGCTGCAAAAAAATTGTTGGTGTAACTAAGTAAAACTAATATTAAGTAAATAGAGGAACAATTTCATGCATTTTTTTTTCGAATTCATAATTTTATTGCTTGGAATAAAGATTTAATTTGGTGTCTCATACAATAATTTTAAAAGTCCTAATTTCTCATATATTCAAATTCAATTTTGTATGTACAGTCTTCTATTAAAATCTTACAGCAGTTTAAACAACTCAAGGGATAATAACATTTCCGTAGAAAATTTCGTTGGAGCAAGCATAAAAATATATATTTTTTATCAAGAAACAGCTGAACTCATTACGACTTAAAAGGTAATCTTTATTCCCATAAAATTGAATTTAAGGGATTGCCTAATGGGATTTCATTCCTAAACTGATTTGGCTCCTTCAAATTCAAATCCTGTAAAAAAGTTCGAGTGCTATATTTACCGAAATTGTGTGAAATTGTATACAATTTCTAGGAAATATATACAATTCCGAGCTTAATTAGGAAAATAATTTTCACACACACATTTCCTGTGAAATGTATGCAATTCTGAGATGATCTCAGAAAATGTACATAAGCAAATGTTTTCTGTGAATAAAATGAATAAAACACGTTAGGAAAATAAGTATAATAAGTCTTATTTTTGCCAAAACCAGTATTCCGGGTGTGCTCTAGATTCTAGAGCCTAACCTAACTTTGTTTCTAGTACAAATAAGTCCTGTAATGACGCTAAAATCGCTTAGCGATGAATCGGCGGCGATGAATCGTTCCATCCCGAATTTAATACACTTCCAAATGCTATTTATGAAATGTGTAGATTTCTTAGGAACAGTGTACACATTTCCTAGGAATTGTATACAATGACGGATTACATACTTTCCCGTTAACATATCCATAACTAAAAGGAATTAGCGATCGTGTTAAGGCTGTAGTTATTTTTGAATTTAGTTATAAAAAGCATTTATCTTAATAAAAGGGATTATAATTCAAAATTACGTTTAATTATGGATGTTATAATTTATTTAACATATTTAAATTAGAATGATCTCAAAGAGGGATTTAAAAAAAAACTGGTTTCTCTGCCCCTTTTCGCACTAAGACATTATAACACGCAAACTTTGTGAGTTTTTGAAAATATATTAAACTGATTAGGTTAATTTGCGACGCTTGCTCTAACGAAGATGTGAATGTTTGCCCTCGAGGGGCACTGTTTTCGAGGGCATTACAATATCGAATGAAGGGTGCAACTATAATAAATATCTACCCACAAGTATTTCAGCATGACAGATTTACTTACATTAATCTCACCCTAAATCAAGTCCATGTAAGTAGGTTGCAAATTTATTAGCACTCGTAGACCGAAAACTATTTTCCTATCACATCATAAGTTCATTTAACATTAACGATAATATAAATAAATGGTAATCAGGATGGATATGCGGCTGACTTGAAAAATATTTACAATCACCACTAAACTCGTATTTACAACCGGTTTTTTATACATACATCTATTTTACTTGCGTTCACCGAGTCACTTGTTAAGTATAAAACTGCTCACTTCACTTAATAAAAACCGATATGGTATAATCGTTTAACGTGTCCGGGTACAGTTTTGAAACCTTCATCAGCGTGGCGCAGATTCACAGTGGATTCAGAGTCAAATGTAATCTGCGACGCACTCGAGAAGGTCCGGCCCTGATCACACGATCTCGTCGTGCTGCACCACGTCACTGCAACTGCCGGCTCGCTGCAGTCAGGCTCGCTGACGTCACACCCGCAGCTCCTCCATCGTCACGTTGGATTTCGCGTTCAGCTGCGTGTTCTTCTTCGTCAGCGTGTTCGTGTTTATCATCTGGATCTGGTGCGCGGACAGCAGCGGCTGGTTCTCCTGCAAGTGGCCGGCGGTCAGCTTCGGCGGCGGGGGAGCTCTCGGCAGAGTTGCCATCGCTGCCACGTTGTTGCCGGGCAGATCCGCGAACTCAGGTGGCGGCAGCTGATGGTGAGAGTGCGTGTGATGGTGGCCGAGGATGGTAGCGGGGTCGCTCTTCAGGCTCGTCTGGTAGCTCAGCGCACCTTCGAGATCGCCGCAGATGTTGTTCGGCATTTGTCCGTTCTCGACTCGCTTCTTCAGATGCGAACCGTTGTTGAGACCGTCCTGGCCGTTCATCCTCGTCTTGTCCCTTTGATAGTACACTCCGGCGAATATCAACACGTTAAGTATGAGCAGGGAACATCCTATCGCAATAGTGACGCTCAAGGCTGTCGAATAAGCCGCGAACCCGTCTTCGGGTGGCGCAGAAGTGGTGATGTCTGATCTGTGTACTTCTGTTATCACTGTGCTTTGCGTGACAGCATTCAGACCGACGATGTTAAAATTCAACGGGGACGTTATATTGAGAACGCTCAATACGGGAACCTTCGTAGCGAGGCCCGTATCAGTCGCTGAGAACTCTACGACCTTCTTGAAGGGCGGATTGAAAGTCTTCAAAGTGGGTTGGGTCGGAACGTCCTCATTTTCTAGCTGATGATGGGAAGGGGGCACGTCTTCGCCTCCGGGTCGATGCAAGTCCGGCACGAGATTCAACCAGAAAGACAATCTGTTAACAATGGCACCAAATTTAACAGCGAAACTAACGAGATATTGGATAAAGTTAAGAAATTACGTCTATTCAGACTAAGTCTGCCTTATCTGCTCTCAGAAAGTAGGTCACAGTACGAAAGCTGAAGTGAAATTATCGCTTTAATACAATATAGTCCTTTTAAAGATTAATTTTATTAACTCACCGATGAGCTCTATAATGATTCTTCAGTTTAGATTTTGTGTCAATGTTCAAATACTTCTTGTGTACGGCCTCGTAAGCGGTCCATTCTATGTTCTTCATTCGAACTCTTTCCTGCCTTCCAGCTCTTATTGGATCACTTTCTTGTGCTTCGTTAGGATTTCTAGAAAGATTTTAATGAATCAAATTACAGCAATATAACATTGTAATAAAGACTTTTTCTTTTCTTTTAGAATAAAAATTAATTTAACAGATTACACATAGAAATGAACAGAAACAAAACAAGAGGTGAGAAAATCCTGGCTCAGCAAGAAATTGTCGCTATACATATATGCCAAAGTACAAAAGAAGAGGCAATTTATTATGAAATTACATGATATATCTACCTATATGTAAAATGAAACTATTACTATAATTTGTAAAATAATGAAAAAAATATAGAAAAAAATTCTTACCCTGTCTTAGCAAAGTTGCCCCAGTACAGCATGGCAGACTCTGACAAAGCGATCTCAGCCTTAGTGTAGTTACGTGGAAAGTGGGCCAATCCTCCCACTAGTGGTGCGCCGAATATGTACGGCAACTCTTCTCCGTGAATGCAGCCCTGGCGCTATAGACAAGAAAAATGCATGGTGGAATGTTACTCTGCGGGTACAGAATAAAGAGTTTTAAGAGTCAACGAATATTTATCTTGACGCAAAAAGGCAGCCCAATAGATATTATGATATGCAATTTGTAAATAATTCCTGTAAAACACTACCTAACATTAATAAGTAAAGAAATATGGATATTATCTATAAGTTTTATTGATATCTTGTATGGAAGCGGTATTACGACTTGATTTATTACCTTGTAACTCGTTTCGAACCAATATTACAGTTTACCGATGTGAGCTTTGATAGAGTGGTTCAAAGTTTACACCAGAGAAGCGTTCACGCAATCAAAATTGTTCAATCAAGAAATAAAATCAAATCAGTGCTAACGAATTTCACTAATTGGATGAAATTATTTCTATAAAATACTTTTTACAAAGTAACATTTTATTTTCTGTCTTTACTAATCTATAGTTAAAAAAATAGTTTGACCTGATTGAAAGAAAGAAAGAAAGCATCTTTTATTCCTCTAATAAACACAATATACATATAGGTATTAACAAATAATAATGACAAACAAACAAATATATGAACAAGTAAGAAGAGGAAAAGGAACCCTGACTCAGTATACAGTTGTGGTGACCACAACACTGATATTCTGCCAGGGACCAGAAATTCAAAGAAAACGAAAACAAAAAAAAAAAACATTTACGCGGGACAATTCATAACACGATTACAATCCATGGCTGAAATTATTGCAAATTTTCTTAAAAAATATTGAAGGCTTTCACTAGCGAGTTATCTATATGGCAACGTCACTGTAAGTATACAATAGCACACGAGAATGTACGTCAAATGGACCGGCCGCCCCCATAAACTGTCTCGTCTAAGCGTTTCTCTGCACATCCATCAATGATGAGCGAAGTCGTTTTTTAAAGCATCCCAGAGATGTAAGATCGCGTAGCGGGAGCGGAATATTATTCCAACATTTCGAGGCACGGTAACGAAAACAGCCTCTGAAGAAAGCGGAACGGAACCTGGGAATGGACAAAGGGTGAATAGATTTGCAAGCTCTATAGCGAATTATTGATTTATTATAAACGCACAGGTACTAAGTCCTCAATCCTAATATGGTCGGAAGCACCTCAAACGTTGCTTGATTTATAGGCGACGATAGCCACCTGCCATCAAGTGGACCGACATTAACATTTTAACATTAAAAACACCGATTTAACATCTACCGATTTTAACATTAAAAAAGTCCACAAGCTGAAATTGAATCTTATAGATTTGTTTTATAACACAAGCACAGTCTAAGAAAGGATTTTTAGTCGTTAGTATAAATCTATAGGTATATAATTATAATAAAATCGTAAACGAGCCTTGTGTGTACATAAAATATTTTTTCAAAAAACAATTTGAACACGTTGTACTTATGTTACCGAGGTCAAAAAAATTGTTCTTAGAATTTTTGTCTGTTTGTCTGTGCGTTTCTGCACGCTAATCACTGAAACGGCTTATCCGATTTGAATGCGGTTTTCACTGATGTATTGTAGGAAACTTCCGTAACATTGTTTGTTTCATTCCAATCTGTTGATTTATAAACAAAAAAAGTTACCCGCTACAACGAATACCATTGCGTACGAAGTTGCGGGCTCAGCTAGTATATATAATAAATTTAAAGAGATTTGATATCCCAATTCTAGGGGAAGGTTACAGGCTATGACTATGACGCTTAGAAGCCCACAGTAATAGCGAGTGCAAGCGATGAGATGCGACGTCCTGTTTCAGGGGCTGAGGTCGACCGCCCGGCGAGAAACGTACTTTACCGAGAAGACCCGACATGTGCAATTGTGCATGCCCTTATCAATTTTAACGGCGCGTGAAATCGATAATTCATCAAATTACTTGTAGTTTTGATACAAAAGTCCGACATCGTTAAATTGTTATAAAATTCCAGCTTAAACCTATTTCCTTTTATTATTAAAAATAAGGCTGAACGTGGCGTAAAGGCGCGCTTATAGGATGGAGAAATATATTCAATATTTAATGAGTAAGTAAGTACTTAAAGTAACCAGTAAAACGAGACAGCTAAATGTAGCCGCCATTTTATACACGTTGTACTTATGTTACCGTGGTCAAAAAAATAGTTTTTAGAATTTTTGTCTGTTTTTCTGTTAGCACTGTTTTCTGAGCAGCACAGATATTTTTTACATTGTGAACAACGAATTGTATGAAATGCGAACTAAACGAGCCACAGAATGACTTTTTACTTCACTCTAGCAAAATGTTAGCAGTTGTGATTTAGCAAAAAAATAAATCATTTCAGTGTCAAAGTACCCACAACCAATTGATGTGAACCGTGGAGACTAGAGCGAGGACTTAGCTGAATTTTCGTTAAGGCTTGTTAGAGTAAAATTAAAACTTGCATAAAATACAGAGTTGAAATTAAAAATTAAAAATGAGATAAAATTAAAAAAGTTTGAATCGGGCAGATACAATAAATTATATTTTCCGAGAATTTTTTTTTGTAAATTACTGCCCAAAAAAGTTTTCGTGTCACAGTAATGAAAATTTTCACCGACAACTACATTATTTTTAATAAAAATAATTGGCGGCGGTTCCCTCCCGGCCCAGGACGCAGAGAGTGGTGCTGCTCGATACGGCCAGAAAAGTACGTCGGTTTCTGTCCTTGTCGTCCTGAACCCCGAACGACTTTGCCTCTGTCGGGGGTAACACCCCTTTCCTCCTCATTTTGGCTTTTGGAGGGGGGGGGGGATGAGTTAAAAATAATAATTATTATTATGAGTTGTGGGTTTCCGGGATGATGGCCCAGCCTAGGTCTGTTGGAAATTCTTCCAAACGTTTCGTCAACAACTGCGGTTGACATCCTCAGTGGTGTAGTCCGTGTTAGAAGAAAAAGTACATCACATCACTGCGCTTCACTTCTGCACTTTTCGACTTCTCGAGCGAGACTGATTTTTTGACTAGAATGTGTCTATATTTAAATTTATATCCCCACCCCGTGGTTGAATTGGTGGGGTGTGGTCACTAGGAGAGGGGTTATAATGCCCTCTCTTTCTTTCATTATTATTATTCTTGCGTAGTGCCGGATACCAAATGTTGTGTAGCCTTAAGTTTTCCTCCTTCCTGTTGAAATTATTTGGATGCTTGAAAAATTCAATGGCTTCCCGATTAAGGCGTGAGTGATAGTGTACCTCGGATGACAGAACTAATTTGTTTTTGAAAATATTTTCATGTATATAAAAGTGTACTTATAGTGTTGTGGGTAAATATTTTGGTTTTATATGTGATATATATTTTTTATAGTTGAGAGTGTCATTGGTTTATCTTTTATTTATAAATTTTTCATGTGTACAGACAATAAACCAGTGATTGACCTTTTGTGTGTATTTGGAGTGAAAGTAGAAAATAAGTTAGAAGTAGGACAACCGCTCCTACACGTTGCTCTAGGCAATTTATGAACCACCATTTAATGGTTGCCAGTAGTTCAGTTTAACATATATAACCCCAATTCTACAAGTTGTGAACATAATGGATCGATTACATTGAGCGAATTTACAAGCTGCTAATTGGCGAGTGGGCGAGACAGTGCGATGGTGACGATGAACTATCTACTCGCCCAGTAGCTATTTAGCTAGCTAGTTGAAACCACGTGTTTTTGTCTTTTTCAACATATTTTAGTTGACAATAAAACTCAAATATGAGATACTCGCAGCTAGTTCAATAGTAAATATGATAAAACACTGCTTGTTTACCTAGCAGTTAGTGAATTCGCCGGCTATTAGCTATTAAGCTCGCTCAATAAATCGACCATTTACACGAACATTCAGTGAGACTATGGTATTAAATATTAATACCATCACAATACATGATGTTCAGATACATAGTATCCATATACGTATAAATGCATTTTAAAATATATGAGCTTTTCATTCTATCTTATTCTAATAAATTAAAGCGTCAATCTCAGGCAGTAGCAAACTTATTTTAAAAACGGCCCGTTGGATGAGTGGCAAGGATGCTTGCCTAACGTCTCAGGGGCCCCGGGTTCGATTCCCGGCGGGGTCAACTTTGGAAATTTTAATGTAATTTTCAAAAAATTACTCTGGTCTGGATTTGAAAAGTAGTGATAGGGCACACTGCGTTTCGCAGTCATTTGGGCAGCCCGCCTGGCGGCAGTGACCACCCCCTTACAGAAGACCACCGTGAAATAACAGCATATACGTGCTGTTGTGTTTCGGTGAGTGATTAAGGGATGCCAGAGCCCATTTCCCCCCTCCTAATTCCTTATCCAATCCTAATCCTACTGTAGTCGGCAGCGCACTTGCAGCAGCTGTGGCGTTGCTTGTGTTATAGGCGACGGTAGCCACCTACCATCAAGTGGACCATCAGCCTGTCTGTCGACATAACATAAAAAAAAATCTTTTATCATTTAAATTCCATTCAATAAACAACACGATCCTAAGGAGACGAGTAAAAGGAAAAATCAAGAAAGTAAGCGAACGTGCATTTCGACGACAATCAAGCATTACCGAGAGAAAGAAAAACGGGACAAGTGCGATTTGAACTCGCGTGAAGAGGGTTCCGTACGATGTTACCTATCCGCACAATATTGAGTGATTTACCATGTTATTTTAATATCATGGACTTCTTATAGGTTTTCCTATAATCTATAAGTAGAAAACTAATTTCTGTATTTTTTTCAAAATTTTAGGTTCAGTAGTTTCGGAGATAAGGGGGGGGGGGGGAGGTCAATTTTCGTCTATTTTCTTGAATAACTTGAAAACTATTTATTTTAAAAATTAGAAAAAAATTAAATTTTCCACTTTCCCCCCAAAAATGACCTCCCATATACAGATTCCATCTATTCACGCCACACCTCTGCGTTTGGGTCACAGAAATTAATATGTGTACCAAATTTCAACTTAATCGGTCTAGTAGATTCGGAGATAATTGACTGTGACGGACGGACAGACGGACACACGAGTGATTCTATAAGGGTTCCATTTTTTTATTCAGACGTACGGAACCCTAAAAAAAGAGAGAATCCCATTTTTTTTTTGTTAATCGGCAGGCGATTCCGCGGGACGCAGCTAGTCAGACAATTAAATAAGACCAAACTGTATTTTTTTTTCAGTATTGCAGTATTTTGATGTAAATATCTAAATGCTTAAGACCGCAAGTTAGTATTGATCTAAACACATTTTAATTTATGTCACTGAATATGAGAATACAATGTCAAAATTGGCATATAACGTGGAATGAGCAGCAGATGTCTTTCAAGAAAATGTTAATCAATTCAGGGTTTTTTTTAAATTCAAAACTCGAACTCTCACATTCAAGTAAAAGGAGCTCGCAATATGTTCCCAGGATTCCTTTCACCGTACACGTTTCTATTTGAATAAAGCCATGAGAGAGATGTATGAGGAGAAAATGTTACGGATCAGGTTTTTAATATCCCTTTTGCACAAAATTGAAAAAGGTTCCGTTTAGTCGACTATCGCAATGGATATAGCAATTTCAGCGCACATTTCATATTTATTAAAACATTTTTTTAAACTTGTTTTCGCTACGTGTTTGATTAATACGCTAGTCATCTTCTTACTTGTTATATCGTTTGCGTGTCTACTTCTATCGAGTTATTTTGGACCACGAGGTCGCCAAATGTCCATTACGCCCTTTGAGCCCCGTGGTATCGATGTATGGAGATGGCCCCTCCTTAAGGCAAGAACTAAGACATCAGACCGAAAATATTTTTTAATCAAAATGAGTGCAACCTTAACCTATGAATTAAGGTGCAATATTTCACAACAATTTTTTGTAGTTTCTCGGAGATAACCGAACAGATTTAAAACTGGATGGTTTTTCTTAAATATTGTGTAAAATATGAATGATAGTAAAAATAAAAGTAGCCGATTAAAATTTCAGTACAGAACTTAATTAATAAGCTATAACTTAAATATTTGCACGCCTTAAAGGCAGGATGTAGCGACAATTTTAATAAGGTAAAAAACATCTATCTATGTTCTGTAAACCTGCATTTGGCAACGACGCCCTTGTAGATTCCCAACTTCAAAGCCTGCAGCATCGCCGAAAAGTAGCTTGCTAATCGATTTTCTATCGTCTACACTATGGAGAGTGTGCATCTATTCTGTACGAATTAATCCAACCGGAACCGCTCCACTTGCGGAACACTAGGCGTGGGCGGGGGTGTCATCCCTTCGTGGTCGATGTTCCTCGATCACGCACGAAGCGTTTCAGTTCCACCTTCCTTGTTCGGACTGTTAAGGAATGGAACTCATTGCCTGCGTCTGTGTTCCCAGAGAACTACAACATCGGGGTCTTCAAAACCAGGGTAAATGGGCATTTACTGGGTAAGCGTGGTCCACCTTCGGCCACATCTGCACCTCACATCAGGTGAGATAGTGGTCAAGCGCTACCTTGATTTAATAAAAAAAAAAATTTTAAAAATTAAAAAAAAATTAAAATGTACACAGAACATTCTATTACATTCAGTTATTATCTATACATGTAACAAAATCGTAAACGAGCCGTGTCTGTACATTACGCTCTGAAATACGGCTTCCTTGAGCGGAGGATACCTTACTACCGGTACTCGCCAGAACCAGTCCTCGAGAATAGCCGTGCCAAGCTCTACTGGGACCGGCCCATCATCACGGACAGGACTATTCTAGCGAATAGACCTGATATCGTGTTGATGGACCGGGAGCAGTCGAGGGTGTTTTTGGTGGATGTCACTATCCCGCATGACGATGGTCTCGTGAAGGCTGAAACCGAGAAGAGGAGGAAGTACCTCGACTTGGCCCACGAGATCGTCGACATGTGGGCTGTGGCCTCCGCTGAAATCATCCCAGTTGTTCTGTCCGTGAATGGTTTAATCCCAATCAGCCTCAGGGACAACCTGAGGCGGTTGGGATTCCGTGGCGGTTCCCTCCCGGGCCAGATGCAGAGAGCGGTGCTGCTCGATACGGCCAGAATAGTACGTCGGTTTCTGTCCTTGTCGCCCTGAACCCCGACCAGAGTGCTTCTGTCGGGGGCTACACCGTCTTTCCCTCATTTTGGCTTTTAGAGGGGGAGACGAGTCAAAATTTCTAAATAAAATAATAATAATAATTTGTTTACGATGTACTTATGTTACCGAGATCAAAAAAAAAATTTTTTTTAGAAATTCCGCAACTTCGTACGCGTGGTATTCGCTATAGGGTATAACTTTTTTGTTTTTAAACTAATTGGAATGAAACAAACACTAAATGTTATGGGAAGTTTGCTACAACACATCAGTGAAAACCGCATTCAAATCGGTTAATCCGTTTCAGAGATTAGCGTGCACAAACGCACAGACAAACAGACAAAAATTCTATAAATCCGGTGGACAGCTATATTTCTAGCATATTCCCAAAGCTCGACAAAAAATGTGAAGATTCGATCTCAATTTGCATTGCGGCTGAATTCCAACCACGTATGGGGACTTTTCTAAATGAAATAAGTAAGAATCGTTGCTTTTTCTTTTGTCACACCCATTTTTTTTGTCACGCCTACGTAGACCCACGTCGATTCTCCCGTGGACTAAGGCTATAAACTATATTTTTGACCTCGTTTTAAAACGTGTACAAATTGTCTTTTTGAAAAAATCTTTAGTGTGCAGACACGGCTCGTTTACGATTTTATTACATTATGTAAAGATTATGTAAGAAGGAAAAAGACAAACTTAATAGGTAATTGTTACAAGAATTTATTGCGTCGATAAACAGAATAGCTGAACAGACGCACGCAATCAATTTTCCGGTCTGTACGTCGACTTCAAAACTTCAGCTAGCTAAAGCATAATTCGACAAAGAGATATCGATCTTCGGAGCAATTTACTAAACGGTTCCTTATTCCGTGCTCTGACCACTTTATTTTAAGTCAGCATCTCGTTAGCCGACCTCTATAGAGGCAAACGACGTAACTTCAACAACCTTGTATTAATAAGAGGGCGAACTGGCTAAAATGGGACCAACATCGCCGGACCTCTAATTGCAACCGAATAGTTCGCGCGCAGGTGCATCGTTAAATGGTCATCCAATAATTACTTCGAACAAAATGAAGTTAGTCGACCATTTCGAAAATCATACGGCATATTAATGTGCGATGATTCAATTAGCGCCTTAATGCGATAAATAAAGCATTTCAATGCTTTATTTTGAGGCAAACTTAACGCAAAAGTAATACAAGCGTGACATTTTAATTAGTATCTAGGTAATTGGGATAATAGCTTATTTAAGATTCTGAACAGAATGTGTGAATGAATGGTGTGAAACGCCCCAAAATCCTCGTAACATGTGTAATACATCAAATACAGAGTTCAGTGTTCGCATAATCTAGCTAGATAATTGAATGTCTACCTATAAAATGATAGTATGGCAGATGGCTTATAAAATGACATGACCCCAATAGGAAACATATATAAATAAAATTGAATAGTTAAATGTGTTACGTTGCTAAGAGCAAAACTCGAGAAAGGCTGGACCAATTCGGCTATTATTATTCACATATTTATTTATGGTCTTAATTTTTTTTTTTTTACATTATCAATATTAAAAAACAAACAAACAATATATATAATAAAAAACCTAAAACTAGGATATCAGGCTTATTGGTGACAATCTTCAGGCGTAGGCATGTACTTTTAATACGGCACCTCAGACTCGATAAGGCCGTATCGAAGGGAAAGTTGCTGATCCTACTTGGTTGTGTCTCTACAAATACTCACCGTTAGAAAGATGAGCACAACCGGAAATAATATGCCTGAGTATCTCTCTCTTTTATTATTATTCATTTATTTATTTCTTTTCTTAATTTTAATTTTTTTACAATATATACATATGTATATAAAAACAATAAATCTTATAAAAAACTTAAAATTAGGTGTCCACTAGTAGCGAGGCAAGGCCCAAGCTACCGGTGGTTAGAGCTGCAGAGTGAGGAACCTCCTGACAATGCGTGCCGTGTCAAGAAGTACCGCCTTCTGTATCTGTCCCTTGATCCAGCCATCTAGCGAGAGCCTCTTAAGATGTTGGTCGAGGCTCTTCGCTATAAGACCCTTCGCCGAGACGACTATCGGGACGATAATTGTCGAATCGACGTCCCACATGGTGGTCACCTCGTGAGCCAAGTCGATGTATTTGGTAAGTTTTTCTTTTTCAGCTTTCACGAGGTTTTCGTCATGCGGAACAGCGATGTCGACAAGCATCGTCCGGCGCTGGGATCGGTCAATAACCACGATGTCAGGCTTATTGGCGACAATAGTCCTGTCCGTGATTATGGAGCGATCCCAGTAGAGCGTAGCATGACCATTTTCGAGAACGGGCGCAGGCACGTACTTGCAGTGCGGCACCTCAGACTCGATAAGACCGTATCGAATGGCAAGTCGCTGGTGAATGATCCTGGCTACTTGGTTGTGTCTGTGCAAATACTCGCCGTTAGAAAGATGAGCACAACCGGAAATAATATGCCTGAGTGTCTCTCCAGGACGGTGGCATGCCCGACAGATGTCGACCGTACCGTCCTTCAGGATATATTTCCGGTAATTGTTCGTCTTAATAACTTCGTCCGCAATTGCACAGACAAAACCTTCAGTTTCCCCAAAGAGGTCACCGAAACGTAGCCAGTTCACTGACATGAGCGAATCCACTTCAGGTCCTGTCAGGGCCTTGTAGAATCGCCCATGTAGCTCCTTGCCCTTCAATACACTCTTACGATCTTCGGTGCTTAAAACTACTAGCCTGCGCCAGTTCCCGTTTGCCAGAGATAGTGGCGTGAAGTTTTTGTCGATTGCTACAACGTCGCGATGTACCCCACTCCCGTGGTTCAGGAAATATTCCCTAAGGCTGTACACCTCACGGTTATGGAGGTTCTTGGCGTTTAAAAAACCGCGACCCCCCAATTTCCGTGGGATGTACAGTCTCATAACCGATGAGCGTGGGTGTAGCATGCGATGCGCTGTGAGCAATCGACAAACTCTTCTGTCTAAACCATCGAGCTCAGTTTGAGTCCACCTTAGTATGCCAAAGGAGTAAGTAAGTAAAGGCATAACCCAGCCATTGAAGGCGCGTACCTTGTTACCTCCTGATAAAAAACTATTAAGAACTTTTGTCTGGCGGCCAAAGAAACGCGTCTTCACTGTCCGTTTTATCAATCAATCAATCAATCAATCAATTTATTTGTAACTTATAAAACATACATTTAACAGACACAGAGAAAAAAGAAATAACAGTAACAGCAAGAAAGAAAGTTACAAAAAGGTCCCTACTCAGCATTTTGCTGGCATAGGCCAGCACTGATCTTCCGTAGGAACCCTTAATTAATACACAAACACAAACACGGTCACACACCATGCATGTACCCGCTAACAAATGAAATAAAAAATATTTATTTAAATTTATTTGTTGTCAAGAAACACAACTGCTTGCACGAATATTGAAAACATTACTCCAGTTCCCTGCCGCACATAAGTAAATATTAATGCTATTATTAGATGATATTTAATGAGCTCAAAAATAAATAAATAAATAATAAAAACAATAATAATACCTAACAATAACAATAATGAGATCATTTTAATTTTATTGGCTGAGTGCGAGGAGGTTGGTCCTGGAATTTATAAAAAACTACTCTCTATTCTTAAATTCTCCTCTTTTTTCTGACTGTTAATTAAAATTTTTTTTAGATTTGCTCTAAATCCGTGAACAGTGCACTGATTCCGTATTGGCGGTGGAATATTGTTCCAACATTTGGTTGCTGCATATCGGAAACTGCCTCGAAAAGCGGCAGTTTATATCTTTATCACTAATCCGTTTTATTATTATTATTATTATTTTCATATATTCTTTGAAGTCCGAGGATTATACATCAGTGCGCCTAATCTATACATATAATAAAATCGTAAACGAGCCGTGTACGATTTTATGTACACATTAATTAAAAAAAAAAAAAAAAAAAACAATTTGTACACGTATTTATGTTACCGAGGTGAAAAAAAAACACTTTTTAGAATTTTTGTCTGTTTGTCTGTGCGTTTGTGCACGCTAATCTATCAAACGGCTTAAACGAATTGAATGCGATTTTCACACATTTATAGCAGAAAGCTTCCCGAAACATTTAGTGTTTGTTTCATTCCAACGGTTTACATACAAAAAACGCGTTATACCGAATGCTACGCGTACGAAGTTGTGGGCTTAGCTAGTTTTAGCTATAATAAAAACGGTATGTAGGTACTTACTAGGACACACACTGACACGAATTGACCATTAACATTAACTTCCATGACCATTATCATTTTAGAGTAGGTATGTGAATCGAACCCAAATGCAACTTTAATCTCGGCAATAAATTAAAATTTACTTATAAAATCACTAATTCAGTTTAATGCTGAAAATCGAAACTCGTAACTTAAAAAAAAAGTACGAGTATTTATCTAATATATAAAATTCTCGTGTCACAGCGTTTTTTTATGTTTTTTTTTTAATATTTGGTAGGTATGAGAATAGGTTGTAAAGTATTTTTCATCCTCCTACCCCCACCCCCTCATTCATTAATCGCAATTTTAGTATTTTTGTATGAACAATATCGTTTGAACAAAATGGTTTGAAAATAAAATTGGACCCGATAGGTGGCGCCACAATCGGGTTACAGAATTATTTTCGGATTTGGGCCGGACCAACGTATGCTGGGTCAGCTAGTCTATTTATAAATATTATAATCACCGATGTAAATTAGTTCACCTATTTCGGTTATTAGATCAGACAAGCACATAGACGGAGAGAGAATGTGTGGTATTTTATAACGTGCAAATGAACAAAAAAATTAAGGCTTAAATTATTATTTTTTTAAATTGACAGACAGGCTGACGTTCCACTTGATGGTAGGTCAAGTGTCTATAACACAAGCAAGTGCGCTACCGCCTACAGTAAGATTAAGGGTTAGGGATTAGGGGGGTCCCCCCTCCTTATCCCTGTAGGGGTTGGTTACTACCATCAGACGGACCGCCCAAATGCCTACGAAACGCAGTGTACCCTGCCACTACTTTCCAGATCCAGACTTTGAAAAGTTCATTTTCGAAGTTGACCCTGCCGGGAATTGAACCGTGGAACCTTAGAACAGAGAGTTAAGGCAAGAACCCTAACCATTCATCCAACTTGCTCGTCAAACAATTTTATAAAAATCCTTTTATAATACAAAATGTCAGAATTTTAAACAGAATTTAGTCGTAGCACAGCACACTGCGTGTCGCAGTCATTTGGGGGTGGCGGCAACCACCCCCCTACAAAAGACCAGTAAATGAGTTATAAATGCCAGAACCAGTTCCCAATCCCTTCCGAAGCCACCCCAGCGCCCTCTCGGAACTTGCGCCCTAGGCTCAACAAGCCTGAATAGCCTGCGGACAAATCAGGCTCTGCCTGTGGCGTTGCTTGTGTTATAGGCGACGTAGCTACATACCATCAAGTGGAACGTCAGCCTGTCCGACGACTTGTACATAAGAAAAAAAAAACAATAAATTAACTATGTAATTAAAATAAACGTCAAGAACATTAAATAGAAAAAATATTACGAAGCTTTAAGCTGAACTAATTTGGTATTAAAGTTTATATAATGCAGTTTCATTACAACGAGGCAAGTTACACCTTGGTAATTATGAAAAACAAATTTTGCAGGGGCAACATTATATAAATTAATTTCCTTACTTATAAGTAGGTCAAAACATTTATTTTAATGAAGTTCTTCGCCCTTTATATGCACATTTTACTTCTACAAATGTCCAATAGATTGCCTTATAATGAGAAACAGGTGTGTGTCTTTAGGAATACGGTGCAGAAAATTTGCAGAAGTAGGTATTTAATATAAAATACCTAATTTATTATTTAATAGTTGATGAAATAAATTTAGCAATTGCAGTAGACAATAAATATTTATATACAGTTTCTTCTTCATAAAATCTGTTTAGTCTATGGCAAAATAAGTATATGATAAGTGTATTGTATAGAACTCTCTGGTTACACTTTAAAAAAAGAAAAAATGGTGTACTCTATCAATTAACTCAATGTTATGTGTTCAAAGATTGTATAAATAAAATTCAAGTTATTCTCAAATAAATATTAGTGCAAAATCAAACTCGACAAAATCAGTTATCAACATTTTTTTATGAAAATTCTTAGGAGATGTAAGCATATCTCCTAAGATGTCTATCTTACATCTGCTTGAATCTGGTAGATTAAAGATTGAAGAATAAGGCGACAGAGGGAGTTCTGTTAGACCTTATTGTAAGGGTAGGTATTTATTTATTTATTTATTTATTTATTTTAAAATTTACAGATAGTTTACACATATGAATAGTTTTTCGGTGACCTTTACACTAAGCATAGCTTGTATTGTAAAGGCCAGAATTTAAAAAGATATAAAATTTTAGAATTAAAAATAGTCATTAAAAGAAAAGGAGATTTGGGTGTCTGTCTATGTGTCTGTATGTATGTGTGATTGCGTGCGTGCGCGCGCGCGCGTGTGTGTGTGTGTGTGCGCCAGCAAAATCCTGTTTCAGATAGTAAGTTAGTGTTGTGACTTATTGGATGCTAGGTTATGACTTATGACTTAGGTACCTTGCGATTTTCAACGTAGGCTAGTTCATAGAAAAACCCAACAAGAGAATTTAAACAAATGATTTAGATTATAAATAAACGCCCATAAACACAAGCAACATTACGACGAAAGAAAAGGTTCCGTCGGCCTTGAGAGGATAAAGGATAAGAGGAGATAAGGTTCTGGCATACCTTACTCACTCACCAAAACAGTGGTCTTCTGCAAGAGGGTTTGGTTACTGCCAGTCGCCAGTCGAGCTGCCAAGAACGCAATTTGCACTGCCATAACTAAGTTAATGTTTGTAACACGGCACTTGGTCTCTCCACGGAACTCAATTCCCCCGCTTATCTATCAGTTCCCCAACGGCGTCGCCGAGAGTGGTGTACGTGCAATGCCGGTTGCCCAATACCAGCAGCAGCCATTTTGATACCGGATTCAATAACCCAAGGCGAATGCACGCGCCGCGTGGCCTGCATCTGCGCGCGCACCGCAGGGTCGCCATTCTTTGTTTTACTCGTTTGCTAATCTACGTCTATAGGTACCTACATATAATAAAATCGTAAACGAGCCGTGTCAGTACATTAAATATTTTTTAAAAAAAAAAAACGATTTGTACAAGTTGTATTTATGTTACCGAAGTCAAAAAAACAGTTTTTAGAATTTCTGTCTGTTTGTCTGTGTGTTTGTGCATGCTAATCTCAGAAACGGCTTAACCGATTTGAATGCGGTTTTCATTGATTTATTATAGCGGACTTCCCGTAACATTTAGTGTTTGTCTCATTCCAATCGGGTTAGAAACGAAAAAAAAACGCACTATACCGAATACCACGCGTACGAAGTTGCGGGCTCAGCTAGTAAATAAATAAATACATTCTCATTTAAAACATCTATATAATCGTCGTTGTCAAATTGAAATCGCCTATGTACACTTTTTTCAGATTTCAACATTTTGACCTTAGTGAATAAATAATAATTCAACGCCTTACCGTTTAATTAAAACAATTGCTAAGAACGCTTTTTGTCGAATTATGACCTCTTAATAAAGTATGCTATGAAGCAGGTCAGAATCTGATCTGTTCAAAATTTGCTCTATTTTCAAAATAATAACTATTAAACTTTCATGTTTAAAAGACCAATAAGTTTACATATAACAGCCCTAAGTTTCTAATAAAAAACTATTTTAAAAATAAACATTCATATATTCTTTTGTGAATATCTCAAAAGTAAACTTTTAGCACATAGCAAATTTTGGTTTGACAATGACTATATAATGCCTATTACACTCCAATAAACTCAAACATCCAATCAATACGTAGAAATGAATTATCTCAGACACAAATATTCATAATCACACTGCTAGGGAGATATCCAATTTGCCTAATAACTATTAAACAACCTATAAAAATTGTTGTATAATACATTTTAAGATATCACTATGGAGAATATCAGAGAAGCGTATTCATTGTTACTCCCGTAAAAGACACCCTTTCCAGGTCATTGCTCTGAGAGAAAGGCGTCTGATACAACGCCTCTCGGCGTCGTCTCCATTCAATGCCCATATTTCTCGGCTACCGGTTTTCCGACTTCGAATTTATTATAATATTTTTCGCTTTCACACTTTTTAAATACGTTAAAAATTGTAAAGAAAATTGATTCAATTTAATCTTCTGTCGTACATTTTGAACATTAGATGCAATTGTCTTATAAACACACTAAATAAGAGTTGTTACACCTACCATCAAGTGGACCGTCAGCCTGTCGGTCGATCTTAACATAAAAAAAACAAAGACTAAAACACAGTAATATCAACCGTAAAACAGCTGACCAACCCCAAAACACTAGTTAAACAAACATCACTAAACAAGCGACAAGATGTGCTTAAAACGCTCGCACTAACAACAAACACATTTGTCTTTAACCAACGAGTCGGGAAACTTCTAAATTGGTTTCGCCAATTTCATTCATTGCTTTCTAATCACCTTTGCTCGATTTTAGAATTACAAAACTAATAACATAATTAATTTTATAATACATATGTGCATAAATATCACAGATTAATAGTATCAGTAATCAGATTAAAGTATCAGTAATCAGTAATTTGTCAGACCTAGAAATAGGCTTTGTAAAAATTTTATTTTATTTAAAATGTATTTGTAATTTTTTGTATGCTGTTAGGTTTGATATTCAATAAATAAATAAATAAATACATATAATAAAATCATAAAGGAGCCGTGGCTGCACATTAAATATTTAAAAAAAAAAAAAAAAAAAAAAAAACAATTTATACACATTGTATGTACTTACATTACCGAGGTCAAAAAAATTGTTTTTAGAACTTTTTCCTGTTTGTCAGTGCGTTCGTGCAGGCTAATCTCAGGAACGGCTTAACCGATTTGAATGCGGTTTTCACTGATGTATTGCAGCAAGCTTCGCGCAACATTTAGTGTTTGTTTCATTCCAATCGGTTTACAAATAGAAAAGTTACACGCTCGAATACCACGCTTACGAAGTCGCGGGCATTGGTCATTTAAAGTCATTTAAGTCGCTGGCCACTTCTGCCTGTTTCTTCGCCAACTTATACTAAACCAGTATTTTGATACGACTAAGCAATAAACGAGGAAGGTTTTTATAATTATATAACTAACTGTAACTGAACCCGCAACTTCGTACGCGAGGTACACGGTATAGCGCGTAACTTTTTTGTTTGTTAACCGATTGGAATGAAACAACCACTAAATGTTACAGGAAGCTTGCTGTAATACATCAGTGAAAACGGCATACATATCGGATAAGCAGTTTCTGACATTAGCGTGCACAAACGTACAAACAGACAAAAATTCTAAAAAAAATTTTTTGACTTCGGTATCATAAGTGAAACGGGTACAAATTGTTTTTTTGAAAAAATATTTCATGTACACATACGATTTTATATATATAAGAATTCATCATAAATTGCGATATACACTAGAAATTCACCTCCTTTTTTTACCTCGCTAACATAAATTTTACAACGTGTACAAATTGTTTTTTTATGAAAAATTGTTTAATGTAGGTACAGCCACGACTCGTTTATGATTTTATTATAATAATTTGTATAGATTTGCAGAAAAATGTATGCGTGTGAAGCCGGGAAAGGGTGGCTAGTAAAATATAAATTTCAAAATGATTATTATTGACAATGATTGTTCTGTAACCTATAAAAAGCTTATATTTGTTGAAGTTAGGTTCGCGCAGCGCCTGAAACTCTTAAAGATATCGTGGATATAAAAGTGCATAAACCCACCTGTGGATAATCCCCATATTTGGTCTGATAGTCGAACACATAGAGATATGAATTCCGCCGCAGCGCCGAGTGGGTGTCTGCGGTGAGTACTATCGGTGCCACTACTTGCGCGTCGCTGAGGGCCTCCAGAGTTTCATCCCTGTTCAGAACGAGAGATCCTTCAATGGCTAATCTCTTTATACATCCTACTGCGCTCACCGCACCTTTCTAGAATGGACACCTTTAATCAAGCAGGTATATTAAGGTAAACATATACGATTAATTCGCGACTTACCCAATTCATTATATACCGACATAATTTCATCTACGTCTTGACGAGCCCGTTGGATGAGTGGTTGGGGTGCTTGCCTTATCGCTCTGTTCTAGGGTTCCCGGGTTCGATTCCCGGCAGGATCAACTTTGAAAAGTTCATTTTCAAAGTTGGCTCTAGTCCGGATCTGGAAAGTAGTGGTAGGGGGCATACTGCGTTTCGCAGTCATTTGGGCACCCCGTTTAGAGGCAGTAACCACTCCCTTACAGAAGACTACCGTGAAATAAAAGCACGTGTGTTGTGTTTCGGTGAGTGAGTAAGGGATGCTAAAGCCCATTCACCTATCCCCTCCTAATCCTTTATCCTTAATCCTACTGTAGTCGGCAGCGCATTTGCAGCAGCTTAGGCGTTGTTTGTGTTATAGGCGACGGTAACCACCTACCATCATTTGGACCGTCGGCCTCTCTGCCGATCTTAATATTTAAAAAAAGACAATGACAGCCATTATGCTCTATTTTTCCAATACAAACAGATTAATTGGCAAAGTACATAAGTACTACTAAACCACAGGTTTGGATCCCGGTCAAGCTATTGGTTTCATACTTTCCTCCCAAAAATGACCTTTCATATACAGATTTCATCTATTCACGTCACACCTCTGCGTTTGGGTCACAGAAATTGATATGTGTACCAAATTTCAACCTAATCGGTCTAGTAGATTCGGAGATAATTGACTGTGACGGACGGACAGACGGACACACGAGTGATCCTATAAGGGTTCCGTTTTTTTATTTGGCCGTATGGAACCCTAAAAAAGGTTTTATATTTTTCAAAATACAAAAACATATATGCGAAATACGAAAACCTTTGCGCGAACGCTTCGTTCCCATATTTATATTAAATATATATTTTTTAAGCTGAAACCAACTATACCTAAACGTTCACAAAACTTCATCAAAATCGATTATGCAGTTTCGGAGATAAGCATGAAATCAGATCGTGACGAGACATTTTCATGCATGTCAATTTGGAGAATGTGACAGATTACGAGTACAGTTGAAGAAGGTTAACAGAAAAGAAATGTCCTGGCAACGGAGACCATTAACTTTTGACAGATATCCTTTGGGAGAAAAGGTTATTCCGAAGATACCCTTAGCGGTATGTAAACAAATCTCCGAGATAGATAGGGACAAAAAGAAGTGGAGCGGCGATATTAAAATTCAGAATATGACTATTAAAAACATTGGATATTCTCTAACAATCAATTACCCTAAAAAAAGAGGTAGACTAGTTATACATTCGCCAGAAAGCGGCACAGCGGAAGTAGGCTGATTAGCAAACCTTTAAACAGTCTTTCCTGGTTTCATTTGGTCGATGCTCGAAACGCTCTCAAAACTAATGGAGACATTCTGCTTTCATTCGCCATCTAGGTATTAGTGTCGCGTTAACTATTAGTTAGTTGCATGTTAACTATTAGTTAGTTGCACGTTAATTATTAGTTAGTTTCAACAAAGATTAAGTGTTATCTCCGCTTTCGCGTCTGTCTCTTTCTCCTCTAACTTTTTCTAAACGACCCAAAGAATTTTGATGCGGTTTTCACCAATGGAATGAGTGATCAGCAAGAAAAGTTTGCGTATATAATTTGCAGAAAAATTATACGCATTTGCAGGAAAAATATTACGTAGATAATGTAATACCTGATGTTAATAGGATGTTGTACGGGCCTCTCCCAATCAGTATATTCATTGATAATTGTAGCTAATATCTCGGCCAGGTGGTAACTGTAGGTGTTGCGAACGAAGGACTTCAGGATCTTCGATCTTCTATCTGCTTCGATGCCGTATTGTACATCGTCTCCACTGAAGGCAAAATACGCTTCAGCTTTCGTCACTCCGAGCAGTAAGTCGTACCTAAGACACATAAAAAAAGACAAACATATTTCATGTATTCGAGAAACAATATAATATATAATTTTATCATATAAAAAAATTACCTATGCCTACAATAATTTCGACAATTATGTGACAGACTATAAAGCGGATCCTACACGATCATGCATCATGATATGCCGCACATCATGATTATCATGATTATCATGCTGCATGATGTATCCATGATGTACATCATGCAGCATTAATCATTTTATGACAATATAGTACAGTGTATAAGTCTTCTGGGCCCTGATTCTGTATCGCAACTATGATTACACGCTAAGTCTTACTCTTGCGAAAACACGTCAATATATTAACTTGTCTTGTCAATGAATTGAAATGTCTCTATTCTGTATGCCCCAAGACAAGTTATCTTGGCACCTTACGATTTCACAGAAACCACAGTACACAATTGTATTTATTTGACAATCGGACTGCCAGCACAGGATCCATTTCATATTTTAATATTACTTTGCTCTATGACGTATGACGTTAACCCAGCTGACAGCTGTTTACCGTTTGAATGTTTATTTACTTTTTAAAATCTTGTTAAGTAAAACGATGTTTTATATAATATAATAATCTATAAACAATTATTTCTTACCGGTGGTGTGGATTTTAATTAAATTTGCAGAAAAACACTATGCAATGCACTTGATTTAACAAATTCACACACGATTCCGCGGCGTTTTAAAGCGTGGTATTTTTGACAGTTCAAACCGCGCCGTTCCCCGTTCATTTCGTGCAACATGTCATAGAGAATAAGGGTGTTATTACAAAAAAAAATACTAAACTATGTCTCAACACGTGTTTGGTCAAACAGCGTCTAATGACATTTGTATGCAATTTCACAGTTTAAACCCTGCCTCAAATAATGTTTAACCTTCGCTATTACAAAATGGTGTTTGTCCTTTGACTAACCAAAACATCGCTAGGCAACCTATCGGCAACCAAATGTTGCTATTTTAAAATTATAAAATAGCAACATTACAAAACGTTCGTTCAACTTCATTTGGTTCAATCCGAAACGTTCCTTTCTATGCAAATTTGTTATATGCTAATAGAATATCCTACGCAGAAAATATTTTAAAATTATCTATATATAAATAAAACAGTGACGTGTGTGATTATAAATTAATTATTGTTCTAAATACACCGCCATAAGTATGTTTTGGAACCAAAACTTACGTGTATAATGAGTACATTGTACACATAGAACAGATGATTGGTTGAAAGAATGGAATGTGTTTATCGAGACTTGTCAATCGTCATTACTCATTGTCAAATGAGTATAATATAAATAAAAATTATGGAAAAAAATGGACAATTGCAATATTAAAATAAAAATTCGTGAACGTGAAGAAAATTGGGTTCAAGAATAAAAGGTAAAACAACCCGATATTTCATCATAATCATAACCACACCACTAAATACAACTTGCGAAAATTAGAGACAAAGCAGTAGACTAACTTTGAGTGTTCGACAAGTATTGACATGTTATAAATATGAAAAGTATTATTTAAACCGTGCCTAACTCTAACTGCTTAAACACGCTTTTGTAATAAACATTTTTTTAGACACATGTTCAATGTATGTTTATCTTTTTTGTAATAACACTGTAAGTTTTTAGCAGATGTCGTGACAGTTTGAGTAATTGACGTGGTTTCGAAGTAAGGAATCGCTAAGTGGCGTTAGAGAATTATGTCACAGTTTAACCACCGATATGAAAAAATGACGAATTTCTTCAAATATTTTTCTTGTTTTTGTCCTTGTACCTATGTTTTTGTCCTTGTACCTATAAGAAATGAACTCAGCTTTTGCTTGACATGACGATCTGAAGACGAACATGCGTGCATGTCAGCCACAGCTTGCAGGACGACAAATAAAAGGAATTGTCAATCAACTGCCAGCACGTAGTTTGCATATCATTCGCATGAATTAATACAATTAAACGGTCATTCGTGCATGACATCACGGTAACGCATGTCATGCCGCATGATCGTCTAGGGACAGCTTTACGCAATAAATAATAAACAATTATTCTAAACATAAAATACGATTAGTAACGGCCTTTCTGGTGGCTTCCTTTATAGAAGACTACCAAGAAACAAGAGCACGTGTGCTGTATAGGTCGATGAATGAGTAAGTTAAGCAAGAGCCAACCTCATTCTTCATCATATCGAGGTCGTTAGCGCATTTGCAACTTATATGGAGTTGCTTGTTTTATTAGACTACATAAATGCACCATTAACATGTCTGTCAACATTTTACATAAAAAAAACGTGAAAAATTTGAAAAAATTGAAATTTAAAAAATATATATGAAAAAAAAAGTAAGTAAAAAAGTAAGTAGTAAGTAGTAAGTAGTGTTGGAGCTGTACCTTTAAAAGGCATCCGTTAAGTTATAAGGAGAGTTTTAATTGCAAAAGAAACATACTTTGTGAGCTGAGCGATGGCACTTTTTCTCATGAAGACAGCATTGATAATGTTAATAGCATTCGCATTTTTTCCGAGGGGCAACCTCGGCACTGTTTGTCCTCCCCACTCGTAACCATTTTCTGGATTCATTGACATATCTCCAGTGTCTGCAACAAGACAAATAAAGTTACTTCTGCTAGTATTAAACTATTATATACTAGATAATTACATATTTGACGAGTTTTAAGACAATGGTAAAAAATATGGATATTATTAAAATTGTAAGTTCAAATATATTAGGTCGGGAAAAGGCTTTTCGCTAATAGTATGTATAAACTTGTAATAAAATCTCTTTGGCTGTACTATTTGTATCTGGCTGGCTTTGATGACATTAAAAAAGTTACATTTCAAAAAAAGAAACAATTTAGTAAAATGTTGTTTCCAGCTATTTTTCATTTGTTTTTCTTTCTGTCAAAGTGAGTGAATCTCATTCGATACAAAAAAAGAAAAAAAAAATGCAACGCAAGCCGCGAAAAAATTTTGTGACGTTTATGGACCCAATGCAATGTCAGTAGGAGATCACAGAGTTGGTTTAAGCGTTTTCAATCCCGGAATTTTGATGTCAAAGATGCACTTCGCTCTGGTCGCTCTGTTAAGGATAAAATGGACGCCATTTTTGAAAAAGTGGAAAAAGGTCGGCATTTCAGTAGAACAAGAAAAAAAGGTCGTGGTCAACGGGTAGGTCAGGCTACACAGACTGTGCCAAAACCCGTGTTAACTCGTAATAAGGTGATGCTGTGTGTATGGTGGGATTGGAAGGGCATTGTTCATTATGAGCTTTTACCGCCGGGCAGAACTATCGATTCGGATCTCTACTGCGAACAACTTATTAGATTAAAGCAAAAAGTTTAAAAAAAGCGGCCGGAATTGACCAATAGAGAGGGTGTGGTCTTTCATCACGACAACGCTATACCACACACATCTTTAGCCACTCACCAAAAGTTAAAAGAGTTTAGCTGGGAGATGTTAATGTATCCTCCATATAGCCCTGACCTTGCACCTTCAGATTTCCACCTGTTTCGGTCTCTTCAGAATTCTTTAGGCAGTGTCAGGTTAACATCAAGAGAGGACTGCCAAAATTCTACTTGTCGCGTTTTTTTTTTATCAGAAGTCCCAAAATTTCTACAGCAACAACCTACCTACAAGATGGCCAAAAGTCATTGTACAAAATGGCATATATATATATATATATTGTAATTAAATGTAAATAAACTTTGAAAAAAAAGTCTTGCGTTTTCAGATAAAATGCGAAGAAACCTTTTCCCCAACCTATTATATTATTATGATATAATGAGATATATTTTCTGAAGGAGAGTTCTGAGGTACCCACGACCCTGATTGCCCCAAATCCAATCAGCCCCAAAATTATATTTCAATTAAAAAAAAAACTAATTATAAAAATCAATATGACAAAAGCCAACTACAATTAATTATAATATATTAGAATAATTAGATTATAAATACAAGATCAAATGAAAAGTTTCTCCCAAGAAGCTTCTAAGAATAGAATCCTCGCCTCTAAGCAATAACTTCATGCTGAATTGGATTGGAATGTCTAGGACATCTAACGTCAGTCGAAGCGTTAACGATTTGTCACTCAAGTGTGAACCCTTGGGCTACACAGTTCTCACTGTCGATTATATTCAAGAGAATAGAAACACTTTTATTATTTTAAGAAAACGTGCCAAATAAAATAACAATTTACACTTAAAAATATAATATTGACGAGGCCGTTCGACCCCGGGTTCGATTCCCAGCAGGGTCAACTTTGAAAATGAACTTTTTAAATTTGGCTTTAGTCTGGATCTGCAAAGTAGTGGCAGGGCACACTGCGTTCCGCAGTCATTTGGGCAGCCCGTCTGGCGGCAGTAACCACCCCCTTACAGAAGACCACCGTGAAATAAACAGCACGTGCGCTGTTGTGTTTCGGTGAGTGAGTAAGGGATGCCAGAGCCCATTTTCCTATCCAATCCCTTATCCTTAATCCTACTTGCAGCACTTGTGGCATTGTGTTATAGGCGACGGTAGCCACCTACCATAGACCGTCTGCTGATCTTAACATTAAAAAAAATTCTTTACGTTAAATACGTGTGAGGCACAAACAGAAGATCCCTAATCACGCATCAACAGCACACGTGCTGTCTTTAAGCAGTGGAATTCCGTAATGGGTAACTACGGTTAAGAAATGAACGATAAACTCAGATACTTCAAGTCGGAGCAGCGCCTAATCTTACTAATTTTTTTTACTCTTTCACATAAAACTACTAAACAGATTTTGATAAAACTTTAAGTTAACATAGTTTATGCATTAAAATAAAACAAAGCTAGTAGGTATATCTCATACATCAAAGCTGATTTCTTCTTACAGAATATATGACGGCCCGTTGGATGAGTGGCAAGGATGCTTGCCTAACGTCTCAGGGGCCCCGGGTTCGATTCCCGGCGGGGTCAAGTTTGGAAATTTTAATGTAATTTTCAAAATTGACTCTGGTCTGGATTTGAAAAGTAGTGGTAGGGCACACTGCGTTTCGCAGTCATTTGGGCAGCCCGCCTGGCGGCAGTGACCACCCCCTTACAGAAGACCACCGTGAAATAACAGCATATATACGTGCTGTTGTGTTTCGGTGAGTGAGTAAGGGATGCCAGAGCCCATCTCCTTATCCCCTCCTAATCCCTTATCCTTAATCCTACTGTAGTCGGCAGCGCACTTGCAGCACCTGCAGCGTTGCTTGTGTTATAGACGACGGTAGCCACCTACCATCAAGTGGACCGTGAGCCTGTCTGTCGACATAACATAAAAAAAAAAAAAATTATCAGAATTATAAATTCAAATTGACTATATTAAATTTGTGATTAGAATATGAACGACCTATAATACTGAGCTGATTAACTAAAACTGGGTCACAATGTACCTTTAATTTTACTAGTCGTGTGTGTCGGGAAAATTTGTCGCAAATTGATTGCGACGATTGCGTCATTATTGAGGTCATATCACGTAAGCCACATCATTACTTTGCCAGGACACATAAATTGGTCAGCCCGTCTGGTAGTACTGACTACCACTTTACAGAAGACCATCTTGAAATAACACCGAGTATGCTTGTGTTCGGTGAGGGATTAAAGCATGTCAGAGATAACTTCTCAAGCCTTAATAACCATTATCTTTTACTCTAATAAGGTCGTTAGTGTACTTGTACAATTTAAAGTTTTTGTGGTATTTGGCGACAGTAACCACCTACCATCGAGTGACGTGTCTAAAGTTACAGCCAATTCAAGTGAAAAGTTATTTTATTGAATTTTTATGGACGTGATTTTTTAAATTAACATAACTTTTTTGTTTGTAAACCTATTTGCAATGAAACAAACACTAAATGTTATAATAATAATAATAATAATAATAATAATTTATTTGCCATGACCATGGGTATCGGTATACCAGAGATGACACTTAGCTTTTTTTGTTCCTACATGATCAACCGATAGATATTCGTTACGGGAAGCTTGCTATAATACACCAATGAAAACAGCATTCAAATCGATTAAGCCGTTTCTGAGATTAGCGCGAACAAACGCACAAACAAACAGACGAAAATTCTAAAAAAAACTTTTTTTGACTTCGGTAACATAAGTAAAACGGTTTTTTTTTAAATAATATTTGATGTACACATACGATTTTATTATATGTATAAAAGAATTCATCATAAATTGCGATATTCACTAGAAATCCTAGTTGAACGCCCAAAAGACTAGACAAAGTCGCCAAGGAAAAAATAATAATAGGAGCACAACAAACGTAACTAACTAAAAACGTTGACGCTCGAAGCGGTTAGATGAGAAAACTTCCACGGGAGACGATTTAATAACAAACCTTCGACGCGCCCTGCTTCACAACCGGATACAGTAAGTGCAGCAGATCAGCCTTAGGGCAGTATTAGTTCCCTGAACAGCGGCGGAACTACACGGTGCCGTGTAGCTTATTACTTTCAGATGTATAGAATAGGGTATTACACCCATTTTTAAAAAGTGTCTCAATTAGATTCTGTAGTGCTAATGAACCACTAAAAAAAACACCAAATTTTTATTCAATCGATAAGTTTAATAAAAATGCATTTAAAATTTACATTTTCAAATTTCGCCCGTAATTTGACGAAAACGCTGGAAACCATTTTGCTCTGTGGTCATGACGTCAGTTGGCCGTGTAAACAAATGCGCCGGTAATTGACATGACACTGACTGCCACTTTTTTGTTTACACAACCGAATGACGTAAACAGGGCGGCTACTATTTCATTGTGTTTAAGAACAGACTAAAAATTCTGAAAACTTTGAATTTAATTTTAAAATTTATTTTGTTATTTTACGAACTAAAACTAACATTTTCCGACTGCTTTTTGCCTAAGCTATCTCAATAATATTATACTTTTAGTTTTTTTTTTCATATAGACTAGAATACTGTCGTCCGGGTTGAAAAATAAAAAATATTATGACAAAATATATGAGTAATAATTTATTCGATCTTTATTGCTATTATAGTTTTGACAGGCACTGATTTTTTATTGTTATATGATCCCTCGGGAACGGTACTTTTTTCTGGATGAACAGTACCCTAGTTGCGAAAAGGTAACAGACAGACAGGGTTACTATCACATTTATAATATTAGTGTGGATCAGAAATTAGTGGTTTGGGGAGATACTGCTGACCTGCTGATATACTTACAAATGGCGGTAGATATACTTTACCATGACAGAGCTAAACTAAAACTAACGAGATGTAACCCTTTAGTTATCGTACATTGGAATTATACGCGGAATGTAATGTTCTGATAGTCAGCAAAGCTCTTCGTAAGGGATACAGGTGTTCTTATAAAATATATTTTATCAATGAAATATTTTTGTTGAGCTCGTTGGGTGAGTGGTTAGGGTGCTCGCCCTATCGCTCTGTTCTAGATTTTCCAGGTTCAATTCGTGGCAGGGTCAACATTGAAAATGAACTTTCAAAGTTGGGTCTGGTCTGGATTTGGAAAATAGTGTTAGGGTACACTGCGCTTCGCAATCATTTGGGCAGCCTGTTTGGTGGTAGTAACCTTACAGAAGACCACCGTGAAATAAGAGCACGTGTGCTGTTGTGTTTCGGTGCGTGAGTAAGGGATGCCAGAGCCTATTTCCCTATCCCCTCTTAATCCCTTATCCTTAATCCTACTGTAGTCGGGCAGTACATTTCCAGCAGCTGTGGCGTTGCTTGTGTTATAGGCGATAGTAGCCACCTACCATCAAGCGGACCGTCAGCCTGTCTGCCGATCTGAACAATAAAAATAAAGTGCTTTACGCTACTGTTGGCTTCGTTTGCATTGTATACGAAAACGGTGTCGAATTGAAAACAACACCGGCTTATCTATAGTTTACGAAAGCTGGCGCAACGTAGTTGTTGGCCGGGCCGGGTTATAACTGAACTAACTCGGCCAACAGTACAGATTTTGCGTCAATACTTCGATTTTATTTTCTTTTGTCTAACCGTTGAATATTCGTGCCCTAGAGGCGTTTGTTTGAGCATTCATTCACATATATTCGCCTCGTTTATTTTAAAAAGCCACTTTTGTTCAGTAATATAAACGTTTCTGCGAAACAAGGACTCTATTATCATAATAAGGTTTTACGCTAAAGGCTCTATCTATGGCGACTAGAGATTTCCACTAACTATACTATTTTTAGTTAAGTTCTATTATCTTTTCTGTCGATTATTAGGGATGAATGAGGGATACCGTTTGTTCAGTATTAAGTCGGAGCGGTAAAAACAGGTTTGAGTTTGCCTCGCGCACAGGTTGTTTGCCTCGTATGTGCGCGTGAACCAAAGAATCTTTGGCGTAAACCCCAATATAAGCATGGCGGATTATGTGCGCTCGGATTGATTTGCCAAGATTACTGTTAATTAGTTTTGTATGTTTTTTTTTCTTAGCTACACATAAATTCATTAGATTCGCGGCTTCCAGGGTTTATTTATTTTTTATTTATTTTATTTATAATTTTAACAATTTAAAAAAAAAACGAAATATAAATTAAATGATAGCACTAAAAACTACCTAAGTTTAGTCTTGGGCTATCATGTTACGGTTTAAAAACTACTATTAAAATATTTAATATCTAACTATAGGTATACAAAAAACTACAATGTTGATATGTTTAAATATAATTTAAAAAATATTACCTTAATTTAATTTTAATGTTACACGGATCTGAAGGTAGGCTATTGATAAGGTTGGTTCATATATAGCTTTCACTGGATGCTAGGATTTCCGGTATCACTTGTCATCAAAACCGTTATTTAGTTAGTTCACTATATATGTACAGATTGACCGACTGTAATTTTTAGGTATAGTACGTATTTATGAACTATTTCCAGCCTTAAAAAAAGCACCATGCTACGCCTAACAATCTTTCTGAAAGCCATTTGTGTAATGAAAAATAGGTAAAATTATACACGGACAAGAACCTAAAATATAGTCTATATAATAAAAAAGATGAACACATGATGATGGTGATAGAGAAATCGGTAGTAGGTAAAGTACTTTGCGGTACTTCCGATTTCGCAACAATGTAGATTATTATTATTATTATTGAAGAGAAATACATGACTAAGAAAAAATACAAGAATAGTTCCTAAAAAAAAAAAAAAAAAAAAAAAAACATAGTCCGCTCCGTCTTTATTATTTCCCGGAGTGAACATGCATGGAATTCGACATTTTTGGGTCATATATCCAAACAGCTTTTGCCTGCGACTTCGTCCGGGTAAAAAAAAAGAACGCCTGATAAAATATATCAGCCATAATTTATTCAATCTTTATTGCTGTTTTGCCAGGCGTTGGAATTTTATTTTTATGATTCCTGGATAACTTTTTGGGATGATAGGTACCTATGTCCTTTTCTGATCAGTTGAATAGTTAAGGCTGATGATCAGTTGAAGAGTAACTGTCACATTTATAGTATTAGTACAGTCTAACCATACTTACGTCATACAATCGGGCAACGCTCTTTGTTCGAGCCTGCAAACTGAAGCGAGTTCGTCGAACGTTGCTCCACGCAAGTACATTCGTTGCCTGACTGTGGTATTAGTATAGATGATACTCCCAAAACCTTTTTTAGTAATTTTACAAAATATAAGATTTTTATATTAGTAAAAATTGTAACATAAAATATTTGATAGTCTAACTAAACGATACTGGAAACCGAATTTCAAAAAAGAACCCTTTCGACTTTTTTCCAACATTCCGAGGTGCATCGGTACCTGTGGTCAATGATCTCGAGCTTCTCGTCATGAGTTTGTCTTAAATTTCAACTTCGGCACTTCTATCGAGTCCAAAGCCAAAGGGTGAAGCGATGCTTCACACCTGGACAGCTCCTCTCTTTAAACAAGGCTCAAGTCCGATCTTGCATGGAGTATTGCTGTCACCTTTGGGATGGTTCAGCAAAATGCCAAATTGCCGAACTCGACTCGCAGATCGCAGACTGGACTCGGTACGCTAATGAGAACTAAGCTGCAGAGCCTGACTCATAGACTCAAAATTGTCTGTCTGTGTGTATTCTATAACATGTACTTCGGGGAGTGTGCTCGCAAGCTGCATGAGATCATACCGCCTTTCCCTTTGTTCTATCGGACATGCAGACGTACGGCTAGTTACCATCCTCTAATTCGGAAATCCTTTTAATTCGGATCAAGCTCTTTAAAACATCTTCTAAAGCGTCTTTATGCGCCTTTTCAAGGTTCTAGTGAATAGGCATCTTCTGGGTGAGCTCGCTCCATCTTTAATAAAATATAAAATAAAAATACACGGAAAGCGACTATTTTATGTGTAATTTTGTTATCAGTTTAACATATTGAATGTCCGCAACAGACATTGTCCTGCTTGAGAGAATTGAGAAAAACATTCCTCGTCTACAACGTGTCAGTCAAGTCGATATACAATTTCAATGATAAATGAACGAACAAATTATATTTGGGCGGAACGGAGAGCTTCCTTTTTCCTAAGCATTTTTATTTGCAAATTCACCTACACATTTCTGCTGTCACTCTGCGAAGACCACCGAAGCGATCGCACGGCATAACAATTATTTCAAAGCACTTTGTAAGGCGTTTTTATTTCAATAATTCTTTGTTAAACGTGAGCGGTGGATGATTTTAAACATTGACAGTGTTATTACAAAAAAAAAAATACTAAACTATGTCTCAACACGTGTTTTGTCAATCAGCGTCTAATGACATTTGTGTACAATTTCACAGTTTAAACCCTGCCTCAAATAATGTTTAACCTTCGCTATTACAAAATAGTGTTTGTACAATAAATAAATAGTAACAATAAAATAGCAACATTACAAAACGTTCGTTCAACTTCATTTGGTTCAATCCGAAACGTTCCTTTCTATGCAAATTTGTTATGTGCTAATAGAATATCCTATGCAGAAAATATTTTAAAATTATCTATATATAAATAAAACAGTGACGTGTGTGATTATAAATTAATTATTGCTCTAAATACACCGCCATAAGTATGTTTTGGAACCAAAACTTACGTGTATAATGAGTACATTGTACACAGAGAACAGTGATCGGTTGAAAGAATGGAATGTGTTTATCGAGACTTGTCAATCGTCATTACTCATTGTCAAATGAGTATAATATAAATAAAAATTATTTCAAGTAACATGGAAAAAAATGGACAATTGCAATATTAAAATAAAAATTCGTGAACGTGAAGAAAATTGGGTTCAAGAATAAAAGGTAAAACAACCCGATATTTCGTTATAATCATAACCACACCACTAAATACAACTTGCGAAAATTAGAGACAAAGCAGTAGACTAACTTTGAGTCTTCGACAAGTATTGACATGTATTTAAATATGAAAAGTATTATTTAAACCGTGCCTAACTCTAACTGCTTAAACACGCTTTTGTAATAAACATTTTTTTAGACACATGTTCAATGTCTGTTTATCTTTTTTGTAATAACACTCTGAGATTTTAATTGTCAGGGTACATTGTGTTCCGGGCTCATAGACTTTCACTTGGAGGAGACTATCACGAAATGATTGCTGATGGGATGACTTTTGCCTCCTTATCATCTAATCCCAGATTAAACTTGACACGCTGGAAGACTATATCTCCGTTTGCACCGGTGTTGTATGGTCCACATGTGCAAGGACGCGCGAATTTTGGATCTAACTCTCTTCTGAAGTGAATACTTTAAGTCACACATATATTTTTTATAGTCCTTTCCATGTTACTACTAATTATGCACAAACCTCTATAGTTTGCAGAATGCACATAAACTACAATAAAAGATACCCATACATCTTTACATTTATTTAACACTAAAAATGCAAAATGGGCTAATAAATCTCATTAATGATGAATATTCCAAAGTTGATAAATAATTAATACTATATATTTACCATATCATAATACTAAAATACTAGAAAAGATATAATGAAATCAATGCATTAGCGTAATGAGTTTTTATTGTTCTTTTATTGTTCTTTTTTTTATTGATTTTTCTCTCTTGGTTTTTTTATTTTTTATTGGTGTATATTTATATGTCCTCTCTGTATAAAATTGATTTACTGCTTTGTGGAAAATGTTGTTGATTGCACTATTATTTAAGTTTATGTATGTTTTTTTTTCTTTCTTTAGTCTAATATACATGGTGTAATTGTTTGTTTTCCCTAATAAAATAAAATAAAATAAAATAAAATAAAATAAAATAAAATAAATAAATAAATAAACTCTCACATACACATTTATATACGTATATAATTACTCTAGATGAAAACCCGACTTCGCTCGGGTGTAATGTGACTCATAATATGTACACATGTAGGTACAAAATGTAGGTAGATATTTCTGTAGTTATCGATTCTCAAGGAATATTAAAGGCAAGACGTTTCGTTTTACACAGTCACATGAGTCACAGTTCCTTGTAATGGACACTTTGTTTTTAAAATGAATTGTGCGACGACGTATTGAGTGGCGAGGCGTATGTGCACTAGTATGAATGAAACGGAACGTTTATTAACCACTCAAGATGTCACAGGTGTCAGTGAGTGACGTTTCGCTAGAGTGGCCAATGTGGCGACTGCGATTTGTCCGTCAGCACCATTAGAATTCACCATTAGAATTTAACAAAATACTTGACAATCCGAATTTTGCGGATATATGTTGTCGACTCGAAATCTTTATTTTTTTATGTTTTATTATTCAGGTAAGGTTTCAATCGAGTCTACCGTTGACCCCTTGACGAAATTATTAATATAGATGTACACGCATGCATTCAAAAACGCACACATTAGGTACACAAGACATACACACACTCATGTCTCTTCTTGTACGCTTTATTTAATGTTCATTTCTACACTTATTCACTGATACTAATACATTAGATATATGTAATGCGTATATAAGATAGAAGTCAGTTATTGGCAGTAGGATTCATATAGTATGCTTATGTTAGCTAAATATCAAGTGCTGTATGACTGAATAAAATAATAAATAATCTATACATATGAGCCGTGTTTGTATATTAAATATTAAAAAAAAAACTGGTAAACGATGTACTTTATTTACGGAGGTCAAAATTTTTTAGAATTTTTGTCTGTTTGTCTGTTTGTGTACGCTAATATCAGAAACGGCTTAACGGATTTGAATGCAATTTTCACTGATGTATTGTAGCAAACTTCCCGTGACATTTAGTGTTTGTTTTATTCCAATAGGTTTACAAACAAAAAAGTTACGCTTGATACCGAATATCTTGCGTACGAAGTTGCGAGCTCAGCTAGTAAAATAAATAAACAAGTTCCCTTAGGGTCGGCAACGCACTTGTCTTAGACACCGGTAGTCACCTACCATAGAGTAGACCGCCTGCCACCCTTTATAAATAAAAAAAACTGAAGTCAGTGTGAACAAGCCCTTAAATCTATTTGCGCAGCAGGCAGACATTGAGATTTATTATTCAAATACTTTGAGACGGGTTGTTATTAAATTTTCAAGGATGAGTTACTTCGGAACCAGACACGGCTGAAGGTCGCACAGAGATATAAGACCTACCTATTATAACTCCGTCGACGCTCGGGCCAAACGCGTAGGCGAAGTCAGGTGCTTGAACTGGCGCAGACAGAATCACTTCTAGGGGTCGCTGCCGCAAACAACTTAGTAGATCCGGTGGATTTTGCTCTGTCGAAGGAATTATTGTGATAAGCATTATAATTTGGGGGATAAATGATTAAGTCGTGTATGTACATAAGCCATGTATATGTTACTAGCTTTAACGCGCGACTTCGTCTGCGCCTAGGGTTGCCAGGCCTCAAAATCGAATAGTTCTTTTTATTTGTGCATTTATTACTTTAAGACTTGCTCTACTCTTTATTATGTATCACATATTGTTTTCTTAAAGTAATTTGTAAGATCGCGAATCATACATGTCCGTGTGATTCTGGCCGCTGCGGGGTTGACCAAATCCTAACAAAAGCCGGACGGGCCGGACTTGTATATATTTGGCCGGACACGACTGTAAAAAGCCGGACACCTGGCAACCCTATCTGCGCCCTTTTTTTTGGAGGTGTTTTATCGTTTTTATTGTTCATATACTTCTGTCAGGCGTACTTTTTTCCTGGATGAAAAGTTCACTGTTCCGTTTTCTGTATCTCTGACAATATGTATGAAATTTTTTATGAAATCGGTTTAGCAGTTAAGGTGGAGACAATCGCTAAATACTAAAAATACCCATTGTTTAACGAAGATGTTACAAGAAATAGACAAGACAATTGCTTTGAAAAAAATATATATTATATTTAAACATGTGAAGAACCAATTGTATTAATTAGAATTTTCGTTAAAGTAATAGAAACTCCATAAAAAAAGGTAAACACACGAAGAATTTGACTTTTATTGAAAATTCTCTCGAAAACGGCTTATTGCGCGCATATGAGTCCTGTACCTATTAATAAGGTAATGTCAGTTTAAAAAATTGTATAAATATTTTTTTTTGCGTATTGTTCTAATGGTAAAAACAAAAAAACACCATTTCTAGGCCTGTTGAATTGTCTCCGCCGCCAGCGAGTTCTATTGTAAATGTCATTTGCCCAAGTGAAGCCCTTAAGGCATAAAGCATAACAAATGAACGAACAATGTCCGGGATGCGTTGCTATGATCTACAAAAAAATGTTTTGTGTTTTCATAAACATTCCCCAGCGTACAGAGAACATTCCATGGAAGTGTCATCGCATTCGAATGAATGGTACGTATATAGATACCCCTAGGCTTCAAACGCACAAATACAATTTAGTTAGCTTGATCCTGATACCTTCCTATATTTTTATATGAACAAACAATGTGCCTCATAAAGATAGATGTCGATACCTACTTTATATATATTTTTAATCTCTATATATAAAAATGAATCCCCATTTCCCTTGGTCACGGCATCACGCGTGAACGGGTAGACCGATTTTAATTCGGTTTTCACTAATGGAAAGAGGGATAAACGGGGAATGTTGATATATATAAAAATTGCACGCCGGGCGAAGCCGGGGGCGGGTCGCTAGTTTATTATAATAATTGTTTGTCTGATCAACAATTAATGTGCATCGAAGATGTTTATTTATGAGACAATATAATTTTTAAAATTGATCACTAAAGAAGTGACAGTTAAATATATCAAGACATCATTTGGAGTGTATTTGAATCACCACGAGTAGAATCAATTACCTGGTGAGCAATTAGCGTGCGAAGCGACGATGGCAGCATATCTGTGCGGATCTGCCACTAAAGACCATGGACTCAGTCCGGACCCTGACATCAGAACCGCTCTGTGGAATAGGAGACCTGAAACAAAGAAAAAATATTTTTAATTTCAACGTTAGCTTACTGGTTTTGCGATATGATAAATTCGCTCCCGTTGAAAAGTTTTTTATGACTCCATGAAAATCGGTTGAAAGGAAAAAAATCACATAGAAATATACAAGACGTTTTAATTTGTATCTAAACAATAACTTTAAACTCTTCTAAGTGTAAAATAAATGTTTTTTGGCTCATATTTGAAATGGTTGAGCCGATTTTGATGGACTTTTATTTTTACGTAGATAACAATCCCAGAATTAGACTAATTAGACGGAATAGCATGATCATAAAGGCGTTCTGTCAGCATACGAGCTTCGAAAATGGCAATGTCATTATTTTATTTGCCAATTAGACTATTATGAAACAATAACTTGCAATGAAATGAAATTAATTTAAACGATATAACACATGTCACACAAAATATAAAGCATTTTGATGGGACTGGTAAAACTAAAGAACAATGACGAACTCCCATACAAATTTTTGTTAACTTCATTTTTTTGCGTCTATGTATGAAATATATTGAAAAGTGTAGAGTTTCGATTCCTGAACTGATTGCTCTTTGGTTTAATACTAAATAAAGTCTGCAATTAAAGATATCCTCGTTTGAAGTTTTTGAGGTTAACGTATTTTTAGATTAAATTGGTACAGAACTAAATATTTTTACGTATAACATAATGACATTTAGTTGTGTGTTCGATTTTTATTATTTTAAAAGGTAAATACATTTCCAAAATAAACTAATGATGTGAAAAAGTATTTGCTTAGAAGTTGTGAAGTTAAGCCACAGAGTGCACAAAGAAAACTAAGTCATTACAAATACTAGACTATGACAATTGTTAATTTATTGACAATTGACAAGACTATGACAATTGTTAATGACTATATTCATTGTTTAATTTAATATTTATAATAATTTCGAGACTAAAGATATGGCATTAATGTGACTTGAAAAAACTTGTCAAAATATTTTTCTTCTATTTATATTAATGATATTTAAAGACGCTTGAAAATTCTTTCAACAATTATTTCGCCATTGTTCTTTACTACAAAACTTAAAATAGTAACAACATAAATACAACTATTTTATGTAAGTTTTAAATTCGTATTTTATGCTGTGACTTTATTTTATTATTTTTTGTCAAAATTATGACACAAAATTACATTTTATTTTCAAAAAGCTGAACCCGGCCACACTTTGCTGCGGCATGCGCGTGGGCGCGCGTCTACTTTGACAAAAACCGCGATAACTCGGCAAATATAAATAAAATATTTATGAGTTATATAAATAAACCATCCTCAGAAATTCCTCTTAACTTTTCGCGATTAAACAGACACAGAAAAAGGAGGACTTTACTTTATATTAGGTATGTCTTATGTCACATGTGAAGTATAAACTTTTAGGTTCATATTATTATTTAATGAACCCATAGAATTTTTGTGTGTTTGACGGTTTGTTTGTTTGTCTGTGCGTTTGTGCACACTAATCTTTGAAACAGCTTAACCGATTTGAATGCGGTTTCCACTGATGTATTGCTAGCAAGCATCCCGTAACATTTACTGTTTGTTTCATTCTAATCGCTTTCCAAACAAAAAAGTTACACGCTTTATCGGAATACCACGCGTATGAAGTAATAAATCTAGCAATAAGTAAATTATTAATTTTCATGTTTAAAAGACCAATAAGTTTAAGTATAACAACCCTAAGTTTCAAATAAAATACTTAAAAATAAATAAACCTTCATATAAAATTTTTCAAGGGAACGTTTTCTGTCAATATCTGAAAAGTACCTATTTTAGATTTTAGTTTGACAACGACGATATATTAATCAAATACGGTTATCTATAGAAAGAAACTGCAACCCAAAATAAGTTAAAACCATGACTAAAAATGAAATGGACGAAATGCAAAAGTTAATAAAAATCTGGAAACCCTTGGGAAATAAAACCAAAATCCTTCGTCTACTTCCAAATTCACCCATTCAATATTGTCTCCCAGCAATTGCACGAAAAGCAGAATTCGTGGATAAATTTCAGCGCAATTTTTAAATTAAAGAAGACATCAGAAGTTGTTTTCGATCCTAAATTTACGTGCGACGAATAAAATAATACCATTACCATTCCGCCTCGCTGCGTGCTGTGCAAACTGCATGCATGCATGTCAAGGAAGATAAATTAACAACTTTCACCTTTTTGGATCTTATCTTATCTTATCTTATCTTATCTTAGTGGCTATCTAGAGTACCAGTATCACTTCGTCCATTGCTGAAACATTGTGATCGCCACGTGAACTAAAGCTCTCTACCTATACCTACCGCGTTAAGAAACTGTAGTGCTTTTTTGATAGAGGCATTCTTCAAATCTTCACAAGTCGTTGGATAGCTTTAAATTAAATTCATTTTATCAACGGTATTGTTCGACTAATTAATGTTCGCATTAAGAAATGTCATTCGAGAAGAAACCCTTTTTATTTGATAACTTAAGAGGCTCCCTTGAGTAGACTTCAATTCTTACTCGTCATTGTGTTTGTTACGTTTTCAATTGCTGAAACAAACTTGATGAAACTTGTTATTTATTTATTTATTTATTTATTTTATTTTTGGGAAATTTACAGGTATTAATATTACATAGTAATAATTCAATAGAAACATACACCAAATAAAAAATTTCCACTTATAGCATGAAAGAGTAAATACAATTACAACTAACATTCATAGTAGGCAAGATACACTAAAATAATGGATTATAATTTACTGAAAGAATTTCTCGGTTAAAATATTTCTAGTATTAACTACAGAGTGGTCCTAGTGGAAGGATATACGCTTTGGTTATTTTTGTTTCAACTCTCTACCTAAAGAGGTATAGTATCTATTGAAAATGAAAGTAAGTTTAAGTGTAAATAAATGTGTTGTATATTGTTTTTGACATTGCAAGATAAAACAAGACCGTACACATTAAAATAACAGTGCAATATAACAATGTTATACATGTATACAATTGTCTCGGTCGCATCATGAGTAAAAGTGATGACGAGATTATCGCGCAAATATTAGGTATATCACTTTGTTTTATATTGTTATTATATAACTATAACTATGATATAACTATGTTTTATAGGGTCTAGGACAATTCACCGCGCCGATTCATTGTCGCACTTTCACCGCCGCCATTTCATCGCTGACCGTTTCATCGAAGCGACGATAAACATCTGGTAGTAATTATTTTGCTTTCTATAATACTGCGCATGATAAGCAATAGACCAAAACGAACGGTGATGAAATGGCTAGGCGAAGAATCGGCGGCGATGAATCTCATCCCGTGTTTTATAACACATTTTGTTATACCTATAGTCGGGACTCACCTTTACACCATCTAGTGTAAACTTGAATATACTATTAATATACATCCTGCATTAAAACCTCATATTATCCCGGTTGGCAGCCTGTCGGGCGGCAATAGGTATCGACCTCCTTACATCCTTGACAGTATGTTATTGTTGTGTTTTAGCACAGTATAAAAAAGAGTACTAGCGTACAGTATGGTCAATCCCTGCTTCCCGTTGAAAGTGCCCCTACCCGCGCTTAGTTACCTCACAGTTACCGGCTGGCAAGGACGCGAAAAGTCATTTCGCAAAAAGTTTTTTAGTGTCTCTCATTTGTGATAATTTAGCATTTCAAAATTATCCTATTTTGTTACAAATTTTATGAATTTTATTCGTGAATAATAAACAATAAAATTACAAGCATGAAATTTTATTTTCCTTCAACTATCCCTTAATTTAGTCTTTGGTATAAGAGGCTATTGGCAAAGATTCAGTTTTCGTTGGCTATACATAATAATACTTTCTGTTATTAAAAATGATTCATTTTAATTTCTTTCTAGCTACTACTATAATAAGAGAAAGTTAAAGTCAAACCACATGTTTTTTGGCCACTTTATTAGTCTTTTCATTTTTTAAGCAACGGGAAAATGAGAAAGCCTATAATAAACGAATTCGTCTTTTTCTCACAAATCCTCACGTACTCACAAACTTTCACGTTTATAATATTAGTAGGATAATTAGGTAAATAATGCTACTTATTAAAAATAAAATAGTTTAATATGCACCCTTATAATAATAATCTCAGAAAATAGAGTTAAAAACGTTTTTGTTTATAATTAATTACAAGCACATAAAATTAATTCGAGGCCGCTATTACAAGGTCATCTCATATTGCCGCACATTGGCAACCCTAGCATGTCTTATCTTACTCACACAAGCATGGTACGCGTTCACCTACACGAGCTTAGACTGTGTGCGTAGGAACGCGTTTGTTTCATACATTTGATCACCAGTGACCGAGTGAGTAAGGGTTGCCAGACCCCATTTCCCTATCAACGTTGGGAAATCCTCAAGGATATCCGGCAGCGTAGGGCGCGCTGACGGTTTGTGCTGGACTCCTACCGGCTAAATGACTTTCTAGAGCGGCCGTAGATAGGCGTGGACGCAGGAATGTTGGGACACGACTACCGCGACCCGCCACGGTCCCAATCAACACGTAATACCTTATCTTTTATTCTGCTAAGATCGGCAGCGCAATTCCAGCACCTATAGCAATGCTTGTGTTAATAGGCAACGGTGTTAATGAAAAAAAACTTAAGTATAAAATAATATTATGTCATGAACTTAATTAGTAAAAGGCTTGAACGGAGCCGCAGGCAAAAGATAGTGTGATACGAATTACGAGTTCGTTTAAATTATAAAATGTCATTATTTACAAAATAAACTCCTCATCAACAACTGAAGTGAGATTTAAACTAATGACGCCGACACAAGTACATACTACCCAATTTCACAAGAGGCTTAAAACAACATTCAAGTTAAATCTTTCAGCTAATTAAGGCGAAGTACGTTGTTAAATGTAAAAACCGATTAACTTTCTGTTACATTAACTCCTCCCCGTTAAAATCATAATAGCTCGCTTTCGGAGCACAACGGCGGGATGGTAAACATGGCCACTGAAAAACGCGTTACGTGAGCGAAATCGTAATCTTTAAAATTGAGGCGAGTCTACAAAAATGGTTACCTTAGGTATTGTTAAACCTAGAAATTAATATCTATTATAATTTAGCATTATGGGTGATACCCCAGAAGAGTAGTGCTATAGCAGACAATGTCCTATTCGAACAAAAAAAAAAAAAAAAAAAAAAAAAAAAAAAAAAAAAACAAGTGCGAGTTGAACTCGCGTGAAGAGGGTTCCATACGATGTTACCTATCCGCACAATATAGAGTGATTTACCATGTTATTTTAATATCATGGAATTCTTATAGCTTTTCCTATAATCTATAAGTAGAAAACTAATTTCTGTATTTTTTTTTTAAATTTTAGGTTCAGTAGTTTCACACGAGGACGGACACACGAGTGATCCTATAAGGGTTGCGTTTTTTTAATTCGGACGTACGGAACCCTAAAAATACGATTGCAGTGCCACCTATTGAGTCTAACCTGCTTACCCAACATAAATAACAAATGATATTGATTTCCGGTGTCGATAAACTAACTTACACCGCCATCTGTTAGAAACTTATGGAACATACAACCCTTCAAAACATTCAATTTGCAATCCTGATAATATTATAATTGCGAAAGTTTGTATGTTTGTACCTCAGTAACGCAAAAGTAGCTGAACGGATTTTGATGATATTTGGCACACATATAGTTTGTTACCTGGATTAACACTTAGGATACTCTTTATTCTGGAAAAACGTTAGGTAACCGAGGAATCGTCTAAAAATGTAACAAATATTTGAGGTCATTAATCGAGATAAAAAATATCCTATCTCTCAAGTTGGATCAAATTACACAATGTGAAAAATTTCATTATTAAGTAGTTTGGAGTTATCTATGTACCTACAGAATATTTGACGTAACATTTAGTTTTGGAGTAAATTAAAGGGAACATTTACTTTCAGCCAGTGTGAAACAGCAAAAAGAGCCCTATATTTCCTGAAGAGTCAAATGATTCGCCATTTTTGAAGAGTTTTCTTATGGCGAATAAACCGATCACTGGAATATAATCGTTATAATAACACGAGCATAGGTTATATGCGGTTCTATTTTTTTATTCTGTATGTACACAGCTTTAGATTGTTCCGTGCGTGACTAAGCAGCGTCTGAACGCGGTGTTCATTTATTTTAAGCTTTTGTCTCTGTTGCAACCCTTAAAATTAAGTTTCACACTATGTAAGCATTGAAGTCAATTCATGCTAAATATACCTACATGAAAGGCAGTGTTAAATCAGAGGTTGCGTTAGTATGTATGATGTTCAAACACGGACTTTTTTATTGCACCTTCTAGTCTAAGATCCCACCGTAAAATTCTGCACTTATCTTATTTGATCGAAATGTGATTTTGCAGGGTTGCCTAATAAAATCTTACCGCAAGAACATTTACCGTAACCTTTTCTATATAAAGTGCCACAGAAAAGATTCACAAAAGATAACATAAAAAGATTTAGATTTTTTGTTATGGTCGTCACACAGGCTGACGATCCACTTGGTGGTAGGTGGCTACCGTCGCCTATAACACAAGCAACCCCACAGGTGCTGCAAATATAGTTAATCCACTGCCGACCAATAATAGTTAATCCTATTAGGAAAAGGGGATTAGGAAGGGATAGGGAAAATTAGCTCTGGCATCCATAAATTATTCAACGAAATACAAAAGCACACATGCTGTTATTTCACGGTGGTCTGCTTGTGAACTTACACTATCTACTAAAACATTTAGACTAGAGCTAAATTTCAAAAGTTCTTTTTTGATGGATTTTGATATAATCTATATAGAAGGTTGTACCTCGTACGCGCTGTAGTTCGTTTATTGCAAATCCCACAGGAACCTAACAGTTTTCCAAGACAGAACATTTCTATATTAAACCAGGCAATTAACTATTTATGTCCCAAATTTCATTAAAAACTGTTCAGTCGTTTTTGCGTGACTGAGTAACATCTAAACATAAATAAAATCTTTGGCATTTATAATTTTATTAGGATGAGAAACGTAGGAAAGTTCTTTTTCTTCAACAAATAAATTTGAATCTGGAACACATCTGCTTCTTATCCACTTTATATTAGTAGAATGTAGGTTTTCTCGGCCGGTATCCATATGAGTTGTGGGTTTCCGGGATGATGGCCCAGGTCTGTTGGAAATTCTTCCAAACGTTTCGTCAACAACTGCGGTTGACATCCTCAGTGGTGTAGTCCGTGTTAGAAGAAAAAGTACATCACATCACTGCACTTCATTTCTGCACTTTTCGACTTCTCGAGCGAGACAGTCTCGCTCGAGTTGACGAAACGTTTGGAAGAATTTCCAACAGACCTGGGCCATCATCCCGGAAACCCACAACTCATACCACTTTATATTTTCATTGTTTCTTGTCCATCTCAAGAGAGCGTAGCTCCTTCGTATGAAGCAACAGGAATCGGAAAGAAAATACAGAAAAATCTTCACGGTTTAAGGTCATCGTGGAATCGGATATTTGTTGCAACCGTTATCATCACCCCACAAGCGTCTACTGGTCTACACCACACTCAATCCTCCACCCTGCGCGTCCATCCATTGCCAGTCACAATTGGCGTCTTTATTCCAATGAGCGGATGGTCGTCTCACGAGGCGTTGTTATGATTCAAAAATTAAAATGTATTTGTCACTCTATTATTGTTGGCAACTGGTTGGTTAGTGGCCACAAATAGCAATAATAAAATATATATACATATATGTCAGTTGTAAAAAAGAAGAGTTGCGTGTCAGTTGGTTTAGCAGTTTTATTGTATAATTTAAATATATATTATTAGTAAAATCATTATAATTTCATTTCATACAGTCCATTCGTCAACAATTATCACGTATTTATCACGTGTATTAAATACTTGTGACGACAAACTTGCTGGTTTTGATGAGGATTCATAATTTTGTTAGTAATATTACTAATAAACATTAATTTTAATTTTTTTATACCTATTACATAAAATAGTTTTGTGGTTGAACTATAAAAGTTGGACATATTCTGTTGGTGACTTTTTGTAGGCATGATCAAGCTCTACAACTTTTCTATAGAAATCAATAATATTTCTCTCACCTTTAAAGCAGCGTTTAAAAGAAACCTTTTCGTTCGATGGTTTTATCGTCGATTTACTTTGCAAATTCGATTACCACGAAAAAACCTTTTATTTTACAGGATAATATAGCCTATATCCGTAGTGAAATTCAATTCTAACTATTGGTGAAAGAATTTTTCAAATCAGATGTGTAGTTTCGAAGATTACCCCCTACATACATTGCCTCTCTATTAGTACAGACTAGTATAGATGACGTTGCATCCAATAAAATTCTGTGTTTTATATGTAACTAGCGACCCGCCCCCGGCTTCGCTCGGGGTGCAATTTCTATATATAAGAACACTCCCCGTTTATCCCTCTTTCCATTAGCGAAAACCGAATTAAAATCGGTCAACCCGTTCACGCGTGATGCCGTGACCAGGGGAAATGGGGATTCATTTTTTTTATATATATAGATTATGTTCCCTTATCATACTAAAATGTGTTTATTATTAATTATTCTATAAAATTTTGTTTTGTAATTATTATTGTATATTAGGTATTGCAAATTAATTAGACATATGCAGTATTTATGTATTTGCAGTAGACTCCCAAGACACAAGCACAGCTTAGTGTGGGGGTCAACGATAACTTACTTTGTTATTTAAGTGTTTGATTATTATTTAAGTTATTTAAGTGATTCACCGCAAAAAGGAGTCCCTTTCATCTTACTCCAACTTTCCGGGGTAATCCTGTTGAAATTTCTGACCATCTGGATCTCTTGGGTGTCACCTAATCATCAACCTTGAACTTCCGCTCCTTCATTGAGTCTAAGGCAAAAATTGCTGCAAAAAAAGCTTGGCATTCTGAGCAAGGTACGACGGTATTTCGCGCCTAAACACCTCCTTGACCTTTATAAGGCTCAAGTACGTTCTTGCTTGGAAAACTGTTCCCACTTGTGGGGCGGTTCCGCTAAGTATCAGCTTGAGGCCTTGGACGCTGTCCAGAAGCGAGCCATAAGACTCATTGGCGATGACTCCCTTACCGGGGTTGACTTGCAGAGTCTTGAGCACAGGCGCATGGTAGCCAGCCTTTCGGTGTTCTACAGGATTTACTTCAGAGAGTGTGCGTTGGACTTGCACCAGCTAGTCCCCCCTAGCCCCTTCTACCATCGGACAACAAGGCGCACATTTAAATGTCACCCTTATATGGTTGATATACCTAAAATCCGCACGTTGCGGTTCGGGTCAACTTTTTTGATTCGAACTGCTAGCGTGTGGAACCAACTTCCAGCACCCTTGTTTCCACAACACTACAACCCTGGACTCTTCAAGTCGCGAGTGAATCGGTTCTTAATAGACAAGCATGCTCCATCTTAGATCGCGTCATCACTTACCATCAGGTGAGACTGCGGTCAAATGCTTGATCTATCATTATAAAAAAATAAAAATAAAAATAATATTATTATTAAAATAAGTAATATTCACAAATAAAAACTTTAAAATAGTAAGTAATTAATATAACTTTAGTTTTTTATGAACATATTGTATGGAAGCTGGATACAAAGCTTGATACAGCAAAAAGTGCGTTTCTGACATAAAATTCCAATGTACGTACGGTAAAAACGAGTTTGCATATTCATACGAGGTTTCCAAAACGATGCTTCTGAAGAGATTGCAGAGGGCTGAAATGGTGTTCTTTTTCCTTTTTTTCGCACGAAATATGGCGACTGCTCGATAAGAAGCGAAAATAGGACGCGAGCTGAATGTCGGTCGAACAAGAATTCTATAATAATAAGATGTATAATAAGAGTTTAGTCTCTCTCAAGTTGGCTACCATTGATTCTAAATTTCTTTGAAGACAATTCCTGAACTTATGTGCCATTTTTAAATTTCCATAGAAGCTTTTACTTAACATGTGTAACTTTGCGAAGAGATAGTTCAGTAAGATATCACTCAGTTTTAGCGACCCGGCCCGACTACGTACGGATTCAATTTTTGAAGTGAAAGCTTCTTTAGCGGCGTTGTGCGTTTTTATGATTGGTAAAAAATGTTAAACTCGCGTCAGATCGAAAACTGATCGAAAATTCGTAAGACCAACTCAACTAGACCTCGGACCCAGATATGCGCCCGCGCGGCGTGTATCTGGGTCCGGGTTTTTTATTGGTTGTAGATAAAATGCAGTATATATATGGAGTAATGTCTCCGCAAGGTTGAAGTTTTGTGTTGACAGGGGTCTGGTTGAACTGGCTGGTCGTAATGTAGTATATATTGATTTGTATTGGGTGTAGATAAAATGCAGTATATGGAGTAATGTCTCAGCAAGGTTGAAGTTTTGTGTTGCTAGGGGTCTGGTTGAAGTTAACAGAGGACTTGCATTCCTCGTAACAGTGATTTTATATTTATCTAATATATAAAATTCTCGTGTCACAGTGTTTGTAACAAAACTCCTCCGAAACGGCTGGACCGATTCTTATGAAATTTTGTGTGTATATTCAGTAGGTTTGAGAATAGGTCGTAAAGTATTTTTCATCCTCCTACCCGCACCCCCCATTTTTTAATCGGGATTATAGTATTTTTGTATGAACAATATTTAAATAACTCCGTCGTTGATTGACGTGAAGTGTCGCGTCACTTTGACATATGGTTTGAAAATGAAATAGGACAAGATAGATGGCGCCACAATCGGGTTAGAAAATTATTTTCGGGTTCGGGCAGGACAACGTCTGCTGGGTCAGCTAGTATATATTAAAAATAATCTTAGAAACTTTTATTCGTTGAAATATTCAGGCTTCCTGTCTAGAGATATGCGACTGCGAATAAATTCGCGGGCGAGGGCGTCTGTTTATAAATAACTGCGATTGTTTCGGTGGCCCTTTAAAGCGAAGTTAAGTGGTGTGTACATAAAAAATTCAAATGCCCTACCCTGTTGCAATCCTCTTAGTGAAATCCCCGTGAAATAGCATTGACTGCAGTGCTGCGTCCTAAGCCCTTTTTATGCCTCTTTAGGAGTTTACGATTATGGAAGAAGATAATGTAAAATATTAAATCGTGTGGCCGTGTTTACAAAAGATTGAAAACCCTTTTCAATGGAGCCACTAACAGCCAAAAATTATCACAAGGTTTGTAACATTAATACTCATTTTTTTTTAAATTTAGTCTGAAATTATTTAAAAAAAAATAAAACATCAAGTGCGAGTTGAACTCGCGTGAAGAGGGTTCCGTACGATGTTACCTATCCACACAATATTGAGTGATTTACCATGTTATTTTAATATCATGGACTTCTTATATATGTTTTCCTATAATCTATAAGTGGAAAAATAATTTTTGTATTTTTTTCAAAATTTTAGGTTCAGTAGTTTTGGAGATAAGAGGGGGAGGGGAATAGTCAATTTTTGTCTATTTTCTTGAATAACTTGGAAACTATTTATTTTAAATTGAATTTAATTTTCCACCTTCCCCTCAAAAATGACCTCCCATATACAGATTTCATCTATTCACGTCACACCTCTGCTTTTGGGTCAAAAATTGATATGTGTACCAAATTTCAACATAATCGGTCTAGTAGATTCCGAGATAATTGACTGTGACCGACGGACAATGAAACTTTATGGGTATATAATTAGACAGAAAAGTATAAAACCATTACATTTTTAAATTTATGGTGATATTTAGCTTAGGCAACGCGCATGGCGGCAGTTACTACAGCAAATACACAAGATCACACCTTGAAATAATTAAAATATATGCATAAATGGTTAGACTATTAAATGCAAAAATATTTTTTCATAGAAGTCTTAAAAAATCAGCTTTATCGCATTACTTTACATAAGTAAAATGAAAGGCTCACCTTCGGGCACCGCCAGAGACGTAAGCAAGAAGTGTACGCACGCTGCTCCCGTGCCGTGACCCATCAACGTCACGTTGGTGGGATCGCCCCCGAAGACAGCCACGTTCTCTTTGATCCAGTGCAATGCTGCTATCTGATCCATGAGGCCGTAGTTGGCTGGGGAGCGCGGAAACTCGTCCGAACGAGGGTTCAGAAAACCTGCCGAAGAAGCCTTCTATCAATTCTCGTTCTCTGAGAAAATAGATGAACAACTGTTTATCTGATACTAAATTTCCGTAGAAGTATGTCTGGAAGATACATAACACCTCTATGAAAACATTCACCACAATTTAGTATGTAAAATAAGACAGTTACTTTGTCTTGTACATATCTATTTATTTGCAGTGAAAATTACATATACATACAAATAGTTAAAAGGTATTAAGTAATATTTTTAATTTCGTTATAAAAAAGTGAGTTTGATCTTGGCTTAGTAGACTTTTTGTCTATGGTGACAGACAAGCATATCGTCGTTGTCAAATCAAAATTTGCTATGTGCACATTTTTGAGATTCCAACATTTTAACCTTAGTAAATAGTTCATTGCCTTATCTATCGAAAGAAAAATGGCAAAGTGCTTATGAGCACTGTTTTTTGAATTCCGACCTCATAATAAAATAATAAATAAATTTAATTGTTTTTCATGTTCAGATCAATAACTTTAACGTATAACTCAAATCTATATAGGTATGTATATCTATATATATAAAAAAATGAATCCCCATTTCCCTTGGTCACGGCATCACGCGCGAACGGGTAGACCGATTTTAATTCGGTTTTCGCTAATGGAAAGAGGGATAAACGGGGAATGTCTTAGGGTATAAAAAATTGCACGCCGGGCGAAGCCGGGGGAGGGCCGCTAGTGTATATATAAAAATGAATCCCTATTTCCCTTGGTCACGGCATCACGCGTGAACGGGTAGACCTATTTTAATTCGGTTTTCGCTAATGGAAAGAGGAATAAACGGGGAATGGTTTAGGGTATATAAAAATTGCACGCCGGGCGAAGCCGGGGGCGGGTCGCTGGTTTCAAACAAAATGAACCTTCATGTAAAATTTTCTGAAAAACTTGATTTGTCAACATTTCAAAAGTATACTTTTAGCATATAGCTTTGGTTTGACAACGACATATATTATTCTAACTGTCTGGAAAAATATGAGGATGAATGAAGCCTTCAAATTGAGGAAAATTGCAAACGCTCCTAGTATCCCAGAAATCTGGGAATTGTAAATTATACATAAACAAAAAAAAATAAAACTGATCTCGTCTGTGCGAAAAACTCGCATCCAATTTTAAGGTCGCGTGACACGGCGTGCTTTCCCATTTGCAAACTTAATTTGTAGCGGCATAATCTTCATCACATCTTTCCCTACGTCCTTCCATTCGTACTGCTTCAACAAAACACTGCGCTCGAGAAATTTCCCGTCCAATTTCCTTTCCATAAATAAATTTAAGGACACCGAGGAAAAATTACATGAAAACAAAGATTTTCAGTGCGTTGACATCGGCCTAATTAAAAGAAAACAACATTTGAGGTTGTGGCTCGATGCTTCGTCACGATTCTCCGTTATTTACTTACTTTTTATTACAATCACCTATTATATTAAACTCGCTAATCGACCCGGATATCCTCGTACAAATTCGAGTATAGTTTAGCACAGAGCAATATTGAACATAGCATTACATATTCCCTTACAAAAAGCCACCGTGAAGTGTGTAAGAGTTGGCAGCCATTCCTCTTATCCTCACCTTGTTCCCTTTCCTTCGTCCTCTCAGAGTCAGCTGCGCACTTGCAATGTCCTCGTTTTGCTAGTTTATATAAGCGACCGTTGCAACTTGGGCTTCATCTTGAGGGACGATGTGAATGAATTATGTATCTCTCTTGTGTTTTTTTTTTATTAAGTACTAGCGACCCGCCATTTTTATATATATGAACATTCCCCGTTTATCCCTCTTTCCATTAGTGAAAACCGATTTAAAATCGGTCTACCCGTTCAGGCGTGATGCCGTGACCAAGGGAAATGGGGATTCATTTTTATATATAGAGATTAATTTTATGCAAAGTATGGTGGTCTACTTGGTGAACTCCACCTATAACACAAGCAACGCCAGGGAAATGCAAGTGTGCTGCCAGCCTTAACAGGTGGGAGATAATGACAACACTCACTCACAGACACTGGGAGACAATAGCACTTAGGTGACGGTAGGCATTTACCATCCAGTGGATCGTCAGCCTATCTACCGAGCATTACCATTGAGAAAAGCATTATCCCTTTTCTCGTTGTGTATTCTACTACGCTTGGTAGCACTTGAATCTCTGATGTAGCTTGTGTGCATAGGCCTGTCTGTCGCTTTTTCTCATAAAAAATAATACAAGGATGCCAGATCCCATTTCCTTATCCCCTCCTAATCCCTTATCCAAACCTACTGTAGTCGGCAGCGCACTTGCAGCACCTGTAGCGTTGCTTGTGTTATAGGCGACGGTAGCCACCTACCATCAAGTGGACGGTCAGCCTGTCTGTCGACATAACATAAAAAAAAATACAAAGTCCAAATCAAGATTTCCTTCCCTGCGTGGGTATTGTTTCTTTGTGATTCTGCAGTACATCGATTATATTCATTGAACTGGAAATCTGTTCTAAACTGTCTTACAAGAACACTTCACACACTTGAATGCCAATTTAAAATAACACACATTCAAAAGAAGACTTAAATGCTTTGAAACAAAGTTAAAAATTAATATCGCGACATTAGCATAATCATTGCGACAAAGTTTCCACTGAATTTCAGAGGGTTCCCTTCTAAACAAGTTTGTCCTGAAAATTATGAAACTTCGCTCTTTACATTAATTAATAGAATTAGACTATTTGGAGGTCGACCGCCGCCGCGCCTTTAAGAAAGGACCTCATTCAGGAAGTTGAGTTTACTTATTCAGTGCGGTTTAAACGCTACATTATAAAACTAAACTCACTTAAAAATAGAGATTTTTTGTCATTATAAATAAATATATAATAATTCTATCAAATCAAAGGCATACATCCCTAAGACGAGGACTAGGGTTGCCATACGTCCCGAAAAAGCGGGATTTGTCCCGCTTCTGTGTATGCGCCGCGCGCAGAACAAAATCCTCTCACGTAATAGTATTCTGATGGTTCAATATAATTTCAAGACATTTCGTCTTGCAATGATTTTTATGATAATACGAGTATCAAATCCAAAAGCACACTTTTGAAAGACATTCGCAGTTCAAAAAAATACGATTGGTACAAATAAATAAAATACCTATATTAAGTGAACTTTTGTTATAACTATCATAATTAACAATAGGGGATCGGACAAATTTTCAGAAAGTGTTTTAAATTAATCTTCATGGATATTTATTCCCATAAAAAATACCATTTTATTTATTTATAGCCTTTTAGGTACTCAAAATCATGTTTTAATATTGTTTGTTTGAAAATGCCGCCAAAACGCCACGATAGTTCATCTGAGAGCGCGTAACGTCATTTGTGGTCATATCATAACAAAACAGCTGCACTGGCATAAGACAATGATTGCCCACAAATGACGTCACACACTGTGATTGGTGTTTCAGTATGGTTAAAAATATTGTAAATAATAAAATTTTATTTCTTCATTTAAAAATATTTAAATGAATTATATTAAATTATTATTCGATAAATAATCGTAAAAAAATTATATATTTTCTTTCTAAATACATTTTAGATTTTAATCTGATTACTGTCCGATCCCCTATTATGTTAACTGACGAGCCGTTGGATGAGTGGTTAGGGTGCTTGCTTTAACGCTCTGTTCTAGGGTTCCTCCCGGCAGAGTCAACTCTGAAAAATCCACTTTTCAAATTTGGCTCTGGTCTGGATTTGGAAAGTAGTGGGGGCACACTGTGTTTTGGCAGTCATTTGGGCAGCCCGTCTCGCGGCAGTAACCACCCCCTTACAGAAGACCACCGTGAAATAACAGCACTTGTGCTGTTGTGTTTCGGTGAGTGAGTAAGCGATGCCAGAGCCCATTTCCCTATCCACTCCTAATCGCCCATCCTTAATCCTACTGTAGTCGGCAGCGCACTTGCAGCTGCTTTGGCGTTGCTTGTGTTATAGGCGACGGTAGCCCTAGCCACCTACCATCAAGTGGATCGTCAGCCTGTCTGCCGATCTGAACGCGTACGACTTTAGCGTTCCATTACATTTTGGATTTTTTTTTCTGAGGCCTACTGATTTGTTTTTGGTCTTTGTTGGCGATGCAAGGATTATTAGCGAAAAAGGAATCATAGTTGCAGCAGCAAACCAAGCTAGAGGCGAAATTTTTCGTGTAAGCAAAGTCAAAATGAAACACATTTCCTTGGCGAAATGTGGTATTGTTGAATTTATTTTCTTCCGACATAACGGTACAATGCGCTTGTGTAGAAGTGGGAAATATAAAGTTAAAATTCTTGCAAAGGCATCCTTTTGTTGGCTGATAAAATTTCAAAACACTCCCATAACCCGCTAAACGAGATCATGTGAAGACGTTTTCGCGGACCCGTTTTAACGAAAGTATGTTTTTGAAATTCGAACCTGTGTTAAAACACGTCAAAAATGGTCTATTGTTTGAGCCTCGAAAGGTAGCGAGCGAGACTGGCATAATTTTAGAGAGAATTATTTTAATAATGTATCACTTTGTTTTTAACAAGCATTCTGTCCCGGCTTTGCACAGACGCTAGATATGTAATACCTATATGGCAGTGCAGTCCTAAATACAAATAAGTGCTAGTTAGACAGCGTGATGGCCCACTTGATGGTAAGCGACTACCGTTACCTAAGTACACAAGAAATGTTAAAACCTATTCTCCTTAAACTTTAACATTTGGATATCCCTCACGTTACTTGTGTTATAGACAACATTAGCCACCATCTTGGTGATACAAGGTCTGTTTATTTATTTATTTATTATTACATGGCCTCCAACGAGGCACAATAGTAGAATGTAGATTTTCTCGGCCGGTATCCATATGAGTTGTAGGTTTCCGGGATGATGGCCCAGGGCTGTTGGAAATTCTTCCAAACGTTTCGTCAACAACTGCGGTAGACATCCTCAGTGGTGTAGTCCGTGTTAGAAGAAGAAGTACATCACATCACTGCACCGCAATGCACCAAACTGTGACACACTGCACTGCACTTCACTTCCTGTGATGTGATGAAACCTACAACTCATAAAGGAGGCACAGCCTACGCCAATAAAAGTCAAAGTAGCATCCCGGCAATAAAATTAGAAAAAAATAAATAATAATAAAAACACTGCAAATATGCCGACCTTTCATAATTCATTCACGTCTAACCTGGAGATAAAGACATCACACAAGTAATGATAATGCGTCTGGCCGCCATTTTGGTGACGTAATCTTGAAAACTCAATACATGCTCAATACCGTTAGCAACACTGGTCGGCGAGTTTTTAGTTGCGGATGACGTCACTTGGATGTTAATTGATAAGGTTCCGGTGTATTAAGAATTTGCGGGAATAATAAGAGAGTAATCGAAGGCATATGGACGATTTATGTACACCTTATTTTACGATGCCACTTTTTGAGTGGAGCCATCGCTCCATCAGCAACTGCAACGAGTTATATTTAATCAAAGACCAAACTACTAATCGTTATTTTAATCATGTCTACAACAAGTAAGTAACACGTGTTCCGAGATTTAAACAAACGAAATTTTTATGAAAACAGCACTAATGCGGCCTCTACAACTGCATTCACTGTACCGTTAACTGAAGCGTTCACGTTTCCTCGGTATTAAGCGGGTGTTAGTGAAGGGAGGCTCTCGTATAAACATTAAACAAACAGACCAACTAATTAACATAACAATCAAAGGATAAGAGCCGCATAATGAAAGGTAACTTAAGTTTTAAGTAAGCAATGGGAACAGAAGGCACAAGTTGCCATGGCTGTTTTTTGAAGGGAACTTATTTTGCAATAACTTTGCACTTATTGTATGCTATACTATAATTAATTTATGAGGAGTTTAAATTTGTTTCTTCTTTTGCGGAGTAACCTGCCGAATTCTGAATATCTATTCAGTAATATTTTAAAATCACCAAGCTATAGATTTAGCATATAAATCGAAGTGATCGTGTGATTAGATGTATCAGAAATCAATAAAAACGGGTTCATACACAAACAAATGAGTTTTAAAGGTCTTTTTTTATGTTCAATTTAATATTAAGTGCAAAAAAATTAAAATAGCGAATAACCTTTAAAACTTATTAATAGAAATAATGAAAAAAACCTGAAAAACAGTTCTTGACTTATGTTGTTTTAGCGAGAAACAGGGTTAGTGGTATATAATTTAAGCAAAACAATAGTAGTAATCATATTTTTTATTGCTTATAATTGAGAATTACACTTAAAAATAATCTTATTATCATTTTACATGTATTAATTTGTCATGTTTTAATATCTTTATGGGTACATAGTCATATTCTCCATTATTCTCATCTGGATTATCTTCAACATTTGCAGTTGGTCATCTAAAAATGTTGTTATAAAATGGCATATGCTCTTCCAGAATGCTATCTTGATAGGCATCTCTCTTTAAGAAACCATTTTCAGCAAAAAAGCATGTTGGAAAAAAATGTGACTTAAGAGGTTTTTGAAATGACCGATTCAATTATACATATGTTATAAGTTATTTATTTTCTCCTTTCATTAGAACTTAAAGGGCAAATAACTAGTAATGTTATGTATAACATGCTTGCAAACAACATATTATGGTGTATGCAAAGGACGCTAATGACCTTATTAGAGTATCATCCTTTACTCACTCACCGAAACACAACAGCACACGTGCTGTAATTTCACGGTGGTCTTCTGTAAGGGGGTGGTTACTGCCGCCAGACGGGCTGCCCAAATGACTGCGAAATGCAGTGTGCCCTGCCACTACTAAAATACCCAGATCAGAGCCAACTTATATTGTTGACAATTTGATTTTTCATATAAAACTACATAATAATATTTACTTTTTAAAAAATGTCTTGATAAAGATATGGAATTTGAAATATCAATTCATTTTGGAGTGGAAATGGAGTTTACCAAAAAAGCTCTTACGGGCTCTTGTTCTAATTAACTTAAACCACTTTAAGCGGGTAAATAATTAATATTACATTCATAAATTATCTGGAAGATTCTGAGTGCCTTTTGCTATATTTCTAATTTTATTTTTAAAAGCTCTCCGCTTTATTTTTTCCTTAATTAACTAATCGGTTAATTACTAAAGAGTTTCATTGAAGTTTAGTTAAAATCCCACTTATAATCAACTTTAATTCCATTAATTCTTAATCAATATCATAAATACATGTAATAAAATTGTAAACGAGCCGTGTCTGTACATTAAATATTAAAAAAAAAACACAATTTGTATGCGTTGTATGTTACAGAGGTCAAAAAAATAGTTTTTAGAATTTTTGTCTATTTGTGCACGCTAATCTCAGAAACAGCTTAACCGATTTGAATACGATTTTCACTGATGCATTGTAGCAAGCTTCCGGTAATATTTAGGGTATATTTCATTCCAATAGGTTTACAAACTAAAAAGTTACTTGTTATACCCAATACCACGCGTACAAAGTTGCAGGCTCAGCTAGTTGAGAATACATTCTCTATAAGTTGCAATTGTAAGACAATACATATTTTTTGAACCTCGGAGGTTCGGAATGCAGATTCTATGGGGTGAGAATTCCATGAGTCAAAAAACCGCATAGAAACTCTTTTTAACTACAAATTATATAAGCATTTATTATATACCTAATAAGCAAAAATTAAATAATTTATCTGAAACATTAATTTTTACATAGCTAATACAAAATCACTTGAGTAATGCACTTGAGAAGCCTGATTGTCTAGTGGTTAAGTTGCTAGGTCTCTGACTCCAAAGCCTCTAGTACGATCCTGCGAAGGTCAACTACGAAAAGTGGGAACTCATTTCATAAGAAAGCAAAAAGCATTTTCCAGAATCTCTTCGTCGGAACCAAGATAATGGCGATAAGTGAAATTGTAGACAAGCTAAAATGACTAAAACTGACCAGCTAAACAAACAAATTCAGGAAACCAGCGATTCATATAATAACTTCGGTCAATTGATCTACCAGGAAATATTACCGTAAGCTATCCGACCTTTTAAACCTTCAAAATTATATGTGAATATGTAAATATTCAACATTGTACATATCACTTTTATCTATCTCTTGCTGGAACCGAACCTAGGGAACCAATCTATCTCTATGCTCTCTCTTTCCTAAAAAGTTTATTACCTTACAACCTATTACGATATAGATATCGTATATAGCGGTAATTCCCGAACATTCCGGCGACTTGTCATAAAAAGTTCCCATCATTTTTGGTCGTTAACAAACATCGTTTACTAGATTCGAGGCAAAAACACGTAACTGCCATAATAAAGCTGAATCATCTTAAGAGATCGAGCATTATGGTCGTGAAGCATGCGAACGAGTTATTACAGATGCCTACCGCGTCAGTGAAGCTAAACCCATTATGGATATTTGAGTATTACGTGTTGCGTATTTACAATTATTATTTTATTTAATCGAAATACCGAAATAAACGAGCCATAGACAGAGCTACGGTTACTCTGCGAGATTAAATCAGGAATGAGGATTAGTGAGTTGAAGTAGTAGTGGGAACGTTAAAAGGCTCCAACTGCTGGTTGGAGCTTCGTAGGTCACCACGAGCTGGCCCACGCGAGTGTTGGCTACTGAGAGACGGCACCCCGGTCCTTGTACCTCGGACCGGCGCGGTGGATCTCGGTGCGGGTCGCAGAGGGCGGGTTCTGTCGAATGACTCTGTCAGTGGTAGTTGGGCAACGCTCGCGAATATGGAGCTTTACGGCGGGGAAGGACCGTCTGGCAGATTACCAAACCCGGCCTAGTAACTCTTCAGCGATGACAACACGAGGTGGAGCTCGCGCTGCCGCGATTGCTGTGGAAATGTCAGGTGGACACCCCTTTGGGCCGCTCACCCTTAATGCCGTAGAGATGAGGGGCCCCACGAGTAGGGGTTCAGTCAAATGAGTGCAACTTCTGTACACTAGACTATTATTTATTCTGTGTCTTTCCATAAAACATATAATATATTAAAAAAACTCAAGACAAGTCTACTCACCTAAAATACCAAGTCTATAGTTAATAGTGACGACCACCAGTCCAGCATGAGAAGCGAGCACCGTCCCATCGTAAGGGTTGCCAGAGCTCCACTCGTAGCTTTCTCCATGAACGAACACCAGAACTGGATACCTGGCAACCGTGTCGCGTACACCTGCTGAAAGAACGAATAATATTTATTGCTGGCATGTCTTCCCTTGTGTTGCTTGTAATAGGCGACGGCAGTCATTACCATCGAGCTGATCTCAGTTTGCTTGCCACCGTATGGACACGTTGTAAGCAATCCGAAGCATTTTGTACCAGTCCATGTGAGGAATCAGACAACCCGTCTGAACACTTATCTGATACCGCAGCCATTTACCATCGAGCTGATCTCAGTTTGCTTGCCACCGTATGGACACGTTGTAAACAATCCGAAGCATTTTGTACCAGTCCATGTGAGGAATCAGACAACCCGTCTGAACACTTATCTGATACCGCAGTCTTACTCTGACACCATGCCGCTCATTCCTTACTAATTACTAAGCATTTTAATGTCCTGTAGTCATGTGATAGGTAATTTTTGATATTATATCGTACAAAACATTGGCTATTTGTGAACTCGTCCACTTTTGTATATTCCATGCATTGAAAGTCTCTATAATTATAAAAAATGGTTATAAATTCTCGGAGTTATTGTAAATTCGCCACAAGTCTCAATTTTATATTAATATTGCAGAAAATAGTGTTAGCAAGCACCATTTTATTTCTTAATTCTAATTTGAATTTGAATTTTGAATTTTCTTCTAGAAATTAGTTACGTTAGTTCTTCAAGAGTGCTTGCTTAACGTCTCAGGTGTCCCGGGTTCGATTCCCGGCGGGGTCAAGTTTGGAAATTTTAATGTAATTTTCAAAATTGACTCTGGTCTGGATTTGAAAAGTAATTGTAGGGCACACTGCGTTTCGCAGTCATTTGGGCAGCCCGCCTGGCGGCAGTAACCACCACCTTACAGAATACCACCGTGAAATAACAGCATATTATTATATGTGCTGTTGTGTTTCGGTGAGTGAGTAAGGGATGCCAGAGCCCATTTCCCTAACCCTTCCCAATGCTTTATACTTAATCCTACTGTAGTAGTCAGACAGGCTGGCGGTCCACTTGATGGTAGGTGGTTACTGTCGCGTATAACACAAGCGACGCCACAGGTGCTGCAGGTGCGATGGCGACCATACTGGGATCAAGGATAATGGATTAGAAAGGGATAAGGAAATGGACTCTGGCATCCCTTACTTCACCGAAGCACAACATCACACATGTTGTTACTCAGGGAGGTCTTCTGTAATTACATAGTTAATGCTGCCAAACAGGCTGCTCAAATGAGTCAATTTCACTCAAATTTTTTTTTAATGTTTATCAGTGTTTTTACCTTCGATTCGGAACTCAGATGAGCAAGAACGTGTGTCATAGATTCTCTTTTTCTTTAGGTATTAATTTGTGGTATTAGGTATTTCATTAAGGGCTTCACTGAGGCAAATGACATTTACTATAGAACTCGTTGGCGGGAGATCCAATTCAACAGGCCTAGAAATTGTGTTTTTTTGTTTTTACCATTAGAACAATACACAAAATAAAAAAAATTATTAATACAATTTTTTAATCTGATATTAACTTATTAATAGGTACAGGATTCATATGCGTGCAATAAGCCGTTTTCGAGAGAATTTTCAATAAAGGTCAAATTCTTCTTGAGTTGTAACTTTTTTTATGGAGTTTCTATTACTTTAACGAAAATTCTAATTAATACAATTGGTTCTTCACATGTTTAAGTATAATATATATTTTTTTCAAAGCAATTGTCTTGTCCATTTCTTGTAACATTTTCATTAAACAATGGATATTTTTAGTATTTAGGGTTTGTCTTCCCCTTAAATAAGCTGAAAGTTATATCAGTTATTTGTACATCGTCTGATTGTAATAAATCATTTCTCATTGTTTGTTTTAGGACAAACATTATAAGAATCTATTGCGTGGCAGCTGCGAAATATTTCATCAGACAAAACTTCGCGATTAATCGCTATATGAACGTATAATAAAATAAGAACAAACACTAGACGAGAAAGAATAATAAAAGTGGGCGAAAAAACAATAGACGAGATATCTCGTAATGTTGGAAACCCCTCAGTTATTGTAGAACTAATATGTTTTCCACGAGTACTCACTAACAGAAGGCCTATCGAGTTCGGCGAAGTAACGCCGATATATTATTTTTATGAGCGTCAGGGCACTGGCAATAAAGGGAGACCTCGGGGAAGACTGTATTTCAAGCGAGAATACCATGAAAAGAAATTCAGTGCGATATATTCATAAGTGAGGTTCATTTTATGTGGTGTTATTCGCGTTAGATTGCTTTGGGCATCCCCTTTCATTTACAAGGGCGTCATTATTAAGCTTTCATAGACACCACAAAGTCTACGAAACATTCTGCTGGTATCTTATGGGACCAACTAAGTTAGTTTTAAAGATTTTATACCTTGTTTAATAGATAAACAAATAAATAAAAGGTTTTATTTCATACAAACAGAAATTATAATTTACAGTGTAGATAAAAGATAACATACGTACATATATTATCCGAACTAATGATGAATTTTTTTGGATGATTCTTTGTTTACGTATACAGAGATAGATAGAAACATAGGCAACTTTTTCAAGAAAATAGAAGATGAAATTGTATGAGGAATTCATTAAATAACCATTTAATGTAGTAGGAACTTGTAGAAAAAGTAGGCCACTCTAGTACGCAGACGAAGTTGCGGTCAACAGCTAGTAACAATACATCTAGTTTAATAATAAAATGTTACAAATAGTTATAAAATATATTTAAATGTTTCCGTCAAGCATTCTGATGCATGTGATTCAGGATTTTGATTCTTTGTACAGAATCCTTGTATAGTAATAGAATCGTCATGCGAATTTGTTTAGAGCAGAATTCAAATTCCAAACCACAAAATGTCACAAAAGACGGCAAAGGACATAATTTTCACGTTACCTTAAAGCTAGCGGATATAATTATAAGTAGTTGTGTGTTCATTATAATGTAGGTAGTTATAATAAATTCATTAAATAGTAGGTTAACTGCGCGAGCGCATAGATTGGTGGAGGCGTGGCCTAATATAAGAATCACTGATTGGCTAACAGAATCGCATAAATCTATACATATAATAAAATCGTAAATGAATCATGTTTGTACATTAAATTAAAAAAAAAAAAAAAAAAAACAATTTGTACACGTAGGTACTTTATTATCAAGATCAAAAAACAGTGTTTAGAATTTTTGTCTGTCTGTGCGTTTGTTTACGCTAATCTCAGAAACGTTTTGACGAGTTTTGAATGAGTAGTTAGCTCTGTTCTAGGGTTCCAGGGTTCGATTCCCGGCAAGGTCAACCTTGAAAAATGAAATTTTTCAAGTTGGCTCTGGTCTGGATCTGGAAAGTATTAGCAGGGCACACTGCGTTTCGCAGTCATTTAGGCAGCCCGTCTGGCGGCAGTAACTACCTCCTTACAGAAGACCACCGTGAAATAACAGCACGTGTGCTGTTGTGATTCAGTGAGTGAGTAAGGGATGCCAGAACCAATATTATTTCCTTATCCTCCCCTAATATAGTCGGCAACGCACTTGCAGCAGCTTTGGCGTTGCTTGTGTTATAAGCGACGGTAGCCACCTACCATCAAGTGGACCGTCAGCCTGTCTGGCGATCTTAACATAAAAAATAAAAATAAAAAGGGCTTAACCAATTTGAATGCTGTTTTCACTGATGTATTGTAGCAAGCTTCCCGTAACATTCAGTGTTTGTTTCATTCCAATCGGTTTACAAACAAAAAAGTTACGGGCTATACCGAATATCACGCATACGAATTGAGTGGCTCAGCTAGTTAATACATACACCTACTATAATATTTTTTTTCTTACTCACTACGACTAAATACAAGCGATTTGAAATCGCCTAAAAACTGATTTTAAAAACGTTACTTACTATGTATTATTTGGCTAGAGATTTGGAAACGCCCAATTTTTTGTATATCTATTGTACATAGTAGGGGAGAAGTGGCATGAAGGAGCCAGGTTTTGAAAGAGCCACTTGCATTATTTTGGTAGTTTAGGAACGGATTTGGTAGGTGATTTTATTTTTAAGTGGCAACACTGATTTCCCGTCACACACAAACATTTGACAGTGCACCGACACCAACGGACGCCGGTACATTGAGTCAAAGTTTTTGGCACTAAAAAGTAAGTATTTTGATTCATTTAATTTGTTTTTTGGTATTTTATTGTAAACAAATATAGGTACATGGATTGTAGATTGAGTTTGTGCATATATTTGGCCTTACAGTTGCGTAAAAACTAAGCCGCAAAAGTTTTAATATTGTTGTTATTTTGAAGGTTATATATTTTTTAAGAATAAGTTATGAAAGAGCCGGTGAAAACGCCTTAAAAGAGCTGGCTCTTTCATAACCGGCTCTTTCATAACCCTGCATTTGAATTTTGTAAATAAAGTATGAAAATAATATATTATAGGCATTTTTTTTATATATTATAAAATTACTTGCTTCAGGTATTGCATTATGGAGAAGCCTGGTCCAAAAAAACGAAAAAGACCCGAAAAATCGGTAATTGAAGAAGCAGTCAGTGAAGTTTTGAAGACAGGTCAGTCCATAAACAAAACTGCACTTGCCTTAAATATATCGAGGGCTTACTTAGCTAAAATAGTTAAACAAGTAAAGGCTTCTGGTGAATCATCTTATAAACACTGTCCTAATATAGGAAATAAGCGTATTTTCACAACAGACCAGGAGAATATGCTGGCAGATTATTTAAAGACTGCTTCTAAAATTTGCTATGGCCTAACAAGACATCAAACTAAGAAACTGGCATTTGATTATGCCATGGCCAATGATATCTGCTCAGATAAATGGAAGGAAATTGAAACTGCAAGTGATGATTGGCTCAAAGGGTTTATGAGCAGACACAAAGATTTAGCTGTGAGAAAACCCGAAAGCACTTCTCTATCCCGTGCAACAAGTTTTAATAAACATAATGTAAACACATTTTTTGAGAAACTAAGCACTGTTTTACGCAAATACAATTTTCTTCCACATATGATTTTTAACGCCGACGAAACAGGCTGCAGCACGGTCACCAATCCTCCTAAAGTCATAGCTGAAAAAGGTTCGAAACAAATTGGGCAAGTTACCTCAGCTGAACGAGGATCATTGGTGACAACTCTGTTCTTTATTAATGCTACTGGTGGTTTTTTACCGCCTATATTTGTGTTTCCTAGAGTAAACTACAAAGATATTATGTTAAATAATGGTCCGCCTGGAGCTTTAGGATTGGCTCAAGCTTCTGGATGGATGACTGAGGACTGTTTTGTTAAAGCGCTTGAACACTTTGTGATACATGTTAGGCCATCAAAGGAGAATCCAGCTTTAATATTAATGGATAATCACAGCTCTCATGTGAATCTCAGAGTGGTTGAATTTGCTAGACAAAACTCAATAATTATAGTTACATTCCCACCGCACTGCAGTCATAAACTGCAACCACTCGATGTCACAGTATATGGGCCTTTTAAAACTAGATACCGCATTGCCATGAATGAATGGATATTATCAAACCCTGGTAAAACGGTGACTATTTATCAAGTTGGGCAATTTGTAAAAGAAGCGTATCTGTCAGCTTTTAGTCCTCAGAATATAACACAAGGATTTTTGAAAACAGGGATTTACCCCTTAAATTCTAATATATTTAATGAGGAAGAATTTTTATCTTCATATGTGACTGATAGACCTGATCCATCACAGTCAAACGATGGTAATGAGTTGAACATGGACAAGGAAAATATTGAAACTAACTTAAAATCAACAGTTCCGCCTTCTACGAACCCACTTGAAGCTCGCGAAGAAAATGAAGTTGTAACAGGTCAGAATATCAGACCATCTCACCATTTAACCTCTACTCCTATGGTTGCAATTCCGAGTACTTCTAGGCAACAAATTATATCACCGGAAATGGTAAGACCATTTTCTAAAGCAGGGCCAAGGCAAAACACGACACGCAATAATAAAAAAATGTCGTCTGCCATCATAACTGACACTCCCGAAAAGGATAAATTAGAAGAGAAAGAGGGTAATGCAAAGAAACCAAAAATTATTATAAAGAAAATGATTACAAAACAGTCCATAAAAACCCTTAATAGAAAATCAAAAATAAATAAAGAAAATTCCATACTGCAAGATGACTCTGATTCGTCTGACTCTATCGTATTGGCTGAAGTAAAGAAAAAGGTTGTTCGAAGCAAAACAAACTCCAAAACAAATAAAAATAGTGATGATTGCGTAGTTTGCACCAAAACATATGAAAACAGTGATCAAGATTGGTTTCAGTGCAAAATTTGTTCTGGTTGGGCTCATGAATCCTGTGGCATTAAGGGGAAATATCATTTCTTTTGCAAAACATGTTTCTAATTTTAAGAAAATTACATTAGATTCTAAAGTTCCTAAAAAGTCTAAATTTTAAACTTAAGCAAATAGATAGTTAAGGTTTTGAAGCTTAAAGTGAGCAATATTTTTTTTACTTAAAGATTTAAGGATGTTGTTTTAGATAGAAGATATTTTTTATTTTATTTAATTTTCCAGATTGTTATTAATAAAAATAATCCGCCTCTAATAAATAGGTATGACTGAGATTAAAGCGTTTTTGAGAATGACTTAAAATGACTGATAGAATTAAAAATTTCTTAAAAATGATATTAGTTTTTAGAAAAGTATTGTTAGAATTGTCTTTTTAATAGTGCAATAATTATTATTTTGTTTAATTTTCGCAATTACACTTTATGATACAGACTGGCTCTTTCATAACTTTTAGTGGCTCTTTCAATACCGAAATGTTATGAAAAAGCCAAAAGACACATTTTTTAAAAACGAATATTTCATTGTTTTTTGTATTGTGTTTAAGGTTTTTTCGTATGAAATTACCTACTTTAATAAATAAATTATAATTACAGAAAAAAATAATTTATCGAATGTACCTATTTACATTCTATAGCTAGTAGTTAAAAAACTTATCGATACGCTATCGGATGTCGTTGCTCATTATGCAGAAGGTGTCTTCGATCAGATGGAAGACGTCCGCACAATCGAAACACACCGAGAGAAACGAAGAGAGAGAGGGAATTTGAATTTATCTAAAACACATAAATTATCGAAGTGTAAGTAAGGAGATTATGGCCATTGATCCTTTCGTTGTGTGGTTTATTTTTGAATGGAGAATGTTGAAAATAATAAACAAGACCCAATAATTGAAGGGCTTTCCATAATAGAATTTTTGAACAGTTCATTAACAGAACGCTGGTGACGTTCGCACTGGCAGCATATAAATGTGCCTATATCCATCTCCCTCTTCCCTCATTACCGTGTAGATTTGCAAACAGATAGGCCGGAATATTCCCCGGGCAGTGTTTATGAAGGGCTCCTTTTTGGGCTGGTCCATGTCGCCAAAAACTTTTCATGTTTAAAATGAGAATGTAAATCGATAATTTATTAGATTTATGACACCAATTTACTAATACAATGTCATGTACTACCTATTTATTATTGTTATTATTTTTTTAGAACCCTTTTTTAACTTTAGTTAGATTCTGAGAAAAAAGTCATTACTAGATATCTAAACCCTATAAAACCTACTAATATTTTGAATATGAAGGTTGTAAGGATGGATGTAGATATATATTTTGTTAGTCTGTTGGTCATCAATATGTTATTTCACGTTTAATCAAACATATTTTGATGAAACTTTACAAAAATATAGTTTATATATTAGAATATAATTTAAGACGACGAATTCGTGGGTAAAAGTCTGCTGTATGTACCATATTCTGCTTCACTTGAAATAAGTACTAGACGCGCTCACCAACTGCTGCAAGCCAGTAAAAAGTTGAATAACGAATTTCTAATAAGCTATGGAGCTGTAAATCAATTCTTGCAGGCTCCGCAGCGCACTAGCTGCCTTCCCCACCCTGGTGCTCCTGGTATCCTTAGGCGACAATATAGCTACCTCCCATCATGGGCTGCAATCCTGCCAGATTCTCTTTACTGCTGAAGAAAGAGAACTCACCAATTTTACCGTAACACTAATTGATGAATTACTAAGAATCTGTTTCAGAATTCAGGGACCTACCCATCATCGATAACCATATAAAAACATAATAAAATAAAAGTAGGTTTTCTATCATAGCATACATGTGTAAGAAATTAAATTATAGGGGGAGACAAACCCTAAATACTAAAAATATCCATTGTTTAATGAAAATGTTACAAGAAATGGACAAGACAATTGCTTTGAAAAAAATATATATTATACTTAAACATGTGAAGAACCAATTGTATTAATTAGAATTTTCGTTAAAGTAATAGAAACTCCACAAAAAAAGTTAGAACACAAGAAGAATTTGACTTATTGAAAATTCTCTTGAAAACGGCTTATTGCACGCATATGAATCCTGCACCTATTAATAAGTTAATATCAGATTAAAAAAATGTATTAATAAAAAATTTTTTTTTGTGTAATGTTCTAATGGTAAAAACAAAAAAACACCATTTCTAGGCCTGTTGAATTGTCTCCGCCGCCAGCGAGTTCTATAGTAAATGTCATTTGCCTCAGTGAAGCCCTTAAAATAACAATTATTGACAGTTTTATAAGTCATTTAGTCAAAAAAATCTATGATACGGTTTTGATAGCAACAAATTTGAAAATTTATAGAATTATTGAATCGAATGGTATAAAATTATTTAGTGTCAATTATCGTTGATATTTAAAAGAGTTTTCAAAGAAGCCTGAAAGTAGAAAAGGCTAGATTTACTTCTAAAAATTTGGGTTACAAAAGTCACATCTATTTTTTTAAATTTGCATGTAATCTTTTTTTAATAACTTACTTAAATCATAGATCTGAATGTGCAATGACAACCTTGTTGTTTCCAAAGAGATTCCTTTATGTGCTAATGTTGCTAAGACTGTTCGTTTCTGCAGTAACATTTAGTAACATTTAGTAACATTTAGTAACATTTAGTAACATTAGACATAGCTTTAAGGAATTAAATGTTATTTATATTCGAGCAAAATAACATTTTTAAAACAGTACTAATAGGGTAACGTTTGTAAAAGTAAACACGAATCGCTAATCGCTCATATTTGTACCATCCGAGCGTCTGTAAAAAAAATTTGATTTATCCGTTTCTTCCCGATCCATCATGGGTGAGATAAGGCAACGCGGAGGATTCGACTCCGAACACTGGAAATTTTCGCCTATTCCGATAGAGAGCTCTTTTTGTTCCAGCAGATTTGAATGGAAAATATATTTCCAATGGCGGATTTGTCGAAAAAGTTTAGAAACATTGCATTTACACCTAGTATAATTCTTATATTTATTCATGGTCATACTGAATAACTACCAAGAAACGTGTCGAAATTTAATAATATGTATACGAACTTTAGTAGGAATTTCAGTTCGAAGCAGATTATAGTCATGACACTTTGTTTAACGAGGCGTGTACGATCTTTTACTCACTGCTTCGCCTGCAACCTTATTTCAATGAAGCTTTGAGGACCCCTTAAATTGTTGCGGGATGAGACGATTCATCGCCGCCGATTCTTCGCCAAGCCATTTCATCGCCGTTCGTTTCGGTCTATTGTTTATCATGAGCAGTATTGTAGAAAGCAAAATACATAATAGGGAATATGCACATTTTTTTATATTTTCATACGATAGGTTATATCGTTATATAACCGTAAAAAAATATTCAGCGCCAAAAAACAGAAATTTGGTAACAAAAAAAAAGTTAAAATTAACTAACAGCTACGGGCACTTTAAACACCCGCCCTTTTGGCGCGCTTGTCGTGACGTCAAAGTCTACATTACAATCAAATGTTAAATATCACAAACATCTACACGCTTGTTGACATTTCATAGACGTTGACGTCACATTCCATAGACTTTGACGTCACATTCGATCTGACCGTTTCAAGTATTTTGAATTTCCCACATTTTTATGCACTTTTTAATAATTATTTTCTTAACGAAAAAGAAATAATATTAAAAAATATTTACATAGACATAATTCTAAAGCAAAAATGTTGATAAAAAAATATACTGTCTTTTAAAAAATATGTTACAACACTTATTGTAGGTACTGGAAACGTGTGTAATATTTTTTTTAAAGTAATGCTGATGCTTATATTTTAACTAAACGGCAATGAAATGGCCCGCGTCGAATTGGCAGGCGATGAAACGGCCAGCGATGAAATGGTGGCGATGAAAGGGCGGCGATGAATCGGCGGCGGTGAATTGTCCTAGACCCGAATTGTTCATACCATCTATCACAGTACCAAAATGTCGTTGCTGTATCGCCGAGTGGTCTGCAATGCAATATATAAAAGTAACAGATTTGCAAAGTTATTTATCTAGACAGACAAGTATGTACTAGCTGTGCCTGCAGCGTAGCTGGTATTTTATTTAAATAAAATAAACCCGAAGGGTCAAGATTAGATATCTCCGTAGTAAATTGGACTGTTACTTGGACTTCAATATGATGATATTGCACTTAAGGCATCCAATAAGTCACAACACTAACTCACTCACACACACACACACACACACACACATACGATACACACAAATCTCTTTTCCTTTTAATGATTTTACTGTTAAGGTGGCGCTGTACGAACGTGGGAACTCAGTAATAGGTATTTGGGAGAATTTGTTGTCTCAACTTATTATAGTGCGAATAACCGAAGACAGAATGCGACGCAACACATTCGCGCCACTTATTCAACTCGGGAAAATAATAAAACATACGCCAGCAATTCCAATATTTTAAAAAAACCTTTATAGATGGTAACTATTGATATCCCAATCTCAAATGTACATTATAGGTAGGATGTTTCCATCGAACAACATTTTTCGATTTTAGTCAGTAATTACAAGAATTCAACCCGCGAAAATGTCACAAATTCTGTACATTTTAGAAATTAATTATACTAGATATAAAATTAATTTGAGTTTTTTTGTTGCGATGCAAACCTTTATTTATGTCCTAGAAATGTTATGTTTTTTTATGTATTGCTACGACCTATAATTAATGAGTAATCATGGAATTACGTAGTATGGAATAAGTAAGCTGTTCGAGTTGGAAAGTGCCCTCTTAAAATTAAATTGCATCTCGTCTATTGTTAAATTTTTGCTTTTGCGATTCAAGCTATGCTTAGTGTAAAGGTCACCGAAAAATTATATCTGTAAACTTTATAGCGAATAAATTAAATAAATTTAGTCAAAATAGTTTGAATTGTGTACAAAGGCTTTCATTTATTTTCGTTTCGTATTTTTATTATTACCTATCTATCTGTTTGCCAAGTTTCATCTGAATTTGTCAGAAGTTTACACAAGTGTACTTAGTGCTATGCCAAACGAATTTCTGGAACTAACCGACAGGAAAAAACCGCTTAACGGAGTTTACGCGCAATTGATACATTATTTGTGTATTATATTCCCTTCTGAATGTGTGAGTATTATACCGGCCTTATAATGGTAAATTTTCTGGTGAGTTGCCCTATTTAATGCCTACCCCGAGCTTTTACCATTGCACCTACTTCGCGCCATAGATTTTTTTTTTATGTTAAAATCGGCAGACACGCTGACGGTCCACTTGATGGTAGGTGGTCACCGTCGCCTATAACACAAGCAACGCCTAAGCTGCTGCAAGTGCGCTGCCAACTGCAGTAGGATTAAGGATTAGGAGTGGATAGGGAAATGGGCTCTTGCATCCCTTACTCACTCACCGAAACACAATAGCAGAAACGATGGTCTTCTGTAAGGGGGTGGTTACTGCCCCCAGACGGGCTGCCCAAATGACTGCGAAAACGCAGTGTGCCCTGCCACTACTTTCCAAATCCAGACCAGAGCCAAATTTGAAAAGTTGATTTTTCAAAGTTGACCCTGCGGAGTTCATTCACATTATTTGGACAAAGCACCGTTGCGCACAGTCCGAGTAGCAGGAATATGACGTATGTGCAAGTGTCCTTAGCCGACGGTAACCATCACCTAACAAACAAGTGGACCGACTGCTTAAATGCCACCCTTTCTAATAAAAAAAATATTATATACCTAATATTTTGTTTATATACAATGTTTGCGTTTTAGTTGGTTTTCTTGGTTTTATTTTTAACTAGCTGAGCCCGCAACTTCGCGTGGTATTCGCGGTATAGCGCGTAACTTTTTTGTTTGTAAACCGATTGGAATGAAACAAACACTAAATGTTACGGGAAGCTTGCTACAATGCATCAGTGAGAACCGCATTCAAATCAGTTATGCCGTTTTTGAGATTATCGCGCACAAACGCACAGACAAAATAGACAAAAATCTATTTTTTTGACCTCGGTAACATAAGTACAACGTGTACAAATTGTTTATTGTTTATATTTAATGTTATTTAATATTTAATGACACGGCTCGTTTACGATTTTTTATTATATGTATACCTACATAGAAGATAACTAGTTCGTAATTCAGAACTATTTCAATTATAAGCACCTCAAGTATCTAATAAGAATTTTTTCTATTCTATACATACCTATCCATACTAATATTATAAATGTGAAAGTAACTCAGTCTGTCTGTTACCTTTTCACGCCTAAACTGCTGAACCGATCATCATGAAATTTTGCACACACATTGTCAGGGATGCAGGAAAGGACATCCTTTCATCCAGAAAAAAGTGCTGTTCCCTGGGGATCATCTAACGCATGGCAAATCTATAACTGCAATATAGATGTTAGGCGTTAAATTGCTCATTAAATTTAGTCAGGCGTTACTTTTTATTTTGCAACGCAGGCGAAGCCGCAGGCATCAGCTAGTCATAAAATAAAGTCGCTTCTACCTGTTTCTCCGCTAACATCTTCTAAACTACTGAACGGATTTTGATACGGTTTTCACTGATAGAAAGAAAATAAACGAGGAAGGATTTCCTATATAAAAAGCAGAAAAAATTTGCATCCGTGTGAGTCCGGGAGCAGGCTGCTAGTTTAGCTATATAATAAGTATTGTAATTCAAAGTCGCATGTTCATATAAATATGTCTTTGGCCAATTCTATTACCAATTATTGATAAAAGGCTATAATCACAAAGGAGTAAAAAGATAAAAAAAAAACATATATTTTTTTAATTTACGACCATCGACGCTCTACATTCTATAACTAATGTGCCAATAAATACCCATATTTTCCTCACATAAAGCCCCTTTCACTCTAACCGACATTATCTGTTATTCTCTTGATGGATCGAGCGAAAAGCATAAATCAACCCATGGATCTATAAATCTGGTGGCGGCACCCTATCACAACTGTCAACCCGGTTTTTTGTTATTGATATGCGCGGTTGGATTATCTTATTGCGACTTTTTTCACATTTACTTTTATATTTTACTTTGAAATCAGTTGCAATCGAAAACTAAATTGCTCGAATTGGTTCGAGGTTTTTTTATTTCAGAAAGCTGTTACGAAAAATAAATAATCAATTGTCTAAAACCACAAAAACACACACACAGTTAACTGAAAGACGAACAAATCTTCTCAATTACGTAATCCAGTTGAAAGTGTTCGCTTGTAAATAAATCACTTTATGACGTATACAATTATAATCCGGTCAAATTAACCCAAAAAAACACCAAAATTCGCATAGAGCTAAAAATTGGTGCGAATGTTCGGAACACCATTATAAAATGAAATGTGAAAAGTCCCCATCGATCCCACTACTGCAAAAAAATTATTCAAGGTCAAAGTTTTTTTGCATTTTTCAGCCAAACGGTAAGTGAACGGCCGTTGGATGAGTGGCAAGGATGCTTGCCTAACGTCTCAGGGGCCCCGGGTTCGATTCCCGGCGGGGTCAAGTTTCGAAATTTTAATGTAATTTTCAAAATTGACTCTGGTCTGGATTTGAAAAGTAGTGGTAGGGCACACTGCGTTTCGCAGTAATTTGGGCAGCCCGCCTGGCGGCAGTGACCATCCCCTTACAGAAGACCACCGTGAAATAACAGCATATACGTGCTGTTATGTTTCGGTGAGTGAGTAAGGGATGCCAGAGCCCATCTCCTTATCCCCACCTAATCCCTTATCCTTAATCCTACTGTAGTCGGCAGCGCACTTGCAGCACCTGTAGCGTTGCTTGTGTTATAGGCGACGGTAGCCACCTACCATCAAGTGGACCGTCAGCTTGTCTGTCGACATAACATTAAAAAAAATAGGTCAGACAAAAATTGTATACCATGCAATTGTCTATAAAAATGATCTCTACACTTTTTTCCTAAGAGTCACTGTTTATTTATGAGATATAACGATTGAAAAAGTTGTATCAATATTTTACAACATACAACATAATCATACAAGTAAAAATATTGTTCTATCGGCCTGTAAAACTCATACATACAAAATAGTATGTACAATTACACATACTTTTTTAACATGTAAATGTACTTACTTAAAAATAATAATGGTAACAAATGTTATCAAGGCCTTACTCGGTTCCACGAGTGTAGTTAACAAATTAAAACGCCTGTGACGATTAGATAGATTCTAATTGTCACAAGAACAATTTTTTTAATGTTATAATTGTTTTCAACCCCTACCAGCCTTGCAATTAATTAATCCTATCAATCTAGCTAAAGTACTAGAATAGAGCTTATTATGTCCGTAATTGATTTGTAGCCACTTACGATTGTTATCATTAAGTAGACCGTCATCCGGCGTGCTGTATCTAATATCAAAACATAAAATAAAAGCACTCTATGTTTCTCGTCTTATTCCTCATAAACCAATCAACTGATTCACTAATGAGAAAAGGGATAATAAATTATTTGCAGAAAAACATTCTTGCAAAGCTGGGTCGGGTCGCTGGTTTGTTATCATAATACTTTTTGTTAATGTTATGTCGACAGACAGGCTGACGGTCCACTTGATGGTAGGTGGCTACCGTCGCCTATAACACAAGCAACGCTACAGGTGCTGCAAGTGCGCTGCCGACTACAGTAGGATTGGATAAGGGATTAGGAGGAGATAAGGAAATGGGCTCTGGCATCCCTTACTCACTCATTGAAACACAACAGCACGTATATGCTGTTATTTCACGGTGGTCTTCTGTAAGGGGGTGGTCACTGCCGCCAGGAGGGATGCCCAATTGACGCGAAACGCAGTGTCCCTACTACTTTTCAAATTCAGACCAGAGTAATTTTTTGAAAATTACATTAAAATTTCCAAAGTCGACCCCGCCGGGAATCGAACCCGGGGCCCCTGAGACGTTAGGCAAGCATCCTTGCCACTCATCCAACGAGCCGTCAAAATACTCAATATTCTTCATCATCGTCGTAGGAAGTTCATTGTTGGAGATAACATTCCAATAGGACCGATCAGAAGCAGCCTGGATCCAGCATCGACCTTCTGCCCTTTTTATTACATTATGATGAAATAATTTATATTATAGGTATATGTATGTATATGTTTATAAAGAAATACAATACATAGGCGTAAATTCAACTCACTTTAACACGATTCGATATATGATTAATTTCAAACTACTCCCAATTCACAATTATTTGAATAGTTAAGAGCAAATATCAAAGTTCTAATATCCACTCAGAATTCTGGCAGCCAATACCACTAAACAGGATATCGAATAATTTGGAAATTCAGTCTGCTATTGTGCGTAATTATTTTGGTATAAAATTACTGGAACGTACACTAATTAACCCTGCTGATATTACAATCGCTTTATGTCAATTGAAGGTGATAGTTGAATATAAAGCCTATTCGCTACTATCACTTTTTGGATTACTCTCATTAGATTTAGCACCAAAAAATGTAAATGAAAATAATAGGAAAATATTTAAAAAACTAATCTTAAGAGGGCACTTTCCAACTCGAACAGCTTACTTATTCCATACTACGTAATTCCATGATTACTCATTAATTATAGGTCGTAGCAATACATAAAAAAACATGACATTTCTAGGACATAATATAAAGGTTTGCATCGCAACAAAAAACTCAAATTAATTTTATATCTAGTATAATTAATTTCTAAAATGTACAGAATTTGTGACATTTTCGCGGGTTGAATTCTTGTTACTGATATGACTTAAATCCAAAAATGTTCTTCGATGGAAACATAATGTACATTTGAAATTGGGATATCAATAGTTACCATCTATAAAGGTTTTTCTAAAATATTGGAATTGCTGGCGTATGTTTTATTATTTTCCCGAGTTGAATAAGTGGCGCGAATGTGTTGCGTCGCATTCTGTCTTCGGTTATTCGCATTATAATAAGTTGAGACAACAAATTCTCCCAAATACCCATTACTGAGTTCCCACGCTCGTACAGCGCCACCTTAAGTTCGAACATATAGTACTTAATCTAACCATGAGGAATGAACAATTGTAATAGGAACAAAATAATGGAAAATTGTAACGTGCGGGTGGATCTAAAACTATGAACACTTTAAAATAATTGCCATCGGAAGTTTAAAATACTGGCTCGGCCTAGTTTAGATGTAAGGATAGTTTTTGTAATAACAAGATTCAATTTTAACATGATAATTTTTGTTTAAAATATTGGCAAACGACCACAAATCAGATCGCTTCGATCAGATAGATTCGAAACGTTCCTTTACGTTGTACTTAATGTGAACAATGTGTTCAAGACCGAGTTGATTTTGGCCACGAATTGGCCGGAAGCCAATACCTTTAAGGAATATGTGAGGATTTCCCAAAGCATACTGAATCGGTTGAGTGTGGTGATCAAATGCAATACATTTAAGGTAACATAGGTCTGAAATCGTAACAGAATTTTGTTTTAAGGAAATACTTCCAAAACAGACAAGTTAGTAATAAACTTCCGCAATTCCAGAAAATTAGACCATTAGTTATAGACACCAGGTTCAATGTTAACTTTTAGTTTTTAAACCCATTAAATTTTTAATTAATTTTCAAATATTTTTAAAAGAATTTTTTGGCTAAATGCTAATCATGATGATTCCTGTCACCTGTCTGTGTATCTTCTATAAGATAGATGTACCTACTTTAGAGAGTGTGATCAGGTGTTCCCTTCCCCTTGTTTCTATCGAATATTCAGACGCACGGTTGGTTAGCATCTTCATCTTGTCAAAATTCTTTTATAATTCTTTTATAATACCTATGCACCGCCAAGGATTGGAAATGGAACTCTCTTCCGGCATCTGTGTTATCGAGGTCATATAAAACAAATCTTTTTAAAGTTCTTTTTTAAGTGAATAGGCATCTTCTGGGTGAGCTCGCTCCATCCTCGGCCTCGTCTTAGCTGCACGATTAGATGCTCGCCATCATTAATAAAACTCTTCATGTATCACCGGATCAAAATTGGAAGCTTATTTGATGTTTGAAGATATTTTAGTATTGATCGTTTGACAGTTTTAAATTAAATAATTTTTTTTTCTGTAATTTTTGCATTGGTATAATCGTGGTTATCTTCATAGTTTCATATTAACTGCGATGCAATTGTATTGACACAAATAATCTAACAATCTGACTCTATCGATTTGACACAAATAAATTATAATTATTTAATAAGTTGTGTATTGATGCTTTGTTATGGCTTCTCTTAGCTCATGGTTCTTAATAGACCATCCTATTTATTTTTTCGTAAAGAGCTAAAGCAATTTTGTTTGTATTTTAATCACATGCCATAATATGATTGGCTGGACACTGAATTAGATAGTTATATAGCGGATCTGTAGGTAGTAATATCATCTCTTCATAGGGCACCGTGAAATAGCATCTCGTGTGTTGTTGTGTGGATGCCAAAGCCCTATTACCCTAACTCCTTATTTCTTCTTCAAAGTCTGCAGCGCACTGGCAATCTCTATGGCATCGCTTGTGCCAATAGGTGATAACGCCTTTACATTAAAAAGAAAAGAAAATGCAAATGACTAGTATTATTTAAACTTTTTTAAACGCTGCGTTTGTATCTCTCATCACCCAAAACGCTAACGGAAACCAAAACACAAGCATACGTCGCCAGTGTAACGTTCATATAACTACGACAAAAGCCACAGGGCGTCAGCAAAACCGAGCAGACGTGGGCAAACGCGTCCGTGATTGAACAAGTAACTATATTTGGTTAAAGTAACTGAACTCTTGAAAAAAGAAAATCGAGGTATTAAAAGTCGAAACTTTGGTTTGTTGGTTTGAATTGTTAGAGAAATTAATTTGCGGAATGTCATAGAGGGTCACCGGGGGTTACCACACCGCGAAACTCCGCGGACGAAATCGCGGGCGAAAACTAGTTACAATTATAAAACACAGCTTAATACAATGCTAAACATACTCAGATAATCGTGGTGAATCATCTGATATGTTATTCTTTTTAAGGCAATAATTAATTAAGAACTGTAGCCATAATATCCACTTGTTTAAGTCCCATGTGCCAAAAGCATTCGTTGGTGTTTTATTTTCATTTCAATCTATTTTGGAACCATAGATAAAATACTAAATATAACATAGTTTTGATCGCTTTATTGATTCAACACGTCAAATGCTCAATGCATGATCAATTCAATTCAAATAGTAATAGCGTCTGTGTTGAAATATATTTTAAATTTAGCCCTTACATGAAAGTTTTTGAATTATTTATACACTTGTTCCATTACTGTTTTACCTGCTTACTGTGTAGAGTGGGTACGTTGCTTTCGAGACAATATTCGCTGCAGTGCATAGCTATCCCTTTTTTTCGACCCCGCATCTACTTTTATGACTTTTTTCGGGACACAAGGAGTATTCTGCGGCATGTTCCCTGTCTGTTACTCAACAATTTGAAAGAAAAACCATGTTCACGTGAAAATTTTCACAATTACTTTTTTTTTTTTTTGTTAATTAGAACCCGTTTTCGTTACATACAACGAAAATCTCTCGTTCGCTGTACCAACATCATAAATTATTCCACAGAGTTGAACACCACTGTTTGCACTAGAAAGTTTTGTACGAGTATTTTCAACATAACAACAGTTTTGTCAGAGCATTTAACTGGAGTTAAGTCGATGTAGTTTGTACTCACACTGATTCCTGTGCCCATTTGCATTTTGCAAGTATAATTAACAAGTTTTTGAAAAATATCTATCCATCCAATGTGTTCTCACGTGTTAATCTGTTTTAGCCATTATTACTATGACCGTAAGGTACGTCGACCGTATTCTTTTTCGGTCTTTACCGTAACTCGTTTAGAAACATCCCTTTGACAAAATTATTAATCAAGCCTTTGTTCAAAACTTGAACGGCAGCAGCGAATTTATTAAAAAATTGCTGTAATTATTGTTTTAAACTTTCGTAACATGAATTTACTGTGAACCTACTCGTTAAAAATCGACTGAATACCGTAAAGCCCAGCACATAGATTTATATTTCAGCACATTATAGCCACGTCTGAGGTGAGCTTAATACAAAGCTATGATAAGTAAGTACTATTTCTTGCTCTTTTTCCCTATCTACCAGCATTTTGCTATACACATCTTGTTAGTCGCGTTCCACGAAGGACAGCTATAAATAAATAAATTGCCAAGACTAAATACACCAATTGTATGGCCTCATTAGACTATTAGACTTGTATTATGAGATAGCCAGAGAGGTGGCGCAACCTTACATTCCCAGACCAGAGCCAACTTTAAAAGGTTCATTTGCAAAGTTGATCCTGTCAATAATCGAACTTGGGACTAAAGCTAAAGCAAGCACAGAGCAAGCTAGAGACGGATTTTAATGGCGGATTAATTTTATAAATAGTGATAGAAAGGATCGGAACTCCACTAGAAACAATGTGTTATTACCCGAATAATATCTACCTGAAGATTAGTATTTCAATTTAATGTCCAAGTAACAATGGTTGTTTCTGTGTATATTTTATAAATGGATCTTGTTGCAACTCACCTTGTGCCGGCGCATAAATATTCAAATAGAGGCAGTCTTCTGATTGATTAGTTAAAAATGGCAAGATTCTCTTCAAATACTCCAATCTACCCTTGGATATCCTTCTCAAAACGGCCGTTTCGTTTCTTATATCGGGCAACACTTGCGGACAGACTGGACTAAACTCTTCGGTAATTTTAACTCCTGACCATTGGGCTCCCGACACAGGAGGCATAAACCTCAAAGAGCCAACGGGCGGAGAAGCGTAAGGGATCCCACGGAACACTTCAACTGGCTCCAAAAATCTGGACTCCGGGGTGACGATGAACCCCCTTATATCTCCATATTTGGTTCTGACTACTCTCGAGCTTATCAGAGGCTGCTGCGGTTTCTCCTCCATAGTTGAATCTCCTCTGACCAGTCTGGACGTGAATGCTGGCAGTGTAATGAAGTGGAGGATCATCAGTATTAACATGTTTCCGCTTCCAACGCCAGCGCTCGAGGTGTTCCGCTTTATCTGCTATAAGACTGCCATTATGATGTATGCTTTTCCGTTTGCTCAGCATTTACCGAGTTATCTGAAACAACAGTCTTTCTTTATATTTCGTTGAAGCATATGCATTAGGTACATGTTGAAGATATTCTAGTTATCCATATTTTTTAAAATGTTAAGGTCGACAGACAAGCTGACGGTCTATAACACAAGCAACACCACAGGTGCTACGAATGCGCTGCCGACCATAGTAGGATTAAGGATAAGGGTTAAAGAAGGGAGAGTGTAATGGGCTCTGGCATCCTTTACTCACTTACCGAGACACAACATCACATATGCTGTTATTTCACGGTGGTCTTCTGTAAGGGGGTGATTACTGCCGCCAGACAGATTGCCCAAATGGTACTGCCTTTTTAAATCCAGACCAGAGCCAACTTTGAAAGTTTCATTTCCATAGTTGACCCTGCCGGGAATCAAACCAGAACCCCTGGACATAACGTTAAGGCAAGCACCTTTAACCACTCAACGGGCTCGTCAAATTCTATTTCAATATATTTTTATTGCATAGTACTTAATTTCAATTTCTTGAAAGGCTAATTATTTTTCATTTACCAGCTCGGAATGAGTATTCTATGAGGATCGAAAAACTATCTCTAAACCTCATAGTTACCGTTTTCAACATAAATATGCTTATCAATAAAAAAGTAATCATTATACGAGTAGAAGCCTTTTGTACATTATTTGTACTTTATTGCTCTGGTAGATAGGGTTTGAATGTGAGTTGGGAACCGTAAATAATATTGACATATAAGCTAGCTGTGACCAAATTAGAAGATCAACCGTAGCTAAGCATAATTAAATGCTAGCTAATTTTATAAATGCGAAAGTGAGTTTGTTTGCTACGCCTTTACTCAACCTATTATCGTGAAATTTTGCATACAGGATACAGAAAAAGACAAGGGGGCGGGGGTTTCATCCCTTCGTGGTCGATGTACCTCGATCACGCACGAAGCGTTTCAGTTCCACCTTCCTTGTTCGGACTGCTAAGGAGTGGAACTCATTACCTGCGTCTGTGTTCCCACAGAACTACAACCTCGGGGTCTTCAAAACCAGGGTAAATGGGCATTTACTGGGTAAGCGTGGTCCACCTTCGGCCACATCTACACCTCACATCAGGTGAGATAGTGGTCAAGCGCTACCCTGATCTAATAAAAAAAAAAAAAAAAAAAGTTTCTCTCGCCCAGAAAAAAGTACATACTGTTTTCGAGGGATCATCGAAAAGTAAAAATGAATGCCTGAGAAAAATGCACCAGAAATAAGTAAATATTTTAACGCCGAAAAGAAAAAGTGGGGACGAAGTCGCAGGCAATAGTTAGTTACTTACTAAATAATTGTGGACTGATTCGATTATTCTACTATTACCTATAAATGCGAAAGTTTGTATGTTTGTCTGTCTGTTAATCAATCACGCCAAAACGGCTGAACGGATTTAGATGAAATTTGGTACACAGATAGTTTATTACCAGGATTAACATATAGGACACTTTTATGCTGGAAAAATGTTTGGTTCCTAAGGGATGGTCTAATCTCTATATAAATCTTTTTTTAATATATAAAAATGAATCCCTATTTCCCTTGGTCACGGCATGACGCGTGAACGGGTAGACCGATTTTAATTCGGCTTTCACTAATGGAAAGAGCGATAAACGGGGAATGTTCTTATATATAAAAATTGCATCCCGGCGAAACCGGAGGTGGAACGCTAGTCTCTCTATATAAAAATGAATCCCCGTTTTTCTTGGTCACAGCATCACGCGTGAACGGGTAGACCGATTTTAATTCGGTTTTCACTAATGGAAAGAGGGATAAACGGGGAACGCTCTTATATATAAAAATTGTACCCCGGGCGAAGTCGGGGGCGAGTCGCTAGTAACATAAAAAAATCGGCGCCACCGTCGTCACAGCGGTAAAGATGTCAGGCGTTATATTGCTCATATGTTTTTTCGGGTGTTCTATTTTTCATTTTTCAACGCAGACAAAGACGCGGGCGCCAGCTAGTTATATAAGTATATTCGAATTAAAAAGGGGTCAACGGGGGGTCGCAAAAATGAAATCTCAAAGCGGGCGGTATCCAATCACGAATACAATTAGTGTGAAGTCAGGATGTGATTGAACATGTTCTAATAACGAGCGGAAACGAGCGTGACGTGGGCCCGAGATATTGGGGCGGTCGTGTGCGAAAGGGACACCCTCTGCGGGTTCTATGAGTGCGAGAGAGTGGCAGCGGTTGTTTAGATTGAAGGCTTGATTCAGAGATTAATTATCATTAAACCAGTCAAATAAGACTTAAAGAAATATCCACAACCACATACTTCAATGGTTCTTGTGTAAAAAGAAATATCCTTTTCCCGTTGGATGGAGTTCTCGGGTTCGATTCCCGGCAGGGTCAACTTTGAAAATGAACTTTTTAAAGTTGCCTCTGGTCTGAATCTGGAAAGTAGTAGCAGGGCACACTGCGTTTGGCAGTCATTTGGGCAGCCAGTCTGGCGGCAGTAACCACTCCCTCACAGAAGACTACCGTGAAGTAACAGCACGTGTGCCGTTGTGTTTCGGCGAGTGAGTAAGGGATGCTAGATCCCATTTTCCTACCCAATCCCTTATCCTACTGTGGTCGGCAGCGCACTTGCAGCAGCTGTGGATTGCTTGTGTTATAGGCGACGCGACGGTAGCCACCTACCATCAAGTGGACCGTGAGTCTGTCTGCGGATCGTAACATTAAAAAATATAGTCTTACCGAGTAGTCTTACCAGTTGAACTACTGAGGATTTCCTTCCCGTTAGACTTACTAGTAAGACCATTGGGAATTTTGTATCTCGTTAGAATTACCAGTGGCTCTAGCATGAGTTTACGATACTACACTCGCTAGCGAGAGCGTAAAACATTTATATGGAAAATAGATAATTTGACATTGACAGTTCACGATTTCCCATACAAAAGTTTTACGTTCTCGCTAGCGAGTGTAGAATTGGTGTAGTATCGTAAACTCATACTAGAGCCTCAGTAATACAAAACTACCAATAGTCTTAAGTAATTAATAGACAACCTACAATCTAACTTGAATCTATGACCCAAGATAAAACATTTGCTTGACTGACATCTTGTGACATAATTATCAAATCAAAAATGAATAAGTTGAATAATACTTGTATGTATTTCTTTTAAGAATTTATTCAGCCGTTTCTGCGTGAAACAGCAACAAACACATAGACCCTCAAAGACTATCTTTACATATAATAAAATTGTAAACGATCCGTGTATGTACATTAAATATTTTTTTCAAAAAAGCAACTTTTTAAAAAAAATTATTTGTATGTTTGTGCACGCTAATCTCAGAAACGGCTTAACCGATTTGAATTCAGTTTTCGCTTGTGTATTGTAACAAGCTTCACGTAACATTTAGTGTTTGTTTCATTCCAATCGGTTTACAAACAAAAAACTTACGCGTACAAAGTTGCGGGCTCAGCTAGTGAACTAATATATTAGTGGAAAGTTTTATCAAAAGAAAAGTAAGAACATTTTAGGCGAAAAAGTAACAAAAGTCCTCACAAACTTTCTTATTTTAATATTAGTATTAGAATTAACAAGATCCATCCAGATCCAGATGCTTATTTAGATCCAATTGTAATGTAATACATTATGGATCTAAATAAGCATCCAATATTCAAAGTCCGGGTCAGTTACACGAAGATATTGGCGCTATTTTCTTTTCAAACAAACAATTGTACTTGTAAACATTTCTCCTTACACGGCGTCCTTTGCCGGAGATATAGCATCCTGTTTCTCGAACATAAAACTTTGAGATAGGGATTGTCGTGGATATTATTCGACGCTAGTGGACACTTTTCTGATATAGGAACGAAGGCAAAGAGAAAATATAGACGAAAGCTCCGAGTCCGAACTGTTTACGAGGAATTTATTCAAGCGTTTAAAAATATGTCTGACTTGCGAGTAATTTACGAGAAAGTAATATCTAATATCAGATAGGTGCTGTTTATTTACACAGATTAAAATAGTAATTTAACATTTCTTTTTATGTTATGTCCACAGACAGGCTGACAGTCCACTTGATGGCAGGTGGCTACCGTCGCCTATAACACAAGCAACGCCAAATCTCCTACAAGTGCGCTGCCGACTACAGTAGGATTAAGGATAAGGGATTAGGAGGGGATAAGGAAATGGGCTCTGGCATCCCTTACTCACTCACCGAAACACAACAGCACGTATATGCTGTTATTTCACGGTGGTCTTCTGTAAGGGGGTGGTCACTGCCGCCAAGCGGGCTGCCCAAAAGACTGCGAAACGCAGTGTGCCCTGCCGCTACTTTTCAAATCCAGACCAGTCATTTTTTGAAAATTAAATTAAAATTTCCAAAGTTGACCCCGCCAGGAATCGAATCCGGGGCCCCTGAGACGTTAGGCAAGCATCCTTGCCACTCATCCAACGAGCCGTAAATTACCTTTCCAGTATCGGATTTTATAACTTGCACTAACTTCACAAAGGCAAAAATTGATTCAAGGTATTCTGACTGTTTATGTGCTTCTATTTACACATAAACAAATAACACATTGTTCGTGTACCCTTTGATATTATATACAAAACAATAACGCCTTTGATATAGATATTTGATGCCTTTGATACACCTTCATATATAAATAATAATAAAATATGTTTTGTTATGAATAAAACAATAACGCTAGTGGTAAATTATCGATAGGTAAATTGGATGTCAATGATTTTAAAGTAAGGATACGCCCAACGGAACATTTTACACAAACTTACTGCTTATAGACTTACAATACACTAAATATAAGAAATAAAGAAAAAGAAATAAAAGAATGACATCAATACGCTTATTTTAATTAAAAATAGTTTGAATATTAGCTTAATTTTCAATTGCACAATCGAACAAGCCGGTCAATTAGTAAGATAGATTCCTGAGGTTAGCGGTAAATAGAGTATATTACCTATTCCTAATCAATAGAGAGGTAAAGTCCAAATTTGATTGAAATTTGGTTAACGCTGTTCACGGTCGGATGAATTCGTCGGAGTGTGTGTCTGCTTAATCAATCAAATTGTCAAACTGTTCAGTTCTGTGTACACACAACACCTGAACTTTTCCATTATATTACTCAAATTGAACGATATAACGTAGCACATTCTCGACGGTCATGCCATTTTAATAAATTTTATATTATATCTGCCTTGGTTAGGGCCTAGTATGATGTAGGCTTGCCTTCTTTTTATACACTTAGTGGACGGGGTTAATACCGTCTATTTACGAGCAAAACTCCAAGGGTAACAAGTGCAGTGGTGACCTTAACACAATGAAGGTAGAATTAAGGTGGGTTCTGATATTCCTTAGTCAGGTACCGATATATTTCATTGTGCTACACGTATTGACTGAAATCATTGGCTAAACGTATTCTGAGACAAGATAGACTGTTCAGTTTGTTTACGAATCCATGACAAAGAGTGCTTCACTTCTCAAGTGCTAAGACAGAAATGTCGGAATTAGATTTTAAGAGGGCACTTTCCAACTCGAACACCTTACTTATTCCATACTACGTAATTCCATGATTACTCATTAATTATAGGTCGTAGCAATACATAAAAAAACATGACATTTCTAGGACATAATATGAAGGTTTGCATCGCAACAAAAAACTGAAATTAATTTTATATCTAGTATAATTAATTTCTAATATGTACAGAATTTCTAACATTTTCGCGGGTTGAATTCTTGTAATTACTAACTAAAATCGAAAAATCTTCTTCGATGGAAACATCCTACCTATAATGTACATTTGAAATTGGGATATCAATAGTTACCATCTATAAAGGTTTTTCTAAAATATTGGAATTGCTGGCGTATGTTTTATTATTTTCCCGAGTTGAATAAGTGGCGCGAATGTGTTGCGTCGCATTCTGTCTTCGGTTATTCGCACTATAATAAGTTGAGACAACAAATTCTCCCAAATCTGAGTTGCCACGCTCGTACAGCGCCACCTTAAATAAAATATGCGACAACAAACGTTCACTTTATTAGTGAAACAAGACGTAAAAACAGGACAATATAGCAAACAACTTATTTAAAAAAAACTTTTGAAAAATACGTTACGAACGCCGCGTGGAAAAAAAAACTAGACGGAAATTTCAGCATTCGGCCAGTGCTCAAATTACGCCAAATTTCAATGGAAATTTTTTCTTCTAATGATGTTCTGCAAAGACACATGAAACAGCAGGTCATCCCTTCCTCTCACATTCTGTGGGCTCCTTATCGAGACACTTTTGCGATTTTCTATTTCTATTGAAAATGTTCAAAAAGCTCTCGCTTTTTGAACATTTTCAATATCTATTACTATCATACGCTAATATAGTCGAGGAGTAGGTAGTTAAAATTCATACAATATCACTGAAGCCGAAAAAAGTAATTGGTGTTAGATTAATGTATAATTGTATACTTATGTACCAGACGCAGAATTAGCATTCCGTAGCGTGTAAAGATAGTGTGACACGTGACTTATTTGCATACACAAATGCAAATGGCCACGATAAATAAATTCGGATAGAAGTACGCTTGTTGACTTCACTTCATGCGAGCAACTGTACACGAGAACTTAATTAAAGTTTCTGTGTTAGGTTAATTAAAATACAAATTAATTAATCTCCAACAAACTATGTATTTAACTAGTTGTTGCTTGCTTTGTTGATATTCTTATTAGTTAATATTGGCCTAATTCAGGAATTTAACTGTTTAATCTATCCATATCAAACATTCCTTCGCATCTTTGGCTAATACCACAGTGCTAATACTGTCGCTGTCTCATTGTAACAAGAATTAAACCGGACAAAATGCGACAATGCATATAGTTTAAATTTAGTTCTTTGGAAAAGAAGAGGAATAAGCAACCTTTTTCGTTATTTCTTCTTTTCTTATTCCTTTTCTTCTCTATCTAAACTGGTTAGATTTTTAAGATTTCGTTACTTTCAAATACTGTCAATGTGTTGTTACCAAAATATAATTCTATTTTATAGTAGGAACTCCCACATAACGCACATCAGCGCCGTTTATTTATTTCAAATCATTACAGTCAATCAAGACGATAGCGTAGTCATCCTAATCTAGTTATATAAAAGATAAACAAATCAGTAACTTAAATCTTTCACTTCTTTATAACTTTTGAATACAATTTATGACTTATAAAATGTAATGACACATTTGTGACCTCACACCTTGCTTGTCATGACATGATTCACATCAAAACTTCACAATCGACTATGCTCTCACACACTTATACCACAAAACCACAATTGCTTTCAGGGACCATAAAAGAATACCTTTTAGTCACTTCCTGTTCTTTATGGTTATTTTTACGACAATATCTACAGACAATTATTATTATTAAACTGTATTAAAAACATATAAAAAAGAATAAAGCAATAGTACAACAAGCAATAATACAAAAGGCGGCCTTATCGCTTCCTAGCGATTCCAGGCTTTCTTCCAGGCATCCTTAGGGTAAGGAAAATTTTATGAAGAATAAAACAATGTGGGTGGTAAAAGTGGTCATCATAAACTTACATTCTAATAACTAAATTCTAGTACATACATTGAATATACAAAAATATCAATAAGATAGATTAATTAGTATAAATTATATTAGAAGATAAACCTACATATAAAAATTTAAAAAATAAAGTCGTCTTCAGTTTGACAGAAAATATGTGAGTATGTGAAGTTGGCCCCCCAATATCGTGATAAAAAAAATATGACGTGAGTTCTAGTTGCCCCCCACATAGTTCTGGAGTTCTCTATACTTTATATCAATAGTTCTATTTATTTTCCAAGAAAAATTGATTATTGAACTTGATGGGGGGCCAACTTCACAAATCGAAAAGTTTGCGTAGTCATACCAACTACAGCATACGTCGGATCGAAAAAAGTTATAAGGATAAATTGTAGAACTCTTTGGGGGGCAAACAGAACTCCTTGGAAAAATTTCAAATTTTGAAAAAAAATTTTTTTTCTTTTCTTGAAAATTTTTTTTCTTGATCCCATAGGCATAAAACGCGAATTCGAGTTGCCTTTCATGCAGTTCTGAAGTTATGCACACTTTTTATCAATAGTTCTGCTGATTTTTCACTCGAGATTTTTTTTTATTTAATGAGAGGTTAATTTTTACAAATCACAAACTTTGCGTCGTCGTACTAACCAAAGTATTGCTCCTATCAAAAAAAGTTATTAAGATAAATTGTAGAACTCTTCGGGGGGCGAACAGAACTCCGTGAAAAATTTTCAAATTTTGAAAAAAGAAAAAATATTCTTTGAAATTTTTTTTTATCCCATATAACGCGAATTAGATTTTCCTACGATGCAGTTCTGATGTTCTGCACACTTTTCATCAATAGTTCTGCTGATTTTTCACTCGAGAATTTTATTTTAAATTAATGAGAGGTTAATATTACAAATCAAAAATTTTGCGTCGTCGTACTAACCAAAGTATTGCTCCAACCAAAAAAAGTTGTTAAGATAAATTGTAGAACTCTTCGGGGGGCGAACAGAACTCCGTGAAAAATTTTCAAATTTTGATAAAAGAAAAAATATTCTTTGAAAATATTTTTTATCCCATATAACGCGAATTAGATTTTCTTACGATGCAGTTCTGATGTTCTGCACACTTTTCATCAATAGGTCTGCTGATTTTTTACTCTAGAATTTTTTTTTTTATTTAATGAGATTATTATTACAAATCACAAATTTTGCGTCGTCGTAATAACCAAAGTATTGCTCCTATCAAAAAAAGTTATTAAGATAAATTGTAGAACTCTTCGGGGGGCGAACAGAACTCCGTGAAAAATTTTCAAATTTTGAAAAAAGAAAAAATATTCTTTGAATTTTTTTTTATCCCATATAACGCGAGTTAGATTTTCCTACGATGTAGTTCTGATGTTCTGCACACTTTTCATCAATAGTTCTGCTGATTTTTCACTCGAGAATTTTATTTTAAATTAATGAGAGGTTAATATTACAAATCAAAAATTTTGCGTCGTCGTACTAACCAAAGTATTGCTCCAACCAAAAAAAGTTATTAAGATAAATTGTAGAACTCTTCGGGGGGCGAACAGAACTCCGCGAAAAATTTTCAAATTTTGAAAAAAGAAAATATATTGTTTGAAATTTTTTTTTATCCCATATAACGCGAATTAGATTTTCCTACGATGCAGTTCTGATGTTCTGCACACTTTTAATCAATAGGTCTGCTGATTTTTTACTCTAGAATTTTTTTTTTAAATTTAATGAGATTATTATTACAAATCACAAATTTTGCGTCGTCGTACTAACCAAAGTATTGCTCCAACCAAAAAAAGTTATTAAGATAAATTGTAGAACTCTTCGGGGGGCGAACAGAACTCCGTGAAAAATTTTCAAATTTTGAAAAAAGAAAAAATATTCTTTGAAAATTTTTTTTATCCCATATAACGCGAATTAGATTTTCTTACGATGCAGTTCTGATGTTATGCACACTTTTCATCAATAGTTCTGCTGATTTTTCACTCGAGAATTTTATTTTAAATTAATGAGAGCTTAATATTACAAATCAAAAATTTTGCGTCGTCGTACTAACCAAAGTATTGCTCCAACCAAAAAAAGTTATTAAGATAAATTGTAGAACTCTTCGGGGGGCGAATAGAACTCCGTGAAAAATTTTCAAATTTTTAAAAAAGAAAAAATATTCTTTGAAATTTTTTTTTTATCCCATATAACGCGAATTAGATTTTCTTACGATGCAGTTCTGATGTTATGCACACTTTTAATCAATAGGTCTGCTGATTTTTTACTCTAGAATTTTTTTTTTAAATTTAATGAGATTATTATTACAAATCACAAATTTTGCGTCGTTGTACTAGCCAAAGTATTGCTCTTATTAAAAAAGTTGTAAAGATAAATTTGAAAAAAAAAAATTAAGGCATATTTTTTTTCAAAATTTGAAAATTTTTCACGGAGTTCTGTTCGCCCCCCGAAGAGTTCTACAATTTATCTTAATAACTTTTTTTGGTTGGAGCAATACTTTGGTTAGTACGACGACGCAAAATTTGTGATTTGTAATAATAATCTCATTAAATTTAAAAAAAAAATTCTAGAGTAAAAAATCAGCAGACCTATTGATTAAAAGTGTGCAGAACATCAGAACTGCATCGTAGGAAAATCTAATTCGCGTTATATGGGATAAAAAAAAATTTCAAACAATATATTTTCTTTTTTCAAAATTTGAAAATTTTTCACGGAGTTCTGTTCGCCCCCCGAAGAGTTCTACAATTTATCTTAATAACTTTTTTTGGTTGGAGCAATACTTTGGTTAGTACGACGACGCAAAATTTTTGATTTGTAATATTAACCTCTCATTAATTTAAAATAAAATTCTCGAGTGAAAAATCAGCAGAACTATTGATGAAAAGTGTGCATAACATCAGAACTGCATCGTAAGAAAATCTAATTCGCGTTATATGGGATAAAAAAAAATTTCAAAGAATATTTTTTCTTTTTTCAAAATTTGAAAATTTTTCACGGAGTTCTGTTCGCCTCCCGAAGAGTTCTACAATTTATCTTAATAACTTTTTTTGGTTGGAGCAATACTTTGGTTAGTACGACGACGCAAAATTTGTGATTTGTAATAATAATCTCATTAAATTTAAAAAAAAAATTCTAGAGTAAAAAATCAGCAGACCTATTGATTAAAAGTGTGCAGAACATCAGAACTGCATCGTAGGAAAATCTAATTCGCGTTATATGGGATAAAAAAAAATTTCAAACAATATATTTTCTTTTTTCAAAATTTGAAAATTTTTCGCGGAGTTCTGTTCGCCCCCCCGAAGAGTTCTACAATTTATCTTAATAACTTTTTTTGGTTGGAGCAATACTTTGGTTAGTACGACGACGCAAAATTTTTGATTTGTAATATTAACCTCTCATTAATTTAAAATAAAATTCTCGAGTGAAAAATCAGCAGAACTATTGATGAAAAGTGTGCAGAACATCAGAACTACATCGTAGGAAAATCTAATTCGCGTTATATGGGATAAAAAAAAATTCAAAGAATATTTTTTCTTTTTTCAAAATTTGAAAATTTTTCACGGAGTTCTGTTCGCCCCCCGAAGAGTTCTACAATTTATCTTAATAACTTTTTTTGATAGGAGCAATACTTTGGTTATTACGACGACGCAAAATTTGTGATTTGTAATAATAATCTCATTAAATAAAATAAAAAATTCTAGAGTAAAAAATCAGCAGACCTATTGATGAAAAGTGTGCAGAACATCAGAACTGCATCGTAAGAAAATCTAATTCGCGTTATATGGGATAAAAAATATTTTCAAAGAATATTTTTTCTTTTATCAAAATTTGAAAATTTTTCACACTTTTAATCAATAGGTCTGCTGATTTTTTACTCTAGAATTTTTTTTTTAAATTTAATGAGATTATTATTACAAATCACAAATTTTGCGTCGTCGTACTAACCAAAGTATTGCTCCAACCAAAAAAAGTTATTAAGATAAATTGTAGAACTCTTCGGGGGGCGAACAGAACTCCGTGAAAAATTTTCAAATTTTGAAAAAAAATATGCCTTAATTTTTTTTTTTCAAATTTATCTTTACAACTTTTTTAATAAGAGCAATACTTTGGCTAGTACGACGACGCAAAATTTGTGATTTGTAATAATAATCTCATTAAATTTAAAAAAAAAATTCTAGAGTAAAAAATCAGCAGACCTATTGATTAAAAGTGTGCAGAACATCAGAACTGCATCGTAGGAAAATCTAATTCGCGTTATATGGGATAAAAAAAAATTTCAAACAATATATTTTCTTTTTTCAAAATTTGAAAATTTTTCGCGGAGTTCTGTTCGCCCCCCGAAGAGTTCTACAATTTATCTTAATAACTTTTTTTGGTTGGAGCAATACTTTGGTTAGTACGACGACGCAAAATTTTTGATTTGTAATATTAACCTCTCATTAATTTAAAATAAAATTCTCGAGTGAAAAATCAGCAGAACTATTGATGAAAAGTGTGCAGAACATCAGAACTACATCGTAGGAAAATCTAATTCGCGTTATATGGGATAAAAAAAAATTCAAAGAATATTTTTTCTTTTTTCAAAATTTGAAAATTTTTCACGGAGTTCTGTTCGCCCCCCGAAGAGTTCTACAATTTATCTTAATAACTTTTTTTGATAGGAGCAATACTTTGGTTATTACGACGACGCAAAATTTGTGATTTGTAATAATAATCTCATTAAATAAAAAAAAAAATTCTAGAGTAAAAAATCAGCAGACCTATTGATGAAAAGTGTGCAGAACATCAGAACTGCATCGTAAGAAAATCTAATTCGCGTTATATGGGATAAAAAATATTTTCAAAGAATATTTTTTCTTTTATCAAAATTTGAAAATTTTTCACGGAGTTCTGTTCGCCCCCCGAAGAGTTCTACAATTTATCTTAACAACTTTTTTTGGTTGGAGCAATACTTTGGTTAGTACGACGACGCAAAATTTTTGATTTGTAATATTAACCTCTCATTAATTTAAAATAAAATTCTCGAGTGAAAAATCAGCAGAACTATTGATGAAAAGTGTGCAGAACATCAGAACTGCATCGTAGGAAAATCTAATTCGCGTTATATGGGATAAAAAAAAATTTCAAAGAATATTTTTTCTTTTTTCAAAATTTGAAAATTTTTCACGGAGTTCTGTTCGCCCCCCGAAGAGTTCTACAATTTATCTTAATAACTTTTTTTGATAGGAGCAATACTTTGGTTAGTACGACGACGCAAAGTTTGTGATTTGTAAAAATTAACCTCTCATTAAATAAAAAAAAATCTCGAGTGAAAAATCAGCAGAACTATTGATAAAAAGTGTGCATAACTTCAGAACTGCATGAAAGGCAACTCGAATTCGCGTTTTATGCCTATGGGATCAAGAAAAAAAATTTTCAAGAAAAGAAAAAAAATTTTTTTTCAAAATTTGAAATTTTTCCAAGGAGTTCTGTTTGCCCCCCAAAGAGTTCTACAATTTATCCTTATAACTTTTTTCGATCCGACGTATGCTGTAGTTGGTATGACTACGCAAACTTTTCGATTTGTGAAGTTGGCCCCCCATCAAGTTCAATAATCAATTTTTCTTGGAAAATAAATAGAACTATTGATATAAAGTATAGAGAACTCCAGAACTATGTGGGGGGCAACTAGAACTCACGTCATATTTTTTTTATCACGATATTGGGGGGCCAACTTCACATACTCAAAATATGTCATGAGTGCTTTTTTGAAAAAAATAGATTTTTGATGTTCAAAGGTAATGCATTCCAGAGTAAATGACTTCTCGTAGAACTTTGTTTTGTGTAGAATGCATTGCAGGGTTAGCGGACGAAAAATGCACACCAAAAATCTTGAACTTTTCCTTAAGATAAAATGGAGTCTTGGTATGAAACAGCACACCGTACAGAAGGGCTAAAACATGCATATCCCGGCGACTTCGAATGGAATCGAAAGCCTGGAATCGCTAGGAAGCGATAAGGCCGCCTTTTGTATTATTGCCTTTTGTATTACTTGAGTTTTTGACGAAATTCGGATACATGGTCATACTTGAGCAAACCAAATATAAACCGAATAGCAAGATTTTGGAGACGCTCTAGTTTGTTTAGTTGATCCTCTGTTAGATTGAGATAGCATGCGTCAGCATAATCAAGAATCGAGAGAAGAAGAGTATGTGCCAATATCACCTTTGTTGGGATTGGCAAAACATTGCGCAGTCGCCTAAGCGAGCTCATAGCTGCGAATGTCCTCTTACTGAGTTCCCTGACCTGCACAGACCACGACAGCTGCGTATCTAAGTATATACCAAGGTGCTTGACGGAGTCACAATATGGTGTGATAGCATTATTAAATATTATTGGTTATATTAAATATTATGGTTGTTTATTGATTAGAATGGAAAGACTAAATTTAGTTTAGATTGAGAATTAGTTGTACTGACGAGACTAAGCAGTAATAGACGAATGGATAGACGATGAGCGCATCGCACTAACTTTCGGTAAAGTTGATAATATGGCAGAAACATGCAGTGTGTGTGTCAAGGGTATTTTTTAATCTGTGGTCAAGGCTATAATGAACGCCAGGGCTGTTGGCACACGGGCACATGGGGCCATAAAACGTTGGAGCAGCATTGCCAATTTCGCATGCTCTCTCGCACTTACTGGCCTTATGGTGAGTACTAGTGAGGCGCCGTGTTACTATCGATTATGTAAATGAAACTTTTGTTTTATTATGAATAAATAAAATCTTATTTATTATATTTATTTATTAAACAAAATCCACAGCCCTAAAATTATACACAATTTAAAATATGAAACATCATGTTTACAATATTTACAATCGCTATATACTAAGAACGAAGAAATATCAACATGCTTAACGTCGATTCCAGCTGCAACAACATGCAACATTTGCAACATTTCCAATTATTCTAGCAACTGATTGTAGATTAAATTGAAAAAAATATCTCTCTTAGCAATACTCAATAAGTAGGTACTCAAAGTATCGACAATGCGTGCAGAACATGCACAACCCTAGAGTTTGAATGATTTATGGCCCCGTGCGCCAACAGCCTTGGCGCATACAATAGCAAAGTAGAAATAATTCTTTCTAATTCAAGTTAACCTCACTTGAATTGGCTTAAAGCAGCATTTAGATGCCTAGAGGATCTGGGTGTATAGATGTTCGCATACATACAGATATTTGGTGCTGATGAATATAATAAGTATATACTGATGAAAACATTTCTGAAATCTCAAGAAACAACACTAACAAACAAAGATATCAAAGAAATAAATATACGTAGAGGGCGATGTTCCTCGTTTTACAACTGGAGATAACTCTGTTCGGACTAGCTATACCATTTTAAGGGCTATTCACATGGAAGAAAGAGATTTTATCTTGTTTTGTTTGGCACATATATGCATCGAAGAACGTTGAACACAATGTCTTATTCTTTTGTTATTCAGATCTTTAATATGAATTTTGTACGGACATCTTGTCTTTATTATTTAATGCTTGCTTTTTTCTCTTACATTTTGACTACATCTATGAAAAGTACTCAATATTATTTCTAGCTCAAAATGAATAAGCACAAAATGTATTCACGATGGGATTCATTTACAAATTTTATATTTTTTAATAAAAATAACTGTAGGTAGGTACTTTATGACGGTGCTTTGTGCATTTCTGCATGTATGAACCGGAGGAATTATTCAATTATTATCTCAAGATGAACGTCTCAATGAGCTCGTTTCTATAAATTATGTTGAACCATCTAGTCAAACGACAATATATCGCTGATTTGCAGAGTTGCAACGGGGCCGTACCGTACCATCTACAGAGGCTCTAGTATGAGTTTACGATACTACACCAATACTACACTCGCTAGCGAGAACGTAAAACTTTTGTATGGGAAATCGTGAACTGTCAATGTCAAATTATCAATTTTCCATATAAATGTTTTACGCTCTCGCTAGCGAGTGTAGTATCGTAAACTCATGCTAGAGCCACTGGTCCGCCAAAAACAGCAATGACATCTGTAAACGTCGCGGCTGTGTAAAAAATATAAAAGATGACAGATGTGACATACGATCAGATCCAGCACATCTCAGCACAGTATGTCACTGAGACAAGAAACTCAACTCAAAACCTTAAAATTTTCTGTGTAGTCAGCCCCTGTTTTAAGAGTCGTCTATCATACATTACTTCATGATTATTGATTGAACACAATTCTCAAAGGAATGCTGTGATATTGGAACGGTACTCGGATGTTTATTAGATGTCATTCAAATGCCATATTATCAATTCGAAGCGTAGAAAGTTAGAAAATGGCTTTGGGGAAAATGAGGTCGAATACCGAGGGCTTATTCAGTTGGGTTTATGAAACCATGCGTATTCATGCGTCGGCATGATTCATTTCTAATAATAGTTCACGCTATCTTCATTTGTCTGTTATCTAAACTCTATTTAATATATCTTCATATTTTCTTATCCTCGATTTTACTCCGCAATTAGTCTCGCTCTTTTATACGTGCCTATCTCACGATTGTTGGAAGATTAGTTCGAGGCCACTCTTGGTTCCTAGTTTACCCTTCACTGTTCGAGCAAGTGATGACTATTTCCAATTTTCACAAATGCTTACAGACAGACCGAGCCATCAGACTTTCTTATGTCATTTTATTTTTGACAGCATCACTAATTAAAGGTAAAAGGAGTTTATTGCGTATGTATTTAAACCATTTTTCTGCTTGTGTTAATTTAACTTTTGCAGCTGAAAACCAAATAATCGCATAACTATTGCAATGTAGCAATATTTCACATAATTATTCGGCATATTAATCTATAGTAATATTATGAAAAGAAAAGATTTGTATGTACGTATGTATGTATGCATGTATTTTTGTATGTTTGTAATGAAAAATTCAAAAACTACTGGACCGATTTTAAACTTATTTCACACATAGAAAGCTACATTATCAGCGAGTAACTTAGGTTACTCCCCCCCCCCCCCTTCACACTCCCCCCCCCGCCTCCATACAAAATTGCCGTTTTCCACGAAAAATATTTTATAAAGAGACGCCGACGAAGTCGCATGCAAGAGCTAGTACTATAGGTATAACGATATAAATGCACTACGTACTAGAAACACACATTGTTTACCAGAAAACTGTACTGTACCACGCTAGTACTCTTTATTATACTGTGACTGTACCACGCTGTACTCTGTAAACACATTATTTAATACGGCTTTGAGCAAAACGCCTAAGCGCCTAAGAAAACAAGGAGCTTATAACGATCTGGCGTAGCATGTTGTAATGTTTGATTAGACTACAATTTTTGTTGTAGCGCTGCAGCGTATTAATTTATAACTATTAGTAAAATTGAGCAAAACTGGTACTAGTATTAATAGCTTGCTTATGTGGTACGTTAGTCATTACACCTCAATGCATATTGAATGTGGTGATCACTTAAATAAACCCATTTCTACAAATCATAAAACATTTAAGTGTATTCAAACATACAAATTATTCGGAAAAAAATCATCTAAAATGATGCAGAGAATCAACATCCGTTATATAATTAAGGAATTATAGATACACCGTTTAAATGAGTCCTCGCCCGCCCGGTACAGGGGCGCGGGAATATGACGACAAAGGGGACCGAGAGAGGTGTGAGCTTTTATGTGTACCCAGCTTTTTTCAAATGGGTCAAAACTGTTTTGTGGTCAATTCACAGTTCTTCGGCTATGTCGTAACTACTTATATGCCGATCTTGCTCCACTTTTTCAAAAATGGCGTCCAGGGCGACCAGAGCGAGGTGCATCTTTGACATCAAAATTCCCGGGTTGAAAACGCTTAAACCAACTTTGCGCTACTCTTACGCGGGGGCGCGGGGGTATGACGACAAAGGGGACCGAGAGAGGTGCGGGCGGCGGGCGCGCGTAGTGTGATACTATAGATAAAATACTACTTAACCAGTATAGATGGTCAACCTCCATATAACGATCTGAAGCCAATTTCATATTGGGATTTCACTCCCTAGATGTCACTAAGAGTCTCGAATTTAACATTAATGTGTATTTTGTTAAAAATTATAACCAACAAATTCAATCACGCAGTTATAGTTCCTTATTATCGTGGTAATAACTAGAGGGCGACGTTGCTGAGAGGTACTTTTATCATTAATATGTGACTTTTATGTATGATATTATTGCCCTATTTTTTTTAGAACAGAACCTATACCGTTCATACGGCCCTTTTATCGTTGTTCGTGCCCACTTCTTTTATATTTTAAATAAATTTTAGTAGTGCCATCTCTTGTACATGAGAATTGACTGAATGGTCGACTGCAGCGACTCTAGCGGATTTTTAATGACAACAAATAAGCGACAAACTACACAGGCGGCATCTAGATATAAGCGAAATTGGATAGGGTACGGATTCAATGTACGTGAGTGACCATCTATACTGGTTAAGTAGTATTTTATCTATGGTGATACACAAATGGCCCGCCGTCCGCACCTCTCTCGGTCCCCTTTGTCGTCATACCCCCGCGCCCCTGTACCGCGCGGGCGAAGACTCATTTAAACGGTCTATCTATAATAGGACAAACAGTCATAATAAAGGTTGTTTATTGTTCTTTCATAAAGTAAAAGTTCAAATTGTAAAAGTACATTATGAAAATAGGAAAGTATATGAACCGCGTTAGTATAATATGATCACTACATTAAATCCCCGCTTTACGACCATTATAAAGCATCCGGCTTCAGCCGAAGTTGTATTTTACGAGCCAATGTCTTTATTTGAATTTGAGAATGCGGGGGATGCTCTTTATTGCAGTTTTCGAATGTTGTTAGTTATGAATGAAGAAGGTTTGATCGTTGACCTAATAAAGTGTCAACTCAAATATTTTATGTTCGTATGTACCTTCTTTAGACAACAGTGTTGGTTTAGTGCGGCAATGAAAATTTCAAACTAGTCGTAATATTATCGAGTTCATTTTCAACAAATAAAATGCACATAAATTTGAGTGCATAATAAAAATGATATGTAAACGACGCCGTTCAATGACTAAAATAAAATTTAACGCGTCTAATGGTGGAAGATGATTAATAGTGATAGCTTTTTACTTGAAATTTTTATTGGTGCATGCTGTTGCCTCCGATGGCGTGGAGTCTCTTAAGCAAGAGACTCCACGCCATCGATATATTAAAAAAACACTGCTTTGTTTTTAAATTTTTGTTTTTCAAAAGAGTTATTTTAAGTATAAAATCTGTTCATTCTTACTTGATAAAAAAGGTAAACGTCCCCACACAATTTAGTGATGGGCAGTCATTGAATGAACTTCATTCGGTGAATGATAGAAATTGATTAAAACATACTAATTGTGTTTTATATGCTATTGAGGAAGGTGTAATTTATTTAATTTGTACTAACATATATCACAACGCCATTTTAAAATCACGCAAATTTTTATTAAGTACATTTTGTTAGCTCACAGTGAAGGGCGGGCTCTTTTCTTCCAATTTTATTCTTGTTCTGGATACGATATAACGTTCATATTGATATAGTTTTTTTTTTATAAGATAAATAAACCACTCCAAATCGCAAAAAACGTAAGTGAGCACTCGTACCTAACTCTATTACGCGTCAAGACGAACGATGTCAAGTATTGTCATATGAAACCACAAGAGTTTATGTATACACCGAAAACATAGAGTAGATACCAATGAATATCACAACCGTTCCCAATCGTTCTTTCGTACACTTAGTCCCATCCCTACATAAAATGTCTGTCTGACATGTTTTCAATAGTCAGAAATTCCGATATTTGATAAATAATTGTGTTTTTCAAGTGAATTTAAAGCGGTTTTTAGACAAAATCAATGCGTTGATGTTTGAACCAGTAACTACGGTTTATTGTGATAACTTGCATTATATACGATTCTTCTGTAATGACGTGATTTGTGATCGTGTAAGGTTTGTTTACCTTTTCTCTCAAGTAAGAATGAACAGACTTTAATAGGGAATATGCGTCTAATTCAAAAAAGGCTTAAAGATATTTTTTTATCAACATTTTTGCTTTAGAATTATGTCTATGTAAATATTTTTTAATATTATTTCTTTTTAGTTAAGAAAATAATTATTAAAAAGTGCATAAAAATGTGGGAAATTCAAAATACTTGAAACGGTCAGATCGAATGTGACGTCAAAGTCTATGGAATGTGACGTCAACGTCTATGAAATGTCAACGAGCGTGTAGATGTTTGTGATTTTTAACATTTGATTGTATTGTAGGCTTTGACGTCACGACAAGCGCGCCAAAAGGGCGGGTGTTTAAAGTGCCCGTAGCTGTTAGTTAATTTTAACTTTTTTTGTTACCAAATTTCTGTTTTTTTGGCGCTGAATATTTTTTTACGGTTATATAACGATATAACCTATCGTATGAAAATATAAAAAAAATGTGCATATTCCCTATTGTTTACGAGAAAATACATAAACAAAAATCGATTCAACTTTGCAGTTGTTTCAAGAAGTATTGCAATGTGTCTATAATCAAATGATAGAGTATTAAGAAGTATTGCAATCATTTACACTATTTTTTTTTGTTTTCAGTTTCGCGAACAGTTTTCAGAAAAACAAAGGTTTATGATATTTTCGAGTAGCCCTAGCGGGGGCCGGGTGTAGGGTGCCCAGTTGGCCAAGGTCATTCGCGTAGCAAAGAATGTTAAAGCCAATAATTTTGTTTGATGCCTGCCTCGTTGAAGGCCACGTAGAAATAAAGAAATAAATAGCAAAAGCGCTATTGATTTGCAATCATTAACAGAACCGACCTGCTGAAGGTGAGGTGTGGTGAGGTCACCCTCTCATAGAAGACCACAAAGCAAATAATCCCTTAATCGAAAGTATAATTTATTTGTATGCCATCCACACAACATAACATAACATAAATTTATTTTTATGCTAGCCACACACATTCTACGGTTTATAAGTAACCTCACCTAGGTCTGGGGAATGAGCTCTGGCATCCCTTACTCACGCACCGAATTCTTATATTAAACAATGGTCTGTAACAGGGTAGTTCCTACTGAAGTAAGGGAGACTACTCGGATCATGCCTTGCAACTATACAATGTTTGGTAAAGAGAAACTTACGCATTTTGCACGATAAGAACTCAATATGAGCGTTTTAATGACGTCAGGAATAAAAAAATTCCTGTAAAATTAATTAGTTAAGTTGACTCGACTGGCCTCACTACACGAGCAAAGTGTAAATAAACAGAGTGCACCATATCGAGTGCATCGCGTGGCTTTTAGCTTCTAAGTGGCATCTAAATTAAACTGGCGATGTATTGTCAAACGCCGGAAACGGTCGCGACTCGGTTTCAGGAAATTACGACCCTGCTGCGACCAGAGGCCGTGTTTATTTTCGGTTTATTTAAACCTAGGCTATTCTGTTGGCTTGCTTGAGTGTGTTAATTTAAGACTAATGATGTCGATAATGATGGACATTACATCTGAAGTAGATATGTACCATTGAAATCATAAATGAAACAAAATCAATCTAGCTATACATATTACGTATTTAGTATAACATAAAGTCGCTGTCCTCTTCCGTCTTTTCTCCTCCAAAACAGTTTTGATGCATTGATACATGAAAACCGCATTCAAATCGGTTAAGCCGTTTCTGAGATTAGCGTGCACAAAAGCACAGACAAATAGACACAAATTTTAAAAACTATTTTTTTGACCTCGGTAACATAAGTACAACATGTACAAATTGTAAAAAAAATATTTAATGTACAAACACTGGTCGTTTACGATTTTATTATATTGTACGAGGGCAGCGTGGTAAGTCTGGTAAAAATTAAACAAGGAGTAAAATTAATTAAATTATTATTATTTATTTTTCAACGTAATCTCCGTGTAGCTCAATGCACTTCACCCAGCGTTTCTCTAGCTTTTCGATCCCTTCCATAAAATGCGACTTAGGCAAACCTTCAAAATAGGCATTGGTTTCGTTCATGACCTCTTCGTTGGAGCCAAATCTTTTCCCACTAAGCCATTTTTTTAAATTCGGAAACAGAAAATAGTCACAAGGGGGCTAAATCTGGCGAATACGGTGGGTGAGAAAGCATCTCATAGCGCAACTCATGAAGTTTTGCCATTGCAATCACGAAGGTGTGCACTCGTGGTGAATAGGATTTTCTTCTTAGCCAAATGTGGTCGTTTTTCAGGTAATATTGTATTAAATTGGTTCTATAAATTAGTATAATATTCGCCATTAATCGTTTTACCCTTCTCTAGGTAGTCAGTATGGATTACTCCAAAAAAAGCATCCCAAAAAACTGTAGCCATCACTTTTTTGGCCTTCTTCGGAGCTGGTTCGCCGGTAGAAATCCACTGTTTCGATTGTTGTTCGGTTTCTGGGGTATGGTGGTGGATCCATGTTTCGTCTACTGTTATAAAACGACGCAAAAATTCAGTTTTGAACAACACCAAACCCGCCTCCGAAGTGGTCACACGCATACGTTTTTGATCAACAATCACTAAACGCGGCACCCATCGAGCGGAGAGCTTCTTCATGTCTAAATGTTGGTGTAAGATATTGCGCACACGTTCGTCTGAGATGCCTACTAACTAGAATATCTCCCTCACTTTTACTCTTCGGTCGTTCAACACTGTGTCGTTGATTTCAGAGATCATCTCTGGAGTAGTGACCTCAACTGGGCGTCCTGAACGCACAGCAACAGTTGTGGTTGTACGACCACAGCGAAAATCAGTAAACCACTTATGAATCATTTTAATCGACGGAGCAGTCCCCATAATATTTATCAAATATTTTTTCGTTTCCGTAATAGTTTTTTTTTTTCGCAAAAAAATTATGTTTAATCAAGACACGAAATTCATTTTTCTCCATCTTTGCAAAAATTTGTTCAATTATTTTTCTTTAATGGCTGTCTCAAAAAAACTAACCGGCGGTACTGGCTGAAAATTTTAATTTAGTCCTTCAAAAGAGTTGTGACAAGGAGTTTCCATGCAATTTGCTATAATTTTAATCCAAAATAGACTTTTACCGGACTTATCACTCCGCCCTAGTATGTTGTGATGTTTATTGAACATTTGATTTTTGCACTAATATTTATTTGAGAATAACTTGTATTTGATTTACAAAACTTAAACACACATAACATTAAGCCGATTGATTATTCATCATTAAAAAAAGAACCAGCGAGTTCTATACAATACATGAATACACTGACTTACCATAGACTAAATTAATACTTTTCTTTTTATAAAGAATAGATTAGATATAATATTTAATTTTAGTTGGCCGAATAATCAGTGTGCCATGGAAAAAGAGAAAACGTTTCTTCTTGCTTCTTCTTATCAATTTGGAATTTTCAAAGTACCAATTTCAACATTAAGGCTCGAGTCTCCTAAAAATTAGTGTTCTTAAATAATTTACAGAAAATAAATGTTTTTTTACAGTTACTAACAAAAGAATAAACGAAATATATTTTACATTTATTGAAAGTGATGGATTTGAAATTTCAAAAACACTTTTTTAATTTTATTTTGATGCACATTTTAATAGCTCTATTGGGCGTTAAAAATGCCTCTATTTAGGTCGAACGCGTTGAAGGTCTCATTCAAGCACATGCTACGTAAAAATTATAACAAAAACTACGAAATATATTCAGTTTACATTTATTCTCATATCGTTAGCAATAATCTAAACTGGTTCTTTTTTGATAAACGCTTTAGTTTTCTTAATTAAAGAGGTTTAAAAAGTTGTAGTTTCATGAATTTTACCATTGCAAATACATATATTTTTTTTTAATGCAGTCGCTCTTAAAACCACTTAGTAATGACCTATTTTTTAATAAATTAATGAAAAAAAAAATACAAAAAATATTTTTTATGTACTTTTTAATAATTGCAATTCATAACAAAAAAGACGCGTGAAAGTGCGCTTAGTTCTGTTTGCTAAGGTAGAGTCGCAAAGCGAGACCGGAGCCTTAAGTTGGAATGAACAGAATATTCACACAGCATATCTCCAACTGGCTGGGATCTCTCCCGAAAGTCCATTACTCAGTATCGAGTGGTATCGAGCCATTAATAGCCATCGATTAACGGACATCGTTAATCACGTGTTTCGATCCGACATCCTCGTGGAGATTATCATCTATGTGGCGCTCTGCAATAAATTCATCGGATGAATTAATATAGTGTTCAAGATTGAGGGTTTACTTTTCCCACTTAAGGGACACTACATCCAATTTTATTAGTATTGCTAGCTGTTGCATGCGACTTCGTATGCGTCTCTTTATAACATAATTATTATTCGTGGAAAATTGCAATATTAATATTAATGAAAATTGCTTCTTTTTTCTTAACGGATATTTTGATATTTATTGTAAATAATTGACAAGTTAAAATAATAAAATACAACTCGTCGTCGGAAAGCGACGCTTATCAAAAGGCGGGCACGACTTTAAGCCAAATGGCAATAAGGATGTTTTACTTTGATATCTTTTTGTCCATTCAGTTAGTTACTAGAAAAATAAAGGTAAAGAGAACATTATACAACACAATAAAGGTTGAGAGGTAATAAAGGTATACTCGTATTAGGATCCTGTCGATATACTAGTATTAGGAGGATCCGATGTATCCTACTAATATTATAAATGCGAAAGTTTGTATGTTTATGTGTTTGTTACTCAATCACGCCAAAACGGCTGAACGGATTTAGATGAAATTTGGCACACAGATAGTTTATTACCAGGATTAACATTTGGGATACCTTTTATCTTGGAAAAATGTTAGGTTCCCGAGGGATCGTTTAAAAACTTAAAAAAATCTTTATATATAAAAATGAATCCCCATTTCCCTTGGTCACGGCATCACGCTTGAACGCGTAGGCCGGTTTTAATTTGGTTTTCACTAATTGAAAGAGGGATAAACGGGGAATGTTCTTATATATATGAAAATTGCACCCCAAAATTGCAAAAATGCGAAGCCTGGGCGGGTCGCTAGTATATAATATATTACACAATATACATCATATTATTAATAAATATACTATAAAAATATAAATATTGTAAAATACGAACAATATTAAACATTTTTTACTTCCTTCTCTTTATCACTCTTTCCATTAGGAGAAAATAGCATTTCATAGCATAATTTTTGAAGAAGGCTATAATTTATGTAAGTCGCGAGGAAAAGCTTTTGTAATTTTAAATTGTATTTTTAATAAACGTGACCGGTCTGTCTGTTGCTATTGTTACTGAACCAATTTATTGTCGAGATATTTGGTAATTGGAGACAACGTGAACATTGGATAATGAACTTTAAGATAGGTGAAGCACCGTATTAATTTAATTAATCACCATACTTATATTTGATTCCCCAATATTCAAGCTATCTTAATGAACCAAACAAATTTTTCAAAATCATACATTGTATAATAAAATCGTAAACGAGCCGTGCCAGTACATTAATATTTTTTTCAAAAAAAAAAAATTTTTTTTGTCTATTTGGCTGTTTATCTGTTTGTCTGTCTGTGCGTTTTTGCACGCTAATCTCAGAAACGACTTAACCAATTTGAATGCGAAAACCAATTTGACACATTGAATTCACTTGTGTATTGTAGCCAGCTTCCCGTAACATTTAGTCTTTGTTTCATTCCAATCGGTTTACAAACAAAAAAGTTACAAAGTTGCAAGCTCAACTAGTATTACATAGTTGTAATAATATGAAGCTACTATCGTTTTGTGAAATCGTCAGATTTATCAAAATAAAAAATAAATAAAGCTAATTGTGATATGTATATGGTTTTACAATACAATTTGTCATTTAGCATTTATTCCCTAAAGAAACTTGAAATTGATGTACAATATTTTTATCGACTTTATAAGCCAATAATTTAAACAACCGCAAAGCCTTCATGTCGTGACTGAGAGTAATAATTGCATATGCCAAAAGTAGAACTATGAAGCTATTAAGGCATTTTTTTATTCGCAGTCCACAGAAACCTCATTTAATGGCTACAATGGAACAAAATGCTTTTAAATTCGCACACATTTTGGATACAGGTACGAGTAGGTATAATGAAGTCTATCTTTTGTTTCGGCCGGCTTTTAACTGTTCCTTTCAACATATTATATCCGATTTCAAACAAACGTTCCGCATTCAAAAGAGTATTTTTAAACAAATAATGGCGAGTGGAAAAAATTCACAAATGGCTATTAAAATTTGAAATATTTCGGTCGGGATTAAACTTTTCATCGGAAAATGTCTGACGAGAACATCATTATTTTGCCGAATTCAATTTAAATTAGAATTTCACCTATCTTTTATATCCTTTTACATAAATTTACAAAAAAAAAATTATAGTATAAAACATAATGGCCGCTGGCGAAATAAGAGTAGAAAATAGAATTTTTCAGCAATAATTCCAATTACTCTGTGGACAAACTCTAAAAAGAAATTTGAATACTTTGTTAGTGAATGTTTGTACTATTACTTGTTGTTTCTTTCTTTTTTTAATCTTTTTTTATGTGAGTTTTAATAATAATAATAATAATAATAATATTAATAATAAGAGGCTCTCGCTAGATGGCTGGATCAAGGGGCAGATACAGAAGGCGGTACTTCTGGACACGGCACGAATTGTCAGGAGGTTCCTCACTCTGCAGCCTTAACCACAAGTAGCTTGGGCCTTGCCCCGCTACTAGTGGATAAGATATCTAATTTTAAGTTTTTTATAATATTTATTGTTTTTATATATATATTGTAAAAAATTTAGAATTAAGAAAAGAAATTAATAATTGTATAATAATAATAATAATGTTGCCTGAAATTAATGGCCAGACCAAGCGAGATTGAAGTGTAAAAGTATACGGCAGTCATATACTAAATAATAAACAATGCACCGGAATAAAAGAAATTCCTATGTAAGAGATGGAGTCTTCACACAGAAATAGAGCTTTCCTCGATTACCACTTTCAAGATCTTTCACATATTTGTTGACACATATTGTTAAATTAATTAATAATAGTTCTCTGTGGTATGTGCTGTCTCGCTCCCAACATATACATATTCATAATCTGTCACTACCGCAAGCTGTACGACTGGCCATTTTATGAAATTGCGTTAGTCTAGAAAAAATATCGCAACAATAACGCGCGTAGACTCATCCGCCGATCTAGTCCGGCGAGATTTGAATTTTTTCATCCCATAATGTTATCTGGCAATTGTGGTCACGCTTTCCGCTCCGCGAGTGTAATCATTTAAGTGGTGAAGTGCTTAAGCTTCTGGACTCTGTGTGTGACGAGCTCGTTGCAGTTTTCCTTGCTGGAAGACCAAGAACTTGGTGATTTACGAGGTGGATGACAGATTTTCTTCCATTTCCTCGTCCTTTGATTACATGTACCTACAACCAACGAAAAATATAGTCCTCTTTAATAATTGCCTCGCGCGATTGTTTGACTTTTTAAAGGCGACGCGTCCTACCATCAAGTGGACCGTCAGCCTGCCTGTCAATTATTATGTAGGTACATAAATAAAAATTTTCTTATTAAAAATTGACGACATTCAAGCGTGATAGAGAAAAGAATAAATAGGGTGATAGGGAAATTGACCTTACTAATGACATTATATGGCGCATTATAATATGCTTTTTGAATACTGTAAAGTAGATACTTATAGTACCTTCATTACTTACACTTAAATTGTACGAAAGACTCAAGTTAGAATCACAGTCGGGCATATTATGATGATAATCGTATGATTATTGCCGACAGTGTTTTTAGGGTTCTGTACGTCCGAATAAAAAAAACGGAACCCTTATAGGTTCACTCGTGTGTCCGTCTGTCCGTCCATCACAGTCAATTATTTCCGAATCTACTAGACCGATTAAGTTGAAATTTGGTACACATATCAATTTCTGTGACCCAAACGCAGAGGTGTGACTTGAATAGATGAAATCTGTATATGGGAGGTCATTTTGGGGGATGGTTTTTTTTGAAAACTGCATCGTGTGCCATATCAAATGGAAGGTCTTGTTGCGAAGATCTTAAATGTATTTTTTTGTAATTTTATAATAAATAGTTTCCAAGTTATTCAAGAAAATAGACTAAAATTGATCATCCCCGAAACTACGAAACCTAAAATTTTGAAAAAATACAGAAATTAGTTTTCTACTTATAGATTATATGAAAACCTATAAGAAGTCCATGATATTAAAATAACATGGTAAATCACTCAACATCGTACGGAGCCCTCTTCACGCGAGTTCAACTCGCACTTGTCCCGTTTTTTCTATTTTTTTATAATAAGATCGTCAGACAGGGTAACGGTCCAACTGAAAGCAGGCAACGCCATAGTTGCTACAATTGCGCTGCCGACCTTAGTGGGATTAAGGATAAGGGATAGGGAAGCGACTCTGGCATACATGTTGTTATTTCACGGTGGTCTTCTATTAGGGGGTGGTTACTGCCGCCAGACGGGTTGCCCAATTTATGAGCGAAATGCAACCAACTTTGAAAAGTACATATCCAAAGTTGGTCCTGCCGGGATACGTACCCGGGACCCCTGAGTCGCTAAGGCTAACCTAACCAATGCCAAGCAAAATGTGTGGATTAGAAATGATGATCACATTATCCGCAGAAGAATGTAGCGAAGATAAGTTTGAGAATGGTCGAACTAATAATATTAATAATAACCTAGAGTACTATGTGTATTTTCATTAATAGGCCTATGTATTCAGTGTAAATGATGCCTGTACAAAATGTCACAAGCAAGTGAGGATGAAACGGCGAGACAGCGCGACTCGAATTGAAATCGATAACTGAAATATGAACATTTACAGTTCACTTGTAATTCAGTCCTTATGTCCAACGCAATAAGGTACACAGAAATGAAGCCCGGGGAAGTAAGAACTTTCATGACAGCATTAATATAAATCGCTCCAGAAAGTTGTATAAAGCAATAAAAGGCGCTAAGCAATGTCACTTTGTTTCGCGAATCGTACAAATGAGAATTGCATGAAATATGAAATTAAAGGAAATTAATTGTTTTCATCTTTTATATTTAATATTTAAAATGAATCCCTATTTCCCTTAGTCACGGCATCACGCGTGAACGGGTAGACCGATTTTAATATGGTTTTGACTAATGGAAAGAGGGATAAACGGGGAATGTTCATATATATAAAAATTGCATCCAAAGGCTCTAGTATGAGTTTACGATACTACACTTGCTAGCGAGAACGTAATCGAACCCGGGGAATCGAACCCGGGGCCCCTGAGACGTTAGGCAAGCATCCTTGCCACTCATCCAACGGGCCGTCAATGTCAAATTATCAATTTTCCATATAAATGTTTTACGCTCTCGCTAGCGAGTGTAGTATCGTAAACTCATGCTAGAGCCACCGGGGCTAGTTGGAGTATAAATTTATGATAGCATTGATAAACACTTACTCTGATACGCGGGCTTGTCTGCAACCAACTTGGACAATTAATTCCTAGTTCAAATAAAACATTTTTACACTAAAGAATGGTAGTCTGTTCCGCTTCAATCTAGACTTTTCATAAAACTACAGATATTTTTTATACTATCCAACCACCATAGGGTGGCAATTAAACTAGTAAATTAATAACCTCTCCTATACATATAATAAAATCGTTATCTTTATCTTTATCTTTATCTTGTCTTAGTGGCTATTTCTGTCTGCTAGAGTACCAGTATCACGTCGTCCATTGCTGAAATATTGTGATCGCCACGTGAACTATAGCTCTCTACCTATACCTACCTGTTAAGGAACTGTAGTACTTTTTTGATAGAGGCATTCTTCACATCTTCACAAGCCATTGTGTGGCTTCCTAGGATGTGACTGCGCTTGTGCATCAGAGGGCCACACTCGCACAGGATATGCATTGGTGTTTCTTCTGCCTCATGGCAGAAGCGACACTCTCCCGTACTAGTTTAAATATTTTAATAATAGTTAAAATCGTTAACTAAATTAAATATTTTTTCAAAAAAAAAAAAAATTGTACACGTTGTACTTATGTTACCATGGTCAATAGTTTTTAGGATTTTTGTCTGCTCGTTTGTGCAAGCTAATCTGTGAAACGGGTTAACCGATTTGAATGAGGTTTTCACTGATGTATTGTAGCAAGTTTCCCGTAACATTTAGTGTTTGTTTCATTCCAATCGGTTTACAAACAAAAAAGTTACGGGCTATACCGAATACCATGAGTACTAAGTTGCGGGCTCAGCTAGTTGAAAAATAAAATTTGATTGTTTCTCTTCGAACTGATTTTCAATACAGTTTATAATAATGAAAAGAATGAAGCAAATGCAACGGGCCTAGAAATGGTGTTTTTTTGTTTTTACCATTAGAACATTACACAATTTTTTTTTATCAATACAATTTTTTAATCTGATATCAACTTATTAATAGGTATAGGATTCATATGCGTGCAATAAGCCGTTTTCGAGAGAATTTTCAATAAAGGTCAAATTCTTCTTGTGTTCTAACTTTTTTATGGAGTTTCTATTACTTTAACGAAAATTCTAATTAATACAATTGGTTCTTCTCATGTTTAAGTATAATATATATTTTTTTCAAAGCAATTGTCTCGTCTATTTCTTGTAACATCTTCATTAAACAATGGATATTTTTAGTATTTAGCGTTTGTGTTAACCACCTTAACGTATGTGTAACATATTTTAAAACAGCATTGGTGTGCATAGAATGTTTAATACAAGCATTCATAACTAAGAAATATTACAATGGTCATTGTGTCTTACGCAAATAGGGATTCCCCCAAAGTGACACTGTGAGAATTAGCTCCTTTGAAAGCGGCAATTGATCCAACCTTTCTCGGAATAACTCAGCCGGCACAATTTCCCTGACGTCTCCAATCAGAGTAGTTTCGCTCAGGAGCGAACCTATTCGGAGGATTAATCTGTCCCGCTCGTTCGGTGAGGCATAAAATATTTCGGGGAAAGGGATGAACGGAGAATATTGTTCGATGAATTAGACTCACGGCGAGGGTCGAAGTAGTTATTAAATATTGATCCTTTCAGCTCGTGGGCGTTTGAAAAATGATGGTCTCTGTATTATTAATAACGGTGCGTGTGATTGTGTACACAATTTCGGCGTGAGAGGGGAAAAAGCGTTGTTTTCGTGAAAAATGTATTCAGCGAGTTGTGTTTGAAAGATATTTCTCCAGATATTGTTTACACTCTTATTCACAGTCCTGCACCAGTCTAATTTATCGTTAGATTTTTTTGCACTAACTATCTACTATATGGTATATATGGTATATATACTATATATGGTAGTATGTTATTGTCAACAGTTTGATTGGCAGGTCTTTACATTTGTAAATTTACGGTAACTGGCAGACTGTCTACGAAGATTGATTCCTTACGATGTGACAGCAAAATCAAAATCAAATGAAAAAATCAAAATATTTATTTATCAATTAGGTTTCTCCAAGAAACTCATAAGATCATAAGATCGTCATTTAAATTAAAATTACCATTAAATTAATTCATTCGGACACTAATTCTAATTCTAATTCTAGTTCATTCATTAAATTAATTAATTAATTCATTAATTAATTAAATTAATTTCATTTAAATTTACCAGGGTTTCGGAAAAAAGCCAAGATGACGATCCTGAGAAGAAACCCCGAAAGAAACTCAGGATACTATTCTTTTTGTCATCTTTAAAATATAAAATTACAACAATTATATACACTTAAGTAATACTTAAATCAAAGTACATATACAATATTAAACATAGTAATAAAGACAAGACAAAAATAAATAAATAAATAACAAATAAATCATTGTTACAAAGACAAAAATTGCTGCAAAAAAGCTTGGCATTCTGAGCAAGGTACGACGGTATTTCGCGCCTAAACATCTCCTTGACCTTTATAAGGCTCAAGTTCGTTCTTGCTTGGAATACTGTTCCCACTTGTGGGGCGGTTCCGCTAAGTATCAGCTTGAGGCCTTGGACGCTGTTCAGAAGCGAGCCATAAGACTCATTGGCGATGACTCCCTTACCGGGGCTGGCTTGCAGAGTCTTGAGCACAGGCGCTTGGTAGCCAGCCTTTCGGTGTTCTACAGGATTTACTTCGGAGAGTGTGCGTTGGACTTGCACCAGCTAGTCCCCCCTAGCCCCTTCTACCATCGGACAACAAGGTGCACATTTAAATGTCACCCTTATATGGTTGATATACTTACCTAAAATCCGCACGTTGCGGTTCGGGTCAACTTTTTTGATTCGAACTGCTAGCGTGTGGAACCAACTTCCAGCACCCTTGTTTCCACAACACTACAACCCTGGACTCTTCAAGTCGCGAGTGAATCGGTTCTTAATAGACAAGCATGCTCCATCTTAGATCGCGTCATCACTTACCATCAGGTGAGACTGCGGTCAAATGCTTGATCTATCATTATAAAAAAAAAAAAAAAAAAAAAAATGAGCTCCGAATCCAGGCTTTAATTCCAGGCTTCATTGTCGCTTAAATAATCAGTGACCTTATAATAGCCTTTCGAGAGGAGTTTGGTTTTAATGATATCTTTAAATTTATTTATAGATAAGGCGCTGATTATCTCAGGTAGTTTATTATATGAGGGGCGAAAGATACCGTATTCTTCAGCTAGTGATGCAGGGCAAAATTCAAGGAAAGCGTACCAGAGGCAGGAGAAGGACATCCTGGTTGAAGAATTTGAGAGAGTGGTTTGGGTTGAGCACTCGCTCCCTCTTTCGTGTAGCAGCTTCCAAGGTAAAGATAGCCATGATGGTCGCCAATCTTCGCAGAGAAGTGGCACGATAAGAAGATTATAAAACCGTATACACTGACCCATAAAAGAATTACTTATCTTGTGGAGTCGCGTCTTATGTAAAAATAAATTATTTTTAAACCTAGTACCTATATTGTGTACATCACATTTTTTATTAAATTGACAAATATTTTTATGGACCTAAATTAAATTTTCATAAATATACTGACATGTAACAGTTAATAAATATAATTGAAAATACTTAAAAGTGTTGCATTCCCAAATTGATTTAAGTGTGTAATATTTTTTAAAGTATGTGACATTAATTATTATTCTTACTTGAGAAAATAATTCATTTAATCATCTGTTTTTTAAAAGGGGTACTATTCTGCAAAATTTAGTTCAAAACCGTCCACTCTCTGGCCAAGGTTGTGTGTCTCGTATAAGTGTACTTCTTCAGAGAGGTTTGGACTGCACTTTACAATTCTGTGCCAACGTATCTTATGTTTGCATGTACGTTTTCATCTGACTCGTAATATTCGCCATTTAGTTCAGTTTGTAAACTGATCTTATTGGAAAATCATAGAGGAGGCCTATATTCCTCTGAACTCTGAGTGAAATCACAAGGGTTTCAAAGATATAGTGCCTTCTATTTAATGAAGTAGGAGATAGGTGATCAAAATCGCATTACAGCTACCTGTAAGGATATTTGTAATTTAAAAAAATGTCTAGCGGTAGATGTCCGTTGACTGAAATGATGATAAAACGATGACCTACAAAAATAATTAAGAAAATATATAATTATAAATAAATAAATAAAATAAATCTTTATTTGCGCGAACATTCATATCTCATATCAAAAAGTTGAATGAGAATTATACAGAATTAAACAATTATTTATCATTATAGCGAACGCCAAGGCTGTTGGCACACGGGGCCATAAAACGTTGGAGCAGCATTGCCAATATCGCATGCTCTCTCGCACTTACTGGCCGTATAGCGAGGACCAGTGATGCGCCGTGTTACTATCGATTATATAAATAAAACTTTTGTTTTGTTATGAATAAATAAAATCTTATTTATTCTATTGATTGATTTATTTATTAAATCTTGGAGAATCTTGGAGAATCTTCTTATTCTTGGAGAATGGAGATTATTTATTCTTGGAGAAACCTAATTGATAAATAATTTTTTTGATTTTTGAAACAAAATCCACAGCACTAAAATTATACACAATTTAAAATATGAAACATCATGTTTACAATATTTACAATCGCTATATACTAAGAATGAAGAAATATCAACATGCTTACAGTCGATTCCAGCTGCAACAAATTTCATTTGCAACATTTTCAATTCTTCTAGCAACTGATTACTCAATGAGTATTGCTAATAGTATCGATACTCAAAGTATCGACGATATTCAAAGTATCGACAATGCGTGCAGAACATGCGCAACCTTAGCGTTTGAATGATTTATGGCCCCGTGTGCCAATAGCCTTGGCGCATATAATAGTATTTGTAATTTTGAAGATCTCAACCAAAATAAAATCACTGTCCGCCTCTGTCTGTTTCTTTGGACAATTTTGTGTATACCTATACAATTTCCAGAAAAAAAATCCATCCGCCTGAAGTCAGGGGCGGGTCGCTAGTGTCCTATAAACAAATGTTCTATTTCTATAAAAAATTATACATTAGGTTTGAATGAATATTTGAAGAAATATCTCTTCGTTAGTTTATAATATATGTATGTATATTATGTCTTATACGTTCTAACATAATATATTTCTAGTTAGGGATTACGAGTGAATGGGTGTCTAGTTCTAGTGTCTAACTATGTATTTCAGCAAGTAGTTCTGACGAGACGCACTCTTATGGCTTCAGGTCTTCTCGTATTACTTGGTTAGTTAAAAATAACAGAAGCCATTTAATAGCTTAACAATTTTTCTTTATATAGAAATCGGATTTTCAATTTCAACTCTTCTATGACTGAAGATACTACGTTTTTATGATTTTATGAACATTTATAAGTGACATTTATTGAAATATATCTATAAATATATAAAATTACAGAGCCACAAGATTATTCTTAATTATTCTAGAAGAATATTTAATTAACTATTTTCATTATTTAATCTTAATTAGATTATTCTATAAGATGTTCGGAGAGTGTGCTCGGGAGCCTTCCCCTTTCTTCTATCGGACATGCAGCGTAGGTACGGCTGGTTACCTTATCGAAATATTTTATAAAGTGCCCTGCAAGCGCTTTAAAACATATTTTATAAAGTGCCCTGCTAAGGATTGGAACTCCCTGCCGGCTCTGTATTTCCGAGCTCATATAAACCAAATCTTTTCAAGGTTCGAGTGAATAGGCATCTGGGCGACCTCGCTCCATCGTCGGCCTCATCCTTCCTACATGGATAGATGTTGGCTATGAGCAAACCCATATTTATTAAAAAAAAAAGAGCTTTTTACATGCTAATTTTATTATTTACATGCTCAAAAAATTAATTGCCTGTTTATTCCAGACTACATTCTGAAACTAGGTTTCTGGTTTTCATAGACTAATCTGTATAATTTAAATGTAATTTGGTACAATTATTTTTTTTATGTATCACCTAAGCGAGGTTCGTGCGTAAAAAAACTTAAAAACAATTCGCGTTCGAAGTATCGGGCAATCACTGGTTGCAAAATAATAATGATGTCCTTTTAAATTCAGTTGAATCAGTTAAAATAATTTTAAATTAATTTAAAAAAATATAAAGTAATAACAAGATTACCTGTACTCGTACCTACGCCTAATGTAAGCAACGAAATCATGATCCTTACGCAGTATGTACATTACGAATTCTCTATAAATCACGGACATAGAGGGCCACGGCTCGTTACTCGCGCATTTCCTACCAATCGATATTTACGACTCCAAACAGTTTCCTACTTTACCATACGTTGTTGCTTTTTGTCGGAATTTATGACAAAGACGCACCAAGTATCTCCCAACAGAAAGAGGGGTAATAATGGAAGATACCATAAAAGTCTTCGAGTTAGATGTCGTTAAGAAAATAATAGTAAACCAGGGAAACATAAAATGGCAATGTTGCTATTCTACAAATTAAAGTAGATCCCTTTGGTCGTAAATAATATTAATATTTATTTATTTTAAAATTTACAGATAGTTTACACATATGAATAGTTTTCGGTGACCTTTACACTAAGCATAGCTTGTATTGTAAAGGCCAGAATTTAATAAGATATAAAATTTTAGAATTAAAAATAGTCATTAAAAGAAAAGGAGATTTGGGTGTCTGTCTATGTGTCTGTATGTGTGTGTGTGTGTGTGTTTGTGTGTGTGTGCGTCAGCAAAATCCAGTTTCAGATAGTAAGTTAGTGTTGTGACTTATTGGATGCCTTTCAGTAAAAGTTCAATATCGTCATAAGTCAATATTTAATACGTATTAATCTTTATTTCTCCATTTAAGTATAAAATGTTGTAGGAAACACCTCTTCTCTATACCGTGTTCATTTTCTTATTATATTAATTGTACATAAATTATATATATATATTTTTATGTTAAGATCGGCAGACATGCTGACAGTCCACTTGATGGCAGGTGGCTACCGTCGCCTATAACAGAAGCAACGCCAAAGCTGCTGCAAGTGCGTTGCCGACTACAGTAAGTAAGATTAAGGATAAGCGATTAGGAGGGGATAGGGAAATGAGCTCTGACATCCCTTACTCACTCACCGAAATACAACAGCACACGTGCTGTTTATTTTACGGTGGTATTTTTGTAAATGGGTGATTACTGCCGCCAAACGGGCTGTCCAAATGACTGCGAAAAGCAGTGTGCCCTGCCACTACTTTCCAGTTCCAATCCAGAGCTAAATTTGAAAGGTTTATTTTTCAAGTTGACCCTGCCGGGGATCGAACCCGGGAACCCTAGAACAGAGCGTTAAGGCAAGCATCCTAACCACTCATCCAACGGGCTCGTCAAACTATATCTAACAACTTTCTATTTTATTACAATAAATAAAAACATGTCGTAAGTAACATATTATGTTCTCAACATGGTCTCTTACTTTTTTTACTCAGTAAGACTTTATAATGATTCTTCTTAACTGAGATTTGGTATCCACTTAACTGAGATTAATATGTATTTATTTTCATATGTACCCCTATCTCCTTATTTACCTTTGCTATATAAATATTTAAATAAGTTGACAGTTAACATTGGGTCCTGGCAAAAAGAGTTGTAGCAGTTAGGGCCACTGAATGTCACAGATTTCCGTCGTTTTGCCTGTTTTCTGCATCGTAATGTTATGTGTTTTTTGAGTATAAGTTTTTAGGTTATATGTACATTTATTTATTTTATTTAAAATAGTAAATTTGCTTAAAAAAAATACGTCAATATCTTTGTCCGCACGCCGGCAATGTCCAAGAGGGCATCTAGCATAATTGAAGAGGCTAAGAATCTAATATGAAAATTTGTACGAAGATTTTATTAAATGCAAAACGGAAAGAGGAAAATGTTTCTTTTATTGTATGTTTTTGCCTATAATTTCCTAGCAAGTACTGTGCGAGTCTCGGCCGAAACAGCAATTGACGGCCTAGTTTGTTTTAAAATTGAAATGTGCTCGGCTTCGCCGTGCTTACTTCTAATACAATTGCTTTATGCTTTATTTCTGGCATGAGCAGTATTGAACAAACATTCAGTGGGAGATTGTTTCTACAATTGGGCTATCAATTGTAAGGTAGTCCCAGAGATTAGTGCGTTCCACCAATCAAACAAACAACTCTTCAGAAAACTCTTCATCTACGTACCCTTCATCTCTTCATAAACGTACCCTTTTATAGTTATAATGCAGTAGAGTAATGATACTAATAGAGTACATTAAAACATTTCATACAAATGACTTAAACCCGAACTTATTACTAGAATTGGCATCTGGTTAATAATTCCTTGCTGGAAAAAAATCTTTTAGAAAGGAAATTAATTTGCTGTTTAAAATTAATGTCAATTTAATAAAAAAAAACATATTTTATTTTATTTTATTTTATTGAGACACCAACAGCACATCAAAACTCACTAGTCACATTCATAATTTATGTAGACACGTTTACATTTGTGTACCAATTACTGGTATCTACAGCTATATTACGTCATGTTGTCCCTGTTAAAAATTTGGAAAAAAAAATGTCATAATTAATAATAGTTATATTATTTCTACTTAGAACACATATGTATACATATAAGAAGCAAAAGCAAACATATAACAGAGTATACATACATACGCAACACCAAACAGATACAGGATGTTCTCAACACCATACTTATACAAAAAGTGAGAACCTGTAATAGGGGATCGGACAAATTTTCAGAAAGTGTTTTAAATTAATCTTCATGGATATTTATTCCCATAAAAAATACTATTTTATTTATTTATAGCCTTTTAGGTACTCAAAATCATGTTTTAATATTGTTTGTTTGAAAATGCCGCCAAAACGCCACGATAGTTCATCTGAGAGCGCGTAACGTCATTTGTGGTCATATCATAACAAAACAGCTGCATTGGCATAAGACAATGATTGCCCACAAATGACGTCACACACTGTGATCGGTGTTTCAGTATAGATTAAAAATATTGTAAATAATAAAATTTTATTTCTTCATTTAAATAATTTAAATGAATTATATTAAATTATTATTCGATAAATAATCGTAAAAAATTATATATTTTCTTTCTAAGTACATTTTAAATTTTAATCTGATTACTGTCCGATCCCCTATTGCTTGTAGGATTTATATTCACTGTATATTCTATGAAAATGAATATAAAAACCAGATGAATCAGGTTACAGAACAAAATCTGTTCGTGTCAAAGAAATAACACATTGTGAATAGGTACCTAACTTAAATGTAAACAAAAAATTGATTTGAAGCGGAGATGTAATGGTTTTAGCCTGCGGGCCGCCCGAGATTGTTACTTTGGACGATAATAAAGAAAGTGTCAGCGAAATGTTTCCATAAAGGGAACAATTTCATTCCCAACTACAATAACTTACAGCTATATTGCGCGTCAACAAAAGGAGAATAACACTCGTGTCTTTACAGATTTTATTCCGGAAAAAATCCACTTCGGCCAGGAGGAACAAATTTCGCCAACGAGAAAAAGAGTGCCAGTAAACGCTGGCTTATCAGACACCGTTTCGTAAACTGCTTTCAACCATTTCGGCTCTGAAAGGGTCGATCATTAAATATATAGCCTCAGATCGGGGGATCACTCCGTTTAACTTTCACTGTCCCTCTGGGAAGCACGACAGATTGTGTTTTTGAAAAAAAAATTAACAAGAATAAGAACAAGAAGGTTAAAAAGAAAATTTGAAATTCAATCGCAATTTCCAATCAGGGCGGAATGCACGAATTTTTGTATTTAAATATTAAATCTATTTAAACTTTAAATAGATTTAATATTTAAATACTGAAATCGAACTTCTGCAAAAGATGGATTGATGGTTGGATGAGTCCGTTGGGTGAGTGGTTAGGGCTCTGTTCTAGGGTTCCCAGGTTCGATTGCCGGCAGGGTCAACTTTGAAAGTGAACTTTTTAAATTTCTGGTCTAGATCTGGAAAGTAGTGGCAGGGCACACTGCGTTTGCAGTCATTTGGACAGCCCGTCTGGCGGCAGTAACCACCCCCTTACCAGACCATCGTGAAATAACAGCACGTGTGCGCTGTTGTGTTGCGGTGAGCCAACTACACTAGGATTATCTTTAATCCTAGTGTAGTTGGCAGCACACTTGCAGCAGCTGTGGCGTTGCTTATGTTATAGGCGACAGTAGCCACCTACCATCAAGTGGACCGTCAGCCTGTCTGATGTTCAAATCGTAGCCTCATTTGGTTTTAAAGACTGTGATGGCTCATGAGAGGCTAATGTTCAACGATGAACATATTGCATTATTGAAACCTGTGAAATTCAATAAAATACTTAGGAATAGATTTTTTACGTACCTACCTAATAAAAATTTGTATTTAATCTTGTTTTTAAAATACAAGAATTATTATAACTACTAATAACTAAAACTTCAGTTAGTTAATTCCTTATCAATGTGGAAAACTGGTTAAGTTTTTTTTTTATGTCACTTGATGGTAGGTGGCTACCGTCGCCTATAACACAAGCAACGATACAGGTGCTGCAAGTGCGCTGCCGACTACAGTAGGATTAAGGATAAGGGATTAGGAGGGGATAAGTATAAATAAATTTGACCATTCAGGTTTCGGATAATATGTAACAAAAGCAGAGTATTCACAATTCGTTTTGAAAAAATAATATTTTGATTTACAGTTTCGAATCAATAAAAGCCCCAGGAATCTCTGGACAGGTTAAAAAAATATTCGAAAATCAGTGTTTGTTTTATGTTTGTGACATAAAATAGTGATACCTACTTTTATTTTTGAAACGATAGTAGGTACTTGTGTTATTTTAAACGAATCGCGTATTAGACGAACCGCTTATTAGACCAAATGCGACGAAATCTTTATAGCACAGACGCCTCTAACTGTTGACCTGACCTGACATACTTAAGGCTAGTCAGAATAATGTAAACTTACCTAACTACCTACCTGACTTATTTAAGGCTACGTAAGGAACATATGTTTATTTGCTAGTCCAAATTCGTAATGAGAAAATTACCTAATTGAAGTAAAGTAAGTACTTATTATAAATGCATCAGAGCAATATGTGGCGTTGGCTTTATGGAGAGTTGTGTGCGACTATTTAAAAAGTTACATATACTTCCCTTACCTTGCTTGTATATAAAGACGTTGTGTATATTTGTTAGAAAATATCCGAACTGTTTTGTCGAAAATAACGAAATAGGAACCAAAATAACTAGACAAGGTAATTTATTGCAAAGACCAAAATGTAGATTGGAACTATTTAATAGAAATGTTTATGTTATGGCAATTAAAACATACAATAAACTACCTAATAATATAAAAGAAATCCCGGATCCTAAATTTACAAGAATATTAACAAAATGGTTATTAGATTGTTGTTATTATGATGTTAAAGAATTTTATAATAAGAAACATTAATTCCTTTATTAATATATTAGTTTACAAACAATTAAACACAAATATTTGCATGCCCTTGGCGGGTAGAACATACTTTGTACTGTAACTGCTGTATACAAATTAAAATCCTGTAAACATGTGTTCGCGCAAATAAAGATTTATTTTATTTTATTTATTTTATTTATAAAGTAAGTAAGTATTAGTCAGAGATTCCCATTCAAAGTCGAAAAGAAATTTGTTGTTAAAATTCACAAATTAAGGGGGGGTCACAACGATACCTCGTATATCTTTGCGTCAAGATTAAGAGATCACCTTATTAAACTTCCAGCATCCCTCGGGGGCGCGTATTAGGTCCCATTTCCTCGAATATATATCTAGTAACGAGATAGTTCAGTTGACGGAGGCTCGACACGGTCTTGTGCGGGACCATGAAATTACATCCTCTCAAATTTATGGCTGATACCGCCGGCAGCGCAGTTTCGCCTATCATCTCCCACTTTCACACTTTCCGTTTTGTTTTGCTCATTTCTTTTTTAAATTATTATATTGTGGTTCCCGTTCTGAGGAACTTGGTTCCCATACTTTGATGAATTTAACAATTCATTTTATAAATTGCATCACAGAGAACATTCAAAACTCCATCACAGAAGTGTATCCAACTCAAGAATCCAACCAACGAAATTTTCAAATTTGGCTCTGAGGCTCTAGTATGAGTTTACGATACTACACCATTACTACACTCGCTAGCGAGAACGTAAAACTTTTGTATGGGAAATCGTGAACTGTCAATGTCAAATTATCAATTTTCCATATAAATGTTTTACGCTCTCGCTAGCGAGTGTAGTATCGTAAACTCATGCTAGAGCCACTGGTCTGGATCGGGAAAGTAGTGGGAGGACGTGTGCTGTTGTGTTTCGGTGAGTGAGTAAGAAATGGCAGAGCTCATTTCCCTATCCCCTTCTAATCCCTTATCCTTAATCCTACTGTAGTCGGCAGCGCACTTGCAGCAGCTTTGGACTTTGAACAATCAAGTAGAGCATCACCTTGTCTGGCGATCTTAACATTAAAAATAAATTTAAAAAAAGATTTGTCGTGGGGATAATATTCACATAAGTAAACAGTAATCTTTAAAAGTTCAAATAATTATTTAAACATAGATTTTAATTTTACTACTTTTAAAAGAGATTGTAAAGATACAGAAAGTGTGTGTGTGTCATGTGTCTAAAATAGCTTTTCTACTACTCATTAAATGTCTACAAAGAGACACACAAAATTATGATATTTTGAGCGTAACAAACAAACAAAACTAATTAATAGCATGTTGTCCCTGAAGGCACCTGTAAGCCCCTCATGAAGACAAATGGGTAAGAGGTAGCCGACTCGTTTTTATCTCAGTAAACATTAAATAGCACCATTACTTTATTATTGTATAGTTATATATGGATCGAGGAAAAATGGCGGTTTATTTTTTATTATATTTATAATAATACATCTTAAGATGCGTCCAAATCTATATAAGTAAATAAAAATGAATCTTCGAAATGTATGTACGCCCATAACTTTCGAACGGGTAGACCGATTTTAATTCGGTTTTGACTAATGGAAAGAGGGATAAACGGGGAATGTTCATATATATATAAAAATTGAACCACGGGCGAAGCCGGGGGCGGGCCGCTAGTTAAATATAACTTTGTTGTATAACACGTCTACATTGTTTAACATTATTATACATAATTGCAACAAAAAACGAGACTGTACACATTAAAACAACAGTGTAATATAACAATATAATCTAACATTATCTCGGATGAGTATACATTTTGACGTGTGCTTCGCGCGCAAATGTTATATAACTTTGTTACATTAACACATATCGTCCACACTTATAAAACATGTCATATAACTATGTTTTATAACATTTTATTTTATAGTCTGGGCTCACCTTTACAGACTAAATCTAAACTAAATCTTTCAGTATGATAAAGAGATGTGCTTTATGAGGACCGAAAATAATACGGAATATTTGAATTTAGAACTAGAATACTTCATTGACATTATCTATTTTTTTTTCTTAAGTTGGCAATGGCATCGATTTAAATATTTATAGAAATTCAGGACCTCTATATCTAACAGTACTTAGTGACATAGACGTTGACTTTGATGATAAAAACAACATTGTGATCGCTATTGTTGATTATGGTAGTGATGGTAGTTTGATGGGAAAAATAAAATGTAATTATGAAAATTAAGAAAACAACAATTAATTTATAAAACAATGTAACAACAATTTCTATAACTATTATACCCGGATTCCAGTGGAATATATGTCCTAACCGTGAAATAACGAATTGTTCGTAGTTTATAAGACGATGGTATGCCATTTTGGAAAAATGTATTGTAATCGCATGCGCATATAAAGTTGCGTCCCTAAAATAACATTTCTAAAACTATGATTCTAAAATATCGCCAGAGTTACTAATGACAATATAACGTTTACGTTTATTCTGATTTTATTTCATCAAACGATTGCCTCGATTTCAGGAGACATTTACGAGAGCTTAGAGCTTTTAATTTATTTACATAAAGCCCATCGTGTCTGCGAAACGAAAACGAGAAAAAAAAATTGGGAGCTGACAAGAATCACTAGAAGCCGAAGTGTCGCTGACATCTCACCCTTGACCTTTTAAGAGATCTTAAAATCGCAACATTCTCAGCGACATTGTACTGGTGTCGACGCCAGTGATGTTTTATAAAATATTCCAACTAGACGTTTACGCAGATTTATTTGAATTCTTATATAGACTTTTATTGAATTTTATTTAGGCAAAATAAATTTCAATAAAAAAAAAACGGGACAAGTGCGAGTTGAACTCGCGTGAAGAGGGTTCCGTACGATGTTACCTATCGGCACAATATTGAGTGATTTTAGGTTCAGTAGTTTCGGAGATAACGAGGGGGGGGGGATGGTCAATTTTCGTCAATTTTCTTGAATAAATTGGAAACTATTTATTTTAAAATTACAAAAAAATACATTTAAGATCTTCACAACAAGATCTTCCATTTGATATGTCACACGATGCAGTTTTCAATTTATTTATTTTTTTAATTTTTACCATCCCCCCAAAAATGACCTCCCATATACAGATTTCATCTATTCACGTCACACCTCTGCGATTGGGTCACAGAAATTGATATGTGTACCAAATTTCAACTTAATCGGCCTAGTAGATTCCGAAATAATTGACTGTGACGGACGGACAGACGGACACACGAGTGATCCTATAAGGGTTCCATTTTTTTATTCGGACGTACGGAACCCTAACTAGTGCAGAATACATGAATATCAATACAAGAGTACCATATAAAAGTAAAGTACCTACTAGAAAAAAGCTACTAAAATATCTGACAAATGTATATATATAACTAGCCGCAACTTCGTACGCGTGGTATTCGGTATAGCGCGTAACTTTTTTGTTTGTAAACCGACTGGAATGGAATAAACACCAAATGTTATGCGAAGCCTGTTACAATACGACGTCAATGAAAACTTCATTCAAATCGGTTAAGCCGTTACTGAGATTAGCGTGCACGAACGGACAAACAAACAAAAATTCTAAAAACTATTTTTTTGACCTCGGTAATATTACTTATGTTACCGATGTGTACAAATTGTAACATTTTTTAAAAATATTTAATGTACAGATAGATACAGCTCGTTCACGATTTGATTATGTGTTAGATCATATTTTAACCATAAAACTTATTTATTAAATACCATACGTATTTAATAAGCGAAAATCTCAACAAATCGTCGGACTGTTGCTCATCCCAACTCAATAGTACTGTCCCAAAGTCGCTGCATGAACGACTTTGTCATGAATACCACTGGGGTGATCCAACCGTTTGGATCAAACATTATGGCTACCGTTGACAGTACAAGCCGTTTTCTCCAGACTTTCGGGATCACCAGATCCACTTGATAAGTATATACATCCTTTTTTTTTGACGCGGGCAAAAATGCGTTACGCATACACACACCGTCCGGGGAGACGGTGCGGTTATGTGGGACTCCCTTCCCTCTTGATGAAAGAGGTATACCCACTAAAACCCCGCGGCGGTCTTCCTCAGCGGTCGAGGGAGGGTCCTGGGATCGCATTAGCGCGCCAGGGCCCCCCTCCGCTGTGCCCCCCGTTAGTTACGGTGGGGCGCCTCCCGGGGATGCGTTGTTTGCTTGCCCTCGGGGAGGGGAAAGACGCTGTCACCAGCGGCTCCCCCAACTCTCGGCAACACTCCCGACCGCGTGGCGAGTTGTCCGATCCCGGAAAGTATATACATCCTGGACAGAGCGATATTGTACACCTAGAAATGATAGCATGTGGAAGTTATCGACGTTTTCAAAGATGTGTGTGTCTTGCTGGTGGTCTCGGCAGGCCGGCCAGTAAGTTTTTTTTATTTTTTATGTTAAGGTCGGCAGACAGGCTGACGGTCCACTTGATGGTAGGTGGCTACCGTCGCCTATAACACAAGCAACGCCTAAGCTGCTGCAAGTGCGCTGCCGACTGCAGTAGGATTAAGGATAAGGGATTAGGAGTGGATAGGGAAATGGGCTCTGGCATCCCTTACTCACTCACCGAAACACAACAGCACACGTGCTGTTATTTCACGGTGGTCTTCTGTAAGGGGGTCGTTACTGCCGCCAGACGGGCTGCCCAAATGACTGCGAAACGCAGTGTACCCTGCCACTACTTTCCAAATCCAGACCAGAGCCAAATTTGAAAAGTTGATTTTTCAAAGTTGACCCTGCCGGGAATCGAACCCGGGAACCATAGAACAGAGCGTTAAGGCAAGTACCCTAACCACTCATCCAAACTGGAGAGTTGGACATCCACTTTCTCAACTCATATCTACCGCTTTTCAAAGGTTCTATATATGTAATATGTAAACATATAGGTCCTTTTCTAAAATGGCGGATGTCCGAGAATAACGCAGGCAATTTTAAAAGCGATCTAATCGCAATAAACGGACTCGAATTCAGATAACAAATATGTAGAAAGGAAATAAAATAGGGTCAAGGTCAAGGTGAGGATGGAACGTATATGACAAGAAGTGAGTTTTTCATAATGAATACTCTGAATGTAGGTCATATGAGATTTAACTCTCAATGCGGAATTGTATTATTTGGTCTTCGCTTAGCATTCTATTTTTTCTTTTTGTTCTTTTTTTTATGTTATGTCGACAGACAGGCTGACAGTCCACTTGATGGTAGGTGGCTACCGTCGCCTATAACACAAGCAACGCTACAGGTGCTGCAAGTGCGCTGCCGACTACAGTAAGATTGGATAACGGATTAGGATCCTTAAAATGTGGCTCTGGCATCCCTTACTCACTCACCGAAACACAACAGCACGTATATGCTGTTATTTCACGGTGGTCTTCTGTAAGAGGGTGGTCACTGCCGCCAGGCGGGCTGCCCAAATGACTGCGAAACGCAGTGTGCCCTACCATTACTTTTCAAATCCAGACCAGAGTCATTTTTTGAAAATTACATTAAAATGTTCGGATCCAAAATGTTGTAGGATTTACAATCAACCTCGGAAAATAGGCCATGAATTGCAAAAAAATATTTTCAAATCCAACTGTTAGTGCCAGAGGCTATTACGACAAAAAAAAAACACAATATTAAATGAGACTTATTACCACCAAATAATTGTTACTTTAACAGATAAATGAAATGAAATTTCCGAAATCGATACGACTCTGTCTAATTAAGTCGTAATAATGGAAAATGATCTACAAAAAGACATAATAATAAAACGATGAGGTATCAGAAGAGAAAAGTGGTAGAGTAAGAGCCACTTGTAAGTGATTTATCAAATAACTTGTTTACTTAATTAGTAATATTGAAACGAATGAACTAAAACAGAATATTAGACATACATATTATGAGAATTTAGAAACAAAATTATATTCTACAAAGACAGTTTGTTTTCTTGTTTACTTGTGCTGAAAAAATATGGGTTCTAAAAAAAGAATACACGGTGACGCAATATTTGCCAACAAATTTTTATTTAGGCAAAGTTCAAGTTATTCTTACTTAATATTTTAAGTAGTGCGAAAGTGAGTTGGTTATGTTTGTTTGTCACTCTTTGCCTTAAATACTCAACCGATCATAATGAAGGGGATACAGAAACGATAAGCCAGTTGGATGAGTGGTTAGGGTGCTTGCCTTAACGCTCTATTCTAGGGTTGCCGGGTTCGATTCCCGGCAGGGTCAACTGGTCTGGGGCAGCCCGTCTGGCGGCAGTAACCACCCCGTTACAGAAGACCACCGTGAAATAACAGCACCTGTGCTGTTGTGTTTCGGTGAGTGAGTAAGGGATGCCGGAGCCCATTTCCCTATCCACTCCTAATCCTTTATCCTTAATCCTACTGCAGTCGGCAGCGCACTTGCAGCACCTGTGGCGTTGCTTGTGTTATAGGCGACGGTAGCCACCTACAATCAAGTGGACCGTCAGCTCGACTGACGATCTTGACATAAAAGAACAGACATTGGGTAGACAGAAACAGACATTTCATCCAGAAAAAAAGTATTGTTCCCGAGGGTTACAAAGCTAGTACAACATATTCATTCGAGTCACGTGTTTATTAGACTAATTTGAATTCATAAAGTATTCTTTATTAGATCATTATAATAATTACTAATTATTATATTTTATGAAATTACTAGCGACCCGCCCGCGGCTTCGCCCGGCGTGCAATTTTTATATACCCTAAAACATTCCCCGCTCATCCCTCTTTTCATTAGCGAAAACCGAATTAAAATCGGTCTACCCGTGATGCCGTGACCAGGAGAAATAGGGATTCATTTTTATATATAATATTTATAAAGCAGCAACCTAACGACCCGCTTTCGGGTTCGCATCAATGCAATACTTTCCTGTAATTCATATAGACAAACCTTCTTCATTGTCGCTGTTCCCATTAAAAACCATCGTTTTATCATTTGTATCCGTTTTGAATAAATTGGCGATTTCTTTCCGCCATTCCTCCGAGGAATTAATTATACGGTGATCTGTTAATTAATGACAACGATGATTAACAGGAATGGCTCCAATTTTTCAAGAAAATTAAATTTGTTAATTCTTTTCTCTTTTACATCAAGAGCATTTTTTTAAATATACTTATTTCTAGCTTTTGTTCGCGACTTTGTCCGATCACCATTGTAATTTAATTTTCATCATTATCAATTAGCACAAAGGCATTATTGTGGAAGAATTATTTATAGGGACTTATTTTAATATAAATTATTTTTTTATAAATTGATGTGAATTATAAATTGTATTAGCCATTATTTAAGACACCAATTTTTTGTGGAATTATTTAGATGTACACTCCAGACACTTTAATTAATCGGTCCATAGTCCTAGTACCGTTAGTTTCATTTTTAACAATACTGGAAACTCAGATACCGTATAGTTATAGCCATAAGTTTTATTGCAAATGTATTTATTTTTTTATGAAGTAAGATAATCTTAATAAAACTTATTTATTCCTATTTATTGAAGTCTCAGAAAGGAAATAATTGTATTCAAAATGGCCACCTTTAGCTTTGATACAGGCCTTCAATCTGTTTTGGCCACGAATCTATGGATATAACTACCCACTGTTTCCATGGAAAATTTAGCCACTGCTTGTTCCAGAGATTTCTTAAGACACAATGTCGGCGTGTCGTTTAGAGCAAGCCATGTCCTCTAAAACTAATTATAATTTGTAGTCTAAGAAGTTCAGATCTGGGCTAGACGAGGGCCAGTCTTCAGCTCTTATAAAGTCCGGAACGTTGGTTTCGAGCATGGCTTGGTGACCAGATTGCTGAGAGATTTCACAACACGATCCAAGACAGTCTCTTGATACACTTTGGTTGAATTCTTTACACCTTTTTCAGAAAAATGAAGCTTTGTGACTCCTTGATAAGACACCCCCCTACCAAACTATATCTGCCGCAAGATGATGTCCACATTGTACCTTTCCTACCACTAGGGCAGCTTCTTTAGAACTGTGAGCGTACACTTTATCATTTTGCTGTAATGCTCTTCAATTGTGAAAAATTTTTCATCAGTAAAAAGGATATTTCTGTCTTTCACCTGCGTGGGACAGAAGGCGTTTTGATCGATCCGCTCTCTTTATCTGTAGGGATTGATTTAGGGCATGTCCTGTATATCGACGATAAGCACCGAGCTTCAGATCTTGTTTTAATATACGCGACAGAGTCCTAGCGGGAATCTTCATTTATTGCGATAAGATTTTTTGTTGCCTTATTGGGGTTTCGGCGAATCCTGGCTTTAACAACATTAACAGCCTTTGTAATTCTATCAGCACGCGGCCGCCCCGATCTTTTATGGTCATCGACAGAGGAAGTGTCGGTATATCTGCCGATAGTACGGTATACGAACATACGGCTGATACCAAGCTTTTGAAGTGTCTTGAATATGACCGAACGGCTCAATACCCACTCTGTGTAAGGCAATCATTGCAATCCTATTTTCTTTAACACCCCATTATATACTGTACTTTGATAATAAACACGTAAAGAATAATGTGAAATGGCGAGAAATCAAAAGAAGTTTTGATTTTTTTTGACATAATAAGCGCTTTACAAATTCAAAATGAACAAAGAGTTGAAAAAAATTTAGTTGAGTTGAGTTTTTATGTAACAGTGTTTAAGACCAGACTAGTTATATATCGTTATTATACCAGCTTTCTTTATAAACCATAGACGACGTGCTTGTGTAAATTATTGCTTGAGGGAATAGTCGACAATGGCTACCATCAAACTGATTGATTTCATAAAATTAGAAAAAAATGTTTAGATAAAAAGAAACTACATGATATCATGTTTGTAACAAATATAGTAACGTAACATAATCGTAATGTCCTGTATTTGCAGATATTATCAATCAATCAATCAATTTCAATTTATTTGTAACTTATAAAACATACATTTAACAGACACAGAGAAAAAAGAAATAACAGTAACAGCAAGAAAGAAAGTTACAAAAAGGTTCCTACTCAGCATTAGTAACTATACCTAGTTTTTATCCGATTTATATGTTACTGTGGGATTACTATTGATCACTAATAATACTTATAAGTTAATACTGATATTAATATGCCTGATCTATCTGCCAAATCTATATGTAAAACTAATAGAGATAGATCTATGTATATCAATTTATTACACGAGTCGAATCTGTTCAGCCCGCATGGAAAAACGAGACCATTAACCAAGCGATAAAGGGAGAATTAACTGCGGTAAAGATTATTAATTAGATTTTAACTTACAGTTAAAAAAAATTAAATGACGTTGTTTAAAAGAATTTCGCACGAGAAGCATTTTAACTTTTATTATCTAAAATATATAAAATTATCGATAATATTTAATAATCAATCGCAACTTGCACGGATTAGGGTCAAATTTAGGACACAAATAGTCATAACACATAGGTTAGGTAATTTTCAATAATAGGCTATTCGCGTCTATTCGATCTGCTTGTAATCATCCCTGACCAGGATATGGTAATACGGTTCTTTTGCATTATTAATTCGTTTCTCTGAGATAAAAATTCTGAAATTTTTGAATAGACCACGCGAACGAAGCTGCACGCGAATGCAGTTGTATAATATTCTTTTTTCAAAAAAGGTTTTCAAACCTTCAAGGAATGTTCGCGAAAACAGCAGAATTGTCGACTCGAATACAACGGTTTAATCTTTTGAGCTCATAACAGAGCAAGTGACACTTGACACTTGTCACAAAATCTCATCTCGCTGCGACACGTGTCGCTGTCATTCGTCAGACACAGTTCGCTCTTCGCTCCTTCTGACATTGAAGCACGACAGAATGTGATTCACATTTTGCAGTTGGTATGTTATCCGCACGATATACATTGTGATATTTTAATAAAGAAGCATGTTATGTAAATAAAAATTCCTAAAATTGCGGTTTAATAACCTCAATTTGAATCACTTAAGAATCAGTAAGAAGTATACCTACCCAAGTAATCTTGTAAACTTGAGTTTAATTAACAACAATATTTTGGGACTTCTGATCATAAAGACGCGACAAGTAGTTTTGGCAGTCCTGTCTTGATGTTAACCTGACATTGCCTAAAGAATTCTGAAGACACCGAAACAGGTAGAAATTTGAAGGTGCAAGGTCAGCGCTATATGGCGGATGCATTAACACCTCCTAGCCAAATCTCTAAATTTTTTCTGAGTGGCTAAATATGTGTGTGGTCTAGCGTTGTCGTGTCTAGCGTTGAAAGTCCACACCCTTTCTATTGATCGCTTTCTCTCAACTTCTTGCTTTAATCTCGTCAGTTGTTGGCAGTAAAGATCCGAATCGATGGTTCTGCCCGGCAGTAAAAGCTCGTAATGAACAATGCCCATTCAATTCCACCATACACACAGGAAATTGCGAGTTAACCCGGATTTTGATACCGTCTGTGAAGCCTGACCGAAATTTGACCACGACCTTTTTCACACTTTCTTGTCGTACGTGATCCACTTTTCATCACCAGTCATCAATCTCTTCAAAACCGGTTCGGTTTCAATACGTCTCAATAAAGAATCGCAAATGAGTACACGATTCATAAGGTTTCTTTCAGTGAGCTCGTGTGGCACCCAAATATCGAGCTGTTTTGTGTACCCAGCTTTTTTCAAATGGGTCAAAACTGTTTTGTGGTCAATTCCCAGTTCTTCAGCTATGTCGTAACTACTGATATGTTGATCTTGCTCTACTTTTTCAAAAATGGCGTTCATTTTATCCGTAACAGAGCGAAGTGCACCTTTGACATCATAATTCTCGGATTGAAAACGCTTAAACCAACTTTGTGCTACTCTTACTGACACTGCATTAGGTCCATAAACGTCACAAATGTTTTTTCGCTGCTTGCGTTGCGTTTTTTCCTTTTTCGTAATAAAATTTTAAAATGTATCAAATATCTTCATTAGATTCACTCATTTTGAAAGAAAGAAACAAGTGGAAAATAGCTGGAAACAACATTTTACTAATTTGTTTCTTTTTTTTGAAATGTAACCTTTTTAATGTCATCAAAACCAGCCAGATACAAATAGTACAGCTAAACAGATGTTATTGCAAGATTATACATACTGTATGCGAATTAAGGTGTCTAATTAAGGTTTATCGACTTTTCGCCGTACTTTTATTGTTTAACACCACCAATAGCAGAAAGAGACAAGATGAGTCTTGGAGTAGAGACCACGGCCCAAACTCCTAGTAGCACATTCTTTGTGGACCGATTCTCTGGACAAGAAAGAAAAGACACTCTTAAAGTCAGACTTTAAGAGTGTCTTTTCTTTCTTTTCTTGTTATCAAATGAAATCACTGAACTTGAAAGTAATTATGTCTTCTTTATCCGATTTCATTTTGTATTTAACAATGGAACTCTCGTATAAAGAATACATACAACCATACAACCGAAATAATTGGCTCAAATAAATCTTCAATAGCTCTACATTTATTGTATTAGTACAAATAATACGAGTTATGTTTGAACATTATTCAATACCTAATCTTATTAAAGGTATCCTTATTTAAGAATATCACTTGAAGACAATAATGAAAAACATGACCATTGTTTGTCTAAACTTAGCGCAAAACTTAACATTGGAGTGTGTTTTAAATGAACCCAGAAAGCTTGGTACATAAAAAATCCCTTCGGAAAATAACTCTATATTGTTACGACTAACCATGGAACGTTCTGGAAAAAGCGTTCGCGCCGGGCGAAAGTCTCGAAGGTCCCACCCTATCCATAGTAGTCACGCCACCACCGGAATGCTGCAATTAAATTGCCGTTAAATTATAGCACGTGTGCTTGTTGTGTTTAAACGTGAGTAAGGACTGTCTAAATCCAATTTACCGTCCATTACCCCTTGTCCTGCAAAAGACGACAGCGTACTTGCAGTGTTGATTCATATGCGACTGTAGCTACGTACCATTAAGAAGACTTATATCTAACGGTTTTACACTTTTACTTAGGTATGTTACGGAAGTGAAAAAATAGTTTTTAGAATTTTTGTCTCTTTGTCTGTACGTTTGTGTACGCTAATCTCATAAACGGGTTAACCAATTTAAATTCAGTTTTCACTGATGCAATGTAGCTGGCTTCCCGTAACATTTAGTGTTTTTTTCATTCCAATCGATTTACAAACAAAAAAGTTACACGCTATACCGAAAATCACGCGTACGATGTTGTGGGCTCAGCTTGTCAATTATATGTTTAAGAAAAAATAATTAAAAAAAAAACATTAGTTGAAGTGTAGGTATAATAATTGTGTGTTTTGTTAAATGAGGCCTAATAACATTGTAAAAGATTTTGTTTAGAGAAAATGTCCAGATTGTAATTTGTATATACTACAATAAAACGCCTCGGCTTCCCACTGATGCTTTTTTTTGTGTAAATTATATACATACCCCTTCCCCGTTTATCGCTGTTCCCATTAGTGAAAACCGTATTAAAATATGTTGGATGTTTTAAAAGAAATTAGAGCAGAGACAGAGACACGCGGACGACTTTATTTTATAATATAGAGATAAAAGTGAATAGTGCTAAAACTACAACTTTACGAAACCAATCCTTAAAAAAAACCATTTCAATATAATATTGTTTTCAATTTTGTAATTTGAGATTAACAATTAACCCTTTGTATGCCGGAACGTGGATCCACGTTATTAATAAATCATGGTAGAACCCCCGTGACTCCTTCTGGGAGAACAATTAGCTCAGTCAGAGTCAGTAGTTAAATCGGTAAAAACGGTTGAAATTTGAACAACCTGTATATATCATGGCAAATGGCACTTGAAATGATAAATTTAAGCGCTGGCAGACAAGGGTAATTCGGCTTCCGGCATACAAGTGGTTAAGTAATCAGATATGTAATTACAGACAAACTGCTTGTTACATAGAATTTACAATATAGAGTAAACAAATTACTGTGTTTGTAAGTAAATCAATATACCTGTCTCGTAACTAAGCAGGCTTGGGGTAATGCTCAAAATATACATTTTGATCAACAAATTTCTATCACCTTTTTGATTTTTATAGATAACACGTCGACCTAAACAAGATATTGAGTGTCATCAATCATAATATTGACACCTTGTTTAATAAAAAAAGTGTCTAGAGGCCATTTGGAGGGCTTTTGGTTGTTATATTTAAAGTATAATTTTGTTAGAAACAGTAATACTCTGATGAAGACCCACAGCTGCATACCAGGGGGACCTGGGTTTGAAGCCCGATCGGGCGTAGACTTCGGAGTTTTTCTCCATTTCAAGGGTGGATTAGAAATCATGTTTGTTCTAACTGTAGGATGAATCCTGTCAATAACAAAGATCTAGCGCGGTGGGCTTAAGCAATAGAGACAGATCATATCTCCCCACAGAGAGGAAAAGCACTTTCCCAGCTGTGGGACATACTGTATGTCAATAAGACGAAAGCAAACGGCAGTTTTGTACATAAAAATGTGTCCATTACTATTTTTTTTTAATTTTAAGATCGGCAGACAGGATGACGGTCCACTTGATGGTAGGTGGCTAGGCTACCGTCGCCTATAACACAAGCAACGCCAAAGCTGCTGCAAGTGCGATACCGACTACAGTAGGATTAAGGATGAGGGATTAGGAGTGGATAGGGAAATGGGCTCTGGCATCGCTTACTCACTCACCGAAACACAACAGCACAAGTGCTGTTATTTCACGGTGGTCTTCTGTGAGGGGGTGGTTACTGCCGCCAGACGGGCTGCCCAAATGACTGCGAAAACGCAGTGTGCCCTGCCACTACTTTCCAAATCCAGACCAAAGCCAAATTTGAAAAGTTGATTTTTCAAAGCTGACCCTGCCGGGATTCGAACCCGGGAACCCTAGAAGAGAGCGTTAAGGCAAGCACCCCAACCACTCATCCAACGGGCTCGTCGAAATTATCATATACATATATAATAAAATCGTTGTTTTTCTGTCAGTTTGTGCACACTAATCTCAGAAACGACTTAACCGATTTGAATGCGGTTTTCCCTGATGTATTGTAGCAAGCTCCCCGTAACGTTTAGTATTTGTTTCATTCCAATCTCTGATTCGGCATAAGTTGCAATTATCTCTCATTGTTTCGACAGGACATCACGTATAGTGCGATGAAATAACTCATTATTAACCAACAGGAATTGCCCGCAACTTCGTCCGCGACCTCAGGTTTTAAAACATTTATTAATTGCTCCTATAATTATTTTTGTCAGGCGTTGATTTTTTTTTTACTTTTATTTTTAACCTCTTTTCTGGCTGAAAGATACCATAATATCTCCTTTTTCAAAATTTCATGACGATCGGTTGCGTAATTAAGGCATGAAAACAGATTAACAGACATACATATATATTTGGTAGGATCATATTAATTCGAATTCTGGTAATGTTTCGACCACTTGTTTCTTCTTAAGGTTAGCTAACTTTAAGAACCATTCCAATTCTTCTCCTTTGAGATGGTACATCCGAAAAGGACACAATTTCACTATTAGGATATTATATCAAGTAAGCGCTTTCGAGAAACAACCACTTCGAACAGAGGTGTGGAAATCCGAAGCAAACCTCCCTTTACAAATGCGTAGAATAAATTCTCTGAAGAAAGGGATACTTATTGTGGCGACGTGGACTAATGGCCTGTCGGCAAAGTACACGATGCAAAGAGCATGCCTATCAAGGTTTCTCAATTTTCAGTTATGTCGCGTGGCGAATTAATAATTATTATTTTTCCGGTATTTCATTAAAATACATTTTAGTTTTAGTCTTCTGAACTAGAAATTTAGCAGACTGGTGTATGGCAAAAAACTAGAAAAGAGAAGTTTTGTAATCTTATATAATTTTTCTAGAAATTTTAATGAAAATTATTGACAAATTAAAGGAAATTTATGAATTTTAGGCCAATTTTGAAATTAAAACAGGTTTTTTTTTTATATTGAAACGCCATAATATTATCTCTTGAGACGCAATCACCCGGGAGAACTGTAAAAATATCTATGTTATATGTCAATATATCTATATTTGTTTAAATATTCCATTTTGCATTACTTTTTAGGGTTCCGTACGTCCGAATAAAAAAACGGAACCTTTATAGGATCACTCGTGTGTTCGTCTGTCCGACCATTCCTCCCCCCCCCCCCTAATCTCCGAAACTACTGAACCTAGAAATTTGAAAAAAATACAGAAATTAGTTTTCCAATTATAGATTATAGGAAAACCTAAAAGAAGACCATGCTATTAAAATAACATGGTAAATCACTCAATATTGTGCGGATAGGTAACATCGTACGGAACCCTCTTCACGCGAGTTCAACTCGCACTTGTCCCGTTTTTTTTTTATAACATGAATAAACATCACAATCAAGCTCATAATTTGTTATTTTACCTAACCAAGTAACTCTGTCTGTCTGTCTGTTACCTTTTCACACTTTAACTACTCAACCGATCACCATGAATTTTTGCATACACATTGTCAGGGGTATAGAAAAGGATATAGTGTACCACTCATCATAAAAATAAATATCCAACCCATGGCGAAACTATAAGCCATAAAAATTTAATAAATTATTGCTCATATATTTTTTCAGGTGTTATATTTTTAATTCCAACCGGACGAAGTCTTTGGCAAAAGCTAGTTATAAATATCGGATTTTTACGAACAACCTGCAAAATATCATCAAACAATGAATTTTATTTTGTGCAAAATACGAGTAGAAGTTTTTGAGACAATTCTACAATTGAAGTGTACAGTTGACAGAGTAGTAAGCTTATACCATACACCAGTCTTTGGTAGTTAATATTGACTGTTCGGTTTTTATTACCCTAGCCGTCGACATGGACTGTACCAACCGAATGACGTCGAAAATTAATAAAGAAAACATTAAAGAAATTATGATGGACAAAGAAAGAGATGAGTTCCTAAAATATTGTGCAAAAATAATTAAGAAATCCATAAATAGGAATAAGACGTAAGATAATTTTTATTATTGCTATTATTATTCATTAATGTTCAAAAATTAGTGATTTTAACTAAATTATTTGTATAGGAATTTTATTAAATATTGCAGTTGTTACATATTTTAATTATTATTATTGTATAATCTTAAGAATTGTATTTATTTTAGTATTATCATTATTATTGTAAATAATTTAATCTGAATGATTTATAAGTGGTAATAAAGCACAACGTTGTTGACTCATTTCCCCTGAAAATTAAGAAAAACGATAAATATAATATGAAATAGTTAATATAGGAATAGGCGGGCATCCCACCCGCATAGTAAGAAAGAGATGAATGAAAGAAAGATACAGCATGAAGAATGAAAGTACGAGTAGAATACATGCGAGAACTGGTATGAAAGGACAGTAAATACAGGCTTCATAATGCTGGAGGGATTTGTAAAAAAAAAAAAAAAAAAAAAAAAAAAAACAAAAAAAGAACCGAATGACATCCATTGATGTTAGCGCAAAGTTAACTTACGGGGTCTGTGACAGTAAAAAAAATGCATTCGGAAAAGATATGGGAATTTTGTATTGTAATTGTGAAAAAAATTAAGTAGTTCAACGTTGAATAATATTATAGGGGTTTCTGCGACTTTTTTGCGGTCTGCTCGGTGTAGTTTGTACCCTTGTCGCGAGACAAAGATAACAGTGAGTTTGGTTGCGATTTGTGTGAATTAGTCCGGCGAAATCGTCGCGGTGACAATTGAATTTTGAGGTTTACAGGACAATAATATTAGCGAAAGAAATTTTAAATCCTCTGACCGACGAAAGAACAATGGCGCGTGATACTTCTTCCCTTGCAGCTACATCTTTCAGATACCGACGAAGGCTCATTAAAGTTGGAAAGATGGTAGGGGATGGCATTGAAAGACCATTTTGGTAATTCATTTATTCAATACTTACTAGTAGCAGAGTGCTATTTTGGGTTCTTCGAATCGTAGACATTCAGGCGGGAGTAGTTGGAAAGGCAGATTATGTTAATTAGAAATTCCCACTTCCCACATAAGTTATAAGAAGAAAGCCATAGAAGTTGTGTATTTTATTTTTTAAATTAATTTAGAAAATATATTAAGGTATTAAATAAGAAAAATTTAGAAACGAAGTTAAACAATAAAAATAAAAAAAAAACAAAATACACAACTTCTATGGCTTTCTTCTTATAACTTATGTGGGAAGACGTTAAGTTGTTATTAAGGTTTTGAAGAGCCAATAAGAAGCATTACGTGTATTTGATAATATTTTTTTCATGGTATATTAAATCTGTAAACTGTATGAAGATATAAAGTTGAATTTATATTCCTGCCAAGGTAAACTTTGAAAGCAAACTTTACAAAGTCAGCCTCTGCCTTCCTCCTTTGTCTGGTTTCCATAATACAATTAATCTAGTTGCTAATTAATTTGTCGGTTATTATATAATTTAAATCCCATGCCCAAAGTAGTCAACATAGTATTGTCACACGCCGACATTCTGTCAAATGATTAATGACAATCAGTCGCGAATTTAGGTAATATTCCGACTCACAACACGCCGCTCACAAACCAAGTTCACGAACCTACCGACTTTTCGGTGTTTCTACCTATACCTACCTATACCTATGTCCTGTTGAAATCCTGAAATGGAACGATTTTTGTACGATTTTTAAGAATGCAAGAAAATTCTTCCGATTTTTTAAACGAGTTGGCATCCCTTATCGTTTATGTTTTACGGGGAACCCCCATATAATATGCGTTACTTGAACGAACGTCAATCGATAGATAACGATATAGGTACCTACATATTTTGGGGAATACCCTTGTCTTCAACAATTTACCGTTTTCATGGGATCCTGTTATTGTAGTAATACTTTTAATAGTATTAATGTTATCCACCTGACTGTTACAAGTTTTAATAACTCCTGAACTTTTTTCAAAAAGCGATTTTTGGTCCAAATATACCGATTTTACTTGAGAATTCTATTGATTTTGATGTTAAATACCACCGCTTCTGATAAAGAAGACGACCTTTCTTTTTTGTTAGAATTATTACAGGTTAATTAGAAGACTCGTACATAAATCGTGTAATACAAGAAAAGATTAGTATCTTGTCCTGTTGTTATTACAGCAGTACGAATTCGAAGCTGTGTACAAAATTAATTGAGGCAATTAGGGCCGAAATTGAATTATACCCAACTCAGAATTGAGAAGAGATTATCGTGAAAATGTCAAATTGTTTTCGCCCTGAGGTCGTAAACGGTTATTATTGGAAGGTAACCTAACCTATATAGGCAGCCGTATCTACCTACCTATTTACTCTGCGGCCATAATCGAGTCGCCAAATGGATTGATTCAAAAAATATCACTACACTTCCTAGCCAACAGAATAGCTAAAAAGTGTAAATTAAATGTCACCTGTCACCACAATCGTTGCTAGAAATATTTGCATGGATTATGAAAAAAAAAGTCAAAAACTTTTCAGGCTCTTGCTACTTGCTGAAAACATTATAAATTTTATTTATAAACTCAAGAGCATCGTAAAATTTTAAATGGCGCCATCTGTTAGTGATTTTTAGTGATATGAATTAATATGAAATTGTCAGTCTATCTGTGTATATACCTATACCTAAGTACATAGGCATTATCTATACTTAAATATAATAAAATCGTAAACGAGCCCTGTCTCGACATTAAAATATTTGCAAAAAAAAAAAAACAATTTACGGAGGCCAAAAAAGTATATTTTAGAATTTTTGTCTGTTTTTTGTCTGCATATCTGTTTGTTTGTGCGCTTGTGCACTCTAATCTCAGAAACGGTTTAACCGATTTGAATGAGGTTTTCACTGATGTATTGTAGCAAGCTTCTTGTAACATTTAGTGTTTGTTTCATTCCAATCAATTCACAAACAAAAAATTTAAGCGCTATTGTGAATACCACGCCTACGAAGTTACGGGTTCAGCTAGTATAAAATAAATCGCTGTCCACTTCTGTTTCTGGGCTAACTTCTTCTAAATCACACAACCGATTTTGATACGGTTTTCACTAATGGAATGAGCGATAAAGGAGGAAGGTTTGTGGTTTTTGTATACATATTATACCAAATTTTGCAGAAAAAAATTGTATTCCGCGCGAAGCAGGTATACACTTAGAAAGGATTAGACTTTTTTTAATAACCCTAGAATTAATTTTATATATTTTAGTCTCTTTTATATTCAATTCAGAATTAGGGTTGCCCGTTTTACGGCTTCTAAAAAAACTCAAATAGGGATAAAAATGTTACGCCAGTGGGGATAATGAGATAAAAGTGTGACTCTTCAATGAGCTATGATCACCAAAGTTCTCCAGCTAAGCTTCAATTATTTGTATTATTTATTCTTTTCTAAAATTGACGGCCTGTTGGATGAGTGGCAAGGGTGCTTGTCTAACGTTTCAGGGGCCCCGGGTTCGATTCCCGGCTAGTTTGGAAATTTTAATGTAATTTTCAAAATTGATTCTGGTCTGGATTTGAAAAGTAGTGCACACTGCGTTTCGCAGTCATTTGGGCAGCCCGCCTGGCGGCAGTAACCACCACCTTACAGAATACCACCGTGAAATAATAGCATATACGTGCTGTTGTGTTTCGGTGAGTGAGTAAGGGATGCCAGAGCCCATTTCCTTATCCCCTCCTAATCCCTTACCAATCCTACTGTAGTCGGCAGCGCAATTGCAGCACCTGTGGCGTTGCTTGTGTTATAGGCGACGGTAGCCACCTACTATCAAGTGGACCGTCAGCCTGTCTGTCGACCTTAACATAAAAAAAATAAAAAAAAAATAAAAAAAAGTTTAAATTTATCTCAAACATTCCCATTAATTTTATAAGTTCTTGAATGAAAATTTAAATGTTTCCTTGATTAGATTTATTTGAATTTCATGAGAGAACACTCCCAGCGTTTTCATTGCGTAAATAGAATTAAACTTTACGTCCTTTTTACGGTTACTGTTTCAATTTCTTTTGACTTTTACTATTCTTTTTACTTCCTTAAGTAATTATAATAATATTGCATGTAGATATTAATACTTAATTAGAAAATAAGCTAAAATTTTATAAATTTTTAATTCATTCAAAAAAAAAAACGCCTAAGAAAATAATAAACGAAATTTGATTCCATTTCATCTAATAACCAAATAAGGGTCTATATTTACTCACCATGTATTAAATCCAGTACCACCGCAGAATAAGGTCAAAGTCACAACACTAAATACATCACTTAGCACAAAAACAAACAAAAAAAATCACTAACACACACACAATTCCGAATACACAAATTGTTTTAAAATGAATATTCAATCGTAAGAAAAGTGTACATTTTTATACGCGAATGTTTTTGGGTGCGGTCCCCCCGGTGCGACAGTGCGGGCTGTGATGTCGAAGGCGTTTGATGAAAGCCCGTTACTGCGCATGCCTGCCCGCGCAGACTCATCGGACGAAAACGGCCGAATGTGGACGAAAAAGACCGAACTCTCAGCACCCGTGACGCTTGCCTCGTTAACGGTTCGCGGGAACGTCGCGCCGCGATAAATTGATGTTAATTTTGTTATTGTGCGCTACGAATTGATGGGGGTGTTAGCTTATTTGTGGGGGTTGGTGGTGAAAAAAATCGCTCTTTGATCGTCTACAATCATTACCCATTCGAGTGAAGACTGTACTTCAGCCTTACGTGAAGAATGTACTAAAGGATGATTCATATTAGACCGTGCCGCCACCGGGCCGTGCGCTCGCCGTGTTTTTCTCAAAGGCACGGCTGGGGCATGGACTAGGCCCGATGAAGTATGAATTGGTTCATACAAAAGCATACTATGAATGTCTTGACCGGGCCCCGGCCGGGGCACGGCCGGTGAACGGCCCGATGTAATATAAATCCACCTTAAACGATAGTACTTTACCCAGGGTTATTGCGGATGCAGAATTTTTTTTATGTTAAGATCGGCAGAGAGGCTGACGGTCCACTTGATGGTAGGTGGCTACCGTCGCCTATAACACAAGCGACACCAAAGCTGCTGCAAGTGCACTGCCGACTACAGTAGGATTAAGGATAACGGACTTGGAGGAGATAGGGAAATGGGCTCTGGCATCCCTTACTCACTCACCGAAACACAACAACAGAAACGGTGGTCTTCTCTAAGGGGGTGGTTACTGCCGCCAGACGGACTGCCCAAATGACTGCGAAAACGCAGTGTGCCCTGCCACTACTTTCCAAATCCAGACCAGAGCCAAATTTGAAAAGTTCATTTTTCAAAGTTGACCCTGCCGGGAATCGAACCTAGGAACCCTAGAACAGAGCGTTAAAGCAAGCACCCTAACCACTCATCCAACGGGCTCATCAAAATTTCAAAATCTGATCACCTATATTTATTTACAAATATAATAAAATCGTAAACGAGCCGTATCTGTACATTAAAGGTTTTTTCAAAAAAAAAAAAAAAATTTGTTCACGTTGTATTTAAGTACCCGAGGTCAAAAACATATTTTTTTAAAATTTTTGTCTGTTTGTTTGTGCGTTTGTGCATGCAAATCTCTGAAACAGCTTAACCGACTTGAATGCGGTTTTCACTGATGTATTGCAGCAAGCTTCCCCTAACATTTAGTGTTTATTTCACTTTAATCGGTTTACAAATAAAAAGGTACGCGCTATACCGAATACCACGCCTACGAACCTACGCGGGCTTAGTTAATTTTTAATAAATTTATAGTAATCGATCGAACATTTAGTAGAAAATTGAAACAATTTAAATTAAAAACACTGAAGCAATTCCATGGTTCATCCTGGGGATATCTGTGAGATTTAGGATTTAGCTCCACATACCTACGTGTCCGCAAAAGATTCGCATTGATTATTGCAGAAAAAGACATCCCTCGTAAGAATCCCAATTAGTATCACTTTAAGTAGTGGTAGGGCACACTGCGTTTCGCAGTCATTTGGGCAGCCCGCCTGGCGGCAGTGACCACCCCCTTACAGAAGACCGCCGTGAAATAACAGCATATACGTGCTGTTGTGTTTCGGTGAGTGAGTAAGGGATGGCAGAGCCCATTTCCTTTATCCTCCCTCCTAATCCCTTATCCAATCATACTGTAGTCGGCAGCGCACTTGCAGCACCTGTAGCGTTGCTTGTGTTATAGGCGACGGTAGCCACCTACCATCAAGTGGACCGTCAGCCTGTCTGTCGACAAAACATAAAAAAAAAAGTCAGCTAACAGATTGAACGAAACGTCTGCTACGCCCTGCGCTAGTATGCGCCAGGTCAAGGCAAAATTTAATTTAGGTATGTACGAAGTAATTAAGGTGAACCTATCGTAAGGAATAATAATTCTCGAAATTATTTCTTGACGACCTATAAATTTATAAAGTAAATTTGAATAATGAGGAAAACTTTGTGTAAATTGGATTACAATTCGTAGCGTAATCTCTAAATATAAAAATCCCCATTTCCCTTGGTTACGGCATCACGCGTGAACGGGTACGCCGATTTTAATTCGGTTTTCACTAATGGAAAGAGGGATAAACGGGGTATGTTCATATATATAAAAATTGCACGCCGGGCGAAGCCGGGGGCGGGTCGCTAGTCTACAATAGAAAGAATGAAGGCTTTGCTTCATAAATGAAAGTTCTAACTATTTTTTAAATACATAATAATAATCATAATTGACATAACCAAGTACCAGAATGATCCACCAGCAACTTGACCTTCGATACGAGTTTGAGGGGCCGTACTACACTACGTGCCTACGCCCGATCTCGAAAATGATCATGCTAATACGCTCTACTGGGACCGCTCAATAATCACGGACAGGGCTATTGTCGCCAATAAGCCTGATATCGTGGTTATCGAACGATACCAGCTCCGGGCGACGTTTGTTGACATCGCTGTCCCGCATGACGAAAACCTCGTGAAAGCCGAAAAAGAAAAGCTTACCAAGTGGGACGTCGATTCGACAGTTTTCGTCCCGATAGTAGTCTCGACAAACGGCCTTATAGCGAAGAGCCTCGACCAACATCTCAAGAGGCTCTCACTAGATGGCTGGATCAAGGGACAGATACAGAAGGCGCTACTTCTTGACACGGAACGAATTGTCAGGAGGTTCCTCACTCTGCAGCCCTAACCACCGGCAGCTTGGGCCTTTCCCCGCTATCTACGGAATCCTAGTTTTAAGTTTTTTATGATATATATCGGTTTTTTTTTTGTTTATATTGTGAAAAATTTAAAATTAAGAAAACAAATAAATAAATGAATAATAATTTTAATGATATGACAGAGAAAATTAAAAATATTCAAATTTCTTTGCTGCTATCTTTGTTTTCAATGCTACAAAGCTGCCAAGGAATTCAGGAAAGAAAGAAAGAAAACATTTATTTTATATTCAGATTTAGATTCCACATGTATATTACAAAAAATATATTATGTTGACATAAACAGACAAATTGTTAATTATTATACAAACTGTTGTCCGTGGTGCGATTTCATTTTCATAAGAGATAAAAATTTCAAAAAATAATTTTCTTCAGATAGAAATAGATTTAAGTCTGGAGGCTCGAAGTATACTCCGGTAAGGCATACGGTCTTCTTCTAAAGTGTGCTTGATCTCATTTTCCTGTCCCAAGCTAGTCGATATCCTGTCAACGTCGTTAGGATAAAGTTATACCCGCTGGTGTACTTGTGTTGTGTGTACTGTTATGCCTTATTAAGGCTTTGTTATAATTTTAACTTAATCTTTAACTAAAACATGAATATATGTTACTCGAAGGTCCTATGTAATTTATTATACTGAATTAAAAAAATTTGAATTTGTTTTGTTTTTTTAATCAGAATTCTAAAAAATATTTTTATAATACAGTTGATGGCGACAATCTCTATGCGTCTATCATCAACAATTCTCGGTTATCTTCGACCACCCGTAAACGGGACACTATTTACGATTGTACGTTAAGATGCGATCTTCAAGAGTTCTATCCCTCAAAGAATAAAGGTGCAATTCGTTTGCCTCTTTAGAAGAACGCCTTGCACACGTCCAGCGAATCGGACCGTGATAGCCTTTTCGGCATTTTTTCCGGTTATCTTTCTTTGAGTAAAGGGATAAATATGTGTGTACAATTTCGTCTTGGAGAAAAGTATTTATACACCACTTGCTGACCTTTCCATTCGACCTCTCCAGAGAGAATAAAAGTATTCAGACCGTCTTTATTCCTCATTTCATTAAATTTTGAGACAGTGAACTGTCTGCAGCAACTAGTTCTCAAATTAGTCGGGTGACTGGGTTTGATAAGATTTCATTTCTATTTATTTTATTTAATCAACAATTTCTATGACAAGAACACGTAGGAGAATTGAGCGGAGCTTTTTATTGTGTTGTTCGTTTATTTGGTAATTGATAAGTTTATGTTAAGGGGGAGACAAAGGCTAAATACTAAAAATATCCATTGTTTAATGAAAATGTTACAAGAAATAGACAAGACAATTGCCTTTGAAAAAAATATATATTATACTTAAACATGTGAAGAACCAATTGTATTAATTAGAATTTTCGTTAAAGTAATAGAAACTCCACAAAAAAAGTTAGAACACAAGAAGAATTTGACCTTTATTAAAAATTCTCTCGAAAACGGCTTATTCTGTATGAATCCTGTACCTATTAATAAGTTGATATCAGATTAAAAAATTGTATTGATAAAAAAAAAATTGTGTAATGTTCTAATGGTAAAAACAAAAAAACACCATTTCTAGGCTCGTTGAATTGTCTCCGCCGCATGTCATTTGCCTCAGTAAATCCCTTCTTTTTCTTTATTGAAAACTAACTATTGCCCGCGAATTCATTATGCCCTCTTTCTTAGTTTGGTTCATGATCTACTTATCTTCTCTACTTCATCATAATTCATCATAAAGTTTAATCTATGCAAATAATAAAATCGTAAACGTGCCGTGTCTGTACATTAAATATAAAAAAAAAATTATACAAATTACACTTACGTTACCGAGGTCAAAAAATAGTTTTTTAGAATTTCAGAAACCAGTTAACCGATTCCAATGCGGTTTTCATTGCTGTATTTTAGCAAGCTTCCCGTAACATTTAGTGTTTGTTTCATTCCAATCGGTTTACAAACAAAAAAGTTACGCGCTATACCGAATACCACGCGCACGAAGTTGCCGGCTCAGCTAGTATTACATATTGTTACGACTAACTATGGAACGTTCTGGAAAAAGCGTCCGCGCGTGCCGAAGGTCTCGAACGTCCCACCCTATCAATGGTAGCCACGCGCCTTTCCGATTAGTGTCAAATGAAATATTGTCCTTACAACATAAAATTTCCATTTCAACAGAAATAGCATTCACGAATTTCAATGGATTGTTTACAATCTTGTTTATATTTCTATCAAATTCGAAATACATCGAGGCGTTTGGCGGCGGGTCAAGGCGGAGTGAGTTGTGCGATATCAAGTGATTCGAAAGAAACTCTTCGGAGTTACGTGCGACAGTGAACCGGCGACCCATTGAGGGAATCATTGACGACTTTTGGCAAGTCGTCTTGGTTTGTGAAAATAAATTATTAAATTCGCCTTTTGACGGCATTTTGACTCACCCCACACGTAACAATATAAATTTGTATTATATCAATGAGATTCGTGTTAACGAAGGCTATTAAATTAGATATTTTTTTAATTATCTTACGAAGCTTACGAAAGCTTTTTTCTGTTCAGTGGATACATATTACGTTCTCATTTAGGTAAACGAATAATTTATATTTTGCTTAGAAATTATTAAATTTTAATGTACTTAAGAGTTGTGATTGCCTCCTAGGCAAATTCTCGTCTTGAATGACGTTTGCACAACGTAAATGGAACAAGAAGGCATTTTAAAAACGTTCGTTTCCACAAAAATTGTTCCTTTTATTATTGTATAAAGTGTATGCAAGAGCGTAGTTTGAGTGACTGAATGAAACCGAATGAGACCACTGGACTCAGTTTACAAGATTCACGCGCAGATAGTGAGTAACGTATCTTCCTTTTTTTTGCATCTATCTACGAACCAAAGCAAACAATTCATTATATAATTAATATTCTGCTCTTTGTGTTGCTTTTTAGTGTAATTTACTTAAGGAAATAAGTTACAAATGGTGTGTATGTGTATATACGTCAATAAATACAAACCTGTTTGAATGTGTACCAAACAAATGTCGAGTTACATAAAAAGTGTTTTCAACTAATCCTGGTATCCTCCGCAGTAATTCGTAATCATTACGAAGGTTCATTCAACAGCTTTCTTTTGTCCTACCGGCTAGGGTTCCTCTGACATAGGTCAGAGATCTTATATAGCTGGCAGAGTAAAGGACATTGACATGGTGTTTTCTTAATCTGGGAATGAAGTACGCCTATACATATACAGAGTACTGAACCACCACATTTCTGTTTTATTTTCCCTAAATTCCCAAAATTTTCCCTAACAAGTAAAACCAAACGAAAGAAGGAGCCACAAAATTGACAAAATTCTTTTTTTTTTTTCTCTTTCTTGTTCATTCAACTGCTTACGTTACATCTGAAGTCCATGTTAGTGTAAATAATTCTATAGTTGTAAAGTCGTTTGTCTTGACTGACTATCAACGTACATCCAAAGCTACTAGAAAGCTGAAATTTGGAACATAGGTTTATATTATAAATTAAACATCTGCTAAGTAAGAAATTTTGAAAAATTCAACTGCGCACAAAGCCGGGGTCGGGCCTGTCTCTCTGTTACCTTTTCATGCCTCAACTACATAATGAAATATTACATACACAATGCCAGGGATACAGAAAAGAACATAGGGTACCTTCCATCCACAAAGTACCGTACCCCAGGGATCATAAAAATAAAAATTCAACGCCTGCTAAAACTATGACAGCAGCAAAAATTGAATTAATTATTGATAATTAATTTTGTCAGGCGTTACTTAAGTCCCGGGCAAAGGCATTTTATTTAAAAAGTGAAGACATGAAATAGATAATGGGTGGTATATTATTATTTCGACTAATTTGAGGTTAGAATTCAAAGTTTCAACGTGAAGAGAGATAATGTTAAATTAACAGATTAATGGTAGGTGTAGCAGCCCCCAGTCGTGGGATGAATCACAGGTTCGGACACGCACTTAATGGGTGGACGACCAACACGTCTACTGTCGCTTATCGCTCTCGTAATACTGACGACACTGACCGTATTGCCCGGGCCAAGAAGAGAGTAAATAAACGCATACACTACAGTAGGCATCCTGAGAGTAGGCTATTGAGATGGTAAAAGGTACTTACATTGTTGTTTTAAGCTTAGCAGCATAAAAGGTGAATTGTTAAAGAAAATTTTATTTTATTTTATTAAAGATGGGTTTGCTCTTACCAGCATCTATCCATGTAGGAAGGATGAGGCCGACCATGGAGCGAGCTCACCCAGAAGATGCCTATTCACTCGAACGTTGAAAAGATTTGAGTTGTATGAGCTCGGAAATACAGACGCCAGCAGGGAGTTCCAATCCTTAGCAGTGCTCTTGGTCCGAATTAGAGGGATTTCGACAAGGTGAGGATGGTAACCAGCCGTACTATAATAGCGTGAACTCTAGACAGGTTCAAGCCTCCTTTAGTGAAGTTGGTCTCCATGATCGGATACAAAATAAAATTAAAATGTAAGCAATGCTTATCTCAAACCTTTGTGAGCATATTATTATATTCTCAAAATAATAGAAGTATTAGAATTCAGAAGGGTAGTTGCTTTGAATAAAACTCAATATTAGAATAATTGACTTCAATTACATTATAATTCACTTGTATTCTAGGTTACACACACATTTATTACTCTGAAATTACAAATATTCACACTATTTTACTGACACTCTTAATCAACATTAATTCACACTCCGTTTATTAAAAACCATATTTCATTAGCGACTCTACTCGTCGAAGATTTAGTCAAGACTTCCAAATCGCCAACGAGCCAGCTTATTTATATCTTTCCTTCGTTCCGCTCCGTTGACCCAAACAAATATCGACCGATATTAACATTTAGAACACACGTAGGTAGATATATAAATAAAAACTACCCACAATATTGAAAAATTGCTCACAGTCGGCCATTCTGAAAAAACACGAGTCCTCTCGTCATGTATGCAAAGGGCAAGTCCCTTTTATATTATTATGTTTATTTTATTTATTTAAAATATTTTATTTATTTATTTATTATTATTATTATTTCGTTCGGCCATCTACATATTAATTGTTCCACCAATTAAATTGTTGATCAGGATAACAAAATAAAGGAAGTCTAACATATGAAATCAAACATATGAAATTTGTGCAAATATTTGTTCGCTAGGCCCTAATTCACTAACGCCACTTAGCGATTCCACGCGATTCCTTACTTCGAAATCACGTCATATTCTCAAATTGTTACTATATCTCCTAAAGTCATTCTCTTACATATATAAATGCCATGACAAGACATTACCGGTCTTACCACAAAAATACTATTTCGACCTTGTTTGAACTCGGGTTTACTTAAACTAGTCTAAATTTTAAAACCCTAGTTTAAACCAGAGTCTTAACGCTTCATACCACAAAAGCTTGTCCAACGTTGGTTTTCTTAGGTCATGATTCAGTCAATCGATCATTCATTCAAAGAAACTTTCCGTTTTCAGCATGTATTAGTGAAATAACATGTTAGTATATTATTTTTCTAAAGATCAAATGCTAAGTATTATTGTTAGCTTTACACGTTAAAGGTTTTCAGTTAAAAATTCTGTAAAAATACCTAATCAAGTGGAATCTCAATAGTAGTGGAACGAAACGTACTTTTCTATGACTGTCAAGCAAAGTTGTCTGTCAATTTGCATTTTGTTGTTGTTGCAATTCGATCGTGGTGGCAAAGAGTTCGAACTGTTATCCTTATCATAAATTATATAAAATAAACCATTTGTTGACCATGGATGACAAAAAAAATGCGTAGCGAGAATTGGTCACAAGGGGAAAAGGTATTTATTTACTTACAAACTGCACTTTTAAATCAATTATACCTACTTTGTGAAAATTTTACCTCAGTTCTATAGATCCAGATTCATAAAGATATTTTACACAAGCCAGAATTTAAATTTTTGACATAGGTAAATAGTATTGCTGTTACTTAAACGTTACTTTAATTACTATTACTTATTACTTTAACGTTCTTTAACGTACTGTTACTTTAACCGAAAACGATTTCTTGGAATCGGCATCCTAGTGAAATTTAACTCTCTTAAATCTTCCACGTCCATCATATCTATTTCAAAAATATTATCTATTTTTAAATAATTACAATGAGAAAGTATTTAAGGAAAACTCGATTAAAAACATTGAGATAATATTATCTCAATGATTAAAAATAGTTTTGTTGACATATTGTAACGCCATATTGCTTAAACCGTTCTTAAACTAGGCGCTAAACTCATATTTGTGGCAGGAAAAACCAAGACCCAGGTTCAACGATAGTTTAAATCTTCGTTTATCTTTTTGTGGTAAGACTGTACGAGTTTTGATAAGGTAAAAGCGTGAAATCATAATGGCCATACAGAATCAAGGCCGTAAGTAATAATTAAATTAAATTAATTAATCTGCCATAAGTGCTCCTTTGCTTAGCTCAAAAGCCTCCTTGCATACTTTGAAAATTATTTAAATATCACTACACTCCCAATTTGTCTTAAGACTCCAATGTTCCATACATTTTATCTATTTCATAATCATAACTTAATCACATTATACTAACAATTGAAAATAACCTATACAAAAAGTACTTAATCTAGGTATAAATTTATCATAAGCGCTCCTTTCCTTGGCTCAAAGGCTTCATTGCGCAATCAAAATCACATTCAATAAAAGTACTCAATCTAGGTATAAACTTATCATAAGCGCTCCTTTCCTTGGCTCAAGAGCCTCATTGCGCAATCAAAAGTACATTCCATTAAAATATCTACCACACTCCCAATTTGTCTTACGACTCCAATGTGTGGAGATATTTCATCATGAACATAATTCTATCACATTATATTAACAACTGAAATCATAATTGCAAAAAGTACTTAATCTAGGTTTTAACTTATCATAAGCGCTCCTTTCCTTGGCTCAAGAGCCTCATTGCGCAATCAAAAATACATTCCATTAAAATATCTACCACACTCCCAATTTGTCTTACGACTCCAATGTGTGGAGATATTTCATCATGAACATAAATCAAATTATTAAATCATAATCCATTCATAATCATACTCAAATTAATTCAAAAGATCATCACTTCCTATTATTAATTTCCTTGTCAATTAACCTGTTGACCAAATTAAATTTGAATCATATTTCATCAACCCCTTCATCAACATCCCCTGACCCGTCGAAGGTCACCTTATCAACTTCGTCTTCGTCCGAATTAATTAAACACTCCTGAGTAAATTTTAACCACGGATGTATTTTATATACAGAAACCACAACCGCATATTTTCAATTTTGTTGGGGTATCTTCTACCACATACCAATCACTCTATAGGTATACGATGTTACGTACATGAAACCAAGTCAAAACAATCACCTAGATATATTTTAGCTGCTAAGCAGTTTGCATCACATAGAGCCCTCATTGTATGTAATTAACTGGGCCAACTAAGATTGTATTATCGAAACACATGTGCAAATAAATCTGTGTTCTTCTGACAGTCAAGAGATTAAACCCCACAACAGTTGGTGATCTTCTTAGACCAGCAGTCAAGTGTTCATTTGACAGTCAAGTAGATTAGATCTAACAAGTTGGTACTCTTCTTAGACTAGTAGTAGTAAGCAGTACCTTGCTACTAAGTGGCACTCACAGTATCGTGTTGTTATAAGTCAGGTTAACTATAAGTGTCATCAGTTAATTAGGTCCAACACTAAAGGTGGTTTAATTCGCATCCCTCAAGCGCACTTGTCGTCAACAGACGGGCTAACAACAGACACTGACATTTGACAATACAATTCTTATGTAAGGATTTACAACCCTTACAATAGGGACCTTGCAATTTAGGGAGAAGTTTTTTCGATTTTCCACTATTATTGTTTATATCTCTCTCTATCCTCACTAACTTACCTACCTACATCATACTTATTAGTTACTTTCCTATTTTTGTCGAACCTTCTCTTTTGCCTTTTTTTTTTTTGTTCCTGACGACGTACAACATTACGTACTTATACGCGTCAATCAATATCAATAGGTAAGTATTTTTAGATCTGATCTTCACAATTGTAAGCGCAATTGTAATTGTAAGCCCAATTTCATTACAATTAAAACATCTAAAGGCAACTGATTTGTTAATTTTATGATAAATAATACGTATCTAGCTAGCTATTCACCATACTTTACTTTCCTATCTAACATTTCATGTCAAAGGTGAGTGTAAAAAATATTTTGCACTGTAGGAAAAGTGTTGGATCAACTTTTCTTTCCATTCAACCCATGAAAAATTTAACATGGTCAAACCTCTTATTGGATTTTAAAATAATGCCTCCACTGCGTTTTGTGATCTATAGATCACAATTAAATAAAAACACACTGTTCAATATTAATGTGTTCACTATATTATCTTCTCTCTGTATAATACATTTTATGAAATTAAATGAAAACTATAAAAACACATCATTTCTGTTCGTCTTTTTCTTCTATACTATTTTTTTCTCCCAATGACGTATTCAATCTAGCTTTTTTTTTTTAAACATTCTAATTTCAATTTTTTTTTTTTAGTCAGCCAGGATTCAAGTTCAAAATAAGTACATCAACAAAACCCTGATACCATATTTTCGCTACGCCTAGTAATTTAAGCAAAGCGTAATGAACTAATTCTTGAAAAGAGAATAACATTCTTCTAATTACGTAATCCAAGAGTGAATGGTTTGTTCTTTACTAACAGGATCAAACTCTGGCACAACGTATTTATTGGAAAATGATTTTTTTTTTGTATGAAGCGTTGATGAAGGTAGTGATTGTATCAATTTTATTACATCTTTTATTGTCAACCTATTATTATATTACTGTTATCAGTAAGAGAACTATAGGATGAAGATCTATTGTTAATTCAGCGGCGCCGTCGTTTACTCCCTCGCGCTTGATTTGATCTACTACGTCGTATTCAGTTAACATCACGACGTTTCCAATTAATTACTAATTGAATTACCCAAGCGCGAGCGGGCATGCGACCGTGCCAAATACCAGCATATTTCACGTATCAGCATCATTACCTCGTCGGGCCTCCGCCGAGATGGCATACGAGCTTGCTCTCTCCGAGGAGTAGACCTCGACTGCTCCCTGCCCGCACCTCCATTCAGCGGCACTCCTACTCCGTCTACGGCCGCACCGTTCAGCAAACACCACCGGGCTGCGACAGCGCGATTCACCGCACACCGTTGATGCGACGTGTCGCTCAGGCTCAGTAGGCGTCGCTGACACGCATTCAGGTCGTCCCGCAGACACCACCCGGCCACACCCACGCGGCTCAGACCCCTGTCCACGTCGTTCACCATGCACCATAGGGCTGCAAAGGCGTGGCTCAGCAGGCGTATGCCTATAGCTGTTGGCGTAGGCAACCTGCAATCATGACGCTCCTACCATAACCACATGGCGTCGTCATAACCACGTGGCATTTATGACATTTCACTAGCACAGTAACAATCACAAAGAAAAAAAGACTTTTATTCACTGCATGAAAGATATTTACATGATATAAAAACAACAGGACAGAAATTAATAGAAGAATAAGGAAATATGTGTAAGAATATATGCCTCGCGGCAGTAAATCGGATACTGGCTCAGTATTGTGTTGAGGTGCTAGACAAACACCTACAACGTTGATTTTCAGCCAACATCGTCTGTGACTCACGGAACACCATATTAACATACTTTTATATATTACTGACATATAGGTTACATCGACTTATCTACATAGATAAGTCGAATAATTATGTACATAGGCAAAAAATGTAAAATGTTACTTCTAACAATGTACCTACTGCTACAGTGATCCAAACGAGGAAAAAGAATATTCAATAAGAGAATTTTGGAGCGTCAACAAGTAACCTCTAAGGTTACATCTAAAGGTGTACCTGCGCTCTTTGAGGAGAAGGGAAATAATTTCAAACCTGACACTTCAATCATTTCAAACCTCGGAATCGCTGCAAACCTGATACTTCCTCGGAAAGCCGTGGTCCGCACCATCCCAAACAGCAGAGTGGCGAGGTGAAGACGTCGGCGTACAGACATATTCAGCAGGCTAGCGGCGCTCGACTAAAGCTAAATCAACTAAAGCTACACTTTTACTTGAATCAACACTCAAATGCAAATAAAACTTGCGTCACTTTAGTGGACGTATATTCGGTTGCAATCCCGCTTCTGAACTATTAGAATTCAGAAGGGTAGTTGCTTTGAATAAAACTCAATATTAGAATAATTGACTTCAATTACATTATAATTCACTTGTATTCTAGGTTACACACACATTTATTACTCTGAAATTACAAATATTCACACTATTTTACTGACACTCTTAATCAACATTAATTCACACTCCGTTTATTAAAAACCATATTTCATTAGCGACTCTACTCGTCGAAGATTTAGTCAAGACTTCCAAATCGCCAACGAGCCAGCTTATTTATATCTTTCCTTCGTTCCGCTCCGTTGACCCAAACAAATATCGACCGATATTAACATTTAGAACACACGTAGGTAGATATATAAATAAAAACTACCCACAATATTGAAAAATTGCTCACAGAAGTATACGTACAATCCAGCACAATATTTATTAGTTCCTTTTATTTTATATCTATCGCAATAACACTCGTTGGCATTAATTGAAGGGTGGAAATTGTAAAATAGTGACCGAGATGACAACCAGCTAATGACATCGTAGATTTAGCAAATTCGAATCGTTTTTGATCCAACAGAGATAGTTAAGAAAAATGAGATTATTCTTTCTTGTTTTCTAGATAAATATTTGTCGACGGATGTCAATAAACAGTAAAAATAATAAAGTCATATAAATTTATTATTAATGTTTTAATATGGATCAAATATATTATGATAAATGATTATCATTTTAGCATATATAGAGTAAGGATAAAATCTATGGAGACAACAAGAATAGGTTGACCCGCAATCTCCAATATGTTAAAATTTTAATTTTGACCTTATCTGACCTCCTTGTTTCGACAGGAAGTCTGTGGTACATTATGTTAACTTTATATCACCATCTTCTGTCTGTAGTCTGTAGGAAGTCTGTATGGTACATTGTGTTACCTTACCTTACTACCTCCTTTCAAAAGGAAGTCTGTGGTCCATTTTGTTAGCCTTATCTCACCACCTCCTTTCGAAAGGAAGTCTGTAGTTCATTATGTTACCCATATATCACCATCTTCTTTCGAAAGGATGTCTGTATGGTACACTGTGTTACCTTACCTTACTACCTCCTTTCAAAATGTTTGTTACCCTTATTTCACCACCTCCTTTCGAAAAGAAGTCTGTAATTCATTATGTTACCTTACCTTACCACCACCTTTCGAAAGGAAGTCTGTGGTACATTATGTTAACTTTATATCACCATCTTCTTTCAAAAGGAAATCTATGGCATATTATGTTCTACTAAATATAGTTTCTGTCTCAAAAGTAGGTAGTCTTCGAAGTGTGTAGGCTATTTAACATTCAACACTAAAATAACTATCGATCATTGTGTTAATAAGATGTAAACGCAAATTATTTCTTAATAAAGATTCATTTATGATCCTGTATCTCCTCGAGTGTTCTCCGCAGACAGCGTGTGTTACAATGAAACCATTTATCAACGTAAGGTAAACAAAGACATTTATCCAAGCTAGCAGTGGACTGTATGCCGCTTATACAAGTAAAACAATGGCACGACTTCCATGTAAATCATGTGACCGACGGCGCGTGAAAGAGGCAAGAACCGTGCGGAGCAACTGGGTCAAGTGTCTAGGAATTAACGATTTAGTTCTGCCTACACATTATAATACTGAAGCTCCATTTCGTAATTTGGCACAGTAGCTCTCTGTACTCCCAACGTTAATTTTGCACCCATGAGTTAAAATTACCGTTACTGTGCCGATTATGATAGCACTTGATTTTAGACTACCATGGTCAAGCATAAGTACCTTTTCATTATCGCTATCAATCATCAACATAAATTAGGTCGCCCCCAATTTTTATGTCATCAGTATTATTATTATTTTATGTAAAGATCGGCAGACAGGCTGACGGTCCACTTGATGGTAGGGGGCTACCGTCGCCTATAACACAAGAAACGCCACAGGTGCTGCAAGTGCGCTACCGGCTATAGTAGGATTAAGGGCAAGGGATTAGGAGCGAATAGGGAAACGGGCTCTCTCTCACCGAAATACAACAGCACACATGGTCTTCTGTAAAGGGGTCTTTACCGCCACCAGACGGGCTGCCCAAATTACTGCAAAACGCAGTGTGCCACGCCACTAGTTTCCAGATCCATACCAGAGCCAATTGTGAAGAGTTCATTCTCAAAGTTAACCCCGCCGGGAATTGAACCCGGGAACCCTAGAACAGAGCGTCAAGGTAAGCACCCTAACTACTCGTCCAACGGGCTTGTCAATGAATATAGCTCATCATAATAGTCAGTATAATATTGAACAACTTAAATTTCACTGTGAAATGTTATAAACACACACAATACATGTCATCTGAATTACACTTAAAAGCGATCTAATCTATAAACGATACTGTTAAAACCCCAGTAATACAGCTAAGGCGTACTGTCGTGATGTCGCACCGCAATCATCTGAAACGTCTTCGTATTGAAGACAATGCTGTAAATAATTCCATAAAAGACGCGCATATCCTCATGCAATCTTCAACCGTTTTGTACTCTGGTCTAAGTGAGGGGACATACATAAAAGATAGTTCGGATTTCTTTGTATGTTTGTTTTATTTTATTTAATCGAAATAATAACAGAATTTAAAAAAAAAAAACATTAAGTCACACTAAAAAAGTATAAATAACACACAAAAGAAAGCATGACTTAAATTTTAAGTACCTAATAATAAAAGTCAAAGTAATAATCTGATTAAATTCGACATATTAATGACATAATTATATTATAAGCAATCAAATCTAGCAATGAATTTGAAAACATCTAGTGGCGAAAATCTTTATCCTCCATTTGGGTTTCGCCAAAGTCGTAGAAGGACCCCTCAACAAAATTTGAGGGCCAATCTGGGACAAGCTAACTAACTACTACATATATACCTGGAGGAGCTTAACTTTTGAAGTTTCTAATCACATATTTTTTTAACTTCATTCAGTCGATAATCGTTCATCGTTTGGACAGTTACGCAACCGATCTCTATAGCAGGTAATAAAGTTTCAGTCTGGGTTGAGACATTAGACGTAATGCTTGGTATCCCACGGGGTTGGTTTCCGTGTGTGAGCGCTGTCGATTGCGTGACCCTTCTTTGTATTTATTAATAGAGGTGGTCGGATACAGTTTTCTTTTAGTTGAAATGTGCCCACTTGGGATGAGAGAAATGACATTGCCGTTGACTTTATGACGCAGGGAGACTTAATTGTGTTTTACTCTAGAAGTATTCTGAAAATGTAAGCAATTTACGATTCGTAAGAGATTTTTAGGAACCGAGAGCACATGGATTCCTGGGTTTCGGTGCGTGAATAATTGCAGTCCACTCTCACTCATCTAGGGGATAGCTACATCTTAACCCTCTCTTTTATTCTATTAAGGTTGGCAGCACACTTGCATCCCTCATACGCATCATCATCAAAGTCTATATTTTTGTGAGAAGTTTGTCCTATAATTATTTTTTATTAGAGTACCTATTTAATTTTTCGTAAGCTTATGATTTGTTCTGTACAAACATCGTTTACATGTCATCTACATAATTGGCATAAGTATAATCATCTTATCTCCTTCGACAAACCGAGTAAATTATATGATGAAAGGAAAATTGCCATTGCTGTGAAGGTAATCATTTAAATTTAGTACAATCGCACAAAAGGTATTTCGAATAACGATGTACGTAGTATCCATATTATACCACTGGCGCTCATTCTTCACTGAGGGTTGAAAAGAGTCCTTTACAAAGGCACGATTAATTGTTTAATCCTTTCCGGGACGGATTCCTGGGACCGTCTCTAAGACGACACGAGGGATTCCAGTTGTGACGGGTTTTTTGAAAGTCGTGTTCAAACTTGAACACTTCGGGAACATGCTTTGCGTAACTTATTTATTGCATATTTATTGATAGGGGATGAATTTCTGTTTATATAAAATTTTATTAGGCGTCAACTACCGCGCCGTTCAAAAAAGTAGAGGATTTATTTCAATATTCATCACCATCTTTAGCCTGTGTCTCTCCACTGCTAGATGTAGGCCTCTCCCAAAGCTCGCCACCACGCATGGTTATTCGTCCTTCCCATCCAGCTGCTTCCCGCGAAGCTTTTCAGGTCGTCTGACCACCTGGCCACAGGGCGTCCCACGATGCGCTATCCAAATCATGTTTTTTTTTTTTAAGTTAGATTAAGTACAATAAACTATCCTTAAAGCACAAACATATGCCATCCCTGACTTTTTTGTCCCATAAACAAAAATCACAACAAATAATATTATAGAAACAATCACACATTGTTTTGTTATATCTCAAACGGATTAGGCAGCGTTTTCGATCAAAGCTCTCAGGCGGCTTGACATCTTCAACAATAGTCGACATATTTTAACCAGTTTACACAAAACCATAACCAATTAAACTTTCCTCAGGAATTACTCTGTCGATAGATGAAAACCGCATGAAAATGCGTTCAGTAGATTTTGAGAGCATCGCGGACATAGAAACAGCGGAGGACTCTTTTTCTTATGTTTTATGCATATGTTCTATTTGTTCCTCTTTTAACTAGATAAATGCATATAATAATCATATTGTAAGATTTGTATGGTGCATAAATCTACTCATCTCCTTTAAAAAAAAAAATGTGCTGACAAAATGCATAAAATACCGCAGCATTTTATGCCTCTTGTCACCACATGTTTTTATTTTACTTTTTTGTTTGTTACACGATAATTAAAAAAAGGTTTATAAAACTGAATTTATCTTAAGGACTTGAAAATGAGTAAGTTTATTTTATAAGGTCAGTATTTCAACTTCGTGCGAAGCTGGGGGCGTGCGTATAATATAAAATTATAAGTAAATAGCTGAACTTGGCCACGCTTCGCTGCGGCCCATACGGCGGCGGCGTGAGCACGGGGCGCGCGGTACTGGACACGGCTTATATATAATACTATTTATCGTATAGTGATGTTATATAGCCTATATTCTTCCTCGATAAATGGACTATTCAAAACAAAAACAATTTTTCAATTCGAACCAGTAGTTCCTGAGATTAGCGCGTTCAAACAAACAAACTCTTTATAATATTAGTATAGATTGAAAGTTTAATAATAAAACACCAAACTTAAGTAAATTACAAGTGTTTTGGGGTTGGTGGGGATCTACCTCCAAGCGGTCCACCCCGGGCAACGTCGCTACCTCAATTGGTGGCGGCGGCTGAAGATCCTTTAAAGCGGTGTGGTAGGCTCGTTGCAGTCGCAAAGGGCCGTCTGGTTAGCGAACACCCTTCCGTCGGAGTCCAGCGCCAAATGATTTCTTATCGTGTTCCGTTGGTGAGCGGAAGTATCAGTGCCATTGGGGAGTGTGGAGGGGAGTCAGTTGCGTGGCCTGGGACTGGTTTTGTAACTGGTGGACGACACTGTATCGGGAAACTCATTCTGGAGGCTAGCGGGATCCTAAGCACGGTCTCTAGCCGTAGGCCGACCGCCGGTAGTAGGGGGCCCAGTTAGCACGTCAGCCACGTGTGAAAGGCTGCTCCACACAACGCGCGAAAAATCCCGAAATGCTCCACCGTGCCAGTTGGCGACTGGAAGGGAGGACCCGGTGGCCATTTCGGGGGGGTTAGGGCGTCCCCGCAGGCTCCAAGTGAGTTCCCCAAGGTGCGGTTTAGCCCATTAGTTCCTCATAGTCAATTGGGTAACGCCTAGACTTTTCTCATGCTCCCCCATAAATCACTCAACATCCATGAAAAGCAAACTAAAGAAAAATATAGGTAAAAATCGGCTGCACTTCCTCCCACTCAAAGTGCACTTGACTAACATCAGAGGGCTGCACTCAAATCTCGACCCGGTACATCATCACCTTGAGACCGAAAAGCCGCACCTATTCTTTCTCACAGAGACACAGATAGCAACACCGTCGGACGCGTCATACCTCAACTACCCAGGGTACTCTCTTGAGCATAGATTCAGAAAACACGCTGGGGTCTGTGTATATGTTCGTGATGATATTTGTTGTCGACGTCTTCGTTGCTTTGAGGATTCTGGGTTCTCTACTGTCTGGCTTTTGGTAGATACAGGGTTTGAAAAAACTGTCTATGCATGTATCTACAGATCACATGGCAGCAACCAGGAGACAACCAGACTTTTCGACCACCTGACGGAGATGACAGATGTAGCTCAACAAAGGTATCCTTCGTCGGAGCTTGTATTCCTGGGGGACTTTAATGCCCACCATAGTGAATGGCTTTTCCCGTACCAGGAAACGGACCATGCTGGGAGAGAAGCACGCAAATTTGCACTAACACTAGATCTCACCCAACTGGTAAATGTTGCAACGCGAGTGCCTGATGTTGATGGACATTCACCCAACTGCCTCGACCTTCTGCTGTCAAAGACCAGCATTCCGTATCGGTCTCGGCACCTCTAGGGACATCCGATCATTGTCTGGTGAAGTCCGTGTCGAACCGCTCTCCTCCTGATTATAGTCCCAGAGGCACGAGGAGAGTTTGGCGATATAAGTCAGCGGATTGGGATGAGATGAGGCTCTTCTTTGCATCTTATCCTTGGCGTCAATTGTGCTTTTCTACGAGCGACACCTCGATCTCTGCCGATGCGATTGCTGATGTGATACGGCAGGGAATGGAATATTTTATTCCATTCTCCGACATCCCGCTCGGTCTGAAAGCTCGGCCATGGTTCAATGCGGAGTGTGCACAAGCACAAGCCCGTAAAGAGTCTGCCTACAAGGCCTGGGTTCAGGCTCGTGACCGTAAAATTCGAGATCGAAGGGTTCGTTCTAAGAAGAGGGCATTCAATTCCGCTGCCAAGGAATGCAAAAGGGTAATCCGTAAGACTCGTTTCAACCATATTAGACGAATAGGGGCCAAGTTAGCAACATACCCTCCCGGTAGTAAGCAATTCTGGTCCTTATCTAAATCCGTTGAAACCAACTTCTGTCGTCCGTCGCTTCCTCCTTTGCTGAAACCAGACGGCTCACTGGCTCACACTGCAATAGAGAAGGCTAATCTTTTCGCCTCTCTGTTTGCCTGCAACTCACGCCTGGACACCAGCTCTCAACAGCCACCATCAATACCTCGTTGTGAATCTTCAATGCCGGAGGTCTCGATTCACAACAAAGAGGTTCGAAGAGCACTACGGAGTCTTGACGTGAACAAAGCTAGTGGACCTGATGGCATACCTGCAAGGGTCCTGAAGGAATGTGGTTCTGAATTGTCTCCTGTACTTACACGCCTGTACCGTCTCTCTCTCAGGACGAATACCGTGCCGGCATCTTGGAAGCTTGCCAATGTTCAGCCAGTGCCTAAAAAGGGTAGTCGTGCCGACCCCTGTAATTATCGACCAATCGCCATCACTTCTGTACTCTGTAAGGTTATGGAGAGAGTGCTGAATAGTAAGCTGCTGACATATCTTGAAGCTAACGACCTGCTCAGTGATCGCCAATATGGATTTCGTCAGGGACGTTCAACCGGGGATCTTCTTGTATATGTCACGCACTACTGGGGTGAAGCCATCGAGAAACATGGCGAGGCTCTCGCCGTGTCACTCGACATATCAAAGGCCTTTGACAGGGTTTGGCATGCAAGTCTACTTGGCAAGCTTCCTAAATACGGCATCCCCTCCGGTCTTTGTAGCTGGATTTCAGATTTCCTGAATGAACGGTCAATTCGAGTAGTCATTGATGGCTGCTCCTCGGACCTCATGGCAATTGATGCCGGTGTTCCTCAGGGATCTGTTCTCTCTGCGACTCTTTTCCTGCTTCATATTAATGACTTACTTCTTCCAGGAGTAGTTGCATACGCAGATGACAGTACGGTCATGGAGAGATATTTGTCCGGCGCGGGGGCCGGTCGCGATGAGATTCGTTCTGAGAGGGAGGCAATGGTTGAGCGAATTGACTCAACCTTAAATCTTGTATCCCAATGGGGAGACAGGAATCTGGTTGATTTTAACGCCACCAAAACGCAGGCGTGTTTGTTCTCTGCAAAAAGGAGCCCTTTCGACTTGGCTCCAACTTTCCGAGGTGCATCCGTACCTGTGGCCAATGATCTTGAGCTTCTTGGCATGAGGTTGTGCTCAAATCTCAACTTCGGTTCTTCTATCGAGTCCAAGGCCCAAACAGCGGCCAAAAAGTTGGGCATCCTAAATAGAGTGAAGCGATACTTTACATCTGGACAGCTCCTCTCTTTATACAAGGCACAAGTCCGATCCTGCATGGAGTATTGCTGTCACCTTTGGGATGGCTCAGCAAAATACCAACTTGCTGCACTCGACTCGGTGGATCGCAGAGCTAGGAGGCTCATTGGCGATGATACACTAATAAGAACTAAGCTGCAGAGCCTGGCACATAGACGCAAAGTTGCCTGTCTGTGTGTATTCTATAAGATGTACTTCGGAGAGTGTGCTCGAGAGCTGCATGAGATCATACCGCCTTCCCCTTTCTTCTATCGGACATGCAGACGTACGGCTGGTTACCATCCTCACCTTGTCGATATCCCTCTAATTCGGACCAAGCGCTTTAAAACATCTTTTGTGATGCGCACTGCTAAGGATTGGAACTCCCTGCCGGCGTCTGAATTTCCGAGCTCATATAACCCAAATCTTTTCAAGGTTCGAGTGAATAGGCATCTTCTGGGTGAGCTCGCTCCATCTTCGGCCTCATCCTTCCTACATGGATAGATGCTGGTCAAGAGCAAACCCATCTATAATAAAAAAAAAAAAAAAAAAAAAATGTGTGATGTCCCAAAAAGTGTGACAATGTTCAACCCGTTTTTGCTGTTATGGTGTTTACATAATTTTAAGTATATTTAGTTAAGAAATAAAATTAATCGGTTATGCAGAAAGAAATGGTTTTGGTGGTGGTAATTTAATCACATTATATTCCATAGCTAATAAACCCTCTTTTAAAAATGGTACTAAGATATAAAAACTGTTTTTTATTTATTTAAGAGTTTGACTACAAACATATATACTTAGTTAAATAAAGCTATTCTGTTCGTACAAATTTTACGTGACTATTTCAGAGAGTCAAGACACTTTAACCTTTCTCAAGAGTCTCCCAAGGGGAAAGTTAAAAATTAATCGTACAATTCGAACTACTAAAGGAGATAGACCTTTTAAACTAAACTTTCCTCGAGAGTATCAAAGAAATTAGGAAAATATAAAGAATTGGAAAAAAAGCAAAACTGGAAAATAGAACTCTTGCCCATTTGATGTAGTACAATATAATCTAAACATATTATATAACTAGCTGAGCCCGCAACTTCTTAAACGTGGTATTCGGTATAGCGCGTAACTTTTTTGTTTGTATACCGATTGGAATGAAACAAACTCTAAATATTACCGGAAGCTTGCTACAATACATCAGTGGAAACCACATGAAAATCGGTTAAGCCGTTTCTGAGATTAGCGTGTACAAAGGCATAGTAGGAAAAATATAGGCTATATAACATCACTGTACGACAAATAATATTATATATAAGCAGTGTCCAGTACCGCGCGCCCCATGCGCACGCCGCCGTCGTATGAGCCGCAGCGAAGCGTTCAGCTATACTCCGGCCATTATAAGAGTGCTGTTCTGACAGGTGTCAATTCCATACATTTTCTGTATCGTTTATTCGGAAATGAACTTTATGCAATGGACATAAAGAAATGTCAAAAACGCATTCATATAATGACCGTACTATAGTATATAAATATCAGGTGTCGACGTTCGTTCATGCCGAGAAATAGATGGTATATACACATAGCCTTTGTAGACATAGACTTAAAGTCACATAATTCACACTTTCAATTATAAATATGAAAGTAACTCTGTCTGTCTGTTACCCTATCACGCCTAAACCGCTGAACCTATTATCATGAAATTTTGCATACACGTTGTCATCGATGCAGGAAAGGATATAGGGTACCTTTTATCCAGAAAAAGTGCTGTTCCCGAGGGATAATCTAACGCCTGGAAAAGCTATAATTGCAATAAAGATGTTAGGCGTTACAGGCGTTATTTTTTTATTTTTCAACGCGAGCGTAGCCCCGGAGACCGGCTAGTCTTATATAAACGTATATGACATCTAGACGGAGGTACCCGCTAATTCGCATGGATCGGATTCGCCTTCCACGAACTTCAACGAATATTTGAAAAACAATTGTTATCTATACTAATATTATACAGCTGAAGAGTTTGTTTGTTTGATCGCGCTAATCTCAGGAACCACTGGTTCGAATTGAAAAATTCTTTTACTTTTGAATAGTCCATTTATCGAGGAAGGCTATAGGCTATATAACATTATGCTACGATAAATAGTATTATATATAAGCAGTGTCCAGTACCGCGCGCCCCATGCGCACTCCGCCGCCGTATGGGCCGCAGCGAAGCGTAGTCGAGTTCAGCTAATGAGGGATAAATATGAATATATTATAAAATGAATAAAAGAAATGTTAATAATACTATAAGTAATTAATAATTAAATAACATCACTCAACTAAAAATACAACACAAAATCCCGTTACTTTAACAGCAGTGTTCTGTTACAATTGCGACCAGACCCGAGTGTCCAATTTGTAGTTCCCAACGGTGGAGCTTGAGCTTTCACAGGTTTTCTTTGTGCTTTGAATTCGCTTAGTTGCTTATACAAACCACTCATTATTCCCGGGGAATTGCTGGCTTCCATAGCAAAGTTATGATTTCAAGTTACAACACGCCAAGAAAACTGAAATTGGAATCAAACTCTTTGATAATGGCCGGCAACAACGCAATAGAACAGTATTTTATATACTTATGTATAAATGTGTTTAAGCTTTTATTAGCAAAGTAAGTCCGGTTTTATACCAACTTTGATAGTGACGTGGCACACGGTATCCCGTAGTCTGTCATTTGTGTAGAAATGTCACAATCTATTCTCCCTAATATGGACATGATCACTCCATCAAACCACAAAGTATCGTGTGATTTCTCTGGACTCTGACTCTGGTCTTCTCTAGAATATGACTGTAGATTAACGCTCTTACTTGTTTAAAATTAGTCATTATTCAATACAAGCTTTTCCCGCGATGTCGTTTGCATATCTGTATAATTTATAGCCCATATGTTACTCATGTATAAATCATATTAAGTACTCTAAAGTCTCATCAGAATTGGTTTAGTAATGAAATAGTAACAAACATCCATCCTTACGAACTTTCGCATTTATTATTTAGTAGGAAGTATAGTACTGAGAATCAGGCTATGTCTGATCAGGCCATGTCGCTTAGCAGGAGCAATTTGTGTATGCTATCTAGGGCGCTAACGGGGCACTGCCGCCTCAATAGGCACCTTAAAGTAATGGGGCTCACTAGTACGGGAGAGTGTCGCTTCTGCCATGAGGCAGAAGAAACACCAATGCATATCCTGTGCGAGTGTGGCCCTCTGATGCACAAGCGCAGTCACATCCTAGGAAGCCACACAATGGCTTGTGAAGATGTGAAGAATGCCTCTATCAAAAAAGTACTACAGTTCCTTAACGTGGTAGGTATAGGTAGAGAGCTTTAGTTCACGTGGCGATAAAATATTTCAGCAATGGACGACGTGATACTGGTACTCTAGCAGACAGAAATAGCCACTAAGACAAGATAAAGATAAAGATAAAGATAGTACTGAGAAGTAGGAAGTATAGTATTACCATTAAATCAATTTAAATTTGCGTGGAAAAAAAACATTTCAAAAATGCTATTTATTTTGAAATTAATGGGAAATTAATTTTGTGTTAATTCGTTTGGCAAATATCGTTGAAAGCTATTTTTAATAAGAAAGGGCGGCAGGTAGACTGACGATCTACTTGATGCCATCGTCACCTGTAAACACAAGAAATACCAGGATAGTGCGAATGCTTATCCGATCGAGTTAGGATAAAGGATAAGGAAGAATAGGAGAATGTCTACCCCTATGGAATCTCTTACACAATCATCTGCGCAACACTATAACATTTTTTTATTCTTCTATAAGTATCTGATTGTTGGAGTCACAAATATTGCCCACACTGTAGAACCCAAGGAGGCTTTGCCCTGGAGAAATAATTTGAATTTAGTATTCAGTCAAGAATAGTGCCCTTTCTTCTATCGGACATTCAGGCGTACGGCTGGTTACCATCCTTACCTTGTCGAAATCTCTATAATTCGGACCACCTCCTATGAAATCGATGGCATTAGACAATAAATTAACAATTAATACTGATATTGACAGAGTTCAAACAAAGTCAGCCCAAATGTTGGGATTTATTAAGCGTAACACTAAGCATTTTAAGTTGGTAAATTCTAAAATAATTTTATGCAACGCATTCTTATCCAGTAACCTGAAATATGCAAATTCCATTCTGGAGTCCACTGTGCGCGGTGCATTCAGAGCTCATAGAGGACATACACGTTCATTTACTAGGCATCTGGCATTTTTATCTAGAAAAATTTCTCATAGGGAAACCTATGCCAACCGTCTATCCTTTTTAGGGTTCCGTACGTCCGAATAAAAAAACGGAACCCTTATAGGATCACTCGTGTTTCCGTCCGTCACAGTCAATTATCTCCGAATCTACTAGACCGATTAAGTTGAAATTTGGTACACATATCAATTTCTGTGACCCAAACGCAGAGGTGTGACGTGAATAGATGAAATCTGTATATGGGAGGTCATTTTTGGGGGGAAGGTGAAAAATTTAAAAAAAAATTTTGAAAACGGCATCGCGTGACATATCAAATGGAAAGTTTTGTTGTGAAGATCTCAAATGTATTTTTTTTGTAATTTTAAAATAAATAGTTTCCAAGTTATTCAAGAAAATAGACGAAAATTTAACATTCCCCCCCTATCTCCGAAACTACTGAACCTAAAATTTTGAAAAAAAATATATATAGTGTCTTGTATTGTATAATAGATACACAATTGATTCTTTAGACTTCTTTATTATATAGTACCAGTATAAGTTGACTTGTAATTTACATGCTCGATAGATTAGTACATACATTGAAACCGAATGGCGCCAAGTCGGGGTTCACACCCCGGACGCAGTGTTGCCATAGTTAGCTATCCCTGACATCTCCCCTTTTATAAAACTTAATATAATAAAACTTATTCTATACACATTCAAGAAATATATAGCTATCCCTGACATCTCCCCTTTCATAAAATTTAATATACTAAAATTATTACACTATATATACTAAAAACTTATATACTATTATAGCTTATATACTAAAAACTTATATACTATTATAACTTATATACTAAAAACTATACACATTCAAGAAATAACGTTGACATATAGCTTTCCGTTATTCCTATCTTCCTTCACGAAATGACATAATGACAGTTGACAGTGACAATATAAACAAACAGTCAAACAATAAACCTTAGCAGTAAACATTACATAATATTTAGTTTTATCTACAAATACCAAAATTAGATTAACCCAGAACTATCCAAGTTATCAAGTGTGAAGTTGTTTTTATTAATCATAACCATACCGTTTTGTACTTTTTATTTCACGACCGAAACTAGAATATTTATTATCTATTTGAGTTGGACTAATAATAGTGGCATTGTTAGTGTTTGTAGACCAGTTTTGTTCTGACTGCAGCTTCAAAGGGGACTTTATAGGGGTTATATGTTGCCTATTCCTACGGAAAGAACCTTCAGGACTTTTTACTATGTAACTACGGGGTTCTGGACCTACTTGTGTTACAACTGCTGGAGACCAACTAGCTAAAGGTTGTTTCTTAAATAAGATTTTATCACCTAGTGACAATGGTTTCATGTCTTTGCTATTTCTATTATAATAAAACTTATTTTTATCTTTTTTTTCTTGTATTTTTATTTTTAATTCTTTAAAATTACATACCCTAGGTTTTAACTCTTTGTCTAAAATAGGTAATTTAGTTCTTAGCTTCCTTGAAAAACATAGCTGAGCTGGTGAGCAAAAATCATCTTTGGGAGTATTTCTATACTGTAATATAGCTAAATATGGGTCAGTTTTGTCAATGGCACATTTTCTTAGTATATTCTTAATAGTACCTATAGATCTTTCGACTAATCCGTTTGAACGGCTTAAGTATGGGCTTGATGTTACATGCTTTATATCCCAATCGTTACAGAATATATCAAAATCTTGACTATTAAATGGGGGACCATTATCGGAAATCAATATATTAGGAATGCCATGCCTAGAAAATATTGACTTTAAATGTGTTATTACAATTTTACTATTTGAACTATTATTATGCAACAAAGCTAATTCAACAAATTTTGAAAAGTAGTCAGTTACAATTAGATATTTTTGTTGATTCAATTCGAACAAATCGACACCTACCTTGTAAAATGGAATTAATTTATAATCATGAGGCATTAGACTCTCTTTTGTGTTACTTCGCCGATATGTTAAGCAAATGACACAATTGTTAATGTACTTTTCTATACTTGAATTTATGTTAGGCCAAAATATAGATTGTTTAGCCAAACTTTTGCAACTTTGAATTCCTTGGTGGCCTTCATGTAGTATTTTTAAGTAGTCTAATCGCAACGATTCTGGAATAATTATAGAATTTGACTTGAATAATACATTATCAACAACATAAATTTCTTGCCTGAATTGGAAATAGGGTTTAACGGAATCGATAACCTGTCTCTTATGTTCGGGCCATCCGTTTAGACAATACCTAATTATGGTTTGTAATGACTCATCTTTAAGGGTATTTTCTCTAATTTTATTTAATTTATCCTCAGCAATTGACAAATCTGACAGAACTAAGTTGATATGGAGATCCATTTCTTCATCTAGATCCATTAATACGTTTTCAGCTAAGGCAGAACGTGACAATGTGTCTGCTATGTAAAGGTATTTACCAGGTTTGTATGTAACAATTAATTCATATGGTTGCAAACGTAGCATAATCCTTTGAAGTCTAGGGGGTATGCTATGTAAAGGTTTTTTAAATAAAGTTACTATTGGTTTATGATCAGTTTCAACAAATACTCTCCTGCCATAGACGTATTGGTGAAATTTTGTACATCCGAACAGAACGGCTAGCAGTTCTTTTTCTATTTGTGAGTATGATTGTTGGCATTTGTTCAGTGATGCAGAGGCATATGCAATGGGTTGGTTATTGTGAGAGATGACTGCCCCCATAGCGTCCTTAGATGCATCGACTGACAAATTCAAATTTTTATTGGCATCATAATATGTGAGAACAGGAGCTGTGGAAATGATTTTTTTAAGATTTTCAAACTCTCTATCATGCTGTTCGGTCCAGCACCACATGACATTTTTAGACAATAAAGACCTAAGACAACTTGATTCATGTGACAGGTTTTTAATAAACGGACTAAGATAATTAATCATTCCTAGGAATCTTTGTAACTCAGTGATATTAACTGGTTTTGACATTTGGCAAATAGCTTTAACTTTTGACTCATCTACTTTTATTCCATCTTTCCCAATAATATGCCCCAAATACTTAACCTCTTTTTGACAAAATTGTGACTTTTCTTTATTAAACTTTAAGTTAATTTCTCGTGCCCTCATTAATAGTTTTTCAAGACGATCGTCATGTTCTTTCTTTGTGCTACCATAAACCAGGAAATCGTCCATCATGATCCTCACTCCTTCTAGGTCCTTAAACTGATTAGTCATTTCTCGATGAAATATTTCCGGGGCTGAAGCTACCCCGAAAGGAAGTCTGAGGAAACGATATCTGCCATGTGGTGTTATAAAAGTACATAGCTTAGAGGAATGTTCATTAAGTTTCAACATATAAAATCCTTTATTTGCATCTAACGTACTAAAGTATTCAGAGCCTATTAACTCGGACTTTATTTCATCTAATGTGGGGAAGGGATAATGAGAACGCATAATGGATTGGTTCAATTTACTGGGGTCTATACACAATCTAATTTGACCATTTTTCCTAGAGGTGATAACGATAGGACTTACCCATTCTGTGGGCTCTTCAACTTTAGTAATAATATTATTATCTTCCAAATATTGTAACTCTTTCTTTAAAGGTTTGACCAGCTGAAACGGTATTCGTCGACAAGCGGAGATATGGGGTACTGCATCAGGTTTTAGTTGTAAATTACACTCAAAGTCTTTAATGCATCCTATACCGCTGAACAAATCATCATACTTTTCTAATAGATTCGACTGTGTTAAGTTTTCTTCATTAAACTTAACTGTATTTATTTTTTTCAACAGCTTTAATTTTTGACAGGCATCTCGGCCAAGAATATTTTGACAATCAAGATCTATGACATGAAAGCAGATGTTGAAACTTTGTTGATTGTGATTGACATTTATTTCACATTGACCCACTGTCGGAATCACTTCCCCGCTGAAAGATGACAACTTTTGTTTACTTGGTTGCAAATAATCATGTGATAAGTTTAGTTTATTAAATGTTGATAAGGACAACACATTGGTGTCGGCACCAGAGTCCAACAAAAAATTAACATTTCGATTATTAATGCTTAAGTTTGCATTCCAAGATTTCTTGATGATATTAATGTATGTAAGTGTGCCAATGTACAGAGAATCAGACAATTTATTTACCTGTTTTATTAAATTAACATTATTTGTTTTATTCCTGCACATTGAGGCATAGTGGTTCTTCTTGCCGCAGCTCCTACACTGGACTCCTACGGCAGGACATCTGTATTGGTGTAATTGACCACATCTTCCACAGTTGTTGATTGGTGTTGGTGATTGTAACAACCTGCAACTTGGTGGCCCGTGCTACACTGGGAATTTATGCTCGATAACGATGATCCACAATTCGAAATAGGCAATAACAATACAATGCACGTACGTACCTTGGACTGCCACTTGCACTCGATGATCTCCACCCGGTACAGGAATTTCTTGGTGTTAAAATGGTAGTTCGCGCGCGCGGCAAGTTTTCCACCGTTTTTATTGCGATGGCAGATGCGACACTGTCTTCCCGGGAACGACGCGCACGACAACCGGTCAAAGCTGTCATTGTCACTGCGCTAATGCGACTGTCAATCATCGTTCATCGGTGGCGCAAAATTTGAAACTGGACGAGAGTCCGTTACGGTAACGGAACATCCCGCCCACCAAAATGCCTATGGCATTTTCTGGTTAAAAATAATAATAATAATAAAAAAAAAACGAAAAGATAGAAACAAAGAAAAACGGTAAAAAAAAAAAAAAATTAAAAAACGATAATAATGATAAGAAGTATGACTTAACGATACGTAACTTAAACTTAAACAAAAATACAATTAATGAAAGAAGGAACTGATTTAACTTAGTCCTCTATTGGTAGAGGGCACAATTTAACTAAGGGTCGTTGCATTTGATCACTGGTTGCTGTTTTTAGAACTGCGATCCGAGTCACTCCATCACCACCAGGGATAAGTTTTATCACACGACCGATAGGCCAATACAGGGGAGCACGATTTTCGTCTTTGATGATTACCATCGACCCTAGGTGTAATGGTTTGGAATCCTTAGTCCATTTGGCGCGTTGTGTGAGTGAGTTCAAGTATTCACGTTTCCATCGGGACCAAAAATTCTGATGAAACGCCTGTAACAGCTGCCACCGACTTAGCCGATTTTTATTAATAGTTGTGAGATCCTCGTCGGGGACAGCCGTTAGAGGTTCTAATGTCAAAAAATGTCCAGGTGTTAAGACTGACAGGTCGTTGGGATCAGAACTGATCGGACATAAAGGTCTCGAATTTAGGACAGCTTCGATTTGAATAAAAAGCGTTGTAAGCTCTTCAAAGGTTAAGACTTGATTGCCAACGACGCGATACAAATGAGACTTCGCTGTTTTGATTTGTATCTCCCATATCCCTCCAAAGTGCGGCGCTGAAGGTGGGTTAAATTTGAATTCAATTTTCTCGGCGTGAGAGGCTTGGTTCATAAGAGATAACAGTTGGTTTCGAGCGCCGATGAAATTTGTTCCACGATCAGCGTGAATAACATTACATCGACCCCGGCGTCCAACGAAACGGCGGACAGCAGCGATGAACCCGTCCGCCGATAACGTAGAAACGACCTCCAGATGGACCGCTTTAGTAGCTAGGCAAACAAATAGGCATAAATATGCCTTGTCGATTTTTGCACCACGGTGTTGACCCAGTTTGATGCGAAACGGTCCACCGAAATCAACGCCCACAATCGAAAACGCCTTCACTTGGTTGACACGGTAAGTCGGTAATTCGCTCATAAAAGGCTGCAACGGCTGAGGATTTGTCCGATAGCATTGTACGCATTTAGATAGAGTACGACGAACAGCGCGTTTGGCAGAAATAATCCAAAATTGTTGCAGCAATAGAAAGTGCGTAGTGTTTATGCCCGGATGGCAATAATGACGATGGATGAAATCAATAACTAATCCTGTAAGTCGATGGTCAGACGGTAAGAAGGCAGGATGCTTTTGCTCGTATTCAAGACCCGATCGTGAAATCCTGCCGCCCACCCGAAGTATGCCCTTATCATCCAAGAAAGGATTGAGTTTACGAAGTGGTTTAAGTACTGGCTTGTTGGCTTTGATGTTAGAAACTGCTTCCGCGAATGCTTTGCTCTGTACATGCTTTACAATGTGCATTAACGTATCGTGTCGCTCAACATTATTGAGAAACTTGTTGCGATTAGCACGAAGTGGATTTCGAGAATTGTTGATAAAGCGATTGATGTACGTCAGAACATTAATAATTTTCCGTAATGAAGAGTAACGATTTAGCAAGTCATCCACGACGCTGTCCCCATGTTCATCAACCTGTACCTGCTCAGTAACTAATGCAACCGCTCTGCGTGTCTCCGCCTGAACTATTGCTTCGTCTTCGGGAGATGTTGTTCCTCGATTGGTAGGCCAGGTGTCCTTATCTTCAGATAGCCAATGAGGCCCTGCCCACCATAGTGGATTGTGAAGGATCTCACCCGGAAATTGCCCTCGTGAACATATGTCTGCCGGATTGTCACCCGATGAGATGTGATGCCAGCATTCAGTGGGAACGATATCTTGTATGTGACTGACGCGATTAGCGACAAATGTTGCCCATCGGGCGGAAGGGGAACGTATCCACGATAAAACAACTGTCGAGTCCGACCAGAAGTAGATCGCATTAAACGAAATACGAGTGAGGTACGTGTCTCGAACGAACAGGTACAAGTCCGATAGCAGAACAGCAGCGCAGAGTTCTAAACGTGGTAGTGATATACGTTTCAATGGTGCTACTCTTGCCTTTGAGCACACAAAAAAAACATGAATCTGACCATCCATATCAGTTACGCGCAAGTAAATAACAGCACCATATGCGATCTCGGAACTGTCGGCAAAACCATGCAGTTCGTATGATTGAACACTTTTACGAGTCAGTTTACGCGGGATTCGTAATTGCGATAATTGTGACAATTGAGTTCGGTGGGCATTCCATGTGCGCACGATCTCGTCCGGTGGAGTTTGGTCCCAACTAACACCGAGTGCCCAAAGTTTCTGAATGAGATATTTTGCTTGGACAGTTATCGGGGACAAGAAACCGAGAGGGTCGAATATCCTCGCGAGTTCACTTAAGATGGATCGCTTTGTGCAATTTTGATCTAATGATTTAATTTCGAAAAGGAATGCGTCGGACACTGGGTCCCATTTTAAACCGAGAACCTTCAAGATTGCCGGGTCTGAATCGTCAAGGGAGACAGAACCGGTTAAACAGTCTTCTGCGGCAAGATCAGACAAAAGTTCAGAATTGTTACTGACCCATTTTCTAAGATTGAAGCCTCCCCGATTGAAAAGAGCGATGACTTGTGACTTCGCTATTTGTGCGTTTTCTAATGAATCACTTCCTGTGACTAAGTCGTCGATATAAACGTCCGATAATATGATGCGTTTTGCGATTGGATAGGACTCTCCTTCATCTTCAGCGAGTTGTTGTAATGACCGACAAGCGAGAAAAGGGGATGAAGCCACACCATACGTCACCGTATTAAGGCGATACTCCTGAAGAGCCTCGTGCGGTGAGGATCTCCAAAAGATACGTTGATAATCGCGATGATCTGGAGAAATTAAAATTTGTCGGTACATTTGACGGACGTCAGCCATGAAAACGATGTTATGTTCCCGAAATCGCAGAAGGATTTCAACGATATTGGGTTGCAATTTCGGGCCGATCAGTTGAGTGTCGTTTAACGAGCGCAAATTAAAATCTTTGGCGGACGCGTCAAACACAACGCGCAGGCGGGTAGTGGCAGATTCAGGACGTAAAACACAGTGGTGAGGAATGTAGTATTTTCCCCTTTCCATTTCATCGCTGGGTACTAATGACATATGTCCAGTTTTGATGTAATCGGCCATGAAATCTGCATACTGAGTGGACAAGACTGGGTCGCGCGATAGGCGACGTTCTATTGCGTGAAATCGCCGAAGGGCAACTTCACGCGATCCAATGAACTCAAACTCTGAATCCTCTTTAAAAGGTAAACGCAATATATATCGTCCACTGTTATCACGTGAGTGATCAGAAATAAATTTCTGCTCACATAATAATTCGTCTGGATTTAACAATCGAGCTTTAGGTAAAGACTCTAGATCCCAAAAATGTTTCACTAGTGAGTTTAAATCCGTGTCAGTTTCTGATGCTTTCAACAACGTGGTCGATGCTAATCGCGTTTTGCCCACAAGAAGCCAACCGAAAGTTGACTTAAAGGCAGTGGGTTGATTTAAGCGTCCCTTTATTTGTTCGCCCAGCAAAGACTCGGCAAATATATCTGCGGCAAACAAAAGGTCAATCGGTCCGGGAATATCGAAACCAGGATCCGCTAATGGCAATTCTGCGATATGTGTCCATCCTGATGTGTTCAGATTTGCGATAGGTTGATCCCCACATATTTTTGATAACACGTGCAAGTCCAACTCGAAGGACGCTCCGTCATTAGTAACGATACTACAAGTAACATCTCCCACGACGGGAGCGTCCGCCCCACCAAGTCCACTAATACGTGCAGCTGTCTGTGTACATTTGATTTTTAACCGGTTAACTGCTGATTCGGTAATAAAGTTGCTCTGGCTACCGGTGTCAAACAACGCACGAAAGGATTGCACACTTCCTAACGCGTCTCTAACCTGCACGATCGCTGTAGCTAGCAGTATAGTTGTGTTCGATAGTGACCTTGAGACTAAAGCCGATACGGTTTCGCGAGGTTCAGCTGATATATGGCGGTGGAGCAATGAGTGGTGCTTAAGCTTACAGGTGCGGCAAGAGAAGATGCTATTGCAGTTCTTCAACTGGTGTGAAGATTTTAAGCAGTTAAAGCACCAGTTTCTGTCAGTTGCAATTTTCATGCGTTCGTCAATTGATTTTTTCAGAAATTCTGGACATGAAGAAATACTATGCGATTTGTCACAAAAGGAGCAAGTAACAAGACGTGTCGCGTTTATTGATCTACTCACTTCGGCTGGACTCTCATCTGATGCTATGAGAGTATGCGACATAGGTACGCGCTTGGATTGCGCGGATTGAAAAGAAATCTTTGGTGAAGGTTTGTTTTGTTTAACCTGTTCGGTAAAATGTGTGTCGCGTACTAGCGCCTCGCATTTAGAATGTAGAAATTCTTTAAGTTGTGCATATGAGGGTAGTTCGGTGTTTGAATGCTTCTCTTCAAAATCACGGCGTATGATTGTGTCTAATTTCGATAAAATATGATACACCAACACGAAGTCCCAATGATCAACCGGCAGACTAACCGATTTTAAAATGCATAAGTTTTCTTCGAAAAGGTCAAGTGATTTTCGGAACGCGTAAGCATCCTTGAGGTTGAAGTTCATATTTAGAATTTCCCTCCAGCACGTGAAAGCTAATTCTCGCTTACATTTATAGCGCGCGATAAGCGCAGCATATGCGTCGCCGTAATGCTCGCTGCTCAGTGGGAATGGTTTTACTACCGTCAATGCATCACCGCTGAGAGAAGAAATCAAGTAATGAAACTTCTCGGTGTCGCTAAGCGAAGAGGCGGTATGTATCAATGCGTTAAAAGTATCGATATATTCGGGAAAACGTTTAAGGTCTCCATCGAAAGTGGGGAGCTGTATTTTCGGTAACCGAACATTCGACAATGAACTACACTGCGAGTGAGACGAGCAAGATTCACTTTTGGTTAAACTACGATAAATTGATATAACCTTGTAATACATTTCGTCAAAACGTTCCTGCATGTCAGAATCATCGTGTTCCGGGTCACCTAGAATCTCCAGAATCGCGAGGTGAGCGTCTTCGAAATTAGAAGCCATTTTCTTAATTTCTTGATGATATGAGAAGAACATGTCCTGTTGAGAGCGGTCATTGACAACTGAGACGCCGACCTCTAATGCCTTACACATTCTCTTATAAGCGATTGTACGTTGCCTACGCAATGACGGTAGGTTCTGTTCAGTGTATTCTACGTCCTGAGACTTCGATCGCGACTTTTTGAGAAGGCTCGATTTGCGAGTGGAATGCCGTTTTAAAAGAGACATTTTTGCAAAGTATTATACTTTGAGATTATGCTTTGTTGACCTAAACGATAAAGTAATAATTGTACTTGTTCGATTTGTAAAATAGGGAAACGTAAACAAAAAAAAAAGAATCAGTCGCTAAGTTTAGGTACCACACAAGTTTTGTTTCACTTTGTACGAAAAGGTATGCGAATTACGGATAAACTTGTTAGATGAACTGTACGCAAAGTAATGAAATAGTTAGCATGTACAGCGCTCCCCACAAGTTTTCCGCAAATTGTATGAAAATGTTCGTTGGTACGTCTGAACTTATGAGGTGAACTGTACACTCCACAATGAATGTCGAGAACAACGACCACAGAAAAATAGACTTTATTTCTTGAGTAATTAGGTTGATGTGATGGATGTAAGTCGATTCAAACGTTGAATGACGAATAAATTGGAGTGATTCGAACGTACAACCTACCCCCCGCTACTTTTTTTCAAAGCAAAATTATAACGTAAATTTTTATTTTTACGTAATTTACGATACATATGCGCTGATAAGTAATATGTTGTTACGATATGATAATTGATATAATGAATTAAAAAAATTGAATCACTGCAAGCCGATTAGAAAATAAACATCGATATGTTGAGATGATTGTTTATTTGTTCCTACAGTAATTCAATACTTTTACGTTGAATACGATGAAATCCCTGTTCGGTATGATTCAATCTATGTAGGTACCATCGATAGGTGGGTAATTAGGCTAGAATGGAGTAACTCAGATCACAAGAACGGGAAATTGTTGAGTTGAAGGACCCGAGTCACGACGATACGATTAACCAGAAATACCATACACAAGTTGATCGGTGAAATAGGTGGATATCCCGGGTTTCGGCACCAAATAATGTAACAACCTGCAACTTGGTGGCCCGTGCTACACTGGGAATTTATGCTCGATAACGATGATCCACAATTCGGCATAGGCAATAACAATACAATGCACGTACGTACCTTGGACTGCCACTTGCACTCGATGATCTCCACCCGGTACAGGAATTTCTTGGTGTTAAAATGGTAGTTCGCGCGCGCGGCAAGTTTTCCACCGTTTTTATTGCGATGGCAGATGCGGCACTGTCTTCCCGGGAACGACGCGCACGACAACCGGTCAAAGCTGTCATTGTCACTGCGCTAATGCGACTGTCAATCATCGTTCATCGGTGGCGCAAAATTTGAAACTGGACGAGAGTCCGTTACGGTAACGGAACAGTGATCTATAAGGCTGATGCTTATTTTGGACATTTTTATGAAACCTGGAAGGAGACCTGGGACTACGACTTTTAATTTGGTTCATGATGAGATCTTCAGAGTCTTTCGGATCACCCGAGAGGATGATTGAGTTCTTTTTTGTTTCTAAACTACATTTTGCAATATTCACAGCCTCTGACAATGTTTTAGGAGTTCTGTCCAGTAACTTCTCACGAATATAAGCGTTGCTTGAATGCAAGTTCCATGAAAATATGTCTTTTAGAATATCTTCCCTTTTAGTTCCAAAATCACATTGAAAACTTATGTTTATAAGGTCTGTAGCATAGGAATCAATATCTTCATCCAACTGTTGTCTTCTATTGAATAATTTATGTCTTTCCATGCTCACATTTATTCTTGGTAGAAAGTAATCTTCAAACTTTTTTGTTAATTGTGCAAATGTTACAGAATCTATGTCTAAATCGAAAGAATAAAATATATTTAAAGCTTCTGTTCCAATGTGGTGCAACATGATTGCTACTTTCCGTTTTTCCGATTCACCCTCCAAATTGTTTGCTCTCATGAAAATTTTTAATTTGGTGAGCCAATTTTTGAAATTTAATGGCATGTTGTTGCCTCGAAGGGACAATGCATCGACTCCAGACGACATATAATAGTTAGCATTTGTATTTTCTGACTCCTTTGTTTGGGACATATTGGTAAAAAAAAAAATTTTTACTTCGACTTTTCGACTTACGTAGAAATATTTTGTTTCCGACTTTTCTTTTTTCTTCTGACACCATGTCTTGTATTGTATAATAGATACACAATTGATTCTTTAGACTTCTTTATTATATAGTACCAGTATAAGTTGACTTGTAATTTACATGCTCGATAGATTAGTACATACATTGAAACCGAATGGCGCCAAGTCGGGGTTCACACACCGGACGCAGTGTTGCCATAGTTAGCTATCCCTGACATATAGAAATTAGTTTTCTACTCATAGATTATAGAAAAACCTATAAGAAGTCCATAATATCAAAATAACATGGTAAATCACTCATTATTGTGCGGATAGGTAACATCGTGCGGAACCCTCTTCACGCGAGTTCAACTCGCACTTGATGTTTTATTTATAATTCTAACACTGCGCGATAGACGGAAGATCAAAAACTGTGTAACATTATTACATAATTTGATAAAAGGTAGGGTGGATTGTCCTTCTTTGTTAGAGAAATTAAATCTTAATGTAACCCGAAGTTACCGGCGCAAGAGGTTGAAGAAGTCCTTCAAAAACTGGACTGTCGGAACGAATATCGGTTGATCTTAGAGTATACATAAGCAATGCTTGCTTCCTTGCTTATGTATACTCTAAGCGGTTGATATTCCCAAATAGTTCGAATGTGCCAACAATATAAGAACTAAACAACCTCATTAAGGACTTGGACTTTTTTGGCGACATCCTCAAAACTTTTAAGACAAAATTTCATGCTTTTTTTTCAAAGTGAATGATACAATGATTTATAATTGTAATTTCATTTCGTTTTCTCTCTTAATTCTTTAGTGTATATTATAGTTTTAAGCTTTTTATATTATTTGATTTGAATTTCTATGTATGCATCTATGTAACTGTTCGTTGTTTGTGTTGAGTATTCCTATATAATAGGGGATCGGACAAATTTTCAGAAAGTGTTTTAAATTAATCTTCATGGATATTTATTCCCATAAAAAATACTATTTTATTTATTTATAGCCTTTTAGGTACTCAAAATCATGTTTTAATATTGTTTGTTTGAAAATGCCGCCAAAACGCCACGATAGTTCATCTGAGAGCGCGTAACGTCATTTGTGGTCACATCATAACAAAACAGCTGCATTGGCATAAGAAAATGATTGCCCACAAATAACGTCACGCACTGTGATTGGTGTTTCAGTATAGATTAAAAATATTGTAAATAATAAAATTTTATTTCTTCATTTAAAAATATTTAAATGAATTATATTAAATTATTATTCGATAAATAATCGTAAAAAATTATAATTATATTTTCTTTCTAAGTACATTTTAGATTTTAATCTGATTACTGTCCGATCCCCTATTGTTCCAGATACCTACCAGCTGTCATAATCTGCCAATGATATGTTGTGTAATTTAAGTATATGTGCCGTTGGCGTCTCTAAATAATATGAATGAATAAATAAAAGTGATTTAAAACATCTTTTATAATGTGCACTGCCTAAGGATTGGAACTCCCTGCCAGCGTCTGTATTTCCGAGCACATACAACCCAAATTTTTACAAAATTCGAGTGACCTTCTGGGTGAGCTCACTCCATCGTCGTCCTTATCTTTCTTACACGGCTTGATGCTGGCCAAGAGCAAACCCATCTTTAAAAAAAATAAAAATCAATAAGGACAATTTTAAAATTGACTGTTTGTTCCAATCGCAAAACATAGCGAATATATTGAAAACAACAGTAATCATATTTATATGTTGTAGCTTAATAGATTTATACTAGGAAGTGTCTAGTTAGTGCTCGTCTTGGCAACACTTACAGATGGATTAAAACACAAAAGCAAAAGTGCTTTTTAAATTATAACTGAAACCATTCTGAAAAACGCAGTTATAAATTGAGCAGTCCGTTTGGCGGCACTAGTCGATCCCCTTATTTGTATAAACCATCGTGAAATAACTGCATGTGTACTGTTACTTGAGTTATTAGTAATATCAGAGCCCACTTTCCTATCCAACTCTTATGGCGTTGCTACTGTTTGCCAACCTTTAAGGACGTCATTACATTTTTGACGCGCTCGAATTCAGCTAACTGCGCCAGCACACTACAGCAAAGTGCCCACACACACATTGAAGCCGCACGGTGTACTTTGGAACTTTGTCATTCTAATTATTTAGAAAAAAAGGCGATACACCCATGCTTTCATGAAATGAAAAAGTAATTTATTTGAGTTCAAAATAATAAGCTAGACGTATAGAAGACTGTATAAGCTACAATTTCTTATTATTCTCATGTTAAAATATGCAGCGGATTTAGCTATTTATGTACCTATCCAGACACCATTTTTCGATATTTTTAGCGATTCTTGCGATGGTAAAAATGTATTTATGTGAAAATATTGTATTGGGCTGCCCAGTTTTTATTAGCTATCTTTAGAGATGAATACATTACCTTTTATTTTATACCATGGTATCTCTACAGTTGCTTCCTGGATATATAAATGGTACCGAAAAACCATTGATATTTGTGAATACGTCCTTAAGTTAAAGACAAATATAAAGATTACACACATTCAAGTTATTACGAGCATTGAGTACGTTTAGAGGAGAGGATATCAGATATGAAAACATTGTATTGACTATAAAAGCAATTTGAAAACATTTTTCCGACTGCACGTACAATTTCCGAAGTCGGCTCCAAACAACAGTAAAACGGCTCGGCTGTGTGTTAAACTTAATTTATCCAGTTTATAGCACTTTTGGGAATTGTAGATTCGCGTGGTAGTTGTAGTTGTGAATTGTTTTCAACGAAATTAGTTTTTGATGGGTTTCATAGTCAAAGTCATTTCATTAACTGTTGCGAACCGAACTACGTTAAACGGTAGTTTTAATGGGGATTTTATTTGAGATTTAATTCTAAAATATGTAATGTAAAGTACCAATAAAATCAAAGGTGCGTGAAACCGTATTTTTTTAAAAGTTTTTTTTATTGACCACGAGAGAATACTATGATACCTAGGACACCTATTACGGGGACAGAACTATAAAGAAGCGCTTGGCGTACTTTTTTAATAGCTTATCTGAGGACATTGTAAATTAAAAGCGGAAATCTGTGTTCAGAAAGAAATTAATGAAGTATTGCTTGGATTAATGAAATGTTACTTGGATGATGATATTTAGATCACTTGGATTGCGTAGATTCTTGTATAACATGCAAGCTTAGAATTAGGTTACATGTCGTAATTATATATGCGAGATCATTTGATCTCACAGTACAATTTTATGGGACTTTTGATTTTGAGTTTTTATTCTTTGTTTAGTAAATAAACAAATAATGAATAAATAAAAATATTAACTTAAAGTAAATTAAAGTGAAGGTAAATGTTTCACTCTACCTGCCCGAGATGATTTAGGCTAAGCTAGTTAAGCATCTTCGTCAACATTTGAATTAAATCAAATAATTTCAAGTCCAACTACATCTTCTTGTGAAACTAATACAAATAATACATACTAATACAAGTGAGGACTATATTCATGAATGTTTAGCGCCTGGTACGCATGAATTGGCCGTCGACCCAAGCAGGTATGCACACACTCACAGTGTGTACGAACACTACTTTATCCCGTGTCTATTATTTATGAGAAAATAAGTAACGTCTGGGGGCCCTGGGATCTTGGACTATACGTATTTCTCAGTATTTTATTATAAAACCGAGATGAATGTTTTGAAGTATGAAAATTCTACTTTCGAAATCGTTTTTATAAATTGCAATCGGACCATACCTGTCGCATTGAGGCCTGCTGGAAAATTGCACAGTAAAAAATTCAAAAGACCACAGATCGAAAACTATGCATCGGACAGTGCCTGCTTTTTGCACATATAAAGCTTATAATATTAATTTTAATAGTGGTCGGGGGATTCTCGCTACAACTCAAAAAATAACCGAGCTATGATTTTTTTAAAAACTGCATTTTGGTTGGTTTTTTCCTATATTCGTTCTACATTCTTCGTGTTTACATTCTCTACAATTTCCGAGCTAATACAATAAAGGTATTTCGGAGCTCATACAACCTAAATCTTTTCAAGGTTCGAGTGAATAGGCATCTTCTGGGTCAGCTCGCTCCATCGTCGGTCTCATCCTTCCTACATTGATAGATGTTGGTCAAGAGCAAACCCATCTTTAATAAAAATAAAAAAAATCTCTCTTGACACCATCACGACTACCCTTAATTTTATAAGTAAAAAATTATATTATAATCTATATCTTTTATATCTATATTTATAGATATTATAAAATGAAGTCGCTGTCCGCCTAGATACGGTTTTTAAGCTGTCGGATATAATTATTTCATTTAGTTGTTTTTACAAATTTGTGTTCATTTAATAAGTTGAATTTGACGAGAGAAAATGTTTGCTCTATGATTTATTATGACTTCCGTTGCGATCTTAATTAACAAGAAAGTTATGATAGACTTCGATTGACATTTTATGACGAAGCCCCATCCCCTGCCACTGTTTATAACTGGTTCAGTAAGTTTAAACTTGGTCGTAGCAATCTCAGTGATGATTTTCGTAAAGGAAGTCCATCTACGGCGACAAATGATTGAAACAGATAAAAGAGTGATATAAAATTCGGTCAAGTTTAGGTATTCGCATGAGTCAGGTGCATAAACTCTTAGATGAACATCTTGGCGTGAGGAAGCTTTGCGCTAGATGGATACCCCATAATTTGACAGAAAATCAAAAACGCCATCGCTTAGGTTGGTGCCGCGAATTGATTGAAAAATATAAAGGAGGTGAGTCAAATGCTGTATTTGATATCGTCGCAGGAGATGAAACCTGGATATATTGTTACGAACGCGAAACCAAAAGTTAATCTGCACACTAAGTGTTCAATCTGCACAAAAGAAAGAAAAAAAAAATGATGGCCTCATTCTTTGAACGGACGGGACATTTTGTAATCATTGCGTTAGAGGATCAAGGCATCGTTACTGCAGGCTGGTATATTAGTAATTGTTTGCCAATTGTCTTGGAAAATGTTCGACAGAAGCGCTCAAGAATTAGGGTCCTCCTTCACCACTTTAATGCTCCAGCCCACTCCGCCAGACTAACAATCGAATATTTGACTATGGAAGGTGTTGTGGAATTAGTGGAGCATCCTTCTTATAATCCCTTGGCAACTTATTATTTCTATTTATTCCCAAAAATAAAAGACAAACTTAGAGGAATTCGCCTTATGAGCCTGAAGATGCAGTGAAAGTGCATCTTCAGGCTCAGTGTGAAGAAGAAGTGCATCTTCTTTCATTCGAAAACGTAATGAAAGAGACCCCTAAAGAAGAATGGGCCCACTGCTTCAGTCAGTGGTTCCATCCCATGAGACGGTGCTTACAAAGGAATAGAGACTTCTCCGAAAAACAATACAAACAGCTTGGCTACATTATTTAGTTTTCGAATTTCCAAATACTTTCAGTGTTTCCCTCGTACTTCTTGTCCTAGTTAACTATTTGTGGGCAAAATAAACATAGTGTGCGAATTCTGAGAAACCGTAAACAAGTCGTTATGAAGGTTGTTAAACCCTGACAAAATTCTTAGTGTCACTATCATCACTCGAAAGTATAATTTGGCTAATATAAACAAAGTTAAAGTGTAATTCTATTTGTAATTATGAATTAACGGGGGATTTCACATTTCAGTACAAATAAATTGTAAGAAGCTTTTCTTTTTTAATAAGTTCTAGGTGACCCGACGTACGTCATTCTATCAGAATGGGAAAATAGAAAAATTGTGTTTTTACGTTTTTCGGACCACTTTTCCATTTTTCTTCTTCATATGATACTTCTTCGAACTTCAACGAGGAAAAAAAATGAATTGGTCCATCTGTTTTGCGCTGAGAAACACATTTAGCGATTCATTTAAATTTATATAGATAAAAAAAGAAAAAACAGTTCAGTGAAATTTTTGTGAAACGATTTTCTTATTTTTTTTTCTTTAGTAGCTTTAGTGTTTTACTATGAAATTATTATGTTCAAATTTTGACCAGTGGGCGAATGGTAGTTATTTTTTTTTAATTCAGCAATTTTGACTGTGACTTGCCATCATAAGATGGCGTCAATTACCTATGCTCAGTTTTTAATATCAATTTAAAATATCAAAGGTACTTAGTGAGAACCAGTAGTAGAGTCAGCAAAAAAATTCAGCACGAGCTCGGGTTATAAGGAGGCTCGTTACAAGCAGCTAATGTTAGACGCCATTTTGCGGAGTCACGCGCGTTGTAGGCGGGAGCATGCATCAAAATTATTAAGCGAATATGAATTTATAATGCTATGGCAGTGTTTTGATAGAGCAATATGTAAATTAATGGATGGGTCTTTCTTTAATGATAAATAATTTCAAATTTGTTATTTCGACATTATGGTTCCAGCTTCACGCGTAAAAAAATATATGAGGTAAGAAAAAAATAGACATTCAAAAATGTTTTTAAAGAAAGAAAGAAAGACTTTTTTAATACAGTTGCTCAAAAAGTGGCGTATTGCAGGGACGTATAGCGTTCGGGATATGGGCTATTACACACTCGTGCGTTCTCTTTCCCAACTGTCAAAATAATGTCTATTAAAAAGAAAAACCAACCATGAAGTTTTTACTAAAAAAAATCATAGAAGTTTTTATGATTCATGCAAATACGTATATCAGATTTAATGATTTGATTGAATGAGTTAGGTTAGGTTTCATTTCATTTCATCTCATTAAATTTCATTTTCATTTCATATTAATAAAAAAATTCTACTGAAGACTTGGCTGTATGGGCATAGTTTCTTTTGCCTACCAGAATGGGTGAAGAAAAAAAATATCTCTGCTTATATTCTACGGTTCGCGCCATTTTCCAGAAATTTTCTTTGCGAGTTTAGTTGTTTGTTTTATTAAATCGCTTCATTTTTTCGCAACTGTATTAAAAATAGTCGTTCAGTACACGTCCGGAACCGTCATTGCAACTCGTTCCGACTGTCAACCCTCGCCTTCGGCTGCGCCTCGGCTCGGGTAGACATTTGTCGGAACTCTTTGCAATGACAGCCTTTCCGCACTTGTAATGAAATATACTATTATTCACTGCACGAAAGACACTGACATTATATACAAAACAGGACAGAGAATAATAAAAAACGTGTGTGTGTCCTCGCGGCAGCGAATCGGATACTGACTCAGCATTGTGCTGAGGTGCTAGACAAACACCTAAAGCGCTCATTTTGAGCCAGCACCGTATGTGACTCATTGAGCACCATACAAACATATGCTTTAAACCATTTAAACCTATTTTTGGAATAGTTTTTCAAGTTAATTCTAATTAATAACTAAGATTCAAAGCTTAGTTAAAAGACAAACCAATATTTAATTCTATACTAAACTCAGGAGTGACAAAAATGGTAAAGACACTTCCATAACAGCTGCAGAAAAAAGTTATAATCTATAACATATTCTATAACAAACAACATAAGTCAAATGAAAAATAGCTGTAAAAGTTGTATAAACAGAACAAAATCAAAGAAATTTAAATAAATTAAGTGAGTATTAAGTAAGTTTACAAATAAATTAGTTGCTAATAGTAAAAATTTTCCGTGCACTTATATACCAATTGATGTCCAACAGAATCAAAACTATTAGAAAAAATGTACATGTTATGTATGTATTTTTATTATTTAATTTCAAAAAATTCATTTTGAATTTCGTAATACAAATACCTATAGGATTGTATTACGACGTCAATCTGACTACTCATTCTCGTCAGATTCACAGACTAATTTGTATTTCGAGAAACATAATAAAGTGAGAGGGTGGACTTGTGGAGAGCAATCTCACTGCATCTATTTGAAAAGTACATTATTCCATTAATCTCCCCAATCCAGCCTGGTAATAAAAAGGGACACATATATCGCCCATGAACCTTCAATTGAGCGCCTAGTCGTGCAAAGCAGAGTCGAAGGCATGAGACAACCTGGAAGGTCATCTATGAGGTGGACCGACCAAATTAAAGCAGCCATGGTTCTGTTCCGTGCACGAAAGAGCTAGAAAAGCAGCGGTGAGGGAGTCATGCCGGCATGAGGTGAGAATGTTCCACTCAGAAGTGATCGATGACCACGACCTCTCTGTCAATATCATTACGGTCAGGAATAAGAAAAAGAAAGAAAGAATTATTAATGAGCCGTTGGGGTGTGTCAATAAATTCGATGCGGGCGTTGACCGGTAAGGGAGATTTTTGATGGCCTCAGCAGTTCTAACATTTAATGAGACCCTATACTCTATTTAGTACGAGAGGAAGTAGAAGGTAGATGATAATGATGCACAGCGAGAGGAAAGCGTAAACATAATATACACACAATGACGACATCCATACCTATATTTAAAAGGATATTTTGAAAAGAAAGTTGTGGCAGGATACATTGCGTTTCGCAGTCATTTGGGCAGCCGCAGCAACTAGCACCAATGCCCATTTGGCATTGGTGCTAGTTATCACCCCCTTACAGAAGACCACCGTGAAATAACAGCACGTGTGCTCTTGTGTGTTTCGGTGAGTGAGTAAGGGATGCCAGAGCCCTTTTTCCTATCCAATCCCTTATCCTTAAGCGACGGTCAAGTGGACCGACAGGTTGTCTGTCGACCTTGACATAAAGAAATACTCTTTCTTTTTATTATATTATTATAGAGTCGTGTCTGTCATTAAATATTTTTTCAAAAAAACAATTTGTACACGTTGTACCTACTTATGTTATCGAGATCAAAAAAATGTTTTTAAATTTTTTGTCTGTTTGTCTGTGCTTTTATGGACGCTAATCTCAGAAACGGCTTAACCGATTTCAAGCAGGTTTTCAGGGATGTATTGTAGCAAGCTTCCCGTAACATTTAGTGTTGGTTTCATTTCAATCAGTTTACAAACAAAAAAGTTACGCGCTATGCTAAAAAGTTGTGCTAGTGAATCATTTAATTTAAATCTTATTAAAATATTTATAAAGTTTGAAAAAGTTGCGGTATTAAAATTGATTCCGCTGTATACAAGTCGTTAATATCCCGGCCTGATCCACGACAGAGTGGAAACTTCAAGCCCGGGAGAAGGGAAAAAGTACACTTCCCGGAAAAGTAGTGAATTATTATAGTATTGGCGAAGTTGACAGCACCATTATCAGATTTATATAGTGTAAGCGCCGCGCCTTTTAGTGCGAGTTTTTTTTTTATTGACGTTTATTTATTGATCGAAAAGCTTTTGAGAATATAAAACTATTGCGAATACAGAACAAGCTAACAGAAGAATCTAATTAAATAAAAGCCATTATAGTAGAGCTCTTTGCGTGTAACGCTCTGCTGACGACATTTGAGAAGATGATCGGATCTACACATCTGATGATGATGACGATGATTACTTGTTATGACGTTAAAGAAAAATAGCTTTTAAATTTTTTGTCTATTTGTCTGTATCTCTGTTTGTCTGTGCCTTTGTGTACGCTAATCTCAGAAACGGCTTAACTGTACTGCAGCGGGGAGGCCTCTCTCAATGTTATACGACAGTAATAATAACAAAAAGGTTGATTCGATTTGGGCATAATAATATGTCAAGAGTAGAAACTTCTCTCCAGAGCAGCGTAAGAAGTAGACAAAGCTTAATAATATGGAGAGCTAGTGAGGATTTTTATATTTACTCAAGTGCGGCAGATTGAGGTATGGTAGATTCATTATATGCTGAAAAGTGTCCATTTTAATAATCTGACAACTTGAGCGTGACGTAATGGAGTGGGAGAGTCACAAAGTTGCAAAAAAAGTCAACTCGACATTCTCAAGCGCGTCAGATTACGGTGTGGTGAATTAATTACATGTTGAAAACTGTGTATTTCAATAATCTGACGACTGGATTGAACCTGACGAATGAAGTTGGGAAGTCACAAAATTGCAAAAATAAGTCACCTCGACATTCTCGAGCTCGTCAGATTAAAGGTATGGTGGATTAATTACTTGTACATACTTAATAGTCTTAGATCGTATATGCTGAAAAGTATTTAGTAATCTGACGACTTGATCGTTATATATGGACTGGGAGGGTCACAAAGTTGCAAAAAAGTCACCTCAACATTCTCGAGCGTGTCAGATTAAGGTATGGTGGATTAATTACATTCTGAAAAGTGTGCATTTTAATAATCTGACGAGTTGATCATTACGTAATGGAGTGGGAGGATCGCAAAGTTGCAAAAAAAGTCACCTCGACTCCGCGCCTCTTTCTCCCTTTCGCTATTTCTCTATCTTTCACTTTGTCGCGCCATCCCTACACGCCAGCCATGACGCCATGTCGCCATCACAGCTGATCACAGCACTTGTGATATTGTATGTACAATGTTGTAGCTGGTTTGTTGCATTTTAAGTTTTGTAAATTTAATATCTACTTCGACGACGAATGACGGTATTTTAAAGTATGTGATTTGTGAAAAATTACCTCGGAAACAAAAAAACATTGTTTTATACTTTCTTATTTGTTTTATTTGTCACATTCGGTGATTAAAACAAATATAAACCGCTGAGCTCAGCACTTGTGCCGAGCCACGCCCCTTTCCGATTAGTGTCAAAGGAAATTGGTCCTTCGTTATTAACACAGAGTTTAATTTCAACAGAAATAACATTATAGAACTTTCAATGGCTTGTTTACGATCTTGTTTAGATCTTCTGGAAAATTCTAAATACATCGAGGCGTTTGGTGCCAAATATAAATAAGAGAACAGGCGGGCGAGATGAGTTAGTGGTGCGACAACCAGCGATACGAAAGCGGAGCTTTTGCGAAATTATCTACCACAGTGAACCGGCGACACATTAAGGGAATCATTGACGACTTTTGGCAAGTTTAACCGTTTCATCGGACAAGTTTAAGTTTGTGAAAATAAATCGTCCGTTTCGCCCTTACACGGCATTTTAACTCACCCCGCACGTAACAATATGATGCAAATAAAGATTAAATAAATGTTTTAACACCTAAGAAAAAGGACGCAAGCGAAGTCGCAGGCAAAAGTATTATTATTATTGTAATATACACATTAATAAAATATTATTATTATTATATATATTTAGCGCCTAAAAAGGGAATGATCCGATAATTCGTTCCACTGAAACCTTACTTGCAGCACATGCCGATTTTATTCCCATTATCTAGTTATGAGTTACGGTATAGATAGGTAGAAAATTTTATGATGAACGATGACGATGCACTTTTTGGTAAGTAGTTACGTAGGAAAACCAAGCCATATCAAGGGGTACGCTGATCGCTCCATAATTGCTATATAAAATTTAAGGAATTAAAGTCAAATAAATATTATAAAAGTTATATTTCTTCCAAAGATATTTATTTTTTAAAATATATAACTTATGAAGCCTTTGAACCGTTGAAAACAGTTTAAAAATAGATTAAAAGCCGAAATTCGAATTTTTCGAGAGGGATTCTACGGCATTCGAGAAGCGATAAGTGGCACTCGTCGAAACGAATTCGGTAACTCGATGCAGGTAGGCTTTGCTACTAGTTTAAAATGCAGATTCTTTCGTGGGCACAATTCGGAATTATCACTCTTTAAATGAGTCATTCTTTGTTCGGACCTTTAACAGAGGTGTATGTTTTTTTGTAATGATCGACAGACCGGCTTAGATAGATATCGTCAGCTATAAATACGATGGAAGGCAAGTGCTGCTCCGATTCTGATAGGATTAAAGAAAATCGACAAAGCTCGCTAAGGTAAATTATCTAGAAAGGTAAAAAGATAGATGTCAAAATGTCAAAACAATTGTTGTCAATTTGCAATTTACTATTCCTTCCAGACTTCGCTTGCGGACTGAACTTGTTGTCTGTTTGTTTATATTTTAATAAAATCAAATTTTTTAAATTAAATCCAACACACAGATTACGAGTGCATAAACTGAGAGGAGTTTGACAACACATGACGTCCAGTGACTACGTGAGTGGCGGTTATTGTTTGTGCGATTAACATAATATCACAGTCTAACCATGCTTACGTCATACAGTCGAGCAACGCTCAATGTTCGAGCCTGCAAACTGAAACGAGTTCGCCGAACGTTGCTCTATGCAAGTACATTCGTTGCCTGACTGTATGACGTAAGTATGGTTACACAGTGGTTACACTGTGATAATATGTTTATGATTGCGGATTGGGCGCACACTGAAAAGAGATTGAAAAGAAATCACAAAAACGATCGGTTTGTTAAGAAAGCCCTTGAGTTTATGTCGCCCTGGTACTTCTCAGTTGAACTTTGAGATACGTTCATTCATTATCTCAGCCGTAGGACGTTCACTGGACGAAGGCCTCCCCCCCTTTTTTTTACGTTGGGAAATCCATCATGGATACCCGGCAGCGAAGGGGACGCTGCGGGTTATGCCGGACTCCTACAGGCTAGAAACAACTTTCTAGCGCGGCCGTAGATGGGCGCGGTCGCAGGAACGTTGTTGCACAACTTCGGCGACGCGAAGGCCTCCCCCTAGTTTTCCGAAAGGATCGATGAGAAGCAGCCGGGATCAAGCCGGGATAACCCAGTATTAAGGTATATTCCAACTTTAAGAAATTCCAAGTTAACAGAAGTTATGGCCCACCGGAAGTGTCTAGAAGTGCTGAATATTATTTTCTAATAATATTTTACGAAGAAAATTTAAAAATCAGCCTTTTTTATGTCAGGTCGGCAGACAGGCTGACGGTCCACTTGATGGTAGGTGGCTACCGTCGCATATAACACAAGCAACGCCAAAGCTGCTGCAAGTGCGCTGCCGACTGCAGTAGCATTAAGGATAGGGGATTAGGAGTGGATAGGGAAATGGGCCCTGTCATCCCTTACTCACTCACCGAAACACAACAGCACACGTGCTGTTATTTCACGGTGGTCTTCTGTAAGGGAGTGGTTACTGCCGCCAGACGGGCTGCCCAAATGATTGCGAAACGCAGTGTGCCCTGCCACTACTTTCCAAATCCAGACCAGAGCCAAATTTGAAAAGTTGATTTTTCAAAGTTGACCCTGCCGGGAAACTCACTTTCTCACCTGAATGCTCTAAATTGGCCATCTATCCAACTTAGAAGATACGCATTCATTAAAAGTACATGGGAACACTACTCGATTCCCCACATTTTTGTCCTTTAGAAAATAAGTTATGTCTGGCATGCCTGGCATCTTGGATAATCTGCGTGCAAAATTTCAAAAAATCCATTCAGCCGTTTATGTGTGATTAACAAACATCCAAACATACGAACTTGTGCATTTATAATATTTTTAGAAAACGCACCAGCCTGTTGTCGTGAAAGCCTGAAATATTGTTGTGCAAAATATTTCTACGCCTTATAGATTGAATTTTCCAGGAGAAAGTTTAAAAGTGAAAATCTCATCTATTGAGCATAGGTTTGAGTTTATTCTTGCTGTTGCTAAAGATGGCTGATACTCTAAACAGAAATGACACTGGAGATGAACAGGGCCCTTGATCCTGTGATACATTCACGATGAAGAAGAGACAGACATCAGTAACTAAAACGATAAAAGTAAAAGCTAAATTTGACAAAATAAAGTAATAAAGAAATTTATATTTATGAGAAACTGTACTTCAAAAGAAAAAAAAACGAAAGTTAATGATTTGGTTTATTAAAATTAAAGTTAACTTAAGTTAAGTTAAAGTTAAATTAAAATTAAAGTTAACCATTAATCTTAGACACGAGTCTACCTACTAAATTTAATAAATTAATACTACTCTAATAAATTTTGTTGTTCATTTATTTATCTAAAATCATTGTAATCTGTGTGAATGTCCCATCTTTCTGATTGATTTTTTCAAGTATGATTGACAATGAAAAAGCTAGTTACTTAAATTTCAAGTAATGCAATTTACCTAATAGTAAACTGTCCCTTTTGTACTACAGTTAATAATTCTTCCATGCAATATCTTAAGAACTTTTAATTTTGTCCTAAGACCTCCGTTTTCGGTTCCTCGAACCAGTCTTTGGTTTTAGTATCAGCCTTCGTTCTACTCGTACCAGGTTTTGTTTTGGCGCTATTTTTTTTCTTACCAGTTCTTTGGTCTTCGTACTTCGGTTTTCTGTCCTCAAGGTCCTCGGTCTTTGTTTCCGCCGTTCTGTTTTTTAGATAGGAGCGTCTAAAGTACGGTAACATGATTATTATAAGGTACATAATGATATGAGAACTATTTGAACCCTCGACCCTCCTTATTTCATTCATATTGGGAAATCTCCGAGCGAGTTGCTTTCTCATCAGTTTATGTACAAATTATCAATACTATATCAATAAATTCCCTTTTACTTACTGTTACAAAAAAGTCGTTTTGTAACAAGGTATAAAGTATAAATACCTTTATTTTAATAAATTCAGCAGACCCAGTCTCTCCCATCTTCTTGAATCCTCAATTCTTGAAATTTCTACAAATTTTATATGAGACCCAGCAGCTTAAACTATCAGATACCTATCTTTAACATCGACTTGGTTCTTATTCCTTACTGTATATTTCTTTCGCAGCTGTACACCGCAATTCCGCAATCCGTCATTGTCGCGACGTTCAGTCCTGGAAAAACTTGTTAATGACTCCCAACCGAGTTTTTGTATGTGAAATCATACGAGACTTGAAGATAATTCTTTACTCGTACGTAGAAAAGGATTTGTGGACATTATGGACAGTACTTTATTATTTTACTAGCTTTTATCCGCGACTTCGAACACGTTCTTTTTTCTTGGATGTTAACTTGGATGTTAACATTTATTCAAACTTTATTACTCTCATATTTTTTCAGGCGTTGAATTTTTATTTTCATTTTTAGATGATCCCTCCGGAGCAGTTTTTTCTTCTGGATGGATGTTAATAATTAGTAACAGCAGACAGAAGTCAGCTGCTGAACATAGGCCTTCACCATAACCACCAACGCACCCACCCATGACGAGGAAGTGGGGCTTGGAGGCCCATTTGATATTGATGTTACGCTTAACGTCATTTTCATACGTCCCACAATTAATTGGTTAAAGCATTTTTTTAATGTTAAGGTCGACGGACAGGCTGACGGTCAACTTGATGGTAGGTGGCTACCATCGCCTATAACACAAGCAACGCAAATGTGCTGGCGACCATAGCAGGATTAAGGATTGAGAACGGATAGGGAAACAGGTTCTAACACATAATCAGGCTGTTATTTCACGGTGGCCTTACTGCCACCCCCTTATAAAACTATTACTCCGGCTAAATTTGAAAAGTTAATTTCCAAAGATGACCCTGCCGGGAACTGAGACAGAACGTTAAAGCAAGCCACTATTCTAACGGGCTCGTCAAAAATATACAAAATTTTAATAAATTAACTTATTACTTATGTTAAATTAACTTGAAAATTACCTTATTATTTGGTGCAGATGTTATAAAGTTGAATTCGTCTATTATTTATTTATAAGTAAATATTCAAAATGACAACCTTTTTTGTGAATACACCGTTGAAGTAGTTTGTTTTGTTTGTTGGCCTGTGGACCCTTCAATTAATTGTTTGTTTGGTTAACTGATATTTGCATAAAATAATTAAAATCAGCATTTTCTTCTAGTTCTAGACACAGGGCTTCATAACAAAATTTATCTTATACAACCTACGCAATAAAAATGCGATTTTAAAATGGCATTATTTGACTTGCTCCTTGATCAAAATGTTTTGTCAAATCCAAAGGACTCAAATGTCCCTGGTTCGAATCCTGGCAATGTCGAATATGGAACGAAAGGGGTTTCGCCTCCTCTCCGTTGTTTGTTTCCCATGACAAGTCTATGTACATATTCTTAACTAGCTGAACTCCGCCACGCTTCGCTGCGGCCCATACGGCGGTGGAGTGCGCTTGGGGCGCGCGGTATTGGACATTGCTTATATAATACTATTGATCGTAGCGTAATGTGTTATATAGCCTATAGCCTTCCTCGATTAATGGACTATTCAATACAAAAATAATTTTTCAATTCGAACTAGTAGTTCCTGAGATTAGCGCGTTCAAACAAACAAACAAACTCTTCAGCTTTATATATTAGTATATATAGATTTGAGGTTATGTGTTGACTTATTATTTTGTGTGTGTTGGGCCTTAAAAAAACATATTTCATAATTACATGAATTACTCTGAAAAATAGTAAATTCCTTCGCACTGCCCACGTTTCCTGGGGCAATAAAACTTCTGTCCGGGACACGGGAACGCCTATCTCTCATTTTCCCGTAAAATCCACTCAAATGGGCGGAGTTTGAGACCTTAATTTTTACGTAGTCGTTTATTTGAAATTTACGGTACTATTTTTTCCATTTTAACCAGCAATTCTGATGACCCTCGCCATAGTTAGGTTATGAAGGCTATCAGAAATGGTAACAAGATGTAAATCAAGTACCTAGATAATTTATTGAATAACCATGCCAGTTCACACTGCGAATATGTTAAAGGAAACTTAAAATATTTTCATGACAAAGTGCGGAAGGCAGTCTGGCAGTTAACTTGATGGTAAGTGGTTTCAATGGCTGCCGTCGCCCATTGAAACTTCTACGCCAAGACGGTGCAAAAGGTAATCTTTCCCTGAATGGGCTATTTTCTCTGTGATCGTCTTCATTTTGAAGTCATGGTAATTGATGATTTGTGATAAACTGTTCACATCATTCTAAGATTCTAAGAAAATAATGATTACATTCTAAGAATCTTGGACTGGAATCTCTGTAATATTTCCATATTAGATTCATGTACTCCATGTACGTGTACCTTTGCCAATAACGTATAAAATACAGAACTGATACTTTGCCTGGATAAAGAGTATTATTGTATTGTATTGTATTGTATTGTATTGTATTGTATTGTATTGTATTGTATTGTATTGTATTGTATTGTATAGTATTGTATTGTATTGTATTGTATTGTATTGTATTTTATTGTATTGTATTGTATTGTATTGTATTGTATTGTATTGTATTGTATTGTATTGTATTGTATTGTATTGTATTGTATTGTATTGTATTGTATTGTATTGTATTGTATTGTATTGTATTGTAACCATTTATACCATAACAATAAAATCCCGGAGAAACTTATTGCCAATGAGCAAATAATAACTTATTATTTCTCAAAATACAAATTTTACTGTTTTTATTGCAAAAATAATAATTTTGTATGTATAGTATAGCATTCATAAAAATTACGTCAAATTAAAAAATGTAATTTAGCCAAGGGCACGTCCTTGTGTAGGCAGTGAATAAAGGACACAGTAAGAGACAAGATGTTAAGGCAAAGAATGGACACTGTCATGTGTTATCTTCTATGAACGCACTTACAACAGCAGGAGATTCTCAGTTTATGACTACAAAACTTTGTTTTTATTTTTTATTATTCGATTTTCGAAATGCAATAACGAGGCGCAATGGTATTTTCACCGAGAGACCCGAAGTCGAATGTCTTCCGGTCTAAACAAATGAAAGCATTTCACAATTGTTTTCTCATCCTCCGTTGTTGAACCTCGAAATCGACAAACCAATAAAAGTTATTTTATGAGGGGAAATTCCTATACAAGTTCCTTCTAAAATTGTAAACGATTCAGAGCGAGTGCTGAGAACTTTTTTAATAGCTTTTCTTTGGCGTTTGCCGTTAAATTTTCTATAGCCGAGGGAAATTTAATAAATGATTCTGTATTTACTAATTATCTAAACCTTGTTAAATTATGGCTTATGGAACTAGTCGTGGTAGGATATATATTTAGTAGCCATAAGCCGAGCAATAAGACTAAGGGTAAGCCATAAGACTGGTAGCCGTAACCAACGCCTTAAGAAGACCTCCATGAAATAGTTAGCTGTTGTGTGTGAGAGATGACAGGAAAGAGATTCCCCTATCTTACGAGTGTCTTATTCCTTATCTTTTCTCCTATTAAGGTCGGGAGCGTAATTGCATTCTATTTTGGTATTGCTTATTCTTATAGGTGGTAGAGCCACATACCATCATTTGAATTGTCAGCTTGCCTGCCGATATTCACGCCTTAACTACTCAACCGATCATCGTAATATTTTGCATAGACATTGTCAGGGATACAGAGAAGGATATAGGATACCTCTCATAAAAAAAAGTACTGTTACTGCAAAAAAATCACCAATGTACATTGAATAAATGTTTTAACGCCTAACAAAAAGGCAAAAAAACAACTAAAAATGTAATTTATGATAAACTACAAATATAATTTATGATAGTTTGGTAATTCAATATTGAGAAATATCCCCGAAGAAACTATAGCTAGGGTTATTATAGTGGAAATAAGTAGTTATTACAAAAGCCTTACAAGTTCATCAAAGCTAAACTTTAAAAGTGTTTTACAACTTTAACAAAACATTAAATTCTCTCAAACAGAGTAAAAATACAACAAAATTTGAATTAACTTATATTTATGAATAACGTTCCTACTTCTTAACTTTAAATTAATCATAATTCAACTTACGCAGAGACCGGGTTAAAAGCTAGTCGTATATTTTAACGATCTGATAACTTCACCCTTGGGCTTAGAGTAATACGAAATTAAGCGACAAGCGTTCAAAATTAACGCCTTAATATAAAGAACAATGGTTTAGAAGTTCCATCGAAAAGTTGAAGGCTTTTTAGGGTTATCACTTATTAATTTCACAAAAATTTTACTAACACATAAAAAGTCGTATGACTGTGGTAAACTTTTGATTACTCGATTGATGTGGTATTATTATAACCTTTAAAAACATCTATATCTATATACATATATACTAATATTATAAAGTTGAAGAGTTTGCTTGTTTGAACTCGCTAATCTCAGGAACTACTAGTTCGAATTGAAAAATTCTTTTTGTTTTGAATAGTCCATTTATCGAGGAAGGCTATAGGCTATATAACATCACGCTACGATAAGCAGTGTCCAGTACCGCGCGCCCCATGTGCACGCCGCCGCCGTATGGGCCGCAGCGAAGCGTGGCCGAGTTCAGCTAGTATGTAATAAAATCGTAAACGGGCCGTGTCTGTACATTAAAGATTTTTTCAAAAACAATTTGTACACGTTGCACTTATGTTATCGAGGTCAAAAAAATAGTTTTTAGAACTTTTGTCTGTTTGTCTGCGCGTTTGTGCATGTTAACCTCAAAACCGATTTAAATGCAGTTTTCACTTATGTATTGCAGCGAGCTTCCCGTAACATTTAGTGTTTGTTTCAGTCCAATCGGTTTACAAATAAAAAAAGTTACGCCCTATAGCGGATATCACGCTACGAAGTTGCGGGCTCAGCTAGTACTGAATGAATGTTTTAATCTATACTAATACGAGGGCTGTTTGATAAGTCGTTTTAAAAAGTAAAAAATATATTTTTTTTTAAACAATTTAAATTTATTTCCCAACATAGTCTCCTTTGAGGGCCAAACACTTGTTCCAGCGAGTTTCCAATTTTTTTATTTCCTCCAAAAAATACGTTTTGTCAAGGTCTTCAAAATAGCCGTTTACACCTGCGATGCAGTCCTCATTTGTCAAAAATTTTTGCCCTCCAAGCCATCTTTTCAGATTTGGGAATAGGTAATAATCGCACGGAGCTAGGTCCGACGAATACGGAGCATGCGGAACACAGTCATCATATTTATTTATTTATTTATAAATAAATAAATAAATAAATAAATATCCAAACACAGTTTTGAAATTCGCTTTCGTTCGCGTTTTTGTTCGATTGTCAACAAACGTGGCACCCATCGTGCAGACAGCTTTGTCATTCACAGCTTGATAAATTCAAGAGTGAACACAGTTAAACAATGGTTAAACTGACAAAAACTTGTTTTTTTTTGCTGAATTTTTGACAGTCTTCATTTGAAAGATTGTGCTTGTTAGTGTTAATGCCATTTACCAGAAAAAAGGTTTTATAAATAGTTTTTAAAAGGACTTATCAAACAGCCCTCGTATATAAAGCTGAAGAGTTTCTTTGTTTGAACGCGCTAATCTCAGGAACTACTGGTTCGAATTGAAAAATTCTTTTTGTTTTGAATAGTCCATTTATCGAGGAAGGCTATAGGCTATATAACATTACGCTACGGACAATAGTATTATCGCTGGGGCCCACCGCCGTATGGGCCCCAGCGAAGCGTGGCCAAGTTCAGCTAGTACCCAATAAAAAGGGGAGCGGACGATGTTGCGGGCAAAAGTTAGTTCAATATAATTTAAATAAGTCATCGTTTTTGATTCAAAGAAATCACACCAGAAATAATAAAATTGAAATCAGTTCCAATTTGGACAAATTGATATTGGACAAAGAATAAAGGACAAAGGGCACGGTTAATCAAAAAATAAGTGCTGTTCCTGTGGGATCATTTAAAAAAAAACGGGACAAGTGCAAGTTGAACTCGCGTGAAGGGGATTCCGTACAATGTTACCTATCCGCACAATATTGAGTGATTTACCATTTTATTTTAATATCATGGACTTCTTATAGCTTTTCCTATAATCTGTAAGTAGAAAACTAATTTCTGTATTTTTTTTTTAATTTTAGGTTCAGTAGATGGGGGGGGGGGGAATGGTCGGACAGACGGACGCATGAGTGATCCTATAAGGGTTCCGTATTTTTATTCGGACGTACGGAACTCTAATAAAAATCCAACGTTTCAATAAAAGACGTCAGGCGTTATAGTGTTCATATATCAGAAACTATATATTCAATTTTTCAAAACAGATGAAACGGCCCGTTGGATGAGTGGCAAGGACGCTTGCCTAACGTCTCAGGGGCCCCGGGTTCGATTCCCGGCTGGGTCAAGTTTGGAAATTTTAATGTAATTTTCAAAATTGACTCTGGTCTGGATTTGAAAAGTAGTGGTAGGGCACACTGCGTTTCGCAGTCATTTGGACAGCCCGCCTGGCGGCAGTGACCACCCCCTTACAGAAGACCACCGTGAAATAACAGCATATACGTGCTGTTGTGTTTCGGTGAGTGAGTAAGGGATGCCAGAGCCCATTTCCTTATCCCCTCCTAATCCCTTATCCTTAATCCTACTGTAGTCGGCAGCGCACTTCCAGCATCTGTAGCGTTGCTTGTGTTATAGGCGACGGTAGCCACCTACCATCAAGTGGACCGTCAGCCTGTCTGTCGACAAAACACAAAAAAAAAGATGAAGTCGCGAGCAAGAGCAAATTTTAAATAAAGCTTTTACGGAAATTCCAATTTGAGCAATAAGCACAATTCTAATTAAGAGATGTTAAAAGACACGTCTATTAATTCAGCAGTGTTACGCCCCTTAAGGGCACTCCAGTTTCAACTGGGAAACTTTGCGGCAAACTTAATTTATCAAGTTGTAATCGGAAAACGGAAAGTTTAGTTTTAATTCGTCGACAAATCATAATATTGAAAGTTAGCTCTTTAGCGTTAATTACGATAATTAAAAACTCGGCGATCATTTTTTTAAATGTTATATCTTTGTTGCTACTGTGAAAACTGGGTCTACTGTACTCTCAGCAGACAGATTGACGGTTAATTTGATGGTAAGTGGGTACTGTCCCCCAAGGATACAAGTGTAACCAGGGATGATGTAGGTGCGCCGACAACCCTGCAAGAATTTATTTGTAACAAATAATAAATGTTACAAATAAAAGAGACCTATATTTTATCTCAGCGGAAACACTTCAGAAGTGATGTTTTCAGTCTTACATAAAGGCCGTTGGATTGACGAGCCCGTTGGATGGCCCTAGCCTATTCTAGGGCTCCCGGGTTCGATTCTCGACAGGGTCAACATTGAAAAATGAACTTTTCAAATTTGACTCTGGTCTGGATCTGGAAAGTATTGGCAGGGCACACTGCATTTCGCAGTCATTTGGGCAGCCCGTCTGGCGGCAGTAACCACCCCCTTACAGAGAGACCACCGTGAAATAACAGCACGTGTGCTGTTGTGTTTCGGCGAGTGAGTAAGGGATGCCAGAGTCCATTTCCCTATGCCCTCCCTAAACCCCTTATCCTTAATCGTACCGTAGCCGCCAGTGCACTTGCAGCAGCTATGGCGTTGCTTGTGTTATAGGCGACGGTAGCCACCTACCATCAAGTGGACCGTCAGCCTGTCTGTCGACATAACATAAAAAAATCTCTTGGCGCTGCTTCTATTTTTACACAATGGTAACCACATACTCTTTTTAATAAATAAAAACCGGCAACTACTTCTTTAAACAAAAATGTAGGAGGTAGAACATAATAAGAACAGCCTGATGTATTTTTTTAAATATATATTATTAAAGGTGGCAGACAGGCTGACGGTCCACTTGATGGTAGGTGGCTATTGGATGATTGGATTATTGGATGATAGGCGATTATCGTTAACTATAAACGTAGCTAACACCAGAACCCCTGCCGGTTCTGACTGGATGAGTTCCTTTGTTTATGACTGCAGAATGCAATGAGCTCCTGTTATTAATTAAAAATAAATGTAACATACTTTTACGTGCTGTGTGACGGACAGACATACAAAAAATATTAAATCACAAAAACATAAAAAGAAAGTAGTAGTAGACTATATGGCAAGATGAGATTAGGGGTCCTGCAGTCACAGTGATAGGCCAGTGTGATTTCGATTCTCAGCCAGGCCTAGCCCTTGTTTTCAAGCAATGTTCATATTGCTTTAACTGTAAAGGAAAACATAATGTTTTAAACCCACTTCTTTAGACTAGCAGTCTCTATAGACTGGCAGTCTACTTGGCCACATATTCCATCAGTGGCGAATCATAGCTCATACCTCTTCACACATGAGAGAGAGGTTTGCGCAATAGTGGGACATGATGCATAGCCTATCACATACGAGGGACGAGCATTCTCTGTCAGTAACCATACGTGCTGTTATTTTATGTAGATCTTCTACAAAGAGGTGTTTAATATTTTAATATTGTCTGCCTTTATGAAAGTCTAATCTATACTTACTAATATAATAAAACTGAAGAGTTGGTTTGTTTGTTTGGTTGAACGCGTTTAACTGTGGAGCCAGCAGTCGTATTTTAAAAATTCTTTTTGAATTTGAATTGAGAAAGAATTTATCTAGTCTTAGAAGCCGGGGCGAGTGAAATTCAGTAAGTGCTTTCATAATTCATAATCTATTCCTTAAGGGCTTCACTGAGGCAAATGACATTTACTATAGAATTCGCTGGCGGCGGATCCAATTCAACAGGCCTAGAAATGGTGTTTTTCTGTTTTTACCATTAGAACAATACACAAAATAAAAATTTTTATTAATACATTTTTTTAATCTGATATTAACTTATTAATAGGTACAGGATTCATATGCGTGCAATAAGTCGTTTTCGAGAGAATTTTCAATAAAAGTCAAATTCTTCTTGTGTTCTAACTTTTTTTGTGGAGTTTCTATTACTTTAACGAAAATTCTAATTAATACAATTGGTTCTTCACATGTTTAAGTATAATATATATATTTTTCAAAGCAATTCTCTTGTCGATTTCTTGTAACATTTTCATTAAACAATGTATATTTTTAGTATTTAGGGTTTGTCTCCCCCTTAACAAAATCTCTTTATAGAATCAAGTAAAATATTTGCAATTGTTCATAGCACTAAAGAATTTAACGTGTCCAAAGAGTTATCTATTTCAAGCTGAAATTTCACATTTCGGTAAGCAAACTTATCCCTTTGACAGGAGCGGAGTTAAAATACAAAAAAAAATATTAAACGAATTTTCACCGAAATGTGAAAGCTATGAATGAATTCGGACAGCGAAAAGATTCGAAACTAGTTATTCGGTTTCGAAACAACAAAAAAAGTAACTGTGTTCTGAATTAAAAGTTCTGAAAATTAGTTAACGCTATTATGTCAATTTTATCTATTTCTAAAATAAATAAATAAAATAAAATAAATGTTTATTTGCGCGAACACATGTTTACAGGATTTTAATTTGTATACAGCAGTTACAGTACAAAGTATGTTCTACCCGCCAAGGGCATGCAAATGTCAGAAGAGGGTGGCTTCCTTATGGCACAGGATGCGTGGCGGTAATAATAGTTTCTGAAAACAATTATTGATAAGGCCGATTGTCCCATACAAATATTTTGGATGTTGCTGAATGCTACAAAGTAATGAGGTTGATAAAAATAATAACAATATAATTTAAATATATGTGCTTAAATTGTTGTTTAGTTTAGTTAAATTTAGTTGTATATTTTGCAGTTTTTTGTAGCTGCTAAGATGGATTTTAATATCTGAATTAAATGATAATGATTATTATTAATAGTTTTAAATAATTCTTAATAGTTTCTCATTACTTAACACCTTGAGGTTAGATAATACAGATACTCTTATATCATCTATTCTGTACATAATAATAAAATCGTTTGTACATGTTGTGCTTATGTTACAGAGATCATAAAAATAGTTTTAGAAATTTTTGTCTGATTGTCTGTGCGTTTGTGCACGCTAATCTCAGAAACGGCTTAACCGATTTGAATGCGGTTTTCACTTGTGTATATTAGCAAGCTTCCCGTAACATTTAGTGTTTATTTCATTCCAATCGGTTTACAAACACAAAAGTTACGCGCTATACCGAATGTAACGCGTACGAAGTTGCGGGCTCACTTTACTTTATACTTCCTAGTATTAAATAAAGTTGCTATTTCTCCTAGTAAATTGTGGGAAGGAAGGTATGTGCATAAGTAATTTGCAAAAAAAATGAATCTGTCGAATCCGGGAGCGATCATTAATAAGTTAATGTATATCTTTAATTTGGATATTTATTGCGTTTCGTATTTCGTTAAATGAGTAAAGAAAGGATTTCATTTTTAAGTGGAGTGAATATCCAAAATAATTTCTTATATTTTATTAAGAAATTTACGCACAATAAACCTTCAATTATGTTCATTGTTCAAAATATTGTTGTTCACTGGATAATGAATGATGCGAACCATTGACATGCAAGATTGAATATCTTGGCTCGGCAGCGCACTTGTAGCAGCTTTGGCGTTGCTTGTGTTATAGGCGACGGTAGTCACTTACCATCAAGTGGATCGTCAGCTTGTCTGCGACCTAAAAAAATGTAAAAAAATGTAAAAACTAAAAAAATGTAGTTCAATAAGTGTTTGTTCGAAGGATTCAGTTTAAAATTAACGAAATACCAACGATAAGTACATACGTACTGCGTATTATATTTCATCGCGAGAAAATGATATCCTAGAAGCGAGTCTAGCAAAGCTACTTGATAATTTTCGTTCTGCAGAGAATGAAAAAGAAGAAAGAAATACTGGGAAACATAAAAGTCAGAAAACTGGAATACTTCGGGCATATCATGCACGGCGAGAAGTATGATCTGTTGCAACTGATCTTGCAGGGGAAAATACAGGGTAGACGCAAGCCGGGCAGACGACGTACTTCCTGGCTCAAGAATCTCCGCGAGTGGTATGGCCGAAGTACCAGATCTATGTTTCGAGCCACTCGCTGCCTCGAGGGTTAGGAGATGGCTTGTACTTAGGATAGCTTCTCTAGTACGTAAGTACATTAGACCTCAATGAAAATAACACTCCTTGGTCTTCGGTGAATTTTGTCTGAATCTCAACGATCTAACTAAAGTAATATTCACCTGACACCTAAAATACGAGTAAAGAATATTAATACTTATTTTGATGCGAATTGATTATAATGATAAAGAAAGTAATTAATCTCATAGATCTGATTTATTATATTATGAACCGTCCTTATGAGTTTAGCGGCGAACCTAAAGCGGAACTACGTCACAAATCAGTATTATCTATTATCTTCGAAATACAAGTATAGCTTTGGATCTATCAATCAAGTTTTGTCCGTTACTATTACGGGGTCGCTGGGACGCGCGGTCGATACTCTATATAGTAATGGCTCATTCTAAAACTGTTCACTGCGGCATTTTTTTTTTACTTTTAGCATTTTTATTACCCATCGTAACTTTTAAACGAAAGGTCCGATTCGAATAATTTAAAGAGAAAGGACAATGGCCAATTTCGTCTCCATTGGTCCCAGAATAAGGACATGTTAAAAAAGATGGTTGAACATTTTAAGGCACTCGATGTAAATTATATGTTATTCTAGCTGAGCTTGCAACTTTCATACGCGTGATATTCGGTAGAGCGGGTAACTTTTTTGTTTGTAAATCAAATGGAATGAAAAAAAAACACTAAATGTTACGGGAAGCTTGCTACAATTCATCAGTGAAAACCGCATTCAAATCGGTTAGGCATTTTCTGTGATTAGAATGCACAAACGCACACACAAACAGACATTTTTTTTTAATATTTAATGTACAGACACGGTTAACGAGCCACGCACGACTTTATTATATGTATAGATAAGCAAGCGACATCAGATTTGAAAATAAAAAGTATTTTTGCGTATTTCTGTTTTATAATGGACCAACTATTTTGTATGAGTTGTGGGTTTCCGGGATGATGGCCCAGGTCTGTTGGAAATTCTTCCAAACGTTTCGTCAACAACTGCGGTTGACATCCTCAGTGGTGTAGTCCAGACCTGGGCCATCATCCCGGAAACCAACAACTCATAATGGATACCGGCCGAGAAAACCTACATTCAACTATTTTGTTTAGGTACTTTTCGTAATACGTTTGGCGTTTGCAGTATGGCCGCAACAGGTGAAAGGATAAGCGGAGATATAAAATCTATGTAAAGTACTACCGTTTTCCTGTAAAATATGGGTAACTGTTTTAAAACCAGCAGTATCACTTTTGACATTATTAAGTGATCCCTTTTATTTTTAACAGGCGCTATTTTTGACTTTTTGTTTTTTAAAATATCTAAAAATCGCTCGGTATTTCGAATATGTTCCTATTTGGTCAAAAGGGTTTTGTAATTACTTATTCAGAACATCAAATACCTTTACTGGGCGTCGAATTTTAAAGTGGGGAAAATCTCAATAGGTACCTTTTTGGGCATTCTTCTTTATATGTACATTATGAACCTTGATTATGAAGCTATTTAGTTGTATATCGATTAATCTTTATATTATAAAAAAAAAAATGAATCCCTATTTCTCCTGGTCACGGCATCACGCGTGAACGGGTAGACCGATTTTAATTCGGTTTTCGCTAACGGAAAGAGGGATAAACGGGGAATGTTTTAGGGTATATAAAAATTGCACGCCGGGCGAAGCCGGGGGCGGGTCGCTAGTCTTATATATAAAAATGAATCCCCATTTCCGTTGGTCACAGCATCACGCGTGAACGGGTAGACCGATTTTAATTCGGTTTTCGCTAACGGAAAGAGGGATAAACGGAGAATGTTTTAGTTTATAGGGCCACTAGTATCACAATACAATACGAAATATTTCTATTCTACCCGTGTTTTGATTGACGAATTTGTATAAAAACTGTTATTGTGACTTAACTTTTTAGATAGACAAACAATCTCACGAATGTTTTTGCAGTGAATGATGAATGAGTATTATAAATACGTAGTATATTATTTTATATATCAATAGTTTTCGCAGCTTACGCCAAATAATGACTTTTATATAGACAAATTTTTGATATCTTGGGTTATTGTAATTTTCCTAACTCTATTTTTTTTTCTTCGTAAATAAAGTCAGCCGGTGTTAATCGCTGATAATGTAGCTTTGTAAAGGTTTGATAAAACATAAAGGTTGATAAAACTATATAGTGCAAACGATGCAAACTATGTCTTTAAATCATGTCTTTTGGATTTTCCTTTATTATTAGAAAAATTTGTCTTGATTTGCATATCGCTTGTCGGTAGAATATGTGGACATATATGTATAAAAAATTACAACTTGTATATCATATTCAGCAAATAAATTCATTTGAATTTGAATTTGAAAGAATTTTTAAAATCAGTCAAATAGTTTTGAATTTATCCATTATAAAATAAATATACAAAAATCTAATAAATTGTGTTATTAGAAATGAATTCGTGTGTATTGCAGCTTTTTGCAGCAATAGAACACAAAGCGTTTTTTTTTTAATTTGTTTTTGCTACCAGACTCTGTCCTTCGACCTCCTCAACCTCATCAAGTCCTCGCTTGACCATCGGTCCAGCGAGCAGATGGTCAGTGGTCGCCACTCCAAGACTCGTCTACTACAACGCCCAGGAATTCTATGGGTGGGCTCTATTATTTACGGTTAGTTTTTTTTTTCGTCATTAGAACAAGAATAACCCATTACTTCAGGGTAGGGAACGAATTATGATTAATATAAGCTGTTCACTATTCTCATTATTGCCGTTTTGTTGTGAATGTGTGGGCGTATTGGGCGAAAAGGTGCGAACACACGAAAGGGCTCGTCCTTACTTGGACATTTAAAAGGTCGTTTCTAACATTAGATAGGTATTGAAATATTATCACTTTTATTTTATTGAAAATAACATATTGAAGTTTTAAACAAATTACATTCTAATTTGGCTAGGTACCGTAATCGGTACTTAGCCATGCTAAATGACCATGAGTGGTCAGCCTGTCTGTCGACCTTTACCTAAAAAAAACTGAACCACACACCAAAATGGAGACTAAATGCATACGCCTAGACTAGACTACACAATTTTGGTTCGGTTTAGAATTCTATACTGAAGGTTTCAGTGGTACGATCAGCTGCATAGCTACAGTGAACATGATTTTCAGAAAATCGTGTAATGTAGAATAAAAAAAACAGGACAAGTGCGAGTTGAACTCGCGTGAAGAGGGTTGACTACCTTCTCGAAGTTGCCTCTACCTTGGATTGGAGTTTTTGTCCTAAGTAGATCTACTCGTTTCGCGATTTGAATTACCAACTGTTACTGTTATCGCTGTTTCCAATAGTGAAAACAGTATCAAAATCCTTTAGGTGGTGTAGAAGAAGTTGATTTAATAAAATTAAAGTATGTAGCATAAGATTTCTAGATTTAGTAGTTTTGACTGTGCTCTTCCCAAGGAATCAGTCAAGGCAAACGATTTTATAAATTGATATTGTAACAAGGCTTAATATAATCAGAAAATCTTTTAAATTTCGACGCATATGAAAGCTACAAGCTGATTAACGCTAGTACAGATCTTTTAATGTAGGTTTTGTATTGAACCATATTAGTTTAAAATCAATTTTACATACTCCCGTGAGCGGCGACCCAATAGCATGTCAAATATAAAATGAACTGTGTAATAGTATAAAAGCCTTTGTACAATCAGCTTATAAATCTAATACCCTACCTATATTCGCATGAAAATTACATCGCTTTAACCGTTTGTGAGGTACGCCAGGGAACGTTTTGTTACCTCATAAATGGCCAGCAATTGGTGTTGAGGTCCCAAAAGCACCCCTATATCTGCCGGTTTCAGCATACTATTGCTCGTTGCCAACTAAACCCCCGTTTGTCTGACGTTTATGTGTGATATTTCAGTTCGGGGACAAATTAGAAAACCAACATTCTTTTCGGCTAATCTTTGTTGTGTGAGTGAGAAAGACATTCGTATTTGAGACAACTATATAAATGTACATTTTTTGATATTTTTAAAAGAAAGGCTCATCTTTATTGTGTATTTTAACAAGTAAGTTTTATACCTGAAAATGGTAGTATCAGGGGTATGTGACAGCACTCCTTCGGCCCATGCTAATTTTGCTCTAAGCGCGGATACACATTATTCCAGCACTCCATTTGAGCATAATTTGATCCGGATTTGATCATAATTAGCCGGATCGTTCCTGCTGGAACGGGTATGATCAAATGAGAGTAGAGCAAAATTAGCCTTGGCCGAAGGAGTAACCTTTATCTCGTAGCACGTCAAGCGACATTTAGACAAGGCTCACAGTTAAAGACCGTTGTAAAAAATTGAGAACCTTCAGAGACGCTGGTCTCCAACAGAATTAAAAAAAAAACACAGTTACCTACTGTATGGCCTGAATTTTAAGTTCGTTACTGCTGACCGTACCTGTGTTCCCAATAAACACATTCCCACTAAAACTCGTTGTGATTGTGTCCCATTCAAACTCATTAGTCATTTGTTTGAATAAACGAACATGTTTTGTATTCACCGACATTGAAACGCAGTAGGATGACTTCATATTAATTTAATGCGAATTTAACCGCATAGGTAAGGCCGAATGAAGGGATTGTCTCTCATAAGTCGCGTTAGTTCTGAAAGCGCTTCGCAATCATAAATTGTGACCAGCGTGTGGACTGTGGATTCTGTAAGGGGGTGGCCACTTACAGAATTCTAATCTAAATTCTAAATTCCTAATCCTAAAAACGTCGACAGCTCAATATATGGAGTTGCTTATGTTAATAGCTGTTAATGCTAGAATTAACAGCTGGTTTGCTTTTTATTATAAATTTTGCTTTTTATGCTATGTATATTTTTTTAAATTGCTATTTTGATATTGTCTGTATCGATCCTACAACAGAACAATGTGACAATAAAATATACACAACGCTTGCATAACATCAAAGATTTGAACTTTATCCTAGACTTTCATCGCAGGTTGTGGACCTGTTGGGATTAGAACCTGCGTTTTCCGTGTGGATAATCGACTATAACCTGTCTTCTTCCTTAGCTAATTTATACATCATCGGTAACCTTATGCCATTTCCAAGTTACGCAATTTCGACAGCCGTCTCTTGATGTCTTAGCGCATCTCATTCCTACCAACCTATACGTTTTTGATTTCCAGCGTAGTCACCAGCTCACCAATTACCGATACATAGGAGTAAGATTCTATATTAAATATACCTTGTATTTAAATAAAATTTAGTAGATTTTTATATTATAAAGAGAGGCAGGCAAGCTGATAGTCCATTTGGTGGTAGGTGGTTACCGTCGCTTAAGGTTACAAGACGCACCAGGGAGGGTTCAGGTGCGCTGCCAACCTTGCTATTTGTTATTGCTTGAAAAATAAAAATCGTTACTGTGGCTAGCTGGAAACGCTTTAGGAGGAAGTTTGTTCCAAAATTCGCGGGTCTGTTATTTGAACAACATGATTTATAACGAATTCTAATTTGTCTTATAACAATAATAGATTTTTTGAGAAAATTTAAAGAAAATATTTAAAGTATTTGGGTTGTAGAGCCACTTTCATATGGCTTCAACAGCGTATTAAAATATTTTTGTTATTATTTTTAAGTTAACTTCAGAAAAGTCGATTTTAAATCAAGAGAAATATTGTGTTTTTTCTCAGTGATTTAAGCGGGATTTTTTGCAAATTGCAAAAGCGGGAAAATCACTAAAGTACTATTAACTAGGATGATTGCGAGAGTAGCGGAAGTGTGATGACGTCCAGTTAAAAAAGCCTACTCCCAATAGTGGACTCTAATCCTCGTCGAGAAGTTCCCGACAGATCTGAAGATGATGAATATTAACCGTTTCAGTTACTGTTCGTTTCGAATACGGTGTTTTTATCGTATGAAAATGATGAATCCACTGCGCGCCGCCGCCGCCGAGCCAACATAAATCACAAAACAAGGCTTTCGCTTACAATTTATTTTATTTTACATAAAACTCCCGTGGGACATGTTACGGTTTCGCCAGACGGCTACACGGTTCACAAATCAAAGATCGGATCGGATAACACGATCTAGTCGTTAATCAATATTCAAACTCGAGTAGAAAAGTGTCATCCTATAAAGACTGGATATTCAGTATTACTGCGAGATATATTACTAATTAAGCTGTCAAAATTTAATTAGTTTTTTCTTGTTTATTTATTTCTGTATGATGGTGTTAAAATGTATGATTATGTATTATGTAGTACGAAATATGTATGGCGATTTCTGTAATTATGATGTATGATTGTTTATTTCTGTATATTATAGAAATAAATATTACATTTTTATTTCTATACTAGCGACCCGCCCCCGGCTTCGCCCGGCGTGCAATTTTTATATACCCTAAAACATTCCCCGTTTATCCCTCTTTCCATTAGCGAAAACCGAATTAAAATCGGTCTACCCGTTCACCCGTGATGCCGTGACCAAGGGAAATGGGGATTCATTTTTATATATAGAGTTAAACATTATATATAGATTGGGATCTAGTTAATATTAATATATATTTTTTTGTAATCGCATCAATTTGCGAACTGTTGACTTATTTCAGAGTAATAAATATCGAAAAATTTTGGGAAAACTGAACTGATATCGATCGATAAAGCTTTTGTCGAAAAGTTTTTGTTCGATTTAATAGATGAGCTTAATTCTTTTTCTATTCATTAATTTTAATAATTATTAATATATATTTTTTATTTTTGTATGTCCTATTATGATTGTGATTACCTAATCATATAAATGAGATAAGATATTATTAATTTAATTGAGACAACAGGCTGTCAATCTCTTAATACGGGTGTAAAATTGGTCGCTATCAGTGCTGGCGAACTTTATCTTGTTAAACAATTTAGCCTTACTACCAAAAATGCAGCTATCACTCTAGGAACCTTGCCAGAGGTATTCAAGATTTATAATATAATTTGTAAATAATTTCTGAAAACACGAAAGAATTTTATTAAAATGCTCACTGTTATATTCCTACCTTCATCTATACTAAATATTATAAAAAGAAAAGATTTGTATGTATGTTTGTAATGAATAACTCAAAAACTACTGGACCGACATTATCAGCTAGTAATATTTTATGAAGAGACGCAGACGAAGTCTCGTGCAACAGTTAGTATGTAATAAAGCCTTAAGCAATACTAAAAGTGCTCAATCGCACTGTAAAACACTGGGTCCATTTCTTATTTAATGTAAATACGAGTTCTTTTCAATTTCAAGTCAGTTATTCTGTTGACTTCTATCGAATCAAGTCAAATAGTTTATTTCTAAAAAATTGGATAAAAAGATCACTTTTTTGAAGTCAATTATATATTTTACCAGCGTTTCGGGAAATAAATAGCCAAGATTATGATGATCCTGAAAAGAATCCCAAAACATCTGTAAAATAATATATATGTATATATAACAATTAAAATTATTTTACACAAATTACAGTATATTCAATACTAAGCATAGTATGAGCTCAGAAGCGTTTAAATCCAGGCTTCATTATCGTTCAAACAATCAGCCATTTTATAATAACCTTTTGAACAGAGTTTGATTTTGATTACACTTTTAAATTAATTTATAGATAAGGCTCTTATTATCTCGGGAAGTTTTTTATAAAACCGTATACACTGACCCATAAAAGAATTATTTATTTTGTGGACTTCGGCTCTAATGAGTATTTTTATATACTAGGGCGGAGTGATAAGTCGGGTAAAAATCTATTTTGGATAATGGTAATATAATAAACCTAAAACTAAATAAAACCTAAAAATAAAACTAATAAACCTTTTTTTATGTTAAGATCGGCAGACAGGCTGACGGTCCACTTGATGGTAGGTGGTTACCGTCGCCTATAACACAAGCAACGCCAAAGCTGCTACAAGTGCGCTGCCGACTACAGTAGGATTAAGGATAAAGGATTAGGAGGGGATAGGGAAATAGGCTCTGGCATCCCTTACTCACTCACCGAAACACAACAGCACACGTGCTATTATTTCACGGTGGTCTTCTGTAAGGGGGTGGTTACTGCCGCCAGACGGACTGCTCAAATGCTCAAACGCAGTGTGCTCTGCCACAAAAGTTCATTTTTCAAAGTTGACCCTGCCGGGAATCGAACCCGGGAACCCTATAACAGAGCGTTAAGGCAAGCACCCTAACCACTCATCCTACGGGCTCGTCAGTCCTAACTATAATAATATTGATATTGATATTGCCTAGCAGCTACGGACCAGGTGTTTCTGCCTGCAGGTTGGCCTTTAGTGAATAGTGAGACAAAAGCTCCTTGTCGTTCTAAGAGTGTTACTCTATTTACCATCCCCATAAAACGCGTAGTTAGTGTACATAATAATAGTGAAACAAGTACCTTGTAGTAAATTTTAATGGTAATTACATTTAATATATTATTTCTAATAATAAATTACAATAATATTATATATTATAATATTATAGATTTAAAATATAAGAATAAAGAATAAAACTATAATTATAATAAACTAATATAAACTATAATCCTAATTTTAATATAAAAACTAAAATATATTATTAAAAGGAGTCCCTTTAGGCAAGGTTCCGAAGATACTGGCAGCGTTCCCCCTTTGGATAGCTAGACTAATTCTTTGTCCGAGGTAGCTGCCAGCTCTTCGGTCTCCTGTGATCTCGACTAACCTTTTTACTATTTCCTTAAAAAGCCTTATAGCGCTAGGACCCCACGGACCAAGGGTCTCGACACCGAATGGGACAAAATCATATTCGGAGCCTAGACCCCTGTATTTGCATGCTTTAGCTTTTTCAGCCGCTTCACAAGCCGCACCAGCTCTGTTGTTGGTTCCATGTAGATGGGAAGGGGCCAGCGTGTCTGAACAGGTTGCATCCCATACCAGCACCCGACCCATCTTCCATGGAATCAAACTCATACCGTCCGGTCTCTTGCCATCGTCTCTTGCAATGCCAGTCGGTTCTAGTAGACTTGGCACTTTGACACTGGCAAGGGACCGGCGTATGATATCGTTAAGTGCGGCATGTCTTGAGAAGCGGCCTGCACTTTTTTGGCATGACAGTCCGTGATGTCCTAGGTTGTCGACATCACTGCCACAGGGACATTTATGAGGAACGCAGACCGGAACCCCAAGCCGTAGACAGGTTGCTATTCGGAGCGTGTCCGGCTCAAGGAATGTTCCTGTATTTGACGAAGGGTACGCGTGAAGCCAGTAGCCGGCCTCATGTGCACCCACCGCCAAAAGCCTAGCACGCGCCGAACCTGTACTACAGCTCAAAAGATTGTCATAAGTCAATTTGCAGTTTATGTCGTCCCAGCTCCTCTGTGAATTTGGAGAAACTGGAAAATTTTGACCTGGGCATGCAATTAAGAAAGCGTTTCTAGCTTCTTCCAAGCCAGCAATCTCAAAATTTGAAGGAGATGCCCTTAAAATTTTGCTTATGAGATTTTCTGAACTATAGACAGAAGATTTTCTGAACTATAGACAGGCTGGTAAAGCGACACTGGAAATTTTGCGAATCCCTAAACCACCATGACGGATGGGTAGGGATGCTTGAGACCAAGATTGCTCGTTCAGCTGCATATTAAGAATCGATTCTAAGCTAATTTTGATTAAGTCGTCTACTTGTGTCAAAAGATCTGGGTGATTCCAAAAGGAGCAGCAACGGAGCACATACATAAATTTTGGGACGAAAAGACAGAATTTTAAGATGCAAAGTGCATAATGTGGACTAATTTCAAGGAGACGGTCAGCAGAATTTTGAAATTTAGTAATTGAATTATTAATATATTCAGAAAAAGATTCATCAAAAATTGGAGAACCTAAAAGGTAAAGGGAATTACTGTTAACTATTTTAATATTTGGAGCTAAAATGTTAAATTTTTCTTTTACGTCATTTGAATTTAAGTTGCAGTTATTTATAAAAAGTTCGCATTTGCTAAAATTTAGCTCCAAGCCAATGGCTTCAAATTTATTTTTGATTAAAAAAAGGTCCGAAAACACAGTATCCACATCACCTCCTAGGGTTCCGTCGTCCAAATACCAAACGTTGAATTTAGAATTTAAATTTTTGATTATCGGATTTATAGCCAAACTAAAAATTGCAGGCCCAAGGGGATCACCCTGTTGACAACCTACTTCCGAGGACAGTTCATTAGAACGATATAATAATTTTGTTGGGTCAGCGTAACTGAGAAGAAGATAATTGTATATTTCCGGTATATGTTGTTTTATTTCCGTCAGCAGGGTATCCCTATTTACCGAATTGAATGCATTTTTGACATCAATTTTGAGCAATACGTCAGGCTGTCCGTAAGTTAGGAAAGAGCGTAGGAAATGGACGGCTGCCTCACACCCTCCTTTTACACCGAAGCCTAACTGTACGGGTTCAAATTCCGCATTTAATTTTGGTAAAATATGTCTAACAGCAATTTTGGAGGCCAGACGTCGTAGTGTTGATCCAACGGCAATTGGTCTCACTCCTCCGTCCTTTTTAGTGAGGGCAATGAGGTTCGCGCCGAAAAGAATGGGAACAAATTCTGGATTGACATTACCGGAATACATAAAGTTGATTAATTTAGTGATCGAATTTACAAGATTTTCGCCTGCATCACCCACAGAATGCGATGTTAAGTCTTTCAAATGTTGGGGTGAGATTCCGTCCAAACCTGCAGCCGAACCTGGTTTAAAAGATAAAATGGCATCCGTAACATCTTTGTTTTGAATTTGAAGGCATGTTTGCCCTGCTGTTGGTGGGTCGAAAAAATATGGGTTTACTGGAGCTGGGGGATGTTTTGTCTGTAGGGCCTGAAGGGTGTCAGGGGTATCTGGTGATAGCACGTCGTTGGAGAACAAAAGGCGAGCGGCACCTTTAAGATCTCCGTCACAGATTTTGTTTTCGATGAGTTTGTTGCGATTACGAGGGGCATCATGTTTGATTAGAGGTGCGGGAGAAGGCGAAGAGCTTACAGCACAGTTATTCTTAATCTTTTGCGTCAATGATGAATTCGGTTCATCAGTTTTTATTATATGTAGTGTACTGTATGAAAATAAAAATAGGTTCTGCCAGTCTTGAGTACAATTGCTTATGTAACATTTCTGGATTAATTGTGACAAATGTGTAGCAACGATTATTCGAGCTCCTCGAGGGATTCTTTTGACTATGGGAATACTATTTTTCAAATGGCTAAGATAAGTGTGGAATGGAGCTACATTAGTAGGCGCACTCGGAATAATGGGATGGATGTCTAAAGGTGCACTGTTTTGGCTAATACATTTCCTGTGAGTTTTTGTGGTGTGTATGTTGAGGCCTTTCAAAGATTTGAATGGCTTGTTGCACTGTGTACATGTATGGGTCGCGTTCGAAGTGCCATCACAAGATTGGGTGACGGACTGCATTCACAACAGTTAAAAACATTCACTAAAAAGAATAGCTTAAAGAAAACAAAGAAAATAAATAAATAAATTTAGAAACGATAAAGTAGCTTAAAATGTACACTAAAAACATAAAAAAGTCTTGTACCTTGTAGTTATATTTTAATATTAAACGGTTGGTGTGCATAAATTCTGTATTTTTTCTTAAACAACATTGGGAGCCTCCCTAACAGCACGAACCAGAGATAGAATTCCATTAGAGTAAATTTCCACTAATTGTAGAGAAACGTTAATTTATAAAAATACGAATTAGATTCCATTATTTATGTGCCGTACAACTTTGAGTGGAATTAACCCATAATTTGTCCACGTCTCTGTAAGTACGTTCTCCTTTTAGCGTGACAGGTTTTTTCCTCGGCTGGGCCGATAGCCTGCGACTGAGCGAAGGTAAACTGAAATGGGAATGTAATGGATTGGAAGGAAAAAGGTAAATTTATGTAATCATTTTATTTTTAATTGAAGCGAATAATATTGTTTATTTTCCCTGTTTAGCGAAATAAACAACGTTCAGATTATGTAACTATTGTCCCACATAATTTCCTGCCACATATACATACAATTTTTATTTATTTATACGTGAAAATTACTAGAACGCCTACTATTAGTATATTAATCTATACTATAATAAAATCGCAAACAAGCCGTGTTTCTACATTAAATAAAAAAAAATTAAAAAAAAATAAATCAAATTTTACACGTTGTACTTATGTAACCGAAGTCAAAATATATAAAGAGACACAATCGTTTCGTGATATAATCGCGATATAATTTACTTTCATTTATCAATTATGAAAGTTTAATTTAAAAAAATGGAATTGTTTCTCTAATTAAAATATGATATTTTATGTGATTTTCCCTTGCTCAGGAACCCTAAGTAAGGGAAAATCATATATATAAAATTAAAACTTTGTTGGTGTTGGTTATATATGTTATATCTTTTTTGGCAAAACTACAGACTTTTTTTTATTTTAAGATCGGCAGACAGCCTGACGGTCCACTTGATGGTGGGTGGCCACCGTCGCCTATAACACAAGCAACGCCAAAGCTGCTGCAAGTGCGCTGCCGACTACAGTAGGATTAAGGATGAGGGATTAGGAATGGATAGGGAAATGGGCTCATTAAATATGTGTCTGTATTCTCTCTAATTGTACTGCGTGTGCTTCTGTCAGTGTGAATCCGTAAAATTATGTAGAAATTGTTTTTTAATTAATAAAAGTAAAATCATGTGTTATAAATAATAAAGAAAAACAAAATTATTCTAATATATAACAGTATATAAAGAAAGTCTGTCTAAATAGTATAATTATAACAGGTAAATAATATCGGATAATTGCTCTAACAAAAGTGTGCTAATTAAAGTTATATACTTTTACGCATTGCCATTGACAAAACTCTTTTGAAAACAAGTGAACATTAGAGGTTGGGACCGGAACGTTAGCCGCAGGCAAGGAACATCCTCGCTTCTCTATTCATACTCTGTACTCGGTGGAGACTATCACAGAGTTTCCTTGAAGCAGTACTGTCTGCACATTGATGCACACTTGCTAGAAACGTAATCATCATTACTTTTAAGTACTCACAATTGCTATTTGGACAGCCACTAACGCTTAGTGTGTTGCCAGACTTGGAAGGTGAATAAATAAAAAAGGAGGTAATATTGAAATGGGCTCTTACTTATCCCTTACTCATTCACCGAAACACAACAGCATTTATTTATTTATTTATTTATTAGAGGTTTACTCATTAAGAATCGATTTTCATATAAGGACCCCAATATCAAAATTTTATGAGGAATAAAATTAATACAAGCGTTAACTAAAAAGCGTTACGTTATCTGTCCGGTTACAACGCGCTATCGTCGAACAAATGAACTATTTGAACTTATAAGACGTAGTGATATCTGTGTATACCGAACGTAACTAACATAACTTTTGTTCGGATACGTTACATTTGAGTATGCAGAATGTAACCGTACGTCCGAATAAAAAAACGGAACCCTTATAGGATCACTCGTGTGTTCGTCTGTCCGGCCATGCTCCCCCCCCCCCCCCTCACTTATCTTCGAAACTACTGAACCTAAAATTTTGAAAAAAATAGAGAAATTAGTTTTCTACTCATAGATTATAGGAAAACCTATAAGAAGTCCATGATATTAAAATAACATGGTAAATCACACAATATTGTGCGGATAGGTAACATCGTGCGGAACCCTCTTCACGCGAGTTCAACTCGCACTTGTCTCGTTTTTTTTTTCTTTAACTGTAGATTATTGTGCTATCTGTTCATGAGAACAGCGACACCTTTTAGTCCGTTCTAGTAATTTGATATTATTTATATCAATGTTCAGACATGTTTGTTGTTGCCGCCACTCAAGTTTCCTTAGATTAAACCACCACTTGAAGTGTACAAGCTTAGATGCGTCCGACTACAGATTGAAATTTTATTGCAATGAATACGAAAGCACATTTTTAAGACAAAATTGATAGTTTTTCGAGAGGCTGTAAACTTTCAATTGGTGGTTCCTTAATTTCGGTCCAGTTTTACTGCTACTGTTCACCCGTTAGTGTTGACCCACTTGTCACTGACCATATTCTGAATATTTTTATTGATAGCACTAAAAAACAATGTAAAAGAAAATTGGTCTACAAACCAATCTTAATTAAGATATGATCTGTTTTGTCTTTACCTTTAGATAAGATAAGATATAAGATAATAAGATGTATATCTTACTTAAGATTTATTATTAGGATTTTAATTAGAAATGCTAGTATCTATTTATAGATACTAATTAAAATCATTTCTAATTTAAATCCTAATAATATTACAAATGCGAAAGCGAAGTGTATATTCGCAAAAACGGCTGCACAGATTTTAATGAAATTTGGCAAACCGATAGTATATTACCTGGATTAATATATAGGAAAATGTTTTTTTTTCTATCCTGGCTGAGAATGACCATTATAACTAGAACGCTTTACGCGCCCGATTAGTGCGTTGTTTGAGCTCATTATAATTCCAGTATAACTAGAGCCCCTATTTGAACACGATTAGCGCGCTATTGGAGTTCAAATGATATTGGAAATTGCGACTCAGGTATCTTTATAGCAAAATGTATAACTGTTGTCATATAACATTTACCAAAATCTACTCAAACAAGCACATCTGCTTTTACATTGCACAGAATATAGGCCAGTTGATTATTGTAGAAGCAAGCAAAATTTTACTGAATATATTTATTTTAATTTAATTTTATTTTAATTTAAATACATTATTTTCTTTTAATTATGACAGCACTTTTCATTTTAAACCTTGCAACGCAATTTATCCAATTGCGTTCATGTAATTATAATAATGTTGACTGAAATAGTTTGCCAGAGGCACACTCTGATGCTAATAGTAAATTGTAAGTTCCAACTAAAGTCTTTAAAAACACACAAAAGCTCCCACGAGTGACTTAAGAGTGGCCGAAGCGATGAAAATTCCCCCCAAATGAGGTACTTTAGATTTTTTAAATTGCAACATAGCGCCATCTAACGAGAGAGAGCCGGAAATGAGGGAGCGAGCGTTCACTTCCGGTTCAAATCATTTCCCGGATGCAAATACAGGTTTTGTAATTTTCTCAATTTTCGACGACTCTTTTTTTTATAATTTTCCGGTACAAGGGTAGAAGGTGGAAGCTGTAAGATCGACACATTTTTATCCTTATTACAACGCAATACAGTTCGAAAGTACCACGTTACGTTTTCTGTGGCTGTGGGCTCTTAAATTATGGTTAGGTAATTGTATAATTGACATGAAATTAAACCGGTTGGCGCCTGCGACAGGAGAAAATGCATTACACTTTCCATTTTAAATAAAAAGAGATTTCTTTATTTTCGTTCGTGGTACCTATAATAAATGTAACAAAGTAAAACTATAAAATGTCTCTAGGTACGGCAATAACTTAAATAGTATATTTCATTACAAGTGCGGAAAGGCTGTCATTGCGAAGAGTTCCGACAAATGTCTACCCGAGCCGAGGCGCAGCCGAAGGCGAGGGTTGACAGTCGGAACAAGTTGCAATGACGGTTCCGCACGTGTCCTGAACGACTATTTTTAATACAGTTGCGAAAAAATAAAGCAATTTAATAAAACAAACAACTAAACTCGCAAAGAAAATTTCTGGAAAATGGCGCCAACCGTAGAATATAAGCAGAGATTTTTTTTTCTTAACCCATTCTGGTAGGCAAAGGAAACTATGCCCATACAGCCAAGTCTTCAGTAGAATTTTTTTATTGATATGAAATGAAAATGAAATTTAATGAGATGAAATGAAATGAAACCTAACTAAAATAAATTAGTAGCTTCTTTTTAGAAATATACGTATTTGCATGAATCATAAAAACTTCTATGAATTTTTTTTAGTAAAAACTTCATGGTTGGTTTTTCTTTTTAATAGACATTATTTTGACAGTTGGGAAAGAGAACGCACGAGTTCGGGAAAGGTAAAAAAAAAGCACGAGTATGTAATAGCCCACATCCCGAACGCTATACGTCCCTGAAATACGTCACTTTTTGAGCAACTGTATTAAAAATACATTTTTAATTAAGATGACTCAATGTGATTGAAACAACGGAATGTTTGTAAAAACTATTTTAAAATAACATCTTGAAAATATCAGCACGCAAAAATGTCTGTTCATTTTTAATGTTTCTTCTGAGGATTATACGAAACAGGAGACAAATAAAACACCGTTTACAATTTTATTACATCCGTAACTGTGGATTCAATAATGTCACCTATAAACTCGAGCAGAACCAGGGATATTCACGTGTAGTGTAAACTCAGTCAGGATAAGAAATAAGGCCTAGGGATCCCTTATTGTTGAAATAAAATAGCATACGCGCTCTAATTTTACGGTGGTTTTCTTTAACTGCCACTAAACGGAATAGCTGTCCACGTCAAAAAAAAAAAAAAACATAACGCCTGACAAAATAAATGAGCCATAATTTATTCAATCTTTATTGCTGTTATAGTTTTTCCAGGCAATGGATATTATCTGTATCCCTGACCACAGTATAATAAAGAGTGACAATGTGTATGCAAAATTTCATAAGTAGTTAAGGCGTGAAAAGGTAACAGAGAGACATGCGGAGTTACTTTCACATTTATAATGTTAGTATGGATACTGCGTATGAGCTCGATCTAAACTGCTATTGTTATGAAATAACAGTGGCAGGGCACACTGTCTGTTGCAGTGATTTGGGCAGCCCGTGTAGCAGCAATATCCACCCCATTCACAGAAGAACACTGTGAAATAACAACAATGTGTTTCGGTGAGTGAGTACGGTATGCCAGAGCCCATTTTCCTATCCATATACTTAATCCCTTGTTTACAATACTACTATGCTCGGCAGGGCACATGCTGAACCTGTAGCGTTGCTTGTATTATTGGCGACGGTAGCCACCTAAAACTCCAAGGTGTCTCCTTTCCCTTTGAGAGGGATGGACCGGGCTCTGCCGAGGCAACAACTCCGATCCACCCCAGGGCAGCCTAGCCATTGCTGGCTAGACTAACTCTAGACTTACTCCAATGGAGGATTGCCCGGAGGCACCAGGTCAATCCCCAGACGGTAGCCACCTTTCATTTCCTTTTTTTTTTTCGAGGAGAAATCCATTTACAGATTTCCTACCGCTGGCTAGGCGGTAGGGGTATGTGGGGATCACCAGTGTCACGCTATGCTAGGTCATAGCGGCACTGGCACTACCCACTAAAACTCCCCGGTGTCTCCTTGCCCTTCGAGAGGGATGGACCGGGCTCTGCTGGGGCAACAACTCCGATCCACAGACGGTAGCCACCTATAATCCAGTAGCCTGTCTGACGATTTTTTTTTATTAGTTTCCCATCAGGGTTTCACCCCTCCCGGGCAGTATATTGTCAAAAATTTCAAATGATTGCACTTATTTCTTTCTATTTTATGACTAGTATTACATTTCATGGAAAACTTTGTATTTGTTATTAGTAATAGGGGATCGGACAAATTTTCAGAAAGTGTTTTAAATTAATCTTCATGGATATTTGTTCCCATAAAAAATACTATTTTATTTATTTATAGCCTTTTAGGTACTCAAAATCATGTTTTAATATTGTTTGTTTGAAAATGCCGCCAAAACGCCACGATAGTTCATCTGAGAGCGCGTAACAAAACAGCTGCATTGGCATATGACAATGATTGCCCACAAATGACGTCACGCACTGTGATTGATGTTTCAGTATAGATTAAAAATATTGTAAATAATAAAATTTTATTTCTTCATTTAAAAATATTTAAATGAATTATATTAAATTATTATTCCACAAATAATCGTAAAAAATGATATATTTTCTTTCTAAGTACATTTTAGATTTTAATCTGATTACTGTCCGATCCCCTATTAGTTAGGATATGTACTTATATCCTAACTAATTAAATAACAATAACAATAACCAATTGATTACGTTTAAGGTAAAATAATTATACATTAAAATAACAACAATAATATTAGATAAGTGTAAAATAGAACTTCATTATTACATATTATACGATTTCCTATAATTACTATCATTGAACTTCCGTTTGGAGGTTTTCCAACACAATCGGAGACCTTGTTGTATCCTATTATTTATGTGCAAATATTATTATTTTTTGGGTGAGAAGGCTCTTTCCTCTCCCCTCGTCTCTTCTCATCTTTGTGTGTTCTTACGCAGGCCTTCCCAGGGTCGAATAAGAAGATTATCTGACGATATTAATGAAAAAAGCTATTTTTAAATAATTACCTAACAATAGCTTGCTTGCTTCGTATTATGCTCCTATCTAAACTGATATTATAAAGAGAAAAGATTTGTATGTATGTATTTTTGTATGTTTGTAATGAATAAACTCAAAAACTACTGGACCGATTTTAAAAATTCTTTCACATATAGAAAGATACATTGTCAGCGAGTAACATAGGCTACTCGTCTTCCCCCATCTCCGGTATTTACTCCCCCTCCATACGAAATTGCCGTTTTTCACGAATAAACTCAAAAAATGTTAAAAAATAAATAGTCCACTCGTGTGAAGCCGGGATGGGCCGCTTTTATACATAATAGGGGACCGGACAGTAATCAGATTAAAATCTAAAATGTGTTTAGAAAGAAAATATATAATTTTTACGATTATTTATCGAATAATTAATAATTTAATATAATTCATTTAAATATTTTTTAATGAAGAAATAAAATTTTATTATTTACAATATTTTTAATCTATACTGAAACACCAATCACAGTGCGTGACGTCATTTGTGGGCACTCATTGTATTATGCCAATGCAGCTGTTTTGTTATGATATGACCACAAATGACGTTACGCGCTCTCAGATGAACTATCGTGGCGTTTTGGCGGCATTTTCAAACAAACAATATTAAAGCATGATTTGAGTACCTAAAAGGCTATAAATAAATAAAATAGTATTTTTTATGGGAATAAATATCCATGAAGTTTAATTTAAAACACTATCTGAAAATTTGTCCGCTCCCCCATTATATAGGTACATATTTATAGATTTTTTTAATCTTTAGTGTACAGAGCCGTGTTTGAACACTAAAGATAAAAAAATTGTGCGCATTGCACTTATGTCATCGAGGCCAAAACAATAGTTGTCTGTCTGTTTGTCTGTGCGTTTGTGAACGCTAATCTCTGAAACGATTTAACCGACTTAAATGCGGTTTTATTGTAGCAAACTTCCGGTAACATATAGTGTTTGTTTCACTCCAATCGGTTTAACAAACAAAATAGTTACGCGCTATACCGAAGTTTGGGGCTCAGTTAGTGTAAAGATATAACGCAATGCAAACATAAATGGTCACCTCCTGAAAAAATATTCATTTAAATATTCAACAATGAAATGCCTCGAAGCGGAATAATTCAATATTCGGAGAGCAAGCAATAAATTAAAAATAAACAACGTTTTGTAAATTTAAAATGTTTATTTTCATCGGACAGTTCAAAATTTCAATTTCACCGCGAGTTAATTTTGAAAATTATTCAAATATTTTTCCCGATAAATGGGTCCTTTTGAAATTTTAACGCGACCATCGCGCCGACCGAATCTGTTATAATTACCGACGATTACAAAGGATTATTTTTTTATTAAAAGAACACAAGCACCTTTTGGGGCTCGAGTAATTAATTTGACACATTGTGAAAGAAAGAAAGAAAGCAACTTTTATTCCTCTACAGATATCAGCCAAATACTATCACTATTATGACACATAATAATTACAAACAAATATATAAACAAGTAACAAGTATACAGTAGTATGTAACAAGTATACAGTTGTAGTGCAGACCACAACACTGATATTCTGCCAGGAACCAGATATTCAAAACATTTTCACGGGAAAATTCAGAAAATAGTGAAGTTTGAAAATTTCACTAGTTTTTCAGAGTTAATAGACAATCTGATTTAAATGTTTCCAATGCAATGTTTCGTTCAAGCGAGAAATGTATTTGGGCATTGGCATGAGATACTGTAAATATGGCCATAGCTGCACCAGAAGAAACTATGTATTATTTTTAGAAGATTACAATTATATTTACAATTTTAGTAAAATTGCCAGTCCCATATATAAGATTATAACCTATAATATAAGATAGAGATTTTATAAATATAAGATTAGGTCCTAATTGAGATGTAGCTATGTCGGTTGGTCCAGAATTGATTTATTCGTTTCACATACTGGACCGATTTTAAAAATTCTTTCACATATAGAAAGCTACATTGTCAGCGAGTAACATAGGAAAAGAAGATGAACCATATTAAGATTTTGTGGTCATCAACATTGTCAATTAACAATTAATCTTAATTCATAATATTTCATTGCACTATGTATATTGCAATACATTTATTTTATTGTAGCCTCGTAGAGACGTGCTTTCATCTTAAAGTAACTTTTTATAAAATACAGCTAAGCTTGTCTTTGGATGAAAGCGCGTCTCTCTTCTGTTATTTCAAATTTAACACTGTTTAATTTGGACGTGCTGTGTGCACATGTTTTGGGTTGCTGTCTAGTACATCTCTATGAATAATTCTTTCTACAATTAATCTTCAACGACAGCATCCTGTTTTGTGTACCTCATATATAAATAAATAAATGTCAAATCACCGACAAATATGTCAGATCTACTCACATTAATATTTTTTCTTATGTTGAAAACATTGACTCACGAACTTAAAGGTTTCATGAGTTTTTTTTATGTTAAGGTCGGCAGACAGGCTGACGGTCCAATTGATGGCAGGTGGATACCGTCGCCTATATCGCAAGCAACGCCAAAGCTGCTGCAAGTGCACTGCCGACTGCAGTAGGATTAAGGATAAGGGATTAGGAGTGGATAGGGAAATGGGCTCTGGCATCCCTTACTCGCTCACCGAAACACATCTGCACACGTGCTGTTATTTTTATTTTTTATTTTTTTATGTTATGGTCGACAGACAGGCTGACGGTCCACTTGATGGTAGGTGGCTACCGTCGCCTATAACACAAGCAACGCCACGGCTGCTGCAAGTGCGCTGCCGACTACAGTAGGATTGGATAAGGGATTAGGAGGATAAGGAAATGGGCTCTGGCATCCCTTACTCACTCACCGAAACACAACAGCACGTATATGCTGTTATTTCACGGTGGTCTTCTGTAAGGGGGTGGTCACTGCCGCCAGGCGGGCTGCCCAAATGACTGCGAAACGCAGTGGTGCCCTACCACTCTTTTCAAATCCAAACCAGAGTCAATTTTGAAAATAACATTAAAATTTCCAAAGTTGACCTAGCCGGGAATCGAACCCGGGGCCCCTGAGACGTTAGGCAAGCACTCTTGCCACTCATCCAACGGGCCGTTAACGTGCTGTTATTTCACGGTGGTCTTCTGTAAGGGGGTGGTTACTGCCATGAGACCGGCTGCCCAAATGACTGCGAAAACGCAGTGTGCCCTGCCACTACTTTCCAAATAGAAACTAGAGCCAAATTTGAAAAGTTGATTTTTCAATGTTAAATCCTGCCGGGAATCGAACCCGGGAACCCTAGAACAGAGCGCTAAGGCAAGCACCCTAACCTCTCAACGGGCTCGCCTATGAATACACGCAACGTCATAGGTGCTGCAAGTGTACTAAATAAGACAAAGTACAAATGATTAGAAGTCCAGAGGCCACTTCCCCATCCGGACTTATCGCTTACTCATTCACCGAAACACAATAAGCATATGCTGTTATTTCCACCACCAGACAGCCTGTCAATTAGATCAGGCGAAATCTACTGAAAAAATGACATTAAAAAATATTAGTTTCCGAAGTTGTTTTTACCAGAAATTCAACTCATATTCTTTAGTTGGAAATCTAACACCATTGAACGGATTGGGATGAAATTTTACCCAAAAATGCACTTCATTATATAATTATCGTCGAGTGTGCAAATGCGAATTCTCAAATATTTCGGCCATGTAGTCCGAAATCACGACTCAATGGAGCGATTAGTTGTCCAAGGGTTAGTGGAAGGAAAAAGGCCCCGCGGTCGATCACCTGTACGTTGGACAGACTCTATAAAGACTGCTACACAAACCACCATAGTCCAGTGTTTCCGCAACGCTGAAGACCGTGGCAAGTGGAGGCGTATTGCCGGAGCTACGTTATCCAAGGGCGAGACGCGTGATCGTTCAACCACGACCACTCTGTTAAGAGTGAACGACTAAGGAGGATATAATTAACAAAATTTATGTTCTTTATGCATGAAATTTTAGTTTGTTAAAATGGTTCTAGATTTATCTAAAAGAGAAATTGGTGCAAAATATAAATTAAGCATATCCAAAGGGCAGCATATGCAGGAAGCTTTTCAAATTACTTGTGGAAGCAACATTTGTACAATGTACCCAGCTATGACTAATTACTTGCTTTGAAGGCATATGCCGGATCCACTTCCAAATAATTTATTACTTCGGCTTGACGATACAATCCCACAAGTTAACATAAACGTTTTGGGTGTAACAATAAAATTATTTAAACCTACATTCATCCTCTGGCTTCATGTGTGTGAAACTAAAATTGACCTATAAATTCATTTTTTAACAACTACTAAATCTTCTTCTCTCTATATAAAAATGAATCCCTATTTCCCTTGGTCACGGCATCACGCGTGAACGGGTAGACCGATTTTAATTCGGTTTTCACTAATGGAAAGAGGGATAAACGGGGAATGTTCATATACATAAAAATTGCACACCAGGCGAAGCCGGGGGCGAGTCGCTAGTTGGTAATAAAAAAGAGGCCTTAATATACTTTGTAGACGCAAGTATGAAAAGCGTAGCTATGCGAGCTAAGCTAAAATAGGTAGCTTAGCTTTCGGTTTGCATCCAGCCTAATTACTAATTTTAAAAAAATCTGCCCAATATATGTTGGCTCCCAAATTTTCTCGCTGTGCAGATCAAGATAAAATTACTTTATTTAAAGTATATTGTCAGATTCTGTACACGAGTAATCCGTGGACCAACTACGCCAAGAAATCCATCGACGTCTTGAGAGTTGAATACAATAATGGTTTCAAGATGCTCATTGACCGGTCTAGTAACCGCGCTCCGCAGTCTTCCGGAAGAGTGAACACCCGGCCTCACGACCCGGCTTAATAACTCTTCCGCGACGACAAAACGAAGTGGAGCCCGTCTTCCGGGCTGCCACGATTGCTGTACATATGTCAGATGGATACCCCAAGGAGTCGCACCCATAATTCCGCAGAGATAAGCGGCCACACGACCACACACTCAGCGTGGAAAAGATGCTGTGAGGTAGGCAAACCCCTCGTTGACTGCCTGCTGCGAGAGGTGAGTATGGGCGGCCCTGTGCCTTTCCGTTGCCGGCAAATGTTTGCCTCAAATGTTTGCCGAAGCACAAACTTTCATTGCAATTATTACACAGAAAACGGCGTTGTTGATAGACAGGACACGGGCCAGTGCCAAGCAACAGCATCTTGAAAACTGTTGCTGAGAGATACAATTCTTAAATTTTTAACAAATTGTTCAATTAATTTTAAAAATTGTATATCATATAGGTCCTGAAAGATACGGAAAGAATCTTTGGAACAGCAACCTCATGACTTAAGTATATGGTGTTGTGTAAAAGGCGGTGAATATTGTTTTTTCCCGGAGCGTGTCAATAGCTGGATCGGGCCCTGTGTTTGTTTATGCGTTTGTGCACGCTAATCTCAAAAACGGCTTAACCGATATGAATGAGATTTTCACTGATGTATTGAAACAAGCTTCCCGAAACATTTAGTGTTTGTTTCATTCCAGTCGGTTTATAAACAAAAAAGTTACGCGCTATACCGATGCCACGCGTACGAAATTGCAGGCTCAGCTAGTTATCAATACATATAATAAAATCGTAAACGAGTCGTATGTGTACATTAAATATTTTATCAAAAAAAATTTTTGCACGTTGCACTTACGAGTACGTTACCGAGGCGAAAAAAATAGTTTTTAGAATTTTTGTCTGTTTGTCTGTGCGTTTGTGCACGCCAATCTCAGAAACTGCTTAACCGATTTGAATGAGGTTCTCACTGATGTATTGTAGCAAGCTTTCTATAACATTTAGTGTTTGTTTCATTCCAATTGGTTTACAAATAAAAAAGTTAAGTTAATTGTAACAATAAGCTCTTGCCTAGAAACGCGCTTCGGTATCTCCCATAGAAGACCTCTCTTGTTATTAAAGATAATCTATTGTCACTCCGCATGTACAAAGTCGCTAGCACAGCTAATAAATAAATAAATCGTCTTCCAAATCTTATCTCATCTGTGAAAATGTGTAGAGGAGACTACCTCATTGTCCCTTTTAACATGTCCTTCAATAAATAAACGCCACCTTCTTTTACCTTTGAAAATCGATGACACTACATCCTTTTAACCAAGAAACTGGCATTAACAGAAAAGGTCCGGACCACCCTTAGTGATGGAGACAAATTTTACATACCTCACACTACTACTCTCCTTACTTCGCAGTGTTCATTCTACGATGAAGGTTCGCTTGTCAAAGCGGAAAATAACACGGTTCAGAACAAGCGATGTATAATGTTCAAATGTTTTTGTTTAAATCAATAATTGCTTGACTAAAGGAAAGGCTGATGTGATTTCGACTGTTTTACGAGTACATACAAGGCTTATAGTGGACATTAAAGTTTTCAAGACATGTATACTGTTACGTGCGGGGTGAGTTAAAATGTGTGTAAGGGCGAAATGAACGATTTATTTTCACAAACTGCCAAAATCACCAAACTTGTCCGATGAAACCGTCAAACTTGCCACAAATCGTCAATGATTCCTCAATAAGTCGCCGGTTCACTGTCGCAGATAATTTCGCAAAAGCTCCGAGAAGTCATTTTCGTATCGCTTGTTGTCGCGGAACGCACTCATTTTGGCCGGCCGCACTCTTATTTATACTTGACGCCAAACGCCTGGATATATTTCGAATTTTCCCTGAATTTTCCAGAAAATGTAAACAAGCCATTGAAAGTTCGGGAATATTATTTCTGCTGAAATGTAAACTCTATGTTTTAAACATAAGGCTAATTTCCTTTGACACTAGTCGGGAAGGCGTGGCTACCATCACTAGGGTAGAACGTTCGAGACTTTCGGTCGGTACAAACGCTTTTTCCAGAACGTTCCATAGTTAGTCGTAACAATACCATTTATTACCATTTTTTTTTTATTTTTTTTATTATATAATATTTATTCAAGTAGTCATATGGGTATATATACCTATAGAAGTATATAAAAGTAACCAAATAAACCTCCGGTTCAGGAAGCTGTTTTATGTATGAGTAGCTAGCTACAAAATTGTGTAGTTCATTATGAGAGAATCGCTTTGTTCGTGTATATAAAAACGATTTGAATAAAATTTTAGTGCAAAAACCAACCGACAGCAAATATAGTTTAACAGCTTGCATTCGCAACATAAACGCGAGTGCCAAAGAGCTTATTGTAAGAAGCTTAGAGGTACTAAAGTTATCGATATAGTGCAAACATTCCGATCTGCGGATTCGTTTCAAATATTCATTCCGGTTCACTAGTGTTAGGAAACACTACATTGACCCAAATGTTTCGAACTTATACCTCAATTGGATAAATTTAATATTCAAAATTAAAAACTATATCTTTATATACATATATAACTATATAATCTGTCTGCTAAAATATTTTACGGAGTTTTATTGGTAGCAAAACATTTTGATCCTTTTTAATGAATAAAAAATAATAGGTCGGGAAAATGGTCTTTTCGCGTATAGTAAACTTGTAATATAATCTCTTTGGCTGACTGGTTTTGATGACATTAAAAAAAAAAACATTTGAAATAGTAAAATTTTGTTTCCAGCTATTTTTCATTTGTTTTTCTATTTGTCAAAATGAGTGAATACATAGCATATTCGATACATAGCACAAAGTTGGTTTAAGCGTTTTCAAACCGTGAATTTTCATGTCAAAGATGCACCTCGCTCTGGTCGCCCTGTTACGGATAAAATGGACGCCATTTTTGAAAAAGTAGAGAAAAATCGGCATATCAGTAGTTAGGACATAGCTGAAGAACTGGGAGTTGATCACAAAACAGCAAAATGGGAAGAAACTTTTTCCCTAACCTATTAGTTAATAACCCTTGATGGGTATAACATACTATCAATTGAGTTATTTTGTTTATAGCTTGACATTATTTCCAGGAAGCCCATACTTTGAGAAACCCCACTCTGAAGCATCCTTAAGATTTTCAACAAACCAGTACAAATGTTAGCTTGGAATTTAGCCAAATAACCCAACATTGTGATATCCGTATTTTATTTGACACGTAACATTTCCACGTACTTCATGTCTGTTGACCATTTAATTCTTATATTTAGTTCAGTGTTTGTCGCAGTGCAATAAGAACGCAGCCAGCTTCGTGTAAAAGATAATACTGTGGCTAAAACATAAAGAGTTTGCTAATGGAAGCTTCACCTAACTCGGATGTCACTGACATAACTGTGAGGAGGAAACACAGTTAGTGAACACAGTAGATCAACTCATAACCTGTGACATCACTACTGGGGCTAATGTGGGTTTTATAAAATACGATTTTTATGCCAAATTGGTATGTAGAAAAGTTCAACTAAGTCCCACTTTAGTGTTTAATTTTATATTAACCTATTACAGGTTACCTATGTGCCACGATGTTGACAACCACACAAAAAATAAGGCGTCTTCCAAAATTAGCCACTATCCGCAATTTGGTTAGGATTGAGCTAGGAATCCCGTTTGTCTGTAGTAAGATGGATAATCACGATAAAATAGATTAACACCACACATTACGTGATATTTTCCGTTGGATGAGTGGTTAGGGTGCTTGCCTTAACGCTCTTTTCTAGGGTTCCCGGGTTCGATTCCGGGCAGGGTTAACTTTGAAAAATCAACTTTTCAAATTTGGCTCTGGTCTGGATTTGGAAAGTAGTGGCCGGGCACACTGCGTTTTCGCAGTCATTTGGGCAGGCCGTCTGGCGGCAGTAACCACCCCCTTACAGAAGACCACCGTGAAATAACAGCACGTGTGCTGTTGTGTTTCGGTGAGTGAGTTAGGGATGCCAGAGCCCATTTCCCTATCCACTCCCAATCCCTTATCCTTAATCCTACTGCAGTCGGCAGCGCACTTGCAGCAGCTTTGGCGTTGTTTTGTGTTATAGGCGACGGTAGCCACCTACCATCAAGTGGACCGTCTGCCTGTCTGCCGACCTTAACATAAAAAAAATAGGTACAATTTAATTTTTTTATCCTATTATCTTTTTATACTATTAGGATGGTCAGAATATTCGCCTTTTTTCACAATGCCTATTTAATTTTTCATCCAAATTTCAGCCAAAGGTTTTTGTTGAGCTTATTGTTGAGAATATTAATAATTAGCTGAGCCTACAACTTCGTACGCGTGGTGTTCGGTTATAGCGCGTAAGTTTTTGTTTGTAAACCGATTGGAATAAAACAAACACTAAATGTTACGGGATGCTTTCTACATCACTGAAAACCGCATTCAACTCGGTTAAGCCGTTTCAGAGATTAGTGTGCACAAACTTACAGACAAAGTGACAAAATTCTAAAAACTATTATTTAGACCTCAGTAACATAAGTACAACGTGTACAGATTGGTTTTTTGAAAAAATATTTAATGTGCAGACACGCTTCGTTTACGATTTTATTATATGTAGGTATATATTTTGGTTTACATTACTATGATTGACTATAATTTTCTATGATTTTCTTTGTAATGCAAACCCTAGATAAGTATCAATTATTTGACAATTTTTGATTCCCTACTACAATCTTAAAACTACTGTGATGGCTTGCTCGCGACATCATCTCTTTTGACAACCACTTTGAGCTACCTAAACTAAAATTACCTAATTGTTAATTATTTCGCCAGTCCCGGCAAAGGGAGTTTGCATTTGACGTTGAATTTCCGTTATAGGAGGTTTCACTGTAGCTTGTTCTTCTCCATTAGCCTCCATGTAATTCACACATCATGTCCCACTGCTGGGCGTAGGTATGTCTCTCTTTTTATGTGTGGTGCCGATTGACTAATAATAAAATTTATAATTACGCAATTGATTCATCATTATGTTTTGGAGCAAATTATCATTAATACCAATTTATAAATGAAATTCAAAAGGTACAGATAAGTGATTCGTTAGCTAATTAAAAACTTGCTCAATAGTTCGTAAACCTATGATCGATGAAAAAATATGCTATAATACTCTCTAAAAGGTTCTCTCTTATATATAACTAGCGATTTTTTAAAATTTTTTTGAAAATTATATATTTGAACCTTCCTCATTTATTACTCTTGCTATTAGTAAAAACGTATCAAAATCTGTTGGGTGGTTTAGGAGAAGCAGACAGAGGCGGATAACGACATTATTTTAATATATGTAATATTTATTTATTTATTTATTCATTAATATACAGTATATATAGATTTTTAAGATGTTTATTACTTTCATAATACACATTATTATATAAAAAAACGAGACAAATGCGAGTTGAACTCGCGTGAAGAGGGTTCCGTACGATGTTACCTATCCGCACGATATTGAAAGAGTTACCAATGAACTTCTTATCTATAAGTAGAAAACTAATTTCTGAATTTTTTTCAAAATTTTAGGTTCAGTAGTTTCGGAGATAAGGCCGGGGGGGGGGAATGGTCGGACAGACGGACACACGAGTGATCCTATAAGGGCTCCGTTTTTTTATTCGGACGTACGGAACCCTAAAAAATACAGTATTTCGAAAGCGTCAAAAGTAATACAAGTAATAGAAAAATGCAGACAATTTTATTCCTCAAAGTAACAATAAAAGTGTTTGAATTTTCTATATTATTGCAATGCTACAAAAAGATGTTAATTTTGATTTGATCTTATTTTGTTTAATGGAATTTCTAGTTCATTCACCCTGTTTGTTATAGCCATAGGAGTACCTCTGATAAGTACCTATAGAACTTGAATTGAAATAATGTTGAAAAACTCATGTACACAGTGTTTTATAATGTCTTAGGTTAGTTTTTGAGCTTTTATTATTAGTTACATAGGCTAATTTTTTTTATTTTATTTTTTACACAAGATCCACCAACATTTGCTCACACATATACACTTAACTAACTACTTAATAAAAAACTATAACAAACATGTGTGGCAACCAATTAAAGGTGAATACCACTTTTAAAGTTAAATAAAGACAATTAGACACAATATAAAAAAGCACTAGAAAAGTAAAAAAAAAAACAACAAAAAGTGATTGCAGTACAAACAAAAAAATAAAAAAAGGAGGAATATATATATATATTCCTCCTTTTTTTAAAAATAAACTAAAAAAAAAATTAAAAAAGGAACAAAAACAATATATATAAAGTATGTAAACTAAAAAAATTTAAAAAAGGAACCAAAAACTGAAATAAATTAAAAAGTAATTAAACTAAAACAAAAAATAACCAGAAAAACATCACTATTAACTATTATTTTTAAGTACAGCTTAAAAATAATAGTTAGGCTAATAATAAATGTATTGAAACTGATAATTTAAATTATTGTTTTAGAAAAATTATGTTACGAATTTTAGTATTTTCCTATTAATAAACGAACGGACGGTCTGTCCTCTCACACATTCAGTGGTACACAATCTCTTTAATCCTCAAGCCTTCAGATAGTCATTGAACCATCAAAGGTTTCGGCCAACTTTAAGATAATCCACATAAATCGAACAGAAAATCGTGTCCAAGCGGGTGCCGCAATCGGATCCTTATAAATCCATTTGGCAACTATTCAGACGATTTCATTTCCTATAGTAACAAACACGGGTGTTTCATCAGCTATTTTATTGTTACGTGCTTGGTGAGTCAAACTGCCGTGTAAGGGCGAAAATGAACTATTTATTTCCACAAACTAAGATGACTTCCAAAATGGCTAAACTTGTCCTATAAAACCGTTAAACTTGCCAAAAGCCCACAGATGCCGCAAGTATACTGCCAATTTTAGTAGAATTATGAATAAGGATAGGGAATGGGTGCTGGCGTCGCTTATTCAGTTGCTCACTCACCGAAACATAACAACATACAATGCCAGCAATATTTCATGGTGGTTCTGTCAGGCTGATCCCAAATGGGCTGTCCAAGTAATGACTGCGGAACACTAAAAAGACTATTAAACTATTCTAGTAACTTTATCCCTGTACATTAAAACAATAGCAACTACAAAATTCTCTCCAATAAAGTTAGTCCTTCGTGCATTGCGGATTTGGAGTCCAATTTGATTACCTTGGGTTAATTAACGCGTTTAAGCATTACTGCGAAACCCTTATTAAACGGTCTTAAGCCCTTTATTTCATTTGAGCTAGTGCGATTTAGTGGATTGCTCATTTAAAACAGGGTGGGTTCATTTAATAAAGTGGAAGACACTCAAATAAGTCTCAAACGAAATAAGGAACGAGGTCATAGTGGAAACCTTATCACGCGGAATGGAATTCCATGTGGAAATTGATGGGAGTAAAATTAATGCAAGCGTTAACTAAAAAGCGTTACGTTATCTGTCACTCTGTCCTAATGCTATTGTGCTAAAACAATTAAACGCAGAAATCTCGTAGGAAGTGTGGTTCGCGTTGAGGAATGAAACGCGTGTTATAATCTGCCGGCGCAGCGACATGTGTTGTCGAAAAAATTAACTATTTTAGCTTATAAAACGTAGTGACATCTGTGTATAGCGAACGTAACTAACATAACTTTTGTTAGAACACGACGTGACATCTGAGTATGCTGAATGTAGCTTAAAATATAAAGTAATTGGATATCCAGATATATATGGAAACGAGGAAATTTTTATTCAATTTAATTTTATACGTTTAAAGGAGTTCGGAGCTGACACACACATTTTTTATTACTATTAGATGATCCTTCGGCAATAGTACTTTTTTCTGGGGATACCCTATATATGCAACATTTTATTATGATCAATTTAGTAGTAAAAGCATAAAACCGTACCAAACAAATAAACCCACTTTCCCAATTACAATAATATTAACTAGAATTAGGGTATAAAAGAAGACAATAAATGAAATGCTTATGGATCGGTTTAACAAGCACGTTGTGTTTCAGTAAGTGAGTAAGGGATACCAGAGCCCATTTACATAGGGTAAGGGATAGCCTTCCTAATCCCTTATCCATCAAGTGGAATGTCAGCCTGTGTGAGGACCTTAGCAATGTATGTGTCTAAATCATGGTATCCGCTTTTATAATAAAATTTCTGAGTAATATCTTTAAGTCAGCGAAGGAGAAATAAATCATGATATTAGTATATTATTAGAAATATCGTAATTACGACAAAAATCATAAGTTAGTTAATACCGATAATATACAATAAGACTATCGTCTGGTTGTGTATCGGTTAGTAGTTGCATTACGTCTGTCTAGTCCACTACCTGAACCGCCCACAGGGGACTGTTCACATTTACAAGTTTGTATTGCTGCAAGAACTTGGGAAAGTTCAGCATAGTTTATGCTACCCGCTACCCTTTTATCCTTGGATCGGGTTCTATAAAAGGCGCTCGAAGTTTTAATCCTTTGTACCCTTTTCCCTTTCATTGAGTTTTTTGTTGATATAAAAAGAGATAGAATTTAAAATTTACTTTGAAAGATGCAGTTGAACCGGAAAATATTGAATTATAACTTTATTTATTTATTTGTTATTATTTACGTATAGTATTACATGGCCTCCAACGAAGCAGGCATCAAACAAAACACACAACAAAGTACAAAAAAGCAACACATGTCAGATGCCGCTGCAATTATAGGAGGCGCAGCTTGCATCAATAAAAGTTTAGAGTAACATTTTAATAATAATAATAATAATAATTAAAAAAAGATTGGAATACAATGTTAAAAATAATTAAATGTTAACTATCTGAACCACGGACAAGGATGAGTCTTTGAATTTTCTAAATCGCGTCGTTATAACGGTCAACATCGTGACTTAGGGAGTTCTTAATACTATTCAATGGAAAAAAACAGCCCAAGTTGGTTCTTAAGTAATTCAGTCGAAATAGCTATATCTGCCAGGCCTGGGAACATTACGAGGAACCCCTAAGTTTATGCCCGACAAGAACTCGGGCGAATCAACTCCGCCTTTCAGCAATTTCTTTCTCAGCAATTCACAAAACATCGAGCATAAGCCTCCGGTACTGCAGTGAATAGACATTGAAGTGATTCATTCTGGCTGGATAGCTTGAGAGTGCCTTAGCTAAACCGCATCCGTAAGACAAATGCCAAACTTCGTTCATGGATGCATTGTAGATTAGACCTGGGGCACCAGCACATCTGACAGCTAACACTGAAGGGATGCCATCGGAACCGGCCGCTGATGCATCTACCATTGTGTAGAAAAAATGCTTACTATATGGCTATACAAATATATAATCATTTACCCATTCTACTAAAGGAGCAGTGTGTTTAAGTAGTGGCAGGGCACACTGCGTTTTCGCAGTCATTTGGGCAGTCGTCTGGCCGCAGCAACCACCCTCTTACAGAAGACCACCGTGAAATAACAGCACGCATGCTGTTGTGTTTCGATGAGTGAGTAATCCTACCGTAGTCGGCAGCGCACTTGCAGCAGCTTTGGCGTTGCTTGTGTTATAGGCGACGGTAGCCACCTACCATCAAGTGGACCGTCAGCCTGTCTGCCGATCTTAACAAAAAAAGAGTTCTCATTAGAAAAATTCAAAAATAAATTGCACAAATGGCTTTTATTATGTCTAATTATTACAAATTAGATGAATATTTTAGTTTAAGATACATATATTATTATAAAACAGTTACTCGTATATTAAATATAGTAATGTAAAATATTAATTGTTATTTATAACAAACTAGCGACCCGCCCCCGGCTTCGCCCGGGATGCAATTTTTATATATATGAACATTCCTCGTTTATCCCTCTTTCCATTAGCGAAAACCGAATTAAAATCGGTCTATCCATTCGCGCGTGATGCCGTGACCAGGAGAAATAGGTATTCATTTTTATATATAAGATAAGATAAATAACATTTTTACGCAACCATTAATGGCAGAATGTGTACATGTATAATTAAGATCTTATTTTGTACTCACATTTTAAGCAAATATATTTTGCTTTCTTTTTTTTCTTTCTTTTTACTCCTCAATAAGTCATAGTGCAAAACATTGCGAGGGTTACTGCTAATTTTTTGCAGTTTCACGCGTACTTTGTATTTTTCATTGATAAGACCTATGAGATCGCTAGAGAACCCGGGAGGAAAGCTCTTTCTTACAGACTTAGATTTTGGGACCTGCAAGTAAATGGCACACTTAACTCAATATTAAAGATCAATACACAAAACAAAATGTTGTTCATGGGGTTAATGATAATCTTACGTTCACTCACATTGACCATAAAACTATGAGGTCGGCCGGCGATTTTAGCCGAGTAATATTATAAGCTACTAACGTCTTTTAGCTTAGCGCTCGTGTTATGATAAATATTTGCAGACAAGCTGATGGCATGGTGCTACCCATATATATATATACTATGTACATATAATAGGCTACCTACTATCTCTTCTTTTAATATCGTTTGTTCTAACTATCAATGCACAGCCAAAAAACTATCTAGTCTAGAAATCTGAAATTTTGAAATTTTATAAATGTACCTCTTGCAACTGTTAACGGCATCATATGATGGGAAGAGACCTGACGGGATATCGTTGACTCCTTGGAAGATGGGTATACCGTTGTTGTGGGACTTCACATGTGTAGACACACTGGCTACTTTCAATCTGCCTAGTAACGCAGCTGGTGCCGTGGCAGATACTGCAGAGGAGCGAAAGATTAATAAGTATAAAACGTAAGTACTTCCTACTCTTTTGTTTCTCTTGGCTTTGAGACGCTGGGTCCGTGGGGTCCCATAGGTTTTAATATTAATATTGTGATTTAATTGTTGTAGTTGTTTCTTGAATAAAATTTTAAAACGTATTTAAGCATCCGGTAAAAAAGGATTTTTGAAAATTTCAACGATTTACGAGCATATGGTCCACATCGCAAATCCACTGACACAAAGTGTGAAGCCGGGGGCGATTACCTGGTATGTCTTTATACACACATGCAGCATGTGGCTACGAGGTACATGCTGCACTCATTTTATGATAATAATTGGCAGAAAAGTTGATAGTATGTGCTACTATGTATATAATACGTTAATGGTTATTGGGCTGCAAAATTGTCATTTCAGCTTGGTGATTATATGCACGATTATAATAATAATAATAATAATTCATTTATTTGCTTAAAACATTGTATAGAAGGTGCAAAAGAGTTACAAAAGGAACAAAATGTTTCGCCGTTTTACAAGGCATGCAAAAATTAATTAACAGAAGTAACATTATCATATTTAACAGCAATTATAACACAGTTTAGAAGAGTAGGATGTCATGTCAAATAATTATTTATGTAAAAAAAATAAAAATAAAACAGAACCGATACTCGTAGATATTGATAGACAAGCCGACAAGCTGAATACTTGTTCTTATTTTCCGTTATGTTAAGATTCATCTCTATCGTAGCGCGAATGCCCATTTTATGAAAACGGAACTCTATTATTATTAATGTATTATGTTGGCAGGCAGGCTGACAGTAAACTTGATGGTAGGCTACGGTTTCCTATTACAAGCAGCAATGCCATGTTGGCTGAAAGTGCACTGTCAACCTTGATAAGAAATAGGGAACTTGGTTATGAAATTTGGTTTTCACAGTGTAAAGGGCGGTTACTGCCGCTAGGTGAGACATTACCGAAGGAATACAAAAATAGCTTATTTTGTGTAATTTTTTTTGATATTACCTATTGCAGATTATTGCACTTATTGCAGATTTAAGAAAAACCTGCAATAAGTTGTAAGTAAATATAAAATTATTAGGAAAAACTATAGAGTACTTATCGAAACGCCCCACCGCACATCGCAAGTAACCAGAGCTCGAGAACTAAAAAAAAAAAAAAAAAAAAAAACTATAACGAACGATATTTCATACAAGTCCGACGGCGGAACGGAGCCAAAGGTTTTATTTTACTTCGCGGCGAATTTATCGCTTCCCACTTCCGTAGCGATATTTTTGGTATACCGTTTCACGGTATACCGGTATTTACTGATGTTTATCGGGAGATTGTAAGCGCACGCATTAAATGCAATCATGCTAAATTGTCTGCCATTAGCACTAGGAATTTCGAACTGGCTTTTCTTACTGGGAATTTGCATGAAATTTTAATAATGACGTTGCGATGAACTCATGCATATACAAATAAATAAAACTGTAGTTTCCTTCTGTGGCTAGGCAATAGAGACTTTTTATTAAATTTCAAATATTAAATCCAACAAGTTTTTTAGTACATTGCATACAGATAGATTCTTTCTTCTTAAGATTGCCAACCATCATGTCTATCTTCACCTTGGAAGCTGCTGCACGAAATAAAAAATATTCATATTTAAAATACTTTTTTAACTAGTTAACAAATTCTAAAGTTAGTTAAAATAACAATAACTTATTTCCCAGTTAACCTTTCATCATCATCATCATCATCACCATTGTCATCGTCATCATTAATATTATCATCATTATTGTCATTGTCAGTTATCATTATCATTATCATCATCATCATCTTTGTTATCTTCATATTCATCGTTATTTTCAGCATCATCATCATTGTCATCGTCATCATTATTATCCCATCATCAATGCCATCGTCAGTGTTACCGTCATCGTCGTCGTGGTCGTCATCGTCATCATCGTCACCATCATCATCATAATTATCATCGTCATACAAGGCTCGCACCACGCACGGTTGTCTGCGCTTCGCATTCAGTCGCTTTCTGCGATGCCTTTCAGGTCTTCTGTCCTGCGTGGCCGCAGGGCAACCCACGCTGCGTTTGTTAATTCGTCACCTCGATTCGAGAACTCGTCTACTCCATCGGTTTTTCGCTCTGCCACAGATGTGATGTGACCGACCCATTGCCACTTCAGCTCGCTAATTCCCTCGGCTGAATTTCAGGCCTTATCCGACAAAGAAACTCCGAGCATAGCCTTTTTCTGAGGAATTTTGAACCTTTGGCCAGTACTGCCGTGAGAGGCCACTACCATACTTGCAGGACCCACTCATTATATACCCTCGTCTTCAAACCTTGCGGCATTGGTGATGAGAACAGATTACGTAGCTTCTCGAACGCAGCTCAAACCAGCTGGGTCTTGACAGTCTCCTTGTTACAATTGAAAGTTAAAATGCGGGATTTTAATACGCTTGCTCAGCATTATTGAAAATAATTAATATTTTAGACATTTCAAATCACGACTAATAGCATTCAAAGGTGCAATCTCGCGGATCGTTCTTAGCTCTTGAGAGTAAAATCTCTCGATAATTAACATAAAGCAAAGAAGTTCTTACTTTAATCAATAGTTAATGCTAATTCGAGACACCAGTCCACGAGGTAATGTAATTGCTTAACTAATAGGCGAGCAATTTGCCTAAGTGCGTCCCCCGGACCGTGGACTCTGCGCCTAAATTCAATATTTCTCCTTTCGACTTGACCTCATTTCAAAGCGACAAAGTCACCAGACGTTACACGAACACTGAGAGTTACTATAACTAACTCGACCTCGACACTAACTAACTAGACCTTATCTAACGCCCTGTAAGGGAATACGAGTATCAACATCTACTTTCACAGAATAGGCATGATGACGGTATTAAAGAATCAAAGAATAAATGGTTTTGGAGAAAAATATATGTTGAAAGGAGTCTAAAAAAATACTCATGTTTTGTATTAAAATTGAGATTAATAAGATTTTCAATAAAATAGAAGTATAAATAACTGCAAGTGGCCATGTTAACTGAAACACCAATCAGAGCGAATAACATCACGCCCAGGTAAGTGCCATCGTGTTGCTTGACTTTGCTTTGCCAGAATGAAAAATCTGATGAGATGTCGGTGACGACACGGTTCATCAGACGCGACGCCATGACACCTTCAAAATAGATTTAAAAACTTTCAATAATTCTCGTTGAAATTTAGTTTTTTGATGAAATATTGTTTTTTTTTTCGGATATGGTAGACCTGTATCTACATTATGGAAGGGAATTTCAAAATATGTCATCATGCCTATTGTGTAATAGTGAGTTGTCGCTTATATGCATTCATTGCATATATTGGGCACACAAGCACTGTACAATTATGGTTATATATATTTAAATTCGAACAAATGTTTATAAGATTAAGTGGGTTGAAAGACATAAAATATCTTCGAAGATAACGATAAAAAATTTTTTATATGAAAGTTACTTAAGCGCGAGAAACCAATGTTTATTAATGTTTCCCTCTTTTTTAAGTACATGTCGATGGGCTGGCTGACGGTCCACTTAATTGTAAGTTGTTACATTAACCTACTTAAAGCACAAGCTTGAGTAATACAAGCAGCTATACAAGCAAAGGCTGGTCTATACTGAATATCGCTGCTGAATTTAGTAGGATAAAAGAAAAAGATAAGAAGATAAGGAGCGCACAGGGAAATGGATTCTGGCATCACTTACTCACTCATCGAAAAACAACAGCACAAATGCCGTAATATCACGATGGTCTTCTAAAATGTTAAAAATGAGTACAAAAGACGGCGAAATACACGAGGATAAAAGACTTCACATGCATCGGGTGGCCATACAAAGGGTTGACGAGATTACGTCCCTACTCCTGGTAGTCTACTAGTGATCGAATTACCTTTGACCTGTTCCTCAGCTGGTAATGTAAACAGTTTACCTAGGGAGAAGTTATTTTATGTGATTCGGGATATAGGGTAAAACCGGGATAGATGCCGCAGTAGTATAGACGCCTCGTTTTCAAAAAACCTAATTTCCCAAACTCGCCACTAAGAATTAATAGTTTTAATAAGAAGCGCAGACGCCCCACATATTAATCCCCCGCAGTCTGTTATGCGGAATGAACTTGTCTCGCTTGTGCGTGTGATCATCTCCGCAGCGAACGCGATGAATACTTCAAATTTTCAGGGGTAAATATTTACCGCTGTGTAACTTTATAAGTAGTAATAAATTCTGCTATATTTTTTATTATGTCAGTACACTGGTTCAATATCCGCATCTATCCGTATCAAAAAGGATAGTTGCCCTGATTTTTCGAGGTATAGTTGCCCTTAGAGGCATCTATCCCCTCATTCATCTACGTATATGTCTGTGTATATTTTTAAATGTTTTGTGTTTGTTTTGTTACAATTTTATTTGTTTTTTCAATCAGTGATATCCCGATAGTGCTAGCGTGCTTTATTGTTAGTTATTGGAAATATTATGTTAGAAATATTATGTTAAATATTATGTTGAAATATTATGCATTTTAGAGGTAGTGAAATTTATCCACTCGATCCAAATGCTTTGCCAGATATTACATTCCTGATATCAGATACAACCCAACCTCAGACATCTTGTTCAGAACACAAACATCCATACCGAAGACTATTGCTTCTATGGACTGTCAATCAGAGCTTGTCGATGGACAAAGTTCTGATAAAGATCAAAATAAAACACCACCAAATCCAATACCGACTCCAATTGACAGAGAATCTCCTAGTTTCTTGATCGATCCTGAAGTTTTAGGGCATATTTGTATTGTTTATATTGGTGATGATACACTTGCACAGTTTCTAGATGGCGTGTTAACAAAAGAAAACTAAAGACTTGTACGCTTTTCAGAAACTATTGCTCAAGATGTGGAAAACCGAAAGCACTTTCCTGCTCAACTTAATATGTTGAATTAAATTATTTAAATGATTGAGCATGTTAAAACTTAAATATTAATATTTTTCTTAGACAAATGCTTAAGTTTAATTACGGTTATGCGTATATTAGGCGTAAGTTAAATTATCTTCTAAAGTTTCTTAATAGAGAATTTTAAAACTAAGTATTTTACTTATTTTATTCGATAGGGCATCTATCCTACACTGCAGGCATCTATCCTTCTTAGCGTTTTCATGGTGGGGCACCTATCCTTACAGGTAGGTATCTACCCTCAAATATATTGTTCTGCAAAAAGTTAATCTTTGCAAAATCTATAATTGTTAGGTCAACAAAAACTAGCGATAGTGTAATATAAAAGATTAAAAGATTAAACTAGCTATATTAATAAAGATTATTAATGGTAAATTAATCTTAAAATTACGAGACCATTTCAAAAAGTGGGGCATCTATCCCGGTTTTACCCTACTCTTAGTAATAATCTTTTTCGTTCTCTAGACTCTAATCTACCCATACACTTCACCATTGATTTTTACTGTGATAAAAACTTTTCTTTTATGGTAAGTTCTGCAGACGGTTCACTTGACAGTAGGTGGCTACTGTCGCCTATAACACCACAGCTGCTGCAAGTGTGCTACCGACTACAGTAGGATTAAGGATAAAGCGACTGGATAGGAAAATTGGCTCTGGCATCCCTTACTCACTCACCGAAACACAACAGCACACGTGCTTTTATTTCACGGTGGTCTTCGGTAAGGGGCTGGTTACTGCCGCGAGACGGGCCGCCCAAATGGCTGCGAAACTCAGTGTGGCCCTGCCACTACTTTCCAGATCCAGACTAGAGCCAATTTTTAAAAGTTAATTTTCATTTTATCCTTGCCGGGAATCGAACCTGGGAACCCTAGCACCCTAACCACTCATCCAACGGGCTAGTCAATTTATCTATTTCAATTTTGTTTTTGTAAACCTGTGTCTGAATAAAATTTGTTTTACTTCTTTTTTTCAATTAGATTACAAGTATTTCCAAACAAATGCTCCATTATTGCCAAGACGCCATAATACAGAATGTATGCCCCGACAAATACTAGTTTTGAGAACAGTAAAAAAAAAACACAATAGCAAAATGCAGGTTTGATTCCAGCCCAGTAAAGAGAAGCCAATCTATGCACGTATTCTTAGTCAACCAGCCTTGTATAAATGGGGCATCGGATAGGCGATTATTTTGAGAAACGATTTTATAACAATATCGAAGCAATGTCTATACAAGTGCTCTTCACAATAAATTACTAACCACATCTATCTGTTTATTGCAGAGAATTTTGAAATGTGTTTGTATATCAATCTGTGATATATCAACAGTATATAAATTCTACATTCATTAAGCTTATATACTGAGTGCAGACCCTCTTCTCTAGGACACCATGATATTTTCTTTTGCTACTAGATCAAGTATTCAATGCGGCCAAAGCCATGACGTGGCTTTGCCCGCTTCACAATATAAAATTAGCTTAAGGGCTTCACTGAGGCAAATGACATTTACTATAGAACTCGCTGGCGGCGGAGACAATTCAACAGGCCTATGGTGTTTTTCTGTTTTTACCATTAGAACAATACACAAAATAAAAATTTTTATTAATACAATTTTTTAATCTGATATTGACTTATTAATAGGTACAGGATTCATATGCGTGCAATAAGCCATTTACAAGAGAATTTTCAATAAAAGTCAAATTCTTCTTGTTTTCTAACTTTTTTTGTGGAGTTTCTATTACTTTAACGAAAATTCTAATTAATACAATTGGTTCTTCACATGTTTAAGTATAATATATATTTTTTTCAAAGCAATTGTCTTGTCTATTTCTTGTAACATTTTTATTAAACAATGGATATTTTTAGTATTTAGGGTTTGTCTCCCCCTTAAAATAGCTTTGAGCATTTAATATAGATTAAAATTGTTAATAAGCCAATAATGTGCTATAGTCTCGAGTGAAGCCTGGACAGGTGCATGTCGTTTCCTGTCAGTACAGGGAAAACATGCATTCCCTTGTAACCATGACATTACTTTTTCATTAATTAAACCGTCTCATCTAGATAACGACCATTCTATTCAGAAATAGAATTAAGTTGAAATGCACTTTTAGTGTAAATGTACTGATTAAATCTCCAAAAACTTTAAAAGTAGCTTTGCTTAGTTAAGTTGCATCCTTAAAGCTTGATTGTTGCAATGGGTTCGCAGTCATTTGGGCAGCCCGTCTGGCGGCAGTAACCACCCCCTTACAGAAGACCACCGTGAAATAACAGCACGTGTGCTGTTGTGTTTCGGTGAGTGAGTAAGGGATGCCAGAGCCCATTTCCCTATCCCCCCTCCTAAATCCTTAATCCTACTGCAGTTGGCGGCGCACTTGCAGCAGTTTAGGCGTTGCTTGTGTTATAGGCGACGGTAGGCACCTACCATCAAGTGGACCGTCAGCCTGTCTGCCGACCTTAACATAAAAAAAAACACATAGCACTTGTATCTTGTGTGTCCACCTATCACTCATTAGGCCGTTTCATTTCTGATACGTTTGCGACCCGCCCTCGCCTTTACGTGAATTCTTTTTTTTCTGCATTTAATATACAAAAGCCTTCCTATTTATCACTGTTTCCATTAGCTAAAACCTTATTAAAATCTGTTTGGAGGTTTAGAAGAAATTAGCGAAGAAAAAGATAAGTGAAAAAGCAAGAGGGACTATATTGATAAAAATATTCAGTTCCAAGCAGTAATCATTTTCATCACCCTCAATCAAGTAATAATTTTCATTTTTTTATATAATTTCTGTTTCACTGCCCCTTTAAATTTGTATATATAATGTTAATTAATATACGTATATAATGTATAATGTCGCGATTTATTACTATAAATGTGAATGATGCATTAATGTATAAAATATTTATAGATTTTCTTAAGCCTCGTTCGATGTACAGCAATCTCATTGTATTTCTTGTGCTGTTATAATTAGGACTCAATATTTTCTTAACAATCACTCATCTTAACTAATAAAAAATATTTTCACTCACTCTCTAAAAATAGCGTGAGGACTTTTTATATTTAATTTTTAACTTTTATTTTTAAAAATACACTCTCAAAAATACACGCATTCTGCAGATATCAACTAGGCAGCAGGCTGGGCTGGCGGCAGTAGCCACTCTTCAGCCGCACTCAGAGTCGTTTTAACGAATATTTAGCGACTCTTTAGTAAAGATTTAAAAATGTTTACTCTCAGAGACAGTTAATGCTTCATTAGTGGTCCTTGATGACAATTATTAACTTTAATGACAGCTCAACCCTTACTTAAGCTTCTTAAATAGAGAATTTGACATTTCGAAAGTGAGGTGATTTTATTAATAATAATCTTACTGCCGCACTCAGAGACGTTCATTAGATTAGTACTAATAGACATTAACTAAATACAATTAAATACGTTAATGAGCCGCGGCTCCCAGAGACGAAAGTTAATGGTTCATTAGTTAAATACCACTTTAAGTAAGCATAGGACTGTGCGTTCTATCGAAATGCATATCGATAACGTGCAGTGTTGTCATAAGAAAAAACTCAATGACACGATATCATTCGGCAAAGCAATTTATGTATAGAAAAAAATAAGAGTTTTTCATAAAAATCAGTTAAACATGTCTTTTCTTATTATTATCAGTTAAAATTAACAATAATAGACGTAATTATAATTAAATAAATTAAAAAGTCAAGATTTTTTAAATACGGCAACATTTCACATCATTGTCAATTTTAATTGTCAATTTTTCATAGAAGTAATATACTTTACTTTTTTTCGTAAAGTATCATCTTGTCAAGATATAATTTTAGTTTTTAAATTTAAATTTTTTTTTAAATAATTTTAGCTACCTACGTAACGACTCCACGAACAATAGATTATTATTAATAAGATTACCTCACTTTCGAAATGTCAAATTCTCCATTTAAGAAGAATAAGTAAGGGTTGAGCTGTCATTAAAGTTAAGTGTCACTTAAGACCACTAATCAACCATTAACTGTCTCTGAGAGTAAACATTTTTAAATCTTTACTAAAGAGTCGCTAAGTAATCATTAAAACGACTCTGAGTGCGGCAGTTAATGTTCGTGGAGTTGTTGCATAGGTAGCTAAACTTTTTTCAAACAACAATTTAAATTTAAAAACTAAAATTATATCTTGACAAGATGATAAGAATAATAATACTTTACGAAAAAAAGTAAGTATATTCCTTCTATGAAAAATTGTCAATGATGTGAAATGTTGCCGTATTTAAAAAATCTTGACTTTTTTATTTCTTTAATTATAATTACGTCTATTATTGTTAATTTGAAGTGATAATAATAAGAAAAGACAAATGTTTAACTGATTTTTATGAAAAACTCTTATTTTTTCTATACATAAATTGCTTTGCCTAATGATATCGTGTCATTGAGTTTTTTCTTATGACAACACTGCACGTTATCGATATGCATTTCGATAGAACGCACAGTCCTATGCTTACTTAAAGTGGTATTTAACTAATGAACCATTAACTTTCCTCTCTGGGAGCCGCGGCTCATTAACGTATTTAATTGTATTTAGTTAAATGTCTATTAGTACGAATTTAATGAACGTCTCTGAGTTCGGCAATTATTTATGTGACCTTTATATCAGAAGATCACATCTATATCAGAACTCGATATAACTTATACTCTAGCCTAAATACTCAAGCATTAATAAAGCTGTAACTATAAGACTATGAGCCTCCTAGCTCTGCGATCCACCAAGTCGAGTGCGGCAAGTTATTATTTTGCTGAGCCATTGTAGGGTTCATCATCATTCGCTTCTCATTCATTAAAAACCTTTTTGTTTCTTTGTTTTAATGTAATCTTTTTTTTATCTACTTTACATATGTACACTGGCCGGCGAGTTATGGAACATATTTGAACGAAAAAAGAAGCAGCGAAAAAGATTGAAAGAAGTGGATTGACAGGTTTTCTCGAGGAGGAGAAAAGGGATTCTTGAGACAGAATCGAAAAGAAAAGGTGCTAGAAATATATGTACAACGGCTGAGACTCAGATTTTTTTCAAAAGGCTAAACGAAGCTAAATCCTATTTTATTAAGTCGACGAGTTAATAAAATAACTTATTTTTACAGAAGATCCTATCGGAATTGGAAGTTCCAAGGCTGTGCACAGCCTCATCTATTTAAGCTGTTCTCACTGAACGAAGGGCAATTATTTATATATGTGTGAAATTTTATAAGGACCGCGGCGATTTCTAGTGTACATATAGGGACACTAAGTGATATTAAAGTGTGGTGTTTCCTCGACGTCTCTATCTTTCTTTTCAACCGCCACCCCTACAGTGATCTAGAGTTGTTACACTACACCATCCCAAAATGACAGCAATAAGTAAAAAATAAGTGACAGCAATCTTTTCCTTCGTGGCTAACACTGCATTAGCATCATTATCTTCAAACAAACAAGGAAGCCATAAAACTTTATTAAAAGAAATAAGCTGTTTAAAAATAATAATAATATAATATAATACTTTGAAATGAGAATTTAGAAAGGGCAACGTTGATCCACTCAAAGCATACTTAAATCTCAAAGACTTTTATTCAAATAAAGCCTTCGTACAATCGCTTCTAATTTGGAACGAGTATATAGATACTTGACAAACAAAGAAGTCCATCCAAAAAGTATTGTTCAACAAGATGATTTACATTGAAGACGGTAAAAGTTCCACATAACTGAAGAATACAAAAGTTTTCGAAGTAAATGATTTCCCAAAGGTGTTTTTAAGACTGAATTATATGGAAATTTGCCTAAAATTTTTCTTCATTTCACTTGTTTATTTGTCTAATTGGACTTAAATGGGACTACTTTCAGAGACCACTTTGATTATAGCATTTTTTTTTACTTTCACAAGATTTCTCTCGAGGCAAAGTGTAACATCATCATTGTCAGCCAATATTATCATTTTTATTTGACCACCATCCTCGGTTCTCTGAATTCATAAATTTCTAATTGTTCCTTTAAGCAGGTTGTCGCCTATTCCAATGTTCCATTTGCCTCTTAAGTAGAATAAAGTAACGTAATAAGAAATACAGAGAACAGAAGAGAGGAAGGGAGATTAACCTCTCAAGGGCGTATGTACTTAGTCCGAGTATACTTTATTTGTAAGTGTGGTTTATTTGCCACAGGTAGGTCTGTTTAAGAAAAAAAATCATGTCACTAAAGTTATAAATATTGTTAATTGTTAAAGGACCTTTTACTGTCCTCAGAGCGGGGTACCTTGTCGTTTAAAATAAATTAGAAATTTAAATAGGTAACATATTAAAATAAAAAAATAAAAATAAACGAATTATCTAAAAAGTAGGCATTGTTTTCGTGCAATTTAGTTGTTGAATAATGACTCCGAAGGTAATCCATAATATAAAAAGTGAACGTACGGTTGTTCAAAACCGCAAATCTCTGAAAGTAGGTACTTTATCGATCACTAAGAAATTACACGTTATAAGGGTACAAAAGGTACTTTCATCCAAAAGTACTTACTATTTCATTTTAAAAGAAATGAACGCCTGACGTAAACATAATGAAAAATAAAGATTGAAGAACTGTTTCATTCAACGCCTATGAAAAAGGCGGGCGGAAGAGTTAGTAATATTATTAAGAAATTGAATTTATTTGTTTGTTTATGTTTGTCTGTTTTGTTTGTTTTGTTGAGACGCTAATGAGACTTGCCTTCATAACTTTAGCACAGTATATAAAGAGTACTAGCGTACAGTATGGCCATTCCCTGCCTCCCGTTGAAAGTGCCCCCACCCGCGCTCAGTTACCTCACAGTTACCGGCTAGCGCGATGCGCATAGCGGAGGCCACGTAAAATATTCAAATATTAAACAAATATTTTCATGTGGGCAATGAGATTTTGAAAAATATTTAACAAATTAATATTATCCAACATACCTTGCGAATGCTTTCCGATTGAATATTTAAAAAAGCTTTTAATTCGTTTTGTCATATATAATATATATTTAAATCGAAATTTTAGCGACTAGTCATTTCGCAAAAAGTTTTTTAATGTCTCATTTGTGATAATTTTGCGTTTCAAAATTATACTATTTTGTTACACATTTTTAAATTTTGTACGTGAATAATAAACAATAAAATTAAAAGCATGTAGAAACACGATTAGAGTCCCCGGCATCATCGGTCCCGAAAGGACACGACCAGGATTCTTCGTATCATTGTTCTCCACACTTGATCACAGATAGGCGCGAATATTTGATCCATATTTGATCACGTTAGGTCACGCGCTGCAATTCCAAACAAAACGCCACAATCGGCACAAAATAAGTCCTCGATCGCATTGTCCACCAGCCAATCACACCAAATCAGATAACACTCCACCAAACACGTAGCACCAGTCCCTTGATGTCAACCGATTGCCTTCCCGTGAGGTACTCCCCGGCCGACGTGCCTCTGCGCTAGCGCTCGGTGTTGTGTCCGAGTCAACGACAATGACATTCCGATCCCGCTGTCCAGTTGACAAATGACAGTTGTCAGTGCTGTTCACTCCCGCAAATCAAAAGCGCCGACAAGCATGAAATTTTATTTTCCTTCGTCTATCCCTTTATTTAGTCTGTGGTATAAGAGGCTATTGGCAAAGATTCAGTTTTCCATTGGCTATACATAATAATAAAAACTGATTCATTTTTCTTTCTTTCTAGCTACTATTATAATAAGAGAAAGTTAAAGTCAAACCACAGGTTTTTTTGGCCACTTTATAAACGAATTCGTCTTTCTCTCACAAATCCTCACGTATTCACAAACTTTCGCGTTTATAATATTAGTAGGATAATTAGGTAAATAATGCTACTTATTAAAAATAAAATAGTTTAATAAGCATAATAAAATCTCAGAAAATAGAGTTAAAAACATTTTTGTTTATAACTAATTACAAGCACACAAAATTAATTCGAGGCCGTTATTACAAGGTCATCTCATATTGCCGCACATTGCGCGAATGGCGACAACCCTAGCATGTCATATCTCACATACACAAGCATGGTACGCGTTCACGTACACGAGCATAGACTGTGTGCGTAGCAACGCGTTTGTTTCAATACATTTTATCGCAGGTGTGACTTTAATATCATTTTTTCTATATAACGATCGATAGGCAGGCAGACTATCCATTTGATGGTAGACGTCCTATGACTACTGTCGTCTATAACCACAAGCAACGAAATAGACGTTGCAAAATTAATAGGATAAGGTGCATTAGGAGACAGAGGGACTAAGAGGGAGCTTAGCTTTGCCCAAAAAGAGGTTATATTCAATTTATGTACTAGTACCTATTTACTTATTAGAATGTAAGTTTATGATGACCTCACTGTGATTTTTACTACCCACATTGTTTTATTTTTCATATATAATTTTCCTTACCTAAGGTTGCCTGGAAGAAATCGCTATAAAGCGATAAGGGCGCCTTTTGGTACTATTACTTGTTGTTTCTTTCTTTTTTTTAAATCTTTTTTATGTTTATATTACAAATAAAGAGTTTTAATAATAATATATTATTGTTTTTATAATATTTATTGTTTTTATATACATATATATTGTAAAAAATTTAAAATTAAGAAAAGAAATAAATAAATGAATAATAATAATATGGAGAAATTGTCTTCTTTATGTCCTAACAAGCACTATTGTTCAAGTCTATCACATTCGTTTATTTTCGCGTATATGTATATATACGGCCGTAATCCGGTTCGGTTAAAAAAAATGCGCCGTGAATTTGTTTTTTAGACTGCGCCTGTCCCACATTCTATTTGTTTATGAAAATTGCGCCTAATCCGTATTTGCTCAGTCCTCTGTCACACACATATCGCGTTCAAAAATGAATATGCAACAGTGTTCTAGAACTCGGTTATCGCGTTTCGTGTTACCTCAGAGAAATTGTGCGAATTCCACTCGAAATGGAATGCGAGTGTCCACATTGCTTTGGAGACATTTTTGTCGACTTTCGATGCGAGGTGCGCGTTTTTTGACCCTGTCCCTTAAATTGTACATTATTTTGACCATAGTTTTAATGTGAAGATCAAAGTCGAATAAAATATACATATAATTAAATAATTTCTAAATGATCTTAATTCAAATACTTATTTGGCGATTATGTTGGTGGAATAATACTCCGTAGGTAGAGGAATGTATTTAATTCTAAAATTACCCTATTTATATACAGTTTTTACGTTGGCATAACGGTAGGTATTATTATGCCTGTTTCCTGAGACAGCAAAACCGCGGTGTTCGCTTGTATCCGCGCGCACACTCCGCAACGATGCAGCAATATATATGGGCCGCGTAGGTATTTCGCCCTTGCACAACATCTTAGTCCGAGAGCCGGCCGTATAAAAGTCCTATGGATCAGATACATGGATAATTTTTTGAAGATAGACCAAAAAACCATAGGACTAAAGGTCGACACCCCTAAAAATGTCTGATTTTGCCCGCATGCAAAATTATGACATCACTTCCTGTTGTAATTTCAAATATTATTATAACTTAGAAGATTATGGAAAGAATTAACGGGAAAATAAAGTTTTTGATAATCAGAATCGAGGTAACAAAGGTCGGACAAGCTCAATTCAATGGTTTTTTGGTCTATCTTCAAAACATTATCCATGTATCTGATCCATAGGACTTTTATACGGCCGGCTCTCCGATTATCTCTTCAACATCGACGAAATTCCAAAGCGTTGGCTGTGACGGCTGCTGCTGGCTCCTGTTCGTCGTGAGTCGTGAATCCAGTGATAGTGGTTAAATAAATATACAAAACCACACTGATAAACAGCTCTTTTCAGAGCTATTCCAATTTATCCGTTAATGGGTTGTCTGTGTTATTTTTTCATTCCAGTCAGTTTACAAGTTACGCGCCATATCTAAAACCAGGCGTACAAAGTTGCGGGCTTAGCTAGTTTAAAATATATTTATTATAATAATAATATAACTTTTTTTTAGAATTGACCTATTGCATTTTGAGTCTGTCTTCTTTTTAGGCCTATTTAAAATTAGATGAATTTAGATATATACTGAATTATATTATACACATAGATAGATCGCGCAGTCTGATGTCATATTTATTACCCCCGTAACAGCCTACTGGGAACTATAAATTCGTATACATTCCGGTCTTAATCTAATAATTGAAAACCATGTTTCAATCGAGGCGATAAATAATTCATTTGACACCAAACAAGTCCTCACTCTGATATAATCCGTATTGAATTTTAATTTAATTTATAAATTAAGAATTCGTTGAATGTAATTATCAAATAATGTCTGAATATAACAAAAAGATTAAATATGTAGAATTTATAGAGAGGGAATGAAGGTTTTCTGAAACGGTCTGATTGAGATGGCAGCACTGTAGCGTCAGGTCCAATGAACTGTCAAAATACATACGCTAATTGCAATTTTCTATGTATTTTTTTAAATAAATTATTAAACCAACACAATAGAATTTCAATAATTTATGATTAGTACCTACGACTCTGTGCTATCTGACCTACGAAGCGCCGCCGCCTGGTGGCAGAAAATTGGGAAATTTTCCTACAAAAATATTGATCCTGATCGCAGTAATCAGGATGGCCATGGTGTAGCTAAAAATTTTAGCTACACCATGGCAAGACTATTTAGCTGCTAAATAGTCTTGCAAAGTTGGCGATGGACTGAGCTATTTTGTACCACGTGGTTCTAAATGTCACATTACGGATTCTTCCGTCTTGCCCAATCTATACAGTTGAAAATCTTTGGAATATAATAAAATGCTGGACACCGCGGTGAGATTTACACATATTATGTGGTAACACAGTATTAGATTGTACTGTCAAACTTTGATATCATTATGACAGTTAATTAAGTGTCACAATGACATCTTAACGCTAATACTGTCTGAAATTGAAAAGTCTATATGGCCAAACAATTAAACACCAACCGAAACATGAGTGAAGTCAGCCCTAAAATAAATCAAGTCACACTTGTCACGGACGTCCCATAACTTGTAAGTTATGCGACTATCGCGTGCGTCTGAAATTGTAGATTTATAGACAGAGAGGAGGGTACCAACGTTTGGCAGCGAATTAATTGGGAAATAGGTTGTGGGAAGTAAAACGACCATGCGATTTCTATAATCAAACTGTCGACTGTCCAGTAAGACATAAGACCAGTAAGACATAAGCTTACGTTAAGTAAATAAACAATAAGAAGTTTTTAAGAACTAAGCTGCAGAGCCTGTCTGTGTGTATTCTATAAGATGTACTTCGGAGAATGTGCTCGGGAGCTGCATGAGATCATACCGCCTTCCCCTTTCTTCTATCGGACATGCAGACGTACAGCTGGTTACTGGTTACTATCCTCACCTTGTCGAAATCCCTCTAATTCGGACCAAGCGATTTAAAACATATTTACTATAATATTGCGCACTGATAAGGATTGGAACTCCCCGCAGGCGTTTGTATTTCCGTGCTGATACAACCCAAATCTTTTCAAGGTTCGAGTGAATAGGCATCTTCTGCGTGAGCTCGCTTCATCGTCGGCCTCATCTTTTCTACACGGATAGATGCTGGCCAAGAGCAAACCCATATTTAATAATAATAACAATAAATAAAATAACTCTATTGGTCAAACATAATGTCTACAGGATCTCTTATTCATATTAGATATCAGCATATTCATATAAGCATTTACATTGTTTTAATCTATTGTAAATTTTCTTATTTTTCCTATAACTAAATTATGTTTTATAGATTAACATATATTGTATTATATAAAATGTTAATTTTATTGTAATAAATAAATAAACAAATAAATAAATGTATTTTACTATAAAATTCTTTAAAGTCATAATGGCAACAACCTATTTAATAATAAAATAAAATCGTATTTTTTCAAAAAAACAATTTGTACACGTTCTACATTTGTTAGAGAGGTCAAAAAAATAGTTTTTAGAATTTTTGTCTGTTTATCTGTTTGTCTGTGGGTTTGTGGGTCGGATACTGGCTCAGCATTGTGCTGAGGTGCCACACAAACACCTACAGCGCTGATTTTCAGCCAGCACCGTATGTGACTCATTGGACACCATACAAACTTGCACCATATTGCGCCGTATTGACGAGCCCGTTGGATGAGTTGGTAGGGTGCTTGCCTTAACGCTCTGTTCTAAGGTTCCCGGGTTCGATACCCGGCAGGGTCAACTTTGAAAAATCAACTTTTCAAATTTGGCTCCGGTCTGGATTTGGAAAGTAGTGGCAGGGCACACTGCGTTTCGCAGTCATTTATTTGGGCAGCCCGTCTGGCGGCAGACCCCTTTACAGAAGACCACCGTGAAATAACAGCATTGGTGCTGTTGTGTTTCGGTGAGTGAGTAAGGAATGCCAGAGCCCATTTCCCTATCCACTCCTAATCCCTTATCCTTAATCCTACTGCAGTCGGCAGCGCACTTGCAGCAGCTTTGGCGTTGCTTGTGTTATAGGCGACGGTAGCCACATACCATCAAGTGGAACGTCAGCCAGTCTGCCGACCTTAACATTTAAAAAAAATACTTATTCGGATTTCGAAGTTGTACATGAGCAAACGAAAGACGCGTGCTCGAGGTCAGAGCCCAAGAAGATTTGCGGCGATTTTATCTATAAACTCACCAAGCACAAAAGCAGTGTGAACTGCATTGCTGTAGAGTTTCATTAAAAATAAAAAACCTCGATAAGTATATAAATAAATAATGGGCAAAGGATCACACCAATCATATGGCCACAAATTAAATAACTATACATACTACTTACTTACCCAATAATTTATATATTCAGAGAGGCCAATTTTCAAACTTACACATTCACAAGTTGCTTTTGTAGAGTAGAACTTAGTTAACATCTGAGAGCATTAGCTGCTCGGCCAAATGGCTCGTCAATAACGATTACCTACGTCATCATACGGCAAAAAACATCCTCTATGTTACGGGTCGGGCTAAGGATCCGTCGGTTTCAGCACCCATTAAAGTTAACTCCGGTGATTCACAACCTCGTAACCTTCGTATTACATTACATACACATTTACGTAATACGTCTTGTTATGATATCATAATCGCTGTAACATAAACCTTAACACATTACAACTAAAATCACTATATCTTGTTCGAGAGCTGTAAAAAACCTCTTAGTAGTCTTTTACTAAGTCGAATCTGAGGTTAGCATTTCAATTTTATAAATCTATATTTATAGATTTTGTTACGTGCGGGGTGAGTAAAAATGCCGTCTAAGGGTGTAAGGAGTCGGTTCATTTCAGGGGACCAAGATTTATTCCAAATATCACAAGGCATCTTGATTAAACCGTTACACTCGTCTAATTCGTTCAATGCACCGCTAACTCACTATCACAAATATCTTCGCAAAAGCTGTCAACTGTCGCTTCCGTATCGCGTACCGTAGCACACTGCTCCTCAAGCGATCATGCCCGTTTGTATATTCGCGCAAAGACAGTCTGGATAATCGTAGAAAGTACTCGAACTTTTAAACAAGTAAACACCGAGCGTCGATTATTCTATCGGTTCTAAAATGGTGTTTCGATTCCAGGAATGTCAACCAATTTTCTTTTGCACTTATTTAAAGGGGCGTGGCCACCATGTATTGGTGAACATTATTTTTTCTTCCTGAATTCTCCTGAACTCGCATTCCTTTTGAAGGTTCTGTGGCCAACCGTAACAATATTTTAATAAAGTCACTGTTCTCCGCTAAATTGTTCTAAACCACCCAACAGTTTCACTAAAGGTAAGAGTATATAATTAAAAGAAATTGCGGTGCGGATCGGTAATTATTAGTAATCAATGCTAAGTAATGTTAGATATTCTTTTAACAATCACGGGGAATGTCAAGAGCTTATTAAAAGTGTATCTCCTAATAGGGCCCGTATCGGAGGTAAATAATAAAGTTACGCGTGTCGGTGTGGGGAGAAAAACCTGGAGTGTGTGGCATGTGTTTTGAGAATGAATCTAAATTATACACGTGTGTAACGGCAGCATGTGAAAGAATAAATAAATATATTAGTAGAAGGATATGCGTGGGTACAACAGCGTTTCGGTGTATTTTTAGATGTGTATGAAAGATTTGATTTTATACTTGAGTGCCTTTCTTGTCAGTGCCCCTTCCTCTATTGTTGTTTTTCAAGAACCAACCCCTATGGCGTTGCTTGTGTTAATAGGCGATGGTGGCCACTGACCATCAAGTAAACAGTAAGCCTACCTGCTGAAATTTACATAAAATAAATATGAAGGGGCATAATTAGGGTCCTCGGTATTATTGGTCTTGAAGGGACATGATTGTCTCCATATTTGACCACAGATAGGCGCGAATAGTCGGGCGCGGAGAATAAAACTCAACGTTAGGTCATGCGTTGTAATTCTAAACTAAACGCTATAATCGGCACAAAATAAGTCCTCGATCGCATTGTCCACCAGCCAATCACACCAAATCAGATAATACTCCACCAAACACGTAGCACAAGCCGATTGCCTTCCCGTGAGGTACTACTCGACCGACATGCCTCTGTGCTAGCGCTCTGTGTTGTCTCAGAGTCAACGACAATGACATTCCGATCCCGCTGTCCAGTTGACAACTGACAGTTGTCATTGCTGTTTCTTATCTTATCTTATCTTATCTTATCTTATCTTAGTGGCTATTTCTGTCTGCTAGAGTACCAGTATCACTTCGTCCATTGCTGAAATATTGTGATCGCCACGTGAACTAAATGAAGGTTATTTTTATCTAACCAATCTGTTATATTTGCAAGCAATGCATTTATTTCTAACGTTTAATCGTTTCTTCTTTTATTTTTCGTAAATAATTTATTTATTCGCAAATAAATCAAAATTCTAATCTTAACAGTGTGGCACATCTTACAATGTGGCATCAGCTTTGGGTAAACTTTCCATTTTTGTATTACGAGTCATATACTCGTACTTCCCGTATCAAGAATGCCAATTTTGCGGTACGATCTATACTTTCCCGTATTCCACTTCTATAAGGACCTTTGAAGTCAGTGATTCTGACTTCGAAGGTCCTTATATCTTATCGTTTTTGCAAAAATTTTGTACTAAGCGATATCCTTGAATATATACAGCTACAGTCGCTAGAGGAATTTTGTAATATTGGAAGAGTTCAAAATCAGGGATTTTACGGGAAATCACTCCCGCACTGAGTGCAAAAAAAGGTTAGTTCCCCTCAAATGCGATCAATTAGTTCCCGTAACGCAGCGAATGTGTTAACTAGTTTGAATTAGTTCTCCTGCATAACATATTACTTTATTTTATAATATATTTTTTATATGTAATTACGTAATCTAGTGAAAGTCTAGCGCAATAATTTCCACCATCAAATTAAAAACGCCTCGCATAGCAATGGAGAAGTTCCAACGCGAACTATTATGAAAATTAAACATCCCCTCATGTGAAGCCAACGTTTGTTTTAAAGATTAAAAAATGTAGCCTTTACAGTGGAGGTCCTTTGCAAAATAATTCGCGTGTTGCATTCAAATCGCCACCTTTTCATAGATGGGGGAGCATGTGAGAGTTTTTTTATTGTCTCGCTATAGATGTTCAAAAACCATCGCCGGTTGGCGTGTTGTTTCTAAATTCTGTACAGACAGAAATAATATCACAATATCTTCTCTCCCGGGCAGGTTGGTGGGATAGTGTTACATATTTCTTTTTTAATGTTAAGATCGGCAGACAGGCTGACGGTCCACTTGATGGTAGGTGGCTACCGTCGTCTATAACACAAGCAACGCCAAAGCTGCTGCAAGTGCGCTACCGACTACAGTAGGATTAAGGATAAGGGATTAGGAGGGGATAGGGAAATTGGCTCTGGCATCCCTTACTCACTCACCGAAACACAACAAGCACATGTGCTGTTATTTCACGGTGGTCTTCTGTATGGGGGTGGTTACTGCCGCCAGACGGGCTGCCCAAATGACTGCGAAACGCAGTGTGCCCTGCCACTACTTTCCACATCCAGACCAGAGCCAAATTTGAAAAGTTCATTTTTCAAAGTTAACCCTGCCGGGAATCGAACCCGGGAACCCTGGAACAGAGCGTTAAGGCAAGCACCCTAACCACTCATCCAACGGGCTCGTTGGATGAGTTAAATTAAAAATTAAAAAAATAAAATTTTAAATTAAAAAAGATAACCTCTTTTACTTAGAGATACCCCGCGTTTCGTAGTGATAAATTAGGCAGTCCGTCTGTTATTTCACGATTATCTGTGTTAATCACGAAATAACAGCATGTGTGCTTTTCAGATTCATGTGTGAGTAATGAATGCCATTGACACTCGCTAACGGGGAGTGCAAAATCTGGAACGATTTATGCTCCTTCCTGGAAGCCTTTTTAAACTCTCAGACCATGTACTAGCTGGTTCAACAAGTCTGACAATATCGATAACTAGCCAAGGATGAATGAATAATACTCATAAAAAGTATTTATTCATTCATTCTTCATTTATTCATTAAAGAAGACAGCCAGGGACTATGAGATCTTTTTTTGACTTTTTCTTATAAGCCAATTTATCCAAAAGCTCTTTCAGAAGGAAATAGGTAGCATAACCAAAATTTTTTTTTGATGGACATCAAATTTTTCAAGTGAACAGTTAAAAGCTTTCGAACTTAGAAGATATCGATTTCGAGTCAAACATTTGCTTCTGTAATTCCGTCATGAAGATGAGTCGGTCGCGTTATGTACGGAGCGTGAGTTTAATTAAGTTTTAACGAGGATTTAAAGTGTGTGGCATCATTGTCATAACCTCGCACAACGCCCATTGTTGAATATAGTCGGACATGCAGAGGTCGGCTGATTACCATCCTCACCTTGTCGAAATCCCTCTAATTCAGACCGAGCGCTTTAAAACATCTTTTGTGATGCGCACTGCTAAGGATTGGAACTCCCTGCCGGCGTCTGTATGTCCGAGCTCATATACTTAACGCAAATCTTTTCAAGGTTCGAGTGAATAGGCATTTTCTGGGTGAGCTCGCTATATCTCGGAGCGGGCTGAGACATTGGCTCGTGTTGAGCAGCTTCGTCTGGAGCCCCGCTCGTTATGTCCTTTTCTGCCATAACTTTAATAACTATTTATTTAATAACTTTTAATAACTATTTATTATATTCACAAAGTAAAGTCACTACAATATTCACAAAGTGGTGTGACGTACCACAAGTCCTTTTGCCTTCACCCAAGGAACAAAAAAAGTAATAAAACGAACAGTACGACAGTGTCAGATATAGAGCCTCGATAATAATGGTCGACCTCAAACCAGGCCAAACTCCCCCCATCAAACGGAGCGCCCTCTCTACTTGCTTGCTCAAAACAACAATCAGAACGTCACTGTTAACCACTCAAAGTCGTCTTTGACAGTTGTCTTTGCTATATTTCCAACTGTCAACCACAGACCATACAATAAAAAGCCAAGAACTTGCGTTTACGTCCGATGATGTATTTAGCACCATCCCTCTTTGAATTATATGATTTTACACAATTTAAAAATGTAATTAATAATTAATAAATGATCTTCTAATATTCACGCTCCGACATATATATATAGGCTGGTAGGCTGCGAACTTTTCAAACGCCCCTCGTAAATTTCTCATCTAAGTAGCTTGCCTTTCGATTTTCTATCGTCTACACTATGGAGAGTGTGCATCTATTCTGTACGAATTAATCCAACCGGAACCGTTCCACTTGCGGAACACTAGGCGTGGGCGGGGGTTTCATCCCTTCGTGGTCGATGTACCTCGATCACGCACGAAGCGTTTCAGTTCCACCTTCCTTGTTCGGACTGCTAAGGAGTGGAACTCATTGCCTGCGTCTGTGTTCCCACAGAACTACAACCTCGGGGTCTTCAAAACCAGGGTAAATGGGCATTTACTGGGTAAGCGTGGTCCACCTTCGGCCACATCTACACCTCACATCAGGTGAGATAGTGGTCAAGCGCTACCCTGATCTAATAAAAAAAAAAAAAAAAAATTTCATCTAAAATCTATTCTATCTTAAATTAACGAATGAAACTTGGTGTCAATTCTATACTTTTTATGCGAATGCTTCCCATTTGCGACCAGATAGGCACGAATAAATCGCAGTTTGTGTTTAAATGTCGCGCGGTACCTTCTCGCGCTGTTTAATTTCTCCAACTTTGTTCACTACTCTTTCATTTGTCACTGGGAGCTATTCCACACGCTTTGTGCAACGCTCCGAGTATTTTTAATTGAGAGAGAAAGCGGGAGAGAGACAGTTTAGAGCTATTTCGCATTTTATTTGATGACTTAATTATAATATCATTTATATTGTTGAATATTCTTTCATTGATTGTTATTCCTTTTGTTTCATTAAAGATTTTAATCAGAGTAGCTATGGCAGGGCTACATTCGGGGTTATACTGCGAGATCGAATCAGAAATGAGGAGATTCGTAGACGGACGAAAGTTACCGACATAACCCGGCGGATTTGTGAGTTGAAGTGGCAGTGGGCAGAACACGTAGTACGGAGAGTCGACTGCCGCTGGGGTCAGAAGGTTCTCGAGTGGAGGCCTCGGGCCGTCAAGCGCAGCGTAGTAAGGACGTCCACCCAAAAAAGTGGACATACAACCTGATAAGGGCCGCAGGTCGACGATGGATACAGGCTTTTTTTGATCGGTCCTTTTGGAGAATTGGGGGGAGCCCTTTGTCCAGCAGTGGACTTCCTATGCCTGAGATGATGATGAATCAAAGTGCTAATTCGAAGTAAATCTGGTGGTTACTACTGTTCCAATATTTACTAAACTAAGAAGTAATTGCAATAACTGTTGCATATTCGCGAAAGTCATTTGGTAAAGGATGTCTGAATGTATCTCCCCAATCTCGACTTATCCCTGTATTATATTTTCTTGATAAAACTTTTTTATCCTGATTATGGTTACTGCAGACATTTATGGAATTAATGACAAAGCATAAGAAATGTCTGGTATTCATTACTCACTCTCTGAAACCCTCGGACGAACAGAACCGACCATGACCCTTTGTTTCACGGTAGTGTTTTCTAAGAGGATGGTTTCTGCCGCCATTGTATCATATGCATCATGTGGTTATACATAACGTAATAAGTCAATGAGAGGCTAAGCTAAAACCGTAGTCCTATACAACTCTAGACTTGTTTCACGGATGTTCAAGTCACACAAAATTGTTGCTATTAATATTTGAATGTATTTTAGGAGGAGTAGCAGGCGAGCTGACGGTCCTCTTGACGGTCGCTGGCTACTGTCGTTTAAAGACACAACCAACGCGTTGCAAATGTCCTGCCGACTTTAATAAAACATGATGTGATTTTATTTCACGATAGTCTTCTTTACGGGAATGATTTTGGAGACAACGGCTGACCAGTTTGTGAGTCTCAATAGAAAGCTTCCGAAAACTTGGGGGAGATTTTGTAACGGGGAATAAATAAACTTAACAAAGTTGACGGCCCGTTGGATGAGTGGCAAGGCTGCTTGCCTAACGTCTCAGGGGCCCCGGGTTCGATTCCCGGCGGGGTCAACTTTGGAAATTTTAATGTAGGTAATTTTCAAAAAATGACTCTGGTCTGGATTTGAAAAGTAGTGGTAGGGCCACACTGAGTTTCGCAGCCACTTGGGCGGCCCGTCTCGCGGCAGTAACCAGCCCCTTACCGAAGACCACCGTGAAATAAAAGCACGTGTGCTGTTGTGTTTCGGTGAGTGAGTAAGGGATGCCAGAGCCAATTTTCCTATCCAGTCGCTTTATCCTTAATCCTACTGTAGTCGGTAGCACACTGCAGCAGCTGTGGTGTTATAGGCGACAGTAGCCACCTACTATCAAGTGATTTCAGTCAGTCATTTGGGCAGCCCGCCTGGCGGCAGTGACCACCCCTTTACAGAAGACCACCGTGAAATAACAGCATATACGTGCTGTTGTGTTTCGGTGAGTGAGTAAGGGATGCCGGAACCCAATTCCTTATCCCCTCCTAATCCCTTATCCAATCCTACTGTAGTCGGCAGCGCACTTCCAGCACCTGTAGCGTTGCTTGTGTTATAGGCGACGGTAGCCACCTACCATCAAGTGGACCGTCAGCCTGTCTGTCGACATAACATAAAAATAAAATAAAAAGTTTATTTATTCCCTCTATATTAAGTTAAAGTGCTTGCTTATCAGCAACTCAATTATTATTATTATTATTACACATAAATAAAAATGTACAAATTCAGTCGTTTAACTTGTCAACTTTCCGACTGTGACTAAAACAAATAATAGTTTTAACTAAGCGTTCTTGTATCGAACGTTGCTTTTATAGAAATAATTGTATGTTTTCCGAGGAAAATGGAAAAATACAAGGACTTTGATAGCATCCGTGCACGCCCAGCGGTGTGCGTCACGCAAAATAATAATAATGCATGTGCCTTTAACCCTAATTTCACTAATGTACAGTCAACGATAAAACTCGCCAATGATAGGTTTACCATACACATTAATTTATTCTTTACTAAAAATAATAAAGTCACGCTTTTGTGTTAATATTGAGATTGATTCTAATATTAGAAAAGTCGTAAACGAGCAGAAATTTATTTAAGGGGGAGACAAACGCTAAATACTAAAAATATCCATTGTTTAATGAAAATGTTACAAGAAATAGACGAGACAATTGCTTTGAAAAAAATATATGTTATACTTAAACATGTGAAGAACCAATTGTATTAATTAGAATTTTCGTTAAAGTAATAGAAACTCCACAAAAAAAGTTAGAACACAAGAAGAATTTGACATTTATTGAAAATTCTCTCGAAAACGGCTTATTGCACGCATATGAATCCTGTACCTATTAATAAGTTGATATCAGATTAAAAAAATGTATTGATAAAATTTTTTTTTTGTGTAATGTTCTATTGGTAAAAACAAAAAGACACCATTTCTAGGCCCGTTGAATTGTCTCCGCCGCCAGCGAGTTCTATAGTAAATGTCATTTGCCTCAGTGAATCCCTTAATTCGAAAGCATTACAATTGAGCATTTTGTGGAAGATTATTATAAACTAGCTTTTGCTCGCGACTTTGTCCGTGTACAAATCATACAAATCTTTTCTCTTTGTAATATTAAGTATAGAAAACGGTATGAATAAAGCCTATGAAAGGAAATTATTTTAAAAAATATTTAATTTATTTTAATAAATTATTTAAAACAGGACTGACCATAATTATGGCTATTAGACCAATGTTTTTTATTAGAGAATACTTTGAAACGTTATTATACCTACTTGTTTTGTTTTATTTGTCAATTAATTTTGACATTTTCTTTATTATTGTGCCAATGTTATTTGATTTTTTTTTCTTTATGTTAAGGTCGACAGACAGGTTGACGGTCCACTTGATGGTAGGTGGCTACCGTCGCCTATAACACAAACAACGCCTAAAGCTGCTGCAAGTGCACTGCCGACTGCAGTAGGATTGGATAAGGCATTAGGAGGGGGATAAGGAAATGGGCTCTGGCATCCCTTACTCACTCACCGAAACACAACAGCACGTATATGCTGTTATTTCACGGCGGTATTCTGTAAGGGGGTGGTCACTGCCGCCAGGCGGGCTGCCCAAATGACTGCGAAACGCAGTGTGCCCTACCACTACTTTTCAAATCCAGACCAGAGTCAATTTTGAAAATTACATTAAAATTTCCAAACTTGACCCCGCTAGGAATCGAACCCGGAGCCCCTGAGACGTTAGGCAAGCACTCTTGCCACTCATCCAAGTATCATAGGTTAGGTAGATTGTTACCTACTATTCAGAGTGCTACAGAAACACATTTAAAATAAAAGTGTGACTATAATTGAAAATATAATTAATTATCCATCCGTCCATATGTCTAATTATTAAAGATATAATTTTATACTCAGGAAATTAGGAATAAAAAAAATTAAAAAAGTTAATAAACAACTCCTGAAACTAGGCTAGTCTTCTTTATATCCAGATAATAATTAACGCAATTAAATAAGTTCTTATTATTACTTATTCATATTTTATTGGGATTCTATTTTATTATTCAAAATTAAACGCTCAATGAAAATCTAAACATCAAATAAATAAGCGAATTAAAAATGCGTATGGAAGTCGTCTATGTAGTTTGCAGACAGGCTGACGGTCCACTTGATTGTAGGTGGCTGCGTCGCCTATAACACAAGCAACGACGCCAAAGGTACTGCAAGTGATCTGCCGACTACTGTAGGATTAAGGGTAAGGGATTAGGAAGGGTTAGGGCAATGGGCTCTGGCATCCCTTACTCACTCACCGAAACACAACAACACAAGTGTTGTTATATCACGGTGGTCTTATGTAAGGGGGTGGTTACTGCCGCCAGACGGACTGCCCAAATGCCCTCCCACTACTTTCCAGATACAAGAGCCACCTTTGAAAAGTTCATTTCCTAAGTTGACCACGTCTGGAATCGAACCCAGGAACCCTAGAATAGATAGTTAAGGCATTCAACGGGCTCGTCAGTTATTGTATACAACGAAAACGCCTTCAAATATATGTTTATAAAAGGTGGGATAAATGGTGGATATTATGAAAATGGACACTGGAATCCTTTAATTTTGGAATAAAACAAAATAGCACACGTGCTGATATATCACCAGTAGTAGTACAATATTACTTTTTTCATATACCTAACTTCAACAGTCAAGAGCGCAGATACTTGAATCCCTTCCGATTATGGTGGCAATCACTTACTGATGATAATAAACGTTGACCGTTGGCCTCTCTGGCGTCTCTTATAATTAAAAGCCTTTGTGTTAGGATTAAAATGCTTTTAAACTTAAGCTAAGCGTGTTGTCTCATAATCTTAAATTAAGATAATTCCCTAAAGCGTTAGATAAGAATGTAAGTTAAGAAGCAAGAAAGCGAATAGAGTAAACACAATACTAATTAGTGCAGAGCCTCGACTTATACAAGATGATAACCTTTACTCATCCCTGGCAACGTTCCAAAACCATTATAAAACTTTCTGCACAGTTAAGTAGGGCAGTAATAAAATATTAAAGTGGGTAGAATGAAAACGGAGCGTTAAGGCGCCGCCGCCGCGTCACAGCCACCAAAATATTTGATGTATAATGACAAGAATGAACGTGATTAAATTGAATGCACTGGAATCCGACGCGCTCACGGTCCAATGGATTCCGTTTCAGTTCGATTCTGAATACGTTGCTAATACAACCTAGTGCGTTCGCAGGTCGCATTGCAATACAGTGCAATGTCGACAAGCTTAGCCTATTCGAGCCTATTCTAACCATTACAGATTTTTAAAAAAAAAAAAAAAAATTGTATAGTTTTTTTTTGTAGGGTTTTATCGGAAATATTTTTTTAAATTTTTCTTTCGTTGTCTTTAGATATCGCGTTTGTGAAATAAATATGAGCATTAAGTCTCCAATAATCTATAGTTACTATAGATACCGGGCAGTAAATTCTGTATGCGTAACCGATGTTTGCGTAAACGAGTGTCTATAAGAATTCAATCCGAAGTCAAAAAAATATTTTTTTTAAATTTTTGTCGGTTTGTCTGTGCGTTTGTGCGCGCTAATCTTCGAAACGGCTTAACCGATTTGAATGCGGTTTTCACTTATTTACTGCAGCAAGCTTCCCGTAACATTTAGTGTTTGATTTATTCCAATTGGTTTACAAACAAAAAAGTTACAAGCTATTCCGAATATCACATGTACGAACTATTCTATACATTATATACAAACAAGCGATCCGCATCGGATACACATAAACCGTCTTCGTTTACAGCTCCTTCCATTAGTGAAAACCGTATCAAAATCTGTTCGATGGTTTGGAAGGAGTTTGCGGAGAAAGAGACAGAGGCGGACACAGACTTTATCTACAAGTCTACACTAATATTACAAAGAAAAAAATAATTATTTGCTTCTTTGTATCTTTCTTTGGGAATCAAATGCTTTATGAAAGTCAACAAACCCTATATAGTAGGTATGTTTTCTTAAATTCTGATATCTTTGCAAGACCTGTCTAAATACAAATGGAGGACACTGAGCTGTCAATGTGTCCAAATTAAGTATATCAGAATCCTTAAAGCTATTTACTCAGAAAGTACAGCCCAAATGATACTACAGAAAAACTATTTCCTATTCAAAGAGGAGTCCGTCAATTGGATCCTAGTTTTGGAGATGATTTTTAGAAATCTGGAATGGGAAAATATGGGGCTGAACATAAATGGAGAGAAATTCAGCCATTTGCGTTTTGCTGATGATTTGATTCTATTCCCTGAAACCCCAATTAATTTGGAACTAATGCTGCAACAAATATCCGATGAAAGTGCAAAGGCGGGGCTGTCGATGAATACAAACAGAACAAAAATAATGACCAATACTCAAGATTCAGTCTCAGATATTATTATAAGAGTAAACGATATTGTAAATGAATATATATATTTAGGACAGTTAATATCTCCCACAAATACCATGCATAAACAAAAAGAGTTACAAATAAATGGAAGAGATTTTGTAGTCTTAGTGAAATAATGAAGAATAAAGAAATAGCATTAAAAGAACTGTATCTAACACGTGCATACTCCCTTGTTTAAGATATTGTTGCTAAACATGGACGCTAACAGAACAATTGACAAACAAAATAAAGGTGTGCCAGATTGAGCGAAGCGTAGTGGTAGGTATGAGAAAAGGTGACAAGTAAAATTAGAAAACATAAAAAGCAAAACAAATTTTAGAAAAACGCGCACAGTGTTTACAAAAAGTTAAAATGGCAATGGACAGGACATCTTTTGCGAGAAACAAAAGAAAAATGGACCAAAATAATAACAGAGTGGTACCCCAGGGGCGATAAAAGTAAAGAGAGACAGTTTAAACGTTGGGAAGATGAAATAAGGCAAGTAGCAGGTCCTTTGTGGACCAGATTAGCCAAAGATCGAGCAAGATGGAAATCTTTAGAGGAGGCCTTTGTCGTAAGACAAGCTGTTACAATTGAAGGACCGATTGCCGATATATGGAATTATATATATAATAAAATTTAAATTATAGTCGTAATAAGTATGTACGCATAATAACTGTAGATACATTGTTAACCTAACAACAATAAAGGCTATTTTATTTTATTTATTTATTTGTTATCTTTCTTTGGAATGAAATACTACTCAACTGATTTTTCGTTTATAGAAAGATCATTTTACTAAAAAAAAGAGAGTTTTAGGAAAATTACAGTTATATAATCCAAAATCTTAGATTAAATAGGAATTAAAGATATTACCGATTTTATAACTATAAAGCCGGTATAACTACGCCAAATACAGTCAAAGTACGCCTCGTCTTTAGTTGAGCTGTGCAATTTGTAATAATAAATTAAAATATTTACTATTGAAAATAACGAATTGCGTAGTGAAAGGGTGTGAAAACCAGTCTTCAAAAAATTAAAAGCAGGGTGGAATCACATTTCACAAGTAAAATTGAAAACCAATATTTTTAATAAAAATAAGTAAAATTTGAGGTTATAGCCGACCTACGCGCCCATGTTTATAAAAAACCTTCTTCACTATGTTGTCCGTAAAATTCTGTCTTTAGTTATTATTAGGTCTGAGCCCAACGTACAAATATTTTGCCTATAAATGTGTTGTCCACAAAAAAGTTCCCCAGGAAATATGTTTAATTATTATATGGTTAAGTAACAATAACTTAGTCAATCAAAACACGGGTAGAATCGAAGAATCGAAACCTTATCCAACTATATACATTATACAGTTTCTTAAATCGAGGTTTATTTACATTTAAATTCTTCTTTCGTTTAGAAGTTAGATGGGTACAAAAAAGCTAAAAGTAAAAAGAAATCGAATGTTTGTCAAATTGGTTACCTATATATTTTTAGTTTTTAATATAAAATTAAAAAAATTAGATAAAACTGTATATTATATATTTAATTAGATATTAATAAAATATATATTAATATATAATTATATTATATATTAATATAATAATATGCCAGTTTTATATTATATATTTAATATAATATAAACCGTTAATATTATATAAACAATATAATATTAACGGATTTATCGATAACAGACGAAGTAATTGGTAAACTTAATAAGCAATTAATTAATTAAGAGGTAATTAATTTTAATTCTGATTGTAACAGTAATTGGTTGATATTATACAGTGTAATGTTTTAAACACTTTGTTTTTACCGTCCATAGTTGTAATTCTACTAACTACTAAATGACACCACAAAAAATTCAACAACCTCCACTCATTTATCAATATTTTAGTGAAATATTCAAAATGCAAAGAGAAAACCTCAGGAATAAATCTTCTTCGTTCTTTATGTAAATATTCATTTGCTTGAAACTAACTGGCCGATAATAGTCTCTTTAGCCAAAAAGTAAACGAGCACAAAGACTACGGGGTCGTATGTATAGCGTTATTAAGTTTATCACTGCCGCCGATTTGTTTTGAAATACTTACATTTAAAAAGATCGTTAAATCTTTTCAATTTTTTGAAAATTTGGCACTCGACCACGTGGCACCTTTGAGAGGACTGCCATTTTTTTATTTATTCACTAGCTGAGCCCGCAACTTCGTACGCGTGATATTAAGTATAGCGCCTAACTTTTTCGTTTGTTTCAACTTATAACTTACTAGCTGAACTCGGCCACGTTTCGCTGCGGCCCATGCGGCGGCGGCGTGCGCATGGGGCGCGCGGTACTGGACACTGCTTAAGTATATATAATACTATCTATCGTAGCGTGATGTTATTAGCCTATAGCCTTCCTCGATAAATGAACTATTCAAAACAAAAAGAATTTTTCAATTCGAACCAGTAGTTCCTGAGATTAGCGCGTTCAAACAAACAAACTCTTTATAATATTAGTGTGATATTAGTATATAGATAAAAAGTGACATCTATGTATACCGAACGTCGAGGAATATTTTATACATTTAATTTTAAAGATATTTCCTAAACACACTTTTTTATACATATTAGTAGGTATAGATGTATTTTATATTAGTTGGTGGGCAAAGTTACGGTCATAGATGAAATTGTTTACAATTTAGTAGTATTATTTGCCCAAATGTATGTCTTCAATTGATTGAATTTGATTGATTCATTGAATTTGATTATTGAAGTGTGGTATTGGGTTTGAGTTATATAATTATTAATTATATAATTATATTGAGTAACGTAAAGTGAAAGTTCGTGCAGCTTTTGTAGCTTTAGGGGTATAAATTATTTGAACAGAAAAAGCGTAACGTCTATAGATAAGGGCCCAATCTTGGCAAAACGCCGAACCTTCTCGTTGCATACATAGAAACGCATGCAAGGTTTTGTTATTGCAAAGTAGTGGTGCTGTAGTGTATTTTTGCATTGCAATGTAGCCGAGCGAGTGCATTTTGTGATTAATTTTTCAAAAATTCATGACGAATTATTACCATCAATCTTTAACATCTAATCTTTTACTTCTTTAACGCCTAACCTAACCATAATTTTCAAAATTTGACCAAAACTATTTTTCAAATTTTTGAAACACCAATGGAGATCTAGCAGTGGAGATACAGTATGATGATGATCATGATTAAGCCAGTTTATTTTTGCACGAAGGATAAACCTGATAGATAAACTATATACTTAATATACAAGGTGGAATTTTGTAATGCCACCTGAAGGGAAAGTACTCTTAATACTGTAGATAGAAAATTTTACACAAAGAAAACACTCTTTTATTTTTGAAAAGAAAGAAAACTACATTCAAAGATTTTCGAAAATTCGCTTGCCACACCCGGCAATCGAACCGACTTAAATCTGTAAAAATTACACCCTGTACTATTATTGCATCGATCGTTAGTATCAACTATAAGGATGAAATCTCTCTAACAAAATTCCACCCTGTATACAAACAAACACTCTTAAAAAGCTGGTAGTAATCCATTTCGTTAAGTGCTTGATGGATAACGCCGTCACATTTTCGTGTTCAATTTGATTTTAAATCGACGTCATTGGTGTGAAAATATCTAAACTAAAAACTCATTATAGTGGGGAAAGTAAAATAAAAAAAGATTTCTCTGTGGAAATATAAACAACTATGAAGCAACGGACAAATAATTGTTCAAATGGATATAAAATGAAATTGTTTGTGTTGTCAGAGAGAGGAATGAGATCAGTGTGGTGGAAAAATGGAATATTATGACGAATGAATGGTTTTTTTATATTTTCGAGGTCGTACCTTTTGGTCAAAAATGAAGTCATTATATGTAGGCACGTACTTATATTTCTATAATCTTATGATATAGCAAACATACGAGTGATTTTATGGAATTCTGTTTAAGTAGCTTATAAATGAACCTTTTAAATAAAATTAATGTTGTTACGGGAAGCTTGCTACAATACATCAATGAAAACCGCATTCAAATCGGAGCTGTTTCAGAGATTGGCGTGCACAAACGCACAGATAAACAGACAAACAGACAAAAATCCTAAAAACTATTTTTTTGACATCGGTAACACAAGTAAAACGTGTACAGATTGTTTTTTTTTTAATCTTTAGTGTAAAGATGATTTATTTAAAAGACTACTTAGGGACTTCCTTTTCCATTTATTAGGATTAGAGCAATTGAACATATTCAAACTGAGAAACCCGCGGGCAGTTTCGCGGTTTTTAATCGTAGTGTGTGCGTGTCGAGCGGTTTTGCGGTCGTAAGGTTAATCGCTCGCTGGAAAAAAACCGTAGACACACTTATATAAAAAGGCGGTAAGCGGACTTAGTGGATAGCTACCAGCACCAGTATATACAACTAACGCCACAGTGGATGCCAATGCGCTCCTAACATGGGTACAATAAAGAATCCATGTTGACAAAAGACAAGGTTAGAATAAGCGGGAATATATTCTGGCTTCCTTTATAATAACGCATTTACAGTCATTCTGTTGTATACATGTTATACATGTACCTATTATGTATAATGTTGTATTATGTATACATGTATAATGTTATACATGTATTATCTAGCCAAGAAATACGAGCTATCTACGGGTAAATACACCCAATCCCAAGAAAAACCATAGAAATGACAACCCAATATCACGCTGCATTTACCACCCAATGTGGTGGCAGTAATCACCACCTTATAGAAGACCACCGTGAAATAGTAGCATGTTGGGTTTCGGGGAGTGAGCAAGGTAAATCATACCTTCCTAATCCCTATCGTTAATTCTACATATTATTGTCGGCAGCGCAGTTGCAGCACCTGTAGCGTTGCCACTTACCACCTAAGTATAGGTAAAGATAGCCACTTACCACCAAGTGGACCGTCAGCCTGTCTGTCAAGTAAAACACCTGATAAGAGTGTTTATGTTACGAATATAATAATTTCATTTTTTAATTACACAGAAAGCCATAAACGGTAATATCAGCTTTTAAATGTTACAACACTCAATACTTTGTTCAACGTGCATCTCTTATCTGTTATCTGCTATTAGACGGGCCGCCAAGCATTAATTATTAAATGAATTATTAAATTAATTAAAGTTTAGTTAGATATAGGAGAGAGTGTGATTATTGCTTCAACAACCCTTGTTCATACAACAACAAAAAATATTACATATTATGCCATTATACTACAGTACGAATAGTTTTCTGTCACTGTCGCCAGAAAACTATCGAAGGACAAGGAAACAAAGGAGATCTGGCACATACCTCGAGTCGCCAAGTCCTTGGTCCTCCAGCGGCGAAGACTGCAACGGATCCGTCAAACTCAGAGTCTAGAAGCTCTAGCACTTCACCACTTTAAAGATTGCACTCGCAGAGCGGGAAGCGTGACCAAGTAGATATATTTACAGGCACAATTGCCTGATAACGCATGCGGATGAAACAAGTATTCGAATCTCGTTGTCGAGACGAAGTTTTTTCTAGCCTGGCGCGATGTAATAAATATGGCCAGTCGGTCGACCTGTGATGCGGTAGTAGTGCTGTGATATGAAAAGGTATATGGTGGGAGCGAAACAGCACATACCACATTATTTATCAATGAAAATTGACAATTGGCGTCAACAATAACTATAAAGAATCACATTAGGTACCTACTAGTCTTTCGCGGATTTCACTATCAAGATGCTGTTTTAACACAAAATTTAGATAGAGTAATTGGTATCTGCAAATATTAAATAAATAATCTTCGCAAAGAGATGGAATTAATGTGTGGATTCTGCACAAAAACTTACCAAATGGAATGAAAACAAGACGTGGATTTAATCCAAGTTCTAATTTAGAGAGATTCCTTCCATCAGTGTTGATACAGCGATATAATCAGCTCCCTCGCGAATGAGTCAAGTGCGTATAGTTTTCGCAAACTTAACCAGCCTACTCGGCGCCATACAGTTACACGAAAACACATTTCTTAAGTTCACACGAAAACAATCCTTACTAACTGAAAGATAAGATTCAAGCTCAGTGCAAACTTACCCTTGCACTGGGCCAATATCTTGTGCAAACAAATCGTTGTAGATACTGTTGACTTCAATAGTGTGTTGGTTGTGATTTAATATGTTTATTAAGGATTATTTTACAACTTAGTAAAGGGACAAACGTTTGAAGTGTGATTAACGTTGTTGGCGGTTTTTGAGTAAGCTCCTATAGAGTACATATTGCAGAGCTTGAATAGGGTATTATACCCATTTTCCCATTTTTAAAAAGTGTCTCAATTAGATTCTGTAGTGCTAATGAATCACTAAAAAAAACACCAAATTTTTATTCAATCGATAAGTTTTAATAAAAATGCATTTAAAATTTACATTTTCGACGAAAACGCTGGAAACCATTTTGCTCTGTGGTCATGACGTCAGTTGGCTGTGTAAACAAATGCGCCGGTAATTGACATGACACTGACTGACACTTTTTTGTTTACACAATCGTATTACGTAAACATGGCGGCTACTATTTCATTGTGTTTGAGAACAGACTAAAAATACTAAAAACTTTGAATTTAATTTTAAAATTTATTTTGTTATTTTACGAACTAAAACTAACATTTTCCGACTCCTTTTTGCCTAAGCTATCTCAATAATATATTTTTAGATTTTTTTTTCATATAGACTAAAATACCCTATTGCCAACATTATAAACAAAAATGAAGGAAAACTATTTGCCATCACTCACACAAAAGATGATAATTTACGTGATGCTTTGTGTTAGGAAATATAATAAGTCATTTTACACATTAATTAAAGTAATCACTTAGTAAAACAGTTACTACTTTATCTTAATTATAAATCTAATAAATGGGACTCGGGTAGATTGAAACCACATAAACTGGCAACACAGCAGCGATGACGCAAGCTTGTGTCGGGCTGTCTCTCGGAGTGCCATACCTGGCGAAGTAATATCATTATACCATGGCCGAGGCCGGAAATAGAGCAATTGTTAGTCAAGTACATAATATTGAAAGTATGAACTGAAGCAAGAGAATTTAAAAGGTCGAGGCGTAAGTCGAGGCCTTTTAAACCAACGAGGCCGTTAATTGCACCTTTATACAGTACTTTTCACAAAGTTGCAAAAAATAAGGTAAAAACATGCAAAAAACAATTTTTCTCTAGATTTTTAGAATATGTTTAGATATTTGTTGAAAATAAACTATAACGTAATAACAATAATAACTCTTCTTATGATAGTTCAAGACTTCAAGGCTCTGATGTGGACCTGGAAGTAGTGGCAGGGCACGCTACGTTACGCAGTATTTTAAGCAGCCCGTCTGGCGACAGTAACCTCTAACGGAAAGGAAGTAAAGGATGCCATAGCTCCTTTGACTGTTCTTATCCGTTGGATGAGTGGTTAGGGTGCTTGCCTTAACGCTCTGTTCTAGGGTTCCGGGTTCGATTCCCGGCAGGGTCAACTTTGAAAAAATTAACTTTTCAAATTTGGCTCTGGTCTGGATTTGGAAAGTAGTGGCAGGGCACACTGCGTTTTCGCAGCCATTTGGGCTGCCCGTCTGGCGGCAGTAACCACCCCCTTACAGAAGACCACCGTGAAATAACAGCACGTGTGCTGTTGTGTTTCGGTGAGTGAGTAAGGGATGCCAGAGCCCATTTCCCTATCCACTCCTAATCCCTTATCCTTAATCCACTTGCAGCAGCTTTGGCGTTGCTTGTGTTATAGGCGACGGTAGCCACCTACCATCAAGTGGATCGTCTGCCTGTCTGCCGACCTTAACATAAAAACAGTAGGTTCCTGTGGCGTTACACGTGTTATAGTTGACGGTAGTCACCTACCATTAAGTGGACCGTCAGCCTGTCTGTCGTATTTAACACAAAAAATCTGCTCAAAAATAAATGGAAAATTGGGTTAATTTCCTAGTGAAAGTCATCGTCGTTGTAATTCCCGTATTATTTTCTGAATTCGGACAAACAGTGTTCTGACGCAACTTGAGCGGAGACAGTGCGATGGCTCATCAATCTTTTTCAATGCCCGAACCTCTTTAACGGTTCAGCGGTTAGGGCTGAAAGGCATTCCAGAACACTCGATACCCTTTACTATTCAACAACAGACCTTTTCAGCCGGAAAATTATCACCAAGCAGTTAGTTCAGACAGACTGGAGAAAATTTCCTAATTTAATTAATTGAATTTGTACATTGATTGATTTACAATTCCATTTTCTATTAATTAAGACGCTCTTTATTTTTCACTAGCTTTTACCTATGTCTTCGATTGCAGTAGCTACCTACTGCAGAGTTAACAGTTATGAAACTTTTTACTCCATTCAACTTTTCCACTAAATGTATCCTATCAAAATGGAAAATGTTTTTTCACCTCTCCAGCACGAAAAGGGTGCTTTTGGTGCCTAAAAACTCGCAGGAAAATCGATTTTTGCTGCGAGCGTGAGGAAAAGTGATTCAAATTTCGAACACGCGATTTAACTCACAGAAATAACATTATTAGGATTTTATTAGTGTGTCCAGCCATAGCCGACTAGATTCGGCCGACCATAGCCAACTAGAGTTGGCCCAGCTGTGAAGATAGTTTTACAGCTGTGAAGATACCAGTGGTGATGGCCTAACTCGCTGTTGAGGTGAAAAGTTGTATGTTTAACACGAGAGCAAATTTTTTTATGTCTCGTGCCTTTAAATCACTCACTTCGCTCGTGATTCAATTCTATAGACTACTTCGCTAGTTCGTGATTTAAAGACGGCACTCGCAGGAAAAAACAATTTTGCTCTCTAGTTGAACAAATAACTATTGTGCTGTAAAATAGCAAGGCGGGCGAAGCACAACTTTTTTTTTATTTTTTATGTTAAGGTCGACAGACAGGCTGACGGTCCACTTGATGGTAGGTGGCTACCGTCGCCTATAACACAAACAACGCCTAAAGCTGCTGCAAGTGCACTGCCGACTACAGTAGGATTGGATAAGGGATTAGGAGCGGGATAAGGAAATGGGCTCTGGCATCCCTTACTCACTCACCGAAACACAACAGCACGTATATGCTGTTATTTCACGGCGGTATTCTGTAAGGAGGTGGTCACTGCCGCCAGGCGGGCTGCCCAAGTGACTGCGAAACGCAGTGTGCCCTACCACTACTTTTCAAATCCAGACCAGAGTCAATTTTGAAAATTACATTAAAATTTCCAAAGTTGACCCCGCCAGGAATCGAACCCGGAGCCCCTGAGACGTAGGGCAAGCACTCTTGCCACTCATCCAACGGGCCGTCAAAACTAGTACATTATGAAAATATAAAATTAAGGAACCCTATAATAATAAGTTTACTTCTTTATTTTGAAAAAGCTGGCGCCCGCGAATCATTTTCTTACGTGTTAAAACATTTATTGTTACTTGTAACATCATCTAAAATGAAATTGTAATGAGAAAATATATTTTTTAACATTTCATGAACATGACTGTTGTTGACGACGGTGACGCCGCCACGTTTTTTAATATTATTAGATGATCCCTCGGGAACAGTACTTTTGTCTGGATGAAGATGTTTTTTCTGTATCGCTGAAAACTTGTTAGCAAAATTTCATGATGATAGGTTGATTACAAACTCACTTTCGCATTTATATTATTAGTTAGGACTGGATTCTTCTGTGACCTCGTCCGCGTGTATTTTTTTTTAAAAGGTAAGCAAGCATTTTGAAATTATGTGTATTATGCTATGCCTATTAATACAAGTAACACCATGTTAATGTTAACAGACAGGCTAACGGTCCACTTGATGGTAAGTGACTATATACGGTCGCCTATAACACAAGCAACGTCACAGGAGCTGCGAATGCGCTGCAGATAAGCTATGGCATGCCGTATCTCAGTGATTGGGTAAGGGATGCATCCCTTACTCAATCACTGGGATACGACAGCACATATTATGTTGTTATTTCACGGTGGTCTTATGTAACAGGGTGATTACAGCCACCAGACGGGCTGCCCAATTGACTTCGAAATGCAATATGCCCTATGGAAAAGTTAATTTCAATAGTTGATCCCACCGGGAATCGAACCCGGGACCCCAGAGACAGAGATTTAAAGCAAGCACCCTAACCACTCATCCAATGGGCTCGTTTATATATCCAATGATTGGGCCAACGCGATAATGGTAAACGATAATAATGCTACTGTATTTTTCCCAAGAAAAATCAATGCCATATCTTCTGATTATTGAAATAGAGTCTTAGTGCTGAAAACATAATAATATATGTATATCTAAATATACTAGTGTATTTCATCTAAAAATACTCAATTTAGATATTAAACAAGAAGAAAACTCGTCTACACTAAACATAGTTCATAGTTAGAGAACGGAGTAGATCACTCTATTTAATGTAAAAATTAAAATTTAGAAGATTAAAAGTAGATTCGCAATGGATAAGTTGAGACATTAAATTTTAAAGTTTCATTGAAAAATTTAACTTGGTCTGCAGAAGATATGGGATCTTTGCGAGAGTATAAATTCATATGTTAAAATAAAGTAAGTAATTCGTATTTGAACATTAAAAGTTCTAAAAAGTAAGAGCCCGCACCATCGTACGCGCGGTATTCGGTATAGAGCGTAACTTTTTTGTTTGTAAATCGATTGGAATAAAACAAATTACGGCAATGCTACAATACATCAGTGTAAACCGCATTGAAATCGGTTAAGCCGTTTCTGAGATTAGCGTGCACAAGCGCACAGACAAACAGACCTCTGTTAAGTACAACGTGTAAATTTTTTTTTTTTTTTTTTAAATATTTAATCTACAGATGTAATGGACAAAGAAGAAGGTGCGCTGGTTCTTTTGATACTTTATTTACGAGTAACGGTTTACAAGTGTCGAGAGGCGAACTACTAAAATGTCACCGGACAGGAATGCTCTTGTTTTCAAAGAGCAGGGCAGGGAGTGCGTCACGCATTCATAGCGATTGTTAAATATTAATAATCACGTCCTTTGTCTCCGTTACTTAATTACTATAATCTCTAATGTATAATTAGTTATTAAGATAAGCAAAGTTTGGAACAAGGGAACTCATATCAATATTTAATTCAGCAATTAAAATCCATGCGAATGTTGTACGCGACAATGCTGACACATTACACAGACACGGCTCGTTTAAGATTTTAATTACATGTATGACTTTTTTGTGCTTCGAAAATTTACAATATACAGGGGAATAAACATTTTTTAATGCACAGAGGCTGATAGTTCACCGCCGCCATCTATCAACACAAGCAACGCCACATGTGCTTCAAGTGCTTATTCACAGAAACATAACGGCACAAAAATGTTGTAATTTCACAGTAATTTTCTGTAAGGAGGTCGTTACTGCCGTCAGACAGTAACGAAGACGCCTGAGTCAGAACACAAAAGCAAGCGCCTTAACCACTTTGCTCGTCAATTTAATATTTTTACAAAAAATAAAATCATTTAAACAATTCTCAATGAGTCCATTTGACAGCTTTCTAGACTTAGTAGTTTTGGCTGTGAGTTAATAATCAGTCAGGACAAACTACTTTATAAGTGCATTGCATATCTGCAATAGTAAATAGGTATAGTAAATAGGTAAATAGGTAACTAGAACGATTCATGTTATCATTTTTGGATTAGCATGAATTCGAATCATGTCAACTGCTGGACATGGTCTCTCCCATAATTTCATAATTTTCGGTGAGACCGGTCAGAAGCTGCCTGGATTTAATTATGTACTAATGTAATGAATTTATTTAGTTATTTTTAAATTTATTTAGTTGTGCTTAATTCAATAAAATGAGGTTTATTATTAAAACTAGATGAGCCCTCGACTTCGTACATTCACGGACAAACCGACAAAAATTAAAAAATATTTTTTTTTTTACTTCGGATTGAAATCTTTAATGTACAGACATGGCTCGTTTACGATTTTATTATATATTTATATGGGTATATAAGCGCGCATAAAGTTTAGGTATTCATACAAATAATTTATACCTAAGCCTCCAATAATGAGGCTGGTATAGTGCTTTTCTCAATAAATGTGAGGAAATAATGAAACACGTGATAATGCAAAAAAAATTAGTATAATATGAAAAAAATAATAAAAAATTAATTTACATATACACAGTTTTATTTAGAATAAAACAAACGCAAATCTATATTAATAATTTCGTCAAGGCGTACGGTACACTCGATTGAAACCTTACCTGAATAATAAAACATAAAAAAATAAAGATTTCGAGTCGACAACATATATCCGCAAAATTCGGATTGTCAAGTATTTTGTTAAATTCTAATGGTGCTGACGGACAAATCGCAGTCGCCATATTGGCCACTCTAGCGAAACGTCACTCACTGACACCTATGACATCTTGAGTGGTTAATAAACGTTCCGTTTCATTCATACTAGCGCACATACGCCTCGCCACTCAATACGTCGTCGCACCATTCATTTTAAAAACAAAGTGTCCATTACAAAGAACTGTGACTCATGTGTAAAACGAAACATCTTGCCGCAAACATTGAGCGAAATCTATGCCGCTTTGCCTTTAATATTCCTTGAGAACCGATAACTACAGAAATATCTACCTACATTTTGTACTTACATGTGTACATTATGAGTCACATTACACCCGAGCGAAGCCGGGTTTTATATAATAAAGTATACTTAGTAGTATTAATTTAGTCCATTGTTAAGTTGGACAAAGATTTTGAGCTAGATTGGTTTAATTGTTTGGAACTAGATGTTACGTGGATGCTCTACTTGATCTATACATTAGGCTACTGAGTGCATATAATGTGTACAATGTTATACGTATGGCACGATTCTAATATCTATCTAACACCGAAACATACCGAACCGAATATTACCGATTTCGGTGAGTGAATGGGAATTCTCGTATTTTCTTTTATTCTATCAAGTTCAGCAATGTAATTAAATTCCGCCTTGGTGCAACTGAGGTTTTTAGCAAACCGTAAACTCATCGATGTAACGTTTTTTAAAATGGTATATTAGAAAGATGATGATGATGATGATAGAGTGCCGAATAGTTCAACATAATCGGGATGCTAGAAAACGGGACAAGTGCGAGTTGAACTCGCGTGAAGAGGGTTCCGTACGATATTACCTATCCGCACAATATTTACCATGTTATTTTAATCATGGACTTCTCTTTGTTTTTTCTATAATCTATAAGTAGAAAATTAATTTCTGTATTTTTTTCAAAATGTTAGGTTCAGTAGTTTCGGAGATAAGGGGGGGGGGGGGATGGTCGGACAGACGGACACACGAGTGATCCTGTAAGGGTTCCGTTTTTTTATTCGGACGTACGGAACTCTAAAAAGAAGAAAAATAACGACGAAAGAGTAGACACTGTGTTCTACCGTGTAAAATATGCAGCCCATTTGGCTTCAGAAGAGAACTTTGAAAAAAAAAAAACAGTATGCATACAGCATTTACTGCGCAGTGACGATATTCCACTGCGTGATCTAAGGATTTTTTAAACCCATTCGCTGTCCTCTTAAACCTTATCTAATCGACATTGTAAAATATGCTCTCTCTTCTGGTACTAATGTGTCGAGGCGACGTAATCACCTACAAATAAGGGAAACGTCAATCTGTCTCATGTCTTCTTATTCTTACAAATACTGTTAATAATAGATGGAGAAACTGTAATTTAAAGCATTTCAAAAGGAGACGTGTTTTATTTTACGTCGAACGTAGTCTCCATTTTTTTCCCACATTACTTAGTAACGGTCCCTGTTTGCCTGGAGAAGTAAACACAGAAATAAATTTCGTTTTTCTGCAGAAGTCTTTATGGGGACTGACGATATTAACGAGATTTACTGTTGACGATATTAACACTTCATTGGAGTACTTAACGAATTATTTTTATTAGATTATACAAACTACCATGTATAATCTAATAATGTGTCTTCATATGTATATACAATTTCAGAAGTTTTTGATTTACTTGAGTTCTCGGCCTCAATAGTCTTCGTTTATGTAGTCTAGTCGGTCTGTGAGTGGTATTTCAGTATTTCGATTATTTATTGATGTCTACAAGTAAATATTATAGTTTTATTATTTTAAGTATAAGTAGTGAATTATTATGACAGTTATGATGCTGACAGTTATGATACTAACAGTTATGTTATGACACATAAACCCTGCAAAACCAACTCAGAGGTGCATAAACGGTTAATGCTTGATTCGACCATATACTTATTATATACCACACACTCACAATAAACTGTTAGTAGATTAAACTGTAAGGACAGCATTATTTACTATTACCACTGCCCCGACATTATTTACTATTACCAGTGTGCATTTTCGAAAATGCACACTGCGCTTTGCAGTCATTTGGGCAGCCCGTCTGGCGGCAGTAACCACCCCCTTACAGAAGACCACCGTGAAATAACAGCGCGTGTGCTGTTGTGTTTCGGTGAGTGAGTAAGAGATGCCAGAGCCCATTTCCCTATCCCCCTCCTAATCCCTTATCCTTAATCCTGCTGTAATCGGCAGCGCACTTGCAGCAGCTTTGGCGTTGCATGTGTTGTAGGCGACGGTAGCCGCCTACCATCAAGTGGACCGTCAGCCTGTCTGCCGATCTTAACAAAAAAAAATCTAAGAAGAAGAGATATTTTCTCATTTTGATATACATGTAAGTAGAAATTTTCAATCTCGTCGCTTCAGAATAGGAGCAAAACAGAACGACAACGCAAATAACCGTGCAAATAGACGCGGTAACAATAGACTAAACAAACACTAGGGGTTGACAAGCTTACGCCAAAACGCAAAATTGTGGTTTATGTAAAACTGAATAAGGTTTATTGTAATAAAATAGATGGAACAGAAAGGAAACTGTTGAGGTTTGCGGAGCATTGAAATTTGGCAGAACTACGAAGCATTTAGTCACTGAATATTATTAGAAATAGGTCAATTTTCGTAACATTTAAACGTTAAGGTTCGTGTTTTCATATAAGTTTTTTAGTATTATTTTGAACGTTCGTGAAATTTTAAATTAATAAATAATGACTATTAACCATAATTTAAAAAATAATATTAGATAGAAAATTTTTTGAAAATCCTTTTTTGTATATGTGAATGCGTGATGGACGGTCAGATAGGCTATTGGGCAACATACAGTCAATGCACCTATTGCCTAATCTTATTCAGGTTACCTTATTTTAATTAATTTCACACCATACAAATTACCTATTATATATATACAAACATCAAACGCTGTATATAAAAATAATAAAAAAATACGCATTTTATTCCATTACATCTATTTTTTTATGTTAAGATAGGCAGACAGGGTGACAGTCCACTTGATGGTAAGTGGCTACCGTCGCCTATAACATAAAATGCAGATGCAGCAAGAGTACTGCCGGCCATAGTGGGATTAAGGTTAACGGATTAGGGGGAGATAGGAAAATGGTCTCTGGCATCCCTTACTCACTCACCGAAACACAATAGCACACGTGCTGTTATTTCACGGTGGTCTTCTGTAAGGGTGTGGTTACTGCCGCCAGATGGCCTGCCCAAATGACTGCGAAACTCAGTGTGCCTTGCCACTACAAAATAAAATCTAAACACATTAGTACGTATTATAATCACATCACGCGAACATAATATCACATGACTTGGGTGAGTGGTTGGGGTACTTGTTTTAAGGCACTGTTCTAGGGTTCCCGGGTTCAATTCCAGGCCTTCTTCGCAATCCAGTTTAATCAAAATTGGTTCAGTGGTTTAATTATAAAAAAACTTAATACTCAGACGTAAAAAAATATTTACCTATTTATAACATCTACTGAATATAAAGAGTGAATTTTATTTAGGTATAAAGCATTTATAATGAATTACGTACAATATTTACGCTAGTCCATCCACTTTGCCTTCGCCTTTCTATTGGGAAGAGATTTAATCCATTACACGCGTTTTATCATTCGAAACGGAAGGGAAGGCACCTTTGTAAGGTTTACTCCACAGTCAAAATAACAGCAGAATACTACCATGATATAATCATATTTTCTCAAACATGCTCGGAAATGTAGGCATTCTTGTACTAAAAACAAGCCACGAAGTTTGTAATTCTTGGCTCGTGCATTTCTTTCTCGGCCTAGGCCAAGAATGTTGTATGAAAATTCATTCCTGGCCGCTGCTCAGCCCGATAAAACCCGAAGTTTCACGAGTCTTCACGAACGCGCCCGCCGCTGTCACAGGCGTAGTAGGCGTGCTCATTGAAAATAAAAAATAAAAAAGGCGGGAAAGCAGACTTTTGTCAGTACCTACCTAAATATTTATTGCTTTTAGTAAACATTTGCGTTTGTTTTATTCTAAATAAAACTGTGTATATGTAAATTAATTTTTTATTAATTTTTTCATATTATACTATTTTTTTGCATTATCACGTGTTTCATTATTTCCTCACATTTAGTGAGAAAAGCACTATACCAGCCTCGACCGGAATGAGGATTGCCGGACTCAGATCTTTATCAAGGCCTCGCTAAAGCTCGGCCTCGAAACCACTTCGTCCGGCAATCCTTCACCTCCTGGACTCTGCAGTAATGTACTATTATTCCATATTCATATCTAAACATCTGTAAATATCTTCCATTTAAATAAAAGTGAATCGATAAAACTCTAGAACGGCTGGATCATTTCGGCTAATTTTTTTTCCAAGATTCGCTGAAGTTCGAGAAAGATTCTTATGAAGACAAAGTTGGAAAAGATGTCCGTGCAAAGTCGGGACGGGTGGCTAGTAAATTATAATTCATATCCTATTTTAACTTACAACTACAGATTCGTTGCATATATTTTGATTCATTAAGGGCAGGAATTTCAACTGCTACTATTCTTAGGAATAAAATTTAAGTGAGGCTTAACTTTACTATTTCGTATTTCAATTTTCACTCAACACAAATTCATTCCTGAGTGGAATTTGACCCTTAAGGGTCAAATTTTTAAGTGACAGTTGACATTTCACTCAAGTGATTTAAGTTTAGCTTAAACAGGAAATATCAAAATTAATTTGTTTGTTTTTTGATATTACTATCAAAAAGTTACATAATAATATTTCCATATAATTCGCGAGGGAGCATTTATAAATATAGCGTAAAAATAGGTAAGTTTACATTATATTTGTTTCAGATAACGTTAAATTTTTATTTTATGAACCCGGATAATAAAAAATGCAACCCTAATTGCACAACTTTGGAGTTGCAACTACTACAAAATTTATTATTTAATTATAGAAAATAAATAAAGTGACGCTGTTTCTTGGCAAGTCAAAAGCCCCGAGTGGGAAAAAATAGCATACCTAACCCAAGAACTTAATTCGAAAACAACAACAAACAGGTAGGTAAATAATAAGTAGTAAGTCAAATCACCAGTGAACAGCAAGCATTAATCTTAATTTAATTTTTTTTTTTTTTCGATTTTTTCAATATATCGGACATTATTTCTAATAAAAATTAAAACAATATTCAAATTATTATATCACTACGTTTTTATAAGTTCCATCGAAAAATCAATTTCATTGTCCGCTGTCTGTCAATCTGACGTTTTGACATGTAAATGAATGAATTTCGCTCGAAACACGCGCGAAACCACTAAAATGTTGCCAGTTTTTGATGTTAACTGCAACTCAGTAAATCTTCACTTAAAATTGCACTGAAATACGCATAAGGTCTATAAGCTTAGCTTTATGGTAAAGTGAAGCTTAGTTAAGTGAAATACCGGCCCTAAGACAAGGACTACATCAGACCGAACACAATTTTTACCAAAATGAGCGCAACCTAATAACCTACGAATTAAGGTACAATATTGCACAATGAATTTTTGTAACTTCTCGGAGATAACCGAACAGATCTAAAATTGGAAGGTTTTTCTTAAATATTGTATAAAATATGAATAATAATAAAAATAAAAGTGGCCGATTAAAACTTTAGTACTGAACTTAAGAAATAATGTAGTTGTCGATGAAATTTTTTTAGTACAGTGACGGGAAAGCTTTTTTGCGCAGTAATTTACTAATTTTTTTTAACTCTAACAAGTCAAATTAGGCGACGAAAATAAAACTTTTCTACTATGTCCTCGCCTTAAAATACGCCTGTGAACATTGTCGTTTCAAATTTTCTCTTATAAATATTGTAGGGAATATTGAAAGATTCACTGAATATTCATTATTCTCATGTTGAATACGATTTCGTATACATATTTATCCCTTATCCTCTGTCCTATTCAAAGTCGAAAGCGTATTTCCGTCGACTCCTGATCGAGGTGAGTCCGATTACTTTTATACGAATTCATATACTTTCTTTTAATAATGCTTAAACAGCATAAAGTACAATAAGCACTGGGAAAAATTCAATGAATTTTGTTTACAGAAACGCACGTGCGCTCGAATTCACAATGCTCATCTGATATTTCGTATCACAAAGAAATCTTGCAGAATAAAACGAAGAAATATAAATAACGTAAAACATATTGCAAACATGAATGTTTCTGAAGATATTTCTTACTCAATCACGCATAAAAATATCATACAAAATAATAAATTTATAACATCATAGACATTATCAATACTAACTTTTGAACGCGACTTCTGTCTGGTGAAAAGTTGTAAATGTTCAATGTTGCGGTCAGTGTTTATTTATTTAAAATTATTAATAATTACCAATAATTATTAATAAGCCAAGATTGAAGGTATGAGTAATAAATAATAATTTTACAATAAAAGTAATAGGAGAATCTAGTACAGGCAAATTATTAACGAAAGTTGGCACGTTCACAGTATACTCATACAAATGCATTTTTGACATACAGCATGTTGAAAAAACGGGACAAGTGCGAGTTAAACTCGCGTAAAGAGGGTTCCGTACGATGTTACCTATCCGCACAATATTGAGTGATTTACCATGTTATTTTAATATCATTACTTTTATTACTTTTATTGTAAACTCACGTATATTATTCTAAGTTTTTAAGGCGACGATGATGAAACGGGGACTCCTGATACAAGTATGCTTAATTACTTACTAGGAGTGCCCCAATAATGTGTATTTGTACCTAGAATAATATAAAGAAATAAAGTATTTTTTTTATCATGGACATCTTATAGGTTTTCGTATAATCTATAAGTAGAAAACTAATTTCTGTATTTTTTTTTCAAAATTTCAGGTTCAGTAGTTTCGGAGGGGGGGGGGGGGAGAATGGTCGGACAGACGGACGAGTGGTCTTATAAGAGTTCCGTTTTTTTATTCGGACGTACGGAACCCTAAAAATAGTTATATATTTTAACCAATTTCGGAATTTTTTGAAATCTGTCTATTGGAGGGAGATCTGAAATCTCTGTATAAAAAGAAAACAATAGATATATTATGAAATGAAACAAATAGGTTAATACATTTTTTTTTATTAAAGATGGGTTTGCTCTTGACCAGCATCTATCCATGCAGGAAGGATGAGGCCGACGATGGAGCGAGCTCACCCAGAAGATGCCTATTCACTCGAACCTTGAAAAGATTTGATTTTGATTTATTTTATCATAATGAATGTTAATTCTTCTACGCCGCTTAAATCTCCATCGCCTGAAGAATTCATAGATACTGAATCGGACTGTCCTTCTCTTATTGTGAGATTATCAGTGAAATAATCAACTTTTGGTTCGAGTTTGACATATTTTTGTTTATGTTATCTCATCTTTCTAAATACTTCTCTGAACGTTTCTACAGTAAATATACTCTGCTTCTTTTTTAAACAGTTCTTCAAGGTTTCTATGAAGCAACTTTACCCTTAATTGTACCACACAGTAATTCCATAGGATTTATTTCTGGGTGGTACGAGTACGGTCGTAGACGCAAGACACTACAAGGGGCACACTGAAATGATCGGGAATTACTGTTTTAATGATTGGTTTGCACGAATGGAAAAGTGCATTAAGTTGAACGGAGAATACTTCGAAAAACAATAAAATACAATTTAGCTATACCGTGCATGTGGTTTTTCTTATTCCCGATCATTTAAGTGTGCCCCTCGTATGTCCGTGATCTTCCAGGATTTTGTCAAGAAAAAATTCTACGCGATTTGTCTTATTTCTTTTTCTATTCTAACCTAACCTAACCTACTTATTGTTACAAACTAGTCTACCCGGCGAATAGGTACAAACAGGTGTTGTTGGTACCTATTTATCGGTGACCATAGTCACATATCTCAATCGACAGCCTGTCTGCTACTTTTATCGTAAAAAAGGTTTAAAAAACTTTAATTCGTTTTTAATGCATCTAATTTAAGCTCTTGGATTTGCGTTAACTAAAAAGTAAAGCCTCAACAACAAATTCTACACATTTTTTCCTCGATATTCCTCGGCGACAAGATCACAAAGGCTTTGGGGGCCCGCATTAATCACTTCATGTCATCTCTGAAACCTTTTGTTCGTTGAGACTTCATTATGTATTGCTGACCAATCAAACTTGAACTTCGGCACGGATGCTATAAGTCTTTTGCAGCAGTAAATATGGCCTAAACTTTAAGTTACTACTGTCTCCTTTCATTGGTACCGATTAGGTATTTTTGCCTAAGAAATTTGTACGCCTTAAGTCTTCCACCGTTGTAACGTATCGGGTTTTAAATATGGCGGCGACTTACCGAATTACTTTCGAGAAACCTTTATTACACTAGCTATTACTGCGGCTTCGCTTGAATTTATTCAACACTAGCTTCGTACGCGTGGTATTCGGTATAGCGCTTAACTTTTTTTTTGTAAACCGATTGGAATGTAACAAACACTAATTGTTTTTTTTTTATGTTAAGATCGGTAGACAGGCTGACGGTCCACTTGACACTTGACATCCACTTGGCTACCGTCGCCTATAACACAAGCAACGAGAAAGCTGCTGCAAATGCGTTGTCGACTACAATAGGATTAAGGATAAGGGATTGAGGAGGGATAGGGAAATGGGCTCTGGCAACCCTTACTTCACTCACCGAAACACAACAGCACACGTGCTGTTATTTCACGGTGTTCTTCTGTAAAGGGATGGTTACTGTCGCTAGACGAGCTGCCCAAATGACTGCGGAACGCATTGTGCCCTGCCACTATTTTTCGGATCCAGAACAGAAACAAATATCAAAAGTTCATTTTTTCAAAGTTGAACCAGCCGGGAATCGAACCCGGAAACCCTAGAATAGAGTGTTGAGGCAAGCACTCAACTCCAATGGGCTCGTCAAATGTTACCTGAAGCTTGCAATACATCAGTGAAAACCGCATTCAAATCGGTTAAGGTGCACAAACGCACAGACAAACAGATAAATAGACAAAAATTCTAAAAACTATTTTTGTATCCTCAGTGACATAAGCACAACGTGTACAAATTGGTTTTTTTTTTTGATAAAATATATAATGTACAGACATTGCACGTTTACAATTTTATTATATTACTAGCGACCCGCCCCCGGCTTCACCCGGGGTGCAATTTTTATATATATAAACATTCCCCGTTTATCCCTCTTTCCATTAGTCAAAACCGAATTAAAATCGGTATACCCGTTCACGCGTGATGCCGTGACCAAGGGAAATGGGGATTCACTTTTCAATTTCAATTTCAATTTCAATTTATTTGTAACTTATAAAACATACATTTAACAGACACAGAGAAAAAAGAAATAACAGTAACAGCAAGAAAGAAAGTTACAAAAAGGTCCCTACTCAGCATTTTGCTGGCATAGGCCAGCACTGATCTTCCGTAGACTAGCGACCCGCCCCCGGCTTCGCCCGGCGTACAATTTTTATATACCCTAAAACATTCCCCGTTTATCCCTCTTTCCATTAGCGAAAACCGAATTAAAATCGGTCTGCCCGTTCACCCGTGATGCCGTGACCAAGGGAAATGGGGATTCATTTTTATATATAGAAGACTAGCGACCCGCCCCGGCTTCGCCCGGCGTGCAATTTTTATATACCCTAAAACATTCCCCGTTTATCCCTCTTTCCATTAGCGAAAACCGAATTAAAATCGGTCTACCCGTTCACGCGTGATGCCGTGACCAAGGGAAATGGGGATTCATTTTTATATACTACTCAAAACAAAATAAGGGCCACTGGTTTATTTACATTTAAGTGCACTTTAGTAAACTGAAAGTAACTGATAAGTAGCATTATATTGATATTACGATCTTTGGTGTTTGATCTCTTTTATGCTTCCTAATTTGAAAAATATTGGCCATCGTTTTAAGAAAAAAATAATAATTGGAAGTTATTTTTATTTTTTTCTTCGATTGTCTTCTTAACTTGTTTCGGTTATTTTAGGAAAAAAGTTTTACTTTTTCAATTTTAATTGATTCATTTCTCATCTCGCGTTAATCATGCCACCAGTACGAAGGCACATGGATACAATTACAGCAACCAGAGCCATAACTATGATTCAAGAAGGACGTTCTCAGCGTTACGTGGGTTTGCAGTTGGGTTTTCTCGAAGAGCTGTCCAAAATGTATGGAATCGCTTCCAAGAGACCGGCAGTGTTGCCAGGAGACCCGGTTCAGGTAGAGTTCGTGTAACAACGGCGCACGAGGATCGGTACGTCCAACTAAGTGCTCGTCGTGATCGTACAGCAACGGCCCGTAAGTTACAACACCACCTACGGCTGACAACGGGTGCCTGTGTCAGTGATCAAACTATACGTAATCGATTGCACGAAGACCAGCAAATGTCAAGACGTCGAGTTGTTCGAATTCCTCTGACTAGGGTTCAACGTGCAATCCGTTTAAGATTCTGCCGTCAGTATTTGAACTGGGGGATTAATCAGTGGGGCAAGGTGCTTTTTACAGACGAGTGCAAAGTAATTTTTTTTAATGATGATCGGCGTGTTAGGGTGTGGAGACGACGCGGCGAGCGTTTTTCGGAGTCCTGCATCCACGAAGTTGACCGTTTCGGTGGTCCCAACGTAATGGTTTGGGGTGGGATTAGTTTACACGGTAAAACCGAGCTCACCATTTTAAATGCGGGTACCGTAACTGCAAAACGTTACATCGAAGACGTCATCAGGCCTCAAGTGATCCCATTTGCACAGCGAGTGGGGCCTGGATTCATCCTGGTGCAAGACAATGCCCGTGCACACACAGCTCGATCGACACAAACTGTCCTAGAAGGGTCTCATATTGAGGTATTACCATGGCCAGCTAACAGTCCGGATTTAAATCCAATCGAGCAATTGTGGGACCAATTGAAACGAAGGGTTAGAGAGAATGAGCAAGGGGTCTACAACCAACAGCAGCTGATTGACGCTTTAAAACGTGCCTGGGAGGAGATTCCAGATGAAAACGTGAGGAATTTGATCCAGAGTATGCATACGAGGCTTCAGGAGTGTATTGCTAAGAGAGGAGGACATACTCGTTACTAAAAAGAAGAAACAAAAGTGACAAGAACAGTATTTTGTCTTTTTCCGGTGATTTCTTTTGTTCATGTTTTTCATTCAAAATGGCCAATTTCATTATGAACTTAAAAAAAACAGTTCATGATCATTATTTTAAACAATTGTTAGCCTATATTATAACCAATAACATTATTTTGTAGTTACATAAGTTAAACAATTTAATGTCTTTGTTGTTTTCATGGTACAACAAAAAATCTTAGTGGCCCTTATTTTGTTTTGAGTAGTATATATAGAAGATTATGTATAGTACATCTATGGTGTTGAGTTATTATCTTATTAAAAATGTTTAAACAAAAAAAAATGTTTATTTTTCTATTTTATCTTCGTCATTGTCACCATTAAGCCAAAGGACATCTACTGCTAGGCATGAATAACCCTCACCCATAATTTTCTAATACGACCGGTCAAAAGCAGTCCGGATTCAGCGTCGACCTCGGGCCCTAATTAAGTTGTCAGTACATCTCGTGCGATTTATTTTATCAAAGCAGTAAAAGCTTGACAAAATAAAGAAGAAAAGAAATAGAAAACATATTAACCCAATAACAAGTCGGTCTACGTGCGATCTGTCGTGTCCATATTAATTCAGTGGTATATTTATAATGGACTTCCATTGGACGAGTGGTTAATGTGCTTGCCTTATCGCTCTATCACAAGGGTACCGAGTTCGATAACCGGAAGTGCCAACATTCGGAAATTAACTTTTAAAATTTGGCTCTGGTCTGGATATGAAAAGTAGTGGCAGGGCACACTGCGTTTCGTTGTGATTTTGGCAGCCCGTCTTGCGGCTGTAACTACCCCCTCACAGAAGACCACCGTGAAATGGCAGCATTTGTGCTTTTGTGTTTCTGTGAACGAGTAAGGGATACTCGAGCCCTTCCTAACCCGTTACCCTTACTCCTTGCGCACTTGCAGCACATATGGTGTTGCTTATATTATAGGCGACCGTAGCCACCTACCATCAAGTGATGTCAGATTGTCTATCGAACATAGCATAAAAAAGCACTAGGTTATGCTTTTAATGCTTTTAATAGTTTTTATCAAATATAGTAAAACTAGTTGGTTCCCGCGACTTCTTCCGCGTTAAAAAATAACGCCTGACTAAATATATGAACAATGTAACGCCTAACATATTTATTGCAGTTATAGCTTTGCCAGGCGTTAGATGATCTCTCGGGAAGAGTATTTTTTTCTGGGTGAAAGGTACCCCCTGTTCTTTCCCGCATCCCTGACATCTTGTATGCAAAATTTCATGATGATCGTTTCAGCGGTTTAGGCGTGAAAAGGTAACAGACATACAGACAGACAGTGTTACTTTCACATTTATAATATTAGTGTGGAAGTTTGGATAAAATATGCAGCTGATATTTTGACGGTCAGACTCAGAAATGGAACCTGGTTGAGCCTTTATTGGTAATACTTGCTACACCAGATTGAAGTATGCGATACAATTAATTATAGTATTTTCATTGTATGATGATATGCGTGACAGCAAAGATGTTGTATTAGTCTGTACCTACAATTATCTTTGCGTGACAGTTCGTAACTGACAATTTTAGTGATGCAACCTAACGACATTTAATCGATTGTTTGAAAATATCGAATCAGTTGTCAAAGCAAATGGAATCGAACTACCGATTTTAGATTTTCAGATTAGGAATAAAGGTTACGTTAAATAAATTATAGAATGCAATGCAGTCAGTTTAAAATATTAATTTATATATTCATTACTGTCAGAACTCGAAACTTGACAACTCGTATCAGACTCAGAAAAAAATTTACTTTTGTTTTATTGTTATTATTAGTCAGCTTTAGTTTTATTATCAAAATACGATGTTTTTAAAAATATATGGAATAGAAAAATATTTGTTAAATCTCCGAATATCCAATGACAAACATAGAGTACTTTCGATATATAGAATATAAGTGAATATCACTAGTGTCAATCCCTATTGACACAAGTTCCGTTCCGCGCGTTTGACACTTTTAAAGTATATGTTTTTTATTACATTTACCTATTATAATAATAAATTAATAATAAAAGTGATACCTAATTCCTTGTGTGTTTTTCAAATAGATATTTTTTTTTCATACATGTGTTTGTTTAATGTTATTTTTTGTGCCGGTTTTTTTTAAGTTGAAAACCGTATGCGTTACATGAAAAAGTGAGAACTGTCACGCATATCATCATACAGTGAAAATACTATAGTCTCGGTAAATAAGCACATTATTTTGGCATTATATTCTTAACTGGCGGTCCGTCCCGGCTTCGCACGGGTGGACATTTATTTCTTGAACATTTATTCATTTGAGTTGAGTTTGTTCGTGGAAAACTGTAATTTTGTATGAAGGGGGGGGGGGGGGGGGTAAAAGGCGAAGATGGGGGGAGGCTTAGTAGCCTATGTTACTCGCTGATAAGCGATTTTTTTTAAAAATCGGTCCAGTAGTCTTTGAGTTTATTCATTACATACATGCATTCAAATATTTATAATATTAAGTATAAATGACCGAATTTGACGGGCTCATCGATAAACACCTAAAAATAACAGATTCGATTGGAGAATCTCTCCAATTTGAAGCTACGTTTTAAAGGGACTAACGGGAATTATTTCACTTAAATTAGATGCGATAAAGGTCCTCGCAGACGCTAATTTACAAAGTTATAATTGAGAAAGATAAAACTCACGAGTCGTTTCAAATCGACATTCTGGGTAACTGGATCTTTTTGGGTTTTCCGGAACACTTTATCTTGGTAAATCAAAGAAAATTTCAAGAACCAAGTAGGTAATTTAATTTTGTAATAATCACTGCCGATTTTTTTTTGTTCCGAATATCGTAATTCAGTTTTTGAAGTTAGTTATGGGTATAATGTATAAAAAGTAAGTACAAAAATTGAAACCCGACTTTTTCTTTTAATGTTAAAATCGACAGACAGATTTTTTTTAAGGTCCACTTGATGGTAGGTGGCTAACGTCGCCTATAACACAAGCAACGCCAAAGCTGCTGCAAGTGCGCTGCCGACTACCGTAGGATTAAGGATAAGGGATTGGAAGGAGGATAGGGAAATAATTTAAGACGAGAATATTTTCTTGATTCAATTTTAGAGCATGGTTTTTCAGTAGTCGGCCGACGATTAGTTTGAATAATTGACGAGCCAATTGGATGAGTGGTTAGGGTGCTTGCCTTAAGGCTCTGTTCTACGGTTGCCGGGTTCGATTCCCGGCAGGGTCAACTTTGAAAAATAAACTTTTCAAATTTGACTCTGGTCTGGATCTGGAAAGTAGTGGCAGGGGCACACTGCGTTTCGCAGTAATTTGGGCACCTCGTCTGGCGGCAGTAATCACCACCTTACAGAAGACGACCGTGAAATAACAGCACGTGTGCTGTTATGTTTCGGTGAGTGAGTAAGGGATGCCCTAATCCCACCTTATCCCTAATCCTAAATCCTACTAAGGTCTGCAGCGTACTCGCAACACCTGTGGCGTTGCTTGTATTCAACGGTAGTATTAATGCTAGTCATTTTAACATTTTCTATTTTATAGAATTTTCTAACCGGAGTAATTCTGAAAGCTGTATATATGTATATGTATAATAAAATGTTTATATATCGTCAAATATTCCGTTGAGGCCAATAGTCAATTTAAATTAATTAATAATAGTTCGCTGTGGTATGCGCTGTCTCACTCCCACCATATCCATATGTCTGTCGCTACCGCAAGTCGCTCGACCGGCTATTTTAAGAAACCGCAGTCAGTCTAAGAAAAACATCGCAACAATCACACGCGAAGACTCATCCTGCCGATCTCGACCAGCGAGATTTGAATTTATTTCATCCGCTAATGTTACCAGGCAATTTACTTGTAGTCTATTTGGTCACGCTTCCCGCTCCGAGAGTGTAATATTGAAGTGGTGAAGTGATGGAGTTTCTGGACTCTGTGTGTGACGGGCCCGTTGCAATCCCGATCAAGGACTTGGTGATTCACGAGATGGGAGACAGATTTTCCTTCGTTTTCTCGTCCTTTGGTTACATGTACCACAAACGAAAAATACAGTCCACTTTTATAATTGCTTGGCGTGACCACATTTTTACTATATTAAGAAGAAAAAGTTTGTAAGAAAATACTGAAACCATGAATAATATTAACAGTATACGTTAGAATGGTCAACTGGCCTAACTTTTTGTGGTTCAGGGTTTGATTCCAACTTTGAAAATGAACACTCTGCTCTGGATTTGTTTTTCTCACTAATTGCTTGTGTTTTATTTGTAAATAGATATGAACTCGAACTAGTTATTTTAGTTAAAAAAAAAATGTTTTAATTATGTTAAAACAGTATAAGTTGTTAAGTAAATTCTAAGGTTTCATAAATACACCCTGGTTCCCTCGCACAGAAACGGTGTTTCAAGGCATTATGTAAATAAACGAATCGAATATCGATTGGCGACAATGCGGTTATGGGGCGCCGGCCATTAAGATAGTGTGTAACGGGCGTTGATGGCGTGTCGCTTCTGCTTAGACGGGTGTGGTTGCATTGATAGCGGAATTTGAAATTTGAAATTTAATGTAGCAGTTAGTGTGCTAAAGAATATTGAAGCTCTAATTTGTTAAACCTAATAACCTCTCTATCTATGATGTTTTGATTCATTATAATTATTATATCCCAATGTTATAATATGTTAATATCTAATATATTTGTATATTTATTTAACAAATTTATTATAGTAGATGAAAATTCAATACAAGTACAGAGCATGACATCATTATTTCTTAAAACATTTATTATTTTTTTTTACTTTTTTTGTACAAATAATAAACTAAGTAGATACAAAAAATATTTGAGATTTAATGAATATAAGTAAATTTTAATATTTTTGTGTAGTTATTGTTGTAGGTTACATATTATGTTGTAGTCAGCCGTCCTGGCCACAACGGTGTCGTTCTATAATCAATTCTTGTTTGGACGTCAAAATGTAGAAAAAATGTAATGTAGTTTGTTTTGTGTGCTTACACCTAGTCCAGCAATACGTTCTGTTACAAATGAAAATGCATTAATTCTTTTATGAAGTTAGGTAATCTTTATAAAACTTATATAATATACTTACTTATTGATGTCTCCGCAAAATACGTTTAGCTTTGATACAGGAATTTAATCTGTTCGGCCATGAATCTATGGATTTACGCACTTTTCCATGAAAAATTTAGCCACTGCTTGCTCCAAAGATTTCATAAGAGACTCAATGTCGGCGTGTTCTTTCGAGAAGGCCATTTCCTCTAAAACTGACCATAATTTGTAGTCTAAGGCTCAGCTTTTATAAAGTCCGGAACGTTGGTTTCGAGCCAGGCTTGGGTAGTTCGTGCCTTGTGACTTGGGAAGGTGCAGAGTCCTGCTGGAAAGTCCACGGTACATTTTTAAAAAGTGTATTGCTTAGAGACGGTCTCTTGTTACACTTTGGCTGAAGTCTTTACACCTTTTTCACAAAAATGAAGCTTTGTGACTCCTTGATAAGACACCCCCCCACCACTAGGATAGCTTCTTTAGAACTGTGAGCGTACACTTTGTTTTTGCTTGTTGTAGTGTTCTTCAATCGTGAAAATATTTTCATCAGTAAAGAGGGTATTTCTGTGCCTTTCACCTGCGTATCGGGGCCGAAGGCGTTTTGATCGATCCACTCTCTTTATCTGTATGGATTGATTTAGGGCATGTCCTGTATATCGACGATAAGCACCGAGTTTCAGGTCTTGTTTTAATATACGCGACAGATTCCTAGCAGGAATCTTCACTTCTCGCGATGAGCGAATTCTAGCTTTAACAGCCTTTTTAGTTCTGACAACACGCGGCCACCAACAAGATTTACCAACACAATATTACGATATACGAACATACGGCTGATACCAAGCTTTACCCACTCTGTGTAAGGCAATCACTGCAATCCTATTATCTTTAACACCCCGTTCCATATTGTAATTTGATAATAAATACAAAAAATATATGTGAAATGGCGAGAAAGCAAAAGAAGTTTATGACATAAATAAGCGCTTTTCAAATTCAAAATAAATAATGAGTTGAAAAAAGGAAACGTTTTTATGTAACAGTATTTATGGTAATATTTCAACTGCTTTTATTTCACTCTTAAATTTATATAAGTTATTTACAAAAAGTATTCAAAAAGGATTATTTTTATATTTTTTTTATTTTAGGTTCCTTTTCATAGAATCCTAATTTATAATCCGCAGTTTTTTTTTATAATAAAGTCATGTTCAATATTACTTGAATATTATAATCTAATACAGCTTAGTGCTTTGAAAGACGGTTCTATTAATGCTTCTCGCTATCAAACGAACCTCAGATTTTCTGTCACCGCTGATTCAGCCTTTCAAGCAACTCCATTTTCAACACAAATTCCCGAGTCGATACTTTATTCGTATCTTCCGTCCGATTAATGTAACTTTATTCACTACTTAAGACGATCATAAGCGAACAATTAGCTCAGTTTGTGCAGTTGAAATTTCGCAAATTTTGAGTATGTGTTGTCACGATGTAACTATGATGGTAGCCTCGATGTAACTATGATAAACTCTGTGTTGTAAACATAAGGACCAATTTCCTCGACTAGTGTCAAAGGAAATTGGTCCTTATGTTTACAACACAGAGTTTACATTTCAAAAGAAATAGCATTCCCGAATTACTATGGCTTGTTTACGATGTTGTGTAGATTTTCTGGAAAACTCGAAATACGATTGACGCCTAGTTCAAATAATGGAGCAAGCGGGCGAGTTGAGGTAGTTTGTGCGATAACAAGCGATTCGAAAGCAACTCTTCGGAGCTTTTGCGAAGTTACCTGCAACAGTGAACCGGCGACACATTAAGGGAATCATTGACGACTCTTGGCAAGTTTAACGGTTTCATCGGACAAGTCTAGTGATTTTGGAAGGCATCTTGATTTGTGAAAATAAATCATTCGTTACACGGCATTTTGACTCACCCTGCACGTAAGAGTATCTAGCTAAAGCTCATTTATAATAGGGTCATTCTGAGTGCGTTTTGAAATTTCTTTGTCCTTTGCATAAAAGTCATTTTCGATTAAACGATATAGAAAATGTTTGGAGATTGACACCTGTAAAAACGGCCGGAGTGTAATGATGAATTTATTTTAATTGCCAGATTGACTTGTTTTTTAAATATATTTATCAACGGCTAAGATATGAAAAAAAGATAAGAGATAAGGACAAAAATAAGATAATGGTTCTGGTGTCTCTTACTAACACACCGTAATACAATAGTTATTTTTTTCATGGTGGTCCTCTGTAAGGCGGTGTTGAAAGAAATAGTGGTTTGGTTAGGTTTGACATAGACATGCTGCGTTCTTCTACTAACCACCATTTCTTTGAAGAACCAATATCAGAATTCCACTTGAAGTATTGTTTAAGTTAAATAGTATTGTTTATGTATTGTTTAAGCGAAAAGAATACCACTGGAAACATTAACGAGAACTGCATTGCGTCGCCTCTAAATGCATTTATTTTAAAGTAACAAAATCCAGACACAAAAATATGTATTCATATTTTACGATACATTTTTACCGTTCGGGCTCAACGCCAAATATCTCAAGACATGGCTTTGTTTTTATCTGAAATATAGACACGTTGTTTAAGGGCGACATTGTAGCAAAAATGTATCATTTTCCAGTTAAAAATCCGTATTTAAATTAAGGACCATCATTATTCACTATTTCAACCCGAAGAAGTCCACCTTAATTTAGAAATAGGACACCCCTATAGTTTTCCATTAGGACCAGTTGAAATCACTCTCCTTATGCCTGCCATTGCAACTTTAAATTACTAATCAGCAGAGCTACGTATGTTGGTGACTTTCTTTTGTATACTGACCTACTCATTTTTAGTCTTACCTTGCAGAGCAACTCTGAGCACTGCCTTCCCCATAGTTCATTGAGCTTTCTCACAAGGCCTACAGTTTGAGACAAAGTTTCAGTTTAAAAAAAATAACAAGGCAAATTAATTTTCTATTAATATGTGTATATAATTTCTGATCCAGTTCAGACATTATCGATATAAAAATAAAAATACTTAAATATGACGGCGCTTTTGATTAATGAGAGTAAACAGCAATGACAACTGTCAGTTGTCAACTGGACAGCGGGATCGGAATGTCATTGTCGTTTGTCTCTGACACAACACCGAGCGCTAGCGCCATAGATAAGTATGTGTATATTAGGAAATAGATGGGTAACTTCACATCAATTTATGTCCCAAATACGCCACCTAGTGTTCATAGCTAAATCTTAATGCATCTGTGTGTAATGTGTATACACGTTTTGCATTTGTGTGTGTATACATTACCGGTAGGTACCCGGTACCTTTACGATATTATGAAAATTTCTTTTAACTTTTTGTTTTTAAATATTATTTAAAGAAAACACATCCTTAATGATAAATTTTATTTCAAACAAAATAACAAGTAATATTTTCATTACACTGTAAAACCGGTATTATCACAACAAAATAAGTTAATCTTGAAAATATATACCTTCTGTACACCAATTTAAATGAATATGCAGCAAACCTTTGTATTTAAAAAGCGAATATTTTGCGTAAATGTTCCTTTTATTGAAAATACAAGAAAATTAAGTTTGAATCAGTAACAGTTTTAAAAACAATGAAGAGAATAAACACTAATATAAGTATATTGAGAGTAAATCAACATATTTGGCGGAAAATGAGTTTGCACAGCACTTTTTTAGTAGATCACAGAATTCACAGGTAAATTTGTAATGATAAAAGGTACGAAGTAAACAGAAAAAACCATAAACGAAAATTAATTTATAAAAAAATATACACAATTGACACGACAATGACAATACACCATGACCTTAGCAACATTTCAAATTGAGTTAACTTACTCTATGTTTATTAATGGACATAGCATTTATGATCATGTCTAGGTATTTTTTACTAAAAGTAAATTGAAATATTTAAAAATCTTAAAAAATGTAGAAAAAAATTTTTAATTCACAAGAAATAAAATAAATAATTTTGTTATTTGGATTTTTCACTTTCATAGTTTTGGCTATCACCACTAGATGTCGCTAGTTTTTTGAGACCATGTAATAATGTATGAAGTGAACACAGCATGGCTAGCGCAGAGGCATGTCGGCTGAGCAGTACCATGCTGTGTTCACTTCATACATTATTACATGGTCACAAAAAACTAGCGACATCTAGTGGTGATAGCCAAAACTATGAATGTGAAAAATCTAAATAACAAAATTATTTATTTTATTTTTTGTGAATTGAAAATTTTTTTCTACATTTTTTAAGATTTTTAAATATTTCAATTTACTTTTAGTAAAAAATACCTAGACATGATCATAAATGCTATGTCCATTAATAAACATAGAGTAAGTTAACTCAATTTGAAATGTTGCTAAGGTCATGGTGTATTGTCATTGTCGTGTCAATTGTGTATATTTTTTTATAAATTAATTTTCGTTCATGGTTTTTTCTGTTTATTTCGTACCTTTTATCATTACAAATTTACCTGTGAATTCTGTGATCTACTAAAAAAGTGCTGTGCAAACTCATTTTCCGCCAAATATGTTGATTTACTCTCAATATACTTATATTAGTGTTTATTCTCTTCGTTGTTTTTAAAACTTGTACTGATTCAAACTTAATTTTCTTGTATTTTCCATAAAAGGAACATTCACGCAAAATATTCGCTTTTTAAATACAAAGGTTTGCTGCATATTCATTTAAATTGGTGTACAGAAGGTATATATTTTCAAGATTAACTTATTTTGTTGTGATAATACCGGTTTTACAGTGTAATGAAAATATTATTTATTATTTTGTTTGAAATAAAATTTATCATTAAGGATGTGTTTTCTTTAAATAATATTCAAAAACAAAAAGTTAAAAGAAATTTTCATAATATCGTAAAGGTACCGGGTACCTACCGGTAACGTATACACACACAAATGCAAAACGTGTATACACATTACACACAGATGCATTAAGATTTAGCTATGAACACTAGGTGGCGTATTGGGGACATAAATTGATGTGAAGTTACCCATCTATTTCCTAATATACACATACTTATCTATGAGCAGTACCTCACGGGAAGGCAATCAGCTTACATCAAAGGACTTGTGCTACGTGTTTGGTGGAGTGTTATCCGATTTAGTGTGATTGGCTGGTGGATAATGCGATCGAGGACTTCTTTTGTGCCCAATATAGCGTTTTGTTTAGAATTACAATGCTTGACCTAACGTTGTGTTATTCTCCGCGCCCGACTATTCGCGCCTAGCTGTGATCAATTATGGAGACCAATGGTACGGAGAACCCTAATCATGTCCCTTCAAGACCAATGCTACCGAGGAAAATAATCATGCCCCTTCAAATATAATAGGTAGTAGCTATGCTTTGTTTCCCTCTCATTCGCGTCATTATCGTGTGTGCTAACTTTACACTATTTTTTATTACACTGCATTCCACTGTTATAAACATGCAACCAGTTAGGCGACAGTGGACTCATTCTGGAGACCATTCTGAAATAAGAACACGTTTTCATCTGTGTTTCTATGAATAAATGTATTATACCCTGATTATCTCTTTTTTATGTTAAGGTCGGCAGACAGGCTGACGGTCCACTTGATGGTAGGTGGCTACCGTCACCTATAACACAAGCAACGCCTAAGCTGCTGCAAGTGCGCTGCCGACTGCAGTAGGATTAAGGATAAGGGATTAGCAGTAGATAGGGAAATGGGCTCTGGCATCCCTTACTCACTCACCGAAACACAACAGCACACATACTGTTATTTCACGGTGGTCTTCTGTAAGGGGGTGGTTACTGCCGCCAGACGGGCTGCCCAAATGACTGCAAAACGCAGTGTGCCCTGCCACTACTTTCCAAATCCAGATAGAGCCAAATTTGAAAAGTTGATTTTTTTAAAGTTGACCCAGCCGGGAATCGAACCCGGGAATCCTAGAACATTGCGTTAAGGCAAGCACCCTAACCACTCATCCAACGGGCTCATCAAATCTTGTATTGATTATACTATCAAGATTGAAAGATCACTTGCAACTTCTATGACATTATTTGTAGGCCACCAACCATCAAGCGAACCGTCAGTTTGGTCTGCAATATTTACCTTAATTGGCGAACCTACTGGTCGAGTGGTCAAGGTGTTGCCTTGACTCTCTGACTTCATAGCTTAGCTTCGATTTCCGACAAAGCAACTTTGGAAATGAACTTTTCAAAATACCCTCTGATCTGGGTGTGATTATCCCATAATAACAAGCCCATAAAGTGCTTACTTTGGGCCCATACAATTGGTGTGTTTAGTCCTGGCGATTTATTTTTTTGTAAGTACATTTAATCGAAATTAGACATTAGACAGGCGTATAATTCAATTTTTTTATGTATTACACGACTTCTTTCTATCCATGTTTTCCATAAAATTGCAACATCGCTAAGCTTCTCTTAAAAAGTAAAAAAAAAATCTCAACTTTTCACGTGTCGTGTTTTTTGCTGAGCTAAAAGATAACCCGTAGTCTTATTCCATAAATCATAGGGAATGTGTTTGACAGTAAAATATGTGTTGAAATGATAGTATTCACGGCGGTAAGGATACATCACTCTTTGTGTAAACGCGAGGCGACAATGCAAAGGTCGCTATTTCATAGTTTGGTTTAGGGTTACCTACGAGAAATAAATAAAATCATTTTTAAGCATTCAGAAACGTATGAAGGAAGACAAAAGATTACGGTTATGATATTTTTTATCTAACAGTAATAATTTTAATAGCGTATTCTTTTATATTTTTACCAGAAAAACATTTACATAACAACTTTTACGTATATATTCTACATTTTCATCAATTCAATCGCTGACATTTTTGATGCTGATCGATCACTGTGGACTAAATAAATTATAAAGAAATCATTGGAAAGAGAGACATGGAGATGAACAGTTATTACGCGGGGTAATGATATACGTAAGTGGACTGTATGTAATCATATAAGTGGACTGTATTTTTCGTTGGTGGTACGTGTAATCAAAGGACGACGAAATAAAGGAAGTCCGTCACTCACCTCTTTCCTTGGTCCTTCAGCGGCGAAGATTGCGACGAGCCCATCACACACGGAGTCAAGAAGCTGTAGCACTTCACCACTTCAATAATTACACTCGCGTAGCGGGAAGCGTGACCATAAATATTTGAAATAAATTAAAATGTCGCGGCGGATGAGTCTACGCGTGTTAATGTTGGGATGTTTTTCTAGACTAACGCGGTTTCATAAAATGGCCGGTCGCACATCCTGCGACAGTGACGAATATATAGATATATAGTGGGAGCGAGACAGCACATACCACAGCGAACTATTATTAATTAATTTAAATTGAAAATTGGCGTCAACAAACAGAATTTGTCTTATTGCAAAGGACAAATTCTGCTTTGTCTTGGTTTGGCAGCTTAATTACTACTTATGAATTAATAGATTTCGGAACGATCTACTTTAAAATAATTGGTATCTCATACTGTGCCGGTAGTAAGAAATATTTAAACCTTATCTTAATCGTAGTATCTTGGGATATCAGACGGTAAGATCAAATATCACACAAATTAAAAGTCACTGCCATTCTTAGCTGATCCGGCTTTAGCTATTAGTCGTAGATGAGAGCTTTCATAATGGACCAGTCAATTACAGTTATTGTTAGGCTTAAAATAAGCCCCCAAAACCCGTCTGATAACACTTTATTTGTTATACTAATAAAATTTAAAGTTTAACAGTTCGTGGCTTGGCTTTCCTATAGTCTTAATATATGAATCTGTCTCAAAAATACCGCACAGGATTAATTTTGTAATAAATAGTAAATTTTAACCAGTTTATAAATAGTTATGCAGTTATCTATTTGATGAGCCCGTTGGATGAGTGGTTAGGGTGCTTGCCTTAACGCTCTGTCTCAGGGGTCCTGGGTTTGATTCTCGGCGTGTTCAACTATGGAAAAGAACTTTTCAAAGTTGGCTTTGGTCTGGGCATACTGCGTTTCGTAGTCTTTTTGGGCAGCCGTAACAATTTGCATTTTGGCGGCAGTAACCACCCCCTTACAGAAGAGCACTATGAAATAACAGCATATTATTACGTGCTGTTGTGTTTCGTTGAATGAGCAAGGGATGCCAGAGCCCATTACCCCATCCCTTCGTTATCTCTTATCCTTAAACCTACTATGGACAGAAGAGCACTTGCAGCATCCGTGGCGTTGCTTGTGTTATAGGCGACGGTAGCCACCTAACTTCAAGTGGGCCGTCAGCCTGTCTGTCGACCATGACATAAATAAAATCTAAAGTTACGTAAATCAAAGATCCTTGTGGAATTTGGTTACATACAGGAAGCTGGCGATCCATTTGAATGTTATCTAGGAACACAAAAGCACGACGTTGCAACTGAACTATTTTTTTTAAGGTTTAGAAACGCTGATGGTCCACTTGACGGTAGGTGGTCTTCGCCTAAGCGACAGGTGCTGCAAGTGCTCTTTCGAACAGTGGGATTAAGGATAAGGGATTAAGAAGGCATAGGGCAATGCGCTCTGGGATCTTTTACTCATTCACCGAAATATAACATACATGAATTAACAGCACGTTCGAAAGAACAGCATGTTCGGTGATCTCATGTGGTTACTGTGATCGCCAGACGGGCTGTCCAAATGACTGCGAAACACCGTGTGCCTTGCCACAACGTCAACCAATTTTATCTTCTTCCTTAAACTATATCCGCGATAACAACAACGGGTTCTGGGACTTCATTACGCGCCGAAACCTAAAAGCCACAAAAATCTATACTAATATTATAAAGAGAAAAGATTTGTATACGTATGTATTTTTGTATGTTTGTAATGAATAAACTTAAAAACTACTGGACCGATTTTTAAAATTCTTTCACCTATAGAAAGCTACATTATCAGCGAGTGACATAGGCTATTCTCTCTCCCCCATCTCCTCCCCTTTACCCCCCTCCATAGAAATGTATATTTGTAATGAATAAACTCAAAGACTACTGGACAAATTTTAAAAATTCTTTCACCCATAGAAAGCTACTTTATCAGCGATTAATAATTTCTAAAGATACGCAGGCGACGTCGCGAGCTAAAGTAGTTTTGACGTAATTAAAAACGGCAAAGCCGAATGAACGTCACAAATCTGGGTCATTAGTGATATTGCATTGAATAGTTGTACGGTAAACTCTCACAAATATAATATCGTGATTAATAAACAAAATGTTGCGATTAGCCGATCAGCCCTGAATTTACTGGCAAAATTATCGTCCTAATTGTAGCAAACCGAGGCCAAATTGAAAGCGACGCCGCAGCCACTGATATACGCTAACTGCATTCAAAATGTTGCATTCGCGTGAGAGAAGGGAAATTTGTGTATATGACGCCGTGTTTTCAGTTAATACGTATACATAAATTATTCTTTTATAGCGTCTGTTGTTGACACATTATAATTCGGCCGTATAATATATTGTATATTACATTTTTATTATTTTTTGCCTTGATAATATTTTTTTTAATATCTAGTATATCGCCCCGCGGTTTCTTCCATCTTGAAATTTTATCCATAAACCATTCTCATGGAAAATATAAATACTTATGGATTTTACGACCTTTTATGTTTCATTGCCGGTTGGAGTTCGTTGAGGTTGCAGAGTGAGAAAACTCCCGATGATAAATGCCGAGTCAAGAAGTATCTGTTCTTGTATCCTACCATCTAACCTACAAATCATAGCTTGACATCCCATTTCCTACATTATTATTATATAACTAGCTGAGCCCGCAACTTCGTACGCGTGGTATTCTGTATAGCGCGTAACTTTTTTGTTTGTAAACCGATTGAAACGAAACAAACTATAAATGTTACAGAGACACGGCTCGTTTCCGATTTTGTTATATGTATAGATATAGAAGATATAGAATAATATTTGAAGGGACATGATTAGGGTCCTCCTTATCATTGGTCTCCATATTATCTGATCACAGATATATAGGCGCGAATAGTCGGGCGCGGAGAATATAGCTCAACGTTAGGTCATGCGTTGTAATGCTAAACCAAACGCTATAATCGGCACAAAATAAGTCCTCGATCGCATTGTTCACTAGGCAATCACACCAAATCAGATAACACTCCACCAAACACGTAGCACAAGTTCCTTGATGTAAGCCGATTGCGTTCCCGTAAGGTACTGCTCGGCCGCCATGCCTCTGCGCTAGCGCTCGGTGTTGTGTCAGAGTCCACGACAATGACATTCCGATCCCGCTGTCCAGTTGACAACTGACAGTTGGCATTGCTGTTTACTCTCGTTAATCAAAAGCGCCATCATATTATTATTATTATTGGGAATTATTATTGGGAATCCACTGTGTCATGATGCAAGTATGGAAGTACCATTCTGCAACAGTGAGCTATCATGATAAGCTCACTGTTCTGCAAGCGCGTCATAACCGATCAGTGATGGGGAAATAGGCTTTGTCTCCTGTTACTGACTCACCGAAACACAACAGCTCAAGTGCTATTATTTCACGGTGGTCTCCTATAAGGGGGTTGATACTGACCTTCTGACTGCAAAACGTGCTCTGTCGTCCAAAACTAGTTTCCTTTGCTATGGAATTGTAGGGTTGTTTACGAACGTGTTCATAATTAATGAAGATTTAATTAATAACATCCCAATTCGTGGTTTAAAATAAATTAAGTGGCAATTGCGATTTTAGTGATTAAATGTCGGTCACCCGTGCCACTGCGACCACTGCGCGACCGCATTCCCGGACTACGCATTGTGTACTGTTTTGTGGTGACCATAATCACCATAATTGTGTAATTTGCGAATACAAGGAAACTTTTCAAATATTAAACTAGGTATACCTACAATTAAAATCACTATAGTATTTTCACTGTATGATGATATGCGTGACAGTTCTCACTTTTTCATGTCACGCATACTGTTTTCAACTTAAAAAAAACCGGCACAAAAAAAAATAACAATTAAACAAACACATGTATGAAAAAAAAATCTATTCGAAAAACACAAAAGGAATTAGGTATCACTTTTATTATTAATTTATTATTATAATAGGTAAATGTAATAAAAAACATATACTTTAAAAGTGTCAAACGCGTGGAATGGAACTTGTGTCAATAGGGATATTCACTTATATTCGATATATCGAAAGTACTCTATGTTTGTCATTGGATATTCGGAGATTTAACAAATATTTTTCTGTTCCATTCATATTTTTAAAAACATCGTATTTTGATAATAAAACTAAAGCTGACTAATAATAACAATAAAATAAAAGTAAATTTTGTTTTGAGTCTGATACGAGTTGTCAAGTTTCGAGTTCTGACAGTAATGAATATATTTATAAATTAATATTTAAACAGACTGCATTGTATTCTATAATTTATTTAACGTAAACTTTATTCCTAATTACTAGAATTTATTTCTAAATCTGAAAATCTAAAATCGGTAGTTCGATTCCAATTCTTTGACAACTGATTCGATATTTTCAAACAATCGATTAAATGTCGTTAGGTTGCATCACTAAAATTGTCAGTTGCGAACTGTCACGCATATCATCATACGATGAAAATACTATAATTGATTACATCTATACGTTTTGTTTATTCATGTTAACTACTGCTGGGCAGAGTCGAAGGCACGAAACCGAGACGAAGACGGACCAAATTAACACTTTGTATGCCGGAACGTGGATCCACGTTATTAATAAATCATGATAGATCCCCCATGACTCCTAATGGGAGAACAATTAGATCAGTCAGAGTCAGTAGTTAAATCGGTAAAAACGGTTGAAATTTGAACAACCTGTATATATCATGGCAAATGGCACTTGAAATGATAAATTTAAGCGCTGGCAGACAAGGGTAATTCGGCTTCCGGCATACAAGTGGTTAAGGCAGCCATGGACTGTTCCGTGCGCTAGTACGCCAGAACCACTCTGCTGAGTGTGATTCGGCTAAAAAGATCAATGCTAACTACTAAATTGTTGGGTTGGTAAGCTAGGCTAAACAACCATAGAGCAAACAACGCACGTCCGGAACGCATTAACTAAACTAATGTACATACACTATTCCAATCTACATGACATACATCAATAGGGAATATGCACATTTTTTAAATATTTTTATTCGATAGGTTATATCGTAATATAACCGTAAAAAATATTCAGCGCCGAAAAACTGAAATTCAGTAACAAAAAAAAAGTTAAAAATGAACTAACAGCTACGGGCACTTTAAACAGCCGCCCTTTTGGCGCGCTTGTTGTGACGTCACAGTCTACAATAACAATCAAATGACGCGCTTGTTGACGCAGTCGTTATAGATTTTGACGTCACATTCGATCGGACCAGTAGCGTTGCATTTCAAGTATTTTAAATTGCCCACCACTTTTTTACACTTTTTGATAATTATTTTCTTAACGAAAATGAAATAATATTTTTACTTCGACTTTTATTGGCGTAGGCTGTGCCTCCTTTAATTGCAGCGGCATCTGCCATGTTATTTTTTCCTGTTCCTTGTTGTGTGTTTTTTTCCTGTTCCTTGTTGTGTGTTTTTTCCTGTTCCTTGTTGTGTGTTTTTTTCGGTGCCTGCCTCGTTAGAGGCCATGTAATAATAAATAAAAATATTTACATAGACATAATTCTAAATCAATAATGTTCATAAAAAAAATATTAACCCTTTTTTGAATTAGACGCATATTCCCCATTTATCGAAAGTGGGTTTACCATATATTTAATACTCCCATATTGCTAGTCCCAGTAAGTTGCAGCGTTGCCGAGACGGAACTACATATTTTCTCTCACTCGTTGATACTTGACGAGTTATGCGCATGCGTTGCGACAGTACTGGGAGTAGTGAGAGAAGCACAGCCAATAAGATGCTTATAATGTAGTTCTCGGACATGCGCACAACGTTCGAAGTCTTCATGAGGGAGACAGACATATATATGTCTGCACCGTTCGGTCGGCATCAGTTCGGTGCACCCTACTAGCAATATAGAAGTATTAAATATATGGGGTTTACAAGCGACCTGCCCCCGGATCGAATTTATATGTGGGATACGGGGAAACAATTAGAACGGCCCGTTGGATGAGTGGCAAGGATGCTTGCCTAACGTCTCAGGGGCCCCGGGTTCGATTCCCGGCGGGGTCAAGTTTGGAAATTTTAATGTAATTTTCAAAATTGACTCTGGTCTGGATTTGAAAAGTAGTGGTAGGGCACACTGCGTTTCGCAGTCATTTGGGCAGCCCGCCTGGCGGCAGTGACCACCCCCTTACAGAAGACCACCGTGAAATAACAGCATATACGTGCTGTTGTGTTTCGGTGAGTGAGTAAGGGATGCCAGAGCCCATTTCCTTATCCCCCCCTCCTAATCCCTTATCCTTAATCCTACTGTAGTCGGCAGCGCATTTGCAGCACCTGTAGCGTTGCTTGTGTTATAGGCGACGGTAGCCACCTACCATCAAGTGGACCGTCAGCCTGTCTGTCGACTTAACATAAAAAAAAAAAAAAAAAAAAAAAAAAAAAAAAACGAACAGTCTCTTTCAAGATCAGTTTTTATTCTTTTTAACACACATTACACACTACTCGCGTCATTTTCTTCTCTCTCCGTCTTGCTTCTCTTTTCGTCATCAACACTTCGCTCCTTTGTCTCTTTCAGTCATGGACACTCGGTTCCTTCCCGGACACTATCATAGACTACTTTCATTTTATTTTTTGATCATGGAAGGAAAGTTATAAAATTAGAGTGATCAGTCCACATACATGTACTTATACCTTTGTTTATCGCTGAGAGCATATTGTCCTACGGATTGAGCAGCTATGGCCGCACTTAAAAAACGTACCTAGATCAAATATATAATATCCAATATAGATTGTTGAAATTAATGGTACCTTTGAAAATTAAAAATAAATATTATTATAGTGAAGATCCCATGGGACTCCCATTAAGTATTGTGGAGTGATTCCTGTTCATAAAAAAGTTGACTATACATTACTAGTGGAACAGTACTTTCGCGAGGAAATTCAGGTAGTCAAAAGCCAAAAAATAGTCACTAGCAGAGCCACTAGAAAGTTATTAGATGAACCAAAATTTATTAATGAGTATGGCAAGTGAACCTCGCAATACATAATCCCCCATCTAATTAACAATTTACCTGTCAATATAAAAAATGAAATAACACAAAGAAACATAAAGCATACATTAAAAAAATATTACCTAAATTAAATATAGTAATATTATATTTATTTGATTGAATAATATAATTAAATTAAATAATTATTGTTATTAACTCGCTACACCTGTGTAGCGAGTTGCAAACGCACATGTTTATAAGTTGTAACATTGTTATTATAGTTATATTATATATAGTGTAATGTTGTATTGGCGTGAATTTAACGTCTAGACAAAACAATAATGGTTTACAGACATTGTAAACATCGTGTATTAAATTATTTATCAGTTAATAAATAAATAAATAAATATTTCCGTTAGTGAAAACCGTTTCAAAATTTTTTGGGTGGTTTTGAAGTTAGCAGAGAAATAAACAGAGGCGGAAAGCTACTATATTTTATAATATTATATGATAAATAAATAAATAATGTTACAATATATACTAACATATAATAAAACATATAACGAGGCGTGTCTGTACCTACATTAAATATTTTTTCAAAAAAAGAATTTTTACGCGTTGTACCTACTTATGTTAGGTCAAAAAAAGTTTTCAGAATTTTTGTCTGTTTGTGCACCATAATCTCAGAAACGGGTTAACCGATTTGAATGTGGTTTTCACTCGTGTATTGTAGCAAGTTTCCCTTAATATTTAGTGTTTGTTTAATTCCAATCTGTTTACAAAGAAAAAAGTTACACACTATACCGAATGCCACGCGTACAAAGTTGCGGGTTCAGCTAGTTTTATGATACCTATGTATATTTTATAATCTATACTAATATTATAAAGCTGAAGAGTTTGTTTGTTTGTTTGAACGCGCTAATCTCAGGAACTACTGGTTCGAATTGAAAATATAAATGTATCAACAGCATCAACATGTTTTTGTATGTACCAAAAATCACCAAGGTTGACATTAGTATTGCCCATACAAAAACTTGCCATGCCATATTGCCCATAAAAAATATCCAAAGTATTGAAAAATATATTAATATTTAAATGTTATGGATGTTGCCAACTCCCTGAGTCACGATGTTGACCTTTTTAACGACGCGTTTTCCAAAATTAAAAGACTCATCCTTGTCGGTGGTTCAGATAATTAACACTCGATTATTTATGACATTTATTCCCATATATATTCCTATGTTTAATTTTTTTTTCTAATTTTATTGCTGGGATGTTACTTTGACTTTTTATTGGCGTAGACTGTACCTCCTTTAATTGCGGCGGCATATGCCATGTTATTTTTTTTTTGTCCCTTGCTGCTTGCTGTTTGTTTTTGTTCGGTGCCCGCCTCGTTGGAGGCCATGTAATAATAAATAAATATTATTTAAAAACTTAAGCTTTACCATACGATAATCAAATAAATTTAATTGGTATCTAACAAATCGTTCTTAACAAATAAAAAAGTTATAAGTCTAGGAGAATGCGATAATAACTTTAAACTTAACTTAAATACTTCAAAGCACTAAATACTTATGAAATATCAATTAATTAAGTTCTTAAGCAATAAAAAATATTTAACTCAGTTGAAAATTCGAGGCAATCCGCTTGAATTTCCATCAGATGGCGAAACTTGAATTTATTGCGCAGCATGTTACAGCTTAAAATTTAACGCTAAATTTCTCATTATTTAGCTTGACTTATGGTGCAGCTCGTACAGGCACTAGATCAAGGGTTAATAATTTATTATATTTTAGAGTTTAAATGTTACATTACTAATTAAAATTTAAAGCAAACTATGACGTAGAGAAATTATTCTCAGCATTTAGAATTAAGCGTAGTTCGCATTATGCTAGTATTTTAGTCTAGTAGCGAGTAATTTAGTAGCTAAAATACTCCCTTCTGCACCAAAATCGTTCGCACTTCGTTCGAGTACAGTTTACAAGTGAGTGGTGTTTTGTAAGATGAACAGCCTACAGCGCAATAAAGTAAATAAACTGATTAATCTTTACGGCGATTTTAGAAGAGGTAGGTAGATGAGGAAATTTGTGTGATTAATTAAAAGAAGCTATGGATACGAAAATGGATCGATAGAAGGGATAAACTAGGAGCTACTAATTGTCTTCTGAAGGAATTAGCATTGGAAGATCCCAAACAATACTTCGATAGTTTGAGAATGTCTGAAAGTTGTGTAAATTTTCTGCGTAAAGATACCCTTTTAAGAAGTGCGAGTCCTGCAATTACAAAATTACAAGCAGTTTTATACTTTCTTGCTTCTGGATATAGTTTAAGGATACTCACACACATATTTAGATTCGGAAAATCAACTATTTCCGAATTCATCATTAAAGTTTGTGAAGCAATCTATGGTGCTACTCGCCCGATAAAAATAGAATAAAATGGATCGGCTCGACTTAATTCCTTACTAAACTACTCGACTAAATTTTTGGTGTTCAGACACGTTTAGCTACTAAATTACTCGCTACTAGACTAAAATACTAGCATAATGCGAACTAGGCTTTACTTAACCGAAATTCTTAATTGCAAGTATGTACCTCCGGAAACAAAAGATGACTCAGAAAAATTGTGAACAGTTTCCGCCTTCGTATTTGAAAAACCTCGACATTTTCTTCTATATTTATTTATCCTATTGATAGAAGAAATTCGATTTTGTGAAGCACAGTCCCCTCAAGGGGCCCACAGCTGTATACCTGGCCGCATAATCTAATTGTGCTGATCCAATCCCAAGGATTGATCTCGAACAAATATCAAAACTTATTGTCGCGAGCACTCCACGCTCGTAAAGGTGAAACTATAAAACAGTGTACAGACAAGATAATGTTTTTTTTTTATTATTCTACATGATATGTGAAAAACTATTATTTTAAAAAATTAATTCTTAAATTTAAGAAATGCTTTTCAAAAAATATAACCAACAATTATTGGCTCTACTGGCGCCATCTGTCCATAATTCCACTATAATTCCACAGGAACAATTACCGGGATAAATTGTATCCTTTCCTAATCCAAGACATGGTTTGTCTCTCTATAAAGTTTCATCTAAATTGATAGACATGCATCCTTTCTTCTATCGGACATGCAGACGTACGGCTGGTTACCATCCTCACCTTGTCGAAATCCCTCTAATTCGGACCAAGCGCTTTAAAACATCTTTTGTGATTCGCACTGCTAAGGATTGGAACTCCCTGCCGGCGTCTGTATTTCCGAGCTCATACAACCCAAATCTTTTCAAGGTTCGAGTGAATAGGCATCTTCTGGGTGAGCTCGCTCCATCGTCGGCCTCACCCTTCCTACATGGATAGATGCTGGTCAAGAGCAAACCCATCTTTAATAAAAAAAGAAAAAAAAGATAGAATTACAAAGATTTTTTACGTCTTTTTTTTTTAGTTATAAGACTTGAGTCTTCGTCCGTGCCCTTTTTCCGTAGGCGTTAAAACATTTATTCAATCTTATTGCTCACATAGTTTTGTCTGGAATTCCATTTATTTATTTCATTTTCAGATGATTCCTCGATAACAATACTTCCGTTCTGGATAAAAGTTACTCCACGTGTTTTTTGTATGCCTAACAACGTCTATGCAAAAATTTCACGATGATCAGTAGAGTATTATTATTATTAAAACTCTTTATTTGCACTACAAACATAAAAAAAGATTTAAAAAAGAAAGAAACAACAAGTAATAGTACCAAAAGGCGGCCTTATCGCTTTATAGCGATTTCTTCCAGGCAACCTTAGGGTAAGGAAAATTAAATATGAAAAATAAAACAATGTGGGTGGTAAAAATCATAGTAAGGTCATCATAAACTTACATTCCAATAAGTAAATACTAGTACATAAATTGAATATAAACAAATATTAATAACACAGATTAATAAGATAGATTAATAAATATAATATATTAGGAGATAAACCTACATATAAAAATTAAACAAATAAAGTCGTAAAAAAAAAATCGTAAATAGAGTAATTAAGGCACAAACATACAAACTCACTTTCGCATTCAAAATATTAGTTAGAGCTGTTACTTATCGTTATTATCCGTCCTTTTCCATGGACTACACAACTTACAATGTAAAAATTATTTTTTGTCTACAAATTTATATAAGAATTCCAGTAAGTTTCTTCAACATTAGAATGCATACTCGCAGTTGGTTATGCAGTCATTTAGATCTATTTTATCTGAATGTTACCCTTAACAAGGAGTAACAACCCTTAACAAGAAAATTAATCATGAGGTCGTCTTGTGATTCTTGCCTAACTGATTTTAAATAGTTTTAACTGATTTTGTATAACGATCAGTCTACTTTAAATCATGCGTCTTATTGTTAAAACGAGGATTTAGAATAAAAGCGTTAGTTTCGTCGCCTAATTTAAATTGTTATAATTTAGATAAAAATACAGAGCATAAGGGAGTATATTTAAAAAAAAGTTTGAAATTGGCAGATTTATACAAGAAATTATATTTTCTGAGAAAAAAATAGTAAATTACTGCCCAAAAAAGCGTTCTCATCGTAGTACTAAAAAATTTCAGCGACAACTACATTATTTTTTAAGCTGCTTAATTAACTTAAGTTCTGTACTAAAGTTTGAATCGGCTACATTTATTTCTTTTTTCGTATTTTACACAATATTTAAGAGGAACCTACCATTTTTAAATCTGTTAAAATTTTTTTGTGCAATATTGCACTTTAATTCAATATTAATAGGTTATTAGTTTGCGCTCATTTTGGTAAATCTGTCGTCTGTGTTAGTCCTTGTCTTATCTGAATGCAGTGGCGTAGCAACACTTTCAGCGCCCTGGAGCAAAATTTTTCAAGCGCCCTCTCTCATTTTTTGAACGATCGATTGTAACATTGTAACTTTGCGAACTTGTAACTAAACATTGCATGCATATAGCTAATAAAAGTATTGTTATTATCAAGAAAAATATGCTGTAAGATTACAGATTCATTATCATCATTTATTAAAACTGAAAAAAAAACATACACAAACCTCCAGATGATTCATTTGCCCATATGAGAGAGAGGGGTTTGTAAAGTAAAGCCCATAATACGGTTCTTTACTTTGAAATTGATTTTAGTTCCGTTTTCCGCTACCTTTTCTGGAGTACATGTAATTACCGACTACTCGTATTTGCTTCATTTATGTTCCGAAAATGTTCCGAAAAAGTGAATTATGGATATTTATAATTAGGTGGGCATTTTCGATTGGCAATTGATAAAAATTTAAGAAGAAAAAAAAAATTGCGCCCCCCCCAGGCCCCGGCGCCCTGGAGCAACTGCTCCCACCCGCTCCCCGACGCTACGCCCCTGTCTGAATGCAATATACGTTTTTTAATTTTCTCTGCAATGAAATTAAAGTAATGGTTCAAAATTAGTAGGTAGAATTTAGTAGTTCAAATTTAGTAGGTTTGGTACCAAAACAACTTTAATCACGATCCTTTTCAATCAATCAATCACAGACCAGTATTTCAAGGAGTTCACTAGTTTTAAGGATTTTAAGGAGTTCACTAGTTTTCCTAGCAACTATTGCAACGGAAGAGAGAATTTATGTTAATTAAAAATGTAAACCATATCTGTACAGACATAAATCTAACTTAGTTTTATGTCCGACCCCGAGAAAGTAGTTGTTCCAGTAAGCTTAGATATTTCAGCGGAATTGTTTTACTGTTCATAAAAGTACACGCTGCGTTTCTTTAATTTACTTTCGAAGAATTCCACCTCAGCAAACTGACAAGAAACTGCGACCGAGGTAACCGTCCAGCGTTACCTCGGTCGAAATTCACTTGAAAATGTGTACAAATTCTGCTGACCCACAACCAAATTTATATTATACTTATTCGTCTTAAAATTGTCAGCATAAACGGTGTTGGGTTTAAATAAGTGATATGTAAAGCTATGCAATTATCTGATTAGATATTACATTTTTACTAATGTTGTAATACGAAAGATTTTGATGTGAATGTTACTCTTCCCCTGAACGGATATTGAGCAGCAATTATATAGGTCATATATCCCAATAACATAATTATAAGGCTATAAGACCGCGTGCAAAATTTAAAAGTATGTAGTAGAAAATCACGTAAAATTATTTAAATCTTCTATATATAAAAATGAATCCCCATTTCTCCTGGTTACAGCATCACGCGTGAACGGGTAGACAGATTTTAATTCGGTTTTCGCTAATGGAAAGAGGGATAAACGGGGAATGTTCTTATATATAAAAATTGCACGCCGAGCGAAGCCGGGGGCGGGTCGCTAGTAAAAAATAATACTATTTTGTAACAAGTATTCCTTAACTTTTTTTTACTAAAACTTTTTTTTTACTTAAGTAAAAAAAAAAACAATTTGTACACGTTGTACTTATATTACCTAGTTAAAAAAATAGTTTTTAGAATTCTTGTATGTTTGTCGGTTTGTCTGTCTGTCTGCGCGTTTGTGCACAGACAATCAGCTCTGAAACGGCTTAACCGATTTGAATGTATTTTTCACTGATGAATTGTATCAAGCATCCCATAACATTTAGTGTTCGTTTCATTTCAATCGGTTTACAAACAAAAAAATTGCGCGCTATACCGAATACCGCGCGTACAAAGTTGCAAGCTCAGCTAGTCTCTATACATATATAAAAATAAATCCCCATTTCCCTTGGTCACAGCATCACGCGTGAACGGGTAGACCGATTTTAATTCGGTTTTCACTAATGGAAAGAGGGATAAACGGGGAATGTTCTTATATATAAAAATTGCATCCCGGGCGAAGCCAGGGGCGGAACGCTAGTTTATAATAAAATTTTCATTTCAACATGCATGCAGTTGTTCTACTGTGGTAAAAATATGTGGATTCTTATATCGATAAAACGGAAACGAATTGCTGCTATCGAAATATAGCACTGCGGAAGTTTAAGTTTCCGAACGCGGCGTTTCGCAACCAATATACAAGTATATGGTATTTACTCTAACAGATTCAAACACTTCTTGAATAATTTTTTGTGTTAAGATCGACAAGAAGACTGACGGTAACGTTCTCTGACGGTCCAATCGATGGTGCACCGCCACCATCGTCTGTTAACACAAGCGGCGCTATAATGGTTGCAAGTGACTTTGATATAATAAAATAATAAGAAGAGAACGGAGCTTTGACATCCATTATTCACTCACCAAAACATAACAGCACACGGTGGTCTTCTGGAGTGGTCACAACAGCCAAATGAGTGATATTGGTGTATGCTCAGCCTTCTCTAAACTTAGATCTTTGGTACTTCGGTCACCACGGTTACAAAAAAGAAGACAATAAGTAAGAAGTACAATAAAACTGGAAATAAAAGTGACGCAGTAGACACTGCTTCAGATTGTTTCAGTCGTGGCGTACGCATCTTGACCTTGCACTCTAGTTTCACGGCGCGGTCGCGGTTTACATTATATCGTATTATCTCTTTATACGTCCAACACATATACAGTAAAAAGCAAAAATCACCCTTATTAAACATTAAAGATTTATGACGATAAACTTGCTGATTTTGATAAGGATTCATAATTTTGTTGATAATAATATGACCATCACCTAAATATATTATTTTTTTTATAAAAAAAGTAGTTTTTTTGGTTTAAATATAAAAGTTAGACATAATTATGCTGTTGCTGACTTTTTGTAGGCTACAACTTTTCTATAGAAATCAATAATATTTCTCTCATCATTAAAGCAGCGTTCATAAGAAACGTTTTCGTTCGACCGTTTTTTCGACTAAGTACTTTGCAAATTCTATTACCACGAAAAGCCTTTTCGTTTTACGGGATAATATATAGTCTATGTCCATCCTGAAACTATTGGTGAAAGAATTTTTTAAATCGAATAGTTTTGAAAATTACCCCCTACAAACTTTACTTATAATATTATTAGTAGGTATTAGTAGGTATGGAGATCAATAACCATCCTATTATAGTAGTAAAGAAATTACCCGATTCCGGTGACAACACTCTCAACGAGTGTGCCAAAAGAAGAAAAATGAAGGCCATTAAAATACTAACCTATAGTTACAACTATTAGTAATATAGTGAATATATATAGAAAAATTTAACAGATTTTCAAAATCAATAATTCCTAGGTATGGCGACGTCTATCAAGCAAGGAAGAGTCTCTTCCCTGTTATAATAATACTAGCTGAACTCGGCCACGCTTCGCTGCGGCCCATAAGGCGGTGGAGTGGGCGTGGGGCGCGCGGTACTGGACACTGCTTATATATAATACTATTGATCGTAGCGTAATGTTATATAGCCTATAGCCTTCCTCGATAAATGGACTATTCAATACAAAAATATTTTTTCAATTCGAACCAGTAGTTCCTGAGATTAGCGCATCCAAACAAACAAACTCTTCAGCCTTACATACTAGTGTAGATATGTATTTTTCTTCTTACAAATTCTACCAGTTCATAATATTCAAGTAGAAGTAAAAAACGTTTAAAAGAGGGAATAAAAAATTAATAATTCAAGCTACTTTCAGACTCCAACAATTATACGAAGTTACCTATATCTACTCTTAAGTATGTTGGCCTCGCTTCAGGCAATGATAAATCCAAGAAGACAGTTGCACCATAAATCAAGTTTACCGAGGGCCCCCTACAAAGTACCACAGCGGTATGGAAAAACGGTAGAGATACAAAACGTATTGAATTGTAGTCAAAATTTAAAATGCCTTATTGAATGAACTAATTTAATGTAATAAGTCTATAGAAAAGTTGGGTACTGTTTTAAAATAGATTTAGTAGTGGTAGGGCACACTGCGTTTCGCAGTCATTTGGGCAGCCCGCCTGGCGGCAGTGACCACCCCCTTACAGAAGACCACCGTGAAATAACAGCATATACGTGCTGTTGTGTTTCGGTGAGTGAGTAAGAGCCCATTTCCTTATCCCCTCCTAATCCCTTATCCTTAATCCTACTGTGGTCGGCAGCGCACTTGCAGCACCTGTAGCGTTGCTTGTGTTATAGGCGACGGTAGCCACCTACCATCAAGTGGACCGTCAGCCTGTCTGTCGACATAACATAAAAAAAAAGTTTTATTTCACTCTAAAACGATATAAAATTTCCATACTTTGCTTATAGAACGTCCATATCACATATCACTTGCGATAGTTGCTATGTTCATTACGTTCATGATTTGATGTAAACAGTTTAAAAGTAAATCATTAGGACAATAGGCATGATGACGGTATTAAAGAATCAAAGAATAAATGGTTTTTGAGAAAAATATATGTTGAAAGTGGTCAAAAAAATTACTCATTTTTTGTATTAAAATTGAGATTAATAAGATTTTAAATAAAATAGAAGTATGAATAACTGCAATCGGCCATGTTAACTGAAACACCAATCAGAGCGAATGACGTCACGTCCAGGTAAGTGCCATCGTGTTGCTTGACTTTGCTTTGACAGAATGAAAAATCTGAGATGTCGGTGACGTCACGTTCCATCAGACGCGACGCCATGACACCTAAGAGCGTTTTCGCGCGTAATTCAAAATAGATTTAAAAACATTCAATAATTCGCGTTGAAATTTAGTTTTTTTGCTGAAATATTGTTTTTTTCGGATATGGTAGACGTGTATCTACATTATGGAAGGGAATTTCAAAATCTGTCATCATGCCTATTTGAAAGCCTAACTTGTTGAAAGATTCTTGTAAAGTTCGTCTTCTGTTAACCGTAGAATATTGTGGACAAAAGGTTCTTTATTTCTTTGAAACACTCTTAAGAGCTTCCGAGCTTGCATGCTGAATGAGAGTTCCTTTGTACTCTGATGACGTACTGGGAAGTGCGGTTATTTAAATAGGTGATAGCTTTGAAAGAGATAAATATGACGGATGAATCTAAAACCTCTATTCTCCGAAATATTGTCCATGTAAGTTATTCACATATTGATTTATAGAAAATCCGGTTAAATATCTAGATAACATGAAATGTTACGTTAAGTGAAAAAAGTTAAAATAGATTTGAAATAAATGGGAACTGCGAATTAAATAAACTAAGAACAGGAAAAGTAAATATAACAGAAATTATACATTATTATTTTTTTAATTCCGTTAACAATTTTTGTAATTTACAGAAGACGGAATGGTCAACATTACACTTTAAATTTCATAAGTACAAAAGCGGAGCAATAACGGTAATAATAATAAAAATAATAACGGTGCACTAATAAGAACTAAGCTGCAGAGCCTGGCACGTGGACGCAAAATTACCTGTCTGTGTATATTCCATAAGATTTTACTTCGGAGAGTATGCTCGGGAGCTGCATGAGATCATACCGCCTTCCCCTATCTTCTATCGGACATGCAGACGTACGGCTGCTTACCATTCTCACCTTGTCGAAATCCCTCTAATTCGGACCAAGCTATGCGCACTGCTAAGGATTGGAACTCCCTGCCGTCGTCTGTAATTCCGAGCTCATAAAACCCAAATCTTTTCAAGGTTCGAGTAAATAGGTATCTTCTGGGTGAGCCCGCTCCATCGTCGACCTCATCTCTCCTATACGGATAGATGATGGCCATGAGAAAACCCATTTTTAATTAAAACATACTCATCATGGGATGTGAGAAGATGTCTAAGGCTACGCGTAGGTCCCCATCATTAACGTGACAGTTATTTGATCACGCAAAGTGAAACACTTCAACAACAACTTCAAACAAGTGGACTGACGATAGTTTATCGTTAGTCCACTTCTACAAAGTACGTCTGAAAAGAAAGAAATTTGTACGTGGAGTCCAATTATTGAGAATGTTCCTCCTCAACATATTTTTGTAAACTATGTTCGGTCGACAGACAGGCGGACGGTCACGTGGTGGCTACCGTCGCCTTTAACAAAAGCAACGTCACAGCTGCTGCAAGTGCGCTGCAGACCATAGTAGGATTAAGGATGAGGGATTGAAAAGGGATAGGGAAATGGGCCCTGTTTATTGGCATTTCAGATTCCTAATTTTAAAAGGTGAGATGAATTCTCTCATGAATTTATTCGAATCTGGTTGCCTCGGTAAAATCCAAGTAAATCCAAATAATTTCCTTAACATGCCGAGTAACTATGCTATTTCAAGGATCATAGAAGGGACGTCATTTCTGTTTAATATTTAATCATTGGCAACTATTTATCAAATACTTTACTGGTATTCTAAAAAGAAATAAACGAAAACAAGGCAATGTGTAAGCAATATGTCTTGTTTCGCTCTCATCGTCCTTTGGTCATTATAATGTGGCAATTCTATAAGTAGACTTTGATGCCGGCAACATTCTAATCTTGCAAATATATTCAGAAGATTCATAATGTGTTAACAAAGTATAAGTTAACCCTTACAGAAGACCACCGTGAAATAACAGGACGTGTGCTGTTGGGTTTTGGTGAGCGAGTAAGAGATTCCAGAGCTTATTTTTCTATCACTTCCTATTGCCTCATATAATATGTATTTAACCTTCTATGGTCGGGAGCGCACTTACAGTACTTATGACGTTGCTTGTGTTCGGCGACGGTATTTTAATCTACCCTCACGTGAACCGTCAGCCTGTCTGTCGACCTTAACATAAAAATTTGTATACCTGAACTTATGCATTACGAAGTTTAAGGCACCAAATACTTGTGACTTTTAAACAAGAAAAATGTCCTTTAACTTTTGATATTTTTTCTTCGCTCTGAAATCGTTCGTATGCAATATTTCCAGAGACCGGATATTAAAATCCATCTTCGCCCGTCCATAGGTTCCGTTTATAAATTTATCTTGCGGTTTTCACTTTAAACTCTTTTCATACAAAATTCAATTGAAAATTGTTTTCGTGAAGCATTCGACAATGTACAGTTAAAGGGTCACATTTGGTTCAAATGTTTGATATTTGTTCCTGTTGTCGACCGATTGGGCCAACCGGCGTCAATTACTCCTAACCCGTCGATCCTTTGTCAATAAACTGGAACAGCATTCTCGCTTCCTTGCCGATTCGTTTCTGTTTTGTGGAAAAATATTCCCGATAGAAATTGTTTAAATTTTTTTATACATAAATAGATCAACTGTTTTTTGAATACAATTGTTTTTTTTTTGTAATGATTTAATTAATAAAACGAAATTCTGCGTTTTCGTTTATGGTATGATGAAAATTATCAAACTTTTCATTAATTTTTCATTTAACTTTTCATTTTTCACTAGATCCTCCACCCTCCAAATCCTTATCCTGCCAACTCTCTCTTGAAGTCATCGAGCAGGTGGTTGTCCTACGGACCGTTTCTACCGAGGTCTTCACACCAAGATTCAAATACCCAAATACTGCCCGACAGATATGTCTCGCATTTTCCTGTTTTAGTCGCCTGATTCTTTGGGCGATGTCTAGGTTCTATGGCGAAATGCGCATCACCCTCTCGATAGCTTGCTGAGCGACTTGAAATTTGTTGACGAGACATTTTCCACTTCTTAGTACCTACCTTATATCAAAATAACAAAAAAATTGTAATAATAATATGAAAGAATATAAAGAACTACTTAATAATATAAAAGAATTGCCGGATCCTAAATTAACAAAATGGTTATTAGATTGTTGTTATTATGATGTTAAAGAATTTTATAATAAGAAACATTAATTCCTTTATTAATATATTAGTTTACAAACAATTAAACACAAATATTTGCATGCCCTTGGCGGGTAGAACATACTTTGTACTGTAACTGCTGTATACAAATTAAAATCCTGTAAACATGTGTTCGCACAATTTATTTATTTATTTTTTTATTTTTTTTTATTTTTAATAATATAATAAGTATTTTTACAATTTCTTGAATGATTGTCTTGACTATCTTTATTTCCGCTGTCTGTGGGCGGCATTCCTCGCCTTCTTTATCTGTCTACCACCCACAATCATTTACGTAACAACTATGACTATTATTTTCCCGTGTTACTTGATTTTTCAAATTATTGCTTACCAGAGTGTTGTACATACTTATTTTATACATAGAAGATATAGATGTGGGATAATTTTCGGGTTATGGTTGTTCAATGGTCAATTCTCCTGATTGGCAGAGCAGTGTATAAATACAATAGACTTTTATGGGGGACATCCGGACGATATATTCATAAAATTGGTATTGTTTTACACGGTCTGTTGAGCAAAGGGGTCGAGAGGCAATAGGCGGCGTATTTGTTGAGATATAGCCGAATTACCGGGGCTTTCGTCGGAATGGTTTGTTTTGAATGGCTGCTGTAAGTAATAGAGATTGCCTTTCAACGCCAAAATTTCGCGGTGCCAAGATTTTTTTAACTGTTATTAAAGCTTACTTTTTTTAGGAGAACCCTCGTGTTTCTTTCTAATCTTATTTGTGAGGACAAATAAAAATAAATATCCCATTTGGTATGTAGTTTTTGTTTGGTATAATAGGGTTAATAGTTCAGCTATAATCTGTTATTTATATTTTCTTATGCTCTAGTCCTGACTTTATTTCAATATTATTTGTTTATTCAAATTCAAATTATTTATTTCCAAGTAACATAGGCCAATGTGAACCAGCTCTTATTAGTTTGTATATAAAATGTATAATATCCTCATGTCACGTGTGACGTGCAAAGTCATGACTTATTGACGTGCGGGGTGAGTTAAAATGCCTTGGAGGAACGAAGGGCGAAACGAACCATTTATTTTCACAAACCAAGATGAATTTCAAAATCACTAGACTTTTCCGATGAAACCGTTAAACTTGCAAAAGTCGTCAATGATTCCCTTAATGTGTCGCCGGTTCACTGTCGCAGGTAACTTCGCAAAAACACCGAAGAGTCGCTTTCGAATCGCTCTTATTTATAATTGGCGCCAAATGCCTCGATGTATTTCAAATTTACTAGAAATATAAACAAGATTGTAAACAAACCATTGAAGTACAGAAATGATATTTTTGTTGAAATATAAACTCTATGCTGTAAACATAAGGACCAATAATTTCCTTTGACACTAATCGGAAAGGGGCGTGGCTACCATCGATAGGGTGGAATGTTCGAGACTTTCGCTTTTTCCAGAACGTTCCACAGTTAGTCGTAACATTATTAATTTATCTTTTACAAAATACTGTATGCGCGCACGCGACCTGAGAGCAGCTCTGAGGAATGTGCTAGTGCTGAGACTAATATAGCGGTGGTAATGTCGCATTCCGTTAATTTTATACACGGTTATAACGGTTATAATACGGTTTATAATGGCAACACAAATCTATGTCACAAGGTCGATGATATATATGATTTCATTTAGGTATAGTTAATAGGTATAGTCGGAGATCCGATGGCCGCAGGGGCCTGAAAGTTTTCGATTGGAGGCAGCGGACCGGCAAGAGCAGTGTAGGACATCCACCCACAAGGTGAATAGGGTCGCGGGTCGGCGATGGATCCTGGCTGCTTCTGATCGGTCTTTTCGGAGAATTAGGGGGGAGGCCGACAGATATGAGTTGGAGCGCCTTTGCGTTTCTCTGCAATATACCTAAATTCCAACTATTCCTGTCTCTAGTGTAAAACATTCGTCTGCTACATAAATCTAATTAAGAGAATGTTAAGTTTCGCTAACAGGAATCACTAACTCAAGATCTCTGTAACAGCTCATATGCTAAATGAAGATGGATATTTTAAATTTAAAATTTTTATTTTTATTTTTATGTAGCGATCGCCAGCCAAGCTGACGTTTCACTTGAGGATTGGTGGCTAACGTTGGCTATTAACAGAAGCAACAACACAGCGGTTGCCAACCTTCAGAGGGTAAGGAATAAGTTTATAAAGGAAATTCCCCTATAAAGTTATTCCCTTGGTATTTCTCACTCATTCGCATAAAGACATCGAGTTTCTGTTTTTATTTAACTGTGTTTTTTTGTAAACCTGTGTTTAACCAGACGTAACGTTTCTATACGTTCCCACCTTGAAATAAGAGCATGTTGCATTGCCTAAGTAAGGGATGCTAGAGCCCATTTCCCTATCCCTTTCTAATCTCTTATCCTTAATCCTACTGAAGCAGTACACAAGCAGCACCTGTGGCATTGCTTGTGTTATACACGACGTTATCTACGGACCATCAAGTGAGGCGTCAGTCTGTCTGATGACCTTAACATAAAATGGACTACCATGAGTATGTGAGTGTGGAACGCCGTTAGTCCTTTTTTTGATGTGGGGAAAATTTCCCAGCGCCATCTATGAGGGGGGGCAAGGGACTTGGAAATATACATCTGCCTCCAGACGAGGCCCGCATACTTGCGGGCTCCACCTCGATTAGGCGCGGAGTTTGACCTCCGCGCCATGGGGAGACGTGCCCGAAACACACAGCACGTCTCCCCCCTCGTTGCCCGGTGTTGCGATGACGGCGAACGACCTCATGTCCGCCGGCCCCGGGTGAAGCACACCATTTTTTCTTTCATGTTTGAAACTGTTTGAAATTAAAAATAATTTTAAAAACATAATGTATTATTTATTTTATGGACCACACCTGCATTAATTAATTAGCTCTAATGTACTGCTGATGCAGACTGAAACAACGATGTAGACATAGTTTTGGGATTACATGTGAATATAGTGGCTTTTCATCGTAACTGGCTTTTACAAATAGGTAATACCAATTTTCTGCTTTTGATATTAATAACGCCATTATGTATACAGTAAAGAATTCATTTATTTATTATACCTAATATGAGATAAATACTTCAAATACATAATAGAAATGAAATTGTGCAGGTCAATAATTAACTTAAAAGCTCTCCAGTGTTTTATTTTAGCATAACTATAAAAACACAGTTCTTAAGCTCCAAGAGACAAACAAAATATGACAGAGAAAAACATTGCGATAATGATATCATTGAGTAGACAATACGGTCGCCACCTTGCTGCAGGTGCATCTCAAGTGCAAGCATTGTCATTGCATTGCGACTTCAGGATACAATTAACGCTAATTGCTTTGTAACAAACACTTTTATACTGAATTATTTGTGTTCAGGTTAATGATAGTGAGTCTAGTTACTTTAGTGCAGTCTGAATGCGAGTTGCATTAGGTACTTACACTGTTAGACACTGCCTAGAATCATTTAAACTGGTAATTGTGTTGCCAGTGATGGCCTTTGGTACTTAATGGTACAAAGGGAATTTTACCCTTTTTGTAGACTTCAGAGAACTATTTTTATGAGAAAAGATGGCAGACTATTGTATATATTGTTATGTTAATGCAAAGAATTATCTATTAGCCACGGCTCGTCGCGTAATCGTATCCTATGCTGCATGCAGTACAAGAGCATGCCGAACGCATATAAGTCTTAAAAAGTTCGCTGACGGCTCGTCATCATCGCGGCGTGCATGCACCATGACGAAGTGTAGTGCGATGGGCGGCTTTGATGCAGCAAGCAAGTGTAATATTTTACATAAAATTATCGAATTCGTCAATTACATTGAAAATTATTCAAATCATCTTCCGATAATACTTGGCTTGCTGTAAATAATCTAGTGTCATAATTGTTTTGGTTGTAGGAGTCAACCCCAATCCCCATTGGAGTTAGTCTAGCCAGCCATTGGAGTTTTTTTTTTTTTTTTTTTTTTTTTTTTTTTTTTTTTTTTTTTTTTTTTTTATGTTATGTCGACAGACAGGCTGACGGTCCACTTGATGGTAGGTGGCTACCGTCGCCTATAACACAAGCAACGCTACAGGTGCTGCAAGTGCGCTGCCGACTACAGTAGGATTAAGGATAAGGGATTAGGAGGAGATAAGGAGATGGGCTCTGGCATCCCTTACTCACTCACCGAAACACAACAGCACGTATATGCTGTTATTTCACGGTGGTCTTCTGTAATGGGGTGGTCACTGCCGCCAGGCGGGCTGCCCAAATGACTGCGAAACGCAGTGTGCCCTACCACTACTTTTCAAATCCAGACCAGAGTCAATTTTGAAAATTACATTAAAATTTCCAAACTTGACCCCGCCGGGAATCGAACCCGGGGCCCCTGAGACGTTAGGCAAGCATCCTTGCCACTCATCCAACGGGCCAGCAGAGCCCGGTCCATTCCTCTCGAAGGGCAAGGAGACACCGCGTAGTTTTAGTAGGTAGTGCCAGTGCCGCTATGATCCAGCATAGCGTGGAGCACTGGTGACTCCCACATACCCCTACCGTCTAGCCAGTGGTAGGAAATCTGTAAATGGATTTCTCCTCGAAAAAAAAGGAGTAAACCCAATATCGTCTTCGCCGCCTTCTACTAAGTAATTTAATAACAAAATAATAAAATAATGAGTATGTAGAAATCGATTGTCTCGTCAATCGATCGTCTCGTACTCACCATATACATATATCATGCCGCACGGTATAGGCATGTATATCATGTGAAGGCACTTAGTTTACGGCCATAGTAGTCCTCGATAATTAAAACAGAATTAGTAGCGGCATATCACAAAGTGTTTCGAAGTCATTGATTAGGAAGTCCACCTGGAGGTAGTCTTCACAGACAACCATCCTCTAACAGAAGACCATGGCAAAATAGGAGCATGTGCGCTGTTGTATTTCGGTGAGTGATTCAAAGATGGTAGATTACCTATCCCCTCCTAACCTTTTGTACTTTACCGTACAAAAGTTTTTGGCAGTAGGTATACTTGAAGCAGTTGTCTTCAACGACGATAGTCAACAACCGAATAGACCGTCTACCTGGCAGATGATCATTACATAAAAAAATCAAGCAATACACTTGCCGTTATTTCATCGTAGTCTTAACTGCCACCAGTAATAGTTTAATTTTACCATTGCACAACAAGTGGTAAAAAGATTATGATAAAATGTGTCTCATTAGAAAAATATTATAGTTAACTTAATATTGTCTTTAGAATTGTGACAATGTTTGTGTCAGATACCAAAAATTGAACTTTTTTTTAGAAATTGAACTATAATTTGACTATAATTTGGAAATAATACATACATATTTTCATTTTCATGTCCTTTTTTTTGTATAGAATTTGCGTGTTGCTGTGCGTGTATTATCGATCGTCTCAATTTCTAGTTTGTAGTTTATTTGTGTATGCCTTAAAATTGCCTTGTGTTACCTATTCCTATTATAAACTTCTTTTGTTTGTGCTGTTGGTGTACCTTTAGAAAATAAATAAATAAATATATTGGTAAAGTCTCATTTCGTCACTATCGCACATCTACAAAAGAACTTTATGAAAATTTATAACTCTGCTTTTAAATTTTCATAAAAAGCGTATCGTTGATGCCGCTAACAGTTTACATAGCCATAGCAATTGAGGCATTTCAACGGCAATCTTATTACAGGGGCACACAAATGTAATTCGTCAGCGTTAATCTTCATAATAAAAGGGCTTATACTAAGGCGACTTATAGTAAGGTTTCCCGCAAAGAAAGCACTTTGAATGGGGCAAATCTCTCTGCTCTGCTGGGATTGAATTAATGTGCTACATTTGTCGTGCCACCTCGGAGATTCGCAGATAAAGGTGTGTACAGGAGTGTTTATTTCGACAGTTGCTTTAGAATAAACGGTACATTTCTTAGTGGGATTTTAGCTGATACAAGCGAAGTTTTCATCGCGGATCTAGGTGTAGTTGTCGGATTAATTGGATTGAATATGCATGATGACAGATTTTGAAATTCCCTTCCATAATTTAGATACACGTCTACCATATCCGAAAAAAATAATATTTCAGCAAAAAAACTAAATTTCAACGCGAATTATTGAATGTTTTTAAATCTATTTTGAATTACGCGCGAAAACGCTCTTAGGTGTCATGGCGTCGTGTCTGATGAACCGTGACGCGTCGCCGACATCTAATCAGATTTTTCATTCTGTGAAAGCAAAGTCAAGTAACACGATGGCACTTACCTAGGCGTGACGTCATTCGCTCTGATTGGTGTTTCAGTTAACATGGCCGATTGCAGTTATTCATACTTCTATTTTATTGAAAATCTTATTAATCCCAATTTTAATACAAAAAATGAGTAATTTTTTAGACTCCTTTCAACATTTATTTTTCTCCAAAACCATTTATTCTTTGATTCTTTAATACCGTCATCATGCCTATTCGGAACTTCAATAAAATAAAATAAAATGTAATAGGACGGAGAAATCGCAAATGAATATTTTTTATTTCTATGTACTTTTTTCATTTATTTTTTATGTAAAAACTAAATAAATAAATAATTGAATTGAATTGAATTGAATTGAATTGAATTGAATTGAATTGAATTGAATTGAATTGAATTGAATATCATTCACTCATTGGAAGGTGGCTGCCATCGTCTATTTTTTAACACAAGCAATTACTGAAAGTTTGCTGTCACCCTTGACAGGATAATGAAGGGATAGGGAGGGTATATAGGATTAGATACATGTGTCCCTTACTCACTCACTGGATACAACGACTAAGAGCTATTGTTTCAAGGTGATGTTCTGTAAAGAGGATGGGCGATGGGCTGCCCAGTTTATGAATGCTGAACGAAGTGTATTCAGATTGACTGTTAGATTCAACTACAGATTGACATAGATTGAACATAGATTCAACTATTAAATTGACAAGTGTATTCAGCTTTTTGTTAGTTGTAAAAAACACTTTAAAAAAAAACCTAGTTTCATTTTAAATTTAACATTAAACTATAGTCGCGTTGCATTTCAAATAAGTGATTAAAATAATATTACACTAGCTGTTGCACGTGACTTGGTGCGGGTCTCTTTATAAAATACTAGCTGAACTCGACCACGCGGCTTCGCTGCGGCCCATACGGCGGCGGCGTGCGCATAGAGCGCGCGGTACTGGACATTGCTTATATATAATACTATTTATCGTAGCGTGATGTTATATAGCCTATAGCCATCCTCGATAAATGGACTATTCAATACAAAAAGAATTTTTCAATTCGAACCAGTAGTTCCTGAGATTAGCGCGTTCAAACAAACAAACAAACTCTTCATCTTTATAATATTAGTATAGATTATTCGTGGAAAACGGCAATTTTGTATGGAGGGGGGGGGGGGGGGGGGGGCTGGGTAGGACGAGTAGCCTATGTTACTCGCTGACAATGTAGCTTTCTATAGGTGAAAGAAGTCAAGTAGTTTTTAAGTTTATTCATTACAAACATACAAAAATCTTTTCTCTATGTAATATTAGTATTGATAACCACTAGGATTATTTTTTTCTACACGAGTTCATTTCTTTTCGTAGTATCAGTGTGAAAGCAGTTTTATTAGGAAGCAAGCTTACAAAGAACCCAAGTCGATAATCCTAGGGAAGGTGTAATCCTTGGTACTGAGGATGCTCGTTGGGTTCAAGTAAAAAAAATAATTACTTTTTCGATTTCATTTACAAACTTCGTCACAATACTTACGTGTTACGGACTTAAATAAAATCATTAGAAAATGTATTATTAACGTTTAAGTAAATATTAAATTAATTATTATGAAACTATAATATTGTATATTATAATATAATAAACTATAATATGAACTATAACCATAACTATAATATTTATATATTTATTACCAGCTGAACTTCGTTCGCGTGGTATACGGTATGGGGCGTAACTTTTTTGTTTGTAAACCGATTGGAATGAAAACTAAATGTTACGGGAAGCTTGCTACAATATATAAGTGAAAACCGCATTCAAATTGATCAAGTCGTTTTGAGATTAGCGTGCACAAACGCACAGACAAACAGATAAACAGACAAATCTTTTAAAAACTATTACGTTTTAGGGTGTACAACATTCAGTACACGTTGTATGTAACATAGGTAAATACGACGTGTACAAATTGTTTTTTTTTTTGGACAGGCTCGTTTACGATTTAATATTTATTTTTTTTTGCTTGAATAATGCAAAATACAATTCTATATAATTATGTAGGTGCAGCCTGTCCTATTAAATTTAGCTATAGGAGTATTACAGAGGTATATTAGGCTGAATTTTGACTTACTTGCCTATCTAACTGGACAATGGGCCTATTTATAATTATTTTTAGTAGTAAATAGTAAATGAATAGTAATTTTAGTAGTAAAACCTTTGACACCATCTGAAGAATGAACAGTCGGAACGTTCGGATATGTCTGATGTAAACATTTCTAAACACTCTATATTAAGGTGAGGACTTAGTAGAAAAGCTTTATTTTCGTCGCCTAATTTGACTTTTTAGAGTAAAATTTTAAAAAAAGTTTATATCTGACGGATTTATAGAAAAAAAAATTTCCGAGAAAGAAATAGTTAAACACTTTACATTTTTAGTACAATAGCAAAATCTAATTCAATTTAGTTTAGTACCAAGAGCGTCAAACAGACTTTCAATCCGAGCTTAAAATTCACTAAGCTTAAGTGTTCTCTAAATCTGCGGAGTGAAACGAGGATTATGACACCTTTTCTCATCTTAGGAACCAGCTCACGGCATAACCATCTAGTATGTAGTAAACGTGAATTTGAAATGGTAGAAGTAGCACTAAAATTGGTAGTACGTGAGAGAAATCGCTACTGCAGCTTTGTCTGCCTTCGTCAAGTTATTATTGTATTAACCGAGACTGTTAGAGAATAATACTTGCACGGTTAGAGATTTTCACGGTTCAGTTCTCAGTTTAATAAACGATGTTTTTTTAACTACATTTAGTTTGTCGTGTATCTACTGTGGATATCATTGCAGGTAATCTAAGATAATTCGTTTTATGAGACTTCTTTTTTTTATGTTAAGGTCGGCAGACAGGCTGGCGGTCCACTTGATGGTAGGTGGCTACGGTCGCCTAAACACAAGAAACGGGAAAGCTGCTGCAAGTGCGCTACCGACTATGGGAAATGGGGTCTGGCATCCCTTACTCACTCACCGAAACACAACAACACACGTGCTGTTATTTATAAAAGCAGTGTCGGTTACCCGATTAGTAGTTCCGAACTCACTCTGCAATCCAGCTACAGACTCCACTCACCCCTCTCAACTCTCAACAAAAAAACTTTAATAACCTATTTTAATATCTTTAGTGGCAGGGCACACTGCGTTTCGCAGTTATTTGGGCAGCCCGTCTGGCGGCAGTAACCACCCCCTTACAGAAGATCGCATAAATGTAAACGTGTTTATATAATTTGTGAATGTGACTTAGTGAATTTTGATGTGCTGTTGGTGTCTCAATAAAATAAAATAAAATCACTAACTCAAAATTCATTCTCATTTCATTCTCACTAACTCAAAAATTTTTTGAAACACAAGTCTTACTAAATCTATATTTCGATAGAAAATCTTTCTTCTAATGTGAGGATTGTAACGAAAATTTAGTAACATTTGTATTTCTAGTTGGTTCACTATTAAAGTCATCAATAATATATAAAATTTCTGGAATTGGAGAGGGCCCAAAGATCATTGCTCAAAGTGATATACTTTTTACCTCATAGATTCCCTACCACTCAACTTTATAACTACTGTGACGTCTTATCTGTAAGAAAATTATACATCCTAAATGCTACACTTAAACTACATAAATCCTTAATTTATGACTCTAATATAATTAATAAGAGACGAGATGATATAGTTGTGCATGCTAAAATTGTTAAAACCGCCTTTGCTCAAAGACAATATATTACCCAAACTTCTTACATATATAACAAAATAAATGAGAAACTTAATATTTACCCCATGACCCACTATAATTGCAAAAAGACCCTGACAAACTGGCTGAAGACCCTAAATTATGATGAAACCGAATCTTTATTAAAGATTATTGCATAACATAACTCTATTAAATTATTATAATAATGACATCATTTCACACATGACACATACACACTCACACACGTATATTATTCTAAGTTTTTAAGGCGACGATGATGAAACGGGGACTCCTGATACAAGTATGCTTAAATACTTACTAGGAGTGCCCCAATAATGTGTATTTGTACCTAGAATAATATAAAGAAATAAAGTATTTTAAAAAAAAAAAAAAAAAAAAAATAAAAAAAAAATAAATAATCAAAGAAAACAATCCATTATTCTTAAAATAACTAGACAACACTTGTCTGTAAAAAAGATATTATCTGTTAATTCTCGTCAGTCAGCTTTTTGAGCTTATTTTAAGCTTATACATAACTTAAACAAGGGTCACCGGCTGTATAAGCCCTGTGTAAGTTTCTTTGTAAAAACGGTCTGTTATAACAGACTTATACAAGCTTTATGTCAAACAAATCTCTATTAGTCAGGTCTGTGTTATAACAAGTATATAAACGATGAGCCCGTTAGATGAATGGTTAGGGTGCTTCCCTTAACGCTCTGTTCTAGGGTTCTAGTTCGATTCCCGGCTGGGTCAACTTGGAAAAATGAACTTTTCAAACTTGGCTCTGGTCTGGATCTGGAGTAGTGGCAGGGCACACTGCGTTTTGCAGTCATTTGGGTAGCCCAGTAACCACCCCATTACAGAAGACCACCGTAAAATAACGTGTGCTCTTATGTTTCGGTGAGTGAGTAAGGGATGCCAGAGCCCATTTTCCTAACCAATCCTTTAACCTACTGTAGTCGGCAGCACACAGCTGTGGTGTTTGCTTGTGTTATAGGTGACGGTAGCCACCTACCATCAAGTGAACCGTCAGCCTGTCTGCCGATCTTAACATAAAAAAAATACGGCGTGTAAAAGTTTATTAGTAAAACTATAAAGATTTGATCTATAATATTTTATACATTAATGTTTTTAAGCCCACAGCTTATCCAAGTCATCATGATTTTAGTGTTTTAGACTGTTAAAAATTTATTAGTCTCATAAAACTCTGATACCGGTTTATGGATAGTAAAAATACACCAGCAATATTTTAACATCACCGCACTTTAATAAGTTCTTCTTATGTCATCTGTCAGATAAGTAATTAATTATCAATTAACTTATGATGTTTGTCTGTCTGTCTGTCTAAATGTTGGGCATAGGCCTTCTCCACTATTTAAGGTCCCTTTTTGTGTATATATAACATAAATTATTGTACATTTTATTTAATCTAATGTTATTTATAATCTAAATTATTTTTATGTGGTTTTAAATAAGTATAGAAAATATATTTTTTTGAAATATAATATGAGAATCTTTAATTTGTATAATATAACAGTCAGACCAAGTTGTATCTATACATGGTAATAAATAATAAGTCGCCATTCAGGAATACAGGACAACACTCATGTCTCATAGCTTGATGTAGATAAATTGTAAAGTTATGCTCAATATTGTCACGTGCGGAGTGGGTCAAACTGCCGTGTAAGGTCGAAACCAACTATTTATTTCCTCAAAACCAAGATGACTTCCAAAACTTGTCCGACAAAACCGTTAAACTTGCCGAAAGTCGTCGATGATTCCTTTAATGAGTCGCCACGCCAGTTCACTGTCGCAGGTAACTTCGCAAAAGGTTCGAAGATTCGCTTTCGAATCGCTGTTACGCACAAACTGACTGTACGCACTTGTACGCCCACCCAAGAGATGCAGGATGCATCCCAAGGGAAGTAGGGAAAATGATCAGAACACTTTTTCACGTGTAGAAAGTTTCTTTATTATGAAATAAGAATTAATTCTAACAAACTACCACAAACGCAGCGTTAGCGCGATTTAACATTGCGGACCAACGCCATCTGTTGACACCGTTCTGAATTAAATGTCTAACATCCATATTAATTTGTTAAGAAATTTATACACTGACTGACCCCGCTCGCCCGCTTGCTCTCTTATTTATATTTAGCGCCAAACACCTAGAAGCATTCGAATTCACTAGAAATATAAACAAAATTGTAAAGAAGTCATTGAAAATTCGGGAATGCTACTTCTGTTGAATGTAAACTATATGTTGTAAACATAAGAACCAATTTCCTTTGACACTAATCGGGAAGTGGCGTGGCTACCATCGATAGGGTGGGACGTTCGAAACTTTCGGCCTCCGCGAACGCACTTTTCAGAACGTTCCATGGTTAGTCGTAACAATATAATTTGCCTATAAATGGAAGACTTAAAAGCGAAACTTGCCTAGCTTAAAGAATCACTCCACCGAGTGTGAGTGGTGACCATTTACTTTCTGTTAATAGCTAAATAAATTCAAAAGTTCCAAGCTTCCAGAGGATATATATTAAAGGGGATTGCCCACTTTTGGGCCCAACGTGTTACAGAGAAAGTAACTAAATGGCCCAAAAAAAAGTTCTTTATTTTTTATCAAACTAAAATCACAGGAAATAATTTTATTTTAGAGTTGGTAAATAGAGAAAAATATTTTTTAATAGTTTTGTATCGAGATCTCCTTGTTCTGTGATCGAGATCGTGCAATCCGTTATGAAAAAGACAATGAGTCAGACTTTAAACAATAGAATTTTTGAAAATTACAATTAAATCGGGGATTTTTTTAACGATTTTGGCTGCTTCACGGAATCTGTTGAATCTTGCTTTCACGAACTACCTCGACGCGAACACGGACTACCTTCGTAGTTGATTCGTACTTCGATATCGCATATGGATGCAGACTTCTTAGATTTCATTCTAATTGTATATGAAGATGATAATTAATGTGAACTAATTACTTAATAAAGGAGAAGGATTAACTTACAAACATGTTGTTTTTCTTAATTTGACTGTCATTTGGGCAGCCCGTCTGGCGACAGTAACCACCCCATTAGAGAAGACTACCCTGAAATATCTAACAGCATATTATTATGTCCTTTTATGTTCCGTGAGTAAATCTGCCAAAGTCTATTTCCCTATCCATTCCTATTTCTAATCTCTTGTCTTTAATCCCACTATGAACGGAATAGCACTTGCAGCACCTGTGGCGTTCCTTTTGTTTAGGCGACCATAGTCACCTACAATCAAGTGGACCGTCAGCCTGTCTCAGACCTTGAGATCAGCTGCAGCAACACGTTTGTCCCGATGCATTTTCACAATAAACATTTTTTCAATTCAAATTAATTGTTAGTAGTTCGCTGTGGTATGTGCTGTCTCGCTCCCACATAATACCTATCCATATAACTGTCGTCACCGCAAGCCGTTTTATAACCGCAGTCAGTCTAAACAAAACATCGTAAAGATAACACGCGTACGGACTCACCCCGCCGATCTCGATTTGAATTTATTTATCCGCTAATATATTAAGTATTGTGCTTCTAATTTATCTAAATGGTCCCGCTTCTCGCTATGAGAGTGTAACCATCGAAGTGGTGAAGTCTCGTTGCAATCTCGCCGCTGGAAGACGAAGGACTTGGTGACTCACGGGGTAGGTGGTTTTTCTTCAGATTTTTCTTCATTTCCTCGCCCTTGATTGCATGTACGAGCAACAAAAAATACAGTAAAAAAAAATACAAAAAATTTACTATGGTTATATTAACGAAATAGAACCAAGAAACCAGAAATTGATCCACTTTTGTGCCTCTTGCATCCAATATCCAATCCAATGTATTTTTATGTCCAAAACATTCAAATGCCTTTACATTGTTTTCCACTAATACATAATCATTGAAATGTCTCATCGTGTGATACAATTGTGTAGAATATTCTACTTATTTATTTATATTACGAATATATGCTACTTATCACCATAATAGTTCTCTTCTTTATCTTGTAGCTGCAATTTAAACTCAATTTGCATATTATTATTGTCCATTTTTATGCTTCTCGGGCGCGATTTTAATTTTAAGTAAGCACAAACAGTACTTTGGGAGTTTGCAGCGTTTATTACATTGCCAAGAGACGACGAATACCTTGCTTCTAATTATTTTCATTGCTTGCTTGCTGCATTAATAACGGAGTGATGTTAAATATTTAACATAAATCTGAGGTAGAGTAGGTAGAGTAGGTTTTGTTGAGTAGGTACAGAGTAGATTTGTTGAGTAGGTACATTTCATTTTTATTTTTAACTTAGTACAGGTTTTTCCATTTCATTCAATGCCTTTTATAGTGAAAATTTAAATTCACCAAAAGAACTTTCTTTATGAGAATTATAAAAGATTATTAAAAAATAGCTATCTCTTCATAAAAGTATTTTTATACGAAATCTAGTTAAATGAAGTACTATTTTTATTATTTATCAAACTGGTGCTTACGTAAAATTCACTAAATATTTTTAGGCGAATAAGTATAAATATTCAAATTGAATTGAGTAGGTATTTATATTTATATATATTTATTTATATTTATTTATAGTAACTAATATTAATATTTTAAATGTGAAAGTAACTCTATATGTCTGTCTGTTACCTTTTCACGCATAAACCACTGAACCGATCATCATAAAATTTTGCATACACGTTGTCAGGGATGCAGGAAAGGTCATCTAACGCCTGGCAAAGCTTTAACTGCAATAAAAATGTTAGGCGTTATATTGCTCATAATTATATTTAGTCAGGCGTTATCTTTATTAGTTTTTAACACGGAAGAAGCCGCGGGCACCAGCTAGCAAGTACATAAAATCTGAAATTGTATCTAATATATAAAATTCTCGTGTCACAGTGTTTGTAACAAAATTCCTCCGAAACGGCTGGACCGATTCTAATGAAATTTTGTGTGTATATTCAGTAGGTCTGAGAATAGGACGTAAACTATTTTTCACCCTCCTATCCCCACCCCCATTTATTAATCGAGATTTTAGTATTTTTCTTTCTTCTTTTTTTTTTAAATTGGCGATTTGGCTCATCCCGAAGACGGCCATTGTCCGCCAGTGTCAAGTGCAGAGAAATCTATTGGACTCCGCCACGAGCTCCGTTTAACGGAGCCCGCTCGGAGCCCACGTCGTGTGGGCCTTCTTTGTCCCCAAAACCAATCCGGTCAGTCGAGCAAAGGTCGGTGAGGAAAAAAGCACCGACCCCTGCAACCGCCCGGATTGCCAAGGGTGAGCCCCCCCACCACGACAAGGTCCTGGCCCACCTAGGGGGGGTTTTAGTATTTTTGTACGACGTGAAGTGTCGCGTCACTTTGACATATGGTTTGAAAATAAAATTGTACCCGATAGGTGGCGTCACAATCGGGTTACAGAATTATTTTCGGGTTCGGACACGACAACGTCTGCTGGGTCAGCTAGTAAATTTATAAAATATACAATTATTTGAACTAGTAAATATTTTTGTTATTTTACAATTAAAATAACATTTTAAAATTAAGCTTCTTTCACAACTTTCTTACTATTTTATATCGTATGTTTGCTCGAAAGCTATCTCCTACGTCGCCTGTTACCGCTAGCCATTCACTTTAGACATTTAATTTTAATCCGACCACCCTCAATACAATGACTTTAACCCCCCTTCACGACCCCGACCGTGGCAATGTGGGGTTAATAGTGCATAAAATTAATTAAATTCGTGCTTTTTATTAACCTTATTCAGTTGCTTTTCATTTAGCAGTAAGCTTAAGGCGACTCCAGCCGCAAAACTCGTCTTGTACTCAATTGACGGGACTGCTAAGGGGGAGTCGCTACTTGCAAATCTCGGAAATATCTATTTAAAAATTAAATAAAGTATAATTCAAGTTTTTCTTTTGATGAGCGTTCAGATAATGGATCTTAAAATTTATCGCTTTTAGATTTTAAAAAAAGATTTTAAAAAGATTTTAAAAAAGAGTTCAGCATGGTACACATTATGGATTATAGGTTGTTATTTTATTTTTCTGTACATAACGTTTATTAAAATAAATAAAATGGAAATGTATCGTTTTGTTGGCTGCTTAAAAAATGACACGTTTTATTAGCATTCTTTAGGACATGTCACTTTTTGATAGGGATATACGGGGAAATGTAAAATTCACAAGAAAAACAAATTATGAGTTTTAAAAAAAGAAAAACACACTTTATTAAATATGAAGACTTGATGTCTCGGAAGTCAGACGATCACATGACTTTTCCATTTCTTAAAAAGTTTTTATTGCAAACGAAATAAAAACTTTGGAAATGTGACTTTTTGTAGGAACTATAACCAATTGAAGATATTTTTTCAATGGGAAATATTAAGTTTAGGACAGAAACAAGAAGTATATTTTATGTAATTTAGTGTTGCAAGGGTAAAAAAAGAAATAAACGTTTAAAATGGAATAGTGGCGTTTTGTTCGCCCACTCCTCAATTAAAACTACAAAAATTATTGATGCAACAGACGCACACTTCAAAGAATCTTCCATAGTGCTCAGCTAAAGTCTAGTGGATCCTTTATAAGAAATTGCACTTCCAGAAATAAGCGGCTGCCTCTGACAGCGGTGAGTACAGTCAACTGTTTGAAAATTTAGCCGACATCCAACCGGCCTGTATTAAAACTATGGACATACTTAAACAAACGCTTAAACAATTTATATTGTTATATACAAAACTGTTTTTTTATAAACAAAACTGTATTTAAAACTAATCAACAGGCGGACGGTCCATTTTATGCTAGTGGCTACTGTCGCCAATAACACAAGCAAAGCCACAGGTGCTATAAGTGCGCTTCCTACCGTAGTATAATTAAGGATAAGGGATAGGAAATAGGCTCTGGATCTCTTACTCATCGAAACACAACAGCACACATGCTTTTATTTCAAGGTGGTTTTCTGTAAAGGGATGGTTACTGCCGAGTTGCCCAAATGAGTGCGAAACGCTGTGTTCCCTGCCACTACTTGCCAGATCCAGACGGAAGTTCATTTCCAAATTGACGCCGCCGGGAATCGAACCCGAGAACCCTAGAACAGAGCGTTAAGGTAAGCATCTTAACCACTCGTCCAACGGGCTCTTCAGATGTTATGTGTTTCGGTGAGGGAGTAAGCCATTTTTTCCTATTCCTTCCCAATCCTCCTTAATCCTACTGTAGCCGGCAGCGCACTTGCAGCACCTGTGGTGTTGCTTGTGTTATAGGCGACTGTGGCGACCTACCTTCAAGTGGACTGTCAGTCTGTCTGCCAACTTAACATAAAAAAAAAACATATAACATAATGTCTCATTAAGTAAAAATAAACGCGCGCGCTACTCGATGGTAGGTGGCTACCGTCTCCTAAAAACACAAGAAATAAAAGAGAAGATGCCTTAAAAGATAATGTGGTGATTGTGCATGAGTGAATGGGTCCCGGAATTCCTTACTCCCTTAACGAAAAGTACACGAGCTGTCATAACACTGTAGTGGTATTATGATAGGATGTGGTTACTGACGCCACAAGGGCTGCCTACTTTATGTATTTCATTTTTAAATGCAAGTTCTCATGCAAGTAATGAACTTTAACGAGAAAAATAAATAAATTTAGCTGCTTCATTGAAACCGCCAATAAATGGAGCTTTATTATAATTCTAACATCACCAGAGTTTGCAGGTGTTCAAAAGCTAAGTTGCACTAAGCCCCCTATTCTAAAGAAAGGTCTAGTTAATCATATATATCTTATAAATCTTTATATTTGGAAAACTCAACCCTAATTATTGATTTAAAATAGGATCGCTCAAAGGTTTCGTGTTTGGGACTACCCTAAACCTTCGCCTACTTTACCAATACATGTAAGATACCTTTTACTCATTATTTGAATTGGTGATTTTCATTTATAAATGAAAGTGAAGGACGTCTTTGATTTCAATAGGGCCTGGCCCCGAAGCCCCGAACCGCTGGGAACTCAAAGCCTCTTTGATACGTACTTATGCACTCAACTGTACACGCCTCAGTGAAATTGGTCTTCGCTTAACTTCGGAACCCAGGATTTAAGCGATTTAAAGCTTGTTTTGCTTAAATAAGGCTTGTCAGGAGAAACTGCTAATTATTTAGAAAACATTTTCTAGTGTTTTTCACGATTATGGTCACAGGTTAGCTAATTTTCGACTCTATGATTATGCCATAGTAACTTAGGATGAATACAAATTTACTCACCGTGAGATAATAATGGGAAAGGACAAATGAGCAAAGAACAATGGAATCAATTTCTTCATGCACCGAAACGCATCAGCACAAATGCTGTTATTTACCCTTTAACTGGGGATATGGACTCCGTTTCTTAGTAGCTTTTGTTTTAATAGTAAAACGACCGTGGAAGGAGACAGAGATGTCGTCGGTTGTAGGTATAACTCATGAGTAATAAATAATGCCAGTAATTTATGTCAAAAGAGTCGTCAGAATTTTTATTTTTTTGTTTCCAGAAGTAAATATTATGTTTTTTTTTATGTTAAGATCGGCAGCCACCTACCATCTACTCGATGGTAGGTGGCTACCATCGCCTATAACACAAGCAACGCCAAAGCTGCTGCATGTGCGCTGCCGACTACAGTAGGATTAAGGATAAGGGTTTACGAAGGAATGAACTCTGGCATCCCTTACTCACTCACCGATACTCAACAGCACACGTGTTGTTATTTCACGGTGGTCTTCTGTATGGGAGTAGTTACTGGTGCCATAGCCCAAATAATTGCGAAACACAGTGTGCCCCGCCACTACTTTCCAGATCCAGATCAGAGCCAAATTTGAAAAGTTCATTTAATTTTTAAAGTCGAAGCTGGCGGGAATCGAACCCGGGAACCCTAGAACAGGCAAGCACCCTAACCACTCTTCCAACGGGCTCGTCTAGATTAGAATTTAAGTAAAAAGTGTTAAATTTATCGTATTACTTGTATGAGGTTTACTAAAATGATCTCCTGTCAAAAGGCTATAAAGTAACACTGACTGTAATACCGTTTTTTTTTTTTTTTTTTAATAAATTATTATAAAAGCTGGATAAATGTACTTAATATTTTTTACTACATACTAATGGTTAAATATCGGCACAATTTTTAAACGTTCAAATTGTTTTTTATAAAAAAAAATTGACTTTGGAATTAGAAGCCAGTGCCACATAATGACCCTTATATGTACGTAGTATTAAAAATTTGTCATGTCCCCAGTTAACAGTGATTTTACACAAGGAGCTGGTTACTGCAACGATTACGACGCTCATTAGTTTAAATTTAGATTAGATTATAATATAAATATTTTAAAATATTCTTAAATAAAGGCTATTTATTGTTATATGAAAAATTACGGGTTAAATTGTGAACAAATTTATACTGCACGGTGTATAAAATATCTCCCAATATCCAAATAAATCCCCACACACTTTTACATTTAAATTGATTAATAGAGATTACCATCGAATAATTTGTTAATGATTATTTGATTATTTTCTTATTTCATTGCGTGATTTAACGAAAGTTACCGAAAACGTGCAAACAATACTTGTTTACTATGAAACCATTAAAACCGGAGGTAATTAAGTTTGAAAAATTCTTTAGGAGATATAGTTTACATTTCGCAATTCCACGTTTCTTAAGGAGGTGGTAAAATATTAACATTTTTGTTTTTGTGTAACATTTTTACAGATGTAAAATGTAAAATACATTACATATTACTGGAAGCTTGCTGCAATACATCAGTGGAAACCACATAAAAATCGGTTAAGCCGTTTCTGAAATTAGCGTACCTACACAAAGGCATAGTAAGCAAAGAACGATTTTATTACCAGCCTTTGAGTTCTATAAAAATATTATAAAAAAGGTCCTATAATTTTATATACATAAAATATTGGTAGAAACGTGAGCCTAAAAATACTGAATTTTAATGATGTTTGTCTTGAATCACTTTCGCTAAATGTTTTCCTTCCCAGATTTTTAAATAAATCTCTCCCAAGTTCTAGCTCTGTTTAAACAGTTAGTTGGGAAAATATTAATTATGTTTATACTGTGGAACAATGTGCTTCTCTCCACTTACAATGTAAATAAAAAAGTTACGTTCAATCAAAAACTTCATTATCATTTAGTTAAAATTTAGTTGGTTATTTAATTTAACTATTTATTTATTATAATAATTCTGCTCCAGCTATTTACATGTCCTTTGAAATTAATTAAAAATGTAAAAAGTAACAAAGAATGTTACTTTCTTTTTAAGTTAAGATCGACAGACAGGACTTGACGATAGGTGACTAAATTACAAGAACATTAACAAAATGGTTATTAGATTGTTGTTATTATGATGTTAAAGAATTTTATAATAAGAAACATTAATTCCTTTTTTATATTAATATAGTTTATAAACAATTAAACACAAATATTTGCATGCCCTTGGCGGGTAGAACATACTTTGTACTGTAACTGCTGTATACAAATTAAAATCCTGTAAACATGTGTTCGCGCAAATAAACATTTATTTTATTTATTTATTTATTTATTTATTTATTTTACCGTCGCCTACAACACAAGCAACGCCAAAGCTGCTACAAGTGCGCTGCCGACTACAGTAGGATTACTCTCTGCCGACTACACTCACCGAAACACAACAGCACGTATATGCTGTTATTTCACGGTGGTCTTCTTGTAAGGGGGTGGTCACTGCCGCCAGGCGGGCTGCCCAAATGACTGCGAAACGGAATGTGCCCTACCACTACTTTTCAAATCCAGACCAGAGTCAATTTTGAAAATTACATTAAAATTTCCAAACTTGACCCCGCCGGGAATCGAACCCGGGGCCCCTGTGACGTTAGGCAAGCCACTCATCCAACGGGCCGTCACTTTACGGATTCTGTCGTCTTGCCCGATCTATTCAATTGAAAATCTTTGAGTACTTAGTATCAAAACACACTTTTGGCTGGTGTCAGGAACCTGTACCTTACCGAAGACCACGTCCGTTGCTGTATTTCAATGCCTTTAGTAAGGGCTGCCGGAGCCCATTCCCCTATTATCTCACCTTGTTTGTTGTCATTTACGGGTATATGCAAAAAGATTAAATATATAGAACATATAGAGAGAGCATTGCGAATATTTCCTACAAAAATATTGATCCTGATCGTCGTAATCAGGATGGCCATGGCGTAGCTAAATAGCCTTGTAAAGTTGGCGATGGACTGAGCGATTTTGTACCACGTGGTTCTAAATGTCACATTACGGATTCTTTCGTCTTGCCCGATCTATTACAGTTGAAAATCTTATAGGTGATTTTTGTATTTTTTTTATTTATAAATTTTTTAATGTATTGTTCATACAATAAAGCGAACCGTTAGCCCGCCTATTGCCAAATTTCATTAAGGGGGAGACAAACCCTGAATACTAAAAATATCCATTGTTTAATGAAAATGTTACAAGAAATGGACAAGACAATTGCTTTGAAAAAAATATATATTATACTTAAACATGTGAAGAACCAATTGTATTGATTAGAATTTTCGTTAAAGTAATAGAAACTCCACAAAAAAAGTTAGAAAACAAGAACTTTTATTGAAAATTCTCTCTAAAACGGCTTATTGCACGCATATGAATCCTATTAATAAGTTAATATCAGATTAAAAAATTGTATTAATAAAAAAATTTATTTTGTGTATTGTTCTAATGGTAAAAACAAAAAACACCATTTCTAGGCCTGTTGAATTGGATCTCCCGCCAACGAGTTCTATAGTAAATGTCATTTGCCTCAGTGAAGCCCTTAATAAAAAAAAATTATATATATTTGCAGGGAGCGAAAATGTTATAAAGTTTTGAACTCTGAAATTTTCAGTTCATTCATCCTTTTTAGATAATTAATGCCTGGAATTTACTGTCACTCATATATTGATGAAACGTAGGGCGAAGGGAGCGAAACATAAATTTGCTCGTGAGCGGAAACCAGGCAGAGATGAGAAATTTCCCTAAAATTAAAATATAACAAAATAATCCCCGCATGGTTGGGTTCAAACAGCATAAACTGCGTCCCCGTACTATATCTCGACTGAAACTCTAAATTCTTTATTAAGTTATGCCACAGAATACAAAAATAGTGCAAGTAGTTATACTGCAATAGTTTTATTTGTCAGTCCTCCTAAACTATGCAAAAATAATTTTAAAATTTTAAACAATGTTAAAAATAATTTTAAACAAAATATCAATCCATACTTTAATATTATAAATGTTAAAATAACTCTGTCTGTCTGTCCGTTACCTTTTCACGCCTAAACCGCTGAACCGCACATCATGAAATTCTGTATACACGTTGTCAGGGATGCAGGAAAGGAGATAGGATACATTTCATTCAGAAGAAAAGTACTGTACTGGCGTACTGCCTGACTAAATACATTGCTCATATATTTAGTCAGGTGTTATTTTTTGCTTTTCAACGCAGACGAAGCCGCTGGCACCAGCTAGTATAATATGATTATGTCGCAAAAAACATTTTTTTTGCCTTTCCAACTAGTGGAAGTTGGCGATCAGTCCGAATTAGTCCTCTGTTTTTTGGAACAGCCCAACTGCGTTAGGTATCCCGGTCCACTCTAAATCCGGTCCGGTCCAAAATGATGAAATGCTGGAGCTTTTCATCATTTTGGATTTTGGATTTCATCATGCTGTGCGTGACGGGCCCGTTGCAGTCTTCGCCGCTGGAGGACCAGAGAAAGGGTAGGCGGTAGACTTCCTTTGTTTCTTCGTCTTTGATCAACGAAAAAATACAGTCCACTTTTATAATTGCTTGGCGTGACCACTTAGTTTAACTTTTATTTTAAGGGTATAAAGAACTCAAAATTTTAACTGTATCGTAAGCCCTAATATAGAATATTAAAAAATCCACCGAAAACCGCTACATGTTGTTGAGGAGCTGGATCTGATTTCATACTTTGACTTCTGGTCATCACTAAACAAAGCCAATTGGAGTTTGAGTTCTCCTACTGTTTGTTACACAGGTGTGATGGGTGTCTTACGCCCTCTGGCCACATGTGTTTAGAGAGCTCGTCATTTCATAACGGTTCCACTTTCTAAATGTTATGCTTAAGCAAACGGGGAAATTTAGGTAACAAATTTAATGAGAATTCAAACGATATTTTTACGTCAAATTAGTATAATATTTGACAGGTTTTAGGAGAACATCTCAAATTGTTTGCAATAGCATAAAATATTTCCAATTAGATTAGTTCTTTGTGAATTTCTATGAAAATCACTATGAATCTATGAAAATATTGTAACTGAAATTGGTCCTATTGTTTTTCGATGGTCTTTGAACGTTTCAATAGCTTCTACTGTTGATTAAAATCGTTACCAACGCATTTTGTTCTTGATATTGGGGAACATAAGATGTCATTAGGTACGAAGTCAAGATTGTACGGAGGATGACCAAACAATTCGATGTTTTGGCCGTACAAAAATTCGTTTGTTTGATCCGATGTGTGAGGGCTCGCATTGTCATGATGAAGAATGATTGGCCTCCTATTCGATTTTTTCTGATTTTTTCGAAAACTCCTCGCAAACAAATAGTCGTGTGCCATTCAGAAGCCTATGATTGCCTATTCTGAAGAAATAGGCAATCATAGGCTTTGATGTGCTTTTTTGGTGAACAACTTTCTTAGTTTTTGCTCGTTTCAGAAGACCCATACGGTCGATTGCTGATTAGATTATGTTATTGTTCTAAGATAAGACGCGTGACATGTGTCTAAACAAGTCTAACAAGTACTAACAAGCTTCTGACATTTATATATCGTGAGAAATATTAAAATTGTAGTTATTCAATTTTTAATTTTTTTAATAAATAAGTGAATAACATTGTCAGGCAATTCGGCAGCGAAAACTGACTCTGGCTAGCAAAAATGCTAACCTTAGACAGCATGACTCGGATGTACCTATGACTGCAAGGACATGCAAGGAAATTAATGTTTAGAAAAATTATAAAAAATGTGTAATGACTTTTTAAGGATACTGATGTTATATTGTTGAATATCACTTTCATGCTCTTATTATTCACAGTTGTGAATGCTATGAGTCTGAAGAATTTGTATGTTTGTTTGAACATGTTTTAACTACCCGGAACTACTCTTGAACTACCCGGATTAAAAAAAGCTTGCATTGGATAGTGCAATTATTTTTGAGGAAGATTGTTTATTATCGCGCTAAATTAAATTAAACATCTCAGCAATTCATGACTTTTATTTTGTTTTCATTTAAAGTAGAAAATAGATTTTGTTTAACAAATTCGGATACAAATACAGCCGAAACATTATCCTAAGTTTTAATGGAAAGTTAAAGAGTTGATATTACATTTTTAATTAAATTTAAAACTCTGTTGTTTGTTTCTCTGTTGTTTTCTGTGTTCAAAATGTGTTTAGAAATTTATCTACACATTTTAAAATAAAGTCGCTGTCCGATTCTGTCTGTTTCTCCGCTAACTTCTTTTAAACCACCCTCACCTTACGTACGGCTGGTTACCATCCTCACCTTTTTTTTTTTTTTTTTTTTTTTTTTTTTTTTTTTTTTTTACAAGGGGAAATCCGTTACGGATACCCACCGACCTGGGGACGACCGATGGGTTATGTCGGGCTCCTATCCCAGAGGTGGTAGCGGGATAGTGTACCGACTAAAACCCCTTGGCGTTCCTACGCGCTGCCTATGATGGTGGAGCCTGGAGAACTAAGACATGACCTCCGAGACCCCACCGGCAGTTGTCCGCAGCCGGACCCACCGCGGAGAGCAAGCTCTCTTATGTTAACAACTCAACGGCGTACCCGGAACAGCCACAGGCACGCCGGACATTCGCGGGGACCTCAAACGGGCGATAGTTTCCCCAAACTATCGCCCAGGCCGCCCTCAGGGAGGCTGTTGGCGGTCCACCGCCAAGCGCCTTCTTCCTTTTCTTTTGCGGCGGATTTGATGGGATGAGGGATCGATCTCCCTCTCCCTCTCCGCCGTCTCCTTCCGCAGCATGACTTGCTCGCAGAAGGTGAGCATCGCCGTCCACGACCTCTCGCTGCGAACCATAGCCTCAACTACAGCCGGGAGCGAGAGGTCGGATCCAAAGACCTGAACAAGTTCAGCGCGTTGCGCCGTAAAACCGGGACATTCGGCCAATGTGTGCTGAGCGGAGTCCTCAGCACTGGAACAGTGGTGGCAGGCCGGTGTCGGCTCTCTTCCCACGACGTCACACAGGTACTTTCCAAAGCAACCGTGCCCTGTGAGCACCTGCGTGAGCCTGAACGAGAGAGAGCCATGTCTTCTCGATATCCACTGTTCCAGGACAGGCAGAATTGCCTCCACAGTACGGTGGCCGGCTGTTGAGTCAGCCAGCCCCTCCCTCCAGTGCCGCAAAACTTGTTTTTGCGAGCGCCTTCTGCGAACCTTTATCTGCTCGGGCGTCATTCTTGCGCCATTAGCCCGCGCTGCTGTCACCTCTACATAAACGGCAGCGAGAACACTCGCTTCTAGGTCCCAGGGCGGCGTACCCGCCAACACGCACGCCGCCTCGAAGGATATTGTCCTATATCCTCTGGATATCTTCACCGCCATGAGTCGCTGTGCTTTCCGAAGCTGTTTGACGCTGCCAGAAGACAGGTCTCCCGCCCATATGGGAGAGCCATAAAGCGCCATCGAGCGGACGACGTTGGCGTAAAGCCGTCGGCAACTGGCGCCTGGTCCCCCAATGTTCGGAAGCAAACGACTCAAGGCGGCGGCAGCTCCCACCAATTTGGGAGCGAGGATGCTGATGTGGTCCTTGAAAGACCATCGACTATCGAGGGTCAAACCCAAATATTTTAGGTTTGACCCGACTCCGATTGATACGCCACCGACCATGATTTTAAAATCGGCTGGCGGTGCATTCCGCGGTCCATGGAAGACCATTCCCTCCGATTTTTCGAGGGCTACTTTTAGACCCAGGCGCCTGATGCGTCCGACCACTTGGGCGACGCCTGCCGTGGCCAGAACTGCAGCCCTTCTGTGCGTCTTGGCGCGGGCGGTCACCAGCGTATCGTCGGCGTAACAGGTTACGTCGACGCCGTGCAGGTTCGCGCCGCGCAGCACGAAGTCATATCCAATGTTCCACAGGAGCGGTCCGAGGACAGACCCCTGTGGAACTCCGCACGAAATATTCTTTCTTCGCCAGCCGTCGGGCGTTGGATACGTAACGGCGCGATCCGCCAGATACGCTCCCACTGTCCTCTGAAGATGACCCGGGACGCCATGGTGTTTGAGCGCCTCTCGGATGCAGCTCCAAGGCAAGGTGTTAAATGCGTTGGCGATGTCGAGGGACACCGCCAGCACCACCTCTCCCCGAGCGGACGCCTCCTCCGTTAGCTGGCGCACTCGCGCCACCGCATCAATGGTGGACCGGCCTCGACGAAATCCAAATTGGTTTTCGCTTAGGTCCGGGCCCGTCACGTCCAGGTGGTTTTGGACCCGAGCGGCGACTATGCGCTCGAAAAGCTTGCTGAGCTCATCGAGCAGCACGATGGGTCGGTAGGCCGACGGGGATCCGGCGGGGCGACCCGCCTTATGGATCAATACTAGCCTTCCGACTTTCCACCGACTCGGAAAACAGCCCTGCCTGAGGCACGCAGAGAAAAGATTCCTCGCTCTCTCTCCAAGAGAACCGAGAGCTAGGACCAAAGCGCGGCCGGGTACTCCGTCAGGTCCGGGGGCAGTGTTAGGCTTTTTGCGAAGCCGCAACAATGCGGCGTCCATTTCGGCACCGGTAACTTCAGTGGAGGCGTCACCCTCCTCCAGTGGGTTGCCGGTAGCACTTGCCAACGTAGGTGGCACGGTGGCATTGTCTTCGTCGGGAAAGAGGGACTGTATCACCCTCTCCCGAAGCTCAGGCTGCAGGGTCACCGTAAGTGGCGGAGCCGAGGGACGGAGTTTGCTCCTGACCAGTCTGTACGGACGACCCCACGGGTCAGCGTCCAGTGCGTCCAGCATCTCCTCCCAAGATCTGGACTTTGCCTCTTTAATCGCGGTCTTAAAGGTTGACAAACGCTCCCTGTAGGCGGCGTATAGTGCATCCTCTCGGGCTAGGTCTCGGTTACGATACCTGCGAGCCCTGGTGTATAGTCGTCTGGACTTGACGCATTCTCGTCGGAGGTTTGCAAGCTCCGACGACCACCAGTGAACTTGTCTGCGACGAGGTGCTCGTGCAGACGCACGAGGCATGGCGGCGTCGCAGATATTCGTTAGTGATTCCTTGAACCACTCCGCCTCTTCCTCTACGTCGATTGAATCGACGTTGGGGGAAGGTAGCCAAGCTTGCACTATAGCCGCCTCCAACGCGAGCTCCCTGTTTAAGAGTTTGCGAGTCCATCGCGGACCATCTCCACACGCAGATCGACGCGTGTCATTTCCGTCGTTCGGTCGGGCGGAGACTACGAACCGAATGTATCGGTGGTCAGAGAGAGTCTCGACGCCCATAACTCTCCAGTCGCGGATACGGCGCGCTAGAGCAGAACAAGCGAGGGTGACGTCTACGATTGAACCGCCCTGCCGTCGTACGCACGTATTGACGGAGCCTCTGTTCTGGAGACAGAGATCGGCCGCGACGGCCCACTCCTCCAGCAGACGCCCACGAGCATCCGTGGCCGGACAGCCCCAAGCCGTTGATTTGGCGTTGAGGTCTCCGGCCACAAGTACTGGGTGTGGCCGACTTCGTCCTATCAGAGCTTCAAGCTCCAACAGGGAGCGCTCGAAGACGGAGAATGCCGCGTTCGGAGAGATGTAAACTCCGATAACTACGATGCCTCTTACAAGTACAGCAACGTAGCCGTCGCCCCTACCGACAATTTCAGGCGGATAGCCAACCGCGGAGTGAGTGATAATGGCTACTAGGCCGCTACGGTCACCCACCCAGTTGCCGCCGGACGGAACTCTGTAAGGCTCCGCTACTATCGTCACGTCAATAGACCACTGCGCCATGCTCTGTAGGAGCAGATCTTGTGCTCTTGCGCAGTGGTTGATATTCGCCTGGAGAAATCGGAGCGCCATTAAAGGGCCACGATTTCCATTGCCGTCTCTTTCGCCTCCTGAGTGGGGCGACTGGTCTGCTGCGAGGGGGCCCTGGGGCCATCGCAGTTTTCTCCTTTCTTCTTCGCATTTCTGCGGGAGGCAGAGCGACTGCAGATCCCGTGTTCTGCAGGTTTTCCCGCGGCAGCACAGCGGAAGCAGTGAGGCTTCGCCTTACATCCGGCCGCTTTGTGGCCGGTTTCACTGCAACGATAACACTGCTCGCTGCGATCCTCGGCGGCAGTGCACTGTGTCCTCGTGTGCCCGGGTTCCAGGCACCGATAGCATTTTGGTGTTCTGGGCTCGAGCAGTTTTACCTGCGCCGATACCCATCCCACCAAAAGACGACCCGTCTGCATTATCTTTTTCGCTGCCTCCACCGGGCAGCGAAGCCAAGCTGTTCCAGGGCTTAAAGGTCCCCGGCGAATTTCGCCGCAGCGGACGGCGTCCAAGGGGCAACCGCCCGTACGGGCCACAGCCTGTGCCACCTCTGTCGGGACGACCGAGTCATCCAGGCCCGAGACGCGCATATCTGCGCACTTTTCCGGTCTCGAGACCCGGGCGATATCTGGACCGAGCGTCACCTTTACTTTTTCGGCGAGGGCGTCCGCCCTATCGCCTCTGTTCAATCCGGGAACTTGAAGTAGGCGAGCACCTGAGCGCGCATTTCTAATGCGCAGGTTATCTATGCCTAATTCGGCCAAATTTATATTTTCCTTTAATTTGGAAAGGATTTTGCCATACGTAATTCCACCCTCCTCAGCCTCCGGCCGCAATGTTATCATTACGGCCGCAGTATTCGGAGTGCGAAGTTTAGGGCGTTGTACCTTTTTCGTACTAGGTCTGCTAGTATTAACCTCTGAGGCCTTGTTCTTTTTGAGGCCCTTTTTCACCACCTTTGTCCAGCTCTCCTTCATGTTCCTAGGAGCAGGAGGGAGGGGACGAGGTGTCGTCCCTACCTTCGTGTTGGCCTTTTTGGCCCCTTTCTTCCCTCCACGGCTTTTCTTCCCAGTAACAGGGACGGGTCCACTGGTGCTGGGGATGGGAGGCGCGACCTCAGCTAGAGTGGTGCTCGAGCTGTTCTTCGCGATATTCTTCTCGAGTGCTCTTCTCTCGTGAGCCAGCGGAGGGCGGTATTGCGGCTCCGGGTTAAGGCGCGGCTCGAGGCTTTCAAACCTGGCATTTATTCTTTCGCTAAGGCTGCTCAGGATGCGCGCCTCCAGTTCTTCCAGTCCCGCGCCGAGAGCGGGAGGTTGCGTCGCCTGCTGTACGGAGGCTTTAAACGCGGCGAACTCCTTCCGGAGCTCCGCCATGTCGGAACGCAACTTTGCATTCTCCCGCTGTACTGCGAGTGTCTCCTCGGTTGTGGACCGAGTTGCAAGTCTCGTCGCATCTTCGGCGATGGCCTTAGTAGCGTCCTTCATTGCTTTGACGTAAGTGCCTTTGAGCCTCTTCGAGGTTTTGGCGACCTTGTCTAAAATTTCAATGCTGGCCATTATCCGCGATAATATCGTCGGCGATGACTCAGCATCGTTCATCTCCGTGGTAACAGCGTCTGCGATGGGAAGGCGAGAGCGGGCGGCTCGAAACTCGGAAACCGAGGCGAGCATCTCTTGCTCCGCCCTAATCTCCATTTCTTCCCTCTCAGCCCGAACCAGGTCGGCCTTCGCCTGGGCGAGGCCGACATATTCTCCGGTGGTCGGAGGGCGACCGCGCAATTTCTTTTTAGTGGGAGGGGGTCGGGCGGATTTACCGGAGGGACTACCACCAGAGCCCCCGGATCCTGAGCCCGAACTCACGTCGCCACTCATGGCGCTTTCGAAATCTCTTTTTGACCTCCTGTCGCGACCAGAGGGTCCCAACGAGGAGGCTGAGTCCATAGAGCAACAAGAGCCCGTGTCAGACTCGGCACTCTTGTCCATTGGACTCCCATCCCGTGGTGTCGCCACGCGGTGGAGCATGACTACGGGGCTGAGAGCCCCGCTACTCCCCCCTTCGGCAAGGTCACGCGTGGACCCTGCCAACGCACGCGCATGCGTGCGTACACCAGCTGACTCCTCGGTAGCAGATTTAACACCAAGGGACCCGGTAATCCCTTGGCGCCGTTGGCCAGACGGGGCGCATTGGCCGCTCGTAACCGATTTCTCACTCGGAGCCCGAGCTAGCTCCGAGCGCCCAGCGTCAGTGGGAGCGCATGACAAAACTTTCTTTCCTTTTGTTGACATTTCCATATTACTGGGAAAGATACCTACGGCCCTTTCCCAACAGACCGTAGGAGCGCTTGGGACTGGACTCCCCCCAGCCACTCAACCCCTCGGCACGCCGACCTTAGGTTTAGGGTGATTTTTTATAGTGGTTTTCTTCCACGCGGCCCGACGCTCAGTGCGCCGGACCCCCGGTCTCGCAGAGTGCGAGGTTACGGGTCGCCCGACGGTGACCTAGGTCACACGCCGCGCCCGCGGACCTTGCAGGTCCGCCGCGCCACGAGCCGAAGCTTCGCTGGCCCATCGCTGGGCCCCTTCCAAAGCGCCGGTGCGTTCGCACCGAGCGCGTCTTCTTTTTGGGCGACAGCTCCGGACTTCTCTATTAAGAAGCCACGGCTTCGCCCACAAGGGTAATTTTTTATAGAGGTTTTCTTCCTCGCGGTCCCGCCATTTTAGACAGGACCCTCGGCTCCCTCCGGACCGTTAGGCCAGAAGGGAGTTACGAGATAAGCAGCGGTGCAGACAGAGCTGCGTCCGGCTGTGCACTGAGGCACATACCGGACCCGCTGTTGTGGGCCTTGTTTGTCCCCAACAAACCAATCCGATTGATCGAGCGGAGGCCGGTGGGGCAGAACCACCGACCCCTGCGACCCCTCGGATTGTCGAGGGTAAGCCCCCCCACCACGACAAGGTCATGGCCCACCTAGGGGGGGGTTACCATCCTCACCTTGTCGAAATCCCTCTAATTCGGACCAAGCGCTTTAAAACATCTTTTGTGATGCGCAATGCTAAGGATTGGAACACACTTTTTTTTTTTTTTTTTTTTTTTTTTTTTTTTGCGTGGGAAAATCTGCGACCAGATCCCCACCGACAATGGGGATATCGGTGGGGTATGTGGGACTTCTACCCTACTAAAAACCCACGGTGTTTCCTCGCGCCGTCCATGGCGGGGGTAAGGGGATCGAAGAACCACGCGTCTGCCTTCCCCCACCGGACGAGGCCCGCACACTTGCGGGCTCCACCTCGATTAGGCGCGGAGTTTGACCTCCGCGCCGTGGAGAGACGTGCCGGAAACACACAGCACGTCTTCCCTCGTTGCCCGGTGTTGTGTGGACGGCGGACGGCCCCATGTCCACCGCCTCCGAGCGGAGCGGCACCAGGCGCCCATGTTCACCTGTCGCAGCGAGCAGTCAGCGAGGGGCTTCGACTCGGGAGCAACCCTACACCTCTTCTCCGCGGCACAACCTACCGCGGAGTCGGAGGCCGCTTCCACCTGAAACCCTCGGATGACCCCTGCTCCTGTGGCCGCTCATCTCTACGGCATTATGGGTGGGCGGCCCTAAGGGGTGTCCCCCTGGCATTTCCCCAACAATCGCGGCAGCCCGAAACACGGGCTCCACCTCGTGTTGTCGTCGCGGAAGAGTTACTAAGCCGGGTGGCGAGGCCGGGTGTTCACTCTTCCGGACGACTGCGGAGGGTGGTTACTAGGCCGGTGAATCCCGACACCGGGTGTTCGCCACCCCCCACATGCCACGATTGCCCGTACTTTGCCAGTTGGTCTTTCCCTGCCGCAGAGCTCCGTCTTCGCGTACGTTGCCCGACTACCACTGAGCGACAGAGCCATCCGAGAGAATCCACTCGCTGCGACTCACCCGCCGATCCTCATCCGCAGTACCGAGTCCCATACCTCGGTCTGACGAACAAGAACCGGGGTACCCTCTCTCTCACCGGCCACCAACCGCGCGGGCCGAGTACGGATTCTCGGCCCGTGCGAGCGATGACCGGTGAAGCTCCAACAGAAGGTTGGAGCCTCCAAATAACAGCTGGGCCTTCTTTGTCCCCAAAACCAATCCGATCGGTCGAGCAAAGGCCGGTGACCCCACCGACCCCTGCAACCGCCCGGATTGCCAAGGGTAAGCCCCCCCACCACGACAAGGTCATGGCCCACCTAGGGGGGGAGGATTGGAACTCCCTGCCGGCGTCTGTATTTCCGAGCTCATATAACCCAAATCTTTTCAAGGTTCGAGTGAATAGGCATCTTCTGGGTGAGCTCGCTCCATCTTCGGCCTGATCCTTCCTACATGGATAGATGCTGGTCAAGAGCAAACCCATCTATAATAAAAAAAAAAAAAAAAAAAAAAAAAAAAAAACCCAGCAGATTTTGATATGGTTTTCTCTATGGAAAGAGTGAAAAGCTGGGAAAGTTTCTTAAACTTACATAATTTCCAGAAAAAATGTATCCGTGCGAATCTGTCACTTAAAGTGAGATAGCACGTTTATAACTATAATTTTTTATAGTTTTATAAAAGAAAAATTTCAAGTAATGACAGAGTAATAAAATTTAGATTAAACTGTAATATGGATATTAAAAATGTAAGTACTTTCGCAGTTATCTATGTAGGTACTTACATTTCTACATTTAGAGACGACTACTACTAATATAAACTAACATATACAACATATGTACATAATCATACATGATACCTAAAATAACCTATATACCTAGTTTATTTTTATGTCAAGTTTGAACTATAGTAAAGGCTATTTTCATTATTAAGTAACTACCTAGTATATGTACATATATGTATGTATTCTTTTGAGAATTCATAGATTTTTAGGGTTCCGTACGTCCGAATAAAAAAACGGAACCCTTATAGGATCACTCGTGTATCCGTCGGTCCGGTCACAGTCAATTATCTCCGAATCTACTAGACCGATTAAGTTGAAATTTGGTACACATATCAACTTCTGTGACCCAAACGCAGAGGTGTGACGTGAATAGATGAAATCTGTATATGGGAGGTCATTTTTGGGGGGAAGGCGGAAAATTAAAAAAAAATTGAAAACTGCTTCGTGTGACATATCAAATGGAAGGTCTTGTTGTGAAGTTCCAAGTTTCCAAAGTTCCAAGTTATTCAAGAAAATAGACGAAAATTGACCATTCCCACCCCCTATCTCCGAAACTACTGAAACTAAAATTTTGAAAAAAATAATAATACAGAAATTAGTTTTCTACTTACAGATTATAGGAAAACCTATAAGAAGTCCACGATATTAAAATAACATGGTAAATCACACATTTAAAAACAGATCACACTATTATTATAAATAATAGTATCTTAGTAAACCAGAGTATCAAACTAAAATTCCAAGAACTAATTACTCGTATTGGAGTTGACTGAATAATAAATTAACCGAAAACAGTTGATTTTATCAACAGTTATTTCATATTCATACTGATTTGACATTTTTCAATCTGTTTCCAATAACGTATTAATAAAACGAAATAATTAGAATTTCACTTTTTAATTTGCCTCACACCTCCAACTGCTAACCGCAATACAACGTAAAATCCCAATGTTTTTGACACACAGCACCCAAGGGAAATTTATACCCAAACCCGAAAATTGAATTCTAAAACAACTGCTATCATTTTCATGTTTCCATATTTTCCTGTGCCAAAGTTTTGTCAAAAGTAATAACTTTGTAAATAGCAAAGGCTTTTTTAGCTTATTGGAGTCATTGTAAAGAGGTCTAACTTTTTATAATTCTTCTTTTAAATTTGTAGTGATTATTACTGTTAAAAGTTACATATATTATTAAAAGCTATATAAAAGCTTATTTTATAAGCTTATAAGTCTTTATAAAAGCTTTTTTATAAAGACATTGTGTAAATAACTAAATTTTTCTTTTGAAAAATTCTCCTTAAGAATCGATTTTCATATAAGGCCCCCGATATGGTCATTTTATGAGGAGTAAAATTAATACAAGCGTTAACTAAAAAACGTTACCGTATCTGTCACTTTGACATTTGTGCGACAGCTGACGCATGTATAGCCATGTCAAACTCAAAGTCACTGGTGGGCCAAAAGCACGAAGACCGTAGAACTAGGTGGCCCGCAAAACCTAATCTTAAAGAATAAACTATCTACTGAAAATCTTAACGAAAAAATGTACTATTATAGGACAAGCATATTTATTAAATTTTCGATAAAAAAGGACATTACAAAATATGTACAAAATATGCATCAGAGCAATATGTGGCGTGGGCTTTATGGAGAGTTGTGTGCCACTATTTAAAAAGTTACATATACTTCCCTTACCTTGCTTGTATATAAAGACGTTGTGTATATTTGTTAGAAAATATCCGAACTGTTTTGTCGAAAATAACGAAATAGGAACCAAAATAACTAGGCAAGGTAATTTATTGCAAAGACCAAAATGTAGATTAGAAATATTTAATAGAAATGTTTATGTTATGGCAATTAAAACATACAATAAACTACCTAATAATATAAAGAAATTTCCGGATCCTAAATTTACAAGAACATTAACAAAATGGTTATTAGATTGTATAATAAGAAACATTAATTCATTTATTAATATCAATATAGTTTACAAACAATTAAACACAAATATTTGCATGCCCTTGGCGGGTAGAACATACTTTGTACTGTAACTGCTGTATACAAATTAAAATCCTGTAAACATGTGTTCGCGCAAATAAACGTTTATTTTATGCTATTTTTGCCAAAAATTTGACATTTTTTGTCTATAATGTAGTTGTCTATTTGTGTGTAATGAATAAACTCAAATACTACTGAACCGATTTTAAAAATTCTTTCAACTATAGAAAGCTATCAGCGAGTAACATAGGCTACTCGCCCTCCCCCATCTCCGCCCTTTACCCCCCTCCATACAAAATTGCCGTTTTCCACGAACAAACTCAAAACCACTGGACCGATTTTAAAACTTATTTCACCTATAGAAAGCTATATTATCGGCGTTTAACATAGGCTACTCATCCTCCCCCACCTTCCCCTTTTGTCGTTTTCCACGAATAATGTTTTATAAAGAGACGCAGACGAAGTCGCGTGCAACAGCTAGTTAGAAATAAAATAATTTATTATTTTTTCACTTCAGAGACAAAATATAATGTGTTTCTTTTTTTTGCTTCTTATTTTGTAACAAGTTCTGAGTAACTTAGTCAACAGTGACTCAAGTTAAATTTAATGACCAACCGTTTAAAGTAATTAACGTCTCCAGTGAAGTTCGACAGTCCACTAATAACTTCAATCGACTATTTTAATGGCTGACTGAACTCTACGAATGGATGAATTTAGATATTTATGAAATTGATTTTCTATTTTAGAAGTCAAACATTTTTAATCGAAATATTCATGCTAAAAGCCATATCAACTGTTTGTGAATGATAAATCGATTTTAGTTAGTCGGAGCAGCTTTTCATTATTTGAATACTAGCTGAGCCCGCAACATCGTACGCGTGGTACTCGGTATAGCGCGTAACTTTTTTGTTTGTGAACCGATTGGAATGAAACAAACACTAAATGTTACGGAAGCTTGCTACAATACATCAGAGATTCACAAAAGAGGTGTATCAGAGCAATGTTTAAATTGAAAGTAACAGATAGTTGTATGCCCTATTTTAAAAAACATAACATACTAACACTTCCTTCACTTTTTAAATATGAAGTTGTAGTATATGTAAAATCGAATCCTACTTTATTTAGACGAGTTTCGGAGAACACTAACAGAGCTCAAAGAGATCCAAATAGGCTGTGAATTCGCAAAGCACACACAGCCCTTATGCATAAGAGCGTTTTTTGTCTAGCACCTGTCATATATAATAAAATTCCTAACAATATTAAGCAGTTCAATATTAGTATATTTAAGAAGAGAGTTAAAAAACTACTGGTTGATAAATGTTACTATGATTTAAAAGATTATCAGTGTTATTACAAAAAAGATAAACATACATTGAACATGTGTCTAAAAAAATGTTTATTACAAAAGCGTGTTTAAGCAGTTAGAGTTAGGCACGGTTTAAATAATACTTTTCATATTTAAATACATGTCAATACTTGTCGAAGACTCAAAGTTAGTCTACTGCTTTGTCTCTAATTTTCGCAAGTTGTATTTAGTGGTGTGGTTATGATTATGATGAAATATCGGGTTGTTTTACCTTTTATTCTTGAACCCAATTTTCTTCACGTTCATGAATTTTTATTTTAATATTGCAATTGTCCATTTTTTTCCATAATTTTTATTTATATTATACTCATTTGACAATGAGTAATGACGATTGACAAGTCTCGATAAACACATTCCATTCTTTCAACCGATCACTGTTCTATGTGTACAATGTACTCATTATATACGTAAGTTTTGGTTCCAAAACATACTTATGGCGGTGTATTTAGAGGAATAATTAATTTATATTCACACAGGTCACTGTTTTATTTATATATAGATAATTTTAAAATATTTTCTGCGTAGGATATTCTATTAGCATATAACAAATTTGCATAGAAAGAAACGTTTCGGATTGAACCAAATGAAGTTGAACGAACGTTTTGTAATGTTGCTATTTTATTGTTACTATTTGCTATTTTATAATTTTAAAATAGCAACATTTGGTTGCCGATAGGTTGCCTAGCGATGTTTTGGTTAGTCAAAGGACAAACACCATTTTGTAATAGCGAAGGTTAAACATTATTTGAGGCAGGGTTTAAACTGTGAAATTGCATACAAATGTCATTAGACGCTGTTTGACCAAACACGTGTTGAGACATAGTTTAGTATATTTTTTTGTAATAACACCCTATATGTCTGATAACTTGTCTGATAGTATCCACTAGTGATTGATTATTATACTCACATTGTTATGTAGCATCAAAATATCAAAATATTTGCACACCCCAAAGGGTAGAATGTAGCGAGCCTTATACATTATAAAACCATTGTTGTAATCACCTATATTCAGCAAATAAATAAATTATTATTATTATTAAAATCGGTTAAGCATTTCTGAGATTAGCGCGCACAAACGCACAGGCAAACAGACAAAAATTCTAAAAACTATTTTTTGACCTCGGTGACATAAGTACAACGTGTACAAATAGTTTTTTTTAAATAATATTTAATGTACAGATACAGATATTATTATATGTATATTTTATTATATTATAGATTTTATTATATGTATAGATTTTTTAGATTGTCTATTTTCGTTTTTGACAAAGACACCTGCGGCAAAGTGGACAGGTGACTTGATAAGTAATAATAATAATAATAAGGACTATTCTAGCGAATAGACCTGATATTGTGTTGATGGACCGGGAGCAGTCGAGGGTGTTTTTAGTGAACTTAACTATCCCGCATGATGACGGTCTCGTGAAATCTGAAACCGAAAAGAAGAGGAAATACCTCGACTTGGCTCACGAGATTGTTGACATGTGGGCTGTTGCGTCCACTGAAATCATCCCAGTCGTTATATCCGTCAACGGTTTGATCCCAACCAGCCTCAATAGTAACCTGAAGCGGTTGGGGTTCCGTAGCGGTTCCCTCCCGGCCCAAATGCAGAAGGCGGTGCTGCTCGATACGGCCAGGATCGTGCGTCGGTTTCTGTCTTTGTCGTCCTGAACCCCGACTGACTGTGCTTCTGTCGGGGGTAACACCGTCTCCCCCTCATTTTGGCTTTTGGAAGGGGAGATAAGACCAGTGAAGTAGAATAATAATAATAATAAGAATTTATTTGCAATGACCATGGGTAACTGATACCAAAGATGACATTTAGTTTTCTCGTTCCTTCATGACCAACCGGTATTCGGTGTGCAAATCTTGACTTCTTGATGCTGTAAATCTCGATTATTGTGTTATTACTGATAATACCATACAATACCATTCCTTATTGACATCGAATTTAGGTACATTATTTCATTATTATTATTTTGACTTTCATGTTTTGCTTCTCGCCCTTATCTGTACTTTCATTTGTAGTTGTTGACTTATTGTTGTAATCACTCACATTTTTTTTTTAATTACAAAGTATTTTTTAAATCGCAAGAAGCGGCTGGATGTGCATCAGGACAATGCATGTAGCAAGTCTTTGTTTCATTAAAACCATTGTTTAATTTACTGTAATCTGAGCACTGGTTTCTTCCAAATTTCAGTCATATAATCGCAATTGAAATTAAAAGTAATTATAATGATTGAGGATTATAACTGACAAGTTTTAGTCTCGAGCAACAAAGAGAAATCCAATTTTGAAAGCAAGTCAAGTATTCTCATAAAACAATATAGAATATAAATATAGATCAATTGCGACGCGAACCATTCAGCAGATTCTCATCACGCTTTGTCCGAAATTTCATTACAGTCTCTATAAATCCACTGGCGTACATGTGGCAACATAATTTTATGTTCAAGCCCTCGTTGCGGCTGCAGAGCCCTTAACAAGTATATTAATTAACGAAATTATGTGTGTTCCCGACCGCTCCCTAATTTATGCAGTTTGCCTGAGATCCCGCGACGTCACGCAGCCAGAATAATTTAGAACCTGAGCCTAACCAACGGAACACGTAAATTAAAATTTAATATTTCAACACCCTTTGAGGTCGCCTCCTAGTATAAGTCAAGATTTTCATTCGTTTCGCTTTATTGTATCATTCAGACATAAATTTGCCTTGATATTCCTTCAATATTAGCAAAGAATTTATTCTTGGTCTTTTTTTATGTTAAGGTCGGCAGACGGTCCACTTGACGGTAGGTGGCTACCGTCGCCTATAAAACAAGCAACGCCAAAGCTGCTGCAAGTGCGCTGGCGACTGCGGTAGGATTAAGGATAAGGGATTAGGAGTGGATAGGGAAATGGGCTCTGGTATCCCTTACTCACTCACCGAAACACAACAGCACACGTGCTGTTATTTCACGGTGGTCTTCTGTAAGGGGGTGGTTACTGCCGCCAGACGGCTGTCACTACTTTCCAAATCGCGACCCGAGCCAAATTTGAAAAGTTGCAAAAATGAGTTTGTTACGTAATCACGCCTTAAGTAGGTACTCTGTTGATCTTCTTTAAATTCTGCATAACACGTCAGGGATAAGAAAAAGACGTAGGTTATTTTCATCTTGAAAAAAAAGCACTGATTAAGGTAAAAGAGGGTAAATTAACGCGCCATGTTTGGTGGGCCGTAACTTTGCCCACCAATTAATATAAAATACATCTATACTAATATATGAGTTAATATAAAATACATCTATACTAATATATGAGTTAATATAAAATACATTTATATAATAATATATGAGTATATGTGTGTCAGAGTGTATTAGTGTCAGAATTAAATGTATACGTATTAGATCAAGCGGCGACATCTATCGGATTTGCGTAGAACTGCTTAGAAGATCATAAGGCTTTTTAGTTAACGCTTGTATTAATTTTACTCATAAAATTTCGATACCGGGAAACATATGAAAATAGATTATATGAACTCGATGTTGTGTTTCGGTGAGTGAGTATGGGATGCCAGAGCCCATTTCCCTATCCCCTCCTAATCCCTTATCCTTAATACTACTGTAGTCGGCAGCGCACTTGCAGCAACTTTGGCGTTGCTTGTGTTATAGGCGACGGTAGTCACCTACCATCTAGTGGACCGTCAGCCTGTCTGTCGATTTTAACATAAAAAATATCATTACCGATCTTTCAATGGCTTGTTTACATTTTCTGGAAAATTTGAAGTACGTCTCGAGCGTTTGGCGCCAATTATAAATATGAGTGCGGCCGGCTGAGATTTGTAATAACTTGTAATAATAGATTTGTAATAATAGCATATACTTACTGACAATTATAAATAAGAGTGCGGCCGGCAGGAGTTGAACGACAACAAGCGATACGAAAACGACTCTTCGGAGCTTTTGCGAAATTATCTGCGACATTGAACCGGCGACACATTAAGGGAATCATTGACAAGTTTGGTGGTTTTGGCAGTCATCTTGGTTTGTGAAAATAAATCGTTCGTTTCGCCCTTACACGGCATTTTAACTCACTGCCCACGTAACAATAAATTGAATCTGTTCAACGCCAAATTAATTAAATTTAATTAATTATTAAAGTTAATAAATTTAATAGTTATTAAATTTATTTATTTATAAACTATTAAAATATCTCAAAATAGATTAGCTTTCGCCTTTATTGTATGAAATCAAGATTTTCTTAACCTTTCTGTGACCAAAATAAAAATAAAAAATCTCTAAACAAATTTTTTACGCCAATTTAGGTCATAAACTCGTAGAAGTCTATAAATTGTTGGACAGTGCCAACATTTCCACGTCCACATTTCGACTGCCTCTCACCTGTAAATCTTGCATTCTTTACAGAGTCTAAATCTGCAGACCGTGACCTAGATACATTGCGAGAGTTATGGGCAGTAAACACAACAAATAGGTTCCTTAAAGCTACTTTGTCGCACTCTAGTCGTAAAGTTTACGTTGAGTCAATAAAATTGTATGCGAAGGTGAGCGAGATTAATTTCTGTTCTGTGGATGAAGTGCTTTATGCGATTGTGAATTGCGAGATCGCAACAAGCGTCGTTCAATCTTTATTGCAAATTCTTCAAATTTACATACGACCTTAACAAAGTGCATATGAATAATTTATTCGTCGACTTCGTACGCGTTAAAAATGAAAATATATGAGTTATAACTCCTGACATCTTTATCACTGCGAAGACGGTGGCGCAGATTTTTTAAATATTTTTAGATTATTCCTCAGGAACCTTATTATGAACAAACATACAAATTTTCGCATATGTAGGTACTATTATAGGATTTTATTATAATCAATGGATCCGCAGCCAAAAGCTAGTATTTAAATAAATTAAATTCTTGTGAAAGATAAATTTAAACCTATCTAAGTGTTGCTATGGAGTTAGAGCGGCGTCCTAACCAGAAGAACTATTTTAAATATCATTGTATACTTATTTTAAATATCTTTTTAATGCAATAAGTTAATTTTATACACAGCTCATTATACTTATTATATATTCTTTATACAAATAAAGAATTATAAATGAAATTGTAATATGAGGTGAGGTTTGTATATTTAGGTATATATTTTTATCGTTATTTTTGGAAAATATAATTTCCACTTTATTTAAAATTGGCTGAATAACAAACACATTAAACTATTTGATTACATTGAATTTTCTTTGTTTTGCTATGTTATTTTGCTATGCTCTATTCCCTGCTATCCCTTATTTATACTTTATGCATAGTAGTAAAATATGAATTATTATTTATTATGTATGACTACAAAAAGAACCCATTGTACTTGTATATTGTACACTTACCATATTCTTATTTTATTATTTTAACAAATAAAACATTAACAAAAAACACATTAAGTACACGTAAAAATAACACTAAAAATAACAGCACTAAAATCACTAAGATTTAATTATCATCATCATCTGCTGGTTAAGGTTAAGGTGCTTGCCTTAACGTGCCTTAACGCTCTATTCTAGGGTTCCCGGGTTCGATTCCTGACAAGGTCTACTTTGAAAAATGAACTTTTCAAATTTGACTCTGGTTTGGTTCTGAAAAGTAGTGGCAGGGCAAACTGCGTTTCGCAGTTATTTGGCCAGCCCGTCTGATGGCAGTAACCACTCCCTTACAAAAGACTACCCTGAAATAACAGCACGTGTGCTGTTGTGTTTCGGTGAATGAGTATGCCATAGTTCATTTTCCTATGCAATATCTTTTCATTAATCCTACTGTAGTCGGCAGTGCACTTGAAGCAGCTATGGCGTTGCTTGTGTTATAGGCGATGGTAACCGCCTACCATCGGGTGGACCGTCAGCCTGTATGCCGATCTTAACATAAAAAAAGGCCTCACCCCTAATTTTCCAAAAGGAAAGATTTATTACGTGTATTAAATATAAAATTATCTGTTTGGTTTCTTCAGTTTCTCTAGAATTAGTCAACTAACTTTTATGAATATAATATTGTTTATTACCTGCTTAGACTGCTTAGACACAGAACCTTTGATGACCAGTGGGTGAACACGAATAATTTATGTAAATACTAGGGACTCGGCCCTGGTTTTGCACAGATGCAATTATTTACTGCAAATGATATACAACACGAATCTTCCTTGTTTATCGCTATTTATATTAGTGGAAAATATGTATTTTCTCAAACATGCTCGGAAATGTAGGCATTCTTGTACTAAAAACAAGCCACGAAGTTTGTAATTCTTGGCTCATGCATTTCTTTCTCGGCCTAGGCCAGGCCTGGCCGCTGCTCAGCCCGATGAAACCCGAAGTTTCACGAGTCTTCACGAACGCGCCCGCCGCTGTCACAGGCGTTATTGCTCACATTTATTGAGAAAAGCACTATACCAGCCTCAACCGGAATGAGGATTGCCGGACTCAGATCTTTATCAAGGCCGAGCTTTAGCGAAACCACTTCGTCCGGCAATCCTTCACCTCCTGGACTCTGCAGTAATGTACTAAAGTGTGACTTCATATTTATATATACACACACACTGTGTGTGAAATACGTATATTATATACGTTTTATAGGCACCGTACCGATTATTTGTAAGAGACCATAAAGACCGTCCATTTAAGTTCGTCCTTTATGTTTTGCGAGAAATAAGCAAATACGTATATATGGCCAGTCCGTTTATTGCAATATTTACGAGCAACAAACTAATGTACAACACTCGTACATCGACGTAAACACGCGATTTTAATTTCAGATAAAGACAATGCGCCGCCGAAATGGGAATAAATGAAACTGGACGTGGACGGAGCGGTTTTCATTAGAATATCATGGATTACTTTCGCTGCCTTCCACTTGGAAGACACCCGTGTTCCCGATTGCGAACGTGATTTTAATAATAATAATAATAATAATAATATTTATTTTACAATCCATATACAAAAAGGGGAACTTAATTTAGAACTAATAACAAAACAAGTACATGTATTTTCAAAAATAAAAAATAAATAAAATTAAAATGATTATCTCTGGACATCTCGACCCCTGGGCATCCACTCAGCAGCATGCAGCCGAATCCAACGCCCCCAGTATCGGAGAGTCCCACCTATTAGTAAATACGTTCAGGATGGTATTGTTGCTAACGCGCAAAGCGTCCCAAAGCAGAAGCGCAATGCTTACGAATTATAGCGAAGTCACCGACATGCGCTTCGGCAAACATATCCGAGGCGCGGCAAAATCTTGGCAGACCCAAAATCATCCTGAACGCATTATTGTATTGCACGCGCAGATCACTAAATGCCCGTCGTGAATTAGTCTACCCATAAGCTGCACGTGTAAAATGGTACACTTTTATTTTGGTACACTTTTATTTTTATCGCCTTTCTTATTGCACTTGTGAGATAGTATTCCCAAATTCATTTCATGAATTTTAGAAATCTGTGAAAAATTTAACACCGATTTCATGGTCCCCACTATTAGGCTTGTGTTATGGGATAACCATACAAATAACAGGGATGAAACCATGTATTTACATCCAAATCGGAGCTAACTTGAAAAGTTAATTTGCAAAACTGAATGGAAACCCTCTCGTGAGTTCTTTCGAAGTGAATAGGGGATCGGACAGTAATCAGATTAAAATCTAAAATGTACTTAGAAAGAAAATTAATATAATTTTTTACGATTATTTATCGAATAATAATTTAATATAATTCATTTAAACATTTTTAAATGAAGAAATAAAATTTTATTATTTACAATATTTTAAATCTATACTGAAACACCAATCACAGTGCGTGACGTCATTTGTGGGCAATCATTGTCTTATTCCAATGCAGTTTTGTTATGATCTGACCACAAATGACGTTACGCGCTCTCAGATGAACTATCGTGGCGTTTTGGCGGCATTTTCAAACAAACAATATTAAAACATGATTTTGAGTACCTAAAAGGCTATAAATAAATAAAATAGTATTTTTTATGGGAATAAATATCCATGAAGATTAATTTAAAACACTTTCTGAAAATTTGTCCGATCCCCTATTTACAGCCAAGAAGAAAAAGTGATTCGCTGCATGGTTTGAGGTCACCAGGTCATGGCAGTCTTGATGTCGCCTCGGGTGTGCCTACAAAAGGCATTCCTATTTGCCGGTGGGCATCGCATTCACAGCACCTGTAGCGTCGATTGTGTTATAGGCGAAGGTAGCCTACCATCAAGTGGACCATCAGCTTGTCTACCGACCTTCACGTAAAAAAATACAGAAAATATTAGTGCATACACAACTTATTTTAATAAAAGTATTATGTGAAAACATAACATATTTATTTTATATACCTACCTATAAATAAAGTTACTTAATTTGCCGGCTGCGCATTGTTGTATTGAAAAAGTCGCCGGAGGGCGGTCACTTAACAGTATACGAAAGAGATCACAGTAGTTATTAGCATTTTTAAATGAGAGGTAAACTCTAAGAATTGTTCTGACGCGTTCCAAATTAGAATTATTCTTTTAAACAATGAAATTGCTTGCTTTTACCTATATGGTTTAATCTTCTTCTTTTTTCTTATATATAAAAATGAATCCCCATTTCCCTTGGTCACGGCATCACGCGTGAACGGGTAGACCGATTTTAATTCGGTTTTCACTAATGCAAAGAGGGATAAACGGGGAATGTTCTTATATATATAAATTGCATCCCTAGCGAAGCCGGGGGCGGGTTGCTAATTTTCAATAAAACTCTAACTTTTGTAACTTTTCACAACTTCGTCGTCACGTATAAATTTTACAATGATAAATAAAAATTAATGCAATCTGAAAACAAAATGAGACTGACAACGCCACCTCTTGATAGGCTAAGGACTAAGTAAATAAACATTAAACAGGACAAAATGCCTTAACATGTAAAACTTGGTACACAAATAATCCTTCCATGCATTAATACATTAAACGGTCGTAATAAACTCTATTGCGACAAAATGTTACCGTTATTTTTTTTTTTTTTTTTTTATAATGATAGATCAAGCATTTGACCGCAGTCTCACCTGATGGTAAGTGATGACGCGATCTAAGATGGAGCATGCTTGTCTATTAAGAACCGATTCACTCGCGACTTGAAGAGTCCAGGGTTGTAGTGTTGTGGAAACAAGGGTGCTGGAAGTTGGTTCCACACGCTAGCAGTTCGAATCAAAAAAGTTGACCCGAACCGCAACGTGCGGATTTTAGGTATATCAACCATATAAGGGTGACATTTAAATGTGCGCCTTGTTGTCCGATGGTAGAAGGGGCTAGGGGGGACTAGCTGGTGCAAGTCCAACGCACACTCTCCGAAGTAAATCCTGTAGAACACCGAAAGGCTGGCTACCAAGCGCCTGTGCCCCCCAAACTAAATGCTCCTTGATGTTTTTTTAGTCTTTCAAACAAATATAATCTTAGAATGAGTCATTCTTCAATCGTAAATTGAGCAGCCCCGGTTCGATTCGGTCTTAGGGGTCCCAGGATAAATTTCCAGCATGGTCAACTTTGAAAAAGAACTTCTCAAGCTTGCCTCTGATTTAGATCTGGCAAATAGAGGCAGGGCACATTGCATTTTGCAGTGATTTGGACAGCCTGTCTGTCAGCAGTAACCAACCCTTTACAGAAGACCACCATGAAAGAACAGCATGCGTCCTTAATCCCACTAAGGTCAGCATGTCTGAAGACCTTTACATAGAAAAACTAATTCCTTTTTTTGGATTTAGTAGTTATTGACGAACTATAGTATTATCAATAAAAAATATTTTCCACCATCGAAATGATTACGGTCGAACACTAATTAATAAAGTTTTTCTTATGTAACAATCATAATCATAATGTGTACATAAATGTACTGTGTCGTGACATTACTCTGTGGAAATACTTGTTTAGACTGTGGCGCAATTCAACTTGATCATGCGTCAGCGTCAGCTTTCAAAAAGCGAGAATAATAGAATTGCGCAATACGTTTGTTATTATTATTGTTTGTGTCAGAGAATTGTGATTTAGCAGAAAAGACTGTAAATTGAACCTAATAAATATACTACGAATCTAATCACTGTTTAATTATTGAGCAAGGAACACAACACTTATTTATTTAAATGTCTATTTTCATAAAAATTGTTGACCCGCTGAAGTCTTTGGCAGCGGTGCAATTTTTATTCCCCTTTCCCCTTTTATCGCTCTTTCCATAAGTGAAAACCGAATTAAAATCGGTCTGGCCTTTCTTGAAACTAACGCATGATGTAGAGTGGCAGGGCATACTGCGTTTCGCAGTCATTTGGGCAGCCCGTCTGGTGGCAGTGACCACCCCCTTACAGGAAGACCACCATGTAATAACAACACGAGTGCTGTTGTGTTTTGGTGGGTGAGTAAGGGATGCCAGAGCCCATTTCCTACTAACCCTTGTCAATCCCTTATCTTTAATCCCTTATCTTTAAGACCACCGTGAAATAACAGCACGTGCCAGAGCCCATTTCCCTATTCCCTCCTAATCCCTTGTCCTTAATCCTACTGTAGGCGGCAGCGCACTTGCAGCAGCTTTGGAGTTGCTTGTGTTATAGGCGACGGTAGCCACCTACCATCAAGTGTACCGTCAGCCTGTCTGCGGACCTTAACATAAAAAAAACGATGATGACGATGATATTTATATATGATGAAAGAAGATGTAGAAAACAATTACATTTTTGATACTATTGTTGATCTACAAACTACAAATTCATAGAATTAAAGCTAAGAAAACATCGTAACAATTATCCTCTGACAAATTTTTCGAATCTGTTGCTTCTTCAAGTGCTCAGATTTCGTCGTGGAGTAATTCATTATCATTAATTCTAATATGCATTCGAAAAGAAAAACTCAAAACATATAAAAGGTAATTCGGAACGTATGAAATACGTGCTAGTTGCAACACTGATTTCCATTTGTGACTTAGTTGGAACCAAGGCCATCGCTAAAGTGGTGTAATAAAAAGTATTTAGCGTTCTCGCTTTATGAAGACCAATTATTTTTTTATATTTCTCATCTCGATAGAACATAATTCAAAAATGCAAATAACAGATACGAATGAAATATGACAAGTCAACTGTACTTACCAAAAACCAATAGTTGTATATAAAAGTAAGCATTAGAACTTTACCGCAAAGCAAAGCAAGTTTCCGGACCGATGAATTATTATTATTAATAACAATATTTGGCTATCATTGATGGAGAGCAAAGAAATATTTGAAAAAATATATATGTAAAATATTATTTCCTAGTGTTTCTTCAGTATATTGTGAAGTCAGCTCCAACCACAGAGTTAGGTAATCTCAACAAGGATGGGTTTCATATTTCAAGAAATCCATTTACTTCTCGCTTGGCCCGAGCTTTTGTTGTGAGAATTTCATTCTTAGGGTTTATTAAGTAAGTGCAAAAGTTGTTTCCCACAATCAGTTAGTTTATAATTAGATTCATTATAAATGATTATAATCGCTTCGATTCATGGATAAATTACAGAATTTGATTATTTTGTACGGATATGGCTCAAACCAGAAACAAATATGAAAGTTAGACGAAAGCTTATGTGAGTTAATAGTGTAGTCTTTCCAAAGATTTAGTGCAAAAACCAAAAAAATTGCTTGTTTTTTTGTTTAATATTTCCTAATTGGAGTAAATAAGAGGTGAGATTTAATATGAAGAACTTTATATGTGCAGAAATACCGCGAAGTTTCGTATTCTCACTTCCCTGTACCCTCCTAATCCCTTATCCTTAATCCTACTGTAGTCGGCAACGCACTTGCAGCAGCTGTGGCGGCAGTAATTAAGGATAAGGGATTGGATAGGAAAATGGGCTCTGGCATCCCTTACTCACTCACCGAAATACAACAGCACACGTGCTGTTATTTCGCGATGGTCTTCTGTAAGGAGGTGGTTACTGCCGCTAGACGGGCCGCCCAAGACGGCCTGCCACTACTTTCCAGATCCAAATTTAAAAAGTTAATTTTCAAAGTTTACCCTGCCGAATCGAACCCGGAAATCCTAGAACAGAGCGTTAAGGCAAGTACCCTAACTACTCATCCAACGGGCTCGTCAAAAAATAAAAACATTAAATTGACTTCCAAATCACGTTTTACATTACTAGTATTTTGTATGTAAAATCAGCACGCAAGCTTACGGTCCTCTTACAGTTATTAATGCGTTTCTTTTTTTTCTTTTATGTTAAGGTCGGCAGACAGGCTGACGGTCCACTTGATGGTAAGTGGCTACCGTCGCCTATAACACAAGCAACGCCAAAGCTGCTGCAAGTGCGCTGTCGACTACAGTAGGAAGGGAAAGGAGATAGGGAAATGGGCTCTGGCATCCCTTACTCACCCACCGAAACACAACAGCAAACGTGCTGTTATTTCACGGTGGTCTTCTGTAAGGGGGTGGTTATTAATGCGTTTGCCCGGGACTTCATTTGATTTTTTATAAGCATGGTTTATAAGATTGCACTCTCTCTACAATTTCAAATCCCCCTAAAAGTCACAGACGGAACTGCTACTTACTTTAGTTTAACCTCAGCAGAACCTAGTTTTGGGTCAAGCGAACCTCATTAATTTCTCTCGTGCGCTCTCCTACCTTGTTGGGTGTTAATTCTCATCTCTGAAACTTTGTTGAGAGTTTTATGAGTCTGTATACTCCGGAATACATTTCTTGAGGTTTAAAAATATTTTACGCCACATCTCATATGTATTGTAATGCAATTCAGTACCTATATAAAATAGTTACTAATGCCCACTTCGTCCGTGCCCCTTGTTCTTAAGCGTTAAAAAAAATAAAAAAAAAATAACGCCTGACAAAAATACTTAGGTTGCTTATGTATGTGCTTATGTTGCTTATGCTTATTATACTTATGTATTGAACCTTGGCAATACTGAGCGCTTTAGGCGTCATCTAGAATTGGTATTGAAAAGTCAAACTTTTCAATACCACTTTCGCTTTTATAATATTAGTTAGGATGTCATCAGTACTTATAAAATCGTTTATTCTGACTGACTGTAAACGCGTAAGACTGACCGTACGAGTCGCTAGTTACATATAATATGTTACAACTTTATTACAAAACTATATTTTATCGGCCGCTTCCCTTGCGTGAAAAATTAATTCCGTCGCGATACACTGACAAAGCGACTAAACACAAGGCGATTATAAAGAATATTTTCTCAAACATGCTCGGAAATGTAGGCATTCTTGTACTAAAAACAAGCCACAAAGTTTGTAATTCTTGGCTCATGCATTTCTTTCTCGGCCTAGGCCAAGAATGTTGTATGACAATTCATTCCTAGCCGCTGCTCAGCCCGATGAAACCCGAAGTTTCACGAGTCTTCACGAACGCGCCCGCCGCTGTCACAGGCGTAGTAGGCGGGGGCGTGTTTCATTATTTCTTCACATTTATTGAGAAAAGCACTATACCAGCCTCGACCGGAATGAGGATTGCCGGACTCAGATCTTTATCAAGGCTTCGCTAAAGGTCGGCCTTGAAACCACTCCGTCCGGCAATCCTTCACTTCCTGGACTCTGCAGTAATGTACTAATACAAGGGTCTGCTCGAGGTGGTAAACAAAAAGATTGGAACCCAATGTGAAGCTTTTCCCTTCAAAGCCGTCGGTAAACATTGCCAAGATGACTATAGTACTTGAGACATACGGCCTTATTTAACAGCCAACCTTTTTTTTTTAAACTTTAAAGTGTAGATATTTGCAAGCAGTCTGACAATCCACTTGAGGGTAGGAGGTTCAACGCAACTGTTGCAAGTGCGCTCCCGACCTTATTAGGGTAAAAGATAGGTTTAAAGACGTTAGGCTCTAGCATCCATTATCACTTTCATTGAGAGTGGTTACTGCCGCCAAACGGGTTGCAAAATTTATGATTGTTGAACGCTGGTTAACTGGGACTGCTTCTCTGCTACGTAATGCTACATCAGTAGTTAGTAGGTATACATTATCTCAAAAATTAATATCCCACGCCATATTATTTTGATCTTTACATTTTTTTAAACTCTCATTTCTTCTTTTAAAGACATAAGTCCATATTCAACTTATCGCGATGAAATGACGTCATAGTCGCAGTCATAAACTTTTTATTTTTTATCTTATTTTTAATTAAAGATGGGTTTTCTCTTGACCAGCATCTATCCATGTAGGAAGGATGAGGCCGACAGGACTGGAAAGACCGACAGTAACCATTGTCTTATAGCACTTGCATTATTGAATGCACAAGCGAATAAAGATACACCTACTGTCTTTCCTGTATCCTGACACATTTCGCACCCTTGTTATGATAGTCAGTAGTATACAGAGTACTTTATATCTAAATGTATATCGGTTCAAACATTAGCATCATAAACAGCCTATTTTATACGTCCCCACTGCAGAGGCACTGCCTACCTTCTCGACAAGAGCGAATGGGCTATATGGTCCACCACGCTGGCCCAGTACGAGTTGGTGAACTTCACATGCACCTTAGAAGTCCTTCTTTGGCATATGTAGATTTCTTCATCATGTTTTCTTAGTAAAATGCAGTTAAGTTTTTTGAAAAAAATTATAATATATGGAATGACCGGGGATCGAACTCGGATCTCTCGAGATGCTCCACCGACATTAACAAACATTAGCATTAATAAACATATAAGTATTAAGAGTTCTAACGTACACTATTCTTTACGGTATTGTGTCACTATTAAGACGCCGGCAGCGCCTTTGCGATCGTTTTCTTGAAAACTCTTTAGTTACTTAGAAATTGCATTTTCACACTTTTCTCAAGAATTCTCGGATTTTTATACCATTCGGATAAAGGTTCCTAATGTGTTTTACAGAGAATGGACTAATATTATTCTCTAGATTATATTTACGATATGTAATAAAAGTATGTAACAACACTTTTTTCTTTCACCATTAGAAAAAAAGATTACGAGGGGCACACTGAAATGATCGGGAATAAGAAAAACCACATGCACGGTATAGCTAAATTGTATTTTATTGTTTTTGAAAGTATTCTCCGTTCAACTTAATGCACTTTTCCATTCGTGCAAACCAATCATTAAAACAGTAATTCCAGTCTGAAGTTGATGTTGACAAAATGGCTGATTTGTACGCTTCCACAGCTGCTTCGGGGTCTTCAAACCGTTGAACGCGTAATAAATCTTTCATTCTAGGGAATGTAAAGAAATCGTTTGGGCTCAGGTCAGGACTGTACGGAGGATGGCTCATCAGCTCGACGTTTTCCTGCTTCAAAAAATCATTTGTCTTCCGAGCCGTACGGGAGCTCGCATTATCGTGATGTAAGATGATGCGACGTTTCGGGTTATTTTTTCGGAGTTCGGCTATCATTTCTGGCAAACAAACCGTGATATGCCACTCGGCGGTAACTGTTCTGAAAAAAATTCTAAAAAAGGTTTTATTGTAACTCAATCCGAATTATTCTATTCCCGATCATTTCAGTGTGCCCCTTGTAGTGCATAAAACTCAATTAATTGAGGCACATTTAGATGTTTTAAAAGTTGGTTTATTCTATAAGTTTGCACAGTAATCATTTAAAAAACCTTAATTCTTTTTCATATACTTACTAATTTTGGTTTTAACTATCAAATATTGTATTATTTTTATGTAAATATATATTTATGTATTTTTATGGCCACCTTAGTACAACTAACGACATAGGTTTCGCAAGTACGCTAATTGATATTGATAGTAAAAAGGAAATGGACAAACAGAGGATAGGTAAATGGGCTCTGGAATTGCCACCAGAAGGGATACCTAGTTTATAACTACGCCTGTGTACCTATCAATTATGAAGAGCTGGATATTTTGGGCAGTCCAATGTTCTGCTGTTTGTTTTGTAAAACTTTTTCTTACGTATGTATGCCTCAAAGCTAAATGAAAGATTAATTTTTAAAAAAATCATGGAATAAAGGACAAAGATTAAAACTTTTTTATATGTTAAGATAGGCAGACAAGCTGACGGTCTACTTGAGTGAACGTGGCCACCGTCGCCTATAAGACAAACAACGCCAAAACTGCAAGTGCGTTGCCGACTACAGTAGGATTAAGGATAGGAGATTGGGAAGGGTAGGGAAATGGGCTCTGGCATCCCTTACCCACTCACCGAATCACAACAGCACACGTGCTGTTATTTCACGGTAATCTTCTGTAAGGAGGTGGTTACTGTAAGACTAAATATAAAATATTTTCACCTCTTAGGGGAATGGTAATAAAATTAATTATTCAATAATTTTAATAGAGCCCATCTCTTATGTAGCAAAAATTTGACAAATGAAAGAATCGTTGAAAAAGTTTAGACATTTTTGAACAACATTGTAAAAACATTGTTAATTTTTTAGTTACATCCCAAATGAAATATTATTATGTGGATATCAGTGATTATTTAGTACACAGTGCATTGTAATTTTTAACTGAATTCACGACCCAATAACTAGTGTGCTGAAATTTGCTATAGTTATTCGATTAATTAACTTCTACCAGGTTAATTGTAACCTATATAATTGGAAGTAATTTAGCACGATATTATTGAACTGTAAATTTTGAAGCATTAACTTAAATTGCAGGTAGTTTAATACTACTTAAATAAATGATAGAATAGCTCAGAATTTGAACACGCTAATAAACGCAGCGTTGCTGATCTATACTAATATTATAAAGCTGAAGAGTTTGTTTGTTTGAACGCGCTAATTTCAGGAACTACTAGTTCGAATTGAAAAATTATTTTTGTTTTGAATAGTCCATTTATCGAGGAAGGCTATAGGCTATATAACATCACGCTACGATAAATAGTATTATATATAAGCAGTATCCAATACCGCGCGCCCATACGCCGCCGCCGTATGGGCCGCAGCGAAGCGTGGCCGTGTTCAGCTAGTATAATATAATGTCGGTGTATTATTGATGACACTAAGAACACTTAAGTTTTTTTTAATTTAATAATCAAATATCTGGAATTCTTTTTATGTTAAAGTCGGCAGACAGGCTGACTGTCCACTTGATGGTAGGTGGCTACCGTCGCCTATAACACAAGCAACACCACAGGTGCTGCAAGTGCGCTACTGACTACAGTAGGATTAAGGATAGGAGATTTGGAGGGGTTAGGGAAATGAGCTCTGTCATCCCTTACTCACTCACCGAAATACAACAGCACACGTGCTGTTATTTCACGATGGTCTTATGTAAGGAGGTGGTTACTGCCGCTAGAAGGGGTGCCCTGCCATTACTTTTCAGATCCAGACCAGAGACAACTTTGAAAAGTTCATTTCCAAAGTTGACTCCGCCAGGAATCGAACCCAGGAACCCTAGAGCAGTGCGTTAAAACAAGTACCTCATTTATCGCTCATTTAATTTAAGTAAAAAAGTTAAAGAAAATTGTAAAATAGTAAGTATTTGAGTAGTGACACGGCACACTGCGTTTCGCAGTCATTTGGGCGTTCCGTCTGGCGGCAGTAACCACCCCCTCACAGAAGACCACCGAGAAATAACAGCAAGTGTGATTTTGTGTTTCGGTAAGTGAGTAAGGGAATGCCAGAGCTCATTTTGCTATCCCCTTATCCTCAATCATACTGTAGTCGGTAGCGCACTTGCAGCAACTGTGGTGTTGCTTGTGTTATAGGCGACGGTAGCCACCTACCATCAAGTGGACCGTCAACTTGTGTGCCGATTTTAACATTAAATCAATTAATTATATATGTTGTATTATTTCAATATATATTCATAGTTTGTATCATAGTTTGTATTCATAGTTTCATAGTTTGTATGAATATTGAAATATTCATACAAACTAATAAAAGCATTTACATATTAACCGATCCTTCAGCGCTGTAATGCTGAAGATTCTATAAGTACATCCTTCAGCATTATCCTTCAGCACTACATACATATTTATACTTGTTATCCACTTTATGATACCTATTTTACATTACTAAAATCAACAAAATATAATATAATATGTGCAAATACCTTATGAACTTATTTGCTTGGGATATTGTAAATTGTGTTTTTACGCAAATACGAGGGGTTTCGCAAGAAATCGGACCATTGTCATTAATTCACACATTGTTTTCGCGAAAACGCGGATTTTATGTGGAGTTTTCATAAAATAGCAGAATTAATCAGTCAGACATCAGTCTCAAGGAACTCCATCATTCAAATAATCATTATAATAATAAAAAGGATTGCAATGTTTTGTATTTAATTTCCGTTTTATTTTATTTTTATTTTTATTTAATTTTCGCCGTGGGATTTGGTGCGTGTACAATGGGAACCACCATTGTAATGCGTTTGCGGGAGCGGTTTTATGGGTATCCTGTGGTATTGGTTGGCGCTTTAAACAAAATTAAGAGCGATCGAGTAACAGTACCTCCTCGACGAAAGCATCCAGGTCCAGGTGTCCTCCAGATGAGCAAGTTCAGCTAGTCCACCAATGCGAATTATTGACCACAATGAAAACACTCCTTTAAAATTATAATGCTTTGCTAGCTTCATAAAGCGTTTTTAAGTAAGTTATTGTTTATAAGCGAAGCGAGCGGGGTCGCGTCCGCAATGGACGGCGACAAGCGAACAACTGCTGCCCTCTCTCGCCCGAAACTGCGAGAAGGCCAACACAACACACACGTCCAACCAATTATTTTGAATGTGTATAAAGGAAGGACTTGATTCTCTATCATTCGAGAATTTATAAGATTATGTGTTGACATATAAAAAGTATCAGTCAAAAGTTGTTGAGTTACTACTTTATATCTTTAAAAAATATATTATTACGACTAACTATGGGACGTTCTGGAAAAAACAACCACGCCGGCCGAAAGTCTCGAGCGTTCCACCCTATCGATGGTAGCCACGCCTCTTTCCGATAAGAAAATGTGAAAAAAATATCACTAAAACAAGACGATAAAAGAATTTACAAAATTAATCCAAACATTTTTCTGTCACAAAAACGCAAAGGGATGAAAACCGTCATAGTCAAATTGACCCAGAGGACGGTCGAGGTCACAAGCACGGCCTATTAGTGAGAGTAGTAAATAAGGTGAAAAAAGGTTATGTTCACAGTATCTCTGTCAGCGAAAACGTCAATTCAAATTTGTTGGTCGTTATTAGGGACAAGTCTTTACGGATAGTTTTGTAAACATACGATTCGAAAATCCGCTCGAATTTTTTAGTAACAGTTAGTACCAATATAAATTTATAGTTATTTTAGTAATGTTAGTAGTACGTAGACCGATAGATAACACACAATCGGTCCGTAGACACTATACAATCCCCATGACTAAGAGTGTCCAATGTTGCGTTTCAGCCAATAAATCGCATGGAAACCATATGTATGTGCTTCAACTAGCATACCTCAGGGGCCCTAGCCAAGATGCAAACTATTGCAAACGCTTCCTTTGCGTACTTACGAAACGAAAGAAATAAAGCCCGGTGATTGGTTGTTGAAGTTACAACTGTTACTACAACCAATCACCGGGCTTTATTTCTTTCGTTTCGTAAGTACGCTAAGGAAGCGTTTGCAACAGTTTGCATCTTGGCTAGGCCCCCAGTATCATTTTCTCTTTAGTTTTAAAGTTTTGGTTACGTATAATATGGATACAATGTTTGTGTATATTTTGATTTCATTTTATTTGTAACTAGCGACCCGCCCCCGGCTTCTCCCGGCGTGCAATTTTTATATATATGAACATACCCCGTTTATCCCTCTTTCCATTAGTGAAAGAGATTAAATAGAAGATTCCAGAAGTTGTATAGTAATTTTTAGACATGTGATTCAAACTTACACAATATTGATCTGAAGCGTGACCGCCCTTAACATAGTTACGTATGTTTTCACAGTTCGTGTATAGATGTTCCACTCACGTGCGCTGACTCCCTCTCAATATATCAGGTAGGTTGTGATTGCGGCCGAGCTTCGATAATAATATATGCGACTAAGAGACAGGCGAGTAACAATTTGTGGGTTCCCCACATGCATTTATATCAAATGTACTTGCTCGGTTATTCCCCAATATTTCACAATAAGGTTACACAAATTCAGGATATTCATGCCGGGAGTTCGGTCGTATTGGTTGTATATTGACACAACAAGGACAACTAAAAAAGCATGTAGGCACGCACACTCTCTGCCATCAGAAGTACTGGTACATTCGTATAAATTTCACTCCAAGACACTTGATGGCACTCTATTACCTGCTGATTAAAATTGGCACCAAGAATGAGTGAGCAAAGGATGTCACAGCCCTTATCCTTATCTTTAATCCTACTAAAGTCGACAGCGTACTCGCTGCTGCTTCTTTTAATATACCGTCAGTTTCCTGACGGAACATGCAAAGACCTAAATAATTCCACAAAGCTAAGGAGGTCAAGTGTGATCTGGTTTAGTCTAGTAACCTAAAAAGTTCAGTAGCTTGTTTTTGTTCTTACATTCCCAACTCATTGCAACCGCTTGGTTGGTATCCATTAATAATAATTTATTTTTCTCAAACATGCTCATGTAGGCATTCTTGTACTAAAAACAAGCCACGAAGTTTGTAATTCTTGGCTCGTGCCTTTCTTTCTCGGCCTAGGCCAAGAATGTTGTATGAAAATTCATTCCTGGCCGCTGTTCAGCCCGATGAAACCCGAAGTTTCACGAGTGTTCACGAACGCGCCCGCCGCTGTCACAGGCGTAGTAGGCGGAGGCGAGCGCACGCTCTTTTCAAGACTGGGCTGTATGGCAGTTTCCTTTGCACTTGTTTGATTTTCTTTATTTCCATAGGCTGGATTTCGAATTAAACAAAGGATTTCTGTTGGAGGCACCTTTATTACTATAAATTAACTATTTTAAATAAATTAGTGAGAGCGTATGTACACTGTGAGACTGTGAAGTTGTGAGAGAGAGAAGGGTGGTTTTTGAGCGAGACAGGAAATAATTTATAGTTTAGTTGAAAACTAAACATTCTCGCCAGCCACAAGCTAAGATAACTATATATGAGATTACATCTTAGTATAAACATTATTTGTAACTTAATGCTAAGGGATGAATGTGCACATAAAACTAATATTTAAATAGTAACTTAGGTATCTACTTATACCTTTTTTTTTTTTAATATACTATAACAGTATTTGTATTGTAGATTACATTTTCTTAAAATTAAAAGTTGTTTGCTATACAGTTTTAAACTTATTATAGAACTTAAACTTATTATTAACATATAGAAGTTGTATTTGTAACACTTAACTTAGTACATTTATATATTTTTAGGTAACAAAATTAATTTATGTATAGGTCTGGAATATTCGCCTTTATTAGTACGGACAGTTACTGATCTTACTAAGTTATCAGTTTTGTTTTTATTTACAGAAACTATTCTACCAAGGGGCCAACAGGTGGGCGGAGTAACATCTTCCTTAATTATTACTAAATCATTTATGTTTAAATTAGAGTGAGCTTGCAGCCATTTGTTTCTTGGTTGCAATTCTGATAGATAATTAAAATAAAATTGTTTCCAAAATCTTTGTTTTAAAAGTACCAACCTTTGATAAACACTCAATCTGTTCACATTCAAACTCAACAAACTAGGTTCTGGTATATCAGTAATAGGTGATCCAATAATAAAATGACCCGGAGTCAAGCAAGTTAGGTCGTTGGGAACATCTGTCAATGGGCATAATGGTCTTGAATTTAAGATTCCTTCTATCTGTACTAGAACGGTATATAAAAGTTCATATGTAAGTTTAGTATTTAAAAGATGTCTTTTTAACAGAGTCTTCACAGATTTTATACCAGACTCATACAACCCTCCCATGTGACTAGCTAGAGGAATTTGAAAATTAAACTGTATAGAATTCATAGTACAAAAGTCAACAATTTCACTATATGACTTTTCATTCTTGAACATTTGATACAAGTCATGTAATTCCGTTTTTGAACCTCTGAAATTAGTAGCATTATCAGAATAGATATTAGTACATAAACCTCGTCTTGAAATAAATCTTTTTAAAGCACAAATAAAACCTTGAGTACTAAGATCGGTAACCAACTCCAAGTGAATTGATCTAGTAGCTAGGCACACAAATAGGCAGATGTAGCCTTTTGAGTACCTACAGTTGCGGGTCATTGAACCTCTGATAGCAATAGCTCCACTGTAATCTATACCTACATGTGTGAAGGCTCGGGTGAGTGATACTCGGGGTGGTGGAAGATCTGCCATCAGCTGCTCACAAACTCGTGCTCTAAAGCGTATACAGTGTGTACAGGAATGTATTACTCTTTTAATCTCATTTCTGCCCTTTATAGGCCAGTATTTTAAACGAATGTTTGCAAGAGTGTTTTGAATGCCAGAGTGAAGAAGTTTTATGTGGTAGTATTTAAATATCAGTGTGGTTACATGGTTTTTATGAGGTAGTATAAGAGGGTGTGCTTGTGAGTATGGAATATTATCAGAGTGTCCTATCCGACCTCCTATTCGTAGCAAATTATTATTATCTAAAAATGGATTAAGTTTTTTTAGTGAACTATATTTGAATAAACATGATTTTGAGGTATGTGGGTTTGAGCGAATGTGTGTGTTATTTGTTTGTGTGTCTGAGGCTAAGTGGGAAGAATTAGATGAATCTAGGGTTTTGTTTTGAGATATAATATTATAATTTTTGATTGATTGTAGTTCGATAATTTCTTTATAATATGAAATATATTGTATTACACGAATTATGAAATTATGAGCCTTATTATACTCATCTACTGAGAAATATTGATGAACTAATTTTTGTGATTTATTTTTAAGATTATGTAAATACCTGAACATATACGCTACAGATCTAAGTAAGCGTCTATAGTCAGATTGTCTACAGAACCAATTGTAAAAGTAATTGTAGGTGTCTAGTAAGTGTGAGTCAGAAGAAGTCTGGACTGCTGTAAGTATTTGATGTTTATTGGAGGTTGTGGAGTCCAAATGAGAATCTGAGATAAAGTCCTTGTTAATTTCTGAGGTTGAAATAGGCCAAGTGTGTTCTTCTTGAAGTAGCCAAGAGGGTCCGTGCCACCAGACAGTGCTGTGTGGTAAGTCCTGTGGGTTTACACCGCGTGATAACATATCTGCTGGGTTGTGTTTTGTATTTATATAGTACCATGTTTGGCTGTTTGTGAGTTCCAGTATATCCATTAAACGGTGAGTTATATATGTATCCAACCTTTTGTAGGGGGAATTTATCCAATTCAATACAATAGAGGAGTCTGTAAATAGGTAAGTACTATGAAATTGAAGTTTCTTGTTTACTGTTGAAATGAATCTATCTATGGCCTTTGCTAATAAGTGAGCACCACATAATTCTAGTCGGGGAATCGACTGTTGTCTTTTTATAGGGGCGACTTTAGTTTTTGCTAAAATAAGATTACAAGTAGGTTCTTTATTTGCATATAAGGCTTTTATATACAAACAAGCCACGAATGATTTGATGGACGCATCACAAAATCCAATCAAAATAACTTTGGAAGGAACATCTACAAAGTAATTTCGAGGTATTTGGATGGTCTTTAAATAATGTAAATTTTGAGAAAATCTAAGCCAAATTTGATGCAATCTTGCAGAAATTGTGGAATCCCAATCTATATTTTCTTTCCAGATCTCTTGCATTAAAAGTTTCGCTTGCAAAGTAGTGGGTGCTAATATACCTATTGGATCATAAATTTGTGAAATCTGAGAGAGAATGTTTCTTTTAGTTGGGGATTCTTCTTTAAAGTCCGGGATACAAATTTGGAGTGTATCGTGTGTAGGCAACCATTTTAAACCTAAAGTTTTGACCGTTTCTTGTGGAGTAAAACTATAAGGGGAATCTTGTGTAGGAATGTCCGCTTGAATGTGTGAGAGAATGTTAGGATTGTTACAAGTCCATTTGTGTAATTTAAAACCGTATTTACTCAGCAAGTCTACAAGTTGAGAAACTTGCCTTTGACATTGTTCTAGGGACTGATCGCCACTTAGGTAATCGTCCATTAGACTACTAGACTCTATACAATCTGAGGCTAAAGGGTGCGTAAGTTTATGTTTGGCAGCTATATCTAGCATTGTTCTACATGCTAAAAATGGGGCACTTTTGGTACCGTAGGTAACAGTTTTAAGTTGAAAATAAAAAATAAAAAAGGCGGGAAAGCAGACTTTTTTCAGTACCTACCTAAATATTTATTGCTTTTAGTAAACATTTGCGTTTGTTTTATTCTAAATAAAACTATGTGTATATGTAAATTATTTTTTTATTATTTTTTTCATATTATACCTACTAATTTTTTTGCATTATCACGTGTTTCATTATTTCCTCACATTTATTGAGAAAAGCACTATACCAGCCTCGACCGGAATGAGGATTGCCGGACTCAGATCTTTATCAAACCACTTCGTCCGGCAATCCTTCACTTCCTGGACTCCGCAGTAATAATGTACTAATACTTCATAAAAGATTAATTAGTGTATAAAAAATCCAACAAAATAACATTCTAAATTTAGACTGAACACACCGATAATGGAAAAGTAACGAGCTGAATTTAAAGCACGCAGAACTTCCAAAAACACAGATAAGTTCGTAACAAGCGTGGAATAAAAAAATGAAGGGGCGTGTAATAAAATGTCTGCTACATCGTGCTTGCAGTAACATTGTTGGGTAAAATAAAACAGCTCACACGTGACCCCTTACTTATTTATTTTTATTTTATTCGCATATTTTTTGGAATTAAAGATACGTTTCATAACTGGAAAGGACCCCACCTCCTGAATGGTGATTTACTCGGGTTTAAGTAAGTACCTTTTTCAATGAAACAACCGAGCCCTGGTAGGAGTCTTATATTTAAATTTTATGTTTCGTCTTAACAACTATGGGCGAGACACGGCATTCGCGCGTTCACAATAGTATGTGCGACATCTAGACACTTTTCAGCGTCAGACCAAACAACGATTGAACCAACACACACCGCCATCTATTATTTATAAATTACCTACATTTAACATTCCGCCCACCAAGAACGACATTGAGCGTTCTTTACAATGCCGCCCACCATGAGAGAACAGCTCCTTTTTTCATCAGACACACAAAAAACTTAAATTACTTAAATAACTTAAAAACTATAAAAAACATACATGCATTATTCGGTAACGGGCAGAATACAAAGTTTTGATGTTGGCCTCCTTATAATAGAACCATTACATTTTAATGTCACTACGCGAGTTATGTTGTCTAATCCAGGATGCTTAGTAACCACCCTACCGAACAACCATCGAGCAGGAGGGAGATTGTCCTCCTTCACGAGAACGACATCACCAATTTTAGGCTCAGGGACAATTTTAGACCATTTATACCGTTGCAAACAGTACACCAAATACTCATTGGACCACCTGCGCCAAAAATTCTGCAGCATCCTTTGAGTCAGCTGCCATCTTTTTAAGGTACTGATGTTACCTTGTTCGTAACTACGATCGGGTACAATCACTAAAGGTTCGCCGATCAAAAAATGTCCAGGAGTTAAGGGATTCCTGGCTTCGTCTGGTAACAGGGATAACGGTCGCGAGTTCAGACAAGCCTCTATTTGACTTAAAACTGTGGCTAGTTCCTCATAAGTGAGTGTGGAGTCGCCAATTACGCGTTTTAAATGATATTTCGTGGATTTCACGCCAGCTTCCCATAAGCCTCCAAAGTTGGGAGCGTGTGCTGGAATGAAATGCCATGTTACCCTTTGGTTACTCAACCACTCTTTGATTTCTATGGCGACTGCCGATTGTTCCGCTGTGACAAGCCTGTGGAGTTCCTTGGAAGCGCCCACGAAGTTTGTCCCATTGTCGCTCCAAATATCGCTAACGTAACCCCTACGAGCCACGAATCGCCTAAAGCCTGCTATAAAGCCTTCAGCTGTAAGATCGCTGATCACCTCCAAATGTATAGCTTTAGTTGCCATACACACAAAAAGTCCTATGTAGCCCTTATATGATTTGTTGCCTCGTCCCTTTGACATTCTGATATTAATAGGGCCAGCAAAGTCCACGCCACTGTTAAGAAATGGTCTAGCTGGCGTAACTCTACTGGATGGCAACTGGCCCATCAGTTGATTTTTTGTAATTGCCGCTTGTCTCACACAAACGACACATTTATGCACATGATTCTTAACAAGACTTTTTGCAGATATGATCCAGTATTTAGTACGCAAATGACTTAGCATTAAAGTTGGACCGCCATGTAGTGTTTTTCTATGGGCTTCATCAACAACTAAATTGGTAAAATGGCTCTTATGTGGAAGTATGATAGGACGCTTAACGCTGTTAGGCAGGGTTGCATTGTGAATCCTACCACCTACTCTAGTTATTCCCTTGTCATCAATGTAGGGGTTTAAGGGTTTTACATTCACCATATTCCCATTCAACTCCATAAACTGACATTGTCTTATGCAAACCTCTAACGCTTCATTAATTTCGTTACTTGTAATATACGGTTCAAATTTACGTCCTCTCTTGTACCGAATGAACCGTCGACAGAATGCAACAACACGAACAAGCCTTTGCAGTGATGAAAACCTTAACCAAAAAAATGGCTCCGCATTTGCCATTGCAACTGCTACTTGGACCTTTACCTTTTTCTGTTCCAATTCGGTGGAAAGAGACTTCGGTCTTTTATAAGTAATGTTTAATTCTTGTAGCCAGGATGGACCCTGCAGCCACATACTGCTCTCAACAAGTTCCAAAGGACTACACCCTCTAGATGCAATATCTGCAGGATTTTGGACAGATTGTACATGAGACCAATGTGTATTCTCCAATTTCGACAAAATGGTTGATGTTCGATTAGCGATGAACGTGGTCCAGCGACTGGGATGACTACTAAGCCACGCCAACACCACAGTAGAATCTGTCCAAGCGTGAAGATTATCCCGATCAATCCCCAACATATTGGCCACATCTGTGATTAACTTGGCTAAAAGGACAGCCCCCATCAACTCAAGACGTGGAATTGAGACTTGCATAGTCGGAGCTACCTTAGTTTTTGATGTTATAAGATTCACATGTACATTACCATAAGCATCAATTGTGCGTAGGTAAACAACTGCAGCATATGCAGTGTTGGAAGCATCACAAAAACCCTGAAGTTCTCTACAAGCATCGTCACCCCTGGCCTTAACCCACCTTGGAATGCACAATTTGCGAAGATGAATTAAGTCTGCCTGATACGACAACCATTCGTTGAGAAGTTCAGTAGGCAATATGTCATCCCAACCTATACCAGCAAGCCATAATTTTTGAATCATGACCTTGGCTACAATAACACAAGGCGATGCCCATCCTAAAGGATCAAATAGACGGGAAATACTGGAAACTACTTTTCTCTTGGTAATAGGATATTGCACATGAGGAAGTTGCACAGAATAATGAAAAAAGTCAGATTCCTTATCCCAAGAAAGCCCTAGAACCTTAACAACTTCATCCATCCTTATGTCTATCTTCCCTTCCTGATTTTCATGTATATCTGTTATTATCTTTGCTAGATCCTTGTTATTTGTCACCCATTTCTGTAAATCAAATCCTCCCTTTCTTAACATGTTTTTCATTTTTTCATAAATTTCTTTTCCTTCATCTACTGTTTGACAACCGGTCAGTAAATCATCGACGTAAAAATCGGTTTTAATTATTTCTGCAACTTTCGGAAACTCTTCACCTTCATCTAGAGCGAGCTGCTGTAGCGCTTTCACGGCAAGGTAAGGGGCAGACGCCGTACCAAAGGTAACTCTAACTAATTTGTATTCCTGCATTTCAGCTTCCGGATCATCTCTCCATACTAGTCGTTGAAAATCTGTATCCTCATCTGCAACTATGACTTGACGGTACATTTTAACTATATCTGCGCTAAGGCAAATAGGATGCATGCGCCATCTCATAATAATATGCCGTAAGTCCTGCTGCAGTGTGGGACCGATCATCAACGTATCGTTGAGAGATACTCCATTTGTTCCTTTACATGAAGCATCAAACACTATTCGAACCTTGGTCGTAGTCTTGTCCTCGCGTATAACGGCGTGATGTGGCAGATATACCGACTCAGCCTTTTTGTGGTCAGCACTCTCCGTTATGCGCTGCATATGCCCAAGGTTCACGTACTCATGAATGACTTCGGAATACTTATCTTTGATTCCTGGATTATTCTTGAACCTGCGTTCAAGAAGAAGAAATCGCTTTAGTGCTATGTCTCTTGAGTTTCCATATTTACATTGAGGGTCTTCGCTACGAAATGGAAGTCTTACAATGTAACGACCTGTCGGGTCTCGTTGTGTGGTTTTGCTATAAAATTCATCACAACGCTGCTCTTCCTCAGTAAGAAAATTGTTGTCAAAAGTATCTGATTCAATTTGCCAAAATCTTTTTAACATTTCATTATCATCAATCTTAGAATGCATGCTAACAATGATGCTATGATGAGAATGTCTTGGAAGAAAATCATCTCCTTTAAATTGATGCGTAGGACCTGACAAGATCCAGCCTAATGCAGTGCATTGAGCAGTTGGTGTTCCATTAGGACCTTGAATAACACCGTCTCTTATGAGTTGACCATAAACGTCAGAACCAAGTAAAATATCTATTTTGTTTGGAGTGTGGAACTGAGGATCAGCTAAAGTTATATTAGCGAACTCTGGCCATTCAAAGTCTAGTACTTGCCTTGATGGAAGGAAACTAGTTATAGTTTTTAATACGTGCGCATGTACCTTCACTTGGAAGTCGGGATCATGATGAGATTGAACTGTCATTGTAACAATGTGCTTAGCCGAAAAAATGCTCTTATCGGCTCGTAATCCCGTCACATAAGTCCTACTGTAGGTCTTCTTGAGGCCAAGTAATTGTACCGTTGATTCCGACACAAATGAAGCCTGCGCACCGGGGTCTACTAGAGCTCTAAGCACGTGCGTGTATCCATTTCTTGCCTGAACCTTGACAAGAGCGGTTGCTACCAGAACCTGATTATATGGTGCCTTCTTCGAAAAATGTACTGCGACATCTGAAGTTGATTCAGGAGTTTCCAACGGCGCCTTTGCGCTGGAAAGTGGTGCATTAACCTTTACAGCTAAATCTGGATTGGCTGTAAATGAATTGTTAACGGGGTTCGGGTGAAGCAATGAATGGTGTCTATGTTTGCAAATGCGACATCTTATTACAGATCGACAAGTGCTGGCAGAGTGGTTACGACCTAAGCAATTAAAGCAACTACCATCTGTTTTTACAAATTTATGCCGAGTGTTATAATCAGCTTTAGAAAATTGCTTACAATGGGCGAGTTTGTGATCGTTTTTCTTACAATAAGGACAACAACGTTTGACTAAAGCATCAGAATCTGCTGCGATCATGTGCACTGCCTTTTTGAAGGTTGAAGAATTTGGTCTGTTCTTTTGACTGTCATTCAAAAATTCAAGTGAGCGAAACCTCGATTGTAAAAATTCTCTAAGTTGAATTATAGTCGGTAGCTCATCAGAGGTACTTATTAAAGATTCCCAATTCTTACGCGTCTGATGATCTAATTTAGTACATACGATATAAATGACAATCGTATCCCAAGAATCTATGTTAATGCCCAAATTCCTCAAGCCATTCAAGGTATCATTAGTAACATTTAGCAAATCTTTTATAGCACTACATGACTCGGTTCCGATATTAGTCTGATTCATAAAACGCACCAAAAGACAATTAGCTAGATATTTTTTATTATTATATCTGTTATTGAGAGTTAACCAAGATTCCTGATAATTCGCTGTTGTAATTGGAACATGTCTTAGAAGCTTCTCCCGATATGTGTGCCTTCAGATAATGCATTTTTTGCACACTGTCTAATGATGGATTATTATGAATCAACGATAAATACAAATCTCTGAATGTTGTCCATTCGTCATAATGCTCCCGTAAAAATAGGTATAGAAATTTTAGGTAACTTAACATTACAATCATTTTTTGAAACTGTACAAGAACTTGAATCCGACATATTATTTGTTTGTTTTAACAAAAACAAAGCCTCTTTAATTTCCGATTTGTAATTAATATAAGTTTCCTCAATATTTTCATAAATATCGTCATCAAAATATTTATCTTCCAATAATGCCTCTGTGGCTTCGCTAATTAATTTCCTATGCACATCTGAAACGACTTTCCACTGATCTTCAAGTGTTTCTAATCTGGTAAGTAAATAAGTTTCTTTAGCTAAATAGCTAGATTTTTTATAATTCTCATAAGATTTTTCTATACTAGCCTTAGAGCGATATTGAGATCTAATAAATGAAGACATCTTAAGTTAGAAAATTTTAGGGAAAAAATGATTTCTTATTAGTATATTGATTACAAAATTGTTCAGAAAATACACAAGTTCCGTAATAGTACAAATTGTTGCCAATTTTTCTAAGTCCCTAATAATTTCTAAAAATTTTACAAGTGTTTTAAATAAAAAACAAAAATCGGGCATAGGTTCCCCGTCTGAACACTTTTTGCAAAATTATTCCAAGTTAAAACTAGTGATTTTTATTCTAACTGTAAATTTTCCTTAAATTTAAACTTATACAAAATGTTCAAAGTTAATTTGCTAATAGAAATAAAGTTCAAATTTGCTCACTATCTTGAATTTCAACTTGTAGGTAATTGGAACAAACTCACGGTTTTCACAAACTTGCTGTAGTTGTTGTCTCGTTGCTTGTACAGAAGACACTGATATGTAGCACTTCCTGCTCCTGGTTCCGTTTCTCCGAACTCGTCCGCTTGTGCCCGCTGTTCGGCCACTCCTTTCTTGCTTCTTGCCTTTTGCTCCTCGATTGGAAGATGAACCTTGCACCTCTCCAACCAACCGGAACGACTTGCCGTCCGGTGAACACTTTCAGTGGCGATCCGCCACTGCTTACTAGTGTGTTTTTACAAAAAAATCGGCAAAAATCCGACTCGATAGGACCATGGAAAGGACCCCACCTCCTGAATGGTGATTTACTCGGGTTTAAGTAAGTACCTTTTTCAATGAAACAACCGAGCCCTGGTAGGAGTCTTATATTTAAATTTTATGTTTCGTCTTAACAACTATGGGCGAGACACGGCATTCGCGCGTTCACAATAGTATGTGCGACATCTAGACACTTTTCAGCGTCAGACCAAACAACGATTGAACCAACACACACCGCCATCTATTATTTATAAATTACCTACATTTAACATAACTATTGTTGCTTGTTTGTGACAATTTTAAAATAGCTTCATAATATCTTTTCTTTTTTTTTATTGAATCAAGGTAGCGCTTGACCACTATCTCATCTGATGTGAGGTGCAGATGCGGCCGAAGGTGGACCACGCTTATCCAGTAAATGCCCATTTACCCTGGTTTTGAAGACCCCGAGGTTATAGTCCTGTGGGAACACAAACGCAGGCAATGAGTTCCGCTCCTTAGCAGTCCTTACCATCTTAACATTTTTCGGAGTACATTACAAAGAAAATTGCAAGGCATTAGTTTGCGTAATCTTGTACTACGTTGTGGGCAAGAATGCTCAGTACCTACCTCTTACAAAGATCACAATTTAAGTGTCCAAGGGCCTGAATAATGTGTGCAACTTTTATGTTATGCAACGTGCACTTTTATCCACCAATTTTTACATAAAATTGCATTGGATCCAGTCTTCTACTAAAGCAGCCAAGGCACATTCTGGTTTTTCGGCAGTCCACTCTCGTTGCTTTCTTTGGTGCAGGTCCTGCCTTTTTGGCAGTAATTTCTTCAAGTTTCCTTAATATTTCAGATATTTTGCCTCTTTTGCTGTATGGACTTTGCATAGAGGATTTAGTGTATGGTAATAATGGTGAAACTCTAACAAAAGTAGAGGTTGACGGAGTTGAGTTTATTTATGGATTTATGGATAAGATTGCGCGCGCATTCTTGTCCGCATTAGTACTATGCATTCTGCACTTATTATTTTTCTATGAATGCTCGTGCCATATCCACCAATTTTTACATAAAATGCACTGGATCGAGTCTTCTACTAAAGCAGCCAAGGCACATTCTGGTTTTTCGGCAGTCCACTCTCGTTGCTTTCTTTGGTGCAGGTCCTGTACTATGCACTCTGCACTTATTATTTTTCTATGAATGCTCATGTCATTCGGAGCAGCGTCGGACCCCTCCGGAGCATTCCATATATTTCCCTAATCTATCATCTTGTCCAATCGGTCTACTTTCCCCATCGATCTGTTATTTTGAGAACTTTGGACCAAGTTAGGACTTACGTTACGTTTATGAAGTTCTTCGGAAAGTTCTAACCTCCCTAACTCTGTTAATTTTATCGAAAAAGTAATTTACATAAGTAATAAACATTTTTATGTAAAATTAAATTATTTACAATATTTGCCTGAAACTTTTTTTTCTAACTTTTACGATTTTTGTACAACGGGGAATGTTCATATATAAAAAAATTTAACGCCGGGTGAAGCCGTGGGCGGGGCGCTAGTAATAATATAATAATAAATTATATTTTAAAGAACCAGGGGTTAATATTTAAATGTTTGTAGGTACAGTTTTACTTATATCTATGCTTATTATTATTTGATACTTGACACATACTCATGTGTGCCGAGCCAGTGACTCAACAGACTATTGGACAACGTAATCAGAATATTGTTGGTGCTGGCCAATACACGGCACAACAACAACACTTCCTGATGATAACCATCTAACTCCATCACCTCTGCGAACATTCTGGAGGCACTTGAGAAACGCCGTAGTCCAACAGCATCCTGAAAGCGTTGTTAGACCTTGCCCAATTCCTAGAGGTACCTACGAAAATTGTTAAGAAACTTCCTCGTGCACAACTTCAATTAAGTTTTGTTACCCTTAAAAAAAAAAACAAAATAAAAGTGTAAAAATTCTGTTATGAAACACTTCATTTATTCATCAATTGAACCTTTTAAATGTTGAGTTAAAAATTAAAAGTAATTCAAAGTTATTCACGTGAACTGTAATAATCAGTTAAATGAACGCCATGACGTTTATTACACGAGCTATTTCATTTTGAAAGTAACAAACGCCACTGCAAAAAAATTAGCATATTTTGCAATGCAACAGAAATATATTTAAAATTACATTCGCTATTTACGGTAAGAGCAGTCACGCCAACGTCAAGAGTAATCAAAGTGGTAATTGAGGGAACAAGTCGGAAATAAAATTATAAATAAATCCACGCGGAACTGTCGTGATCCATCACAATACTCGGCTGTGGAGCGTTCCAAGTTTGCGGTTTGTATGACGCGAGGTGCCTATAATAACACCGTTTACCTTGCTCGCGACCACAGACCAGACGATTTGTTAAGCATTACCCGTACACGCTGCGTGATCGAACGTTGTTTTCTGTGGTGTTTTATAGCATGTGGTTCTTTGGGGTAAAAACGCCAATATCGGACGGTCACGTTAACTTCCCGTTCCCAGCTGGCATTTGTTCCAAACTAATATGATTAATGGATGGAACTCGTGCATTGCTCTCTGCTCTTTGTACTGACTGAGTTATAATATTTATCGCGGTTTCGTATTAAAAGCCTTGCGAACGTTGTAAAAATGAACCTTTATTTTTGGGAAGTTGTATAAATATTAAGATTTTATTTTTAGCATAAAAATCACTTCATTATTATGAGAACTTTGTAAAAAAGGGAAAAGATAGGGAAAAGATTTACTTATTTTATTTATTTATTTCTACGCTTATTTTATAGGACAACCTAAAGACAATAATGTAACTATTTGTACAACTTACTTGTTATGATACATAATACTTACATATTATGAACAATGCTGACTTGGTGATGTTATTCCATGATTGTGAAGTTAAAGAAATGAAATTAAAAAGAATAACGGAAGCTACGATCAACAATAACGGAAGTTAAAGATTTATAAGGTAAGTTCACATTTGATTTGAAGTTTCCTGATCTACACAGTCAGGTGTTGAATAGGGAATATGCGTCTAATTCAAAAAAGGCTTAAATATATTTTTTTATCAACATTTTTGCTTTAGAATTATGTCTATGTAAATATTTTTTAATATTATTTCTTTTTCGTTAAGAAAATAATTTTTAAAAAGTGCATAAAAATGTGGGAAATTCAAAATACTTGAAACGGTCAGATCGAATGTGACGTCAAAGTCTATGGAATGTGACGTCAACGTCTATGACATGTCAACGAGCGTGTAGATGTTTGCGATTTTTAACATTTGATTGTATTGTAGACTTTGACGTCACGACAAGCGCGCCAAAAGGGCGGGTGTTTAAAGTGCCCATAGCTGTTAGTCAATTTTAACTTTCTTTTTGTGACCAAATTTCTGTTTTTTGGCGCTGAATATTTTTTACGGTTATATAACGATATAACCTATCGTATGAAAATATAAAAAAAATGTGCATATTCCCTATTGTGTTATCCTGTGTGTCCCAATAGTGTCCCACTCTAAATTTAATTTAAAATCAATGAGAATATCTAAAGGTAGAAAAGGTACGATTATAACTGCTGAAGGGACTGCTTGCGTACCGCCAGCAATCCAGGTGGTAATATTTCCAGCATTTAGGATCTGAAGAGTCATATTGCTCTACATTTTTAGGGTTCCGTACGTCCGTATAAAAAAACGGAACCCTTATAGGATCACTCGTGTACGACCCCCCCCCCCCCCCCTTATCTCCGAAACTACTGAACCTAAAATTTTGAAAAAAAAAACAGACATTAGTTTTCTACTTATAAAAATTAATATACCTACTTATTAAAATAACATGGTAAATCACTCAATATTGTGCGGATAGGTAACATCGTACGGAACCATCTTCACGCGAGTTTAACTCGCACTTGTCCCGTTTTTTTTTTTTATTATAGATGGGTTTGCTCTTGACCAGCATCTATCCATGTAGGAAGGATGAGGCCGACGATGGAGCGAGCTCACCCAGAAGATGCCTATTCACTCGAACCTTGAAAAGATTTGGGTTATATGAGCTCGGAAATACAGACGCCGGCAGGGAGTTCCAATCCTTAGCAGTGCGCATCACAAAAGATGTTTTAAAGCGCTTGGTCCGAATTAGAGGGATTTCGACAAGGTGAGGATGGTAACCAGCCGTACGTCTGCATGTCCGATAGAAGAAAGGGGAAGGCGGTATGATCTCATGCAGCTCTCGAGCACACTCTCCGAAGTACATCTTATAGAATACACACAGACAGGCAACTTTGCGTCTATGTGCCAGGCTCTGCAGCTTTTCTGGATAGTGACGCTAATATTGTAACTAAGTAAGATACTGTTCAGCTTTGTGATCATGATTGGCTTAACATCTTATATACTTACTTGAAAATTGACAGATAGAAAGTAAGAAATAAAATTGTAGCCATTTAACATGGGGGATTTTAAAAGCAATCTAAAACGTAGCAAATGTTCAATCGAAACCCAAATGGGCAAGATGAATAAAAACGCAGGTTGGAATAAAAAGCGAGCTTTTTGCGGGCAAAGTTTGATTTCTCCCGGGATTGCGGAATATGACGCTGAAATTCATTTTTATCGCGCCACAGAAATTTGACACTAATGAATGTGTGTGATTTTTATTGCATTTGACAACCCTGATGGAGAGATGTCACTATTGGTTGTGAGTGGCGTTTTCAACGTGTACACTTTGATAGTTTTCAAAATTGTAATCATTTTCAAAATAAAAATATCGCACACCACGCACGTGTAGCTGCAATAATCATCCTATTAATGAATATGGCTAACCCTATATCCTAACAAAATAGGCAATGCATTTATACATTATGCTATCCTTGGTGTTCGCAGCTACATAGGTATCAACAAGTGGACTGTCATCTTACCTTGTTTTTATGTTAAGATCGGCAGACAGGCTGACGGTCCATTTGATGGTAGGTGGCTACCGTCGCCTATTACACAAGCAACGCCACAGCTGCTGCAAGTGCGCTGACGACTACAGTAGGATTAAGGATAAGGGATTGTATAGGAAAATGGGCGCTGGCATCCCTTACTCACTCACAGCAGCATACGTGCTGTTATTTCTCGGTGGTCTTCTCTAAGGGGGTGGTTACTGCCGCCCGACGACCCGCCCATATGACTCCGAAACGCAATGTGCCTAGCCACTATACTTAACACACCTGCCGACATCTTCTCTATATATAAAAATGAATCCCTATTTCCCTTGGTCACAGCATCACGCGTGAACGGGTAGACCGATTTTAATTCGGATTTCACTAATGAAAAGAGGGATAAACGGGGAATGTTTATATATATATATATATATATATATATGTAATGTGAAAACACCTTATTTAAATTGTGGTTGTTGAAATAAAAACAAAATTGTGTTGCTCTGAAAAGAGAAACATTTTATTATTAAACTAAATTGATTACACATCTTCTACTATACAAATATTCACCTATATTAAATAAAAATCTTACCTGAAAAGAGAAACAACATTTAAGCTATTATTTCTCAACTTTACAATCACTTAACAATATACTTTATAATTATTTATTAAATTTAACTTTATTTTAACAATTCGTATGACATTTATTGGTACGTTTTTATTACCGTTGTAGGTAGCCACTTTAAATATAACGAATTACCTACTTAACTTATTAAAAGTAAAAACGCGGCAAATTCAAATTAAATGAAGTCAATGCAACTTCATTTACATCTCCCCCCCTTGGAGAGTCACGACTTCCCTGAAACAGGAACAAGTTTCGTTATATGGTAAAGATTGGATTCGCATGTCTTATGTCCTGTGTTTAATCTGTAAATTGAGTTTGAAACTTTTTCTAAAATTTGGTATGGGCCAATTTTCAATTCGTCTAGTTTTCTTCTGTTTAATCTATTTCCGTTTTCTACATACACCAGGTCTCCTTCTTTAAATACGCATTGTTTTCTATTTTTATCAAATTGTTGTTTATTATAATTGTGTGATTTTAAAGTGTTTTCCAAAGCGATTTTTCTGTCTTGCAATAAATCATTATATAATTTTTCTTTTTTCAATTCATCCGGTAAAATATCAACATTCGTTCCTTCCAATAAGTATTTTGGGGAGAAACCCGTGACTGAATGTTCCGTTTCATTATACATTTCAGTGCATTTGTGGGCAATAGTAGTCCAGGCAACTTTTTCTGTTCTTTCATTTATCTTACATCTAATTTTATTTACTAATGTTTGGTTTAATCTTTCAACTAAACCATTCGAAAATGGCGCATTGACTGCAGTGAAGATAATAGGAATATTCTCCTTTTCTAGAAAATTTTTAAAATCTTTTGAATTTATACCTGGATATTGATCGGATAGAATCATGCCAATTTTGTTTTCCTGTGACACCTTTTGAACTAGTTTAATGAAATCAACAGAATTTTGAGTTTTAGATGTCGAAATAAAGGCATATCTGGTGAAGTGGTCTACCAAAAGATGTAGGTATGTTTTTGTGGACCGTGAGCCACCAAATCCACCGATAGTGTCTAAGGACATTATCTCAAAAGGGTAAGTAGCGGGACCTAGTTGAGACATAACTCCAAATTTAAATTTTCCTCTAGATTTATTTTTTATGCAGATTTCGCAATTCTCACATATTTTTTTAATGTTGTATGCTAGATTTTTTGCTACGTAAAATGGTTTCATTTTCTTTTTAATTTGTTGTATTCCTATATGACAGTAACGATTATGTATATTCTTTATCAATTTTATGCTAAATTCCTCTGTTAGTACAATTTTTTCATTTCCCCTAATCTTTTTGTAATAAATATTATCTTTTAATTTGAGTTTATTTATATTAAGTTCTATATCTTTATTTCTATTTTGATCATTTTTAATGTCTTCCATTTTAATCATATTTATCACTTTCGAATTTTCATTTTGATTTTGATATGGTTCTAATACAGGGTTTCGGCTTAAACTGTCTGCTTCAACGTTGTATTTTCCTGGAGAATATATTACGTCGAAATTAAACTGAGATAGATAATAACTAAGGTCTCCCAGTTCTTCATCTGTTCGAGCTTTAATATTCATCTTTTCTAAAGGCTTGTGATCAGAGAACACAGTAAATTTTTTTCCCATTAGCCAATGTTGCCAATATTTTACTGCTTCTTTTATTGCTAAGCACTCTAGATAAATAGCTTTCTTCTTTTGTTGCGTACAGTTTAATTTTCTCGAGAAATATGCACAAGGTTTTTCTTCACCATTATGCTGTGTTTGTTTTAATACAGCACCTACCCCTTGTAAACTGGCATCTGTATAAATATGTATTGGTAGATCTGGATCAAATATTGCTAAAATAGGTTTTGAGCAAAGTAGTCTTTTTATTGTCTCAAAGGATTCTTGACACTTTTCTGACCAAATAAATCTTTGTCCTTTTCTTAACAAATTATGCAAGGGATCTAATATAATTGATATATTTGGTACATATTTTCCATAAAAATTTATTTTACCCAGAAATTGTCGCACGTTTTTTTGTGTTTTCGGGACTGGAAAATCTGTTATAGCTACCAAATTATCTTTCAGCGGGGTAATTGTACCATTTTTTATTACGTGGCCTAAATACGTCACTGAGTCTTGTGCAAAATTACATTTTGAGAATTTCAATCTAAATCCTTCCTTTAAAATTGCTTCCAACAACAAAGATAAGTGCTTCATATGCTCGGAAAATGTTTTTGAGAAGATTAAAATGTCGTCTATGTAATTTACAGTAAAATCGGACAGTTTATGCTTCCTTATAATGTTACTTAAAATTCTTTGAAAAATTGCCGAAGACGTCTTTAAACCAAACGGTAAACAAGTCCACTGAAAGTGTCCTTCTTGAGTAACAAATGCTGTCTTTGGTTTGTCTTCAATTTTAAGAGGGATGGACCAAAAAGCAGAATTGATATCAAGCGTTGAAAAATATTTACATTTACTCGTTTTAACCATTAAATCCTCGATCAGTGGAAAAGGTTGTGATTGAGGAACTACTATTTTATTTAAATCGCGAAAATCTATGCATAATCTTGATTTTTTTCCTTCTTCCTTTTTATAGGCTAATGTTACTGGGGCGGCAAAAGGACTATAGGACTCTTCTATTAAATTATTTTGCAATAATTTCGATATTTGTTGTTCTATTTCTTTTTTGTCTTCGAAAGTGCACCTATATGGTCTTTTACTGCAGTATTTGTCTACTAATAAATCGATATGTGCTTCATAACCTTTCACAGTTCCTATATCGTATTTATCTTTAGCAAAAAGTGATTTGTACTTGCAAATCAACTTATTTATTTCTGATTTATTATATGGGTCTTGCTGATTTATTGAAATATTAAAGTTTTCTACGTCTATGTGTTCATTAAAATTTATTTTATATTCTTTTCCAGTTTCTTCTACGATATCTTCCTTTTTCTTGTTTTCATTTTTTTGGTTGTGGTTATTTTGCATAACTTTTAGTTTTTCATTTTGAATTAGTTGAAATTTTTCTATACAATCTAATCCAATTAAGAAGTCGTAATCGAAATTGTCTTCATCTATCACGAAAACGTTTACGTTCTTTTCTATATCAAAAATCTTTATCTTTAAAGTTACCATTCCTATAGCTTTTTTCACGCCATTAATTGTTTTTAAATTTGCATTTTTGTTATTATGATTATTTGTGTTATTTTTTAACGATAATAATCTTGAATTTATTAAAGAAACATTTGATCCTGAATCATAAATTCCAATAGTTTCAAAGGTACCATTTAACAACAATTTAATTTTAATTAATGGCGGAATTTCTAGTTTTTTGGATTTATTTCATTTAATTCGGTTTCTAATTCAGAATTATTAACGTTTTTTATATTATCTCTCTTTAATATATTATTACTTTTGTTTCTGAACCAACATAAATGTTCTGAATGATACCGGGGTCCTTTGTTTTCTTTTTCACAAATTTTGCATGGTCTGTATCTTCCAATTTTTTTATTAAATTTATTTTCATGATTCCCCATTATATTTACAAATTTATTTTTATTGACTATATATTCTAAACCTCTGATATTGTTAAATAAATCCTCTGTTGTTTTCAAGTTATTTCTGTCAATTTTCTCCACTACAAAATCTGGCAGACCTGTTGCGATTAGATTTATCAGAGTAGGTATATCCATCGATTTATTTATTTCCAATAACAGTCTTTCCTTTTTTAAAGCATATTCCATTAATGAACCCTGTCTGTATTTGAATAAAATTGCATATCTTACTGATGACCAACCTTGATCTGCGTAAGTCTCACAAAAGCATTTTTTCCATATTGACCATTCTGAGTTTATTGTATGTTTTATGAGCATTGAACTGTACCAGTCAAAACATGTATCTTCTAAAAAAATTCTAAGAGTTTCAATTTTACCATTATCTTCTATACCCACACGAGCACATTCTGCTTCAAAAATAGCCATCCATTGGGATACATTTGAATTTTTTCCAGTGAATTTTTCTATTATCATTTGCTCTGTCAAATTTCTTATGTTATGAGGTTTTGGTACATCTTTCTTCATTTCAGAAAAATTCTCTAAGATTTTCATTAAAACTTCATCTGAAATTCCAGCAATAGTAGCTTGACTCTGTGTTTCTGGTATAGTTTCCTCTAACAAATATCCCTTAAATTGCATGTTTCCATCAGCATCTACATAAGCATTCTTTATCTCTGGAGTCATAGAAATCCATACATTTCTTTTTTCATGTCTTTTCTGTAGGGTAATTTTTACGTTTTGATAGGTTTGAGTTGTAATAATTGTATCATGTAGTCTTACCGGTTGGAGCTTTTGTGGTATCGAAAAGGTGTGATTACTGGTATCGGTTATTGATATTATGCAAATTTCATTTGTTTTTGGGTCTTCACTCGCTTTCACTATAAATTCGAATCTTAATTTTTCCATTGTTGTTAAAAATAGCTGTAGAAATGTTGTTTTGTAATGTGAAAACACCTTATTTAAATTGTGGTTGTTGAAATAAAAACAAAATTGTGTTGCTCTGAAAAGAGAAACATTTTATTATTAAACTAAATTGATTACACATCTTCTACTATACAAATATTCACCTATATTAAATAAAAATCTTACCTGAAAAGAGAAACAACATTTAAGCTATTATTTCTCAACTTTACAAACACTTAACAATATACTTTATAATTATTTATTAAATTTAACTTTATTTTAACAATTCGTATGACATTTATTGGTACGTTTTTATTACCGTTGTAGGTAGCCACTTTAAATATAACGAATTACCTACTTAACTTATTAAAAGTAAAAACGCGGCAAATTCAAATTAAATGAAGTCAATGCAACTTCATTTACATATATATATATATATATATATATATATATATATATATATATATATATATATATATATATATATAAAAATTGCACGCCGGGCGCCGGGGGGCGGGTCGCTAGTATAATTATAAATTTTATTTTATAGAACCAGGATCGATATTTAATTTACTTATAGAATCTTCAGTTTTACTTATATCTATGTTAGTACGTACAATACAATTACTAATATTTATTATTTGATACTTGACACACTCGAATGTGTGCCGAGCCATCAGTTACTCAACAGAGGTGAGTCCCATCTATTGGACAACGTAATCAGCTTTTAGCACTCTCGATGTGATTTTCAATCGTTAATAACAGCACTTGTGCTTCTAGGTGGTCGCATTGCGTTTCGGATATAACGGTTATAACGGTGATTACTGATTTTCATTAATAGATATTAAGACATAATGATAACATAAATGCTCACAATGCTCACAAGACTTACTGACATTTACAGAAGACCACCGCGAAGCAAGTGTGCTGTCGTGTTTCAGTAAGTAAATAATACCCGAGCCAAGTTCCTTTCTTTCAGGGTTGTCAGCAAACTGCTAAAAAAGCAAAAATGAAAAAAAGCAAAAAAAAAAAAATTAAAAATGAAAAAAGCAAAAAAGCAACCGTTTTAAGTGACGGTAGCCACAATTATTTTTTCAATGATAAATCCTCATGGGTACCCCGGTAGTGCTGGTATTACTGTTGGGGACGGGAGACCACTTACCATCAATTACCATTAAGTAGAGCTAGCACATTGCTATATATTTTCCTTTAACACAAACAAGGAAGCATATGTCATAAAAATATGAAAGATGCAAGATACCTATTACTATAATAACTACATTATAAACATCTTTGGTATCGTATGATTCCCCCAGATTGGACATCCTTACAATTAGCTGACAATAGCTATACAATTAGCTGACTCCTGATTATCTATCCGTTACACATCTCGATGACCTTTTATACAAATTATTGCATTTCTTTTTAAATACACAACATAAGAAAAAAAATGGGACAAGTGCGAATTGAACTCGCGTGAAGAGGGTTCCGTACGATGTTACCTATCCACACAATATTGAGTGATTTACCATCTTATTTTAATATCATGGACTAATTATAGGTTCTTATATCTATAAGTAGAAAACTAAGTTCTGTATTTTTTTTTTTCAAAATTTTAGGTTCAGTAATTTCGGAGATAATTTATTGTAAATTTTTGTTTATTTTCTTGAATAAATTGGAAACTATTTATTTTAAAATTACAAAAAAAATACGTTTAAGACAAGACCTTCCATTTGATATGTCACACGATGCAGTTTTCAAATATATTTTTTAATTTTCCACCTTCCCTCCAAAAATGACCTCCCATATACAGATTTCATCTATTCACGTCACACCTCTGCGTTTGGGTCACAGAAATTGATATGTGTACCAAATTTCAACTTAATCGGTCTAGTAGATTCCGAGATAATTGACTGTGAGCGACGGACAGACGGACACACGAGTGATCCTATAAGGGTTCCGTTTTTTTGTTTGGACGTACGGAACCCTAAAAACGGATTCGGGTATAGTACTTTTTCCTGGATGTCGTTTTCTGCATCTTTGACAATGCCAAATTTCGTGTTGATCGGTTGAGTACTTAAGGCGTGAAAGCATTACAAACAAATAAACTCACATTCGCATTTATAATATTAGTTTTAACACAAACATTGTTACATATTGTTGGAAGTATCCAAAAGTTAGCGCAACGAACTCTGTTTACTGCCGAAACTCTTTTATTAATAATAACTTAGAGAGTAATAACGTTTATTATTTGCTAAAATCAAACAATTGAAAGCAAACAATTTGTTTCCGGGAACAAAATGTTTGATTGTATTTCTCTTGAGTAACAAAGCAAAGGTAAGCTACTTTATACCGAGAAAATATAATTATAGAGGGTTGTTTTAAATTCCTTAGAATACCTAACGCTAAGGAAAATGCTGGACGCAATTTTCAAGAAAAATCATCTCGCATAGATCAAAGGCTGTTTATTAAGATTGCACTGAAAATAATAAGGCGACTACAAAAGATTGTTGCTGTCGGATGCCTGAAACTTATAAGATTTAGTTTATTTTCATACTAATATTATAAATGTGTAAGTAACTCTGTCTGTCTGTTACATTTTCAAGCCAAAACCGCTGAACCGATCATCATGAAATTATGTATACACGTTGTCAGGGATGCAGGAAAGGACATAGGGTACCTTTCATCCAGAAAAAAACTGTTCCCGAGGGATCCTCTAACGCCTGGCAAAGTTATAACTGCAATAAAGATATTAGGCGTTACATTGCTCATATATTTAATCAGGCGTTATTTTTTATTTTTCATCGCGGGCGAAGCCGCGTGCATTAGCTAGTTTATTGTAAATTTTAATTAATTAATAATACGAGAATTACATTAGTATTAGTACAGATTATATCTATCTATATCACTGCATTTATGGCAACCTCCATAACAGACCAGGGCAAGAAAGGCAGTTGTCCAAGATAACGACTTAAAAAATGACTATAGTAGTGACATAGACTATAGTATTGAACAGACTGTCGGCGACAGTAACCACCCGTTTAAAGAAGACAACCCTTATATAAGAGCATGTGTACTTTTGTGATTCGATGAATGAGTAAGGGATGCCACAGACCATTTTGCTTATATTTTATCCTACTAAGGTAGGCATAACACTTGCAGCACGTATGGCGGTACTATGGTAACAGGTTACGGTAGCAACTTACCATCAAGTAAACCGTCAGTATGCCTGCCGATTTTTATAAATTATCCTTATTATATCTTATGGTATTCTTGTTAGTTTCGAACCCAAAACTATTGCGTTAGTAACGAAGTTCTAGTATTTTCGTGTTAGTTAAATTAAAAGATAGAAAACAGTTAAAAGTACAATTAAAAGTTGTTCCAAATTATTTCAATTTTCACGGAAAATTAAGAAGGTTGAAATAATTGGATTTTTTATGTAATTCTATTGATTGAACTTTAGTAGAATAGATGTACGAACCTTACCTTCATCTAAATATTGATAAAAGTAAGATAATGCAAGATAACTAAATCTACATGTCTTCAAGTTAATATAGACAAAGGTAAAATTATTGAAGAAGTAGAAAGTATAAAATATTTAGGCGTAATGCTAGATAAACATTGTAATTGGAAATCTCATGTCGGTCTGATCTGTGATAAAGTAGACAGATTTGTTTATGCACTACGTCGGTTAAGACTGACTGTGTCTATTGAAGCAACGATCACTGCTTATCATGGCTACGTTTCTTCGGTTTTGACATACGGTTTATTGGTATGGGGTAACTCTGTCGTAATAATAAGAGCTTTTAGGGCCCAAAAAAAATGCATCAGAGCAATATGTGGCGTGGGCTTTATGGAGAGTTGTGTGCCACTATTTAAAAAGTTACATATACTTCCCTTACCTTGCTTGTACTATTACCTTGCTTGTACTAACAATATAAAGACGTTGTGTATATTTGTTAGAAAATATCCGAACTGTTTTGTCGAAAATAACGAAATAGGAACCAAAATAACTAGGCAAGGTAATTTATTGCAAAGACCAAAATGTAGATTGGAACTATTTAATAGAAATGTTTATGTTACGGCAATTAAAACATACAATAAACTACCTAATAATATAAAGGAATTGCCGGATCCTAAATTTACAAGAACATTAACAAAATGGTTATTAGATTGTTGTTATTATGATGTTAAAGAATTTTATAATAAGAAACATTAATTCCTTTATTAATATATTAGTTTACAAACAATTAAACACAAATATTTGCATGCCCTTGGCGGGTAGAACATACTTTGTACTGTAACTGCTGTATACAAATTAAAATCCTGTAAACATGTGTTCGCGCAAATAAACATTTATTTTATTTTTATTTTTATTTTATTTTGACCACTCGACCTACAGGCTCGTAGTTTAGGTAACAAACATTTTCTCTTTCCTTTGCCGAATATAAAGTACGCCCTGAGAATATAAATAAAACAGGAGGCGGTCCACTTCTAAGACAAGTAAGCTCTAAACGGTTTCCAGGATTACATCGGTTTATAGAAGAGCCCTTTGCCACGCCTACGGGGTGTATTAAAAGCACTTATTATAATAATGTTTGTTAAGTTAAACCCTCACATAGACCTTTAGAAAAGCAATAAGAAACGAATTCTTTTTTTGGTCGGCAGCAGACTGACTGTCTACTTGAGATTCCGTCACCCGTGTAGGTTATCCAGACGGCCTATATATATCTTTTAACTATATATTCTATAGATATAATAAAATCGTAAACGAGCCGTGTCTGTATATTATATTTTTTCAAAAAAAATAATTATGTTACCGGGGCCAAAAATAAGTTTTTAGAATTGTTCTCTGTTTGTCTGTGCGTTTGTGCACGCTAATCTCTGAAACGGCTTTACCGATTTGAATGCGGTTTTCACTAATACCTATATAGTAGCTAACTTCCCGTAACATTTAGTGTTTGTTTCATTCCAATCCAAAAGTTACGCGCTATACCGGATACCATGCGTACGAAGTTGCGGGCTCGGCTAGTACATAATAAAAATAATCTATATATTAATATAATAATGCGGAAAAGTTTGCTTGTTTGTAAGTTCGTTTGTTTGAAAGCGCTAATCTTTATTTATTTATTTCTAATCCTAAAGACAATAGTGTAACTACTTATACAAATTATGTTATTTGCCTATGTTATTACGACTATAACATATTATAAACAATGCTGACTTTGTGAAGTCATTTAGAGAACATGAATCTTGGACTACCAGTAATATTTAAAAAAAATCGTTTTGCATTTGACAGTATTAAGTATCAGGTGGCCGAAGCAAAACAAATGGTGTTCGATGATATTAATTTATTTTCTTTACTAATGGAATTATACAAAAATAAACGAGTGGGTAGCAACAAGGCGTGATGTCATTTCGAAGTCTAGCGGAGGAATGAATTCAAAAATGACTGCCTTGCGGCTCACCTTCTCGCCCGACAAAAACCTAGCCACCTCATATTTTCCTTTTTTTTATATCGTCCGTGTTGCTACCCTACAAATTATATTTCTAGGGTTAATCTATGCAAAATAATATAAGGCTCAGATTCAATTATTAAAATAAAGATTAGCATAATCTTGTAACCATGTATTATACAACAAATTCTAACATTTTTAACAATAGCAAACATTGTTTTACACAGGTGACATTTTCTTAATATAGGTAATTATGAATTTTAAATAAACCAGTTTTGGGACAAAATTTAAATAAAAAAAACTCGAAAAAAAAACTCGCTGGATATTTATTTGTATAACATTTAGGTGTTTCCGGAAAAGATGACGAAATCTTCTTCAAATTGAATAAGCTATAGTGAATGGCAGGGCTCGATTGGCGACAATGCCGGAATGTTTCTGTCTTGGAGTGATTGACTGTCTACCGAAACTCTGAAGGTTAGTATTTTAACTTTAGTGTTATTTAAATAATATTTTTATTCTGAATATGCAGAATAGTAAACAGAACGAGGCGAGCCGCATGAAACGGCTAGTATAATATAATACTTTCAAATATTTAATTTGTTTCCACTGTCGACATTCTGTCGCGACACCTGTGGACACTTGAATTCACTGTTGCATCCCAAATGCGTTGTCAGGGTTCTGTATTATATACTCGTATGAAAGAATTCTTTTCTAATATTTGGTCCGAAGGACACTTTTTCTGCACATATAATTGTAAATTTTACATATAAAAATGGCATATTAAAAACTTTATGATTGCTTATATAAAATAGTAGCTGTTGCATGTGACTTCGTCAGCGTCTCTTTATAAAATACTATGTTACTCGTTGATAATGTAGCTTTCTATGTGTGAAAGAATTTTTAAAATCGTGTCCAGAAGTCTTTGAGATTATTCATTACAAACATACTTTTGTGTTAAGGGGGCATAAAAGGGGGAGATGGGGGAAGGGCGAGAAGCCTATATTACTTGCTGATAATGTAGCTTTCTACATGTGAAAGAATTTTTAAAATCGGTCCGGTACTTTTTGAGGTTATTCATTACAAACACACATACATACAGACTTTTTTTTCTCGTAATAATATTACTATAGATTTGAGTTATGGGTTTCCGGGATGATGGCCCAGGTCTGTTGGAAATTCTTCCAAACGTTTCGTCAACAACTGCGGTTGACATCCTCAGTTGTTGACGAAACGTTTGGAAGAATTTCCAACAGACCGGGGCCATCATCCCGGAAACCCACAACTCATGTGGATACCGGCCGAGAAAACCTACATATTACTATATATTACTATAGATGTGTAATTTGTTGTCACGGAATTCATAACGAGCAAAACTCGCCTATTTGCCGCCGCATTAATTAAAATAAAAGTAGCCAATGTCGTTCTTCTGGGTCTAAGCTTAACAAAATTCAATTACAATTAATGGTAAGTGGGAAGTGATTATTATTAATATCATTTTAAAAATCTCACTAGTTTTTATTAGAATTATTCAAGAGTTCAAGTAAGACATATCATGTCTTAGCAGAGTTTTTATTTTGGAAACCTTTGCTGAGTTTTATATATTTTTGAAACGTAAAATCAAGTAGTAGGGAATATGCGTCCAATTCAAAAAAGGCTTAAATTTTTGCTTTAGAATTATGTCTATGTAAATATTTTTCAATATTATTACTTTTTCGTTAAGAAAATAATTATTAAAAATTGCAATAAAATTGTGTGAAATTCAGAATACTTGAAAAGGTCATTTCGAATGTGACGTCAAAGTCTATGAAATGTCAACAGGCGTGATTTTTAAGATTTGATTGTATCGTAGACTATGACGTCACGACAAGTGCGCCAAAAGGGCGGGTGTTTAAACTTTAAACACCCGCCCTTTTGGCGCACTTGTAAACTTTAAAGTGCCCGTAGCTGTTTGGCGCTGAATATTTTTTACGGTTATATAACGATATAACCTATCGTATGAAAATATTAAAAAAAATGTGCATATTCCCTATTGTCACTTATGATCTATGTATACATTTATTATCGAAAAGTCTGACGTGTAGTTTGTACCTTTGTTTTTTGATTTTATTTGTTCGCATGGTTTCAGACATTTGTTTGATTTTTCATTTTATGCATATTCAAATTCGATTTTGACTTCAATTCGATTCAAGCCGATCGTTTTTTTTTCTCTGTACTTTTAATTATTTATAACAGTGATATAAAGGTAATATAATAGTAACATATAGGCGATACAATTGATATAATTTTCTAAAAATAAATCTAAAAATCTAAAAATAAATACCACCGACCCCTAAAACCGTCTACGTCGAACTACATCTGTAGAGAACGCGCGTGCTCTTCTAGTTCTTATCTAGAACTTCAGCCACACGAAGCCTTTCGCAGGCTACATTGAAACTTTAGCAGTTAAATGTTACTATGATATCATTACGAAAGTGCTATTTGATAAGTTCTACAAAGTGAATGGCATTTTATTTTTTGCACTTTAGCTTTATATAGTTTTGAAAATTTTCGTGAAAAATGGACTAAAATTATAATTAATAATATTTTATTTATTTATTTAACACCGTAGATCCGTCCTAGTTTCATGCGAGTACAAAAAAAAGTTTAATTTAAAATAAAATTAAATAGTAGCCGTAAAAATGTTTGAAAGTCTATATTTATTTATTCTATATTTATTTAGTTATTAGCTATATATGTATGTACATGTAAAGAAACTATGTATATTTCTTTAATTTTTACTCCATAGAAGTATATAATAATGACAGAATCCATTGTCAAGGTGGTCTTTTTAGGGTTCCGTACGTCCCAATAAAAAACCGATTCCTTATAGGATCACTCGCGTGTCCGTCTGTCCGAAATTACCTCCGAAACTACTGATCCTAAACATTTTGAAAAAAATACAGAAATTAGTTTTCTACTTATAGATTATATAGGAAAAGCTATAAGAAGTCCGTGATATTAAAATAACATGGTAAATCACTCAATATTGTGCGGATAGGTAACATCGTACGGAACCCTCTTCACGCGAGTTCAACTCGCACTTGTCCCGTTTTTAATTTATAATAAAAGTACAAAAAGGAAATTAATAAATAATAATATTGAATAAATAGACTTTAAATGTCGTTTCTTTGTTTTCAGAGCAACACATTCATGTCTGCACTGTTATTTTTGTTAATTTTTGAAATAAAATGGAATTATTTTAAAGTACTGGAAAATGAATCTCAAACATTAAAAAAAAAACGAGACGGCCCGTTGGATGAGTGGCAAGGATGCTTGCCTAACGTCTCAGGGGCCCCGGGTTCGATTCCCGGCGGGGGTCAAGTTTGGAAATTTTAATGTAATTTTCAAAATTGACTCTGGTCTGGATTTGAAAAGTAGTGGTAGGGCACACTGCGTTTCACAGTCATTTGGGCAGCCCGCCTGGCGGCAGTGACCACCCCCTTACAGAAGACCACCGTGAAATAACAGCATATACGTGCTGTTGTGTTTCGGTGAGTGAGTAAGGGATGCCAGAGCCCATCTCCTTATCCCCTCCTAATCCCTTATCCTTAATCCTACTGTAGTCGGCAGCGCACTTGCAGCACCTGTAGCGTTGCTTGTGTTATAGGCGACGGTAGCCACCTACCATCAAAGTGGACCGTCAGCCTGTCTGTCGACATAACATAAAAAAAAAAAAACGAGAAAAAAAATAAAAAATATTAAGCGCAAAACTGTTTCTGTCTTATGAGGTCGTCTAGCCAAATGCAAATCTACAGTGAAAGTTTGTATGTTACTTCTATGAAAATGTTTTAATCAAAATGTGAGAGAAAGTATTGCGAGGAATCATCTCTTCCGGTCAGTCACTTTCTTCGAATTCAAAATGCAAAAATTTTGATATCGTCCTGTCCGATCACTCACCTATAAATAAACTTTTCCATTTCGACCTAGACACAACTAAATTGTCACATCTGCCGAATGACGAACTTCAATTAGGCCAATCGGATTGACCTACATTTAGGTTGATCGAATCTTACGCGATCGAGAAATCGTAGTGACGCTTGTAACTCAACACGATAACGAAGTTGTCCGACGCGGAAACATATAGTCCCTCCGTTATCTTAAAATTGTTATATGCATCTCGAATCACGTACTTCAAAGTTGGTGCATTCAATATTGGCAAAGTTCATCTTTATGGTTAAAGAAGAAGTATGTGACCAGATGAATTCTCAAAAAATATGTAGTTAGTTTCACGTTTACCATCACCGACAATTTCTTACAGAAGACCACCGTGAAATAATAGCAGAGAACATAGTCTTCCCTGACACTTCTTGTGTTTTCTCGTGATAAGGGGTGGGAGGCAGGCTGAATGTCCACTTGGTGGTAGGTGGTTACTGATAGAATAAAGAATAACGGAAAAGGAATGAGTACTGACAATCTTACGTACTTACCGAAATCAAGTAAATATATAGTGTATCTTAGGTCAAAACCATCAACAGAACCAACTCTTGGGTGGACCATGGATGATAAGACTTATAGCGGTGCCTATAATTTATACAGGATCTAAGTAAGTGCCCGTGTACACTCAGATGAACTTGCCAGGTGGGCCACGGGTACTAAGCTGTCTGTTTACCAGCAATTATTGCAAGGATAGAGTCCTAAACGCAAGTGCGACTTACCTTAAAGGAGATATGTCCTCCCCTTCAAGACCACCTTGAAATAACAGCACTTGTGCTGTTGTGTTTCGGTGAGTGGGTAAGGGATACCAGAGCCCATTTGCCTACTATGGTCTTAATCCTACTAGTGTCGGCAACGACTTTTGTAATATCACCTGTGGCGTTGCTCGTGTTGTAGATGACGGTAGCCACCTACCATCAACTGGACCGTCGGTCTGTCTCCCGGCCTTAACATAATATACACACACACACACACACACACACACACCGTTTCTATGTTAATATGTATAATTCTCTTCCTTAATATTATTTCTATGTGTATCTTATGTATTATATCACCGTTGTTCGATTTATTTATAATTAATCTACCGGAGGACCCCAAAATGGGTGAAGGCCTCCTCCAGTGACGCCTATTTGTCTCTGTCTTCAGCTACTTTTCCATCTATGATCAGTTAACCGGGCAACATGTCCTGCCCACTTCCATTTCAATTTTTTTGCGTAATTTAAAGCGTTTGTTGCTTTGGTTATTCTCACTCGTGGAAACACAACAGCTCAGTTGAAGTTATTGCCTGACTAACGTTGAAGATACGTTATAAAATCCGTCAGTCAATCGTACTGTTGTAAGTTTAAGTTCTAAATTTCATTTATAACAGCGTAAAGTTTTCAATTAAAGTGCAGTGCACACACCGTGCAAACAGTGAAACAATAAAAAAAAGCTCAGCGAGTAATTCAACGATTATGCGAGGCACGCGCCACCTTAAATTACAATTTGCACTAAACACTACAGTCTAGCAATTAATTCTAGATTAAGTTTGTTGTTCGTTTCGACCGCGGAATATGTGGAGTGTTTTAAAAAGCTTTTAATATTAAACTTTCCTAATTAAATTTTCCTTTTTTAAATTACAAATTTAAATAGTGGTTTTAGTTTAAGTACAGTAAAAGTATTACCGCAGAATATGTTAAAAAATAATAATTTAATGTTGACGTGGACTGGTAGGCTAATGCTACAGGTGGTAGTAGGTGGCTTATTTCGCCTTTAAACGTAAAAGCAAAATCAGATTGGATTAAAGATAAAGGAACAAGTTATAGAAAAGGTCGTATTCCATTCTAATCCATTATTTAAATCCATTAATGGATTAGATTCCGCTTTTAATTCCACTTTGATCCATTGACAATATTTTGAACTGAATTTTAATAGGAATTTCACTCTGATAGTATCCTGATAGGCAAAAAAGGTTATTTCACTATAGTCTTCTGAAGGCAAAGCTTTCAATACAGCCTTGCAATACAAACCTGTCATACAACCTGCCGTCATTTAAATTTCAATATATTCGATATTTGTAAAATAAAGAAACCTAGCTTGGAGAAGCTTTGGAGCTATAACGAAATCCGCAAAAAAATCCGCAGATACAGGCGAATATCGACTTTGCTTTAAGTTATTTAGAGATCGAAAACGGCTTAACGTCATACGTTAACATTTCCGTTAATAAATATAGGGATACAATAGTATATCATTTGGTCTTCGAGTTAAGGTTTTATCAGTCTGAGTCGTGTATCGGCAGCACTCACGCTTATTTCTCTTGAGACCGGACAGAGCTCAACTGATCACAGTATGGCTTACCACCCAGTATGTTATCTATATAACACTCTATACATATAATATGCTATCCAAAAGTTAGTCACAGAAACGACCAAAGTCATAAGTCACCATGTCAAATCAAACACACTTATTCAAGTGTTGCCAACTTTATAAACTTGGTAATAATACAATAATTTAAAAATTATGGACACGTGAACTAGTAGCTATTTTTGCGCTGACAAGTCCGTATCATTGTTAAATCTCACCCAAATCGTTTTCGTTGAATCTATAACGAAGCTGTAACTTTATAAATTGAAAAATAAAATGTTACATTAGTATTAATTAACGCCAGATTGTTCAAATCAACTGATTAATGATAATTTGCGTGGTACATTCCGTTCCCTTCCCCACCATATGGTGGTATACCTACACATAATAGGGTATTTGACAGATTTTAGGAAAATATCTCAAATTGTTTATTATACCATAACACACTTGCATAATATGTGAATCGCTTTATTTTCTATGAAAATTACAATCAAAGTTTAAATGATAAACAAGACCACCAAAACGCTAAAGACGCCATATATGTGGGTCACGTGATATCAATACGTAACTTGCTTGCAAACAAACATTCAGCTGTCAAATCGTAGTACGCTCATGTACTGTACTAATACCACGCATCGACTGTAAACAAAGCAAATGACGCAACTCTATATGCCACCAATCGCGTGCGTTTTTAATCATGAAAATTTAATTATTTTTATGATGATTTCTTATGAAAATCGTACATATTTTTAAATACTGTGTTAGTTAATTTGGTTTAAAAAATATTTACAGTTAGTCTAGTAACAATTTGTTTCATATTATCATTATAGTCAAATGTCGTATTATATCTGTCACCACCGCAAGCCACGCGAGTGGCCATAAACCGCAGTCAGTCTAAGTAAAACATCATATCGATAACACGCGTATATATCGATAACCTCATACCGACGATGTCGATCCGCGAGATTTGAATTTATTTATCCGCTAATATTATGAAGCATTGTGCTTGTAATTTATCTAATTGGTCACGCTTCCCGCTACGCGAGTGGTAATCATTGAAGTGGTGAAGTGCTGGAACTTCTGGACTCTACGCATGACGGGCATGTTGCAATATCCGCCGCTGGAAGACCAAGGACCTGGTGATTCACGAGGTACGCGGCAGTTTTTCCTTCATTTTCTCGCCCTTTGATTACATGTATCACCAACAAAAAAAGACTGGCCACTTTTTACAATCGAAGATATTCGACATAATTATACTCGAGCGGGACCATTTAGCAAAACTACAGATTGTCTGAAAATCCGTACTTATAAAACTTATAATATTAGTAATATTATATCCAAAAAATACGAACTTCCAGCTTTCGTCCAATGTAAGATGTCTTGTATTTAGAGTCTTTAGACAAGGCGTCAGCAGATTCCATACTGTAAATAATTATGATGGTGTCATAGATTACATTGTCGGTGTTCGTAAATGTTGTAACAACAATAACTAGATTGTCGCGTGTCACCTGAGGCTGAAGGGTATGTTTCTTTTCAACGGTGACAGAATTGAAAGGTGTATAGAACCAGTATATGATTTTTACTTTTTATTTTTTTAAGATCGGCAGACAGGCTGACGGCCCGCTTGATGGTAGGTGGTTACCGTCGCCTGTGACACAAGCAGCGCCAAAGCTGCTGCAAGTGCGCTGCCGACTACAGTAGGATTAGGGATAAGGGATTAAGGTGGGGAATAGGGAAATGGACTGCAATTTTTAATTTCTTATGTCTGTCAAGCATTCGCTTCCTCGTGTTACCAGGGCGGTTTCTGTTTCTCTCTTCTTTAGGTTTTTTATATTCAGCTAAGACTGATTTTTCAGTATGGAAAATGTTATATCACATTACATTCTTAGTGAGGTGTAGAGTTTTAATAATAATAATTCGTGCAAGATATAACAAATTGGCTGTACATGTAAGAAGGCTTACGAATAAACAACATACTTATTTTATATATAAATGCACACACTGATATTAAAGCATTACATTAAAATAGTAATAAAACAGAAATTGGTTCAAAAGACTCATACAACGTTTACTCGTTTGATGGAGCTACTTGGGAAAGATGGCTGATTTTATTTGTTTATTGTGTACTTACTTGTACAGCCAATTGATAGTGAAAACAGCAACTATGAGGTTCCTTATTAGCTTGACTCATAATATATCCCTTGAAAACTGATTTTTAGAAATTTAGTCCTATCCATAAATCATATTTTCATTTATTTAAATACATTTGATCTCTTTAATTTTATCAATTCCATTATCCATTTTGTCAATTCCATATGGTATCAGCGATGCTGTGTGCGATTCATTCTGCAACAAGATGAACTTCAGTCATTCGTTCAAAGACATGTCGATGCTTTCGAGACAATGCAAAATAATTCAAGATGGAGCTTCATATCTGAATAATTAATATATGAACGATTCATTATATTAATGACTCAGTTTGGAATCTAAGTAATGATACTGTGTATAGTCTGAGTTACAGTATAAGTCTGAGTCTGGAGCAGTGACTTTCTACAGAACCGAGTAGACTATGCTGAATTATGTGGATAGGGTTACCCTAATTCTTATAGTAAATATGCACATCTATCCTAATATCATACAGAGGTCAAGTTTGTGTGTTTGTTTGTTTGTATGTAGGGGTTAATCTTCGAAACTACTCATCCGATTTAAACAATTAGTGAAATATTTGCATATGTAACACATAATACTATGTGTAAACAAGGGATACCTTTCGAATTATCAGACTCGCCGCTCTTTCCGAAAAAAGATAATGATTATTCATTTTGTTAGTGAATGAACCATATATTTCACATTACGTAAATCCATGTTACACCTTACCGCATTAAACAAAATGTGTCTTCCATACCTCGGCTTAAATATTCGTACGGGAAGCCAAAACATAATTTTAAAACAAAATCCACTTGTAATAAATTTTCTTGTGTAATTTGCGCATACGCGACCTCAACTACTTGTTTGGTGATTGGTGCAAGTGATAAGACAAGTTCCTACGGAAGATCAGTGCTGGCATAATACTCGTAAATATGTGTGCCTTTTTGTAACCTTTATTCTTGCTGTTACTGTTTTATCTATACTAATATTATAAAGCTGAAGAGTTTGTATGAACACGCTAATCTCAGGAACTACTGGTTCGAATTGAAAAATTATTTTTGTTTTGAATAGTCCATTTATCGAGGAAGGCTATAGGCTATATAACATTACGCTACGGTAAATAGTATTATATATTTATAAGCAGTGTCCAGTACGGCGCGCCCCATGCGCACGCCGCCGCCGCTGCCAACGTATGGGCCGCAGCGAAGCGTGGCCGAGTTCAGCTAGTGTTTAATAAATTGATTGATTGTTATTTTTTTTAATTAAAAATGTATTTTTAATTTAAAAAAAATTAAATTAAATTAAATTTTTCAATAAATTAATTATTGATCATTTTATATCATTTAGGAACTTACGAAAAATTTTCACTGTTAAGCGTTTTAATAATGCACTACTTAATGTAAAAAGAAAACTTTATCGCTTTTATAAAAAAAAATTCTTTTAAACATTTGAAGAACCGAAATTTTATAAATCATTATAAAATCAATTTGTTCGGTGTTATTGAAAGTTCAGGGTCACTGTTTAGGGTCTCTGATATTCAATGTCACCACTTAAATGTATACTCGCCTTATAGGAAACTCACTACTGTTCGTTCGCTTACAAATTTTACAGTTCATTTACACTGTTGTATTACAAAGGTCATCCCATACAAACTAAGCTATATTCATAACGTGAACTCCACAATCATTCAGTTAGATGGCGGTAACCAAGATATATTGCAACATTTATGTTTCAATGAAAAATTATTGAGAGAATTCAACAATTTAATGAATGATGCATTAAAATGTTAAATAGAATGAACGGTTCTAATTTTTGCATTAATTTACAACAATAAGTCCAACAATTATTTATTTATTTAAGAACTAAAGAAATAAATGTATTTAATATTACATATGCGATGAAGTAAAGGAGAAAAAATAAATAAAACGTTAGCCAAAATATTTTCCAACGTTAAGAAAGAAAGGAAATGTTAGAAAAAAAAGATAATTAACAACACTTTTAACAGAAGATATAACTACAAAATTTGTAGCTAAATATATCAATTCAAAACGTATATCATTATTTTTATTGCAAGCTTGAACTAGAAAACTATTTTTAGAATATTTCTGCATCGAGGAACAGAGGACACTTCCTTTTAAAGGTACTGTAGCAGTATCTTTAAAAAGCACTTTTAAGAAAAAGGCGGTACTTTTTTAATATGTGTTCAGCGCAATATCCCCCTGTTGAGAGCCAAATTTATCAGTTACTTGCTGGTGTTTTTAAAACAGTACTTTTTTGTAGATGTGTATGCTAAATTTTGCGTTTGTCTTTGGTACGATTAAGTCTGGTACGCCCAAGTATCTATTTGACAAACTTACTTGGGAAAAAACTAACATTCGCTATAGAGCTTGCAAATCTATTCACCCTTTGTCAATTCCCAGGTTCCGTTCCGCTTTCTTCAGAGGCTGTTTTCCTTACCGTGCCTCGAAATGTTGGAATAATCTTCCGCCCCCGCTACGCGATCTTACATCTCTGGGATGCTTTAAAAAACGACTTCGCTCATCATTGATGGATGTGCAGAGAAACGCTTAGACGAGACAGTTTATGGGGGCGGCCGGTCCATTTGACGTACATTCTCGTGTGCTATTGTATATTTACAGTGACGTTGCCATATAGATAACTAGCTAGTGAAAGCCTTCAATAGTTTTTAAGAAAATTTGCAATAATTTCAGCCATGGATTGTAATCTGGTCCCTGGCAGAATATCAGTGTTGTGGTCCGCACCACAACTGTATACTGAGTCAGGGTTCTTTTTCCTCTTCTTACTTGTTTATATATTTGTTTGTTTGTAATTATTATTTGTTCATATATGTATATTGTGTTTATTAGAGGAATAAAAGATGTTTTCTTTCTTTCTAATGATCGGTTAAGCGGTTTAGGCGTGAAAGGTATGTAACAAACAGACAGACAGACAGAGTTACTTTCACAGTTATAATTTTATACAGTATGGATATATAATAAGTATGGATAACGCTGCACTGTAAGCAAAGAATTGCCTATGTTCTATGGAAACATAACAACATAAAATAAAATTCTATGGAACATAATTTAATATAAATTTTTGTTTTGTTTTTGCATTTAAAGTACAACAGTGATATGTTTAAATATTTAAATTTGTCACATAACCAATGATTTAATTAATCAGCCACAATACATAAGCAGGATTATCTGTTATGACTTAGACCACAACCATCCGAGGCCTCGGGAGCCACTGACAAATGAACTACACCGCGTTTGTTTATTAACGAGCAACATCGTTTTATGCTCTCCCAACTAAACATTATGCTATAACCCTTTCAGTGTATCATAAGTTATTATGAAATGCTATCATGTCATAGACAATTTAATGACAGGTTTTCGTCACTTTAAACTAATATCAAAACTTTTATCCTACTGGAAAGCAATACCGGAATAAAATGTATTATCTGTCTTAATCCATACTAATATTATAAATGTGAAAATAAATCTGTCTGTCTGTCTGTTACCCTTTCACGCCTAAACCGCTGAACCGGTCATCATGAAATTTTGCATACACGTTGTCAGGGATGCAGGAAAGGACATAGGGTACCTTCCATCCAGATAAAAATACTGTTCCCAGAGGGATCATCTAACGCCTGGCAAAGTTATAACTGTAATAAAGATGTTAGGCGTAATGTTCATATATTTAGTCAGGCGGGCACACCAGCCTTTAGAATAAATCCGTTCAGCATTCGCGCAATCGAATAAAAAATACTCAAATATTAGCTAATTTTACATTTTAGACCAGGAATTGCCCGTGGCTGCGCTTAAGGCGACACCAGCCCCTAATGATAAAAAAAATCTACTTATTTGTAACCGTTTTCCTTTTATATTATCATAATAATTATAATTTAAAAAATACTCAAATCATCTGCAGGATATATGAAAGGGGATCATCATAATTATTTTTTAAATTATATTTAATTATATATACCTATAAAAAAATTACTAATTTGCGGTCTAATATCGATGTTGTAACCGTGCGATTTGCTTAATAATCAATATTATAAATAGCCAATTCTTAAGATAAATTTTAAGATCCACTATCTGAAGTCTCATCAAAAGAAAAATTTGAATTATACTTTATTTAATTTTTAAAAAGATATTTCCGAGATTGGCAAGTAGCGACTCCCCCTCAGCAATCCCGTCAATTCAGTACGAGTTTTGCGGCTGGAGTCGCCTTAATATAATGTTGGTAAATTTTTGGAAGTGGAGATATATAGAATAAAGAGATATATGGCGAGAATAGAAAAGTGCATTACTTTTTACCTTTTCACTCAGGCAAATCCGTACACGTAGGCTAGTAATGAAATGGATATAAAAAAGTATTTGTCGTCACTCAAAGAGGCAATCTCTCTTATCAAACAATCACAGCCTATTTACAGTGAGTCTTTGGAGGCTTTCTTATCTAGCGGCCGAGTTACAAGGAAACTTTGGAGCCACTTGAAATATGATTGAAACGCCGCCGGTGACTTGAGATTTGTACAAGAATTGTCTCCATGAAAATATATTTAATGCTTCATATAAATCTTCGTCACTCGATCTTAAATATGGTGACAGAGCGAAGAATTTTATGACAATATTTGTCTTGATCCTGAAGCGATTTTGGATATACTTCGATGATTCTATTAAAATTTTTTTTATATTTATATAAAAAAAAAATTATATTTATATTTATATAAATTTTTTATATATTTATATAAAATTTGTTTTCAGTTATTTGTATACAGGCATTCATTAGTATAGAGGATATTTTCTAAAATATTAGATACTGTGTTGTATTATTTTTTATTTACTTATCTATATAAACTATACCTAACAAGTATAGGTTGTCAAACAGAGATTATAAGTAAATGAATCGACCAACAAGCGGACAAGAAACCTCAATATTTGTAAAAAAAATTATCCGAGTTGGTCCAGCCGTTCACGACTTTTGCGCTTAGCAACACATATAGTAATTCATTTTTATTTGTATGAATTATATTTAAAACTAGCGGCCCGCCCCCGGCTTCGCCCGGCATGCAATTTTTATATACCCTAAAACATTCCTCGTTTTTCCCTCTTTCCATTGGCGAAAACCGAATTAAAATCGGTCTACCCGTTCACGCGTGATGCCGTGACCAGGAGAAATGGGGATTCATTTTTATATATAAGACTAGCGGCCCGCCCTCGGCTTCGCCCGGCGTGCAATTTTTATATACCATAAAACATTCCCCGTTTATCCCTCTTTCCGTTAGCGAAAACCGAATTAAAATCGGTCTACCCGTTCACGCGTGATGCCGTGACCAGGAGAAATGGGGATTCATTTTTATATATAAGACTAGCGGCCCGCCCTCGGCTTCGCCCGGCGTGCAATTTTTATATACCATAAAACATTCCCCGTTTATCCCTCTTTCCGTTAGCGAAAACCGAATTAAAATCGGTCTACCCGTTCACGCGTGATGCCGTGACCAGGAGAAATGGGGATTCATTTTTATATATAAGACTAGCGGCCCGCCCTCGGCTTCGCCCGGCCTGCAATTTTTATATACCATAAAACATTCCCCGTTTATCCCTCTTTCCGTTAGCGAAAACCGAATTAAAATCGGTCTACCCGTTCACGCGTGATGCCGTGACCAGGAGAAATGGGGATTCATTTTTATATATAAGACTAGCGGCCCGCCCTCGGCTTCGCCCGGCGTGCAATTTTTATATACCATAAAACATTCCCCGTTTATCCCTCTTTCCGTTAGCGAAAACCGAATTAAAATCGGTCTACCCGTTCACGCGTGATGCCGTGACCAGGAGAAATGGGGATTCATTTTTATATATAAGTTTAATGATGTATTTTATTCTTTTGATTAATGGTTTACATTTAATGTATAGAGAGCTTTATTCTCGTACATAACAAGCTTCGCTACTGTCATTTGCGGCGCTTAATATTATTGTTTCTTATGGACTAATTATAAATAAAACTTACACTGTTGCCTAAGGACCCCAGCTCCTACTAGAAGAGAATGACTGGGGTCATTATAGTTTTATATAATACTAACGACCCGCCCCCGGCTTCGCCCGGGGTTCAATTTTTATATATATGAACATCCCCCGTTTATCCCTCTTTGCATCAGTGAAAACCGAATTAAAATCGGTCTACCCGTTCACGCGTGATGCCGTGACCAAGGGAAATGGGGATTCATTTTTATATATAGAGATAAGATTTAAACATATATTTTCTATATTTTATACCATACATATATTATGCATTTTTTTTCCTCTCTATTCAAAATTAAATTTTTTTATTTAATACATACAAGTAACCATAACATGGTTCATTATTTTATCATACAATATTAAATACTAACATTTTATGACAATGACAGTTTAATTTATAATTTTGAACCGTTTCTTCTGGTGACAGATAGCACGACTCTGTCTGCGAACCAAAAGAATCGGTTTCCGGTGTACTTATGACCATGGCAAAGCCTCCAAGCTCTAACTTCAAGTCCAGCTACATCTCTAAATCCAGCCTTAACTGGGAGTGAATAGGACATTCAAGAAGGACATGAAGAACTGTTTCCTCTGTAACTCCATCGCATGGGCAAGCCGAATCGTCCGCCAGTGTAAAACCTATGTAAATAAGTTCTAAAACACCCGTGTCCAGTAAACAACAGTGCCTTGAGGTTCGTCGCTAGTCTCATGGTGCGGACGGTTTTATAAGCGTCAGAGACCGCGGGGAAGAAAGCCTTCGTAACTGCAGCGATGTCAGTTCCTGCCAAGCCACAATTGTGGAGTTCCTGATAAGCTGATTTTCTTTGGATAAGTCTGTTGTAGCACGGAGCCTTTCTGCTGCGGAGGGCAGTCTGCTTGGCAAGCTACGCAATGTATATAAGTAGTTTCTGTGCATTGTTCATTATCATCATCATCTTAGCCGTGGGACGTCCACTGCTGGGCAAAGGCCTCTCCCCTAATTGCCCAAAAGGTCGTCTGTCCACCTTGTATGAGACCACGTTTTAGTGCTATGTTTCACACGTTGGTAGAAAACTTTTGTTTTTAAGACACTGAGGAATTTTGGACGAGAAGATGTCTCGGAGCTTCCCGAACGCGCATTGTTTGAAACTTATTGTAATATCGTGGTTCGCACAAGCCAACTTTTATTATAAATGCAAAAATGAGTTTGGTTGTTTATTTTCTACGTTTTCACGCCTTAACTACTTTAGCGATCATCATGAAATTTCCATTCAGTGCCAGGGTTATAGAAAAGACAAAACATGATATACTAATAAGAACTAAGCCTGGCACATAGACGCAAAGTTTCCTGTGTGTGTATTCTATAAGATGTACTTCGGAGAGTGTGCTCGAGAGCTGCATGAGATCACACCGCCTTCTTCTTTTTTCTATCGGACATGCAGACGTGCGACTGGTTACCATCCTCACCTTGTCGAAATCCCTCTAAATGGGACCAAGTGCTTTAAAACATCTTTTATAATGCGCACTGCTAAGGATTGGAACTCCCTACCGGCTTCTGTATTTCCGAGCTCATACAACCCAAATCTTTTCAAGGTTCGAGTGAATAGGCATCTTCTGTGTGAGCTCGCTCCATCGTCGGCCTCATCCTTCTTACGTGGATAGATGCTGGTCAAGAGCAAACCATCTTTTAAAAAAAAGTGATCTAGAACAAAAATACTGTTTTGTTTTCGAGGGTTCAGGACGAAAAAAGTAAGTTCAGCATTTTATCCCAGAAACGTATTACGGATGCTAAAACATATGAATTACAGAATACACTTTGTTTTACATAACGTTTTCATTTTTTTTCTATAATGAACATTCTCTCAGCTTTAACCAGATTTTTTGTTACTAGACCGAAGCGCCCCGGCTTCGCCCGGGAGCATTAATGGGGATTACTACATTAATAATGTGCAGCCTATGTCGTTACGGAATAATGTACCTTTTAAATAGTGACAGAACTTTTCATATGAGTGCAGTACTTCCAGAGATTACCCTCCACATACAAACAATCATACAAATTAATATATTTTATACCGTACGCTGACTTACTGTTGGAACTAAAAGCTCCTCAAGCTGTTTTCTTGGTATAAACGGTCTTTTCAATTAACTAATTTCTCTGTTCAATGTAAGTCTTTCCAGTTTCATCCCTTTCTGACAAAAGCACTGTGAATTAAATACTATGATCAATTGTAGAAACAGGTCTGCTAATAATTCTGGATAGGTTTAAACATTTTGTCACAACTATTTGTCTCTTTCTCTTGACAATGTCAGCTGGAATTGGTCAGAATTGATGAAATTATACATTTCAAAAAGATTTGAAACTAAAAAGAAAAGAAAGAAAGTGAAAGTTCAACTCCCTTGAATGTCAACTAAGAACTACACATTTGTAAGTTTTGAATGATTAAAGGATGATTCATACTACACCGTGCCGCTGCGCCGCCGAGCCGTGCCCGTGTCTTGTCATTTTCAAGTGTGCCGTTATACTATTTTGTACTATTTTGTATTTATTTCTCCGAGGGCTCGATGAAAACATATATGTTACGACATATCGCAATCGGAGCGCGCCGGAGTCGGGAAAGAATATCCACCGAGACCCACCGACATTTGGACGTCGTGCCCCGACCAGGGCGCGGACACGGTTCAGTGGAATATGGTTCATACAAAGGCATATCTTTGCCGGGGCTCGGCTTGGTGTGATATGAATCTTGCTTAACGATCGTTATTTATTCATGTGATAGTAATATCAGTGAGATAATATTATTAAAGTAATTTTCCAACAATATTAAAAGGTCAATACAGTTCCTATTAAATTTATGAACACTAAATGTCTTGCAAAAAATATATTAATATAATATGACAATGAAATGCTTGAAAAACTTTACGACAATTTGTGAGCTGTACAACTCGTCAAAAAGCCTTCGTTGGATGGAATAATTCATGACTGTCCGACTTTGCCCCAAAAATAGCGATCAATCATTCCAAATTAACCTTTCGCTTGACGGTGCAATCCGACCCGTAACAGATTACAAATTGACGTCACGCCTAATGAGTTCTTGGGATGTTAGGGTTAAGGGCCATTTTGACCTGAATTATAATATCGAATGGTAATGGGCTTCGCGTGTACCTTTATAGGTCAGATTAACAGATTTCAAGAAATTAACTTCTTCTATGTCAAGTCGCCTCCTAATAACAGTAAGTTATTAGGAGGAGATAGAGAAATAGGATCTGGCATCTCTTACTCATTCACCGAAACCCGCCTGCTGTTATTTCATGGTAGGGTTACGGCCGCCAAACGGGCCGCCTAATTGATAACTGAGAAAGCAGTGTGCTCGCTACTATATTATGTACTAAAATTGACAGGTAATCCCTATATATAAAATTGAATCCCCATTTCCCTTGGTCACGGCATCACGCGTAAACGGATAGACCGATTTTAATTTGATTTTCACTAATGGAAAGAGGGATAAACGGGGAATGTTTATATATATATAAAAATTGCACCCCGGGCGAAGCCGGGGGCGGGTCGCTAGTATGAAATAAAATTGCTGTCCGGCTCCGCTATCTTCTTCTAAACCACGAGATTTTCAAATTCAAATTCAAACCATTTATTTGATTGTACCAGATCTTACAATATAATAACATCCCAGCATGTACTATCACATTTGGTGTGCAAAAAAGATGTAAGTAAGTCAATCATGACTGCAGTCGATAATAGTTACAAATAAAATAAAAAAAGTAAATCATAAAAGTCAGAGAATTTGAAATTAATTGAGGTAATCATTCACATTATAAAAACATTTATCAAGTAAAAACGCGAACAAAAAATTTCTAAATTTATATAAAGTTAATGGTTTAACATCTTTAGGTAATTTATTATAAAGTTTGAAGGCCTTAGAATAAGCATTTTTGTAACAGAGTCGTAAACGGTTTATTGGTTTAAGCAAATTATTTGTTGGTGACCTTCAAGGGTAGTTTGTTCAATCACGAATAGTGTCATATTCTTCTTAACAAATACACACATTACAAAGACATACACACACACATGGTGTTTAATATAATACTATGTGTCTATGTTAGTTACTCAGACTACAGACTACACAATTTACTCTATGCATCTAATATATGTATATATAGTTCAGTTCAGTTTAATCCATTCGTAACCTTGGCCTCTAATGCCATAATGTATATAACATATTTAGAAGAGTTATATGGGAAACAAAGTCAAAGGCTTTGCTCATATCGAGCAGTATTGACAGTGTGTTTTGATACGGTTTTCACTAATGGATAGAGCGTTTGTGTATAATTTTTTTTTTTTTACTATAGATGGGTTTGCTCTTGACCAGCATCTATCCATATAGGAAGGATGAGGCCGAAGATGGAGCGAGCTCACCCAGAAGATGCCTATTCACTCGAACCTTGAAAAGATTTGGGTTATATGAGCTCGGAAATACAGACGCCGGCAGAGAGTTCCAATCCTTAGCAGTGCGCATCACAAAAGATGTTTTAAAGCGCTTGGTCCGAATTAGAGGGATTTCGACAAGGTGAGGATGGTAACCAGCCGTACGTCTGCATGTCCGATAGAAGAAAGGGGAATGCGGTATGAAGGCGATATGAAGGCGGTGGGAAGGTGGCAATCTTTTTCTGAAAGAAAAAGATTGCCACCGTTCAATCCGGTCGCTAAAAATAAGAAATTACAACCTTCTCTTCCAATAAAATTGTTTCCTTCCAAAAGTTTTGAATTACCTATGTAAAAATAACAAAATATACAAAATGTTTTCCAAAATAAATCTCATTCCTTACTTAAATATTTTAAATAGATCAAAAACAATTTCGTTCAGCAAAATCACATCGTCGGATTCGTAATCAATGAAGAAAAAGTTGTTAGAAGTTCTTAGCCGCGGTTCCCGTCTTAATCTCCCAAACCGCAACTCATAACTTGGGCACCAAGTATTTTAATTATCTTAATCTGCGGACAAAACTCTCTTGACTAGAAGTATTTCCAACTTTGGTTTAGTTTAAAGGAGAATCTATTCTTACGACATTCGCAAAAAATGTTACTCATATACTATCTTTTCCTCGCGGCTTCGCTCGAATAGTTATATATTTTTGGAATTGGTCAGAATTATTACCTCATATAATAAATTCTTTTCAACTCCTTCTTTATCTCTTTTCTTCTTCAAGTTCTTCTTTCTTCCATTAATGTGCCTCTCCACTTATGGAGGTTTAGCTGTGAAGGCTGGGCCATACGGAATAAATGTTCTACCACCAGAGATCCCGATCCATTTCCTAATTTGATTTGAACTGAAAGCCTTAAATATATTAGCTACTGGCTATGCCCAGGTCTTCGCAGGCTCTGTATTTCGTTTTTTGAAAATGCCACAAGAACCTTACATTTTCCAGGATAAAATGTATCCTATATGTTTATCGAGGTAACAAACTATCCGTGTGCCGAATTCCATCCAAATCTGGTCAGCCGTTATTGCGTGATTGAGTAACAAATCTTTTAGATTGCGAGATCTTTTAGCAAGTTTAAAAAGAATAAGGCTCAGTAAACAGTCTTTTTAAACAAACGTTAAAATTAACATGTAATTAATTAATTAAATTCAATTTATTTAAATTAATTAAGTATAATTGACTTCAATTTAATGTTACTTAATTAATTAACATTAAATTAATTACTTAAATGTTAATTTAAATTAATTCAGTTTAATGTGTTTACAGGAGACGTTAGTTACCATGAAGAGGACCGTCAGCCTGTCTACTAACTTTTACATTGAAAAATCGAGTTTACATGTAAATCATTTGACATTTACAGTGTAAATAAATTTTTGAGTATATTTTTGAGTTTAACTGTAACAAAGCATTAAGTAAATTTACAAAACAAACTTTCTCGCTTGAAGTCCTGTATAAAGTATCTAAGGCGATATTCTATTTAAAGCCTTATTCATATTAGATCACAATAAAAATCGGAAGACGGACGTCAGTATCGTACCCTCATCAACTTTACCCTCCTCCATGGATGTGACAGACATTCACAAAACGATGTTTCTGACCAGATGATCATTGCCAAGTGCGAGTTTCTACTAATTGCTAGGTTTTTTTTAAAGTATAATAATAAAATAATAAATAAAAAGCCAATTTATTCCTTCATCAAAGTATTAAAAAAAGAAGTTCTAATAATTAAGTTAACGTTTAAACAGTTTTTTTTCCTTTTATGTACTAATAACATTATTTATTGTGTTGATGTATGAAACTTCTTTTTATTGATTTTGAGTCTAGTTAATTAAACACAAGTGGACTGTATGAAAGTTTATTGTAGACTGCCTGATTATTACAAAATAAAAAATAATAAAATTTAGTATGGATTAGGTTGGGTAGATTGAAAATATTGTAAGTACATTTTTATTAAGTATTGAAATCATCGAAAATACCGCCCACCAAAGGACAATCCTGGCCTTTTATTAATGCAGTTTGCGCCAGCTAAAAAATTAATAAGTGTAATCAATATGCAAAATTTAAATGGAACTGTTTAATCCAATTGAGCAACCCACTCCATACCTTACAACATTACTCTTTTTCACTAAAGTTTTATGAATTTGTATCTATAGGTAATGCACACAATTTTGTAACTGTTCGTTTAGTGACACTATCACCACTCTTCACACTATAGACTCTTGTGACTCCGTCGGCTCCCGGATGTTTATCGGTAATTCGACCAAGTGACCATTTTCCTGGTGGCAGATTGTCCATCTTTAGAAGAACAATTTCTCCTATGGCGAATTCTTTTTCTTTCTTTAGCCATTTAGGTCTCTGTTGCAATCTGGTGAGGTACTCCTGCTGCCATCTTGACCAAAAGTCTTGTAATAGGCGTTGAGTATACTGCCAACGCGATAGGGTGTTAATTTTTGCTTCCTTTAAACTGGGCGACGGAATGGTAATTGGCGCCTCTCCAATTAAAAAATGTCCAGGTGTAAGTGGCGTCAAACTGTCAACATCTGAATCGTCCATCGGGCACAATGGCCGAGAATTTAGGCAAGCTTCGATTTGGCAAATAACTGTGTTCATCTCCTCATACGTCAAATGGGTTGTTAGAACGCGCTTCAGATGAAATTTTGTCGATTTGACGCCTGCCTCCCAGAGTCCACCAAAGTTTGGGCTGTATGCTGGAACGAAATGCCACTGATTGCCCTCTGATGCTAGGGTTTCCACGATTCGGTCATTGAATTCTAGGTTAGCTTCTTTCCATGCGATTGCGAGTTCTTTATTTGCTCCAACAAAGTTTCTTCCTTGATCACTCCATATATGTGTACATCTTCCTCGCCGTGCAACAAATCGCTTGAAAGCTGCTATGAAGGCTTCAGAAGTTAGATCTCCAACGAGTTCTAGGTGTATTGCTTTAGTTGACATACACACGAATAGCGCTATGTAAGCTTTGTTTGTTTTTGCTCCTCTGCCTTTAGACATAAGTACTTGGAAAGGTCCGGCAAAGTCTACGCCACTGTGTAGAAACGCTCTCGCCGGAGTTACTCGTTGCTTTGGTAGGTCTCCCATAATCTGTGCTCTCGAAATTGCCCTTTGTTTAGCGCATATTAAGCACTTGTGGATGCAGTTCTTGACTAATAGTTTGCCTCTCAACACCCAATACTTAGACCGTATGAAATTCATCATAAGCTGTACGCCACCGTGCAACGTCTTTTTATGTGCGTCAGCTAAAATTAAGGGTATGAGCTTATTTTTATGACCTAAAATTATAGGATGTTTAGTGTTTTCATCTAGGTTAGCATGTCGTAATCTTCCGCCCACCCTGAGAATACCTTGGTCGTCCAAGTAGGGATTTAAGCTCTTCAAGTTGCTATTCTTCTGGATTGGTTTATCTTTCATTAAAAGTTTTATTTCTTCTGTATGTTCTTCTTTTTGAATTAATTTAATACAAACATCAAGTGAATTTTCTAGTTCTTGCGTTGTTATAGGACCGATTTTGAGATTTCTTTTGTAGTTTAAAATTCTTTTACATCTTGTAATTGTTGCTAGAAGTTGACTTAGCGAATCAAAATCGTCGAATCGTATAGAACTGCTTTCTTCTATGTTTTCTTGTATGTTTAGAGAAACTTGAACATTTTCCTTTGCTTCTAAGTTAGTAGGTAAAACGTTTGGTCTGGTAAACTGTATGTTCTCTGTGGACAGCCATTCTGGCCCTTCCCACCATAGGTTGCAGTTGGATAGCTCAGTAAGGAACATGCCTCTTGAAGCAATATCAGCAGGGTTGTCTTGTGAGCTGACATGATGCCACTGACTATTGCTGACATTTTCAAGGATTTCGACAACTCTGTTAGCAACAAATTGCTTCCATCTGTTTGGTAAACCGAAGAGCCATGACAGAACTATTGATGAGTCTGTCCATGCATATATCTGTGAAGCAGGTATCCTCATTGCGGTGCTGACATGCCTCAACAGCTTGGCCAATAGTACCGCTCCGCAGAGTTCTAATCGTGGTAGGGTTATTGTCTTTAATGGAGCCACCCTTGTTCTAGATGCGACGAGTTTTGTTGTTATAGAACCATCGGATGTGACCACTCGGCAGTATATTACTGCAGCATAAGCACGTAGGGAGGCGTCACTGAAGCCATGAAGTTGTATGCTTTGCTTGTTAGCGTTGAATGTGTTAAGCCATCGATCTATTCGTATGTGGTTATTGTTTTCGAAGTCAGTTCTAAGATTTAACCATTCTTCTTCTAATGTGGGACTGAGTTTGTCATCCCAATTTACGCCATCTAGCCACAACTTTTGTATCAATATCTTCGCCATAACAATTGAAGGTGCGATCCATCCAAGAGGATCGTAAAGCTTCTTTATGTCGGACAAAATTGTCCTTTTAGTTATCATGGATTGTTTAGATAGGCTTACGTCATATTGGAACTGATCAGTGTTTAAGTTCCATGAAATACCCAGTGTCTTTATAATGCCGTTCATATTAGGACCCACGTTTGCTTTAGACGACCTCTCACCTGGATCAATAGATTGCATGAACTCCGGGCTATTGGAAGACCATTTCCGTAGTTCGAATCCACCATTTCTTAGTAGATCCTTCAATTGACGACTAATGTGTATGGCATCTTCCACGGTATCGCAGCCTGACAGAAGATCGTCAACGTAAAAGTCTTCTTTGAGAATTGTAGCTGCTGTGGGATATTTTTTATGTTCATCTTCTGCAAGTTGCATAAGGGTTTTTACAGCCAAGTAAGGAGCTGATGTAGTGCCAAATGTGACCGTGAGAAGCCTAAAATCTTTGATATCTTCTGTGATGTCTCTTCTCCACAGGATCCGTTGAAAGTATTTGTCTTCTCTGGTTACTAGTATCATTCTGTACATTTTTTGTATATCCGAAGCAAAGCAAACAGAGTGCATTCTCCATCGCATTATTATGTTACGAAGATCTTCTTGCAGGACTGGTCCCATTAGGAGTTCGTTGTTTAGAGAAATGCCATTTGAACCTTTGCAGGATGCGTCAAATACGACTCGTGTCTTCGTAGTCTCCTTATCTTCGCGCAAGACGGCGTGGTGTGGCAAGTACACAGACTTCTTTGTATAAATCTCTTCTGGAGGTACTTCTTCCATGTGTTTTGAGTTTAGGTAGTCCTCCATAACTTCTGTATATTCCTTTTTTAACTGCGGCATTCTTTGAAATCTTCTTTCCAACTGTAAAAGTCTGTTTAAAGCTATTTGTCGTGTGTCACCTTCAGCTGCTTTTGGATTTTCCGTCTTAAATGGTAATTTGACTACATATCTTCCGTCTTCTTGCCTGGTGTAACTTTGCTTGTAGATGTCTTCACATAGTTGTTCTTCCTTTGTAAGTTTTCTCTTGATATCTGTGTCTATTTCCCAGATTGTTTTTAACAAGTCTTCCATGTCTATTGAGTGATGCATAACATGGAAAATATTATCGTGGTTGCTTGTGTTTATGTCTCCGAATAAAATCCATCCCAGGTTGGTTCTCTGTGCATGTGATGTACCTGGTGGACCAATAATGAGACCTTGTTGTAGTATTTGTCCATATTCTCTGATACCTAGAAGCAAATCTGGTGATCCTGGCATGTAATAGGTTGGGTCGGCTAAGTGGAGTCCGTCCAAGTGTTGCCAATTTTCGACTGTAATATTGTTCTTAGGTATTTTGGTAGTCAGTTGCTTGGGCATCACATAGGCTTGCAGGTCTAGACTAAAATTGGAATCCCAATGTGATAATATTTGTAGCTGAACTACTTGCTTGATACTGGTTCTGTTGCATCCTGCTCCAATTACGCTTCCTTTTACTGGTTGTCTTCTAAGTCTTAGTAATTGAGCTGCTTTCTCGCTTATCAATGACACCTCAGATCCAGGATCTATGAGGGTTCTTAATACCGTAGTATGGCCTTGAGTACTTTTTACTGTAACCATTGCCGTTCCAAGTAGTGCGGTCCCCTGTCTAGAAAGCCTCTCCGAAGCTGTCATAGTAGTTACTTCTATGTCTTCATTTTCTGCGCTGGACTGAGTGGATGCTATTGATTGTATATTGCTTGAAGTGTTGCTTGCTTGATGACCAATAGAATCTTCGTATTTAGGTATATGCAGAAGAGAATGATGACGCTTGGAACAGATTTGACACGACACTGGCACCCGGCACTTTATTACAGAATGTCCAGAAGCTAGGCAATTGAAACACAAGTTGTTTTTCTTGACATATTGACCTCTCGCTGTAGGTTGTAACTTTGTAAACTCTTTGCAATGACATAACTTGTGACTGGTTTTGCAAAACGGGCATGGTCTATCTGATGTTGGAACACTTGCGACATGAAACGAGCGTTCTTTGATTATTCGTTCTCGTGTAGATGATGGTGGAGCAATCAATTCGAGAGTACGGAATTTCGATTCTAAAAATTGTTTTAAATCTTTCCAAGTGGGTAGATTGTCTGTACTTTCTTGGTATGCATACTCTTCCCAGTTTTTATGTGATTCTGAATCCAATTTTTGTACAACTAGAAATATGATGATAGGGTCCCAAGAATCTGTAGGTATTTCTAAGTTTTGTAGACTATTTAGACACTCTGTTGTTGTGTCTAACAGAATTTTAATTTGACTGGCAGACTGAGCAATGCATTTCTTTTGTGTGAATAATCTTTTTAACAAAGAGTGTATTATTAAACGTTTATTTCCATATCGCTGTTTCAGTGTGTCCCATGCTTGTTGATAATTGCTATCTGTGATTTGTATATGTTTTAATAAATGTTCCGCTTCGCCGCTAACACTTGTTTTCAAATAATGCAACTTCTGTACATTGCTAATAGACACATTGTTGTGCACCAGTGAGATAAACAGATCTTGAAACGTAGGCCATTCTTCATAATTTCCGTTGAAAACTGGTAATTGAATCCGTGGTAACCTCACAAGAGGGTTGTTTACATTAACAGTTGTGTTCATTGATGCATCTGGATCACTTTGGTCTGATTGAATTGCTGGGCTTAACATGTCTTTGAGGTCTGCTTGCATACATAAATATAATTCTTCATAAATGTACAATTCCTCGTTGACAAAATATGGGCACACTGCTTTCCTTTCGCGTGGAATACATTTTATCAACTCTTGATGTGTGTTATTGAATGTGCTCCAGTATTCATTCAAACAGTTAAGTCGGCTTTCCACATATGATTTTGTTAGTCGTTGTTTAGAACACTTCTTGATGTTAATTTGAGTTTTCTTTAAAAGATTACCAGTCTCCTCCAACAGATTTAACAATTCATCTATGTTCGACATATTGCGTTTCACTTTCGACTAAATTGTATGTATATATTGTAATTATGCACTATCACTGGTTATTTGGCTCGATTGCGACCATTTATGTTGATGTATGAAACTTCTTTTTATTGATTTTGAGTCTAGTTAAGTTAGTTAGTTAGTTAGTTAGTTAGTTAGTAAACACAAGTGGACTGTATGAAAGTTTATTGTAGACTGCCTGATTATTACAAAATAAAAAATAATAAAATTTAGTATGGATTAGGTTGGGTAGATTGAAAATATTGTAAGTACATTTTTATTAAGTATTGAAATCATCGAACATATTGGTATTTAAAGTTGGTAATGGTACAGACACAGTTTTACTTGGTACAGGCCTCCTTCCCAGTTCCTGCCATTTTTCTCTCTGCTTGTTTGCTAATTTTTTTAACATTTATTATCTCATCGGATCATCGCGTTTTAGGCCTACCTTTTTTAATGTTAAGATCGGCAGACAGGCTGACGGTCCACTTGATGGTAGGTGGCTACCGTCGCCTATAATACAAAAAATGCCAAAGCTGCTGCAAGTGTGCTGCTGACTACAATAGGATTAAGGATAAGGGATTGGGAAGGGATAGGGAAATGGCTACCTAGGATTTGAAACAGCATCTTACGTATAATCAACGTCATGGGTGTTGAAAATACGCTGTCAACATTGAAAGGATAGGGACGGAATAGAGGAAATGGTTATGGCGATAGATTTACAAACCGAAACACAAAAGCACAAGAGCGGTTATATTATTTTCTGCATTTTCTGGTATTCTGAATTTTGTAAAGGTATTCTGGTATTGTAGTGATCTGGTGGTTACTTTCATCAGACAGGCTGCGAAATTTAAGACAGCGAAACGATCTTAGTGAGAGCAAGTTAAAATCGAAAACCGTTAAAAATTTTGGTTAAACAGCACGTGTGCTATTATGGTGAATGAGTAAGGGAACGTTGGAAAACCCGAGTATTTTCGGACAATCAGCTGCTCCCAAGTCACTGACAATAATTAATTAGGAAAAAAATGTAATTTCCTTAGCACATACAATGAATGGTCTTCAACTCTAATTTCATCTTCGGTTCACCATCTAGCAGTTATTATTTTTTGCATTAATATGATAAAATACAGAGGGCCCCTCTGTTTTTTAGTGCCCTCTAATCCGAACCCCTGTTAATCCGAATGACGTTTTCTGCTCCCGCAAGCCGCAGTCTCACAGAATCTCGCAGTGCCACACAGTGCTGTGTCATTCGTTTTAAGTGCTACATGTATCAATCGTCAATCAAGTTGAAAAAATACTAATTGAGAGATAAAGGAAGGATTATATCATTAAAAAACATTCGTCAAAGTACTTCTTCATACGTAACGTAACGTACCTACGTAATAAACTTAATTATGTACTTCTAATTGTGAGGCCATAAATTGTATGTGTTCGGATTATCGTGGTACTAAAGCATGTCCAAATATGTATTTACAAATGTTGTACTTCACTATTGTATAATACCCATGTAACAAACTTGATGTAAAAAATGTAATTCTTGATTGGCTGAAGAATAAAACATACGAAGAAACCGAAAACCTATTGACGACAACAATATAAGACTATAAGACTATATGCCCTTGCTTTAATTTGTTAATTGTGTATCTGCTATTGATTTCCTGGTACATTTGGTATTTTATTTCGACACTAGTTTGATTCTAATTGCAGGCAATTTTAATTTTAATTAATGTTTAATAGTTTATAAGATTTTGTTTAATCATATTTTCTTTTAAAAGATTTTAAAAGATATTTTCTTTTTACAGAAGACCACCGTGAAATAACAGCATATACGTGCTGTTGTGTTTCGGTGAGTGAGTAAGGGATGCCAGAGCCCATTTCCTTATCCCCTCCTAATCCCTTATCCTTAATCCTACTGTAGTCGGCAGCGCACTTGCAGCACCTGTAGCGTTGCTTGTGTTATAGGCGACGGTAGCCACCTACCATCAAGTGGACCGTCAGCCTGTCTGTCGACATAACATAAAAAAAAAAAAAAAATTTAGTAAGTTTATGTTTTTTTTGTTTTCTATTTAAGCTAACAAACAATAATATAAAGTGTAATGTGTACTATAAGGAATTAAAAATGTAAATAAAAATAATAGAAAAATATTTAAAAAACTAATCTTAAGTTCGAACATATAGTAGTCTAACCATGAGGACTGAACAACTGTGTGGAAATTGTAACGTGCGAGTGGATCTAAAACTTTGAACACTAAAATTTTAAATTACCTACTAAATTTTGTTTGTTTTATTGAAGTGTGATTAAGTAACCATAATATTCAAATATTAAATAATTATGCCATCGGAAGTGGCTTACATTTAAAATACAGGCTCGGCCTAGTTTAGATGTAAGAATAGTTTTTGTAATAATAAGATTTATAATTTGTGATCTTAGACTTAGTATTGCGCACTGTCATTTGCTGGAACAAATAAATATTTATTATTATTATTATTATTGTGGCACGTAAAATATGTTGTTAGTTATAAACGTATTTATGTTTAGTAATTCCAATTTATAAAGGGGAAGATGAAATAATTAATGAAAAAATTCATGTTCACTATTGCAAACTTTTATTGTCGGTCAATATACAACTTCAGCATGCATAGTTTTGGGTCTTATCTATAAATACATATAATATAAACGTAAACGAGCCGTGCCCGTACATGAAATATTAAAAAAAACAACAATTATATTACCCTTAAAAAAATAGTTTTTAGAATTTTTGTCTGTGCGCTTGTGCAGGCTAATCTCAGAAACGGCTTAAACAATTTGAATACGATTATCACTTGTGTATTGTAGCAGGTTTCCCGTAACATTTAGTGTTTGTTTGATTTCAATCGGGTTGCAAACAAAAAAGTTACGCGCTATACCGAATGCCACGCGTACGAAGTTTTAAGGCAAGAAAGTTTCTGGACAAGGAAATGTCTCGGAGCTTCCTGAACGTTTCTCGTCCGAGGTGAGTTCGATGATTGACCTCCTTCTCAAAGTTGGATCTATCTAATTGGACTGTTTGTAACTTGTAGGTAGAAATTTTAGGTTGCTGAAGAAATTTTGGGACTCCTGTTTAAAAAAACGCGACACGTAGTTTTGACAGTCCTCTCTTGATGTTAACCAGACACTGCCTAAAAAATTCTGAAGAAACCGAAGCAGGTGGAAATCTGAAGTTGCAAGGTCAGGGTTATGTGGCGGATGCATTAACACCTCCCAGCCAAACTCTCTTAATTTTTGCTAAGTGGCTAAATATGTGTGTGGTCTAACGTTTTCGTGATGAATTGCCACATCCTTTCTGTTGATCAATTACGGCCGCTTTCTCTCAACTTCTTCCTTTAATCTCATCAGTTGTTGGCAGTAGAGATCCGAATGGATGGTTCTGATCGGCGGTAAAAGCTCATAATGAACAATGCCCTTCCAATCCCACCATACACACAGCATCACCTTATTGCGAATTAACCCGGGTTTTGGCAGTCTGTGAAGCCTGACCGACCTTTGACCACGACCTTTTTCGCACGTTCTTGTTATACGTTCGGTTTCATTACGTCTCTATGTGAGTATCGCAATGAGTACACGACTCATAAGGTTTCTTTCAGTGTGCTCTTTTTTTAAATTAAAACTATTTTGTGGTCAATTACCAGTTCTTTAGCATGTCATTCAGCATTCAGCAGCAGTCAAAACCGATATCAAAATTCTCGGATTGAAAACGCTTAAACCAACTTTGTGCTATTTAATTTGTTTCTTTTTTTGAAATGTAACCTTTTTAATGTCATCAAAACCAGCCAGATACAAATAGTACAGCCAAAGAGATTTTATTACAAGGTTATGCATACTATATGCGAAAAGACTTTTTCCCTAACCTAATAAATAGAAAATTACTAATAAAAAGAAATTTAATTGTAAATTACAAAATGAATTATTTGAATTTCAAAATGTAATTTATTTATACTTCTAGCTTCTAGCTGAAATAATGAATGAACCTCGTCGTATTATATTATATAGGTAACTTAAATGTAACATATCAGAATATTTTATGCCGTTTTGCGTATTCCAATCAGTTTTGTATGAATAAATAAATCGAAATGGTTGCCCGTTGCGATGCCTTCCAATCGGAGGGATTGACGCGTACAAATGCAAATGAATAATCAAAATATGGACGGATAAAGCGATACAAAATTTTATGAAAAAGCACAATTGTACTAACAAAATATTAAATTATATTTTCTATCCCGCCAAATTAGCAGAAAATCTAACGTACATTATCTGTAGTCAGATTCATCCAATGAGCGAAGTGACGATAAATACAATAATATTCTGCATAAAAATGTTTAAACTCATGACAGAAGTAAACAGAATATAAGAAATTTTATGTGTTTTTTTTTGTTTTGTTTTCAATATATTGTTAGCCTAACTAGGAGCCACCGCAACAACGCCATTAGGATAAGGAGGCGATAGGGGAATGGGTTCTGGCATATCTTACTCGCACACCGAAACGTAGCAGTAGCACACGTGCTGTTGTTTCAAGGCGGTCTGCTGTAAGAAAGTGAAAAATTACCTCCAGACCTCGACTTGGCTCCAATTTTCCGATGTGCATCCGTACCTGTGGCCAATGATCTTGAGCTTCTTGGCATGAGGTTGTGCTCAAACCTCAACTTCGGTACATCTATCGAGTCCAAAGCCCAAACAGCGGCCAAAAAGTTGGGCATCATAAATAGAGTGAAGCGATGCTTCACACCTGGACAGTTCCTCTCTTTATACAAGGCACAAGTCCGATCTTGCATGGAGTATTGCTGTCACCTTTGGGATGGCTCAGCAAAATACCAACTTGCTGCAAGCTAATAAGAACTAAGCTGCAGAGCCTGGCACATAGACGCAAAGTTGCCTGTCTGTGTGTATTCTATAAGATGTACTTCGGAGAGTGTGCTCGAGAGCTGCATGAGATCATACCGCCTTCCCCTTTCTTCTATCGGACATGCAGACGTACGGCTGGATACCATCCTCACCTTGTCGAAATCCCTCTAATTCGGACCAAGCGCTTTAAAACATCTTTTGTGATGCACACTGCTAAGGATTGGAACCTCAAATAACCCAAATCTTTTCAAGGTTCGAGTGAATAGGCATCTTCTGGGTGAGCTCGCTCCATCGTCGGCCTCATCCTTCCTACATGGATAGATGCTGGTCAAGAGCAAACCCATCTTTAATAATAAAAAAAAAAAATATTCAAAATTAATCCTATATGTAACAACCCTGTATGTAATAAAATGTAGTTATTATTAATAATTATTAATCCTGTAGTGATATAATATTTAATCCTATAGTGTAATTACATTTCGAGATTAGTTTCGACAACAAAACCGCAATATTTCTGCCTCGTCTCCGACCGCTTGTCAAGACAACTAGTTAAATTGAAAGTTTGTTTCGATTCAACTGCTTAAAAGGTATTTGTCTGACGAAATCACCCGATAACACTTTACAAAGACGCTTGATAAGGGTTTACAACTTTGCCAACGCTTATCTTAGCGATTATTTTTCCTTCTCGTTTGATCTTCAATTTACCTAGTTCCATTTATTTACCTTCACGAGTTTGTGTTTCATTAATGTTTATTTATTCTACGTTTTCTTCGTATTCGTTTTGATGTGCTAGTTGCTAACATAGCATTTGTCTAATAACGTCTGAGTCATATGAAGACCCGACGCTGACCAATTAGACGTCAGCGCCAGTTCATCATATCGTTTCTGACTGTACAACTCAATAAATAGCCTTTAAAATTATGCATGGGACATTTTGGGAATAGCAAACTAAATATTTATTGAAAGTTGCAAAATGTCCTCAATTATAATTAATTATAATTATTATAACAGTAAAAATATTTATTTTTGTAATTCCCAAAATGTCCCAAATTGGACATTTCTTGTGGGACATTTTGGGAATAGACCATTTCAATTAGGATCCACCCCCAAAACAAAAGAATATTCAATTCGAGTTAAGGTCCTCTCTTCATCTACAATAACGTGAGTCGTCAGACAGATACAATGATTTATAATTATAATTTCATTTAATTTTCTCTCTTAATTCTTTAGTATATATTTTAGTTTAAAGCGTTTTATATCTATTGTAAGGTTTTATTGTTTTTGGGATAAAAAGTAATTTATAAGTAGCTACATTTACCATTCTGGTGACGTCAGAGTTAACGCCGGGGAGGTGATATTATGGCGTCATGGGCATTCTCGGTCGGTCAGCGGTGTGGCGGTATTGAAAGGTTGTATTGTGCAGTCAGTAAGTCGAAAGTGTAATTGTTACGATAATGTAAGTGATAGACAAATAAATACACCTTTGTAAAGAGTAAAAGGTGTTGGTTATTTCTCCTGCGCGTTTCTGCGCTATAGTATTTGATTTAAATTTCTATGTACCTACGCATCTAATGTTCATTGTGAGTGTTGTACCTATAATTGGGCCCTTATACCAGCTGTCATAATTTGTCAATGATATGTTGTATAATCTAAGTATATGTGCTTTTGGCGTCTCTAAAATAAAATAAAATAACATTGAATTTAAAGAAAAATATTATGAGTAAATATTAATAATGTATTTTTAATATTATTACGATTATTAGCGATATCTACATGAAACTAAATGACACTTATCCGAACGGTAACAATGTAATAATTATTATTTGTTAATATTTCTTACAATATTTTCTTAGCTTAAATTTAATAATGAATATGGTAAAAGAACATGAAAATACTTAATTAATCTAATTAAGAAACTGCCTTTAGAAATAATAAATGAAGTCACACAAAAAATATTAAAAAGATACTTAAAATACATTTTGTAAATAATAACACAAATTTGATGCAATCTATTAATTATTTATATTTACATGACTTATTGTTTACAATTCATGTTTAAATATAACTTAAGTACGTACGATAAGTCATTTTCTAGACAACCCTTTCAAGGGTTTAAGACATTATTCACCATCTTATTGTAATGTAACCGTTTGTATATAAATATACAAATAAATAAATAAAAAAAATTAATTAATTTTAAATTTAATAATTTTAATTAACACTTTAAGCGTGGAAAGTTACTCATGTTCACCATTTGCCTACTTTTTTTTTTTTTAAGTAAAAAGGTAAACAAATTGGGCGTCAAACTTTCAAAGCATTCTATCACCCTAGCAGCATCATACAAAAAGATATTGTAGTAAGCTAGTCAGGAAACTATGAACCTTGTTTTTAATTATTGTAACTTGAGTAAATTACATTTAAATTTTTTATTTAATAACAAAAAGTTAATTAAGTAAAAAAAAATTTTTCCTAATAGTTTTTAAAATATATAATAGTAATTTGAATGTATAGGTACATTGTAAAACGCGATTAGACCAGACTATATGATCTATCAATATCTATTGCTGTATAAGAACAAAAATACATTGGCCAAATATTTTATTATTATTTGAAAATTATTTTTCTTTTACTACTCGATTTTACATTTTCAGCAAAATATGTCTGATCCAATGAAACATTTACTGTACACCTAATGACCTTCACTGTTGATTGTCATGCTTAGCATAATTACAATATTATATTTTATTTTTTATTTATTTATTTAATATACATGAAATAATTAATTAATATTTTCATTGTCCCATAAAACTGGAAAGCAGTTTGTCTATGGGATCAAGTTATGATATCAAACTTTATCAAAAATAAAATAAAACTGAACTGAACTGAATTGTAAAACAAATGAAACCTAAATTAAAAACCTAAACCTAAATTTCATTAATTAAATTAATGAATGTGGATAATATTTCATTAATTTGACAATGTTTTCTATGACAACATCTCATTTAATGTCTCATAACATATTTATCTCTTCAAAGATCTTGGAATAAATTCCACGTCCACATTAATAGGACGCACCTGTAACTGTTGCTTGGTATATTTTATTCCATTAATATCTACTTTAGTTTTTACGTTAAAATTTCTAAGAATGTAGACAAGTCCTGTTTTCGCTTGAAGCCTGGCGTATCTCAAACCAATGCAAATCCTACCTCCTTTGCCAAACGGTAAGTATGTATTAATATTTCCACCTTTTGTGTCACTAGAAAATCTCTCTGGATCGAAAACTTCAGGATTGGTAAAATATTTTGGATCGTGATGGTACTCAAATGTAGGGAAAAAAATTTGCGTTCCTTTACTCACTTTAATATTACCAACAGGAAGCACCGTATCCTTAACGCATTTCCTGGTTAGGTATCCAATTGGAGGATACATTCTTAAACCCTCACTTAAAACCTTTTCTAAATATTCCATTTCATAAACTGCGTCATAAGTTAAATTTCCGTTACACTTTTCAAAAGTACTATCGATTTCTTCTTGAACTTTACGTTGAATTTCGGGATTGTTTCCCATCGCTATTAAAGAGGAGAACATAGCGGTTGCTGTGGGTTCTACGCCGGCAATGAAAAAGAAGAACGCTTGAGCAGCCAAAAGCTCATCGGTGGGTTCCATTTGAAGTCCTGTATCTGAGTCAATCATTTTTCCATTTTTCTGTAAATTGACACATAAATCTACAAAGTCATGTTTCTTTACATTATCCTGCTGTCTTTGCTTTATCACTTGTTTAATGGCCTTAATGAAAAACTTTTCGCTCACTGGAAATACTGTTAGTCCGAAGACTTTAGTGATCGTCGGAATTAAATTATTAATCACAAATTTGATGTTGGTCCAAGTTGAAGGTCTAACTGCAGCTCTAGCGATATCGAGGAATGGCGATTCAAAAGTCGATTCAGTACCAATGCCGAAAACGGCGGCGGCTATAGCAGCACAGCAAAACTCGTTTAATGAATCATATGCATTTTTTTTCTGTTTTTCTGGATATTTGTTTAAAAAATCTATGAAATCTTGTGCACTTTTATCCACAATGTAGAACATGTTTTTTAATTTTGCAGCCGTGAAAAGTGGTGTCATATTTTGTCTCACCAGTTTCCATTTGGCGCCAGATGATAACAGGATAATTTGACCCAACTTATCATCATCGTTGACCGAAAATCCTCGATGATTAAATGAATGGAAATCTGTTTGCGTAATATACTGAACGTTAGTAGGATCTATAACATAGAGGGCCGGCGTGAACATGTTCCCAACACCTACTGCTGTTTCTTTAGGAAACTTTTTGTAAATGTCCACAAAATGTTCAAACATTGCTTTGTCTTGTGTTACAAAATTCCAAAGGGGTCCCAAGAACTTATGTTCCTGGTAAAATGTAACACCACGTTTCTTCCAATAATATTCATAGTAAACACCAGTGAGGTAAATCAAAGCGAAAATAAAAACTATACTTGAAATTAGCACTAAAAATATCATTTCGTTAATTCTCACTAATTTCCACGAACAGAATGTTACAAAACTAATTAATTATAAGCGTTATATATAAGCGATTATGTTTTGTCTTATCTCATTCTGATTTCAGGGTTACACTGCCAGTATTTTAATTTAATATTCATCTTATTACTGTTCTCAAGACAGATTTTTTCTTACTGTATTATTTGTTATAATGTTAATATTTTAATTAGTGCAATGTTAGTGAATTACAAAATATTTAATTAATTATGTAAACTTTGTGGCGATATTTGTTACACAATGAAATGAAAATAGTTTAATGGACATAGCTGATGCTCGACATACAAGTATTTTGATTGCAGTAACATAATATAATTATTTATTTTTAAAACAAAATAAAATTATTATTCTCGGTTCTAGTTCCGCGGTATTGTACTAATCAGCGATGATATCTAGTTACTAATATAATAAAGTATGTAATAACGAGTAAAGCTAAAAAATTGTTAAATTAAAAATAATAATTGATTTAGGTATATATTATTTGCACACACATTCTGGTAATTTTTTCGTCTTGCGTTTTGCGATCGCGCTACTCACCATACTACTACATGTTACGGTATGTTCCCATTCGCCACCACCATGTTCGCCACCAGTGGTGGGAAATGGGATTATTTCTCCCAGTCGCCACCACCATTTTCGCCACCAGTGGTGGCAATTGAGATTTCTTTTCCCAGTCGTCACCCACACGTTTGTTTGTTTTTGATGATCAACCAGTTTTATAATATATATCTTATCACTATTTTTACAAAAAAATAATAATAAATATATAAAATATTATACTTACTTATAAAATCAACACAATCAATCACAATCACGTCGGGGTCACCACTCAAAGGTGAAATGTTGATATCCCGTAGATAGTATGTACAAGAATGTCTTTATTCTAAAATTACCCTACTTATATACAATATTTACAGTGGCATACCCATAGGTATTACGTATGCAACGACGTAAGCCTGTTGCTTGAGATAGCAAAATTGCGGTGTGCATTATGATTAATCCGCCCGCACATACTCCGATGACCGATCCAACGCGACAATATAAAATGGGCCCCGTAGGTGTCTTGCCCTTTTGCCCCCTCAATTGTCAAGTGCATCAAGGACTTTGCCTTGAAGTACTACGACAAACTTCCTCGCCACCCCAACCCACTAGTGGTCAGTTCGCTCATTTACACTCCCGATCCTAATAATACTCTTTCTCGTTTCAGAAGAAGACCCCGACACATCCTGTTGGACCAGGATGACCCCATCACTGCAGCAAACGCGGCGTTTGCTGTTGATGACCAGGACATGCAGCTACCCCGACACCGAGAAAGGAGAGGAAGACCGCCGCGCCGCTTCTCACCTCCGATGCGCGACCAGGACACGACGCCTGCGAGGGACCACTTGTACCGGCCACGGCCAACACCGTGGTCGTCGCAAGTGGCCCTACAGGGCTAGCCGGTCCCTCATAGCTTAAGCTTTAGTTCAGTTGTTATTTGCGGGCGCTTCTCGCCCCCCGACGCCCGGTGACGGTTCCAAAGTCCCCTATGGACTAGAACCACACCCATTTCGAGGTGAGTTTTAGTGCGGTAAGAGTCTCACATAACCTCTATGGGCATTTGCATTGCATGCGGCATTTGAACATAAGGTATCTTTTGAAGATTTCTCTCCTCGTGAAAAAAAAAAAAGAAAAAAAAAAAAGAATTGCCCTTTTGCATCGCCGACGCCGAGGAGACAACATCTCGTCGAAGAAGACAACCAACAGCGTCGGACTAAGGAAGCGTTGGCTGTAACGGCTTCTGCTGGCTCCCACTCATCTTCCGTCGTGAATCCAGCGATAGTGGTTAAATAATTATACAAAACTATGCTGATAAACAGCTCTTTTTAGATTTATTCCAATACGTCCGTTAATGGGTTGTTTATATTTCCACACCTTCTCTTCGTACGATAGCTACACATTATACTCTTTTATCGTCTATGTGTAAATAAATAGAATATTTCCGTTATCTAAAAAGTTTTATTACAATTGTGAAATAACTAGAAATACTTATTACCGAATATATCCATGTTACGACGTGTCATTAGTCAAAGAATACCCATCGACATTTGCACGCCGAAACCCAGCTAGCGTAATATGATTCCAAAACAAATATTTTTTTGAATTTTTTTAACAAAATTTTTTTCTTTCCGTTGTCCCATACCAGTATAAAACTCCTGATTTGTCCCTAAAACTTGACTCACTTTTGCTTCTACAAGTTTATTAAAATTTAACACTGTATCATATAAGATTTACGCGCCCTGGCCGCGGCCAGGTGCGAATTGGTAGACATAGCTTATTAAATGCCTAAAAATAGCTTTTAACCAGCGGAAGATTTTTTAAATTGGTTCATTAGTTCGAGAGATTACCCTTCGCATGTAAGAAAACTTGCAATATACTCAGTATATTAGAATATATTTAAATTTATACGGAACCCTAGACTCCAATTTGAGAAGGTTATTAAAATAATCACGCTCTTTTGCTCAATAATCATGACTCGTCGAGTTTTATCGACTTTGATTATTATCAAATAATATGTTTATTATTACTACTTATTTGTTTTTCCCTAGTAAATAATTACTACTATCTCTAGCATTTTCATGGTGATGTGACAAAAACTATAAAGTTTTTGTCACATCACCATGAAAATGCTTTCGCCTCAAAAAATTTTATTTTATATTTTGGGCAGGGGTTTCATCCCTTCGTGGTCGATGTACCTCGATCACGAACAAAGCGTTTCAGTTCCACCTTCCTTGTTCGAACTGCTAAGGAGTGGAACTCATTGCCTGCGTCTGTGTTCCCACAGAACTACAACCTCGGGGTCTTCAAAACTAGGGTAAATGGGCATTTACTAGGTAAGCGTGGTCCACCTTCGGCCACATCTGCACCTCACATCAGGTGAGATAGTGGTCAAGCGCTACCTCGATTTCATAAAAAAAAAAAAAAAAAACATTTAAGACACTGATAAAATTGTTTAAACAAATGACTATGCAAATGTTAGCTTTAGTAAATTTATTCCAATAGTTTCTTGATCTATAATACATATTTATTTTTTGTAGGTAATTTATTTTATACGTTTTTAACATTTTAAGGGGTGAGTGGGCCAGCACAGATAGTTTTAAGATAGACCCACCGCAAAAGTTGGTATCAACGCCTGGGCTACTTCTGGGCTTGATTTAACGCAGTCATCACACACTCTAGTTACAGATAAGGAAGTAGCATCAGTTATCAGTACTGTTTTCCATAGGTACCTACTGCTATTTACAGATATGACAACAGCAACGCTAGTATGCTTTAGTTACGTTCATAGTAGCATATACTATGGCACACTGCTTTGACGAAATACTCGTATCGCTGATATATCAACAATTGGCTTTCGCTCGCAACTTCGACCGCGTTTGTTTAAAAATTACTGAGATGACAATGACGATGATAACTTACTATCATCGTCATTATCATATCAACAGTAGGTCCGGTCAGAAGCAGCCTGGTTCCACCGTCGACCCACTGAGCGTGAGCACTGAGCGTTTTCAAGCACTGAGAAAGTTTGAACGAGAAGATGTCTCGGAGCTTCCTGGACGCTGGCCATGGGATTCCTCGATTGATCTCAGTGAGATAATATGTTTATATACATAATGTAAAATTATACTATATCTGCTGCCGAGAATTAGTAGCTTCCAGTTTTTATGTTTATTAGAGTTTTCACGATAAACACGTTGCGATCTATATATAATAACATAGCAGTTGGGAAAACATTAAATTGCAATTAACTAGTTAAATATAGTTCATTAAAAAATTATTTTATTATAATAAAATAAATATAAAAAACATTTACTGTATAATTTTTTATAGTTAATTTTAACATTTTCATAGCTAAAACATTTATTAGGCTACTTGGTTTGGGAGAGAATAATGTTACGACCTTGGATTGTATTACGAATTTTACGATGCATACATCCTTCTTATTAATTGTGGCATAATATATCCTTATCCCACTTTTTGAACCCATGTCCCCAAGTAACGAAATTCAACAATTGCTCAATAATGATGACTTTTAATTCTTTTGTTATTGTTAGGCACATATTGTTATCTCAAGGAACAAATTGTTTATCTCTAATATACGCTTAGTGACTACGAAAATGTTTGATTTTCTTTCGTCATAAGTTGTTTTGTTTCTAAGTATCACTTTGATCGTTCTAACAATAATATTATATCATTAAAATTTTATACACTAGATGAGCCCGCAACTTTGTACGCGTCGTATACGGTATAGCGTGTAACTTTTTTGTTTGTAAACCGATTGGAATCGAGCAAACACTAAATGTTACGGGAAGATTGTTACAATCCATCAGAGAAAACCGCATTCAAATCGGTTAAGCCGCGTTTCTGAGATTAGCGCGAACAAACGCACAGACAAACGGACAAAAATTCTAAAAACTATTTTTGACCTCGGTAACATAAACACAACGTGTACAAATTCTTTTTGTAAAACATATCTAACACGGACACGGCTCGTTTACGATTTTATTATGTGTATTGATATTGATTGATGATGTACTCTGTTTAGAGGTGGCACGTTCATGCCGCAGCGGCCGCGAAAAGACCTGTTTTCAGAATAAGATTAAAATTAGATTCTTTTTTGAAAACTTCCTTCTCTTTTTATCACTTTTTCCAGTTGACATTATTGTTATTAGAGAAAAACTAAATATCTTTTTCTTCTTATCTTGATTTGTTTATTACTTTTGCAATTGTTTATGTGCGGGTAAAACATTTTAACATTTTTCTAGACATCATTACGAGTCCAATGACCTATCGCATATACTTTCAGGAGCTGTATCAAGAATTAACACCAATTTGAACTTACAATTTTAAACAAGTTATTTTGAATTACGTGTTGGCATTGGCAGCACTGTTTGAGTGTTGGCAACACGGGGTTTTGCGTTGGCAGCATTGTAAAAGTGTGGGCAACACCGGGAGGGACAGACTAAAACGGGCTGTAAAAAAAGCGGTTGCTGGTGATCGTACGTCCACACACTTTATTGAGATCGGCAGACAGGCTGACGTTCCACTTGATGGTAAGCTGCTGCAAGTGCGCTGCCTACTACAGCTGTAGGGTTAAGGATAAGGGATTGGTTGGGAAAATAGGCTTTGGAATCTCTTACTCGCTCAACGAAACACAATAGCAAACGTGTTGTTATTTCACGGTGGTCTTCTGTAAGGGGGTGGTTACTGCCGTCAGACCGGCTGCCCAAATGACTGCGAAAACGCAGTGTGCTTTGCTGCTACTACTTTCCAAATCCAGACCAGAGCCAAATTTAAAAAGTTCATTTTTCAAAGTTGACCTTGCCGGAAATCGAACCCGGGAACCCTAGAACAGTGCGTTGGATGAGTGGTAAGGCAAGCACCCTAACCACTCATCCAACGGGCTAATCAACGGGTTCGGTTATTAGTGTAATGTAAAGAATATAATTATTATCGTTTTGTCATTAAGAAACATTGCTGAGTCAAGTTACGATTAAGTTTGTGCTTGAGGAACTTTTGTAAAGTAAGTCAGTCCCTGATCACAGAAGTTTTATTAAGGTATATAAATACCCCGAAGTAGGAAGTGTTCAATCTACGTGAGTCAAATCTACAGCAATGACAAAAATTGGGTGAAGCCTGAAAACAAGTGACCCATTTTTCACGCAACTAATTGGTGGCAATATGTCATCGGCTGACAATATTTTTATGTAATATTTACATTCATGACACTGTAACCACTCTATTACAGAAGATTAACGTAATAATATAATATGTGTCCTATTGTGTTCCAGTACATTTTATCCTACGAAAGGAGGTAGCCTATTTCCACCACCGTTGGTATTGGTAACCACAAGTACCTATCATGACCATCATCGTGTCTGATAAAATAATGCGAGAATCCTAACACATAGGGTAAAATTATGTACTCACATTATGTTTGTTTAGGGAAACTTTGATGAGATTGCTTTAAAATGTTCCTAATTAAATTAAAATAGTTTACACAAATGACTGTTTAGCTATTAGCGATCTCGATGTCACTATTCAATAGGGAATATGCGTCTAAATCAAAAAAGGCTTAAATTCTGCTTTAGAATTATGTATATGTAAATATTTTTTAATATTATTTCTTTTTCATTGAGCAAATAATTATTAAAAAGTACAAAAAAATTGTGGGAAATTCCAAATACTTGAAATGGTCGGTTCGAATGTGACGTCAAAGTCTATAAAATGTCAACAAGTGTGTAGATGTTTGTGATTTTTAACATTTGATTGTCATTATAGACTGTGACGTCACGATAAGCGCGCCTAAAGGGCGAGTGTTTACAAGTGCACATAGCTGTTAGTTAATTTTAACATTTTTTTTGTTACAATTTTTTTGTTTTTCAGCGTTGAATTTTTTTTACGGTTATGTAACGATATAACCTACAGTATAAAAATATTTTTAAAAAATGTGCATTATTATATTTATGTATTTGAAATGTAACATATGACATTTATATGATTCTTAAAGCATTAAAACAAATGTCATATTAGAACGCAGATTTACGGGGAACAAACATGTTACCTTAATCTTTTCAATAAAAGCGTCCCTTTGCCTTGAGATACCATGATGAGTTTCTTTCTACGATAACGGTTGACCGGAAGGTTGATACTTCGCTCGTGGTAGTATCTGATAAAACATAATTGTATTATGTTGATGTAAATAAAAGTAATAACAAGTGTAGTGTCGGACTGTCATATTTAACTCGTGTCGGATCGTAAAACAACGGTTATGTTTACACGATCCTCGGTAAACAACTGCACGTAATGAAGATTCAACATTGTACGTTTGTTGGTGGTGCAAATTATAAGCGAAGCGGAAAACTTGAGGGTTTATGTGAGTTCATTTTATAATGCTATTTCAGGTATTGAAGTGTTGTTTGAACATTGCTATATAACACTACAGCTCGGTGGCGTAGTGGAAAAGACGCAGCCTATCATGTCGAGAGGTCCGAGATCAATCCCCGATCATGTCATGCAGCAATAGTTTTTTTCTAAAAACTTAAGTGCATTTTACTGATTGCTCTCAAACTGCGAAGGAAAGCATCGTGAGGAAACCTGCATACGCCAAAGAAGAAATTCTAAGGCGCATGTGAAGACCACAAACCTGCACTGGGCCATCGTGGTGGACCTTATAGCCCCTACGCCCTTGTCGAGAGGATAGACCTGTGCCCCTGAAGTGGGAATATATAATAGTCAGTTGAAGATGACTGTTGGACAAGCACATGCCACAATATGAATTTGGTTAAATAGTACTACTTTACACATCTTTAAAGATTGCCAGGTGAGTTAGACATGCAAGTTCCTAACTATCCTAATTAATGCATCACAATTGTGAATGGACGTCCTGCACTGTGCCTGCCGGACCGTGGTATCCTCTCATGAACCTCTCAGCCCCAGTGGCAGTCGGCTATTTATTTATTTATTTTTTTTATTTTTAGTAAAGTACACAAACAGAATGCAATTAGTAATACAAAAAAAAGTGCATGTGTAAAAATCAATTGCTAAATTGCACTCCTAACTAGTGTACATAGAATAGTTAAATGTAATTTATGCTAACTTAAGATAAGAGTACGATAACAAAACTAAATACTAAATACAAAATATAGTTATTAAATATTACTGCAATACAATTTTTTTTTTAAACATTACCTAAACACACCCAATCAATGAACCTAATCTCTGTTTCAAAATGGAAAACCTACTATCAAATATATCTATTTCGGCCTCATGTCCAACAACCAGGTCATTATAGGCTCGACACATCCTGATCAGAGGATTGTAGTAAGAGGTGTTATTCTTATATGCTTGAATGGAAAAGGGACCTGAGCTATCCGTATTATGTGTCTTCACAATAGCCATTTCAAATTACTAATCCGCCGAAATATGTTGGTGACTTTTGTTTATCTGCGGATCTCCTCTCCAGAGTTTGTTGTGTGATGTTGAACTTTCTTACGAGGCATGGAGTTATGGGGCTATGGAGTTAGAGACTTTGTTTCAGCGCCAACATCACAATCTTGTTTAAGTAAAAACGCTTCCTCTAATGAACATAGACCGTACAAATTTAGCTTTACGCTTTGTTTTTATTCGCCAACGTCATACCCCCTTGTGACACTAAAGGCTGTTTTATGTGCAAGTTTACAGATTATCTAAACTCAATGTTAACATTCATCACTATAATAGTTTGATTAAGGGCATCCTTTCCATTGAAGCTTCAAAATATAATCTTTTGAAAATACGAGTACATACGTCATAAATTAGTCATTAATAATGATTTTATGAACTTTATTTTTTGTGATTTCCAGCAATGGCCTATTAATTCTATTTATATTTTTTGTTTAGGAAAAGAAAATATTCTGATATGGTTTAAAGTCAAATTTAAAGTGTAGTTAGGTATACTTACATTCAATTTTATTTATATCTTATCTATATATCTCTGTCATTATAATCAGTAACATAGTACAGATTCCCACTTCTGGATATCGTTATTCATATGTCGTTCCTATGCTATGCTACAATAATGTGTATTACTGGAGCATAGCATATAGCATATGCTTAGACCTATTAGACCTGCCCACTGCCACTATATATATGATCCATGTCGGTAATTTTAGTTTTTCGTGGATTTCGTTTTTTTTTTTTTTTTTATTTATTATAGATGGGTTTGCTCTTGACCAGCATCTATCCATGTAGGAAGGATGAGGCCGAAGATGGAGCGAGCTCACCCAGAAGATGCCTATTCACTCGAACCTTGAAAAGATTTGAGTTATATGAGCTCGGAAATACAGACGCCGGCAGGGAGTTCCAATCCTTAGCAGTGCGCATCACAAAAGATGTTTTAAAGCGCTTGGTCCGAATTAGAGGGATTTCGACAAGGGATTTCGTTACGGAATCTGCCTCGTAATAATACCATCATTTTTTTTATAAAAGATTTTTATTTCTATAAAAACCCTTTTTCATAGAAATATTTTTCTATTCTCTTGTAGAGCGCTGAGAAAACCTTGATCCTATTCATCAGGCCAACAATCAGTCGCAGGCAACACACTCTTATTGTAATCAAATTTCTTTAATATTCATATAAATGTTTACATTGGAAATGTGAGGACTAAATACACAAAGTCTTGCAACGAATCGTACCAACTTTTTCATAAGAAAAAGGTCAATTTAATATATGGATATTTATTTCCTTGACTATAAGAATATAAGGCTATATTATTAATTAATATATTATAAATTATATTACATTAATCAATGTTATTCCTTCCTATTTTTTTTTTGTTCTTTCCATTACTTAATAAAAACCGTATCAAAATCCATTGTTTTTTTTCTTCCTTACTATAAAAAATTATTTTCTTCGTTATACAAGGCACACTATAATATGTTTCCGTAACTGGCCACTTACATAAAAAACATTTAAAAAGTATTTACAACATTTGAAAATAGAACTCTTTGACTGTAGAATACAGTTTGTTTCATCTGACTATTACACGTTTTGAAATTTGGCATCATTTTAAAAACTGCGTGTTTACATCACCGTGGATTTAAATCGGGACGATTTTCGTAAATATGATTTTCTACGACTTTAAATGTAATTTGATAGCTCAGCAGAGTTTCGCTCGGCCCCAAAAGCTCCATGTAAGGCAACTATTTATAGCTGGTTTGCAGAATTTAAGCGCGGTCGTGTCAATCTCAGTGACGAATTTTGTGATCGTCGCCCGTCCACCGTGACCTACTATGAGATTCGGGCATCCTTAAGCATAGGCATGAGTCAAATACGATCAATCCTGCACAAACATTTGGGTGTGAAAAAGCTGTGCTCTCGGTGGATCTCACACAATTTGACTGAGGCTCAAAAAACGGAGTGCGTCACTTGATGCAATGCCAAGTTTACACCAAGTGACGCCATTCAACGAAGGGGCGTCAAATTTGGTGTAGGAGATAGGTGAAATATTGATTTATTGCTACAGTCCCAAAATAAGGTAGCAATCGAACGTATGGGTCTTTTAAGATGAGCCGAAATCAATCAAAGTGCCTTTAAGCAGATGATTGCTTCTTTTGTTAATAAAACAGGACATGTGGCTCCTGTTGCTTTTGAGAATTGTTTTGTTTGCCAGAAGTTATTGATGAACTCTGTAAAAATAACAGTAAGTGTCGTATCATATTGTCAAATTTGAAAAATTCATTTCCTAAATAGGTGTTCCAATCTATTTGTCCGAAAATTTGTCCGATCCCCTATTATTACCGACTTTGTACAGAACTGAAACTATTTTGCAATGAGCTGTGATTATTTCGTTTCGACAAGTAATTATTATTATAATCACAATTGATTCAGCCGAAAAGTAGCTTGCCTATCGATTTTCTATCGTCTACACTATGGAGAGTGTGCATCTGTTCTGTACGAATTAATCCAACCGGAACCGTTCCACTTGCGGATCACTAGGCGTGGGCGGGGGTTTCATCCCTTCGTGGTCGATGTACCTCGATCACGCACGAAGCGTTTCAGTTCCACCTTCCTTGTTCGGACGGCTAAGGAGTGGAACTCTTTGCCTGCGTCTGTGTTCCCACAGAACTACAACCTCGGGGTCTTCAAAACCAGGGTAAATAGGCATTTACTGGGTAAGCGTGGTACACCTTCGGCCACATCTACACCTCACATCAGGTGAGATAGTGGTCAAGCGCTACCCTGATCTAATAAAAATAAAAAGGTGATTGAAAAATATACAGACGTACCTACCAGGTCAACCTGGATTTGAGCTTGTATTGGTCGTATTTTTCACTTTAACATTCAAACCACCGACCGGGCTTTCGTGGCTTGCTTTGATAATGCAATAAGCACACAGAATATTGAAACCCATGTATGTATAAGCCCTTCTTACTGAGTTCATTCGTAGCGTTACTGCTAAAAATGTAGGTTAATGTTGTTAGCGGAAAAAATATTTCCAACAATTACAGCTCTCAAACAAACCGTTGCGAGATTTCATCGCGTCCATAAAAAAGCAATTAATTTGAATAATACGGGGTGTTAAAAAAACAATCGCGTAATGGGACATTTGAAATTCTGTCGTTGTTTTATCGCGGTGTGATCGTTAATGCTCCCTTAATATCTGGGAGGCAGTTGGCACCTCAGAGCCACAACGCTTGGATCTTTCAGTAGGAGATCTCTAATGTTGTATATATGTGACTGTCAATGGGGAAAGTAATTACAAAATCCATACTAATATTAATTAAACGGAAGTGTTTAACGTGTTAATTTCTGCAACTTTATTCCGCACTAGCTGAGCCCGCAACTTCGTACGCGTGGTATTCGGTATAGCAACCATTTTTTTTTTTTTTTTTTTTTTTTTTTTTTTTTTTTTTTTTTTTTTGCGAGGAGAAATCCATTTACGGATTCCCTACCGCTGGCTAGACGGTAGGGATATGAGGGACTCACCCAGTCAATGGACTGGTCCTACCCACTAAAACTCCTCGGTGTCTCCTTGCCCTTTGAGCGGGGTGGACCGGGTTCTGCCGAGGCAACAACTCCGATCCACCAATTCGGTATAGCAACCATAGCTTTTTTGTTTGTAAACCGATTGGAATGAAACTAAACTAAATGTTACGGGCTACAATACATCAGTGAAAACCTCATTCGAATATTTTAAGCCGTTTCTGAGATTTGGGTGCACAAACGCACAGACAAGCAAATAAACAGACAAAAATTCTAAAAACTATTTTTTGACCTCAGTAATATAAGTACAACCTGTAAAAATTGTTTTTTTTTTTTAATATAATTAATGTATAGACAGATAGAAGATTTGAGAGCGCAATTTTTCTGTAAAATTAATATTACACCACCTTTGATGCTTAGAAGCCGAGCATAAAGAAAAAAAAATAGCTGAAATTAATATGTCCTTGCAATAATTTATTTAAAAAAATATAATTAAACCTGAAAAAAGAAACCAATTTTCAAAGAATTTCATTTTACTCGTATTAAAAATGGCAAGTTCCATACAGTTTCATTATTCAATTACTTATGTAAATGAATCCCTATTTCTCCTGGTCACGGCATCACGCGTGAACGGGTAGACCGATTTTAATTCGGTTTTCGCCAATGAAAAGAGGGATGAGCGGGGAATGTTTTAGGGTATATAAAAATTGCGCGCCGGGCGAAGCCGGGGGCGGGTCGCTAGTTTCAAATAATTTTCCAATTGATATCCTACCACCTTACACAAATGGTAATTATTTATTCTGAATTATTTTTTATTATTAAAAATAATTTAAAAAATGATAGTTTAGTACATCAGGGCATATAGAGTTAAAAACTTGGCAGACTGACTGGCGGCAGTAACCACACCTTTACACGTGACTGCTGTGAAATAAGAACACGTGGTGAGTGAGCGCTTAGGCACAGAATATATACTAGTACTAGACGTAGGTGAGTGAGTAAAGAATGCTAGAGTCCATTGACCTATCCCCTCTTTATTTCTTATATCTTATCCTATCAAGTTCGGCAGCATATTATTGTTATCCCATTTAGGATAACCATATCCCAAATGGGATATAACAATAAATGTGTTAATATGCGACGGTATCCATTAAGACCTCCAACCTTCCTCCCAGTCTTTATAGAAGAAGAAAAAGAATCGTTAATTTTTTGTTAGAAACAAGTTTCCGTATTGGATATTGAAGATTATTGTGTTCGGAACCCGAACTTCTTATCATTTTTGGAGTATGCCATTGGAATATAAAATTCAAATACGATTTCTGACAACACGTTTTAATAATTCCGTTAAAATTTCATCAACGTGTTTAATGTTTTATATATAAATTTTTTTTGTGAAATCAAACAAAAGTATAATTCCATCCTTTTATATATATTAAATATATTCTTTGTATATTTAATTTGTATATTTAACCAGGCATTTTAATTTGAAACTTAAAAAATGTAGTAGTGGGCTTAAAATTGAACCAGTTTTTTTTTTTCTTTTTTAATTTTATACAATGCAAGAATTTGCCTGCGACTCATATATGCATTTGTCCCTTTGATTAAAAAAGAAACAATTTTAATTATTTAAAAAGCAAGCTCTGCTTCTTAAAAAAATTACAATTGAATATTTTAATTATGATCGAGATATCATTTAAGTGAATATTAAAAACTAGCTCGAGCCCGCAACATCGTAGGTACGTGTGGTATTGTATAGCCCAAACTTTTTTGTTTGTAAACCGATTGGAATGGAACAAACATAAGGGAAGCTTGCTTCAATACATCAGTGAAAACCCCATTCAAATCGGCTTGGCCGTTTCTGAGATTAGCGTTCAGAAAAAACACACAAAAATTCTAAAAACTATTTTTATGACCCCGGTAACGTAAGTAAACGTTTACAAATTGTTTTTTTATTATTATATATACCTATGGATAAGATTATAATTGTTTAATTAATATTATTTCAAGATACTATGCATCAAAAATTCTGAAACAAAAATATTTTTAACTATTTATTCAATGAAGACGAGTGTTTCTGTGATAAAAGACATTTTTTAAAAGTATTCCGGCGTCTGTATTTCCCAAATCTTTTCAAGGTTCGAGTGAATAGGCATCTTCTGGGTGAGCTCGCTCCATCGTCGGCCTCATCCTTCCTACATGGATAGATGCTGGTCAAGAGCAAACCCATCTTTAATAAAAAATTATAATTAATAAACTATTAATTATTCAATTAAGGGCTAATCTTATTTAATTCTGCGCTATTCTATGAACTGCACGTAAGGCTGGAAACACATCAATGATATCGTAATTTCAAATTGATTCCAAAACTTTTATACCTTATGACTTATGGTTCTCTGTTTCTCTGTTTCTCCGCTACTTCTATAAACCACCGATTTTGATAGGGTTTTTACAAATGGAAACAGCGATAAACGAGGAAGGATTTTGTAAATAATTTACAGAAAACTAATTGCACCTGTGCGAAGCTGAGGGAAGGTCGTTAGTAACTAATAAATAAGATAAATATTGTTACGTGCGGGGTGAGTTTTCACAAACCAAGATGAATTCCAAAATCACTAAACTTGTCCGATGAAACCGTTAAACTTGCCAAAAGTCGTCTAGAGTCCCTTAATATGTCGCCGATTCACTGTCGCAGGTAACTTCGCAAAAGCTTCGAAGAGTCGCTTTAGTATCGCTTGTTGTCGCACAACTAACATCCTGCTGCACTCTTATTTATACTTGGCGCCAAACGTCTCGATGTATTTCGTATTTTCCAGAAAATGTAAACAAGATCGTAAACATGTTGTAAACATAAGGACCAATTTCTTTTGACACTAGTCGGGAAGGGGCGTGGCTACCGTCGATAGGGTGTAACGTTCGAAACTTTCGACCGGCGTTAACGCTCTTTCCAGAACGTTCCATAGTTAGTCGTAACACTATGTTTTTTAAATTTTTTTAAATTACATAAACGTTACTCGTTTACAAAATTATAAATTTCTGTACGAAAGATGTGTATTAATTTAATTAAAAACTGTTAGCACAGTTGAGAAGTTTATAAAAAGCAAAACATATTATGTGAGTAATGTGTTGAAAGCGAATAAGAAACATTGTCTGTTAGTTTGTACTTTTTGCAATCGATATCTCGGGAACACAACAGCTGTGCCGTCTAATCGCGATGCCCGGACTAGCCTTTCTTTTTGCTCGTTCACAACACACGCTCCAAACACAACAGTACATAGGAGATTCGGTGAACAATCTGATGATCTCGAACAGGGTCATACGTGTGCGAGAAATCTGAAATTTATCTAGATTCTTTTCAAATTCTGTCCTGACTAATATTACAATGCGAAAGTGAGTTTTTTTTGTTACACATTCATATTGTAACTTCCAGAGAAGAATTACTGAGAAGAATCATTAAAAAATAAAGATAAAAAAATTAAACTTTGACAAAAATATATCGTAGTCTATACACTAAATATTTTATTCAAAAAAAAAAATTGTATACGTTGTGTTTATGTCAGCGAGGTCAAAAAATAGTTTTTAGAATTTTTCTCTTTTTGTCTGTGCGTTTGAGCACGTTAATCTCAGAAACGGTTTCATTGATGCATTGTAGCAAGCTTCCCGTAACATTTAGTGTTTGTTTCATTACAATCGGTTAACAAACACAAAAGTTACGCGCTATACCGAATACTACGCGTACGAAGTTGCAGGTTCAGCTAGTCAGCAATAAAGTTGGAATAAATGTTTTAACATCTAAGAAAAAGAAACGCCGACAAAGTCCCGGGAAAAAAATAGTTTCGTATATGTATATGTATATCACGTTTGAATGGTGAAAATACTTAAATATATTCTTTGAAAATTTGGGTAGATTTCAGATCCCATTTCCATATAAGGCACCTACTCCCTTCTAATCTCTTCCCTTAGGTATCTAGTAATCTTTCCTCCTGCCCGGCTGCCGATTATTACAGAATAAAATGATAATTTCTTCATAGTCAGAACAGTCAGTAGTGACAGGGCCAGTCGTTTTGGCAGCCCTTCTAGCGGCAGTGACCACCCTCGTACAGAAGACCACAATGAAATAACATTAGGTGTGCTGTTGTATTTTGGTGAGTGAGTAAGGGATGTCAGAGCCCATTTCCCTATCCCCTCTTAATCCCTTATCCTTAATCCTACTGTGGTCGGCAGCGCACTTGCAACAGCTTTGGTGTTCCTTGTGTTATAGGCGACGGTAGCCACCTACCATCAAGTGGACCGTCAACCTGTCAACCGTCAACCTGTAAAAGAAAAAAAAGACGGGTTGCCCAAATGACTGCGAAACGCAGTCATTTGGCCCTGCAACTACACATTATCTAAACACATGTTTAATCAAATTCAAATTCCATTAAACTGGTTGAAGCGTTACGTGACGTCACATTACATACGTTATATTTCTGTTGTGTTTTTAGACCTGTTTAATAATTATTTTCTATAATAATTGAACACAATTATTCATTATAAAATTTGCCTTAAATGATGTCATAAACTGTTTTACACTGTAATTGTTCAGAGTATTTCTCAATAATAGGGAATATGCGTCTAATTCAAAAAAAGCTTAAATATTTTTTTTATCAATATTTTTGCTTTAGAGTCCAATATTTTTTAATATCATTTCTTTTTCGTTAAGAAAATAATTATTAAAAAGTGCAAAAAAATAGTGAGAAATTCAAAATAATTGAAACGGTCAGTTCGAATGTGACTTTAAAGTCTATGAAATGTCAACAAGCGTGTAGATGTTTGTGATTTTTAATATTTGATTGTTATTGTAGACTGACGTCATGACAAGCGCGCTAAAAGGGCGGCTGTTTAAAATACCCGTAGCTGTTAATTAATTTTAACCTTTTTTTGTTACTAAATTTCTGTTATTTGGCTCTGAATATTTTTTTAAGGTTATATAACGATATAACCTATCATACGAAAATATTAAAAAAAATGTGCATATTCCCTATTATATTTACGACTTAACCTAACGTAATAAAAGAAAAACTTAATTTTATTACGTTTTATTGAGATTAACTTCTGCTTTATTATGTGTTATTGTCGTTTGTGTGACAGTGACAGCTCTGTGTATTTTTGGAATAGGCACAGAGTATATACAGAGCCGATGTAATGTCGTATCTCTTAGTACATATGTACCGGTAGATACTGCACACCATTGATTTACTTAGTAATCAATGTTATTAAAATGTAATCACGAAAATGTTTATTCAAGGTTGACGAAGCTGCGAAACACAGCTTGAGCCATTATGTGGTTTCGCTGACTGAAAATGGCACTGGCATTTCGGACTTCTGCCAACGTCTTTTTGTTTTAACAACAGTTTTTAATCTTGTTAAAAAATGTTAAAAATGTTATTCATCTTTAAAAACAGGAAAAAATCGCACGGGGCCAAGTCCAGCAGTTGAGCAAAAAAGCCATAAACAAACCTCTAGCGAGGCGTAAGCATGCCGTTGAACTTGCCAAAAGTCGTCAATGATTCCCTTATATGTCGCAGATAACTTCGCAAAAGCTCCGAAGAGTCGCTTTCGTATCGCTGGTTGTCGCACCACTAACTCATCTCGCCCGACCGCATTCTTATTTATACTTGGCGCCAAACGCCTCGATGTATTTCGAATTATCCAGAAAATGTAAACAAGATGGTAAACAAGCCATTGAAAGTTCGGGAATGCTATTTCTGTTGAAATCTAAACTCTATGTTGTAAAAATAAGGACCAATGTCTTTTGACGCTAATCGGAAAGGGGTGTGGTTATCATCGACAGGGGACAAGTTAATATATTGACGTGTTTTCGCAAGAGTAAGACTTAGCGTGTAATCATAGTTGCGATACAGAATCAGGGCCCTGTATTTTTGGATTGTCGCTTAATCACGCCAAAACGGTTAGACGAATTTGGATGAAATTTTCCATACAGAAAGTTTATAAAGAAAGAAATACTTTTATTCACTGCACGAAAGACACATTATGTACAAGAGCAGAGAAAAAAATTAATAATAATAAAAAAAAATATATATAATAATAATTAATAATTAATATTATATTATATTAATCCTTAATATAATATTATATTAATTATTAATATTATATATTATTGCATGTTTATAACCTCGAAAAATGTTAGGTTCCCGAGGGATTGCCAAAAAACATAAAAAAGTTACATCGATAAAGATGTCAGGCATTATATTTCTCACTAGCAGCTTTGCTGCGGCCCATACGGCGGTGGAGTGCGCGTGGGGCGCGCGGTACTGGACACTGCTTATATATAATACTATTGATTGTAGCGTAATGTTATATAGCCTATAGCTTTCCTCGATAAATGGACTATTCAATACAAAAATAATTTTTCAATTCGAACCAGTAGTTCCTAAGATTAGCGCGTTCAAACAAACCAACAAACTCTTCAGCTTTATATACTACTCAAAACAAAATAAGGGCCACTAGTTTATTTACATTTAAGTGCACTTTAGTAAACTGAAAGTAACCGATAAGTAGCATTATATTGATATTACGAACTCTTTGGTGTTTGATGTCTTTTATGCTTCCTAATTTGAAAAACATTGGCCATCGTTTTAAGAAAAAAAATAATTGGAAATTATTCTTATGTTTTTCTTCGATTGTCTTCTTAACTTGTTTCGGTTATTTTAGGAAAAAAGGTTTACTTTTTCAATTTTAATTGATTCATTTATCATCTCGCGTTAATCATGCCACCAGTACGAAGGCACATGGATACAATTACAGCAACCAGAGCCATAACTATGATTCAAGAAGGACGTTCTCAGCGTTACGTGGGTGTGCAGTTGGGTTTTTCTCGAAGAGCTGTCCAAAATGTATGGAATCGCTTCCAAGAGACCGGCAGTGTTGCCAGGAGACCCGGTTCAGGTACAGTTCGTGTAACAACGGCGCACGAGGATCGGTACGTCCAACTAAGTGCTCGTCGTGATCGTACAGTAACGGCCCGTAAGTTACAACACCACCTACGGCTGACAACGGGTACCCGTGTCAGTGATCAAACTATACCTAATCGATTGCACGAAGACCAGCAAATGTCAAGAAGTCGAGTTGTTCGAATTCCTCTGACTAGGGTTCAACGTGCAAACCGTTTAAGATTCTGTCGTCAGTATTTGAACTGGGGGATTAATCAGTGGGGCAAGGTGCTTTTTACAGACGAGTGCAAAGTAGAATTTTTTAATGATGATCGGCGTGTTAGGGTGTGGAGACGACGCAGCGAGCGTTTTTCGGAGTCCTGCATCCACGGAGTTGACCGTTTCGGTGGTCCCAACGTAATGGTTTGGGGTGGGATTAGTTTACACGGTAAAACCGAGCTCACCATTTTAAATGCGGATACCGTAACTGCAGAACGTTACATCGAAGACGTCATCAGGCCTCAAGTGATCGCATTTGCACAGCGAGTGGGGCCTGGATTCATCCTGATGCAAGACAATGCCCGTGCACACACAGCTCGATCGACCCAAACTGTCCTAGAAGGGTCTCATATTGAGGTATTACCGTGGCCAGCTAACAGTCCGGATTTAAATCCAATCGAGCAATTGTGGGACCAATTGAAACGAAGGGTTAGAGAGGATGAGCAAGGGGTCTACAACCAACAGCAGCTGATTGACGCTTTAAAACGTGTCTGGGAGGAGATTCCAGATGAAAACGTGAGGAATTTGATCCAGAGTATGCATACTAGGCTTCAGGAGTGTATTGTTAAGAGAGGAGGACATACTCGTTACTAAAAATAAGAAACAAAAGTGACAAGAACAGTATTTTGTCTTTTTCCGGTGATTTCTTTTGTTCATGTTTTTCATTCAAAATGGCCAATTTCATTATGAACTTTAAAAAAACAGTTCATGATTATTATTTTAAACAATTGTTAGCCTATATTATAACCAATAACATTATTTTGTAGTTACATAAGTTAAACAATTTAATGTCTTTATTGTTTTCATGGTACAGCAAAAAATCTTAGTGGCCCTTATTTTGTTTTGAGTAGTATATAATAGTACCTATAGATATGTTTTCTCGTGGGTCGTGGGTACAGCTACTTATCTATATAATATTTTCAATGTTTTAGGTTATAAATAGGCAGTAGTTTTAAGACATAAAAGTAATCACAGATAATTAACTGATTTTTCCTCATATAACGGTAAAATGCTAGTAGACATCGCACCTATTTATAGTTTAGTTATAACTGCTGCCAAGACCCTCAGAGCTCATTAAAAAAACTGTGACAAGTAAATTGTTGACGGTTGACAGCGTGTCATCTTGTGACCGAAAAGTGGTATTTCTAGAAATGCTCTAAATTTTTTAACCAGTAAATTCATAGCTGTGTACCCGTTTGAAGATATACACCTAAATACATTGTTTTAGGTACAAATCTTCTATAAAGGCGTAAATTCAGAGCGAATGTGGCGTTCAGTACATTCCAAAAATGGTGATTCAATTCTGGACGGTTCCCCTTTAGATTTCCTGGAAGAGCAGCTTGTGTTGTCACTTGTCCCCCTATGGAAACATGTATCATCAAAGAGTAAATACTAAATTTAAACAGACGCGTTACTATAAAACAGTTTCACTGGCAAATGACATTTACAATAGAACTCGCTGGCGGCGGATCCAAATTCAACAGGCCTAGAAATGGTGTTTTTTTTGTTTTTACTATTAGAACAATACACAAAAAAAATTATTAATACAATTTTTTAAACTGACATTAACTTATTAATCGGTACAGGATTCATATGCGCGCAATAAGCCGTTTTCGAGAGAATTTTCAATAAAAGTCAAATTCTTCTTGTGTTCTAACTTTTTTTGTGGAGTTTCTATTACTTTAACGAAAATTATAATTAATATAATTGGTTCTTCACATGTTTAGGTATAATATACATTTTTTTCAAAGCAATTGTCTTGTCTATTTCTTAAACAATGGATATTTTTAGTATTTAGCGTTTGTCTCCACCTTAAGAGGCAACGTTTGCACCAAATCTAATACCTATTTGTAATAATGATCTATATCTGTATTTACATTCTATACACATCTATCTTCTATACATATAATAAAATCGTAAAGGAGACATTAAATATTTTTTTCAAGAAAACAGATTTGTACACGTTGTACTTATGTTACCGCAGTGAAAAATATAGGTTTTAGAATTTTTGTCTGTTTGTCTGTGCATTTGTGCACGCTAATCTCAGAAATAACTTAACAGACTTGAATGCGGTTTCGACTGATGTATTGCAGCAAACTTCCCGCAACATTGAGTGTTTGTTTCATTCCAATCGGTTTACAAATAAAAAAGTTACGCGCTATACCGAATAACAAACTAAGTTGCATAGTTATTAAATAAATAGCCATCTCTGTCTGTTGCTCCGTTAAGAGGGCACTTTCCAACTCGAACAGCTTACTTATTCCATACTACGTAATTCCATGATTTCTCATTAATTATAGGTCGTAGCAATACATAAAAAAACATGACATTTCTAGGACATAATATAAAGGTTTTCATCGCAACAAAAAACTCAAATTAATTTTATATCTAGTATAATTAATTTCTAAAATGTACAGAATTTGTGACATTTTCGCGGATTGAATTCTTGTAATTACTGACTAAAATCGAAAAATGTTCTTCGATGGAAACATCCTACCTATAATGTACATTTGAAATTGGGATATCAATAGTTACCATCTATAAAGGTTTTTCTAAAATATTGGAATTGCTGGCGTATGTTTTATTATTTTCCCGAGTTGAATAAGTGGCGCGAATGTGTTGCGTCGCATTCTGTCTTCGGTTATTCGCACTATAATAAGTTGAGACAACAAATTCTCCCAAATACCTATTACTGAGTTCCCACGCTCGTACAGCGCCACCTTAAGTTCTACAACTTAACGGTTCCGTTAAGTTCTGAGCTCCGTTAAGTTCTAAGATCTAAAAAACTACATCAATTTTAATAATTCAGAATGTGCATAAGACATTTATTTAATTAAGAAATTAATAGACAATCTGTTTGAAATAGTTAACCTCAATATAACATATGCGAACGATAACAATTTAAGTTTTAAATGTATCTAATTAAGCTCTAGTAACTAATTAAAAACCGACATTATTTTAAGAGCTGCTAACTAATTTATAATGGCGTCACCACGTCTCTTCTATTTTTAACTTACTCTATGTTACATGTTTTATAAATAGATTTGATGTTAGATTTAAAGCCAAATTCATACATAATTATACTAACTATAGTTATAAAATATTTATTTCTACAATCATTTGGTAGAAGTTTTACCTGAAAAGTTTCCAAGAATCGAACTATGAAACCTCTTATCATTTCATAGTTCGAAAATGATGGACCTGCGGCACAACCAGTTGTGTTATGAAAAATTATGCTAAGAAACATTGTTTAACTTAATCCCTGTAATTAGTTGTGTTACAGGGTTTAGAGGGATTCAAACTACCGGGACAATAAATAAATCGTCGAATGTCATAACGATAAAATTAATATTGAAGCTAAAATAAACGAGTTAAACTATGACAAAGTACTTAATGTTTTTTAATTTCGAGATCTCTTAAAACTAGCCGCTCGCGCCGCCATTTAGGAAAAATGGCGCCTAAAACAGTTTTTTGACAATATCTCCTTTCCGATAGAAAACAGTGTTACTATACATTAAACTTGAGAAAATATTTTTTTTTATTTCACCCTGTAGAAGTGGTGTTCATAAGACTTTTTTTTTCTAAAATTAAAATTAACAGGTTAGAATTATATTAAATTAACTTATTTTTTTTTTAATATTAAAATTAAAAAAATGAAGTTTTTAATGTTTTGCTAAATCGATCGCTTTTGCAGATAGTATCATATCAATTATTTTTAGTAACATGTTTTACAATTTATTTTAATAATGCGTAGTTCTAAGCGTACAGATTATGTTATCTCACAGACATTCACTTATAAAAAACAACTTATTGACAAGTTGCCACGCCACTCAAAGGAACTTTGGCGTCTCATTTTATCACTCATTGACCGAACTGAAATGATTAATTCGGTCAATGAGTGAATAAATAGTTCACTGCGCATAACTTTCACCCATAGTTCTAATAGACACTTAAGGTAATCGTGAGATCTCTTCTGGATTCAATTTAGAACCAAAAATAGTCTGCAATCTTTCTCCCCGTGGTTCTATATTGGTTGCCTAAGGGTTCTTTCCACCTATATAGAACTTAATCATGGCTATATACTTCACTTAAGTATGTAAATAGATATGATATACGAGCTATTTCCCACCCAGTTGTGCTACTTTGGTTGTTTTAATGTATTCAGTCTATCAATAATTCTTCAAACAATAATTTTGAAACGAATTTAATAGGTACCACTTCAACTAGATATCGTTTAATTGTAATCGAATTATAAACAAAACCTAAGTTTCTTATTTACATTAATGACAATCTTTATTATTGATATTTTTTTTATATAGGTATATATTTTATCTAGAAGTTCTATAATAAATTACATATTTTGAATCTTATTTAACTTTTCCATTTCTTTAAATAATTTATAAAGATTCATAATATATTATGTCTTTGATTGTACTTTTGCCCATAACAGATTCTGTCTTAACTAAATCTGTCATAAGCAGAATCTGTCCTAAACCGAAAAAACGAAGTAGGCAAGCTCACTCTTACAATTTCGTTTTAATAGTTTTGCTTTTAACAATAAATTTAAAAGAATGTAGGTTTTCTCGGCCGGTATCCATATGAGTTGTGGGTTTCCGGGATGATGGCCCAAGAAAAAGTCAGTGGTGTAATCCGTGTTAGAGCGAGACTGAGCGAGTCTCGCTCGAGAAGTCGTAAAGTGCAGAAGTGAAGTGCAGTGATGTGATGTACTTTTTCTTCTAACACGGACTACACCACTGAGGATGTCAACCGCAGTTGTTGACGAAACGTTTGGAAGAATTTCCAACAGACCTGGGCCATCATCCCGGAAACCCACAACTCATATCAATAAATTTAAAACTTAGAATAGATCTAAGAATAGATTATTCGCAGCAGCAGTTGCGTCCCCTCAAGCGTGTCAACGTACACGTCAAGTGTATTTGAAAAAAGAATGATAATTCTTAAAAATATATCCATTTCCGCAAGACTTCCTCCAACAGTATCCGGATGTTTACAGCGAGCACGTGTCGCGGGGGATGGACGGAAATATCCCGCGGAGTCCACGGGCCGTAATGATGCTCGGGCTACGGAAAACTTTTTGGTGCACGACACTTAAATATCTTGAGACGCATTTGAAGATACGTTAATCGCATTAGTATGAATCTTTTTTTATATAATTAATTTTGGATTACAGAAGCACGTTTACAACAACGTACGATTAATAAAATAGGAATGTAAAGTAAAAATCTTTCAGTAAACAATCCCTAATCCTTATCCTAATCCTTTATCCTTAATCCTTCTACTGTAGTCGGTAGCGCACTTGCGGCAGCTTTGGCGTTGCTTGTGTTATAGGCGACGGTAGCCACCTACCATCAAGTGGACCGTCTGCCTGTCTGCCGACCTTAACATAAAAAAAAAAATAAAAAAAAAATTAAAATTTATGCGATGACTTTTATTAAAAAGTCATTGCTTAAATATAGCTCATTTTTAAATATAGTTTCTTAGTTTTTATTGCTGATTTAAAAATATAATAACGATGTTTCTCATGTTCACGATTTTTGCGATAAATCTCGACCATCACCAAGATAGATGGTTACTTCGAGAGAAATCAAAATTCCCGGTTTGAAAACGCTTAAACCGACTTTGCTCTACTCTTACTGACACTGCATTAGGTCCATAAATATAAAAAAAAATTCACGGCTTGCATTGCATTTTTCCTTTTTTATAATAAAATTTTAAAATGTATGGAATTTGAAAGAAAGAAAGAAAGAAAGCATCTTTTATTCCTCTAATAAACACAATATACATATATGAACAAATAATAATTACAAACAAACAAATATATAAACAAGTAAGAAGAGGAAAAGGAACATTAGATTCACTCATTTTGACAGAAAGAAAAACAAATGAAAAATAGCTGGACATTTTACTAATTTGTTTCTTTTTTTGAAATGTAACCTTTTTAATGTCATCCAAAACAACCAGATGCAAATAGTACAGCCAAAGAGATTTTATTACAAGTTTATACATACTAATGCGAAAAGACTTTTCCCCCGACCTAATATTATATTGTTCTAAACAACGTTAAAAAATATTAAGAAATTAAGCACATATTAAGAAATTTTAATGTATTGCTTTGTTACAAAAATTGTTTCAAGAGGTAATGCAATGTGTATACAAATATAATCAAACGATAGAGTTTCATTTACACTATAAATGACACGAAAAGTTTTTCATTTAATTCAATAGTTTCGAAAAAACAAAGGTTTTTTTGATATTTTTCCGTAGCGGTTGCCCCTAGCGAGGGCCGGTTGTAGAGAGCCCAGTTCTCCAAGGTCATTCGCGTAGAGGACGTTAAATGTGAAATCTATACGTAATATAAAATGAAATCGCTGACCGCCTCTATCTTTTCTCCGTTAAACTACCCAACCGATTTTGATACCGTTTTCACCAATAGAAAGAGCGATATATATATGTATATGTATGTATACAAGTATATAATTTTTATGCTTATATATATAATTTGTAAAAAATAGATTTTTTTTTATGTTAAGCTCGACAGACAGGCTGACGGTCCACTTGATGGTAGGTGGCTACCATCACCTATAACACAAGCAACGCCACAGCTGCTGCAAGTGCGCTGCCGACTACAGTAGGATTGGATATGGGATTAGGAGGGGATAGGGAAATGGGCTCTGGCATCCCACTCACTCACCGAAACACAACAGCACGTATATGCTGTTATTTCACGGTGGTATCTGTAAGGTGGTGGTTACTGCCGCCAAGCGGGCTGCCCAAATGACTGCGAAACGCAGTGTGCCCGGGGCCCCTGAGACGTTAGGCAAGCACCCTTGCCACTCATCCAACGAGCCGTCAAAATATGAAATTAACAAAATGTCCCATGTATTCAAAAAAATTGTATTCACTAATAATAATAATAAAAAACATTGCATCCAATTCTCCTGTTATGTGCATATATGTAAAATAATATTTTATTTAACAATACTTAGGTTTTTACATTACAGTGTCCACCTTTTTTATGAATATTGTAGACATTTCTAGAAGTAGAACATAAAATTTAATCCCGAAAACATTATCCCCTCTGCTTTGAATTCCATAGTATTTTGGTATTAGAGTCGCGCAGGGACAGTTTGGACGCGATCCAGTTGCGCGCCTAACGCACATTACTCCACCAATTTTATAAATCGATCGTAAAGGTTACGACGATTTATTGGCATAAATAAAACTCATTAATTGTGGACCCCTCAATCAATTATAATAAAGTTCCGTTTAATAAATAATAAAAATATAATAAAAATAAGTGTGTGTTGTGAGAACGATAATGTTATTACATTTATTGATAGTAAATGAAATGAAATAAAGTGATTATATCTCTGAAATGACTCACCAGTGTAATAAAGAGTGAAATAAAAGAAATAAGCAATAAAACCGGTACTATTTTCAGCGCACGCGCTGTAAAATGAGCAAACCAAAGCACTGTAAGCAAAATGGCTGCTAAGCGGCACGCGAGTGCATCTATAAATCAGAATGTGTTTATTTGTGTACTTGTCTCGCTCTTGCTGCCGACAGCGTACGAAGGTGCGACAAGGATGTACGATGACGGCGCTGGGGACGGTCGAAGGTTGACGAGGGAATACCACTTGAGGCAGGGAGCTTTGAGGGGTTTAATAGTGAGACCAAGTAGGAATTACGATCTGCAGAATGTCGAGATGTTTTTAGGGATACCTTACGCTGCTGCGCCGGTGGGGAACTTAAGGTTTATGCCGCCAGGTAAGAAAAGGAATTTGAAAGTGGGTGTAAATGGTATGTTACAACAGTAAACCAGTAGACAACTTGAGAACTACCAAAAAGCCATACTGTCTTCAAGTTTCGTTCTTCGTTGAGAGACATGTATAGATTTTTATTATTATTATGTACTAGCGACCCGCCCCAGGCAGGCCCGGCGTGCAATTTTTATATATATAAACATTTCCCGTTTATCCCTCTTTCCATTAGTGAAAACCGAATTAAAATCGGTCTACACGTTCACGCGTGATGCCGTGACCAAGGGAAATAGGGATTCATTTTTATATATAAAAAGAACATTCCCCGTTTATCCCTCTTTCTATTAGTGAAAACCGAATTAAAATCGGTCTACCCGTTTAGGCGTGATGCCGTGACCAAGGGAAATAGGGATTCATTTTTATATATAAGATAAGAAGATAGATTACAAGACCCGCTCCGGCTTCGCTCGGATGCAATTGGGAATAAAAGATCCATCTGGAATAAAACACCTTTGAAATAGCAAATTTCCCTCCTCGGGATTTCCCTCCTCATATAAACAAACTTACAAAATTCTCTCTTATAAAATTAGTATGGAGTTGTGGTTATATATGGTCAATTTCGCTGTGGGTCACACATTTTGTGTGATATTTATGGCGATTCTTATTGCCCACTGAAAACTTTAAAGAAAGTTGTCAATTATGAATACTTACTCGATCACGCCAAAACAGCTAAACGGATTTGAATAAAATTTCTTACACACATAGTTAATTACCAGGATTAACATATAGGATGCTTTTTATCCTGGAAAAATTTTAGGTTCCCGAAGGATCGTCTAAAAACATAAAAAAATCGACGCCACCATCGTCGTCACAGCGATAAAGATGTTGGGCATTATATTACTCATATGTTTTCTCATGTATTTTATTTGTCATTTTCAACAAAGACGAAATCGCGGGCAACAGCTAGTACTCCATAATCGAAACTTTAGTGTCTAGACTTTTTAAATAGTTTTTATTGCAATTGACAATTTGTAGTTTAATTTTAAAATAAAGGCCCCTTGTAAAACTTATTAACTTATGCACTAGCATAACCATACAGAAGAACATAGTGAATTAACAGCATACATGCTTTTGTGTTTCGATGAGTAAGTAAAGGATGCCAAAGCCTAATTCCTAATCCTTTATCCCACTATAGTCAGCAATGCTGTTGCAGCAGTTACCTATGGCATTGCTTGCTTTAATTGACGACTGTAACCAGGGCCGTCTTAAGTCTATTCGGCGCCGGGGTGCGGAGCTCAGCCTGCGCCCTCATTTTTTTATACACTGCAGCGTGGAACGCGACCGACGACTATCTAACACTGTAATCTACCTAACACTTAAAAAATAAAATTGACTTAGGGGCCGTTCAAATATTACGTAACACAATTTTTGAAGATTTTTTGAGCCTAATGTAACGCGCCGTAACGTTTTTCTGTACCCTTCCCCCCTCCCTAAACGTTACCTACGTAACAACCAAGTGACTATTTTGCCTAAAGTCACAGTTATGTTGCGCAAAGTACCGGAAAGTCGCTAAAAATAACTATGTTATTATTTTAGGCGTTTGCGGTAATAATAAATAAAACAAGAGATTTCTGACTCGCAATATATACCTATTTATTTTATTTGCTTAAGCTTACTTTGCTTCGCTTGCTTAAGTAATAAACATTTGCTTAAGTTTAAAATATGTTAAAATGGGCTCAAATTTGTCCTAATAAACTTTTACTACTAATCTTACAATATTTAGTTACGCCGTTTTCCTGACTTGGCCCTGTCCTTAATTTTAGTATTCTCATGCATTCTCGTATTTTAGCTTTTTTTTTTACTAATAATTTTTTAAAATAAAATAACACATTTATTTTATAAAATAACATATTGGTGAGTGGCTAAGGTAAGCCAGGGCATCAAGTGGACCGTTAGCCTGTCTGTTGATTTTAACATAAAAAAACCAAAATTCTAATAAGTAGGTACGTAACAAAAAATCAAAGAGTTACTGCTCCTCTCTCTGTCCACGGGTTTGCCAGCCACTCAGACTCTTTCATTACTGGCATCTGGAGAGCAGATGAAGAGGGTTCCGGAATTGTTAAAAAAACAATGTTAAGCCTGCGTTTTCACTACGTGTTCTGAACAGTTCTGAGCGAACAATCGTTCGTTCGTTCGTAAATGGAAACACTTGAGCGAGCGAACGTGTTTGTTCAGTGATGATCGACTGGACGCGGCGAACGATTGCTCGCTCACTCATTCGTTCAGTGTAAACGACGCCTGTGGCGAGCGAGCTGTTGTTGATCTGTGCATTCGCTCGGCGTTGTACGTGCTCGGTGGGTCTCCGATCTTTACCTGAACATTGTGAATAAAGATCCTCGCGATAGAATGGAATCAAGAAAAAACGTTGCAACTAATTGAAAATTATCGGATTCGTTAGCGAACTGTTCGGTACGATTTTTTGTTCTGAACCATTGTTCATTTCCTCATTGAATGAAAACAGATGTTTTCTATTTCGAGCGAGCTGCGACAGAAGAGCAAACATTCGCTTCAAGCAAAATATTTGCTCTGAGCACTAGGTGAAAACGCGGCTCGTAACGCGTTGTTCGAATCCCCCTCCCGCCCTTGTAACGCATCGTAACGTTTTACAAGAACCCCCTCCCCCAAACTGCGTTACGTAATATTTGAACGCTCCCGTACCTTGATATTTTTTCTCTTATTTATGACGAAGAAATTTCATTTATTCCATGCACTTACATCTTACACTATGGTTACACTACACATTGCACAAAATCTCAATAAATTAATGAATATCTCCACTAGATCTTCCGTGCTAATTCGGCGGTTGTCGCAAATGAAATGAGCTAACGAATTTAACTACTTAAAAAGAAGAAATCAGATCAATCACTGACCGACACTACATAGGCGCCGCGCGCCGCGCTGTAAATTCAAATGAAATTATACCTAATTGTAGTGATTTAGAGATCATTTCTCTTTAAGTGCGAGCGCCCGGACGGCTATGTCAAAGGGCGCAATTACTTGCCTATGACAGACGCACAGGTGCCGAGTGGCCGCCGCGCGCCCATTTCAAATGAACTTACACTTTATTGACTTAGAGATCATTTTTCTTCAAGTGTGGGCGACCGGGCGGCAATGTGTCAAAGGTTATACACTCTCTTTGGATTAGAGATTTTGCCGCGCGCGTGTTGTATTAAATAAAATTGTTATTTGTGTAGAAATAAGAGTCATTTTAACTTGCACATCATGAGCGGTATGACAAGCGCCGAAAGCGTAATAAAAGTAAAACAATGATTATTGTTGATGACTATTTTTTTTATATTTAATTTTGCGCATACGTATTTGTCGTAACAAGTATATAAAAAACTGTGCAATGGCGTTAAGTTCAATGAAATATCTAAATATTCAGCGCTCTGCAGGCGCCCCCGGGCGCTCCGCGCCCGGGTGCGCCGCACCCCTTGCACCCCCGGGTAAAGACGGCCCTGACTGTAACCACCTCCGACAGACCCTGACGACCTTTAAAAAACCAACACCAAAAGTGTGTACATTCTTTATTTTTTTTTTTGCTAGACCGACTGATTTCCTGATGATAAATCGACTTAAAGCTTTTAATATTGGTAAAGTAAATTTTAAATGCAATTTTAACGATTGCAACGACCACGTTGGACGAGAGATTTGAGGTGCTTAACGCTCTGTTGAAGGATTCCCGGGTTCGATTCCCGATTGGGTCGACTTTGCAAAATGAACTTTTCAAATTTGGCTCTGGTCTGGTGGAAAGTAGTGGCAGGGTTCACTGCATTTCGCAGTCATTTGGACGGCCCGTCTGACGGCAGTAACCACTCCGTTACAAAAGACCACCGTGAAATAACAACACGTGTGCTGTTGTGTTTCGGTGAGTGAGTAAGAGATTCCAAAGCCCATTTTCCTATCCAATCCCTTATCCTTAACCCTACTGTCGTCGGCAGCGCACTTGCAGCAGCTGTGGCGTTGGTTGTGTTATAGGCGACGGTAGCCACCTACCATCAATTGGACCGTCAGCCTGTCTGCTGATCTTAACATTAAAAAAAGTTTACATTATTATTATTTTGAGCTACATTTTATTTAAATTACATATTTTTTTAAATTTGTACATACTACATACAAATTTTAAAATTGCTATACCTACTTTTTTTATCTACGATGTATGATAATACTAAATTTTACCAGACACTGTGTTCTCTAAATAAAATATATACTTTACAAGTAGGTAAATAAAATAATCATTTGGCGACATCCGATAAAATGGCGTCGTTTTAAAAACTCTACGGGTAAAAGAAATTAAAAAGAACTATTCCTTAATGACAACAGCGAGCAAAGAAGGCATTAACATAGAAATTAAATGTAAACCGGAGTGGCCTCCCATTCTCCCACTGAATAACATTGGAATTGCTAAAATTGCCTGTTTATCAGACCTTGTTTATTAAAGGCAATAATATCACTGTCCGGGGTGCAGAGACAACCAGTAAATAAATGTCATTTAAAAAATAATAATAAGAGAAACTTAGAAACTTCAGATTTAAAATATGTTTTTCTAGATAAGTTTTTTTATAGAGTCAAATTTTAATGTGGGAAATTTATTATGTAACAGTTTTTTTTTATGTTAAGGTCGACAGACAGGCTGACGGTCCACTTGATGGTAGGTGGCTACCGTCGCCTATAACACAAGCAACGCCTAAGCTGCTGCAAGTGCGCTGCCGACTGCAGTAGGATTAAGGATAAGGGATTAGGAGTGGATAGGGAAATGGGCTCTGGCATCTCTTACTCACTCACCGATACACAACAGCTCACGTGCTGTTATTTCACGGTGGTCTTCTGTAAGGGGGTTGTTACTGCCGCCAGACGGGCTGCCCAAATTCGTCTCCCCGAGACCCCTTAAATGAATACCAACACGGGGGGTCTGCGATGCACCGCTCCCGAGATATTTTTGAAAAAGTCCAAAAGTGCGAATTTCGAAATTTCGTCTTCACCGGAAAATTCCTCTCCCCGAGACCTCTTAAATGAGTACCAACACGGAGGGTCTGCGACGCAGCGCTCCCGAGATATTTTTGAAATTCTTTTTTTGAAAAAATATTTAAGGAGAAATATATTATACCTACCAGAAATATATTAATATATATTATTGAAAAAATATTACATCTCGAGGCAGTCAGCCTCGGGTTAATTTATTTATTTATAATTTTAACAATTTAAAAAAGAAACTAAATATACATTAAATGATACCACTAAAAAAACTAATAGGTACTATACCCCGAGCGCGAAGCTGTCTCCCAGCGCACTGTGAAAACAAACATTTTATGAAATTTCGAGATTGGAGCGCTCCGGCCGTGCCCCGGCCGTGCTCCGGCCGGGGCACGGACACGGCCCGGTGTAATATGAATTGATCCATACAAAAGCATACCAGGAGCTTATAATCAAAACAAGTCAAGTCCATTTTTGCTTAAACGGTTTATATTTTACAATTAAATTTTTCATTTTATTTGACATAAATCTTTAGTTGCAAAAAGGATCAAGTCCACATACTTTCTTCGTTATCGCTCATACAAAATTCTTCTATGTTTCAGTGTAGTTCGTAACAGTAATTTGGAATTGAAAATTACTATTTACTCAATATGTTGAAAAGTGGACTTAACGCTTTTTGATAATAAGCTCCTGATACTAACAATATCTTCACCGGGCTCCGGCCGGGGCACGGACGGGGCACGGCCCGGTGTAATATAAATCATCCTTTAAGCCAGAAAATTATCAAAATACAAGTATACAATAGAAACTCCTTAAGATCTGGACAGTTTTTTTTTTTAAAAACTTGCCCCTGGCAGACGAACTTTTTATTTTATAATATTATGTGTTTACCGCATAAAGGAATGTGAAACTGCGTTGCCGACTGTTTTTTTTTTATGTTGGGATCGTCAGACAGGCTGATGGTCTTCTACCGTCGCCTATAACACAAGCTACGCCATAGGTGCTGCAAGGACTATAGCAGGATTAAGGATAAGGGATTGGGAAGGGATTAGGGAAATTTAATGGGACAAGCAGCAAGATTAGGATGGTTGAACAGGTTTTCTCACGCTTTGGGCTCAAAAAAGAATAAGATAAACGACAAGCAGCAAGATTAGGATGGTTGAACAGGTTTTCTCACGCAGTAAATCATACGTGCTTATAATTCACGGCGTTCTTCTTCATAAGGAGGTGGTTACTGCCGCCTCCTTATAGAAGAATACAAAGTCTAATGGAATGATCTTGTCAATATATAGAAATGTTTCGTCTAGATTCCTAAGTATAACCTCTATATTGCGTCCCGCTACAGGGCACAGGCCTGTAGTGGGACCTCTGATCATCTTAAATCTGATTTATCCTAATATGCAGGTCTCTAAATTCATATATGAATTAGAAAAATACTTAGAGGTGTAGGTCGCTGGCAGAGCTACCACAAGAGGACCGTAAGCTCTTCTGCCGGACAAATGTTTAAATATTAAAATCACTAATGTAAAATTATTTTAACTTCCAAATGGAAAACGGTAATTTTTAAAGTAGTTTGTCGAATGTTATAAGAAATCGTTAAAATTATTATTTTATGAATAAATGGTCTTAGGTTATAAAATAAATAGGAGTGATATACTTAGACATATTTAAGCTAAAAAGAAAAACTGAGACAAAAGTGAAAATCACTTTAAATGATTACATAAAAACTAGCTCAACCGGCTAAACCCAAAAGAAATCTGTAACCCGATTGCAGTGTCACCTATCGAATCTAAACCTTCCAGGAACTCATTAAAAACACATAAAAATTTCCATCAAAATCAGTCCAGCCGTTTAGGAACTCAGTGACACAAAGTTACCATTAAATTGTTAGGATACTATTTCTTCCATGTCATGCCAATTTCAACTCTATTCGTATGTCATATGACTCATTAGTTTGAATTGTTTCAGTGACTGCGCCACCGTGGCCTGGTTTAAAAATGGCCACCCACTTCGCTCCAGTGTGCCCACAAATGTTGCCGCCAATAAAAAAAGGAAACCCACCGTCGCTTGGCCGACAGCAATACCTTAACAGGCTGAAGCCATTTCTGTCGCATGAGTCTGAGGATTGTTTATATTTGAATATTTACGTGCCTTATAGAGGTAAGTGTTGTTGATGTACGACCGTAAAAAAATAATTTTTGATTTTTTTTAAATAACTGTATATCAAAAACAATCTCCAGTAATTAACAATATTTAATAACACATGAGGTAGTACATTCGAAGCGTTAAGAGCCTTAAGCCTTTCCGTTTGGCGAAGCCTTTTAGATTGCGAAGAAAATGGGTTTAATCGTCAAATGACGTCAGATGACGTCATAAGTTACGCTGCCGGTTAGAGTTTAATTTTTATTTCATTTGTGTTTTTTTATTATTATAAATTATTTTCTTTTTAATATACCTTCTTTTAGTTTTGTTTTGAATCATTTAATAACATAAATTAAATCTAAATATTCAAATGAATATTTAGATAGGCTATACTCAACTCGATAGATTGTTACCGTCGTCTATATCCATGCAAACACACGACTTTGAGTTTATATGAATGCCGCCGTCAATAGGATAAAGGATAAGGGATAAGGAGGGAAAATGTGTACAACAGGACACAGGCTCCTATTTATTCATTTCTGTTGTAAAAGTAATGCATGGTGAAATAACACGTAGAGTTAATTTTCATTCTCGTGTCAAATTACGTCACAAAATGTTTAGTTCAGTACTTTACAGCCATAAAATTTAGAATTACTAAAATTATTGCCATGACTTAATTAATATCATTGTTGAATAGGATAATAATCTAGACAAAAATTTAGAAAAAAAAAGTATATAATTCTGTACTAAGTTCCGATGCTTATATATATTTAGGTGACAGACACCAGAATTATCCACTTAGTGGTGGCTAGTGACTACTGTCGCCAAAAAACGCAAGCAAAACACCTCAGGAAGATGCAAATTCCCTGATATCCCTGATATGACATAGGCTAACGGGAAGAACCACTTCGTGAACAACAAATTCCCCTACCGTCCGTAGAGTAATTGACTCTTCAATGAATGGTTACACTAAGTCTCGATACACTTGCTCGTTGCTTTGAAACTATTTTACAGCAATGTTTGCTGAAACAAAATTCAACTTAAGCTAATGAGTTTCTGCCTGTCGATCTATTTAATTGCGAGCTAAGCTGCGATCGGCAGTATTTGCTATACTTGTACCTACTTCAAATTTTTTTACAAATTCTTGACTTTTTGTAACGAAAAATTTCTACGCACAAACAAACAAAATGAGCGGAACTATATAACCTGTGGATTTAGATGCAATATTGTGCAAAAAATTTTTATAGCTTCTCGGAGATAACTGAATAGATTTAAAATTGGAAAGTTTTTCTTAAATTTTCTGTAAAATATTGTTACGACTAACAATGGAAAGCTCTGGAAAAAGCGTTCGCTCGAACGTCCCACCCTATCGACGGTACCCACGCCTCTCCCCGACTAGTGTCAAAGGAAATAATAATTGATCCTTATGACCATAGAGTTTACACTTAGAGTTTACACTTCAACAAAAATAGCATTCCCAAACTTTCAATGGCTTGTTTATGATTTTGTGTAGATTTTCTGGAAAACTCGAAATACATCGAGGCTTTTGTCGTCAAACATAAATAAGAGAGCAGGCGGGCGAGATGGTTAGTGGTGCGACAACCAGCGATACGAAAACGGCATTTTAATTCACCCCGCACGTAGAGCAATATGAAAAAAGAAATGAAAGCAGCCGATTATAGTACAGAACGTAATTATTATTTCAGCTTAAAAACAAATATATTTGTCGATGAAAGTTTTTATATCTGTGACGAGAAAGGCTATGAAGGTCACTTAATTGTATGTGGACAACTTCGCATATTAACACAAGCAATGCCTTAGGTGCTGCAAGTGCACTGCGGACCTTAGTAGGATAAATAATGAGGGTAATAGAGAATAGGCTCTGAAATATTTTACTCTCTTTTAGGGAGATTATGGCTGGCATGTGTGCTGTTGACAAAGGCACACAGCCATTTTCTCCCTATCCCTTCCTAATCCCTGTCCTTAATCCTGCTATGGTCGCAGCTTACTTGCAGCATCTGTGGCGTTGTCTGTTTCATAGGCGACAGTAGTCATCTACCATCAAGTGGACCGTCAACCTGTCTGTCGAGCTTTACATGAAAAAAGAAAAGCTATCTCAGGCTTTAACAATTGTGTTACATCGCCTATTATTGCATGAAAATTGAGCTCAGTGGGTAGAACACTGACTGCCGAATGAGCAAGCTCAGATTCAAGTCCTGACCTTTAAGTCTTCTGATGCGAGGTCCCGCAAATTAGGTTTAAAAGAACGTAATTTGACGAGCCCGTTGGATGGGTGGTTAGGGTGCTTGCCTTAACGCTCTGTTCTAGGGTTCCCGGGTTCGATTCCCGACAGGGTCAACTTTGAAAAATCAACTTTTCAAATTTGGCTCTGGTCTGGATTTGGAAAGTAGTGGCAGGGCACACTGCGTTTCGCAGTCATATGGGCAGCCCGTCTGGCGGCAGTAACCACCCCCTTACAGAAGACCACCGTGAAATAACAGCACGTGTGCTGTTGTGTTTCGGTGAGTGAGTAAGGGATGCCAGAGCCCATTTTCCCTATCCACTCCTAATCCCTTATCCTTAATCCTACTGCAGTCGACAGCGCACTTGCAGCAGCTTAGGCGTTGCTTGTGTTATAGGCGACGGTAGCCACCTACCATCAAGTGGACCGTCAGCCTGTCTGCCGACCTTAACATATAAAGAAAAATTACTTTCCAATCGTCAGTGTTCTAAAAGCCGTCAAAGATAAAACTAATGAACGTTTTAACTAATGCCATTCTGTACTTCAAAGCCGATTGCACAAATAGGCGAACGTTTTTCAAACATCACGGCTGGCGCCAGCGACCTAATTCCGCTGAGTAAATATACGTCCATCAGTCACCGCTGTCCCACTGAACTCAACACTTGGAATAGTGGACGTCCACTAATATCTTTTCTACTAGCTGTACCTAGCGGCTTCGCGCCTCTTTAATTCAGATTCTTGACGAGCGTTTAGCTCACCAAGTCACTGATGTTACTATGCAGTGCATATAGTTTGAGACGGATAGCGAATTGATGAAGCCTCAAAAATTTATCAGTGACCTAATGTACAAAGGTTGAATTTTCTAACTAAAATTACTCTTTTATTGAATTAAAATTTACCATAGTAGCACCCGCTCTCGGTTTCGGTTAATTATATACAAAAGCCGTACTTGTTTATCGCTTTTTCCATTGGTGAAAACCATATCAAAATCTGTCGTGTGGTTTAGAAGAATTTATTTTATAATATGAATATAGATTGCTCACAGTTAGTCAGTTAGTTTGACGAGGTCGAATCGTAAAGGTGCTTGCCTCAACTCTCTGTCTTGTGGGTCTCGGGTTAGATTACCGGCAAAGCGAACTTTGGAAATGAACTGTTCAAGTTGACACAGGTCTGGATTTAGTAAGTAGTGGCAGCGCGCACTGAGTTTCGCAGTCATTTGGGCAGTCTGGCGGCAGTAACCACACCCTTAAAGAAGACCACCGTGAATTATCTAACACCAAATGTGCTGTTTCAAGTGAAAAGACAGGCTGAAGGTCCATCATCAAGTGGACCGTCAGTCTATCTGTCGACTTTAACATAGATGAGCTATCTTATCAATGTTAGAATTTTTGGAATCAGTTACAATATTATAAACAGTAACAAACTTCTTCAAAAAAAAAAAAATTACAAAAAATCAGGTTTTTTTTTTATAAATTTCCTTGGGCAGTCATTAACTTGTCCACTATATCCGCTTATATCCACTTAGCGTTGAATTTTGGGACACATTGCATAAATAAACGAACAATTAAAATTTTTGTTCTGAATAATACATTATTGGACGATAGATTATTGGGCATTATTGGACGTTCACGTTGGACTCATATTATATTAGCCTTAGTCATATGTCCTACTACAAGACACAAGGCTAGCATTGTGAGAAGGCAAAGGCTATTTCATCACTGATTGTCAGGTCTTTCTGATTCTGATTTCCTGAGTGAACGGTCGATTCGAGCAGTCATTAATTGATGCCAGTGTTCCTCAGGGATCTGTTCTCTCTGCGACTCTTTTCCTATTTCATATTAATGACCTACTTCTTCCAGGATTGGTCCAAGGCACTAGTCCAATTTCGCATGGAGTAGGTATTGCTGTCAACTTTGGGATGGCTCACCAAAATACCAACTTGCCGCACTCGACTCAGTGGATCGCAGAGCTAGGAGGTTAAGAACTAAGCTGCAGAGCCTGCAGCTTAGTTCTTAGGAGAGGCACTTAGTTCTCTCTTCACAGAGAGGCAATTTTGCGTACATAGACGCAAAATTGCCTCTCTGTGTGTACTCTATAAAATGTACTTCGCAGAGTCTGCTCGGGATCTGCACGAGATATACGCCTTCCCCTTTTTTTGTGCGAAAACTTTATGAAATTATTTCTGATTAAAATTAAAGTATTAAATAGATAAATCATTAAACAATACGAACAAATTCTAAATGAGTTACTCACTGAGTCAACTCTATTTGATATGCATATTGTACAAATCGCATCTCTAAAACGGGTCAGTGACCCTGGCGACGCCATATTTGTTTACCTTTTTGTTCAATCTTAAAAAAATGGACTATACATTATGTTATCGAGGTCAATAAAATAGTTTTTAGAATTTTTGTCTGTTTGTGCGTTTGTGCAGGCTAATCTCTGAAACGGCTTAATCGATTTGAATGCGGTTTTCACTAATGTATTGTAGCTCAGCTAGGTATAAAATAAATACCAGCGACCCTCCCCCGACTCCGCACGGAGTTGAGACTTTAAAAAGGTTGAAGTGATAGGCTGTAGGTTGATAGCCAGTTAGGACAAACGACTTTAAAATGTCTTATAGATTATTCATATAAAAACTATAATTATTATATATTTATTGTAATTTTATTAAAGTCTAAAATTAAAAACATTAAGAGAAATAATGCTTTTAAATATATACAAAAAATTATTACTCGCTAAAAACATACATCTCCTAACACATGCCACGTGTTCTTACGTCTTTGATATCCGCATTCTAAGATCTTGAAATAAATCACTTACAATCGCGTTAACGAGTCAGAAATAATGTATCTCAAAGTAGTATCGAAGTAGGTCTATTTATTGTTCCCACCCACATTCCTGCGAAACACCAAAGCAATGTGCCACTAACGCTAGTAAAATCTATTTTTGGGACAAGTTGGGAATTTCGTGACAAAGCACGAATGAATTGTGACTAAAAATAGATTCAAAAGAATATCCTGTTACGAGCGTCCATTCATTAAACGAGAAACTTAATTACAAGTAGATTTTGTATTTATTTAAACGTACTTTCATTATAAAATTGAAAAGTTTGGCGATTATATGGGTGTAATAATACTCCGTAGGTAAAATTACCCTATTTATGTACAGTATTTACAATATTAAATTTATAATAATGAACCTTCTCAAAGGTATGAAATCATACCTACCTAGGTATGAAGCTACCTGAATATTTTCCGATTAGCGTGGAAGCAATAGATAATATAGAGAAAAGATATTCCCCATCTCTCCAAAACAAAGGACTTCTCATGTTTAAAAACCTTTTTGATGCAAAGAACAATGCTGTTGAATCCTTGCATTTCTATCTTCGTTAACTTCGGATTTCTTTGTTGCTACACAATAAGCCATTGTTTCTACGAAAATCGTTTGGAAAATTTTAGAGGGTAATTTGCTTTGCAAAACTGAGTTATTATGTGATCGCAGTAAAAACCTGAGGATTAGTTAGACAAGCAAATCAACATAACAAAAAACGTGAAACTTGGCTTGGCTTTGACGAGCCCATTGGTCGAGAAGTAAATGTTCTTGCCTTAACGCTCTGTCTCATCTCATGGGTTCGATTTACGGAAGGGCCAATTTTGGAAATTAACTTTTTAAGTTAGCTCTGGTGTGGAACAAGCAGTGATTTAGCAACACTGCTTTTCTCAGTAATTTGGGAATATGAGCAATCTGGCTGCAGTCACCGCCCCTTACAGAAGACTACCGTGAAATAAGCATGCCAGACCCATTTCTCTATCCTTCCTAATACTTTGTCCTATACTTTACTTATAGAATCTAGCATTTGTCTCGTTGGTTGTGTTATAGGCGACGGGGGTCACCCGTCTACAATCAATTAGTGGACTGTCAGCGTATCCGACGGTCTTAATATAAAAATAAAACTATGGTAACGTTGTTAAATAAATAAATAAACATTTATATGTTAAACATATATTAATACACACATCTCTAAAAGGTCACTGCAGCAATTTCAGTACAAAATTACGTCCTAAACAGGACATAGACAATAGACATTCCAATATGATTTGTTATTTAATTAATGAATTTATATATACGAGGGCGGAGTGATAAGTCTGGTAAAAATTTAACAAGGAGCAAAATTAATTAAATTATTATCATTTATTTTTCAACGTAGTCCCCGTGTAACTCAATGCACTGCACTCAACGTTTCTCTAGCTTTTCGATCCCTTCCATAAAATACGACTTAGGCAACCCTTCAAAATAGGCATTGGTTTCGTGCATGACCTCTTCGTTGGAGCCAAATCTTTTCCCACCAAGCCATTTTTTTTAAATTCGGAAACAGAAAATAGTCACAAGGGGCTAAATCTGGCGAATACGGTGGGTTTGCCAGATTTAGGTTCGAATGAATAGACATCTTCTGGGTGTGCTCGCTCCGTCGTCGGCCTCATCTTTCCTACACGGATAGATGCTGGTCAAGAGTAAACTCATCTTTAATAAAAAAAATTTATTTAAATTTTAAAAAATATACCAGAATATAAACAATATTTTGTTACACAGTTCTAGTCTATACTGGGCCAGTTACATAAGCACATTAAGTATTTAAAAAAATGTACAAGGTCAATTTAGTAGAAAGTTCAAATGTATGTTTTAAACTATAACAGCGGGTGGGTGTCAATTAAGTAATGATTCAAAATTTTTGAAACCAAGGCACAAAGTAACAGAAAAAGTCAACCAGCCACGAATAAAGCAAACGGAAATGAGTGACGATTCTGCGGTTCCCGCTTTCCATTTCGGATTGGCATTCTTTTTTCTCTGCATCCGTTTGACATTTATGACTTTCTTTTTTACGCTTAGCGAGTGCCTAATAAAATGCAAATATGCTTACATGTTCATGGTAATTCATGGTGTTTGGTGTTTTAGTTTTGTATGTTTAATTTATTGCGAAAACGACCCTTAAGGGGGAGACAAACGCTAAATACTAAAAATATCCATTGTTTAATGAAAATGTTACAAGAAATAGACAAGACAATTGCTTTGAAAAAAATATATATTATACTTAAACATGTGAAGAACCAATTGTATTAATTAGAATTTTCGATAAAGTAATAGAAACTCCACAAAAAAAGTTAGAACACAAGAAGAACCTTTATTGAAAATTCTCTCGAAAACGGCTTATTGCACGCATATGAATCCTGTACCTATTAATAAGTTGATATCAGATTAAAAAATTGTATTGATAAAAAAAAAATTGTGTAATGTTCTAATGGTAAAAACAAAAAAACACTATTTCTAGGCCTGTTGAATTGTCTCCGCCGCCAACGAGTTCTATAGTAAATGTCATTTGCCTCAGTGAATCCCTTAAGTATATAATAGAAAAAAAATATTATTTATCAGCTCCTACTGTGGAAAAATAACTTTGAACATAAAAGAAGTCAGAACATACTGACCTCTTACAATAACGATGCAATTTTCACAATTAAAAAATATATATATTACAACCTTTTAAAACTGAAAAGTCGATAAAGAAAACTGATTTTATGTATGAAATTTCCTTGCCATTATATATAACAAATTTTGCCTAGGGTTATCTCAAGATGAATGTCTCAATGAGCTTGTTTCTGTATATTATGTTGAAGCACATAGTCAAACAACAATAGGTATAGCTGGTTTGAAGAGTTTCAACGGGGCCGTGCCTCTCTCAGTACCGTGCCTTCTACAGGTCGACCAAAAACAGCAATGACACCTGAAAACGTCGGTGATTGATTGGTACACTTCGGCTTGTTTACCTGAGATGATGGTCGAACTCCGCGGAAGCAACCCGCGACACGTCGCGTTATATGCGAGCCTCCACACCGCCCGTAAAACAAACCATTTTTTGGAACAGAAAAACGTTGAGTTGATGATCCATCCTCCGCACAGTCCTGATCTGGGTCCAATATTATTTTTTTACATTACATAGAATTAAAGATTAATTATGTGGTCAGCGGATTGAACCAGAAGCCGCCGTGGAAGCCTACAAATCGGCCACTTTGGCAACGTATACTTCAGACAGTTCAATGACTAGTTAGAAAGAATGCAAAAATGCTTTGATTACAAAGGGGAATACTGCGAAAAACAATAAAACATAATGTTTATATACAACCTGAGTTACGTTCGCTAGCGACCTTTGCTAAAGACTTACTTTTATGTGAAAATGTTATACAGATGCAATTTTTATTTCATCAAAGGAATTTCATCAAAGCTGATGAAATTCCTCCAAATAGTTTTTTAATTCACTATCATTTCGATGTGCCCCTCGTTCGTATCACTCTTTTCTAGTGTGTTCTTTATTCTTGGGTTACCAATTTACCTATGTAAGTATAATTGCTCCGGGAACATTGGCCCGGTATTACCTACCCAGAAATTTATGACTCAGAAAATATGGGTATTTATCAAAGTAATTTATTTTCATTAAGAGTATCAATAAACAAATTAAATCTAACCACGTATTTTATCTCGATCAAAGATTTTAATCAAGCACGTATACAGAGGGGGGGGATTTACCCCCCCGAAATATGACTGAAAAAAAAAACGATAGATGTCATTCATTCAGAAAGTAAGAAAAAAAGACTGGTCGGCATGTGTGACACTAGATTTATAGATCGTCACGACTCTATAAATGTATTTTGTGAGTTACTCAAACCTATTGTCATTACATTGAGAGAACTATCCTGCACAAACAGAACTGTTGCCCAAACTGCGTCTACATTCATAGCTGCGACGGAAAAGAGTAGTTTCTTGATTTCTCTAAAAACCTGTGAAAGATTTTTCAGAAAAATTAGAGTAAAGTACAGTGATTACAGCGATTTTTACACAGTTCACATGGTTGTTTCAATGTTTGTCCCCCCCCCCCGAACCAAAAGTCTGGATACGTGCCTGTTTTAATACTTATCTAGGTATATAAAAATTTTACTAAATGATTACCAATTCATCTGTATATTGCACAAAAATGACTCGTTTAGCTGATGTACAATCATTTAGTAATAATTTATTTTTTGATTTTAACATGTTAACTACCTATTTATATATTTGGTTAAATGCATAACGCAAAATATTACACTTTGCATATAAAATATATTTAGGATTAAGCAATAGCAGCATCTGTTAACTTTTAAAGTAAACATTATAAACTAGGTAGGCAATGAACAGAAAAGAAGAAAATACATGGGTTGCCTTCAAGATGTCGCTACTATGAGATTCAATAATAGTAGGTATGTGCTCACTAAAACTTCAAAAAAGATATTTTGTTAGGGATTGTTACGTCATATAGACGTCATATAGTCATATAGATCCACCATATAGATGGATTTATATAAATACGTATTTAAATATAGAAATATAGAATTAATATAATAAACTTTTAGCGCCATCTAGAGACTAAACAGCAAAACTTGGCTTATCTAAGAACAATGATGCTTTAAGTTTATAGACATTAATCACAGATGTCGCCACTCAGTCGTCACAGTCGCAAAGGATCTCTTTGGCCATCTTTTGGTTAAAATTAGTCAGATTATCTAGTTAAGTACCCCACGGTTAGTAAAATTCGGCAAGTAAAAGTTTTTTTAAGTTCACAATCGAGAGTTGTTCTTCATAAAAAAAAAAATACTAAAATCGCGATTAAAAAATGAGAGGTGGGGGTAGGGTAGGAGGGTGGAAAACACTTTACGACCTATTCTCTCATACCTACCAAATATACAAAAAATATATATATATCATAAAAATCCCTGGGACCGTTTCGGAGAAGTGCGAACACAAACACCGTAATACGAGATTTTTATATGTTTTATAAGATGGCTTGGTATCATCAAGTAAACCCTTAGCATCTATCTAAGTTTTTGTCGACTAAAAAAAAATCTTTCATCTTTCTTACGAACACGAATAAAAATATAGACAAGTTGTTTTTTTTTTTTTACAGAACAAAAGTCTAAAAAATTTCCAATACTTGTCTTTATCCACGGCGATTCCTTCGAGTGGAGCTCAGGAAATCCTTATGACGGAAGAGTTTTAGCGGCATACGGCAATATAATGGTTATAACAATTAATTTTAGATTAGGGATACTTGGTAAGTACATAATGGATTATTTTTTTATATAATAAACGCTGATAGGCCAATAAAATAGGTCAAAAAAATATTTCCTCAGTATTATGTAGTAGGTATGGGGCTATCGTTGCCATAAATGAAATATTTATAAATTTCAGCTTGATTCTCCCAAAATTGAGCTGATCTTCCTATCTTTAAAATGGATCCTAGTGAGATGATCAGAAATAAATTTAAATTTAATTTAGTTCAATGACGAGTTTATCTTAAAGAAATTAAGTTAAACTCGTTATTGAACTAGGTTCCAGAATCCATAAAATAAGTAATTCATTTATAGGTTTCAATGTATACGGTATTTCAATAAGATACCATTCGGTCGATGGTATCTTATTGAAATACCACACCAAATAAGATACCACGCCAACTATATATAATTAAATTTAAATCATTTATCAGAAGAAAATTGTCTACTATGGAGTAGCATATAGCGTAACAATCTACTTGGTTAAGGTCGTCAGATAGACTGACGGTCCACATGGTGGTAGGTGGGCATCCTCCTATAACACAAGCAACGCGCTGCGACCATTGCAGGATTAAGGATAAAGGATTAGGCAGGGATAGGGAAATGGGCTTTGGGATTCCTTACTCAATCAGCGAAACACAACAGCACACATGCTGTTATTTTACGTTGTAAAGGAGTAGTTACTTCCGCCAGACGGGCTGCTCAAATGTCTGTATAGGGGGCTCGTCAATGAGTCGTCGTTTGTTTGATTTTGAGTGTATATTGATTATTTAATATTTTTAATTAATTGAAGATTTATTTGCAATAAGCAAATACTTGAAAAATAATACTTACAAAAGGTTAACTTTTGTTGTGTTTGATGATCTATAAAAAATACTTATCTATACATATAATAAAATCGTAAACGAGTCGTGGCTGTACATTAAATTAAAAAAAAAAAAAAAAAAAAAACAATTTGTACACGTTGTACCAAAAAATAGCTTTTAAAATGTTTGTATGCTTGTCTGTGAGTTTGCGCACGTTGACAGAAACGGCTTAATCGATTTGAATGCGGTTTTCACTATTGTAGCAAGCTTTCCCTAATATTTAATGTTAGTTTCATTCCAATCGGTTTAGAAACAAAAAAGTTACGCGCTATACCGAATAGGTACCTCGCGTACAAAGTTACGTGCTCAGCTAATATATAAATAAATATTAAATATCAGATATTTTTCATCACCCAAAAGACGTAAACAACGTGAAGAGGGATGCAAGTGCGCAATTGACTTTGATGGGGGTGGTCAGCACTCTTGCTCACCCCCTGACAGATTACCAATTAATTCAGAAAGCAATGTATCCTGCCACTAGAATAATAGACTAGAAACATTTAAGCCTCTGTTCGAGATTAAAATTACTATGAGTTTCATTTTTCTTCCCCGTGTTTTTCTTATAATTTTTTTTTCCAATATTTGATTTTACATATTACGAAATTAAGTCATATAAATGTTTGAATTCCAGGATTCCTAAAGCCGAGTCTAACAGAACACGATTACGGTAACAATGGTCTGTTAGATCAGCTGGCGGCCCTGCAGTGGATCAAGGATAACATCGAAGATCTAAACGGGGACCCTCATTCCGTCACACTCATGGGTCATGGCACTGGGGCGGCTTGTGTCAGCTTTTTAATGTTGTCGCCAATATCGAATGGTTAGTATGACACAAGCACAGAGGCAAAATTTTCTGATATTACCAAACTGTACCAATAACGAAACCAAATTTATTCAATATTCTGATAGTAGTATTATAAATGTGAAAGTAATTGTCTGTCTGTTACATTTTCACGCCTTAATTACTCAGAAAAAAGTACTGTTCCCTAGGGATCATATAAAAATGAAAATCCAACGCCTGGTAAGACTATAACAGCAAAACGATTAATTAAATAATTGCTCATATATTTTGTAAGGCGTTATATTTTCTATTTTTGAACGACGAAGAAATCGCGGATACCAGCTAGTTTTATACAATCTTTTTTTCATTCTTTCTTTCCTTGATTAGTACTACCACTTTTGGGTAGTACACAACTGGGAGGAGATAAAAATGTATTTTGAAGCCATAAGTATTTGAAATAATAACTACAAGATACCTCAGCGTAAGGTATTTGAAATACCAATCACAAATTATATTATGAGTAAACAATTGAAATACAAATACCAAATATATATTTGTATTTTAATTACAAGTAATTCAAATACTGCCCAATCCTGAGTGAGTTTATGGTATTTTGGTATGCGTGTTTACGTAATGTTATATACAATCAGGCAATACACAAATTATTGTCGATTGTAGCTTCAATAAGATACGTTTAACTGTGAGTAGTCAACGTCTCATCTGAAATAACAAAAAATACAAAAAAAAAAAATTCCAAACTATAGGTAATGTAGAAATGATTATTAATCACTGAATCCGTAGCATTTTATTTCCATATATTATTATTTTAAATTTAATTTTTTTATACGTCCACAGCAACGATTATACTATTTTTTTAAAGTAATGACAGTAACAAAACTTAACGCTTGAATATTATTTTAGAAAGCCCTTAAGGCTTCACTTGGGCAAATGACATTTACAATAGAACTCGCTGGCGGCGGAGACAATTCAACAGGCCTAGAAATTGTGTTTTATTGTTTTTACCATTAGAACAATACACAAAAATAATTTGTTTATACAATTTTTTAAACTGACATTAACTTATTAATAGGTACATGATTCATGTGCGCACAATAAGCCGTTTTCGAGAGAATTTTCAATAAAAGTCAAATTCTTCTTGTGTTCTAACTTTTTTTGTGGAGTTTCTATTACTTCAAAGAAAATGCTAATTAATACAATTGGTTTAAGTATATTATATATATATATATATATATATATATATTTTTTTCAAAGCAATTGTCTTGTCTATTTCTTGTAACATCTTCATTAAAAAATGGATATTTTTAGTGTTTAGCGTTTGTCTCCACCTTAAGAGCGAGTACCGACGACTAACGCTAAATATTGGGAAGGTACCGCGAGTAGCGCGACTACAACACTAATCGTATTAGTTTATTTATTTTTTATCCTATATTACAAATTTCAGGATTTTTCCACCGCGCCATCCTCATGTCGGGCTCGGCTCTCTCGGATTGGGCGATGACTAAGGACCCAACTCAGTACACGCTCCAAGTGGTTCAGAGTTTGGGATGCAATCCCAACACTAAGAACATGCTCTCCTGTTTACAAAACAAAACGTGAGTCGTGATGCATAGAGTAAGTTGTTCTGTAGACGCGGAGAATACCCTGAAGGGTTAAACGAAATCTAAATTTCGTTGCGGCGGGATTTCGACAGTCCACGCCATGAATCCCTATAGCGAATGGGGTTAAAAACTGAAAGCTAATCGTAGGTGACGCCACTGTTGAGTGATCCTAATCGCCGCCATATTGCGTTTTTGGTTCCCTGAATTTATCAGCGAATTTTCCTTTATTTCTACAAAAATGAATTCGACATAGAGTGTTAAGCAGTTAAAAGAACAGTTGAGGAAAAGAAAGCATCTACTGCACCATAAACTTGAATATTTAGTCTGCTTCCAATTTTTTCTTCGTGAAGCTTTTATCCATTGTTTTTTTCTTTTGAAATCTTTAGGGAATATATGGATTCCCGTCTTTTTGCAATCCAAAGTTGAACAAAAGCGTCATGTTAATTAAATAAATTCAGTTCTTTTTGTTCGTTTGCAAAATTACTATGGAAAATGACAGCTACTTGTCAGATTTAGGGAACAACCAACAGTGCTGCCATCTGAAGTGAGTAAAAGTCAGCTTTTTACCCCATTAGTGGACTGTATATGTAGCTGCGGCTGTAAGCGAACAGTTGACTGTCTGATGGACAGGATAGACAGAAGAAGGAAATGCACGTACCTTATAACCGGTGCCCTGGTGCGATCTCCTGCAGGATTCTGCAAAACGTCCAACTGGCAAACACTGCACTTGTATTTATGTTTGTTAAGCGTTAAGGTGCGGATAATAACTGCACTTTCGTGATAAGTTTACTTCTTCGTGGCGGCAACATACATTATTTGGATGCGTAAGTAAAGAGGAAAAATTGAGGGCTATATTTTAAGGAATAGACGGGTAAAAAAGGAAAATGCCCTTGACCATTCGATCACGCCGCAAACATTGTTTTTGACCAATAAACACTTTGAGAAGGAAGTCGACCTACCGACATGGCCATTGCAATCTTTGCAATATTGACATTTCTTCAAAAAAATTCAAAACAGATAACAGCTGTAATTTTGTAGCTATTAGATTAAACAAGCTGTACCAGACAGCTGGTGTTTATTAAAAACACTTTTACTTAATTAGCGGACAACTTTGGTGCCTTAAGTCTTTTTATTTTTTTAAGAGTATTTTTGTACGGGCCTGTAAGCTAGTGGGCAACCCTCCCGTAAAGAAGCGTCGCTGGTCTAGCCCATCGGTGGGTTAGACCGAGGAGAGTTTGTAAGGTTCCAAGACAAAGTCCGCACTAGTTACCTAGGTCAATGCGGTGAAGCGAAGGCAATTTTTTTTATTAAAAAAGTGCTCGATTTATCATACAATTTTTACACATGCAACTAGCGGCAATCGTGCCCTGCGCCGAGACAAATGCGCCAATGCCAGATGGGTGTTGACACGCTTGCGCAAGTTGTACAATATTATGCAATATTGTGTAATGTTGTGCAATAACAGCATTTTCTATCCCTTTCACTTTCTGTTGTTGTCTGTGTTTGTACATATGTATATATGGGCCAACATTTCACTACGTTGGCCCATTTCTTTGCGAACACTTTGCACAATCACTAATGTTTACACGAACTGTAGGCTGTCCCGAACACTCTTAATCGGGTCCTTAGTCGAGTGTTAAGGTGCTTGCTTTAGCGCTCTATATCAGGGATATCAGTCCCGGTGGAACCACTTCCAAAGTGAGGTCTACCTGGAATTTTTCATAGCGGCAGGGCGCATTGCGTTTCGCAGTCATTTAGCAGCCCGTCTGCCGGTAGTAACCACCCCCTTACAGAAGACCACCGTGAAATAACAGCACGTGTGCTGTTGTGTTTCGGTGAGTGAGTAAGGGATGCCAGGGCCCATTTCCCTATCCCTTCCTAATCCCTTATCATTAATCCTACTAAGGTCTGCAGTGCACTTCTGTGGCGTGGCTTGTGTTATAGGTGACGGTAGCTACCTACTATAAAGGGACCGCCAGTCTGTCTGAAGTCCTTTACATAAAAAATAAAAAAACACAATTTTGCAGAAACGCCACATGCCACTAGCGTCAAGAACTTAGCACCATATAGATTTATGTTATGAAAAAACGGGACAAGTGCGAGTTGAACTTGTACATTGTAACATTGTACATTGTAGGATTTGTAGGTAACATTGTACAATGTTACCTATCCTCACAATATTGAGTGATTTACCATGTTATTTTAATATCATGGACTTCTTATAGGTTTTCCTATAATCTATAAGAAGAAAACTAATTTCTGTATTTTTTCAAAATTTTATTAGGTTCACTAGTTTCGGAGATAAGGGGGGGGGGGGGATGGTCAGACAGACGGATACACGAGTGATCCTATAAGGGTTCCGTTTTTTTATTCGGGCGTACGGAACCCTAAAAACATTGAGTTTATAAAAAAAAAATTCTCTTTGACTGAATATAGGTTATGTTTTTGACATGGACGAAAAGAGTGACCGGTTAGAACAAGGATTTTAATGGCCATGCGGCATTAAATGTAAGGCCTTAAGTGACAGTTTTCGTGTGCTAAAGTGTAAATAAATTTACAGCTTATCGGAAATTAAAAAGGTTCAAATTCTGTCGCGCGAGTTCGAGACGCCTCTGGGGCCGATAGTGGCCGGCGCATTCGTCCCCAACGAGCCAGCGAAGACCATTGACGCTTTCCCGAACTTACTGAGCAAGTAAGTATATATTATGTCTTTATTTTTCTTCATTTCAGTATGTGAAATGATGAATAACATTATAAATTATAATATATTGTAAAAATATTTAATGTACATTGCCCACTAAAAAAAAAAAAATCATTTTATTGTATGTAAAGATCGCCAGACAAGCTGACGGTCCACTTGATGGTCGCCATACACGAACACGCCACAGGTATAAGGAGGGTATAGATAAATGGACTCTGGTATCAATACTCACTCACCGAATCCCACAAGCTGTTATTTCACTGTGATCTCCTTTAAGAGTGTAGTTACTGCAGCCAGACTGTCTAGTTTATGAATCTGAAAAGCAATGTGTCCTGCCACTACTTACAAATTACATCTAACCCTGGTGTTGCTGTGCTTGGGCAAGATGGCCAGAATCCTGTCATGAAGTGGTACCCACAACCTGTGTTTCATTTCGCTTGAACTGTATTTGATAACCCATACACTATTTATCTCTAACAATTTCGACGCGTTAATTTAATATAATATATTAGAGATACATTGTGTTTTCATACGATTGCCAAGTCAATTTAATTTATTTAAAACATACAAGATTTTTAATATTGATCGTAGTAACTCCAGACAGAAGGTTACTTAAGTAGGGACTGAATAAATTAACCGACTTGGCATAACATGGATCTCACAACTTTTGACGGTAGAAGAAGTAGAACTGAGTTGCGAGACTTGGTTTTTTTTACAAGTTATGTTTTTGATGGCATCTCACTTCTTTTTGTAGATAGTCCAATTTTATTTCTTCCTCTTTTTCTTTTCCGGTACTACTTCCTGAGCTTCAGCTACAGCTTTTCTCAAAGCCCACTCCCTGTCTCTATGGGTTTTTCTCGGAGGCTTTGATGTTACAATTTTTGTCAAGTCTGGACGATAAATGCTTCTAATATTCACAAATTGAGGATTCCTGCGCTTTAATACTTTCGAAGTCGAGATTAATTGATTATCTAGATACTTATCTACACCTATCTTATAATAGAGCTTAAAAATATTAATAACACATACACTGATTCATTAACTGCAAATGTAACTTTGTATTCCTATACTATTTATATGAGATTACAAAGTTATTTATGCAGTTAGTATATCTAGAAAACTGGGCCGAAATTGCAAAATGTTTTAGTTTTTCCTTGATTTATACACTAAACACTAACTGTATTCTAAATTTGAAGCTTCTATGTCTGCTAGAAGTGCCTTAGAGTTTTGATGATCGGTCAGTCAGTCAGTCAGTGAGTGACAAAATTAAGAAACTTTGACTAGTTATATCTTAATAATTCTTAAACTACTGGCTCAAATTCAATGAAATTTGAAATATACCGAGTTTATACAATGCCTACTTGGTTACTGAAAATTCAGGCTTCTAGTTTTATCGCCAACGAAGTTATAGGGGGTTGAAAATGGCCTGAACTGTTTCGAGAAAAGGATGGTACGGCCGTGCCGCTGTTTTTGTTTTGCTCGACTTGGCGGGGGCACTGCCGTGCCCCCAGATACTTACTAATTATTTTGCCGTTATAATAAAAAAATATGTAATTGTGATACTATAATAAAAATAGAGAAAATGATTCTGTCTCTCTTTTGATTCTATGTATGTGGAAGTGACGAGCCCGTTTGGATGAATGGTTAGGTGGCATGGCATGTCTTAACGCTCTGATCTAAGGTTTCCGTGTTCGATTCCCGGCAGTTCTGGTCTGGTCTGGATCTGGAAAGTACTTGGCAGGACACACTGCCTTTCGCAGTTATTTGAGCAGCCCGTCTGACGGCAGTAACCACCCCCTTACAGAAGACCACAGTGAAATAACAGCACGTGTGCTTTTGTGTTTCGGTGAGTGAGTAAGTGATGCCAAAGCCCATTTGCCTATCTCCTCCCAATCCCTTATCATTAATCCTACTGTAGTCGGCAGCGCACTTGCACTTGCTTGTGTTATAGTCGACGGAAGCCATCAACCGTGGACCATCAGCTTGTCTGCCCATCTTAACATAAAAAAAGTGAAACAAAATAGACTGAGGTTTGTACAGACTTTAATATATTTTTGTTTGATAAAATAAAATACTTGATCCACTCGTTACTTATTTATTGGTACAACTGCTCGGGCTGACAACTTCTTACAGATTAAATGCTTACTCCACTCGTTACTTATCTATTAGTACAACTGCTTGGACGGACAACCACAACAGAACTGCCTGTCTCCATTCCACGTCGCCCGTCTCACCCCCCTTCCCCTCTCCGCCATGACCGTATGTCGAGAAAAAGCGGGCATCAGTTGTGCCACCATACAAACTAAAGTTAAAACTCAACTTCCTTTTTAGAATCATGACATTCGGCCATCCGGCAAAAGTGCAGCCTCCCGGCGCACGCTAAGAGAGAATCAGTTACTGTCGTTGTTTTTGTAATCATGACATTCGGTATACAAACTTAGTTAAATATAATTTACAGCTTTAGTACAGAATAACGGTAATGTAATCTCAACTAGTCACGTCTCGTCTTATGCTTTAATTGTATTTAAAAAAATATGTATCAAAAAAAATAATTACAAATTACTTACTTACATATGACTAACATTACAATATTATACAATTCAATATGACATTCGATGGAGTTTCTCAGTTAATTTTGGTATAATTTACTTGCAGTTATATTAAAAATCACTGTAATACAATTGTAAATGATTACATCATATATTTAAAAATAATAACAATAAATTACTCAATTATCACTAGCAAAACAAAATCAAATTTAAATTATTCAAATACATGTACTTGGTGATTAAGAATAAGTATTTTTTTTTTTAAATATTAATTTCCTATGACGCATTATACAAATTACATTCTAAACAATTTAAAACACTCAATCATCAGAACTACTATCTACTTCTAATGCTTTGACATTAATCCAAGGTCGGATCCTATCTGTCGCTATGACTGAATCATATGGTTTTCCTTTCTTCGGAAAGCCAGGTATATCGGCTACTCTATAACGATCATTCCCTAATATTTCAGTGATTTTGTATGGTCCGACGAACTTTGATAAAAGTTTTTTACTTCTCCCACTATTGTCATAATTGTTACAACTAATTTTTACGAGGTCGCCGATTTTATAACGGGCAGCAGGGACTCTATTTGCGTCATATCTCTTTTTTTGCTTTTCTTGTTCATTTTCTATGTTTTTACTTATGTCTTGTCGTAATTTTTGTACGTTATCATTGATATTGTCGTCAATCCCAAGTTTGTTTGATAAATTATCCCGCATCCTCAACCCAAATAGAGCCTCTGTCGCTGTTTTTTGGGTGGTAGCATGGACAGTATTATTTATTCCCCATTGAATCTTACCCAGGCACTTGTCCCAGTCACGTTCAGAGCCAGTAGAATTTTGTGTCGCTAATGCACTTAAAATTGTTTGATTGAAACGTTCTGCCTGACCGTTTGCCCTGGGATAAGCGACTGTGTTAAGAATATGTTTAATTCCGTATTTATCACAGAAGGTTTCGAAAGCGGTAGACGTAAAGGAGGTACCCCGGTCAGATATCCTAGCAGGTAAACCAAAATCATAAAATATGTTTTCCAGAATTTTTATCGTAGTCTTGCTCTTAGTGTCTTTTACAGCTTTTACGAATACGTACTTGGTAAAACCATCCACAACGGTAAGAATGTACGTGTTCCCGTTTTTACTCCGCACGAAAGGCGCTAAATGGTCTACATGGACCGTATGAAACGGTATAGCTATCTTCTCAATAGGGTGAAGAAACCCGGCTGGTTTCTTTGCCGCTTTATCCTTATTATATGCACACTCGATACAAGCATCCACATTTTTTTATTACAAATTGCCTTAGTTTAGGGAACCAATATTGACTTTGCACCCTATCAAGAGTCTTTGCGTAGCCTAGATGACCTATGTCGTCATGATTGGCCCTACACACCTGGCAGTCCGCGGAATTACTAAACGTAAACCAACATCAATTTTCCTATACACTGTATGGTTTTTTATAACGTAGATTTTCCGTATTTCGCGACATTCCTCATTATCTTCTGGCTTAAGAATATTAAAAACTCGCAAAACGTCAGGGTCTGCTAGTTGCAACGAAAGAAGCCAGTTATCAATACCAATAGTATATATGTTGACGAAAGAGTTTTCCTCAACGCCTGCAGGTAGCGTTGTGTTACGACTCAAAACGTCAACATGAGACATCTGTACTCCAGGACGGTATTCAATATCAAAATCGAAATCGCTAATCTGTAGCCACCATCTCGCGATTCGCGGTATGAGGTCGCGTTTCGTTAGGGTTGTTCTTAAAGCGGCACAATCTGTGAGAACCTTGAAATGGACACCTACTAGATACACCCTAAATTTCTTTAGAGAACACACGACTGCCAGTGTCTCTAGCTCATAAGAGTGTAGATGTTTCTCCTCTGGAGTAGTCTGCCTGCTAAAATAAGCAACTGGTTTTAGGACTCTATTTTCTTTTTGCCACTGCATTAAAATGCCTCCCACACCGGAGGCACTGGCATCCGCGTGAAGCTCGGTTTCTAGTTGAGGGTCGTATAAAGCCAAAACGGGTCTGGAGATAAGACGGTGTTTCAATTCTGTAAAGGCTTTGTATTCCTCATCTCCCCATTTCCAAACGACGTCTTTCTTCAAGAGAGCGGTGAGAGGTCTAGCTATCTCTCCATATCCTTTAATAAATTTCCTATAATAGCCCGATAAGCCGAGAAATTGGCGGATCTCGTGGACGTTAAGCAAGAGGTAATTAAATACCCTTTTCCTTCTAATATATTATATGCACCTCCTAGTAGGCGATACTCCTTATGTGGCTCAACAGCGGTGTACCCTCTTACTAAAACATCGCTATTAAATTTTTTATCTTTAGTATAAAGTTGCAAAATTGCAGTATCAGTGAGTGTCGTGTTTTCGGTTGCATACAATTTAATCGGACTGCTCTCATCATGTAATAAGGAATCGCAATGAGGACTTTTATAAAATATAAACCTACTACTATCCTTTAATACGGTAACCTCAGGAAGCTCAGTGAAATTTTGACCAACTATTAACGTAGTTGACATAAATTCATTCTCGACTACCAGTACTTCAATAGTAGACTCTACATCATCAATCTTAATACATATATCCGATTTATATAACGGTAGTATAGACGAGTTTCCGAAACCCTTCACTACAGGTAGCCTATCTACGGATTTAACAAGGTTCAAAGATAACGCATCCGATCCGCGCAATAAACTACATTCAGTGATGTAGTTATTGCGCGGCAGTGACCACCCCCTTACAGAAGACCACCGTGAAATAACAGCATATACGTGCTGTTGTGTTTCGGTGAGTGAGTAAGGGATGCCAGAGCCCATTTCCTTATCCCCTCCTAATCCCTTATCCTAAATGCTACTGTAGTCGGCAGCGCACTTGCAGCACCTATAGCGTTGCTTGTGTTATAGGCGACGGTAGCCACCTACCATCAAGTGGACCGTCAGCCTGTCTGTCGACATAACATAAAAAAAAAAAAAAAAAAAAAACATTCACTACCAAAGTCGATGTAAGCCTGAAATTCATGACCGTTCACTAATATTGTCTTAAAGAATTTCTCATTACTATTATTCGTGGTATCTATTTTTAAAGTTTACTTTTCAAGTTCATTATTAAACATATTATTACTGTGCGAGTTCGACACTGATGGCAGTGGTGTTAGTTTACATTGCTCATTATCATGACCAACCCTATTGCACCGTTTGCACTTTACAATAGGTCTAGTACACTTATAATAAGGATGTCCTTTTTCACGACAATTAAAACACGTCAGGGGGTTATCATAGTGGTTTATACCAGACGTACTTGGTTTATTAGAAATTGTTTTTGAGTTGGAACGATCACGTGGTCTACTAGAAAACAAGTTCTGCGATTGCTGCGTGCTTAGAAAACGAAGCAAACCTTCGGGTTCACTGCAGTCTAAAGCTTGTGCATTATTCCTGATTGATACATCCGTTATACCGTACACAATACAGTCTACCGCTTTCCTACCACTTATGTCACATCGATTCAAAAAGCTTAATTTATCATAAAAGTATTCACGTAAACTTTCATTCCCACGTGACGTGCGAGCTAACATTTCCTCTAACAGTCGTCCGTAATTGTCTTCGCTGGGGAACGCCTTCCTTAACTTCACCTGCCACTCATCCCATGAATACACTACGCTAGGTAAAGCTTCAAACCATCGTTTCACTAACCCTACCAGTTTTTGTAACGAGAAATGTATAATTTGTTTTTCGTTCCAAGAATAAATTACCGCGCACTCGTTAACCTTTCTAATCCAGCTTTCTATGGTTTGAGCTCTGTTGGCAGGATCGAACTCCAGTATCACATTATTCATATTGCTGTTACTGATTACATTATTCAAGTCACTACCCTTATCACTACGCTTACTTGCACCTTCTTTGTAAAAAGTCAATAATTCCAAAACATCCTCCGCGCAGAGGCGACTCGAAGTCCTCCGATGCTTCCTCACATATTCCCCACTAGAGGAAGATGACGTTGACCTACGTCTCTTCCTTCTCTCCTTAGACCCTTTCTGCCTCGGAGGCGTCGACGTTGGCGTCCGGCTCTGCTGGTCATCACCATCGGGATCCATCACGATACAATGTCCCTGAAATGTCCAATTTAATCCGACTGAATCTATTCCACAGTAGGCAATAGTTCAATGATTTTTTTTTTTTTTTTTACATTTCGTTACTAATTGCGTTTTAATAGAAAATATATATATATTTAAAGTCATTTTAATTATTAATAAGGGCTCCTAATTTCAAAATAATATTTCTTTCATTATATTTGTAGTATTAACTTTTCAGAGCTCAGCGTTCGTATAAATTACTGTAAGATAATTAAAAATATTTATTTCTTTTGTTGCACCAATGAAGTTCTCAATTCTATTATTATACTATGAAACTATAAAATATCATGAGTTGATTATAGTTTAAATTCATTAGATAAATAGATCAGAAGCAAGAAAAAAATTATTTAAAAGGTACCTCCTTTAATATTTTATTATATATAATTACTAATATCCTTATTCACTTGGTACCCATATACATAATTCCAGTGAATTCCGTACTCATCATCCTTTAAAATGAATAAACGGCAAGGTATGTACAGTTTACTCAAAACTACGATTCCAGCGAGTTAAGACCCGCTCAAAGTCCTCAAAGTCCGGCAATTCTAATTACAGAAGTCACCCATACTAACCACAATTCCAGCGGGATAAGACCCACTCAACATCCGGTGATTCTAATTACAGAAGTCACCCATACTAACTACAATTCCAGCGGGATAAGATCCACTCAATATCCGGTGATTCTAATTACAGAAGTCACCCATACTAACTACAATTCCAGCGGGATAAGATCCACTCAATATCCGGTGATTCTAATTACAGAAGTCACCCATACTAACTACAATTCCAGCGGGATAAAACCCACTCAAAATCCGGTGGTCCTAATTACAGAAACCACCCCGGCTAGACAATTTATCAATAGTGTAGTTATTATATTTTCATCCAAATGAAACGACAACATGAATCATCATATACTTATGAAGTACTTTGTTTAATGGTCGGTAAATCATATTTTAGTAATATGATTAATAATTAAAGTTGAATGAAAATGTGTTGAAATAATTTCTTTAATGTTTCATTGAATCTTAAATATTAACAAATAATATAAAATAAAAATCTTTACTGTGGGTAGAAATGTTTCATTGACTCTTAAATATTAATAAATAATATAAGATAAAAACCTTTACTGCGGGTAGAAATGTTTCATTGAATCTTAAATATTAACAAATAATATAAAATAAAAACCTTTACTGTGGGTAGAAATGTTTCATTGACTCTTAAATATTAATAAATAATATAAGATAAAAACCTTTACTGCGGGTAGAAATGTTTCATTGAATCTTAAATATTAACAAATAATATAAAATAAAAACCTTTACTGTGGGTAGAAATGTTTCATTGACTCTTAAATATTAATAAATAATATAAGATAAAAACCTGTGGGTACATCCTTGCTAATTTTTAAATCAAGGAATTGGAAAGTAAAAATGTTGTAATATCAGATAAATTCGTATGTGAACACTAAAATCAAGATACAGTGGGCGAAAAAGGAGTCATGAAATTCAGATATGAAAATAGAAATGTTGAGTTACTTACGATTTTTCGTTTCTTCGTCTGGTCTATCCCTCTTCTGAGTTTTGATAAAATAAAATACTTGATCCACTCGTTACTTATTTATTGGTACAACTGCTCGGGCTGACAACTTCTTACAGATTAAATGCTTACTCCACTCGTTACTTATCTATTAGTACAACTGCTTGGACGGACAACCACAACAGAACTGCCTGTCTCCATTCCACGTCGCCCGTCTCACCCCCCTTCCCCTCTCCGCCATGACCGTATGTCGAGAAAAAGCGGGCATCAGTTGTGCCACCATACAAACTAAAGTTAAAACTCAACTTCCTTTTTAGAATCATGACATTTGATGAAAGTATTAATCATACTCGTATAGGTATGTTAATTTCGAATTTTCCTTTTCATCTTATAAGAATTACACATAATATGCAAACACTTCGCGTTTTAATAAAAATAGTAGGTAGTGTTTTTTTTTTTATTACTAATTATACACAAAATTAATTTTAAGAAAAACAACGCAATTGCTCATAGGTCATTAATTGTTGCTAGTAAACAACTACGTACGTCTTTTCAATTAAAAACACATTAAAATAATCGTTAAAAATATAAATTACTTACTAGTGACTTTTCCCGTTTATCGCTTTTACATTAGTGAAAACGATATCAAAATCCGTTGGGTGATTTAGAAGACATTAGCGGAGAAACAAACAGAGACAGACAGCGACCTTTTTTTTAAGAGCCAGACTGGAACAATTACAATTTACATTTTTAGAGTATTCATTATTATTATTATTCATTATTAGGTACATAATTTTTCATAAAATATGTAATATGTAAATGTAAATTACAATATACATTTTTAGAGTTTTTTTTAGAGTAGACTAACTAAAAGAGAAAATTTCTCACACTTTCTTTATAATTAAATAAAATTAGACTTCGTAACTAATACACTAAGGTTCTTAACTTAACATTTGGAAGTTATTAACTTGGCAGAAATTCTAATTCAAAAGTAAATAACATTTAAAAAAGTGTATTTTGAACAAAAAGCAATTAGCGATGTGTGACGAGTGCACAGAATACTAAACATATGTATATTTGAACTCATATTTCTGAAAACCGACGGTTACGTCTTGTCTTCTTACGACGACAGTATTCCACTGTAAATATGCGAGGAAGTCACATCTCGTCATATTTTATTGTAGGCATATGAGACACTTTGAAAAAAAAAAAACATTAGGTAATGTTATGGATTAATAATGGTAAAATACAAAATGCATTAGTGACTACTATACGCCGAGCTCAAAACAAACCAAATAGAAAGCTTATACTGAAAGATTTATGTGTATACATTCACGTCAAAATGATATTTCCAATCTGATATCGGTAACAGATCAACCTGCCAAAGATATACTTTGATAAATGAATCGTATAAACCGTACTGACTGGATTCAACGATTGTTTAAAGCAATTGGTGAGATTATGTTCAGATTTCTTAGACATTTTGTAAAAACCTAATACAATAATGCATAGGGAAAAAAGTTATAATAGAATAGAAATAGAATATTTTCCTTCTGGGAGAGAATCTGAAATTCCGAAAACGGCATACTTAGGGTTATCGGTGAGGACTTTGCTGGTCCTTTTCAAAGATACTGGCTTAGTGTTCACCAGAGTGCAAATGAAAAGTAGTAATATAATATAATATAATATAATATAATATAATATAATATAATATAATATAATATAATATAATATAATATAATATAATATAATATAATATAATATAATATAATATAATATAATATAATATAATATAATATAATATAATATAATATAATATAATATAATATAATATAATATAATATAATATAATATAATATAATATAATATAATATACTTAATATATATTTTATTTAGGTATTACATTGTGTAGTTTAATAGGTTGCAAATTATTTTTGTTTTGTAATTATGGACGAAAGTCTGAAATAAAGACATATTATTATTATTATTATTATTATTATTATTATTATTATTTCAATTTTAATCTGTGATTTGCGAAACATATTTATCTATACATTAATAAAATCGTAAAATATCCTTTTCTGTACATTAAATACTGGCTGTTGCAAGCGATTTCGTCCACATCTCTTTATTAAATATAATGTATAGCTTTCTATAGGCGAAAGAATTTTTAAAATCGGTAGAGTAGATTTTGAGTTTATTCATTACAAACATACATTTGTATGGAGGGGGTATAAAGGGGGGAGATGGGGGTGGGTGAGTAGCCTATGTTACTCGCTGATAATGTAGCTTTCTATAGGCGAAAGAATTTTTAAAATGGGTCTAGTAGTTTTTGAGTTTATTCATTACAAACATAGATGCAAATCTTTTTTCTTTATAACGTCAGTTAAAAAAAACACGTTCTATTTTGTTACAGGGTTCAAAAAAATAGTTTTTAGAATTTTTGTCTGTTTAATCCGTTCGTTTGTGCACGCTAATCTCAGGAACAGCTTAACCGATTTCAATGCGGTTTTCACTGATGTATTGTAGCAAGTTTCCCGTAACATTTAGGCCCGTAATTTCAATTGTAGCTTAAACTGCGATATCAAGATTAAACTGTTATTCGTAGATTAACTCGTAATTTCAAATGCAGATGAACTTTGATCTACAGTTTAAACCGTATTAAAATTTAAACACTCAACCATGGGCGCTTAAGCTCTGGTTTCCTAGGATATCGGTGCCGTTATATAGCGGCCGTAATACAGCGGTGAATGACGTCACTAGAACGTTGTCTATGTAAACAAAATGGCGCGGTTTCCTAGAGAGCACTAATGGACACCGTAACGTATAAAAGAAGAGATAAAAGAATAAAAGAAGAGAGCAGAAGTCAGCATTGTCAATGCTGAATGCATGTGTTGCACAATCTGGCGACAGATTGGTGCAATGGTGTCATGGAGCACCTGGTTTTGTACCCTTGTGTACCCTTCAACGGCCAAGTCACACAACATTAACTATAATAATAAAGAAATCGCCCCTTAGACTTCGCACGACTTTGTCTAGATTCCATTACTTTTTAGATATAAACAAGCAGCTCCATCGAGACTTGGCTAGTTTTTTACAGAATGTTTTTGATGGGATACATATTTAAGAAAGGCTTCAAAAATTTGTTGTGCAATATTGCACCTTAATTCATAGGTTTTTAGGTTGCGCTCGTTTTGGTAAAAATTGTGTTCGGTCTGAGATTAGTCCTTATCTTAAAAACTAGCTAGTGCCCGCGGCTTCACCCGCGTTGAAAAATAAAATAATAACGTCTGACTAAATATATGAGCAATGTAACGCCTAACATCTTTATTACAGTTATAGCTTTGTCAGGCGTTAGATGATCCCTCGGGAACAGTACTTTTATCTGAATGATAAATTGAAAAAAAATCTGAATGATGATAAATTTTGCATGCAGGAAAGGATAGGGTACCTCCCTATCCTTTCCTGCATGCAAAATTTCATGATGACCGATTCAGCGGTTTAGGCGTGAAAAGATAACAGACAGACAGACAGACAGAGTTATTTCACATTTATAACGTTTGATGGGTATACGTAAACTAGTAAGTTACGATATACATATTAATTACTAAATCAATATGTATATTCAGAAGGCACTTATCTCGTTCCACAGTTAGATTAGATTAGATTAACCTATTTATTTTTTTAGTTAAAACTGCTGCTATTTTAGGGTTAAACTAACTTAACCAACGTTTTAACAATATTGTGAATACAATGATAGTCGTTGATGAAAGTAATCCAAATTTTTGGTAGCCATCCTCCAGTGTCTCTAAGAGGCCTATGTAGACAACTTTAAGAATATGCTTACTAATTTCCATAGGATTCCATAGAATATTCCATGGGATTCCTTATTACCGGGACAATTAAGTGTTACAATATTTGTTAATCGACGGCATTCTCTCTGTGCCAAGTTTATAGAAATATACGAAGATTTACTTAAATATAATAATAGATAAAATAAATTTTATGTTCATTTTTTATCATGTTGTATTTTAATACATTATATGTGACGTCACTGTTCAGTAAACAAAAGAGATCACTAGTTAAAGACCATGTGCTACGTGTATTTTTTAACAATTTTTTAAATAGACTTAAAATTGTAATCAAATGAAGTGTGATTTTCCATTATGATAATTTCTGGTGCAATTCTTTAATAGTTAGAAACAAAATCTAGGTACCGATGCGATAATTTGGGTTCCTATAAATTTACGCATCAGAGAGCAAATGCATTCCAAATTTGAATGCACTAAACAGAGAATGCTGAATAATCCAAAGTGGATGTACACGGATCACTTGAATGAACCTAGCCGATTAGATAGGAAACAGCTTCGTAAATGCTTTCGCAAACATAGACCACAATGTCTATAGTGATCATTTACCCTACACAGATTCCAGTAAACGTGTTACTGAATTTAGAATGGAATGTATTTTGCTGACTCTACTCTACGCAGATTGTTTAACTTTAATAAAAATACTGAATGTGTGTTGCCTCTAACTTGGATGAAACGTGGCCTCTAACTTTGGGCCTCGTAAGGAAGCTCAACGTCACTCAACGAGCTGAGGACAGGGCTATATTGCTAGATCGAATCAGGAATGAAGAGATCCATAGACATAACCCGGCGGATTAGTGAGTTGAAGTGGTAGTGGGCAGGTCACATAGTACGGAGAGCCGACGGCCACCAGGGCCGGAAGATTCTCGAGTGGAGACTACGGGCAGGCAAGCCCAGCGTAGTACGTCCGTCCACCCGCAAGGTGAACAGATCTGATGAGGGCCGCGGGTCGACGTGAATCCTGGCTGTTTCTGATCGGTCCTTTTGGAAAATTAGGAGCGAGGCCTTTGTCCAGCCCAGCAGTGGACGTCCTAATTTAAGTTTCATATTTCTTGTATATATGATACGTAATGCTTAAGAAATGGTTATAGTGACTAGAAGTGTTTAAACAAATAAAAAGAAGAAAAAGATTTTACTTTCTTTCAAAACTAAATTTGGCACTTACAGATTTTTGAATTTTCGTTTGCAAAATCTAAGAATTTTGATATTATGCTAAAATTAAGAGAATTAATTTATTAATAATGATACCTAATTAAGTGTCGATAATTAATAACTAGGCACAGTTAGTTTTTGTAACAAAAACACATTTTTTATCTTTATAAAATTCCAACTGTTTACAAAGTCTACTAGAAATATCTGTCCTGTAAAGTGTTCTATTTGTAAGCAATGTTATAATGTTTTGCTCGTCTTCCGTCATGAGTCTTAACTTGTGACAAAGTTTCAAGTTACGGTTACGATCAGTTGAATTCTGAGAAGACGTAACAATATGAGTTTTATCATTATTACCATTAGTAGGGTTTGTTTGTATTGCACGGGGATTAAAGCGTTGTTGTCGTAGCTTTATATCTTTGAAAATGTTTTTTAATTAGCAATAGATAAACTAATTTGTCAAAATTAGCTACAATCTAATTAAAAGTTTAGATTTAGGAAATTGCAGCAAGACCTAGTTTATGACTATGCCCTGTGACTATTACACAATTTATTTTCACTAAGAAAATAATTGTTAATGCAAAGAAAACATAAATACTATTTATTCAAAGCAGATAAGCAATAAATATCAGATAGGTACTTTATCTTATATTTATAACATCTAATATAAGGTACTGGATAATAAGTGCCTAATAGTCTTTTAATAATACAGTAATTTGGCATATTGAGAGCTGACTATTCAGAAGTATCTACCTTATAAAAATACCTTGTCAAAATTTAAAATAGCCACACTGAAAAATACAAAACTTCAATCGTAAATTGAAGTTAAATCGTAAATTGACATGAATTTAAATATGGTAAAATACAAATTAATACAATTTTCAGATATCAACTTCTGAGTGGAGTGACAGAGCTGGAGAGATATCACGACTTCGGAGTCATAGAATTGGATCACGGCATATTGGAGAATCAAAGAGATGACTTTATCACAAAATACGCCAAAGTCGTGTTCGATGGAGCCGAAAACATTGCTTTAAAGGAAATTCTTAAAGAGTATGTTATATTATTTACCAGGTGGCTACGGAGTGAATTCTTATTATTATTCAAACTTTTTATGATTTTTGTATTTTGTTCTATTTATTCACTTGAGCAACAGCTAAGCACACTTATGTCCCGACACAGATCTGTGCACATGAAGTCGTGTTGAGTAAGCTGAGTGAAGTTGTCGCGGCACATATCTTGGCCCGACCGATTTTAAGCTTTAATACTCTCTAGATTAAGTTGAAATTTATCTGCGCAACTCGGCGAATGTGCCCCCGCAACGTAACTTGGCCCAGACCGACTTGCACTCGATTTTAAGCTTTAATACTCTCTGGATAAAGTTGAAATTTGTACAACAATTTATCGAACGAATTGAACGAACTGTAGAAACACTTTATTTCACTCATTTTAACTCGAAACAGACGAGGGGTTAACATTAGCTCAACCTTAAAGGGTCAATCTGCAAGCTAATTAAAGCTGAACACGTCAATTTAAAGGTATACAAATTTTATATAAATACTAGCGACCCGCCCCCGGCTTCGCCCGGGGTGTAATTTTTATATATAAGAACATTCCCCGTTTATCCCTCTTTCCATTAGCGAAAACCGAATTAAAATCGGTCTACCCGTTCACGCGTGATGCCGTGACCAAGGGAAATGGGGATTCATTTTTATATAATAGACTAGCGACCCGTCCCCGGCTTCGCCCGTGGCGCATTTTTTTTTATATACCCTAAAACATTCCCCGTTTATCCCTCTTTCCATTAGTGAAAACCGAATTGAAATCGGTCTACCCGTTCAAGCGTGATGCCGTGACCAGGGGAAATGGGGATTCATTTTTATATATAAGATTTCGTCAAAGGGTACGGTAGACTCGACTGAAACCTTACCTGAATAATAAAACATAAAAAAATAAAGATTTCGAGTCGACAACATAATTATATCCGCAAAATTCAGATTGTCAAGTATTTTGTTAAATTCTAATGGTGCTCACAGACAAATCGTAATCGCCATATTGGCTACTCTAGCGAAACGTCACTCACTGACACCTGTGACATCTTGAGTGGTTAATAAACGTTCCGTTTCATTCATACTAGCGCACATACGCCTCGCCACTCAATACGTTCGTCGCACCATTCATTTTAAAAACAAAGTGTCCATTACAAAGAACTGTGACTCATGTGTAAAACGAAACATCTTGCCGCAAACATTGAGCGAAATCTATGCCGCTTTGCCTTTAATATTCCTTGAGAACCGATAACTACAGAAATATCTACCTACATTTTGTACCTACATGTGTACATATTATGAGTCACATTACACCCGAGCGAAGCCGGGTTTTCATCTAGTTTTTATATATAGAGATAATGAATTGACATTGACACGTATTACTCGTCTCTATGTTCAATTGGAGACAATGGATTCTCAATGATTTGTCATTAATTCCTTGGTGCAGTTGTGAAAGATATTTCGACAAAAACATACTAAATCGGTGAAAAGTTAATATAAAAAAGAATAATTCAAGTTATATAATTAAAGTTAAAGTTATATTTTTTGCATTTCTGGTTTGACAAAATAATTTATGCAGAGGTTGTCAGGCAGGCTGACGGTCTACTTGATGGTAGGTGGCTACTGTCGTCTATTGACACAAGCAACGGGGTTGAAAAGGGATGGTAGGGGTTGAAAATCATTAAAGGAAAATGGAAATGGAATAAGGAGAGATGGAATAATGAAACCTGACTCGATTATTCACTTACCGAAACACTATAGCAAATTTGCTGTTAATTCACAGTGATCTTCTGTAAGGAGTGGTTAAATTCAATATATGAATGCAGTTTTCCCTGCCACTACAAAACTTACAAGTTGAACTAAACATAGTAACATATAATTAATATAAACTAGATCTATACAAAAAGATATACAAAAATACTTATTTACATGTATTATCCAACTAAAATAATAAATGCGAAAGTTTGTATGCTTGTGTGTTTGTTACTCAATCAAGCCAATACGGCTAAATGGATTTGGATGAAATTTGGAAAACAGACAGTTTATTACCAAGATTAACATAATAGGATACTTTGTATCCTAAAAAATGTTTGTTTCCCGAGGAATCATCTAAAAATATTTAGATAAAATCGGCGCCACCGTTGTCACAGGCATAAAAAATTCAGGCGTTATTTTACGTTTTCTCAGGTGTTATATTTTTCATTTTTTAACGCAGACGAAGTTGCGAGCACCAAGTAATACTATAAAATTCACCCTCTTAATATCTGACTGATGTAACCTAAAGACTTCTGCAACAGCTGGTGGGTGCAATGGGTAATATTACATAGTTAATTTGTTCACTTCATTCCGAATTCAACAGATACTCTCCGTCTCCGCTGGACCCTCAAAGATGGAGCGTGGAAGCCAATCGCGACGTCATCCTGGCGCTCATGAGCGATGCGCGGACCTTGGCGCCACAGCTTGTCTTCGCCGACTACCACTCCAGGGCCAACAGCCGCTCCTACTTCTACGTCTTCGGTCACAACTCCATCAGCACAGAGTATGCGCCGGTATACCCACATTTATCATTTCCTTTGCTTTCAATATAAATTCGATGTATGAAAATATACTAGGACCAAAAATTCCTATGAGATAAAATTTATATTTCAAACTTTTAAACTACAACAACATCTTGAATTTATTTAAAATTTGTTCTCTCTCAATCAACTAGATGGCGTAATGCCTTTTACTACGGGATAATTCGGAAAAGGCTGGGAAAAAAATATGTATTTAATAATCCCTATTAAAATTTATATATCTATCGTATGCCCTCATATTAATAAACTGTGTTAGGCTATGCAATATGTACCAGAGGAACAGAATATTTAAGACTATTTAAGACCTTATCCACAGTATCCACTAGACGATTGAGCGCAATGGAAAATAAAATAAAATGAAATATCTATTTTTTTTTATTTATATCGACTACTTGTTACGACAACATTACCTTACTATTTTGTCTTGCATCTATTTTGAGGACACAGTATTACCACAGTCTAACCATACACGTCATACAGTCAGGCAACGAATGTACTTGCGTAGAGCAACGTTCGGCGAACTCGCTTCAGTTTGCAGGCTCCAACATTGAGCGTTGCTCGACTGTTACTACATACAAATCCTACTGATATTATAAATGCGAAAGTTTGTATGTTTGAATGTTTGTTACTCAATCATCCCAAAACTGCTGAACGGATTTGGATGAAATTTGACAAACAGATAGTTTATTACCAGGATTAACATGTAGGATACTTTTTATCCTGGAAAAATGTTAGGTTTCCTAGGGATCCTCTAAAAATATAAAAAAATCGGTGCCACCGTCGTCACATGTTTTCTCAGATGTCATATTTTTCATTTTTCAACACGGACGAAGTCGCGGGCATCAGCTAGTTATTTAACGATAGTTTAAACTTTATTTGAGAATGTCAAGTGTTAATATCAAATTTTATTAATAATTCCATTTCTACATATTTTCGATTCCCGGTAGGGTCAACTTTGAAAAATTGATCTTTTCAAATTTGACTGCGGTCTGGATCTGGAAAGTAGTGGCAGGGCACACTGCGTTTCGCAGTCATTTGGGCAGCCAGTTTGGCGGCAGTAACCACCCCCTTACAGAAGACCACCGTGAAATAACAGCACGTATGCTTTTGTTTTTCGGTGAGCGAGGCAGGGATGCCAGAGCCCAATTTTCTATCCCCTCTCAATTCCTTATCCTTACTTCTCCTGTAGTCGGCATTACAGTTGCAGCAACTGTGGTGTTGCTTGTGTTATAGGCGACGGAAGACACTTACCATCTAGTGGACCGGAAGCCTATCTGCCGATCTTAACATTAAAAAAAATATGTCAAAGACCTCCGCAATTATTGCCAGCCCATTTCACTTAACAGCAGTGACAAAAGCTTTGAATAAAGACAAAAATGTAACAAGCTTTTGCCTATGTAATTCACATTTTTAGTACGATTTTTCAATAAAATTATACCCTGAATAGCGACGGAAGTTCGAAAATCGGCAGCAGAAGTTCCCCATTGTTTCGGAATCATGTAGCGCGAAATAAAACGTCAAAGAGTCACCGGAATAGTCGAAATTTTCCGGTTCTTTTTTAAAGTTTCGCATTTCAACAGGTGTTCCAGTTAAATATGAAAGTGGACGATCGTACGTCAAAAGCATACTTTTGCCTTATTATAAAGTTCTCATGAATTTTCTACCGGAAAACAATATCCTAAATGTTTTTAATGCTTCTGTTTTTTTTTAAACACTTTTACAATTTTTTGTGTTTAATTTTCGCACGTTAAAAGGAAAAAAATGTTTTTAGCCTTTACGAATTGAAGTGCGATTTTCGTGCAATTCCAGAACGTTTGGAAAAAGCGGTCGGCGAAATTCAATAACGCTCAATTGCTCGCACTTTATTAGCGATTCACGGCCAGTTGCGTCTTTTTACAGTTCGCTTTTTCATCAGACTTTGATATGCAAATGCAAATATTATATGACAACACTAGCTGAGCCCGCAAACCTCGTACCTACGCGTGGCATTTGGTATAGCGCGTAACTTTTTTGTTTGTAAACCGATTGGAATGAAAAAAAAACACTGAATGTTACTGGATGCTTGCTGCAATACACCAGTGAAAACCCCGTTCAAATCGGTTAGGCGTGCACAAATGCATAGACAAACAAAAAGACAAAAAATCTAAAAACTATTTTTTTTACTTCGGTAACATAAGTACAACGTGTATAATTTTTTTTTTTAAATCTTTAATGTACAAACACGGCTCGTTTAAGATTTATTGTATGTATCTTAGATAATATGGCTGTAGCAATAAAAACAAACTCCCTAACTCCCTCCCCCCTATCTCCGAAAGAACGATTTTTTGTAGTTTCGGTCCTAAAATTTTGAAAAAAATACAGAAATTAGTTTTCTACTTATAGATTATAGGAAAACCTATAAGAAGTCCATGATATTAAAATAACATGGTAAATCACTCAATATTGTGCGGATAGGTAAAATTGTACGGAACCCTCTTCACGCGAGTTCAACTCGCACTTGTCCCGTTTTATTTATTTATTATATATAATTAATCAACATACTGCCATTGCATCTATAGTACATGCTTTATTATGTACTGTTATATACAGCTTTGCTCTCGTGGAATTAGGTTTATGAAGTAACCGGATGGTGTCAGAAAATACTTTTAAACATAAGTGAAACTATATCACAGAAACGAGTCTATAATAAGATTTAAATACACAAAAAGCGCCATCTAGTTAAATAGTGGGGAATTAGGTACTAAATGGATGTAAACCGCCATTCAGTTCGGACACTGAAGTGTAAATTATCCCAAGCCCCATGTCGAAGATATATAAATAATTTGCACGAGTAGCACAAAACATTAAAATTTTATAGGTTGCTGTATGACGGCATTTTGTCTTCACAATTAAAGTTTTTTGGAAACTGTGCATCTACCACAACGCTTTGATAAAAGAGTTTCACATTTATCTTGACAGCGACAGACGACGATATAAAAGAATATTTAATTTTTAGTACAATTAATGAAATGTTTGTTTAGCTGAACAAGAGTGTTAACGGCGAGGAATTACCGTATGTGCTGGGAGTTCCACTCGGCGGCACCGATACTCATTTCCACTCAGAGTATACTCAGAAGGAAAAATTACTCAGCGAGGTCGTCATGAGGCTGTGGACTAATTTCGTCAAAATCGGGTAATTCATGCTCATTTGTACAAAATTCAATTATTCATTAAATATTTGTTTAATTTTTAGATTTATTTTTCTAATAGCCTCTTTCTTACAAGATAAGACATTCCTTGCTTCAGGGCAATGGCTCGTAACGTCACACTTCTGACAAGTGAATTACAGCATATTTAGACTTCTGATAAGTACATAGAATAAATCCTCGCTTTATCAACAGACTATCTTCAGATTCATGTAATAGTATAACAACTGTGTAACATTAATAGTTAAATTAAGGCGAATTTTTTCCAATTATTTTTAAAGGTTTGACGCGCCCCTTGGATGATTGGTTAGGGTGCTTGCCTTAACGTTTTATTCTAGGGTTACCGGGTTCGATTCCCAGCAGAGTCAACTTTGAAAAATGAACTTTTCAAATTTGGCTCTGGTCTGGATATGGAAAGTAGTGGCAGGGCACACTGCGTTTCGCAGTCATTTGGGCAGCCCGTCTGGCGGCAGTAACCACCCCCTTACAGAAGACCACCGTGAAATAACATCACGTGTGCTGTTGTGTTTCGGTGAGTGAGTAAGGGATGCTAGAGCCCATTTCCCTATCGCCTCCTAATCCCTTATCCTTAATCCTAGTGTAGTCGGCAGCGCACTTGCAGCAGCTGTGGCGTTGCTTGTGTTATAGGCGATAGTAGCCACCTACCATCAAGTAGGCCGTCTGCCTGTCTGCCGATCTTAACATGAAAAAATGTATTGACATATTTTAATGTATATAGATATCAATTCTTTTAATATTTAATTAATACCTTAAATAGTATAATTATAAAAGTATAACATGACAGCACAAGATTAAACCTCAGTGTTTTTAGTGCTATTATTACATGCATTTAGTGTTGTGTGTTATTAATTTTTAAAATAATAAATAAAATAAAAATAAAAATGTTATAAAGTTTAAGAACGATAATGCCAATCACGTATTTTGTTCTCAACAGTTTTGATACTTACGATCACTTCTTGTAGAACGTAGGTTTTCTCGGCCGGTTTCCGTATGAGTTGTAGGTTTCCGGGATGATGGCCCAGGTCTGTTGGAAATTCTTCCAAACGTTTCGTCAACAACTGCGGTTGGAAGACCTGGGCCATCATCCCGGAAACCTACAACTCATACATTACTTCTTCTTGTTAGTCCTACTTTGATTTATCAGTTACTCCCAGTACTGACACGTTTTTGTGGAAACTACGTATAAATATATATTTTAATGTAAAGCTCGCGACAGACAAGCTGATCGTCCACTTGATAGATGGCCCCGTCGTGTCATTAATACGCAAAAAGCAATAGAGGTTACAAGTGCACTGCAGACCTTGACAGAATAAGAAGGGGGATAGGTAAATGGACTTTGGCATCCGTTACTCACTCACCGAAACACAGTATTATTATTTTACGATCGTCTTCTGTAAGGGGATGGCTAAGGGGATGGCGACGAGTAGGAACTCAGTTTATTAACTGTGAAACTCATCGTGCCCTGCGACTACTCAATAATCAGTTCAATCGTTCATTCTATTCATATCATAAACATTCATATAATTTTCCTTACCCTAAGGTTGCCTGGAAGAAATCGCTATAAAGCGATAAGGCCGCCTTTTGTACTATTACTTGTTGTTTCTTTCTTTTTTTTTTATTCTTTTTTATGTATTATAGTACAAATAAAGAGTTTTAATAATAATAATAATAATCTTAAGAGGCTCTCGCTAGATGGCTGGATCAAGGGACAGATACAGAAGGCGGTACTTCTTGACACGGCACGCATTGTCAGGAGGTTCCTCACTCTGCAGCCCTAACCACCGGTAGCTTGGGCCTTGCCCCGCTACTAGTGGACACCTAATTTTAAGTTTTTTATAATATTTATTGTTTTTATATACATATATATTGCAAAAAATTTAAAATTAAGAAAAGAAATAAATAAATGAATAATAATAATTCATTTGATTAGTGTTTCAACTTCTCAAACATGTATTATTACAATTTCTATACGTTTTTTGGTGTATTAATATCTATATTAATAATTTCGTCAAGGGTAACGGTAGACTCGATTGAAACCTTACCTGAATAATAAAACATAAAAAAAATAAAGATTTCGAGTCGACAACATATATCCGCAAAATTCGGATTGTCAAGTATTTTGTTAAATTCTAATGGTGCTGACAGACAAATCGTAGTCGCCATATTGGCCACTCTAGCGAAACGTCACTCACTGACACCTGTGACATCTTGAGTGCTTAATAAACATTCCGTTTCATTCATACTAGCGCACATACGCCTCGCCAGTCAATACGTCGTCGCACCATTCATTTTAAAAACAAAGTGTCCATTACAAAGAACTGTGACTAATGTGACTGTGTAAAACGAAACGTCTTGCCGCAAACATTGAGCGAAATCTATGCCGCTTTGCCTTTAATATTCCTTGAGAACCGATAACTACAGAATTATCTACCTAAATTTTGTAACTACATGTGTACATATTATGAGTTACATTACACCCGAGCGAAGCCGGGTTTTCATCTAGTACCTTAATAAATTCAAGCTGAAAATGTGTTTTTCAAAATTCAAATTTTTAGAACACCCAACACTCAAAGTATGAACGAATATTACACATTGGACCAAAAACAGTGGAGTAGATATAATGTGGACTGGCCGGAGTACAATGTCGCCCATCAGTCTTTTCTCAGATTGGGTGAGTACTTTTGAAATATATAAAAAAACATCTTTAATACAAATTTGCCACAATAATATTTTATGGGAAAATATCATTTAGTAATATTTCATGACTGCAATGGGAGATAAAACTACAAAAGCTTTCTGTAATTATTTTTTAAATTGTATGACCTAACATGATATCCATAATAATATCATTTGCTATAGCAATTATTTCTATATGAGACTAGATAATAAGTATATTAAACGATGTTTAAGCAGGATGAAATAAGAATTTTTTAATCATAATTTTAAATTCTATTATGAAAAACCAAATAGTTAATTTATTGCTAAAAATAAGTAGTCAAAGTTATAATTTCAAGACTTGATTTCTTTCTGTTAATATAATGTGTTTAATCTAAAGTTCAATTTATATGAAAATGACATACCTCGTTGTGTTTAAGTAACATTTTCCTGCTTAAACATTTAAAAAACATTACACTCTAATAAGACTTCTCTAAAAGAATAAGTTTGGTTTATAAGTAAGAGCAGCAACATGAAAATATGTGATGATGATATATCTTCAGATATCCCTCCGCACATAAGCAGCCTGTACCGTTCGAACTACACACGATTCTGGTCGGAAACTCTGCCGAACAAGTTGAGGCGTTTCGTCTCAGACCCATTGTTCGAGATCGCGCCGCCTGCGCCCTCTGTTGCCAGACCTCGGACCACGCACAGGAACGCAGGTCTGTATCATTCCCTACTTCTCTTTTCATCTTCAAACAAAAATATTCTTTTTTGGATCAGACAGACCAACAAACTATCAGATTTGTACTCTTTAACTTGTGTAATAAGACGCAATTGATTTTTTAAAATGTAAAACTCGTTAGACAGGTTGACGGCACACTTGATGGTAGGTGGTTACCGTTGCCTAGTAACACAAGCATCGCCATATTTGCTGCAAGTGCGCAGCTGACTAAAGTAGGGTAATTGATAAGAGATTAGGAAGGGATAGGGAAATGGGCTCTGGCATCCCTTACTCACTCATCGAAACACAACAGCACTCATGCCGTTATTTCACGATGGCCTTCTGTAAGGTAGTGGTTACTGTCGTCAGATGGCGAAAGCAGAGTGCCTTGCCTCTACTTGTCAGAATCAGTCCAAAGTTGAATTTAAAAAGTTTATTTCCAATGTTGGCCCTTCGGGTATCGAACCCGAGACCCGAAGGGCTAGTAGTAGTCTCGAACAGAGTAACTATTCGAGAATGATCAAAAGAATAAAACATCTTAACCATTAGCTCAAATGGGCTCGTTAAACGTTGACCAACTCAATTCAATTTAAACTAAAATTGCTCAATTTATTATGCTGATAGAGAACAATTGAATCGGTCATTTCAAAAACGTCTTAAGTCACATTTTTTTCAACATGCTTTTTTTGCTGAAAATGGTTTCTTAAAGCGAGATGCGTATCAAGATCGCATTCTGGAAGAGCATATGCCATTTTATAACAACATTTTTAGATGGCCAACTGCAAATGTTGAAGGGCCTTTGGGATGGCTCAGCAAAATACCAACTTGCTGCACTCGACTCGGTGGATCGCAGAGCTAGGAGGCTCATTGGCGATGATACACTAATAAGAACTAAGCTGCAGAGCCTGGCACATAGACGCAAAGTTGCCTGTCTGTGTGTATTCTATAAGATGTACTTCGGAGAGTGTGCTCGAAAGCTGCATGAGATCATACCGCCTTCCCCTTTCTTCTATCGGACATGCAGACGTACGGCTGGTTACCATCCTCACCTTGTCGATATCCCTCTAATTCGGACCAAGCGCTTTAAAACACCTTTTGTGATGCGCACTGCTAAGGATTGGAACTCCCTGCCGGCGTCTGTATTTCCGAGCTCATATAACCCAAATCTTTTCAAGGTTCGAGTGAATAGGCATCTTCTGGGTGAGCTCGCTCCATCTTCGGCCTCATCCTTCCTACATGGATAGATGCTGGTCAAGAGCAAACCCATCTATAATAAAAAAAAAAAAAAAAAAAAAATCCAGATGAGAATGATGGAGAATATGACTATGTACCAAAAAGATATTAAAACATGACAAATTAATGCATGTAAAATGATAATAAGATTATTTTTAAGTGTAATTCTCAATTATAAGCAATAAAAAATATGATTACTATTATTACTATTGTTTTGGTTAAATTATATACCACTAACCCTATTTCTCGTTAAAACAAGATAAGTCAAGAACTGTTTTTCAGGTTTTTTTCATTATTTCTATTAATAAGCTGTAAAGATTATTCGCTATTTTAATTTTTTACCACGCAAATACTAAATTCAAGATAAAAAGTCCTTTAAAACTCATTTGTTTGTGTATGAAACAGTTTTTATTAATAGTAGAATGTAGGTTTTCTCGGCCGGTATCCATATGAGTTGTGGGTTTCCGGGATGATGGCCCAGGTCTGTTGGAAATTCGTCCAACAGACCTGGGCCATCATCCCGGAAACCCACAACTCATATAGTTTTTATTAATTTCTGAAAAATTCTAATTAAGTGACTTATGAGGTTTTTGAAATGACCGATTCAATTCGAAAATAAGTACAGAACCAATCACGCAGTGTTATGTCATTGTGGTCGCCTCGTCATAGGTATAGAATTACAAAGTAATTGAGTTTGAAAATTTCTGATCAAATAATAGGGTTCTTAAACAGGGATATCGGATTCGAATTTAATTTTATTAAAGTCAACTTTAATAAAATCTTCATCTTTGTTTTTTTTTCTGCTGATGTTTTTAAAATCGATTTATTTAAAAAAAATGTTTCTTAAAACATTTGCTTGTGTTTTATGTTACCTGTTATGTCAATTTGCAACATTATAGGTATTTTCATGTGTGCTCATTTTCAATTTTCATACGAAAATTATTTTGAAAAATATAGAAGGATTGCTAAAGCTTTACACACTTAGAAGTGTTAATTCTTCCTAATATAGTTAAAATAAAATAACATAAGTATAAAATGAAATATAGAGATATATTTTCTTATTATTTTTTTTTAACATAATAGAAAGCCTAATATATAGAAGACTTATAGGTAATTAATTCAGATTTGGCTAAGTAATCTAAATTCGAATAAAAAATAATAGACAATAACCAGTAACATTAAATCAGGATAAACTTTTCTGTGTTCATGATTTTTTTTTTTAAATTGGCAACATTTTTGTATAATCAAAAACATATTGATACTTTATTAGTATAGAGCGTCTCGTAGCTTTAGTTCTCTGTTGATAAATATGAACATGATTAAAAGTGCATCATATTGTTTTACAGTAACGACCGATCATTCCAAAAGAATATGGCAGCCGCAGGTGGAGACGCCGACTCGGAGCAATCCGACCAACTTTGGCCACATTCGTCCTTATTCGCCACAACACATACCAGATACTGAAGCCATATATAAAGAGTTGCAACTCATCAAGACTCCATCGCGGCCCATTCCGCCCGGACTCTTGGACAAGACCAACATTCCGCATCTATACTCGACCACTGTTAAGCCAAAAACGTCGACTAGTGCTCCTGCGAAAACGTCTAGTGCTACCGTAACTCTTATTGTTTCCCTCGGTACTCTTTTCTTGGCTGTAAACGTGGGAATATGCGCGGTATTGTATTTCAAGAAACGGAGGCTTCAATTGCGGGAGAGAGCCCTCGAAACTACTCGCCGCTCCCGCGCGGAACTAGGTGAAGTGGATGTAATCGGTCATAAGATTTCTAAGGAGGACAAAGGAGCGTTGCAGACTCTCAAGAATGGCTGCAGCGTTATAAAATCGATGAGTTTCAATAGAATACGCGGGAGCAGCCAAAAGACTAAGAAAAAATCTGAGATCTGTAAGACACCTAAATCGGACGACTCTGGGGGGTTCAGGGAGAGGTTTCAACTCAGAAGGCATCTGTCGACTAGCACTCTCGACGCTCACACGAAAGTGAGGGATTGGATTACTAATGAGGTCATGCATAGATGCTCACCGGGCATTTTAAGGAAATCAAATTCTGAAATAAATAACGATAAGCACATGAACGTGGTGAAGCCTTTCACGAGATCAGAGGAGTTGTTGTCAGATTCGAAGAAGTCAAAAAAGGATACTTTAAAAGTAAATGAAGCCGTACTATCAAAAAGTGGCGCCTCGAAGAGCAAAACCAAAACTTCCGAAAAAACTACGTCTACTTCAGCATTGGGCTCTCATTCCTCTATTGGAAGTGCTAAACAATCATTAAACAGTATCAAACATTCCGGAAAATCAACTGACTCGCTTAAAAGTAGAGGTACAGACAGCATCCAATCCAAAAAAGTATCAGTGGCGATAGATGCGACGCCTAGCGCTAGAACTAACTCTATATTAAAACAGGAACCTATAGAAATATCAAAATCTTTTGATGGGGAAGCGAAACATTCCATTCGTGACAAATTAGCAAAAGAAACAAAAAGGGATAAGGGATTAGACCTAATAGAAACAGCACCACCTTTGAAACACGATAGCCAAACCTTTACAAATGTTGTGACTTTGTCTTTTGGGCAAGAGAAGCCTTTGAAAATATCTCACAAGCATTCCACATCAGATCCAGTGACTGATGTAAATTATGATAAACTAAAACAGAAGACAGAAGGTCAACATACTAACATATTGCCTCCGGTTACATTCAGAAATGACATCAACGTAACATCGAGAGATGAAGCAATTCAAGCACAACCGTTGAGCGCGGAAGAGGCTTTACTTACAATAAAAAGAAGGAACTTTCCAAAAGTATTACCAGACTTGCCGAGAGATCAAAGGAGGTTGTCGTTGCAACCTAACTCTTTGCAAACTTTTCGAAGCGACCTTGGGAACATTGAAAGTCCATTTGATCGCCCTAAACTTCCACCGCAGCCTCCGCCGAGAACTACAACGTTAGAGCGGCGTCTTGCCTATATAAAAACCAAACCATTATCTTCTTTTGACGTTGCAAATGTTATAAGAATTCCAGAAAAGGGTGTTATTACTAGAAATTATGAAAATGTTAGTAATCTATCACCGGATACGAATCAATTAAATAGATCGTTTGAAACGAGCATAAGTGACAATTCCTTTCCTCTGCCATCAAATGAGAGAGAGTATCCTAAAATAATCATAGCCTCAAGTGACATTCCAACCAAAACAGAACCAAAAATAGTAATAAAAGCTTCTTCAAGCCAGGCTGAAATACCAAGTAACGCACCTAGAGTTACGTTACCAGAAGATTTCCACTCGAACACGGGTTCCTACACGTCGTTTTCATCATTTTACTCCGACGATGATATCAATGAATTCCCTGATGATTTCGCTGAGGACAAGTTAATACAGGAGTTAGTTGGAGGCGTAGATTCTCCCACAAACATGGACGTTCTAGACTCGAAAGGTCCGGAAACAATTTTTGAAAAGAAACTTGAAATAGTACCAGTAAAAGTTAATCCAGGCAGTTTCGTTCCGAAAAGTGCTGAAGATTATATTTGTGTGTCCGACTTATTTTTGCCAGATGTGAGTACGCTAGAGAATACAGCTAAAATTAAACCCAATTTTGGATTAAACAAATTGCAAAAGAGGAGTGAAAGTATTCACAAACCGCCAGAAAAGGCTATAAAAGTAAAAAATAAACGTGGCATTAAATCTGCGACGATATTAAACAGAAATAAAAGTAAAAGTAGTGATAAATGTAAAGACGAAGCTGGGAACAAGTTAGAACATTCTAATTCTGGATCTTCGAACGATACAGAAACTAGTACAGGAACTGTAAGAGAAGTTAACAAAAACGTTGTTAATTAATTAATTAATAAAAATGTTATTTTGTAACTAAAAAGTTAGTACTCACTTTTTTGAACAGTATTACTTTTGAAATTGGCTTTTACCACAAAAGAAATCATTTTATTATATAAAACAAAAATGCAGTCAGCCTGGGTAGCTTTGAATACTTTTGTAATATTTTTGTGTTTACAGATTTATTGAACTATATTATTATGTGTTCTAGTGATGTCGTTTATGAATTAAAAAGTTGAGATTGTTATAATAAGCTTAAAATGACGATTAAATTTACATTCAAAATTAGCACAGAAATTAGCACTAGAAATATAAACAAGATTGTAAACAAGCCATTCAAATTCCGAAATTCTATTTCTGTTGAAATGCAATCTCTATGTTGTAAACATAAGGATCGATCCCATTAGATACCAGTCGGGAAGGGGCGTGGCTACCATCGATAGGGTGGGACGCTCGAGACTTTCGACCGAACGCCTTTTCCAGAATATTCCATTGTTAGTCTTAACAATATGATACACTGTATATGGGGTTTTAGGTCAAAGTTACCCAGCTTGATACAAGTATTATTTAATTTAATATGACATTATGTAACAATAATGTACTGTATGTATACTGATCTCAAATTTGTCATACCACACTTATTTAATTCTGACTTTACATTATCATGAAATAATAAATATAAACTATTGTCACGTAATAGGTCATAATTATTGTAAGATAGTGATATCATTAGAATTATATAACATTCTGAAGATTAATCCAAAGATTTCATTACTTTTAATTAGAAAATATATCTTTTTTACAAGGCTAGAATCTTTTATTGCCATTATCCCAGTCCATCTGGCGGCAGTAACCATCCTCTTGGGAGAAGGTAAGGAATGTCAGAGCCCATTTCCCTATCCCTTCCTAATTATTGTCCTTAATCTTATTATGATCGGCAGCGCACTTGCAGCACCTGTGGCGTTGTTTGTGTTATAGGCGACGGTAGCCACATACCGTCAAGTGGACCGTCAGCCTGTGACGAGCTTAACATAAAAAAATTATTTGGAGATTTGTATGTTTTTTCTAAGTATTTGTCTTCGTAAGAAGTTCAAATGTATACTTCTATGGCTACTAATATAAGGAGGTAAGTTTAGATGACGGTACGCTCATACTATGTTCATAAACAGTGATTTGTGTGTAATAATTGTTAATTGTAATTGTTATATGTATTATTTTAAACATGACAACAACAATGGTATGAGTAACATCTGTTTCTTTCGGAGTTTCTTCTCGGGATCGTCACCATCTTGTCTATTTTTTCCGAAAATCAGGTAAAGGAAAAATACATTTGAACGTGTTTCTTTTGAAACCTATTCAATGAATAAATAACTTTATTACTGTTTGTATCTTGGAGGTAGTCTTTGAAACAACTCAACTGAATTAAATATCTCTTTCTCCAATCTAGTCTTGTTATAAACAAAGAGCCATACCTAATAAATTTCTTTTTAATAAATACAGATACTTAGTACTGTAATTAAATTCTAGTTACTGTTTTTTTTTTATTTTTATGTTATGTCGACAGACAGGCTGACGGTCCACTTGATGGTAGGTGGCTACCGTCGCCTATAACACAAGCAACGCTACAGGTGCTGCAAGTGCGCTGCCGACTACAGTAGGATTAAGGATAAGGGATTAGGAGGGGGGATAAGGAAATGGGCTCTGGCATCACTTACTCACTCACCGAAACACAAAAGCACGTATATGCTGTTATTTCACGGTGGTCTTCTGTAAGGGGGTGGTCACTGCCGCCAGGCGGGCTGCCCAAATGACTGCGAAACGCAGTGTGCCCTACCACTACTTTTCAAATCCAGACCGGAGTCAATTTTGAAAATTACATTAAAATTTCCAAACTTGACCCCGCCGGGAATCGAACCCGAGGCCCCTGAACATTTTAAAGAATAAATTAAGAAATATATGTTGTACCATGATAAATATTCAAGGAGCTATTGAAAGCTTATTTCGTAGTTTAATTGTAACGGAATCAACCGAATCGGACTAAACATTGTAGGTATTAACTACTTAATGGGGGACGCAACGCCAGGAGGACTGTCTGTATGCCAACACCAAGTCCAGATATGTCCAAGTTGTGGTCATTTGGTATTCATCGAAGTTTCATTTCATTAAATTTTATCGAAATATTCAACAAATTCACTTAGAATTTATCGAAACGTGTAGTTGTAGGGCAATTAATCAGGGTCGAGTCGATAACAAGGATTTGTTCATTAAAATAAGTACGAGTGCATGAGAACAAAGGTTAACAGTTTTGAGAAAGAAAAAAAAAAAGGGAGAGAAATTTTAAGCACAAAATGTTAGACTCAGTTAAGGCGAAGCGCGTGCGGAGGTTACGTTGTTACTAAGGGATAAGAAAGAAAAATATTCAATGAAATATGTTTCATTGTAGTGAAATAGAACTGGGTTTCAGAGGTTAAGGTACATTGAAATAGTCAATTTTAAGTTATTGTCGCTAATTAATTTTATCGAATCAATCAATTAAATCATGTTTTGAACTTCATACACTGAAAAAAAAAAGAGACTGAATTCAACTGCGGACCTTGTGGTTCGGCTAAAGACAGAATATTTAATATTAAATGAGACTTGTTTAGAGATGTACAAACAAGGTTGGTAATTACCTAACAATATTGTTAAGGATTCCTAGTTAGCCTTAACATTGCACTTACTCACTTATAAACAAAATCGTTAGCATTCCGAACCAATAAAGGAACTAGGTAAATAATTTAACAAAGTAAATTGTTTAATATCATATCAATAATGGTTGCCGATTTGACTTATTAGTTGCTTGCAATTAACAATGCGGGCTCCATAATAACAGTCTTGCTTGGTTGTTTACAGCAATGACGTTTTAATGTAGATTTGCAGCGTTTCTGGGAGTACGTCGCCTTAAGGTGAAGGCAGAAATACACAAGCGCGCCTGTAATAAACTATACGAAATGTTGACAGGTCAAGAAATCTAAAACTGTGGTACTTTATGCATTGGGTCACCACTTGTATTTCAAGTAGGGTTATTTATGAAGGTTTGGCGTGAGAGCGGAGCAAACTAGGTATAAGTTAAAAGTAAATAACAACCCTTATGTAAATATGTAATATATGAATTAGTAAATACGGTTGCAGGAATTGTAAGTAGACACGACTGTTCTTAAATAGAAGTGAGGAATATTAACTTTAATATAATATGTCTATATAAAACTTATGTATGTTATAAATTGCTATAAGTAAATAAGTAATAATGAAGGCCAAGGAGTGATGACAATAGCTGTGTTGTGTAGCTGTTAGTAGTACAAGATTTCATAACCGTTAATCAGTACTTTACTATTAAATAAATAAATAAATAAATAAATCATTACGACCTAGTAGATACGATGGCCATGCCCTAGCTGAGTTAACAACAAAACAATGAGAGTAGCGATATAACTAGGGCAATCAATTAAATCAATTAATTAAATCAATTAATTCAAAGGGCCCCACAGTCACCTTTTGAGAATAGAGTTGCTAGGTAGATTATCTGTCAAATTATGGTATGGGAATATAAATATTTAAACGGGGATTTAGTTATCAGATTGAAAGCTAGTACTAATACGATTTACAGTTTAAAATTAAATTAGGTAAATAAGTTGCCAGAATGTTTGTAGGGACCTTCAGGGGGTGCGGGGGAAGAGAGCTGTCCCTTCCCAGAAAAATACGCGCGAGCGCAAATGCATAGAGGCAGATTTGAGAAAAAATAAAACAAAAAATGGCCGAGAGAAATTAGGGGTCCGAGCGGTATTAGGAATCATTGTTTTTCACAACAATGATGCGGACAGGCTGACAAGTTGAAGGAGTTTAAAAATAAAACTATTAGAATGAAAACATCTCATTTTGAAAAAAAAAAAAAGAAAGAGGAATTTATATAAAACTAGGTCACACAATTTAGAATGAAAAGATACGATATGATATTAAGACACGTCGACTAACACAGGGGAGAGTACTAAGTGAATATTTTATGATTGTCAGGGCCTAGTTAGACTTCTCCACAGAGAGATATAGCTAGCGTAGGGATCGATTAAAGAATAACGTAATGATAAAATATAATCATAAAATCTCAATATTAGCGATAAAATATAATTATAAAATAATTATTAGCGTTGCTAATTAGTGCTAAAAAATAAATATATGCTAGGCAAGATAGATACAACCATTGTCTAGATACGTAGTGGTTCAGATGAATTAGGGAATTTAATGGCACACAAAACATTAACACATGGGAGTTAGGGACGCTTAGACTACGCGTTGTAGTATTCCTAACTATACACAAGAGTTGACGAAGAGGTATATACAAACAGAAAATAAATACCGACAAACATGCGGAACCCGCGAGCGTATTAAAATCGAATTTCTGAGAATGTTTAAAAAGTAACGGTAAGGAGAGCTAAGCGATAGTCGGGACTAGACTTTGGGAGAGATCGGACGCGAGGGAGTCGGGAGTAGACTTTGTGGGGGCGCAGACGCTCGCCAGAGGGAGTTGTTGTTAGAGTCTGGTGGTGCGCGTACGCTCGCGCAGTAATCGCGTAAGTCAATAGGCAAGTACAAAGAGAGTTGGAATTAGGACTTAGCCGGATAAAGGAGTCGAGATTAGGGTTTGGTGAAGCGCGTACGCTCGCGCAGTAATCGCGGAAGTCTAAATTAGGCTTTTTGAGGGCGCGGACGCACGCCTAGCGAGAGAGAGTTGGAATCGTGTAATACCGGCTAGTAAATCAATCTAATAATTCGTAATAGCGGTAGGGCATATAAAATATTAGGGTTTAGAAGGGGGCGCCGCCTTTCTTGAGGTTCGTTAGGGCTAGCTTAGTTGAGCGCGGATCCTAGGTCTAGGTGACGAAGAATTCGCGAGTCAATCTTCAGAGCAGAAGGAGTCATCGTCCTGGGCAAGGTGAGCAGAGATGAAAACCCGAGGTCCGTCCAAGCACTGCAGCCCGACAGCCAAACCAATCACAAGTAAGTGAATTCACTATCTTTAAATTGCCTGACGCTTATAATTATGATGATAAATTTATAATCCACATATTAATAATAAATCCCATACAACTCGGGAAATAATAATATTTACCGATATTATCGAGTATGCTTTACTATGTGATTAAATAACGGATATACTTGATTCTGATAACGTTTCCCGATCGAATTGGGAAAGAATTATTTAATTCTTAGTGGCAGGCAGAGAACTTTGCGAAAACTATTACCAAGGTGAATAGCTAGTCCTGTTATATAAATTGCCTGACGCTTATAATTATGATGATAAATTTATAATCCACATATTAATAATAAATCCCATACAACTCGGAAAATAATAATATTTACCGATATTATCGAGTATGCTTTACTATGTGATTAAATAACGGATATACTTGATCCTGATAGCGGCTCCCGATCGAATTGGGAAAGAATTATTTAATTTTCAGTGGCAGGCAGAGAGCTTTGCGAAAATTATTACCAAGGTAAATAGCTAGTCCTGTTATATAATTTACCTGACGTTTATAATTATGATAATAAATTTATAATCCACATATTAATAATAAATCCCATACAACTCGGGAAATAATAATATTTATCGATATTATCGAATATGCTCTACCATGTATTTAAGTAATTATAACGGATGGTTTAGGAAATTGACGTGAGTAAATATACCTGATCCTGATAGTGGCTCCCGATCGAATTGGGAAAGAATTATTTAATTCTCAGTGGCAGACAAAGCGCTTTGCGAAAATTATTACCAAGGTAAATAGCTAGTCCTGTTATATAATTTACCTGAGTTTATTCGTCTAATCGACTAATATTACGACGGTTTAGATAACTGAATTCCTTAACGATAGAGGTTATCGATAACCAGTTTTGACTATTTCAGGGGAAACCGTAGGTATTATATAGACTAGCTTAATACCGAACTAATATTGTTATAGGTTTTACCTACGAAATAATTAAACATTTCTAGCTTTAATTCACGATTATGTGCCAGAGTAAATTACACACACATACACTACAAACATATATATTACATTATAATATTACCCTATATGTGTATTAACAGATTACATCACATACACTAACAAAGGTAAAGGTTGAAACAATGTAGTAGCGGATGGCTATCTGCTACGAGGTAAAAAGGTATTGGCTGTCTAGTTATGTAATTGTGTGTTAGACAGCATTAGACTTCCTGGAAACGAAGTAGAGATATTGCCGCGGATCTGCTCATTTCCTAGTCAGAAGGAACTTGGCGAAGTTATGAGTACGATCAGGTTTCGCACGTTAGTTATTGATGCGGGGGTCAGATTGAGGATCTACTCGTTATTTGATTTTCGCAATAATATCTAATATGAGACGGAACACGATAATTAAATACTTTGTCTGATCGGGTGGTCTGGGCATGTCTGATTGATAATTGCATGACATTAATCAATAGCTGAAGGAAAATGGTGGATGCTGATCCAGATACTCAGTCTTGCATAGTTGCCTAGTAGTCTTTGAGTACAGTTGGCAGCGTTACGTGTCGGTATCCTACAGAGGAGCTTCCCGTGGCGTTTCTAGCATGGATCGTGCAACCGCTTAATGAATGCATAATTATATTACGTGGATAGTAGATTATTTCTAAATCCTGTTAGAGTAATCAACTTTGATCGCGAGCTCAGCCGGGCAGAGGACATGGATGGCAATCCTATGTACTTCTGACTTGGTGAAGCTTGGCCGGACGGGTATACATGTGGATGGCGAACCAAGGGCATATAATGCCGCTAAGATAGGCGACCTTGAACCATGTATACTTAGTGGGCAGCCGTAAATAAATCTTGAATCATAGCTATACTTATTTAGAAACGATCTATTTAACTAGTATATAATTGGCATTCTCAGCTAATATTTGAAAAGGTAACGTTTTTAAAGAGGTAAAAGGCTATTAAATATTATTAAATTTTATTAATCAAAGGAAGCGGTGTTTTATCTTACACGCATACACACTCCTGACACACTACAAAGCCTAAGGGCTGTTTCAATAGTGACAGACGCCCTAAATACACACATGTATATATTACATTATAGCATGTGATAGGCGAATGTTATTAAAATTATTATCAAAGGAGGCGAAGTTTTATTTCACGTGCTTACGCACTCCTGCCACATCTCAAATCCTAAAGGCTGTCTTGATAAGGACAGTCGTCCTAAAGCCAAGTTCAACCAAAGGAGTCTTGCCTGTTAAATCAAGATTTTAATCGCAGACATTCTGCTGGGGGTTATAGGCCCCACTATTACTTTAATCGGAGTTTGCAGCTACGGCTGGCCTACGGGCGGAGAAAGTTCACGTTGACTGAGTCAATCATGCGTCATACCTCTGGACTATCGGCCTCGGCAGTGTTCCTAATTCTGGCGGAGCTGTAATGGCACGCAGATCTTAAAACCTGTGTCGGACTGGCCTGAGTCCCTACGCTTTGATTTGACTAATAGTCCGTGATTATGAATTAGCTCAACTCTTCATCAACCTTCTGAGTCTATTTATCCCTTGGCAGAACAGTTGCTATCAGTCATAATTGCCTAAAGTAATAGACTTCCAGTTGGTTAAGCTCGGTGAGCCTAAATCCGTCACGGAGGCTTGGAGCGAGGGTGAAAGCCACGGGACCCGGCGATGGTGTGGGGCCGGTTCACTACCTTCCTTCTCCCAAGTCCTGAACTATATCTATATCTACACTATACACATACACTCTACATTTTAGACACATTCAAATTACACTTTGTTTAACATTATAAGTAGATAAATGCAGTAGGTATAGATCATATGTAAAAATAGCGTTGCACTAGAAAAATAAAATATATATATATCGAAAATATAATTAGTATTCATTAGGGAGTTACTAGCATACCTACCTACCAACAGTACCTCACTAAGAAGATTTCCGCGTGTATTGAGTGGAGTCCTAATATTATACGAGACGAGGCAAAACCGACGATGGACCTAGGAAGTAAGTGGTAGATCATAAGCTAGAGAAAAATTAGTAGTAACTCTTTTGATTTAGACTAGACATAGCAGGTTCTAAATTAGGTAAAGGTAGAATTAGTTTAGCATATTAGTTTATAAGAAATAATTATTGATGACAATTCTAATTCTTAATTCAATCCCTAATACAAGATTTAATTACTGCTCTGCATTTTAAACAATTCCAGGGGATCCGGCTATGGATCGGGGTATGGCGGTAGCAGGAGAGAGCTGCGGAGCGGTGGATTGGTCGGTCTAATAAAGCGTAAGCCGGGGCATCGAGGTAGGTCATGATTATTCAATTATATTAAATGTTTGTGAGTGCATCATTCGCGCTGTGAGCATCTCTGAATAGTTAGTATCTAGTTATAGGAGTAGGCGTAGACTTGTAGGATCCCATAAAATTTCTATAATAATTCATTAGATTGATATATTACAGCTTCAGTAGGAATACGCGAATTCGCTTGATAACGTAAAAATAAATAGACTTATCGGGCATGGTCATATTCTCTAGGTTGTGAACAAAGGTTCTAAATAAAATTCAAATGAGGAAATTAATAATTTTAGCACAACACACTCTATTTTAAATCACTATAACTCAGCTTAAAATCATCCTAGTTTAGTTCTACATATTAATTCTTATAAGACTATTAGGGACAACACCTGACCAGGGCGCTATAGGGACCTAATCTATGTTAATTTATTAATAAGTTAGTCAAGCCAAGCTAATAAAAGAATATAATAATGAAAAACACGACAGCAAAATATTCACTAGTGATTAGGTAGAATCCAGAAATAGTTAATTTAATTCCCTATAACTGACAAAATAAAGTATAATTTTAATTAAGCAATCAATCTTTAGGTAAACATGTTAGGATAGCATCTAGTTAATTTGGTAATCAGTTTAGCAGTTTAGCACAAGACATTACGTACCTCTATAAAGAACTAAAGGGTTACTATTAAACACGACGTAGAGTACTGCCACTATTAGACGATCACAATGCCAATAAATATATATATTCATTTCCTATTTCCCATTAAGGAAATATTGTGTGTGGAGATAAGTTTACCCTTTACTTTTATCTTTATCTCTTTCACCTTTTGAAAAAAAAAATTTATGTATATAGGGGGGGGGGGGGGGGGATCAGTGACATAATCCTATAATTAGACAAACTGCTACAAAACAAATTTTTCATAATTTTTTTAAATTTTATTAATTTCGTATTTTTACGAGGCTTTGAAATACTGTTATAATTTTGTAATAATACACGATTTATCACGATGGTAATAAATAAATGACAATATTGCCTGTGGTCTCCTATTATCAAATAGAAGTAGGCTCAAATTTCCTCAAATTTGTTTCGACTATGAAATCTAACCGAATTCTACACCCAATCGAGTATCACAAGGCTTTTGTTAAACTCTGTTCAGAACCATTAAACCGCATACATTAAGCAATATCTCTTTTAACATTTCAAATGTCGTGTATTCGGTTGAAGTTGTTCTTTCGAGGAATGTTCGCTTCCAGTTTGATCCCCAGGGTTTGGACCAAGTCACAGACAACGGTACGTAATGCAGTTAAAATATTTTTAATTTTGTATTTACGCATTAGATAAAGCAAATAATGCCAATCTCTTAAAGATATATTAATTACTAAACGTAAAACACATTTAGTAAGGTCTTTCATATGTTGACGGTAGCCAGCTACCATCAAAATAAGCCTGTCTATCTGCCGACCAGTTTGTTTAACTGAGTATGTTTACATTAAAAACAAATCCACTTATGAAATTTCTATATTTTTTATATATTATGTCAAATACAATTTTCAAATCTTTATTTCTATAATAATCACGTAAGAAGTAAATTTTCGTACTCATTTGGGCAGCCCGTCTGGCGGCAGTAACCACCACCTGTTGTGTGCTGTTGTGTTTCGGTGAATGAGTAAGGGATGCGAGAGCCCATTTCCCTATCCCCTCCTAATCTCTTATCCTTAATCATACTGTAGTCGGCAGCGCACTTGCAGTAGCTTTGGCGTTGCTTGTGTTATAGGCGGCTGTAGCCACCTACCATCAAGTGGACCGTCAGCCTGTCTGCCGAACTTAACTTAAAAAAAATGGTCTGATATTTGAGGCAGCAGCGTGCCCAAAATGCTGGCGGCATTGCCTCGTTGAATGGCGATACTAAGTTTTTGTCCGAAATGGAAACCGGCATTTTGGTCACGAGTGGCCGTAATTAACCTTCCAGACAGATCTTTGAAACTCTTTAACGCGTCCGGTCCCCATGGTCCAAGTGTGAAATATGAATGTCTTATGAAATAGATTCAAAATGAAGTAGGTTCTACCGGGATTCGAACCAGCGATTTATTAATTTGCTGACAATATTCATTAAAATCGCTAGTCTCCGCTGGCTTTTACTTTTGCCGAGTCAGCATTCAACTCTGTTATCAAGAGTTGCAAGTTTGTAACAGTAATTCTGAAATCATGATACTGAGAAGCGTTCTCTCACGACGACTCGTGCTAATTAGAAAGTGCTATTTCGTGCCGTCTCCTTGTCTCCAATTTCCTAAACTTGTGCCGTTTGGATTTTGACCCCTGATTCGCCTATTATTCGAAATTGAGATTCTGATTTCGAATAATAGGTTCGTAGTAAAATTTTATCTTTTACTGGAATCCATTAAATGGGCTTAGCTCTCATATTAAACAAAATTTAGCCCGCGGCCGAAACAGAAACGACCTGAAGATTTTAATAGTGTTTTTGTATAATTTTGTATAAATTGTATTAAATAATCCCGTACAAAAAATGTTGAGACAGGCCAAATAAGAAAACGCCCCGATTTAACACTGGCAGGTATATAATTGACTAAAGAATATTTCAATAAACCTTAAATGATGAATACTTTAAATTTCATATTCATCATCTATACTAATAAATAAAATTGAAGTGCTTTAATTGTTGTAATTTCAAAAGAACTGTTTTTTACTAAATGTAAACAACAGGGTAGTTATATATGGTACCTATTTATATATATAAAAAAAACTTTTTTTTTAAATTATTGTATGTCTGTTTGTTCCGGCTAATCTCCGAAAAGGCTGAAACTATTTTGGACCGAACTTTCATTGACAGATACTTGATGTTATAAGGAATAACTTAAGGCACTTTTATTTTAGAAAAATAAAAAATAAATTATATACATGTATAGGTATTGTATGGGTGCGAGGCCTGGACATTTAAAAAGGACCTCAAAAGACGATTAGAGGCTTTCGAAATGTGGACGTATAGGTCCATTAGCTGAACTCAAAAGGTGACCAACGCAAAAGTCCTGCGCAAGATTGGCTCACGGTGAAAAGGCGAAAAATTTCCTACCTGGGTCATATTCTTAGTCATGAGCGATACAACCTGTTTCATCTGGTGATGATGTGCAAAATCGCTGAAAAGAGGAAAGTTGGAAGTCTGCTGAAGAACATCAGAGAGTGGGTCGTGACAGCTAATGCAGTGGAGCTGCGGAATGCAAAAGACAAGGAGGACTGTTCCAGGCTGATCGCGAACCTTCACTAGTTGGAGAGGCACCGCAAGAAGAAGAAAAAAAAAGATTATATACAGTCATGTCCAGTTAGTAGTAGTAAATATAAAAATAGACGATGATTTGTTTTAATTTAGTTAAGTAACTTGAAGAACATTTTAATATAGAAACTTGTTATTATAAATAACAGAAAGAAAAATTCAATTCAATTTCAATTTTGATTGAGATATTTGATTAAGGGCTTCACTGAGGCAAATGACATTTACTATGGAACTCGCTGGCGGCGGATCCAATTCAACAGGCCTAGAAATGGGGTTTTTTTGTTTTTACCATTAGAACAATACACAATTTTTTTTTTATTAATACAATTTTTTAATCTGATATTAACTTATTAATAGGTACAGGATTCATATGCGTGCAATAAGCCGTTTTCGAGACAATTTTCAATAAAGGTTAAATTCTTCTTGTGTTCTAACTTTTTTTGTGGAGTTTCTATTACTTTAACGAAAATTCTAATTAATACAATTGGTTCTTCACATGTTTAAGTATAATATATATTTTTTTCAAAGCAATTGTCTTGTCCATTTCTTGTAACATCTTCATTAAACAATGGATGGATATTTTTCGTATTTAGCGTTTGTCTCCCCCTTAATGTAGATTAAATACAGTTATTTCTAGGAACAAAATCAATCAGCTATAGTAAAAAAAAAACTCTCCAATATAAAAAACTTATGAGGAACACTAAAAATGTTTCCAAAGCGGATATTGAAGAAAATTAATATGGCTTAGGTTGCGTAATGGAAATGCCTTCCGATTTATAGCCAAGCTAAAGTTTCTGGACAGTTTGCACTTATTGTTTTTGCTTCGATGCAGGAAGTTAAGGGACGACGGTCTCTGTCTACATCGTAGATAAATAAAACTGGGGCGTCTCGCCAGTTTTTACGACATTTTTCCTTTTTGAAAATTGTAAATTTACAAGCGTTTCCTGTGCATTCTCGATATGATCGTTGGATGTCAGCATTGTAAAATATTTACGAGGTTTGATTAGATTCGAAAAAAGTACAGATGTATGTTCTTTTATTATTACAAATCAATAAATCTTTTAGCCGTATCTTACTAATATTAGAAATGAGAAAGATTATTTGAATTTTAATTTTCAATATATGCTTAATTAAACTGTTCAAAGTTTAATGAACGTATTTGTTCTTAGAACATAAAGTTATACATACACACTTACATACATATGTACATACATAGATGAATACATATATACATATGGTTTGTATATCTCATTGATCGTTATAAAGCAGCATTTGTATGGGATAATCGCTCAAATTCCATGTTATCGACTTCTAGCGCCATACAGAAAAACACAGATTTAAAAATTGACTTATTTTTATGTTCGCTCTTTAACTCACAGCTATTCCTATCGAATTAATAAAATACTAGTGTTCCCTACTGGTCGAAGTTCAATCACAATCATTTCGAAGGTCTCCAAAATTGTTTTACCACTAAAAGTCGTTAATAGCTATTAAATTAAAATAAAAAATGAAATTAAACGGTTTAAAAACAACAGATAAAAAAAGACTATTATTTATTTATTTATTTACAGGTACACCAATAACATGTCACATTTAAAAAGAGAAAAAATTAGATTAGTATGCTTGACGATTACATATAGCCTACAAACCACACAGCTTTGATGGAGTATAATTTTATAATGGATCTATAATTATATCAAAGACTATAATTATAATATTATTGGATCTATAATAATATTTATTTATTATTAAGAATCATGATAAATATTAAAGAAAGATATAAAACGATATAATCTACAACTATTTAATCTCATAATCCCTCGTTAATTATTCAAAATGTCTCTCTTCAGTATCAAGGTGAGTTAATCGTTATGCCCTTGTAGGTAGATGTGTTGTAATGTATTGAGAAGTCGTTTCGCTTACGTTTATTGCGAGGATTCTCCTTTGAGCGTTAAATAAAAGTAGCTTGTTTAAATAAAAACGAAAAAAGCTTCTAAAATACTACGAACAGAAATATTCGAATCGCGATTCGACGTTTAGACGGTCTAAACGTCGAATCGCCGGCAAAGCGTAGCCGACGGCAAAGCGTTTGAAAAGTCCTATTCAATATCCGACCGCTATCCTGTTTTCGTTGCTTTGCTTTGGTCCGATGTTTGCGGAGTAACTATTTCTGCTCCCACTATCAAAAAGAGTTCCGACGTCTAACATTCTCTGTATGAGAATTTACTTTAATCGCGTCATATTTTTCCGAAGCAATGACGTCCAAAATGGCCCCCGCGCGGTTTGCAAACGGCGAGCAATTCATGTCTGACGACACGAGACGGACACGATTTATTTGTTGACAATTTTACTTAAATTACAATTTAAATAACAGTTCGTTGAGTTGTAAGGTGTTCAGGGCTCCCGGGATAGTTTCCTCGCAAAGGAAACATTTTTTCCTCGCATACATGCAAAAACATTTTTTTTTAAGTTTAAGGGCTTGTTTCACAATGTCCGAATAAAGTTACAATTAGGCTATTTGTCGATTAACTGTCCAGTAAACGCTTTGTGTGCGTTTCACAGTCGTTGATTAGCGCTATTCAGCTGTTACTGCCGAATAAGTTATAGGTTAGATCATGTGGCCACAATCATACTTAACCGACGAATAGGACTGACAGTTGACATATTATTTTTACATTTTGCTATCATTCAATAAGTTTTCAATTAAAATGGATATTTACGAGGCGATGGAAGATGAAAACGATATTTTTTTATCTCCTTACACGCTTTCACATTTCTGGAACATTTCTTTTTATAATATTTGGGTATATAATCACTGTCATTATATTTATATAATGCCATTCATTATACACTAAACGCAACAATTAAAGGATATAAAAAAAGTTCCAAATTTTTAGGTTATTTTCAACAGGCTATAACTTCGAAGGAAATGATCGTAAAGAGCTCATTAAAAAAGGAAATTATAGCTTCAGGTTTCTAGTTTTTGAATCCAAGCTTTAAATTTTTTTCTCGTTAACGATTTATGAGTAATAGTCACATAATCAACGATAAAAAAATTTTCAAAATTTTTCTCATCTTGAAAATGGTGTAAAAGCCGTAATAAATTTTTTATTGTAATGGCACAGTAAAGATCTTTTAGAGAATTTAATTTCCTACAACTCGACCTCCTCATGAGCTCTGTACAATGATTTGTAACTGTGTTATCGTCAATCAAAGCGAATAAGATCTTTTTGACTTGGACAATCGATTACTCGGGCAATAATGGTCGTACAGAAAATTAAATTAGGGTTTTGTAAACTGCAAAATATTCTCTACAAGGTGCTTCAATTGGATTATGATAAAAAAAAAATTTAAATACCGAAAATGTTGGCCGAAGAAAAGGTAAAAAACTGTAAATTTAAGGATATTTGGATAACTTGCAATAACTTTGCAAATAATGCAGATACGAAAAATCTTTTCTATAGCTTTTCAACCTCAATGTATCCTGAAAAAACCCTGAAAGTTTCAAAGTGCTGCGATTTATTTTTCTTAGTGTCCGGAATGTTTAAAGTTATCGTTTTTGCTGAAAATCAAGATAACGGGCAATTATTCATTTTTTTCCCTTAGTTTGAGTTTAAACGGTTTTTTTAGCAATAATCCATATTTTTTTCATCAGAACTCTTTAATCATTAAAATTTAAAAAAAAATGAAATTTAATTTTCAATTTTTTTTTACACTTTAACGATGCTTGCATGTGGTTGAATGCGCGATTTCGTTCCACACGACTACGCCACACAAGATATCGCCTGTCGTTGCCATGAAGACCAAATCGAGATTCGTCAGTGAAGAGAACGCAGTTCCACTGACGAATCTACGACCCCAATGACGATGGGCATGGGCATAGTTCAGTCAGGCCCGATGATGTCTAGCTGTAAGCATGGGCACGCGATTTGGGCGTCGTGCATGTAGTCCTTGCTCTCGAAACCGATTTCGAACCGTTGAAGCCGAAATGAGTTGTTGATGATTTAAAAATTGATAAGCAATCGTATTCACATGAACAGTGTGTTCCCGACGAGCCTCTCGAATGATAGCTCGCTCATCGCGGGCGGTAGTGACCCGTTATCTTCCTTGACCCGGACGTCGGTCATAAGTACGCTGATTTTCGTTAAATCGCGCATAGGCGCGACTGGTAACAGACTGTCTTCTATTGTGGCTGCAACTTCCACCTGACTGCGACCTGTTAAAGGATTAGTTTAAAAGAACTCTTTTTTTCTCTTACTCGTAGTGGTGGTAGGGCACACTGCGTTTCACAGTCATTTGGGCAGCCCGCCTGGCGGCAGTGACCACCCCCTTACAGAAGACCACCGTGAAATAACAGCATATACGTGCTGTTGTGTTTCGGTGAGTGAGTAAGGGATGCCAGAGCCCCATTTCCTTATCCCCTCCTAATCCGTTATCCAATCTTACTGTAGTCGGCAGCAGACTTGCAGCACCTGTAGCGTTGCTTGTGTTATAGGCGACGGTAGCCACCTACCATCAAGTGGACCGTCAGCCTGTCTGTCGACATAACATTAAAAAAAAGGCTAATGTGAACAATTTAGACTTCAAAGAATAACAAAAAAGCGAAAAATTATGTAAAGAAAAAAAAAATTTAGAAAGAAATTTCAATTTTTTTTTAATTTTATTGATTAAAGAGTTGTGATGAAAAAAATATGGATTATTGCTAAAGAAAAACGTTTGAACTCAAACTAAGGGAAAAAAATGAAAAATTGCCCGTTATCTTGATTTTCAGCAAAAACGATAATTTTAAACATTCCGGACACTAAGAAAAATAAATCACAGCACCTTGAAACTTTCAGGGTTTTTTCAGGACACATTGAGGTTGAAAAGCTATAGAAAAGATTTTTCGTATCTGCATTATTTGCAAAGTTATTGCAAGTTATCCAAATATCCTTAAATTTATAGTTTTTTACCTTTTCTTCGGCCAACATTTTCGGTATTTAAAAATTTTTTTTATCATAATCCAATTTAAGCACCTTGTAGAGAATATTTTGCAGTTTACAAAACCCTAACTTTAATTTTCTGTACGACCATTATTGCCCGAGTAATCGATTGTCCAAGTCAAAAAGATCTTTTTCGTTTTGATTAACGATAACTCGGTTACAAATCATTGTACAGAGCTCATGAGGAGGTCAAGTTGTAGGGAATTAAATTCTCTAAAAGATCTTTACTGTGCCATTACAATAAAAAATTTATTACGGCTTTTACACCATTTTCAAGATGAGAAAAATTTTGAAATTTTTTTTTATCGTTGATTATGTGACTATTACTCATAAATCGTTAACGAGAAAAAAATTTAAAGCTTGGATTCAAAAACTAGAAACCTGAAGCTACAATTTCCTTTTTTAATGAGCTCTTTACGATCATTTCCTTCGAAGTTATAGCCTGTTGAAAATAACCTAAAAATTTGGAACTTTTTTTATATCCTTTAATTGTTGCGTTTAGTGTATATAACGTCTTCAATATTTTATTACCTTAAAAATTTCGAATCGCAATAACATGTACACTCAGATATTTTTACCTAACGTGCCAAAATAATTATACCTTAAAAATCTTACAAGTATAATAATTATTAATTAATTTATAAGAGTGCGAGAGACTGCTTTGTAAATTTTTAGAAATAACACATTAAACACATAAGCATAATGATTGTTATCGCGACATTAACCCCCCCCCCCCCTCTCCAAATGTTTGTAGACGAGCAGCAGGTTCGCGGATAAATGTACTCGTAGTGAGGACGATGTCGAACCTTGTAAATGGTTTTTGAAACACATTCCACTATCCAACTTTCAAGCGTTTAGAATTTACAGTTGAAACATATACTGCAGAGCACAAATGCTTTTAAATAAGTTTTTTTTATGTACGATATATTTCTTTTAATTCTATAGAAATAATCTATTCTATATATAATAAAATCGTAAACGAGCCACGTTATACTTATGTTACCGAGGTCAAAAAAGTAGTTATTGGAATTTTTGTCTATTTGTCTGCGGGTTTGTGCATGCTAATCTCAGAAACGGCTTAACCGATTTGGATTCGGTTTTAGCGACATGAGCAGACTTAGAATTATTACTGTAGAGCCCATCTCCTTATCCCCTCCTAATGCCTTATCCTTAATCCTACTGTAGTCGGCAGCGCACATGCAGCACCTGTAGCGTTGCTTGTGTTATAGACGACGGTAGCCACCTACCATCAAGTGGACCGTCAGCCTGTCTGTCGACATAACATTAAAAAAAAGATACATATTTTATAGAAGGAAAATATAGAATTTCACTTCTATGTCAGTTTATGTAAGATTCTATTTAGTAAAATGCTCACATAAATTGGTAAGATATGCCTATCCAAAAATCATTGGATGAGAGTTTGGTTTTTCACACTAGATATCCAAAATCCGAAATAATTTTATTACTGTTATTTTATGACCATCTCTGGTAGGGGCGGGTTCCAGGGAATTGTAGGGCCAAAGAAGTACACTCAACCTACTTTTAAAAGTTGTTTTCATTCGTTTACATTACCAGGAATCAAACTCGTGACTCTTAAGCCAACAGTCAACACCTGGCCCACGGAACACAGCTTATTGATGTCAATGGCTTCTCTATTAGAAGTCATTTTTATTATGGTACAAATACTATTGTGTCCTTATAAAGCAGAAATATTACAATGCAAGAAACGATTGCAGCTCTATCGATAACAAAGATGACTGAACCAACCTTTACGGTCCATTTCGCGTAGTGTATACGTATCGACATGGCAATCTTAATGGCTCTCTACGAGGGTTAGTAAAATTTTATGACGATCTAGTGATATGTTTAAAGTTCTTTCACATATTACTGTTATATGCACACTTAACACATAATGGGATTAGGATTACGGACTCTAAAAAATCAGTCAGCTGTAATAAGGATAATAATAAATGCCTACAGCAGTACGAATGTTCTACCCGATAATGTCTGCAAATTTTAGTATTTAATTTTTTTCACTCCTCATGCTCTGAAAGTGCTTATTTGTGCAGGATATAGGCTGCACAAAATCGAATTTTGTGCACAAGTGCATTCATATGTTTAATACTCCTATATTGCTAGTCCCCGTAAGGGGGAGCGATGCCGAGACGGAACTACATATTTCCTCGTTGATACTTGACGAGTTATGCGCATGCGTTGCGACAGTAGTGGGAGTAGTGAGAGACAGTAGTGGGAGTAGTGAGGAATCAGTAAAATTCACTTAAGTTTTTAGAGAAAATCCTTTGGTGCATGGCATGAGCGAAGATCGAACTCGGACCTCTCGACATGATAGGTCCCGTCTTTCCCACTGCGTCACTTACGCTCTGCATATTTAATTTTAAACTTTTCTTGAGTTTTATGTAGGTAAAATGTTTGTTTTCATTTTGGTTTATTACAATTATGATAAATTTCGTATTTTGTTTATACTTATTAACGATTTAAACTTAGTACAATAAGCAAATCCGTATGTATATAATATTAAAAATATTTTTAAATCTACTTCATAGCGAAAATGTCACTGACTTTATGGGCAACAACTTCAAATTCAGAATCAGATTTACTTCAATTGAAATATATTAAAAAGGTTTCTCAATACTTTAAACAAAATTCTCACTTTATAATATTCACATTACCTTCCTCGAGAGTCGTGGTCTGGTCCGCCATTTTTAATTTGTACATACTTTTAGAAAACTCATTTAACTTCCTAAAAAGTACAGTGACATGCGTTCGCGCGAATTATTACACTAGCTGTAAAAATCTGCCCGAAGCCGCGGCGAAGTTTTCGCTCCGACGACCGAAAAAAAATTCAAGGATAACTTTGGTAAGGACGATGTCATTAAAAGTTTCACAAAATTTATTAACGATCGCTCTGACAATATGTCCCTTTATACCGATTTAATTAAACGGTAATGCGGAAGACCTCTATGTCGTTAGATGTTTTTATTTGTATCTATAAGCATAATATAACGCTGGACATTGCCCACTGTTGGACAGTGAACGAAGTCTCTACTGTGTATGAAGAGATTTGGCTGTGGATTTGGCAACTACGAGATTGGATAGTTTTTTGTTTCAGTCGCAGTGCAGACTGCAACTTCAAATTTGGCTCTGGTCTGGAGTTTGAAAGTAGTGACCGGTCATTTGGGCGGCTCATCTGGCGGCGGTAGCCACTCCCTTACAGAAGACCACCGTGAAATAACAGCACGTGTGCTGTTGTGTTTTGGTGAGTGAGTAAGGTATGCCAGAGCCCATTTCCTTATCCCCTCATAATCCTTTATCCTTAATCCTACAGCGCACTTGCAGCAGCTTTGGCGTTGCTTGTGTTATAGGCGACGGTAGCCACCTACCATCAAGTGGACCGTCAGCCTGTCTATCGATCTTAACATAAAAAAAGAGTTAGTGACTATGGAATTCCAGAGACCAATTCCCTATCACCTCCTAATCGTAAGATAAGATTGACAGCACACTTGCAGCACCTATTGTGTCAATAATCGACGTATCAAGTGATTTGTCAAGCGATCTTTTTAGATAAAAGTAACACTCACACTCCCCCCCTAGGTGGCCAGGACCTTGTCGTGGTGGGGGGGCTCACCCTTGGCAATCCGGGCGGTTGTAGGGGTCGGTGCTTTTTTCCTCACCGGCCTTTGCTCGACTGACCGGATTGGTTTTGGGGGCAAAGAAGGCCCACACGACGTGGGCTCCGAGCGGGCTCCGTTAAACGGAGCTCGTGGCGGAGTCCAATAGAAGAGCTTTTTTTTACTTGACATTGGCGGACAATGGCCATCTTCAAGATGAGCCGAATCGCCATTTTAAAAAGAAGAAGAAGAAGAAGAACACTCACACTCTTTGCCCACATTAGGTAAGTGGTTATTATTTCAAACCAGACTGAAGAACCAAAGTTATTTTCAGGAGCACTGTATTCCATCTTGTCTTTATTTATCTCAGTGACGTCACAGCCGGCGCTCCACCGGCGTAAAATAAACGGAATAGGTAATAAAGATGGCTCTTGCGAGTTAATTAAGAGGAACGTGTCACTAAACGAGGTAAATTAAAATATACAACTCGACGCCGCCTATGTCGAGATTAAGCGAGCGTTCTCAAAATTGATTATGCCTGCAAACACGGTTATCATCGTATATCTCATTTAAGGTTCTAGATCGCTAATAACTTCAATATATTGCTTTTATATAATGAAATATTACTTTATGATGAGTGGCTACCTTGGAAGTCGTGGTTGCTAAACATTCGGGAGTGGACTGGAATAGCCTAAGTCGAGCAACTATTTCAGTTAGCTCTTGACAAAGACAGGTTGAAGGAGTTGACGGACATCCTTCGGGACTGAAGAGGCACTGGGCGAGTAATGGAGCCTTAAGTTAGTCTAGAAACACAAGTTGTTTTTAATGTTAAGATAGGCAGATAGGCTGTTGGTACACTTAAACTGCTGCAAGTGCGCTGCCGACTACAGTAGGATTAAGGATAAGGGATTAGGGGGGGTTGTTACTACCGCCAGATGGGCTGCCCGAATGACTGCGAAACGCATTGTGCTCTGTCTCTACTCTCCAGAAATTTTACTTTTATGCACATAAAATTAGATGTTGTCTCTGAAATAAAAGAATAAATTTACTAGAAATAAAAGAAATAAAGAAAAGACATTAAAACATTTATACAAAATTCACACAGGTTTCCAAAAAGTAAAAGGGTATAGCAGGATAGCTTGGGAAAAATGCCCCCAAAGCCTAGGGTTCGAAACTATGACCATATGATACTTTATATAGAGATGACCATGATATACAAAATTTCAGCCCCCCACTACCCCTCAGGAGGCTACGACACCCAGTTAAATCGAAAACTGTTTTATTTTTTTTCTCCAAATCTATGTAACTGACAGAAATAAAATTTTGCACAAATATTGTTATGACTTAAAGTAATAACATAAAAAAACAAGAGCTCTCCAAGTACTCCCCATATTGAAAAAAAAAATAAAAAAAAAAATTGTAACACCCTGTATAATGATTTCCTTTGGTGGTACAATCACCGCTTCTTTTTTCAAATGTGTACCAACATCCAACCTACATAATCCTTAAGTTTGGTCTATCTAGCGAAGGTGGAACACTCCTAAATAAATTATAACTTGGAACATATTTTATCTAGAATCTTGTTTATTTTTATCATGTGAGTAACATAAAAAAATTACTGTTAATAGACGTATAATATATGTACATATAACTTAAAAATAATAATCCCTCATAATTATTTTCGTTAATAACCATAACCATTTGTGAGAATTTCCACAGGTTTTATAATTCTTGATATGTATCTGTGGCATGTAAGAGCGTATTCCATTGGGGCATGTGCAGTAGTGGCCTTTGATACCTCTGTAATTATTCTGATTGAGTTCATAACTAAGGAAAATATGATAACTCTTTTTACTTATATGTCGAGACTAGATATGTATTCTTAAAATATCATTTTCTTTCAAGTATTCTGGGTTGATGGAGCCATCTGTGTTTTGTTGTTCGGCTAAGTAGCATATTGATTGCTTTAATTGGTACGAACCACCAAAGACTAAAGACATTTGGTCATTGATTTAACTGGGTGTCGTAGCCTCCTGAGGAATAGTTGAGGGGGGGGGGGGGCTGGAATTTTGTATATCATGTCATCTCTATATAAAGTATCATTCGGTCATAGTTTCGAACCCTAGGCTTTGCTATACCCTTTTATTGCCGATAGCAACCAACTCATGCCGTTGTGTGTGCTACAATCCACAAAGCGCTGATATTCCGTCGAAGATCTCATTTTGACTCCACGGATGTCCTTCCAAGTCCCTATGAAATAAATAGTTCTAATGCTGTTCTATTTTGTTGCTTAGTAAGGAATGCCCGTGTCCCTATCAGGGCCTTTCTAATATGATTGAAACCTCGAGTATGCAAAATGTACCTATGATAAAGCACAATTAAATAAAGATTTAAAGTAAGTTATACCAGAAAATTATTTTCTTTCAAAAAATATGTAATATAGATATATTCAAATTTTCAAATTCAAATTCAAATTAATTTATTTGCTGAATGTACAAGTTGTAAGTTTTTATACATATATGTCCACATATTCTACCGAGAAGCAGTATGCAAATCAGGACAAAATAAAAAAAAAACTAAAAGACATGATTTAAGGACATAGTTTAAATATGTAATATAAAATAAACTGAGTTAAAAGCAAAGATTACACAAGCGATAAGGATGTGTTCACTGTTATGTTTCAATAAGCAGGAGCGTTATCCTCGTAGCTAAAACCGCGTACACATGTGTCGCCCGAAACGGGACGATAAGCAAAGTCAACATTAAGCTTTGTTTACACATCCTCGTACAGATGCGACGAGAATATTTGTATATGTCTTCTTGCCAACTTACATGACGTTTGTGTAAACGCACCCTTAATTATCAATTAGCTTGTTTGGGAGTTATGTAAGGCACCTACTGATATAAATGTATAATTCTCTTCGCTCAACGTAAACGTTCTGTTTAGCTTTTACTGTGATACCTAACTTATTATATATCTATAGTTCCTGCGGATTTTGAAATCTATACATATATAATAAAATCGCCAACGTGCCAGGTCTGTACATATTTTCTTTTTTTTTTTACAAAAAAAAAAAAAAACAATTTGGACACGTGGTATAATTATGTTACCGAAGTCAAAAAAATACATTTTAGATTTTTTGTCTATTTATTTGTCCGTGCGTTTGTGCACGCTAATCCCTAAAATGGCTTAATCGGGCTCAACTAGTGTAATAATACTCTCTTATTAAATCTCTGTAATAGTTTGTATTCTAAGCTAACTATTTTCTAAGCTGACAATCCTCTAAATGTGTATTAATTAAAAACTATACAGTTTACTTCTAGTGACACAGCCATTATATTTCGATGATCGGTACATAGTTGTATGCATAAGCTAATGCAAATTTATGAAAATTGTTTCCCTCTTTTTGTCTCTCTTTATCTATCACTCTTTCTCTTTCTCTCTCTCCCACAAACACAAAAACACACACACACACACACACACACACAAACACACACACACACGTGTACTCAAAAATACTTAAGTATTCATGATAATTAAATATTTATTGTATAATTGTGTCATAAAATAAAGTCATAAAATATTTTTTGTGTAATGAAAATTGATAAATCGTTCAATCTGTAAACATGCCTATGAAGGAGTAAAAACACCTTTCTTTTGATGTTCTTTTCTTTTGATATACGATTTCAAAACTTTGTTTATTTAATATTTTTGTTATAACGTCATACAGACACTCTGACGGTCTACCTATAATACAAGCAAAACCACAGTGCAGTTAAGTGCGCTGCTGACCATAGTAGGATTAACATTAAGGGATTAATAAGGAATAGGGAAAAAGGCTCTGAAATCCCTTATTCACTCACCCAAACACAAATTATGCTGTTATTTCAGGGTGGTCTTCTGTAAAACGGTGGTAACTGCCGCCAGGCGGGCTGTTCAAATGACTGCGAAACGTAGTGTGCCCTGCCGCTACTTACATTAATTGTTTAATCATTAGATTGTTAAATTAATGAACATTTTACTTATTAATTTTTAATCCGATTAGGATAAAGGTCTAATGGGTAATGGGGGTTGCGGACAGGAGAATTGTCTGAGTTTTTCTGAGTATTAAATTTTTTAAGTAGTGTATTAATTTTCTGAGTATTAAATTTTTGAGTACTGAATTTTATTGGAAATGACTTTATCCAATAAAATTCAGTTACAATTAAAGCTACAATAGTTTAATAATTTACAGTGTCATTTGTGGTTTAATTCAAATTTCTTGCGACTTCGTGTTGAAGTCCAACCCCCTCGAAGGTATAAACTTCTGGAAACTTCGAGATTCTCGACCAGATCAGTTTACTAATTTCGCACTTAAGGGGATATCCTGAACATTGTTAATGCTGTGTTTCGAAATGAATTGCTAGGTTTTGAATGGAAATGGCAACCGATAAGTTATAAATTAAAATTAAGTTGCCAATGTTCGTTTAAATAAATTGTTTCTTGTATTGAGATGAAAGATTCTATAAATAATCTAATGAATGACAGTTTATATTTAGACGAACTCACATCTGTACTAATATAATAAATATAAAAAGGTTTTTTTTGTTGTTATTGAATCTCTGGCACTAGCAATAGGGGACCGGACAAATTTTCAGAAAGTGTTTTAAATTAATCTTCATGGATATTTATTCCCATAAAAAATACTATTTTATTTATTTATAGCCTTTTAGGTACTCAAAATCATGTTTTAATATTGTTTGTTTGAAAATGCCGCCAAAACGCCACGATAGTTCATCTGAGAGCGCGTAACGTCATTTGTGGTCATATCATAACAAAACAGCTGCATTGGCATAAGACAATGATTGCCCACAAATGACGCACGCACTGTGATTGGTGTTTCAGTATACTTAGATTAAAAATATTGTAAATAATAAAATTTTATTTCTACATTTAAAAATATTTAAATGAATTATATCAAATTATTATTCGATAAATAATCGTAAAAAAATATATATTTTCTTTCTAAGTACATTTTAGATTTTAAGCTGATTACTGTCTGATCCCCTATTGTTGTTGACGGCCCGTTGGATGAGTGGTAAGAGTGCTTGCCTAACGTCTCAGGGGCCTCAGGTTCGATTCCCGGCGGGGTCAACTTTGAAAATTTTAATGTAATTTTCAAAATTGACTCTGGTCTGGATTTGAAAAGTAGTGCGTTTCGCATTCATTTGGGCAGTCCGCCTGGCGGCAGTAACCACCTCCTTACAGAATACCGCCGTGAAATAACAGCATATACGTGCTGTTGTGTTTCGGTGAGTGAGTAAGGGATGCCAGAGCCCATTTCAGTAGGATTGGATAAGGGATGCCTTATCCAATCCTACTGTAGTCGGCAGCGCACTTGCAGCAGCTGTGGCGTTGCTTGTGTTATAGGCGACGGTAGCCACCTACCATCAAGTGGACCGTCAGCCTGTCTGTCGACCTAAACATAAAAAAAGTGCCCGAATTTAAAACTTTTTAGCTTTTAAAACTTTATCTACGACTTGTAGTTTCCCTACAACACGATAAGTATATTCGACTAATGTCAATGCCAACCATTAGCTTGAGTGTGAGAAAAAGAAATACGCTTGTCGCGTATTCATTAAATCGAAATCCATCGGCTATCGATCGAATGTCGGTACTACTCGAATGCTGGCAATTTCTCAGGATAAGCGTCTATCCGCTCCGACGTTGACAGACGACACCAGCCATTTGGATTCAAGAAAGTGCGGGGCTACAAATTCAAATATCCATCTTATTCAATTTAAATATAAATTTTATCTAATACTAGCGGCCCGCCCCCGGCTTCGCCCGGCGTGCAATTTTTATATACCCTAAAACATTCCCCGTTTATCCCTCTTTCCATTAGCGAAAACCGAATTAAAATCGGTCTACCCGTTCACACGTGATGTCGTGACCAGGAGAAATAGGGATTCATTTTTATGTATAAGATTATCTTGCATTCTATACGACAGTGTCATGAACCTCATACATACTTTTAAAATAAAAAAAACTTAGACCTTTATGTAAACCAGTACACACTTCGATTCCTAGTAAAAGCGTCTTGGTATTTTTCACCAGCAACGCCATATGTGCTGAAAGTGCTTGCCGACCTTAGTAGCGTAAAAGGTAATGGATTAAGAGAGATGGGGAAATGGCCTCTGATATTCTTGCTGAAATATAACAGCACATATGCTGTTATTTCACGGTTCGAGATTTCACTACCAGCTGATAGCATGTTTACCATATTATAACCTCTAGTATCTATATTCTTAACAGTGGCCGATATAAAAAAGGTATAGTAAAAGTTTACCGAGCTTGAAAATTCCGTTATTTATATAAAATCTACAGCGTGCGCTTGAAAACGCGTCGTCTCCAGTAATTACTTGAATGACTTGCGAAAAACTGAACACGCTGTATAAGTTTGAAATGTTTCAACAATGTGTTGGAGATAATTAATTGTAGCAGGTGTTACTTTGCACAATTTGGACAATTAATGTTTACTTTAATTAATATTATGCGGTTTACACGTGTAGGTAATGGCGCGGCGGTTTGTTAGGTAGTTTCAAATGGATGGTTATGCCTCAGCCTCTGCGGTTTGGTAAGTAAGAAACGTGTATTTATAACCATAAGAGCTCTTCGCAAAAGCTCATAAATGGCACTTATTATCTTCTTCTGACAAGAATATATTGGAGACTAGCGACCCGCCCCCGGCTTCGCCCGGGGTGCAATTTTTATACATATGAACATTCCCCGTTTATCCCTCTTTCCATTAGTGAAAACCGAATTAAAATCGGTCTAACCGTTCACGCGTGATGCCGTGACCAAGGGAAATGGGGATTCATTTTTATTATAGATGATAATCAAAGTTGTAGCTGAGTTTTTTAGAACATAAGTAGGGAAATAAACTTTGGAACCGTTCATTCCCAAGTAACTGATTCTTTGGGCTATTTCGACCACTTTAGTACTTCAACGGATCCCTTTCATTGCCCTCTCCAAAGCTCGCTGAGTGACTTACAATTTGTGGACGAGATATTTCGTCTACGTTCACGTCTCAAATGACAAAACGCGATGTTTATAGACTAGTGTCTTCGCCTCGAAGGTTCAGATAGCCAACCTCTGGTAGGAGAAGGCACCAAAATAAAAAAAGACGGGCCAGGAAAATGAGTTCTGGCATCCGTTACCCACATAACAGCAGTTTATACCTAATTGAGGAATGCAATGTAACCTCAATGCTATGTAACTCATAAAACGAACTAATATTCTTTTTAATGGAGAAAAAAAAGTGTATACAGTTTGAACACTCAAAACAATCCACAAACTCTTGACTAAATTAATTAAAACGTAAACTAGTTTTTCCACTATTAACCGCAACAAATTGGGTCCTGCATAATGTAAGTCTAGTGATTCAATTTGTCGCGAAGGAACAGTAAATACACTACGCCGTGGTTCAAACTGGGCGAATTCAAACAGCACGCACACAAGCAAAATGGCGACACAGCTTAATATGCTGCAGCTTTTAATTCATTATTAACAAATACTGTAGCTATTGCTTGCAAATTCATCCTCGCTCCATTTTCATTGGCGTTGAAAATTTTATTCAATTTTTATTGCTCATATATTTTTGTCGGGCATAATATTTTTTAGATGATCCTTCGGGAACTTATTTCTGGTTGAAAGATACCCTATGTCCTTTTCTGTACCCTTGACGATGTGGATCAATAAACAACTTTCGAAGATACAATAGTAGGTAGGGCACACTGCGTTTTCGCAGTCATTTGGGCAGCCCGTCTGGCGGCAGTAACCACCCCTTTACAGAAGACCACCGTGAAATAACAGCACGTGTGCTGTTGTGTTTCGGTGAGTGAGTAAGGGATGCAAGAGCCCATTTCCCTATTCCCTCCTAATCCCTTATCCTTAATCCTACTGTAGGTGGCAGCGCACTTGCAGCCGCTCTGGCGTTCGTTACTCGTGTTATAGGCGATGGTAGCCACCTACCATCAAGTGGTGCGTCAGCCTGTCTGCCGACCTTAACATAAAAAAAATGCAATTAGCATAGTTACCTCTCTGTTAACTCTGCGTGTTGTGATAAGCTTTCTGTTCCTTTGGAGCGGTTTCTCTTAAATTAACGTTGTTTAAAATTTAAATTTCTGTTTATTGAGCTCTGAGGTAGAGTGAGTTGTTTGCTTGGGTTTCAATTAGAAGAGGAATTCTTTTTGGCATCCACGGTCGATCGTTATTTAGCTAATACCTTTTTTTGCAAGCAATTAACTTGTAAGTAAGATCTGGTCTTGTTTTAAACCTTGTTTAATGGGAATTGTGTATGCCTTCTTTTGGTACATAGATAGATAGATAGATGAACGTTTATTTGCACAAACATGACACAAATACAAAGAGAAAGAAAAAACAACAAGACAACTGTTTAACAAAACAAAAAAGATATAAAAACAAATTTAAAATTAATATAAATTCCCAGATATTTTAATATCTATTAAATACTAGCGACCCGCCCCCGGCTTCGCCCGTGGTGTAATTTTTTATATATATACATATATAAACATTCCATGTTTATCCCTCTTTCCATTAGTGAAAACCGAATTAAAGTCGGTCTACCCGTTCACGCGTGATGCCGTGACCAAGGGAAATAGGGATTCATTTTTATATATAAGAAGATAAGATGAGATTAAGCAATATTAATATAAATGTAATGTAATGTTTTGTGATGCGCACTGCTAAAGATTGGAACTCCCTGCCGGCGTCTGTATTTCCGAGCTCATATAACCCAAATCTTTTCAAGGTTCGAGTGAATAGGCATCTCCTGGGTGAGCTCACTCCATCGTCGGCCTCATCCTTCCTACATGGATAGATGCTGGTCAAGAGCAAACCCATCTTTAATTTAAAAAAAATGTATTTATCAGCTAATTGGTAACCATGACAGCATTCGGTAGGCTCCAAATGTCAATAAACAGCGCGTTTTGTCATTTGAGACGTGAACATAGACGAAACATCTAGTCCAAAAATTCACTGAGCAACGAAAGCTTTGGAGAGGGCAATAAAAGGGACCCGTTGAAGTACCAAAGTGGTCTAAATAGCCCAAATAATTAGTTAATTGGGAATGAGCTGTTATATACAAGTATGTGTAGTTCTGTGACAGCCTGCGAGTTTTGGAGTGGAGACCAATGTCGAATCATCCAGTAAGCGGACCACCTGTCAGTCTGTCAGTGGATGGATACTGAGGTCGGAAGACCAAGTATAGTGGTCCTCAATTGATTCAACAGTAGATGCTTATGGGTTGATGATAATTTTCAGTGTAAGTTCGATTTTTTTACTCACTTTAAATTTTTTTACTAATTTTTGACGAGCTCGTTGGATGAGTGTTTAGGGCTAGGGTGCTTCCCTTAACGCTCCATTCTAGGATTCCCGGAAGAATCAACTTTGAAAAATGAACTCTTCAAATTTGGTTCTGGTTTGGATCTGAAAAGTTGTGGCAGGGCCACTCTGCGTTTCGCAGTCATTTGGTTAGCCCGTGTCGCGGCAGTAACCACTCCCTTGCAGAAGACCACCGTGAAATAACAGCACGTGTGCTGTTGTATTTCGGTGAGTGAGTAAGGGATGCCAAAGCCAAATTTCCAAATTTACTATAGTTGGCAGCGCACTTGCAGCAGCTGTGGCGTTGCTTGTGTAATAGGCGATGGTAGCCACCTACCATCAAGTGTATCGTTAGCCTGTCTGCTATCGCCTTTTGATGTATGATATAATTAAACCCGATCTCGTATTTAAGCAGTTTAAGTTAGGTACAGACAGACAGACAGACAGACAGACAGACAAACTCTTTATTACTCACACAACATAAATAAAAATAACAAATAAATACTACAAATAAGTGAGTACAGGCGGTCTTATCGCTAAGAGCGATCTCTTAGCGATAAGACAGTTTAATCTAACATTTAATTAATCCGTCATTTTCCATTTAATAAAGTTATTCGGGCGTTTTGTTTTCTAAAAACTCCGTGCGCGGTAATATAAGTAACGCGAGCCCAAGACTCTCATATTAAAACACAGCGTTACGTATTTAAATTTGTACAGCGTTTATTAAACTTTTAAGTTACAACTAATTAAGATACGACTAATTAAGATGAAATACTGCTTTTGAACTAAACTGAACTAATTTGCCTTTGAATTACCGCCGCGTGTATGTATATTAGCCATCTATGAGCATGACAATTTCAATTCATCTGATCAAATTCATTGTTTTAGCTTTAATAATTAAGGTGATAATTTTGATTATGCAATCTGTCAGTGACCAACAGTCCATCGGTAAGTATTTCGTTTTTATATGCTTTTAAGTGACTTTTATGAATTTTAGAACTTTTTACTTTAATCAAACTAATTATAAGTAGTTTACGCTATTTTATTAGGCGAACTCCTGTAAAAATATTTAAGGGAGTAAAGAAATATATAAATAATCAGTACATAAAAATTTAAAGAAAATCTGGTATAATTTGACTAGCTGAATTATACTAGTTTTTGTCAGTTGCTTTTATCAAGTAACAAATGAACTTCTTAAAACTAGAGTATCCATTATAACGCCTGTGTTAACAGATTATATTCAACAAAATCTTAATAACAGAGAGTATACCTGCTGACTGGATGAAATCAACAATTAGTACTACTTCACAAGAAAGGAGATAAAGGGGACACCAACAATATTTTAGTTATAAGGTGTTTTTCAAAGTAATTCTATCCCGTATTGCAACTACACTTGATGAAACTAGCCCAAGGAGCAAGCGGATTTTCGTACTAAGTCCTCATTATTGATCATAATATACACTTTATTAGTGTGGTCTAAGGCGGGACTTTCTGTGAATATAAACAAAACCAAAATAATTATCGTTACTCAACATTCAGACTCAGAATTTAAGAATTTAGAATTAGGACAGCTAATATCTCCCACAAATACTGTGCATAAAGAATTATTATTATTATTATTATTATTATTTCACTAATAACTTGTCTCCCTTTCAAAAAGCCAAAGTGGGAGGTAGACGGTGTTATCCCCGACAGAAGCATAGTCGGTCGGGGTTCAGGGCGACAAAGACAGAAACCGAAGTATTATCCTGGCCGTATCGAGCAGCACCGCCTTCTGCATCTGGGCCTGGAGCGAACCGCCACGGAACTCCAACCGCTTCAGGTTACTATTGAGGCGGGTCAGAACAACTGGGATGATTTCAGCGGATGCCACAGTCGTGATCTCGTGGGCCAAGTCGAGGTACTTCCTCCTCTTCTCAGTTTCAGCCTTCACGAGCCCATCGTCATGCGGGATAGTAACATCGACCAAAAACACCCGCGACAATTAAAGATAAGAACACTCTTGTAGCACTATTATTTTGGAAATAATGCATTTCCACGCTAACCGCTTATGACTTCTGGCGAATCTTTAATTTAAATACAAACCTTTGTAGATAACGCAATTAATCTAGGAAAATGGTTTCCTGCATATTTCACGCTCTTTACAATATCAGCAATTAATTTTGAATCTCGTGTGCTTGATTTTAGCGAAATGTATTTCTTCTTACATTGTATACGTGTACTAGGAGGATGAAAAAGTTTCTGGTCAGAAATATATGTAGATGTTAAAAGAGTTATTACCATTTCGACAGATTTTTGTTTAAAAGCAATATATAGGGTAAGAAAAGGTTCGTCACCTGAAAGTCGACATTTGCTTGCAACAGGACAATTATCAGTCATGCCAAAATTTCATTTCAAACGTCTGTCAGTTGTCTGCTTAGTGCTTTAGTTTCAAAAGGTACTAAGAGTCTACGACTTGATAAAGGAATTAATTTGAAAACTGACGAAGGTTTTCGTACCCCGACTGTACGTGTCATTTTAAGTTCGGTTGAGCAGTTAAAACGTGAAAAGGTAACAAATATAACAGAGTTACTTTAACGTTTATATTATTACTAGCGCAATGTAACTATGAGCAATGTAACGCCTAACATATTTATTGCAGTTATAGCTTTACCAGGCGTTAGATGATCGCTCGGGAATAGTACTTTTTTATGGATAAAAGGTACCCTATATCCTTACCTACATTCCTGGAAACGTGTATGCAAAATTTCATGATGATCGGTTCAGCGGTTTAGGCGTGAAAAGGTAACAGACAGACAGACAGAAAGAGTTACTTTCACATTTATAATATTTAAAAAATAAATAATATGGAGGTGTAGTTGGTGTAGTATAAATATAATAGTATCTTATAACTACTAAATTAATTAGTTACAGTTGACCACTGTCAATTAATTAACATAGTTTTCTTGGTAAAGTTGGCAGGCGGCCTGATGGTACACATGACAGTAAGTGGCTACCGTCGCCTATAAGCACAAGCAACTCCATTGCACAGAGCTGCAATGGGATAAATAGGAATAAAAGGTCAAGAGGACGGAGCATGGGATTTATCCTCACAGAAACAGTGTGATCTTCTGTGAGGCTCTGGTTACTGCCGCCAGACGGGTGGCTCTTAGTTTAGGTCTCCGCAACGCAGTGTGACCTGCTACTATTAAACAAATGCATGTTCTAACGATTACACCATAAGCTATATTTCGGTGCACGAGTAATCCCTCGCTGCCTAATCTTGCATCCCTATTGTTGTTGATTTTGAACTAAGGTGACTGTAGACTGTCTTCTTATCGTATCCCACGACTATCAGACTGTCTTCTTATCGTAAAAACAATATTATGTCGTGAGATAATACCCAATTAATCCAATGGGATCTTCTAAAAGCGAATACAGTATTTTATCCTATGGCTGTCGGACCTATTTACCATACTGATTGCGATATCATTTATATGGATACTGGAAAGGTTTTGTCCCAGGGGTGTAACAACAAGGGAAACTGTGTCGACCCCCATTAATATGAAATTATAGCAATAAAATATATAATTTTAGAACCTTGAAATTATTTAGTTTATTTTGTTTGCATATTTAACTACGATTTGTATAACAGCATTGCATTAGACAATAGTCCTTTTATAAATACTTAAACATTTATTTTTACACTTTTTGACATTTTTAACGAGCCCTTTGGTCTAGTGGTAGAGGCATAGAATACTAATACTAAGAATATCATTGCTTTATCTATGGTAGAGGTGTGCTTGCTTTAACGCTCTATCTCAAGGGTTACCGGGTTCGATTCCTGGGCGGGGTCAATTTTGGAAATAAACTTTTTAAAGTTAGCTCTGGTAGGGCCCACAACATTTTGCAGTCACTTTGGTAGTCCGTCTGGCGGGAATAACCACCTCCTTACTGATACCGTTATCTACATATACATCTAATTATGCATATAATAAAATCGTAAACGAGCCGTGTCACGTTGTATTTATGTTACCGAGGTCAAAAAAATAGTTTTTAGAATTTTTGTTTGTCTGTGCGTTTGTGGACACTAATCACTGAAACGGCTTAACCGATTTGAATGGAGTTTTCAATGAAGTATTGTAGCAAGCTTCCCATAACATTTAGTGATTGTTTCTGTTATACTTCGCAGTGAATAAAACACCGTAAATAAATTAATTGATTACGTTACGAGTTTTTTTTTTTTGTATATCCTAGACTTCAATTTTACAACACTTTATATATAGATACAGCCAACACCATAGATACTAGACACAGCACAAAAAGTTAACACGGGGTTGCCAGTTGTCAGGTTATGACAGTTTCATTCCAATCGGTTTACAAACAAAAAAGTTACACTCTATGTACCGAATACCACGCGTACGAAGTTGCGGGCTCAGCTAATATTCATTATATTTTTTTAAAACAAATCACTTTCATTATATTATATATACTATTATTTTAATACATACTGAATTATTTACTAAATTACTTATTATTAAATTATTGTTGAATTACTTATTATTTAAATTTAAATACTAAAAACTAAAATTATCTAATCTAAAAATAAATTAATATTAAATTGATTAAAAACTAATAATGTAAAAATGGACCCTGCGGCATTGTACCAAGTACGCTGGCAACATTTCCTCGTTGAATGGCCAAACTAATACGTTGGCCGAGGAAATTATTATTAAATTACTTACTGAATAAGTTAATCTCATAACTGAGTTAGCTGTTTTCAAATACCCAAATAAAAACTAAAGTTTAGAGTAAGACTTTAATATTCGATAGTTAAATCCAACAAACATAACTGTGTCGGAGTTTAAACGGGAGGCCTCCAAATAAACCTAGCTTTATTTATTTGGATTAACCTAAAACAATAGATAAAAAATAAAACAATTTAAAAAAAGTAAAATTGTCAAGCGTTATAATAACTCCAGAGAAATGATTTGTTGGTCCACAATTTTCACGAAACGATTCTGATTTAGGTTGAGTGAACATAAATAAGCTTAGAATGGACACAATAGCCACGTTATCAGCACTTTAACCCTTATTTACAACTAATATAGACATAAGAAAACCGAAAGACATGATTGAATTTATCTTATTTTAATGAACTACGAGTGTGATTTTAGTTATTTCAGCTTGATAAGCCATTTCTGGACATACTCGTAGACCTCCCCATAATTTTTCAGTAGGACCGGCCAGAAGTACCCTGGATCCACTTGTCAGAATATCTTATAGATTTTTCTGTTGAATGTGAACTCTATGTTGTGAACACAAGGACCAATTTCCTTTGATACTAACCGGGAAGTTTTTTTTTAAATTTATTTAATTCAAAATACATAAAAAAACCTTAAAACTAAATAAGTCGTCAAACTAACATGAAGTTTGTTGACGAATATATATGCACTCAAAACAGCTGCGCAATAGGCACTTGTGTAGGCAACTAGCACACTTTAATGAGGTACAATTTACAACCAAACAGTAGGTATATAATGTTACCTATGTTATATATGTGGCGTGACTAGTGTCGATAGTGGGGAGCCTTCGAGATTTTCGACCGGCGCGAATGCTTTTACCACAACGTTCCATGGTTAGTCGTAACATTATTGTTTATTTAAGCCCACATTGTATTAACTTCGTTATTTCAAATTAGCGTAATTGTTAATATGTGTTTTCACATAAAGTTTAGATAGTAAAATAATATAAATTAATATAAATAAAATATGGAAATTCTAATAATTAAGTAAATTCTGTTAAATTCTTAGTCCTACAATTTACTCTACGTAGGTACACCCTTCAGAACCCCTAAGAGTTGGTACAATACTGAACAAAAGAGTTGTGCGTGACGGAGACCAGGTGATTTAGTGTGGTTGCGTGGGATCGTAGAACAATATACTTTTAAGGGTACATTCTGTTTTGTTATATCGTTTAGGTATAGATTCATAATAGATGTTGTGTTTGGGCGAGTGAGTATCCCCTTCTCATCCCTTATCCTTTACTGTGATAATATTAGCAAAGCATTTGCAATCCTTATGATTTTGCGTGTGTTTATAAGCGGTATGCCTACAGACTATAAACATCTCGTTTACATATTCCATAATTATTATTCATTGTTAGATCTAAATTCACATTAATTTTTGTTATATTAATTAGAATTTCTCGTAATTTTTTTAGAGTAAAACTACATTTTTATTATAAGGAAGCTCTCAAAGTATGCTCAAACCCTGTTATTCTCTCCCTCGCTTCGATGCGGTGTGCGCGTGAGGCGCGCGCGGTCTACTGGACACTGCTTATAAAAAAAATTCTATAATATAAGTAGTCTAAGTTACTTCTCGTAACATCAGCTATCTTCCAGTGAGAGTCCTGTCAAAATTATTCCAGCCGTTTCTGAGATTAGCCGGGACAAACAGAATTTTTGACTAAATTTTGATAAAACACAATTTTTTTTGTTATAAGTACAGTTATAATACTTTGATAATTATACTAAATGTAAAAAAACAGTTATTTTGACATTATTATTAATCTTATTTGTAAGTATAGTATAGATGTTCTGGCGAGTAAATCTCATAAACACACAATATTTGAAGCATATTAACGAAGCCAAAGATTTTCTTAAGCCTTTTTTCATGCATCATTTAATTAATAATTATTTTGATTCGTATCTACATAAATCTACAGTAACACAATACGGCAAATTCATATAAGGAGAAGCCATTCACGGTTGTCATCTAAAAATTAAAATACATAATATTATATGCCTGATGTCAAATTATATAAATGTTATAACAAAACAATTGAGTTTTTTCCAAACTTAAAGAATATGTGAATAAAGGTCACTGAAGCAAGCTCACCCAGAAAAGTGTCCTTAGTGGCGACATCTAGTGTGCAGACATGGTAATGTGTACATATGCCATATAATACTTATAGTGTTAAGTACCTAAGATTTGAGTTGTGTTATGCACTCTTTATGCTGTGGGTATACAGATGCACCCGAGTGAAGTCCGGACTTCCAGTTTTTCAATAATCTGTATATAATACCTACCAAAGGAACCAGGTCTACATTTTATATAAAAAGCTTACATTATGTAATAATAATCGCTAACATTTTCAATCTAGACGGTTAAACTTTTCGAACATCATTTTATGAAATTGAATATCTCTTTAAATAATAAAATGTGGGTTTGTTTGTATAAAAAAATTATCACCTTATGATGATAATCATTAATCATTGTCATCCCCCAGCATTCGAATTGGTCTCCATTCCAAAACTCATCTACTGCAAAGCCTTTACTTAAGTTAATTGTTTTGGTTCTTCCAGGGTTTCCGATTTCCAAGGTGTGCTGGGACCTTGTCGCGATGGGGGGGCTTAACCCTCGCCAATCCGGACTGTTGCTGGGGTCGGTAGGGTGACCGGCCTTCGCTTGGCTGACCGGATTGTCGCTGGGGAACTAAGAAAGCACACCCGTGAGGGCTCCGAGCGAACTCCGAACATCGGAGCTCGTAGCGGAGCTTTTGCTGGGAGGCTTCAACGGTCGGTTGGAGCTTCGCCGGTCACAGCTCGCTGGGCCGAGGATCCGTACTCGGCTCAACTCCGCGCCTAATCGAGGTGGAGCCCGCAAGTGCGCGGGCCTCGTCTAGCGGGGGATGCATGTTTTCCTCGATAATAGACGGCGCGAGGAAGCACCGTGGATTTTTAGTGGGTAGAAGTCCCACATACCCCACCGATGTCCCCATGGTCGGTGGGGATCTGGCTCGCAGAATTTCCCACGCAACAAAAAAAAAAATGTTTCCGAGGTTTCCGATATTTCGGATAACATCCACCAGAGAAATGGTTAGCATTGCTTTTTCTTACTCGTAGTTAGCATGCATTTCATGGATTATACTGATAAAAATATTTGACGAAATTCGTCTCCAACTTAAGTAACAACATTAGAGTTATATTGGAGAATTCTGCTAGATTTTCTACTTTTTCCTTCAAGGATTCTTGAAGCTTTTGCTGAAAAAGTTCAATAACGGACAGCTGCTCTTGTCTAGTTTGCTACTTTAAAAATGTCTCATGTAACGGCAGGAGCATTCCAAATTTAATATTTTCGGATCGTTGCAAACTTATTGTCTCATATTTTCGACCCTCAGAAATTGAACGCATGAATTCTGACGAAATTTATCGTTCCCACTCTTTGTACTGGCTTCAATACAAAACATACGGGGCTGAAAAATGTCTTTACAATTTTTATGCTTTTTATGATAAAGGGAGCTAAGCCACGCAAGCTGATGGTCCATTTGGTGTTATGCGGCTACAGACGCCTATAATTAGAACAGAATAGAATAGAATAAATTTTTTTTTGACGAGTCCGTTGGATGAGTGGTTAGGGTGCTTGCCTTAACGCTCTGTTCTAGGGTTCCCGGGTTCGATTCCCGGCAGGGTCAACTTTGAAAAACCAACTTTTCAAATTTGGCTCTGGTCTGGATTTGGAAAGTAGTGGCAGGGCACACTGCGTTTCGCAGTCATTTGGGCAGCCCGTCTGGCGGCAGTAACCACCCCCTTACAGAAGACCATCGTGAAATAACAGCACGTGTGCTGTTGTGTTTCGGTGAGTGAGTAAGGGATGCCAGAGCCCATTTCCCTATCCCCCCTCCTAATCCCTTATCCTTAATCCTACTGCAGTTGGCGGCGCAATTGCAGCAGTTTAGGCGTTGCTTTTGTTGTAGGCGACGGTAGCCACCTACCATCAAGAGGACCGTCAGCCTGTCTGCCGACCTCAACATAAAAAAAAAACAGATAATCCATAAAAACACACATTAACGTCCACACTGCCAAAAACCGACTCCAACTCAGCATAATGCAGGTTGTAAAAACCTGCGCTGGTCTTCCGTTAGAGCCGATAGTGAGGTCACGCATTTGTCATCACACACAAAAAACAATACATACAACAAAAGAAAGAATAAAAAAAAATTGCAATATAAAAACACAATATAAACAATTACATACGTACAAAATTCGAAAGAAACTAATCTATACTAATATTATAAAGCTGAAGAGTTTGTTTGTTTGAACGCACTAATCTCAGGAACTACTGGTTCGAATTGAAAAATTCTTTTTGTTTTGAATAGTCCATTTATCGAGGAAGGCTATAGGCTATATAACATCACGCTACGATAAATAGTATTATATATAAGCAGTGTCCAGTACCGCGCGCCCCATGCGCACGCCGCCGTATAGGCCGCAGCGAAGCGTGGCCGAGTTCAGCTAGTAAATTATATTCAGAAGGCACTTGTGCCATTCTGCAGTTGTTCCTCGCTTTTTGGTGCTCATATATAAATACTTTAAAATTATTTCTAAAGTTATTATAATGTAATGTAATACAATATAATATGATATATGATATAATAAAATATAATGTAATGTAATGTAAAGGATAAGGAATTATAAGGGGATAGGTAGGCAGAATAGGCACTACCGTCTCCTTCACCAAAACACAACAGCACAAATGCTGTAATATCATAGAGGGAAATTGAGCGGACAGGTGGCGGTTACTGCCGCCACACGGGCCGCTCAATTTATGACTGCGAAATGCAATGTGCAAAATTTAAAATTCCCTTTTAACTATCTATTGCTACTATATCATAAACTAATAACTTGCTACCTAACTGCTTTCCAGGTTGTGTGTAAGGAATGTCAAATTCCATTCCCTTATAGTCATAATATTATCAGGGTCTTGAATCCTCAGTTTTTATACATTAATATATAGCAAAATAATATCTACAAGATTTTTTTAATGTTTGATTTAAGGTTTTTACAAAAATACACATTCGTATGTATCCCATCACACACACTCCATCGAAGCCTACTCGGGATAACAAATAGATCTTATTACTGAGCCCTCCCGTTTATAGATAGATGCGTACTTTTTTTGACAGCGGTCGGAGGATAAATATGGGTGCGGAACCCTTTTTCCGGCGACCTTGAGACAGCTAATATTGTCGCATAAGGTGGTTCTGAAACATTTAAATTTTCATAATTTTCTTAAAATTTTCAGTGTGCCTGGGCACACTGCGTTCCCCAGATATAAACTGGGCATCTGCTGCCTTGCAGCGGTAATCGCCTTTACATAAAACAAAAACATCTTATTTCCCTAGCTATCCAAAATTGTACAATTATCTAGGAAAAAGTTAACGGTTCTTAAAAAAACACGACAAAATGATGCAAGTAGTGGTATTTTAAAGAACGAAAATTATGATTTTACGAACAGAATAAACGCGTAATAGACTTGAGGTGCTGGTTCACTGTTTTATTCATGCGTAGTACATGCGTTTCTTTGCAAATAAAATCAGTGAAATCGCCACTTTTGTTGTATTTTAGATAATATCTTATTACATGTGACCCCGGCAGTGAAACTTAGACTTTGATCTCTGCTTGAATCACTATGTAACTTGAATACAATCCAAGTTACACAGCCGGGTCGCATGTAAGAAAATAATGAGCCCAGAATACAAGCCAAGTCACGATTTTACAGATTTTATTTGCACAGAAACACATGTCTTGTACACACGAATTACAAAGGCACACAACCAGCACCTCTACTCAAATATATGTTTGCATGTTAGACAAATCATAATGTCACGACTTACTATGGAACGTTCTGGAAAAAGCGTTCGCGCCGGCCGATAGTCTCAAACGTCCCACCCTAGCGATGGTAGCCACGCCCCTTCCCGACTAGTGTCAAAGGAAATTGGTCCTTAGGTTTACAACATAGAGTTTACATTTCAACAGAAATAGTATTCTCGAACTTTCAATGGCTTGCTTACGATCTTGTTTAGATTTTCTTAAAAATTCGAAATACATTGAGGCGTCTGATACCAAGTATAAATAAGGGAGCAGGCGTGCGAGACGACTGAGTGGTGCGACAACCAGCGATACGAAACGACTTTTCGGAGCTTTTGCGAAGATATCTGCGACAGTGAACCGGCGACACATTGACTTTTGGCAAGTTTAACGGTTTCATGGGACAAGTTTAGCGATTTTGGAAGTCATCTTGGTTTGTGAAAATAAATTGTTCCTTTCGCCCTTACACGGCATTTTAACTCACCCCGCAAGTAACAATAATGTTCGTTCTTTAAATTGGATTCCTTTTGTCGTAGTTTTTTTTTTTCAGAATCGCTAACTTTTTCCTTCCCTATTGTACATTATAGGTAGGACGTTTCCATGGAAAAACTTACAAAAATTCAACCCACAAAAATGTCACAAATTCTGCCCATTTTAGAAATTAATTATACTAGATATAAAATTAATTTAGTTTTTTGTTGCGATGCAAACCTTATATTATGACATAGAAATGTCAAGTTTTTTTCATGATTTTTTTTAATGTTATGTCGACAGACAGGTTCACGGTCCACTTGATGGTAGGTGGCTACCGTCGCCTATAACACAAGCAACGCTACCGGTGCTGCAAGTGCGCTGCCGACTACAGTAGGATTAAGGATAAGGGATTAGGTGGGGATAAGGAGATGGGCTCTGGCATCCCTTACTCACTCACCGAAACACAACAGCACGTATATGCTGTTATTTCACGGTGGTCTTCTGTAAGTTCATGATTGCCCTTGGATTATTAAAAAGAGCAAATCTGCAGGCAAGCATGTTAGAACGTACGTTTAAGTCATCGTCTAAGGATTACGTAATTACGTATTTGTTGATACAAGTGCAGAAAAAACAAAGACACGAAATCCTCAAGGTATAATTAGTACAGGGCGAAGAGAACAGTTCAACTTGTAATCAATTTTCTTGTTCTCAACCCGCACACGTAGCAGATGTATTGGACACGTCAATTTGGAGTAATTTATTGATGGTCGGAATATTGCTACTCATCACATTGTCAAATACAAGACAAACGCTATAAATTAGTTTACGACATCGACATGTATAGAAGGCAAAATAATTCCTGTATACAAGACTAACTGTTGCACGTGACTTGTTAAATACTATGTTACTTTGTTGATAATGTAGCTTTCTACAGGTGAAAGAATTTTTAAAATCGGTCCAGTAGTCTTTGAGTTTATTCATTACAAACATTTGAATGGAGGAGGGGTAAAAGGGGGAGATAGGGAGGGTGAGTAGCCTATACTCGCTGATAATGTAGTTTGCATAGGTGAAAGGTTTTTAAAATCGGTCCAGTATTCTTTGAGTTTATTCATTACAAACATTTGAATGGAGGAGGGGTAAAAGGGGGAGATAGGGAGGGTGAGTAGCCTATACTCGCTGATAATGTAGCATAGGTGAAAGGTTTTTAAAATCGGTCCAGTAGTCTTTGAGTTTATTCATTACAAACATTTGAATGGAGGAGGGGTAAAAGGGGGAGATAGGGAGGGTGAGTAGCCTATACTCGCTGATAATGTAGTTTGCATAGGTGAAAGGTTTTTAAAATCGGTCCAGTATTCTTTGAGTTTATTCATTACAAACATTTGAATGGAGGAGGGGTAAAAGGGGGAGATAGGGAGGGTGAGTAGCCTATACTCGCTGATAATGTAGCATAGGTGAAAGGTTTTTAAAATCGGTCCAGTAGTCTTTGAGTTTATTCATTACAAACATTTGAATGGAGGAGGGGTAAAAGGGGGAGATAGGGAGGGTGAGTAGCCTACACTCGCTGATAATGTAGTTTGCATAGGTGAAAGGTTTTTAAAATCGGTCCAGTATTCTTTGAGTTTATTCATTACAAACATTTGAATGGAGGAGGGGTAAAAGGGGGAGATGGAGAGGGTGAGTAGCCTATACTCGCTGATAATGTAGTTTGCATAGGTGAAAGGTTTTTAAAATCGGTCCAGTATTCTTTGAGTTTATTCATTACAAACATTTGAATGGAGGAGGGGTAAAAGGGGGAGATGGGGAGGGTGAGTAGCCTATACTCGCTGATAATGTAGTTTGCATAGGTGAAAGGTTTTTAAAATCGGTCCAGTATTCTTTGAGTTTATTCATTACAAACATTTGAATGGAGGAGGGGTAAAAGGGGGAGATGGAGAGGGTGAGTAGCCTATACTCGCTGATAATGTAGTTTGCATAGGTGAAAGGTTTTTAAAATCGGTCCAGTAGTCTTTGAGTTTATTCATTACAAACATACATACATGCATACAGTCATACAAATCTTATCTCTTTTAATGTTAGTTAGTATAGATTTCTATCGTAAAAAAATCCGTTTTCATATCCTACTTGAAAGTTTTTGAGGATGGAGGTATTGATATTTGTTACTCATTTATTATTAAACTCTTTCAAAAACTACGGTTTGGATTTTGTTGAAACTTTACTTACCTAATTTAATTTTTGTGTAATTATTGTATTCTAGCTTATTTTTTATTCTGACATTCAAAGGAATAAAACATATAGGCAATAATTTATAAAGATTAATGTATTTCTGATGGCAGAGCACCCTGAGTTTCACGATCACAACTGAAAACAGAAGGTTATTTTGAATTAATGAGTGTAATTTTATATATAACTAGCTTGTGCCTGCGGCTTCACCTGCGTTGAAAAATAAAAATAACGTAAATATAGGAGCAATGTAACGCCTAACGTCTTTATTGCAGTTATAACTTTGCCAGGCGTTAGATGATCCCTCGGGAACAGTACTTTTTTCTGGATGAAGGGTACCCTATGGATCGCTGATAACGTGTATCCAAGATTTCATGATGATCGATTAAGAGGTTAGACCATTGCAAATAGTTTTTTTTATTTAATAATAAAAATTCAGTTTCAGTATCCATGCACTGGTAAAAATAAAGGTCCTTGATACATTTTTTATTAGACCTCTTACAATATCTAATACATATAATAAAATCGTAAACGAGCCGTGTCAGTACATTTTACTTATGTTACCGAGGTAAAAAAATAGTTTTTTAGAATTTTTATATGTTTGTTTGTCTGTACGTTTGTGCACGCTAATCTCAGAAACGGCTCAACCGATTTAAATGCGGTTTCGACTGATGTGTTGGGGAAAGCTTCTCGTAAGTTTTAGTGTTTGTTTCATTCCAATCGGTTTACAAACAAATTAGTTACGAGCTAATATATATTATTGAGGAAACGATTAAAGTGATACTTTGAAATAAAACAACTTAATTAACGAAAGATAAGCAAACATTTTCGTAGTCACTAAGCGCATATTAAAGATAAACAAATTGCTCTTTGAGATAACAATATGTATGCATTAAGTATGTGCCTGATAATAACAAAATAATTAAAAGTCATCATTATTGAGCAATTGTTGATTTTCGTTACTTGGGGACATGGGTTCAAAAAGTGGGATAAGGATATATTATGCCACAATTAATAAGAAGGATATACCATCTTAAAATTCGTAAAACAATCATATTCTCTCCCAAACCAAGTAGCCTAATAATTTGTTTTAGCTATAAAAATGTTATAACTAATTATAAAAAATTATACAGTCAATGTTTCTTACATTTATTTTATTTATAATAAAACAAATTTTTAAATGTATTATAGGCGACGGTGGCCGCCTACCGAGTGGACCGTCCGTTAGAGCATTTGCACCACCTACAGCATTCCGATGGTCGTCAAATGGACTGTAGGTATATCATAAGGAAGATTGAATAAATAAAGAACCGGCCAAAATAAAGAAAATAAAAGCTTCGCAAGGATGGACATTTATTTTTTAAGTGTTTTTGAGTTTATTCATTACAAACATACATTTGTATGGAGGGGGTAAAGGGGGGAAGAGGGGAGAAGGGTAAGTAGCTTATGTTACTTGCTGATAATGTAGCTTTCTATAGGTGAAAGAATTTTTAAAGTCGATCACTAGTGTTTGAGTTTGTTCATCATATACATTTGTATGGAGGGCGGTAAAGAGGATGATGGGGGGAGGGTGGTTCATTCTGGGTGAGATGTAAGAAAATGTGCATTGAAAATTATTAAAGTAATTCTGAGGGTCTACATTTCTTAAGTATTAACTTAAGTAGGAATAATTAATTCTTAAGTATTCCTTTCTTTCTTTCTTAACTCTTAAATTAACTTCTATTTTCAATGTGCATAGGAATAAATTTACAACGTTTACAAACGGCAACGCATTAAGCAATCTAAAATTTGGTTAATATTCTATAAATAAAAATTGATCGTTTTGACAAATAAAGTTCCAATAGGTTTTTATTATTTGACGCTTTTAGCTTAGGGTAATATGAAAGTTACAGAATAGTCAAGATTACCTTTAGTTATTATTCTAAAATCAAGCTATTTGAGCATATCTAGAATGACATCTGTCGCTGGTAACTACTCTTGCAGAGTGAAATAACAGCGTATTGTGTGCTTTTGTTTCGTTGCACAAGTAAAGGATACAATTTATCATATGCACATTCGCAATTTTCATCTTGTCTAATCTCCATTACCGTATCGAGCCTCGTGCTTGTATACTTGAGCGACAATAGCCATCTACCATCCAGTTGACCATCAGCTTACTTTTGTTCTTTTGTTCTATGATGGCAACTTGGTATTTTCATTTACAAGTGAAATACTAACAGTATTGTAAAGATGTCTCAATATTTAAAGATAGCCACAGGTTATCATTAAATTATCATTAGGTTATCATTAAGTTATCATTAAATTTTATATCAGTACTATTTGAGTTCTGTATAAACATTTCTCATTTACATTAACTATATGAGGACTACATAATCTTCACACATGTATCCTGTAAAACACAGAAATCTCTGAAATCTTGTCTCTGAAACACAGTAATTAAAGCTTAAAATTTTTTTATCACTTAAATATTTGCATGTGTGTAACTTAAATAATTGCAAGTGGATCCACTTCAAATGTGATGTCATTGTTCCATTTTTCTCCAAAGTAACGCATATGTCTGCGAAATCATATTTCTTTACATTGTCTTGTTCTATTTATTTTATCACCTGTTTGAAGACACTGATGAAAAACTATTCGTTGGCTCTAAACACTTTTAGTCCTAGGACTTTGTTTAATCAGGGATTGAAATCGCTTATAGCTTGTTTCATCAGCAAAAATAATGTCCAATCGAAATTTAAATATGTTCGGGCAAAATTTAAGCGTTTTACTTTATGGGCACTAGTTAAAGCCAATTTTTTGGTAGGAAATCGATAATAAAGTCCCTTAGAGTGCATCGCATTTCTTATTACTCTCGGCGATACGTCTAATATTTCGGCGAAATAAATGGTTTTTATAAAACCAGTTATATAAGACAAAAGTAATTATTGAGTCCACTATATTTAGTGGACTCATAATTATTTTTGTCCATGGATAAAAGTCGGGCGACTTCCAGAACTGGAATGGAAGTGATCAGCCTTAGCCTCTTCCGTAGTAAGATAGTAAGATTAGCCTCTTCTGTATGTTTCCTGATCCAGAACCGTAAAACATCTAGTAATTTTTAACATTATGATTTTGAAGATATGTCGCTAATATTTATAGCCAGCATCATGATCTGCAATAATTGCATGGATTCCTAAATTCCTCCGCATTATCAAATTAAATACGAGATTTATTATTGATCGCAATAAATGCAAGAGAAAATGCATAACACTGACACTTAAATATAACTTAATATTTGATTCGAACTTCGTAATGACTAGGTCATTAAAAATGTCTGATGTTGATATGAAACTTGGTAATAGGTCAAAGATGTTTACTATATCGACGCTTGTTATCATAACAAGTGTAAGTTGTCTGCTTAGTGTTTTAGTTTAGGTATATTTAACAAATTTAATACAAATTATATACAAATTATATGCTTGCGACTGACGCTGAATATTTTGTTTATATTTACAAATTGATGTTGAAAAGAGCAACAATGAGGTCTTTTTATCATAGAATATGCTTTACCAATGGATAAGAATTGTATATACAAAAGAATTGACTGATGTAAGAGGTATTTAACAATATGAACTAAATACATATAATGAACACCCGAACGTAGTAGGACGTAAAAGGAAAATGTTTATCTTTTTCCTGAAAATTAAATTAACACTGCAAGACTTTGAGTAATTTATTTCCTTTATTTTGTACTAATAAATTAAATTTCCTTTGTCTTTTATTATAAAACTTAAGTTTACATGGATGTTACATTAAATTTTAGATTGATCTACGAATAAATTCCAGGTCTACACCAATAAGACGCACTTGTACTTGTTCCTTGTGGTATTTGATTCCAGTTTCACCTTCTTTGGTCTTAATGCTAAAGTTTCTTAGTATGTGGACTAGTCCTGTCTTCGCTTGAAGCCTGGCGTATCTCATACCGATACAAATCCTACCACCTTTTCCAAACGGTAAATATGTTAAGTCATTACTTCCATTCTTTGTGTCACTTGAAAATCTCTCGGGATCGAAAACCTCAGGGTTCTTGTAGTATTTAGGATCCCGATGATACTCAAAAGTTGGAAAAAATATTTTTGTTCCTTTACTAACTTTAATATTACCAACAGGAAGTACAGTATCCTTTATGCATTTTCTGGTCAAATATCCAATAGGAGGATACATTCTTAAACCTTCACTCAAAACTTTGTCTAAATATTCCATTTCATAAACGGCATCATAAGTCAACTTGCCTTTACAGTTTTCAATGACTTTATCGACTTCTTCTTGAAGCTTACATTGAATTTCAGGATTCCGTCCTATCTCTATTAAAGTGGAAAACATGGATGTAGCAGTGGGTTCTACGCCAGCAATAAAAAAGAAAAATGCTTGAGCAGCTAAGATCTCATCAGTGGGATCCAACTCTAGTCCTGTGTCTGAATCTCTCATTTTTCCATTTTTCTGTAAATGAACACATAAATCCGCAAAGTCAAATTTCTTTTCATTTTCACGTTCTCTTTGTCTGATCACCTGTTTGATGGCACCTATGAAAAACTTTTCGTTAGTTGAAAATGCTTTCAAACCAAAAGTCTTAGTAAGCGTTGGACTCAAGTTGTTAATCGCAAATTTGATATTTCTCCAAGTCGTCGGATTTAGGGCATCTCTAGCCATATTAAGAAACGGTGATTCAAAAGTAGATTCAGTACCAATTCCAAAGACAGCAGCGGCTATAGCGGCACAACAAAATTCGTTCAACGAATCGAATGCTTTCCCTTTCTGTTTTTCTGGATATTTGTCTAAATATTCTATGAAATCTTGCGCGCTTTTGTCCACAATATAAAACATATTCTTCAACTTTGCTGCCGTAAACAACGGTGTCATATTCTGCCTTATAAGTTTCCATTTCGGACCGTTCATGAAAAGGATGGTTTGGCCTAATGTGTCTTCGTCGTTGATTTCAACTCCTCGATGATTAAAACTGTGAAAATCTGTTTGCGTAACGAATTGCACATTCACAGGATCTTTTACATATAGTGCCGGAGTAAATAAGTTTCCCACACCCACAGCTGCTTCATTTGGGTATTTCTTATAAATCTCCACAAACTTTTCGAACATTGCTTTTTCTTCGATAATGAAATCCCAAATTGGACCGAAGAACCTATTTTTCTTATGGAATAACACACCGCGTTTATACCAATAATATTCATAGTAATAACCAGTTAGATAAATCAAAACAAAAATGAAAATAACACCTGAAATTAGCACCATGAATATCATTTTCCTGTTAATTTCTCTCCGTTTTGTAGTTCGTAGTCTATATCATGTACTGTTTACAAATAAGAATCCTGCAATGGGTTTTATAGTTTCCGACGACAATTTCCATTTAATATTATCTGAGACATCGAATTAATTTAGGGTTCCTTAGTTGAAGATTGTTATAAACAATAGCCTGTATATCCTTTAGTCACAATCATAAGTACACAGAAAAATATTAAAGTTTATTTGCTGGAAAAGCTTGTAACCGTTTATTGTTAACCAAGAAAAACCTACTCACCAACCAAAAACAAGCGGTCTGGACTTGAGAATCCATATATATGTAGATATGTCTACATGTGCATATACATAATATATTACTAATATATCCCAGAGCGTCTACTACCAAAGGAAAATTTGGAACAAACAGATAAAAACAGTCTTGTAGCTTAGACATTTACTGATTAGCGTACACATGCGTAGATTTAATCAATGCCGCGCAGGTTACCATTGCAAAATTTCTTTATGATCTAAACACTTGTTTTACAATTACATAATCAGCACACATGGACTCTTGGGCATGTTCTATTTCTTCAACTAAGAAAGGAAAGGAAAGGATACTTAGCTTTTACTTAGCATGGATGGTGCACAGAGACAGGCTGACGGTCCACTAGATGGTAGGTGGCTTTCGTCGCCTATAACACAAGCAACGCTACAGGTGCTGCAAGTACGCTGCCGACTACAGTAGCTAGGATTGAGGTTCCAGGAGCTAGCCAGGCCGTGAAAGCTACGCCCGTAGTTAAGTATCGTCGCTATGGATGAATGAGATGACACGTCTCGTCGTCGACACTAATGGAAACCAGTTGAAGAGCGTGCGATTTTGCTCGACGCAATCAAACGAGATGTTTTACATTATCGTCGAAAGCACTCCTTCCACAAATATACACGGGATACACGCGTGGTCAGACCTATCTAACTTATTTTCTTTACTTTACTTTTACAAAATCAATTCACAATTCCTCAAGACATCGGCAGATCTAAAAAAAGCCTCATGTCATATTCTTCCTTCCTTGTACATATGTATATCCTCGGTTGTCATAATTATCACTTGTCAGTTGACAGGTGCATCTAGAAAGATCTTTAATCTGTTATAAGTGAAAACCGCATTCAAATCGGCAGACGCACAGACAAACTAACAAACAGACATACAGACAGTTTTTTTTTTGCCTCGATAACATAAGTACACCGTGTACAAATTGTTTTTTTTTTTTTTTTTTTGTAAAAAATATTTAATGTACAGACTCAGCTCGTTTACGATTTTATGTATAGAATAGGTATAGATATAGATAAAGACGTGGACATAGACATAGACATAGACGCAGACGCAGACGCAGACGCAGACGCAGACGCAGACGCAGACGCAGACGCAGACGCAGACGCAGACGCAGACGCAGACGCAGACGCAGACGCAGACGCAGACGCAGACGCAGACGCAGACACAGACACAGACACAGACACAGATACAGATACAGATACAGATACAGATATAGATTTAGGTATAGATATAGATAAATAAACGTTAATATTATATATGTGAAACTAACTGTTTGTGTATTACATTTTCACGCCTTAACTACTCAACCGATCATCATGAAATTTTGGAAAGAAAAAGACATTTTTTAATTTTTTTTTTGTCTTAGAAAAGGATATAATGTACGCTTATTCCGAAAAAAAATTAACGTAAGCATGTATTGACGTCATTTTTTTGTGTAGTGTAAGTCTATAAGAAATAAGTTTGTGTAAAATCGTTGGGCGTATCCTAAACTACTTTTAAAATCATTGGTTACAGTGAACTGTGTCGACGGAGCTAATTCTTAAAATATACATACAGAACCTCCACAACAATATTGTATCAAGAGGGACAATAATTATGATAGCATTTTGACCCACGCTATTATCTTTAAACGCTGAGGAATAATGAACTATATTTATCCATAATAAGATACGTACAATTGTACGGGCTTTAATTAAACATTTTTTGCTGATCAAACAAAATTTTGGAGACCTTGAAAAATTTATATGTATTTTAAATAGTTATTGAAGCAGAGACCGCCATGATTTCGCTCGGGTATATTCGATTATGGTAATAAACAAATTAAGTGCATAATTAGCCAATTATGATTTAATATTATACTGGATCTGGATTGGAAAAATATACCTAGGAGAGGCCTATGCCCTATGGTACATAGAATTCCTCCAGCTAACATTAGATGGTGAAGTTTACGTTGCTTTTTTTATGTACCTTCGATTTGTTAAAGTGTTTGTCCATTTCTATATAATTATTTACAAATTTACTTATAAATAACCAAAAAAATATTCTATTATAATATACATATTCACTACTTGCTGAGCCCAACACTTCGTATGTGTGGTATTCGGTAAAACGCGTAACTTTTTTGTTTGTTAACCGATAAGAATGAACGAAACATTAAATATTACAAGAAGCTTGCTGCAATACATCAGTGAAAACCGCATTCAAATCGGTTAAGCCATTTCTGAGGTTACCGTGCACAAATGCACAGACAAAAATTATGAAAACCATTTTTTTGACCACAATTTGTACACCCAAGGTTAATATTTGGTACTTGCGATCCACACTCGATGTTTTCCAAATCAACGGCGATGATTGCCTCAGTGAAGCCCTTAAAGCGAAAACTCAATTTAAATTGCAGGACGTATAGAGGTCGACCTCTAATGGTGTTATCATATTAATACAGTTTTAACACAATTCGAAAATATTTTTCGTTTCAATACGATTTTAACTCTTTAGGGTCTATATTTGAGAAATATTATAATGCAACAAATACCTACGTTCTTAGGTTCATATCAATGACTATTGCTTTGCATCTAGGAAGTGGAAGAGGATATAGTTGGAATTGACAGGATGGAATTGGTCTTGTTGTAAAAGTATCCGTCAAGAAAACAATAGAACCTATCCTGGATGGGCAAATAAGCTATTTATAAGAGTGTAATTGTAAAAAAAATACAGTAAAATGTGTCCATGTGTGACATTTATAAACAAAAATAAGAATAACAAATACCTACTCGTATAGTGTAACAATAACTTGACAATAACTTGACAGCTGCAAGTAATATACATAAAAGTTTAGGTTTTTTCTTACTTTTTGATATTATTTTTTCTTACTTTTTCTGTTCTTTATCGCGTTTTTTAAGAAATTTTGTTTTTGCAAACAATACGGATTAACTAAGGGTCACTCGACCTTTGGCCTGGCCTTGGCTATCGCTGTTGTTTTTCGGTTATTGAGTATGGGATGTCAGAGCTAATTATCCAGAACTATTATCCTCTTGTCTCTATTATCCCCTTATCTCATATCCGTTATTTTATTTTGATAAGATGACGGATTTGGTCGGCAGCGCACTTGCAACCACTATCTCGTTTACAAATAAATAATAATGCGATCACTTTTCTCGGCTTTAACTTAACTGATAGTAAGTAATCAACGTGGGAGTAGTTTCGGATATTATACAAATATATTTCTTGTGCATGGAGAGGTCAGAACTAGAGGATTATAGGCGTCCGCGACTCACGTATTTCTACTTAATTGACACTTACGCAGATTAATGCCTGTGGATGGTGTGTTTATAGATTAATTTATTTGCTACACAGATAGGACACTCGATTAATGCTTATGTTTTTATTCTATATATTTGGGATTCACTTTTATGCACTGTGAGATATTTTAATTGTCTACAACTTTAAATTAAATAACTTAAATATGTATATATATATAATTACTTTGTTTTATTAACACACTAGTTGGTGACCGCGACTTCATCCGTGTTGAAAAATAAAAAATAAAACACTATTGATGGCGCCATCTATAAGATTTAGATAGAACTACTTGGTGATAAATCTGTGCATAATATGCTTCAGTTTGCAAACCCTCGGGAGCCTAAGGTGTACCTGTTAAGGCTCTTACCATTTTACGTCACTTCTAGTACAGGACATTTCTAGATGACCTACATCCGTAAGGTTCACACATCTATGTTACAGTTACACTTATTAACTTAATATATTAAGTTATACTTTATTAACTTTAATAGTTTCAATCTCCTTTCTAAGGTGTTTCCATCTAGCTACAATATGGGCTTCTTCAAGGGAGCAGTAAACAAATTCCTGCAGGATCGGCAGCGCACATGTACCTCACCTGGTGTTGCTTGTGTCCTTAGGCTACGTTAGCCACCTACCATCAAGTGGACCGTCATCCTGCCCGCGCGGCCTTTAATAATATTAAAAAAGGATAAAAACCTTAACGAATTATAGACGTATAGATTCCTCAGGAATCACTCTCTTGATAGATGAAAATCGCATGAAAGTCCTTTCAATAGTTTTGAAATTATCGCCAACATACATACATATAGATGGGGTCTTTGTCTATACATATAATAAAATCGTAAACAAGCCGTATCTGCACTTTATTTATTTTATTTTTCCAAAAAAAAAAGGAATTTATACAAGTTGTACTTAGGTTGTCGAGGTAAAAAAAACTAGATTTTAGAATTTTATCTGTTTGTCTTTGGACTTATGCACGTTAATCTCAGAAACGGCTTAACCGATTTGAATGCGGTTTTCACTGATGTATTGTAGCAAGCTTCCCGTAACATTTAGTGTTTGTTTCATTGTTCAAAAGTTACGCGCTATACCGAAAACTACCCTTACGAAGTTGCGGGCTCAACTAGTTTTATATGTAACGTCCACATATATAAAACATGACATATAACTATGTTTTATAACATATTTTGTTATATAGTCTGGAATCATTAACTAAAGTATAAATGCTTTGCAGTATCTACATATTTGAATTTCCGTATTAATCATAGAAATCACACAATTATACTGAAATTTTTTTTGTAAGCTATTCTGTAAGGGGACTGCAGTAAAGAAAACCAACTCAAAATAACAGCACATGTGCATTTCGGTGAGTAAGGGATGCCAGAGCGCATTTTCCTGTCTTTACGAATCTCTTACTATTGATGGTGTACTTGCACGGCCACCAATCTCCAAGGGGACCGTCAGCGTCTGTTGACCTTTACAAGTATTGTAAGCAATAAAGAGCATTTTTTTTTGTTAATTCATCTCTTCATCAGGTTATTTTTTTAGGTCATATTGTTCAGTGTGTCGTGTCTCCTGTGCACCATCTATGATTTAAAGAAATGCCGCGTAGAGTTAATTGAGCCGGCGTAAGACAGTGATAAATCCTCCTTTAATAAGTGCTTGCACGCACTACGGTTCGTAACCAGATACCCGGTTTGCTGAAGACATTGAGTGTCATTAGTTTTCTAAATTGGTAGTTTGCAAGACCGATGTGCTGGATATCCGTATCTCCTATCCGCAGATATCCGTGGAGTAAAAGATCGCTGTTCATATCCTGTTCATTTATTATTTGCCGCTCTTCAAATAAATATTTAAAAATACATAGTACATTAATTAATTTAATTATATTTAATTATTAAACAATAAATAAATATTTCATTTTCAACTTTTCTTACTTTACACCAATTTACGAGTATTTTTGTGAAATACTCGTAAATATAAAGGTGCCCACTTTTCATAATGTAGAGAGAATAGCCCGTTGGGTGAGTGGTTAGGGTGCTTGCCTGTTCTAGTGTACTCGGGTTCGATTCCCGCGGCAGAGTAGACTTTAAAAAATGAACTTTTCAAATTTGGCTCAGGTTTGGATCTGGAAAGTAGTGGGCAGACACACTGCGTTTCGCAATCATTTGGGAAGTCCGTCTGGCGGCAGTAACCACCTTGAAATAACTGCACGTGTGCGGTGAATGAATAAGGGATGCCAGAGCCCATTTCCCTATCCACTTCTAATCCCTTATCCTTAATCCTACCGTAGTCGGGTGCCCGTGGCACTGCTTGTGTTATAGGCGTCGGTAGCCACCTACCATCAAGTTGACCGCCAGCCAGTCTGAAGATCTTAACATTAAAGAATATGTAAATTGAAAGGAAAACATTTTTTTCCGAAACAATAAACCAAATGGAACACAATTACTCTCAATACGGGTAGGTAAGCTTTTATCGAAAGCATTTTAACTATATTCAAAATTTCTCTTACAATTTTATCTCTTACAACGCAACTCACTTTGGCCGACATTATATTTTATGTTGCTTTATCTACTCACCCCCCGAGATGTGCGATTTGCCCTAATGTCGCAGGGAATTCACTTCTGAAGGGTCTCCAGCACGTACGACACGGAAACGGGACGATAACGTGATTTATAGGTGTTCCCTAGATTGGATGAAAATTGCATCGCTTGAAGTTGGTATTGAATCGACCGAAGAATGTGCAATTTTTGGAATTACTATTGTATGTTTTGTTGCACCCTCCAGGTCAAAATTATCAGTTAAGTTGTTAAAGCCAATGTTTAGTTTTCAACTAAATTACATAACATTATCTCCTGTCTCGCTCTCAAGCTCCTTCCTATTCACAGTCACACAGTGTACACCCACTTTCCTTCAAAAGTGCTTCAAAAGAAAAATCCTTTCTTTGAGTAAATTAACTAGCCCTTTTTACGTTGGGAAATCCATCATGGATACCCGGCAGCGAAGGGGAAGCTGCGGGTTATGCCGGACTCCTACCGGCTAAAACGCAACGACTTTATAGCGCGGCCGTAGATGGGCGGGGTCGCAGGAACGTTGTTGCACAACTTCGGCGACCCGCCACGGCTGTTCAGCGCGGGGAGGACTACGCTCCCTGTGGGAACCTCGGCGTGCCCGAAAGTGAAAGTGACCTCACAACGGGCGGTAGTCTCCCCTTAGGCTACCGCCTAGGTCCTGAAATTAACCAGCCCTCGAAATAAGGAAAATCAAACAGACAATTTCTGGGCCTAATTGTATACTAGCTGAGCCCGCAACTTCGTACGCGTGGCACACGGTATAGCGCGCAACTTTTTTGTTTGTAAACCGATTGGAATGAAACGGACACTAAATGTTACGGGAAGCTCGCTGTAATACATTAGTGAAAACCGGATTTAAATCGGTTAAGCCATTTCTGAGATTGGCGTGCACAAACGCACAGAAAAACAGATAAACAGACAAAAATTCAAAAGCTTTCTTTTTACCTCGGTAACATAAATACTACCTATGTTTAGGTACAAAATTGTTTCTTTTTTTGAAAAATATTTGTACAGACACGGCTCTTTTACGATTTTTTTTTCAATCAAACATACTATTTAACTACTTAAATGCTAAATATGCAACAAATGCATCGTTAATTAACGCGGTAACACTAAATATTATGAACTTCTAATAGGTACTGGCAACTTTTAGGTAGCCTATGTTCTGCTCAGTTCAATCAGTGAAAGTCTCATTGATATTGATAACGATTTTTAGTAAACTGTATTATTGTGATATCTTCACTGATCCCTGGTGGCTCCATTATGAGATGATTTCACCAACGGCGCGTTTTTATTCCAGTTTTCAAGCTTTTTGTGAAATCCAAGCGTTTAGCTGTTCAGACCGTTGATGACGATCGCGCACGCTAACGGCATGATAGACAGATTAAAAAAATGCACATTTGAAAAAGAAGCCTTAAACTCGAAATCACAAGCAAAGACTTATATATATTGTATAGGGAATAGAAGTATTTATAATTATATATTTATTTAACTAAGTACTATGAGAATTGTTTTGGAACATTTCTTGAATGTAAATTCAATGCATCAGTATTAGTTTTTTCTTAATTTATTAATAAACTAGCTGAGCCCGCAACTTCGTACGCGTGGTATTCGTAACTTTTTTGTTTGGCAACAGATTGGGATGAAACAAAAACTAAATGTTATGGGAAGCTCGCTACATTATGTTAGTGAAAACCGCATTCAAATCGCTTAAGCAGTTTCTGAGATTAGCATGCACAAACTTACAGATAAGCAGACATTAATTCTAACAACTATTTTTTGATCTGGGTAACATAAGTACAATGTGTAAAATTTTTTTTTAAAAAAAAAAATATTATGTGCAGACATGGATCGTTGACGATTTTATTATAGGTATAGATATGGATATAGATAAATTAATATTATTAATGGTAAACAATATTTCATCAAATATTCTTGTGTTAACTGTATTTAAATATGTACCTAGTGCTAAGATAACTTTGTATGAAACGAAACAGCTCTTACGACTCCGACACGATAACGAGCCGGAAACAGACACCGTGAACACTAAACAGTCTTCCTTATCTGCGTCTCAACTTATACGCTCAAGTTACATTTCAGTTTCCCAGCCGTTGGTGTGGAGAATTTATGTGATACCATTGTCGACTGTTACTTATGTTTGCTATACATCGCTTTCCAGCATTGAAAACATTGCTTGTATTGTGGATTCGGCTGCAGATCTTGAAGACACATTAAAATAGTTTAGTTGTCACCGAGCTTCTTTGAAGATTATTGAAAAGGTGGTAAAGCATCTTGAGGAAATTGAGGAAGGGAGAAATAAAACATATTTGTTTGCGTCATACAATTGATTTAATTGTTTTATATACACGATACAAATCTTATTTTCCTGTAGGGCTCAGCCCACATTATATATTTAATGAAATATTATACATAATTAATAAAAAAGAAATATTTACGTGAAGTTGCTTTTAAACGATTACAAAGTAGTAGTATGACGACTGCGTTCTGCAGTGCTAAATTGGCCAACCCGTCTGGCGTCAGCAACCACTGCCTTACGGAATCCCTTACAAGATGAGCGAGAAAAGATGCCAAAACCCATCTCCCTATAGCTTTTACTTAAGTTAGCAGCCGCTCACTGGCATAACCTTGATGGCGTTGATTGTTTAAATAGGCGACGATAAGATTGAACTACCTATCAATCTTTACGTAAAAATATTCAAAAAATGTATGTGCTACAAAATAAAAAGTAATAACACAGGAATAAAAATAACTAAAATAGTATGCTTGATAAAATATTATAATTAATTAGCTTCTACCCGCGACTTCGACTACGAAATATACTTTCTTTCTGCATCAATGATATGTCCTTTTCTGACAAAGTGTCTGACAATTTCATGATGATTCGGTTGAGTAAATTGGCGCGTAAAAACGTAACAAACAAACTGACGAGCTCGTTAGATGAGTGGTTAGGCTGCTTGCCTTAAAGCTCTGTTTTAGGGTTCTCAGGTATGATTCCCGGCAGGGTCAACGTTGAAAATGAATTTTTCAAATTCGGCTCTGGTCTGCATCTGGATACTAGTGGCAGGGCTCACTGCTTTTCGCGGTCATTTGGGTAGCCCGTACGGTGGCAGTAACCACCTCCATACAGAAGACCGCCGTAAAATAACAGCACATGTGCTGTTGTGTTTCGGTGAGTAAGTAAGGGATGCCAGAGTCCATTTCTCTAGCCCTTCAATAATCCTACTGTAGTCAGCAGCATCTGTGGCGTTGCTTGTGTTATAGGTGACGGTAGCCATCTACCATTTATTAATAAATATTGTGCCGCCCCATTAGCGATTTTTATTATTTTATTTTCATGTGTATTTTTTTACCTTTTTTATTATTTCCACAAAAAGTGTGACAAATAGAAAAGGCTTAAGTATATTTTTTATCAACATTTTTGCTTTAGAATTATGTCTTGTAAATATTTTTTAATATTATTTCTTTTTCGTTAAGAAAATAATTTTTAAAAGTGCATAAAAATGTGGGAAATTCAAAATGCTTGAAACGGTCAGATCGAATGTGACGTCAAAGTCCATGGAATGTGACGTCAACGTCTATGAAATGTCAACAAGCGTGTAGATGTTTGTGATTTTTAACATTTGATTGTATTGTAGACTTTGACGTCACGACAAGCGCGCCAAAAGGGCGGGTGTTTAAAGTGCCCTAGCTGTTAGTTAACTTTAACTTTTTTTTGTTACCAAATTTCCGTTTTTTGGCGCTGAATATTTTTTTACGGTTATATAACGATATAACCTATCGTATGAAAATATAAAAAAATGTGCATATTCCGTATTGTAGATTATATGTACTTTCGATAAAAACAACAAAAAATACACTGCCCTACTTTTGTGTGCACGCCATTTCCGGTCTATTGGGGAGATTTGGGGGTGTTGTGGGTATTTTAAGAAAAGAAATGCAAAAGGTGTCCACCGCATTTAATGAACACTGTGAACGAGTAAGCCCCACTCGAAGTTTTCTCATTTCCTTAAAAAGATTAACACGTTGTACCGGCAACGTGATCAGAATGCTAATTGCTTTTGGATTATACAAATATATTCACCTATTTTATCTCGGCCATTTCTTTTGCTTTCTTCCTTATACAAAGTTTAAATAATTATTTCAAAACGAATTAAACCCTTCATAACTTTCACCCCATAATTTTGAATCTTATTGACGGATATAAAATCCTTAATCAATCCAAAGGGCGAAAAATATGAATTTGTTTTTTTTTTTGTTACAGAAATTATTAAAAGCAATAGCACTTTTTACGTATATCTGTCGGTCTCCGCCTGGGAGCTGGGATTTGCACTGGCCACAACTGCGCTTCCTGTGGGGCCCCTGTGGACCGACTTGGCCACCATGGCCTCTCTTGCTCCTCGGGCGCCGGTCGCCCGTCCCGCCACGCCGCCCTCAACGACATCCTTAGAAGGGCACTCGTCAGTGCCAACGTTCCCGCCGCTCTGGAGCCCCAGATTATACGGGGCGATGGCAAGCGCCCTGACGGGATGTCATTGATACCCTGGAGGGTGAACCGTGCGCTGGTTTGGGACGCGACCTGCACTGACACCCTACCTGCCAGCGACCACAAAACGCGCGGGTGCAGCGGCAGATGCCCGGGAGCTCCTCAAGGTCTCTAAATACAGTTGTCTCGGCGCCCAATATCAGTTCATACCGTTTGGGGTCGAGACACTGGGGCCTTGGGGTAAGGGTGCGCTCGGGCTCCACAGGGACCTATGCAAACGTCTGAGGGAGGCAACAGGTGACCCTCGCGCTGGCGGCTTTCTCGCGCAAAGAATTGCAATTGCAATTCAGCGCGGGAATGCTGCCTGCGTGATGGAGACCCTCCCAAGGGGCCCCCGATTAGATTTTAATTTATAGTAGGAATGAAATTGTTATTTATATTTATATTAATTAGTGAATAAATGTTTTTTATAAAGCAATAGTATTTTTTTTTCATCTGATATTACGCAATCTATATAGAAGAAAAATCATTCTGATATAATTTACGGGCTTCACTTAGGCAAATGACATTTACAATAGAACTCGCTGGCGGCGGAGACAATTCAACAGGCCTAGAAATGGTGTTTTTTTTTTTTTGTTTTTACCATTAGAACAATACGCAAAAAAAAAATTTTATTAATACAATTTTTTAAACTGACATTAACTTATTAATAGGTACAGGATTCATTCATATGCGCGCAATAACCGTTTTCGAGAGAATTTTCAATAAAAGTCAAATTCTTCTTGTGTTCTAACTTTTTTTGTGGAGTTTATATTACTTTAACGAAAATTCTAATTAATACAATCGGTTCTTCACATGTTTTAGTATAATTTTTTTTTCAAGGCAATTGTCTTGTCTATTTCTTGTAACATCTTCATTAAACAATGAATATTTTTAGTATTTAGCGTTTGTCTCCGCCTTAAATGGGCGGATAATTGTGCCTCTGGGTGTTTCTTTATTACTGCAGTCTACATTTTCAATTACAACACATTACATTTAACCGCAAACAGTTGAAATCACATTAACAGTTAATGGCTTTTATTCTCAAGTTTTATGGGCAATTAATAAATTCTCTCTACATATTCATATCAGAGTTAAGATTTAGAACGCTTACGCGTGTTGTAGCAGTCAACTTCCAAGTGGAACAAGTGGATAATGTCTCTTTAGAACAATTTGTACAACCATCTATCTAATGAATATTATATTGAGAGGCAGAGACATTTTCTCTAAATAGGACTCAAAACTCAAAAGGCACTTTTGGGCGAACAATTTCATGAAATATTAAAATGTTGTGATGAAGACTTAGAACATGAAACAATTCATAAAACGCCATCGATAAAATTTGAAGTTTTATGTATTTTATATTATAAAATATACGTATAAAATATATGTAGGTATATAATATATGTATATTATAAAATATATGTATATAAAGTTTTATGTATTTTATGCTAGCTGAACTCGGCCACGCTTCACTGCGGCCCATACGGCGGCGGCGTGCGCACGGGGCGCGTGGTACTGGACACTGAATATATATAATATTATTTATCGTAGAGTGATGTTATATAGCCTATAGACTTCCTCGATAAATGGACTATTCAAAACAAAAATAATTTTTCAATTCGAACCAGTAGTTCCCGAGATTAGCGCGTTCAAACAAACAAACAAACTCTTCAACTTTATAATATTAGTACAGATTTTATTTTTATATTATAAAAGGTTGGTGGCTACCGTCGCCTATTCACATATGCAATGCGATAGATGCTGAAAGTGGGCTACCGACCTTAGTAGGATACAGGATAAGGGATTAGGAAGGGCCAGGAAAATTCGCTCGGACGTCCTCCGACCCATACAAAAGACGTGCTGTTATTTCGCGGTGGCTTTCAGTAAGAGAGTGGTTACTGCCGCCAGATGGGGTGTAAATTTATGACTACGAAACGCTGTGCGCCCTGCAAAAAAATTTGCTGTCTTGTGTTGTAGAGTCGTGCAGGAATTAAAAGGCCGTACCTACGCTTAAAAGCAATAGGGTGAAATTAAACCTATAAATGGTCCTATCAAAAATTTATCTTAAACCAACTGAGCCCGCAATTTCGAACGCGTGGTATTCAGTATAGCGCGTAATTTTTTTGTTAGTAAACCGATTGGAATGAAACAAACACTACTGGAAGCTACATCAGTCACTACCGCATTCAAGTTAGTTAACCCGTTTCTGAGATTAGCGTGCACAAACGCACAGACACACAGACTAAAATTCTAAAAACTATTTGTTTGACATCAGTAACACAAGTACAACTTATAAAAAATGTTTTTTTTAATATTTAATTTACGATTTCATTATATTTATCGATGACGCATCTATAATATTTTTGACGCAGTATATGACACGCAATTCTGACTGAATATTGTTTTCTTATTCTGTATTCTGAGGATGAAACACCTTTTTTGAATCCTGTATTTTGGGTTATATCAGTATGATTGCAAATTGAGCACCATTCTATAGGATAAAACCCGTTCGCAATTGTATAGAAAAAAACTTATTTACTTATGATTTTTTTTATTTTAGACTGTATTAGTGTAAAATGTTTTTTTTTTTATCAATTCAAATTGCATTTACATATTTTGTTCCACCGACACTGCTTTTAATATATGAAGCCGGCATATAAAAGTAAACCCTTGTACCGGGCATAATTTATTAACATTTCTTTTACAAATTTGCTTTTGCCTTGAGTTTATATGTAAGGGATGCTAGATTATATTTCTTATTGCTTCTCCTTTATATATTTCTTTATGAAGGTCGACATCGCAATTATATCCCTATGGCGTTTTTGGTCTTTTAACAACAACTAAGCTCTCGTCTGGATTTGGAAAGTACCTAGTGGCAGGACATACTGCGTTTCGTAGTATTTTATATCTATATACACAGGTGAGATTATTTACAACATAATTAATTACAAAAAACGAAAATTTATTAATTTTTTACTTTTCTCAAGTGTCACATTGTCAATAGAAAAACGGTACCTAACTTTGGAAAATTTTCCTGAAATATTTTAAAATTTTCTTTTTCTTCGGGTTTACCAATTATGTAGACGTACATGATGAAGATAATGAAATTCACATATTATTTACTTTGATTTATTTACAGGCAATTGCAACGAAAATATATACATGTATCAAGCACGTGCTTTCAGCAGCTAATAACCGGAAATCAACTACTCTCGGTATCCGCGTCTATTCTTCGAAATACACCGAAAGATCCCGAGCGTTTCCGTACATGGATTTCGCCACATCATTATTTGGGCAGCCGATCTGGCGGCAGCGACCACCCCCTTACAGAAGACCACCGTGAAATAAGCGCATGTGCGCTGTTGTGTTTCGGTGAGTAAGGGATGCCAAAACCTCTTATGCAATCGGTTCCTTATACCTTATCCTTAAACCTACTATAGTCGGCAGCACACTCGCATCACCTGTGGCGTTGCTTGTGTTATAGGCGACTGTAGCCACCTACCATCAAGTGAACCGTCAGTCTGTCTGTCGATTTTAACGTAAAAAAAATATCTGCGACCCATGTTTAGTCAAACAGCGATATATAGGTACCAGTGCGATTATGAAAATATCTTTGTAATCAAAAAATTTATTTATTCAGAAACGTGACCAATATTATGACTTTTGAACTAACAATACCAGCAGAGCAATTTCAGTTTTACCGCTGAAAAAGTTCTCCCTAAAAGGCACTCAAACAATTCACCCTTTCACCATATTTTCAATTTCCGTTAACATTTCCGTTAGCATTGAAATAGTACACGAAAAAAGAGCGTTTCAGATCGCAATCCTTACTTAAATATGCGTATTTAAGAATTCTGTGTAAACGGGAAAAAAATTCATATTAAAATATGAAGCCAGCTTACAGGAGTTACTCTTATATGTTAATAGTGGTCAGCTTCGCAGCGTTTTGTTTTTTTTTTTTAAATTATAGTATACACAAACTTTCCATAGTTATTCTATTAGTGAAAACTCCATCAAAATCAGATGGGAAGTTTAGAAGTCAACGGAGAAACCAACTGATGGTAGGTCCACTTGATGGTAGGTGGCTACCGTCGCCTATAACACAAGCAACGCCAAAGCTGCTGCAAGTGCGCTGCCGATTACAGTAGGATTAAGGATAAGGGATTAGGAGGGGATAGGGAAATGGGCTCTGGCATCCCTCACTCACTTACCGAGACACAATAGCACATATGCTGTTATTTCACGTTATTAAGCTGCTGAAAATGATTGTAATAATTAATTATTTACCAAGTGTTCTACAGCAAGCTGTTCTGTCTTAACAACTTTTGTCTTTTTTGGACTTGTAAGTTTGGTATAGACAATATGGATGGTTTTTTTTTTTTTTTTTATGAAATCGAGGTAGCGCTTGACCACTATCTCACCTGATGTGAGGTGCAGATGTGGCCGAAGGTGGACCACGCTTACCTAGTAAATGCCCATTTACCCTAGTTTTGAAGACAAACCATTTTAAGGTTCCGTCCGGCCGAATAAAAAAACGGAACCCTAAAGGATGATTTATATTACACCGGGCCGTGCCCCGTCCGTGCCCCGGCCGGAGCCCGGTGAAGATATTGTTAGTATGCTTTTGTATGGATCAATTCATATTACACCGGGCCGTGTCCGTGCCCCGGTCGGAGCACGGCCGGGGCACGGCCGGAGCGCTCCAATCTCGAAATTTCATAAAATGTTTGTTTTCACAGTGCGCTGGGAGACAGCTTCGCGCTCGGGGTATAGTACCTATTAGTTTTTTTAGTGGTATCATTTAATGTATATTTAGTTTCTTTTTTAAATTGTTAAAATTATAAATAAATTAATTAATTAACTAACCCGAGGCTGACTGCCTCGAAGTATAATATTTTTTAAATAATATATGTTAATATATTTCTGGTAGGTATAATATATTTCTGCTTAAATATTTTTTCAAAAAAAAGAATTTCAAAAATATCTCGAGAGCGGTGCGTCGCAGACCCTCCGTGTTGGTACTCATTCAAGAGGTCTCTGGGAGAGGAATTTTTCGGTGAAGACGAAATTTCGAAATTCGCATTTTTGGACTTTTTCAAAATTATCTCGGGAGCGGTGCGTCGCAGACCCCCCGTGTTGGTACTCATTTAAGAGGTCTCAGGGAGACGAATTTTTCGTTCACGACGAAATTTCGAAATTCACATTTTCGTTGAAAAACAAAAGAAAATCTGTTTAAAAACAAAAAAGTTACACGTTTTTCCAAATACCACGCATACGAAGTCGCGGGCATAGCTAGTATAGTAATATTAATACAAAATAGTATAATAGTACTTGGAAATGACAAGGCACGGGCAACGCCCGGTGGCGGCCCGTCGGCGGCACGGTGACAAATAGCAAACCCGACCGGGGCACGTTGAGAAAAACCCGGTGAGCGCCCGGCCCGGTGTAATATGAATCATCCTTTATAGGATCACTCGTTGTGTCCGTCTGTCCGACCATTCCCTCCCCTTATCTCCGAAACTACTGAACCTAATATTTAAAGAAAAAATACAGAAGTCCATGATATTAAAGTAACATGGTAAATCACTCAATATTGTGCGGATAGGAACATCGTACGGAACCCTCTTCACGCGAGTTCAACTCGCACTTGTCCCGTTTTTTTTTATTTTATGTTAAGACAGCCTGACGGTCCATTGCCATAGCAACGCCACAGGTGCTGCAATTGCGCTGCCGACCATAGTAGGATTAGGATAGCTGTTAGGATAGTGGATTAGGATGGGATTAGGGAAATATTATGGGCTCAATTATTCAACCTTCCAAAAGAAACTGACATAAGTTAATTTTAATAGTTACTTAAGTAAAAAGCCATTTAAATTATCCATTAATACGTCAGACTAATTGCTTTCTCCTCTAAATGTCTTTTGTCTTTTCTTTGAGATTGGCACCGTACCAGAAAAATTTAGTCCGTCTTTGATTCTTACATAAGCATAAGGTTTACCGAAGCAATAGACCGGAAGTCATGAGTCACAACGCAAGACAAACTTTTAATCGTTTATTATTTGCATGACATGTTATGAAATAAAGAAAGAATAAAGGTATCAATGAAAACATTTATATTTTCAAATATAAATTTCTATCAATAAATAAAACTACTGCTCAAGGCGCCGCGTTATTTACAGCATGATCCCTTCTATAGTTGCAAAAAAAACGAGGCATTGTAGATAAAAACATTAGTCAATTTAATAAAAAATGTGATGTACACAATTATATAGGTACTAGGTTTAAAAATAATTTAGATTTACGTAAGACGCGACTAGTAAGTAAGAGTAATTCTTTTATGGGTCAGCGTGTATACGGTTTTATAATAAACTGCCCGAGATGATCAGAACCTTATCTATAAATAAATTTAAAGATGTCATTAAAACCAAACTCCTCTCGAAAGGCTATTATAAGGTTACTGATTATTTAAGTGACAATGAAGCCTGGAATTAAAGCCTTGATTCGGAGCTCATACTATGCTTAGTATTGTATATTTACTTTAGGTATTAAGTGTATGATTATAATTATTGTAATTTTTTTATATTGTAAAGATGACAAAAAGAATAGTATCCTGAGTTTCTTTCGGGGTTTCTTCTCAGGATCGTCATCTTGGCTTTTTTCCGAAATCCTGGTAAATTTAAATGACGATCATAAGTTTCTTGGAGAAACCTAATTGATAAATAAATATTTTGATTTGATTTGATAAAATTACAAAGTCACTGCTGCTAAAATTATCATTTGACTCTTACATTGTTTGCAGTTAATGACAGTATCGTTTCGCAGTTAATTACAGTGTTATATGCTAAAAAATAACTTAAATCTGCCAATCATCGTAAATTTGCCATCAGTAAATCCACTATGGTTTCAGATATCTATGGGTAAATATTATATTTTCACGTATATCCAATTTTAATTTTTAATTTTTAATATCAATTTTAATTTTTAATAAATTTATATTCGGAATCAATATTCATTTTGTTTTAATTCGTTTGTAACTATTGTCTGTTATCAGCAAGCATTTGATTTCAAGAGAAGGTCAAAGCAAATTGAAGCTCATAGTTCAAGTTGCAAATTACATGATCAACCAACAGCACAAGTCGTCAGAGACAAGTTCAGATAGAATAGTAGATGAGGACAGATATGCCTCAACCGCAGCGGTAGACAGACTCTGAAATGTCTTCGGTCCACAACTTTAAAGTGGACGCAATATAAACTTCTTCTATCAAGTGGGTGCATCTAATATTACTTAATATATATTTATGCATTTAATTATTTAAATTAATTATTATTAAACTTATTAATTAACTACACAGTAATAAAAAGTAAAACGATAAAAAATATTTTATAACAGATCGCATTCAAAAGTACTATTCGAAATATATTTTTAACTAGATGAACTCGCAACTTCGTATGCTTAGTATCCGGTTGCGGTACTAAGCATAAGCATATATTATGCTTAGTACCGCAATAGGGCTCAGCTAGTGATTATATAAAACTATGATTTGCGAATGTAGAAACTACAATACTCGTAACAGTACTATTATTTCAATAAATTAATTTATTTTTAAATAATATAGCAAAAATACGAAAGCTGTCTGAGATATTAGAGACGGTTTTTATGCAACGCAGACATTAAATTTTTACATTATTATAAAATTCCTTTCAATCAAACGATAGATCTATGACCTTATATGACCGCGGGTCGACAGTAGATCCAAGCTGCTTCTGACCGGTCCTATTGGAAAAACATGGTGGAGGCCTATGAAAATAATAGACGTCCTATGAGTTATGACGATTGTGATGAATCTTTCTAGGGGGAACCTTTCTATATATAATTTATGCCCCGAGTCAACTCAGCGGAAACGGGGAGTGCTTTTTTTTTAAAAAAAAAAAGTACAACTAAACGCCAAGACTTTAATTTAATTCATAACGAAAAATTACAATCTAAAACATTCGGTACTTAAGGCTGCGTACAAAGCAAAAAATATTTCTAATTTCACCCGCGTGGCCCCATAAGACATAAGCGATTGTGACTGATCATGTGAAACAATGCGCATTGAAGTATGCATAACATGAGACAGAAAATAGCGCATTTCGCGCAATAAAAATGTTATAAGTGCCAAAAGTATTAAATATTAATTACTCGTAAACTACAATGTCAAATGAAAAATTAATCCTCAAAGCCCTAAATAATCTGGGAAGTGAGATTACTGATAATTTTTTAAGTTTGTAATATGTGTCATTTTGAAAATAAAACCAGAAACGATAAAAATGAGAGGTAATTTGGTGATTTTTTTCCATCGAGAAAATTTCTTCGTATAAAATTTTCTTTTCCACATTTCACTTTTATTTATAATGTATTAATTTATATATAAATATTTTCTTATTTGGACTTTACAAACTTAGATAAAATTCAATTCTAGGATTAGCTATTTCTCTTTATACGCGCTCTTAATAGGATCCAAAGGTGTGAAAGTAAAATACATTAACTGGAAAGCTTTGATATTAAAATAATAAGGAAAGCCGTTTTCATAAAAATCCTAATCAAACATGAGAGACTGTCGATCAAATAGCACTTTGTTAATAATTTCCCGACATCCAGGGAAAAAATTAATCCCAATGATATATTACTGGACCTGGAGCCGAATCGGCGAAAGATCGATCGGGGTCCCCGCTGACGGTTGATTGATTACACTCACCGGGGACCAACGAAATGCTCGCATTTGTCAAAATGTGACGAATTGTATGTGAGACTGACCAGACAATCAGCCATGAGTTATTATTATTGCTGGAGCCTCTTCTAGCCTTTACCACTTTAAACCTTGCACTTATCTTCCCCATCGCTAAACAGTTAAGTAACAGACAAATTGTAACAATAAGTATTATTTGAAAAATATGAGACGATGAAAATGTCGATTATGTTTAACTTTCATACATAATAAAATTCTACAGAACATTAAAAATGAACGTACGTCAAGAAGCTAACACTCTCACATAAGTAATTTAATTTCGCCGAGAGAAACGATATAAAATAAAAACAAGCCGTAAAGAAAGTGAGTCTATCGGGCGTGGTCCAAGTTAAAAGCTTTTTAATTCCATTTCTACTAGAATTTATGGTGTAATTTATTGTCACTTAAATCACATGGCTAAAGAATTAACTTATGTATATAAACTTTAATTAATAAATAATCTATTTCATATATTGCAAAATTAGGTGCTGATATAGCAACATGGGTTGTTATTTCGATCAAATTACATCTCTCAATTTCACGAGTACGTTATAAATTATTTATCTTGCTCTGATGGCGAAGAAAACTTGCACGTCTTTTCTTAAAAGACTAACCATTTTCGAACATAATGTAAAATCTTATAAATCCTCAGCAGGCTATCGCAGTTGATACCTTGGTTGATCGTGATTGATTATAAGAAGCCCATGCCACTTTACATTTTATTCTTGTCAATATATTAAACAATATTTAATGGTTGTAGATTGACAGTTTTTCAGTTTAACACTCATGTAAGTTGGTCTTCCTTATCTTTATTCCCCCCACGCGCATAAACCTTCCTCAATCTGTAGAGTAAGAAAAGAACATTACAACTTAGACGCCCATAGACAAAAATACTTATCATTATGACAATAATACAATGTCAAATAGTAATAATAATGTAATGTAAATAATAATTATTGATTATATGAATTTATTATTATATAGGTACTTGATTATGTTTATGGATGATATAAACATCGAAAACTAATATTATTATACAAGTTCCAGTTAATATGAAAAGTTTTCAGACTAATATGTGTACTAATATGTTTTGTTTGTTCATTATATGTATTATTATATGTTCCATTAATCTTTTATTTAGGTTTTATTAATTATATATTTCAATTTAAAAAATCATTTCCTTACCTTTTTTATTCTTTATGACATTGATTGAAATCGCTTTCGCTTACTTTATGTACCAAATGTTTTACAGCTTCACTTTGGTCGATGTCATAATCCCGACGTTTCAGCTACAGTTAATGGCGTACCGGTTGCCTTCAAGATGTTCCTGGAATTATTTCAGTTGACTTTATGTGATTATATTAAATTTTAAAATATTGTAACATATATTTTGAACTAATGTGACTTTGTGTAACATAAAATCCTAAACCTGAAAAGCAAAATGAATCAAGTAAGTTTTGTGTGTTGAAAATGAATTATATTTTTTTGTGAAAAGGTTGGACGGTCCACTTGATGGTACCTATGTGACTACGATATTTTAACATATACATTGCCGTAGGTGTTGCATTGGCGACCTTAGTACGATAAAGGTTCGGGGATTAGGAGGAATTATGGAAGGGACTGACACTGAAAAACAACAGCACACAATAAATGCTGTTATTTCACGCTGGTCTTCTGCAAGGGGGTGGTAACTGCCACCAGACGGGCTGCCTAAATGATTACTACGAGAAATTATAATGAACAACGAACGAACCAACTAATGAAACATAATTAAATTACTTTAGTAATTCACTTAAATTACTGAAGTACTTAATTTATTGAAGGTGGATAGGCCTAAATGACGAAGGAAGTTGTTTAGAGCTCAAATACACTCATTATTTTCCTATAATTATTATGAATAATATATTCAATAATTTAATACTATGCATAAATATTATGCAATTACTTTAAAAAAAAACCTTTCGTTAAGGCCCAATAATTATTCAGCCTTTGAAAAAATATTGGAAATTTAGTAAATAAATGTCAAAACAGAATTTATTCAGTACTAGCTGAACCCGTAACTTCGTACGCGTGGTATTCGGTATAGTGCCTAACTTTTTTGTTTGTAAACCGATTGGAACGAAATAAACAGTAAATGTTATGAGAAGCTTACTAATACTAAAATATATTATTATCAGTGAAAACCACATGCAAATCGGTTGAGTCGTTTCAGAGATTAGCGTGCACGGACGCACAGACAAACGGACAAAAATTCTAAAAACATTTTTTTTGACCTCGGCAACATAAGAAGTACAACGTGTACAAATTGTTTTTTTTTTGTTTTTTTTTTTGAAAAAAGCCTTTAATGTACAGACACGACTTATTTACGATTTTGTTATGTAATAGATTTAGTGAATAAATGACAAAACAGAAATTGTTGAATTTATTCAGTGTTGAATTATATTTCAAACTTCTCTGGAGAAATTTCATTGTTACCATTCGCTCAATTTTTCATGTTATTAAGGCTTATATTTTAAAGTTTAACTGCACCAATTTTAAAATGAGGTAGAATAATAAAAAATATAATAGAGTCATAATTATTTTAATTTTTAGTATATTTAATCTGAATATGGCACAGGAAACTAGTCAAAGGAAGTTTTTGTTGGAATATTCGTTTATACTCGTATATCTTAGTAAAATTAATTATACTTTGTTCGATGTTTTTGTCCATTATGAAACACTAGATATGATATAACTAACAGCAGTGTATTTAATATAAAAAACAGATGCAACTCAAACTCCGCTTCAAAATGGAAAACAGTTGTGCCACTCTAAAAACAACAAAAAAAAAGTAAAATTTGAATTTGCAACCATAAACAAATCATCCATTTTTTTTTTAATGTTATGTCGACAGACAGGCTGACGGTCCACTTGATGGTAGGTGGCAACCGTCGCCTATAACACAAGCGACGCTACAGGTGCTGCAAGTGCGCTGCCGACTACAGTAGGATTAAGGATAAGGGATTAGGAGGGGATAAGGAAATGGGCTCTGGCATCCCTTACTCACTCACCGAAACACAACAGCACGTATATGCTGTTATTTCACGGTGGTCTTCTGTAAGGGGGTGGTCACTGCCGCCAGGCGGGCTGCCCAAATGACTGCGAAACGCAGTGTGCCCTACCACTACTTACATTCCCGATACTTTCTTGACTGAATGTATCTCATTAGGTGTACAATGTAGTTTTGGGATTTTCATTGAAATCTCTCGTTATATCTGAAAATTAATGCTAGAAACAGGGTAAAATAGGCCTTGTTTTGTTTATGAACAGCAGAGCTTGAGGCTTAACCTATATACACATTAATAATCATGTTTCAAATATAGCCTCAAGCATTTAGCTAAAATCACGTACAAAGCCGAGGATGAGGTAAATATTAAATTAACACACTAAATATTATTCAAAAAGGCCACAATGGATCATGAATATGCATTGCTATTAAAGTTATAACACCTACTCACAAATATAAGGAGGAGTGTTAAGAGGAAGTTCTTTATGGATATTGGCGAAAAACTGGTGGCAGCAGCAACCTTTCCCTTAGAGAAGACCACCATGAAATAATAGTACACATTGTGTTTTCTATGTTTTCAGTGCTTTTTTCTTATGAAGGACGAAGCGAACTTACAAGTAGGTACATGGGTATTCCTGGAGACCTCGGACGTTGCTTGTGTTAATAGGTTATTGAGTACCTTCAAGTGGACCATCGGTATATCAGTCAAAATTAATTTGTTCGGGACAAAATTAACATAGTTCGTTGTGAATATAGTTCATTAAAATAGTGTTCGTGTAATAAACAATAGTTGTATACAAAGTGGAGTTTCGTACCTAACTAAATGAGACTAAATCAGTGAAGTTCGAACATATAAACGTAACAAGTGAAAGAGACCACAATAGTAAAGTGACAGGGACACAGATAGTGTAATTATTGTTGTTACTTCGTTCGGGCAGTCGTGTCACACTCTTACATCATTGGCGTATATTGTTCAGCACGTGGCACGGTCGCCACTGGCACAGTTATAAGTGTAAATGTTATATTATCAATAGGCCATTTTGTAAATACTTATTTGGTCTTCATTAGCCGCAATAAAGACCTGGTAACTAGTAGAAACTTATTTTAGAACCCTACCCACTCTCATCGGCGTAACCGCCGCTTTAGTCGGAACCGTTGCCCACTGGGAGTAGGAGCTGTACCGTAACCACACGTACGGGAGTGTACAGACCCCGTACATAATCATTATGATAGTTTAAAAAAATGGTCTATTCGCATAGCCTACAACAGAAAATATTCTCTTTCCAATTTTCGGAGGTTACAAAATTTAGGTAGGTATATTCTTTTACTTCAAAACTCATTGTTTTACACGGAAACATTTAAATTATTCTGTTTTTGTTCATTATTTTTGAGTTCATTACCTTTTTTTTGCATCTTTCAGATGGTTAGGTATTGGATGTTTATGAGTTGTAACATTGTTATTATAGTTATATATATATAGTGTAATGTTGTATTGGCGTGAATTTAATGTCTAGACTGTCATTTCACAGTAGTCTTTTGAATCAGAGTGTTTTTGTAATTGAAAATAGTATCACAATAAATTTTAAAAAGGCAAAAAATACAATTTTAAAATATATTTTTCCCCAAAATCTGTTATCTATCCTCAAAAAAGTTTTATGTTTAAGAACATAATTTTGGAAATTTAACTTTGTCAACTTGGAATGTAGCAATCAAAAGACAGATTCGGGCGATTATACTTAGCTAATTATTATTCCTCAAATTGATGTCGTGCGCTCGTTGTATAGTCGTATTCGCATAAACACTTCGAAGCGGCTCCGGCTGAAAACTTCCCAATTTCATGGAAATTTAAAACAATTAACGGACATAAGTTAAGTAAGTATTAAGTTTAATGGAAGTTGCTTAATGCTTAAAGATGTACGAGAAAAAGAACATTTTTAATGTTTTTTACGCCATTTAGTGCCAAACAATTTCACGGTGGTTTTCTGTAAGGGGGTGGTTACTGCCGCCAGACGGGCTGCCCAAATGACTGCGAAAACGCAGTGTACCCTGCCACTACTTTCCAAATCCAGACCAGAGCCAAATTTGAAAAGTTGATTTTTCAAAGTTGACCCTGCCGGGAATCGAACCCGGGAACCCTAGAACAGGGCCTTAAGGCAAACACCCTAACCACTCATCCAACGGGCTCGTCAAACATTTTTTTACATACATGTCGTACATTTTTTTCAATAGTTTTAATTTCTGTTTTATTATAATTTTCGTCTGTGAATAATGTCTGTCTTATGCCTTTATGGTTAATGGAAATAGTTATGAAACGGAAATTATAAATAATAACTAATTTTAATTTACAAAGGCCTTCTACCACCACTAGAAGCGATGGTAAAAGGCCTGACGGACTCACCTTGATACCGTGGCAGAGGGGGAGGTGCTTAATCTGGGATGCAACGTGTGTCAGCACGTTCGCACCTTCCCATCTAGCGCACACCTTGAGAGTCGCAGGATCAGCTGCTGAATCAGCTGCTTCCATCAAAAGAATTAAATACGCAATGCTGGAGCAAAAATATGAATTCATCCCATTCGCAGTTGAGACAGCGGGGCCATGGTGTTCTGAAGCCAAGGTTTTCGTTAAGGACATTGGTCACATTCTACGTGTTAGGGGTGATGATCCCCGCTCAGCATCCTTCCTGGTGCAAAGGATATCCATAGCTATACAGCGCGGCAATGCCGCGAGCGTCATGGGCACCTTCGCACCAGGGACGATGGCGGGCGGGATATTTTAATATTACTTTTAGATTTTAAGTTTGTTAATGTCAAAGTACTCTATTTTTTTATTTTATTATATTGCTATAATTAATTATGTTATATTGTTAATTATTTTGATTGTGATGAAATGTAATGTTTATTTCTTAAATAAATGAATAAGTACCTTTGCATCATTATATTCAAAAAACCGTCAAAAAAAAAAAATTTACAAAGATATCTTAGTAACAATTTGGCTTTTTTTATGTTAAGATCGGCAGACAGGTTGACGGTCCACTTGATGGTAGGTGGCTATCGTCGCCTATAACACAAGCAACGCCAGAGCTGCTGCAAGTGTGCTGCCGACTACAGTAGGATTAAGGATAAGGCTGTATTAAGAACAGTGTATTATAAATTGGCTTTAATTAATTTTTCATTCTTTGATGTGTTTTGTAAATAGTATGGGTGTCTCGATATGTTTTACCTATATTTATTGTATGTCAATTTGGAGGGTTAGAGAATGGCTGTGATACAGTTTTTCACCATTGCAGATATTCTTTTAATTTATGAATGAATGTTTTTACGTTTTGTATAATACGCATATATAGTACGTTCTCCTCCTTTGAGTGAGGAGAGGCCTTTGGCCTGCAGGGAAATGTAGTCTACCATGATAGCCCACTGCGAATTTGCAAAACTTTCAGATGTCTTCGAACATGACTAATCGTCTCGGGCTCGCAGAATTGCTTTCGACGTTTTCCTCAATGGTTAAATCATTAGAGCCTTATTCGCAAAAAAAAAACTCCTCGATTGTTGCATTGCTTACGGAGCAGCATTTTATATATACGAAATCATGGGACTTGTATGTATAGTGTTAGCGTTTAATAATCTACTAGATAGTATTAACCTGGTCCTAACATTCCCGATTCCCGGTTCGATTCCCGGAAGAGTCAACTTTGAAAAATGAACTTTTCAAATTTGGCTCTTGTCTGGATTTGGAAAGTAGTCGCAGGGCACACTGCGTTTTCGCAGTCATTTGGGCAGCCCGTCTGGCGGCAGTAACCACCCCCTTACAGAAGACCACCGTGAAATAACAGCACGTGTGCTGTTTTGTTTCGGTGAGTGAGTAAGTGATGCCAGAGCCCTTTTTCCTACTGTAGTCGGTAACGCACTTGCAGCACCTGTGGCGTTGCTTGTGTTATAGGCGACGGTAGCCACCTACCATCAAATTGACCATCAGCCTGTCTGCCGATCTTAACTTGAAAAAAATGAAACTTACAGAGTTATAAGTTAAGCTTATATAATATTAACTGTCACTAAAAAATATTTATTATTATTATTTCTAATCTATCTATGAAACTGATAAGGTGAGAAGGGTAGGCCGGACTAAAAACTTGTGTCTATCCTGACGGCGACCCTGAGAGCTATCACGTCATTTTTATGTACTAGCTAAGCCCACAAGCTTAGCTAGTACATAAAAATGACTTCGTACGCATGGTACTCTGCATAGCGGATAAACCGATTGGAATGAAACAAAAACTAATAGTTACGAAACTTGCTACAATACACCAATGAAAACTTTATTCAAATCAGTTAAGCCGTTTCTGAGATTAGCGTGCACAAACGCACAAACAAACAGACAAAAGTTCTAAAAATATTTTTTGACCTCATAAGGACATACAACATGTACAAATGTTTTTTTGAAAAAAATATTTAATACACAGACACGACTCGTTAAAGATTTTATTATGTATGTATAGTATAAATATTATATAAATAGAAGTCGTTACTCGCGTCTGTCTGTATGTCCGCTAATTTCATCTAATCCAAAGCAATCAACGGATTTTGATAAGATTTTCACTGACGAAAAGAGCGATCATCGAGAAAGGTTTGTGTATATAATTTGTAGAAAAAATTGCTTTCGCGCTAAGCCGAGGCTGCTTTTTTTATTATTTATAAATGTGATTTTTTTTTCACATAAACAGTATTTTTTATAATATGACAATACTTTAATCCGAAACAAACTTTTAGTTTGTAACCTGAAGTTAGAGCTTTGTAACACAACTTTATCCATTTATTGTATACCACATTAATATATTTCGCTTTTAAAATAAATATATGTTACGGGGTCGTAGAAAGCAAAAACACGTTAAATTTCCCCTTATTTATGTCCGTTCCCTATGGTGCAGTTCTTTTTGCACGTCAAAGTTTGTCGACCCTAAAAACGCAACACTCCCATTGGGACAACGGGGTTCAATTTGAAACAACATGGGAAAATTTCCCTTAGCTCCCGAAAGTAAACAGCAATATTTGACCTTTAGCTCAATTTGATGATGTATCATTAAATTCTGGAGTAAAGTTTTAGATATTTGCCATCAATTAATAAAGGATTATGATTGTTATAATGACTGATGTCACAGCGACAGTGGTGTTAGAAAGTGATTTATTTTGGAAAAATAGAAACGTGCACTGAGACTTTTAGTCAAACAAGCATGTAAAGACAAAGAGTTTTTTTTAATAATATCTAGAGAAAACTAATAATCTTAAAATATTTACGGTAGCGCCTACCAAAAAGATTTTGATCAGGGGTGGTTTAGTGTAATTTTAAGAACAATTGATCAATTATTGAAACGTTTACTCTGTATTGTACCCCAAACGGAGCCATGAGTCTAAAGTTGATTCCTGGCGAGGTAAATTCTAATTGGTTATGATAAAGATAATCCAATGAGAATGCCTATCCTACCGACATGAATCTGTACACTAGGACTGGCATATCAGCGCTGTGCTTAGCCTCTGCCATGGCGCACACTCAATGGGATTAAATGTCAATGTCAATGTCAATGTCAATATCTGTCTGTCTATTTATCTATCAAAAATAAGATCTGCTTCTGGGCTTCCGCGGGAATTTAGTGAGCTTTATTAAAGAATTTGTTCACTGATTGAAAGATTGATCAAATGTCTGATATTATTATCACCTTTTCTATGTATCCCTAGTGTAGGGATACATAGAGATAAATAGGTTTATTTTTTCATTCAGCCCTACCAGTGAGGATACATTTCCACATATCTCTACTGTTTGAACACTCATTTATGTAGGTATATCGTCGTTGTCAAATTAACATCTGCAATATGCGGCGTCCCTGCCGGCGTCTGTATTTCCGAGCTCATATAACCCAAATCTTTTCAAGGTTCGAGTGAATAGGCATCTTCTGGGTGAGCTCGCTCCATCTTCGGCCTCATCCTTCCTACATTATTCAGGCCTTGACTGAAAATCAGCGCTGTGGGTCCCACCCATCGCATTATTCTGAGTCAGGGACCTATTTCGGACGCACCACTACGCTTTTTTAGTTAATATTGTATTTTTTTTTTATAGTTATTTCTTGTATGTGTGTGTGTACGAAATAAAATTCTTTCTTTCTTTCTTTCTTTCTTTCTTACATGGATAGATGCTGGTCAAGAGCAAACCCATCTATAATAAAAAAAATTTTTTTTTGTGATTTCAACATTTTGACCTTAATCCATAGTTCAGCCTTATCCATCGTATAATGCAACTGCTAAGTGCTTATGAGCACTATTGAACGAATTACGACCTCTTAATGAAATATGCTATGTATAGCAGCTAAAATCTGTTATGTACAAAATTTAGTATATTATTGTTTGCGGCGTAATTGAATGGTCCATCTCCTTTTTTTTTTACCCGCCTATTCATTAACATATAGCCCTCACTTTTTCATTTACCTACGCATCCATAATAATGCATGTTACCGCCGCGGACGTAAGAGAAGGTCACGCCTACGCTTCAAGTGTTCGAAGAAAAGAAGAACTAAATTGAACACGAAGAGTAGTTATTATCCGCGCCTTAACGTTCAATAACAAAATTGCAAGTGAACAGTGTCTGCCAGTTGGACATTCTGGAGAATTCTGCAGGAGATCGCACCAGAGCATTGATTATAAGGTATGTGCATTTCCTTCTTCTGTCTATCCTGTCCATCAGACAGTCAACTGCTACAGCCGCAACCACATATATATACAGTCCACTAATTCGCCGCAGGGATTCATGGCGTAAACTGTCGAAATCCCGCCGCAACGAAATTCAGATTTCGTTAAACCCTTCAGGGTTTTCTTCGCACCTCCAATTATCAAAATAAATTCTTAAACATTCATATTTAAAAGCCCAAAATGTTTACGTACAACAATCCTAAGTTCTAATAAAGCTTTATGTAATTTTTTTGCAGGAAAATTTCTTTTGTATATTTTTAGCACAGATTTTGGTTTGAAAACGACGATATACCAGTTATGTATCTCCTTCAATGAGAAATAAAATATTTCTCGGAGGAGTTCCAGGTAAGCGTTTATTTTATGTTACATTTATTTGTTTTATCAGTAGACTAGAATGTAATCCTAAAACACCTACGCAGTTTTTGTACTGCACAACATAGCCGTCACATCACGTAGGGCGACATCGGATAATTCATTTCGCGCGTGACAGGAAGACGTTTCAAAGATGTGAGATTACTTGTAGACCACTCCGCATCAGGTGCGTTGTCGCGTCAAGGGAATCGCTTTATTCTTTTTGCCATAACTTCCGGAAATTTTGCAAAAGACATTTTGTTTTCACCTTTTCCGTACTTGTACATTAAGTTAAAGTTACAGTCTCACTGTACAATTTTCAAAATCAAAATATTCTTAAATTGCTGCATCTTACGAAGGTTGGAGACCATCACTATTTCAACCTTTGAAGCGAAGTACAAAAGCGAGTGCTCTCTCTATTGCAGTACTTATAATCTCTTATATATTATTTTTTAATACAGTTGCTCAAAAAGTGGCGTATTGCAGGGACGTATAGCGTTCGGGATGTGGGCTATTACACACTCGTGCTTTTTTTTTACCTTTCCCGCACTCGTGCGTTCTCTTTCCCAACTGTCAAAATAATGTCTATTAAAAAGAAAAACCAACCATGAAGTTTTTACAAAAAAGTTTTTATGATTCATGCAAATACGTATATTTCTAAAAAGAAGCTACGAATTTGTTTCAATATCAGATTTAATGATTTGATTTAATGAGTTAGGTTAGGTTTCATTTCATTTCATCTCATTAAATTTCATTTTCATTTCAAATCAATAAAAAAATTCTACTGAAGACTTGGCTGTATGGGCATAGTTTCCTTTGCCTACCAGAATGGTTGAAGAATCTCTGCTTATATTCTACGGTTGGCGCCATTTTCCAGAAATTTTCTTTGCGAGTTTAGTTGTTTGTTTTATTAAATTGCTTAATTTTTTCGCAACTGTATTAAAAATAGTCGTACAGTACACGTGCGGAACCGTCATTGCAACTTGTTCCGACTGTCAACCCTCGCCTTCGGCTGCGCCTCGGCTCGGGTAGACATTTGTCGGAACTCTTTGCAATGACAGCCTTTCCGCACTTGTAATGAAATATACTATTCCTTAAGCATTCTACGGTAAAATTTGTGCCTCTTTTTGGAAAACTTAATGTTCATCATAGAGAGAGCTGTTACTATAATTTAATTAAGTGCGTTAGTACTTACATTTTTTTACATACTAACTGAGCCCGCAACTTCGTACGCGTGGTATTCCTAATAAAGCGTATCTTTTTTGTTTGTAAACCGATTGGAATGAAACAAACACTAAATGTTACGGGAAGCTTGCTATAGTACATTAATGAAAACCCCATTCAAATTGGTTAAACCGTTTCCGAGATTAGCTTGCAAGCACAAACAGACAATTATTTTTTTTTACTTTGGTAACGTGTAATATTGGTTTTTTGAAAAAATATTTAATGTACAGACGAAGCTCGTTTACGATTTTTTTATATGTATTAGATTTATTATTTTATATGAAGTTTTCTGTTTAGTTTCTAGACGTTCGTCGTAGCTTTTAATTTCATTTGTACTACCTACTGCATTGCATACGACAACTTTGTTATTCTCGAATAACTAATAACTAAACTACATTTTATAGAATTCCATTCACAGTGCGTCTTTTTTCTTCAATGAAATAAGCTTTCTTAGAGCAAAGGCTTACATTTATTCCAGCAGAAACCACGGAGCAATAATTAAGATGAGTGCCAAGATGGAGGAGGTAGCGTGTTTGAAATACTTTTCCTTTGATCGTCTTTCCTTAAAGTCATGTAAGCAAGAGGAAGAAAAAACATTTAAGAAAATAAACGGTCACATTTGTTCTTACTTACGAAGCCGGCTTCGTACGAATGACAAATCTTTCGATTTTTGTTACACTTTTTCGCTTCATAAGAACTATTTTTTTATTTACAAAAAAGTCCCATAAAACTGGAAAGCAGTTTGTTTGTGGGATCAAGTTAATGATGTCAAACTAAACATCAAAAATAAAATACGACTAAATTTAAAAATAAATGTAACCTAAATTAAAAACCTAAACCCAAACCTAAATTTCATTAATTAATTTAAAGAAAGCAGATAATATTTCATTAACTTATTTTTATATATAGTTTTATTTTTCTCGTGGACAATGTCTTCGGGCAAACTATTTAAAATGTATGGCAACCGCTTCTTTATAGTTCTGTCACCATAATAATTATTAACCCTAGGAACTACCCTAGGAACTTTCCTGGTACTTCAAAGAACATTAAAAAAAAGATTCGTCCAACCATTCTAGAGTATAGAACATAATATTTAGCAATTATTTTTAATTTATGGCAATTATTATTTATATTATATGTTCGATAACCCACTTTGTATTGGTCTCGGTTGATCTAAGGGGATACTATTATACGCAAATAAATTACTTATAACGTATACCAAATCTATGTATTTGAAATAAAAGCCTAACATAACAAGACCTGAACTAGGCTAAGACATTGCTGCCTATACAAAGAAACGCAGACCAACTTTCATACCACGCACATTCTTTGTAATAGCGACATCTATGTGTGGATATATATGTCTTGAACAATATAGATTATTATTAGTCTGACTTATATGAGTCAGACAACTATGCAGATAGTAACGTAAAAATAAATTTATATAGCCTTTGTCCAGAAGAATAGTCTAAGTGGTAGTGTGACTAAAAGTCTTCCGCTCGACGTTTTTCGCTTGCACCATTAAGAGGAAAGTGGTCATAAAACTCGACGACTATTTCGGATTTATGTGCGGACACGGCACAGTCCCCTGTTTTATGTCGAGCCTAATGTGGTCACTTGACACCCAAAATTAGCTGTTTTACAGCTACTAGGTGTGCCGAAGGATACCCTGAGTGTCGATGCAGACAGGAAATTTAGTGTTTTATTATTAATAATGTAATTAAATAATTTGATAGTAGCAGGGTAGGATTTCTTTTGCAGTCATAACAGCCCGACTGACGGTATTTCTACCGTCAGTCTTACAGAACATCCCTTACAGAAAGAAAATAATAGAAAATAAGTAAGGAATGCCAGAGCCCACTTGTCTATCCCTTCCTAATCCCTTATCCTTTATCCTAATAAGGTCGTAGGAACACATGCAATTATACGGCGTTGCTTGTGTTAATAGGGTGACGGTAACCATAACCACGTACCATAAAGTAAAATATTTATTATGTACTAGCTGAGCCCGTAACTTCGTACGCGTGGTATACGGTAGGTATAACGCGTATTTTTTTTGTTTGTTAACAGATTGGAATGAAATATACACTGTGAAGTTTGCTATGATCAGTGGAAACCACATGAAAATCTTTTTTTTTATATATTAAGTTCGGCAGACAGGCTGACGGTCCACTTGATGGTAGGTGGCTACCGTCGCCTATAACACAAGCAACGCCAGAGCTGCTGCAAGTGCGCTGCCGACTGCAGGAGGTTAAGCCGTTTCTGAGATTAGCGTGCGTGAGATAGTGTTATGTGCGGGTGGTGTCTCCGGTGTTGCAAATAAAATCAGTCATCAACTGATATTGCTTTTATTGTTCTTCTTATTATACAATGAAGTTGTTATGGCCAACTGATGAGAAAGCGTTGCCGGAGGTGAACAATTTGGATGCTACCAGTAATGCGATACAACGGGAACTGTGTGTTTTGCCCGCGTCAACCGTATTTAAATAATTACCAATAATTATGTTTGTTCTACCGCTCTTTCCGTTATCGAATGGACCTCGGACTCGTCTCTAACGATTGTTTAACTTTCTCATCAATTAACTTTTACACAAAGACTTATTTATCGCCTAGTAACAAGACAATGAGTGGAACATTACAATAGAAGGCAAAGAACAATTTTATTATCTATTAAAAACCAGCCTAAGCTGAACCCTACTTAATATGACTGATCATAGATCTGAGGTGTCTGAGGTCAAATTAAATTGGAATATTAAAATCAAGTAAACTGATTATTTTTAAACTTCATAAAAACTTTCAATCATCATCGTTTTACAGATAATAATATATAGTTAACAAAAGTTTCAGAAAATTCATTGCATTTTTATCGAAAAAATGTTGGACGTGATTATTTAAATTTGCATAACTTTTTTGTTTGTAAACCGATTGGAAAAGGCCTAAGCTACCGATGGTTAGGGCTGCAGAGTGAGGAATCTCCTGACAATTTATGCCGTGTCAAGAAGTACCGCCTCCTGCATCTGTCCCTTGATCCAGCCAATCTCATTATTGTTTTGAGTTTTAATTATTTGCAAAATGTGTTTTTAGTATCTTTTTAATATTTTTTTTGTGTGATTTTATTTTTTATTTCTAAAGGCAGTTTATTAATTAGATTGGAAACTATGTTCTTATCATCATACATGATCATACCAGTTAGTTTTTGTGCTATCAATTAAATTTACATTTAACAGTCTAAATAAATGGTTTTATTATTCATTAGTTTGGGTTCTTTAAATTAATCTTGTAGATTAAAAATATTGAAATTGTATTTTAATAATATTAATGTTTCTTTTCCTTGAATTTTCGCACACGTTGAGTAAGTTTTAAATTACAGGGTGACGGTCTACTGGGTGGTAAGTGATTATATAGTCACTTATAATACAAACAAAACTAGCGAAGTGCAAAGGCACTGCAAGCAAAGGGAAGTTGAAGGAAATGAGCTTTTTCTCTTACTGGGCATTTCTTATTCACGCACCGAAACACAACAACACACGTGCACATCTTTTATTACGGCTTTGGTTATTGCCAAATTTTTGTGGAATACCAAAATGCCACTATGGTTTATGACAAGAAATTCTAAAATTATCAATTTAATATTCCACACCAACCAAAACAACTTAAATTATCCCGAAACAGTTTTGCAATCAGAAGTTAAAGTTACTTTCCAAGTTTCTATCTTATTACAAGCCAGTTTTGCATAAACCACCCCCAAACGAGCTTCAATTATGTTAGTACCGCCACTATCACCCTACCAGCCTGTTGAACAGCGATACATTTTCTCTTTGCAAGTTTCTAGCGTAATCTCTACTTTAAGAGGACAGTATTGTACAATTCATTTACTTTTAAGTCTATAATTACATTGTATTGTTTATTTTAAAATTGGGAGAGCTCACTACTTCTCGCAGTCAGAATTTGGGCAGTTCTTCAACCGGCAGACACAACTTCCATCAATAGACCACCGTGAAATAAGATTTGTTTCGGTGAGCGAGTATGGAATGCCAGAACCCACATCTCCTTATTCCTTAACTTTTATCATAACCAGATAGGTAGCAATTGGAACCCCTATAGCATTGCTTGTTTTAGTAGGCTACCTGCCATCAAATGGACAATCAGCCTGTCTGCCTATCTTACCATAAAAAAATGACGTATTTTACAAATATTATTTTAATGATACGAAAGCCTCTTTAAATAAATTGGATATATTTCGTCACTTTGTTTCTCTTAAAATATGTCTATATTATTTAGGCATCGAAATAATACACTCGAGAGCAATGAATCCGGGTCACTTAAAAAAACCTATAAATCTCGGAAACTAAGAATGCTAGCTTAATGAAAAAATTGTGTTTAGTAGACAATTAAATACTCCTTAAATTAAGGTATTAAAACTTCTTAGTTACTGCAAGGTTATGTCATAAAAAAATCAAATTTGAAAAAGGGAGACTTTCGAAGATGGAACTACGAAATTACTGCATTTGATTTTGTTTTTGTTTCCAATCTGTCATTTAAGTGGGTATATAAACCATATTGATAGTGTTCAATATTTATTTTACAACATGTAATCATGTCGCTTACAACTGAAGAATGCACCAGAATCCTCACAATGCTGGAAACCGGCCGGAGTCAGCGCGATACAGCCAGGACTGTCGGTGTGTCACTGTCAACAATACAAAGAGTTCTCCAACGTTACGAGGAAACTGGCTCTAACCTACGTAGACCAGGAACAGGCAGAACTAGGTGTACCACAGCACGAGAAGATCGATACTTGGTGAACACCATGCTTCGTAATCGCTTTCTCACAGGAACTGACCTTACAAATCAGTTTTGACGCCTCGGAGGAGGTAACCCAAGCGCATGGACAATAAGACGACGACTTGCTGAAGCTAACTTGAAACCACTTAGACCTGCAAATGGCCCTAAACTGAAGCGTGGTGATCGTATTTCAAGACTAAGATATGCCCAGAACCATTTAAATTGGACTATTGAAGATTGGTCGAAAGTTATGTTCTCCCACGAATCAAAATTTATGCTCTACAAGCACGATGGAAGACACAGAGTGTATAGAAGACCAGGGGAAAGATTCAAGCAAGCATGCATAGAAGAAAAAGTAGCCTACGGTGGTGAGTCTGTACTTGTATGGGCCGGAATTTCATCTGAGAGTCGCACAGAACTGGTGTTCATAGAAAACGGCTATTTAACTAGCGTAAGGTATGTGGAAGAAATCCTAAATGAACACGTTGGGCCATTTATGGTCAATTTGGGTGAGGATGCTATTTTTATGCATGACAATGCCCGACCTCATACAGGTTTCATTGTGAATGACTACCTACAAGAGATGAACATTACTCGTATGGAGTGGCCAGCACGCAGCCCGGATATCAACCCGATCGAGCATGCATGGGACGAGCTAGGGAGATGCGTAAAACAACGAAACTAAAATAAAATAAAATAAAATCACGCTTCGTGGGCTCAAAATTGCTCTCACAGAGGAATGAGAGAATATTTGCCAAAATCGTATAAGAAACTTGGTGTACAGCATGCCAAACCGCGTAAACGCACTAATGGAAGCACGAGGAGGCAATACAAAGTATTAAAATTCAAGAAATCATATTGTTTTTCTATTTTTGTTTTAAGGCGAGATCAGCAGTTTTTTTTTCTTTGTGTAATTTTTAATAAATAAAATGTAGTGACTTATAAATTTTATTACTTTCATTGAAGGGGTATTATATCGTCTATTAAACACCGTTTATTTTATTAAGCTAGCATTCTTAGTTTCCAAGATTTATAGGTTTTTTTTAAGTGAACCGGATTCATTGCTCTCCAGTGTATAATGTATTTAGCTCGTCGTTAAAATGTGATATTTTTGAAGTTTATAATATTATGTATTTAATATTAAATTATGATAAAAAGTCGCTTAAGAAATTAACGAGTTGAATTTGCTAAAATTTACAAACACTTTTGTGTATTACGAAAAAGTGGCAAGGCACACTGCGTTTGCAGTAATTTGGGCAGACCGTCTGGCGACAGTAACCATTCCCTTACAGGAGACCATCGTGAAAAGCATGTGTGCTGTTGTGTTTCGGCGAGTGAGTAAGAGATACCGGAACCCATTTACCAATCCCTTATATTTAATCCTGCTATAGTCGGCAGCGCACTTGCAGCACTTGTGGCGTTGCTTGTGTTATAGACGACGGTAGCTACCTACCATCAAATGGACCGTCAGCCTGTCTGCCGATCTTAACATAAAAAATAAATATTCGGAATATCACATGAATAGTTAATGAATTGCAAATGAATTTAAATAAAAGTGTAGATGAGAACGGTCTGGGAGAAATGGTGAGATTAGAAGATAAAATATTACGTTAACAAACGGCATATAATGAATCAGGCTTACACTCGTGACATACTGCTAACAAGAATGATTCGGTAACATTTTATAAGATATGTAAGACTTTTTTTTAAATTGCAGGTATTTGTTATCAATTACAATACTTGCAATATCAGATGACTTAATAGACTTCTTAGTGGTTCACTGGTAATGGTAATGGTAATGGTAATGGTAATGGTAATGGTAATGGTAATGGTAATGGTAATGGTAATGGTAATGGTAATGGTAATGGTAATGGTAATGGTAATGGTAATGGTAATGGTAATGGTAATGGTAATGGTAATGGTAATGGTAATGGTAATGGTAATGGTAATGGTAATGGTAATGGTAATGGTAATGGTAATGGTAATGGTAATGGTAATGGTAATGGTAATGGTAATGGTAATGGTAATGGTAATGGTAATGGTAATGGTAATGGTAATGGTAATGGTAATGGTAATGGTAATGGTAATGGTAATGGTAATGGTAATGGTAATGGTAATGGTAATGGTAATGGTAATGGTAATGGTAATGGTAATGGTAATGGTAATGGTAATGGTAATGGTAATGGTAATGGTAATGGTAATGGTAATGGTAATGGTAATGGTAATGGTAATGGTAATGGTAATGGTAATGGTAATGGTAATGGTAATGGTAATGGTAATGGTAATGGTAATGGTAATGGTAATGGTAATGGTAATGGTAATGGTAATGGTAATGGTAATGGTAATGGTAATGGTAATGGTAATGGTAATGGTAATGGTAATGGTAATGGTAATGGTAATGGTAATGGTAATGGTAATGGTAATGGTAATGGTAATGGTAATGGTAATGGTAATGGTAATGGTAATGGTAATGGTAATGGTAATGGTAATGGTAATGGTAATGGTAATGGTAATGGTAATGGTAATGGTAATGGTAATGGTAATGGTAATGGTAATGGTAATGGTAATGGTAATGGTAATGGTAATGGTAATGGTAATGGTAATGGTAATGGTAATGGTAATGGTAATGGTAATGGTAATGGTAATGGTAATGGTAATGGTAATGGTAATGGTAATGGTAATGGTAATGGTAATGGTAAAGGCCTAATGAGCACCGAGAGAACTGGTATTCAGGATTGACTCCTTCTTTTACTGGAAGTTGGGCGAATGTTCACTGGTATGATAAAGATAGTACAGTATTACACCAGCCTGTTTTAGTCTTTTTTTAAATTAAAATATTTACAATCAGTCACTAAAATAATACCTATATATTGTGGCGATCTACGAGTCGGAAACGCTCGGGGTTGTGCTTTAGCTGCCGAAAACATGTGCCTTTAATTGTGCTGTGTGCTTTAAATTGTGTAAATGTATGTAAACAATGAACTTTTTTTTTGTTTGGTTTCATATTCACTTGATTTAGTTTAAACTTGCCGCGTTTCAACTTAACGTTAAGAGGTGCTACCTACATCGGAAAGAAAACGTACGATTAAAGTTTTAACGAGTCGTGTGAATAAAACAATATTTTATCCATCATCGTAAAGAGTTTAAAATAAGTAATTAAGATTTTGAAATAAAAGCTTAAATGTCGTTTCTCTTTTTAGAGCAACGCAATTTGGTTTATGTACCTACCTATTTTTTTCAAAATAATGAAATAGAAATGTATTGTACTTCCTATTAGTATCGTTTTAGAAATAGTCACCATGTTCATGCTTTCATAAATAATAAACTGATATAAAATGAAAATGAAAAATGAATCTTCCATTGTTATGCTTTCGCGCCTTATTTACTAATTTGGTCATCATGAAATTTTGTATATACCTTATCAGGGAGGCCACATGTACCTTTCATTCAGAAAAAGTACTTACCCCGAGGGGTAATCTAAAAATAAAAAAAACAACGCCTGACAAAAATAATATTATAGGCAATTCATTTAATCTATCTATAGATATAACAAAATCGTAAACATAACAACATATAAAAATTATTTGTTTTAAGAAAAAATTGTTCACTTGTTACAGAGGTCAAAAAAATAGTTTTTAGAATTTTTGTCAGTTTGTCCGTGCGTTTGTGCTCGCTAATCTATTGAACGGCTCAACCGATTTGAATGTGGTTTTTACTAATATATTGTAACAAGATTCTCGTAACATTCAGTGTTTGCTTCATTCCAATAGCCAGGTCTACACCGGACGATCCAACGCGCTCCGATCGCGGGCGGCAGGAGCGCGCTCCATAGGAGCGTTTGATGTGGACTTACCTCGCGCGATCCAATCTGCGCGGCAGGAACGCGCGCTCCTTGCCGCGAGCGATCCGTCAGTTGTCAGTTTTTTTTACTAGCACACAGGCGCCTCAGTCTCTCGGCGCGCTCGGTGTAGACGTTTGTGTGTGGAGCGCGCGATCACACATTATGGAACATTTTGAAAGTCGTCGTCTAATATCTCTTTACAAGGAACATAAATGCTTATGGGATTTATTTCGTAAATATTTAAGAAGAATGTAAGTTGTTGCTGCCACAGCAATGCGACTTCGTTGCTGCACGTGTGACTCCATAGCCACCGAAAGTTCAACTGTGCTATACTTAGGCGGATCAGTGTGAATCGGTTGGAGCGTGTCGGTGCGACGCGGCGGGATCGCAAGAAAAGTTAAGTTCGTCAAACGACACGATCCACGGATCATGCCTCATGCTCCCGGATCGCGGATCGCAGGAATTGGCGATCCATTTTGGATCATCTGGTGTGGATCCGGCTAATCGGTTTAAAAACAAAAAAGTTACGCGCTATACCAAATACCACGCATACGATGTTGTGAGCTCAGGGACGAAATCGTGGCCAAAAGCTAGTTACAAGCAAATAGAATACATATATTTTTGTTCGTATTGATACTTGAAGCAAAAGACCTGGTAATAAATTCTGTTGCAGCCAATAAGGTATCGGAACACACATAGACTCCAGAAAGGCTACATGCACGCGACGTTGCGCTATATGTAAGATTTCACTTGCAGCTTTCTTGGAGAAAAATTAGTGGCGTGTTCATAAAATGTTGGAAGGTTTTCCAACCCCTGTATCATCTTTGCAGCGGCGATTTGTTTAAATATTAGCGTTAATTCAGTGAACGGGCAGATAACCTTTACAAATTGTTCGAGATTAGAGACGCCTTCAAGTCACTTCTATGGGAGTTTATACGTATACTTCCGTCAACTCCGCCGAGCTGAATGCAAAAGAGCCTGGCAAACGATTTGTTTGTGGAAACTTTTAGTACCTAGTAAATCTTTAATAATCATGATCCAATTTATTCTAAACTAGACAGGTACCGCGGTTTTAACCGCCGTTTAATTAAAATCGCCAAAGGCACGCACATTGCACATGTCAGCTTTTTTTCACCTTCTTTAAGAATCGGGCTATCAAATGCAAAATGTATTTTTAAAATCCGACTAGTAGTTCCAGAGATTATCTTATCTTAGTGGCTATTTCTGTCTGCTAGAGTACCGTAACCCGATTGTGGCACTACCTACTTATATCTTATCTTATCTTATCTTAGTGGCTATTTCTGTCTGCTAGAGTACCAGTATCACTTCGTCCATTGCTGAAATATTGTGATCGCCACGTGAACTAAAGCTCTCTACCTATACCTACCACGTTAAGAAACTGTAGTACTTTTTTGATAGATTAGGGCGTTTAACAAACCAAATGAACAAACACGTCAGTATAGATTTAAAAGAATGCTCAAAAGTAAGGTGTAACAGTCATAAAAGGAGACTAAAATATTACTCCTAGTTTACGCCTAGGTAATATTTATTTGCTGTCCACACACAACTGATGTGCATAATAAATCTAATATATAAAATTCCCGTGTCACAGCGTTTGTAACAAAACTCCTTAGAAACGGCTGGACCGATTTTTTATGATTTTTTTTTTCTATATTTGGTAGGTATGAGAAAAAATATTTTTCGCAAAGTATTTTTCACCCTCCTACCCCTACTCCCCATTTTTTAATGGCGATTTTAGTATTTTAGTATTTTTGTATAACGAATATTTAAATAATTTAACGCGTCACTTTAACATATGGTTTCAAAATAAAATTGGACCCTATAGGTAGTGCCGTCACATCCTAGGAAGCAACACAATGGCTTGTGAAGATGTGAAGAATGCCTCTATCAAAAAAGTACTACAGTTCCTTAACGTGGTAGGTATAGGTAGAGAGCTTTAGTTCACGTGGCGATCACAATATTTCAGCAATGGACGAAGTGATACTGGCACTCTAGCAGACAGAAATAGCCACTAAGATAAGATAAGATAAGATAAGATATAAGTAGGTAGTGTCACAATCGGGTTACGGAATTATTTTCGGGTTCTGGCAGAACAACGTTTGCCGGGTCAGCTATTTTTATTATGAAAATTTCTATTATATTCGGATTCGATATGTCATTGTGACACAAAATGTACTTTAATGCAAAAAAATCTAATTCCAAAAAAGGGTAATGATTACAAATTCATAGATAAAGTTGTTACACATTCATTAACTACCAGTTTAGTTATTTACGTTAATAACAATATTCTATTTAAAGTATATCTTTTTATAGCAAACGTATACGTTACTGTTCATGTTATAGCTACACTCCTCTAAATAACAGTTAAAACGAAAAGGAAATAAATAACGGCAACTACTATGAGTTATCTTTCTGCATATCGGAAGGAACAGCAATCGATTACTATTAATAACGCTCTTAATGGAGACAAATCGAGTCCCAATTCGGATATTCGGTAATCGATGACCGAAGTTACAGCAAATAGCTTGTTTTGGAACGTAAATGTTGCGTCTAACAGACATTAAAGACTTGACGGAGTAACAACGACATATTTGCTCACAACTTGGTGAAACGATGATAAATCGGTTCACCGGTTTATTGTTAAGTCATTATTGTGTTTATATTTGACGTATAAAACATAAAATTTAACATTTGTGACGTAAAAATTGGTATTTATGTTGGCAGACAGAACATGTGCAGAAAAGAGACGTTAGAGTAAACGAGGGGTTATACGCCCAAAGGATGACGTTAGGCTGGACTGACCTGGAGGAGTCGCCGCAGTGTCATCAATGCGGATATCCTGATGACACGGCCGAGCATAAGCTCCCAGCGCCGGTAGTTGAGGGCGGCGCTGGGTGGTGGAGAGATCACACTGTCAAGTATGGTTGAAGCCATGCTTGACAGTGTGACCACCTGGAAAGCAGTTGCTTCCTTCTGCGAACAAGTGATGTTAAAGAAGGAGGCAGCTGAGAGGGAACAAGAGGAAGAGGTCGGTCTCGCTTCCCTCAGACGCAGGCGGTTTGGCAGGAGAAAGCGGGGATACCAAGCCTGTCTTCAAATGCCATAGGGGACCTGCGCATATGGTCGGCTAGCTATGTGTGTTTGGACAAGGTCCCCCCGCCTGGGAATTGCCTCGGTTGTTTCCAGGCAATCCCCCATTGGACTTAGCCTAGTCAGTAATGACTGGACTGCCCTGGGGTGGATCGGAGGCTCTGCCGAGGCAACACTCCGCTGGCAAGGAGACACCGGGGAGTTTTAGTGGGTATTCCCAGTGCCGCTATGTTCAGGCGCTGGGCGACCTCCACATACTCCTGCCGTCTAGCCAGCGGCAGGAAATCTGTAAGCGGATTACTCCTCGTCAAAAAAAAGGGCTGGACTGACCTAGAGTAATAAGGCTTAATTGAAAAGGCACAATTATAACTGTTGCTAAGAATATAGATGTCGCTCACCGCATATAAAATAGGTAATTTTTTTGTATTTAAGATGAGAAATTAAAGTTTTGAAAAATCAATAACACTGACTACTGCCAGACACTAGATAATTTTATTTTATTAAAAAATCCAACTAGATCGTCAAGTTGTTTGGGTCCTTGCCTTGGAATTACAAGTCCATGCCCATTGCCGTACCCCCTTCCTCATCCATTATCCTTAATCCTACAGTCGTCGATAGCGCACTTGCAGCACCTGTGGCGTTGCTGTTATTGGCAATGGTCTACTTGATGGCAAAACTACCATCAAGTAGACCGTCAGCGTATCTGATGACTTTTACATAAAAATTAAAGCTATTTCTTATGAAACCTGATCGTTGTCTTAGTTAGTTAGAAAGAAATATAGGTTTTAAAGAACGCAGCGACAAACCAAAATAAATTACGTATGTTTATTACTGCTTAATGGAATTGTTAGCGATTTTTGAAATAATAGTTATTTGTTCAACTAGAGAGCGGAATTGTTGTTTCCTCCGAGATATAGACTACTGAGCGAAGTGAGTGATTTAAAGGCACGAGACAGAAAAATTTGCTCTCGTGTTTAACATACAACTTTTCACCTCAACAGCGAGAAAAGCATTACTAGGTCTTTATCTTTAGGTAAGAAAATCAAGTAAGACAATTTTAATTTTAATTCTTCTGGAGTTAGACCATCACCACTGGACGTATTCATTTTTCTTTATATTTACCAAAACAGTACAAAAACACCAAGACCTAATGCTGAACCAGTCAGTATCTTAACGGCTGTGAAACTATCTTCACAGCTGAGCCAACTCTAGTTGGCTATGGTCGACCGAATTTAATCGGCTATGGCTGGACAAACTAATAAAATCCTAATGTTATTCCTGTGAGTTAAATCGCGTGTTCGAATCTCTTTTCCTCACGCTCGCAGCAAAAATCAATTTTCCTGCGAATTTTTAGGCACCAAAAGCACCCTCCTCATGCTGGAGAGGTGAAAAATACTTTATTTGAAGTTTTGAAACTAGCTTCAATGGCAAAAAGATTTCCATAACTTGCAGCTTAATCTTTATGAAAGTTTTTGAGAGAAGCCGAATATGTCCATACACCTTACGCCTTTTTTATATAAGTGATAAATTTCAAATGCTACTTAAGTCTAAGAACCTTCTAGAACATTCGCTTTTATTACAAATATACGTATAGAGACAATACAATGGCGAAATAATCGAAGCGAGAAAAACGTTTCCCTTTTCTTTGATGTCGACACTAGATTCGTTCGTATAGTTATGTAAACGTGTTTTGTATAAAATTTTATTGGTTTGCTTTGAGATTTTCGTTCTGATACGTTATTCGTGTAAGAGTGAGGGGTGGAATTCTATCAACAAGATTTTAAGATTCATATGACATATGTACATATGAATATTGAAGCATTTAAGCACTTCATTCGTTATGTAATCAGAAATAAACTGTTCATATCAATTACCCAAGAAAACTTTTAAAAAAATCAATAAAAACAAACGCCTGTAACAAACGCCACAGATGCTGCTAGAGATTTGGAAGGGATCGCTTCTGGTGTCCTTTACTCACTCACCAAATAGCACTCATGCTGTTATTTCACTGTGGTCTTCTGTAAGGGAGTGGTTACTGCCGCCAAACAGCTTGCCCAGATTGCGTTTTGCAGTCGTTTGACTGCGAAACGCAGTCTGCCCCGCCACTCATTGAGCTGTCTACTGTAATAAAATGAACAAGATGGAGAAAAGGAATGCACCCGCTGTTGTTTCACGATGGCATGGTAATTATTATGTGCACTGTTTCTACAATTTTTAATAGTGTAATTGAGTAGTGCCTGATCGCACTGCGTTCCGCGGTCATAAATTGGGCGACCCGTCTAGCAACAGTAACAACAACATCAACACTTCTTACAGAAGACCAGATATATTAGCAACCCAATCCCCTAAACCTTGGCCTTTATTATATAAAATAAAGGTCGTCAGCCCGCTTAAATCTCCTGTAGTCTATAGGGTTGCTCATGTTAATAGGTAATCTATCCACCAACCATCGCATGTCATCGGCCTGCCTACCTATCTATAGGTACTTAAAAAATATAATTTATAAAGATATGATAATGAAACGGTGACTAAAAGCTAGTATAATATAATTACAAGGTGTTACAGTCTATAAAATCAACTTGCTTCTCAAAATGCACGATGCTTTAATTTTGTATTGCTAATAGCATGTAATGATACACAAAATTTTATTTCTTTTTTTATTATTTATATTACATCGGATTCTGCCCGAGACTTCGCCCGAGTGCAGACTTCTTTCTTCTCACAATATTTCATCAAAATAAGTTTAGAGTAACAGAGACCGAGTTATAAAATCGATCTAAGATCTAAGGTTATCTCAGGCCACAAATATCCACCAAGACTAAAAAAAGAATTTCACCTAAAGAAATAACAATAAATCCAGCCCTTTAGACGGACAGCAGGTACTTCTACCTAACTTATATGAATATTTTTTCTCCTCCATATAAAATTGTTGCCTTGAAATTCCCGAGGATCTTATTTGAATGCCAGTCTCGTAAAGGGTTGAAGGACCCTTGGGAGGTATAGCGCAGCGGTTATACCCCACTGTGGAGTTCGGAGTTCGAAGTGTAAAATGATTTCTTATTATGCATTGAGATTGGAGAGCGAATTCTATTGAAGCGCACCCATCTTCTGTTCAAGTAAACAGATCTGTTGGTACACTAGTTGACGAACTTCAATAAAAAAAAATTAAGACGAATGATGAAAGTAAAAGGAATTAAAACGTGAAATCTATAAGAATGCAAATGCCTTTAAACACAAGTTGTATTAGTGTGCTGTTGATAGTACCTATATGATAATAGATAAGAAATAAGACGTTTTTGACGCTAGAACTTTGGAAAAATCTCCCTTCAAATATGTTTCCATCTAGCTACAATATGGGTTTCTTCAAGCGAGCAGTAAACAAATTCCTGCAAGTTCGGTAGCGCACATGTTTTAGACAACGCTAACCACCTACCATCAAGTGGACCGTCAGCCTGCCTGCCACCCTTAATAGTATTAAAATAATGATAAGGGATAGAGAAATTGGCCTTACTCAACATCAATGGCTCTTTTAATTGTGCCATTACACTTGGTCCTCTACTCTCCATATATATAGTTGAGATTTTTTTACAGTTTGTTCTTCTTATTGAATTAGTGTCTCATATTGTATTATAATTTAGGACAGATGCCTCGGAATCAGTACTATTTCCTGCAAAATTGCATGATGATCGGTTAACACTGACGGTTACTGACATTTAATAAGTTAATAAGTCGAAGTGGCAATGGGCACGATACGGAAAGCCTTGGGCCGCTGAGGCCGGAAGGTTCTCGAGTGGAGGCCACGGTCCAGCAAGCGTAGGACGTCCACCCAAAGGTGGGAAGACGGTGGATTCAGATTTCTTCTGACCGCTCCTTTTAGAAGATTGGATGGATGCCCTTGTCCAGCAGTGGACGTCCTACGGCTGAGATGACGATGATGAAACATTTTAATGTATGAAAGTTTGAGGAGAGTACATTACTGAGTTTTTCTTTTAAAAAATACATACTTACTTGATAGTTAAATAGAAATTTTGTAATCACGACGCAATATGCACGGAATTTTTAACGGAAATGAAAATTATACTGTTACGACTAACTATGGAACGTTCTGGAAAAAGCGTTCGCGCCGGCCGAAAGTCTTGAACGTCCCAACCTATCGATGGTAGCCACGCCCCTTTCCGATTAGTGTCAAAGGAAATTGGTCCTTATGTTTACAACATAGAGTTTATATTTACAGAATAGAGTTTACAGAAATAGCATTCCTGAACTTTCAATAGTTTGTTTACAATCTTGTTTGTATTTCTAGTAAATTCTAAATATGTCGAGGCGTTTGGCGCCAAGAAAAATAAGAGGCGGCGGGTCAAGTCAGTTATTGGTGGACAATAAGCGATACGAAAGCGACTCTTCGGAATTTTTGCGAAGTTATCTGCGACTCATTAAGGGAATCATTGACGACTTTTGGCAAGTTTAACGGTTTAACGGTTTAATTTAAGAAGTAATCTTGGTTTGTGAAAATAAATAGTTCGTTTCGCCCTTACACGGCAGTTTAACTCACCCCGCATGTAACAATACGAAACAAGACAAGTGATGTAAGAATCGTATACGATTTCTTTGTAAGTTCTTGTGACTTTATACATATATGGCATTAATATGTATGTAGCGATGATAACATAAAATCACATATTGTAAATGATAAAATTAATAAAAATATATTTAAACCTTTTTTTTACTTTGACTTTGATGAAATCATTATAATTATTATATTCTATAATAATATATCAGTTATTATATTTTTAATCTTAGATAGTTTTATTTACAAAATTGAAAAATTTGAAGTAGTCGGAAAATGAATTTAAATCATGAATTAATAAGTTAAAAAAAATATCACACTCAATACATAATTGAATGCTTCAGTTCCGGTATAAAATATCTCCTGTTCGTCGAACATAACTACCAAACGTTTTCTAACAATTATGTCGTCAAAATAAACGCAAGCTCGCGCGAGCAAATCCATTCGTATTATGACCCCATGATGACACCCACTTTATGAAGTGTAACCGCAATGATTCGGTGTATTCATTGCGAGGACGAATGGGCCTCATAAAGAGGAATGAGGAAAAAGTGATGCCCACAATCACACCGTCTTTCCACGAGCGAGCAAACGATATTTCATTGTAACCGTTGTATATATCATGTCTCTGCTGTATTTAGAATAGCTCGCACAGTTAACGCGAGCAGTAGGCACGTTCAGATTTTCCCATACAACTTAAGATGAAAGTTTTAAATGTACATTAAGACATTCATAATGGTTTTGGGTGCTAACTGTTTTGTGATCTTCTTTACCACTTTATTGGTAACTTTTACCACTATACGTACCTGTTCAGCGTTTGTTTTTCAACCGAGAGTAAAAATTGAATCACTATCAAGAGCAAAAATTGCCCCCTCGGACTTTTTCTTTTTTCCAAAATGCAAAATGGTGATGAGGGGACACCAGTGTGAGGATGTGAAGTAAGAAAAGACGAGGAAACTGAAAAGCCCAATTGCCGAGGACTGAACAGTGAAAAGAAGATGGGGCAGATGTCTAGGGACGAACAGAGAGTATTTTGAAGGATACAAAATAAATGTGTATAAAATTTTGAAAAATAAAGTTCTTATAATTTTTTAGACACCCACGTACACAAAATACAAAAAGAAAATAATAATAATATAACATTATACATACAACAAGTACAATACATATATATTATAATATATATGTACATACATACATAAAAACACACAATATTATGTGTGATTGCATGTGTATGAGAGTGAATGAGTTCGTAATTATAATGCGCGCGCGTGTGTGTTGTGAAGATGTTTTAAAATCTGTTTGTTGTTGCACGTAACAATATTTTAAATTATACTATATAATTTTATCTAATTCGTTCTATAATTTATGATCGAATGAGTGAAAAACATTAATTCATCCTAACATAATACTTTCGCATCTTTTAGTTAGGATTAGGATTATTAGATTGAAAATAGACAAATACAAACTTTACGTTCAGGTTAACCCGAGGTTCTTTGTAGTTTCAAATCCACTTGAGTCTGGAATTAAAGGTACTGTACACAATCTACAGGAGTTTTTATTAATGTACCTCGAAGTAAAGCTAACAATTGCATATAGGAAAATACCTAGTGATATAGCCTAAGCATAGGCTTTGTCTATAACTCTCTGAGTGAATTGCAAACTCAGCACTGTATGTCAGAAAAGGTAAAATTGAACTTTATTCATCCTTTTTTTGTGCTGTGGTATTTCGGTGAAGAAGTAAGTACATTTAAAAAAATATGTTATTTCAGCATACTCTTGATGTTAGCAATTTTTTCATATTCATGTAGACAGCCACTGCTATTGTGTTGCAATGTGAATGTACGTTGTAATACACGACTGTTTTACCTAGAATTGATGGTTTACAAGCACGAAATTGGACGTTCAGGAGAATCGATCTTCTCTTTCTGGACGGTGAAGGATTGTACATCTCTTATCTCACTCTGTGTACTAAGCTTCTATGTTTATTTTTTTTATGTTAAGATCGGCAGACACGCTGACGGTCTACTTGATGGTAGGTGGCTACCGTCGCCTATAACACAAGCAACGCCAAAGCTGCTGCAAATGCGCGGCCGACAACAGTAGGATTAAGGATTGGGAGGAGATAGGGAAATGGGCTCGTATCACTTTTATATTTAGCTTTGCATATTTTTTTATTTTACAATCCACCAGGTACTTTTATAAAGTGTTTAGACACTTTATACACTTTTATGAATTGAAATTGTAAAATAAAAGTCCTATAACAATCACTTAGTCCTATAGTCATTATTTCCTATAACAAACCTTGTGGCATGATGTGAAATGTTGCATTATGAAATCTAATTGATTTTGTCCGCGAGTTCGTCAATCATTTTTTTTTATATTATTAAGGGTGGCAGAGAGGCTGACGGCCCACTTGATGGTAGGTGGTTATCTTCGCCTGATGACACAAGCAACACTAGAGGGTGTATGCTGCGGACCCTGCAGGAATTTGTTTACTGTTCGCTTGAGGATGCCCATATTGTAGCTAGATGGAAACACCTTATTAAAAGGGAGATTGTTCCAAAGTTCGCACGTCCTTGGGATAAAGATACTACTCATCCGAACTGTGCCCAACGGCATCTTATCCAAGTAATGCGGATGAACTTCGCAACTATGGCCAGTGCGGTGGTAAAAGTTTGAGGTAGGCATTAATTGGAACAACTCATTCGAGCACTCATCATTGTACACTCGTAGAACACATAAAGAGAGGCTGCATCTCTTCTTCAATTAGTGGTTCTAATCATTGCTGTATGAGCATTGGATCGTTGAAAATTCGACGCTGCAATGTGTGGCATAGATTTAGCTGGTACTTAGGTGCGCCAGCCCAGAGGTGAGAGCATTACTCCATGTGGGATCTAATTAGTGCCTTATAAAGAATAAGGCGCTGCTCCGATAAGAAATTTTACTTTGCCCTGTTCAACACGCCATTTTTTTAAGCTAGAATAGCCTTTTCTTCCAAATGACACCTAAAATCGACCTTGCTCGAAATGTCCACACCCAGGATACCAATGATCTTTGATATTTCGAGGGGAGTGCCCTGAAATTTAGGTTTTGCTACAAATAGGGCCTTTATTATCATTATAAATCCCTCGAGAACAGTAATTTTTTTCTGAATTAAAGGTACCATAAATATGTCCTTTTCTATATGTCTAACAACGTGTATGCAAACTTTCATGACGATCAGTTGAGCAGTTATGGCGTGAAAGCTCAACACACAAACTCACATTCGCATTTAATTAAGTCTAAACTACCAATTCATTTAGAAAAAAATAACTACAATTTCATTAGTAGTTTCCGGGCACCATTCCGCAGTCATAACTAGGCAGCCCATCTGGAGCTTTTGAGCTTTCGTATTTGGGGGAGTGAGTCAGGAATAGCAGAACTCATATCCTTATTATATTTTGTCCCACTTCTCTTGTTTTAATATGCGAAGATTTACACCTACCATCGAGTAAAACATCAGCCTTCCTGCCGCCTTTTTTATACAAGTCAATCTCATTCAGCTAATTCAGCTACAAAGTAAAATTTACAAAAGGATTACAATTATTATAATCTTCTCTATATATAAAAACGAATCCCTATTTCCCCTGGTCACGGCATCACGCGTAAACGGGTAGACCGATTTTAATTCGGTTTTCACTAATTTAAAGAGAGATAAACGAGGAATGTTTATGTATAATAAAAATTGCACCTCGGGCGAAGGCAGGGGCGGGTCGCTAGTTAATTATATTTATAGAATTTTGGAATTATTATTTTGAATCGTAACTAATATTAGAAAGCCGAAAGTAAGTTTCTTTGTAACGTTTTTACGCCTTCTCAACAGAAAATCATGAAATTTTGCATACACGTTGTCAGGGATACCGGAAAGATATTGGGTACATTTCATTTTAAAAAAAAGTACTGCTACCCGAGGGTTGTATTTTTATTTAAAATACTCAGCCCGCAACATCGTACGTATGATATTTGATATAACGCGTAACTTTTTTGTTTGTAAACCGATTCAAATAAAACAAACTAAATATTACGGGAAGCTTGCTATAACACATAAATGAGAATCGCATTTAAATCGATTAACCGGTTTTTGCGATTAGCGTGCACAAACGCAAAAACAAACAAACAGACAAAAATTCTAAAAACATTTTTTTTGACCTCGGTAATATAAGTACAACGTATTCTATATATATTTTTTTATATTTAATGTACAGACACAGCTTGTTTACGATTTTATTATATGTAAAGAATAGAAAAAAAATGTCGTTGATGAAGTTGCGAGCAAAAGATATTTCATTATAATTCAGTTTTTTATTTAAATATCTTTACGTACAATAAAATAAAAGCAAAGTTTCACCAAACAGAACACATACAATCAAACGTTCGGTGTAGTATTAGCAAAACATTGAATTATCTAAAATTAGTTTAATTCGTAATTAGGTCTTAGCACTTCGTTTATCTTCGACTTATCCAATCCGTCTCTGTATGAATAATAAAATTGCTGCGATAATGAGATTGCCTGAAAAAGTTTCACCTTGAGAAATAATTAATAGAAATTTCACGCCCAACGTTCAGTTCAGCGCAGTGGAGCTAACAAAGATTAATGACTTACCAATCCACCGTTAGCATACTGACAGCACGCAGCGGAACATTCAAGCGCTAGCAGCGCTAATTTATCGAAAAATAAACTCGAACACTCTTTCATGCTTTTTACTGAAGAATTTTTAGTACAATTTCGTACTGGCATAAAAGGTTTATTTGAGTCTTTGCTCATATTACCTATTCCAATCCCTTTTGGGTATTAAAAAGAATTTCTTGAGATTGATTCTTAGGGTTGATTGAAATAAATAAAGAAGTAAGCGAGGTAATGACGGCTAATTAATTAAATTAATTTAGAACATCGGTGGAACAGTGGGAAAGACGCGTCCTTCAAACAATTGAAGGAAATATCGCGAGGAAACCTGCATACGCCAAAGAAGAAATTCTAAGGCGTATGTGAAGTCCACCAACCCTCACTGGGCCACTTGCAGTGGTTACGTATAATAATAGGCTATTGATGATCATAATATTTAAAACTAGCGACCCGCCCCCGGCTTTGCCCGGGATGCAATTTTTGTATATAAGAACATTCCCCGTTTATCCCTCTTTCCATTAGTGAAAACCGAATTAAAATCGGTCTACCGGTTCACGCGTGATGCCGTGACCAGGAGAAATGGGGATTCATTTTTATATATAAGAAGATATGTAAAATATTTTTCTGTACAAAATAATATTTTTGTAAATATATGTACTAGCCAAAAAAATTATTGCCTTTCCACAAAAAAAAAAAAAAAAAACCATAACCTGATAACCTGTCATGGTTGTCGGTGAAACGGTGGTTAGCGACTGATCGTTGGCTGAATTAAAAGACAATTGCTAGTCCACAAGACTTCAAAGATTGCTAGTCTTTTAAAGGAATACTTTTATTAATAGTTGCCATTATTAAAATTTTAAAATAACCTGTTGTAGAAGTAACCCATATAATTTTGTTATACTGTCACTAATTAGTACGCACCGAGTTACTAGATGCTAATTAGAGAAAGAACGAGATTGCTTTGCAAAGAAGTAGCGAGATACTTTTGAAAGTAGATCGTAATTAAAAGATAGGTTGACTTTGTACGTTGAGTGTTGTTTATTATAGTAAAAGTAACAATCAACGAGAAAGCAGTTTTCTTCAAATTCTATAATAGAATAGACGGTAACCCTTTGTTCATACGTACAAAGGCGTATAATACGTGGTATCATTTTCGTTACGAGAGAATCAGGGCGTGTGATTCTATCAAAGGAGAAAAACAGACTTCATCTTTTCATTTCAGGAGAGGCTAGATATATTTAGTTTCGCTGTCATTAATCAGCACTGCGAAATAACTACAAGAGTGCTGTTTTAGAGATACCAGAAGAAAACCATGTATTCTTATCCGTTATTCCATTTGATCTTAAATCGTTTTTGGTCTATGTAAAAGGAGTCCGCGAAGATTTTATTTTCTATTTATGTGGATTGGGCCGACGGAAACGTCAAATCGCCGCCGTTTGAGCTATTTGAGACAATATTAGGACTAAAGACCTTTTGAATCGTCTGGGAGGCGAGTAATACCTGTTCTCTTGCAGCTATCTCAGATACCAATGAGATCTTCAGATACCAATGAGACGGTACGCCAAAACATTTTGGTGACTCTTTTGTTTACTAGAGCAAAGCTCTAATAGCAAAGTTGCTCTGGTAGCAAGTTGTTTATTTTGGGCTATACGCGAATCGTAGAAATTTGTATTTATTCCGATAGGAGTAGACGCAAACAGAGCAGAAGTTTATAGCAAAAGATTTTTGTGTAAGGCGGAGGGGCTACCGCCACAAGACGAGGTGCCGAGTCCTGCCACTTAATGCCTTGTCTTCAAAGTGTTTGTAACCTCGTGTGTTAGATAGTGGTTACTGCAGCCAAAGTTTTAATTTATTTCCAAAATACATCGTTTATAAGTAGATATTAAACGAATAATAAATTATTGAAACAATGTTAAGTAACTCGTGAAATTCTCTCATACAATTCAATAATTTTCTGAACAGTTAAAAATAAAATACACAGTAGAACGAATCCAAATTCATTTTGCTGTCGTCATCGTAATTTACCATTTGGAACCGGTTGAAGCTCGGCACTAACCAGCGAAATTTACTTTACGGAAGGCCTCGTAGTGGAGGAAGGAGACGTGACAGGAATAAGCTGGAATGAAATAAGGGCCAGTCACTGATTCCGAAGGCTTACGGTAAATTTTCACCTTTGCTTATGGCGTGAAGCATAGTTCAATGAATTGCAGAAGGGATGGTCCACTGATATTAGTAAAATTTTGTTAGTCTTTCCCGTGTACCTATATTAGGTCGAGGAAAAAGTCTTTTCGCATTTTAGTATATATAAACTTGTAATAAAATCTCTCTGGCTGTACTATAATAGTATCCGCCTCATTTTGATGAAATTAAAAAGGTTACATGTCAGAAAAAGAAACAAATTAGTAAAATTTTGGTTCCAGCTATTTTTCAATTGTTTTTCTTTCTGTCAAAATGAGTGGAATCTAATGAAGAAATTCTATACATTTTAAAATTTGATTACAAAAAATGAAGAAATGGAACGCAAGCCGCGAAAAAAAATAGTGACATTTAATGACAGTGACGTCCAACTTTTTGAACCGTTATATCTCAGAAAAAAGTATTTAAACATTTTTTATTATCTGATCTAAAATTTTTGTCTGAACTAATTTTATGACAAAACTTACCGTTTTGCTGAAAATCGCAAAAAAAAAAAAAAAAACGTTTTTGTAACCTTTGACCCCGAGTAATTTTTTTCCAGGTATCAGATCGATGAAGATTTTTTAGATTTCATTTATGATGGTGTTTTGAACAATTCTACCAACTTTGAGCTGGGTGCGAATTTATGTACCCTCGGATGCCTAAATTTGGTACAGAGATAGTTTTCTATCTATCTCTGGGCAAGATCAGAATCAATTTAATAACTATTCAACTTTCTATATTAATATAATAATATTCATAAATATTTTAAATATTCTTTTAAAAACAGATCACACTATTATTATAAATAATAGTATCTTAGTAACCCAGAGTATCAAAGTAAAATTCCAAGAACTAATTACTCGTATTGGAGTTGACTGAATAATAAATTAACCGAAAACAGTTGATTTTATCAACAGTTATTTCATATTCATACTGATTTGACTGACATACATTCAAACAAACAAGTCACATTTTTTCCCAACATGCTTTTTTTACTAAAAATGGTTTCTTAAAAAGAGATGCGTATCAAGATAGCATTCTGGAAGAGCATATGCCATTTTATAACAACATTTTTAGATGGCCAACTGCAAATGTTGAAGATGATATGACTATGTACCCATAAAGATATTAAAACATGACAAATTAATACATGTAAAATGATAATAAGATTATTTTTAAGTGTAATTCTCAATTATAAGCAATAAAAAATATGATTGTTTTCGTTAAATTTTCGTTAAATTATATACCACTAACCCTATTTCTCGTTAAAACAACATAAGTCAAGAACTGTTTTTCAGGTTTTTTTCATTATTTCTATTAATAAACTGTAAAGATTATTCGCTATTTTAATTTTTTACCACTCAAATACTAAATTGAACATAAAAAAGTCCTTCAAAACTCATTTGTTTGTGTATGAAACAGTTTTTATTGATTTCTGAAAAATTCTAACTAAGTGACTTAAAGGTTTTTGAAATGACCGATTCAATCTATATATGTATATAAAAATATATCCCTATTTCTCTTGGTCACGGCATCACGGGTGAACGGGTAGACCGATTTTAATTCGGTTTTGACTAATGGAAAGAGGGATAAACGGGGAATGTTCATATATATAAAAATTGCACCACGGGCGAAGCCGGGGGCGGGCCGCTAGTTAAAATATAAATTGAATGAAACACACACGAGCTGTGTAAGATAATAAGTATCTTTGGACTACAACAGGAACAGGAATTCATCCGGTATCAATGCCGCAAAAATAAAAAAAACATAATTAAGAAAGTTAAAACGAAATGTTTCGGTTTCATTTGAAAGTTTAATCCAGCCTGTGAATCCAGCAAAATTTCGATAAAATTTACATAACAAATTATTTATTAAATATTTAATTAAATAAAGGAACAATGTTTACCTCGTTATAATTCAATTAGCGACACGCGACGTCCTGTTGCCTGGTATAGAAGCAGTATGCGAACAGATGGACAGCGATTTTCTATAAACTATATACTTTATTAATGACTAGGGACACAAATCTTTCTTGTTTATTAGTGAAAACCGTATTAAAATCCGTTGAGTGTTTTAGAAAAAGTTAGGGGATAGTCAGGCTGCACTTCAGGCACTGGACTCCAGACTCTACAGTCTCAAAGCTGGTGCGAAACTGTGTAGACTACTTAAATACCTTAGGGCGCAAGAACAAAGTGGTCCTAAGATGGGTACCTGGCCATATGGGGATCGAAGGCAATGAACTTGCCGACGAACTGGCTCGTGTAGGCGCAAAAGGTAGGCTAATAGGTCCTGAACCTATGTGCGGACTACTAAATAGCCTAGCTCGCTGGACCAGTGCTTTATTAAATCTTACAAACGCTGGACTGACTTGCCAGGTTTGAACCGTTCCAAAGCGCTCATTAAAGCCTACAGTCGAACTGTAACAAATCAGGCTATGTCGCTTAGCAGGAGGCAATTTGTGTATGCTATCTAGGGCGCTAACGGGGCACTGCCGCCTCAATAGGCACCTAAAAGTAATGGGACTCACTAGTACGGGAGAGTGTCGCTTCTGCCATGAGGCAGAAGAAACACCAATGCATATCCTGTGCGAATGTGGGCCCCCTTGATGCACAAGCGCAGTCACATCCTAGGAAGCCACACAATGACTTGTGAAGATGTGAAGAATTAAGGACAGCACCTTAACCACACTTCCAAGGGGATCATCAAAAGGGATAGTCGACCAAAGGACAGGTCTCCACAGTGATCCACGGAGACTATGGACTATGTTTTTACGGACAACACATTCTTACTTCTTATTTTCTCTTAACGAACGAATGTAAAGCGCTTGAATGTCTTGAAACCTACTCTGAACTTGCGTTATTATATCTTCGTCTATGAGCGGTTTGTCTTTACATACACTTAGTGGGCTTGCTTTTAATATTTACTTTATTGGTTAATTTTAAGGAATTATCTTACTATATTATGATGATATATATACTACGTGATAATACTGTGGTATTACAGTAGGTATATTATTATGTGGAAGCAATTGGGTAAACCCAAATATAATTACTGCTAATAAATCAATTACGCATGCATGTATTGTGGCCGTAAAGCCTTCGGTTAGTTAATTATTGAATATAGTTCAATATTAGGTGCACTCGCAGATAGAATATGTATGATAATCTTACCAAATCCATAACAGGAGAAATGTTACACGAGTTTTAAAAAATATGAATTATTTCAGACTTTCGATTTTTTAAATATGTATTTGGTCCCGCTCGAGCATGATTATATCGAATATCTTTGAAATATGGACTGTATTTTTCTTAGTGGTACATGTAATGAAAGAGCGAGGAAATGGAGGAAAATCTGCCACCTACCTCGTGAATCACCCGGTTCTTGATCTTCCAGCGTCGACAATTACAACGGGCCCATCACAACAGAGTCTAGAAGCTCCAATGATTACACTCGCGGAGCGGGATGCGGGACCAATTAGATAAATTAGAAACACAATACAATAGATAATATTAGCGGATAAATAAATTCAAATCGAGATCGGCGGGGTGAGTCCGTACGCGTGTTATCTTTACGATGTTTTGGTTTGATTGACTGCGGTTTTTTAATGGCCGCTGCGCTTGCGGTGGCGACAGATATATGGATAGGTAGGTAGGTCGGAGTGAGACAGCACATAACACAGCGAACTACTATCAAGTAATTTGAATTGACAATGTACGCGCGGTATTTAGTATAGAGCGTAACTTTTTTGTTTGTAAACCGGTTGAAATGAAACAAACACTAAATGTTACGGGAAGTTTGCTACAATATATTAGTGAAAATGGCATTCAAATCGGCTAAGCCGTTTTTGAGATTAGCGTGCACAAACACACAGACAAACAAGCAAAAATCCTAAAAACTATTTTTTTACCTCGGGTAATATTACTTATATTACTATATATATACTTGTGGCATCTCTCGAGCGGATCGTGGGCGTGATACGGGGTAGTATATCGTCAGGATTGGGCGTACCCATTTTTAAGTAAAGACAACGAAACGTTAGATCAAAATTTATGACAGACATAAAGTAAGCGAACAATTAGGAATACAAAGTTAAAAGAAACTCGAGCAGAGTAACAGCCTAAACGGGCAGAATATCGATAGGCACAGTAACCACCATGGGTTATATCAGTCAACAAAGGTGGTAAGTAAACCGACTGGTTTGTCGGGAGCTAGTGCTCACTGAGTCAAAGCCGAAACTAGACTAACTATACTTTTTTTTTTTTTTTTTTTTTTGTTTACGAGGGGAGAAATCTTCAAAAGATACCTTATGAACCCATGCCGCATGCAATGCAAGTGTCCATAGAGGTTATGTGGGACTTTTACCGCACTAAAACTACCCTCGAGATGGGTGTGGTTCAGTCCATAGGGGACTTTGGAACCGTCACCGGGCGTCATGGAACCGTCACCGGGCGTCACTAACTATACGGAGGCAACGCTCCGCCTTTTATAACATCTCAGTGCTACACGAGCGCCAACAACCCAATCCGTTGGCGCGCAACGTGTTTACAAACCAAAGGTGGGTAGTTTGATATTTACAGCTTACCCACTACATTATTTTTAGTATACGTAAACAACATAGTTTAAGACATGTAGTCATAAACTTCGATTAAAGAAAAGAAGGAGGTACCTCCTTAAGGAGGTAATTATTAGAATTAGTGATCAAATAATCCAACATGAATTACTAAGAACCAATTGCTAGTTAATATCTAGTTAATTTAAACAACTTATTAGATTATGTTTTGAATTTAACAAAGGAATATGCAAATCGAACTTTGGTCAATCATTAATAAAAATTATAGTAAAAATAAGGAATCAATGTTGGTATATGATGTGATCCTCGTTAGCAGATTCCGACATAAGGTGAGGTGGGGTAAGAGGGACAGAGGGGGAAGAGAAACAGTTGCCTGTTAATAGAAACTTATAAAGCGTAGCTCTATGCCTCTCTAACAATAATAAAAGTAATTAGGACTTAGTTCCAACGATTTTACATAGAGGGCGTTACGAATCCACGTGTCAGAGTAAGAGCGAAAATAAAAATCAGTTGTCAAACTGAGAAGCACGCGACTTGGCGGTAGTTATTTTGAGTGTTGTTTTAAACGATAAAACGGAGACTTAGAAGGTGGGTTTTGGTGGTAAGTACCAATTTAATGTTGAAGTTTGGTTTTGTGAATTGATTTTGTTTGGTATTACTCATTTACAGTTATATTTCATATCGTCAAAAACATAACTTAAAAAAGTACAAAGCAGGGAAAGAGAAACTATATTAATCGGAAAAGAGGAACGTATGTTCCTCTTTCCCGAATGCAGGGGTGATCAACCTTTTAAAGCTTTGAAATATTTATTTAATATTTTAATTTTAATATTTTTAGAAGTTCCTTTTTGTTTTGTGTTTCTAAATATTTAAGTAAAACATTTTTAAATGATTATGTAAGTTTTTAAAGTTTTTGTTGTTTCGAAGAATATTATTTAGTTTGTAGAACTTTAGTAGTTCATATTTGTTTTTTTTTGTGCTCCTAAATATTTGAATAAGTGAAGCATTTGTAATGCTATTTTACGAATTAAGTAAATATGCAGTTTTCAAAGTTTGGGAGATTTTATGTTTTAAACTAAGAAATTTATTGTTTTTCGTACTATTTCTGCAAAAACAAGTTTTAGTTCCTAAATATTTAAGTAAAACATTTTTAAATAATTATGTAGATAAGCTTTAAAAGTATTTCTGTTTCGAAGAATATTTAGTTTGAAGAATTTTAGTAGTTCATTTTTGTTTTTTTTTGTGCTCCTAAATAGTAAACCTAGTAAGTCCTAGTAAAACATTTGTAATGCTATTTTACGAATTAAGCAAATATGCTGTTTACAATGTTTGGGAGATTTTATTTTTAAACTAAGAAATTTATTGTTTTTCGTACTATTTTTGTACTCATTAATAATCCTTACGTAGAGTTGAACACCTCTGCCCATGCTCTGTATGTTCCACTTACCCCGCTTTTGATATGTCTTGAATTGTGGCAAAAATAAACTTTATTTCTCCTAACACAGAGTTTGAATTCAATTGACACCTAATTCACAATGAAAATTTATATAAAATATAAAAATAACGTGCATCTAAAAATGAAAAATTTATGTTGTTCCTCTTACCCCAAATCTCGGTAAAGAGAAACATTTCGAATGATCAAATCAATTGTCAATTATTGGCGTAATTACTATAGGACTTGATTGTGTGTTAAAGTAAAAGAAAGCTTATTTTAGGAATGATGTTTTATTTGTAATCATATCAATACAAAGTGATGCATTAACTAGTTGGCACTCATAAAGTTCAAAGTCAGTAAAATATGTTCCTCTTACCCCACCTCACCTTACTTATATTACATGTACATTTTTTTTAATATTACAGACACGGCTCGCTTGCGATTTTATTATATGTATTGACTAGGTGAGCCCGCAACTTCATACGCGTTTATTATGTACGCGTGGAATTTAGTATAGCGCGTAACTTTTTTGTTTGTAAACCGATTGAAATGAAACAAACACTAAATGTTAGGGGAAGTTTGCTACAATACATAAGTGAAAATTGCATTGAAATCGGCTAAGCCCTTTCTGAGATTAATGTGCACAAACACACAGAAAAGCAAACAAAAAATCTAAAACTATTTTTTTTTGATCTCGGTAACATTAGTAGTTCAAGGTGTACAATTTTTTTTTAAAATATTTGATATACAGACCCGCCCGTTTACGATTTTATTATATGTAGATAAATTATCACCTATTGAATAAATATTCTTTTCACCTCTCCAGCACGAAAAGGGTGCTTTTGGTGCCTAAAAACTCGCAGGAAAATCGATTTTTGCTGCGAGCGTGAGGAAAAGTGATTCAAATTTCGAACACGCGATTTAACTCCCTGGAATAACATTATTAGGATTTTATTAGTGTGTCCAGCCATAGCCGACTAGATTCGGCCGACCATAGCCAACTAGAGTTGGCCCAGCTGTGAAGATAGTTTTACAGCTGTGAAGATACCATTGGTGATGGCCTAACTCGCTGTTGAGGTGAAAAGTTATATGTTTAACACGAGAGCAAATTTTTTTTTGTCTCGTGCCTTTAAATCACTCACTTCGCTCAGTAGTCTATATTAGAATTCTATAGACTACTTCGCTAGTTCGTGATTTAAAGACGGCACTCGCAGGAAAATACAATTTTGCTCTCTAGTTGAACAAAACTATTAGTTATTGTTAAAATTATTTAGCATTAGAGAGTGTACTTTTATGCTTGCACTTAGCACTTGCGGGACCGTTAGCTCAATTGCTGCACTTTATCAGAGGGGTCTATTCCCAAAATGTCCCACAAGAAATGTCCAATTTGGGACATTTTGGGAATTACAAAAATAAATATTTTTACTGTTCCCAAAATGTCCACTTATAATTATAATTGTGGACATTTTGCAACTTTCAATAAATATTTAGTTTACTATTCCCAAAATGTCCCATGCATAATTTTTATCGTGGGTTCGTACCTCGCTTAGCCGAATTTACTCTATGTATATATTTACAATAATATATGCAAATACATCTATAGCGCCCATGGTACGAGCTCTGTTTAGTCTGGGGCTAGGTGGCGTTGTGTGACATATACCAAAAAAAAAGCTCGAAGGCTTAGTACTCAGGATACGCCAATTGCATTTAATTTTTTGTAACGGGCCCTTTATAGAATCACCAAAAAACCAAGCCGCTCTGATGCGAATTCTCCCAAGTAAGACGGGAAATTGTCTCAGAACGCATGTCAATCTAGACGGATTTATTTGTCAGTGTCGAGACAATTTGCCTTTTATTTGTTATAACAATTTTTTTCCTTCTCACATTTGACGGAATAAGGCGTGCGTTCATTTAGCGTGACAAATAATGTTTTCAAATGAATTTTCGTGTCATTCGTTTCGTTAAATTGGAAGGGAGTTGAATTGAAGTAGTGTCAGTTTTTATTTAGGAATACCTTAGAATTTAATTATGTTATTCTTGATTATTAAGTGGCTTTAATGCTAGAATTGCATTTGATTAAAATCATATTTAAACAATCACAAATAATCATAATAATTTCATATCACAGTAATTCATAGCTGTTGCACAATTAATTTACATCCAATTTCCAATCTATTGGAGATTCAATTAATGTACATATATGATAGTCGGGAAATTCAAGACGTAGCAATTTGCACAGAGTATATTCCTGTAATATATTGTTAAAATGGAAAAACAGTGGAAGAGGGAATAAAATACTTATTTTAGTAACAAAAAAAAGCTAGACATTTAAAATAAGATATTAAATGGGCGAATGACAAACGAATATAAAAGAGTTTAAAAGTAAAAAGAACACCGAAAAGGCTTTTTACCAAGACTTAACTACAAATAAAAAGGACATGTACTTCCATTAGCCGTTAATTGTTATTATATATAAAATATATTTTGCACTCAGCAACATATTCAATCATCTCCCAAATGTAATCAAAGAGTTTACTCTCAGAAGCTCTGTATAAACTAATACTCAATTATAATTTTTATTCTATGAGTGAATTTTGGGCGGTAAAATTCAATTAATTGTATTACCTTTTTTGTCTATGTATATATGAATTCAAAGCGCTTTTTTATATTTCCCGACTAATTTTTACAGTATTATATAGTTATATGGTTCTAAGGTTGAATTATGTTTTTAAGTGTACATATTTAGTAAATTGATATTATTTTTATTAATGTTAAATATTGTTAATTATTCACAATGTAAAGTACATTAATTTGAGTTAACCTAATTAAATAAAAATTATGTGAATATAGTAGGTATTAAGTGGGCGCAGAATTTATGTTTGCATGCCGAATACTTTTGGTTGATCATTTTGGAACTATGTATATAAAAACGTCACCTGGTAATTACCATACCCATGATCAAAGCAAATAAAGATTATTATTATTATTATTATATTTTTCTGAGTGTGCTCTATACAACGAAACGCTCTATGTTGCAAAGCCGATGACGGTAACAACGCGACTTTGAAAATAATAATAAATCGAACCTTTTCCGTAAATTTATCTAAAGTCCATTCAACATAATATGCGTGAACTTTTAGTAAACAAAAACCGTTTAAAGCGGTAGAACGTGCAATTTTATATCTATCCTTTTCTATCAAGTGTAGTTACAATAACGGCAAGCGCTCTTCGTTCTTTTTCATTTTTTCGATGCATTCGATCTTGGGGGACACCACCATTTTTTCGATTATTACGTTCGTTTGGAGTTCAAGTTATTTGTTATTATTTGTTATGTTTTAAGCTTATTGTTGATTGTTTAGGTTAATTTGTTTGCTAAAATTTTGTTTAGGTTTTTATATTGTTATTAATTGTTATTGTTATTAAGTATTTATTGTTTATCATGGAGCCAAGCACTTCCAAAGACTTCAGTTCTCCAAAAAAGAAAAGACCGAAGGTACGTTTAATATTATTGTTTTCACTAGCACTGTATTATTAATAATATCATTAATTTGTTATATTTACCGGACTATTGTAAAATTTTTAATAAATTTTAATAAACATACGACTTTCAAAAATGTTTAGTAACACTGAATGAACTGCGTGACCTGCGTTCGGTTTGTTTACATTTAGTTTATCCTTATATTGAATCAACTATATACGAGTATATCCGTCAGTAAAAACTGATTCCTATTTCCGTATAAGTAGCTTTATTTAGGTACCTAGCACATCATTGATTAATCAAATGTGGAAAATACAATTTATTCCAAAACATTGTTCGGATTAGATTGCGGAAAATTCTGGAGTAAACAAAACAGTTAAAAATAAAAAATCAGATTGATCCCTGTACAGAGTTTAAAATCCTATAAGCTAGATGCCAGATTGTGACAATCTTTAGATTGAAATGCGATTTTTTAGTAGGTATGGATTTAGAAATCGCTGGTCGAGCCGATTTTACGCTTTTTTTGTATTACATCTGAAGGTCTATGGAATGTTTCCGAGGAGAGGAAACACGTTTAAAGGACAAAAGGAGACAGGGATAAAGTACTGAAATCCTGTGGACAGTTTATTCAGATAATAAAGTGGTTACTGCCACCATACGGGCTCTCTAGTTTACTCTATTTATTACTTTGTTTTATATTTTATCTATTTTAGTCTAGAGTTTAAATAGTTTAGAAATACAAAGGCAATACAAAATAACTTCAGTGTGTAAAAACTCAATTTTTTTTTTCTTTTAAACCATGTATATTAAAATAGCTGAGCCCGTAACTTTCAACTTTTCAAATTTGGCTCTGGTCTGGATTTGGAAAGTAGTGGCAGGGCACACTGCGTTTCGCAGTCATTTGGGGAGCCCGTCTGGCGGCAGTAACCACCCCCTTACAGAAGACCACCGTGATATAACAGCACGTGCGCTGTCGTGTTTCGGTGAGTGAGTAAGGGATGCCAGAGCCCATTTCCCTATCCACTTCTAATCCCTTATCCTTAATCCTACTGCAGTCGGCAGCGCACTTGCAGCAGTTTAGGCGTTGCTTGTGTTATAGGCGACGGTAGCCACTTACCATCAAGTGGATCATCAGCCTGTCTGCCGACCCTAACATTAAAAAAAATCCATCAGTGAAAACTGCATTCAAATCGGTTAAGCCGTTTCAGAGATTAGCGTTACTTAAAAAGTTTACTCGCTATGCTGAATACCACGCGTACGAAGTTGAGGGCTCAGCTAGTAATACAATAATATAAGCTTCTATTATTATACATATTATAAAATAAAGACGCCTGTTGTCTGTCCGTTTCCCCGCTAACTGCTAATAAACCACCCAATTAAAATTTATTTCGCTAATTGAAACAGCGATAAACGAAGAAGCTTTGTATATAAATGAAAGTTTGTTTTGAACTTGTAGAAAAAAAATGTATCCGGAGTCGGGTCGCAAGTTTGTATATAAGAATGTGTCTACATCTATTTCCACAAAGATGATCTGCTCTGAAAATATCTATTAAGCAAACAACTAACGTAATTCTGGGTGCTATACATCTGTAGTTCCTGCAATCAATTTACCGAATCGAAGTGTGTTCGGCGGCTAACCGAATTAATTATGGATATACTGTCAGATGGTATACTATTTGTTCCGAAAGAATTATATATTACTCCTCGGCATTATATATTATGTTGATAATTATTCACCTTTGGATATATTTCTCACTAGCTGAGCCCGCAACTTCGTACGCGTGGTATACCGCGTGACGTCTGGTGACACTCAATAAAAAGGAGGGTAGTGTGCTTTTCGAAACTTCAAGTGCGAGTTGAACTCGCGTGAAGAGATTTCCGTACGATGTTACCTATCCGCACAATATTGAGTGATTTACCATGTTATTTTAATATCATGGACTTCTTATAGTTTTCCTATAATCTATAAGTAGATAACTAATTTCGTTTCTTTTTTTCAAAATTTTAGGTTCAGTAGTTACGGCGATAAGGGGGGGGGGGGGGGATTGGTCAATTTTTCGTCTATTTTCTTGAATAACTTGGAAACTATTTATTTTAAAATTACAAAGAAATACATTTAAGATCTTCACAACAAGACCTTCAATTTTATTTTATTTTCCTCCTTCCCCCTCAAAATGACCTCCCATATAAAGATTTCATCTATTCACGTCACACCTCTGCGTTTGGGTCACAGAAGTTGATATGTGTACCAAATTTCAACTTAATCGGTTTAGTAGATTCCGAGATAATTGACTGTGACGGACGGACAGACGGACACACAAGTGATCCTATAAGGGTTCCGTTTTTTTATTCGGACGTACGGAACCCAAAAAAGGTCGTTGGGTGAACTAAAGCTTTTTTAATATTTTATGTTGTATTATCTCATATACTCCCGTGATTATTCTATCAATGTTATTTTTGTGATTATGTGATGTTATCTAATATGTCTAATATCTGTTATCTAATATCTAATAATAGAAGTGTATGATAAGAAAAAGGCGAGGGAAGACGGAGCCAGCTGAGAAACGCGCGTGTAAGCCAAAACTACATGGCCAAAAGTCACCACGCACAACTTTTTTGTTTGTAAACTGATCGGAATGAAACAAACACTAAATGTTACGGAAAACTTGCTACAATACATTAGTGAAAACCACATTCAAATCGGTTAAGCCTTTTCTGAGATTAGCGTGCACAAACGCAAAGACATAGAGACAAAAATTCTAAAAACTATTTTTTTACCTCGGTAACATAAGCACAACATAATATATATACAGTCCTTGTTCGGACTGGGTAAACGTGGTCCACCTTCGGCCACATCTACACCTCACATCAGATGAGATAGTGGTCAAGCGCTACCCTGATTTAGTAGTACTGTTCCCTCAGTAATAACAAAAAGGTTTACAGTTAATATTATCAGTTAAAATAACGTTCATTTCAATATCCATATTATTAATGTGAGAAATAAATAAGTAAATAGGATTATCAGTTTATTTAATAATCTTCTTACAAAGTATTTATGTTGTAATTTTTTTAAAGGAAAAATAAATTTAAAAAGGGCACTATCCAAACGACTGACTATCCAAAAGTTCATGATAAGTTGTTCCCGTTGCTTCAGAACGCAAGAACTGTCAAAGGGATAAGATACCTTGTAAGGGTAGGGGGATAAACGCTGCTTACCTTTCCTTGCTCACGCAACGAAGAACAGAAGAAAAATACTTTTTCTCACTTTTGGCGTAATTTTGTCAAGTTTTGATGTCAGCATTATTTTTTATACTAATAAGCGTGGCATATAGGCTGACACCAATCATCACCAAATATTCATGTTAATTGGTCATTTATAATGTAATACACATTGAACATTGACGAGCCAGTAGGTCAAACGCGATTTTAATCCCGGTTAGGCTTGAACTGGCTCGAGAGCCTCTCTGATTTGGTGAGCTTAACGGTGACTAGGGCGGAATCATTTTTCATTAACTATTGTCAATTCATAAGTATCCTAGCTGGAGCCCACGGCCTCACACGAGTTGAAAAAAAAATGACGCCTTACTAAATTTTAATAAGTATATGAACAATTCACTTATTTATTAACAATTCACAACGCCTAACTTTATTTCAGTTATAGCTTTGCCAGGCATTAGATGATCCGTCGGGTACAGTACTTTTTTCTGGATGAAAGGTAATATCCTTTCCTGCATCCCTGACAACGTGTATGCAAAATTTAATGATGGTAGGTTCAGCGGTTTAGGCGTGGAATAGTAACAGACAGACAGACAGAGTTACTTTCACATTCATAATAGTATGGATAAACTAATATTTATTGTAAATTTGTGTGCGTTAAAATTACATGAGTTTTTGTTCACATGTTAAGATGTAAATAAAATGTTTAAAAATGTATTTTAATATTTAATAAATAATTAAATTAAATAAGTTTTCATCATTTGTGATATGAGAGTATTGATTTTTTTTCTTTTACTCTACAATTTTGCCAGTGACATCCAACATTTTAAGGCTAATGCAGCCGGTGCCAGAGATTCTAGTCTCACGGCTACGTAAGATTTATTTGTGCATCGGAAAAGTTCCAGAACTAAAATGAAAGAACTTTTCTTCCGTTCCCTACTGCTGCGTCGGGTGACAGTAGCTGAAACAAATGGCCGGTATTACTTCACATTAGCCTTGCTGCAGGTGTCTTAATGCTGATTGCACAGTTCTTTTATATTTGAAACGCTTCAGCTTTTGTGACTGTACTTATTCAGCTATATTCACGTTTCGCTGGACGATTTTGGATACACTTATACATACAGCGTACAGCGCTGATTATGCAACTTTTCGATACTTCACTCAGGCAAATGACATTTACAATGAACTCGCTGGCGGTGGAGACAATTCAACAGGCCTAGAAATGGTGTTTTTTTGTTTTTACCATTAGAACAGTACGCAAAAAAATTTTTTATTAATACAACTATTTAAACTGACATTAACTTATTAATAAGTACAGGATTCATATGCGCGCAATAAACCGTTTTCGAGAGAATTTTCAATAAAAGTCAAATTGCTCTTGTGTTCTAACTTTTTTTGTGGAGTTTCTATTACTTTAACGAAAATTCTAATTAATACAATCGGTTATTCACATGTTTAAGTAAAATATATATTTTTGTCTTGTCTATTTCTTGTAACATCTTCATTAAACAATGGATATTTTTAGTATTTAGCGTTTGTCTCCACCTTAAGGAAAGTCCACTTACAGCGCTGAACGCGACGGTAACGCGCCGTTCATTCTTGTTAGCATGCGAACGATAAATCACACTTGTACTCATTTTCGTCTGTTTAAATCGCATAGCTGAATAGACTCGGAAAGCCGAACGATGTTCTCTATAGACAAAACTAGATTGGGCTGAATAAATGTAGTTATTCCGTTTATGATTACCGGCCTATATACACTAAACGTGTATTTCCTACTGTTGTAAACTGCCTCCCTAATATGAGGAGTTATATCAGCATAGTCGTCATGACATAGCACAAAGGGCTGCAAATGCCCATCAAGATTTCACAAGTCTCCTGCTGTTTTGGTAGCCCTCTCAGCCCGAGTCACCAAGTCATCCATCCACTGGATTTTTCCCGTATCGACTCTATGCTTATGTTTATTTGCATATCTTCACATCATGATGGTATGTGTGCCTTCAGGAGACTTAGTGAGTGGAGTCACCAAACAAAAATAAGTATAAGTACCTACACCATATGCTTTTTAGGGTTCCTACGTTAGAGTAAAAAAACGGAACCCTTATAGGATTACTCGTGTGTCCATCTCTCCGACCATCCCCCCCCCCCCCCTATCTCCGAAACTACTGAACCTAAAATTTGGAAAAAAAATACAGAAATTAGTTTTTATTGTGCGGATAGGCAACATCGTACGGGACCGTTAAACTCGCACTTGTTAAGTTTTTTTTATCTTAAAATCGGCAGACAGGCTGACGGTCCCCTTGATGGTAGGTGGCTACCGTTGCCTATAACACAAGCAAGCCACAGCTGCTGCCAGTGCGCTGCCGACTACTGCCGATAAAAGATTGGATAGGAAAATAGGCTCTGGCATCCCTTACTCACTCACCGAAACACAAAAGCACACGTGCTGTCAGTTCACGGTAGTCTTTTGTAATGGGGTGGTTACTGCCGCCAGATGGGTTGAATGCAATGAAAATTACTGCTCTGCCACTACTTTCCAGATCCAGACCAGAGACAGATTTGAAAAGTTAATTTTTCAAAGTTGACCCTGCCAGAAATCGAACCTACCTTAGAACAGAGCATCACTTTAACCACTCATCCATCCAATTTCTTTAAAGGATTTGGGATGCCATCAGGCTCACTGACTATTTGAAGATAGGAGGTGACCCTCGCCTATGAATAATTGTAACACCTATGAATCGCCTATGAATAATAGGATATGGTGATGTCGAGAACTAAAGAACGGACTCTGGCATCTATTGTGGACGCATCGAAACACAACAGAACACTTTTGTTTCAGTATGGTCTTCTTCTGTGAGACATTGTTTATATGATTTTGTGTTAAAATTTATTTATTGTTATATTTTAAACCAATTATCTAAATAATATTGTAAATTTTTGCTTAATCTACTTAGTTAATTATTAACGCGTGTGTATCAAACATCATTAATCTTCAATACATTATTACGATAATTGCTTACTAAATTGCCAAAATTAATTATCATACAGAGCAATTACCGAATTACACATGATCAATCAATTTGCTAAATAGTGTGATTCGAAATTTCAATCGTTAGTAATTTCGTAACGATTTGGGTGGTACAAAATTTTGGAAAATTGTTTTATACAACCACCTATTTATTTTAGTTTTTTAAGAAAGCTGACGGTTTAGAGTTATTCTTCTGCTTCTGTTTATAGATGATGACGGCTCCCTATGGACATCAGTTTTCCAGTATTTTTTTACATTTTTTAATGTATCTTTTTATTTTAATTTAATAATTTAATAATTTCTTAATAAGTCTCTTACAAATATGTATGTTGAAACTTGGCAATGTTAAAAAACCTTGCACTTACCAGAGATGTAAATTGTAAATTTTATTTACAATAATTTATTTCACGCCTTAATAACTAAGTGCTCAGCTAAATATAAACAAAATATATATATATAATTTATATGACAGTACTTCGAAAATTATTCTCTATTGCGACAAAAAAAAAATTATAGAAATGAAGACATCTACATTTAATCGTCTAAGACAAAAAACGTTTAAGACACAAGACTATTAAGAATTAAAACATTAGATTTTATGTTGGATTTTTTATGATAAACTTGCTAATAGAAAGAGCAAAGACGTGCCGGCACATTTTAAGGCGTACTTTTATCAATTATGAGATGGAAACATAATAACCAGCGGCAACGATCACAGTGTTGACAATAACAGTAGTCATGTATACTTAAGGGGGAGACAAACGCTAAATACTAAAAATATCCATTGTTTAATGAAAATGTTACAAGAAATAGACAAGACAATTGCTTTGAAAAAATATATATTATACTTAAACATGTGAAGGACCAATTGTATTAATTAGAATTTTAGTTAAAGTAATAGAAACTCCACAAAGAATGTTAGAACACAAGAAGAATTTGACTTTTATTGAAAATTCTCTCGAAAACGGCTTATTGTACGCATATGAATCCTGTACCTATTAATAAGTTGATATCAGATTAAAAAATTGTATTGATAAAAAAAAAAATTGTGTAATGTTCTAATGGTAAAAATAAAAAAACACCATTTCTAGGCCTGTTGAATTGTCTCCGCCGCCAGCGAGTTCTATAGTAAATGTCATTTGCCTCAGTGAATCCCTTAAAATAAATTATTATATTAATTATTCACAGCTTATGGCACTAAATTTACGAGACAACCTTCAGGGTTGATTTTGATCGTTACGGTTAGGGATGGAACAGTATATTTCTTAATTAATGTTTGTGTAAGGGTTGTAAGTCCTCACATAAGAATTGTATTGTCAAATGTCAATTGTTAACCCGTCTGTTGTTGAGGGATGCAAATTAAACCACCTTCGTTGCTGGACTTAATTTTATTGATGACACTGATAGTTAACCCGACTTATATTATAACAATATGCTCTGAGTGTCACTTAGTAACAAAGAACCGCTTACTTTTTTTTTTTTTTTTTTTTTTTTTATGTTAAGGTCGACAGACAGGCTGACGGTCCACTTGATGGTAGGTGGCTACCGTCGCCTATAACACAAACAACGCCTAAAGCTGCTGCAAGTGCGCTGCCGACTACAGTAGGATTGGATAAGGGATTAGAAGGGGGGATAAGGAAATGGGCTCTGGCATCCCTTACTCACTCACCGAAACACAACAGCACGTATATGCTGTTATTTCACGGCGGTATTCTGTAAGGAGGTGGTTACTGCCGCCTGGCGGGCTGCCCAAATGACTGCGAAACGCAGTGTGCCCTACCACTACTTTTCAAATCCAGACCAGAGTCAATTTTGAAAATTACATTAAAATTTGTATTTTTCAAAATTGATCCCGCCAGGAATCGAACCCGGAGCCCCTGAGACGTTAGGCAAGCACTCTTGCCACTCATCCAACGGGCCATCAAATTAAATCTAAATCTAAGCAGATCACCAACTGTAGTTGGATGTATCTACTTGACTGTCAGATGAACACTAACACAAGTTCCTGCAAGGTCGGCAGCGCACATCTACCTCCCCTGGTGTTTCTTGTGTCATTAGGCGACGGTAGCCACCTACCGTCAAGTGGACCGTCTGCCACCTTTAATAATATAAAAAAGCAATTTATATGTGATTCATCGCCACATCCTGCTAACACTGTGGTGGAATATAATTACTGGATGATTCTACAACAACCTGGTCGCTTCATAATTAATTCAATTTTGATATTAATTTGTCGTACGTCATTAAAATTCAACGACAAGAGCGCCCAAAAATAATAAACGCTAATTGACATCTATTTAAAAAGTTATAATTATCTTTAAACTTGTACTATTTTGTAAATATCAATTGGTAAATAATTTAATATCAACTTCAAATAATTTATAAAAATACAAAAAAAACGATGTCTTAAAAGTAAATGTTATAGAATTTATTTATTTAATTAATAAGCTATCTATGCCTACACATAATAAAGTCGTAAACGAGCCGTGTCTTTAGATTAAAAATTAAAAAAAAAATTTGGACATGTACTGTTACAGAGGTCAAAAAATTGTTTTTAGAATTTTTGTCTGTTTGTCTGTTCGTTTGTGCACGCTAATCTCAGAAACGGTGTAACCAATTTGAATGCAGTTTCCCCTGGTGTATTGTAGCTTTCCCTTAACATTTAGTGTTTGTTTCATTCCAATCGGTTCACAAACAAAAAACTAGTAAATAATATGTAAAATATTATACAAAACATATAACACTAATTATTATGGAAGTAAATGCGGTATTTATAACTAAATAAAACTATAATTATAATAAACTAATATAAACTATAATCGAAAGTCCTAATTTTAATATAAAAACTAAAATATATTATTAAAAGTAGTCCCTTTAGGCAAGGTTCCGAAGATACTGGCAATAGATATACAAATACAAATAGACGTAAGGAACTGTATCTAATCTATCATATTATTATTATAACATTCAATCTGTCAAAAAATCAAGCATAGGAGAAGATAAGAATAATAAGAGTACAAGGGGAGAAAAAAGAACTTAATTATAATAAAAAAAAACTATTTATTAAAGAGTAAAACCATAACTTTTTTTTCGTAAGACAATAAATTTATTGGAAAATATTATGTCAATATCAATTAGTATCTTATGGCAATATCTTTAACTTGGAACGATGGAGAAAGAAATTTCTAATATTACTAGCTCAACTCGGCCACGCTTCGCTGCGGTCCATACGGCGACGGCGTGCGCATGGAGCGCGCGGTACTGGACACTGCTTATATATAACACTATTTATCGTAGCGTGATGTTACATAGCCTATAGCTTTCCTCGATAAATGGACTATTCAAAACAAAAAGAATTTTTCAATTCGAAACAGTAGTTCTTGAGATTAGCGCGTTCAAACAGACAAACTCTTCAGCTTTATAATATTTTTATAATTAAATAATATTATGTATTGATCAAAAAGTATTGTATGATTAAATGGTGACTTCATTTAAGTATTAACAATAGGCTGCAAAATATGAAAGGCAAAAATTTAATATCAGCTACAAACAAATTTCTGATATTATTATGCATATATAAAAATGAATTCAGAATTTTGAATTTTGATTAATATATCGATGTCATTTTCTTAAAAGTCTAAATAATGAAGATCGTTATCGATGATTTAAATTGTGATTTTATGATCACGACGAAGAGTTATCAAAAATTAGTACCTACCTAATATTCTATCTACAAAAAGGTAATTAGTAAAAGCCATTGTCTGGAGATTAAGGTGGATTTGACAGAATTTTTAATTATAATTTCATTAATTATTGCATTGTAAATTTAGCTGTGTTGTTCAAGTAATATTTTATTTATTTATTTATTGAAAATGTATTACAAATACATTTTAAAGAAAATTCAATTGTTACAAAGCCTATTACTAGGTCTGACAAATTACAATTTAAAAGTACAAATATATACACAAACATACATACATACATACATATAAATATAATAAATATAAATATATATGGGTGATTGCATGTGTGTGTGTGTGTGTGTGTGTGTGTGTGTGTGTGTGCTGCAACAGTATTAGCTTACATCATTTGATCAGACATTAATCAGAAATGAGCTGCAGACCGTAGTAGGATTCAGAATAGGGATAAGACAGGATTAAGGATAGAGGTAATTGGCTCTGGCATCCCTTACTCACCGAAACATAACAGCACATATGCTGTTATTTCACTGAGAAACACAGTGTGGTCCGTCTAATTTACTACTAAATAGTTTAATTAGTTACATTTAATAATTTAAAGATTAAGTTTAAAATTCTTAAGTTATTTTTTTTAGGTTGCTCTTAAATACGAAATATTGTCAATTGATAATAATGTCAAATGCAACTGATAGATGTCGATTATAGAGAAACGTTTTGATGGCTTCTCTTACAAAATAAAAAAAAAATTAAATCGTTTTCAAATATTCAAGGACCGCACGGTATTGTTGTACCGTCCGGTCCGAGTGAGCACTTCGATCGAGTTTCAATACCTACCCGTATGAACTGATACGAGTGGTGCCGCGTACACAATTTTATACTGCTGCATTGAAGTACCTTTTAAACGTACTTATAATCATACTTTGAATATAGGTTATATAGGTTGCAATACTTTGAAATGAAACCTTTGCATTGGCGCAGTGATTTTCTGAGTTTAGTTTTTTATTCAAAGTTATTAATAATTTAATAGACTGTCCACCGCTGCTATCACAAATAATTATAAATGTACCTAGAACTTCGGCTAGACCTGAGAACTATAAACCGTTTGCAGACAGATTTGCCAAAAACAAGTATGGTAGTGTTACACCTCTCAACTACACTATTAAAAAATACAACGAATTATTTCATAAATGTGATATTGATATTTTTGCCGGACGGATCGGAGCCTTCAGAAGGGCTATTTGCGATAGTTATAACTGACCTTATCTAAGCTCAATTGTGGCGTTAAATGGCCTTTTCCCTCCTTTTTCATTTATAACCTAAAGTATTATTTTTTCTAATTAAAAAAAAAACTGCTTTTTTTAAAATGGTTTAAGTAGTATATAAGATATTAGTTTACAATAGAAAAAAAAAAAAAACAAAATTACAAACAGTAATTAATAATTATATAATTATGTAATATCTTTAATAATTATATAATGTTGTGCATACCTTTAAGTTAGATGCATATTTAGTAACAGAAAATATTTCTTCTATGTAAATTTAGTTGGTAAGCCTTTTTTTTTTTTTTTATTATAGATGGGTTTGCTCTTGACCAGCATCTATCCATGTAGGAAGGATGAGGCCGAAGATGGAGCGAGCTCACCCAGAAGATGCCTATTCACTCGAACCTTGAAAAGATTTGGGTTATATGAGCTCGGAAATACAGACGCCGGCAGGGAGTTCCAATCCTTAGCAGTGCGCATCACAAAAGATGTTTTAAAGCGCTTGGTCCGAATTAGCTCTTAATAAATAAATAAGCTCTTAAAAATATTAAGAAATAATAATAATATTTATTATTATTAATAAATAATAATAAATAATAAGCTCTTTAATAAATAAATAAATAATCATATCTATCAATGTTGTTCGTTGCTGAACTCATCGAGTGAGCATGTAAGATCAATTTATGATAAAACGAATAAGTTTTTAGTATAATGAAAATTGGTAAAGAATTTCGCGAACGATAGCAACATAATATGCAAGTCAGCAACATAATGTGCAGTGGCTCTAGCATGAGTTTATAATGACCGCACTCGCTAGCGAGAGCGTAAAATGTTTCTATGGAAGATTTTAGTTCTTTGAGTGACCGTTAGAGGCGCTCTGCAATTTTCCATAGAAATTTTTACGCTTTCGCTAGCGAGGCTGTCATTATAAACTCATGTTAGAGCCACAGGTTACGGAAATTGCGCAAATCTTGTAATGTGCAAGAGAAGTAATTTCTAAAAGGTTTTTGTTCATGGAATGTTGCGATTACAACGACGCATACATATTCCACTCTTTGTTTTTTTTTGTATGTTACGATTAAAATATGGAACGTTCTGAAAAAGCGTTCGCGACGACCGAATGTCTTGAACGTCTCGCCCCACTAATGTCAAAGGAAATTGGTCCATATGTTTACTATACATTTCAACAGAAATAGCATTCCCGAATTTTCAATGGTTTGTTTACCACCATATTTTCTAGAATATATGAAATGCATCCAAGCGTTTGGCGCCAAGTATAAATAAGAGAGCATGCAGCCGAGATGAGTGAGTGGCGCGACAACCAGCGATACGAAAGCGATTCTACGGAGCTTTCGCGAAGTTATCTACGACAGTGAACCGACGACATATTAAGGGAATCATTTTGGCAAGTGATGTTAATTTCTATGCGTTATGATTTGATTTCTCTCACGGGTTCCCTGGTTCCTGTCTTGCAAGTCTTGCAACAGGTGATACGCTGGTGACCTTAGCAGGTTTAAGGTTAAAGGGATTCTGGGGGATAGTAAACTAAACTCTCGTATCCCTTACTCACTCACAACACTTCAGCACACCTGCTGCTATTTCACAGTAGTCAACTACCATCTGTGCCCTGTCACATAAATCTACTGGTTCAAACTAATATTATAAATGCGAAAGTGAGATCGTGTGTTTGTTTGTTTGTTTACGCCTAAACACAACCGATGATCTTGAAATACACGTTCCCATAGTTACAGAAAGAGACAATGCTGTTTTTTATATAAAAAATAGAATTTATTAAAAAAAAAATCAAGGCCTGACAGAAATATAAGAGCTTATAGCTTATAGTATAGATTGAATAAGTTATTGGCCTATATATTTTTATCAGGCGTTGAATAAAGCAAAAAAAAAGCCCTATAAGCCTTTAAGCTCAATATAGAAATCAAAATTTCAACAAAAATTTTAAAGTATTTTAAAACTAATAATGATGGTACTTCTATGGGTTTTTTATCCAGGTTCAATTGCCAATATTCTAGTGGCCCGCGGTATTGCAATATGTATGGTAATCGTCATTTCGCAGCGCACATTGGCTGTAGTAAGGCAATTGAATAAGATTTTATTTTTATTGTTTCTCTGTGGTTCAGCCGTTTCGGCCACTCACTCTTTCTAATAGCTTTCCGGGCTTTTATTGCAGAAACTCATATAAGAAACTCATATAACACCTTTAAGAACGAATTTGCTATGTTCTTGGCTTATAATTTAAAGCTGAATTTAAGATGGAATTTGTTGGGGAAAACCAAAATTTTTTTTTTCTATAGTGGAAATATTTTAGGAATTTACTAATTTTATTTAAAAAAAAAAGTAACTCAACCTATTTTAAGTGATAAATTTTGCATTATACACCTCCAAAGACTGTTTTGGGATTACCTTAATTGTATCTAATTTGTAATTAAAACAGAAACCACTTTCAATATTTTGAATCAAAACAAATTCAATGTTAATAATACGAAAAGGCAAAATTCGCATATTTTAAGTACGCGGTAATCTTTAAACTTCATATAAGATTCAAAAAATATAGAAAACTGCAATATTTTTGATAATCCAGGAAAAGTTTATCAACAAAATAATCATTTACCTACTCAAATTAAGAAAATTTATCCTCAGAGACATTTTTGTGGGTGGGTGATGGGTGAAATAAATAAGAGTTACAAAAAGAAGTTTCAGTCAAATATTGTATAATTCGGACCAAGCGCTTTAAAAGTTCTTTTGTGATGCGCACTGCTAAGGATTGGAACTCCCTTTTTTTTGCGTGGGAAAATCTGCGAGCCAGATCCCCATCGACCATGGGGAGATCGGAGGGTATGTGGGACTTCTACCCACTAAAAACCCACGGTGCTTCCTCGCGCCGTCTATGGGCGGGGGGTAAGGGATCGTGGAAAACATACATCTACCATCCCCGCCAGGCGAGGCCCGCGCCCTTGCGGGCTCCACCTCGATTAGGCACGGAGTTTGATCTCCGCGCCGTGGAGAGTCGTGCCGGAAACACACAGCACGTCTTCCCTCGTTGCCCAGTGTTGTTATGACGGCGGACAACCCCATGTCTGCCGCCCCTGGGAGAAGCGGTACTAGCCGCCCATACTCATCTCTCGCAGCGGGCAGTCAGCGAGGGGCTTCCCCTCTGAAGCACCCCATAACCTCTTCTCTGCGGCACAACCTACCACAGAGTTGGAGGATTGGAACTCCCTGCCGGCGTCTGTATTTCCGGGCTCATACAAACCGAATCTTTTCAAGGTTCGTGGGAATTGAATAGGCATCTTCTGGGTGAGCTCGCTCCATCGTCGGGCTCATCCTTCCTACATGGATAGATGATGGTCAAGAGCAAACCTATCTTTAATTAAAAAAATAAATCACAGTATCAACCCTTATCTTCTAACCTCTATAAGTTAACGGAAAGTATATAATCCGTCTTTCTACACAATTCCTAAAATAGATAGGAAATCTATGCATTTTCTAAAAGCAATTTATGGAATTGGAAATGGAAAAAGCAATTGGAAACAATTGGAAATGTGTTACATTCGGGATATCGTCAGCCATTTCAGCGCCATTTACAAAATTTGTTACGAGACTTACCTATTTGTACCGAAAAAAAGTTAGGTTGGGTTCCGGAATCTTTAAGTAATTAAATGCGAGCGGAGCGCGCACGTCTAGAACATTGGTTTTGGAAAAAGACTGGCGACATAATATGTGTATTAAAGAATCTTTGTAAAATTATTTTATACATTTCCTAATTAAACTCGGAGAGAATTTAAGAGAATATAATTTAATAATGCAATTTAATATATTTAATCCGGGCCATTTTTAGATGACTGAAATTAATTGTTTTTTTTAGGCGACGGTAAACACCTACCATCAAGTGGACCGTTAGCCTGCCTGCCACCTTTAATAATACCTACAAATAAAGAAAATTTATTTATTTATAAATATTGGTAGAATTCTATTTCCATTCTTCTTTTGTTATAGAATGTACTAATGCGTTATTGGTTGTGAATAATGTTGATCGCCATACTCAATAGTTACCTTCCCGCAGCGTTCGGTAATAGCTTCCCTCAATACAGCACAAAGGGACAATATTTGCTCCCTTTATATTCTACGTAAATGTATCGAGACCGATGCCTCACAATATATATGTTTAGGTGTCTATGGTAATCTCATTAGATTTCCCTTTCAAATTATGGCGTGTTACATTTTAAGGTCCTTTGTGATCCCGTTGGTCTTTTAAGTAATATGCACGCATTCTACGTCTATCATAACAACTGTTATAGCTTATGATATTCTATAAAACACAGTTAAAACACAGTCTTTTAAATTAGAAGGGATTATAATGATCCCAGATCTCATTAAAAATTTAGCGAAACACTTAAAAACTCAGCAAGACATTGCTAATAAAGCCACAGTGCAGAACCATAAAGATAAGTTGGTTATCTTTGAGGCAGAACATAAAAAGTGATGCAAGTCGTTTTAAATCTATTTCAAAGTTGACGGCCGCTCAGGGGACTTAAAGAAGAATGAGCTCGTTTTAACGTTACGTAAATTCGACACATTTGATTATAAATTTTGTATTATATCTATTATGTATTATGTAAGACTAGGTCATAGTATTGTTAACTGACTGAGGGATATTGAAACTATTTTATTATTTATTATGACTCTCCTAAACGATTTACGAAGATAAAGATAAAGGTGAGATGTGATAAATTGTTAGACCAAATGCATGCGCGTGAAATGGCAAAAGTGTTCGAGATTTTATAGATATTTTAAAATGGATCCTGTTTAATGTAATAAATTATAGTCAACTTTGATAGACGTAGAATGCGTGCATATTACTTAATTTTAAAGTTATAGTTCATATGTGTATAGTTTCATGTTATTGTTACGTTCGGGGTGAGTTAAAATGCCGTGTAACGGCGAAACGAACGATTTATTTTCACAAACCAAGATGACTTCCAAATTCACTAAACTTGTCGGATGAAACCGTTAACTTGCCAAAAGTCGTCAATAATTCCCTTAATGTGTCGCCGGTTCAGTGACGCAGATAACTTCGCAAAAGCTCCGAAGAGGCGCTTTCGTATCGCTGGTTGTCGCACCACTCAATCATCTCACCCGCCTGCTCTCTTATTTATACTTGGTGCCAAAAGCTTCGATGCATTTCTTATTTTCCAGAATTTGAGGTCGTAAACAAGCCATTATAAGTTCGGGAATGCTATTTCTGTTGAAATGTAAACTTTATGTTGTAAACATAAGGACCAATATCCTATGAAATTAGTCGGCAAGGGCTACCATCGATAGGGTGAGATTTTCGGCCGATGCGAACGCTTTTTCCAGAAAATTCCGTAGTTAGTCGTAACATTTTCTACAAGAAAAAAAATTAAAATATTTGAAGATAAAATATTTTATATTAACGAAAATTCTTTGCGAATTTGAGCATTATACTGTCAGAGTAACTCCCAGATCACCAGCTGATAGTGTAGAGACAGCAATGATAATATTGAATCAAATTTCGTGGGTGGATACATCTATCCACGTTGGCTTCAAAACGGAATAATAAATTGAAATCATTCACATTATATTTTGCGTATGTTTTATGAAATAAAACATAAAAGCCTTCATTGAGAGGCTCGACGCCATCGATAAGAAAAAAACACTGCTTTGTTCTCCGATTCAGCTCGTTAAAACATAAAACCAATGCAACAAAAAATACATACCTATATAAAAAACATAACTTTTTGGTCTATATTTTTTATTTTAGAATATTTTTGATGAGACATTTTTGACGAGGCATTAAAAATACGGTTACGAGAAAATAAATAAAATTTTAATGTATTCTTTGTTACAAATATCAACTTAACTTAGTTGTTTCAAGAAGTAATGCAATGTGTATACAAATATAATCAAATGATAGAGTTTCATTTACACTATAAATGACACGAACAGTTTTTCATTTAATTCAAAAGTTTTTTTTTTTTTTTTTGATATTTTTGAGTAGCGGATGCCCCTAGCGAGGGCCGGTTGTAGAGAGCCCAGTTGCTCATGGTCATTCGCGTGGTAGAGGACGTTAAGGTTCATTTCTTAAACTTTAAAATACTTTAAAACTTATCTTAGTTTTGAGTTTATATACACAGTTTTAAGGACGTTCAGTATTCAAATAAAACAGTATATTATTTAAAAAATCAAAACCTACAGAATATTTTCTTATCATACATATAGTGGCTGAATAAATGTTCAGAATCGGTTCAGATTTGGAAGAAACAACTGAGGTATACATAAAAACTGTTTTTTTTTTTGTAGTATCACAGGTGATAACAACACAACTCTTCTATTCTCTAAATGATGTTTCTATCCCCACTTCAGACCACTTGTCCCCTTAATATCGTCTTACGCTTCGAGCTGTGACCGCAGCGCATTAATTACTGACCAAAGCAGATGCCCCGAGAACAATTGTTTAGCAAAATTGCCAAAATCAGACATTAAAACCCACTCTAAATCCCTCGTCCATCTGTTACAAATTAGATCCTTAAAGTATAATTCTCAACCGCGGCCCTGAATAAATTATCAAGTATCCAGCCGAAGATAAAACGTAATGTAAAAACTTTATTCCATTTTAACAGATATTGTTTCCACAAAGGGAATTCTCTTATAAACTCCGTGAATTAGCAAAACTTGCGGGCTTGTTTAACGCAACTTCAAAATGTCACAGAGTAACAAAACATCTAGATTATTGTTTGCCATTCTCAAAAGTGTCAGTCCCTTTTTGTACAGTTAATTTTAGTCTGTGTCGTCTGTCGACTGTTGTGGGAACGATTCTAATCTTAGGTATGATCGCAATAACAATTACTGTTAAAATTTTCGTAATAAGGTTAGAAAGTTTTTTTCTTTTATAAGCGTCTTCAGGCAACACAAATTTAAGTTTTTTCGAGGAGTTTTATTTTCATGCACCATTTTTAAAAAATAATAATAATAATATCAATGCCCAGAAAATACAATAATAGTTTTTTCAACATAATTCATGAAAATATTGTTTTGTCTATGTTTGTCACTGGGATTTTCGATTAATTTACATCTATTTATTTATGTATACAAGTATTTACAAATCGTCAAAAGCATTAAAAGTGAAATAATTCATTACTTGTTCGCGTAGTTGCTTTTAGGGGGAATATCAATAGTTGTTATTTTCTATTATGTCTTTTTTGATATAAAAGTCTGGAAAGTACCTAGTGGCAGGACACACTGCGTTTCGCAGTCATTTGGACAGCCCATCTGGCGACAGTAACCACCCCCTTACAGAAGACCACCGTGAAATAACAGCACGTGTGCTGTTGTGTTTCGGTGAGTGAAGTAAGGGATGCCAGAGCCCATTTCCCTACCCCCTCCTAATCTCTAATCCTTAATCCTATTGTAGTCGGCAGCGCACTTGCAGCAGCTTTAGCGTTGCTTGTGTCATAGGCGACGGTGGCCACCTACCATCAAGTGGACCATATGCCTGTCTGCCGATCTTAACATAAAAAAAAAACTCCTTATATGAACCTTATATGAAAATCGATTCTTAAGGAGTAACTCTATCTCCTATTATTAAATAATAAATATATACATTCAATTTCAAGGTTAAAATTGTGAACAAAAATTTTATTTCCGTTACATTTGTCAGCAAGGTATTTTATAGAAGCTATAGTTAAAGTCTTAGCTATAGCTTCTTTAAATAATCAACTGTCTTTTCATATATGTCTAGCTGAACCCGGCCACGCTTCGCTGTGGCCTAATTAAATATTAATTACTAGCTGAGCCCGCAACTTCCTACGCATATTCGGTAGGTATAGCGCCTAACTTTTTTATTTGTAAACCGAATGGAATGAAGCAAACGCTAAATGTTACGGAAGGCTTTCTGCAATACACAAGTGAAAACGGCATTCAAATGGGTTAAGCCGTTTCTGAGATTAGCGTGCACAAACAGACAACAATTCTAAAAACTATTTTTATGACCTCGGTAACATAAGTACAACGTGTACAATTTTTTTTGTAATATTTAATTTTAATATACAAGTACAGACATGGCTCGTTTACGATTTTCTCGATTTCATTTGTTCAATTTCATTCAACAGATTGTTCAATTTAATATCACACTTAACGTTGCTGTTGCTATGATGTGTTGGGTGGCATGAACTTTGAAAAAAAAACGAATGAGTTGACTGCAACAATCTAAATAAAAGTAATCCCCGTTGCCATAGCAACGGTTACATATCAATTTAACTATAAGTCTATAATTTATAAGTCACTACTAAACGTTTAGAAATTTCCGTTTCCGTTGAAATTTCTGAATAAGATGTATACAGAAACACATTTGTTTTAAAATGTAATGTAGTGCAAATATTTCAAGTCAATCCATTGGCTAGTTTTTGAGTTTTGTGTTCACAAACATACGGAAACTGAATTTTTATATATAAATATAAGAAGTTCGGTTAATACCAACGGCCTTTAATTCTTTAAAAATATGCTGTAGTTACACAATTAACTTCTCAAAAACCAAAAATGCAGGTTGAAGTTAATTAGAATAAGGTACGAGTATGAATGAAGTTTCCTAAATAATGAAACACGTCGTCAAAAACTTCCCCTGAAACGTAAACATATAACAATTAACATGTCAAAGAGAAAACACCTTGAATTTATGCATTTGATTCCCTTTGATCGTCACTTTTTAACGCACTTCGAGCTTCCTGATATTTACTCTGTATCGTCTTATTATCATTTTAATATGAGGGTCTACTTTAATCGTCTCTTGACATCATGAATAAAATAATAATTTATTCAACAAAAGAATAAAATAATAATGCAATTGAACTTTAGTGTAAATACTACGGACAGCGGTATAATTTATAATTAACTAGCGACCCGCCCTCGGCTTCGGCCGGGGAGCAATTTTTAAAAACATGAACATTCCCTATTTATCCCTCTTTCCATTAGTGAAAACCGAATTAAAATCGGCCCAACCGTTCACGCGTGATGCCGTGCCCAAGGGAAATGGGGATTCATTTTTATATATAGAGATTATTTATTTATTCAAAGCATCCCGGATTATCATGTCGAGAGGTTCGAGTTCGATCCCAAGTCATGCCATTTACCAACGAGTTTTTTCAAAAAAAAACTTAAGTACATTTACTGACTTTTTTTATTTTTTATGTCAGGTCGGCAGACAGGCTGACGGCCCACTTGATGGTAGGTGGCTACCGTCGCCTATAACACAAGCAACGCCAAAGCTGCTGCAAGTGCGCTGCCAACTGCAGTAGGATTAAGGATAGGGGATTAGGAGTGGATAGGGAAATGGGCCCTGGCATCCCTTACTCACTCACCGAAACACAACAGCACACGTGCTGTTGTGGTTACTGCCGCCAGACGGGTTGCCCAAATGACTGCGAAACGCAGTGTGCCCTGCCACTACTTTCCAAATCCAGACCAGAGCCAAATTTGAAAAGTTTATTTTTCAAAGTTGACCCTGCCGGGAATCGATCCCGGGAACCCTTGAACAGAGCGTTAAGGCACGCACCCTAACCACTCATCCAACGGGCTCGTCAACTGACTGCTCTCAAACGGTGAAGGAAAACGTCGTAAGGATATCTGCATACGTGAAAGAAGAATTCTAAAGCGCACCAACCCGCACTGGGCCATTTATTCAAAAAAATTAGTAGAAACGGAATTCAGCGAAGTGTGTGTTTTTCCGTTAAAAAACTTTTAAAAAAAAATCGGTTTTCACTGAAAATTGTAAGTACGCTTGATAAGTTAAGGCGACGAATTGGAAATTTTGGTGGTAGAGATTTAGATTTTTCTCAGCAATGACAAAACATATGAAAGTGATGTTTGGTAATCTGTTTCTTCATGTTACTGACTTCATTTTCTCAGTTGGATTACACGATTGGTAAACTTTTATAAGAGAGAAAAAAATTTCAAAGAAACCTCTTTTAAAACACAGATTTACATATTACACGCAAACGGTATTATTAGTTGGATTTCTTAAAATACATTATAGTTTTTTTAATAAAAATAGTTTGGTCGCATACGATCTTATGATATAATTGTTTATCGCTGCGTCGCCTTAAAATTTTTCGATAGTTTTGTCGCAAAAAGCCTTTCATTTACCTGTATAATTTTATTATGAATATGTACTCGAATAACTAGGTAGCCTCTTCCCTTCTCTAAAAGACGACCTTAAAGTCCCCTGTGGCAGCTGAAGTGGCTGAGTGCTCTGAAGAAAAAAAGCTAGTAGATACCACAACGGATTAGCATAAGCTATTCAGCAATAAAAACTGCTAACATCTTTTACACACTGCCGCAGACTTACGATACCATCTTATGAAAGGGTCAAGTATTACAAGAACTTTAATAGAATTGTTACTAAATTTGTTGCTGTTATGAATTTAATTTATTTTTAATTAAAACATATTCATTTATTAATGACAATAAAAATATAACTAAATAGGGAAAATGGATGGTTTTACGATTCCATTTATGAATTCATTTAAAAGTAGTAAAGTTTATTGCTCTTTTTTGGAATGGTACTTTGATTGTTGTCTATGAATTGAAATTTTTCGGAGACGCGTTTAGTCAAAAAAAGATTTTATGGGGTACAGCAATTTTTCTTCTCAATGAAAGGTACCCTATGTCATTTTCTTGCATCCCTGACAACGTATACCTATGTAAAATTTCATGATGATCGGTTCAGTGGTTTAGGCGTGGAAAGGTAACAGACAGACAGAGTTACTTTCACATTTATAACATTATATTTATAGTATGGACAAATAAACATGGAACTTTAATAGTGATAGAGGTAAAGTCAGAGTAAGAAAAGATTCGTCGCCTTAAAGTCGACATTTCAAACGTCTGTCAGTTGTCTGCTTAGTGCTTTAGTTTCAAAAGGTACTAAGAGTCTACGACTTGATAAAGGAATTAATTTGAAAACTGACGAAGGTTTTCGTACCTCGACTGTACAAATATTTATTTTTATCCTTCAAACATGGACTTTTAGTTAAACCTGGAATATAATAATAATAATTAGGAATATAATAATAATAATAGTCTTAAATTAACAATCTTATATAGATGAGTATTCATATTACATAATCTTATTAATTATTTGACACCGGTACTTACTGAGATTGTCTTGCGTTCCCGCAAATTCCTCCCATAGAGCTTGCCATCCTCTTCCAGGTATCCTCTACCAGGTAACACCAGCTAATTTCCAAATATCGTCCTCCCATCTAACTTCCTAATTTCGTCAACAAAATTTGTGAGAACGACATTGGCTAAATTACTTATTTCATGAATTAACGAGTCCATTTAAGTTTGACTTCCCTATTACGTCCCCTTTTAAATCCTCTCGGATAATTTGTCAAGTGGTGACAGTAACATCGATCAAGCTTAGATACGTTCATCGGTCTTCGCATTTCCTATCCAGATTACTTCAAATTGAGACATCCAAGTTTCGAGACGCAATTCTCACTTTCCAATTACTTAACTTGTGCTTGACCTTTGACGATCTTCAACGAAACTGGCACAAAATTAGTATTTCTAATAAGAGCCCCTTCTGTGACACGGCTTGTTGAATAGATTACATAAAACGCTTCTAGACAAGATAAGTAATTCTTTTATGGATCAATATACCTATACGGTTTTATAATAAATTTCTCGAGATAATTAGAGCGGTACTTATAAATAAACTAGCTGTTGCGCGCGACTTTGTCCGCTTTATAATATCCTATGTTATTCGTTGATAATGTAGGTTTGTATAGATGAAAGAATTTTTAAAATCGGTCCAGTAGTTTTTGAGTTTATTCATTACAAACATACATACAAATATTTTGTCTTTATAATATTAGCCAGATATAGATTTAAAAGTGTAATCAAAACCTAACTCTGTACGAAAGGTTAATATAAAATCGCTGCTTACTTATACGATAATGAATCCTGGAATGCTCTTACCTCCTCTATCTCTCCTCTATCTCTATTGATTATACTGTGATTTGTGTACAATAATTGTAAGAATAGTAACTGTCATTATATTCTCTTCTGAAGATTACAAAAGAATGGTATCCTGAGTTTCTTCTCAGGATCGTCATCATCTTGGCTATTTTTTTGATGACCTTTAAAAGTGTTTCCTTGAAACCTATTTAATGAATAAATAACTGTTTCACTGTTTGAAGTGAAAACTTCCAATTTTGAGTTCCATTACTTCAAAGGTCATTATTCAAACAGCCTTTTTGTAAAGTAATTGATACAATTAACATCAATTTTCTTGTAAAAACCAGTCTTACAAGTTCGTTTTGTAAGGTTTTTACTGTAACACAGTACACTGCGTTCTGTATCCATAAATTAGGCTGTGCAGGCGTGGCCATCTCTTATATTCTCTCTCTATATAAAAATGAATCCCTATTTCCTTTGGTCACGGCATCACGCGTGAACGGGTAGACCGGTTTTAATTCGGTTTTCACTAATGGAAAGAGGGATAACGGCCGGGGGCGGGTCGCTAGTTAGGGATAATAATTGCCGCCAGATAGGTGTTCCCTTTCTGTTTTTTTTTGTTTTTCCTTAGAGAACAAAACCATGAAAGAGTCACACCTTAGTTTTTGTTTTGGTGAGTGTATAAGGAATTCACACATGAGTGAAGAAATAATGGAACTCCAGAAGCTTTAAACTTCTTGATTGTCTTAATAGGCGCCTGTAAGTGAATCGTCAGTCCGCCTGCTGATCTTTACAGGATATTAGAGACTAGTTCTTTGTCCCTTATCATATTTAAGGCCGTCCTTCAAAGATGGACGTCACATTTGGACTACACAGATGACATCGATGCACAGATGCAATTAATATAGAGGATGATGAATCCAAACGAGTTAGTGAGGACAAATCTCAAATCACAAGAGATACGAAAATGTTTTTAAAGATTTTGACTTCAATTTTTGATAAAATTAAAAATAAAAACATTTTTTTTTTCAAATTGCGCTCATATGCTACCAGGAATCGAAGTTGGTCAAATTTCTGTAAAAAAAAAAAATAGCAATTATGTACTTTTATTAACCGTAGTTGCTATGGAACCTAGTGTAAATTATAAACGTAAATGTCTACAATTATAATAATTGGCAAAATGTTAATATCAGTCAGTTCATAATTAATGAACCAATTATATGAAAAAGTCACCTACTGTGTTTATTTAGAACACTTCAGAATTCATTATTTAGAACCTTCAGTCGAGTGGTTGAAGTGCTTGCTTTAACGCTCTGTCTTAGAAGACCCGAGTTCGATTCCCGGCAGGGACAACTTTAGAATTCGTTTTTTTATTTAGTTTATTTTTTTAAGGACATAAAGGTTTAAATTTATTCACGGCACCTAATATTGTTAACTATTTGAACATTCACCTTTTGGGGAAGAAAATTTGCCATTGTTTACAAGTTTTCCCGGTCCATTGTAACCACGTCTCCGAACTTATAACTCACTCTTTGTTCTCCGAGTGGAGGCTTCCATTATAAAGTTCCGTTAAACTATGGACTTGTAAAACTTGGACATTTTCTCGGGAGGTTACCTAAAAGGTTTTATGTAATTATATCACTCGTGATTATCCGTTGTACGCATAATGAGGTTGATTCTTTTTAAGTTTCCCTTTTTAAAATATCAAAGTATAAGAAACGAGTATAAAACAATAACTTATGTAGTGAAAAAAAAAAAGAAAAAAAATAATTAATAATACACTACTGGAAAAAAAGGGATAAAAAAAGTTTCAGTGATTTTTGAAATGCTGAATCTTAGTGAAAAATGGTCCTACTGAGTTAAGAAAAAAAAAGTATTTTTAAGTTTTAAGATTTTTTGGCCATAAAATTTTTTCAGATTGATTTTCAGTTCATGTGTTGTATTTCGGTGAGTGAGTGAGGTTTGCCAAAGCAATCCCCTATCACCTCCTTTTTTTTAAATGCTAAGGTCGGCAGACAGGCTGCACAAGCAAAGCCACAGTTGTTGCAAGTGTGCTGCCGCCACTGCAGGATTAAGGATAAGGGATCGGAATGGAAAATGGGCTCTGGCATCCATTACTCATTCACCGAAACAAAACAGCACTCGTGTTGTTATTTCGCGGTGGTCTTCTGTAAGGGGGTGGTTACTGACGCCAGACGGGCTGCCCAAATGACTGCGAAACGCAGTGTGCCCTGCCACTACTCCTTATCACTCTTTCGCTTCATCCTAGCAAGCTTAATCCATTTTTTTTTATTTATTAAAGATGGGTTTACTCTTGACCAGCATATATCCATGTAGGAAGGACGAGGCCGACGATAGACCGAGCTCACACAGAAGATACCTATTCACTCGAATCTTTAAAAGATTTGGGTTATATGAGCTCGGAAATACAGATGCCGACAGGGAATTCCAATCCTTAGCAGGTTGTAGCGTGCTTGTATGCGTTGTCACAGACGAAGCGACGGTAGCAACCTATCATCAACGGGACCGTCAGTTTGACCTTTATAAAACAAACAATGGATATTGGAAAACAATTTTTTGTGATTTATTTCCTTTAAGAATAAGAAGGAAAATTATTTTCCTTTCAAAACTCCCTACAGGTAAAACTAATAAATAAAGAAATGGATCAAAAACTCATTATAGAGAATTAGCGACGAAAGTTGACGCGAAGCCTTGTCGAAGTTGTCGGAGGATTAAAGAATTAACGAACATTTATTAGCATTTATTACGAACAGTATTAATTAGCAGTCATAACAGCTAATTTATCAGTCGGATTCCAACCAGACAAGTAATGTGTCTGCAGCTGTTCTCGACTTCCAGTAGGAATATGAAGGTCGAATTTTTCGAGTAGTCTACGATCCCTTGCCTACACAACAACGGATCCTTTAGTTTAAGAAGAGATGTACCTCTCTTCACGTGGCTGTATTCACGAGTGTTAGACCATATTACTGGTTAGACCATATACTGGTTAGACCATAATACTGGTTAGACCATATTACTGAGGAGTTTTTTTTTTTTTTTTTTCAATCAGCAATCAGCTTCCAGAGCTTTAATCTGATGTGGAAATTGTTTTATTTTTATTATGTGGTTGATGTTCCTGCGAGCATCATCCCAAGATTCAACTTCGACTGTCCAAGTCCAAGATCCGCCATCTCTTCACTCGAATGACCTCCCCATTTGAGTCTAGAAGAAGATTGCTGTGTTTTCTCAACCTTTTTATATATCTTGCACTACCGGCACTGATTGATTCTTTAATTGTTTCTATGCCCAGGTGCTCATGTATTTCAGTGTTTCTCATTAACCAGGGAGCACTAGATATGGATCTCAATGCAATTTTCTGGAATCTCTGAAGAATTTCTACATTGGACTGACTGGCAGAGCCCCAGAGTTCGATACCATATGTCCAGACTGGCTTAATTATCACTTTGTATGCCAATAGTGTATTGTGGAGTGATAATGGCGATCTCCGTCCTATAAGCCAATTTAGGATTCTGCAAACAAATTAGCCACTTATGATCAGGTGGACCATGGGCCTACCTGCCACCATTTATAATACAAAAATAGAAATATTAATCCCTTGCTTTAAGACGAAGATAAAATACTTCAACAGCTTATTAATACACCCAAACTGTAAACTTTTAAGAAGTGGCAGGGCACACTGCGTTTCGCAGTCACTTGGGCAACCTGTCTGGTGACAGTAAAGACCCGCTTAAAGAAAGGCAGCGTGAAATAACAGCACGTGTGCTGTTGTGAGTAGAGTGAGTATGGGATGCCAGAGCCCATTTTCCATTCCAATCCCTTATCCTTAATCCTACTGTAGGCGGCAGAGCACTCGCAACACCTGTAGCGTTGCTTGTGTTATAGGCGACGGTAGCCGCCTACCATCAAGCGTGGACCGTCAGCCTGACTGCCGATCTTAAAGTTAAAAAGAGTTTAGTTTTGCATTTGTTTTTACATTTTTTTTTCTATGTTTAGTAGCAAATAGTAGTAAAAGTATTCGCTAGTAAGTGCTGTAGCGCACTTGCAGCAGCTGTGGCGTTAATTGTGTTTCAGGCAACGGTAGCCACCTACCATCAAGTGGACTGTCAGCTTGTCTGCCGATATTAACATTAAAAAATGTAGTAAAATGTTTTTTTTTTTTTTATTAATTTAATTCAAAATACATAACAAAAACCTTAAAACTAAATAAGTCGTCAAACTTACATGAAGTTTGTTGACGACTATATATGCACTCTTATCTTCTAAAACAGCTGCGCAATAGGTACTTGTGCACACTTTAATGAGATACAATTTACAACCAATCAGTAGGTATATAATGTTACCTAATTATCGCTATATTCACTTAACAATTCTAATTTTAACTTTGCTTTAAATACATCCTTACTACAGTTTTCTTCTTCACATTTTATATTATTAAATATTTTAGGAATTACATATTTTCTTGTCCTTTTTCCATAGTAGTTAGTGACCCTAGGTACTCTGGTCTAGTGTAGCCCAGAGTTCCATATTCGAGCGTCAATTACGCAATTTAAAGACTAATTACAGAAATTACCATAGTAGTGGCAGGACACGCTTAGACTAGAAGTTGTTCCTGCCAGTCTAGCAGGAATAACCACCCCCTTACAGAAGACCACCGTGAATAAACAGCATGTTTGTTTTTGTGTTTCTGAGTGAAAAAGCAATGCCAGAATAAATTCCCTTTATTTCTTCTTTAACCATTAACCTTATCTTCTCAAAATCGACAGTGTAATTTGTGTTAATAGGCGTCGTTATCCATTTACCATCAACTGGACCGTTAGCCTGCCTACCGGTTATTACATAACGAAATAAAAAAAAAACATGAAGGTTACAGTGCTTACATAAAACTGATTTAAGCCGCCATTTAATGGATATTCAAGCCTTTTTTCTTATTGTTTATATGTTTTCGCAAAAAAGGTAATGACAGTAATAATACATATGTGTCACAGAATCCGCATTACCGTATACGAAAACTCAAACCGAACCCACAAAACGAAGTAATGGTACGTGGAGTAATACAAAGTACTCATAAATCTGCGGCTCGCGGGAGTCGCGGCTGAGTGAACGCGATTCCACTTGGATCCGAAGGTAATTTAGCTGGATGTTCTTTATGCAAATACATTTGCAGCATTTGTATATTTATGTAAAGATATAATGTTATACCTACTACGGTAAGATCAGTGACAGCTCAGTAGAAAAAACGTTCTTTGAAATCTACGTATAGGTCCATAAAAAGCTATGAGCAGATCTACATTTTTTTAATCTTAAGATCGGTAGACAGGCTGACGGTCCACTTGATGGTAGGTGGCTTCCGTTGCCTATAACACAGGCAACGCCGAAGCTGCTGCAAGTGCGCTGCCGACTACGGTAGGATTAAGGATAAGGGATTAGGAGAGGGATAGGAAAATGGACTCTGGCATCCCTTACTCACTCACCGAAACACAAGAGCACACGTGCTGTTATTTCACGGTGGTCTTCTGTAAGGGGGTGGTTACTGCCGCCAGACGGGCTGCCCAAAGACTGCGAAAACACAGTGTGCCCTGCCACTGCTTTCCAAATCCAGACCAGAGCCAAATTTGAATTGAAGTTGATTTTTCAAAGTTGACCCTGCCGGGAATCGAACCCGGCATAAAAGAAAGCGTCAGAACATCATGAAGTGTTATAAATTTACCTTTATATGTATAGCCTAACCCGGCTTTACATATGTGCTATTTTTTCTGCAAATTTTATTAATAAACCTGCCTTATTTATCATTCTTTCTATTAAATTCCATCAGTGTCGAAATCCATTGTTCAGTTTGGAATTAGCGGAGAAACAGACAGAAGCTAACAGCGACTTTATTTGATATTTATAAAAAGGTAAGGACAAAATAGTATAGTAGTGGGAGAGCGCACTGCGTTTCGCAGTCATTTGGGCAGCCCGTCTAGCGGCAGTAACCACCCTCTTACAGTAGACTACCCTAAAATAACAGCACGTGTGCTGTCGGTGAGTGAGTAAGGGATGCCAGAGCCCATTTCCCTATCCACTCCTAATCCCTTATCCTTAATCCTATTGTAATTGGCAGCACACTTACAGTAGTTGTGGTGTTGTTTGTGTTATAGGCGACGGTAGCCACCTACCATCAAGCGTGGACCGTCAGCCAGTCTCCCGATCTTAACCTTAATTTTTTTTTTTTTTTGAAGGTTCAAATAGAAGTATGTTCTAGAATGGGTAGCGAGCTTTAATAAAATAATTTTGGGGCATCTTTTATTTCTCTCGAAATGATCATAGTCGAATTTAAACCAGCATACTAACACAAGTTTAATTACAACAAACCAATACAAAAATACACCAGTAAAAATACAAACAATGAAATGAATTTTCTCTTTTAAGTTTCGTTTGCTAAAGTGTTCTGCAAGAAAATGCTAGCTATTTTTCCCTGGTAGTATCTATTAGTGTTTGATGAGCTCTCTAAAAAAGGTAAGCTCTAAGTGAGTGGTAAGCTCTAAAAAGCCGTTGTTTCAATCCTGAAAGCAAGTTTTATTATAGACTTTATACTTGGGAGTTTTAGTTTTGTTGAAGCACTTGGTCACCTTGGACTTGGAGCACTAGGGACGTTCAGGCCCTTGCGACCTTACGATAACGATTAGCGCCGAATAAGTCTACATAAAAGCACAATTTCTCTACATGACGTGTAGGTCTAGTAACCAACTGGTTCACAGTATTGTAAGAGCTCATGTCCTATACTACATGACGAAATATTTTATTGCCAATGGCGAGTATTTGCACAGACATAACCAAGTAGCCAGAATTATTCATCAACAATGCCTTCTTATAATGGCATTCAAAATAAATTTGATTTGTTCTGTGGTTCTGTGGTCTCGGCCAAGAAATCATTTTTTAACCATGGTATCTATTTAAACTTTTTTTTTTAAATCTTCTCTCCTATGAGTTTATTTTGTATGTTGTGTCCACTTGTAGTAGGTTACATTCCGACGTAAATGTTATTTTGTATATTATTATCATCTTACTTGTATATGGAATTGTATACCAGTTTTGTGGACCTGTAATAAAAATAAAAAAAAAAATTATAAATATGCACCTGCGCCCGCGCGTTCTCGAAAATGGTCATGCCACGCTCTACTGGGATCGACCAATAATCACGGACAGGACTATAGTCGCCAATAAGCCTGATATAGTGGTTATTCACTGATCCCAACGCCGGACGATACTTGATCGTTTTTTTATAGACATTTATATTAAAAAAAAAAAAAAAAATTAAGACAGAAAATAAATAAGTGAATAACAATAACAACGCGAACAAATTGTTTTAATCTTAAGTTTAGATATCCTTCCTTATTAAATGTATTAAAGTTTTTTACTAACAAAATCTCGTTAATTTAACAGGTTTACAATTCCACCAACGCAGAATTTTCAGCAAAGTTTTAAATTAAACAAATAAATGTCTAAAAATATCGTTCGTTCGTTTACACTCTTACGCACTGGGTTGACTAAAGCCTACAAAGAATAAAATAATTCTTTGTGGGTCCTCAGTCTGTTGATAAATAAGTATAGAACAAAGCATACAGTTCAACGAAGAGTAACCCAGTTAAGTCGGCAAAGTGAAATTCCTAGTTATGCGATGCGCAGTCTTACGTACGACTGTGCACAATGCATTCGTCCCGTAAATCTCCCCTAATGCCTGCCACACCGGCTTTATTTTAAGGGGTTATTTGTCTTGGCGAGAAAAATTCGTGCGAAAGCGTCCTCGTCTAGTTACGAAATAGGAGGAGCGACATTTGCTTCTTGCGTCATTCAAAAATGAGGACTTGAGAAATACTTAGGCGTCTTGGTTAGAGAATTTATTCGTCTATGATACGTTTAAGTGATACCTTTTTTTTTTTTTTTTTTTTTTTTTTTTTTTTTTTTTTTTTTTAGGGGGGAAATGCATTTACGCACTATTCGTCGAGGGGACGTCTCGACGAGGAATAGTGTGGGACTCATCCGGTGAGAGTCAACGGAAATACCCACTACAACCCCTCCGGGTTCCACCATCGGCGGTGGTGTGGAACCGAGGTTACAGCTAGGCCATGTCCTCAGATCCCACAAACCGCTATGTCCGAGAGCGGACTCATCACTTGGCGCTTTTTTGCGCCGTCGCGCTAGTTGCGGCTGCCCACTGGAACCCCTGTGAGCAGCCGCGCATCAGTTTTGGTATTTTCAGGACGCCAGATGTCCCGTTCTGGCGCCCTAAAATTATTACCCGACGGTCACCGCGGCATATGCGCGGCGACGTCGGCCGACTCTTCGGCGCCTGAGTGGGTCCGCCTGGGGGTCCTCCTCTCGGGACCACGTTTAAGTGATACCTAGCTTTATTTTATTGGCACGTCCTTTCAATAATAAAAGTTCACACGTGTATAGCGAAAATATTAAAAAAAAAAAAAAGATTTTTTCGTTAGTTGTTTTATTAATAAAGGCCCGTTTATATCTTCAGACAACGATCGTATCAGATACGTAGCGTTTCAGATAAAATAATATTATTTCATATCAAAATATGTAACAATTTATATCTAGTGTAATGTGTCCACTCAGACGACGTCAGACATTGTCCGTCTCACGGCATTCGAGGAGAGAATATTTTGTCTGAGCCAAAAGATGTCTGAGGACCTGTGCCCCAGAATCGGAACCGTGCAGATATGGCATGGCATGGCATTGTCTGATATGGCACGTTTCTTGTATGTTAGATGTAAATAAATTGTGTCTGACAGTATCTGAGACGCTACGTGTCTGACCCGATCGTTGTCTGAAGATATATAAATGGACCTTAAGTCTTAATTATTTTTATAATAAAATGATCAAATTCAATATTTTTAGTAAAATATTATTGTGTAACTTTTCATTTTAGTAGTGGGTTTGCCTAAAGGAATAAACGTATGCTTATTATTGTTATAAGTAACACAAATTCTAACATCCCAAAGTAAGGTGGCTACAGGCTTGTGTTTTGGGATGACCAAACAACTGTACACAGGTGGCAAAACCCTCTATAGTCTACCATTTTATTTCCAAAGTAGATCCTGCCAGGAATTGAACCCGGAAGAGTTAAGGTCAGCACTTTAACCACTCGAGCAATGGGTATCTACTATATAACAATTTTGACAATTACTGCCGTTTAACCCTGTTTAAGTAGCCATCTGACAGCAGCAACCACCTCTCACACCGTGTAATACCAGCATGTATGCTGTTGTGTTTTGGTGAGTGAGAAGGGATGCCAGAGCCCATTTCCCTATTCTTTACTAATCCCTTATCCTTAGACCTACTCTGGTCGACAGCGCATCAGTAGCAACTGTGGCGTTACTTATATTATAGGTGACTTAGCCATCTACCATCAAGTCGACGGTCACCTTGTCTGACGATCTTGACTTGAAAAAATGATAGATATTTTACGGATGTCCCAATGCAGGGCATAAGACTTCTCCTCGTTTTCAGGTATCCCCATACGATTAATTTAATTAATGTACTTTAGTTTAATAGTGCAGGGCACACTTAAATTCGCAATCATAAATTTGACAGTCAGGCAGATGGCTACAGAAACCACCCCTTACAGAACACTACCGTGAAACAACAGCGCGTATGCTGTTGTATTTCGGTGAGGGAGTAAGGAGTAAGCTTTAACCCTTACCCCTTCCAAATTCCTTATCCTTAATCCTTAAATATTCTGTTAGTTATAAATTTAGTTTTTGTCAATTAGTCTTAACAAATGAATGGGTGCTTCAGATATATTTTCCAAATTACTCCAGGAAGCTTTGGGATAAAAATAATCATTTACGTAGGGATAGTTTATTGATATGTGTCATTCTTTCGCAAACAACTCACTTTCGGTCCGTAGAGCAAAACGCCAAAATTATGTTAGTGCCCATTTAACGTGCCATTGAACATTGCTACATACTTTTTTTCTGAATGTCTAATATCTTTTAATGTTATTACTTTTTCAAAGTGAGTGTATTGATAAGTAAAGTTGTTATATATTGAGCGTAAGAGTTCTATTTCTTTCTATTATCTTTTAGGCGAAAACGAATCATTTGTTTCAATTTGATATACTGAGAACACTAATTCTCTAGTATTATTATTTTTATTAAAGATGGATTTGCTCTTGGCCAGCATTATTCGTGTAGAAAAGATGAGGCCTGCGATGGAGCGAGCTCACCCAGAAGATGCCTATTTACTCGAACCTTGAAAAGATTTGGGTTGTATGTATGAGCTCGGAAACACAGATGCCGGCAGGGAGTTCCAATCCATAGCAGTGCGCTTTATAAAAGATGTTTTAAAGAGCTTGGTCCGAATTAGAGGGATTTCGACAAGGTGAGGATGTACCAGCCGTACGTCTGCATGTCCGATAGAATAAAATGGGAAGGCGGTATGATCTCCCGAGCACACTCTCCGAAGTACCTAACATAGAATACACACAGGCAGGAAATTTTGCGCCTATGTGCCAGGCTCTGCAGCTTAGTTCTTATTAGTGTACCGCCGCGAATGAGCCTCCTAACTCTACGATCCACCGAGTCGAGTGCGGCAAGTTGATATTTTGCTGAGCCATTCCACAGGTGACAGCAATTCTCCTTTCACCGCTATGTTTCACACAGTTATTTTGGCGAAGTTTAATATTAAAATTGTTGAATCGAAAATTGAACTATATTTTAGACAATAAAGAGCTCCGGATTAGTGACTATTAACTGTCGTAGTGGCACTGCGTTTCGCAGTCATTTGGGCAGCCCGTCTGGCGGCAGTAACCACCCCCTTACAGAAGACCACCGTGAAATAACAGCACGTGTGCTGTTGTGTTTCGGTGAGTGAGTAAGGGATGCCAGAGCCCTTTTGCTACCCAGTCCCTTATCCTTAAACTATATCAATGACACTCTTAACCTTTTGGTTCGACCTAAATATTGCGACCTAGATTGGATAAAATTAGTATTTTTAACATGAAACATATTCTTGCCATTTTTAATATTAAATATTGATAAATTTTACAATATACATCCCCTTACAGAAAACCACGGTGAAATAAACAGCACGTCTGCTGTTGTGTTTCCGTGAGTGAGTAAGGGATGCCATAGCCCATTTTCTTATCCAATCCCTTATCCTTAATCCTACTGTAGGCGGCAGCGCACTCGCAAACCTGTAGCGTTGCTTGTGTTATAGGCGACGGTAGCCACCTACCATCAAGCGTGGACCGTCAGCCTGACTGCCGATCTTAAAGTTAAAAAGAGTTTAGTTTCGCATTTTTTTACGCCTTTTTTTTCTATGTTTAGTAGCAAATAATATCAAAAGTATTGCTAGTATAGTAGCAAGTAGCAGCCTGTCTACCGATCTTAACATAAAAAAGAAGAAAAAGTAACAAAGAATGAAATAAAAAATATGTGAACAGATAAATAAAATGGCACATGGTTAAAATCGCGGGTATTTATGTTACCTCGTAGGTGTGATGTTGGGGTGGGAATTGCTATTATAGTGAAATTAGCGACGAGGTCCTGGCTTCGCAATAAGCGAGGAAGTTTACATAAAAAAAATCTTTCTCCCTTATTGCTCTTTCCATTAGTGTAACCTGTGTCAAAAAACGTTCGGTGGTTTAGCAGAGAAACAGACAGACGACTTCATATTATAATATGTAGAGATATGTAATATATTAATACATACATAATGACATGTGATAGCTCAAGTGGGGAGAATGCCGTCAGGGCCTTCTTCTTTTTTTGGTTATAGCTCCATCAGATCTTCTCCGATGATTTTGTCAGTGCCACTTGTAAAAATAGCAATATAAAAAACTCAAAATTAATTATTTTTTTTATGTTATGTCGACAGACAGGCTGACGGTCCACTTGATGGTAGGTGGCTACCGTCGCCTAAAACACAAGCAACGCTACAGGTGCTGCAAGTGCGCTGCCGACTACAGTAGGATTAAGGATAAGGGATTAGGAGGGGATAAGGAGATGGGCTCTGGCATCCCTTACTCACTCACCGAAACACAACAGCACGTATATGCTGTTATTTCACGGTGGTCTTCTGTAAGGGGGTGGTCACTGCCGCCAGGCGGGCTGCCCAAATGACTGCGAAACGCAGTGTACCCTACCACTACTTTTCAAATCCAGACCAGAAAATCAAAAGTAGCAGATCCCGAAACTAGTCAGTCCAGTCAAGTACAAAGCAGTCAAGTCTACTCCCGCCGTCAGGGTAGACCTCAGAACAATAACTAAAGTTATAGAAACCTTACAAAAATAAAACCTGTGTAACAACTCTCTTATTCACATAAAGGCATACCGCGTACACAAGAACGAGTGAAACAAAAAACACGTCAAGGTTTTATTATTTCAGAATGAGTCATAAACTAAAATATCGCGTGATTCTACTTGGTTGTAATAATGCTACCAAATTAAAAATGATCTCTTTTGTGACGTTAGATCAACTTCACATGGTCGCATTGTTATGGCTCGGAAGTTTTGTGATGGTTTGGTGAATTAGTGTTAATTTTTAGAAAAATAATTAAATAAATAGTTCGAAAATTGTATGTCGCACTCAGAATTTGCATTTAACGTGGCGTGTGTTTAACGAGACAATACAGTTACTTCACTAGCCTTAAGAGATCTAGTGACAACCTTCTAAATTACAAATGTACTGATAATATGCATCCCTTTCTTATTTGTTTTCAATGCCGTAAGTAAAAACAGTACAAACTGTAGTAAATGGTTGCTTTTATTGCAAGGTTTGTATAGCTTAAGTTATTGTACTGTGGTGTAGACCCAAGTTTAGCGGAGAAAGAGACAGAAGCTGACAGCGACTTTATTTTATTCAGCCTTGCCTTGACATTGACAGTATTCTCTTGATCACAATCAACTGAGAGTCTATGTTCGCTTTGTCTATGGGTTTCCTGAGTGGATATTTATTAAGAACATTGGATATTTTAAAACCTTATGTATGTAGTTATCTAACCACCATTTTCATAAACGGTGTAACACTTCTTGATAGGTAAGTGAATATCTTTGCTAGGAGGGCCTTTTTGATCGTTTGCTCTCTAAACACATTTAATGAAACTCAAATAAATAATAAATGCACTAAACAGATTTTTAATCGATATGCTACAAAATAATAAAATATCATTAATTTTATTTAATATATATACCTACTTGCTAATACCTACACGTTAGAGACCTTAACCGTTAGACCAAGTGACAGTTATTTCCTATTCACACGCCATGAAATTGATAATTATCGCCATGAACTCAAAAATCGGACTTACATCTGAGGCTCTAGTATGAGTTTACGATACTACACCAATACTACACTCGCTAGTAAAACGTAAAACTTTTGTATGGAAAATCGTGAACTGTCAATGTCAAATTGACAATTTTCCATATAAATGTTTTACGCTCTCGCTAGCGAGTGTAGTATCGTAAACTCATGCTAGAGCCACTGGTAGGGCTAGACGGGATTCGAAACGTCGATTTTCACTAGAGTACTTATCCAAGATTTGGTTGCGTCTGTTTTTCGAATCGTCATAGTTCAAACTAATAATGGAGCCTTTCGTGTTAGTTGTACATGTCTAATGTGTCCTACTGGCAATGACTGGCAACCCTTATAGAAGTCCACCTTGAAATATCGGCACATATGCTTGTGTTCAATGTGTAACCTATTTTTAGGAAGTGTTTCAGTAGGTATTAAAGTATTTAGATACTTTTCTTTCACTCATATATATCTTGAAAGTTCTTGTATTAAAAGATACACCCAGAAGGCAGGCCAAGTCCTATCCATGCTTTATTTACAATCTTTCCGAAGAATGTTGTCTTTTTTCACAACAATTTCATATTTACGACTGAAAGTTTACGAGGAAGCCTATTCTTTTCGTCCCGGTCGTATTGAGGTTGGAGTAAGTTAAAGAAACCTTAATGCAATAAATGTCGACGCGTTCTTTTTTTTTTTAATTGAAATAAATACAAATTAAATAATCTCATTTTAATTATTGTAAAATAAACATAGATAGGTAATTCAAATTATTTTTAAGGTTTGAAAGGTTTAAGTTTTAAGCCTCAAGAGCTTTAAGACTCTAATCTCTTGCAGCTCGATGGTTAAAAAAAAAATTGATTCTATTGTGTACGTTCAGTTATTAAGTGATTAACACTTCAGTTAAAATATTGTCCTAAAATAAACTTAAGTCTTAAGTACTTTAAGTCCTAAAGTAACCGGTTAAAAATATCCCTTTTCTCATAAGGCAGACCGACGACCCACATTGATTGCATAAAAAGATAGGGTAATGGTTCTGTGATTCCTCATTCGCTCACGAAAACAAAGCAGCTAAAGTGCTATTTTTTCACAATTAACACCACAGCATCAAGCACGCTGCCGATTTTGATACGAAAAAGGTTACGGACGGTATTAAACAAAGCACTTTTTGTAACATATTTTTAATGAGCCGCTTCTCGCTCATAACTTGCACCACACCACGTCACGTAAGTCATAAGGATCGAGGCCCGCATAAAATGTGCATTAGTCTGAACAAATAAATGCTCTTACCCTCGCGTGCTGCTTCGGGATTTGAGGACTTCCTACACCGATGGTCATAAACGTGCGTGTGTTCCATTATAACATCTCATTCACTGGTAGAAGATTGAGGCGTGCGAAGAAAATTTTATTTTATTTATTTAAAGAATATCTCACAGCACAATATAATAAATATAATTACCAGTACATAGAACTGAAGAGTCCTTGACTTGGTAGAAGATAACAATTAAACATTGTCAACTTGTAATGCGTTTGTTGAAGAGAACGGACAACATGTTTTGTTGAATTTACCTTGCGTGTTGGGAGAAAATTCCTGAATAGCTACATATATTACAAGAACAAAGCACTAATGCCTTTTTATAGGGTGTGGTATGAAAATTTCAAACATACACTACTAAAAAATCAACCAGATGCTCCTTTAAAACACAATAGCAATTGAATATGAATGAGTTTCTCTGAGTGTGGTTCTATACATATTAATTTATATAATATGTTATAAATACTTAATTAATATTTGTAATAATTGTAAATTACAAATATTAATTAAGTATTACTTACAGAAGACCACCGTGAAATAACAGCATATACGTGCTGTTGTGTTTCGGTGAGTGAGTAAGGGATGCCAGAGCCCATTTCCTTATCCCCTCCTAATCCCTTATCCTTAATCCTACCGTAGTCGGCAGCGCACTTGCAGCACCTGTAGCGTTGCTTGTGTTATAGGCGACGGTAGCCACCTACCATCAAGTGGACCGTCAGCCTGTCTGTCGACTTAACATAAAAAAAAACTAGGGTAAATGGGCATTTACTAGGTAAGCGTGGTCCACCTTCGGCCACATCTGCACCTCACATCAGGTGAGATAGTGGTCAAGCGCTACCTAATTAAATTAGGTGAAAATATTTAATTCACCTAATTAAATTAGGTGAATTAAATAGGTAAAATAAAAAAAATTACCGTGCAAGGTCTAACGGGTAGTTAGTTTCTTTTAATGTGGGCAGACAGTCAACTTGACGGTAAATGGCTACAGTTGTAAAAAAGAGGTAAGTGGGGTGTCGTCTCTGAGAGCAGATGGGGACAGAGAAACAATCTCTGGCATTCCTTCTTATTTGCAGCGAATCAGTAATTTTACAATAGTATTCTGTCAACAGGACGAGGGGTTACTGCCGTTAGATTGACAGCACGGTTTCTACGATTGAACCAGCGTCACTACGGAAGCAAATTTGTCTGCGATTTATATACACAATTCTTATTATCTTTATTTTATCGTTCTTTCCTAATAGAAACGTCCTAGTGGAACCGCGTTAAAATCCGTTGGCTGGTTTAGAAGTTACCGGAGAAAAAGACAGAAGCGAAAGGCGACTTCATATCATAATATGTTGAAATTAATAATCTTGTGTGACTATAGGAACAATATAGAAGTATTCCAATAAATTAATGAAAATCCAAATAAAATAAAAAAGTGTGTGTGTCAGCTCCAACGCATGATTGGAGTTTACCTTCTTTTAACGTATAAAATCATTCTCGTTTTAATAGGTAACTGGATACCCAATTTATTTAGTTAAATTCTGCCTACTCAGATGTCACGTGTTCCAACAAAAGTTATCTTAGTTACGTTCGATATACATAGATGTCACTACGTTTTATAAGTTCAAATAGTTTTTTCGACGACAGACGTCGCTGCGCCGGCAAGTTTAACGCCTTATCGTTTTATATGAGTTGTGGGTTTCCGGGATGATGGCCCAGGTCTGTTGGAAATTCTTCCAAACGTTTCGTCAACAACTGACTACAGTCAGTCTCGCTCGAGAAGTCGAAAAGTGCAGAAGTGAAGTGCAGTGATGTGATGTACTTTTTCTTCTAACTTGGACTACACCACTGAGGATGTCAACCGCAGTTGTTGACGAAACGTTTGGAAGAATTTCCAACAGACCTGGGCCATCATCCCGGAAACCCACAACTCATATGGATACCGGCCGAGAAAACCTACATTCTGCCTTATCGTTTTGTTCCTCAATGTATGAAAGGATTACACCTTTCAACAAGATTTCGACGTTTGCTTGTATAGGCCCAGAGAATAGAATAGGGAACATAAATAAATTCGTCAGCTGTCGCACAAATGTCAAAGTGACAGATAACGTAACGCTTTTTAGTTAACGTGTGTGTTAATTTTACTCTTCATAAAATTTCCAATATCCAATAAATCCAATAAATTAATGAAAATCTAAATAAAATGAGGCAACTTTATTTATTTTCATTTGATTCATATTTGAAGCACAAACAAAAGTCATATTATATTGACTTTTGTCAATACACACACACACACACACACACACACACACGCACACACACACACACGCCCACACACGCACACACTCACGCACACGCACGCACACACTCACGCACAGGCACGCACGCACGCACACACACGCACGCACGCACACACGCACGCACACGCACGCACACACTCACGCACAGGCACGCACGCACGCACACACACGCACGCACGCACACACGCACGCACACGCACGCACGCACGCACGCACGCATGCACACACACACACACACACACACACACATACATACATACATACATACATACATACATACAGACACATAGACAGACACCCAAATCTCCTTTTCTTTTAATGACTATTTTTAATTCTAAAATTTTATATCTTATTAAATTCTGGCCTTTACAATACAAGCTATGCTTAGTGTAAAGGTCACCGAAAAACTATTCATATGTGTAAACTATCTGTAAATTTTAAAATAAATAAATAAATAAATAAATTGTAGGTAAAAGTTGTAATAAATATAATCTATCTAAAGGCTTATCCCTTATAATTTATTATATATTATTTATATTCTAAATTACTTTTTTTAGGCGTAGATAGGAAGTGCAAAACAGAAATTGAGCACATCAACTAATAATATAAATTGACAGAAGACTTAATTTCCTTGATAATCTTTGAATAAAAGTTAAAACAAAAACTCTAAAATCCAGATATTTAAGATTCCTTAACTGCACACGAGGCTTCATAATAGGGGATCGGACAAATTTTCAGAAAGTGTTTTAAATTAATCTTCATGGATATTTATTCCCATAAAAATACTATTTTATTTGTTTATAGCCTTTTAGGTACTCAAAATCATGTTTTAATAGTGTTTGTTTGAAAATGCCGCCAAAACGCCACGATAGTCCATCTGAGAGCGCGTAACGCCATTTGTGGTCATATCATAACAAAACAGCTGCATTGGCATAAGGCATTGCATTGCCCACAAATGACGTCACGCACTGTGATTGGTGTTTCAGTATAGATTAAAAATATTGTAAACAATAAAATTTTATTTCTTGATTTAAACATATTTAAATGAATTATATTAAATTATTATTCGATAAATAATCGTAAAAAATTATACCTATATTTTCTTTCTAAGTACATTTTAGATTTTAATCTGATTACTGTCCGATCCCCTATTATGAATTTATATTGAGAAAATTTATATTGAGAGAGAGAGAAATTTATACTGAGAGAAACTTGAGAAATGCACACATAAAATGCTTAAAATAGATTAGATTGCACAAATTACTATGAACGCACCCAGAGATGTTGATGTGTTACTGTTGTCACATGGGGTCACTTGGGTTCTGTTAAATATTTAATGACCCAGCGAGCGGTGAGTTGGAAGATTGGTTGCTACAAGTCCGAAACGATTTACGGTTTCAATTTAACCCGATCATTGAAATGTATTTAGAACATAACTATTAATCTGATAAATCATTACAAGAGTTTTTAATTTATGTCTAATAAAATTGTTTGTTAGCTTTTTGTTAATTTTTAAGAGTAGTGGATAACTATGTAATTTTAGCGCACTGTCTTCATAAACTGAGCAGTCCGTCTCGTGGCAGTAACCACCCCCTTACAGAAGACCACCGTGAAATAACAGCACGTGTGCTGTTGGGCTGTTGACGAGCCCGTTGGATGAGTGGTTACGGTGCTTGACTTAACACTGTGTGCTGTTGTGTTTCGGTGAGTGAGTAAGGGATGCCAGAGCCCATTTCCCTATCCACTCCTAATCCCTTATCCTTAATCCTACTGTAAACGGCAGCGCACTTGCAGCAGTTTTGGCGTTGCTTGTGTTATAGGCGACGGTAGCCACCTACCATCAAGTGGACGTCTGCCTGTCTGCCGACCTTAACATTAAAAAAAAGAGCGTTGAGTGAATTCGATATGAACACGATAAATAAGCATCTATATCTATTCTCTATCTCTATAAATAAATATTTTAAAATAGATTCAACGGATTTTTTTACTCGTGGAAATATCGTTTGTGTATGGAAGCAGAAAAAAATGATTTTTTTCTTTGCGAAGCGAGGAGCGGTTTGATGTTTGAAGTATGTACTTTTAAAGAAAAACTTGATTTTATTTGTAAGTAATGTTAGACTCACACAAAATTTGTTTCTTTCTTTCTTTATTACTGTTTGGGCAAAAAACATCAGTTATGCGCCGAGAGGTCCAGTACTACTTGATACTGATACTTGATACTACTTGATACTCCACTTGATGCCCCCTTCGCGATTCAATCTTCACCACGCAGCCAGAGTTGACTAGAGCACTAAAATAATATTTAATATGGGGAATATAATTTTTAATATTTTTTGCAGTGGCTGGGTACATGCTCTGCCTGTGTGACGATAGTAACTAGTCTTACGATAGGTATCTTACAGAAATCTACTAATATTAATCTAGGCGCTGTTTGAAGCCAAATAAATATGGTCGGCGCCTATGATTTTTCAAACTTGTCTTTTCTAAATGTTCAAACTGCAGACGATGTAGCGAGATGACGTGATAATTAGCCAATCACAAGACAGCACAATAACGCAACGCTGCACTCCGATTGGTTAACCGCGCGTCGAACCGCATACTTCGGTGTGTTTAAAAGTTTGTAAATTATATTTGGACTAAATTAAGTGAAATTTAAGTGAAGACATTCAAACAACAAAAATATAATCCAATATGTAATGATGTTAGAGTAGATTTTGCTCTTATTCTTAAGAAAGTGAAATAGACTTCAAAAGCAAATTATTACGAAATAAAATCAGTAATTAATTACTTATTACATTGTCTTTTATCACTGTTGAAACACGTCTAAAGAAAAAGAAGACTGAATTTTGAAGATATCGTATTTAGATAATGGTTTTAATTTTCATGTATATAATATTATAAATGTAAAATCTGTCTGTTTGTCTGTCTGTTACCTTTTCACGCCTAAACCGCTGAACCGATCATCATGAAATTTTGCATACACGTTGTCAGGGATGCAGGAAAGGACATAGGGTACCTCTCAACTATAACTGCAATAAAGATCTTAGGAGTTACATTGCTCATATATTTAGTCAGGCATTATTTTTTCATTTTTCAATAGTATAAAAAGTGTGTGTGTCAGCTCCGACGCACGAATGGAGTTTACGCCTTAAGTACATACGATTGTCTTTGACTATGCAATAGGAAAAGAGGGTAAATAAACGCGGCATCTATTATAATACAATAGAATTTGGTAAGACATCTATCGGATTTGAGTAGAGCATAACGCCTTTTATTTAACGCTTGTATTAATTTTACTCCTTATAAAATTTCCATACCGGGGGCCTTATATGAAAATCGATTCTTAAGTGGTAAACTGCAACAATTGATTGAAATATTTTAGTGTATATTAGATATTTCATTGCAATAAGACATTATACTGACGGGATATTGGTTCGATATAAATTAGTTTCGTGTCGTGCGTCGAGTTTTAATAGCCATTTGTTGGTAAAATAACTTTGCGAAATCGTTCAGTTTGTGGAAAGGCCATATTGGATGCTGTAAGGATTTAGAAATTGACAGTTTCATTAAATTTTATTACGCTATACACATACAACTCCACCACAGGAACAAAACTGGAAATAATTCTTATTGCATGTTACCCCCACTACTACTGCGATTGAAACGTCACTTATAGATTAAAATTAGGTATCTAGGTTCTCTTATTCCTAATTTATATAAATGACTTACCGGGATCAATAAAACACAAATGTATATTATTTGCAGATGATACAACTCTATTAATAAAATGTAAAGATACTAACCATTTTGAACAAAAGATAAATAATGCAATTGAGACTACTGTGACTTGGCTAAATAATAATCTTCTTAACATAAATGTAAATAAAACTAAAATAATAAAATTTCAGAACTATAAAACAAAATATATTCCTCTACAAATTAAGCATAATAATGTAAATATAGAAACCGTAGACTCCACAATGTTTTTGGGATTCCACTTAGATCCCTGGACTGTAACTGGAAGGCTCATGTGGGCTCAGTGTGTGGCAAAGTCGATAAATTTGTTTTCGCCTTAAGACGCATCAGACAGATTATTTCCCAAAAAGCTGCATTTTACAGCATATTATGGATATGTGTCATCTATTTTAAATGATGGTCTTATTTTATTGGGTAACTCTGTAGAAATGGATAGTGCATTTAAAGCTCAAAAAAATGCATTAGAGCTATATGTGGAGCCCGTTATTTGGATAGCTGTAAGCCTCTATTTAGGGAGCTCCAGATTTTACCCTTGCCATGCATGTATATAAAGGAAATGTGTATATTTGTAAGAAATCATCCAGAATACTACAAAAAAAATAGTGACATGAGTACAACAATCACACGTCGATCCGAAAAATTGTATATGCCAAATGCTAAACTTCGAATATACAAAGAAAACGTTTTCTGTATGTCAATACGTATATATAACAAATTGCCCGATGCCTTCAAGAGTGTTCCCATAAATTTGATGAAGAGAAAGCTGTCCCAATGGCTAATAGAAAAGTGTTTTTACAACCTTAAAGAATATTTTAATGACAAGGAAAAATAACTAATTAAATGACCAATAATGTGATTAATTTGTGGTATAATGTAATTTTATAATTTTCTATATTTATTTTATAATTGTTTTTTAAATTATAATACATATTTGCACGCCTTAAGGGCAGAATGTAGCGACCAAATTAATAATGTAAAATACATCTATGTTCTGTAAACCTGCATTCAGCAAATAAACAATTCTTATTCTTATTCTTATTCTAAAAGCTTACGACGAAAGACGAGTCTATAACCAGTGCTTACTGTGAGATTTGAAATAATGTTGCTAATTACTAACAGTGAATTGTCTTTTCGGAAAATTGACATTCTCTCAACGTGTCAGAGATGTGTTTTGATATTCACTTGCGTTCACTTATCGTTGATATTACGTGTTGGTGTCACGACGGAACTCATATTCAAAAAAAATTCGATTTTTCCACGGTCACAGAGACAGCGATATCGAAGAAAAATGGAACGGCGGCGGCGGGAAAACAAATGAACAACTGATTTTTTATAAGAAATTTGAATTTGGAATTCCGAGTAGAACGGAAATTATCGATATTCACACTAACCAGTATTAAAAATCGGCAGTTTCATAGGTTAGGACTAATATTTCGTAGAATCACACATAGATAATAATTGATGGGACGAACTAGAACAAATTTTGTTATTGTTAACGAAATTGTAAATTCTAAAGAGTATAATAAAAATACACGATATCAAAATTTTTACCGCCTTAAACGTTACTCAGAAAACCCAACCCAATTTGGGAAAAACATTCACATACTAAAATGTCAAAATAAATAAGTAGAATGTGACCGCTTCGAGATAATTGACCCCGGAGCAGTTGCTCGATATCGCTGTGAGTGTTGAACATGAAGGTCGATATTTTTAAGAGAAATAAAAGGACAATTAATTATTAACCAATCAGAATATTTAATTTAAAAAAATAAAATTATTGATTAATTGAAAAAACAATTGAAAGAAAGAAGCTAATTAGGGAACGTTTCTTTGTTTGAAATATTTTTACAAAAATATTTAGCACGAACAAGAGAAGTAACGAATTTAGAATTAAAATTTATGAGAATAAACCAACTCTCCAATCGAAAACTAAAAATATAAGAGATTTTCCATTTTGTACTAATCTTTTCGAGACATACAGTCTCCAAGATATAGATTTCATTTTGAAGGGAACGCTGCAGAATTTCCTGCAAAAATGTGAAGATTCCTTTAGAATGTTTACCAACATTGTTGATTTACTTGAAGCTGCTCGCGTTGTAAAAATAAAGAATACTACACACGAACGATGGGATATACATGGAATTCATCTTTGTTTCAAGGTGTACACAGCTGATGGGATCTAAATTTAAAATTAAGACCGAAAATAAATAAGTGAATAACAATAACAACGCCAACAAATTATTTTTATCTTAAGTTTAAATTTCCTTCTTTATTAAATGTATTAAAGTTTTTTTTTATGTTAAGGTCGACAGACAGGCTGACGGTCCACTTGATGGTAGGTGGCTACCGTCGCCTATAACACAAACAACGCCTAAAGCTGCTGCAAGTGCGCTGCCGACTACAGTAGGATTGGATAAGGGATTAGGAGGGGATAAGGAAATGGGCTCTGGCATCCCTTACTCACTCACCGAAACACAACAGCACGTATATGCTGTTATTTCACGGCGGTATTCTGTAAGGAGGTGGTTACTGCCGCCAGGCGGGCTGCCCAAAAGACTGCGAAACGCAGTGTGCCCTACCACTACTAACTAACTGTTGGCGCATCACACACATATACAAACATTCACGTCACACTCTTAACTACCTACATATTATTATCATTTTGTTTTACCTTTTCTATCCTCTAAATTCTAAATCAAGACAGAACATTGTAGGGTTCATCATCATTCGCTTTTCCCATTCATTATAAACCTTTTTGTTTCCTGGTTATAATGTAACCTTTTTATCTACATTACATACGTACACTGGCCGGCGGGATTTTGAACATATTGGAACGAAAAACGAGCAGCAAATATAGAAAGGGATTGACAGGTTTTTTTCACGAAGGAAAATTATTCTAGAAAGAGAATCGAAAAAGAGAAGGTGTACTGGATATAATAATATGTACAACAACTGAGACTCAGATTTTTTCAAGAGGGAATCGGAATAAACTAATCCAAATCTTGTTTCATTAAGTCGACGAGATCTGCATAAACCACTTATTTTTACCGAAGATCCTGTCGGAAAGGGACGTTCCAACGCTGTGCACAGCATCATCCTCATTAAGCTGTTCTCACGGAAGACGTGATTTACGAAGGACAATTATATATATACATGAAAATTTATAAGGATTGCAGTGATTTCTAGTGTACATTTACGGACTCTAGTGGAATTAAAGTGTGGTGTTTCCTCGAAGTCTCTATCTTTCCTTTCAACCGCCACCCCTACAGTGATTTAGAATTGTTACATTACAACATTCCAACACCACTCACTCACTCTTGACCGGCAGCCTCTTATGTATACTTGGCGCCAAACGCGTCGATGTATTTCGAATTTACTAAAAAATGTAAATAAGATTGTAAACAAACCGTTGAAAGTTCGGGAATGCTATTTCTGTTGAAATTTAAACTCTATGTTGTAAACATAAGGACCAATAATTTCCTTTGACACTAATCGGAAAGGGGCGTGGCTACCATCGATAGGATGGGAAGTTCGAGACTTTCGGTCGGCGCGAACGCTTTATCCAGAACGTTCCATAGTTAGTCGTAACAATATTAAATTATTTCCAGAACTATAGGTTAAGCCTTCCATCATTAAATTCCAAATGTGGCTAATATAACTGTTAATTTAAATATGTTTAATATCAAACTTTTACACAATTTTGAGCTTTATTTTGTATTCGTTTGTAATACACCTTAATACATTATATCTCCCATTTTGTATCGGTAATTTTATTCTGAGCAAACTTTATAGCGTTTGAGATAGGTACTTTGATATCTTATGTTTTCTCAACCGTTTTTATGCGAGGATCGTATTTACGTGTGTTAAATGGACTTTATTTGTTATAGCTTCCAATAACAATACATAGTATGAATTTACGGGCAATGATAGCGTCAAGTTTTAAGAGAAATTTCACTTACCAATATTTTTAAATTGAAGATATTTTATTTGTTTACTTAATTACTTATTTATTTATTTATTAGGCTCACTTACGTTAACTACATTGTTACAAAATTACAGTGTGTACTTAAATAATCTAAATAATTTATAACAAATGCGTATAACATTTACAAGTAAACAAATTAGGAAATAACTTGGGAAATTATTTTTATTTTATTTCTTTTTAAATGAAAAGGGTGACAGACGGGCCAACGTTAAAGATAAAACATGTTGACCATACTTCATGCAAGGACTGGTTTGCTTGGCAAGGCTCCTCTAACGCGAATACTTCTGCACACTGAATGAATTCACTAGGGTGGGACTGTTTGTTATCTATACTAATATTATAAAGAGAAAAGATTTGTATGCATGTATTTTTGTGTGTTTGTAATGGTTTGTAATGAATAAACTCAAAAACTACTGGACCTATTTTAAAAATTCTTTCACCTATAGAAAGTTACATTATCAGGGAGTAACATAGGCTACTCAGCCTCACCCCATCTCCCTCCCTCCTCTATACAAAATTGCCCTTTTCTTACTTGAATTATAACTCCAATTCTGTGGTGTTAAGTGCGTCGGTAAAAACTCGGGGTGTGTTTTAATGGGACCTCGAAAGCACTCACCATTGTACAATCGATAGTGCATACAAAGATATATGATATGCTATGCTCATCTTACGCTATGGGATTCTAAATCCTGTTTTTTTTTTTTTTTTTTTTTATGAAATCGAGATAGCGCTTGACCACTATCTCACCTGATGTGAGGTGCAGATGTGGCCGAAGGTGGACCACGCTTACCTAGTAAATGCCCATTTACCCTAGTTTTGAAGACCCCGAGGTTGTAGTTCTGTGGGAACACAGACGCAGGCAGTTCGAACAAGGAAGGTGGAACTGAAACGCTTTGTTCGTGATCGAGGTACATCGACCACGAAGGGATGAAACCCCTGCCCACGTCTAGTGGTCCGCAAGTGGAACGGTTCCGGTTGGATTAAATCGTACAGTATAGATGCACACTCTCCATAGTGTAGACGATAGAAAATCGATAGGCACGCTACAAAGAATCTATAAATATGTATAAAATAAAATAAATACGAAAGTAACTCTATCTGTACGCCTGTCAATTTATAAAAACCTTAAAACTTTTTAATCTTCAATCATAGCTGGGTGCAGAGAATAAAAAAAAATCAGTTAATTAAAGTTAAGTTAATAATATACAAGTTTAATATTATATTGCAACGATGTTGGATTTTTTGAACTTCAGAATGCCTTTAGATATTTAAGTTCTCAGGTTACTTTTAAAATATTTTTAATACCTTTGTATACAAGCTCAAAATTTGTGTATCAAAATATACAATCAAAATCAAAAAATATTAACGACTAGCTTTGCCCGCAATATCGTACGCGTGGTATTCGGTATAGGCGAGTAATTTTTTTGTTTATAAACCAATTGGAATGAAACAACACTAAATATTACGGGAAGCTTGCTATAATACATCAGTGAAAACCGCATTCAAATCGGTTGAGCAGATTCTGAGATTAGCGTGTGCAAACGAACAGACAAACAGTCAATAAAAACCTATTTTATTGACCTTGGTAATAAAAGTACAAGATTTTGTTATATATATATTTTTTTTTACTATAGATGGGTTTGCTCTTGACCAGCATCTATCCATATAGGAAGGATGAATATTAATATTATTATTATTAATTTTATTATGAATAATAAATATATAATAAATTTATCTTATTCCTAACGATTCGTTAAATACGAATAAAAATTTATGTTCGTCTTTTTTTGAAATTGTTAAAACGTTATTAGAATTTGTTAAACAAACAAATATTAATTTGAATAATGAAGAAAAAATATTAATTAAATATTTTAAATAGCATTCAATTTCGTTGGAGAGGAAAGCAAGGTGCCAAGTGCTCTTAAACATTCAGAATCACCAGGAAGCTCCTTTCATCTTCACTCCCACCTTTCGTAATTACTTTTTAATTTATTGCTTTTATTTAAATGTTGTTATTAAAAAATCTTAATGCATTATTGTCGCAATTTGTATTAAACTCCCTTTTAGAAAGTTATCTTTATGCTGACTGATCACTTGATGGTATGTAGGTGGTCACTGCTGACAGTGAAAACAAGAATTACCACTGCTACAATTGATAGAATGAAAGATAAGGGATAGTTAAGGGTAGGGGAATGGGATGGCTATAAGAAAATACAAAAGAAACAAATTTATTTTCTTTTGGTTGATTTACTATAAAGGTAATAAATAAATAGCCTAGTCCAAATTCTTCAAATAGGTTTACTGTTTAGTGTTTCCGAACAATAAACATAAAAACCTTTCTCTTTCTTTTTTTTTTTTTTTTTAGTATACATAGTAAGTACCTACATATTATATGCATCTATAGACTGGCTCAAAGAAGTCAAAATGCCATCATCGATCACAGGCACGTATCCAGACTTTTGGTTCGGGGGAGGGACAAACATGGAAACAACCATGTGAACTGTGTAAAAATCGCTGTAATCACTGTACTTTACTCTAATTTTTCTGAAAAATCTTTCACAGGTTTTTAGAGAAATCAAGAAACTACTCTTTTCCATCGCAGCTATGAATGTAGACGCAGTTTGGGCAACAGTTCTGTTTGTGCAGGATAGTTCTCTCAATGTAATGACAATAGGTTTGAGTAACTCACTTTTTTATTCCTTTCTGAATGAATGACATCTATCGTTTTTTTTTTCAGTCAGATTTCGGGGGGGATAAATCCCAACTATCCCCCCCCCCCCCTGTATACGTGCTTGATCTATCATAATTGACTCAACGAAAATACATAGATTTATGGAAGAAATAAATCAAAATATAAGGATTTTAAGATGTACACAGCTGGCATCTCTCACTTAACTACGAAACTAACAGCACTGGTGCCATTAATAAAGGGGATAGTAACAAAAATGTCTGCAATCACAATTACTTCAATTAAATATTTAGCCGTCAAGTTTACACATTTCATCCAATTTCTTACTCCCCCACCAAAACACTAGCACACGTACTGTTTTTTAAAGGAATAATAAAAATGACTGCAAGCACAATTAATTAAATATTTAACAGTCAAAATAACAATTTAAATTCTCAATACAAGAATTAAAACAACATTTCAACAAAAAGTTGGTATATTAGGTATGTATTAAATCTGTGAGATTGTTTCTCGTGTGGAGTGTTATGTAGGTTTCCATTTGAAGGGTCAATATGGGGTTTTATTGGTCGGACCGTGGTTACCAGGCTCGACTGAAGGCGTTTGACCCCTAAAACCATTAAAGCTATGGTATAAAACATAAGTTTAGGCGACTTTTTAATTATTTACCATGATTTGTTTTACTTTTTTAGCGGTAAATATTGCCCAAAAGTCTTCGATTAAAACATGGCATATTTTTTATCCAGTAGTAAGTTAGAAAGGATATTATTTACATTGTTGTTTTACATATTCGTTTTAGCACTAGACATTTTTAGATTTCTTTATTTTAAACTAACTGCTCGCCCCGGGAATTGCACTGGTGAAATTAGATTTTATTATGTACATAAATCTTACTCGTTTATTTCTCTATCCTTTAGTGGAAACCATGTCAAAATCGATTGCCTAGTTTAGGAGAAGTTTGCGGATATACAGACAGACTGACAGACATGGGCAATTTTGTACTATGTATTAAGGTATACATTTTGCTTTCACTCGGGAAGCTATCACGGGTATCCTTCTAGTAAACATAAAAAAATATACAATAATATACAAATCGCTGTAGCTTAAAAATTGCTTTACGATGATATTAACGAACAGCTTCGGTTGACATTTAATTTGTTGGATCCCTTTGTTGCGTATAGTACCTAGGCAGTTTTGAACAACATGTTGGAAATAAAATGGCAGTTATAAAGACATGTTATTAAGATATCTATTTTCTTAAGAACTGTTAGCACTAATCTGTTATCAAACCTTTAGGTCAATATTTTATGGACAGTGTCATCCATAAAGATGAGCCTCACTAATTTTTAAACGAGGATTGGAAGTTTGTCCAGGGCGTCAGATTTTTTTTTTATTTTTTTTATTAGATCAGGGTAACGCTTGACCACTATCTCACCTGATTTGAGGTGTAGATGTGGCCGAAGGTGGACCACGCTTACCCAGTAAATGCCCATTTACCCTGGTTTTGAAGACCCCGAGGTTGTAGTTCTGTGGGAACACAGACGCAGGCAATGAGTTCCACTCCTTAGCAGCCGAACAAGGAAGGTGGAACTGAAACGCTTCGTGCGTGATCGAGGTACATCGACTACGAAGGGATGAAACCCTTGCCCACGCCTAGTGGTCCGCAAGTGGAACGGTTCCGGTTGGATTAATTCGTACAGAATAGATGCACACTCTCCATAGTGTAGACTGTAGATGATAGAAAATCGATAGGCAAGCTACTTTTCGGCGATGCTGCAGGCTTTGTTTTATTGCTGTAAAACATGCATTTTCCAATGTGTTTCTTTTTAATCACAAATTATCTTCTCAAGATTGAAAGGATTAAAAGGATTAAATAATTCCTAATTAGATATTAATCGAATCGAATAGATATTAATTACGAATTAATTAATCCTTTTAATCCAATTTTCGGTTATTGTTTGTCGAAGACATTTCCTTTCTTTTTGAAGTTACGAAATTATTTCCGTTGACCATATACATTGCCGTTTTTTGACTAAAGCAGTTTATTCGTGTCTATAAGCGATTAATATATATTCGTTGAATTACAAAAACCATATAAATTACATTCTTAACCTTTGTTTTAATTCTTAATCTTTAAAAATATTGCGACCTATATATTGGATAAAATTCGTATTTTTAACATGAAACATATTCTTGCCATTTTTAGTATGAAATATTGATAAATTTTACAATATACACCCCCTTACAGAAGACCACCGTGAAATAACAGCACGTGTGCTTTTGTGTTTCGGTGAGTGAGTAAGGGATGCCAGAGCCCATTTCCCTATCTACTCCTAATCCCTTATCCTTAATCCTACTGTAGTCGGCAGCGCACCTGTAGCAGCTTTGGCGTTGCTTGGGTTATAGGCGACTGTAGCCACCTACCATCAAGTGGACCGTCAGCCTGTCTGCCGATCTTAACATAAAAAAAAAATTAAAAATTAAATAATAATAACGAAATCACATCGGATGCGTATAGTATTGCAACAATTACATGCGTCTACCGGTAATTGTATCTACTTTAAGAGATTTCTGGAATTCTATTTATAATGCAACTAGCGATCTGCTCCGATTTCGTACACAATTGCATATGCAATTTTATATATACAGACTTTTCTCGTTTATCGGTTTTTTCATTAGTGAAAACGGCATCAAAATCTATTACATGATTTAGAATAAAACAAGTAAGCGAAAAAACAGACAGGGGCTAATTAATTAATTTGAGATAATTTTCATAGAGATAAAAAATATTGTTATGTTTCAATGTAATTTCAACTGTTTTAAAGTTAGAGTGTTCTTTAAAATTTCCATTTGAGATAAATTCTGTAGTCCGCCGTTCATATCAATTAGCATGAGTTATTTCTCAATTTCTCGACATCGCAGTGGAATTTGGGATCTTGAGAATTCTTTGACAGTTAGGAATGCCGTTTACGACTTTGTCTTCTAAGGGACGGGGTAGAGAGTGTTAAAATATGCATCGTACATTGATTTAGATCGAGCTTTGACATAAATTTATGTTACCTATCCTTTTTGAGCGTCTTATATTTTGATACACTGAAATTAAAAAAATATCTATATTCTTCATATAACCTAGGTTTTTAGAAACATACTGCATATGACAGCATGCATATTCACAATGTCCTATCTCATTTTATGGGTATTAAAATCTATACAAGTGATAAAATCGTAAACGACCCGTGTCTGTACATAAAATTCTTTTTCAAAAAAAAAAACAAAAAAAAACTATTTGTACGTAGATTTTAGAATTTTTGTCTATTTGTCTTTGCGTTGTTCACGGTAATCTCAGAAACGGCTTAACCGATCTGGATGCGGTCGTCACTGATCTATTGTAGCAAGATTCCCGTAACATTTAGTGTTTGTTTCTTTCCAATCAGTTTAGGTGATGCGCTATACCGAATACCACGCGTACGAAGTTGCGGGCTCAACTAGTATAAAATATGTATATTTACCATGTTCTGTAAACCTGCATTTAGAAAATAAACAATTATTATTATTGTTACTTTTGAGTTAATTTTAATTTAAATGTTTAAGATTAGTAAAAATATTATGAAGACATGCGAAATGTGAAGAAACTTCCATCTCGTTTGTGTATGTCCTTAGGCGACGATGTCACCTATAATTAATTAGACTATAATTAAGGCAGTTTAGCTGCCGCTCTTTACCACAATGAATATGCAATCACTACAAAAATAAATTACATACTTATGTGTTATTTCTTCAGGAACATTTAGTACTAATATTAAAAAAAAAGCAAAATTTTCCTTTACGTTGTGATGCGATGTAGTCTGGCGTAGTGATTTTAAGCTTAAGTAAATACCTAAGTAAAACTTGTGGACTGACACCCGTATTCACAAACAATACTATGAGGTCTCACAGTGCTCACAAACGCATAGGGCCACCCAAATCAATTCACAGACAATACTTGAGTGATGAACAACACTGTGCGTCCGTCAAAATCGACGCACAGGTAAAGTAGCCGCCGAGCTATATTACGGTACGCATAGTGTCCAGTATGTCAAAAACAACGTTAAAATTGTTTTAATTGGCGTAGGAGTTTGTATTGTCGGTTATTTCAGTTTATATTTAATTTGAAAATTATATTTGTATCAACTACTTTCAACCAATGGATTACAGTAGCGAAGAAGAGTTTGATAATTATATCCGTGAAAGATTTCGAACAATAAGTACAAGAAAAGTAATACGTGATTTTCAAAATCCTTTCGATTACTACAGCGCGAATGAATTTAGGAGGCGGTATAGATTTTCAAAAGATATTGTACTGTTCATGCTTCTGCCGGGTTGTACCGGCGGTGAATGTATTTAATTCCATGGTCAATAATATAATAATAAATCGTATACAATATTCAATTAACAGTACCGAGAAATAAAAATAAAACGAGCAACGACAAACGATAAATATATTATATTATTAGCATCTGTCTGTAATATCAACTGTCAAATCATGTCAAATTCAAATACTCATACTAGAGTGAACTATGCCGCAACAAATTAACCAATCACAGGGCCGTATTCAACGCAGTGAGGTCTCTTAGTAAAGAAATGCTTGAGTGTTGTTTATGAAAGGGATGACTTGCCATGAGGAACGCACAGAGAAATAGCGTTCTTTGCATAGTATTGCTACTTTACTAAAACAAGTATCGTTTGTGAATACGGGCATGAGTGATTTTGCTTATTATACTGGATATGTCTTATTCAGTTGCTTATTATTTTATCGATATCGATATCGATATCTATAGATATCTATATATGAGAAAGTTTATATATTTGAAGGTTTCTGTGTTTGTTACTCAATTACACCAAAATAGCTAAACGGATTTGGATGAAATTTGGCACACAGATAGTTTATTACCGGGATTAACGTATATGATACTTTTTATCCTGAAAAAATGTTAGGTTCCCGAGGGATTGTCAAGAAACGTAACAAAATCGGCGCCACCGTAGTAACAGCGACAAAGATGTCACGCATTATATTATATTTTTCACTAGCGGCCCGCCCCCGGCTTCGCCCGTGGTGCAATTTTTATATACATAAACATTCCCCGTTTATCCCTCTTTCCATTAGTCAAAACCGAATTAAAATCGGTCTACCCGTTCGAAAGTTATGGGCGTACATACATTTCGAAGGTCCATTTTTATTTATATAGATTAATCAACGCGGACGAAGTCGCTGGCATCAGCTAGTATATTATAAAATGCTTCTGTCTGTTACTCCGTTCACTTCTTCTGAACCATCCAATTTATTTTAATACCGTTTTCACTTTATTTATTTATATATGAGGTACACAAAACAGGATGTTGTCGTTGAAGTTAAGGCGACTCCAGCCGCAAAACTCGTCCTGTACTGAATTGACGGGACTGCTGAGGGGGAGTCGCTACTTGCAAATCTCGGAAATATCTATTTAAAAATTAAATAAAGTATAATTCAAATTTTTCTTTTGATGAGCCTTTAGATAGTGGATCTTAAAATTTATCTTAAGAATTAGCTATTTAAAATATTAATTATTAAGCAAATCGCACGGTTACAACATCGATATTAGACCGCAATTTAGTAATTTTTTTAAATATACAATTAAATATAATTTAAAAAATTATTATGATGATCCCCTTTCATATATCCTGCAGATGATTTGAGTATTTTTTAAATTATAATTATTATGATAATTTAAAAGGAAAACGGTTACAAATAAGTGGATTTTTTTATCATTAGGGGCTGGCGTCGCCTTAATTGTAAAAAGAATTATTCATTTAGATGTACTAGACAGCAACCCAAAACATGTGCACACAGCATGTCCAAATTAAACAGAGATGTAAATAAATAAAATACAATTTGGTGTAAAATGTTTTTTTTTTAATACCCATCGCGCCTGGCTAAAATCCAAACGTATAAAATATTATTCAAGAAAATCTTAAGCATTAAAATCTACTTCTAGATTTAAAGTAGAATTTTTTATCAAAAGAAACGCAGCTTCGCGACAGCATTAAGAATTTATGAGGGAGCAAAAATTTATTCCATTACAATGTTTACACGGAAAAATCGTCTCTGTCTGGGTGTCTAATTCGAAGGCAATCTTTGACTTTATAACAAGAATTGTAGGTGTGCCTTTAGGAGTGGGCAGATTTGTGACGACTGTCTAGTAAAAAACTATCATATTGGTCCCGTGAAATAACTGCACGTGTGCTGTTGTGTTTCGGTGAGTAAATAAGGGATGCCAGAGCCCATTTCCCTACCCCCTCCTAATCCCTTATCCTTAATCCTACTGTAGTCGACAGCGCACTTGCAGCAGCTTTGGCGTTGCTTGTGTCATAGGCGACGGTAGCCATCAAGTGGACCATCAGCCTGTCTGCCGATCTTAACATTAAAAGAAATATTAGCAAAATATACATTGAGTATGTAATATTTTGCTAATATTTTATATAGTGCAATTTTATAAGTACAATCAAATCAAAATTAAATTGAACTTATTTATTCATAATTTAGCAAATGTTTTTAAGCATTATACTATTATTATTTTGTTTGTAATTTAGACTTCTCGTTAATTTTTTTAAATATTGAAATTCGTCCTCTACTTTTAGCAATACCTACTAGAAAATGCTAAAAGGTTGGCCTAGATGACAAATTGGAATATATTATTTTCGCTATATATACGGTATTTATAACTATATACGCTATAATAATTATAATTCTGAGGTTACCTTACCGTGAAACTATTTGGCCAAACAAGTGTGGCTGTAATCGGCAAACTATGTATAGACAAGTAAATAAATGATTCATATTATTACAAATATTTGGTTAGAAGCATTACACAATTGGTTTTGATAACAATAATATTTACAAACTGTGATGTGCTAGTAATTCATTTTATGTTTATATTAGTTTGCCTTATTAAGATTAGGTATCGCAAGTAGTTGTTGTTCATTTAATTATAAAAAAATTATACACATTATTTAATAACTCAATGAAGCAAATTATATGGTTCATCATATTTGTTACTGTGGAAATAGGGCATACTAAAATTGAATTTTACATCGCAAAAAATGCCGATCTTTGCTCTGTAATACGGAATATGCGCATTTTTTAAAAATATTTTCATACGATAGGTTATATCGTTATATAACCGTAAAAAATATTCAACGCCAAACAGAAATTTAGTAAAAAAAAATGTTAAAATTTTTAAAATTTTAATGTTAAAAAAACAGTCTAAAATAACAATCATAATAATATGTCAAAAATCACAAACATCTACACGCTTGTTGACATTTCATAGACTTTGACTTCAAATTCGAAAATTTTTGAATTTCCCACAATTTTTTTGCACAAAGAAATACTTAATATTAAAAAAATATTTACATAGACATAATTCCAAAGAAAAATATTGATAAAAAAATATTTAAGCCTTTTTTGAATTAGACGCATATTCCGTATTGTTCTGCATACACGAATTCGTTTCTGCAACATACATTAACCTTCTCCATCTATCCCTCTTTCCATTAGTGAAAACCATATCAATTTTTTTGGGTGATTTAGAAGAAGCTAGGTAAAAAACAAAAAGAGGCGGATAGCAAGTTTATTTTCACAATATACATAATATTGTTAATTATCTATTACCTATATTATGTATACGTTTATTACATATCTATACTAATATTATAAAGCTGAAGAGTTTGTTTGTTTGAACGCGCTAATCTCAGGAACTACTGGTTGGAATTGAAAAATTCTTTTTGTTTTGAATAGTGCATTTATCGAGGAAGGCTATAAGCTATATAACATCACGCTACGATAAATAGTATTATATATAAGCAATGTCCAGTACCGCGCGCCCCATTCGCACACCGCCGCCGTATGGGCCGTAGCGAAGCATGGCCGAGTTCAGCTAGTTGTTAATATAATATTATATTGTTAACATTATATTGTTAATTATCTATGAAATCTATTTTAAAGCTGACCAATGTGGCATTATTTGCTAACAATTTCGTATTAAACGTCGGCCCTAATAGAGCATCAACTGATTGCACTTGCACACAGAGATCAACTAACCCGAACCACAAAATTTACCAGACCATTTAATTGATAGCGGTATGTATTACGAAGTAACTGAATTTCGTTACATTCATAGCGTACTGCTGCGACTTTTAATAGTACAAATCCATCTATATCCATACATATAATAAAATCGTAAACGAGCCGTGTTAATGAGGCCAAAAAATAGTTTTTAGAATTTTTGAGCGTCTGTTTGTCTGTGCGTTTGTTCACGCTAATCTCAGAATCTGCTCAACCGATTTGAATGCGGTTTTCACTGATGTATTATAGCAAGCTTCCCGTAACATTTAGTGTTTGTTTCATTCCAATCGGGTTACAAACAAAAAAGTTACGCGCCATACCGAATACCACGTGTACGAAGTTACGGGCTCAGCTAGTATTAAATATGACGTAGATACTAACCTAATAAGGATTCTTTTTGTGGAGTTGTAGCAGGGAACTCAGCATTTCTTAATGAAATGTTAAGAAACCACTTCTTAACAGAAGACCACCGTGGAATAACTGCATGAGTGCTGTTGTGTTTCGTTGAGTAAGTAAGGGATGCTAGAGTACATTTCCCTGTCCTTTCCTAATTCCTTATCTTTAATCCTACTAAGGTCAGCAGTGTATTTGCAGCACATGTATCGTTGCTTGTGTCAATAGGCGATCAAGAGGACGACCTGTTCCACCTGTCTAAAGACCTATATATAAAAAAATAACATTTGGAAGCATATTCGTTGGAGGTGAATAATAATAACCAAAGTGTAAGATGTATTTTGATATAATTTTCTTTCTAATAATGTATTTATACAATATGATGGTAATCTTTTTTGATAAGTGATATGTTTCATGTTACTTACCTACTCCCTACAGCTACAAAATAACTAACTATTGTTACATTAATTATTAGACTACTATTATAAATAGTATTTTTGGTATTTATTATTATTGATAATATTTCAAACACGGTTGATTTTTCTGCGTAGTTGACGCAGACCTTTTAATGTTCAAAGGGACATATTTTTAATAATTTAATGGCAACCTTCAATATATCAAATTGCGAGAAAAAAAAATACGCAAAAATCTATAAACAAGTAATTATGTAGGTCAATGCAAGAGTGTTGATTTTGTCATAATGTGAGGGGACGAAATGTGCAATAGTAATCGTACGTATGTGCTATTTACTCATATCCTAAAGGTCGTAGAGTACCCAAAGAATGGGGCTATGAAATCATAAAAGAAGTTTTCAAGTCCGATTTTCAAAAAAGACCCGGAATATCAACAAGGCATGCTTCGGCAGTCCGAAGGATCGACAGCCATGCTACAGAATAACCGAGTTATTATTGAAATAAAGGAGTGGTGTGTGATAAAATCATTGGAATAAGATTCTTAGTCATTCTATACCATCTGTCAGCTCCTGCCCATAGTCTCACAAATTTTTAAGATTTCCACTAAGCCTAGTACTAGTAAATGTGAAAATTTGTAAGAATGTAACCCCTGGATGTTACTATTTCACGCAAAAACTACTCAACGAATTTCGACAAAACTCTTCACTAATATAGTTTCAGTATACACTAGAATAACACACAGGCTTTACATTATAAAACAAGCTAACGAGGTTGCGAGCAAAAGCTAGTTTAATCGAAACATCTTGACGTAATATTTTCTTTGAAGTAATAAAGTAAATATTGACATTGGGAACTTTAATGCAAGATACGCGAATGTCAAAGCCAAAGTAAACACAACTAGGCCATCTTCCTAACCTACATCTGAGTCGGTGATCGTATGAGAATCATTAGCCAAGCAAAAAGTGCAGTGTGTATTTTCCTGGCGGCCAGGTCGAGTGGGAGTAGGGTTACCATCATTTCAAATTTCCTATAAGGTAGGTATTTTTATTTCATTTAAAACCTAACATAAAATTCGCAATCTAACAGTAACCTAATGCTAACTTAAACTTAAATATTTGAATTTTTTATAGAGATTCGCAAATAAAATTTTGATTTCATTAACTTTTATAGTATCTTTTATTTTGTCTTAGTGGCTATTTCTGTCTGCTAGAGTGCCAGTATCACTTCGTCCATTGCTGAAATATTGTGATCGCCACGTGAACTATAGCTCTCTACCTATACCTACCACGTTAAGGAACTGTAGTACTTTTTTGATAGAGGCATTCTTCACATCTTCACAAGCCATCGTGTGGCTTCCTAGGATATGACTGCGCTTGTGCATCAGGGGGCCACACTCGCACAGGATATGCATTAGTGTTTCTTCTGCCTCATGGCAGAAGCGACACTCTCCCGTACTAGTGAACTTTTATAGTAGGTACACAAACATTTTTACGATATACTAGCTGAGCCCGCAACTTCTTACGCGTGGTACTCGGTATAGCGTGTAACTTTTTTGATTGTAAACCGATTGGAATGAAACAAACGCTAAATGTTACGGGAAGCTTGCTTTAAGAAATCAATGAAAACTGCATTCAAATTGGTTAAGCCGTTTCTGAGATTAGCGTGCACAAACGCACAGACAAAAATTCTAAAAACAATTATAAAAACAATCTAAAAATATTTAATGTACAAACACGGCTCGCTTACGAATTTATTATATAAAATAATAAAATAATGTCCGCCTCTACCGATTCATTCCCTGACTTCTTCTAAACCAGCCGACGGATTTGATACGATTTTGACTAATAGAAAAAATCAATAAGCGAGGAAGGGTTTTGAAAATAATTTTCAGAAAATAATTTATGGATTTGAAGCCAGGGACGAATCGCTAGTATGATTATAAAACGTACAAATAATCAATTTCTATGAAACTGCAGGCAGTTCATAGAAATTGCAGTATATCAGTGTTGTGGTCTGCACCACAACTGTATACTGAGCCAGGGTTCCTTTAAAAAAAAAACAATAACAATAACAAAAACTACTCACTGAGCTTAGCTGTATTTTTTTTTTATAATATTGTTATATAATGTAAATTGTGGTCACCCTTACAATGACACCGCATGAAGTGTTCACGTCGTTAGAGACGTTAACGACACCGTCCCGTACGTGACGCGCGTTTTTACGTCTCAAGCATAACTTGACTGGCTCAGTTTCAGAAAACCTTATTGCATTGATCTCGCCTTGATATCTTCTTATATATAAAAATGAATCCCTATTTCTCCTGGTCACGGCATCACGCGTGAACGGGTAGACCGATTTTAATTCGATTTTTGCTAATGGAAAGAGGGATAAACGGGGAATGTTTTGGGGTATATAAAAATTGCACGCCGGGCGAAGCCGGGGGCGGGTCGCTAGTTATATTATAAAATGTTACAACATGTTTCATTTAATATTGTTTTTTATTGTACATTACTTTTCAACACAGAGTGATGAACTACGTACTTAATATAAAAATACCAGTCTGAACACGTAATGACTGCGTGAGGGATGTCAGAGTGATAACGCCAGATCTTTGGACCTGGCTTTCAACATGATGTAGGTTGGATGGTTACAGCCTGATCCAATTATTTATTAAGTACTAGCTGAGCCCGCAATTTCGTACGCGTGGTATTAGGTATAGCTCGTAACTTTCTTGTTCGTAAACCGATTTGAATGAAACAAACACTAAATACGGGAAGCTTGCTATAAATAAATGAGTGAAAACCGCATTCAAATCGGTTAAGCTGTTACTGAGATTAGCGTGCACAAACGAACAGAAAAACAGACAAATATTCTAAAAACATTTTTTTTTTACCTCTGTAACATACCTAAGTACAACGTGAACTCATTTTTTAATGTTAAGATTTTTAGTGTTAAGTTCTTTATTTTTTTTAAATTTAAGAAATATATTTTTAATGTTGACGGTCGGCAGACATGCTGACGGTCCACTTGATGGTAGGTGGCTACCGTCGCCTATAACACAAGCATCGCTACAGGTGTTGCAAGTGCGCTGCCGACTACAGTAGGATTAAGGATAAGGGATTGAGAGAGGATAAGGGAATGGGCTCTGGCATCCCTTACTCACTTACCGAAACACAACAGCACACGTACTGTTATATCACGGTGGTCTTCTGTAAGGGGGTGGTTACTGCCGCCAGACGGGCTGCCCAAATGACTGCGAAACCCAGTGTGTCCTGCCACTACTTTCCAGATCTAGACCAGAGCCAAAGTTGACAGAGCGTTAAGACAAGCACCCTAACCGCTCATCCAACGGGCTCGTCAATTATTTCATCTTATTATGTCAATTATTTGGTCATTTTATTGTACATACACGGTTCGTTTATGATTTTATTATATGTAAAGGCATTTGAGAGTCTAAATCGGTCATATTAGTGTACTTAGTAATGCGTGGGTTAGCGGGCGAGGAGTTTAAAATAATATTCCATATAATCACTTTTAAATTTTCACTATTGCGCAAGATATTGGACAGAACGTTCCGCAGATCACGTGTAGATGCAAACAGATTCACTCGAAGACTGCCGAACATTCCTCTCTTTCATCTGAACCAGCCGTTGGGCCCTTCTTCATTGAGACGACACAGCACCGGCACCGCACCGACACGACAGCTCGCCGGCACGACGCCGGCAGAACGCTTCTTCATTAAGCCCGACACGCCGGCAACGACACGGCGGCTATATTTACAGTAACGTGGGCAAGCAAGAGCCCTGTGCGAGCCGCGGGGCAGTGGGAGGGGTAAAGTGATGACGCCACTTTGCACAAAGAAACTTCCATCTGTACACAACACATGCATAACTATGTCGGCACGACACGAGTGGGAGGCTTGCTCCCGCCGGCATCATCGGCATGTCGTCGCCGACGCCGTACAACTTCATAGAGATTTGCATCCACTCGAGCCGTGTCGGTGCAGTGCCGGTGCTGTGTCGTCTCAATGAAGAAGCGCCCATTGCCCCTGCTACCAATGACATCACTCTCAAACTGCACCACTCACTCTTATCCGTTTAGTTTTTAACTCTTGAGGATGTTCGAGTCGAAATTGACTGTTTCAATTTAGAGGAAGGTTATAATTATTTAAAAACGCGCGTTAGGTTACAATATAATATTCACAACAGATTGTTTGACAGCTGGTATAAGGACAGTGTACCGTTAACGACTGAGGACGGGCGTCAGCGTCACTTTATTCGTGACGTAAATGCGCCCGCGTCAGTGCTTTGTCAGCGCTATGACACGTTACAATAATCCCCCCCTTTTTAAATTTATAAACCCCCCCTAGGTGGGCCATGACCTTGTCGTGGTGGGGGGGCTTACCCTAGACAATCCGGGCGGTTGCAGGGGTCGGTGGGGTCACCGGCCTTTGCTCGACCGATCGGATTGTTTTTGGGGACAAAGAAGGCCCACACCGAGGAGGGCTCCGAGCGGGCTCCGCCCAGCGGAGCTCGTGGCGGAGCTGCAGTTTTGAATAAGTCGTTATACATGACACTGGCAGACAATGGCCGTCTTCAGGATGAGCCGAATTGCCATTTTTATATAAGAAGATAAGATAAGATAAAACAAATTTATAAAATACATGAGAAAATATAAAAATGTTTTTACAATTATTTTTATGTTTGCAACCCCTAAGTATAATTTAAATATGCTACCAAATGTTCAGCAGGCCTTTCATTGTTTGCAATTGCTGCGGTGGCATGCATCATTGCATGCCTTAAAGCCTGGGTATGTTTATTTTTATATATGTCGTACATGCAACATTTCCAACTAGGATGAAAAGTTAGCATGCGAAATGTCCACAGACACGGCAAGGCCATACCTGCCCAAAGAGTATAGGTATAAAGCTTTCGCCACAATTCACAATCTCAGCCACGCAGGCGTGAGAGCGTGAGAACAATTAATTAAATCAGATTATACTCTAGATGGCGCTGACATACAGTTACAATTAAATTTACGAATTTAAATTATAACTAAAATAACGAAGCGCCGTCATATGTATATAGATGTTGTTTTTATTGTTATGAAAGCAACAAACAAAGAAGCAAATCAGTTTTATTAAGTTATAAATTTGTGATTGCTTGTTCAATTAATGACTTTATAGGCGTTTCCTTTAGGCTAAAGAAAATCTAAGTTGGGCTTAACGACGGCGTGTAGGTCTCGATTGGTCTCCACGAAGACCCTGCTATTTTTTTTTTATTTTGTTTTTTTTTTTTTACTATGACGAAATTGATAACATTTTTACCTTAAGTATTTAATAACTTAATTATTTTTGATTAGGTACTAGTAATTTGTTTATGTTTGAATTGATTTAAATTTAATAAATTGTATACCGCCTTGGTTTTTTTTTTCTTTTTTTTTTTAAACCTTTTTATTTTTTTCAACTTGTTACCATCCCACCACCATCAGTGGGGGAAAACAGGTAACAACAGTCTTTAACTGAACAGAATATCTAGCGATAGCCATACCATGTTGAAAACCACTCTCTTCATATAATGACCACATTCATCAGTTTTTGTTGCAAATGATTATCACAAGGGTAAGAAATCTCGTATCTCACTTTTGAAATAGCAGCACTTGTGCTGAAATGATTTTGTGCCAACATCTAGTTTTAGTTTTCGTTTATATCCTGAATGTTCGTTTGTGGCACTATTACCCACCGGGTATACGCGTAATTACGCGTTTGCCTGTCTGTTATATTGTTACAAAAAAGTGGACGCCTCCATTGAGAGCAAATAACGAATGATTTCTAATCAGCATAAGAGCCCCTAGCAAGCCTTTAGTAATGACGTTACCACTACACACAACACTGTAGGTAATAAATGGGCCGCACACACCAGAAAATGTCCCAGCACTACACTAGAGAGGAAGCAATAACGGGCCACTCGGAAGTTGAGCGACCCTTTTTGTTTTGCTCTGCGAGTGAGTGCATTGAGTGGTGAAAAAAAATCCAACTAAACGATCTGCCGACGTACTGGAATTGTTAAAATTAACTAAATTTTCAAGCATTCCATGGATTAACTGATGTTTCTTCATTTTTTTTTATGTTAAGATCGGTAGACAAGCTGACGGTCCACTTGATGGTAGGTGGCTATACTTCTTGGACAAACGACCTTGAATGCGCAGAAACGAAAAATAGGTCTCTTTGTCTCTCGTGATCTCTTTTCTCTCTATACCACCAACTAAAACGTTATTAGCTCAATCAATAAAAACCCAGTAATAAAAAATAGCGTTTTTCAATGAAACAATATTTTTGTTCATTTCGCAAACTTTCCCCCACCACCTCACGCGATGGCCAAGAAGTTTGCCGGGTACTATAACGTCGCCTATAACACAAGCAACGCCACAGCCGCTGCAAGTGCGCTGCCGACTACAGTAGGATTAGGGATAAGGGATAGGAGGGGGATAAGGAAATGGGCTCTGGCATCCCTTACTCACTCACCGAAACACAACAGCACACGTGCTGTTATTTCACGGTGATCATCTGCCGCCAGACAGGCTGCTCAAATGACTGCGAAACGCAGTGTGCCCTGCCACTACTAAACAAAAACGGAATTATTTATATTTTTTGCTACCATACATGAGACAATGAGTCAAGCAATGACGTTTTACTCCCAACGTCTCCACCGAAGTCCCCACAAGCGGGGACCGCTGTTTTTTTTTTATTTTAACGTCCCCACTTCTCTCTAATGTGACGATCTGTAGGAAATTCATTTTTGTTTTCAGTGTTCCCAGTTTTAACGTTACTCGCTTAGATTAGGAAATTCAAGCCATTAAAGGCTAACCCATAAAAAGTTACGTAACCATTGTAGTGGTTTTTATTAGTTTTGTGCGGTGTTTATGTCTTTACGGGTAAAGTTTGATAAATAACCCAACGTATACAAGATATTGAAAACTAAATACTTGAGACAATAAAATTTAAAAAATATAAACAAGCCGTTCGTCGCGTTCGTCTAATGTTGTACAACACACAAATACTCATACGACCACTGGCGACATCCAGCGACCCCTTCAAGAAAATTCTATTAACACAAATTTCAATGGTGAATCGATAATCGCCTAAACATACGGCGATTTTTAATTAGATATATTTTAAACAGTAATTATCATACAGTTTTCAATAATTCCTATGATTACATAAAAAATGGCAAACTAAAATGTATAAATCAAAACAATATAAAAATAATGTAGGTAGTTAAATTTTTGCCTCATTTTTTCTTAGAAATGTGAGGTTTACAAATTTGTAAACACTAAAGTATGTGAAGGCGTTATTATTTATTATATTATAACTATTATACAGGACGTCCCATAATTTCAGTGTTCAGATGCCTTTGGTAAAAATGTAAGTATTAAGGGGGAGACAAACGCTAAATACTAAAAATATCCATTGTTTAATGAAGATGTTACAAGAAATAGACAAGACAATTGCTTTGAATAAAATATATATTATACTTTATTGAAGTATAATATATAGTATAATATATCTATATATTATACTTCACATATTTGATCATGTAAATAAAAAGATTCCTACTGTTGGTTTGTTTCTCGACCTTAGCAAAGCATTTGATCGAGTTGATCATGCAATTCTACTTAATAAGCTTGAGAAGCATGGTATTCGAGGTATGGTACTCGATTGGGTGTCTTCGTATCTGACAGCAAGGAAGCAATTCACTCGAATTACAAAAATAAATACCAAGACTAAAACAGTTCAAAGTTTTGACTCACAACTAAAAACATGTAAATATGGTGTGCCTCAGGGTAGCGTTCTTGGCCCTCTATTGTTTATAATGTATATCAATGATCTTCCTGATGCAATAAACCACAAAATGACATTATTCGCAGATGACGCCACTATTGTTATTAGTGGCAAAGATAGGGACACCATCGAATTTGATATTAATAGTTGTCTGGTTGACATTCGTAAATGGTTGGCGAAAAACAATCTCAAAATTAACGTAGAAAAGACAAAAGTGATGCAATTTAGAACAAATAAATCCAAACCACTTTCCTTAAACATAAAATATGACTACGAAAGGATTGAGAGGACTGAATCCAATAAATTTCTGGGCATAATTGTGGATGAGCATTTAAATTGGAAATTGCACATCAATAGTATTTGTAAAAAAATTAATAGATTTGTTTTTGCCTTGGGAAAGATACGAAGGATTACATGCTTAAGTACTGCATTGTGTGCTTACCATGCGTATGTTTCGTCTGCTTTGCGTTATAGTATAATAGTCTGGGGCAATGCTTCTGACGTACAAAGGGCATTCGTAGCGCAAAAAAAATGTGTTAGAGCAATGTTCTCAATGAAATGGACTGAGTCGTGTAGGCCCGTTTTTAAAAAGCATAAATTGTTAACACTACCCAGTATCTATATACTAGAAGCAGCAAAATTTGTTAAACAGAATCTACACCTATTTGCTAAAAATGACAATAAATTTACAAGAGAATGTGTACGGATTCCACTAGTGATGCCTAAACCCAAATTAGTGTTATTTAAGAGAAATTGTGTTTACATGATTCCTCTTATTTATAATTCATTACCTAAGCATATAACTGGCCTGCCTTTTAATAAATTCTGTAGGGCTTTGACTGACTGGTTGTTGAGAGAATGTTTTTATTCTATTAAAGAATTCCTTGATAAATATCAATGTCAGTTTAATAGATTGACTTAACTGACCTAAATGAATAAAAAGGAAAAGGGAAGGAAATTAATAAAAATAAATAAGTAAAGAGAAATTGAATAGAATTTAATAGATTCATAAATACTTAAATGGATTATTGTAAGCATTTTAATTATTGTGTTATTGTGTTAAATAAATAAGTAAAGAGAAATTGAATAGAATTTAATAGACTGATAAATACTGAAATGGATTATTGTAACGATTTTAATTATTGTGTTGTTTTTTTTTTTTTTGTTTTTGTTTTTTGTTTTGTATAAGTATATGTTTTTTATGAATTCTTATTAAATTTTTAAATTTGAGATTTATGCTAGACTAGTTAAAAATAACATTAAAAAAGAACTAAAGTTGTATATAGGTATGTCATGTGTCTTTTTTAATTTAAAGTGTAATAATGGAGTGACATTGATGTGTAATAGATAATGGGGTGTTAATTGAGTAATAATATGTGTCGATTATTAATGATGTCAGAATTTGCACACCGAATATCTATCGGTTGATCATGTGGGAACAAAAAAAGCTAAGTGTCATCTCTGGTATACCGATACCCATGGTCATGGCAAATAAATTATTATTATTATTATTATTATTATATAAGAATTTGACCTTTATTGAAAATTCTCTCGAAAACGACTTATTGCACGCAAAATCCTGTACCTATTAATAAGTTAATATCAGATTAAAAAATTGTATTAATAAAAAAAAATTGTGTAATGTTCTAATGGTAAAAACAAAAAAACACCATTTCTAGGCCCGTTGAATTGTCTCCGCCGCCAGCGAGTTCTATAGTAAATGTCATTTGCCTCAGGAGAATCCGATTTTTCACAGTGCCACGCCAACAGTTGAATGAAAAACGCACTTGATTCTGGACCAAAAACGATTATTAAGTCTTCTTTCGGCATCACCCGGGCGGTACTACAATATATGTTCCTATCACGTCATTTATCATACACTTATAGTAGAGAGATTATAATTGCTCAAGTGTGAACTCATTGGTAATACTTTGAAATGAAGTCAGTAGTTTGAAATGAAGCACGACATAGTCAGAGAAAATGCTATTCGTTACCTACTTATTCTGAACTAAATTTTGAATTAAACGTTAAATTTCTTGCTCTTCTTTTCGTTTGAAATGCTATGTTATTTAGTAAATGCTTATTATTGAGCCCATCGATATAGGTACAATAAAATTACAGTTTTTTTTACATTTAGCGGATTCGACTCCCGGTTCAGACAAGCGTTTATTTAAAATTCTTTGAATGCAAATTCTTGTATTGTTTTTAAAATAAAAATGAAGTCTTCTTTCAGTAAAAATTTCTATCTATTGTATTTAAAGTACTTTCCCTCCATGTGGCAAAGTTTAAAAGTTTAAAATTAATGGTATGGTAACCAGTGACTTGTCCTATTGATGGTACAAGTAACACAACTTGTGTGTAGACATGGTTGTGTGTGCGTATTTGCGGTTATGTTAATTTTTTTTTTTTTTTTTTTTTTTTTTTTTTTATGTTAAGGTCGACAGACAGGCTGACGGTCCACTTGATGGTAGGTGGCTACCGTCGCCTATAACACAAACAACGCCTAAAGCTGCTGCAAGTACGCTGCCAACTACAATGGGATCAAGGATAAGAGATTAGGAGGGGATAGGGAAATGGACTCTGGCATCCCTTACTCACTCACCGAATCACAACAGCTCGTATATACTGTTATTTCACGGCGGTATTCTGTAAGGAGGTGGTTACTGCCGCTAGGCGGGCACCCCAAATGACTGCGAAACCCAATGTGCCCTACCACTACTTTTGAAATCCAGACCAGAGTCAATTTTGAAAATTACATTAAAATTTCCAAAGTTGACCCCGCCAGGAATCGAACCCGGAGCCCCTGAGACGTTAGGCAAGTACTCTTGCCACTCATCCAAAGGGCCGTCGAAGGATAAGGATTTTGCATTAAAAAATCCATTAACTTGAATTGGGTTTTAGTAAAGAGAAACAGAGTTAGAATACTTCTCTAACTGCGCGTAAAAATGTCACACGAGCGTAGTTGGTCTCTATTTAGAATTGACCTCAACGTTTTCTGTAATTCGCCAGCCATTTGCAGCAATTTAGAGCCGACATAGGAAATAATAAATTTAATTTTCCCCTCTAATTCCCGCTTTGTTACGACTCGCCTCTAGTTTTATCGCGTTGGAACAACAACACCGGACTTTTTTACGATTTTGACTTAAAATTTTAAGTGTACATTTCCTTTATGCCCGAGGTACTCTCGGACAAGAAGAAATTATAAGCCAATTCTCTTTTAATATGCTTGCGGACAAAATACAATTAAAATTATCTCTTCATTATTTTAAGTTATTATTACTGTCGAGCTCGTTGGATGAATGGTTAGCATACTTGCTTTGACGCTGTGTTCTAGGGTTCCCGGGTTCGATTCCCGGCAAAGTTCATTTTCAAAGTTGGCTCTGGTCTGGATCTAGAAAGTAGTGACAAAACACACTGAGTTTCACAGTCATGCGGGGAGCCCATTACAGAAGACCATCGTGAACCGTGAAATAACAGCACGTGTGCTATTCTGTTTCGGTGAGTGAGTAAGGGATGCCAGAGCCCATTTAATTGTACTGTAGCCGACAGCGCACTTGAATACCCTATGTCCTATTAAGGCAAGCACTTTTGCAGCACCTATGACGTTAATAGGCCATAATTTTTAGGTAGCTACAAACCGTCATTTAGGCCGTGAAAAAAAAACTTGTCTTTACGTAAAAAAATCATGTTCACTAAAGTTTTTTTAGCCAATTAAACACCGTGTAACTTATAGAAACAGATAGGTATGTATACTTGTACCTTGTACCCATTAGTCATAGAGCTGTTTCTGTTTTTATAGGGACATGAACTTTTAAAGAGGTCATTTCGCTGTCATTTGGGAAGCCTGTCTGGCGGCAGTTACCAACCCCTTACAGAAGACCACCGTGAAATAACAGAATGTGTGTTGTGTTTCGGTGAGTGAGTAAGGCATTCCAGAACCCATTTCGTATCTCTTCCCCCCATTTCGTATTAAGGATCCCATTTCGTATTAAGGATGCCCTGTATCGTTTCTTGCGTTATAGGCGTTGCTATAATTGCTATAAGTGAGTTTGCTTGTTTGTTAACCAATCATAATGAAATTTTGTTTCACCTTTCGTATAGGAAAAAAGAGGTTCCCCGAGGGTTGCAGACGAAGTCATGGGCAAAAACTAGTTGCTATTAAATCTGCAATAAGTAACTCAAACACAGACTTAAATTACTTAAACACTGCACAAGCGGTTACAAGTTATAAGCTGCAATAATTAGTCATATATCTATTCATTCATAGTCACTAGATCTGCATGACCTCAACCGAGTTTCCCAAAGGGTATGCCTTAAGATGAGTATGGACAAGACGAAAGCTATGTCTAATGTCCGTGTTGTGCCCACCCCAGTAACAGTTTGAAATAATTCAACTCTCGAAGTTGTTGAAGACTGTATCTACTTGGGACCAACAGTCTTAGGTAAAGTCAACTTCTAGGAGGAGGTCAATCGTCGAATTTAATTCGGATGAACAGCGTTCGGGAAGATCCGAGACATAATTAGGTACAAAATTCCTCAGTGTCTTAAAACATTAGTTTTCGACCAATGTGTGTTGCCAATGATAACATAATCTGAAATGTGGTCTCTAATTATGGGCCTCGCATGAAAGCTCAATATTGCTCAACGAGCTATGCAGAGGGCTATGCTCGGGGTTGACTGTGAGATCGAATCAGAAATGAGCAGATACGTAGACGAACGAAAGTTAACGATATAACCCGGAGGATTAGTAAGTTGAAGTGACGTTGGGTAGGACACATGGTACGAGTGGAGGCCATGGACCGGAAAGCGCAGCGTAGGGCGAACAGACAGACGGTGGATCCAGGTTGCTTCTGATCGGTTCTTTTGGAGAATTACTCCTATTTCCTAGTAAGCTTTGGATAACTGAAAATTATTTGTCATGTCATAGCGTAACAGAATAGTTTACTGGGCTCTAAATGATCGTTACACACGTTCAAGTCGTCCCTCCAATTTGCGTGATAGGTACATTCAAGTTGTTCAGGGCCGTGTGAAACATGATATCAACGCAGAGCGAGGTAATCTTAACCTTACAAGGAGGCGGAGTAAGTTACTGTCTAAATACAGTGCGATGGGTGATCCAAAAGTAATGATAATAAATATAATGCTTTATTTTAAACATAAACATTAACATTTTTATGTTATTAACATTATTATGTTATTAACTTTTATTAACTAATTAATTTTTTAATTTATTATTATTTTTTAACTATTTTTATGTTATTAACTTTTATTTTTAACATTTTTTTTATTTTTAACATAATTTTTGACGGCCCGTTGGATGAGTGGCAAGAGTGCTTGCCTAACGTCTCAGGGGCCCCGGGTTCGATTCCCGGCGGGGTCAACTTTGGAAATTTTAATGTTATTTTCAAAATTGACTCTGGTCTGGATTTGAAAAGAGTGGTAGGGCACCACTGCGTTTCGCAGTCATTTGGGCAGCCCGCCTGGCGGCAGTAACCACCTCCCTACTGGATACCGCCGTGAAATAACAGCATATACGTGCTGTTGTGTTTCGGTGAGTGAGTAAGGGATGCCAGAGCCCATTTCCTTATCCCCCTCCTAATCCCTTATCCAATCCTACTGTAGTCGGCAGCGCACTTGCAGCAGCGGTGGCGTTGCTTGTGTTATAGGCGACGGTAGCCACCTACCATCAAGTGGACCGTCAGCCTGTCTGTCGACCTTAACATAAAAAAAAACATAATTATTCCGGTATTGATGACTGTACATAAATGGTCATTGATGCCAGTTCTAATTTCATTTTCTCCATTTCAGAAATTTTAAATGAAAGTAGTTATTTTTTTTTAACTGACAATTTACTTGATGGTACACCTACCGTCGCCTATAACACACGAGCCCAAAACGAGCCCGTTGGATGAGTGATTAGGATGCTTGCTTTAACGCTCTGTTCTAGGGTTCCCGGGTTCGATTCCCGGCAGGGTTAACTTTGAAAATGAACTTTTCAAAGATGGCTTTGGTCTGGAGCTGGCGGCAGTAACCACCCCATTACAGAAGACCACCGTGAAATAACAGTACATGTGCTGTTGTATTTCGGTGATTGAGTAAGGGATGCAAGAGCCCATTTCCCTATCCGTTCCTAATCCCTTATCTTTAAACCTACTGTAGTTGGCAGCGCACTTGCAGCAGCTTTGGCGTTGCTTGTGTTCTACGCAACGGTAGCCACTTACCATCAGGTGGACCGTCAGCCTGTCTGCTGATCTTGGCATAAAAAAGTAACACCACTGGTGGCGTAAGTGTACTGTCGACCATAATGATTAAAGATACCGTAATATTAAGGATAAGGGTCAAATCTCTGCAAAAATAGAAATTATTTTTTAATACATTTGCTTAAAAAATGGCGTATTGTGGGCTATTACATACTCGTGCTTTTTTTTACCTTTTCCGAACTCGTGCGAACCTTTTCCCAATTGTCAAAATAATGTCTAATAAAAAGAAAAACCAACCATGAAGTTTTTACTAAAAAAAATCATAGAAGTTTTTATGATTCATGCAAATACGTATATTTCTAAAAAGAAGCTACTAATTTGTTTCAATATCAGATTTAATGATTTGATTGAATGAGTTCGGTTAGGTTTCATTTCATTTCATCTCATTAAATTTCACTTTCATTTCGTATCAATAAAAAGAAGACTTGGCTGTATGGGCATAGTTTCCTTTGCCTACCAGAATGGGTGAAGAAAAAAAAATCTCTGCTTATATTCTACGGTTGGCGCCATTTTCCAGAAATTTTCTTTGCGAGTTTAGTTGTTTGTTTTATTAAATTGCTTAATTTTTTTTGCAACTGTATTAAAAATAGTCGTTCAGTACACGTGCGGAACCGTCATTGCAAATTGTTCCGACTGTCAACCTTTCACCTAGACACCTAGACATTTGTCGGAACTCTTTGCAATGACAGCCTTTCCGCACTTGTAATGAAATATACTATTTACTATCGTAGTTGATAGAGTGGGTCATAAGGAATAAATTTTGCTATACCACTTACTACATATAACCCTCATGAAATAAAAAAAACATATAATTTAAATTCGTTCATATACTTATTTACGAAAATCACACAGAAGATGCTGTCATGAGTCAACATTGTTCCCTTTAAGTTTAATAGCTGTAATAATGCATTGAAGTTTCAAAATCCCCTCTCGCCAACCCTGGCAGCCTTCGGGAATTATGTAAACTTGCGAAAACTATTTCTCTTTGAGAAAATTATGCATTTACGTTCAATATACATGTTGAGTTAAAATATACTCTTAATTATTTAGTTCTTATTTTTTAAATGAACAATCGTGAAAAGCGTTTAAACTCATAGTGTTATTAAAAAAAAAAAAAAAAAAAATACTAAACTATGTCTCAACACGTGTTTTGTCAAACAGCGTCTAATGACATTTGTGTACAATTTCACAGTTTAAACCCTGCCTCAAATAATGTTTAACCTTCGCTATTACAAAATAGTGTTTGTCCTTTGACTTACCAAAACATCGCTAGGCAACCTATAGGCAACCAAATGTTGCTATTTTAAAATTATAAAATAGCAAATAGTAACAATAAAATAGCAACATTACAAAACGTTCGTTCAACTTCATTTGGTTCAATCCGAAACGTTCCTTTCTATGCAAATTTGTTATGTGCTAATAGAATATCCTACGCAGAAAAATATTTTAAAATTACCTATATATAAATAAAAAAAACAGTGACGTGTGTGATTATAAATGAATTATTGCTCTAAATACACCGCCATAAGTATGTTTTGGAACCAAAACTTACGTATATAATGAGTACATTGTACACATAGAACAGTGATCGGTTGAAAGAATGGAATGTGTTTATCAAGACTTGTCAAGCGTCATTACTCATTGTCAAATGAGTATAATATAAATAAAAATTATGGAAAAAAAATGGACAATTGCAATATTAAAATAAAAATTCGTGAACGTGAAGAAAAAAAGAAAAAGGTTCAAGAATAAAAGGTAAAACAACCCGATATTTCATCATAATCATAACCACACCACTAAATACAATACACTAAAAATTAGAGACAAAGCAGTAGACTAACTTTGAGGCTTCGAAAAGTATTGACATGTACTCGTATTTAAATATGAAAAGTATTATTTAAACCGTGCCTAACTCTAACTGCTTAAACACGCTTTTGTAATAAAAACATTTTTAGATACATGTTCAATGTCTGTTTATCTTTTTTGTAATAACACTCTTAATATTTAGTTTAATTAAAAAAGGTACTATTTAATATTAAGAAAATTTATGAAAATCTTGTTTCACAAAAGCGTGGGTTGAGTTACAAACTTTAAGAAATAAATTTAAAGAAATTATAATTAAGAGATACTAGAGTCAACAATAATATTGAAATTTAATATACATATGAAAGAACAGATTATTATTTGTTCTAGTGGGCGATTTTTATAAACATATCACAAGACATAAAAATACATAATATTTATAACAAAAATTGCGTTTGCTTACAAAAATGAATAAATCTTTTATATGTCAATGCATACACTTCTGTAATAAAGTCCTTATTCATATTCAAGACCTACCAGTATGGAAATTTAAAGAGCACACAAACAAAAAGGCAATGTATAATGATTATTTGACTGAAGAGGCTACTTGGACCTGATGGCTATTGCAAATTTATATTAAAGGGAGCGATTATGACGTTTCTTGTTTCCTCATAGAATATTATGCATTCCGAATCATTGTCAGTGTATAGACTAAAAAATTTCCAGTGATATAAAGACTTTTCTTTTTAAATTCGCCAGACATGCAATTGGTTGGTTTGATGCTTTATGGTTACAATCGTTTACAAAAGCAACAACATTGTTTACTCTAATAGCATGTTTGGAGTTTTTCTCTACACTCTAAAGAGTAAATCAAAAACCTCATTCGGGATCCGATTCTGCCTCCAGCGGTGCTACAGACGATATAAACAGTATCTAGTAAGAGCTACTTAGATTAAGGTCTTTGGATCAAAGCATTAGGCTAAGTTCGAAGAGAAATCTAACTGGATAAAGAATTTGGGACAAGGTGCGGTTAGGGGAAAGCGCTCTGGCAATTCTTATTTACTCACTGACAAAAATTCTTGGTTACTGCCGCCAAGCGGTCTCATAAGTTTGTGATCATAAAATATGTAAAATAGTTCGTATTTTAACAATCGAAAAAAGAAGTGTTTAAGACTCACTTTTAAATAAATTTCTATCTGGTGTGAAACCATTATCAAAATACACAACTAGTATATAGTTTATAGTTACCCATAGTCTAAAGAATTAGCGAGCTGAATTGAGAATGAGCGAGAAATTTCTGTCTAAAGGTGATTTTATATTACACCAGATGTATTCATGATATTCATAGTACCTATGCTTTTGTATGAACCACTTCACCGGCCGTGTCCGTCCACGGCCGTGCCCCGGGCCGGTGGCGGCACGGAGTAATAATGAAACATGCTTTACTTACACGGTCGAAATGCCCCGAGGGCCGACCACTTGAACGCTGGACCGGCGACCTCAAGAGAGTGGATGGCAGTGGTTGGATGCTCAGGCGTTGTTTTTTTAAAGATGAGTTTGCTCTTAGCCTGCATCTATCTGTGTAGGAAGTATGAGGCCGACGATGGAGCGAGCTCACCCAGAAGACGCCTATTCACTCGAACCTTGATAAGATTTGATACCTGATGAGCTCGGAAATACAAATATCGGCAGGGAGTTCCAATCCTTAGCAGTGCGCATTATAAAAGATATTTTAAATCGCTTGGCCCGAATTAGGCGGGTTTCGAATTAGGGTGAGGATGGTAGCCAGCCGTACGTCTGCAGTCCGATAGGAGAAAGGGGAAGGCGGTATGATCTCATGCATTTCCCGAGCACATTCGCCGAAGTACATTAATTAAAAAGGCCTATATACAATAATGGACCCTATGGGCTAATGATGACGATAAAAAAGTGCTAATAAATTGCCTTAAGGGATTCACTGAGGCAAATGACATTTACTATAAAACTCGCTGGCGGCGGAGACAATTCAACAGGCCTAGAAATGGTGTTTTTTTGTTTTTACCATTAGAACATTACACAAAAAAATTTTTTTTATCAATACAATTTTTTAATCTGATATTAACTTATTAATAGGTACAGAATTCATATGCGTGCAATAAGCCGTTTTCGAGAGAATTTTCAATAAAGGTCAAATTCTTCTTGTGTTCTAACTTTTTTTGTGGAGTTTCAATTACTTTAACGAAAATTCTAATTAATACAATTGGTTCTTCACATGTTTAAGTATAATATATATTTTTTTCAAAGCAATTGTCTTGTCTATTTCTTGTAACATTTTCATTAAACAATCGATATTTTTAGTATTTAGCGTTTGTCTCCACCTTAAAAAACAATTACGCACACAAAATGTCCGCAAATTTACATGTATTTATTTTTAATTTGGTAATTTTTACTCGGCCCTCGTACATGCAACCGTGTAAGTCTCGTTAAATTTGAGCAAACTGTATTCCGTAGCAATCTGCAATTCAATGCATGCAACAATATTATGCTCGTAACTGTAATTTATTCCTTTATTAAAGCTTCGAAAAGTTCTGACTGCGCTGCCGGTTAAAGTTTTCCCAATTAAACTGGCGGCTTTACAGTATGTTTACGTGAAATATTGTTTTTACTTATTAGGTTAGTCGCGCAAAGGAGCCGGCTACACCCTTCGTTTCCTTTGACCCGTTCATAAAATTTTCCAGAAATTCATCGCAGTAATGGAGTTGTATGAGCAAACAGAAAACAAAAACTCATTGAAAATTTAATAACTTTCAAAGTCACATTTAGTTGGGAGTTAAAAAGGCTGCAAGGAAAAAACGTTTCCAAAGGAAAGCTGCGAACTTGTTCACACATTCCGGATTCACTCAACATTGCAAGGTTACGTTGTCATTGTTAGCGATGCTGATCGCATCGCTCCGATTATAATGGGCGGATATTTTTTAAAAATGTTATGGAGTCAAAATTTATGGTAAACTAGCTGTCTGTGTCCGTGACTTCGTACACGTAACTTTTTTGTTTGTAAATGAAATATCTATACACTAAATATTACCGGAAGCTTTCTACAATACATCAGTGGAAACCACATGAAAATCGATTAAGCCTTTCTGAGATTACCGTGCACAAAGGCATAGTAGGCAAAGAACGTTTTTATTATATTATGAAGAGTCTCCAGTCTAAGTTGACCTAAAACAAACACCAAATGTTACGGGAAACTTGCTATAATACATTAGTGAAAACCGCATTCAAATCGGTTAAGCCGTTTCTGAGATTAGCGCAAACAAACGCACAGACAAAAATTCTAAAAACATTTTTTTTGACTTTGGGAACATAAGTAGGAAGTTTTTTTTTTTTTAAATGTCACGGTTCGTTTACGATTTTATTATACGAGTATGTATAGAAGATCAGTCGGAAACTATAAGTGATATAACTAAAAAAAAAAAAATGATAAAAAGATTAAAGTCCTGGATTTCAAATTCAATTATCTAATTTTAAATTCTTTCCATTCGCACAAAGCGAGTAACTTTTGTGTTTGTAAATCGAGTCGAATGAAACAAACACTTAAGAGTGTTATTACAAAAAAGATAAACAGACATTGAACAAGTGTCTAAAAAAAATGTATTACAAAAGCGTGTTTAAGCAGTTAGAGTTAAGCACGGTTTAAATAATACTTTTCATATTTAAATACATGTCAATGCTTGTCGAAGCCTCAAAGTTAGTCTAAACTGCTTTGTCTCTAATTTTCGCAAGTTGTATTTAGTAGTGTGGTTATGATTATGATTAAATATCGGGTTGTTTTACCTTTTATTCTTGAACCCAATTTTCTTCACGTTCACGAATTTTTTATTTTAATATTGCAATTGTCCATTTTTTTCCATATTACTTGAAATAATTTTTATTTATATTATACTCATTTGACGATGAGTAATGACGATTGACAAGTCTTGATAAACACATTCCATTCTATCAGCTGATCACTGTTCTATGTGTACAATGTACTCATTATATACGTAAGTTTTGGTTCCAAAACACACTTATGGCGGTGTATTTAGAGCAATAAGTAATTTATAATCACACACGGCACTGTTTTATTTATATATAGATAATTTTAAAATATTTTTCTGCGTATGATATTCTATTAGCACATAACAAATTTGCATAGAAAGGAACGTTTCGGATTGAACCAAATGAAGTTGAACGAAGGTTTTGTAATGTTGCTATTTTATTGTTACTATTTGCTATTTTATAATTTCAAAATAGCAACATTTGGTTGCCTAGCGATGTTTTGGTTAGTCAAAGGACAAACACTATTTTGTAATAGCGAAGGTTAAACATTATTTGAGGCAAGGTTTAAACTGTGAAATTGTACACAAATGTCATTAGACGCTGTTTGACAAAACACGTGTTGAGACGTAGTTTAGTATTTTTTTTTTGTAATAACACTGTAAATGTTACGAGAAGCTGTTAAAATACATATAAGTGAAAACGGCATTCAAGTCAGTAACTCGTTTCTGAAATTAGCGTAACACAAACCTACAGACAAACTATTATATTATTTGTGATGATGATCTCTTGATTTTCATGACTTCCGTCTTACTTACCTTTCCGTCACACTAGCAGACGTCTCTTGTCACTTCTTACTCGTATGTAGTTCCGTTCTCCTCGAAATGCTTCACTCCTCAATATGTGCCGCGGTTTCTATCGCTATTTAATTTAAATTGCTAAAGGTCGGTTCTTCACGGTTTTTATCGATATTTCTCGATGACTATCGGTAGCTTATGACCTTGCTAGAAAGTAGGGCTATCAAATGCAAAAAATATTTTTAAAATCCGACTTGTACTTCCAGAGATCAACGCGTTCAGCCAACCAAACAAACAAACAAACTTTATTTGTATTATTATATTATTATATCCTTTATTGAATTTATGGGTTATTTTAATTTAATAAAAGGTCAAACTTTGAACATACCGAATTTTGTTCTAAAATCTTAATTATATTAATTGGTTTTAGTGTAAAAAAAATCACTTCCTTAGTAATAAGTAGACTCACTAACTCGCTAAATTACACCATACCTTAAAGTGCAATAACAGTTTGTGAGAATTCTCAGTAGATTTCATAAAGGAAGAAGGCATTTCCTTGGAACCTGCCGACCGAGATGTACATTTCTCTGTGTAGCTTTTATTCTGCACAGAAATGCTTTCCGAGGACATTACAAGGACAAACTCGGATGGAAATAACAATTTTAAATTAATTTTATTAATGAGTGTTTAGACAGGTGCCATGTTAAAGTAAATTTCAACAAAATTAATTACTCAGAAAAGTTGTAACCGTTCTACGTGTCTGCAGGGCCCAGACAAGGCCTACATTAGCCTCGACTACAACTCATCGATACAACATGAGATAATGATAACTAGGAGCTCAGGGGGTCTTCTACTCTAAGAGAGATTTGGTCGCAGAACTTGCCTTATAACACTTTAGTTATTTCCAGCCCTGGATTTGTCAATAGGCCGTATAGGCCGCGGCGTATGGGCGGCACCGGCCTAGGGGCGGCGGATTTTAGATGGTTTTCGCATCACGCTTGCGGAAGCCATCAAATTCTTGTGCGATAATAAATATGCAATAATAATAATAAAGGCCTAGGTATACCACCTAGGTCACGAGGAAGAGGCGGCACAACGTGAAGGGGCCTATACTCAAGACTATACTCAAGCCTATACTCAAGCTACTATCATAATAAAACTGTTTACTTGAACGTTTAGACATAGACATGTATGAAGTGACGTTGAAATGCATTTATTTCACTCTACCACTTTCGAGCCCGAAGACATCCAGGAACACTCGTGATGTCTTTTTACAGATTAATTAAGGAATCTTGGTGGATCTGAGCTTGGTGGATGTTGAGGCAACCAGGAGTACCGTTCTCGTGTTGTGGGAACACGTGCAGAAGAGGGGTGCCGATTAGGCACCTTAGATGACGATCCCGCGCTCACACCTTGTCGTATTTGCTGCAACACAGCCAAAAATGGTAGACCGCCGCTAGCACTTCGGCATCCAGCTCTCATGGAGGGGTGCCAGCAATTGAAATCTGGAAAATCTGGACAAAACTGTGCTATGCTGTGTACGAAAAACAATTTAAAAAAATATTGTTTCTACTATAATTTGCAATGACATCTTCCTTCGGTTATTTTGTCAATTAAATATCACGAGGAGATATCAATTTTCAATATCACTAATATAATGTAATGTTTCGATTATATAAATTACTAGCGTTATATAATCAAACATTCCCCGTTTATCCCTCTTTCCGTTAGCGAAAACCGAATTAAAATCGGTCTACACGTTCACGCGTGATGCCGTGACCAGGAGAAATGGGGATTCATTTTTATATATAGAGATTACGAGGAATATTAATGTGTGATCATAGCTTTACTTTCATATGCGTATTTTTACTTGCAGAAGCAATCAGAGGTTCCTCGTGAACTGAGGCATATTATGTCGATCCCCTGAAAGGATTTTGATGAACCAAAGAGTTCCCTAGTTCTGGAGGATACAGAATGTTATGGTTATATTTATCATTGTAGTAGCAGGGCAAATTGTGTTTCGCAGCTATAAACCATAAAAAACCACCATTCAAATCCAGGACAACGTGTCACTGTTGTGTGATCAGGTAAGGGACAAAGAGATCCTTAGAAACGCACTAAAACACAATTTTATACCATGAAAGAAAGAAAGAAAGAGATCACACAATCTATACTAATATTATAAAGCTGAAGAGTTTGTTTGTTTGAACGCGCTAATCTCAGGAACTACTGGTTCGAATTGAAAAATTCTTTATGTTTTGAATAGTCCATTTATCCAGGAAGGCTATAGGCTATATAACATCATGCTACGGTAAATGGTAATACATAAGCAGTGTCCAGTACCGCGCGCCCCATGCGCACGCCGCCGCCGTATGGGCCGCAACGAAGCGTGGCCGAGTTTAACTAGTAGGAAATATGCGTCAAATTCAAAAGAGGGTTAAGTATTTTTTTATGAACATTATTGTTTTAGAATTATGTCTAGATATGTAAATATTTTATCGACAGCGCACTTGCAGCACCTGTGGCGTTGCTTGTGTTATATGCGACGGTAGCCACCTACCATCAAGTGGACCGTCAGCCTGTCTGCCGATCTTAACATTAAAAAAAATATATTTTTTTTACATACCTAGAAGTGTCAGTGGTCTAATAAAGGCATATTATAATATCGAATGACAAAGCAATTCTGATAATAAGGCTGAAACATATTTACGATGACTTATCACTAGCAAACAATGACACGAAAGTCATTAATACACATTAACCGTTGAGTTAAGCGTGACGATGAAAAAAACTAATGTGCCGTGAAATAGAGGAATTCCTCATTGAATAGTATGGGATGAGCCGAGACGTTGATGCATTAAAGTCGGGAGATTGAAGATTTTATCGTCCTTCGTTGTAAGGTTTAAGTAAACGCCGACAGTGTTGCCACACAGTTTTCAACATTATGCCCAGCTAATACTAATTTCCACTTCTTAAGGTGCCAGAATCAATTTACTAGGTACTAATACTAAATAAGGATAAGTGGCGGCTCACGGTACTCCACTGGGCCGTTACATTTAAAGTGAGGCGAAGCCTAAGCTGGGTTAGTGAGCCCTAACATAGCGGTGCGTGGGGATCCGAGGATAAGGCCTGTGAACTCGGACCCGCACATCACCGCTGATGGTGGAATCCGGGGGGGTTTTAGTGGGTATTCCCGGTGATAAGTCACTTCACCGGGCGAGTCCCACTTTCTCCCTCGTCGACTGTCCCCGTCGGCGAGGGATAGTGCGTAAACGTCATTTCCCCTCCTATAAAGAAAAGGTACTAATACTAAGCTTTTGCTCGCGACTCCGTCCGCGTATCTTTAGAAAATATTACTCGCTGATAATGTAGCTTTCTATAGGTGAAAATTTTTTGAAATCAGTCCCCTAGTTTACTCATTACAAACATACATACATACAAATATTTTCTCTTTATAACATTAGTATAGATGGATACCATGACTTATTCAAAACTAATTATGTCTTTTAAAAGGGCTTATTTTAGAATGGTATTTTATTTTCAGACCTTTACTATTATTATTACCTCGTTAATCGCTATTTCTATTAGTGAAAACCGTTACAAAATCAGTTTTTTGGTTTAGAAGGTAGCGAAGAAACAGACGCGGACACCACAAATCTCTGCATAATTATTATACGTATAAATTATAATTCGTGGTGTTCTTTTATGTAAGTAAATGTTATTTAATGTATGGTTATTTACTATGTTATACCTATATTGCTCTGATTCGTCAGTTGTTTCGGCATTAATTATCATTCATTATTCTTTACATAAATAAAAATATATAGGGAATATCAGGAATCTGCCAGTATTCGAGGAACATTTGAATAATCTTCTGGTGGAAAAAGCTTATTGTTCCCTCTCACTATAACTATATAGTGCAAACGATGTCTTTTTTATGTTGAGATCGGCAGACAGGCTGACGGACCACTCGATGGTTGGTGGCTACCGTCGCCTATAACACAAGCAACGCCAAAGCTGCTGCAAGTGCGCTGCCGACTGCAGTAGGATTAAGGATAAGGGATTAGGAATGGATAGGGAAAATGGGCTCTGGCATCCCTTACTCACTCACCGAAACACAACAGCCCATGCGCTGTTATTTCACGGTGGTCTTCTGCAAGGGGGTGGTTACTGCCGCCAGACGGGCTGCCCAAATAACTGCGAGTAACTGTTTATCTTTAAACCCTTTGCTTTTAAATTGAATATGTGGAGATACATGTCTTCAAAGTTACAACAATAGCACAAATAAATGATTTTGAATATGAAAAAAAAAATTGTAGACATACAGGTTTGGTACATTAAGTGACTCCTGTCTTTTAAAAGTGCAAACATCATTTACGTTACCAAAGATCGGTAGCCTAAGTAGCCTCCAAAGTATATATGATAGGTAAAAAACGTGAGGACATGTGAGAACAGGCCACTGTTATAAAATTATCGTATTTAAATAAATCCAAACACATTTAATGAACATCGTCGGAGGTTTGTTCTAACAGATTGTTTAAGTTTCTAACAGACTGTTTAAATTTAATTTCGATAAGAAACACTGAACAACATTATCGGCAGACAAAATCTTGGACGCAGTGAATTATTGGAAAAGTTTTATAGAAGGCTTCTTGTGGCTGACGCCAGTTGAACATCCGTTTGTTCTTGCAGTCGTCATGTCAACCGCCTCCCACGGTACTAGCTCGATATTGTTTTCAGGTTCGACCACTTTGGGCTTATTGTTTTCAACTCTCTCGGCAGTCTTGACTGGCAATATTCGTTAATTGCTATTGAACAATAAACTTTGTTCACTTTTTCTGAAAATAATTAAATCAAAAACCATTTCAAGGAATAAAAATTTAGTGAAATATTCCATTCTTAATTTATCCTTATCGTGTGCATTAGCTTAGAACTTTTTAGTTATCACCCACTTGTACACATAGTCTGTTAAGGCACTTGGTTTCGCTCATTGTCTATGCCTCGCGTCCTTCCCGAATTGCTACCCTCCGGCTCTCGATACGATAGCTGTACGACGCCATAAAATACCCTGAAAAATATAAATAAATAAAAATACATTAAAAATTGACACTCGAGATCGGTCGAAAATGCGCTGTGCATCCTTTATCGCCGTAATCCGCATTGTAGTGTTTGGAAGAAGGTCCGCAGTGTAGTTTTAGAAGGAAGGATGAAGGCCCTTATCGTTTCCGCAGTGTAGTGCTTATTAGGAAAGGGTGAAGAGAAGAAGAGGAAAGCGTCTCGAAGATCCGCGGATTCGCTACAAGCTCGCTTCATCGTATCGAGGTAAGCTGTCCCTACCCAATTTCTCCGACTTCCCTTATCCCAAAAGATACAGTCCAGTTAAACATCATAACCACTGTGGTCCGATTCATCTAGGTTATCCGCAGTCGCCTTCACAGTTGGCCTATACGAGCCAGACGGTGCTGCGCAGTCGGAGGATAGCCGTGCGCTTTATCCTCCAGCACTGGTTCCGTGCGTAGTATGCTACGTTCGCCGTGACCTTTCCCCGGCCTTTTGAAGCACAGCTGCTTTTGCGATTTACCTGCAAATTAGTATAGTAAAAAACCACATGCTCGAGACAATGCGTTTCGCGCACACGCACGCATATAGACTTTTAATTACGCCCTTTTACTTTGAAAAGTTGTGACCTAAGACGCGGACGGCGGAGGAGACAGTCTGTTTCGTCGTTACACATACGCAGGCCTATAGATATTTGACAGTACTATGGTCTGCAGCGCACTCGCAGTACCTGTGACGTTGTTTATGCTGTAGACGATGGTAGCCATCTACCATCAAGTGGACCGTCAGCCTGTCTGTTGACCTTGACTTAAAAAAAGTGTGTGTGTGTGTCAGCTCAAACGTGTGCGACTCGAGTGTACTCCTTAAGTAGATTGCTTTGATTTGACTATGCAATAGGAAATGAGGGTAAATAAACGCGCCATCTATTATAATTAGGTGAATTAGGTTAAGCAATAGAATTAGGTGAAGCGGCTACATCTATCGGATTTGGCTAGAACATAACGCTTTTTAGTTAACGCTGTATTAATTTTACTGATCATAAAATTTCCATACCGGGAACCTTATACGAAAATCGATCCACTCCAAAAGAAAAAAGTCTACTAATGTTCAAATTAGTTTCTAACATAACATTCTACATATAATTTTGAAAAACAAGTACGTACCTAGTTACGAAAATGTACATGGTTCATTCCAATGAGTACTAGAACATACTACGATTCACATTCATAGGCTGAGCAGCACGTGTATCATTTTTATTTTGCGTTTTATTATTTAAAAAGTGTGTTTTCAGTATCTTTTTAAATAGTTGTTCTATGTCATTTTACTAATTGAGCCCGCAACTTCATACTTGTGGTAGTCAGTATAGCGCGTAACTTTTTTGTTTATAAACCAATTGGAACGAAACAAAGAACATGTTATGGGAAGCTTGCTACAATACATAAGTGAAAACCGCATTCAAATCGGTTAAGACGTTTCCGAGATTAGCGTGCACAAACGCACAGACAAACAGACAAAAATTCTAAAAACTATCTCCTACAACGTGTACAATTTGTTTTTTTAAGATTATTTAGCAATTTATTTAACAAGCCCCACCCCAGCGAGCTCTGGCACTAATCAACGCAGTAATCAGCGATAATCAGCAATAATCACATTGTAAATTCAGATTTTCATTATTATTATTTATTATTTCATTATTATTATTATTTTGACTTGCATAGTTTCTAAAATTTTAAGTCATGCCATGCTCCTCGCCCTTATCTGTACTTTTATTTGTAGTTGTTGACTTATTGTTAAGTATAATTACTCACAATTTTTTTTATTAAATTGCCAAGTATCTTTTAAATATTAGCAAATTTAAACTAAATACCATTAAATAACTAAAATTTTAAACTATAATAGAATAATAATAATAAAATGTGAAAAATGTTGGCAAATCTTCAGACGTCTCGAACAATTTTTGAATCGGAGCAAGTTATTTAGAATTGCTAAGTTAATATCATCAAACATCGAGGACACGGTATATCAGTACATGCCTCGCACAGACCTCTGGCAGAGAGCCAGTCTATTGCTACCAATTGACTTATTGCTTGATGAATGCATAAATGTTTGGGTCACATTTATATTGAACTCGTATTTATGACATAATTTTAATTACCTAATATACACCAAATATTCTAATGGCTCACGCTAAATTTATCCAACATCATTATTAGCAGCAGTTCTACTCAATTCATCTGTTTCACAGTTAAATAATATACAGGGTGGAATTTTTTAACCTGGAAGGAAAATGCTCTAAATACAGGAAATTTTACTCAAAGGAAACATTACATTATTGTTTAAAAGAAGCAAAACTGCAAAATGCAAAATCGAAAAAATAACTGCCTGTACTTTTATAGCATCAGTCGTCAGTCAATCAGATTAGTAGTGGCAGGGCACACTGCGTTTCGCAGTTATCTGGGCAGCCCCTCTGGCGGCAGTAACGTAAGGGATGCCAGAGCCTATTTCCCTATTCACCTCCTAATCCCTTATCCTTAATCCTACAGTATTCAGTAGAGCACTTGCAGCACCTGTGGCGTTGCTTGTGTTATAGACGACGGTAGCCACCTACCATCAAGTGGACCGTCAGACTGTCTGCCGACCTGAACATAGTCCATGAAATAAATCAGTCGCATTGATTTCCAAATTTTTCAATGCATCAATAATCCAGGAAAATTCACTAATAAATCAAAATTTGAGTCTCTCATGGGCATTTTTGATATACTTAGCTTTCTAAAAGATTGAAATATCGTTGGATGAAAGAAATGTTTGATTGTTGATTAGAAGGGGTGAAAGATTTTTTTTATTTTTTTTTTCAAATTATTGAAAAATAATATTTTGTCTGAAACTTTTTATCTAACTCGGCGCTGTCCTAATTGGCGGCGATCGTACGAGCACGCGATGCGTTTTCGTCGTGCGACGGAAATGAACGCACGATGGTCCAACAGGCTGTCCTAATTGGCCACGGTCGTACGAGCCCATCGTACGTTGATGTCATCGCAACGGCGCGGCGCGGCGTCATTTTAAAATATTATAATATTACTTGAGGAATAAATTAATATTAGTTAATACTGGCAAATATCGGTATTAACCCATCGCTAATTATAATATATTAATAGAACACTTTAACTTTAACACTTACAAACATGCCGTGTTCACTTCATTTCATACCATAGAACACTAATACCACAGCTAATACCATAGAACATAGAAGTAATCAAGCAATAAAATAAGGATTTCGAAAGTGACCACAACGGCGCTAGTGTAGCATTTTTTCTATATACTACTAGCGCCATTTTAATATACTCGTATTCTGGGACCACTTTTTAATACATAGAGTCGGTATTTGACATTGACATTTGACTTTATCACACGACCATTTTCCGTAGTGCGTTCGTTTTAAGCATTTTCTGTGGTCGCACGATGACTTTCGAGCTTCAATTAGGACACTCTTAAGAGATCTGTGTGTTTAATTTCGTCGTGCGTCGAAAACGCATCGTTCGCTCGTACGAGCGCGCCCAATTAGGACACCCCCTACCAGTTTTGTATAGTTTGGAAAAAATACCTATTTTTATTGTTTTGTCCACACCTTCTACAGAATGGAATCAAAATAAGCCCTGTGGGACTCAAATTTTGATTTCTTATTAAATTTTCTAGGACTATAAAATGCATAATTACTGTGCAAGCAGGTATATAAACTTTACACGGACGGGTGTTTATTATCTTTTTCAAGCAAAACTATTACTAAATGGATTTTGAAGTCTCTTATATGATTTTTACATCAGAATAACGCATAGTATACAATTGACTTTGACCTTGAATACGTATATATTTTTTGCGACGTCGAAGCCTCTGGCAGAAACTACTATCAAACGACTAAAGACAAATAAAGGAAAAAGTTGTATTAAGTTTTATCTAGAACTGCTGAAATCCGAGTTTCTCAAAACACTCGTTCTTTGTGAACGCTAATCTTATCGCGGATAACGCTGTGAGTAGTGACCCGTGTTTGTGTCGTAGGTTGGCGAGAGGCCAGAACTAAAACTAAATTTAAAGCTGTCCCGATATTGCGATTGAGATCACAAGGTAAACTGTTAATTTACAATTTGTTGCAAGAGAACACTCCTTTCAGAAAAGATTAAATTTTGTAAAAAAGTTCAATGTACAGTTTTTTTTAATTTTTTTTTTATTAAAGATGGGTTTGCTCTTGACCAGCAACTATCCATGTAGGAAGGATGAGGCCGACGATGGAGCGAGCTCACCCAGAAGATGCCTATTCACTCGAACCTTGAAAAGATTTGGGTTATATGAGCTCGGAAGTACAGACGCCGGCAGGGAGTTCCAATCCTTAGCAGTGCGCATCACAAAAGATGTTTTAAAGCGCTTGGTCCGAATTAGAGGGATTTCGACAAGGTGAGGATGGTAACCAGCCGTACGTCTGCATGTCCGATAGAAGAAATGGGAAGGCGGTATGATCTCATGCAGCTCTCGAGCACACTCTCAGAAGTACATCTTATAGAATACACACAGACAGGCAACTTTGCGTCTATGTACCAGGCTCTGCAGCTTAGTTCTTATTAGTGTATCATCGCCAATGAGCTCTGCGATCCACCGAGTCGAGTGCAGCAAGTTGGTATTTTGCTGAGCCATCCCAAAGGTGACAGCAATACTACACTACAGCAATAGCGATGCTTCACACCTGGACAGTGTGAAGCATGGACCTGGACTTGTGCCTTGTATAAAGAGAGGAGCTGTCCAGGTGTGAAGCATCGCTTCACTCTATTTACGATGCCCAACTTTTTGTATGAGCTGTTAAGTTTGTTAGTCCCAGTCGGACTTATTGATTTTTTTTCGATTTCTTTTTTAGGACATGATCATTTGATCAACTGCTGTTCCCAAATGTAATTTTCCTTCAATGGTGGGGATAATACATCATAAGAAAATTTGTGTGATTAAAAAGGTTATGTAATTTCGAAAGCGTGTAAAATATTGTCTGCTAGAAGTAATCAATAAAGTTGATGGCAAGAGCTTGTAGTTTGTATCATTACTGACTGATTTACTATGAAACATATCCCAAACCTAACCGTTTTCAAGATATAAGATTTTTAATTTTTTTTTTTATGAACATTGTCGATTTTTTGTCTATTATTTTTTAATTCTTTAAATAATGCCTCCAATTAATTTTTTTAGGGTTTATGTGTAGATAAGAAGTCGCTTTATAGTAATCATTACTAAAATCGTAGATCAAACTAGGTCAAAGTAGATGGTTGATAGTTGAATGAAGAAATAAATTTGTACAAGGCACTTTTTCTTCGTATAAGTGCATTTAACATAGCCTTCTAATAATATTTTATTGTTACTTTTTCAAGAAAAAACAATTTTGCTTGAGGGCTATATTTTTTTTTTTTTGGAACAATTTTACATTAATATAGATTACATCAGGACCATATTACACCAGTCATATTACACCGGCCGGTCTAATATAAATCCACCTTAATACAGAGTCTGTAAATAAAAAATATGACGACGAAGTCATGAGCAAAAACTAGTAATGCAAAAGTTTGTGAGGGTGGATGTTTGGACTTTGTTACCTTTTGTACACTGATACAAGCCTTATATGATTTATATATACAGTATGCTAACCAATCCACATTGCTTCGAATATTTCTTGTCTTCTAAAACGCACAGGTTTTTCAGTATTCATTCAGTTTTCGCAGTCATTTGGGCAGCCCGTCTGGCGGCAGTAACCACCCCCTTACAGAAGACCACGTGAAATAACAGTCCGTGTGCTGTTGTGTTTCGGTGAGTGAGTAAGGGATGCCAGAGCCCATTTCCCTATCCACTCCTAATCCCTTATCCTTAATCCTACTGCAGTCGGCAGCGCACTTGCAGCAGCTTTGGCGTTGCTTGCGTTATAGGTGACGGCAGCCACCTACCATCAAGTGGACCGTCAGCCTGCCTGCCGACCTTAATATAAAAAAGTACCTTGTTACATTAAAAATTTCAGGTAACAATAATTGTTTCTGCGTTGCTTTGCTGTTCATTTAGATCAGGCGCTTCGTCGTTTAAATATAATGATTTGTGCATTACAATCGGTAGAAGGGCGTGTCGTTAGGACGAGAGGGGGTGAAGAGGGACGCAAGGCAGAGGTCGGCGAGTTCACGCTCGCGAGGCACTTCGCTTTTTTCCGTCGTGGAGCTCGGCGATGACAGATATATTCATCCGCTCGTCAAGCGACGCCATATTGGGCACAAGTGCTGTTGTAAAATTTTAATTTTATATAATTATCCATTAAATTTTGTTACGATCGAAGCCCCGAAGTAAAATCGGGGTGTCTAGGAGGAGTATCCAGTAAGGGTATCCTGAGGGAGTGACCTGGTAGTGTCCTAAAGGACTGACCGTGAAGATACGATCTGGGTGTCCCGTCAAAGGTCCTGCCCTGCTGTCCGTCTGGTCCTGATAGATCAGCTCGTCGTCATTTTCGGTGTGGAGGAGTCGGCTCCCCTCGTCTTCACGTCGCGTCGAGGCTCGACTGCAGTCTGCGGGCTGGGCTTCCACGTGGTCGTCGGAGAGGACGACACTCCCTGGCTACCACCAGAGCCACCACAGATACGTGTTGATCATATCCTATTTTTTTTCTTAAACCGGACGCGATATCGAACCCCACGCGGACAGGTCGCTTACCCTTAGATTACGGTTCGAAAGGATCGGTTATTTCTCCCTTTTTCTAAATTAGTCTTTTCGTCGGCAGTAGAACTCGATTGCTTCACGAAGACCCTGTTTTTTTTATTTTTTATTATTACGTGTACTTTTGACTCAATTTTTATTAGATTTAAATTAGTGCTTAAATTATTATTGTCTGTTTTTTTTATTAATTAATTAAATTTATATAGCACTAATCTTTCTTTTATTTAATTGTTATTTTTTTTTTATTGTTACCATCCCACCACCATCAGTGGGGGATAAAAAGGTAACAACCTATTAAAAAAAAAACTACCTAATGGGCTACATCTGATTTACTTTCTCTTATTTTTAAAATAATTCAGTAATTTAACCGTTTTAAATCAATATAAAAACGGAAAAATGCAATACTTCCTTTTCACAAACATTTCTATAAGTTTAAAACAGAGAAAGGAGAATTTTTCAGAAAATTCGTGCATGCAATGCAGTCGCGTTGCAGAGCGTATCCAATGGCGGTCATTTAAAGCTTCCGCAGACTAGAATAGTCGTATTTAAATAGACAAAACAGCGGCTTTATTTTCTAGTGCAAATGTTATTACTTCCATGCGCATTCTGTTGACAAGTATGTACGATAGAGTACGCGAAAATGGGAATAGAATTTTTTGGTGGTGCTTTAATAAGAAGAGCAAAAATAAGTGTTAAAAATCACAAGAAAAATAAGAAGCGTAAAAAAAGTGTTCAAAATTATAAGAAAATCATAAAGAAGAGTAAACAAACGGGTTCAAAATTACAAGAAAATTACAAGAAGAGTAGAAAAATGGGTTCAAAATTACAAGAAATTTATAAAGAAGAGTAAAAAAAACGTGTTCAAAAGTGCAAGAAATTTATAAGAAGAGTAAAAAAAACGGGTTCAAAATTACAAGAAAATTATAAGAAGCATAAAAAGACGTGTTCAAAATTACAAGAAAATTACAAGAAGAGTAGAAAAACGGGTTAAAAATTACGAGAAAATTATAAAGAAGACTAAAAAAAAACGTGTTCAAAAGTGCAAGAAATTTATAAGAAGAGTAAAAAACGGGTTCAAAATTGCAGGAAAATTATAAGAATTATTTTTAAAATTACAGTGAAAGTTAAGATAATTCAAACCTGATAAGTAATAAGGATTTGTTTTGTTTTTGGCTTACTGGAACACATTTCTCCTCTTCTTTGGGTGATAGATGATCATTGCGATAAAATCATTAGAATTGTAGGCTGCAGTGATCAATAAAAGTCCCATAGAAAAGGTCGCATTCCTGTCTGGAATACAAATAATTGCTGTACGTAAAATACGTTCATTAAATTGGCATATATATCTTTTGGCATTCGGTGTTGCTCATTTAGGTGAACCTCATCCTTCACTGTCATAATTAGTAAACGAAGGAAGAAATTGCGTGGGTCTCTGTAATTAACATTTTCCCAAGTAAATTTACTCCAAAATAGAAAATTACGTATGTAGATAGGTGAATGTGATGAGCAGAATTTTAACAAGGAGTACGATTTCGGTGGTTTTTTTTTTTAAATCAATATTGAAGTATTTTTCCTGTGGGGCGTCGCTAGTTTTGCATAACCAAAGACTGGTATTGTTTTAATGCAAAATATGTTTACCGTAGAGAGAAGTTTTGATAATGATAAGAGAAAAGTATTCCACAAGCATATATTGAACACAACAGTACAGAAAGATCACTTACAAAAAACTTTATAAACCTAAATTTAATAATGAATATGGTAAAATAACATCACAATATTCAATTCCAAATCGTATAAAAACTAAAATTATCTAATCTAAAAATAAATTAATATTAAATTGATTACTAAAACTAATAATATAAAAATGGACCCTGCGGCATTGTACCAAGTACGCTGGCAGCATTTCCTCGTTGAATGGCCAAACTAATACGTTGGCCGAGGAAAGTGCCAGCTCTTCGGTCTCCCGTCGCATCAATAAGCCTCTTCAAGATGTCTTTGAAGAGGCTCATTGCTGCAGGGCCCCACGGACCGAGTGTCTCGACTCCGAATGGTACAAAACCATTCCCAATCTAATTAATAAACCGTTTATAAAAATATATACAAACAATAAATATACACATAATAAAACTGCTAATCTTAGAAAAGGCTTAACCGATTTGAATGCGGTTTTTCTATGCAAGTTTCCCGTAACATTTAGTGTTTGTTTCATTGCAATCGGTTAACAAACAAAAAGTTACGCATTATACCGAATACCACGCGTAAGAATTTGCGGGCTCAGCTAGTTATAAATATACTTATAGAGATCGGATGAAGGCTTACATTTGAAATGCATTAAAATGCGTCCAAAATGAACTCATGTAACGATTACGCTCTCATAACAAGTCTAACACTTTTAAATATTGAGAAATGAAAATTCCAATTATCATTTTAAATGATAATTTCCAATTATCATTTAAAATGATAATTGGAGAAATGAAAATAATGATAATTGGAAATTATCATTTTAAATGATAATTGGAGAAATGAAAATTCCAATTATCATTGAGTTATTTTCAATACTCTTATTTTCAAGAAGTAAACATTTTAAATCGTGACTCTAAATTTCTAAACAGACCGAAAGTGAATTTACATGTGTAAAACATATTTTTTAAAGAATTTATGATACGTATTTTTTTGAAGATGAAATAAGTTCGCGCACTTAGCCGTGATGTATTGTTAGCCACACACTTCCGAGTGCTCATGACAGCATCCGGGAAATGTGTTCAACAAATGGAGGCGAGACGAGAACCGAGTTCAGAGAATATAGATTTATTTGAAAACCTGACAACGTAAAATACGTTACTATATAACGAAGCTAACTTACAACTGTATGCTTTTATACTTATAGTTCCATTTCCATTGTCGCTTGTGATTGTTAAGGCATCTGTGCATATCAGACGGGCGGAACGGTGACCTCGACCAACGACATGCTGGTAGTTATTGTTTTGCTTAAGGCGTGGTTTTTCGGAAATGTGACACAGTCTTAACTAACTGTATCGGGTTTCAATTCATTAATATTTTTAAGTATAACCATTGACACAAGCAAGCGCGCTGTTGACCTCAATAAGATGAAAGATAAGAGATTGGGAGTAGCTATTGCGCTTTGAAATCTCTCACTCACTCACCGAAACACAATGGCACAAATGCTGTTATCACCTTGATTTTCGATGGGGGTGGTTACTGGGGCCAAACGAGCTGACTAATTTATTGCAGCACCTGCGGCATTGCTTCTATTAATAGGCGACAGTGACCATCTACCATCAAGTGGACATGTCTGACGAACTTAACATAAATCAACACTTGTAATTTGACCTCAAATACCTCATTTGCAATACATTATTTCTCAGAAGGATATTCTATTTCTCAACTGAAAAATGCTTTTTATCGTGTAATTAATAAAGTGAGTTTGTTTGTAGTGGTGCTTTTTAATGGATATTAATAACTGATAAGTAAACAACCAATGTTGTTTCGCGGTCTCGTATCCGCGCCGTCTGCCTCCACAGTTTGGGTTTGATATTGACAGGAAATTAATAGTTTCAATTGGAACATAGTACAGATTGTGTTATCAACTTGGATGAACGTTAGGGATTATTGTTAGGGAAATTCATCATAATCGAACCTTTGGATGTGCGGATAGGGTGACTATCTAAACGCTCTGTTCTATAGAGTTCTCGGGTTCGATTTCCGTCTTGGTCAATTTTGGAAATTAACTTTTCTAACTGGTCTCTGGTCTGGATCTAGAAGGTAGTGGCTGGGGACATTGCGTTTCGCAGTCATTTAGGTGACCCGTCTGGTCAAATTAACGATCTGCTTACGTTTTGGTGAGTGAGTAATAGATGTCAGAGCCCATTTCCTTAACCCTTCCGGTTGGGAATTATGCTTCCTTATGCTTAATCCTACTGTAGTCGTCAGCGCACTTGCAGCACTTGTGGCGTTGCTTGTGTTATATGCGACGGTATAGCCACCTCCATCAAGTGGACCGTCAGCCTGTCTGCCAACGTTAACATAAAAAAAAATCTTTATAACTATTTCAGTAGGCCTCTACGATAATTTTCCAATAGGATTGATCATGAAAGGATATAAGGAATATTATTGCACAGGTTCTGCAGTCATAAACTAAGCAATCATTTCATAGTATTAACATTAACAGTATAAGCTAGTAAAAGTCCGTGGTCTATATACACAAACATTGCCATAGGTTCTACAAATGAGCTGTAGAAATCCTTTACTCGTTCACCAAAACACAACAGCACACATGCTGTTTTTTCACTGGATGTCTTCTGTCAAGAGTGGCTTCTGCTGTTATACTTAAAATGGTCTTATTTTTAATAATACGACTACGTAGTACGTATATAAACATAAATTACTTGTATCAATAAGTAACAAGATTCAAAGATACATAGCCTTAACTATTCGGAAAAACTAACTATACGACGAAGTTGGAGTAGTTTCGGATAGTTCCAAAACGTCGCTAATGACTTCGTATCTACTTATTGGACTTACTTAAAAGCCGGGTTAGATTAGAAACATCGCGAAGAGATTAATCTTGTATGTAGTTTTTGGAGTTCGGTTAACATGATTTATTAGCTGAGAAACTTTTGCTTTCAATGTTTAGATATAATAATATAATGTACCATTGCATTTTGTTTGTTTACGACGGTAATAATAGTAATAATCGAGTTTTACTAATTGCACCAACATTCGACGTATACAAGTATAAAATTATATCTCCCAATTAAATCAAAACATTTGTCAGAATTTTAATAATAGTTCTAAATAATTAGTCGGTAAAAATAGAAAATATTTTTTTAAATAACTTCAGACAATGAAGTATAAATTAATAGAATGTAATTTTAAAAAAATAGTATTATACATTATGTTTAGTATTTTATATAATACTAGCGACCCTACCCCGGCTTCGCCCGGCGTCCAATTTTTATATACCCTAAAACATTCCCCGCTCATCCCTCTTTCCATTAGTGAAAACCGAATCAAAATCGTTCTCCCCGTTCACGCGTGTTGCCGTGACCAAGGGAAATGGGGATTCATTTTTATATATAGAAGATTATCTATCTTTATTTTGACATGTGTAAAAAAGCTATAAATAAGAAAACCATGACAAAACTATGCGGTTATTGCCCGCCACTTCGCTCGCTTCATCTATACTTTAATATTATAAAGAGAAAATATTTGTATGTATGTATGTTTGTAAGGAATAAACTCAAAAACTACTGGACCGATTTTAAAAATTCTTTCACCTAGGTATATAGCTACATATGTGATTAATGGATGAATGTTATTAATGGATTATTATTAATGGATTAATACAATGAATGTGATTAATGGATTAAATTAGAATAGAAAGCGGAAAGTAATCCATTAATGAATGTGATTAATGGATTAGAGTTGAATAAAGAGCGGAAAGTAATCCATTAACGGATTCGATTAATGGATTAAAGTAGAATAGAAAGCGGAAAGTAATCCATTAATGAATGCGATTAATGGATTAGAATAGATTACAAAGCGGAAAATAATCCATTAATGGATTTGATTAATGGATTAGATTAGAATAGAAAGCGGAAAGTAATCCATTAATGAATGTTATAAATGGATTAGAATGGATTAGAAAGCGGAAAGTAATCCATTAATGTTTGATTACTGGATTCATGAATAGATTTTAAATCTTACTCTCATTGCGCGCAAAGAAGTTTCACTTCAAAAATATATTGTGTGTTAAACCTGTGTGATTCATCCCGTTAATATTATCAGCATTGAAAGTTAATATTATATTTAATACACTAATGAGATGACACAGTACGAGTAGATGTACAGATAATGAAATACTACAAGGAATTTCGATATAAAAGTATATTAATTGAAACAAAAAAATCTTCAAAGGTTAACACGAAATTTCATTAATGTGACGCATTGTACTAAATCCAATTCCATAACCAACAAATCCTAGTTTAGCTTCTCATTTTTCATGTGAGACCAAAAGAATAATTTCATTGGTACGTGTTCGGGGAAAGATAGACATTAATTTCCCAGGGGACAAAAACAGATAGAAGTTATTTCATGCCTGTTTATAAGTTGAAATTCCTTTTAATTGAAAACCCAGTGTGAATATCAATATACACCATAGTCTTCATTTAATAAACGAAATAGTTATTGTGAGAGAAACCATGAGAATAAACGTTAGTAAAAAAGAAAAGTCGTGTCAGACGAGTCTTTTGCTTATAATGAACTAGCCTTTGTCCGCGACTTCGTTCGCTCTACTTTTTCTAAGGTGTTGAAACATTTATTCAAACTTTACTGCTCATGTATTTTTGTCAGTAGTAAAAAAATTTAAATTTATTTTTTAGGTGATACTTACCTGGATGAAAGGTATATTATTATGTCATTTTTAGGGTTCCGTACGTCCGAATAAAAAAACGGAACCTTTATAGGATCACTCGTGTTGCCGTCTGTCCGTCAGTCACAGTCAATTATCTCGGATGCTACTAGACCGTTAAATTGAAATTTGGTACACATATCAATTTCTGTGACCCAAACGCAGAGGTGTGACGTGAATAGATGAAATCTGTATATGGGAGGTCATTTTTGGGGGGAAGGTGGAAAATTAAAAAAAATGTGACTTTTGTATCAAATGGAAGGTGTTGTAAAGATCATAAATGATTTTTTTTGTAATTTTAAAATAGATAGTCTCCAAGTTATTCAAGAAAATAGACGAAAATTGACCATCCCCCCCTTATCTCCGAAACTACCGAACTTAAAATTTTGAAAAAAAATACAGAAATTAGTTTTCTACTTATAGATTATAGGAAAACCTATAAGAAGACCATGATATTAAAATAACATGGTAAATCACTCGGAACCCTCTTCACTCGAGTTCAACTCGCACTTTATGTTTTTTTTCTGTATCCCTGACGACGTTTTTGCAAAGTTTTGTGATGATCGGATGAGTAGTTAAGGCGTGAAGGAGTAACATAAAAATTTGTTTTCGGATTTTTAATATTAGTTTGACAGCGGACAGGTTTAGTTATCCAAACATTGGTTTAGACATTTAAATGTATGTCTGCGTTGGATCCTATATCCAACCTAATGCATATATTTTAGAGTTAGGTCTGTCTAGAATACAGTATCATGTTCTGGTACTGATATAATACCTAGAAATATCTTTTTTTTTTTGACGAGGAGTAATCCGCTTACAGATCTCCTGCCGCTGGCTGGACGACAGGAGTATGTGGGGGTCGCCCAGCGCCTGATCATAGCGGATCAGGCGCTAAAACTCCCCGGTGTCTCCTTGCCCTTTGAGCGGGGTGAACCGGGCTCTGCCAAGGCAACAACTCCGATCCACCCCAGGGCAGCCTAGCCATTGCTGACTGGGCTAACTCCAATGGAGGATTGACCGGAGGCACCGAGGCAATCCTCAGACGGGGGGGACCTTGTGCAAGCACACATAGTTAGCCAACCATGTGCGCAGGTCCCCTACCTTTTTTTTTTTTTTTTTTTTTACGAGGAGAAATCCATTTACGGATTCCCTATCGCTGGCTAGACGGTAGGGATATGTGGGACTCACCCAGTCGAGGGACTGGGTCCTACACCACTAAAACTCCCCGGTGTCTCCTTGCCCTTTGAGCGGGGTGGACCGGGTTCTGCCTAGGCAACAACTCCGATCCACCCCAGGGCAGCCTAGTCATTGCTGACTAGGCTTACTCCAATGGGGGATCGCCCGGAGACACCCAGGCAATCCCCAGACGGGGGGGACCTTGTGCAAGCACACATAGCTCGCCAGCCATGTGTGCAGGTCCCCTAGGGCATTTGAAGACGAGCTAGATATGCCCGCCTTCTCCTGCCCAGCCGCCTGCGTCTGAGGGAAGCGAGACCGGCCGCTTCCTCTCGCTCCCTCTCGGCTGCCTCCTTCTGTGACATGACATCACCACAGAAGGAGGCGATCGCTTTCCAGGTGGTCACATTCCCAATCATGGCTCTTACCATGATTGGCAATGTGACCTCTCCACCTCCCAGCGCCACCCTCAATTCCCGACGCTGGGATCTCCAAGCCGAGCACTCCTGAAGTGTGTGCTCGGCCGTGTCGTCTGGATCGCCGCAGTGATGACACTGCGGGTGAATGACACCCCGTGGTAAAGTCGACGACACGCCGAATTCGGTCCTCCCAGGTTTGGGAGGAGACGTCCGAGTGCGGCTGCGGCTTTCGTCAGCCGTGGAGCCAGGAGCTTGAAATGCTCCTTGAAACTCCAGCGGGGGTCCAGTGTTAGGCCGAGATACTTAATGTGCATCCCGACCGAGATCCAGACCCCCTCCACTCGGACTCGGAGCCCCGGAGGGATCCGCGCAGGTCCCCTACCTAGAAATATCTGAGCGTACCTTATTGAAATTAATGGTTAATGAACAATTAATGGTTTTTCTGTAATACTATGACGTAAGTATGGTTAGACTGTGGTAATACTGATGGTCAATTTAAAAGTAGATAGATGGCAACAAGCAACGTTTTATGTGGATGTTGCAATCTATATATATAAAAATAAATCCCTATTTCCCTTGGTCTCGGCATTACGCGTGAACGGGTAGACCGATTTTTATTCGGTTTTCACTAATAGAAAGAGGCATAAACGGGGAATGTTCATAATATATATAAAAATTGCACGCCGGGCGACGCCGGGGGCTTATAAAGAAACAGGAATAGATAGTGAATTGGCATCACTTACTTACCGAAATACATCAGCACATGTGCTATAGTTTTACGGTGGCAGTTTATGACTGCGGAATGTAGTGTGCGCTAAAGCTCCTATTACTTGTGACTTGTATTGATCATAGAAGTCGAATTTGATTGAAAACCCATGAAAATGCTTAGGGCATATTTTTCTCACAAATCAAATTACACGCTAGCGAAGCCATGGCACACCTAACAGCCAGTGATTCTTCAGAATACAATATTATTGTACAACAGTGGGATTAAGAACCGAAACGTTAAGTGTTACAATTCCGTCCGTATCTTGTATCTTCCTTTTGTTGCCAAACAATATGTTAACAATGGGAGTGGAGAAACGTTTTCTACATATTTAAATTCATTGGGAATTCTATCTTCTTCATATAAGCGTAAGGTCCATTATACTGTCCTGCGGGAAACGTCGAAAAGTATTTTTGCATTTTCTGGTTAGAATTCAAACGAGCATGTGAATAGTTGGTAAAGAAACTTTGATGTCACTTTAGCAGATTGTATTGGATACAATTTTGGGATTACAAAGAGGGGGCGGAAAGGCTACAGATGTTTAAGGTGTTATAAATACGTTTAATGGTGACCATTTAAATGGCAGAACCCTTGGCTACCGAGCGGTGACCGGCGAAGCTCCAACTGACCGTTGAAGCCACCCAGCAAACGCTCCGCCACGAGCTCCGATGTTCGGAGCTCGCTCGGAGCCCTCACGGGTGTGCTTTCTTAGTTCCCCAGCGACAATCCGGTCAGCCAAGCGAAGGCCGGTGACCCCACCGACCCCTGCAACCGTCCGGATTGGCGAGGGTTAAGCCCCCCCACCGCGACAAGGTCCCAGCACACCTAGGGGGGAAGGCAAGCACCCTAACCACTCATCCAACGGGCTCGACAGAATAAATTAATCAAAATGTCGACCTTACAAACCATCCACAAGGTTGAAAATTCACAGGAGATATACATTGAAGAATTGATAACCACTTATAAAACAATTATAATATGTATTTGGGATTTTAATTGACAAGCAATTATTAAAAGAGTTTAGCAATAGCGTTTCTCGTTGAGCAATGTAAAACGAAGTTCCAAGTTAAATCTGTAGAGATTTTACCTCGGAGAGTATTATAGTAACGCCTTAATTAAAATCACTTTATTACGGATCAGCCGTAAACGGGACAAAAGGTACACTTTTGTCCTCAACTTCACACGAAACACGTGAAAGACTAATGCCCCGCTTAAAACGTGAATGCGTTACAGCCGTTCTCCATTAAGCGAAATCGATAGAGATGCGTGTTTCCATTATCTGGTAAAGGATCCCGTTAATGGTGTGTCATTGTTAGGATTCTTTACTCTCGGATAAGGGACTCGTGTTGCTTAGATTACAAATGCTTTTGTTTGTAAAACTAATATTTCCTTTCAAGCTTACTTCTTAAAATTATAGTATAACCCGCCCTGCCCAGGCCCCTAAATTTAAACATTGGATACTCTGGACAAGTGGCCAGGGCCCCGTCGTCGATGGCCCCCCTAATTTCCGCCTAAACCGCACTGGGGAACGCTCCGGGAATTGAAAAGAATAAAAAAATTATTAAGAAGTACAATGCTGCAAGAAAGATTCACCAGTTTGTCTCTGATGTCAATAGAATGACTGCGATGTACTCAAAGACATAGATGATGAAGTGAAGTGATTGCGCATCTGAAAGCTTGAAGGGTACCTCTTCATCAACTTAATAATAACAATTCATTCATCAGCAACTTGCCCTTCAGTACGGGCTTATCGAGTATGAGGTGCCATACTACAAGTACCTGCCTACGCCCATTCTCGAAAATGGTCATGCTACGTTTTACTGGGATCGCTCCATAATCACGGACAGGACTATTCGCCAATAAGCCTGACATCGTGGTTATTGACCGATCCCAGCGCCGGACTTGTTGACATCGCTGTCCCGCATTACGAAAACCTCGTGAAAGCCGAAAAAGAAAAGCTTATCAAGTACATTGACTTGGCTCACGAGGTGACCGCCATGTGGGACGTCGATTCGACAAATATCGTCCGGATAGTCGTGTCGAGGCACGGTCTTATAGCGAAGAACTATAATCGGGGCACGGTCTTATGACCACGCTGTACCTTTCATACCACTAGGACAGCTTCTTTAGAACTGTGAGCGTACACTTTGGCATTTGCTTGTTGTAGTGCTCTCTTCAATCGTGAAATTTTGTTTTGATCGATCGACTATCTTTAACTGTAGGGATTGATTTAGGGCATGTCCTTTATATCGATGATAAGCACCGAGCTTCAGGTCTTGTTTTAATATACGCCATAGAGTCCTTCATTTCTCGCGATAAGAATTTTTGTTTCCTTCGGCGAATTCTGGCTTTAACAGCATTAACAGGCTTTTTTCTAACAGCACGCGGCCGCCCCTATCTTTCATGGACATCGACGAAGGAAGTGTTGGTATATCTGTCGATAGTACGACATACGAACATACGGCTGATACCAAGCCTTTGAAGTGTCTTGAATGTGACCGACAGCTCCATACCCACTCTGTGCAAGGCAATCACTGCAATCCTATTTTCTTTAACACCCCATTCCATACGGTAATTTTATAATAAATACGAAAAATATATGCGAAATGGTGAGAAATCAAAAGAAGTTTTTGAGATAATAAGGGCTTTCCAAATTCGAAATGAGTAAAGAGTTGATAAAAGAAAAAGTTTTTATGTATTTATGGCCAAACTAGTTACAATAAATGACATACGGAATTGAATCGAAAGTACGTAGGAATTGATAAAACTATTGTTACTTTGTAACATGTAAATATTAACACATTAGGAATCACTGGACACATTTCACAATAAAGTTTCATGTCGTCCATTTAAAACCAATCTGAAACAACTGGACATGGAACTCCGAGTACTCCAACTAAGTTAAATATTCGCTCCAGTCCATACATTGTCTTTTGACAGCGAATGAGCATATATACTTTAGACAGTCCTGTATTTATTTGGCACACAATTGGAGAGGATTCTCTCCAGATTGTGTTACAAATTTTGTAACTTAACTTGCTTCGTTTAAATAACATGAAAAATTTTAATGCTACAATTATTAATTTACCATACAAATATTTTTTTATGATAGAGCGGTAGTGTAGTGTATACGTTTATTTACTCTCTCTCTCACACACGGGCAACACTGTCTCGTGCGCACCACGGCATAATAATATTACTTCGCCAGGCATGATACTCCGAGCATGGAAGTATTATAGTACTTATTACTTCCATGACTCCGAGAGACAGCCCGACACAAGCTTGCGTCATCGCTGCTGTGTTGCCAGTTTATGTGCTTTCAATCTACCCGAGTCCCATTTATTAGATGTATAAGAAAGATAAAGCCGTAACTGTTTTACTATGTGATTATTTTAATTAATGTGTAAAATGACCTTTTATTTGCTAACACAAAGCATCCCATAAATATCATCTTTTCTGTGAGTGATGGCAAATATTTTTCCTTTATTTTTTGTTTAATACAATAAAGTGGCAATTCGACATTGACGTAAGCTTGTGTCACAAGCGGAATGCCAAACCTTGTTTTGTTTGACCATGGTTCGCACCACGTTAATAGACACGAGCCATCGGCGAGAGTTGACGTGTCGGCGGTGTCGGGAGACTTAAATGCGTGTTCGAACCTGTGATTCATCCCACGACAAGGGGCTGCTACAGGTAGGAAGACATACAATCCATTTGATGGCATGCAGGTCCGCTACCGATCCTGATTAGGTAGGTATAAGTGATCAGGTGAGGGTCGGGGAATGACATTTGGTATCTCTTACTCAGACATAACATAATGCTGCAATTATCCAGTGATATTCTACAACAGTAACCTTTTAGTGATGAGGGACCATTTGATAAACTTTTGGGCTTGCCACCGACCACCAACTGTTTGGTAAATGTAAACAAATAAAGGATTGTTCTATCGATAAACAAAATACGCCTACAATGAAATTGTTCAAAGCCTTTTTTAATTTTTTGATTTAATTTAATTTTTTTTTCAAAAAATTTTACAATAAATTTATTTCAATGTGATTTTTGTGACTGCATACTCTTTACTAAGTTCTAAATCCTTGGTTCAGTGCTTGGTTAAAGTTAAACGTATGATATGTCGGCAGTGGCATCCCAACCAGTTCTTAATTTTAATAATCAGAAACGCCGAAAACCCCTGCTCGCATAGATATGTTGATGAAAATAAAGTTAGGCGATATTAGAGATATCTCGATTCTTTTGGCTCCAAAAATTTTCAAAATTTATCACTTATTATTGAATTTCAACAGGCACCTCAGAAACGTTGACAATGAAAGGATTGCGAATCAGTTTCCGAATACCTTTGTCCTCGCAAACAGGAAAATTTAAGTTTTTAAGTGGAGTGTATTTCTACTCTAATTTTAGCACACCGTCCGTCAATAATTGTATTCAGTGTTGTCTATTCAGCGTCATACCTTCGCGTCGCTGTCATTTTATATCATTGCCACCTACTTAATACATGGAGTGGTTACTGAAAAAAATAACGATAAAATATACCTAATTTAATGACAAACCTCTGGAACTGTGGTACAAAGTAAATCGCAATTGAAAAGAAATCTAGTACATTTAACAATGTGACGTTATAGTAAAATTTTAAATACCATGTTTTCAAAGTACCTGTATTCTGCTTAGAATTTAGATATTTGCCCTTTGCTGCTAAACTTTAAAATTGAAAATAAGCAAGCACTCAGGACAAAACAACAACCGAATGAGCCAACCAAACCAAACGGAAGAGACACTGGACCTGACTGCTCGCCACTCACCACCGCCCTGCTCCGTACGTCCGACAACTCATTGTCACTTGTTTAATATTTTTCGGATGGCTTTGCGGACCACTTCGCGTGCTTCCAGGGACCACCAGTGGTCCGCGGACCTAGGTTAAGAACCAGTGTTCTACAAGAAGTTGGTTACTGCTGCCAAAATGGTAGCCCAGTTCATGACTTAAGAAACTAGTGTGGGATAGTAAATAGAAATTATTAATAACATTATTATCTACCTATATATAATAGGTTGGAGGGAAAGTTTCTTCGTATTTTATACAGTATTATTACGTTATTTACGTTATTTACGTTACGTTAATTACAGTATATAATTATGAGCCATTTTGTTCGATGAATTTTTGTCATCTTGCAGGTAGTGACATGATACAGTTGCTGTAGAAATTTTGGGACTTTTGATCAAAAAAACGCGACAATTAGTTTCGGGAGTCCTCTTTTTGTTGTTAACAAATGAAAAATACATATTCCTAATTTGTTTCTTTTTTTTTTTTTTCAAATAATGTAACCTTTTTAATGTCATCAAAACCAGCGAGATACAAATAGTACAGCCAAAGAGATTTAATTACAAGTTTACACGTGCTATATGCGAAAAGACCAAACCATGTCTGTGTTATTTGTATATTATTATGTAATTACATACTGTTGTACTTATGTAACTGAGGTCGAAAAAATTGTTTTTAGAATTTATTTGTAGTTTGTCGGTTTGTCTTTTTGTCTGTTCGTTTGTGCACGCTGATCTCTGAAACAGCTCAACCGATTTGAATGCGGTTTTCACTGATGTATTGTAACAAGATTCCCGTAAAATTAGTGTTTTTTTTTTTCATTCCAATCTTTTTACAAACAAAAAAGTTACTCCCTATACCGAATACCACTCGTACGAAGTTGCCGGCTTAGCTATAGTATCTTTTCTATATATAAAAAATGATTCCCCATTACCCTTTGTCACGGCATCATGCGTGAACGGGTATACCGATTTTAATTCGGTTTTCACTAATGGAAAGAGGGATAAACGAGGAATGCATATATATAAAAACTGCACCCCGGGCGAAGCCGGGGGCGGGTAAATTCTAGTTATATTGTAAAGTCGCAAAGAGTTTTGATATGACATATCTACAATAAGCTAAAATTCATCACTACACGCAGAAGTCTGCCCGTTGATGTTTCACAAACATATTATATTATCACTTGACTTTACGTCGCTTTGGTTGGATTTATGAGACGCACATCTATTATGGTTGGCGTTAGTTGCGTCCTGCGTTGCGTCTGCAACAATGAAATATATAATATTTCAATCAATTAACTTAGCAAATAAAACGGATGTGGTCCTTACAGTAACCACATTATTTATTTATTTATTTTAATAGGAAGCCAACGCAGTATACAACCATCCTTAATACGTAAACACATTTAAAAATTCATAAAAATTATACATTAAGATGAAAACAAAAATATGCCAATAATAAAAGAATAATAATACAAACATAATAAACAAAAACTCAAAAAACGACAAACCATTATACACTGTGAAATAACAGCACGTGTGTCATTATGTTCCAGCGGGATGATTTGTCTATACTTATCCCTGTCCCTGTCGACGGTAGCCACATGCAATCAAATAGACTACTTGATTATAGGCCTATCGTCCATTACATAAAATAAATGTTTCCTATTCACTTATCCTTGTTCCTTCTTACATAATTTTTGGGAGATACACTTTTTTGACGAGCCCGTTGGATGAGTGGATTGCCTTAACGCTCTGTTCTAGGGTTATAATATAAATATAATATTATCTGGCTCAAACAACCTGTGTGCAATTGTATACCTACCTATTTAGTTTCCTAATAGTTTTAATAAGTTCTGCGATCGCGTTTGAGATCCATCTGAAAGTTATGATGGCCGCCACAATAATACGTCAATGTCACGCCAAGAGATTAACGATGTAGATTGATTGTAACAGGAAATAGTATGTGAGGGAATTTACAGAAGTAATTACTTCCTTCTTTATCGGGGACGACCTACATTTTTAGCGTTGAAACATTTTGAATTAACATTAAACTAATGCTATAAATGAGAGTTGTTACTCTTTCGCGCCTTAATTACTCAACTGATCGTCATAAAATCAATACTAATATTATAAATGTTAAAGTAATTCTGTCTGTCTGTTACCTTTTCACGCCTAAACTGCTGAACCGATCATCATGAAATTTTTCATACACGTTGTCAGGGATGCAGGAAAGGACAGGTATCTTTCATCCAGAAAAAAAAGACTACTGCCGAGAGATGATCTAACGCCTGGCGAAGCTATAACTGCAATAAAGATATTAGGCGTTACATTGCTCATACATTTAGTCAGGCGTATCAAGCGTATAGGCGGTATCAGCTAGTTGTGAATACACGATACCGGAGATAGAGAAAAGGATCTTGAGTCCGTACCTTCGATCCAGAAAAAGTACTGCTCCTGAGGAATCATCTAAAAATAAAAATAAAATATTCAACAAATGACAAAAATATACGAGCAAGAGAGATTGAATAAATGTTTGACGAGCCCGTTGGATGAGTGGTTAGGGTGCGTGCCTTAACACTCTGTTCTAGGGTTCCCGGGTTCGATTCCCGGCAGGGTCAACTTTGAAAAATAAACTTTTCAAATTTGGCTCTGGTCTGGATTTGGAAAGTAGTGGCAGGGCACACTGCGTTTCGCAATCATTTGGGCAGCCCGTCTGGCGGCAGTAACCACCCCCTTACAGAAGACCACCGTGAAATAACAACACGTGTGCTGTTATGTTTCGGTGAGTGAGGAAGGGATGCCAGGGCCCATTTCCCTATCCACTCCTAATCCCCTATCGTTAATCCTACTGCAGTTGGCAGCGCACTTGCAGCAGCTTTGGCGTTGCTTGTGTTATAGGCGACGGTAGCCACCTACCATCAAGTGGACCGTCAGCCTGTCTGCCGACCTGACATAAAAAAAAAACAAAGAGGTGCGGGCGAAGTCACGGTCAAAAGCTAGTCCTACCTAAATAGAACCTTAATCATATTAAATTAGGTTAGCGTGTTATATATATGCCCCAAATACCACAAATCCAAGAGTTGAAAATCTAATTTTCGTTGCGTCACCACTTCTAAAATTCATTTTGAACCTTCATCCAAACTTCACCGAAACCCGCAATAAAACCTTTAACTTTATTATAATTAAATTTTAGTAAAACCGGGAAACGTCTCATTACCACACTTCTGTGTGGTTTAATTGTCATCCCGCTTTGTTTTGGAGACAAAAGGCTGGAATTAAAGTACAGTCGACCGCAGGTTCTCGTCGGCTATTTGCTTAAAATGTTCCCAGTTGTGCGACGCCAAGCGCCGCCGACCGTACAGGGAGACCGCTGTATTTATAGTCTCGTATTTCAATTACTGAATTCGAGAATGTTTTGTTGATAGTTTTTGAATTCAATATAGTATTTGTTTTAGTTTGAAAAATGTAAGTTTTTGACAGACAGACAGACAAACTCTTTATTACTCACACAACATAAATGATTTTGTTGATTTAATTAAAATTACTTCTGCCCCAGGTGTTGCTTGAGGGTCTGGGTCACCCATAATCTAGTGGAACTTCACCATAAAAATATATATGTATCCAGATCTGCAGCTGCAATTATAATGAGGTCTAACTCCTACAATATCCTATTCTGTTCGTCTCGATAAGATGCATCATCCCCTTTAAATTATTGGGTTGAAGAGTTTGAAAATTATAACTTTTATGAGTATGATATAATTATTTTTATTTTTATAATAAACTAACTGTTGCACGCTGCTTCGTCTGCGTCTTTTTATAAAATTTTATTCATGGAAAACGGCAGTTTTGTATAGAGCGGGTAAAGGGCGGAGATGGGGGAGGGGAGGGTGAGTAGCCTATGTTACTCGCTGATAATGTAGCTTTCTACAGGTGAAAGGATTTTTAAAATCGGTCCAGTAGTTTTTGAGTTTATTCATTACAAACATACAAAAATACATACATACATACAAATCTTTTCTCGTTACTATATACTACGGCACGCAGGCTGGCGGTCACTACAGTCGACGAGAAGCACAAGCTAAATTATAAGACATTTGCGTTGGTGCGTTTCTAGTGACTAGTCGTGTTAGGAAAAGGTTCCAATAAGAGAAATTATTTTGAATTTTAAATTTGGTTTAAATTCTGTAGATAAGTAATAAAAATAAAATAAATGTTTATTTGCGCGAACACATGTTTACAGGATTTTAATTTGTATATGTAGAAACACGATTAGCGTCCCCGGCATCATCGGTCCCGAAAGGACACGACCAGGACTCTTCGTATCATTGGTCTCCACACTTGATCACAGATAGGCGCGAATATTTGATCCATATTTGATCACGTTAGGTCACGCGCTGCAATTACAAACAAAACGCCACAATCGGCACAAAATAAGTCCTCGATCGCATTGTCCACCAGCCAATCACACCAAATCAGATAACACTCCACCAAACACGTAGCACCAGTCCCTTGATGTCAACCGATTGCCTTCCCGTGAGGTACTCCCCGGCCGACGTGCCTCTGCGCTAGCGCTCGGTGTTGTCCGAGTCAACGACAATGACATTCCGATCCCGCTGTCCAGTTGACAAATGACAGTTGTCAGTGCTGTTCACTCCCGCAAATCAAAAGCGCCGACATATACAGCAGTTACAGTACAAAGTATGTTCTACCCGCCAAGGGCATGCAAATATTTGTGTTTAATTGTTTGTAAACTAATATATTAATGTATCCAAAAAGAGTGATTCTATATATACGATGCTATATATTTATATTTAACTAAGAAAAACAACCAACAAATACATAATTATATACATTTACTTACTGAGATGTTTCAACTAATTTCTGTGAGGTATAAAAGATATATCCAAAATTCATAAAAATAATAGGTACTAAACATGAAAAATGTTTTCTTTAAAATATGTTACTACTACAAGTACAGTAACAGTAACAGTACTTATTGAACATTGTTGTTCACTTGAATACAATAGTTAAGTAACACCCGAGAAGTTCTCAGTGAGCGAAATCTCGAAGGCGTGTTTCAAACAGCTTGAGTTCAATTCAAACTCTACTCTAGAAATAAAAGGCATTTTTAAGTCTGTGAAGTTTGTACGTGGATGACATACTCGTGGGAAATTTAGAGCGGGCGGTGTGTACAATTTAGAATTGCTTTGAAGCTTTGTAATACTCAGGTAAAGTGTTTTCAACGTCGCGTCGTCGCCCGTACGTACCTTTATTAGATTGACTAACTCTTTTCAGACATAATGCCCACCTACTAACACATAATTTTTTTTTTCTAATACAGCCTTAACTAAAGATACTGTTTTTATCTAATAATAAATAAATAAATAAAATAAAATACATTTCTTTTCAGGCAACTAGATCCATAATGTTCATAATATTGTTGTGTTTTTTTTTTGTGTAATACGCCCTATAAAATAGGCCCTTGCTGTCTAACTAAAGAGACTATCTTATCTAATAATAAATAAATAAAATAAAATACATTTCTTTTCAGGCAACTAGATCCATAATGTTCATAAATATTGTTTTGTTTTTTTTTTGTGTAATACGGCCTATAAAATAGGCCCTTGCTGTCTAACTAAAGAGACTATCTTATCTAATAATAAATAAATAAAATAAAATACACTTATTTTTAGGCAACTGGAATCTTAGGTATATTATATTGTTGTGTTTTTTTTTGTGTAATACGGTCTATAAAATATGCCATGGCTATCTTACTAAAGAGACTGTTTTATATAATAATAAATATATATATTTTTTTATGTTAAGACAGGCTGACGGTCCACTTGATGCTAGGTGGCTACCGTCGTCTATAACACCAGCAACGCCAAAGCTGCAGCAAGTGCGCTGCCGACTACAATAGGATTAAGGATAAGGGATTGGGAAGGGATAGGGAAATGGGCTCTGGCATCCCTTACTTCACTCACCGGAACACAACAGCACACGTGCTGTTATTTCACGGTGGTCTTCTGTAAGGGGGTGGTTATTTTCAGGCAATGGGATCCATAATGTTAGGTATACATATTACTGTGTTTTTTTATATACCCTTGCTACCTAACTAAAGAGACTGTTTTATCTAATAATAAATAAATAAAATAAAATACACTTATTTTTAGGCAACAGTGTCCACAATGTTAGATATATGTACATTGTTATTGTAGACAATCCATAGACCTTTTGAAACATAGTATAAACATAAATATTACAAAAAAAGGAAACATTAAATTAAATAAAAAAATGCTTCTAATTATCCACCAGCCTTGAAAAACTCTGAGTATGCTAGGATTTATGGGGTTCTCTACTTATAATATGCACTAAAATTTTAATACCAATAAATCTAAAATAGACGGTTTCTTTTAAGAAGAATTCGATTTAGCAATCCAAATAGTTTTTAGGTTTTATTTTTCGATTAAATCACCTGCTAAACGTATTATTAAATAGATTTCGTAAAGGAAAATGGAAGAAATGGAAAGATAAGTTTCCTTTAAACTAAATTTTCTTATAAAAAAATTAATTAATTTTTTTCTGTTAATCGCAGATTGTTTTTAACTTCCAATAGGGGATCGGACAAATTTTCAGAAAGTGTTTTAAATTAATCTTCATAGATATTTATTCCCATAAAAATACTATTTTATTTATTTATAGCCTTTTAGGTACTCAAAATCATGTTGTAATATTGTTTGTTTGAAAATGCCGCCAAAACGCCACGATAGTTCATCTGAGAGCGCGTAACGTCATTTGTGGTCATATAAAAAAACAGCTGCATTGGCATAAGACAATGATTGCCCACAAATGACGTCACGCACTGTGATTGGTGTTTCAGTATAGATTATACTGATTACTGTCCGATCCCCTATTTGATTATGCACGTAATAGGTACGTTACATACGATCATATTCAGTTATTCTTTTGGTAAAAGGTAAAAGATTGAAAGAGATTCTTGTCTAAAATTTGTGAATTGAAAAAAAAAAGCAAATTTTTCTCAATTAATTTTGTCTCTGATGACATTATTAAAATATTGAGTCTAGAAGATTTGTACGCAGTATCAGTCTCCCCGTGCAAATATTTAGCGAAGGGGATAACGATACATTTTTCCCTATCTTCCCGTTGTCGGTGACGAGGAAGTATAACGACAAATTCGTTTTAATAAACTACATAGGTAGGTATTCAAAATGTAAAGCCATACAGCGAACAAGTAACTCGAAGACTTAAGACCGCTTTGCATACTAAATACGACTCTTTAATCGGATTAATGTTCCTCAAGTTTGAACATCAGTTTCCTTTAGGGTTGCTTTGAATTTTAAAGCGATTTTTTTATAGCAAACCAAAGGATAACTTTAAATATTTAATTACAGGATAACAATTTCAAATACATATATCACAACAATTGCTTTTTGGAAATATTTTAAATATGATCGTTTATTATGAATGGGTACTTATTTTAGTCTACATATATAAAAAAAAAATCTAAAAGTATATTATTGAGATAGCTTAGGCAAGAAGCAGTCGGAAAATGTTAGTTTTAATTCGTAAAATAACAAAATAAATTTTAAAATTAAATTCAAAGTTTTCAGAATTTTTAGTCTGTTCTTAAACACAATGAAATAGTAGTAGCCGCCCTGTTTACGTCATACGGTTGTGTAAACAAAAAAGTGTCAGTCAGTGTCATGTCAATTACCGGCGCATTTGTTTACACGGCCAACTGACGTCATTACCACAGAGCAAAATGGTTTCCAGCGTTTTCGTCAAATTACGCGCGAAATTTGAAAATGTAAATTTTAAATGCATTTTTATTGAACTTATCGATTGAATAAAAATTTGGTGTTTTTTTTAGTGGTTCCTTAACACTACAGAATCTAATTGAGACACTTTTTAAAAATGGGTGTAATACCCTATTAGTCTGGCGGAAAAATCTCAAAAAGGGCCTGCTTTCAACAGTAAAGAATAATTCACTCCTTGACTACTTTATAACAGCTTCGTTTGTTTTTCGATAAATTAACTACAAATACAAAAATGTTGAAAAAAATAAAAATTTACATAGTTTGGACACACATTATTTCTTAAGTTATTATGTCTATTAAATCATTTATACACGAGTTTTGTAGAGAATTTAATGCAGATTAATTTTGTCATAGACAGTTTTCTTTTATCTCTAATAGATTCCGAAAAAAATTGAAAAAACCGCAGATTGGGACACATTTGGGGCGGAAAGGGGGGGAAGGGAGCGGGGGAGGGGGTGACACCGGGCAGAATCGTGTTCAGAAGGGTCGAATTAGTCTAAAAAGACCCGGTGGCAAAAAGTTTCACTAAATGCCGTTAACCGTGGTTGTTTTTTAAATTTCCAACGGACTATATTGTTGTTTGGAATAAACCACATAGGATAACACATAGATAAACACATAACCAACAACTTTGGTGGTTAAACATACACATAGACAACACATTTTCTGAACAAAAGTAAAGTTAGCTGCGCCCACGATGGGAACGCACGAACATCTTGTCATTCATTCTTCTTCTTCGTGGCTTGGTTTCTGAACAGTAATTGTAATGAACAATTTTAATCGAAATAATTAAAAAGTGTTTTGAATTAAAATTTATAATAATATACTGGTTGATAAAAAGTATCCAGAAATGGATTGTTGTAATATATTTGAAATTGTTATCCTGTATTTAAATATTTAAATTTATTATCCTTTGGTTTGTTATAAAAAATCGCTTTAAAATTCAAAGCAAGCCTAAGGAAACCGATGTTCAAACTTGAGGAACATTAATCCGATTAAAGAGTCGTATTTAGTATGCAAAGCGGTCTTAAGTCTTCAAGTTATTTGTTCGCTGTATGTTCGTTTCATAATACCTATAGTTGTCGTTATTCTATGTAATAAATTGTTATATCATGAATATGTACTTTTAAGTAATTATTGCACGAGTGATTGATTTTATTTAATATAATAATATTTGGTCACGCCAAACAATCTTTCGAAGTGTTTTGAAGTATTTATTGTTTGTGGTACGTGCAATCGAAGTAAATAGGAATCTCACTCACCTCTTTCCTCAGCGACGAAGAACTGCAACGGGCCCGTTACATGCAGAGTCCTGATGCTCCAGCACTTTCACCACTTTTTCGACCGCAGTCGCGATGCGGAAGGCGTGACCAAATCGCTAATTACAGCACACACGTCTGATACCGATTGAATTGATGCGGATGATACAAATTGATATCGCGACGAGATCGGCGGGTTTTCGCGTGTTTATTTCAGCGGCAGCGGCGGCGGCGACACGGGGCGGCGCGTTATAAAGTATTTTTTTTAATATTCTAAAAAATGGCAATTCGGCTCATCTTGAAGATGGCCATTATCTGCCAATGTCACGTTTGAAAAAAAAAGGCTCTTCTATTGGGCTCCGCCACGAGCTCCGTTTAACGGAGCCCGCTCGGAGCCCACGTCGTTTGGGCCTTCTTTGTCCCCAAAACCAATCCGATCGGTCGAGCAAAGACAGTTATAAAGTATGGCCGATTGGTTTCGTATGCGATGCGTAAGTAAGTGACAGATAGGGAAATGGGTGTGTGGTGGGAGCGAGGCAGCACATACCACCAGCGAACGACTATCCGTCAATCAAATTGACAATTGGCGTCAACAATATTAATAAAATAAAAATAAAATAAAATTTTGTAAAATTCGTCAGGACTGATGGTCTACTTGATGGTATGTGGCTACTGTTGATTATTAACACAAGCAACGCCATATGTCAATGTGGAAGAAGAAAAGACATAGTAACTAAAATAATAGAAGTAAAAACTAAAGTTGCCATTTTCATCATTTATCGCGAACACATCTAATATTCCCAAACGAGTACGCGAATTTTGCACGTTATTAAATATAAATTTAATTAAAACAAATTTTCGTTCTCTGTTCATGTTTGAATAAGTTATTTCTCGTATTAATTAAATTTTATGGCAGAGACAAGGCTACCGCTTAAAAGGAGTCTTCAATCACTGGTTTATTTTATTTCACTTTTTTAGGGTTAAGTACGTCCGAATAAAAAAACGGAACCCTTATAGGATCACTCGTGTGTCCGTCTGTCCGTCGCTCACAGTCAATTATCTCGGAATCTACTAAACCGATTAAGTTGAAATTTGGTACACATATCAATTTCTGTGACCCAAACGCAGAGGTGTGACGTGAATAGATGAAATCTGTATATGGGAGGTCATTTTTGGGGGGAAGGTGGAAAATTTAAAAAAAAAATTTTTTTTGAAACTGCATCGTGTGAAAAATCAAATGGAAGATCTTAAATGTACTTTTTTGTAATTTTAAAATAAATACTTTCCAAGTTATTCTAGAAAGTAGACGAAAATTGACCATTCCCCCTCCCCCTATCTCCGAAACTACTGAACCTAAAATTTTGAAAAATACAGAAATTAGTTTTCTATTATAGATTATAGGAAAACCTATAAGAAGTCCATGATATTAAAATAACGTGGTAAATCACTCAACATCATACGGAACCCTCTTCACGCGGGTTCAGCTCGCACTTGTCCCGTTTTTTTTTAAATTAATTAATTAATTTTTTTTTTTTATATATACGAGGGTGGTATATGACAGCGGGTTGCAGTGTGCCCTGCCACAACAACTCTGTTTTTGTTATAGATATAAATTACTTGCAGTATTTCATCAGCGATATGTTGTTCACCAAGTGTCTTCTATGACACCAGTAGTAGTCATAGAAGACTAGGGAAATATTGCTGACTCGTAGAGGTAAAGCCTGTGGATTTCCTTACACAAATAAGAGGGTTATATCCCGAAGAAATGAGCTTCAAAATACCTACATTTTAAATAATATACATATAATAAAGTCGTAAACGAGCCGTGTCTGCAGATTAAATATTTTTCCAAAAAAACAATTTGTACACGTACTTAGTTATCGAGGTCAAAAAAATAGTTTTTAGAATTTTTGTCTGTTTGTCTGTGCGTTTGTGCACACTAATCTCAGTAACGGCTTAACCGATCTGAATGCAGTTTTCACTGATGTGTTGTAGCAAACTTTGCGTAACACTTAGTGTTTGTTTCATTCCAATCTGTTTACGAACAAAAAAGTTACGCACTATACCTAAAATACCATGAAATTGCCGACTCTGCTAGTCTTCTCTATATATAAAAATGAGTGCCCATTTCCCTTGGTCACGGCATCACGCGTGAACGGGTAGACCGATTTTAATTCGGTTTTCACTAATGGAAAGAGGGATAAACGGGGAATGTTTTAGTATATAAAAATTGCACCACGGGCGAAGCCGGGGGCGGGCCGCTAGTTTTAAATAAAATTTAATCAGACGTGGAGGCCCTAATTAAGTTTAACGTTTTCAGAAGTATTCAGTACTTAATTCGGGTTTGCAAATCAGTTCCAACATTTATTTGTTTATGATTTATGTATGGAAATCTGTACGTGAGCGGATTTGTGGTATTTGTTACATGCAATTTATACTCATGCAACTCTCTGGGGGGTCCCATTATACGTGACGTAGTTACGTGATGTGGTTACATGGGAGTGTAAGCCACAGCAATATATTGCTATTAAATCTGAAAAATGACTTCTCCTACATCGGCGCCAGAGTGAATTTTTCTACTAGCATTATGTGTTAGTTCTCATATATCAACGGGATATTCCTTTAATATTGTTTATGTTTTAGATTTCGAAAAAATATATTAACCATTGCGTAATCTTATTAAGTGCACATATACCTAAGAAGAGCTCCACGAAGCAACAAAAAATATTGAGCCATAATTTAAACAATAGGGGATCGGACAAATTTTCAGAAAGTGTTTTAAATTAATCTTCATGGATATTTATTCCCATAAAAAATACTATTTTATTTATTTATGGCCTTTTAGGTACTCAAACAAAATCATGTTTTAATATTGTTTGTTTCAAAATGCCACCAAAACGCCACGATAGTTCACCTGAGAGCGCGTAACGTCATTTGTGGTCATATCATAACAAAACAGCTGCATTGGCATAAGACAATGATTGCCCACAAATGACATCACGCACTGTGATTGGTGTTTCAGTATAGATTAAAAATATTTCTTCATTTAAAAATATTTAAATGAATTATATTAAATTATTATTCGATAAATAATCGTAAAAAAAATATATATTTTCTTTCTAAGTACATTTTAGATTTTAATCTGATTACTGTCCGATCCCCTATTATGTCATTTTCAATGTAGGTACACCGAAATTCGGAAAATAATATTTAATTAACAAATGACTAACTTTATCAAAAATAAACTTATTTTTTTTATCCAAAGGCACTTGATTCTTTAAATGGATAGGAATACACTGTAATTTACACATTTTCAAAAATTGATATTTAATACTACGAAAAAAATTATCAAATAAAATGTGCTCTGTGCAGAGGCCGCAAAAATACCTATTTTTAGCCTTAAATTAAAATTATAAATAATAAAGATAGACATCCGGGAGTTATTTATTGGAAATTTCCTCCTCTTTAAGAATTTCTTCAACCAATTTTCGTTATCGCTTTTTATTGTTGAGTTTTTTAGAGAAAAATATTAAATGCCTCTTTTTCTAATCTTTACTTGTTTAAAACTTTTGTAATTGTATATATTCTGGTAAAACATTTTTCTAGACATTTTGTAGCCATTACATTTTTCTAGCCCGTTGGATGAGTGGTTAGGATGCTTGCCTTAACACTCTGTTCTAGGGTTCCCGGGTTCGATTCCCGGCAGGGTCAACTTTGAAAAATCAAGTTTTCAAATTTGGCTCTGGTCTGGGTTTAGAAAGTAGTGGCAGGGCATACTGCGTTTTCGCAGTCATTTGGGCAGCCCGTCTGGCGGCAGTAACCAACCCCTTGGTACCAACTACAATGAAATAATAGTACGTGTGCTGTTGTGTTTCGTGAGTGAATAAGGGATGCCAGAGCCCATATTCCTGTCCAATCCCTTATCCTTAATCCTACTGTAGTCCACCACCTGTAGCGACGTAGCCACCTACCATCAAGTAGACCATCAGCCTGTCTGCTGATCTTAACATTAAAAAAAAAGAAACCTAGAAAGATGCATGACATGATAATAGAGTACAAATAATTTATATAACAAATGGACGTACGTATAAATCTATTTGCTGTATGTAGTTGCTAAATTTAAAAACGTTTCACGGATCACCATAAAAGTTGCCAGATCAAATTTAAAGGCAGGCAAAGCCTCGGTACAGAGCTAGTTATTATAATAAACACAAACATATACAATCCTGTACCATAGAAAACTCCAAACATGGAAGCAATCAGTGAACAAAAATGGAAGAAAGGTGTTAATTTTCACAAAAGTAATTATAAATTCACGTCAAGAAACCCTTTTATTTACACTTCAACCATATTGATTATTCCCTTTGAATAATTATGTATTCTAAATTCTAAAGGTTTTAATAGGGAGAATGGGTGACGAGTTTTAATATTAATTTCTTAACATTCAATCGCCGCATAAGCCTTACAAGTTTATTCGTGCTTTAATAATAAGGGAATTACACCGTTCGGGCTGATGCTGGCCTTTGTTCGTTCAAAATTACTCAGCCAGCACTTTGTCGGCAATATATCGGGTAGATTAACTATGTACTTATCGATTTTGTACGTTGCTTTGTGGGAAATTATGTTCTCATTTTAGGCGAAATTGCCGTTTACTTAACCCTGGACAGCGTAAAGGATCGACGGAGATTTCCCAAATGACGATTCGGGGGATTGAGAAATACCTGATCGGAGATTCGAACGACTTATTGTCAATACATAGTTATTATAAACTATATCATACTTAAGTCGTCCTGAAATTAAAACTTTTCCCGTAAAATACAAGGCACACTGCCTTTCATGGTGCTACTGATGCAATTAAACAAAAACAATCTCTCTGTTGAAACAATCAAATATCAAACTAGTATGAATATACGTATGAAGGCAGGCTTCGTTTCTTCCATATGACATACCTGGAGGAGCGGCGAAACATGTGCGATATTTATTTTGCTTTAAAATTAAAAAAAAAAATAACATCGATTGCCCTCCGTTGCCACAACGATTTAATCTTCCTTTTCCTCGCAGAATCTCTCACTCACCCATTACTGCATTGAGTCCACCTATTCGTAGATTTGTATTTGGTGCGAGCTCTCCTATCCCAAGGCTATGCAAATCGATTAACAAATCCTTGTTTTAAGACACTGAGGAATTTTGGACGAGAAGATGTCTCGGAGCGTTTCGAACGCTGCCCATCCAAGTTGGATTCAGGATTGACATAGGCCATATACATATATATTCCACGCGGACGAAGCCGCGGGCAACAGCTATCAAAAATACAGATTAAACACCTGGCAAATGTATGTATAACTGTATAACACTTGTCAAGCTGACGGTCTACCATTAAGTAGACCGTCAGCTTGCCTTAACATTAAAAAACATAATAATGACTGTTAACAGTGGTACACGTTCACGTGAATTAAAAAAATGATAACCTCAACGAAACTGCAACGTGAACAGCGCAACGTATAATATTTACTAAATGTCAGTTATATCAGTTTTCTACCCGGACGGAGTGAATAATGTAGTGAAGAGCCATTAGTGCTTTCAGCTTTTTAAGTGCAACGAGGAGCCAGTTTTAGGTATTGGTGCATTAATTTATTTCTTCAGATATTTTTTTTAATTAACTGCAAGTTTGTTTTGCTTTATAGATTCTCGTTGCGTATACGTTATAGCTAAAGTAATGGGCAGATCCATATACTTATTTTACTTTCGTCTAATTGATTCAGTATAATTTACGTACATATACTGTTAAGATAATAAATAAGCAAGTATTATTTGATAAGTAAATGGTTCCGTCATCGATTGGTGTGGGATGTGGAATGTCACCGTCTCCATACTTTCAACATTTCGGCAAAAGCCCAGACCCCATAGCAAATAAGCTTTATCGCAGAAAGAGGTAAAAGGTTCCAAGAATGAAATAATATCTAAGGAATCCAAGCTAGATACATAATTTGTATATGATTTCAGTAATAATTTATATAATTTTCGTCGGATGGAAAGAGACCCAACAATTTTTATTGAAACTTTTAACTAATAGCTTTGACTCAGATGTCCCTGGAGCGAATCTACCTAGATGTATGAACTTGTTCGATATCACACCTATGAAATACAACTATGTGTTTAGTACGGTTAGACAGCACAATAAACATTTCTTAAGTTTGTATCCTTTCAACTGTGCACAATTGCGCAGTTTAGAGAGCATCTTATGTTTGAGCTTGAGGAAACACACCTACTTGGTTAATTGTTTCATTTGTTGTTTTCTTCTTCTCTTTTTTGTGGTGTTTATTTTGTTCCTTTTGTTTTTAACTTTTTTTTTTTATGAAATCGAGGTAGCGCTTGACCACTATCTCACCTGATGTGAGGTGCAGATGTGGCCGAAGGTGGACCACGCTTACCTAGTAAATGCCCATTTACCCTAGTTTTGAAGACCCCGAGGTTGTAGTTCTGTGGGAACACAGACGCAGGCAATGAGTTCCACTCCTTAGCAGTTCGAACAAGGAAGGTGGAACTGAAACGCTTTGTTCGTGATCGAGGCACATCGACCACGAAGGGATGAAACCCCTGCCCACGTCTAGTGGTCCGCAAGTGGAACGGTTCCGGTTGGATTAAATCGTACAGTATGTGCATCTAGCACACTCTCCATAGTGTAGACGATAGAAAATCGATAGGCACGCTACTTTTCGGCGATGCTGCAGGCTTTCAAGTTGGGAATCCACAAGGGTGTCGTTGCCAATAAGCTTCTTCGCTCGCCTTTCAATCGAGTCCAGTGCGGCCAGTTGGTAACGGGCAGACCCATCCCAGAACATAGTGTCATTTTAACATAGTGTCATTTTCTGTGTAAATTTCTTAGTTTTGTTTCTGTTCGGACTTATATACCTGTCTGTGGACACGCTCCTAGAATATGTGTGTTAATTTTATTACTTACTTCTTCCTAAGATGTCATTTAATTCCTGTTTATATCCCTAATATAAATAAAATAAAATAATATTTATATCACATAATTCCTTATGTCGTATTTCATTTCCTGTATATAGGAGTATATTAAATATTCATATTAGAAACTAATGTATCTCAAATTGTAAACTTTTATAACTACATTAATTTTCTGGGGAATATGAACGCTATTTGTTATCTTGATTTGAAGATAGTATTAAGTTAAAAAAGTGTATGGACTATCGACATAGTTATTTTTATTTGTTATGTAATTATGGCATATTTATTTATTTTATTTATTTAATAATTTATTATTCGGGTTACTCAAACCCAACGTGTTAGTAAAGTCTTACAAAACCTATTGTTTTGTAAGATTTATTCATATATAAACATACAGACATTTTATTCATATATAAACTTTTTTTTGTCAGTTTAGACTTACTTCTCTCTAAATGCATCATCAAGTAATGGTTCATGTAAAGAGAGTCAAGCCTACCTGCTATCATAGCCAAGATTCGATTGGAGCTTGCTCTCACTCTGCAGAGCAGAGACGCGCAACGTATGTGTATGATGGTAAAAAACAGTCTACAAACAGTCAAAAAAGAAAACGTTTACTGGAGCGAAAGTGCTTTTTTGTATGCTAGCGTGGTATACTAGACTCTAGTAGAGTCTAGTATACCTATAGTCTAGTCAATATGTACTCTAGTATACTAGAGTACATATTAGACTAGACAGAATTTTCATATTTTTAATAGTTTTTTTTTTTCAATTATGCTTATTTCTACAATGGTTTTCGTACATAAGGCAGTATTTACAAATAATGTTGACATATCTTATTTAAATTATAAATGCAAAAATTTGTTGTATGAATGTTTTCTTTTATTTTTTATTTTTGGTTTTTATTATTAACTTCAGTAATACAGTTAATATATCAGAATAACACATGGATAATTTGACGACATTTTTATCGTTAAAACTATTTTAACGATAGTAATATTACGATTAAAAAAAAACTATATCAATCTCAACGAAAATAAGTTTTCGATCTGTCAAAGGAGAAACAATGTTTTATACTACCTTTATCGATTAAGTCACCTGAATTCTATGAGCGGGGCTGTTGCATTACAGCGACGAAGACGCCAAAACAAAACTAAGTAAAACTCGGTATAAGGTATATACGAATATATATTACGTGAAATACTTGGAGTGGGAAAATGCAATAACATACTTGTTTGTTGTCTATCATACAACGCTGGCGTAGACACTTTGTGTTCGTCAAACAAACGTCAGGTGATGGAGTAATTTGTTGTGGTCACGAGATCAGCGTTTTAGAACCTACTTTAAAATTGAGTTTACCTCCTTAAGAATCGATTTTCACATAAAGCCTGCGGTATGGAAATTTGATGAGGAGTAAAATTAACACAAGCGTTACCTAAAAAGCGTTATGTTCTTCTAAGCAGTTCTACTAATCCTAAAAACGTCTCCGCTTCACCTAATTATGTTGTATTTTTAGTACAACATAATTAGTAGATGGCGCGTTTATTTACCCTCTTTTCATATTACATAGTCAAAAACAATAGTACTTAAGATGTAAACTCCAATCTACGTCAGACCTGACACACACGCATTTTTATTGCAGAACTATGATTTGATTTAGAATACGACAAGGATTTCGTTTTATACCACCAATTTTACTCGGGAATCCTAGAATATTTCTTCTTCAGATACTTCAGATCTAATGATGAAAATTGTTTTAGGTTTTTTAATTTAGATGTGTGAAATCTAGGGATAGAGATCACTTGAAGTGCCTGTTGGATGAGTGGTTAGGGAGCTCGCTTTAACGCTCTGTTCTAGGATTCCCGGGTTCGACTCCCGGCAGGGTCAACTTTGAAAAATGAAACTTTTCAAATTTGGCTCTGGTCTGGATCTAAAAAGTAGTGGCAGGGCACACTACGTTTCGTAGTCATTTGGGTAGCCCATCTGGCGGCAGTAACTACCTTCTTACAGAAGACCAACATGAAATAACAGCATGTGTGCTGTTGTGTTTCGGTGAGTAGTAGGATGTCAGAGCCCATTTCCCTATCCCCTTCTAATTCCTTATCCTTATTAGAACTTCAGTATATATAATCGAGTGAAATATGACGCAAGTCGGTCGCGACACAGATCTGTGTCGGGACATACAAGCATAGTTGGACAGATCTGTGCCAAAAAATACGGGGACATACGAGGGGTTAATCCTACTGCAGTCGGCAGCGCACTTGCAGTAGCTTTGGCGTTTCTTGTGTTATAAGCGACAGTAGCCATCACCTACCATCAAGTGGACCGTCAGCTTGCCTGCCGATCTGAACATAAAAAAGTGCAACCCAGATAATTGTAACGTGTAATGCGGTTACGATCTTCAAGTTCAAGGTTTCAAGTGTTTTTATTTCTTTTAAAATGTTACAAACCATACCGTCACCTATAAAGACATGGACTAACTTAAGACCGAACACAATTTTTACCAAAATGAGCGCAACCTAATAACCTATGAATTAAGGTGCAATATTGCACAACAAACTTTTATAGCTTCTCGGAGGTAGCCGAACAAATTTAAAATTGGAAGGTTTTTCTTAAATATTGTGTGAAATATTAGAAAAGAAATAAAAGTAGCCTATTTAAACTTTAGTACAGAACTTAAGTTAATTAATAAAATAATTAATAAATTATATAAAATTATAACTATATAATTGTCCCTGAAAATTGTTATTTCTTTGAGGAAAAAGGTTTTTTCGGGCAGTAATTTACTATTTTTTTTTTCAGAAAATATATTTTTAAAAAATCGGTCTGTTTTATTATGCTCTGTATTTTTATCAAATTTTTTATTTTACTCTAACAAGTCAAATTATAAGACGAAAGTAAATCTTTTCTGCTAAGTCTTCGCCTTAATTTTTTCTGCCAAAAAAAAAAAATTTTTTTTTTACTCATAGTAAAAGATACTTAACTGTTTTGTCTTTAGGTATTTTATATTATTACGTTGCCATTCGCGATAGTCTTTTTTCTGGCCACATAGTATCGTTTGTCCCATATTTCGATTTCATTTCGGAAACTACCTCCGCCCGGATTGGTTCGTGTATGAACGACTTAGTTTACTTCAATACGCGTATCCTATATGTGTGCTTTTATTGCGTTGTCGCATCTTTGTCGATTTCCGTATCCAGACGCACGATATTATAACGGTTGAAAAATCGTAATTTGATTGAATTGTTCAAATTTCGGGTATATACAATAAATAACTGTTTTTAAATGATGACTGTAGATGGCTATGGTCACCTGAGAACACATGTTACACCAAGATATAATATGCTGACCTGCTTCTTCGTGTCTGGTAGCGGGATGGAAATTTTTCTTAGTACAATAGAGTGTTTGCTCCTTATTCTACAGGTCATTGAGATAATGTATCTACTATCAGAACCATGCTTAGAGGCTTCTTTTAAAAGAGATGCGGATGTAATATACTATATATACAGCAGATCTGTATTTAACTTTTCTTTCAAATTACTTCTATTCTGTTAAATCAGAAAGCAAATCATTATTGAAACGTGTTCTGTTTATTTTTTTATAACAAAAAAAAAATAGGTATGTCATTACTAGCTTCGTTCGCTTTGAAAATGAAAAAAATTTATTCCTAAAAAAATATATGAGCAATAATTTTTCAATCTTTATTCAATCTTTGTTGCTGCTTCGACGCGTACGTATCTCCATACAAAATTATTGTTTTCTATGGACAAAAGCTGAATTGTGCTGAACAAATGTAGTTATTCCCTTAGGCACTTTCATATTTATAATATTAGTAGCGATAATAAATCAACTATTTTACACTTGTATCGTCTTAATCTCGTTCCTCATGATTAGGTCCGATATCATTCTGTTTCTCCAGCTACCAATAACTCTGTGATTGGATTACGTAGAAAAATATTTTTTTTCTTCATGTCTCATCCCATGACCCGTTTCTATATCAGCACTTAAGCAATACGATGTTCGAAACAGATACCATCAGAAATAATGTTTATTGAATTTCAGTATGGATATTTCTATTTTCATTGCCTCTCATGTGTTTTATTCTCTATTGGCTATAATAAAATATTATTCAAAACCAGTCTCGAATAACATCACGTTTACAGACTTCGTTATAAGTAATAATATTGTTGGTTGTGTAAATGTTTGTTTTTCGAAATTGTATTGCTTCGTTTTCCGATAAAAATAAAATAAATAGTTTTCTTTTTTTCATGAAATATTTTATTTTAACGAGAAACTGTGAAGAATCGTATACTTACTATGGTACAGTTAGTACCGAAGCCCATTTCCCTATCCACTCCTAGTCCCTTATCCTTAATCCTACTGTAGTCGGCAGCGCACTTGCAGCAGCCGTGGCGTTGTTTGTGTTATAGGCGACGGTAGCTACCTACCATCAAGTGGGCCGTCAGTCTGTCTGCCGATCTTTAACATAAAAAAAAAAAACAAAATATGCTGGCAGTATTACCTCGCTAAATAGCAGATATGCTAGAAATTGTTCCGAAAAAGTCCACAGATCTTGGCTAGATATCTAAATAATTTTAGCAATAGACGCTAATATACCATTCGTCACAACTTTGAATTCAACATAGTGGTAATTGGATCCAAGTTCGTTATATTTTTTAAGACGTTCTGCCACTTCAGCCCTTTTTTTAAGTTGGGAAATCCATCATGGATACCCGGCAGCGAAGGGGACGCTGCGGGTTATGCCGGACTCCTACCGGCTAAAAACCTAACGAATTTCTAGCGCAGCGGTAGATGGGTGGAGTCGCGAGAACATGGTAACACAACTTCGGCGACCCGCCCCGTGCCACCTCAGCCCTAGCAGTTCATGGATACATGGATTTTAGCTCTTGGGACTGATGCTAGTCTCAAGTCCCAAGAGCGAGAGATAACATAACGTCTCCCCCGATGAACCGAGAGAATAACGAAACCAACATAAGTCAATCTTACTTAACACTAGCTGAGCCCGCAACTTCGTACTTGTGGTATTCGGTAGAGCGAGTTACAAACCGAATGGAATGAAACACACACTAAACATTACGGGAAGCTTTTTTTACAGTGAAAACCGCATTCAAATCTGAGATAAGCGTCCACAAACGCACAAGACAAACAGACAAAAAAATCTAGAAAGTATTTTTTTGACCTCGGTAACATAAGTACAACGTGTACAAATTTTTTTTTTTTTTACGGCTCGTTATATAACTTGACCTGGGTAGAGTTTGTGATGAACAAACACACAAGAACATAGTAAAATTACGTTGCGGCATATCCAAACGGTCGGCACTTATAGGGGGCATGCATTATGAAACAGGCCACGAGTCTACTCAATCCAGGTTAATTCGTGATGTTAAAAGCATTAATGCACTATGTATAGTATCACCGCAACGCGCATTAGCGCCTACACACAGTGGATGAAATAATAATTAGTAATAAGTAAATCTAGACATTTCGTAGTTCCAATTTGGACACGTTGTACTTATGTTACTGAGGTCAAAAAAAAATAGTTTTGATGAGCCCTTTGGATGAGTGGTTAGGGTGCTTGTGGTTAAGGGTCTTAACGCTCTGTTCTAGGGTTCCCGGGTTCGATTCCCGGCAGGGTCAGCTTTGAAAAATGAACTTTTCAAATTTGGCTCTGGTCTGGATTTGGAAAGTAGTGGCAGGGCACACTGCGTTTCGCACTCATTTTCGCTGCCCGTCTGGCGGCAGTAACTACCTTCTTACAGAAGACCAACATGAAATAACAGCATGTGTGCTGTTGTATTTCGGTAATGAGTAAGGGATGCCAGAGCCCATTTCCCTATCCCCTACTAATCCCTTATCCTTAATCCTCTGTAGTCGGCAGCGCACTTGCAGCAGCTTTGGCGATTCTTGTGTTATAGGCGACGGTAGTCACCTAACATCAAGTGGCACTTACACTAGTGGTATCACAGAAACCACACAAACTATTTTAGATACCTTCTACCCTGACGACACCCCCAACACCGACGACCGACATCACCTCCTCTCATCCACTGCACACATCCGCCCTAACACACCTGATGATCCCCCATTTGCCCTGGGAGAGGTTCACGATATACTTAAACATATGAACCCCAATAAAGCACCCGGCATTGATCATCTTACCTCCGATATCTGCCTTCAATTCTTCTTCAATTATCCTAAACTACTTACCGACATCCTAAACCGTTGTCTCTCTCTTCAACACTTTCCTAAGCAATGGAAAATTGCCTTTGTTAAAATCATACCAAAGCCCAACAAACACGACTACTCCTCCCTTTCTTCCCTCCGCCCCATAGGACTCTTGCCGGTCTTCGGAAAACTCTTAGAAAAACTCTTCATCACACGAGTCACCTACTCAGCAGCCTCACGTAATAAAATAAATAGTAGACAATTCGGTTTTAAGGAGGATATTAGCACCACAGCCGCACTCCACACTGCAATAGAAACAGTTAAACGTTATAAATCTCAAGGCCGGCAGGTCCTGGGTGTCTTCCTGGACATTAAAGCGGCGTTCGACAACGCATGGTGGCCAGCTCTCTTTCACAGGCTGCGTGCTGTCGAATGCCCTAACAATATTTTTGGACTCATCCGGAGCTATGTCTCCAATCGTCAGGTGATCCTGAACCACGCGGGCACTACTGCCTCCAAGACTATGTCCAAAGGGTGCATTCAGGGTTCCACCTGCGGCCCCACGTTATGGAACATAATTTTAGATGAGCTCCTAGATATCCCCCTTCCACCTGAATGTCACTTACAGGCTTTTGCCGACGATGTGTTTCTGGTGTCGTCAGGCCGCACCACTAAAGAACTTGAAACCAACACTAACCTCTCACTATCAGCTATACATAATTGGGGACGTAGCGTTAAGCTAACATTCGGCCCATCAAAAACTCAATGCATCACTTTTACCGGCCCCGCTAAAAACACCAAGATACTCATGGACGGCTGCACCCTTCCCTTCGCAACGGAAATAAAACTACTAGGCGTTATCATTGATAACAAACTATTATTCAATAACCACATACACCACATTATCCAAAAAACGTCTAAATTATTCAACAAGTTATGTCTCTTCACGCGACCTACCCGGGGAGCGCACCCGGAAAATGTATCTGCCATTTATCATCATGTAATAGTCCCAATAATTACTTACGCGGCAGGGGTCTGGGGGCACGTGGCCCACAAAAAATGGGTCTGCAGGTCTCTCGACTCCTTACAACGCGGATTTGCAATTAAAGCCATTCGAGCTTTCAGGACTACCTCCACACCTGCAGCTTTAGCCCTTGCCCAATTCATGCCACTGGATCTAAAAATCCTCGAAGCTCGCAATAGGGAAGTGACCCGCCTCACTGGAGTTACTGACCTACTTCCTCACGACATCAACCTGGAATCACCTACCCCTTCACACCTCCTACTTCATCCTGCCTCCAGAATCTCCATTAAAACTATCAAACCAGTCGTGCCATCAGTTGCTCACGAGGAACACGACAGTTGCGTTCCTATACACTTGTTCACTGATGGCAGCAAATTGGATACAGGAGAGGTCGGCGCCGCTTTTGTTGCCTACAAAAATAATCTTATAATACACTCCGCAAGATTCAAACTACATGATAGCTGTTCTGTCTTCCAGGCCGAACTATTCGCAATCCTCCGGTCGTGCCAATACATACTAAGCTCCAAAACTCTCTCTGCATACATTATCACCGATTCCTTGTCCTCCATTTCCGCCTTGGAAAACAGATCTAACCGCCACCCTCTCGTATCTCAGATACACTCCACTCTTCACCAAATACAAAACAAGGGCGGTTCAATCAATCTTTCCTGGATCAGGGGCCACTCTGGGATTGCTGGCAATGAGAGAGCGGACCTTGAGGCTAGGTTGGCCACCACCGCGCATCGATCCTTCGACTACTCCTCTTTCCCAATTTCATACGTCAAACTCCACAATCGATTCCGTATGCATGAACTATGGCAACAACGCTACGCCAGCGACACTCGGGGAGCAATCACACGAGCACATTTACCACTTCTCTCCGATATCCCCACACTCTGGCAACACACCCCCGTCTGCTTCTATCTCACCCAAGTTTTAACCGGTCATTCCTATTCTAAACATTACCTGCACCGTTTTAATATCATAGATGACGACAAATGCCCTTGTGACTCATCTTCCATACAAACTATTCAACACCTGCTCGAGCATTGCCCAAGGTTCGCCCTTCCTCGAATTAATCACACTATTGTCTGTAACAGTCTGCAACTCCCCCCTTTTAAATTATCGGAACTTCTCAATAACCACGAAGCCACGCAATCATTCGCAAAACTCTGCTATATTATCATGAAAGATTTAAAATCCTTTAACAACCCCAGCACTCCCACCCCATCCCCCCCCTAACAAACACAACAGAACTAACTGCTTAACACTCTTACTATTGTATAAACTTAGTATATAAAATCACGTATACTCCTACGTATATAATATGCAACCTCACTGTCAATGGCCCATGCTATTGTGCTTTTGCCTAACTCATAACCTTCAAACCTAGATTTATATTAATATAATAAAGATTCCCTTATTAATTAAGTTACTACATTTATAACTCTCATTATGTACTCTTTTAACCTCTCACTAGTCACAACTATCTTATTACTAAATTTATCAGTCTTAAGTCAATTATTGTCTTCTCTTTATTATTCAGTTCTAAGTTAGTTCTAAGCCACTGTATATATTACAATGTATATTTATATTATAATGATACTATTATAGTGACCGTGTATTATATGATATACGATCATATATCACATATCATATGTTATGTGATATATATTAGTTGTATTTCTATCATAATATTATAATGATTATGTCCTTGCCTAACTTCGAACCTTCAAACTTGGATATGTATAAATACAATAAAGATTCACTAGTTACCATTTTGTTATTATCAAATTTATCAGATTAAAGTCAATCGATGTTTTCTCTTTATTGTTTAATTCTAAGTTAGTTCTAAGCCACTGTACATATTTTAAATAAACACTAGTTTAGAAAATAAAAGAGGGGTAGAGGACTTGCTGTATCAAATCGCAAAGAGTCCCCTACCTTCTCGAACTAGCTATAACAAACATAATAAACTCTGCGATACAATTAAGAAACCATTGTTTATAATTGACAATATACTCCCCGTGGGGGCGGTGTAACCTCCTCGGGAAAACAAAAAAAAAAAAAAAAAAAAAAAAAAACATCAAGTGGCGGGTAGTATCTGATCTATAACTACTTTATATATATACGTATGATATGATATGATAAATCCTATGATAAATTCGAAAGTCAATTGGATAAATTATATGTAGCTAGCGAACCACCCACGGTTTCGCAAGGACAATAAAATTTAATAAAACGACTGTCCCCGTCGAAGAGGGATAGTGCGTAAACGTCATTTACCCTCCTAAAAAAAATACCTATACATAAACCTTTCTCGTTAATCGCTCGTTCCATTAGTGAAAAATCTCTGAAAATTCAATGGGTAAATAAATTAACGGGGAAACAGATACGCGATTTTTTTTATAATATAGTTAAATAGATATAGAATATATAGATATATTATAAATTTATGTTTATAAGATAGAAGTATTAAGTACGACATTTTACCCTAAACGACACTTGTGGTCTATTCAATAATGGCGTCAAACCTCAAATGTGACCTGAATCCACACGAAAACTCATTATCTATTCAGCATCGCGATCACAGCAACAATTGACACGGGTAATGCTAGTGTTAAGGTTTCAACAGTCGAACTAAATTGATCTATGGAAACATTTAAGGCTACCAACTAATATTTAGAATGGAATATTTTGTTTGCATGTAAATGGGACCGATGAATAATTTTCTAAAATATCTTTCAGTATTTGATATTCAGTTTACCTCTCAGCGGACACACCACACCACTATCGTGCTACACTTGCGGACACTGCATTAGGTACGTAAACGTCAAATTTTTTTTCGGCCTGCGTTGCATTTTTCCTTTTTTGTAATAAAATTTTAAAATGATCGAATTTCTACATTAGAATCGCTCATTTTGACAGAAAAACAAAGGAAAAATAGCTGGAAACAAAATTTTACTAATGATTCTTTTTTTGTATCAATCAAATTTAAACATACTAGACTTTTCCCTCGACGATATATATAAATACTATTTGGTGCATAAAATGTGTACTAGAAAACTTCATTATTGATACCCAAACAAAAAAAAAATAGAAGAAGATTATATAATTTGAGTTTAGACCGGCGCGAACAGTTATGCCTTTTAATATGGACTCTCGAACTACTTTGCTGACGGAACGCTGACTAATCGCTGAAGAACAGTCAGCGATTAGTCAGCGTTCCGTTACTACTATAGAAGTTCAGCCAGTCAGCGATTAGTCAGCGTTCCGTTACTACTATAGAAGTTCGTTGTACAGGTATTATATAAAAATGTGTAAAGTACTTTTTCGCGAATTTCACAATGTTTCAGTTGTTACGTCAGGTGCTAAATTCGCAGACTCAGGGGTTCTTCAAATAAACGTCATCTTGATTTATGGTATCGTCGCGACAATGACGTTGTCTTATCGCAACGTTTCTTCGGCTTTCCTTATTTCTCAAATGAATTTTTTCGCATAATAAATCTTCGGGTTAAAAGGCGCTTAATCTTAAGACGTTTTATTTGCAGCCTGAATCATAATAAAGAAGACTAATGATGACGGAATAAACCCTTTATTTACTTAATATTATTTATCTAGACTGGATGATAATGTGATCTAGGCAGAAGAAAATTTAAGGATCTCATATGTTTTATAAAGCTATAATAACTCGTAAGCGAAGTTAGCTATATTAAAAAAAATACCTTTAGAAAAATTTAAGCATCACATACTGAGAATAAAAATAATCAGGTGTTGTGTATAATCAGTAAATTGGCCAGTCCATCTGGCAGCAGTAAGCACCCTCTTAAAGAACACCACCATGAAATAACAGTACTCTGTTGTTGTGTTCCCATTTATACGAGGGGTAAAATATTCAAAAAGATACCTTATGCAAATGAATAAGGTTTTACCCATTCAAAACTCCATTAATTGGTTCTGAGTAGATTTTGGAACACAAATCGGTCTCCTCCTAATTCTACTAAGCTAGCAACCTATCATCAAGCAGACCGTCAGCCTGCCTGCCATAAAAAAGTACTTTAATGTTACGATTTAAGACAAAAATTTGTGATTTCGTAATTATTATCTCGCTAATATGATGTGACGTCACTATTTATGTCGGAGTGAAACTATTGATTAGTAAGAAAACTTCTTCAAATCGGGGCGATTTCTGTTGTAACTTAAGTTAATCTTAAGTAAGTAAACTTAATCACACAAAGCTAAAGTTTTAATAATCTTCAGGAATAACATTGCAATGTAAAGCATTCGAAGAGAGCATTTAATTTAGCAAAAAGCGCAAACGCTCAGAAGCTCCATTTAGCAAAACGTTATACAGTCCCCGAAATTGTTGAGAACACTCATTTTAATGGACCCACTCATAAACTGGGGCAATAAACGTGACGTCGTCCTTGTATCTTGATTTTTACAGCCCTTGATACTACATTTTTCCCGGAGTTTCCTGTTGCTTTGGTGATAAGGTAATGCCGCATTTTGTTCAACACAATTATTGCTGGACATTTAGTTAAACTAAATAACAGTTTATTTGATTGAAAATTCTTGAAACAGTTTTTATATTGATATAAGAAAATGATAAGCACCGAGGGTCAACCATTAATCCAGTATAGTTCTGACCGAATCTATTAAAAAATATCGAGGAGGCCTATGTCCAGCGGTGGACGATTGAGATGACAATAATGATAGAAGCGTACATAGCTCCCAGAGACATAAATACCATACAGGACCACCGTGAAATAATATCACTTATGGTGTGGTATTTCAGTAGGGTGTTTCGGTAGTAGTAAGATACTTCACAGGCCATTCGCCTATCTTTATTACTTTGCCTATCAATGTTGACAGCGATCTTTCAACCTTTATGACGTTGCTTCTATTAATAAGCGATGGTAACCACCTTCTACAGAGAGGACTGTCAGCCTGCCTAGCCGACCTTGCATAAAAAATAATATAATATCATCCTTATACAGTATTTGACGTGTACAGAAACATTGGTCATGTAGATTACTAAAAGATACGACTGAAGACTGCATTCACTTTCTTACATTTTTTCTAAGCATTTTTTCAAAGCATTACTTGAAATTTAAGAAATTATGAAAGTTAAAATAATAATAATGAAATAAAAGTGTGGGATCGATGTGTCAACAAATGAATGGTATAAGAAAACTAATCAGTCAAAAATTCAATGTTAGAGATTTGGAGTTTCAAGATGTCAAGATTTGCACACCAAATATTTATCGGTTGGTCATGAAGGAACAAGAAAACTAAATTTCATCTCTTGTAGTCTTGTATCAGTTACCCATGGTCATCGCAAATAATTTTTTATTTATTAAGTTGTTAAAAAGAATTAATTTGTTTTAGAAATAAAAAAGTATTTTAAAAAATTAACTAATTATTTTAACAACACAATCAGTATAAATCAAAATTACAGACACAAGAAGTGTCTTAAAATGACGATTCAGGTAAAGACGCACGATTACTTGATCCTGTCCAGACTCTAATTTTAGGACAACACTGTACTGATAATTGGGACAATACATAATATTTAAAATATCAAACTAAACCAAATTGTTTCGATGTATGTAAATAAATCTATCAAAACAAATAAAAATATCGTAAAAAAAAACCGATGCTCTTGAAATGTGATGCCGGAGACTCTTGCTGAAGATAAAATGAACTGCTCACTGCACTAAAATTTCGTTAATTTACGTTCGTAAAGAAAGACTTAAGATATTTGGACAAATTATCCGTAACGAGAGCCCATTGGAACAATTAGTGATACAAGGAAGAGTAGAGGGTCAAGGCCCTCGTGGTCGATCACCCACAAGTTGGACAGATCCCATTAAATGGTCCACGAAGTGTTTCCTTACAGAGGGTCCACGCAGTTTCATGAATAGATAGAGAGTAGTCTTGCAAGGTCGCGACCAATCTGTCAAACGGACTACGACCAAGAGCACTCCGCTAGAAGTGTACCACTACAGAGAAGGAGAAGTCTAGGTCTGATGTGCACGTGGATACATCAGATCCACCTACAGATGGATCCCAATAATGTATTCCATAGAGTTGTTCAATGCTGTCACCTTCTATACTAAATTGTTGGCGTCAAGGAGTTCATTAATAATTGTGTCTATTAAATTTTCACAGAGATGAACCGACATGCTCTAACCTAGTACGATCGATGGTGCCTTTCCTTCCCCACAGGATTGTCTTGACTTGATAGGTAACATAAAATTTAAAGGACCTGCGTGCTTGTTCGTTAAAAAAATTATCATCACGCAGTCTACGCGAACATTGCTTAACGACCTTACATAATTAACTCGTTTAAAATAACATTTAGTAGTCTACAATACATCAACAACTTTGTGTTGGGCTTGGTTATAACATTTCGGTATCTAGGAAATTCTACCAATTGGGTTTAATTATCAGGACTTAAGTCACTTGTAGCACTTTAAAACGCAAAGTAAAAAGTAAACAGTTAAGTAAGGAGTTACTTAAATTCAAAGTCCTTTAGAACTTCTGTATAAATTCCTTCAGGTGTGAATTTTTAATTCAGGAATGAATTGTAACTGGGAAGTTAGTGTGCAGTTGTGTTTCTATGAGAGTAAGGGATGGGTTACTTATTTTCTATTACAATCCAAGAAGTTTTGACTGTAGCTATCTGAGACCAAGTAGACCTTAATCAGACTGCTTGCCAACCTTTACAAAAAAATGACATGTTTTCAGGTCCATGCAAAGTAAACTTTATATTTTGACATTACTATTAAGAAAGAAAGAAATGTATTTTATTCGAAATATTACTTGTTTAGATACTATATATAATAACGTTTTATTTATTTTAAAATAAATTTTAAATGGTTTTGTAATGGACGGCAAATTAAAAATGACGTCATCATACACCTGTGTGGTTACTGTGGGGAATTTTTACTTGGCGACTTTCCTGGTCCAATATCGTCCAATAACTTTTCAAATTTGGTTTTGGTCTTGATCTGGAAGTAGTATGGCAGGGCATACTGACTTTCTCAGTCATTTGGAACCACCCCCTTACAGAAGACCCCGAGTGCTGTTGTTTTTCGGTGAGTGAGTAAGGGATGCCAGAGCTCATTTTCCTATTCAATCCCTTATCCCTAATTCTACTGTACTCAGCAGCGCGCTTGCAGTAGTTGTGGCGTTGCTTGTGTTATAGGCGACGGTAGCCACCTACCATCAGCCTGTCTGTCGACCTTAACATAGATGATGGAAACTTTTACGAAACTGCCGAGTACACGGTGCGAAATGCCTAAATTCTCGTAGAATGCTGCGTTGCGATGACGGATGTAGAAACTTACAAATGACATTGGACCTAATCTGTCCTTTTGAGTGTTATACTGTTAATGTGATACAAATATTACTTTGAATGTAACAATTATAGCGTAAATTTGTAATTAACGGTATTTATACATATAATAAAATCGTAAACGAGCTGTTTCTGTACATTAAATTTTTTTAAATTATATAAAAATCAAAAAATAGTTTTTAGGATTTGTCTCTCCGTTTATCTGTGCGTTTGTGCACGCTAATCTAAGAAACGACCTAACCGATTTGAATGCGGTTTTCGTTGATGTATTGTATGTAACACGCTTCCCGTAACATTTAGTGTTTGTTTAATTCCAATAAGTTTACAAATAAAAAAGTTACGCGCTATGCCGAATACCACCCTCTTACAGAAGACCACAGTGAAATAACAGCATGTGTGCTGTTGTGTTTCGGTGAGTGAAGTAAGGGATTCCAGAGCCCATTTCCCTATCCCTCCCCAATCCCACCTACCATCAAGTGGACCGTCAGCCTGTCTGCCGATCTTAACATTAAAAAACCACGCGCACAAAGTTGCGGGCTCAGCTAGTATAAAATAAGTCTCCGCTGATCGGATTTTGATAAGGTTTTCACTAATAGAAAGAGCAATAAACAAGGAAGGTTTGTTTATAAAAAAAATTGAACGCGTGCAAAGGCAGAACAATTCGCTAGTATTTTATAATTGAATAATTTCAGTTTTAAATTTGGTATGTTTAAACGGCGTTGAAAGTAAATTCACGCCGCTTTAACCAGGTTTGAATGGTGTTTAATGCTACGCCAGCGCCTCGTGAACATTTTGCGCTGAATATTCATGATTATGCCGGTTGTCATAGCAACGCGAGAGTTGAACAGCTATTTATCTACGTGTCAGATTAGGGAGCTGCGCTCTGGGACGGTTGGCCAATCTATATTCCACTTTCCTAGGCTAAAATTTCACATGTCTACACTCACGTAACTCGAATACCGAGCCTAACTTTTTATAAAATCAATTAAATTGTTTTTTTGTCCATTTGCTTAAGTGACGTCGCCAATTCTTTAAAAATAACTTGACAATTTACGTTTATAGAAATAAATAGCGGCCCGCCCCCGGCTTCGCCCGGGATGCAATTTTTATATATTAGAACATTCCCCGTTTATCCCTCTTTCCATTCGTGAAAACCGAATTAAAATCGGTATACCCGTTCACGAGTGATGCCGTGACCAAGGGAAATGGGGATTCATTTTTATAAATAAAGAAGAAGATTAAGTAAGTAATATTTCGGTTCAGTTTTCATAAAATAACTTTTATGAAAATAAGATTAAATTACCTTGTAACTTCATCGAACACCTCATTTTTACATTTCAAAAACTCTCACTTCCATAAAACTTATATATTCCACATTTTTTTTCCTGCAAATTATATACACAAACCTAATGTGCCTAACCTGACCTAAACCTATTTTAGTTCTCTTTCGATTAGTGAAAACCATATCAAAATCCATGGGTTAGGGGAGAAACAAACAGATCTATTTTATCTCTCTTAGAATAGTATTACACAATCTTATAAATAGTATTGCGAAAACTAGACCAAAGTTACTACAACGACCTGAATCTAGAACAATTTTCTTTCGGAAATATTATTATACTTCCCCAGGGTGGTTTAAACGCAACATTTTCATGAATAAATCATAAATCCAACGGGATAAGTCAAAACATGTAATATGGAATTCGGGCCTGCGGAATTTTCTTTATATGAGACAAATACTAGTAGATATATATGTATAGGCTGTTTTCGCTTTATTAAGGTAACTTATATATTTTTTTTATTAAAGATGGGTTTGCTCTTGACCAACACCTATCCATGTAGGAAGGATGAGGCCGACGATGGAGCGAGCTCATCCAGAAGATGCCTATTCACTCGAACCATGAAAAGATTTGGGTTATATGAGCTCGGAAATACAGATGCCGGCAGGGAGTTCCAATCCTTAGCAGTGCGCATCACAAAAGATGTTTTAAAGCGTTTGGTCCGGATTAGAGGGATTTCGACAAGGTGAGGATGGTAACCAGCCGTACGTCTGCATGTCAGATAGAAGAAAGGGGAAGGCTGTTTGATCTCATGCAGCTCTCGAGCACACTCTCCGAAGTACATCTTATAGAATACACACAGACAGGCAACTTTGCGTCTATGTGTAATGATAAAAATAATTTTACACGCATGAAATGTTTTAACACTTGTGTCGTTACTTCAAACTTAAAGTTATTATCGATGTAACTGGTAACATGTATCGTAGAAAGTTTTATAAATCACTAATAGACTCAGTAGCTCTAGAACGAGGTACTGAGTGAATGAACCTCCTGTGTTTCTTTTGTTTATATGTGACAACAGCCACCTACTATCAAGTGAACTGTCAGCTAGACTACAGTGAACTATCAGTGAACTGTCACTCTTTAACATGAAAAATATAATGATAAGGCCTGGAATAAGGCTTTTCCGACAACTGGAACATACATATTTATAACAGCTTGTACTCTGTTCTAACTCTGTTACCTTTTCACGCATAAACCGCTGAACGAAGGGGTACCTTTCTTCCAGAAAAAAGTACTGTTCCCGAGAGGTCATTTAACGCCTGGCAAAGCTAGAACTGAAATAAAAATGTTAGGCGTTACATTGCTCATATATTTAGTCAGGCGTTATTATTTTATTTTTCAACGCGGGCGAAGCCGCTGTCATCAGCTAGTATTAAATTATTCAAGTTAGACTTTTTCTTAGCGTAGCCAACTTATTATAATTATGTGAAGAATTCTGATAGACGCTACTCTGAATACTAAGGCCAAGAATCCGCATTTGTCACAAATGCAGTTATCCACAAACTTTGAGAAATTGCTCGTGAAATTTGTCGTAAAATTTACCAACCGAAGACAATCTCGCAGCCAGTCACACGGCTCTGACACCTGAACTTCTGGCGAACGGTAAATGTGTTAGACCTTTACGATTAAATATAAAAACGACGTAAAATCTGACATATGTTACTCTTTATGGGGGGTATAAATATTTCATTGGAAAGACGTGTAGAGAACATTGGATATTTCTACGTGTTTCCTTTTTTATTTATCATTGTTTATGGAGTATAAACACTCTGTTTTTCGCAACCTTGTAACGTTTAGATGAATTATTTAAAGGTTACTTGGAAATGATTCCATTACAGCCATTATTTCAAATAAATACTACAAAGGCGAAAGTTTGAGAATATTTACTCTTTCACGCAGAAACTGCTCAACACATTTAGATAAAATTTGGCACACAGATAGTTTATTACCTGGGTTAATAAATTCATAGGATATTAGGTTCCGAATGACGACGGTGGCGGCGCTAAAGATAAGGATGACAGACGTGTAGCTACTGTACCGAGTAAAGGTGTGGAAATAAATATATAGACAACCCACTAACGGATAAATTAGAATAGCTGAATCTGTGAAAGAGCTGTTTATCAGCGTGGTTTTGTATATTTATTTGACCACTATCGCTGGATTCACCACGGAGGATCAAAGGGAGCCAGAAGCAGCCATCACAGCCAACGCTTCAGAACTTGAAAGATATTGATTGGCTTCTCGACGAGGTGTTGTCTCCCCGGCATCGTCGGCGGTCAAAAGGACAAAATACCTACGCGGCCCATATTTATATTGTCGCGTGGCTGCGGAGTGTGTGCGCGCGGCTACAAGCAAATATTTTGTTGTCTCAGGCAACAATCATACGTCGTCGCATACCTAATACCTATCGTTATGTCATTGTTAATAAATAGAGTAATTTTAGAATTAAAGACATTCCTGTACATCATATTACCTACGGAGTATTATTGTACCCACATATTCGTCAAAGACATTATATTACTCATATATTTTATTTTGCAACGAGGACGAAATCGCATGTACCAGCTGAAATTTGAGTTGACTTGTTTGTTATGCTTTCACGCCTTAATTACTTAACCGATTTTCATGAAATTTAGCATACACGTTGGCAGGGATAACGAAAAGGATATAAGGTACCTTGCATCGAGAAAAAGAGTACTGTTCCCGAGGGATCATCTAAAAATTAAAACCAAATGTTCAAAGCCTGAACAACAAAGATTGAATAAATGTTTTAAAATCTAATCGTAAATATTGAGTTAGATCAACAGATGCATTTGAACTATCGATTAAAAGATTTCCCAAAATTATTTGCATATAATTTATACCATTCTTTGGACCCACAAGACCCACTCTTTGGAATGCACGGTTTGAGATTGATTGAAATTTTATACCGTAGAAATGCGAGTTATGGGATAAACTTTCTATTGAGTTTCTGGAGGTTAGTTTTCTATACAGCTGCAACGGGGCTCATGAGAAAGCCATAAATAAATTTTGGTGCTTTGAACATGCTAGCAAACTGGTGTTACTTGTATGTATATATTTTTTGTTAAGGTCGTCAGACAGGCTGACAGTCGTCAAGAACGCTACAGGTGCTACAAGTGAGCTGCCGACCATATTAGGATTAAGGATAAGAGATTAGGAAGGGCTCTGGCATCTCTTACTCACTCGCTGAAATAAAACAGCATATATGCTGTTATTTCACAGTGGCCTTCTGTAACGCGAAACGCACTGTGCCCTGCCACTACTCGCTAAATCCAGACCAAAGCCAACCATGAAAAGTTCATTTCCAAAGTAGGCTCTGCTGGGAGCCATGAGACAGAGCGTTAAAACAAGCACTTTAACCACTCGACCAATTAGCTAGACCAATTACAATAGAACTTAGATGCAGATGGAACTTGGCTTACTTATTGGTATGTCTGAGTTTGCAAGTCTGAGTAGACTAGCTTTCTTCAAATATATGCGAAGCCTTAATAACATATTGACTAAACGGACTACATTGGCGCATGGTCTTACGCATAAATAAATATTTCAATTTCTGTGTAAAAAATAAGCAAGGAATTTCTGAAAAACAAGGAGAAAATGCATGCGTGCATTCTTGCATTTTTATTTTTACCAATTGTAAAAAGCGCTTGCAACTAAAACAGCCTTTCTTTATAAAATACCTAATCCACGGAAGAAAAATTCGACAAAGTATTTTCGTACGAAGCTCTTGTAAATCTAGCGACAAATGCCTGTGGATATAAAGTTTCGTAGTGTCTTGTGGAAACAGTACACTGAGCAGTTATGAACAACTACGTTCAAATAAATACACATTCTTCACAATGGAAAACCACTGAAGATGTGGAACGCTTTGAAGGAAATAAAATGGTTAATATTTTTATGTAAGTTTTCTTACTATATTTCGTTGTATCTTTATTTCTGTTTATAGGACCAACAGTAAAAGGAGTAAACGGAGTTAGCAAGATTAATCATCATCTGGCAGATAATTCAAATCTAGAATGAATACAACAACCTGCATTATGCTGAGTATGATTTGTGTGTTCTTTAATATTACTATCACTACCATGATGGCTACCAAACAGGAAATTCCCAACTTACCAATACGATATGGAAAGAAGTATGCTGTTTGTAAAGAAATCAGACTGAATGAAAAACATATCATCGGAAACAACACAAAAACCATAGATGTAGCACTGAAAATTAGGAGACTCAAATGGAAATGGGCAGGGCAAGTGATAAGAGGCCATAACAAATGGAGTAAGAAAGTGACAATATACTAAGGAAGGTAAAAAGAAGAGAGGTAGACCGCAGAAAAGCTAGGATGATGTTATCAAAGAAGTGACAGAAGTGATATGGAACAGAGTGGGTCAGGAGAGATCAGAATGGAAAAGGTTGGAGGAGGCCTTTGCCGATTGGCAAACAGATCTACAAAAAACATGCAATCAACAAATACTAGAATATGTTTTGATGTTCGTATTAGAATATTGTTATTAGGTTAAGTTGATCTGAATAAAAGCTACATTATTATTATTATTATTATTACTATCATAACCTTTTCTAAGTGTTACTATTAAGATTCAAATTGTCCTTTTGACCCAAGATCCCTGTCATGCCAGACCTAACTTATTTTCTAAAGGACAAAATTTGGGGAATCGAGTAGTGTTTCTATGTATTTTTAATGTATCTGCTAAGTTGTGTAGACCCGACTATTTAAACCATTCAGGTGAGAAAAGTTAGTAAAAATAGGACTAACTTCACTTATTTTCTTCACTTATTCAGCACTGCCAGACACTTCCGGTGGGCCATAACTTCTGCCAGACGCTTTAAGAGCGTGTCTGCAGCGTGTCGCGTGCGCATCGACCGAGAGTAAGCGGCACAATCAATGCAGTCATTGGTTTCATACAAATTGCGCTAGCCATTTATTTAGGTGTTATAAGCCTAAATAAATGAAAATACTAATATAAAAATAATATTTCACTTCTCTGCACACATTAATTTCACAGAGATCTTCTTGTCAGAAAGAAAATGCCCTTACCCCGGTCTGCTTACTAAGTCTACTGGCTAATAAAACAATGTGATTCTATTCCTAGTTGTCCTTAATTCCTAGATTTTCCAAAGCTTGCAATGTATCTCAACTTGTTAAAAGTTGTTGAGTTTAGTTAAAACTTCATTAACGTCCATTGTTTGGACAGCCACGGCGATCAGACTGTCTCTACCGTTTATATTCATGCTTAGAAGTTAAAATAAACCATTTTAATGGCAAAATATGTATTTGTGATATTTATAATGTGTTTGTAATGAATTAATTATATATTAAATTAAGGATAGATTTTAAAGATTTTAATTGACTCCAGTCCATGTTTTGAATACATTTTTCATTAGCCACTAACTAATATTATGTTTCTCTTAAATTTATGTACGGTAATGAATCTTGTTACATTTTTTTTAAATGATAAAAGCACATAGACGCTCTTTTCTGTCGTACAAATAATATGCTCAAAATAATATCGAAAATTTTTGAGTTCATAGTCACTTCAATAATTTATTAGTATAGGCTGTGTTTATGTAATTGTGGTAGACGTCAAATACGTCACACACGCCATTGGTATTTCTCAAACCGCGGGGAATTCTAACTATAATTACTACACATTCGACCATTAGAACTTGTGATTCGAAATTTACTTACGAACGTCCACTTTGTACACAACTATTGTTTATTTCTCGAACGCTATATATTTTATCGAACACAACTTCACTAACATTATTTACAAAATCTATCCTTATTAGGCTGAAAAAAAAAAAACAAATTTAATTCGCAATGAATAAATAAGCCTTAAAAATAAAAGTACTAAGTTCTTGTATAGGAACGTTTACATTTAAAAAAAATCAATTTTCTATAAACTAGTAAAAAGTGGAATTTATGTTTATAAGCTCTCTTTTAAAAGCGTATTGTCTTGACCTTCATGGCCTATTTGTGATTATGCGTAGTGCACTATCCTTACAATATATATATCCTTACAATACCAAAAAATAATAATTACAAACAAACAAATATATAAACAAGTAAGAAGAGGAAAAGGAACCCTGGCTCAGTATACAGTTGTGGTGCGGACCACAACACTGATATTCTGCCAGGGACCAGATGTTCAAAAAGAAAAAATTAAACATTCAGGACACGATTGTACAATCGATGGCCGAAATTATTCAATTTTCTTTCAACAACAATTCACTTGATGTTGGGTGGCTACCATCGCCTATAACACAAGCAACGCCACAATTGCTGCATGTGCGATCTTAGTGCGATTCTTGAATGGTGTAACATTTACATGTTTAATTAAAAATTAGACAACTAACGCTGTCCTCAAATGCATGAACAGAAACACTGTATTAATAAGTTATTCAGTCTCAGAAAATGGGTTTCTGTGTACCCATGCTCTGATGTGGCAATATTTATATACGAGTAAACACCAGAAATTGGAAAGCATTTGTCATTACCATGATAAACAGTACGTATTTGTTTTGTTTGTTTGTTATTGCTAATCAAAGATTTCCAACTGTGACCGTAATGTGACATTTAAAACCACGTGGTACAAAATCGCTCAGTCCATCACCAACTTTAAAAGAATATTTAGCTACGCCATGGCCATCCTGATTACGGCGATCAGTGGCTCTAGCATGAGTTTACGATACTACACTCGCTAGCGAGAGCGTAAAACATTTATATGGAAAATTGATAATTTGACATTGACAGTTCACGATTTCCCACACAAAAGTTTTACGTTCTCGCTAGCGAGTGTAGTATTGGTGTAGAATCGTAAACTCATACTAGAGCCTCAGTACCTTTACCATGAGTTCACAATGACCGCACTCGCTAGCGAGAGCGTAAAGCATTTATATGAAAAACTGTCAACTGTCAATGTCAAATTGACAGTTTTTCATATAAGTGTTTTACGCTTTCGCTAGCGAGTGCGGTTATTGTAAACTCATGGTAAAGGTACAGGATCAATATTTTTGTATGTAAATTTTCCCAATGCCCTCTTTATATATTCTATTTTTGTTGCTAATAATGAATCACGTTTACAAAAATGGTTTCAAATAGCTTCGATTGAATAAAGGGCAATTTTAATTGTCATTAATTGCTTAAGAAAAATAAGATTCAATAAAAAATAAAAGTAGGCAGGCAGGTTGACGGTTAGTTTAATGGTCGGTGGTTGCTATCACCTCAAGATACAAGCCAATATTACCGTAACAAGCCATAAATGCTGCATGTGTGCTGCCCACGTAAAGGATAAGGGATTCAGAGGGAAAAGAAAATAGACTCTAACATCGCTCTCTCACTCACTCACTGAAACATAGTGAGTATTTTACGGTAGTCTTCTGTAAGAGTAAGAGAGTGGTTACTGCCGTCAGGTAAGCTGCCCAATTCATGTCAACGAAGCGCTGTGTGCTCTGCCACTATTAAATTACTACTTAGAAATGTACTGCTCTGGTTCTTCTTGACATTATTAACTTTTTTTATAACATTTCGTTAGAACGCATAAACTCCAGGAAATACAATCATTGAACGATAGTGAAAATAGCATCAAAATCTACATAACGTACAATTCGTTTTAGTGATAAATAAAAAAAGCTTGTTTTTTTACACTGTCTGGCTACATAAGATTAACAATCTTCTAATTTTTACAGAGAAGATATTCTAAGTTCAATTTCCACTGGGACAAATTTAGCTTTAAAATTTTTAGAAGTGTGCTTTGAAAACAAATGTTTGATATGATTACATCAATATCAACATATTTATTCTCTCATTTTTAATAGCTCTATAATCAAATGGCATTATCATTTTCCGAAAATACTTTTCTTTCATTGATATCCGCTATAATTCTCCGTTTATTTTCAAAAGGTTCAATATTGTTATGTCACGCACTGCACACTAAAATCGCTACGGTCATGCTCGTGCTGGTATGTTATCAAAATTGTGACCACAATTTGTTAGATATAATTATTTAAAACCATATTTAAGGATATACTAAGGACATGCAGACATTGGTTGATAGGTTGGCCCTCAGTTGGTAGGTTACGTATGGACTTATATTTCGTACAGGTGTTGACGCCAATTGTCAAATTAAATTAATTAATAGTATTTCGCTGTGGCTGTCTCACTCCTACCATAAGCCCCGCACTACCGTAAGCCCCGCGACCAGCTATTTTATGAAACCGCAGTCAGTCTAAGAAAAACATCGTAACAATAATACGCTTAGACTCATCCGCCGATCTCGACCAGCGAGTTTAATTTTTTTCATATGCTAATGTTAATTTAATCTGCTGAAGCTTCTGGACTATGTGTGTGACGGGTCCGTTGCAATCTTCGCTGCAAGAGTACCAAGGATTTGGTGATTCACGAGGTAGGTGACAGATTTTCTTTCATTTCTTCGTCCTTTGATTACATGATCACCAACGAAAAATCAGTCCACTTTTACAAGCTTGGCGTGACCAACAGGAAACGATAATGTATTTAAAATACATATCACTATTGGTATGAAGTGATTGCAGCTTCGAAATGAGGATTTAATACGTATATTATACTTTAATATCGAAAGCACTGCACCAATACCCATTATGCTAAAATGACAGAGAATTAAAAGAAACTTATATATAATTGTAATATATAATATGTTTAAAATAAATGCCGCATTTAGGGCCATCATTCATTTATTGAACTAAATTAATCACAAATTATTCATTAAAAAGAGATGCGGGCAGGTTGACGGTCCAATTAATGTTTTATTACCAACCCGCCATCAGGAGGGATGTGCTAAGGATAGAAGGATGAGCTCCAGCATAGTTTTCTCTCTTATCGAAATACGTTAAGTTGCGGTATACTGTAAACTATTTATATAAAATACCGCCCATATAGATGAAAGCCTACAAATCCCTATGACTGATTATTCGTAGCGTTCGGCGCTACGAATACATCGCTACGACGTAGAGGTCTACGAGATTGCGAGCAAATTCGCTACACAGTGCGTGAGCTTCTCACACTAAATCCGGGCGACATGTTTCGCTAATGGCCCATAAAACTTTCACAAAATGCAACTTGGGGCCAATGAAGGATACAACTGGGAGATCGAGGCACGCCATCAAAATGATGCATAGGTAAATAAAGCCGCTTCCAAATCTCACTTCCATTTGTGTGCCCCTAGATTCGTTTCCTTTTTATAACTACACGCTTTTATCTTGTTTAGTTTGTTACATTTTAAAAGTAAAATGCCGGCGTCTGTATTTCCGAGCTCATATAACCCAAATCTTTTCAAGGTTCGAGTGAATAGGCATCTTCTGGGTGAGCTCGCTCCATCTTCGGCCTCATCCTTCCTACATGGATAGATGCTGGTCAAGAGCAAACCCATCTATAATAAAAAAAAAAAAAAGTAACGAAAATTCTTTAACAGGGTGCTATAAACAAACAAAAGGTTGGGTGATATCCTACGTGAACATGGTATTGCTGAATACCATAGTTATCATAAAGTTTATGGAGATTTTAGGAACGCTTTTAATACTTCTTACTATTCATAATTACATAAGAACAATGGTTAAGTCAATTAGAATTTAAGTGATTTTTTATAATGTTAAAATCGGCAGACAGGCTGACCCCACTTGATGGTAGGTGGCTTCTTAGAACAGAGATGGGGGAAGGTGAGTAGCCTATGACACTCGCTGATAATGTGGATTTCTATAGGTGAAAGAATTTTTGAAATCGGTCCAGTAGTTTTTGAGTTTATTCATTACAAACATACATACCTACATACATACATGTTAAATATATAAAAAAAGGAACAAAATTTAACTTAAGTAATTTCTCACACTAGGTGGCAACACTGTGTTGTATATGTTGGCTCTGTGTGACTGTGTCTTCTTGCTGTGCTGTACCACATAATTGGAACAATAAAAGTTTTATAGTGTTCAAGCTGTATTATTAAGAAAAGAAACCAACAAATATAATAAATTTTCTTTTTATAATATTAGTATATATATAGTATTTTGACGAGCCCGTTGGATGAGTGGTTAGGGTGCTTGCCTTAACGCTCTGTTCTAGGGTTCCCGGGTTCGATTCCCGGCAGGGTCAACTTTGATAAATGAACTTTTCAAATTTGGCTCTGGTCTGGATCTTGAAAGTAGTGGCAAGGGCACACTGCGTTTCGCAGTTATTTGGGCAGCCCGTCTGGCGGCAGTAACCACCCCCTTACAGAAGACCACCGTGAAATAACAGCACGTGTGCTCTTGTGTTTCAGTGAGTGAGTAAGGGATGCCAGAGCCTATTTCCCCTATCCCCTCCTAATACCTTATCCCTTATCCTACTGTAGTCGGCAGCGCACTTGCAGCAGCTGTGGCGCTGCTTGTGTCATAGGCGACGGTAGCCACCTACCATCAAGTGGGTCGTCAGCCTGTCTGCCGATCTTAATATTAAAAAAAAAATAAAAAAAATAGTATATTTTATATTTAATATTACAAACTATAACTAAAAATGTATTCAAATCTTGTCAGTTAATTTGGGAGTATTGGGAGTACAATACAATATAATTTGTTATTTTGGGGCTAATCTCATTGAAGGCAGTGTAGGCGGATAGCGGAATTGTAGCTAAACCCCTTGATATTTTAGCTCACATGATTCGTTTTGACGAGTACAATATATCGCACTCTTGAGGATCTAACGAGATGTTGAGGATCTTCAGTGGCTACTAGATGATGTGAAACGTGCCGGATACTGAATGTTATAAGATGTTCCTGTAAGAAAGATACACAGTTGTAATATTATTTTGGTACATGCAACAATGAATATAGAGTGCACAGAACAACTTCATTATGTTCAGCCAACCAACACTTAAGTAATGTTTGCTAGAATAATGAGGTGAAAATCTGAAGAAGTTACTTGGTACTTTTAATGAATATTAAATACATTTTAAAAAATTAACACAATGTTCCTATTCCACACGAGTTCTTTTTAAGACTAGTAGTAATTTCAAATTACGAGTATGCACGTTTCAGGAAAAATAATACAGAGACAAATTCTTTGTGAACCATTCCTTTGATAAATTATTTAGTTGAAAATAAATTTAGTAAATGAAAGAAAACATTTCAAAACAAAAATATTTACTTTTTACAAGCAACCCGCTTCCGGTTTCGCAAGGATGCAATTTTCCGGGCAATTTTTCAAATTTTTCTCTTCATAAGAACCGAGGAAGGTTTTTATGAAAAGAAAAAAATAGCCTTTGTCCAACTGTTCTCGAGGTTTGCGCTTAGCAACATATTTAGCGATTCATTTTTATTCATATACGATGCTTTTCGGTATAACGCGTAACTATTTTGTTTGTAAATCGTTACTATTTTAACGAGAAATAAAGACAGTACATGCTCTTATTAAAATGTGCAATGGCTAGAAGCTGTTATGTGCAAAATTTACTCTATATCAATATCATAAAAAATTTATTAAATCGTCATGTTTAAAAGACAAACACATTTACGCATAATAACTCAAGTTTCAAATAAAATACTTTTTCTATGAAAGTTCAACCAAAATTTTACAGGAATTTTTTTGTCAATATCTCAAAAATTAATCTTTTTGCACATAGCAGATTTTGGTTTGACAAAATGATGCACCTGGCAAAGATATTCAATCTTGGGTTTCATGATGGTTCGCATCATTAACCGAGATATATTGATACGTTGGCCGTTGACTGAAGAATTGATTTTCATAATACATATCCAATGTCATGGTAGTTTATTTATTTTTGACATGTAAAAGTAACGATAAGGTATAAAAATCATTGAGCTGAAACATTCTTTGAGCTGAGACATAAACGCGAAGTCAATGATTTATACAAAGGTTGTCGTCGGCCAACATTGAAATGCGGTTAATCTCAACTGGCAACACTCAAAAAGGCAAGTCGTGTACCCGGCTATTAGCAGGCTATACACCGAGTTGACATTGCTCCCACTTTTGTCCTTTGCACCCGGGAAAGCGCTCCTCAGTCGCATTCACTGAAAGTGACAGTTTGGTTTGCTTTGAGCACTGTGAGTAACTGTTAGGATTGACTCACATTGACTGATTTCAGCCGCAATAACCATAGAAAATTACATTGCACCTTGACGGTCAACAATTGACAATAACACGAGGTTTTATTCAAAATTTTTTGCTCATATATTTTTCAGACGTTGAATTTTGAATTCTTTTTTTTTTAGGAGATCCCTGGGGAATGCTGCAGTATCAAATAACATTGTAGTCCTGACTTCCATTTTATTTTTTTAACCGATTAGATTTTATTATATACTAGCTGAGCCCGCAACTTCGCACGCCTGGTATACGGTATAGCGCGTAACTTTTTTGTTTGTAAACCGATTCGAGTGAAACAAACACTAAATGTTACGGTAAGCTTGCTACAATACATCAGTGAAAACCGCATTCAAATCGGTTAAGCCGTTTCAGAAATTAGCCTGCACATATGCACAGACAAACAGACAAAATTACTAAAAACTATTTTTTGACCTCGGTAACACATAGTACATAGTGTACAAATTGGCTCGTTATAACTGTAAAAAGCAACAAATATCTATCTAATCAATCATCTTCAGAAACGTTCGTATTTATAAAACTCGTTTTTAATGGCACGCATATAGCTTATACATTATTATGACGTATAGTCTGTATTCCTGTGAAGTTTCATCAAAATTCGTTCAGTAGATTTAACTTTAAATATTCACAAAGATCTTTATAACAGTTATTTAAAATTAAACGGGAAATAACCTTTATATTGCTTAACGCAGCGACTCACGATTATTTTAAGCGAGTAAAATGCATCATAGTCATAATTAATATTAATTATGATTTGAAAAATATAATCTACCTTTAATGATATATGTATAGGACAGTGCACAATGCATTCGGCAGTCATCAATTGAAAAGCCCGTCTGACGGCAGTAACCACCGCTTACATCTCCGAAGCGACCACCCTAAAATAACAGAGCCCGTAACTCAATTCTCTTATCTTTATTACATTGAAGTCTTTTATAATCCCTATGTTATTTATAATCCCTATGTGATTACCTGTGTTTATGGACAACGATGGCTGTCTACTATTAAGTGAACCGTCACAGCCTTTTTTTTCCATTTACAGATTTCCTACCGCTGGCTAGGCAGTAGTGGTATGTGGGGCTTGTGGGGGTCACCAGTGCTCCACGCTATGCTAGGTCATAGCGGCACTGGCACTATACACTAAAACTCCCTCCCCGGTGTCTCCTTGCCCTTCGAGAGGGATGGACCGGGCTCTGCCGAGGCAACAACTCCAATCCACCTCAGGGCAGCCTAGCCATTGCTGGCTAGACTAACTCCAATGGGGGATTGCCCGGAGGCACCAGAGCAATTTCCAGACGGGGGGGACCTTGTGCAGGCACACACAGCTTGTCAGTCATGTGCGTCGGTTCCCTAGGACATTTGAAGACGGGCTTGATATGCCCGCCTTCTCCTGCCCAACCGCCTGCGTCTGAGGGAAGCGAAACCGGCCTCTTCCTCTTGCGCCCTCTCAGCTGCCTCTTTCTGTGACATGACATCTCCGCAGAAGGAGGCAACCGCTTTCCAGGTGGTCACCATGATCGGCAGTGTAACCTCTCCACCTATTAGTGCCGTCCTCAACTCCCGGCGCTGGGAACTCCAGGCCGAGCATGCTTGGAGTGTGTGCTCGGCCGTGTCGTCAAGGTCCTCTCGTTTGATTCGGTGCAAATAATGACCGAAGCACACTTCAACATAAAAAATGCAGAAATAGCAATTAAGTAGTCTAAATGCTATTTTAAAAAATTAAATATGGCTCGTATGAGTTGATTCCAAGTTTTGGGATTCGTAAAATAGGCTCACATTTGCGCGGCTGAAAAACGACGGGGCCCATTGTTCTGGGGAACCGCGTAAATTAATTAACAGCACCAGTGCAAACGTTGCAAGCGATACGTCAGAATTAATGCGCTCTTATAGCGTTATGATGAAAATGCTCCCGTGGCGGTGAAAATGTGAAAACTGCTCATTCACTTATACCTCGGTTAATTTAAAAATCTTTTGTAGCATTTTATTAATAATTTATGCCATTAAGTAACTTGCATTAAAAGCGTAAACATATTATCGACCACTTTTATTCTGCAGACTTTACTTCAACTTAGTAGAGGGCAAATGATTTCGTCACGTTTGTAGGACTATTGTGAGTTTTTACGTGTTTATGCTAATTTTATTATCTTTGCTATATTTTATGTTATTGTGCAAATAAATAAACAAGCACTCACTTATTAAAACAGAACGCCTACTAGTGAAGAATAACTCTGAGAATCAAACCTGTAGGAGAATACGGCGTACGTAAAATAAATTGTTTCAACTGATTTGATGCGTATTACTTAAATAAATGCGGGTTAAATTAATTTTAGAAACAGGGCACACTGAGTTCGCAGGTAGTCATTTGGGCAGTAACCATGCCCTTACAGAAATCCATTGTAAAATAACAGCGTATGTGCTGTTGTGTTTCAGTGAGTGAGTAAAAGATGCCAAAGCCCATTTGCCTGCCTATCCCTTCCTAATCCCTTATCCGTAATCCTACTATGGTGCGCAGCGCACTTGCTGCACCTGTGGCGTTGCTTCCTTTATAGGCGATGGTAACCATTTACCATCAAGTGGACCGTTAGCCTGTCTACAGATCTTATCATTAAAAAAAACCAGTTTAACACTTCATCAGTAGTTTGAAAATAAAAATTATTTAAACAGTTATTGATGTGTTTTTCTTCAGTTTAAGCAATCCTTGATAAAATAAAATTAAAATAATAATAACAATGTATGTTATGAGTATCTGTTAAAATATAATTGAAACAATATTTAAAGTTTCAAAAATGTTAAACGCGATGGTAACCATCTACCATCAAGTGGACCGTCAGCCTGTCTGACGACTTTATCATAAAACAGCATATAATAATGAAACTCTTTTATGAAGCCGAATTCTTGGGATATACATTATGCGTGCCTGATGTCGGTAATGTTAAACGCCGTTACGTTCGGCACCAAAGGAACGCCGCATTGCGACGTCGCGATTCCCTGCGATTGGCAAATTATAACAACATCAATAGGGGATCGGACAGTAATCAGATTAAAATCTAAAATGTACTTAGAAAGAAAATATATAATTTTTTACGATTATTTATCGAATAATAATTTAATATAATTCATTTAAATATTTTTAAATGAAGAAAAAATATTTTATTATTTACAATATTTTTAATCTATACTGAAACACCAATCACAGTGCGTGACGTCATTTGTGGGCAATCATTGTCTTATGCCAATGCAGCTGTTTTGTTATTATATGACCACAAATGACGTTACGCGCTCTCAGATGAACTATCGTGGCGTTTTGGCGGCATTTTCAAACAAACAATATTAAAACATGATTTTGAGTACCTAAAAGGCTATAAATAAATAAAATAGTGTTTTTTATGGGAATAAATATCCATGAAAATTAATTTAAAACACTTTCTGAAAATTTGTCCGATCCACTATTGTTGCAGTCTGAACAATTAGTAAAATTATGAACTCATTGTTAAACAATTTGCAGGTGTATTTGTTAAAAAAATCAATAGTTAAAAAATATTAGTTATACAAATGTTTTCAAAGTAATATATGTATAAAAAGAAACTAAAAGAAAATGAATAGATTTATATTGGGTTGTCAAGAAAGTTATTTCGATTTTCACCGGTAGAGAGTGTGACATTTGTTTCGTAATTCTTTTGTCAATTTTAGATTTTCTTTAATTACCAAACGCCTCTTAATTAATTTAATTAATACGCCTCTTTGGCGCATGTTTGTTCTTTTTTTTTTCATTCGGTCAACTCCTATTCTTTTAATCTTTTATTTCGTCTTTCAAGTAGAACGAACAATAAAGTAAGACGTTTTATTCAATCCAGTGATATCTATTCTGTAAGCACCTTTGATTCATCACATAATGAACACTAATAATTATATTTGGCCCTTATTTTCCAAAAATCTGATGTCATCTGTTTCCCTGGTGATTATTTTGGAAACCATTTTTATCTTAATCTTGATAGTAAATTTGACTTTTTTTTATGTTATGTCGACAGACAGGCTGACGGTCCACTTGATGGTAGGTGGCTACCGTCGCCTATAACACAAGCAACGCCACAGCTGCTGCAAGAGCGCTGCCGACTACAGTAGGATTAAGATTGGATAAGGAATTAGGAGGGGGGAAATGGGCTCTGGCATCCCTTACTCACTCACCGAAACACAACAGCACGTATATGCTGTTATTTCACGGTGGTCTTCTGTAAGGGGGTGGTCACTGCCGCCAGGCGGGCTGCCCAAATGACTGCGAAACGCAGTGTGTCCTACCACTACTTTTCAAATCCAGACCAGAGTCATTTTCTGAAAATTACATTAAATAATATACAAAGGAAGAAAGTTTTAAAATGGTGACGCATTTGATTCACATTTTTAATTGATTGTTATATAAATTACGTTAAACATTTACCTTGTAGAAACCTTTAGTAGGTATTACATATCAAAAGAATTTATGAACAACCATACAATCCTACTAAACTCACATACGAGTATGCATATTGTAAAGTTTGTGACTCTTTCATACAAAGCTACTGATGCAAAATAAATAATGTATTTTTATATAACTTTACTTACAGTAATATGGTTTACTAGCTGGTACCCCTAAAAATTCCCCTATCCCCTCCTAATCCCTTATCCTTAATCCTAATGTAGTCGGCAGCGCACTTGCAGCAACTTTGGCGTTGCTTGTGTTATAGGCGACGGCCAACATTGAAAAAAAATATTAAAATATAATACTTGAAAATATATACGAGTATTATAACGCCTGATATCCGTATCGCTGTGACGACGACGGTGGCGCCAATTTTTATTATATTTTTAGACGATACCAAGGGAACGTAACATTTTTCCAGGATAAAAATTATCCTGTATATTAATCCAGGTAATAAAAGATCTCTGTGACAAATTTCATCCAGATCCGTTTAACCGTTTTTTACGTGATTGAGTAACAAACATCCAATCCAGGACGAATTCGCGGACAAGAGTTAGTATTATAAATCAGAGAGTTTATAACAATAGACGTATGACGTTTGTTAACCTCACCCAAAATAACTGGAACGGATTTTGAAGAAATTTTACAGTATACATGAAAATAACTCTTTGATTATAATGTTACGACTAACTATGGGACGTTCTGAAAAAAGCGTTCGCGCCGGCCGAAAGTCTCGAACGTTCCACACTATCAATGGTAGCCACGCCCCTTCCCGATTAGTGTCAAAGGAAATTGGTCCTTACCACATAGAGATTATCGTTTGTTTACAATCTTGTTTAAATTGTCTGGTAAATTCGAAATAGATCAAGGCGTTTGGCGCCAAGTATTAATAAGAGTGCGGCCGGCCAAGAGTAGTTAGTGTTCGAGAACCAGCGATACGAAAGTGACTCTTCAGAGCGTTTGCGAAGTTACCTGCGACAGTGAACCGGCGACACATTAAGGGAATCATTGACGCCTTTTGGCAAGTTTGAAGGTTTCATCGGACAAGCTTGGTGATTTTGGAGATCTTGGTTTGTGGAAATAAATCGTTCCTTTCGCCCTTACACGGTATTTTAACTCACACCGCACCTAACAATAAATTATAAGGATTCGGGGACCAAGTCGAGGTTAAAAGGGAGTTTAGTGTATTATTCTTCGTCATTCGTCATTTACTCTTCACTGAAAAATCGTGGTGAGATCAAATTACATATTTATTTAGACTGACAACCTCACAGGTGATGTAAGACAAGTTGTCAGAAACGATTCAGTAAGTTTTTTGATCTGAGGCTCTAGTATGAGTTTACGATACTACACCAATACTACACTCGCTAGCGAGAACGTAAAACTTTTGTATGGGAAATCGTGAACTGTCAATGTCAAATTATCAATTTTCCATATAAATGTTTTACGCTCTCGCTAGCGAGTGTAGTATCGTAAACTCATGCTAGAGCCACTGTTCAATCTGGGCCGTTCTTGATAGTACGTATACACTTATCATTACCTAAAGACTACTTTTATTTTCATGATAAATCACTCCCAAATGATTATAATTTAACTTAGATAAACCTTAAAATTTTATGTCAAACTGTTTCACTAAAAAAGGCAATACATTAAGTAATCAAGTATTGTCTTGAATCTCTCGCGAAGAATATCTCTTGAGAATCGTTTGTCTCTGTAATACGAAATTAGTATAAAGCAAACGAACGATTGTCAAGAGACAATTTGTTTTTGTATAAAATTTCAAAATAGGATTTATTTGTTTTGTTTATTATAGTATTAGCTGGCCACAATACATTTCGCAGTCATTTGGGGAGCCAGTTTGGCGGCAATATCATCCACCCCCTTACAAGAGATCCACTTGTTTTGTGCTGTTGGGTTCGGTTGTGTGTGCTGAAACCGTAGTGTTTCGGTGAGTGAATAAGGGATGCCAGAGCTGCTTATCCCTTGCTAATGCCTTATTCTTAAAGCTTCGGTCTCGCTTTGCGTCTCTACCGTAGCAAACAGAACTAAGTGATAAATTGCAATTATTAAAAAAGTACATAAACATTTTAATTTCCATATTTATTAATAGTTAGTTTAGTCAAAATAGTTCATTTTTTTTTAAGAGCGGCTGCGTTAAAAAAAATCGAATAGAAAAAAAAATATATATAAAATTCATGAAATTAAAACTTTTTAAACCTCTTTAAATAAGAAAACACAGAGATCATTTATCAAAAAAGTAATCAGTTTATATGGATTTCAATTTGAAATTAGAATATACCAGGCATAATTTGATCATACCTCGTACTTTTGTACGTATTTTACGGCTGCAGTAGTAACGCAAGTACTATTTAAATTGTGGACACTTTGCCGATTGACTAACGACACAACAGTGTCGGTAACAATGAATGTAACATGTTGAATCGTATTGAAACATCTCCCACGTTTCAATACTGAGCATTGTTTGAAATGTGTTCCGCGAGACCCTACAATGCCCACTCGGAATGTTTGCACTGGTTTCAACAGAACGTTGTGATATGAAAATATGTACGTGACATATTTTCATATCACAATGTGTGATACGCATGTGATACTTGTTCATCTTTGAGAACCAGTACATAAGTTCATATTTTCTGGACATTTCTTTTCGTATGTGTACAGATATTAAACGTTTATTAAACCTTGTTTAAACCTTTATTAAAAAATTTATTAAACCTTGTTTAAACCTTTATTAAAAAATTTTTGCTCATATATTTTTCAGACGTTGAATTTTGAATTATTTTTTAGATGATCCCTCGGGAATACTGCAGTATCAAACAACATTGTAGTCCTGACTTTCATTTTTTTTTAACCGATTTGATTTTATTATATACTAGCTGAGCCCTCAACTTCGCACGCGTGGTAACTTCTCTGTTTGTAAACCGATTGGAATAAAATATACAGTAAATGTTATAGTAAGCTTGCTATAATCACCAGTGAAAACCGCATTCAATCCAAGCTTCTCGTTGCATTTAGTGTTTGTTAAATTGCAAATCGATTAACAAACAAAAAAGTTACACGCTAGTTACACAAAAAAGTTACCGCGCGTACGAAGTTGCGGGCTCAGCTAGTACAATAATAAAAAACTAATAGAGGATCGTCGCGGGGTCCAGGCTGCTTCTAACTTGGTTAAAGCTCCAGCACTGGACCTCCTATAGCATATTGTTATTTTATCTAATATAATAATGTTTAATTCAATTATCCTTAATAAAATATAAATTATGATTTTTATAATTATTATTGTTGGTACGTAAAATTATATAACTTATTTTTAAAACAATTCATAATGGTATTTCAATTGATTTTTAGTTGTGGTAGGGAACACCGTGTTTCGCAGTTATTTGGGCAACCTGTTTGGCAGCAGTAACCAGAGTGACGAGTGAACAAAGTTAAGCATAGTTCTGCAAAGGGTTTTGATAAAACTTTCAATACACATATTATTTTAAATATGCTATGCCATGCGAACATTAAGCTTAGCCATGTAATGTAAAGCCAGAAGTGGATTAAATAATAATACACTATTTTCGATATATGAATAAATAAAAATGAAATAGTGTACCTAATACTAAAAATACATATTTTCAAGAAATTAGCTACTCGAAAGTTGTGGTGGCTGCATTAACATACAATGCATGCTTCTGGATTCATTATATTGATAAACGATATTAAAACGACAATATGACGATATTAGAGACATCAGTTAAAATAAATTTATCTAAAATGTTACATAATTAATATAGAATTAAATACAACCACATAATTAATAACGGTGTGATTGTCAGCTTGGAATCAATTGGCGATTTTTTATTATTTTAATAAGTACTTTGTAACTTACATAGATTTCCAATTTTCCCTATGTCCATCAATAGATAGGCAATAATTTAAAAATAAAATATTAATTGAAAGAAATACGAGTACCTATGTTGGGCGTAAAAGAAACCAGTGATGATTATGTATTTGAAAAAAAAAAAAAAAAAAAAAAAAAAAACAGTAGGTATGACAAAAAACATGCTAAGCCATTTTTTAATCAAAATAACAAAAACAAACCTTTTGATGGTGAGTGCTGGCTACAGTCGCTTAGTAACACAAGCAACATATACAAGACTTTTGAAAGGATCAAGTTAAAGAAATATATCGGAACTAGGAAAATGCCTCTGATACTCGTATTATTTTCTCACCCAACGAAACACAACATTATATTTATTTGTACTGATCAGTATATGGCTGTAAAGCACCATCACAATAAAAAAATAACATAAATTAATATGGTGTCATCTAGCATTAGGCAGTAGACGGTGATTCTCCAATAAAAAGCATTAAAAACCTTTAATTGAATTGTCAATGGACTATAAAAGATTTTTAATGGGCTCAGCGAAGCGGCAACATTAGCCCATTGCGTACATTCCGCGACCGTTATAAGAAATTTATAATACCAAATTAACCTATTTTAATTCACTGAACGAAACAATAAACAAAACAAATGGGGATTTATAATACAATTACTTCAAATAATATCTTAAAAGAGAATACCAATCAAACAATCATGATAAAGAATTCAATGAGTTAACAAAAAGTCCAGTCTTAACATACTATGACCCTTCTAAGTTTGGCTCTGGTCTGGATCAGGAAAGTAGTGGAAGGGCACCACACTGCGTTTCGCAGTCATTTGGGCAGCCCGTCTGGCGGCAGTAACCACCTTCTTACGGAAGACCACCGTGAAATAACAGCACGTGTGCTGTTGTGTTTCGGTGAGTGAGTAAGGGATGCCAGGGCCCATTTCCCTATCCCCCCCTCCTAATCCCTTATCCTTAATCCTACAGTAGTCGGCAGCGCACTTGCAGCAGCTTTGGCATTGCTTGTGTTACAGGCAACGGTAGTCACCCACCATCAAGTGGACCGTCAGCCTATCTGCCGATCTTAACATAAAAAAAATTTAAAAAATCATTTTTCAATTTATTTTTTTATTAACTCAAATTTGGCCTTGGCCAGCATCTACCCACGTAGGACAGAAGAGGCCGACGATGGAGCGAGCTCACCCAAAAGATGCCTATTCACTCGAACCTTGAAAAGATTTGGGTTTTATGAGCTCGGAAATACAGACGCTGGCAGGGAGTTCCAGTCTTTAGCAGTGCGCATTATAGAATTTTATTATACTCGTATGTTTTGCGCATTATATGTTTTAAAGCGCTTGGTCCGATTTCGAGGGATTTCGACAAGGTGAGGATGGTAACCAGCCGTACGTCTGCATGTTCGACAGAAGAAAGGGGAAGGCGGTATGATCTCATGCAGCTCCCGAGTATATCTTATAGAACAGAAACAGACGGGCAATTTTGCATCTATTTGCCAGGCTCTGCAGCTTAGTTTTTGCCACGCGCCATGCCATGCCAAGGGCGCAGTTATAAGTCACAATAAACAGTCAATTGCATATGCTTCAGCCTCTCTAACTTCCTGTCAACAGTGATATTCACAAATATAAAAAGAACTCTTAGCTGTTCTTTTTGGGTGTACTAAATTTCACCAATACATATATGGTCCAAAGATTAAGGTGTAAAAAGATCACAAACCTATTGTTCCACTTTTCAACTGTTCACTTTTGACGAGCCCATTGGATGAGAGGTTACTAGAATTCCCGGGTTCGATTCCCGGCAGGGTCAACTTTGAAAAATAAACTTTTCAAATTTGGATCTAGTTTGGATCTGGAAAGTAGTGGCAGGGCACACTGCGTTTTGCAGTCATTTGGGCAGCCCGTCTGGCGGCAGTAACCACCCCCTTACAGGAGACCACCGTGAAATAACAGCGCGTGTGCTGTTGTGTTTCGGTGAGTGAAGTAAGGGATGCCAGAGTCTATTTCCCTATCCCATCCCAATCCCTTATCCTTAATCTTATTGTAGTCGGCAGTGCGCTTGCAGCAGCTTTGTCGTTGCTTGTGTTATAGGCGACGGTAGCCACCTACCATCAAGTGGACCGTCAGCCTGTCTGCCGATCTTAACATAAAAAAAAACCTATTTATAGCACAATTGCCACACTTTGCACATAGTACGTACTTAAATCAATACAAATAAAAAATAAACTTTGTAATAAAATGGAGATCAAACAAGGTTTAATTAATGCTGTCTTTTAGAGGATCGGAGCCCGTTTAAGATTCTAAGGATAATTACAATTTAATTAAGAATTTTCAACAGATCAAAATTCGAATAATAATCTTTTCCAACTTATTTTGCTTGATAACACCAAAGCTCTTCAATAGCAACTAAATAAATTCATAAACAAATTATAAAAAGTTAGTGATCTAAAAACGGGTAATTTTAATTCATAACAGGTTAACATCATTAAATTATTATACCAAAATATAGGGCAACACTCTCTTTCAAAATGAACGAACATTATTTTGTAACAAAAACGGCATAGTCACGTCCATTTCAATGTGTTTAATAATCTATTGCTATCAAAAACGATAATATGTTGCTATCAAAAATAAAACTATCTATTGCTATCAATTACTATAAATCGGGCATCGTGGACTTTGCCATATTTGATATCAGACCCCTGATTTAAGACTTGCAACCCTCCAAAGACTTCGCATATTGTTAATTTTATTACCAATGGGATTGTTCTGAACGTTGCAGTTTATTCAATGGTACGTAACGAGTATCCATTTGTTTTAATAGTCAATGTTTGTATTCACATTATTGTAGATTATGCTGGACGGTACATTGAATATTAATACAATTTCCCGTTACACTCTTCTCTGGTGTAGGTACTACTTCGAATCTATCATATATATATTTCTTTTTAGGGTTCCGTACGTCCGAATAAAAAAACGGAACCCTTATAGGATCACTCGTGTGTCCGTCTGTCCGTCGGTTACAATCAGTTATCTCCGAATCTACTAAACCGATTAAGTTGAAATTTGGTACATATATCAATTTCTGTGACCCAAACGCAGAGGTGTGACGTGAATAGATGAAATCTGTATATGGGAAGTCATTTTTGAGGGGAAGGTGGAAAATAAAATAAAAAATTTGAAAACTGCATCGTGTGACATATTAAATGGAAGGTCTTGTTGTGAAGATCTTAAATGTATTTTTTTGTAATTTTAAAATAAATAGTTTCCAAGTTATTCACGAAAATTGACGAAAATTGACCATCCCCCCCCCCCCCTAGCTCCGGAAATACTGAACCTAAAATTTTCTGTATTTGAAAAAAATAAAGAAATTAGTTTTCTACTTATAGATTATAGGAAAACCTATAAAAAGTCCATGATATTAAAATAACATGGTAAATCACTCAATATTGTGCGGATAGGTGACATCGTATGGAACCCTCTTCACGCGAGTTCAACTCGCATTTGAAGTTTTTTTTATGTTAAGATCAGCATACAGGCTGGCGGTCCACTTGATTGCAGATGACTATTATTACAGGTAACGCCACAATTGAGAGAGGACGAGCATTGCACTGTCACTGTGTTAATTCCCTTGAATTTGTGATTGCGTTTATAGGCGATGGTAACCACCTGTTAACCATCAAACGAACTTTATCACAAAGAAACCAAATTACTTTTTGCAAAATGAAACCGATAAAGTTGTCTAAAAAAATTATAGGAGATAAAAATGTTATCTCACATTCAGTAGAAATTTACTTTAAGTGCTTATACATTTAAAAAAGGTTTTATATAAGTGGACTGTATTATTTCGTTGGTGGTAAATGTAATCAAAGGACGACGAAAAATCAAAAATACAAATTACACAAAGGAAAAACGGAGTGAATGCTCAGAGTATATTTCCAAAAGTTTTTTTACTGAATTAACATTTTTCCATTGTTATTTTTTTTTACTTTAATGAGATGATTGATAAATCTATGTACATATAATAAAATTGCAATAATAAGCCGTGTCTGCATATTAAAGATTTAAAAAAAATTGTACACGTTACCTCTTACGGAGGTCAAAAAACAGTTTTTAGAATTTTTGTCTGTTTGTGCACGCTAATCTCTGAAACGGCTTAACCGATTTGAATGCGGTTTTCACTGATGTATTGTAGCTAGCTTCCCATAACATTTAGTTTTAACATTTTCCAATCGGTTTACAAACAAAAACGTTTCGCGCTATACGAAGTTGCGGGCTCAGTTAGTATAAATTAAATGAATTTCCCGCTTATCAACCTTTTTTTACAAGAGGAATCCACCATGGATACCCACCGGCTTCGGGACAGACCGGTGGGTTATGTCGGACTCCTGACCCGAGATGGTAGTGGGGTAGACCTACGGATTAAACCTCTTGGCGTCCTCTTCATCCGCTATTGGTGAAGTTGCGAGGTCGGACAAACACTCCCTTACCACCCTATACGTTTTAAGAATAAAACATCTCTTTATAGTTACCAAATTGTAGCTACTGTTCTTATTTTACTCGAAATATAACTTGGAACGAAGTAAAATGATACATTTTGTGTAGAAGGTGGATCGACAAAGAGCTCATCCTGAAACTTTGTATAACCACACAAGAGTTTTGTAATAACATCAAACAACTTTTTCTTCCTGACTGTTTTATATAACTTTTTTAGACACTTTTTTATTGGCTCGGTATATCAATAGATACGGGAGAATATTGCGGATTAAGATTTCTAAGCTTTTTATTCATAAATTTTATGTGAATGTTGACAAGCAGGCTGACAGTTGACTTGACGGTAGGTATCTCCGTCGCCTGTAAGGACAAACAACACGAAGATGGGATGGATAAATTATTAATGAAAAATGAGGACAGAAAAAGCAGAATTCATCGACATTCAACAATACTCGGTGTTATTTTACAGTGGTCTTCTGTAAGGATGTGGTTACTGAACGCTGGGTTCCTTGCTAATGTTTACGACATATCGACACCTAGATGTCGCTATTACAAAGAATTATGCAGTGCATGGTATTGGAAATTGGTCTGCTTTTCTTTGTATAGGCAATGAAAGATATTAGATAATTGATTTTTGTCTTTGTTGAGATCAAAAGGTGTCTGTCGAGGGTTTTGTCGTGTCAAGCTCATTTCTTAGTTCAGGTTTTGTTCTGTCAAGCTTTTAGATCAGGATACGTTATAAGTAATTAGACCAACCGAGATCAATACAAAGTGTAGCTCACTTTGTATTGATGAGAAAATGAATATTGACGACTAATAATAAAATGATTTCATTATTATTTTATTGTATACTTTTATTGACAAAATTTGCTTCCGTATTTTTCATTTTATTTGTTTGGAGGCGTACGGAATCACAGCGATAACACTTAACAGGTTTTCATATTATTCCATAATAATTTGAATATTTTGTCATTGTATTTTTTATAATTATATTTATCACTACCATTTTCCTGCGATTTCATCGGCGCCCCTTCTTCTTAGGTGTTAAAACTTTAATTCAATCTTTTTTGCTCGTTTAATTATTTTTTTTTTTTTTTTTTTTTTTTTTTAGCCGGGAACGGTACTTTTTTTCTGGATAAAAGCTTCACTATGTCATTTTCCGTATCTTTTACAACGTGTATGCAAAATTTCATGAGAATCAGAAAATAGTTGAGTAGTGAAATCGTAACAAACAAACGTACTTTTGCGTTTATATATTAGTTAGGATTATATAAATGTCTGTGTAAAAGAAAAAGGAATATTTACTAATGATTAAGTCAAATGATTTTAAATCTAATATTATTAAAATACATTTTAATTTTTAATTTAATTTAAATTTATTTATTTTAAAAGGCTTACCAACTAAAGACATACACTTAAAAATAATATACAATCTCACAGAAAGAAACATTACAAGTATGAATTTAAATTAAAGGAAATCACAGCATTATTAGTAATTAGTAAAATTGTTAAATGAATGAATCAACAAATGTGAATGAGATCAAACATACGTATATAAATACCCAGAACCTTTTCCATGCTATAAGTCAATAAACAAGATGGAAACAGTTCAATAATGGAATTAAAAATTATCAATAAGAAAAATATACGCATTATCACAATACAATTGATCCAATCAAAATAATAATAAAATTTGAACAAGATAACGAAAAGAAGTGACTCATAGAAAAAAAATATGAAAATTGTTACGGTACTATAAATGGTTGTAAATGTAAACTCTTTTAAATGGTCAAATTTTATCACAAAAAATGTCAACTAAACTGTGAATTAAATGTTCTAGCCTTGCTTTATGACGTAATTTCTCCTATAAATATAATGTCAATTTGCTCATAAAGATGTATTATGAGATTGGTAACAACTCTGTTGTTCTACTCATTCAGTCACACCATTTCGACGCTGTTTCGTTGGACATAAAATCAATCAAGATATCAATAAAATTTCCAGACTTTGTGCTTTAGACATTTTGTACATTAATGAGTTTTTTGTAATTAATGCCCATAACCCGAGTTTTTACCACCGTACTGGGCCATTACTCGGTAAAGGAGCCACTGAATAAGTTGGAACATTATTTCGTAGACTTGTAAACTTACGAACAAGCTGTTTGCTGAGGCGTTTCAATTTCCCAACAACATAAGATTACTCAGATACAACATAGGATTACCTGGAAAAAGAGATTATTCCAAGTCAAAAAAAATGCCTGAGAGTTTTATCCCTTAATGTTGCCCGTAGCCACCTATACTATTAAACAGATTGTCAGTTTTCCTAACGCTCTTTTATCTCAAAAATAATCCTAATAATATTTAAATCAAGATGGATCTTGTAGTTTATTTAAATTCTTTTGCTAATCCATATTTTTACATAAGAGATTGTATAATTAGTGACAGATGACTAGGATATCAACGCCAGGGTGTATTATGTATATTGACGATCTCTTCATCATCACCACCACCACCAAATACACGTCAAGTGTATTCAGGAAATACACATCAATATCGATAAATCTATTGACGATAATACCATTGTACAGATGACTTGTCATAGTTATGCCTTCACGTGATAACGATGCCGGGATTTAGTGATCCCTGTCACTAATCGACACTTATTTTTCAGTGAAAAATTATTAAAATAAAAAAAATAATTTGCACTTACAATTATTACAGGATAACTGAATATTCTTCCAAAAGTGTTACGATTGTTAAAAATATAAAATAATTCCGATGAATAACCATTTCGAGCTCTGTTTTTTAACCTATTAATGTAACGAAACAGTGAAACAGTTATTTATTCATTAAATAGGTTTCAAAGAACTTTTAACAGTCATTAAAATTTTCACAAGGATTTCGGAAAAAAAAATAGCCAAGACGATGATGACCCCGAGATGAAACCCCGAAAGAAACTTAAGATACCATTCTTTTTGTCATCTTTAAAATAAAATATTTAACAATTTTACAATTATTGTACACAAATCACAGTACATACAACACTAAACATAGTTTGAGCTCAGAACTGTTCAGAAGGTTTCATTATCGCTTAAATAATTAGAGATTTCATAATAACCTTTCGAAGAGAGCTTGGTTTTGATTACACTTAGATTTATTTATAGGTAAGGCTGTGATTATCTCAGGAGGTCCCTCCCATAAAATAATTATTTATCTTGTGGAGTCGCATTTTATATAAACCAATATAATTTTTAAACCTAATATAGAGATTGTGTACTGCATGCAACACTTTCTTAAAATTCTTGTTAATCTTCTTCTATATATAAAAATGAATCCCCATTTCCCTTGGTCACGGCATCACGCGTGAACGGGTAGACCGATTTTAATTCGGTTTTCACTAATGGAAAGAGTTATGGAATGGAATGTTCTTATATATAAAAATTGCATTACGGGCGAAGCCGGGGGCGGGACGCTTATAGATATTAACAAAGTTTTACGAAAAGAAACAGAATATTACCAATAAATGTATTTGTCATTTGGTAATGCTACCTAACCGATTTATTCACTTAAATTAAAAAAAATATCCTACATAAAAATCGCGGACCACATTTTACCCTATCTTAGTTATAGAATTAATGTCTAGACTTCGCCGTAACGGAATCCAATTAGAATATCCGACGGGCGAGATGACGACATAGTACAATTAAGAAACAGTGAAGAATCTCATTGATTTAATGTTTTATAAATTACAAGCTGTCAGTTGTAGTTTTATTCGAGCTCCATTTATAGACAAGTGACAACTATAACCCCAGCTACAACATATTAAAAGGAAAAAATATAATGTGTTAATGCTGAAAATTATTTCTCCCACATATGCTCAAAAATTTACAGAAACTGTAGAATTTTTTTGTTAAATAACAAAGACAACGAAGTCCGCTCTGCTATCTCTTATTGGAATTTATCTAGTTGCCGAACTATCAACGTAGTTCACACAGGTGTTCTAAATATGAATTAGTATTTTGTTAATATTACATTAACTCCTGAGTACTTTACGACTCAACCGTTCAGGTTCTGTATGTCTGTAAGGGGAAAACAAAATAAAACGTGAAAGCCTTGATTTTAGTATTTGTATCAATGCGGTACATTACAATATCTTTCTGGAAATGGAAATCAGTTTATAGTAAATTGAATTACTCTATGTAAAAGTGTTTGTTTTCTAACTTCCATTCATGGACGTACAAAAAAGTCGGACGGAACTCCCGCTAAGACAAAACTGAGTCACTGTAATGGCGGCGGCTATTTATGTGTGCGACACTATTGGCTACACTGGACTTGGGATAATTTATTTTGTTCATAATGTATAAAATTGGGAAATTATTAAAAGTGATTCCTGGATTTTATTCTTTTTCTTTGGATTTTTTTCATTGGATTTTTGGATTTTTTTCGGTTACTACGGTTTTTAAACCATTTAATCACACAAGACATGCTGTATATTTATATTTTTTCGCAGCGTAACGTGTCGGTTGTGTTGACGTTTGCACGCGTAATGGCCGACTAATGTGTGAATGTGTACGTGTCGGCCTGTATGTACAGGCGAGCTGGCCGACTCTGAGTAACACAGCGTTTTGTTAGCGAGTCTCTGTTCTACTTTTTTTGTATGTCCATGCTTCCATTCTGTTCTTTAAGAATATCGTGGTGACATCATTTGCAAAGCATTAGCGTTACTTAATTGCTATTCGAAAATTCGCTTCTGAAGAAAATATTGTTTCACCGTTGCTCAATTATTATTGCTAATATTTATTTTATGAGTTCTTTATTTTATTATACTATTCCTAAATCCTCAGTTATATAAAAACCTAAAGCTAGCAATTTAGGATAATTTGTTTTTTCTTTTTTTTTAATATGTAACGAAAAATAAAAATTCCACTCTCCGTAAATACGCTAGCATCGTAGATATAATCAAAAAAATAGGAAGATACGGTATCTTCTTACATTGCTTAATCGACAAATAGACTAAATACTAACCTCCACACCTAAAATTTCAAAATCGAATCCGAGGGAGAACGACAGCGTGAATAACATAACCACATGAGTCACTTCTACGCATCCACGTCCAAACGAAATGAACCACTTGCGGATAGTGGATCAAGTATCTTTCTTTTTCGTTTCTAACTATGGCTGTCACTCAATAACTACACATGTCTTACAGAAGACCACCGGGAAATTGCAGCAGGTGTGTCTAGTCTTTTTATTTGCATGAGTTTGAGTATATATGATCATATTATAAAGGAGTGTACCCCAAGTGTTAGAAGGAACTCTGTATGTATCATATTAATTCTCAAGCTACGCAGAGCACTTGATGGGATTCTGTTGAACATAACTTTCGTATTGTCCAAATTCATCCAAATTGTGGCTCCGATATTGAGGCTACCCAACATCACTTTGAGTTCTTCTAGTGACTGTGCCAGAATTACTATATCGTCAACAAAACGGAGGTGAGAGACACATTTGCCGTTGGTATTAATTCCTTGCGTTTCCTACGCCAGCTTCTGGAGCATATCTCCCAAAGCGTTGGTTAACAGTTTCGGGGATATCAAATTCCCCTGTAGAACTCCCCTTCGCAGTGTAATCGGTTTCGTTTTGCTGTCTGTTGTCGTCGATAGCAGTTGGCCCTGTAATTGCACGGTCATCGTCGTGGTTTTGTTCAAATGTCTTAACAGCTCCTCATAATGACCTATTTGGCACCGTTCCAAGGATTCCAGAACGGCCCAGGTTTTGACTGAGTTGAAGGCTTTCTCGTGGTCTACAAAGGTTATCTACAGAGGTTGATTATACAGATTTATCTGTAAAATCTGTCTCTGTGTGTGTATGTGGTCTAATTGCTGAAGCCGTAAGGAAACCCTGCCTGCTCCGGGGCTTAAAACACGTCGAATTTTGCATGAGTCGAGTCGTTTTTCATAAGAGTATGTTAATCATGTTATAAGAGTCTCGACAACAACTTATATACATGACTGAGGAGGGAGATCTGTCTGTAATACTTGTTTTGTCTCCTTTTTTAAAGAACCGCTCTATATAATAAAGCTGAAGAACTTCTGAATTTCAAAACCACAGTCCCACCCTCCTTCAGTAGCTTAGTCTTGATTGCATCAACTAGTCCTAAGCTGTCTGAGTGCTATTTCGATCTCGCCCAGACTGACATCGGGAATGTCATCATCTGTATAGTAGATATCTGTGTACCGGTTGAGTGGAGCTCTTTGATCGCTAACATCGTGGACTGTCATCGTCGGCGCGTGCTCGGTATATACAGTAGTCCACAAAATTTCTCAATCTCAAACAAGAATTTCTCGCTTAGAGGAAACGATTCTATTGTCGCTGGTTCTGAGCTTCGTCTTTTGACTTTGACCAAGCCGAGGAACGAACACTTTCGAGCCTTTGCTTCGTTTGTCCCTTCTCCAATACGCTTTGTATTAAAAAGACGGAGATCGTGTCGTATCAGTTTCTTGATCGTTTTATTAAAAGTCGTATCTGACATGGCGTCAATCCGCAACTGTTCTCGCCTTTTCTTCATATCAACCATTAATGTATATTTTTATAAGCTCTTAGTTGGACGCCGTAAATAAAAAAAATCGACTAGTTTAAACGCGTACCCGAAAAAATACTTGCAGCCGCCTGCAGCATCGCCGAAAAGTAGCTTGCCTATCGATTTTCTATCGTCTACACTATGGAGAGTGTGCATCTATTCTGTACGAATTAATCCAACCGGAACCGTTCCACTTGCGGAACACAAGGCGTGGGCGGGGGTTTCATCCCTTCGTGGTCGATGTACCTCGATCACGCACGAAGCGTTTCAGTTCCACCTTCCTTGTTCGGACTGCTAAGGAGTGGAACTCATTGCCTGCGTCTGTGTTCCCACAGAGCTACAACCTCGGGGTCTTCAAAACCAGGGTAAATGGGCATTTACTGGGTAAGCGTGGTCCACCTTCGGCCACATCTACACCTCACATCAGGTGAGATAGTGGTCAAGCGCTACCCTGATCTAATAATAAAACTGCGCGCTTGTGCAGCATACTTAGTTAAACTCTACTATGTTAGCAACAACATTTAAATTTTTCGCAATTACCTAACCGTCAGTTTCAACGCGATCGGTCGGTGTGCACTCCCATTCAAATATTGCGATGAAGATTCTTTATAAATCCACTATACATAGTTGCAACAAATTATTTTTTAATAATAACAGATCGCCGCATAGTGACCTCGCGGACATTTGACTGACGAAATAATGCATGTCATATAAAAACTTTCAACATACTATTTTATGTTATTTAAAGAAGCCAAATACAGAGCCATAGAATATTTAATTCGCATAGAATAGGGGATCGGACAGTAATCAGATTAAAATCTAAAATGTACTTAGAAAGAAAATATATAATTTTTTACGATTATTTATCGAATAATAATTTAATATAATTCATTTAAATATTTTTAAATGAAGAAATAAAATTTTATTATTTACAATATTTTTAATCTATACTGAAACACCAATCACAGTGCGTGACGTCATTTGTGGGCAATCATTGTCTTATGCCAATGCAGCTGTTTTGTTATGATATGACCACAAATGACCTTACGCGCTCTCAGATGAACTATCGTGGCGTTTTGGCGGCATTTTCAAACAAACAATATTAAAACATGATTTTGAGTACCTAAAAGGCTATAAATAAATAAAATAGTATTTTTTTATGGGAATAAATATCCATGAAGATTAATTTAAAACCTTTCTGAAAATTTGACCGATCCCCTATTACTGATAAAATCTAAAAAAATGACAATTTTTTACATAGGAACGGCCTGAGGTGCCCAGTGTTTCAACACCGTGTTTTCGAAATATTTGTCTGTCCAATATCAACACAGGGCCTTTAATATTTTGCATTAAGTCTTTGAAGCTTGGGGCTAATCTCATGTTATTAACAGCTCACTTTTAACGCGTGGTTATTAGTTGCAGAAACCTAACAGAACTGATTCCAGAAAAGGTTCCCCAGTTTCTTTATAGCAACCCTATTTATTTATTCAAGACATAAGCAACATTAGAAATATCAGTGTTCTAAAGTGTTACTGGAATATTCAGACGCACATTCCTTTGTAGGAGACATAACACTAACACAATATTCGGAATACTGAAAGTAAAACAAAACATCGCGCATCGGAATTAGAAGTGCGCAAGTAAGTTCGTTAGAACAATCAACAGAAGTGAAAGGTAGTTAATTACTCTAGTGTTGGTACTAGATTGCCTTAATCTTTCGCTACACACGTGTATCCTAACTATGTTTTCCTTGCGAGGTTGAAACAATTCCCAAATGCTAGGCAGCAATTCCGAGAACAGGCTCTCATAGCCAAGTTGCAAATTTTTCAAATAAATTTTACGTCGTCCCACCCTATTCAGCCAAGAACAGGACGAGATAATGTGTAATTCAATTCAAATGAAACTTGTATTTGTAGCAACTCTTGTTGGACGTATTTTTTTAGAAATAATTCACGATACAGTCGCGGCTTGTAGAGAACTTTAGACAGGGCAATCTCTCAAAACTGGCACGCGTGACGCGGCAAATTGTAGGTGTACATTCAGCCAGGAAGAGACAAGGTAAATGTGCCATATTTCACTGCGCATTTGCAGTATCTTTTTTTGTTTAATTGTTTCTCATGTGGAACATTGTGTATTACCAATAGTAATGGTGTACGTAATTAATATTTATTAATTACATTTTTTATTGCAAATACATACACTGTTGTGCATTACCTGTTTGTAAACTCACCTTTGGAGTATTAATAAATAAATAAATAAATGAAAATAATAAAAGACTCCTTTCAAGCGGGAGCCTGTGCTAGGAGCTTTCACTCTCCGTAAACTTTCTTAAGGCGACTCCAGCCGCAAAACTCGTCCTGCACTGAATTGACGAGACTGCTGAGGGGGAGTCGCTACTTCCAAATCTCGGAAATATCTATTTAAAATTTAAATAAAGTATAATTCAAGTTTTTCTTTCGATGAGACTTCAGATAGTGGATCTTAAAATTTATCTTAAGAATTAGCTATTTAAAATATTGATTATTAAGCAAATCGCACGGTTACAACATCGAAATTAGACCGCAAATTAGTAATTTATATATACATATATAAAATATAATTTAAAAAACAATAATGATGATCCCCTTTCATATATAAGTAGTGGTAGGGCACACTGCGTTTCGCAGTCATTTGGGCAGCCCGCCTGGCGGCAGTGACCACCCCCTTACAGAAGACCACCGTGAAATAACAGCATATACGTGCTGTTGTGTTTCGGTCAGTGAGTAAGGGATGCCAGAGCCCATTTCCTTATCCCCTCCTAATCCCTTATCCTTAATCCTACTGTAGTCGGCAGCGCACTTGCAGCACCTGTAGCGTTGCTTGTGTTATAGGCGACGGTAGCCACCTACCATCAAGTGGACTGTCAGCCTGTCTGTCGACATAACATAAAAAAAAAAAAACTTGCAGATGATTTGAGTATTTTCGTCATAGTTTTTAACTTCGTCATAGTTTTTAGTTCTAAGCCAATCCGTAATTAGTTTTTTACATTCGAAGTACAGTTTGTCGTATATAGAAATTTCTTTATTAACTTTATTATATAAAAATTATGATCTTATACAGTATTGTATTTTAGTTACTATGACTCTTCTTCTTTTTGAATATATCACAGGATCAAATATTATGTATAACTTTCATTGCGGTACTAAGACTAAACGAATAAACATTTTTTTTATCTCCATCAAATACTTACTACAATTTAAAAGTTTAGAATACTGAACACAAATTCATCACGTATTAATTCATTAAGTTATTCTACTGTCCTACAAAGGTAACAAAACATTATGTCAACTCCGAAGAAATAGCTTACTAATTCCTTGACTAAACATTTAAGATAAGACCGTAAGCGAGAAATAAAGGCCTCATGCAAATTTCCCAAGAATGTGTGTACTTTTACTTATGTATTGGGAAAATTTGTAGCGTGGCAGCTGAGTTGTTTATTACTTAAATTACTCCTGCCATCTACACACACAGAGAGAGAGAGAGTTAGCTTAGGCAAGCGTACAAAGAAAAAGTAAGCCACTACCTTTATTACTATTTTTATCTGTTTTATCAACCAATAGGCATGAGACGGTATTAAAGAATCAAAGAATAAATGGTTTTGGAGAAAAATATTATGTTGAAATATATGTGGGCCATGTTAACTGAAACACCAATCAGAGCGAATGACGTCACGCCCAGGTAAGTGCCATCGTGTTGCTTGACTTTGCTTTGACAGAATGAAAAATCTGATGAGATGTCGGTGACGTCACGGTTCATCAGACGCGACGCCATTGACACCTCAGAGCGTTTTCGCGCTTAATTCAAAATAGATATAAAAACATTCAATAATTCGCGTTGAAATTTAATTTTTTTGCTGAAATATTAGTTTTTTCGGATATGGTAGACGTGTATCTACATTATGGAAGGGAATTTCAAAATCTGTCATCATGCCTATTATTCATATGCTCATTCTTCCTGGCGTGCTTTTGTTATAATATGCTAACTATACAAATGTCCTTATTTGCAATCCACAGGTGAAATTCCCATTTTGCGAGCGTTTGTTCCTAGATCATAATCCTACATCATAGGCGTGATTACTGTCAATCGAATCGTATTTCTGACAGAAAGTCAGAAACACGTTCAAGCAATTACACAATGAATATTTGGCGATAATATGGGCGTAATAATACCCCGTAGGCCAGTGGCGTAGCTACACTTTCAGCGCCCTGGAGCAAAATTTTTCAAGCGCCCTCTCTCATTTTTTGAACGATCGATTATAACATTGTAACTTTGCGAACTTGTAACTAAACATTGCATGCATATAGCTAATAAAAGTATTATTATTATCAAGAAAAATTACAGATTACAGATTACAGATTCATTATCAGTATTTATTAAAACTGTAAAAAAAATCATACACAAACCTCCAGATGATTCATTTCGAGGCTTGTGTATAATTCCTCACGTGCCCATATGAGAGAGAGGCGTTTGAAAAATTTTGCTCCAGGGCGCTAAAAGTAAAGCCCATAATACGGTTCTTTACTTTGAAATTGATTTTAGTTCCGTTTTCCGGTACCTTTTCTGGAGTACATGTAATTACCGGCTATTTGTTTCATTTATAGATATCTGTTCGAAACTAAAATGTTCCGAAAAAGTGAATTATGAATATTTGTAATTAGGTGGACATTTTCGATTGGCTATTGATAAAAATTTAAGAAGAAAAAAAAAATTTGCGCCCCCCAGGCCCCGGCGCCTTGGAGCGACTGCTCCCACCCGCTCCCCGCCGATACGCCCCTGCCGTAGGCAGTGTGTATAGGAATGTCTTTAATTCTAAAATTACCCTTATTTATATACAGCAGTTACATTGGCATAACGATAGGTATTAGGTACGCGACGATGTATATAGACAGCAAAACCGCGGTGGCGCGTAATGTTTGCTTGCTTCCCCGCGTACACACCCGCAGCAATGCGACAATGTAAATATGGGCCGCGTGGATATTTTGCCTTTTTGCACCGCCCGGTGCCGGGGAAGAAAGAAAGAAAGAAACAAACCATCTTTTATTCCGTTGATACAATATGTGAACAATACAAACAATATACAACAATACAACAAACAACAAAATAATAATTACAAACAAATAACGAGAGGAAAAGGAACCCTGACTCAGTATACAGTTGTGGTGCAGACCACAACACTAATATTCTGCCAGGTACCAGTACCTGTACCATGACTTATAATGACCGCACTCGCTAGCGAGAGTGTAAAATAGTTATATGGAAAATTGTCAATTTGACATTGACAGTTGACAGTTTTTCATATAAATGTCACAAGCGAGTATAAATCTCGCTAGCGAGTGCGGTCATTGTAAACTCATGGTAAAGGTACAGATATTCGAAAAGAAAAAAAAACATCTAAACAAGCCTATCAATTTCGTTAAATTTCCGAAGCGTTGGCTGTGACGGTTGCTGCTGGCTCCCATTCATCCTCCGTCGTGAATCGAGCATGGTGGTCTAATAAATATACAAAACCACCCTGATAAACAAATATTTTCAGAGCTATTCCAATTTATCAGTTAATGGGTTGTTTATATATTTGACGGCACTTTTGATTAACGAGAGTAAAGAGCAATGACAACTGTCAGTTGTCAACTGGACAGCGGGATCGGAATGTTATTGTCGTGGACTCTGACACAACACTGAGCGCTAGCGCAGAGGCATGTCGGCCGAGTAGTACCTTACGGGAACGCAATCGGCTTACATCAAGGGACTTGTGCTACGTGTTTTGTGTAGTGTTATCTGATTTGGTGTGATTGGCCAGTGGACAATGCGATCGAGGACTTATTTTGTGCCGATTATAGCGTTTAGTTTAGAATTACAACGCATGACCTAACGTTGAGTTTTATTCTCCGCGCCCGACTATTCGCGCCTATATGTCTGTGATCAAATAATATGGAGACCAATGATACAGGGAACCCTAATCATGCCCCTTCATATTTATTTCCACACCTTCGCTCGGTACGGTAGCGACAAATTCAATAAGAATTCACGAGAAACCTAATATTATTCTGTAGTGACTTGTAACTTATAATATGTTTTAGTAATTTAGTGGAAACTTTGCTTGCTGATTTATGTTTAAAATGTTTCCAAATATAAATAAATAAATAAAAAATACACAAAAATTTTCACTATAGTTTTCGTCGCTGTATTCATATAAATGATATCCTATATGTTATTCCCAATGTATAGACTAAATTAATGACTAAAGTTTAATTAAAACGAGTCCAGAAGTTTTTGCTTGAAAGGGTAACAAACATCATCAGAAACTTTAGCTTTTATGATATTAGTAGAATCATTTACAAACAGTTCCATTATATTTTTTTTGTTGCAAACACAATGCAATATTCGATGAATAATTACAGACGGAATCAGTCACTCGTTTAAAATGTAAATATTTAAATGTATACAAATTGTAAAACATTGTCAGCATCTGCGGATACAGAATACGATTAAAGTTTTTCGTTGAATAAGCTTTGAGCCAATCGCTGTTGAAAAAACATTTCACACATTCCATTTTTAAACGAATTCGGGCATAAAAGTTATTCTTTTGTCTCGCATCAAAAAAAAATTTTAGACTTCCTTTTTTTTATTTTAATTACATGACTTTTTCACAGAAAGCTCAAATGGATTTTCTGATTTTTTTATTATATAATGAACATGGAATAAAAGTTTTCCGCATGGATTCATATTTATGTATTTTTATTTAAAAATACTTTTTAAATACAGTTGCTCAAAAAGTGGCGTATTGCAGGGACGTATAGCGTTCGGGATGTGGGCTATTACACACTCGTGCTTTTTTTTGCCTTTCCCGCACTCGTGCGTTCTCTTTCCCAACTGTCAAAATAATGTCTATTAAAAAGAAAAACCAACCATGAAGTTTTTACTAAAAAGTTTTTATGATTCATGCAAATACGTATATTTCTAAAAAGAAGCTACGAATTTGTTTCAATATCAGATTTAATGATTTGATTTAATGAGTTAGGTTAGGTTTCATTTCATCTCATTAAATTTCATTTTCATTTCAAATCAATAAAAAAATTCTACTGAAGACTTGGCTGTATGGGCATAGTTTCCTTTGCCTACCAGAATGGTTGAAGAAAAAAAATCTCTGCTTATATTCTACGGTTGGCGCCATTTTCCAGAAATTTTCTTTGCGAGTTTAGTTGTTTGTTTTATTAAATTGCTTCATTTTTTCGCAACTGTATTAAAAATAGTCGTTCAGTACACGTGCGGAACCGTCATTGCAACTTGTTCCGACTGTCAACCCTCGCCTTCGGCTGCGCCTCGGCTCGGGTAGACATTTGTCGGAACTCTTTGCAATGACAGCCTTTCCGCACTTGTAATGAAATATACTATTGTCTATTTTAAATTAACTTTGCAGCGATGTGTAAATATTTGGAAATAATCCTTCAACTTATTTTGGGTGGAATTTTTTTCTACAAATTATTTATAAAATATCGAACTGAAATGCAAGAAATGCTAGAACGTTATATTATATTTCAATGTTATAAAAACATTTCTGGTGTAACGCTATTTTCATTAGTGAAAATCCGTTTTATGATTTATACCTACAGCTAACAGACAGGCGTAGGCAGGGGCTTCAATTTATAGATTTATCAATATTTATATACATACACATTTATTTCTTTATTTATTTTTAGACAAACGTGTTGTCTAATGTATTTTTAGACATTACAATGAAATGGCTGGTAATTTCTTAAACCCATATATAACAGGTTTATTTTTTATTTTTTATTTTTTTATATTAAATCAGGGTAGCGCTTGACCACTATCTCACCTGATGTGAGGTGCAGATGCGCCCGAAGGTGGACCACGCTTACCCAGTAAATGCCCATTTACCCTGGTTTTGAAGACCCCGAGGTTGTAGTTCAGTGGGAACACAGACGCAGGCAATGAGTTCCACTCCTTAGCAGTCCGAATAAGGTAGGTGGAACTGAAACGCTTCGTGCGTGATCGAGGTACATCGACCACGAAGGGATGAAACCCTCGCCCACGCCTAGTGTTCCGCAAGTGGAACGGTTCCGGTTGGATTAATTCGTACAGAATAGATGCACACTCTCCTTAGTGTAGACGATAGAAAATCGATAGGCTTCATAGCCTGCAGCATCGCCGAAAAGTAGCTTACTTTTCAGCGATGCTGCAGGCTATGAAGTTGGGAATCTACAAGGGCGTCGTTGCCAATAAGCTTCTTTGCTCGCCTTTCAGTCGAGTCCAGTGCGGCCAGTTGGTAGCGGGCAGACCCATCCCAGAGGTGGCAGCAGTACCTACTCCATGCAAGACCGGACGTGTGCTTTGTTTGCGAGTTGTCTAGATATTGAGTTATCGTATATCAATGCCAGATATAATATATCTTGTTTGCTCCAATTTATGTAGCCATGTTATATTTTACTTTTAATTTTAATTAAATTATATGAATGAAATTACTTTTTGTTTTATTATTATGTTTTAGTTTTAATTATTTAAAAAGTGTATTTTTTAATATTTGCGTGATTTTAATATGTTTTATTTGTATAGGCAATATATTAGTTAAATCGGGAATTAAGTTGTGATGTACGAGTAACATTTAAGATTAAGTTTACAGTATTAATTTCCTAAAAATATATTAATTCGATAAACAATAAGACCACATACTTAATTCTCGATTAAGTCCTTATTTCATAGACATTATAAATTTAGATCAATCCTTTACCGTCTTAGACTAAAATAACCCTAAAATCTTATCAGAATTACTTACGGTTGATAAATGTCTACAATTTCCTCAATTCTGCTTCGTCACTATTAGTACGATACATTATTATGGTACGAGTAGAGCTTTCTTGCTGCAATATACACGAAACTAATGTCTTAGTTCACACAAGCAATAACAACACTTATGTTAACACACACACGAGTGATATTAGCATAACCGGGTTTGCATATGCCGTCATTAACGTGGTGACACATATAAATAACACTAGATGAAAACCCGGCTTCGCTCGGGTGTAATGTGACTCATAATATGTACACAAACATGTAGGTACAAAATGTAGGTAGATATTTCTGTAGTTATCGGTTCACAAGGAATAATAGATTTCGCTCAATGTTTGCGGCAAGAAGTTTCGTTTTACACAGTCACATGAGTCACAGTTCTTTGTAATGGACACTTTGTTTTTAAAATGAATGGTGCGACGACGACGTATTGAGTGACGTATGTGCGCTAGTATGAATGAAACGGAACGTTTATTAACCACTCAAGATGTCACAGGTGACAGGTGTCAGTGTGTGACGTTTCGCTAGAGTGGCCACGCTAACACGTGCACGGGAAAATTATTCTTATGATACTAGATTTAAATTTAATAAAAACAAATTTTCAATCAATCAATCAATCAATTTTATTTATTTGTAACTTATAAAACATACATTTAACAGACACAGAGAAAAAAGAAATAACAGTAACAGCAAGAAAGAAAGTTACAAAAAGGTCTCTACTTAGCATTTTGCTGGCATAGGCCAGCACTGATCTTCCGTAGGAACCCTTACTTAATACACAAACACGATCACACACCATGCATGTACCCGTTAACAAATAAAATAAAAAATATTAATTTAAATTTATTTGTTGTCAAGAAACACAACAGCTTGCACGAATATTGAAAACATCAATAAGTAAATATTAATGCTATTATTAGATGATATTTAAAATGCTTGTCGGTACTTTTGATTAACAAGAGTAAACAGCAATGACAACTGTCAGTTGTCAACTGGACAGCGGGAGCGGAATGTCATTGTCGTAGACTCTGACACAACACCGAGCGCTAGCGCAGAGGCATCGTGGCCGAGTATTACCTTACGAGAAGGCAATCGGTTTACATCAAGTGAATTGTGCTACGTGTTTGGTGGAGTGTTATCTGATTTGGTGCGATTGGCTGGTGGACAATGCGATCGAGGACATATTTTGTGCCGATTATAGCGTTTGGTTTAGAATTACAAAGCATGACCTAATGTTGAATTATATTCTCCGCGCCCGACTATTCGCGCCTATATGTCGTGATCGAATAATATGGAGACCAATGATAAAGAGGACCCTAATCATGTCCTTTCATTGCGGAGGACCCTAATAGAATCCCTTCATGCTCAAAAATAAATAAATAAATAATAACAACAATAATAATACCTAACAATAATGAAATCATTTTAATTTTTTGGCTGAGTGCGAGGAGGTTGGTCCTGGAATTTATAAAAAAACTACTCTCTATTCTTAAATTCTCCTCTTTTTTCTGACTGTTAATTAAATTTTTTTTTAGATTTGCTCTAAATCCGTGAACAGTGCACTGATTCCATATTTTCGTTCTCTGTTCTTGTTTGAATAAGTTATTTCTCGTATTAATTAACTTTTATGGCAGAGAGAAGGCTCCTGGCGCAGGCTCCCGCTTAAAAGGAGTCTTCAATCACTTATTTATTTTGTAAGCGAATTTTGTTGTCAGTGAATTATTTTTATTATTTTATTTATTTATTTTATTCACAATGTATGATGTCACGCTTAGTTAATTAATGCTGCTTAGTTAATTAATTTTAATGCTGTTTTCACTAATTATGACTACGATATTTTTTTTGGAAAAAATATGTTTAGGTACAATTAAATCTCATTATATCTATTATAAATCAAGTCATACAAGAATATATTTTAAGCTTACAGATAAAAATACTTACATTTTTTTAAATAACAAGAGAAGCATGTTCGTTGTCGAACTTGAAATTTTATGAATTTGTACACGTATTTAATTTAAATTTATTTAAAGTTTGTATCAAATTCAAATATTTTTCTCATCTTATTTAACTAAGAGTTCCATGGAACGTAGTTTTTTATCTATACAAAACTTTGCTTCGATATTGTCAGAAAAGTTCATTCATAAACTTTTAATAATACAAGTTTGTAAAGCCTGCCTACTCGAGAGTCTTTTTGCATTTTAATGAAAAAAAAAAAATTGTTATCACAAAATATTCGAGCTGTCTGCGAATATCATTCTGTCAGAATATAGGACGCGAAGCGTTGCAAGACAACTAGCCTTTCGCCGCGACCTCGTCCCTTTGGGATAAGTTATTTTTTTCTGGATGAAAGATGTCCTGTGTACTCCTGACACGTGTATGACTAATCTCACGATGATCGGCTGAGTAGTTAAGGCGTGAAATCGTAATTTCGCATTTATATATATAACTAGCGTTCCGTCCCCGGCTTCGCCCGGCATGCAATTTTTATACATATGAACATTCCCTGTTTATTACTCTTTCCATTAGTGAAAATCGAATTAAAATCGGTCTACCCGTTCACGCGTGATGCCGTGACTAAGGGAAATGGGGATTCATTTTTATATATTAACTAGCGTTCCGTCCCCGGCTTCGCCCGGGATGCAATTTTTATACATATGAACATTCCCCGTTTATCCCTCTTTCCATTAGTGAAAACCGAATTAAAATCGGTCTACCCGTTCACGCGTGATGCCGTGACCAAGGGAAATGGGGATTCATTTTTATATATTAAGGATTGCTCAGACCTGTTCCGCGATTTCCCCCCATCGTTTAATTTAAACTGGTAAAGGCATTTCGAACATTTCGGTTCTTGAGATAATGCATCACAACGCCCGCATGCGCCAATACTTCGTTTTTGGTTAGCATTCTTTCTGACTTATTTTCTTTTTGTTTGGCTACTAAGGGCCATAGCCTGACAATAATAGCCTATAATCTTTCCTAAGAATTCGGCTAACAAATGCAATAATTTTAATTTTTTAATCCTACTGATATAGTTTCAGAGTACAAACGAACAAACTTTTCACTTTTATTATTTATATTTGTATAGATTACTTGTCAGTGTGCATTTCATTTCAAAACCTGTCGGTAGTTTTTGTGTCTGTTTAAAAAAAAAGTCCGACAGGACTGGTTTAGTTAGTGTTTTTTTTTTTTAGTAAAATTTTTGTGAGAGGGTGGAATCCTAAAATTGTGTAACTAATGTTTGACATTTATATTCGTTTTAATACATTACTGCAGAGACCAGGAAAAGCTCGGCCTTGAAACCACTTCGTCCAGCAATCTTCATTCCGGTCGAGGCTGGTATAGTGATTTTCTCAATAATGAAACACGTGATAATGCAAAAAAAAGTATAATATGAAAAAAATAATAAAAAAATAATTTACATATACACAGTTTTATTTAGAATAAAACAAACGCAAATGTTTACTAAAAGCAATAAATATTTAGGTAGGTACTGACAAAAGTCTGCTTTCCCTCCTTTTTTATTTTTTATTTTCAATGAGCACGCCTACTACGCCTGTGACAGCGGCGGGCGCGTTCGTGAAGACTCGTGAAACTTCGGGTTTCATCGGGCTGAGCAGCGGCCAGGAATGAATTTTCATACAAAGCATGAAATCATACCGCCTTCCCCTTTCTTCTATCGGACATGCAGACGTACGGCTGGTTACCATCCTCACCTTGTCGAAATCCCTCTAATTCGGACCAAGCGCTTTAAAACATCTTTTGTCACTGCTAAGGATTGGAACTCCCTGCCGGCGTCTGTATTTCCGAGCTCATATAACCCAAATCTTTTCAAGGTTCGAGTGAATAGGCATCTTCTGGGTGAGCTCGCTCCATCTTCAGCCTGATCCTTCCTACATGGATAGATGAAGAGCAAACCCATCTATAATAAAAAAAAAAAAAAAAATCTTGGCCTAGGCCGAGAAAGAAATGCATGAGCCAAGAATTACAAACTTCGTGGCTTGCTTTTAGTACAAGATTGCCTACATTTCCGAGCATGTTTGAGAAAATTTACTTTTTCATACTGCACGATTTTTTTTGGCAAAACTAATAATTTTTTCTCTATAATATGTTGCACGAATTTTAGTGCAACAATTCATGTTACTGAATTTAAAAATAACAATTTTCGAACAACTTAATTTAAAATTTAATAAAGTTATTATAACACATGTGATTTAATGAAATGGTATAGTTACAGATAAACAATATTAATCTAGTGTGTTCCCACTATAGGTATTAATTTCCTGAGTCTAAGTTAGTCCTTACTAAAGTCTAAGTTAGTCCAAAATTAATCCACATTTCCTAGCTTATCTCTGCTAGTTTAATTGGTGTAAACGGCAGTTGCGTAGTTTCAATCGAAGCATGCAGGAATCGAAATGTTTGTTTTCGCTTATATTGCAAGGAAGAGATGTGGTGCAACTTAGTCTTCTTTACTATTTAGGTTGTTAGCAAATCCTAACTAATATTATAAAGTGAAAGTGTGTTTGTTTCTTTCACGCCGTAACTACATAACCGATCATAATGAAATTACCGCATTACTGCTTAAGCTTACCCGTCTGGAAGCAAAAGCATTACCGCAGTAAAATTCACCAGACAGGCTGACGGTCCACTTGATGATCTTCGTCCTTCGTCTATAACACAATTGCTGCAAGTGCGCTGATTAAGAAGGGATACGGAAAAGGTTTGTGGCATGGCATACCGTATTCACTCACTGAAACACAACGAGTACACATGCTTTTTTTGTTGTATTTCGATTAGTGAACAAGTGCCGATAGTGCCACAGCCCATTTTACTTACCTCTTTTGGTAAAAAAGTCGGCAAACCGCCGGCTTTATTGGCGCAAGCGATGGTTTTGCTTGCGTTTATAGCTGACCGTATGCCGTATGCCGAAGTACCGTAAGCCTGCTTTTGACTTTTCAATAAAAATAAAAAATCACTGTCACGAACAGAAATATTCTGTGATTATTAAATTTTTAGCATTTCTAAAATTTACAAAATTTTTAATATGTCATAATATTTTTTCTGTACCTTTTTATGTCTTCTTTACAATGTTATTTTTAACTCGGACGTTATAGGTAAATCCCAAACCGTATTTCCGAAAATAAATTTTTGGTCAAGTTAAAGATAATTTTAATATTTTTTTTATTCAATCGAATCTAATTTATAAGCATAAATCGTTGTGCAGGACACATAATACGGAGTGCCGACGGCCGTTGGGGCCGGAAGGTTTTCGAGTGGAGGTCACGGACCAGCAAGCTGGGTAGGATTGTCCACCCACAAAGACAGACGATTATGGGGAGGGCCTATGTCCAGTAGTGGATGTTCTACAGCTGAGAAGGTGGTGATGGTTAAATAGATTAGAAAATATATTCGCTGGAAAAAAAATCGATGCACAAAAAGTTGGTCAATTCTTTTTTTCATGCTTTAAGACAATGCAATCACACAAAAATATTTAATCCTGCTCAAATATATTAATTAAAGTTTTGTAGTAAGCCGTCTGCCGATCTTAACATAAAATTTAAAAAAAAAACGTGTGAAGCCGGGGGAGGATCGATAGTATGGAATTTTTTAAGTAGTCGCTCACCTCATTGATTCGCTCACCTCATTGACAATATTTTTAAATATTCTCCATGAAAGTAAATTGATAAATAATTCATTTCAATAGAAAGCTTAAGCCAATAAAGTGATTAAGTAAGGGCATCCAACCAATAATTTTCTCTTCAGCGGATAAATTGAAAGCCTTATTTACAATTTAAAAATAAATAACGATAAGTACTGTTAAAGTAAATCAATTCTTCTGTGAAGAGATGGCGACCATCAGATGAGCTGACGACCACTACCAAATAACTAATGAAATCGACATGAAGAATTATTATTATTAAAGCGACGCCAGCCTCTAATGATAAAAAATCCACTTATTTGTAACCGTTTTCCTTTTAAATTATCATAATAATTATAATTTAAAAAATACTCAAATCATCTGCAGGGATTTATGAAAGGGATTCATCATAATTATTTTTTAAATTATATTTAATTATATATATAAAAAAAATTACTAATTTGCGGTCTAAAATGTTTTGCTTAATAATCAATATTTTAAATAGCTAATTCTTAAGATCCACTATCTGAAGGCTCATCAAAAGAAAAATTTGAATTATACTTTATTTATTTAATTTTATTTGTTTTATTATTTTATTTACTTTATTTATTTTATTTTACTTTATTTAATTTTTAAATAGATATTTCCCAGATTTGCAAGTAGCGACTCCCCCTCAGCAGTCCCGTCAAAATTGACGGGACTGCTGAGGGGGAGTTAAAATAAAAAAAAAAAAAAAAAAATAAAAAAAAAAAAAGGCGACTCCAGCCGCAAAACTCGTCCTGTATTTAAATACAGGACGAGTTTTGCGCCTGGAGTCGCCTTAAGGAATAAAACCTACGCAAATAATAATGAACCGCTATTGTCATGATCTAAAAATAAAAGTTACTTATGATGATATTTGTATTTATCATAAAGGAATACACTTTGTGAATAAATTTCCCATTTTCAGTGTCGTACATTATTAGGTGTATTTTGTGAATAATTTAAAAAAAAGTCGAAAGTCGTTTATTGGGCGAGTGCTTGATAGAAAAGTAACTTTGTTTCCTCCATTGAGTGGTACCAAACACACAACACAAAACACACACACAGCACACAACGCACGCACACACACACACACACACACACACACATTAACATTATTAAATCACTCATCCTCACACACATGCAATCACCCATATATATTTATATGTATGTTTGTATATAAATATATATATATTTGTACTTTTAAATTGTAATAGACCTAGTAATAGTAACCTAGACCTAGTTTTGTCAGACCTAGTAATAGGCTTTGTAAAAATTTAATTTTCTTTAAAATGTATTTGTAATTTTTTGTATGCTGTTAGGTTTGATATTCAATAAATAAATAAATAAATAAGTATTGTATGTTTATTTAAAACTGGGAAATCGCCCCGAATTTTACTCAGTATATGTAGTGGTGTTTATATAGTAGTTTAGTTACTCGTAATACAGGCAAACACAGCGTTTCGCAGTCATCTCGGGCAGCTCATCTGGCGGCAACCATGCTGAAGATTACCGTGAAATAACAGCATGTGTACTTTTGTGTTTCGGTGAGTTCCGTATCCCTTCCTAATCCTTTATCCTTAATCCTACTATAGTCGGCATCGAACTTGCAGAAACTGAGGTGTTGTTTTTGTTATAGACGACGTAGCCACTTACCATCAAATGTACTGCCAGCCGGCATGTTTGTCTAACTTTTTTTAAAATTATGGATGGGTTTACTCTTGGCCATGCATCTAGCCGTGTAGGCCATTTGCTCTTTGGGTTGTATGGCCTTTACATAAAAAAATATTATTTTTTTGTTTAGATCGTATCTACCGCTGGTTCGGAAATCTGTATCAAAAGAAATCTTCCATTCACAAAAACTACTTATAATAATAATAATATTATCAATGTCAAGACAGTAACAATGTGAATAAGAACAATTCAATACATTTTTGTGGGCACGATGTTGGCTACGCTATATTAGGCTTTAGTACACAATTTTATTTTGACAAATAATTAGAATTTACTTATAGTAGCATATAGGTACATCCTTAAAAAAAAAGTGTGTGTGTTTTTTTTTTTTTTTTTTTGTTATCCTAAGTATAAATTGAGGACGTCAATCAATTCACAATTCTATACGACGTTTCTATAGATGTGGTAGGTATCTATTAGACAATAAGAGATCTTTTAAAATGATATCCGCAAATAATTTAGTGTCGCTATAAATCGTTCACACGAACTTATCCGCTAGAATATGTTACGATTAATTTTCAAAACGCTCTGATAAGCGGCTGTAATAATTTAGGCACCCGTGTCATTCCCAGATTAAAATTGTCCCGCAGATATTATCTTGGCCCTCGATGAATATAAAGTGACTTTTTAATAGGTGATTATAATTTACGATTTTAACTCTCTGTGGCGGCAGGTGATTTATTTTTTTCCGACTATGTTCTGATATTAGGCTTTTTGTTAATAATCCCATGAGATTTTCAAAATTAGAATTACAGTGATATATTTGAATTAGAAATACACATAGTACAGTCTGGGGGAAATTTGTAGTACTTGGGTGTATATATTTATTACGGGGACACACCTTAAAGAAGCGCTTTTTTATGTTAAGATCGGCAGACAGGCTGAGACGGTCCACTTGAACCATCAACTACTATCAAACATACCACCAACTACCGAGTTGGTTACCGTCGCGTATAACACAAGCAACGCCACAGCTGCTGCAAGTGCGCTGCCGACTACAGTAGGATTAAGGATAAGGGATTGGATAGGTAAATAGGCAATGGCATCCCTTACTCACGCGCTTTATACTACTAAACACAACAGCACATGTGCTGTTATTTCACGGTGGTCTTCTGTAAGGGGATGGTTACTGCCGCCAGACGGGCTGCCCAAATCCAGACCAGAGCCAAATTTGAAAAGTTGATTTTTCAAAGTTGACCCTGCCGGGAATCGAACCCGGGAACCCTAGAACAGAGCGTTAAGGCCTACGAGTAAGGTTAAGGCACGCACCCTAACCACTCATCCAACGGGCTCGTCAAAATTCTATTTTTATTGGTTAGTGTTGCGCGATTAGTTAGCTGAATATAAAAGTCAGTGTTTAAACGTAGGTACTCCGTAGTTTATGGCACGCGAAATGGAAGCAGCGTTGAGAATCGAACGCGCACATGCGAAGCAATATAATAATCTTTGTCTGATATAAGTAATAACTCTCTTAGCATAAAATATGCATATGTGCTGCTGTGCTTCAGAACGTTCGTAAAGGATGCCTAGGAGCATTTCCGGCCTTCATCAAGTCCCTTACACATTATCTAATTGCCTTCATACATTGGCGAAATAGCGACTCCATTGAGTTATTGAGGTCTGTGGGCATCATCACTGTAGTAGAAAATCTTACTATCCGTCACACATTGTCTCAAAATAAAATTAATTTAATCATTCATTTAATTAATAATTAACAGTTATTTAGTAATCATAAACTGAAAAATACCAGCGCATTTTGACGAGCCCGTTGGATGAGTGGTTAGGGTGCGTGCCTTAACGCTCTGTTCTAGGGTTCCCGGGTTCGATTCTTGGCAGGGTCAACTTTGAAAAATCAACTTTTCAAATTTGGCTCTGGTCTGGATTTGGAAAGTAGTGGCAGGGCACACTGCGTTTCGCAATCATTTGGGCAGCCCGTCTGGCGGCAGTAACCACCCCCTTACAGAAGACAACCGTGAAATAACAGCACGTGTGCTGTTGTGTTTCGGTGACTGAGTAAGGGATGCCAGGGCCCAATCCCCTATCCTTAATCCTACTGCAGTTGGCAGCGCACTTGAAGCAGCTTTGGCGTTGCTTGTGTTATAGGCGACGGTAGCCACCTACCATCAAGTGGACCGTCAGCCTGTCTGCCGACCTGACATAAAAAAAAAAATCGAATTGCGGTGCTTCGATGGCTCAACCGCATAAAAACAGATTGGCTAATAACCAAGTTCGTATGAGTGAGTTGGCTAGCTAGTGAAAAATTCTCCCATGCCTTTCTTATCCCTTATCCTTGCCCGTAGCGCACTTTCAATCCCTATTATGCGAAAGGACGCTAAAAGTTAGATATATAGAACCCCCGTAGGTATATAGAAACCAAAAGCAATAAAACAGTGTGAAATCTAAGCAATGTTCTTAATAAATAAAAACGAATGTTTGGTTTGTTCTTTATGGGTTCTATTCCATTCATCTCGATAGTATGAGACCTTGGTTGACTTCTGCGTATGCCTGGGAAAGGCTCCTGAAAAAAAAATACTAAGACTTTTTTTATATGGCATTGTAAACGTGCCATGCACGCCTACATATAAAATAATTTACTTGTTAGTAAGTAGTAAGTAATTTTTTTTTATTGCAACGTTTAAGTACTAACCCAATATTTCTCTAAAATGTAAATCAAAAAATTGTTTTTCTTTCTCCTTGGTCTTAGAGGCCTTTTCTTGAGAGGAAAAAAATTATGGGTAACAATTCCGTGTCCAAAATGTATTGTTATGTCAAAGGGACACTTGCTTTGTACGCCCGACCCCTGGTAAGAATGCATAGAATCTTCACCCTTCAGTTCACAAAGACGAGTTGGATAAGTGGGTAAGAGAGACTTCCTTCTAATATTTTACTACTGAAACGCGAATTATACAATTCTATAAATACCTACAAAAGTGATGTACTTTTAAAATCAGAAAAATCTGATTTTTAATTTTATATCTAATATATAAAATTCTCGTGTCACAGTGTTTGTAACAAAACTCCTCCGAAACGGCTGGCCCGATTTTTATGATATTTTTTATGGGTAACATATCATAGGTATAATATGTTACCTATATTGACTTCTGAAACTTTAGAAGTGACCATCAGGCACAATGCGTTCTACAATCATAAATTGAGCAGTCTTTTTACAAGAGACCATTATGAAATAATATCTGGGGTGTTGTTGTGTTTTGGTGTGTGAGTAGGAGATGCCTAAGACCCTTTCCCTATCCCTCCTATTTCATTCTTTTATCCTGTTATTTTTTTATTCTAATCCTTTAGTAAAGTCGCCAGCGCATTTGTAACACTCACGGAGTTGCTTGTGTAAATTGGCGACGATAACCACCTTCCAAGTGTACCATCAGCCTGTCTACGGACCTTTATACAAAATAAAAAGACCTTGTTTGAATTGAAAAGTGATAATTGTTCGAGTTGACCAATCGTAACGATACCAAAGTAAGCTGTATCCCGACTTTTAATATTTCATTACATTCGCCAGGATACCGCTCTCTAAGCCTAAAAAGAATATCTCTATATATAAAAATGAATCCCTATTTCCCTTGGTCACGGCATCACGCGTGAACGGGTAAACCGATTTTGATTCGATTTTCACTAATGGAAAGAGGGATAAACGGGGAATGTTCATATATATAAAAATTACACCCCGGGCGAAGCCGGGGCGGGTCGCTAGTTGCTATATAATAGTTGCTATATATACCATCTTAATTCAGTAATCTTTGAGTAATTAGTTGTGCGTTACTCAATCACTGTATAGATTCGGACCATCGTCATTATCTCAGCCGCAGGATTGCCACTGGGCATAGAAGTCCAATAAGGCTCGTTGTTGTTTGCCAGATAATAGCAACATTTTTTAACACATTCGCAGCGCCACCTATAGGATCCAATAGTGAATCTAAACAAACACGTAACCTTTCAAAATGTCTGCAGGGCCTTGATAAGGCCTACAATACCCTCGAACGTTACTCACCGACCAATACTCATCGATACAACATGAGATAGTGATAACTTTTTTTTTTTTTTTTTTTTACGAGGAGAAATCCATTTACGGATTCCCTACGGCTGGCTAGACAGTAGGGATATGTGGGACTCACCCAGTCAAGGGACTGGTCCTACCCACTAAAACTCCCCGGTGTCTCCTTGCCCTTTGAGCGGGGTGGACCGGGTTCTGCCGAGGCAACAACTCCGATCCGCCCCAGGGCAGCCTAGTCATTGCTGACTAGGCTTACTCCAATGGGGGATTGCCCGGAGACACCCAGGCAATCCCCAGACGGGGGGGACCTTGTGCAGGCACACATAGCTCGCCAGCCAAGTGTGCAAGTCCCCTAGGGCATTTGAAGACGAGCTTGGTATGCCCGCCTTCTCCTGCCCAGCCGCCTGCGTCTGAGGGAAGCGAGACCGGCCTCTTCCTCCTCTCAGCTGCCTCCTCTCAGCTGCCTCCTTCTGTGATAATGAGATAGTGATAACTAGGATATCAGGGGGATCTTTTACTCGAAGCAAAATTTGGGCAGATACTACACATAACCCAGAACTTGCCTTATAACACTTTAATCATTTCAAATACTTACATACACTATTGCAGGGGGCGCTTATAGCAAGAAAGTACTTACATATATGCTAGTTACTATTTTTAACACCGTTTACTTGAACATTTATAGATTAATCTACAGCTCTTTGCAATTACCATTACATAGACCATTTAGAACGCAAGAAAAGATGTAAGAGGAAATATAAAGTGTAAGGGTGTAGGTTATAATATGGTACCAATATAAAGTACTAGTGACCCGCTCCCGGCTTCGTTCGGGGTGCAATTTTTATAAATACATATACCTTCCCTGTTTATCCCTCTTTCCATAAGTGAAAATCAAATTAAAATAGGTCTAGCCATTCTTGAGTTTTGCGAGACTATGCGCACGGCGATATATATCCATATACTAATATTATAAATGTGAAAGTAACTTTGTCTGTCTGTCTGTTACTTTTTCACGCCTAAACCGCTGAACCGATAATCATGAAATTTTGCATACACGTTTTAAGAGATGCAGGAAAGGACATAGGGTACCTTTCATCCAGAAAAAAATTACTGTTCCCGAGGGATCGTCTAACTCCTGGCAAAGCTATAACTCCAATAAAAATGTTAGGGGTTACATTGCTCATATTGTCAGGCGTTATTTTTGCGGGCGAAGCGCATAAGAGTCGAGATACGGAAGACAATAATATTATTTGAGAAGGCGATAAGCGACCTGTCAAGTTTATAAACGGGACGCAGTATGTCGATATTGTAATACAAAAAAAATGATAAATAACCGAACTTTTGGGGCGATGTATACTTATGAAAGATCAACTACCAGACAAACTAGGGGAGCATAAATCTTTCAACACATTTTCAAGCGCGCCGTTTAACAGAGTTAAACAGAAGGGCTTTAAACAACTTCACAGTTTGCTCTGAAAGTTTCTCATTCAAATCCACTTGTAGTTTACAAACATTAGGGTCACTGTTGAAAATAGTCAAAAAAATAAAAATGGTTTGTTCAATGAAATTAGGTTAATGAAATGATCAGTCAAAATATGGAGTCATTCCTTGAAAGATTATAATCACGACAAAATCTTCCGAACCGGGTCGGGGTATAACTGCGTACAAGATTATGCGCAATTGAGTTACAAATATCCAAAAATATTCACAAACATTCACGTTAGCTTTACATAAGCAAGATAAGGCATATAAAAGTATTATGAATCTAAAATATATCTTCATTGAATTTAACTCTTTTGAAGCGGGCACTGGCAATTATATAATCCATTCAACTTTTAAATCTGGCAATATCTATTGTTACGAATAACTATGGAACGTTACGGAAAAAGTGTTCGCGCCGGCCCAAAGTCTCGAACGTCCCACCCTATCGATGGTAGCCTCGCCTCTTCCCGACTAGTGTCAAAGGAAATTGGTCCTTATGTAAACATGGAGTTTACATTTCAACAGAAATAGCATTCCCGAATTTTCAATGGTTTGTTTAGGACCTTGTTTAGATTTTCTGGAAAACTCGAAATACATCGAGGCGTTTGGCGCAAAGTATAAATAAGAGAGCAGGCGGGCCAGATGGGTGAGTTGCGCGTCAACAAGCGATACGAAAACGACTCATCGAAGTTTTTGCAAAATTATCTGTGACAGCGAACCGGCGACACATTAGGGGAATCATCGGACAGTTTGGTAATTTTGGCCAAGATAACCAAGATAACCACGATGATTATCTTGGTTTTGATAAGAGAACTTGCTGGAAATTAGTCATTTTTATATTCTTATTTTTAGCGTTTTTGAGATATTCCTATTTATAATAGTGCATGGAGTAATTTCGTGAATACGTATGAAATTCCTTGCCAGATTTTCCTTAGCTAAGTTCATAAAATAATGTTTTATTATTATTAATCTGTTCTAAGGACGAGAAAGCTTGTGTTTATAGTCGATCAACGATATCAAAGATATGTAATAAAAACCACAAGTTTTTTGGACGTCATTTTGATGATTGCTTTTGCTAATTTTACTTTTTACACACGCTGTCTAAAAAATATATTTAGATATCATATTTAGAAATATTAGATAAGTATATTCTACATCTAAGATACATACATTAAAATGCTTTTTGTTATAGATTACATGAAACAAAAAATACTGTATAAAGGTACAGTCGTGAATTAAATATTTAACTAGATTGGTCCATCTTTTACGACGCCTTAAATGTTGGAGAAATTGTGTTTTCACGTCAAGCCATGTAACAACTTCTAAAAGATTAAAGATCCCTGTGTTCCTTGTACGCAAAAGAAAATTGCTTTTCGCGGTAATATTTTTTGCAATCTCCGGCCAATTCTACCTTGACACAGAGTCGGCATTTCTTTTATAGCTGGTAAGGAATAGACCTTAGGCTTAAGGTCACAGCAACACATATTAACTCGGAAACAGTGACGTATCAACTCGAGCCGTTCAGTATTCTTTGTATGAAACTTTCTACTGCAACGCACACTAATCGGAATCGTAACGTAACCGCCTCGCCTCGGGACAAGCTCCGAACCGTGAGTGCGTGGTCAACTTGCCAGGTCCCCGCGCTTACATCACTCTGTGCTCGAACTCACGTCTCTTCGTCAACCTTGCGCTTTCAACTGACTTCACGTTCGGATTCAACTGATCTGGTGCCAGCCAGGTCAACCAGCGGTCGGCGAGTCGTAAGCGCATCGTCACCTTGTTTTTTTTATTTATTTATTTATTTAATTCAAAATACATAACAAAAACCTTAAAACTAAATAAGTCGTCAAACTTACATGAAGTTTGTTGACGACTATATATGCACTCTTATCATCTAAAACAGCTGCGCAATAGGCACTTGTGTAGGCAACTAGCACACTTTAATGAGGTACAATTTACAACCAAACAGTAGGTATATAATGTTACCTAATTATCGCTGTATTCACATCCTTACTACAGTTTTCTTCTTCACATTTTATATTATTAAATATTTTAGGAATTACATATTTTCTTGTCCTTTTTCCATAGTAATTAGTGATCCTAGGTACTTCATATTTATTTCGCAAATTTTTTCTCAAACTGTAACTGTATGTTTTATTTATTTTATAATCTGAAATGTTAATGTTGTTGATGCCTGGTTGATGGCGAAGCGAAAGGCGATACGGTTACGATCCCTTTCCGAGTTGATATGTGTGCTGTGACCCTTAGGTTAACTCTTAGGTTTTATTGAAAAGTAGTAAAATAATTTGTCAGGGTATCCTTATAGTGTGTGCTATTTTTGGTTGAAGTCCTTTTTACGTATTGGGCACTTGACGCAAGGTAGCTATATTATCGCGTATTAAGAAAAACAAGGCCATAAGCGTTGCTGGTGCGTCTACGATCTAGATAGAATAAATATGAGATAGGGGAATAGACTCTGGCATACCTTTAGTCCAGTCAAATTACGAAATCTTTAAACATAAAATTATGTAGTTTGGCGATTGTTAAGGATCGATAGGGGGGTGCGTTCTGAGCATACATTTCAATTTGAGGGGTTCTCCGAAGGTCAGCTGTACCTCATTTAGGCAAAAAATTTAGACATTTTCCCTTCTAAATTAAATTTACAAAATTTTTAATCTGAAACTTTTTTTTGTAGCATCAATATCTTTTGACTTATTATTTCCGAAAGGCAAAAATTTTCCTTTTTTTTCGTTCCAAAATGTTCCAATGAAACGTGTGGAACAGTTTCAATTATTCATTTGCTTCTTTTTCTAATCCTTATTCACATTATTATCCCATTGAATGCAATTAAAAATACCCTATCGATCCCTAATAATCCCCAATTTTATGTTTTATGTTTAATAAACCCATTTTGAGCTGGGTTTATTAACAAAATGGGTTTATTAAACATAATTTTATGTTTAATAAACCCATTTTGAGTCGTAATTTGACGTGAGTAAGTAGTCCATACTTACTCACTTGCACACACAGTTGCGATTGTTTTACGGTGGTCTTCTGTAAAGGGTTGTTAATGACACCTGAGGGGTTGCCGAATTTATGACTGCAAAACGCAGTGTGCCATGGCATACATTCATTCTCACAAACCTTTGTAATACTAGTTATTGTCCGTGAGTTTGTACGCGTATTTTTATCTATTACTACCTGTTGCACGCGATTTCGTCCGCGTCTCATGGAAAACAGCAATTTTGTATAGAGGGGCGATGGGGAGAGGGTGAGCCTATGTTACTCGTTGACAACGTAGCTTTCTACAGGTGAAAGAATTTTTAAAATCGATCCAGTAGTTTTTGAGTTTATTCATTACAAACATACAAAAATATGTTACACATATTTTTATTACTATGTTACTATTTTTAACTCTTTATAATATTACTAGTACTAGTATAGATAACCAATATGTTAAACTATGCTATAGCCTAACATAACATATATAAACTATATTATTCCCAAATTAAATTTTTATTAAAATCCATTGACAAGTTTCTTTTGAGCCTTTAACAAACATCCGGCATTATTAGAAACTATTCAATTTCTTTCGTCTTTTTTTTAAACATTTATGTCACATTTCTGATTTAACAACGTAGGTTGTGCTCTTTTATAAGATAAGTATTAAATAATCTCACTTTAAAATCGACCTTGGCTACGAGAAGCAGGGCGTTAACGATGTCATATTTTCCCTGTAAGATACAAAGTGTTGTCTTGTAAATAAAAATCTCTCTTTAATCATCTACTTATGTTACGAGACCCGCAATACAATTTGAACCTTCAAAATTCTACCACTAAGCAGTGTAACGCGCAGTCATTAACATGAGTAATTTGGGTCCAAGTTCCCTTTAAGGGACCGATTTGGTGACAAGCTGAAGCGAAAGAACAAACTTTTATTTTATTTTTATTTGTTTATTTATTTCTGAAATTAAATATATCATTACTAGTGCTTAAAGTATTTGTTTAAGTCTTTTTTTTTTTTGGAGCTACCGTCCTGAGGCAAGCAAGTAGAACCAGTAGCGACGACAAGCGATCACATGTCGTCGGTTTACGTCCGGATATCTGGTACCCGAAGAACAGTTAATTGTTAAAAGCTCATGGGTCTCTTCTGATCCTCAGTTAACTGTGCTCAACTATGCCCAAAACTAATAATCTTTATTAATCACAAACCAACTCGTCTCAGTCTCATCGATATGTCTAGTGATAATGACTGTGAATTTTATAATTAACTTCACCATTAGGTTGAACAATACTCGAACAATCGAAGAATGAATAATATATAATATAACATAATTTAGGACGATTTACCATTTACGATAATAAGTATTTTTATTAAATTTTTAAATGGTAGAAAGAAATTTCATTATCGTGTAATATTTTTTTTTTATTAATTATTAATGCACGGATTAATTAATGCAGATCACAATTACATTTTAGTCAATGGAATTTATGCAAAATCAAAGATTTCGCTAGTTTCTAACAGAATCACATAACTCACAATATCTGATAAATTATATTAGGTAATATTTTTGGTGATTGAAAAATGTGTAACATAGTCATTCACACATTTAAATTATGTATGTTGCAAATTTTAATCCGTTACAAAGGCCAAAGCTTTACCCAAAAACATAATCCGTAAGCCGCTTCAGCTTTAAAACTTTTAAATAATGTTACAACTTCGCCGGACAAACGCGTCACTATGTAGCGAAAACTTTTTAATAGAAATTAATAAAGCAGCCAAATAACGTACATCCGGATTACGAGTTTTGGGCATAATTTCGTCTGACGTTTCCCCGTGACCCTCATGTCCCGAAGAATGACACTGACTTGTTAATATTCAAGGGATTTCAACTTGTACGTTATGTGAATGAGCGAATGATTAATTTGGAATTTATTTATATACTAGATGAAAACCCGGCTTCGCTCGGGTGTAATGTGACTCATAATATTTACACATGTAGGTACAACATTTAGGTAAATATTTCTGTAGTTATCGGTTCTCAAGGAATATTAAAGGCATTTCGCTCAATGTTTGCGGCAAGACGTTTCGTTTTACAGTCACAGTTCTTTGTAATGGACACTTTGTTTTTAAAATGAATGGTGGCGAGGCGTATGTGCGCTAGTATGAATGAAACGGAACGTTTATTAACCACTCAAGATGTCACAGGTGTCAGTGAGTGACGTTTCGCTAGAGTGACCGGTATGGCGACTGCGATTTGTCTGTCAGCATTATTACAATTTAACAAAATACTTGACAATCCGAATTTTGCGGATATATGTTGTCGACTCGAAATCTTTATTTTTTTATGTTTTATTATTCAGGTAAGGTTTCAATCGAGTCTACCGTACCCCTTGACGAAATTATTAATATAGATTTTAGAGATCTATATTATATTCTTTCCATTTCCTCCTGGGAATGGGGGTAAGGTAATGAATAGTTTGTTTTGATTGGCATTAAGTAGAAAAAATATGTAACAAATATTTTTTTTTATGTTAAGATCGACAGACAGGCTGATGGTCCACCTGATGGGAGGTGGCACAGAACAGAGAGAGCGTCTGTTCTGTGGGAGGTGGCTACCGTCGTCTATGAAACAAGCAACGCCAAAGCTGCTGCAAGTGCGCTGCCGACTACAGTATGATTAAGGATAAGGGATTGGGAGGGGATAGGGCAATGAGCTCTGACATCCCTTACTACTCTCCGAAACACAAAAGAACACGTGCAATTATTATTTTAAATAATATTACATTAACGTAATATGAAAGACCATTCAAATTTATAAATTCTACAATTTATAGAACCTATTTTTCCTTATACCTTATCCACTATTCTCGACTGCGCACTTGCAGCACGGAGACGGTTGCCACATACCATCAAGGGGTCCGTCAGTTTCTCTGTTGACCTTAACATAAAAAACTTTCAACTCCTCTGGTGAATAAGTCGACAGTTTTCTTAAAATCGTATAAGGGATTCAAACTAAATATTCATCAAGAATCGGTTCAGCCCCAGGCTGGTTCGGCCCTATAGCATCTGTACTATGTATTTGTGACAGGCCGAAGGTAAATTTGATGGAAGATGGCTGTTGCAGCCTACTAAAGTAAAAGCAAGGTTTAAAGATACTTGGTCAACGCTATGGGTCGACAGCTAATGGGCTTTAGCAATTAGGGCTTCATAGTGGCTGATAATATAATTCAGCCAGATAGGCAGACCACTATATGACTGTGAAACTCAACGTGCCCTGCTGCTACTAACAGGCATTTAATGAAATTACTAAAATAAGTTTATTTTTTGGTTGTTTTTAAAAAGACAGCCCCAAAGTAAGAGCACTGTTAGGTTTGTGATCTGGGATTCGACAGACCAAAAATTCCCTTGCAAAATCGAACTCGGGACTCCTGAGTCAGAAAACTAAGGCAAGCACCTTAACCACTCGATCAATGAGCTCGTAAATAAGTTGTCAATAAGTCAAAAAGTAGTCAATAGTAAGTAGTGTTAAGAGGGAGTGTAATACTAAAATTTACTTCAACAATTATAGAACAATAAAAAATATCAGGTAAATAAATAAGTATTTTTCTGGTAGCCATTTCGCTAAATTTAATTAAAAAAATCCTGTTGACTCGCCCCTCGTTTAATTGTTGACTTTTAGCTTTAAACATGATACCGCGTTTTGGCTGACAAATATGTTTTCCCAATAAATTAACGTGGAAAAAATGTTTGTCGTGCTAATGGTCTGATATTGGACGGAAATGTTGGTGATGGGTCGACAGATAGTGTGGTCCAAAAGATGAGCTAAAGCGACTGGCAGAGATATTCCAACAAAATAATAAATGAAGTATAATTTTATATCATTTTGAAAGGGTTTAATAGAATTCTAAAACTTTCATTAGATTCGATAAACATATTAAATATTTTAAAATGTGCATCGAAGGGGTTCGTCTAGACAAACAAGCCATACCTGGGATATGCATTTGTGCTGTCGATTATCAAAAGCACAGATGCCCTTATTTGTCTTTTGTGATTGTGACTAAAGGTTCACTTTAGCCAGATAATCCTTAAGTTTTGACCGCGAAGTGCGGTGTGCTCTACTAACTCATATTAATGTAAATTATGAAAATTGGATGGAAATCAGCTAATTTTATGTCGTTTTAAAAACCAATAAGAATAGTTACTACTATGATAAATGTCATAGTATATTGAGCTAGGAAATACCTACAAGGAACACATGTATTTTTTACATGTCATGTTTATTTCTTTACAATTTGTTATTAGCAGCGTAAGAATTAATTTAAAAAAAAATTGTATAAAAAATGAAATTCTGTGATTGGCTGCTAGATTTATATTATGTAACAGGATTTTATTTATATCATATTATTATATACATTATATTAAAAAGTCTCTGATTATTTAAGCGATAATGAAGCCTAGACTTAAACTATTCTGAGCTCATACGATTATATATACTGTGATTTGTGTGTAACAGTTTTTTATATATTTTATTTTATATATATATTTTATTTTACAAATTACAAAAATAATGGGACCCTGAGTTTCTTTCAGGATTTCTTCTCAGGACCGTGATCATCTTGGGTATTTTTTCAAAACCCTAGTAAATTATATAATGACCATTAAAAGTATTTTTTCTTTTGATAATTATATAATGAATTCAAAAAAATCCTCCTAATTTTAATTAAACATAGTAAAGAAATTATGTGTAAATTATTTTCGTTCGCGCTTATATTATATGAAATTAATATTAGTTATGCATACTTATGCAAATGGTAAATTAGGTAAATGAAACCAGAGAGCTTACAAAAGAGTATTTTACCTTCGCTTGACGACTGGTGACGGTTTTTAGTGCGGTAAGAGTCCCACATAACCGTATCTTTAGAAGATTTCTATCCTCGTAAAAAAAAAAAAAAAAAAAAAAAACTACATCCGCCCTATTCTTACCTCTTGTACTGCACCGAAAATTTCTGAACGGTCTCAATTTCTCTCACTGATTGATTGATACTCCAAAGATTCCCTTAGTGAGAGAAATCGGACATTTTTCAAATTGGACGCGTTCCGTAAGGGCTCGATTGAATAATTTGATTTTGAACACACCGTAAGCTAATCTAACTAAATCATTGAAAAATTTGGTATTAATATTTAAACCGATTAAAATTTAGTTAGCCATACAGTTAATGTTAAAATGTATCCGCTGTCTAGATGCCTTAAATTGTATGAAAAATAATAAATTGATTAATAATTTAAACTGCGTGAACATTTCGACTTTGTAGTTGACTTGATAGTTTTTTTTTTAATGTAAAGGTCGGCAGGCAAGCTGTCAATAAACTGATGCTAGGTGGCTACTATTGCCAATTTCGTCAGTAGACCGTGAATTACTACATGCGCACTGCCAACCTTAAGAGCTCAAAGAACCTGGCATTCCTAACTCACTCACCGAAACACATGCTGTTATTTCACGGTACAACGATCAACTATAAAGAAATAATGCTTATGACCTAAATTGTAGAGCATAAAGAAGCAACAAAAAAATATATTATCAACATTTTCGTAACTATCATGACGGACGGCCCAGTTATCGCAAAAAAAGAAAAATTTACCCCTTTTTCAAGATGGCGGCGAAAGCTCATAGGAAATCTTGGTCGACAATTTGAAGTTAAGCTTTTCTAAGCCCCCTCCATACAATATCTAAAAATCAGCTTTTTATGTTCATTTTGATTTTTTTTTGCTTTTTTTTCGGATATAATGACTGGAGTACTAATGGTTGCTAAGACAGTTTCCCTGTATCTTCTATGGTTTCGGATTTCCCCATACTACTGTCCCAGTTAAAAAAAAAACACACTGTATATGTAGCAGGCTTGCCGTAACATTTAGTATTTGTTTCATTCGAATCAATTTACAATCTAAAAAGTTACGCGCCTATAACGAATACAAAGTTGCGGGCTCAGCTAGTCTTCTCTTATATATAAAAATGAATCCCCATTTCTCCTGGTCACGGCATCACGCGTGAACGGGCAGACCGATTTTAATTCGGTTTTCGCTAATGGAAAGAGGGATAAACTGGGAATGTTTTAGGGTATATAAAAATTGCACGCCGGGCGAAGCCGGGGGCGGGTCGCTAGTAACTCATATATTTTAATTTTTTAACGCGTACGAAGTCGTGAGCACAGGTATCGTAAAATGATAACGCCATGCGAGTGAGCAGTCCAGGCGCGAATAAGGACGCACGTGCGGCCAGCTAACGTTACCACTCTCTCCCAGATGGTTAATATTTTCGTATTCAGCTCATTTACATGTGCCGACGCCGCGTCAAGAGACACTCAGCGGAACAAAGTTGGTAATAACTGTGGTGACAACGGATTTTGTTCAAGAAGAGAGACAAATTTTAATTTAAAAAATCGCTGCGTTTCAGTCATGAACTGAGCAGTGACGTATAATATAGTTAGTAGGTGAGTAAGGAACGCGAGAAACCATAAGCCTATCGCCATACATAAAGACCTTTGAACGTAGGCAGCTCATTTGCAACTTGTTAGGTTAGGTTAGGTTACAGACAGGCTGACGGTCCACTTGGTGGTAGGTGGCTACCGTCGCCTATAACACAAGCAACGCCACAGCTGCTGCAAGTGCGCTACCGACTACAGTAGGATTGGATAAGGGATTAGGAGGGGGATAAGGAAATGGGCTCTGGCATCCCTTACTCACTCACCGAAACACAACAGCACGTATATGCTGTTATTTCACGGCGGTATTCTGTAAAGAGGTCGTTACTGCCGCCAGGCGGGCTGCCCAAATGACTGCGAAACTCAGTGGTGCCCTACCACTCTTTTTAAATCCAGACCAGAGTCAATTTTGAAAAATACATTACTAGCTGCGTCGAGGATCTTTAAGAATTCTGTAAAACTAATAATAATATTTACACAAATACAGAATAAAATATATATTGAATATATTCACAAACATATAAAGAATTAAAATGAAAGTGTTATAAAAGATGTAAAGCTTTTGAAACATAGTAAAGTAATGTATACAAGAAAAAAAATAACAAAGAAAGTAATAACGCATATTATGCAGCGTTTTCCTAATACCGACTAAATTGAATTCTACTATAAATTTTTTCCATCTCCTCGGACGTAAATCTCTCGGGGGATATGGTCAACTATTTCCGCAAGGCAGGTTTACTTGTGTTAGCCTACGTTGCCTATGTACAAGCAATACCACAGTACAGGTATTGCTTGTACATAGGCAACGTAGGCTAACACAAGTAAACCGTCAGCCTGCCTGCTGACATTTACTTTAAAAAAAGTCTGAATATTGGAATTATATATAAATGCACTTATGTGTTAATTTTTAATGATTTTCTTTTCCTGTTTATTTTTTTATTTATTTATTTTTATAAATATTACACTTATATTTTTATAACTGTAATCACTTATATCTCTTGTAAATATCCTCTTTGTGTAAGTTTATTTACTTATTAATGGAAGATGTTGTTGATTGTACAATTATCTATAAGTATCTAAGAAAATATTTCACAGTTTGCCCTTCTGCTAATAAGCTGTTCAAGGTATATTCTGTAATTTCATTTTTTCCAAAATAAAATAAAATTAATTGCATTTTCTTCATGCCTCTTTTACTCTTTAGCACAACTTCTCAACGTAAACCAGTTTTAGCACTGAATTAAAATAAAGCATATAACAAAACGACGAAGGCTTTGTGGACAAATCTAGAGAAGACACAGATGTTATAAAGGGTTTGATTCTTTTCGCTTCGTCTTCAAAAACTTCGCAAAATTTTAGAATACGATGTCTCATCACACATAGAAAAGGTCTTGAAAACAATAAAATAATAACAATGTAATAAAACTAAAAAGCTATTTTATTTAAACGTATAAATCTCTGAAAGTATGAGTCGATTGAAAAAATTCATTCGTTATCTCAAATCCTGAGGACGGTTTTAAATTATACAACATCACCTAAGAGTATGGTCGATGACTGAGTGCAATAAAATGCCAGAATGCTCGAAATAGCTTCCTATTTCAACGAAAGCGTCACAGCTAGTGTAATCTAAATATATAAAAAAACTAACAACCCGCCCCCGGCTTCGCCCGGTGTGCAATTTTTATATATACGAACATTCCCCGTTTATCCCTCTTTCCATTAGTGAAAACCGAATTAAAATCGGTCTACCCGTTCACGCGTGATGCCGTGACCAAGGGAAATAGGGATTCATTTTTGTATATATAGAAGTAAAAAATTATTGTTCATTTATTCAAAACCGGAAATCTCCGAAAGTACTTTATAGGTCATCATTAACTTTTGTATACACCTTGTCTGGGGCACAGAAAACTACTTGGAGTAACTTTCAATCAGAAAAATAATACTTTTCCCTAGGGATCCTCCAAAAATTGAAAATTCCACGTCACGCAAAAATAAATCCATACTAATATTATAAATGTGAAAATAACTCTGTTTGTCTGTCTGCTGCATTTTCACGCCTAAACCGCAGAACCGATCATAATGAATTTTGCATTCACTTTAGATATAGGGTACCTTTCATCCAGAAAAAAGTACTGTTCCCGATGGATCATCTAACGCCTGGCAAAGCTATAACTGCAACAAATATGTTAGGCGTTACATTACTCATTTATATTTAGTGAGGCGTTATTTTTTATTTTTCAACGCAGGCGGATCCGCGGGAATCAGCTAGTGAGCAATAAATATGAATACATGTTTCAACGCCTAAGAAAAAAAGGCGCAAGCGAATATTTTTTTTTATTTTTTATTTATTTATAATTTTAACAATTTAAAAAGAAAACTAAATGTACATTAATATAATGATAGCACTAAAAACCACCTAGGTTTAACCTTGTGCTATCATGTTACATGCTTTAAATTATTATAAAAATATTAAAAGCTTTAACATCTAACTATATACAATTCATTTTTATCTTAATTTATTCAAATATAATTTAAAAAATATACCTTTAATTTAATTTTAATATTTTTAATTGTTATACTGTTAGACTAGTATAGATTGTAAAATTTAAACAAAATTATGAGTTGTGGGTTTCCGGGATGATGGCCCAGGTCTGTTGGAAATTCTTCCAAACGTTTCGTCAACAACTGCGGTTGACATCCTCAGTGGTGTAGTCGCCTCGAGCGAGACTGGCTCGCTCGAAAAGTGCAGAAGTGAAGTGCAGTGATGTGATGTACTTTTTCTTCTAACACGGACTACACCACTGAGGATGTCAACCGCAGTTGTTGACGAAACGTTTGGAAGAATTTCCAACAGACCAGGGGCCTTAGACAAAGTAGCATTCGCTCCGTAGCGATGCGATATCGAAGTTCGTTATCGTCTCAGAGACAAAGAAATCATGGCAAGGTATCACGTGTTTATCACGTGTTACAGTGTCGATTCCTTTGTGTCTGAGACGATAACGAACTTCGATATCGCATCGCTACGGAGCGAATGCTACTTTGTCTAAGGCCCCTGGGCCATCATCCCGGAAACCCACAACTCATATGGATACCGGCCGAGAAAACCTACATTCTACTATTTAAACAAAATTATATTACGAAATTTAAAGAGGGCTATTAAAAAGCGTAATCCGATTCAAAGAGTGTGGTGTCACTAATTATAACGCAAGTCGTGCATAACATTACGCGAGGCCATAATTGAAACCGCGGACGAGAGCACGCTCGGGACTAAACAGCTCTTTTCACTCTCTCCTGAAACATCACGAGGGAAATCAAATCGCTGAAACTAATTAGGTGCTATGGACCATTCCACGTTAAACTACAGAGTACTGTGTTTTACAGCTTTCCTTTTTAATGTAAGCGAACAATTTTTGGTTCATTTTATATATTTATTACATTTTAAATCAGGCATTGTGAAAATTCTATCCATTGATCTAAATTATTGTAATTTTTTAATGTTAAGATCGGCAGACAGGCTGACGTTCTACTATGGTAGGTGGTTACATGAGCCTATAACACAAGCAACGCCACGGGTGTTGTAATAGCGCTGCCGACTACAGTAGGATTATAATGTTACGACTAACTATGGGACGTTCTGGAAAAAGCGTTCGCACCTGAAGAAAGTCACGAACATCCCTCTATCGATGGTACCCTCGCCTCTTCCCGACTAGTGTCAAAGGAAATTGGTCCTTATATTTACAACATATAGTTTAAATTTCAACGGAAATAGCTTGTTTACTGTGTTGTTTAGATTTTTTAGAAAACTCGAAATACATCCGGGCGTTGGGGGCCAATTATAATTAAGAGAGCAGGCGGGCGAGATGAGTTAGTTTGTGCGATAACTAGCTATTACAAGCTGTTACAATTGAAGGACCGATTGCCGATATGTAAAGTGTTAAATATATATTTAAATTTAAATTATAGTCGTAATAAGTATATAGGCATAACAACTGTAGATATATTGTTAACCTAACAGCAATAAAGGATTATTAATTTATTATTTATTTTATGTGAGTGTATAACTTAATAAGCTGCCTAAGTATATAACGAGCATTTCAGAGCTAAGTGGAAATTACAACAGAAATATTTTGAGGCATCAAAATATTCGCTTAGTCTTTATTATATAAAAATTGGAATTTGCATTTCCCTTATAATTAAAATTAAAATTATTCACGTGATACAGTTGACTTGTCTTTCAAATTTTACTATTAAAAACTAAGTATGTAATCGTTTTATTTAATTTTTTGTAATCAAATCAGCAGTTTATGATAAGCAATACAGATTTTTACATAGTTTGTGTTATAATCAATAAAGAATTTAAATTTTACATTAATATTTAAACATAGTTAACTAACAACTCGAATGGCAACCCGGCCCCAACTAAGTAAATACATACATACAGGTACAGACGGATCAATCCAAATGGGTCAGTGAGGGCAATTTTCAAACCATAAGAGATACGAAAATTTGTTCTTTTCCTAAGAACAAATTTTCGTGTCTGTTCCAATACTTCTACTTTTTGAAAAAACAAGAAGCACTGTATCCAAACTTTTTCAAACCACGCTCATACGCAACCAGGAATCGAAGCTGGTTAAGTTCTGTACAAAATCGCAATTATTTTTATTGCTATATTTGAATAGTGTGGGTCAGAAGAAATAAGTTTTGCTATGGAACCTTGTGTAAAAAATAAACCGAAATGTCTACAATTTGTAAAAATTCAATAAACTGTATAATGTAGGTTGTAAAAACCTGCGCTGGTCTTACATTAGAGCCGATAGTGAGGTTAATTATTAAAATAAAAATAAGAACATAGATACTCAGATTAAAACTATAAACCCACTCCAATAAAATTATTAAAAAAAAAAACAAATTTTTATGCAAAATTAGTTAGTACTTTCATAGTTACATATATTCAGAAGGCAGTGGTCTTTCGCTTTTTGGTGCTCATATATAAAAAGATTCAATATATTTCTAAAATTGTTATAGTTTAGAGGTCCCTATTTGGCGGCGGGATATTTTTCCAACACTTAGACGCAGCATAAAGAAAGCTACCTCTAAAGGCAGCAATGCTATGGCACTCTATTACTAGCTTTTTTTTATGTTAAAGTCGACAGACAGGTTGACGGTCCACTTGATGGTAGGTGGCTACCGTCGCCTATAACACAAGCAACGCCTAAGCTGCTGCAAGTGCGCTACCGACTACAGTAGGATTGGATAAGGGATTAGGAGGGGGATAAGGAAATGGGCTCTGGCATCCCTTACTCACTCACCGAAACACAACAGCACGTATATGCTGTTATTTCACGGCGGTATTCTGTAAGGAGGTTGTAGGGTTCATCATCATTCGCTTCTCATTCATTAAAAACCTTTTTTGTTTCTTTGTTATAATGTAACCTTTTTTTTATTTACTTATAATTACATGTACACTGGCCGGCGAATTTTGAACAGAATGGAACGAAAAAGGGAGCAGGAAAAAAAGATTGAGAAATGAGGATGGACAGGTTTTTTTCTGAAGGGAGAAAAGGCATTCTGGAGGAATTTTGCGAAAGAGAAGGTTTACTGGATACAACTGAGACTCAGATATTCTTTAAAGAAATCGGAATAAACCAATCCTAATCTTGTTTCGTTAAGTCGACGAGTTCTGCATAAACCTCATATTTTTTACCGAAGATCCTGTTCCAACGCTGTGCACAGCATCATCCTCATAAACTGTTAGCGCAGAAGACGTGCTCATCGAAGGACAATTTTATATATATATATTAATATACGAAAATTATAATAATTTACGAAAATTAATAAGGACTGCGGTGACTTCCAGTGTACATATAGGGACTTTAGTGGAATTAAAGTGTGGTGTTTCTTCAAGTCTCTATCTTTCCTTCCATCCCGTCACCCCTACAGTGATCTAGAGTTGTTACACTACAAGGTGGTTACTGCCGCCAGGCGGGCTGCCCAAATGACTGCGAAACGCAGTGGTGCCCTACCACTCTTTTCAAATCCAGACCAGAGTCAATTTTGAAAAATACATTACTAGATGCGTCGAGGAACTTTAAGAATTCTGTAAAACTAATAATAATATTTACACAAATACAGAATAAAATATATATTGAGTATATTCACAAACATATAAAGAATAAAAATGAAAGTGTTATAAAATATGTAAAGCTTTTGAAACATAGTAAAGTAATGTATACAAGAAAAAAAAATAACAAAGAAAGTAATAACGCATATTATGCAGCGTTTTCCTAATACCGACTAAATTGAATTCTACTATAAATTTTTTCCATCTCCTCGGACGTAAATCTCTCGGGGGATATGGTCAACTATTTCCGCTTTGCCTCCAACTGCTAGGTATAGCTTAAACCGTTCCTTTGCTTACCTGACCGGAAGTGATTTGTGAACACCCATAATAATTCCTCAGCTTCCCGTGTAGGAATTAAATACTGAGCGATTTATCGACAGCTGTATTTAGCGTATAAATTCATATGTAGAATCTTAATAAATGTGCAATGAAGAATCATATACCTTGAAAGTATATCACTTAAGTTTACTAAAAGGGATTAAGAGATCAATTCTGAAGCGATATCATATTATTTTTACGCAATATTTGTACAAAAAAAAAAAAGAAAAAAGAGAGAAAAAATATATTTTCTTTGCGATTTTGATCATCGTTACTATTAAACTTATGACTGAGTTACACAGTAGTTACGTATCAAAGAAAAAAACATTAAGGTACTGGTACACTTTTACATTAAGTAATCGACAGATGAGCTCGATACAACTATATGCACAAAATATTCACCCTCACAGCTACAATTCCAATATCAACACGCTCCAATAGAGAACTAGATAGGTGAATCTATTATACGTAAATGAGATATTCCAACTAGCACACAAGCTAGAACAGCCGGTTTTTGACGGCTTAGTCTCTATAAATAAGCGCTACAGTAGCAATAGAAAACTTCTCAATCGCATCTATAGCGCCGAAAAGGGCCCGCTTTATACAGGATTCAGTGTTACAGTAGCGGTATAACAGCGGTACTCATAGTTAGCGTAGTTATGTTAAGGTGCGTGAAGGAGCTAAATGATATACAAGAAGCACTTTTATCACTTTTATAAATTCGTACATGTCTGCGACGCGGCTGTAGCTCGGAAATAAGACGTCTCTCATCAATGTCTGTACATACATACGTTACCCACAAGTTAGCCTAGTATATTGCAGGTTTCATATGTGTTCGAAATTTGCTTAATTATTAATTATATAACAAGCAGATTTCTTTATGAAGACAGACAGTGAACCTCCCGTTCACTCACAACAAATTTAAGTGTACGCTGCCGCTTATGAACTTGTACCACAATAAAAACATACGCGTTCAATCCTTTCAAGTTTTACTTGAATAAATTCTGCTATTGCATTTTTTAAGCGAAACTAGAAACCCCTTTGCTGTTCACATTTTATTCGATTAACAAACTCTATGTGTAAAAATGAATATAACGTTCATGGCGATTGATATCTTATCTCTATTTTGATTTTTAAATTATAATTAGTAGTTCAAAAAGTACTTTATTTCCCAAAAACAATTACAACAAATCAAATGTGATTAATTTTGATTTTTTTTTCAGAAACTAGGAAGACCCTCATAATTTTATTATATTTCTTATTAATTATATTAATTTATTATATTCTTTAACATATGAGTAGTCTTTGTTCTTTATAATAAATAAGTAGTTTGCATTAAAGCATTCAATACATTTTTTTTAAATAAACTTTATTCGAATTGTAAATAATGAGTTCTTCAGAGCATTCGTCGTGTTTTAGGTATTAGAAAATCAACTTATAATATTATTTTTAAAAAATCCAAGTGTTTTTTTGTGTTCTTAGGGACTCTAATGAAATTAAAGTGTAGTGTTTCCTCAAAATCTCCATGTTTTCTTATAATCCGCCACCCCAACAGTGATTCAGAATTGTTACACTACACGTTATTCACTAAGACCAAACATCAAATTCACATTTCATTCAACAATATCAATTCAACATATCAACACAATTCAACACAAACATCAAATTCAACTTTTCGAGGAATTCACAAAATGTGAAGTGAATTCTTCGAAATACTTAGAAGCGGTGGTACAAAAAAGACTATCCAAGAGCAGTGCCATTACTTACCGACTGAAAACATTTAATGCTGTTAAATTTTACAAAGGCCGAATCCGCAGGCCCAGGGATTATTTTTTAGAGAGAAGCAAAGGCCTTTTCGGATTTCTTGCAAAATTCTCCGTCACAGACTAAAACGAATAAATAAAATCAGCATGAAAAAAATATTCAATGTTTAGACGTATTACTTCTCAAGTTTGGTAAGGGCATTTGTATTAAAAACACCGTGGCTCATTGAAATTACTGTATATCTTCTTCTTCTCTATATATAAAAATGAATCCCTATTTCCCTTGGTCACGGCATCACGCGAGAACGGGTTGACCGATTTTAATTCGGTTTTCGCTAATGGAAAGAGGGATAAACGGGGAATGTTCTTATATATAAAAAATGCACGCCGGGCGAAGCCGGGGGCGGGTCGCTAGTATCTAAATATGTATATAAAAATGAATCCCCATTTCCCTTGGTCACGGCATCACGCGAGAACGGGTTGACCGATTTTAATTCGATTTTCGCTAATGGAAAGAGGGATAAACGGGGAATGTTCATATATATAAAAATTACATCCCGGGCGAAGCCGGGGGCGGCACGCTAGTATCTATATATAAAAGAATAAATCCCCATTTCCCTTGGTCACGGCATCACGAGAGAACGGGTTGACCGATTTTAAATCGGTTTTCGCTAATGGAAAGAGGGATAAACGGGGAATGTTCTTATATATAAAAAATGCACGCCGGGCGAAGCCGGGGGCGGGTCGCTAGTAAAATTATAAAATTTGGATATTGATTTTGTAAGTTTGCACCGTATGTATAGGCATTTATTAGTATGTATACATTATTATACCTACATTTTAAGTAAATACTAAAACTATAGGATAACACAGATTAAACTAATTTGTATTCGGATTGTGTAATTTTCATGTAAATAATTGGCACAGCAAACGTCATGTTTACTTCGAACAAGCGGCGGGAAACGCTTATTTCGTACTAATCATTCATGAGGTAATATTTAATTTCGGCAGACATTTTGCGGTGTTGTGACATAGAATTGATTATCTCATTATCATAATGAATTAAGCCGAATTCGCTTGAAATATTAATAAGCTGTGTTAAATGATTTCATTTCCAATTAAAGCTATAAATAACTATACATTTTGAAGAATATTTTTTGGAAAGTAGTGGCAGGACACGCTGCGTTTCTCTAGCTACCGGTAGCTTGCATCTTGTCCCGCTTTCTGCGGAATCCTAGTTTTAAGTTTTTTTATGACATAATATATTGTTTTTTATGTATATTTATAATCTAAAAAATATGTATAATCTAAAAAAATATAAAATAAATATATAAGTGAATAATAATAATAAAGCTTATTTATTTCATACAAACATACATAATCACAAAAATTAAAAATGAAATAATTAAAGTTAACATTCTTTGAAATTATAGTCATATTAATGATACTTAGTCAAAAAGTGAGATAGTCAAATAAAATAATAATAAAAATTAGATTTTAATGCATTTTGAATGTTAGCGATTTGGTTATTAATAGATTGACATTCATCTTAATTATTTCTCATTCTTTGCTAGTCTAACATTTATTCAATTTACGTATGGCTCCTCTCGGGTAAAAGCCTCCTCCATAGAATGTCAACAAACATCTTTGTCTTGTGCTTTCTTAATCTCATTAAATAATATTATTTTTGAATGAAAAATATTTAAATAAGCATGGAGGCAGCAACCAGAAGATAGAACCTCTTATAGATCACTGTGAACATCGATTTTAATGTACCTAGTTAGTAATGATTTACAAGTTGCAGGGCACAGAGTGTACTGCAGACAGAAACTGGTAAGCCAAAGTGGGGGCATATATAATGTAAAGGCTTTTATAATAGTTTATGTATAGTTCGACAGGCAGACTAACGAGGTAAGCCATATTAGAGGTTGTGATCCGTGTATATTATAAACTCTATCGTATAAGTACGGTCTAAAGTACCTAACTGCCCAAATAGTTGAGTATCTACATTCTGTATCTGATAGCGTCCGTGAGGCGTATACTATCGGTTTATTTGAGCTTACGGTTCCTTGTGCGTCGTTAGTACAATTAGGCAAATACATTAAGGTAGGTAGCTCCGTCCTCTATTAGAACAGGCAACACTAAAAGGAGATGAAAGTGTTAGGTCACAGCGGTCTTTATAAAAGGTTGGTTTAGCAGACAATCTGCCCAGTTGTTGACTACGGAACGCAGTGTGATCCTAAAATTCTCATGTTCTCATCTACATACCCTTATAAAACGAATGGCCTACATCTAGACTAAACGTACCACTTAGATATCTTCAAAGTAAGCACTTTATTTATGGGCTTGTGTTACGGGGTAACGGTACACAGGACAGGGGAAGTCAACTTTGAAAATTTCATTTCTAGAGTTGACCTTGCAGGAAATCGAACTTGGGACCCCTGAGTCAGAGCAAAGAGGCGCTAGCCCCTTAACCAAGAGCCTCGTCTTAGCTCTCACCCTACAATATATCCTGTCAGATTGGCAGCGCACTAATAGTTGTCGCTGCTCATAAGTACGCCTGTCATTTCTCACAAAAATAAAGCGATAGTGTATGTCAAGCAAAAAATACGTAAAAAAAGAAAAAAAATGTCAAACGCCACAAGAGCTGCCTTAACCTCAAAGTCACGACCCCTGTGCATTAATCGACCTTCCAAATACTTGGTACACTATAATGGAACATCTGTGTTCAATGTGACCCTTTAACGCTTTTTTTCTAAATTCCGACCCGCGTCAACTCTGTCAACCGCAAGCCTCTAAAACACGCGCTAAAGTGTGGAGTCATCCGTCTGCTGCTGATAGAAAGAGATGGTGAGTCGTTTACTTAATACAAAGAACAGTATAGAACGAAACGCAGTATTGAATGTTCTTAAAAAATGATAACTAATTAAATAATTAAATCGCCAAGATTAAATAAGCAGCCCCCTTTTTAAATAAGGGTTTGATTATTGACTTTTTCAAGACTTGGAAATATAACCTGTTCAAAAGACAAGTTTATGATTTAACTTAAAGGCTTGGTTAACCGTTATTCAATATTTCGCAGAGGATGTCAGGATTCTTCATAAATTATTTGAAATTTATGAAGTCAATTTGGTTAAAAGCTGGTTCAGGTTTTAATATCTCGTTTATTACTTGACAAGCTGCTTTACATTCGTTATATAATTGTTACTAATGTATTTTTGGGTTTGAATACTTTGTGATGGATGTATACTTTTCTTAATATTTTGATGTAATTTTTTGTATATTGATGGTGTGGGTTGGTTACTAAGTTCTAAAGGTATCAAATTAGATGAGCGGGTTGAATAAGACAACTGCCACAAATAACAGACAGACCACCATAGAATGTCTAACTTAAATGTAAGTACGGAGTAAGGAGATGATGCTGCAAGATCGCTAGATTCGATCTAACACCTTAGGTAGGTACACGTACACACACAGGCACTCACATACATATAGTTCGTTCTTGCTGGCCAGCGTATGTTGCACTTCACAGTAATCTTCAGCGAGCACTCTATGGGTTCTGGGCGATGCGGAAGGCGGTAAGGAGTCCACCAGCGTGATGGTACAGCGAGAGGAATTTTGGTAAAAAAGCGCGTGAGCGATGAGTTAGCGACCGTCCGGCGGCATAGATCGATCGAGACCAACTTAGTTAGTACCTTGCAGCGAATCAAAACAAATTAAAATATTATGAAGGTGGGTAAATAAAAAATGAGCATAAATAATTAGCAAAATGTTATAAAAAAGTTTGAATGTAGTACTTTTTCAAAAATCGAACACATTTTCGTTTCTCTTGTGGTTTGAGATTTGCCTCACTGACCCATTTTTTAAATTCGAAAGCACGACGGATACATTTTCTCTTTTTATTATTATTTTATTGTTGTAGCATAGTTTGGTCTTGATCATTTACTATGTTAATGCTGGTTTTATTAATGAATGTTTTGAAGCCTGTCGCTTTAAATACGTTTAAACCTTTTCCACTAAGTATAGCCACATTTAAATTGGAATGCTCGTTTAATGAAAGTAATAAATTAGACAATTATTATTCCAGTCACGTTCGCGTCTATCGGCGGACTTTAAAATGTTTTTAATGGTTTTATCATGTTGTTTCTGCTCTTAACTGTAAAGCCTAGCATTGAATGAACTGTCAGAGAGGTGGGGAAGCAGAATTTCTAAGCAATTTCGATATTAGGGTCTAGTTTAACAGACCCTAATATCGACTTTTTTATATTTTTAAGAACCCTTAATAGGTGATAGCTTATATGTACATGTTAAAGGAACTGAATACTGAATAGCTTTTCACTTATGTAATTCTTACTAACATCCAATGCCATAATCCATACTAATATTATAAATGTGAAAGTAAATCTGTCTGTTGTTACGCCTAAACCGCTAAACCGATCATCATGAAATTTTGCATACACATTGTAAGGGATGCAAAAAAGGTACCTTTCATTCAGAAAAGAAATACTGTTCCCATTTAACACCTTTTTTTAGGAGGGGAAATGCATCCCCGGTCGACGAGGGAGTGTGTGGGACTCACCCGACGGAACGTATCGCCCCGCCGTTCCTACCCACTAAAACCGCCTCCATGTTCCACCATCGGCAGTGATAATGGGACACGGAGTCAGAGCCAGGCCTTATCCCCGGGTCCCACGCACCGCTATGTCCTTGCGGACCCGCCTCTGCTTTTACACGGCAAGCAGTGTAAAAAACTCCTCCTGTAGTGACCCGCTGGAACATCTGCAGGCCACCACTCTTCACTACCCGGTGTTTTGCGGGCGGCGCACTTCCCCATGTCCACCGCCCCCGAGCGAAGCGGCAAAAGCCGCCCATGTTCAACTGTCGCAACGAGCAGTCAGCGAAGGGATTCGTGATTGAATCCACCCTTCACCTCTTCTCCGCGGCACAACCATCCGCGGAGTCGGAGTCGGAGACCTTCATATCATTTAACACCTGGCAATCTATAACTGCAATAAAGATGTTAGGAGTGAATGTTCGCTTTTGCCACAGTGAACCGGTGACACATTAAGGGAATCATTGAATACTCTTGGCAAGTTTGACGGTTTCTTCGGATAAGTTTGGTGATTTTGGCCACTTTGGCGGTCATCTTGGTTTCTGAATATAAATCGTTCCTTTCGCTCATACACGGCATTTACACTCACCCCGCGCGTAACAGTATTTTTTATAACTCTTGATTTTTATAGCGATTAAATTAATATAATATCATCATAGTCGATGACTGGCTTATGTGGTTGACGTTTATATTTGATAAAAAAAATAGGAAATCAAGGCATATTTCTTGAGGATAAGCCAAATAAAGTTTAAGGGTTAAAGATTGTTAAAAACTCAACAGCCATTGAAAGATCAAGTGAACACACATATACTATAAAACCTTCGCCAGTTTTCAAATTAATTCCTTTATCAAGTCGTAGACTCTTAGTACCTTTTGAAACTAAAGCACTAAGCAGACAACTGACAGACGTTTGAAATTATATTTTGGCATGACTGATAATAGTCCTGGTGCAAGCAAATGTCGACTTTCAGGTGAAGAACCTTTTCTTACCCTGACTACATGTATGTTTGCTTCTTCAATGCTGAAGGTCGTGTCCCTGAAAGTCCTTCATGGCTTAACGTTTAAGGTTCTCTCAGGGCAAAAGTCACGGGAAAACCAGTGACAGCAGCTACTTGGTCACCAACGACGACCAATGTGACCCAAGTAACTGGGAATTATTTGGTAGCACGTGAAAACTGAGAATACGCAGCTACTGTGATGTTTTTGCCAGTTCTTTCTAATGTAATAAAAAGTGCCATTTAGTTTTATTCATTCAAAAATAATTTATTCATTTTTCATTATTTTACGGGACATACTCGTAAATATTATTGTGGTAATTTATGTTTCATATCAAAAACATAAAAAGAAATCGAATCCAGTAAATTCATAAAAATGATACAAATTCATGATGTCAGAGTTGATATTAAGCATAAATTTTGTAGGTACGATAAATATTGAAAAAGGTCATGTGGGAATGACGTCATAGCACCACTCGTAGAACGAGGGCGAGATGGAACCTTTTTTAAACATGTCTGACCTTTGTCTGACACCATTTTACAGACAAGTAATCCAAACTTTCTTTTATTTTTATTATAGTTATATATCGCAGTTAGATGGCGTTGTTAAGTACGTGCGGTTTCGAAATTTGAAATGAAATAATATATTAAAAAATAATAAATACGAAACGAACTCAATTTTACTAACCTACCACCTTTTGTCATATTTTTTGTATTCCGGGTAATATTAAACTACTCCTTTTATGTAAAAGTCCTAATCTCTTCTTATAAAATAGGTACATCTCAAAGTGTTGTTGGGCAATATCTTGTGATCATATTTAAAACTTTATGTCCATACACATACTTATTTGAACATAATATCAGAAATTAGATAGGTATACTTAATTTCTGTATTATGTTGATACATATTTCTGAAAATCTGACCTGCCTATCTAACTTTTTCGGCGTAAAAATGGATAATATTGTGTCTGAAATATTATTCTATTTGATTATTCTATTTGAACCACTTCGAATTTTTTTTTTACAAAAATTCGTTCGACACGCATTTTAATATGCGAAATATGTAGTTTAAGAAAAGGTATATTCAAAGAGATAACAGGTGGATAAATAAAAATATAACTAAGTCCTGTAAATATAGAGATACCTTACTTCATTTATGGCTTAAAGATAAAAGTAATATGGTGTTAAAATTAAAATATAATAAAGTTCGATTTTATTGCAATAAAATTATTACGAATGCTAAAAATAAGTACTTTAAAGATGAAATTAATGCTAGCAAAGGCAATCCGCGGGGCTTGTGGAATATTTTGAATAAAATGACAGGGAAAGTACGTGAGTCTGTTGATTCTGTGTTATTAAACGCTTTTGAAACGAATGTGTGTAAAGCTTTTGATATTGCGAATCAATTTGCTAAAACATTTAGGGAATGTGTAAAGAAAATTATTCCACAATGCTCAATGCCAGTTGTGGATAGCAGTATTTATGAAGACGCAGTTGAGGTAACAATGTTTTTTCAGAAAGCGACTCTTGATAAAATAAGTAAAATTATTAAACAATTAAAGGAAAGGAAGGCACCGGGGTATGACTGCATTCGAACAATTGATATTAAAAGTATAAGTGATAGGATAGCTCCCGTGATAGCCAAGCTTATTAATGCCTCTATACAGTCAAAAAGTTACCCTCACGATCTAAAGACAGGAGTTGTGCGTCCAATTTTCAAGAAAGGTAGCAAGTGTAATTATAATAATTATATCGACCAATTACAATATTACCTGTACTTGACAAAATAATTGAAAAATATATGGCTAATCAAATGCATAACTTTTTTCGTAAAAATACAATTATTCATAAAGAACAGTTTGGTTTTCAGCCCTTTAAAAGTACGACTCAGCTTCTCTCTACTTTTGCCAACAAAATCAATCATCATTTAGATCAAAGGAAGCAAATACTCATAGTATTTTTGGACTATAGTCGCGCTTTTGACACTTTGCGTCACGAAACACTTAAGCAGGCTCAGTGAATGTGGGATTAGAGGCAATTTGTTAGATTGGTGCCAAGATTATCTTAAGAGTCGATCTTATCTTGTAAAAATAGGCGACTCTTATAGTGAAAAGATGAATGTGGGTGAAGGAACGGCTCAAGGATCTGTCCTCGGACCGTTACATTATATCACATATGTAAACAATGGGCATCGTGTTGTTGAACATTGCGAGTTATTGCAATATGCCGATGATACATGCCTCATGATAGCACATAGGAATGTAGAAATTGCGCTGAAGTTTATTCAAGAGGACTTTAATAGATTATTGGGTTGGTCGCACGATTCTGGCTTAGTCCTTAACATAAGAAAAACGAAATTGTTGCATATTAGTTCGCCACGTAATCGGCAAAAAGCTAACCTCAGTCTGATTGCGCATGATCATAGTTGTTTGCACTCAGTTAATGGTTCTGAATCTTGCTCTTGTCCACAGCTGGACATAGTTGATAGAATGACTTACTTAGGGTTAGTTATCGATAACAGATTAAAATGGATTGATCACGTAGATATTGTTTGTGGCAAATTGAAAGAAATTTTAGCAAAATTTTCGATAATAAAATACAAAGTTCCGTATTCCATTCTTTTAATGCTATATAAATCATTAGGTGAATCTATAAATGGATATGGGCTCACTAGTTATGGATTAACATATAAAACACATTTAAATAAAATTTATAACTTACAATACCGGATATTGAAAAAAATTGTACCTAAAACTATGAAATTACAATTTGTTGATTGTCCCTTCAAACTATTTAATTATTGTAAAGTGTTGCCCATATACGACAAAATTAATTATATGATTCTATGTGATCAGTACCATAATGAAAAATTAAAACTTGTACGTCCAACTAACAAACACACTAGACCGGATGATACTGTAAGATACTTTACTCCTAAGTATGTAAATTTGTATGGCAGAAATCGTTTAGAATATATTATAGTACCTAAATTAATTAAGAGTTTGCCGACAGAACTTAAAAATGAATTAAATGAAAATAATATTAAATATAAACTTCGAAAATATTTTTTAGAACAATTATTGAAGTAACACGTATATTTTAGAATTGTTCGGTAGGTACATAGACAAACTTAGTGTAGTTTTAATGTACCGTATACCTGGTTTCCTCTTTATATATTTTTTTAGTAAATAATAAATAAAAAAAAACTATCTTGCAATTTCAAATATCGTCTTTGATATAATCTTAAACAATATTAAAATGAAAAAGATTATTTTGTATATAAATATTAACAGCAAGGAGTTTTTTTGTGTTAAGATCGGCAGACAGGCTGGGGTGGCCTGTGTTGGGAGAGCTCCGAGACATCTTCGCGCTCAAAATTCCTTAGTATTGTAAGATAAAAGTTTTCGAGCAATGTGTGTTGCCAGTGATCATTTATATAGCGCTGAAACGTGATCTCTAATTATGGGCCTCGTGAGAAAACTCAACGAGTTATGGAGAGGGCAATGATCGAGGTTACAATGCAAGGATCGAATCAGGAATGAGGAGATTCGTAGGCGAATTTAATTTACCTACACAATCTGGCGGATTAGTAATTGAAGTGGCATTGGGCAGGACACAGTACGTAGAGCCTTGGGTCGCTGGGGTTGGAAGGTTCTCGAGTGGAGGCCACGGACTGGCAAGCGCAGCGTAGCACATCCAACCCCAAAAGGTCACCATCACACACCAGATCACCAGCAGTCGACGTGATTATGATGAATTATCAGTGAAGGACAGATAATAAAGTCCGTCTGTATATGTGTGTCTGATTTCTGTGTCGAGGGAATGAAAGATGCCTACCCTGCCTCAACTACTTTAGTAAAAAAGGCATTCCTCGTAGTAGAAAACAATTTTTCAACAACAGAATTGATGGATCCAATATATATTAATTGCCAAGATAAATCGCCCTCATTAATTAAAACCTTATCCCAATAAGGTATAATGCAAAAATTGTAAGCAAAACCAGAGATAATTAAGTTGTTTAATTTTCAGGACGCTAATTAGGATAATAAAATTACGGAGAGGGAAATATTTGAGTACACGCATAAACATAAAATTATTATTCAAAAAAATGTAGTGGATATATGTAGATGTAGCTCTTATAGAAAAAAATTAGAAGTATTCACAGTGTTTATAACAATTTATAATGGACATGAGCCAATGTGTGTGTACAACACCACACCTATTTATGATAACTGTTTCCTTTTCGGTGGGTCATCAAATAAAAAAAAATAGTATTTATGACAAGAACTAACCTCAGACAGAACACAATTTATATCAAAATGAGCGCAACCTAAAATAACTTATGAATTAAAATGCAATATTATCCCATTTTCCTGCCCAATCCCTTATCCTTGATCCTACTATAGTCGGCAGCGCACTGGCAGCAGCTGTGGCGTTGCTTGTGCCATAGGCGACGGTAGCCACCTACCATCAAGTGGACCGTCAGTCTGTCTGCCGATCTTAAAATTAAAAAAAATTGCACAAGAAATGTTTGTAGTTTCTCGGAGATAACGGAAAAAAATTAAAATTGGAAGCTTTTTCTTAAATAATGTGTAAAATATGAAAAAAGAAATAAAAGCAATCTATTAAAACTTTAAAGGGTGATTTATATTACACCGGGCCGTGTCCATGCCACGGCCGGGGCACGGCCGGAACGCTCGAATCGCGAAATTTCATAAAATGTTTGTTTTCACCGCGCGCTCGGTGACAGCTTAGTGGTATCATTTAATGTATTAGTTAGTTTCTTTTTTAAATTGTTAAAATTATAAATAAATAAATTAACCCGAGGTTGACTGCCTCGAGGTATAATATTTTTTCAATAATATATATTAATATATTTCTGGTAGGTATAATATATTTCTGCTTAAATATTTTTTCAAAAATATCTCGGGAGCGGTGCGTCGCAGACCCCCCGTGTTGGTACTCATTTAAAAGGTTTCGGGGAGACGAATTTTTCAAAACAAAAAAAACATCGTTTAAAAACAAAAAAGTTAGGCGTTATTCCGAATACCACGCATACGAAGTCGCGGGCACAGCTAGTATAGTAATATTAATGCAAAATAGTATAATAGTATTTGGAAATGACATGGCACGGGCAAGGCCCGGTGGCGGCCCGGTGGCGGCACGGTGACAAATAGCAACCCCGACCGGGGCACGTTGAGAAAAACCCGGTGAGCGCCCGGCCCGGTGTAATATGTTTCATCCTTTATACAGAACTTAAGTTAATGATAAACTCAAAAAGTAAAGTAGTTGTAGCTGAAAATCTTTATTATTGTGATAAGAAAGCTTTTTGAGCAGTAATTTACTATTTTTTTCTCAGAAATTATATTTTTTATGAATTCTGCCCCATTCAATTTTTTTAAATATAGTCTAATATGCTCTGTATTTCTATGTTATATTTTCTTTTAAATAGAGATTACAATAATCTACCCCAAAGTAACAAAAACAATTTTAACAACAAAAATATATTTATAAGGGCAATTATTTGGGGTGGGCTACTAAAACTATTGATGATACATAAAATAATGTTTTATACATATGTTTATAGTACATTAACCACAAATACGTTTGCAAGGTATACATGCAAGGGCTGTAATTGTGTAAGAGTGGTCTTAAGATTATCCTAAGATGAAGCCTTAGTTCCCAAAGTGGTCAAGGTGGACCCCAGGGGTCCACGGGAGACTCATTCTTTCGCTTATTCACTTATTTCATTTAGAAAACTCCTCATTCGTGGTTGGAACTCAGCCGCAATGCAAACTTCCATTGTTAGATCTAATCTTCACATTTTTTGTCGAGTTTTGGGAATATGGTGGAAATGTAGCAGGGGGTCCACCGGAACCAGCTAAATTTTGAGTCTGTGAATATCTGGGCTAGTACATCAATACGAGTAAAACGGTATTGTAGTTATAAGAACACATCTAAATGAGAGAAACTCTCCGACATAGGTAGGTGATAGGAAATTTTGCACGGTTTTTTACAACAGAAAAGGGACGGTATAATAGAAAAAATATTCCGTCCTTTTGATAGTTTATCGAAGACAATGTGTAACTTGGCGTCTCTATTTCATTTACATTTTTCTCTATTGAATTGGAAACGAGGCGATGGTTAAGGGTAAAATTCGTGGAAGCGTAATTCTTCAATGAGGGTTCTCTCGTAACTTGTATATTAAAAATTTCACTTCTTTATATTACAAGTCTTAAATTGGGTAACTCATCTAGCGACAGTGAGTACCCCCTAACTAAGGCTCTGATTAGGATTTTGTGGACCTCTCTCAGGGGTCCCGGAAACGGACCCGGAAATTTTTTTAAAATGAATTTTTCAAAGTTGACTCTGCCTGGGTGTGAAAACATTTCCCATAACACAACTTTAAAAGTTCTTATTTTGGGGTTTAAAAGCTCTTATCACCAGATATATGATATATTTGGTGAGAAAAAATATAAAAATATTGCTTTATTCATGTTAGTGAGTAAGCATTGTAGCCTACTAACAATCCTCCCAGCGACCTTTCAAAATTATTAAGTAAATTATTTGGGCTCTTTTGAAACTGTGACAAACTAGGGTATCCTGCATGTATACTACTCTTTATCATAAAAATATCATATTTATGTTTACTTTTTCTTGACACGCGCTGTTTTCACGGAGGTTTTCTGTAAGAGAGTGGTTACAGACGCCGACGGCTACCCAGTTTAGTATGACATAAAACTACATTTTTTTATTTAATGCAATATCTAATGCAAAATGTATGTACATATTCAACGTATAAAAGTTCGCCATTGAATTTATCGAAAATAATTCAAGGGAACCCCAAATATAATACGAGAAGTTATCGCATCCTTCGCCAGAATAAAATTCTATGGTGAGTGTCGCAAGCGTTTTTGTTTACACGATAAAGTGTTCGGAAAAGTGTTTCTTTTTTACACACCAACTTTTTTAAAAAAGAGAATGTTTATTCAGCATATTGTTGTTTGAACTAGAGCTACCTAAGAACTATGTATTATACCTGGTCTTTTCTCTCCCTCCTACGCAATATACTGATCGAACCTTCTCATTCCAGGACCGTTTCACCTACTTTAGTGAAAATTTGCTTAAGATAAGTTTGTATGTAAGTTTTTACGTAAGCAATTACATAAGTTTTGTTTATAAAGACTCAAGTGACTCAGGCAAAGATCGAAAAAAAAGGCCTATGTGGCTTCAGTCAGAGCGTAGTGGTCATACGTTCCATAGCTATTAGTTAATTGCGATTTAGTAGTAATAATAAAATAAAATAATATCATTTGATACTATTGCAAAGAAACTCAAATATATATATATATATATATATATATATATATATAGTACCCATTTTTAAGTAAAGACAATGAAACGTTGAATCAAAATTTATAACAGACACACAAAAGAAGCGAACAATAAGCGGCCGAATGTCGATAGGCACAGTAACCACCATGGGTTTTATCAGTCAACAAAGGCGGTAAGTAAACCGACTGGTTTGCCGAGAGCTAGTGCTCACTGACTCAAAGCCGAAACTAGACTGCCTGTTTTTTTTTAATCCTTATCCCTCCTAATTCCTTATCCTTAATCCTACTGTAGTCGGCAGCGCACTTGCAGCACCTGTAGCGTTGCTTGTGTTATAGGCGACGGTAGCCACCTACCATCAAGTGGACCGTCAGCCTGTCTGTCGACATAACATAACTTTGGAACCGGTCGTCAACTGGCTGATGCGCAGACAACACTTCGCTTTATCTCAGTACTGCACCACGCCAACATAACCCAATTCGTTCGCGCAACGTGTTTACAAAGGTGGGTATTTTGATATTTACAGCTTACCCACTAGATATTTAGTACACGTTAATAACATAGTTTAAAACTCGTAGTCATAGCCTTCGATTAAACGAAAGAAGTCTCTTATTGAAGTAAATTAAGTATTACAATTAGTGATCGTCTTCTATTAATTAAATTTGGCAAATTAATCTATTGTGTTGCTCTGTAATCAAAGAATTCATTTCTTTGATGCCAAACCAATAAAATAAAACCATCCGAAGACTATGGAAAGAAGCATACTCAGGATAAACATAAAAGATAGAATAAGCAAATAAGAGTAGAAACTAAAGTTATAAACGCGTTAATTCAACTACCGGGCTAAAATAGCAATGGGCAAGGCACATAGTCTGCTACAGAGACCAGAGGTGGACTTTATTAGCAACAATTTGGAAAGGATCTACAGGTGTAAGGAAGTTCGTTAGACCATATAAAAGATGGGTGAATGACCTAATTGACACAGAAAAAAATGACTTACATTATCGTGGCAAAAGACAAGGATAGATGGAAGAAGCTGGAGGAGGTCTACACCCAGAGCGGGGTCCAAACAAATAAATAGTAACACTGCACTACTAAATAAATAGTAAACTAAATAAATAAATGCTAAATAACTAACTAAAGTTTGTAACCAAAAAGGTTTTATTATTTTCATTATTTGTAAGTGCAATGATTATTTACTTAAACCTAGAGATATAGAATCAGAGCACACTGCGTTCCGCAGTCTTAAATCAGCCTTCTGGCAAAATTATTTTCTTACAGATCTTGAAATTAGCAGCACGTATGCCGAAATATTTCGGTGCAATTGCGAGAGTTGCAAAAGCCCATTCACCTATTTCTACCTTGCTCTTCATCCTTTATTTTAATCATCGTCCTTATTCTTATCACTGATAGTAAAACAACTGTAACAATGTTGCAGCCTAAGCTGAGTTGTGTCCTATTGGTAGTATTTATTTATAATGTTTTTATTTATTTTTTGTTCATATATGTTTCTCTTGTTTAAAGGCCAATAAATCTTTCTTTCTTTCTTTCTTTCTAAAACAGTTTTTCAAGAGCTTGCGATTTCATTATTATAAATGCCGTATCACAATATCACCAAATTTACAACTAAATAGAGAATATTCGAAGATTGTCCAACTGATCTCCATAATTGGACATGAATAATTTATTTCTCCATTCATCTCCCTGTTTAAGATAAATTGAATTGAATAGTATTCTATAATTTTATCGGATGGTACAAATTTATTGTGTGAAATTTTCATTTTCCTACTAAAATAACGTGTTTTCTTCACATAATTATAATCTCCTGCGATTCGTACATTTTCGCAGAGGGTTTTCATTTTTACTCATAGAAAAATAACTAAAGCATAGAACCCAGACTAAAATAAAAATCAATGTTAACAGTGTGTTGCTCCTTATGCTTTTGCATGAAGACCACAAGTCAAAAAGAGATAAACATACAAACTTTGTTCCTATTTCTAGGTCAAACATCAAACTTGGTTCCTTTACGTATTTGGTGCCGTTTTATGATACCGATTTAAAGAGGCTAGCTAAACGTAACAAATGATTTGGGCAAAGTGTCAACTTAACTTATCTGTATTTTTGCGTTGTATGTATGTATGTATGTGACTTTGACAAGAGTGACGTCGTTTTTGTTTATTTCTTGATTTCTGTATCAAAATATAACAAATCTAGCATCGAATCAATTATAACACTATTATATTAGATATCTGTGAATTCTGTGATTATAACAATGTCTTCTTCAGTGCTAGGAAGTAAATCGTGTAGCTTATAAAGTGATTTTATCAGAGTCACACAGTAAATATACTGAGAGCTTGTTTGTATAATAAATAATAAGATAAATTATGTTTCTTGAATTTACGTAATATTTTAGGGAAAAGATAAAAACAGAATAGGTTGTGTTAGTGTTGTGCCGATTTGTATAGATCACTCTGGTACGGAACGGCCAGACGAACATCTAGAGACAGTATATTTGTCTCTCTGTTTAATTTATGGTCTTAATGCAAAGGTGTACGAAGCGCCACACTATATATATAGGTTTTTATTTTAGTCTGGATTCTGTGGTTTTTACTCGAAACGCCATTATCATTAATGAGAGACGATAGACGCCTAGTGCTGCTCTTTAAACAACGCGAAAGCATCCACTCTTTTCCAGTAACTGTTCTGAATTATCAGGTTTTAGCTATCGGGCGGCGGCATCCTAAATAATTTTCTTTATTAGTGACGAGGTAAACTACAGAGCTCAACTAGCGGCCGTAACCACCTTACAAAAGACAACTGTGAAAGAAATAACAGCATGTACGCTGTTGTGTTTCAGTGAGTGAGTAGCGGATGCCAGAGCTCATTTTCCTGTTCAGCACCTCAGTCGACAGCACCTGTAGTGTTGCTTGTAATAATAGGCGACGGTAGCCACTTAAGGTAAATGGCTACTTTAAGGGTCCGTACCGTCGAGTAGACCGTCAGCCTGTCTGGCAAGCTTTACAAAAACAAAATCAACAGCGTTTTATTACACTATTTATAGAGTATAAGACTGATTGGTCGTTGGTCTGTCTGAAATGTAAGAAGCAAAATAGGTGGAGCCCTGCGTTCGTGTGCGTGGTCCGAGGTCTGGTCACCTACTATCATGTGGACCGTTAGCCTGTCTGATGACCTTTACATAAGAAAAATAAAGTCAAATTTTAACCAGAGGGTGATTTAATAATTGGTACCTAAATCAAAGAGCATCAACAAGAAGTCAAGAAGACGCTTTCAACAAATCGCTTTCATTTCAACATATACACCAAACACACGACAAGGATCTTAAAATAAATGAAGGTTTGTTCGTTTAAAGAGAAGTAAAGTGGATTTATAGGGTTGCTCACCTTAAATTGAATTATTCTAAAGCCTAGAGGGTACCGTAAACTTTGTCTACTACACACTTCACAGCTCTTTGAAATTTGTTATTATTTTCTTGTTTCGTGTCAATATTTGACAAGAACATTTATAACGCTTTCTTTTTACCGGTTAGTGTGAAACGCATAGTATAATTTAATTTCAAAATTCGTCGTCGCGCCTCACCTCGGACCAGCGTGCACAAGGAAAACGAGGGCAATTATGTGAGGAACTTTTCAAATAAGAACCATTAATCTATAATAACAAAACCCACCATTATATTATATTATATTACATTACATTACATTACATTACATTACATTACATTACATTACATTACATTACATTACATTACATTACATTACATTACATTACATTACATTACATTACATTACATTACATTACATTACATTACATTACATTACATTACATTACATTACATTACATTACATTACATTACATTACATTACATTACATTACATTACATTACATTACATTACATTACATTACATTACATTACATTACATTACATTACATTACATTACATTACATTACATTACATTACATTACATTACATTACATTATATTATATTATATTATATTATATTATATTATATTATATTTTATTGTAGTACACTATACTACACTACACTACACTACAATAGCGATAAACAAGTCTAGTTGTATATAAAAACTAGTTTTTGCGTGCGGCCGCGGACTGCAAGCAGCCCGCGGGGGGGGAGCCCCTCGAGTGGTGTTGCAACGGTATTCCAATTGCTCTTAAAAATTGTTTAGGTATGGTTTTTGGTCTTTAGAATTGTTTTGGTAAGGATTTGGATATAAGTATTGTATTTCGTGACTCTTCGGGGGTAGTAAGGGGAGAGGGGGAAGGGGGGATGGTGTCCAATGGATTGTCCTCGTCGAGACCTTTCAAATGATACCCAACACGGGGGGTCTGCCTGCCACGGTTACCGACGGTCTACCGAGTAGACAGCAAATGTCAAATTGTGATATTTGGTCTATTGCAAAAAATCCGTCTCCCCGAGACCTCTCAAATGAGTACCGACACGGGTGGTCCGCGTCGCACCGCTCCCGAGATATTTTCGAAAAAGTTCAAAAATGCGAATTTCGAAATTTTGTCGCGACCAAAAAATTCGTCTCGCCGAGACGTCTCCGACGACCCCAAACGCGACCCCGCTGCGGCGCGCCGTTTCCGAGATACGGCCGGGGGGTTCGAGGGGGGGATCAAAATTTTTACTTTTTCGACGCCCCGGCAGACCCTCAGCGCCGCTCCGGGCCACGAGGTCGGGGTGCGCGAAATCCTCGGAGGGAGGGCCGGGGGGGAGGGTCGCGCTGCGCGCTCCCCTTTCCCCCCGCGGCTACCCCCTCCTCGTCTTTCGCGCACCCCGACCTCGTGGCCCTCCGCGACGCGTCGACCGCCGTCTCTCAAGGGTGAAAGATCCCTAACAGTGTGTGAATTTATACGGAGGGGGTCCGAAGGGGGGGAGGTGGGGTGACGGTGACGGTCCAAGACGACGGACCTCCGGGGGCGATGGTCATCCGCCAAAGTGACCGCCGTTCTAGGTCTCACCGTTTAGGAGCTACGCGGATTCAAAATCCGGGTCGGTTGTATGGAGTGAAAAAAACATATGGAGGGGGGAGTGGGGGGTCGCGACGTGGTGACCCCCGATGGTCCTCTATGACATCCCGCAAACCCCGCTCCTCTGCGATTTACAATTTCCGAGATCCCGTCGCCGAATTTTCACCAGGTCGCGATCCTCAAGCTTTGGTACTGTTCTGGTACTCAGTGAGCCACCCCCTCTCCGATCCGCTACAATGGGCATTCCTCCGGCGACTCCTTCCGGGTGGAAAGGTAGCCGTTCCAAAAAAAACTAAAAATTTGTATGGAGGCGGGATGAAGGGGGGAGAAACCGGAAAAGCGGGATAGCCCCGAGGAAGCATCCCACTGAGGGACGGAAGCCCGCCATAGAGACCGTCGGTATACCTCCTACCGTTTGGCGGATATCCCCATCCCTTTCTGAAGAGGTGGTAATTTTGTATGGAGGGGGGGTGAAGGGATGAGGATAGTGGGAGGATAAGGGTCCCTGCCGATGGGGCTCGGGGAACGGTCCCTATCCTCCGAAGCGATCGCCGGGATAGGTCGCACCGTTTGGGATCTACGGGGATTGGAAATTTCAAAAAAGTTGTATGGAGTTTAAAAATAATGTACGGGCGGGATGAGGATGGGTGACAATTTGGTGACCCCCGATGACCCTCTATGACATTCCGTAAACCCCGCCCCTCTGCGACTCATAGTTTCCGAGGACCTCCCACCGAATTTATACCAGGTCGGTGCACCGAGGGTTCAGGTCGTCTGAGGAACACGTGAAGTCATCCCCTATAACGTGGGATAGAAACGACCACCCCGAGTCGACTGCTTCCTGGTAAAATGGCAGCCGTTCCAAAAAAATAAAATTTTGTATGGAGGCGGGATGAAGGGGGGAGAAACCGGAAAAGCGGGATAGCCCCGAGGAAGCATCCAACGGAGGGATGGAAACCCGCAATAGAGACCGCCGGGATAGCTCCGACCGTTTAGCCGGTATCCCCATCCCTTTGGCCGAAAGCGGTAAGTTCGTATGGAGGGGGGGGTGAAGGGGGACAGGTGGGGGGAGGGTGAAGGTCCAGGCCGTTGGACCTCGAGGAGCGATGGTCGTCCGCCGAAGAGACCGCCTCCCTATCCTCGACCGTTGTGGAGGTATCCCGCTTTGAAAAATCCAAAAAATTTGTATGGAGCGTAAAAAAATGTATGAACGGGATGGGGATGAGACTCGATTTGGTAACCCCCGATGACCCTCTATGACATTCCGTAAACCCCATCCTTCTATCCCTCGCGGTTTCCGAGGACCTCTCACCGACTTCATACCAGGTCGGTATACCGAGGGTTCGATGCCTTCCTGAAATGCGGAAACTCATCCTCTCTCCTACGAGGTGCAAGAGTCTGGCCCGGGTGGACTCCTTCCTGGCGAAAAGGTAGCTGTTCCAAAAGAAGACCACGTTGTATGGAGGGGGGATGAAGGGGGGGGAAATCCGAAAACCTGGTTGACCCCCAGGAAGCACCTCACGGTAGGATGGAAACCCGCCATAGAGACCGCCGGGATGGCTCATACCGTTTAGCGGGTATCCCCATCCCTTTGGCCAAAAGTGGCAATTTCGTATGGAGGGGGGGTGAAGGGGGGCAGGTGGGGGGAGGATGAAGGTTCAGGCCGTTGGACCTCGAGGAACGATGACCGTCCGCCGAAGAGACCGCCTCCCTATCCTCGACACTTTCGGAGATATCCCGCTTTGAAAAATCCAAAAAATTCGTATGGAGTATAAAAAAAATGTATGAACGGGATGGGGATGAGACTCAATTTGGTAACCCCCGATGACCCTCTATGACATTCCGTAAACCCCCCATCCCTAGCTCTCGTACCTTCCGAGATCCCGTCGCCGACTTTTTACCAGGGAGGTGTACCGAGGTCTTTGAATTAATTTGTCGATAATTTTCCTCGTAGACTACGATCCGCCACAGAGGGGAATCCCCAGGTGACTGCTTCCCGGAGAACTTTATGATGAGTGATGAGTGGTATTTGAGCTTTATAGTTGTTAAACTAGTTTTTGCGTGCGGCCGCGGACTGCAAGCAGCCCGCGGGGGGGGAGCCCCTCGATTGGTTCTGGAGTGGTTTTGTGTCTTTTAAATTGTTTTGGTTTGGGTGTTGGTCTTTCAAATTGTTTTGGTAAGGATTTGGATATGGTTTGTATTTCGTTCGGGGGTGGGGGGAGGGGGGGGGGGGGGAGGAATGGTGTCAATGGATTGTCCTCGTTGAAACCTTTCAAATGATACCAAACACGGGGGGTCTACCTACTATGGATACCGACGGTCTACTGAGTAGACCACAAATGTCAAATTTTGATATTTGGTCTATTGCAAAAAATCCGTCTCCCCGAAACCTCTTAAATGAGTACAAACACGGTGGGTCTAATAAGTATGTAAGAATAGAGACTGAATTTTTTAATCAAAATACTAAATTTAATGTATATGCTTATTATTATATTATTATTATATTATTCACATTATTATATTTTGTATTTTTATTTTGAGGAAATGTTTTTTGATATTAAAATTTCTATTTGATTAATTGTTATAGCAAGAATAATACTTATGTTGTTGGTATGTTTTTTTATAACTATAAATTGATACTTAAATTTTATGAATTTACATGATACTTACTAAAACTGTAACAAAATAGTTCTTTTAAATCTAATATACTTTAAACAGCTTTAAATGATTAAAAAATAGTCAGCATAATTTAATCATTCTCATTTCATTTTTATCTTTTACGTTACAATTTTTTATTCCTTAATAACTTCAGATTGATATTATTTTTTAAAGTATAGATCTTGATGGTAAATAAATATCTTCTTAAATAAGTATCTACCCGGGTGGTCTGCGACGCACCGCTTCTGACACAATTTCGAAAAATCCCAAAAATGCAAATTTCAAAATTTCGTCTCCACTAAAAAATTCGTCTTCCCGAGACCTGTTAAATGAGTATCAACACCGGGGATCTGCGACACAACGCTACCGAGATATTTTCGAAAAACTCCAAAAATGCTAATTTCAAAATTTTGCCTACACGGAAAAATTCCTCACCCCGAGACCTCTTAAATGAGTACCAACATGGGTGGTCTACGATGCACCACTCCCGAGATATTGTCGAAAAAGTCCAAAAATGCGAATTTCGAAATTTCGTCTTCACCGAAAAATTCCTCTCCCCGAGACCTCTCAAATGAGTACCAACACGGTGGGTCTGCGACGCGCCGTTGCTGAGATATCGTCGAAAGAAAAATTACCTATGTCGAAAAATTCTACTCACCGAGACCTCTCAAATGAGTACCAACACGGGGGGTCTGTGACGCACTGCTCCTAAGATATTTTCGAAAAAGTCCAAAAATTCAAATTTGGAAATTTCATCTCCACTAAAAAATTCGTCTTCCCGGGACCTCTTAAATGAGTACCAACACGGATGGTCTTAACGCACCGCTCCCGAGATATTTTCGAAAAAGTCCAAAAATGCAAATTTCGATATTTCGTCTCCACCGAAAAATTCTACTCTCCGAGACCTCTCCAATGAGTACCAACACGGAGGGTCTACGATGCGCCATTGCTGAAATATCATCGAAAGAAAAATTACCTATGTCAAAAAATTCTACTCGCCGAGACCTCTTAAATGAGTACCAACACGGTGGGTCTGCGACGCGCCGTTGCTGAAATATCGTCGAAACAAAAATTACCTATGTCAAAAAATTCTACTCGCCGAGACCTCTTAAATGAGTACCAACACGGTGGGTCTGCGACGCGCCGTTGCTGAAATATCGTCGAAACAAAAATTACCTATGTCAACAAATTCTACTCGCCGAGACCTCTCAAATGAGTACCAACACGGTGGGTCTGCGATACGTCGCTGCTGAAATATCGTCGAAACAAAAATTACCTATGTCAAAAAATTCTACTCGCCGAGACCTCTCAAATGAGTACCAACACGGTGGGTCTGCGACGCGCCGTTGCCGAAATATCGTCGAAACAAAAATTGCCTATGTCAAAAATTCTACTCCCTGAGACCTCTCAAATGAGTACCAACACGGTGGGTCTGCGACGCGCCGTTGCCGAAATATCGTCGAAACAAAAATTGCCTATGTCAAAAAATTCTACTCCCTGAGACCTCTCAAATGAGTACCAACACGGTGGGTCTGCGACGCGCCGTTGCCGAAATATCATCGAAAGAAAAATTGCCTATGTCAAAAAATTCTACTCACCGAGACCTCTCAAATGAGTACCAACACGGGGGGTCTGCGATGCGCCGTTGCCGAAATATCATCGAAAGAAAAATTGCCTATGTCAAAAAATTCTACTCCCCGAGACCTCTCAAATGAGTACCAACACGGGGGGTCTGCGATGCGCCGTTGCTGAAATATCATCGAAACAAAAATTGCCTATGCCAAAAAATTCCTCTCCCCGAGACGTCTCCGACGACCCCAAACACGCCCCTAATGCGTCGCGTCGTTTCCGAGTTACGACCGGGGGGGTTCGAGGGGGGTTCAAAATTTTCACTTTTCCTTCGCTAGGGCAAACCCCGTGCCGCCGCTCCGGACCACTCGGCCGGCGTGCGCGAAATACGCGGAGGGGGGCCGGGGGGGAGGGTCGCGCTGCGCGCTCCCCTACCCCCCGGCTTCCCCCTCCTCGTCTTTCGCGCGCGCCGTCCTCGTAGTCCTCCGCGACGGATCGACCGCCGTCTCTTCGTCGACGAAAGAATCTCTTTGATGTGTGTTTTTTGTATGAAGAGGGACCCGAAGGGGGGGGGGGGGGGGGGGGGGGGGAGCGATGGTAAATGGATTGTCCTCGTCGAGACCTTTCCAATGATACCCAACACGGGGGGTCTGCCCGCCACGGTCACCGACGGTCTACCGAGTAGACCGCAAATGTCAAATTTGGAAATTTGGTCTATTGCAAAAAATCCGTCTCCCCGAGACCTACCAAATGAGTACCAACACGGGGGGTCTGCGACGCACCGATCCCGAGATATTTTCGAAAAAGTCCAAAAATGCGAATTTCGAAATTTCGTCGCGACCAAAAAATTCGTCTCCCCGAGACGTCTCCTACGACCCCAAACACGACCCGGCCGCGTCGCGCCGTTTCCGAGTTACGGCAGGGGGGTTCGAGGGGGGTGTCAAAATTTTTACTTTTCCAGACCCCATGCCGCCGCTGCGGGCCGCTCGGCCGGCGCGCGCTCAATCCTCGGAGGGGGGGCCGGGGGGGAGGGTCGCGCTGCGCGCTCCCTGCCCCCCCGCCACCCCCCTCCTCGTCTTTCGCGCTCGCCGACCTCGTCGCCCTCCGCGACGGATCGACCGCCGTCTCTTCGTCGACGAAAGAACCTCTTTGATGTGTGATTTCGTACGGAGGGGGAGGTGGAGGGGAGGGCCGGTGCGCCAAATCCGAATTCCGTCGGAGCCGTCGGAATCCATTCGCCGCGCCCGTTCGAACGAGCCCAAACACGGGGTGTTTCGGTCGAACCGCCTGCGGGTCCCGATTGCGGGGGGGCGGAGGGGACGGGGGGTCCGGAGGGCGGTGACGAAGGGTAAAAAATTCAAAAGGGACGTAATTCCGCAACCCTCCGATGACGTTTGCCGCCGCTCCGGCCCTCGACGCCGGGGTCGCGAACTTCCTCGGAGGGGGGGCCGGGTGGGAGGGTCGCGCTGCGCGCTCCCCTTCCCCCCCGCCTCCCCCCTCCTCGTCGTTCGCCCCCCCGGCGTCGAGACCCTGCGCGGCGGGTCGACCGCCCTCCTCTAGCGGCCAAAGATCCCTAACAGAGTGAGATTTTGTATGGAGGGGGTCCGAAGGGGGGGAGGTGGGGGGAGGGCGAGGGTCCCGGACGACGGATATCCGGGAGCCAATGTTATCCCCCAAAGTGACCGCCGCCGTGACTCTCACCGTTTCGGAGCTGCGGGGATTCGAAGATCCGGACGGTTGTATGGAGCGTAAAAAAATCGTATGGGGGGGAGAGGGGGGGGTCGCGGTGTGGAGACCCCCGATGACCCTCTATGACATTCCGCAGACCGGGTCCCTCTCGGGTTCATAGTTTCCGAGATCCATACCCCGACTTTTTACCAGGTCGGTATACCGAGGATTCGGGATTTTTCTGCTACTCGATAAACCACCCCCTCTCCGATCCGCCACAAGGGGGAATCCCCCGGCGACTCCTTCTAGGAGAACAACCATGTCAGTGATAAGTGGTATTTCAGCTTTATAGTATATTAACTAGCTTCCGCTCGTTGCCGCGGGCTGCAAGCAGCCCGCGGGGGGATAGCCCCTCGACCGGTTCTGGGGTGGTATTGGGTCTTTAGAATTGTTTTGGTAAAGTATTGGGTCTTTAGAATTGTTTTGGTAAGGATTTGGATATATGTTTTGTATTTCGTGACGTTTCGGGGGTGGGCGGGGGGAGAGGGGGGAGGGGGGATGGTGTCAATGGATTGTCCTCGTCGAGACCTTTCAAATGATACCCAACACGGGGGGTCTGCCTGCCACGGTTACCGACGGTCTACCGAGTAGACCGCAAATGTCAAATTTTGAAATTTGGTCTATTGCAAAAAATCCGTCTCCCGGAGACCTCCCAAATGAGCACCGACACGGGGGGTCTGCGACGCACCGATCCCGAGATATTTTCGAAAAAGTCCAAAAATGCGAATTTTGAAATTTTGTCGCGACCAAAAAATTCCTCTTCCCGAGACGTCTCCTACGACCCCAAACGCGACCCGGCTGCGTCGCGCCGTTTCCGAGATACGTCCGGGGGGGTCCGAGGGGAGTGTCGAAATTTTTACTTTTCCAGATCCTATGCCGCCGCTGCGGGCCGCTCGGCCGGCGCGCGCTCAAACCTCGGAGGGGGGGCCGGGGGGGAGGGTCGCGCTGCGCGCTCCCCTGCCCCCCCGCCACCCCCCTCCTCGTCTTTCGCGCTCGCCGACCTCGTTGCCCTCCGCGACGGATCGACCGCCGTCTCTTCATAGGTGAAGGGACCCTCTTTGAGGTTTGGTTTCGTACGAAGGGGGAGGTGGAGGGGAGGTCAAGTGAGCTAAATCCAAATTCCGTCGGAGCCATCGGAATCCATCCGGCGAGCCCGTTCGAACGAGCCCAAACACGGGGTGTTTCGGTCGAACCGCTTGCGAGTCCCGATTGCGGGGGGGCGGAGGGGACGGGGGGTCCGGAGGGCGGTGACGAAGGGTAAAAAATTCAAAAGGGATGTAATTCCGCTTCGCTCCGATGACGTTTGCCGCCGCTCCGGCCCTCGACGCCGGGGTCGCGAACTTCCTCGGAGGGGGGGCCGGGGGGGAGGGTCGCGCTGCGCGCTCCCCTTCCCCCCCGCCTCCCCCCTCCTCGTCGTTCGCCCCCCCGGCGTCGAGACCCTGCGCGGCGGGTCGACCGCCCTCCTCTAGCGGCCAAAGATCCCTAACAGAGTGAGATTTTGTATGGAGGGGGTCCGAAGGGGGGGAGGTGGGGGGAGGGCGAGGGTCCCGGACGACGGATATCCGGGAGCCAATGTTATCCCCCAAAGTGACCGCCGCCGTGACTCTCACCGTTTCGGAGCTGCGGGGATTCGAAGATCCGGACGGTTGTATGGAGCGTAAAAAAATCGTATGGGGGGGAGAGGGGGGGGTCGCGGTGTGGAGACCCCCGATGACCCTCTATGACATTCCGCAGACCGGGTCCCTCTCGGGTTCATAGTTTCCGAGATCCATACCCCGACTTTTTACCAGGTCGGTATACCGAGGATTCGGGATTTTTCTGCTACTCGATAAACCACCCCCTCTCCGATCCGCCACAAGGGGGAATCCCCCGGCGACTCCTTCTAGGAGAACAACCATGTCAGTGATAAGTGGTATTTCAGCTTTATAGTATATTAACTAGATTGTGCTCGTTGCCGCGGGCTGCAAGCAGCCCGCGGGGGGATAGCCCCTCGAGTGGTTTTGCTGTGGTGTTGTGGTGTTGGAGTCGCTCTTTAAAATTGTTTAGGTAAGGTATTGGGTGTTGGTCTTTCGAATTGTTTTGGTAAGGATTTGGATATGTTTTGTATTTCGTGACGTTTCGGGGGACCCAGTGGAGGGGAGGGGGGAGTGGTGTGAATGGATTGTCCTCGTCAAGACCTTTCAAATGATACCCAATACGGGGGTCTGCCTGCCACGGTCACCGACGGTCTACCGAGTAGACCGCAAATGTCAAATTGTGATATTTGGTCTATTGCAAAAAATCCGTCTCTCTGAGACCTCTTCAATGAGTACCAACACGGGGGGTCTGCGACGTACCGCTCCCGAAATACTTTCGAAAATGTTTAGAAATGCGAACTTTGTCATTAGATAATTTTTTAATATCTTGTATACTATTAAATAATAATTAAGTTGTGATATAGAAATTACATTATTCTTTTGTATTTTGTATGTAAAGTTTGTTAAAGTAAGCTAACGGTGTACTTGATCGTAGGTAAGTACCATCATTTTTCATAAGCAACGCTACAGGTGTTACAAGTGTTTTGCTGATTTTAATAATTTCATGATAAAGAATTAGAAAGTTGTAAGGAAATAAGCTTACCTTACGTATTCACTGAAATTTTATATATACTTTATTTATATAAGGTCTTTTTTTGCCTTATAAGGCAGGTGGTCACTGCCGCCAGACAAGCGGCTTCTATTTATTTATTTCTTCTTTTTCTCTATATATAATTTCGAAACTCTTGTTTCTAATTTAATAATTGGAATGTCTGCCAATATATTTATCAAACAAGAGAAATTAAAAATATAATAATACTCGTAGTTCCCTTGGTTACTATAATAGTAATAATATAACTAAGCAAATAAAGGTAAATTTAAATAGTGATTTTGATAGAATCAATGATTAACTTGTTTTATGCTTCTGTAGGACAAAATTAATATTTATTTAGTTCTGCTTATAATGAAAAAAAAAAAAAAAAAAAAACGATAAATGTGAGAATGAAATATAATGTATTTTGTTATACATATTTATATAATTTCTATTAAGTTTATAACTTAAATACTAAAATAATTTCAAATCTAATGTGTAAATTTTAATTTATTTTATCATTATATTATTAATGATTTATAATATATATAATAAATATAAAAAAAAAACATTTCTTCAGACTTTATTTTTGATTGAATTTAATTAAATTATCTTTAAAATAATTGTCGGTAATAGTAGGTATTTGTGGAAGAAATATAAATAAATTTTGTTATTATTAAGTTAAAATTAAACACTAAAAACTTTCCACGCCATCTACTAAGTTTCAGTGAAATGATTCTTTTTTTATATTCTTAAATAATCTTTATCATCAGCAGATAAGTATTCATATTCATTTTTATTGAGCATTATTACAATTGATTCTTTGCTTACATTATATTTATATTTTAATAAGTGAAACTTCTTTTTGCACGCTGAGAATAAAATTTCAAAGTTGATTATTGTTTAACGCTTGAGTGTATTTAACGATCCGCTATTCTTCTAGTAACGTTTCTGTGTAACATCTACCGCTTATTGATCTTACTACATATTTAATTGTCAAAGAAGTCTCACTTTTGGCACGCTTTTCTTTAAATAAATAAAAAATATTATAATATGTAAAATTTACAGAAAAATAAATATTCTATTATATATGTTATCATTTTTTAAATTATCAATATTAAAAATACATTGTTGTATTTTGGATTTTTTTTAAAGTATACAATTAAAATATTCGATAATATGTTTTCTTTCCAATCCAAATTTGTTTTCAGTATTGCACGACAACAGGGTTGACGGAGTTATGTTATCTTCATTATGAGCTGTAAATAATAAAAATAATTTTTGCAACTTCATATATATTTATACTTTATAATTCACATGTCTTTTATTGCATACAGTTTCCATCGTGGTGTTTTTTTTACTGTTAGAGCGAATGATAGATTACAATTTCTAACCCGGACTATGTTGTTCACTCATCATCAGATCTATATGAGTAGAAGAGTGTAAGCTGAACTGAATATCGAACATGCTTCTGTCGCGTTAATAACCGATTGTGCGTTCACTGGGCTATTACTGCTTTTTCAATTCTTGACATTAGTACCGTAAACTTTGAAAAAATTTGCTGTAATATTAGCAAGTAAAATGTATTTTATGCATGTGGCCATACAAAATGCTTAACGAAGAAGGGAAGGATTATTATTTTATATTCTATATGCGATAGGTGCAATGAAAATAATAATATGGAAATGTCGCACTGAAAAAAAAATATTAATAACTTAATATTGTCAGTTTGATTAAAATGTCGTAATTTGGAAGTTTATTGACTCATATTGTTATACCCATAACGTTATTGCGATATTGTCAGATACAATTTATGTACTGAAATTGCGAAAGAATAAGTTTTAATGATTTTATGATGACGTATACCTAAGTTTTATCTATCCGCCTGTTGTAGTGAGTGGTTATACGATGATCTTCATTGATGTTTGTTTCCTTTCTTTTCTTTTTTTCTTTTTCTACAGCACCTGTTAATCAAAAAAGTGTTTTAATTTTGATAAATATTTTGTTATTATTTATTGGGATTGTAAATAGAGAAGAAGAAAGGTTACTTATTTTAAATAGTTGTGTGTAAAGTTGTAATTAAATGTTTAAAGTAAATTTTTATGTGTATCAATGATAATAAATTATAAAAATTGAATTAGATATGTAGGTATGTGAAAAATAGGTACCTAGTGTTGTTGGTGGTTGTGATTCCATGCGATTGTATAAACTTCATTGGTTGTTTTCTGGCTACATTTTGCTGCACTCGCGATTATTGTGCATCTGTTGTTCATCGGCTGTACCTGTATGTACTGCTATTCTGTAATGAGTCTTAGTAAGTATTAAATTTTCGGTTTGTTTCCATGCCACCCAGGAGGTAAAACCGCAGCTCGCTTTATTTTAACGTGGTATCCCAAAAAAATCAACATTTTTCGGCCTAGTCCACAAAATATAATATTTTCATTAAAATGACATTTAATAAAAAAATTATATTTGTAAGCTACATAACTAAATAAAAATTCTAACTATACTAAATAACTAAACTAAAATTAGTAGATAACTAATAAAACTTCTAACTAAACAAAATTTAAATTGAACTGAAGAACTAAACTAAAGGTAAACTAAAAGTTAATATCAACTAAACTAAAAAAGTACTAAATATTTACAAGTACCTAAGGTACCTACGGCGTTTTTACAAAGATTTGTAGTGAATGTTGCTTATGATAGATAGAGGAAAATCAATAACTACAGTTATATATATGAATATGTAATATATTATAAATATAAGGTTTACATAAGATAGATAGATGGATATATAAAAATAGATATATAGATATACAGAAAGATATAAATAAAGCAAATGATTTTAATGAATGAAGTAATAAAGTTGAGATACATAAAAAATATGTGTAAAATAAAATATCTATAGGGTTTTGTAAATGAATGAAAAGATGAAAATACTCTAAGTGGAATGAAAGGAAACTGTATCAGTAATTGGTATTATGAAATGTCACACGATAACGCTATAAACCGCTAAGGACGACTATGCATGAAAGAAATAATTGTAGATTCACTTATATAATATGCATATAGGAACCGTCAATTCGACTATAAAGTATGAAATTCGACAAGACAATTTCAAACACTAAACTACAAAAGACATCAACGTAACTATACCTCTGCACATTGATTGTCCTTGATTTTTGTACACAATCGATCCAGGAGAGTTCCTTGCGGAACTTGTCTCACAAATTCTATTCGAACGTGTAATATTCCTAATTGCACACGAACAGAAATAAACGTTTCAGAAATAAACTATATACAAACAATCATGCTTCGCCCTTTCTACGACATCGGACCAATACAAGCGAAACGTGAAGACGCTCCGGTCACCTAATCTAAAACCCTTATTCAACTCACAAGACATTTCACCGCGAGAAGATTTGCAACCAAAGTTACGAGTGGTCGAAAGAGATTTTCGATGAGAACCAACACATACTGATGATTACCACAGTGTCTGTTTTGTCATTCTTATCCGAGTCCGTAGATATTGTATAGACATGTGCGCACATACGACAACGACGTTGCCGTCGCATCGCAATGCACACCCATATCCATACAATATCTGCGAACATAGACAAAAGTGACGAATCAGATACTGTGGCAATCACCATTTTGCGTTAGTTCTAAGGAAAATGCTGGATAACGGGACGAGGAGAGCATGTCCTTACAGGAAAAATCGACTTAGTCTTCGACTTTGCACACATTTACAGTGATTAAACTTAAGAGCCACAAAAATGAAATTATGTAGTTCTTTCATTGGGCGTCTCACATAAGTTAACATCGCCGAAGAATTGGCACGTCGCCTAAATATCTGGCGGCAGTAACCACCCCCTTACAGAAGACCACCGTGAAATAACAGTACTAATTTTGAAGCGGCTATTTTTGACACTCTATTAATATTAAATGAATACTTATGATAGGAATTGTTCAATTTAGATATCAATATTTAGTGGAATTTTTAAGCAAGTTGTGGGATACATATCAGGCTGGGTGGCAAGGAAAATAATAAAAAAGAAACTAAAATATATAATTTGTATACATAGATTCATTCGAGAAAGTTAGAATTTGATAAACTAATAACTACCAAAAATATAGGCGGATTAGTTTTCCTTTCTTCTGTTAGTCTGAAATCAGAAGTGATATACCCATTTCAAATATTAGACATCAATATAAAAGTAATTTGAGGTTGCAAAGTTAAATGCGATTATTGCAAAATTTTCCTATTTAAATATTATAGGCTGTTATTATTACTATTTTGTAAAAGATATTTGGTCAAAAAGTAAAAAAAAAAAATTTATGCAATTCTACATTGAGTCATTGCCGAAAAATATAACTTAAAAACTGTTGTCTACGAACAAATGAAATAAATAAAATTTCATTTCATTTAATTAAAGTGTTATTTTTTTTATTATAAATTTGCTGATAGGAGAGATAATGCAAGGTTAAGTACCATTTTTTTACGAATTGTATTTTCGTAAAAAATACATAGAAATCTGCATTCCGTTGCATATTCCTATCGCCATTTATGTTTATTGTTCGACGAATCAGTTGAATCTATTTTATATTTATGCCTGTAGAATCTATTTTATTATTTTCCGTTTGAAAAATAAGTAAGAAATTTGATTTTTAATTTTAACAGAGTACAAATGTTTAATAAAGATATAAATAAATATGTGTGACACTTTTATATGCTCATTAATACTGATTTTATTAATGATTAAAAAAGAAAAACAATTATAGATGCAATTTTAATAGGTGTATTAAAAAAAATTAAATGAGTAGTGTGTTTGAAACGATCATTTTATGTTAAGTAGGTTTATATATGTATGTAAGTATAGATAAATAATTCAAAGTAAGTATATATTTTTGTTTGAGTGAATTTTTTTGACATAATCCGATTCTGTCTAATCAAGTTTCTGCTTTCGAACATCGCGAAGTTTACTAAACGTCTATAAGTAATTGACTGGTGATTGAAATAAGTAACAACAATGTGTTTGTTATATTTTTGATGAAAATAATATTATAAATGTTTTACTTTTAGTAGAAAAGACAATATATTTAAAAATTCTTCATCAATATAACACTGCTTTTATATATTAAAAGTAAACCTATGTTTGATATATTTATTTAGGATAATATATATATTTTTTTAAATTTTATTTTGTTAAAAGAAAATTTATTTATTTTGTTAAAAAAATTATAAATGAACAATTGAATATACTGCTAAAATATTTAAGAATAAATTCAAAGAAAATATTATATCGCATCAATTATCAAGTTTTTAATATTTCCAAAATATTATCGGTTGTCTATTGGATTACTGCTTCCACTACATCTATTGCATTTTTCTGGGCTTGCTTTGTTTATTTATTTTTGTTGTTGGCGTTGACACAATATATGTCTCGAGTATCATGTATTGTGTATTATGACTGACATTTTTATTATCATGTATATTAGTAATTAATAATTTGAATTTATAAATTATATTAATGTAATAATGCACTCACAGAGGATTGGATCTAGTGATGGAGTTTATTACTGATTAAATGGCTTCATTAAAATTGATTGTTTGGTGCGGTTTACACGCTGGCGGCATCGGTCCTTATTTCTTTCGAAATGAGGAAGGAGCTGCGATTACGGTGGATGGCGAGCGCTATGAGCCATGCTGATTGATTTTTTGTTTCCAAAAATTAATCGATGGTTCTAACAAAATGGCGCAACTTGCCATACAGCGCACTTAACAATCAATTTATTGCTGTTCTCTTTTTAATGTTTCCAAAATATTATCGGTTGTCTATTGGATTACTGCTTCCACTACATCTATTGTATTTTTCTGGGCTTGCTTTGTTTATTTATTTTTATTGTTTGCTATATTGTGTCAATGTCAACATTTTCATATGTTTATGTTCGTTTTTTATTATGTATCGAGTATCATGTATTGTGTATTAATGATTAACATTTTTATTATCATGCATATTAGTAATTAATAATTTGAATTTATAAATTATATTAATGTAATAATGCACTCACAGAGGATTGGATCTAGTGATGGAGTTTATTTCTGATTAAATGGCTTCATTAAAATTGATTGTTTGGTGCGGTTTACACGCTGGCGGCATCGGTCCTTATTTCTTTCGAAATGAGGAAGGAGCTGCGATTACGGTGGATGGCGAGCGCTATGAGCCATGCTGATAGATTTTTTATTTCCAAAAATTAATCGATGGTTCTAACAAAATGGCGCAACTTGCCATACAGCGCACTTAACAATCAATTTATTGCTGTTCTCTTTTTAATGTTTCCAAAATATTATCGGTTGTCTATTGGATTACTGCTTCCACTACATCTATTGCATTTTTCTGGGCTTGCTTTGTTTATTTATTTTTATTGTTTGCTATATTGTGTCAATGTCAACATTTTCATATGTTTATGTTCGTTTTTTATTATGTATCGAGTATCATGTATTGTGTATTAATGATTAACATTTTTATTATCATGTATATTAGTAATTAATAATTTGAATTTATAAATTATATTAATGTAATAATGCGCTCACAGAGGATTGGATCTAGTGATGGAGTTTATTACTGATTAAATGGCTTCATTAAAATTGATTGTTTGGTGCGGTTTACACGCTGGCGGCATCGGTCCTTATTTCTTTCGAAATGAGGAAGGAGCTGCGATTACGGTGGATGGCGAGCGCTATGAGCCATGCTGATTGATTTTTTGTTTCCAAAAATTAATCGATGGTTCTAACAAAATGGCGCAACTTGCCATACAGCGCACTTAACAATCAATTTATTGCTGTTCTCTTTTTAATGTTTCCAAAATATTATCGGTTGTCTATTGGATTACTGCTTCCACTACATCTATTGCATTTTTCTGGGCTTGCTTTGTTTATTTATTTTTATTGTTTGCTATATTGTGTCAATGTCAACATTTTCATATGTTTATGTTCGTTTTTTATTATGTATCGAGTATCATGTATTGTGTATTAATGATTAACATTTTTATTATCATGTATATTAGTAATTAATAATTTGAATTTATAAATTATATTAATGTAATAATGCACTCACAGAGGATTGGATCTAGTGATGGAGTTTATTTCTGATTAAATGGCTTCATTAAAATTGATTGTTTGGTGCGGTTTACACGCTGGCGGCATCGGTCCTTATTTCTTTCGAAATGAGGAAGGAGCTGCGATTACGGTGGATGGCGAGCGCTATCGAGCCATGCTGATTGATTTTTTGTTTCCAAAAATTAATCGATGACATTTGGTTTCAACAAAATGGCGCAACTTGCCATACAGCGCACTTAACAATCAATTTATTGCTGTTCTCTTTTTAATGTTTCCAAAATATTATCGGTAGTCTATTGGATTACTGCTTCCACTACATCTATTGCATTTTTCTGGGCTTGCTTTGTTTATTTATTTTTATTGTTTGCTATATTGTGTCAATGCCAACAGTTTCAATTGTTTATGTTCGTTTATATATTTTTATCACTTTGTTTATTATCTATTTATTGTGTATTATTACTTTCACATTTTTATCATGTATATTAGTAATTTGAATATGTAAATTATTAGATTAATGTAATAAGGCATTCACAGAAGATCTGCGGCTTAATTCATGTTACGACAATCAATATGCTCAGCGGAGAATTTGTTAGTATACTTCTGGGTATTTTTTTTTTCGAATTAATGTACCTATTTTTTTTTTATTATGATTGTGCTAAATTTAAAAAATATTTCAATTATTTATAAATGTATTTTTTATATACTTAGTGATATATTTTATGTAATTAAGTTACTTTTTTCTTTTTAATTCAAATTCTATTATTTATTTTCTGTACATGGGTGTATAACCAATTTTAAAAATAAATATATAATAGCACCCCTAACGCATTTGCAAGAATTTACACTCAGCAAATAGATTGATCTCACTATGAATATGACAAAAACAAAATGAACAACAAGTAATACCCAGGAGCGAGTTGTTGCAAAGGGAAAAATTATGTATATCTGAGACCCATAATAATGAATAGCAAACGTATGGAATAAGTTCTGGACACTTAAAGAGAGGTAATAAAAATTAAAGAAATCTGAACAATACAAAAATTTTAACTATTTAACATTTAAACAGTTCTTGAAACTTGAGGATTGGCAAATTTTTAATTTAAGCTAAATTTTAGCAATAAGTAGTATATTTATTTTATATTTTATTTAATGGCAATAATTCAAAATAATTCTATATATAAACCTAAATTTTAAAATAATATAAGGAATATATATATATATATGTTATATATATGACAAAAGAGGTTCATTAACGGTTTTACTTATATATTAATCCATTAATTCAGAATATGTTAACACACATAAAATCTATTCAATTTATTATTGACAGGGTCTTCAGACCCTGTTTATTCTTTAAAAAGAACAACAACCACGAATTAATAAAAGACAATATATATTACGAAAACTTTTCTGTTACCACTATAACCGTTGTAAAAATATTAGCGCAATAGATTTTAATGTAATATTAAATTTAAATAAACTATATTATAAATCTGAATTAGAGTTTGTGTTTATTGTATCATCATTGTGTAATGTTTTATTAATACTCATAAAAATAATATGTGTATTTGGGTATTATATCTTTTTTATTTTACTACATAAATATTATTATAATGAATACTATTTCAGTGGTATAAAACATTATATTTTTATTTGGAAAATATTTTTAATTTCCAGTACTTTTTCTTACAATTATTAAATTTTAATGTGTAAATGTATTTTATACATTTTCTTTAATTCTTTAAAAAAATGTGTATTTATTACATGAAATCTCAGTTTTAATAGAAGGATGAAAATTTTATAATAATCATGATCACTGTAAAAATATGTATTGTTATGTATGTAGTTAATATTTAATATGTTCGTATTAATAACAAATATACAACATTTAATCGTTAAAGCAGCTTTCAATTAAAATATAATAAACATTAAAAAATAATATTAGGGAAAAGAATAAAAGTAGTATTAGGAAAAATTCTGTTTATTACTTTGTCGTAGGACGAACCTTTCGTAGCGGGTATGAACGCCGAACAAACAAAATAATAAACATTTAGAAGAAAGAATAGATATAGAGTATAAGGAAAGATATTGCTTACTGATTTGCCGTAGGACGAACCTTTCGTAGCGAGTATGAACGCCGAACAAACAAAATAATAAACATTTAGAAGAAAGAATAGATATAGAGTATAAGGAAAGATATTGCTTACTGATTTGCCGTAGGACGAACCTTTCGTAGCGAGTATGAACGCCGAACAAACAAAATAATAAACATTTAGAAGAAAGAATAGATATAGAGTATAAGGAAAGATATTGCTTACTGTTTTGCCGTAGGACGAACCTTTCGTAGCGAGTATGAACGCCGAACAAACAAAATAATAAACATTTTGAAGAAAGAATAGCTATAGAGTATAAGGAAAGATATTGCTTACTGATTTGCCGTAGGACGAACCTTTCGTAGCGAGTATGAACGCACAACAAACAAAATAATAAACATTTAGAAGAAAGAATAGATATAGAGTATAAGGAAAGATATTGCTTACTGATTTGCCGTAGGACGAACCTTTCGTAGCGAGTATGAACGCCGAACAAACAAAGTAATAAACATTTAGAAGAAAGAATAGATATAGAGTATAAGGAAAGATATTGCTTACTGATTTGCCGTAGGACGAACCTTTCGTAGCGAGTATGAACGCCGAACAAACAAAATAATAAACATTTAGAAGGAAGAATAGATATAGTATAAGGAAAAATATTGGTTACTGTTTTGCCGTAGGACGAACCTTTCGTAGCGAGTATGAACGCCGAACAAACAAAATAATATACATTTAGAAGAAAGAATAGATATAGAGTATAAGGAAAGATATTAATTACTGTTTTGCCGTAGGACGAACCTTTCGTAGCGAGTATGAACGCCGAACAAACAAAATAATAAACATTTAGAAGAAAGAATAGATATAGAGTATAAGGAAAGATATTAATTACTGTTTTGCCGTAGGACGAACCTTTCGTAGCGAGTATGAACGCCGAACAAACAAAATAATAAACATTTAGAAGAAAGAATAGATATAGAGTATAAGGAAAGATATTAATTACTGTTTTGCCGTAGGACGAACCTTTCGTAGCGAGTATGAACGCCGAACAAACAAAATAATAAACATTTAGAAGAAAGAATAGATATAGAGTATAAGGAAAGATATTGCTTACTGATTTGCCGTAGGACGAACCTTTCGTAGCGAGTATGAACGCCGAACAAACAAAATAATAAACATTTTGAAGAAAGAATAGATATAGAGTATAAAGAAAGATATTGCTTACTGATTTGCCGTAGGACGAACCTTTCGTAGCGAGTATGAACGCCGAACAAACAAAATAATAAACATTTAGAAGAAAGAATAGATATAGAGTATAAGGAAAGATATTGCTTACTGATTTGCCGTAGGACGAACCTTTCGTAGCGAGTATGAACGCCGAACAAACAAAATAATAAACATTTTGAAGAAAGAATAGATATAGAGTATAAGGAAAGATATTGCTTACTGATTTGCCGTAGGACGAACCTTTCGTAGCGAGTATGAACGCCGAACAAACAAAGTAATAAACATTTAGAAGAAAGAATAGATATAGAGTATAAGGAAAGATATTGCTTACTGATTTGCCGTAGGACGAACCTTTCGTAGCGAGTATGAACGCCGAACAAACAAAATAATAAACATTTAGAAGAAAGAATAGATATAGAGTATAAGGAAAGATATTGCTTACTGATTTGCCGTAGGACGAACCTTTCGTAGCGAGTATGAACGCCGAACAAACAAAGTAATAAACATTTTGAAGAAAGAATAGATATAGAGTATAAGGAAAGATATTGCTTACTGATTTGCCGTAGGACGAACCTTTCGTAGCGAGTATGAAAGCCGAACAAACAAAATAATAAACATTTAGGAGAAAGAATAGATATAGAGTATAAGGAAAGATATTGCTTACTGACTTGCCGTAGGACGAACCTTTCGTAGCGAGTATGAACGCCGAACAAACAAAATAATAAACATTTTGAAGAAAGAATAGATATAGAGTATAAGGAAAGATATTCCTTACTGATTTGCCGTAGGACGAACCTTTCGTAGCGAGTATGAACGCCGAACAAACAAAACAATAAGAAAAAAGAATAAATAAATAATTATGAATAATAATGCTTATTAATTTGTTGTAAAACAGTGAAAAACAGTGAAACGAATGTATTGTAGCATTTATTGCAAATTTGCTGTAGAATAATTTTTTTATAGTGATCATTATTATTGAAAACAAACAATACGTTACAATATATAAATTTTTGTTTATTATTTTATAAATATTAGTTTAAACGTAAATTTACTATAATTCATAATTTAAATAGCTTTAAAACCGAATAATTACTATATCAGCATTTAAAAAAAAACAATTATGGTATGAGGAATATTACTGCTTAATAATTTGTTATAATACGACCTTTTATTGTGAGCATTGTCATTGAACAAAAATAACACTAAACATAATATTAGAAAACAAGAATAAGCATAGAAAAAAATACATATTCATTTTTTCAAAGAACTTGATTCCGAGGTGCTGTCTTGATATCATTTACTATCTTTGCATACTGAGATAAATTTTAGTTTCAATACTGTTTCTTTTTTATTTCTCTAAGAGATTATTTTAGAATATGTTAATTCGCTATTAGCGTTTACAAAACTGATAAATCATATAAATCAGCATTAAAAAAAAAACAATTATGGTATGAGGAATATTACTGCTTAATAATTTGTTATAACACGACCTTTTATTGTGAGCATTGTCATTGAACAAAAATAACACTAAACATAATATTAGAAAACAAGAATAAGCATAGAAAAAAATACATATTCATTTTTTCAAAGAACTTGATTCCGAGGTGCTGTCTTGATATCATTTACTATCTTTGCATACTGAGATAAATTTTAGTTTCAATACTGTTTCTTTTTTATTTCTCTAAGAGATTATTTTAGAATATGTTAATTCGCTATTAGCGTTTACAAAACTGATAAATCATATAAATCAGCATTAAAAAAAAACAATTATGGTATGAGGAATATTACTGCTTAATAATTTGTTATAACACGACCTTTTATTGTGAGCATTGTCATTGAACAAAAATAACACTAAACATAATATTAGAAAACAAGAATAAGCATAGAAAAAAATACATATTCATTTTTTCAAAGAACTTGATTCCGAGGTGCTGTCTTGATATCATTTACTATCTTTGCATACTGAGATAAATTTTAGTTTCAATACTGTTTCTTTTTTTATTTCTCTAAGAGATTATTTTAGAATATGTTAATTCGCTATTAGCGTTTTCAAAACTGATAAATCATATAAATATGTATGTTAACGTCTGTTTTTATTACGTATATATATCTCAATTTCTTTCCGGTCGGTCACTCATTATTGAGGATCGTGGATGCGAGATCTTAATTTCGACTGCATCAATGCGCCTCCATCGACCTTTGTCCATGCCCTCGCCGCCAGGGAAAATATATCAGAAGAAGTGGCATTTTTTGCATGATTTCGTTGGTGTATATAGACGTATTTTGTATTTTCGCTCCTTTATTTTCAAATTCAAATATTTCTGTGGTGTATAGCTTAGTCGAATTGGTCGAAAGTGAAATAGTCTTGCTTGTTCATTCATGTACAATATTATTTTCTTGATGGATCAAGCCCGCCGGGTGAGACCCAAATTCGGGAGGCCCAGCGAACGATCACTATGAACTTGATAACGTGAATGCATTTACATAGTCTTGTGGCGAATTTTTTAATTGTTCCCATTTTTCGAATATTTTATTTTATTTCATTTTGAATTTTAATTTCTTTTGATGTTCTCAGTATACCAAAGATTTGTTGATGTATTGATTTTCATTCTTCCTTTTTCTTCTTTTTCTTGATATATTTCTTGTAATATTTGAAATTTGTTTGTATAGATAGTAATAGATAGATATTTTTTGTGAATCCATGTTTTTTTCTTTTTTTCTTTTTGGTTTTTTTTTCTTTCTTTTTTTCTTTTTCTTTTTTTTTTTCTTTTTTTTTTCTATACATATTGTATTGATATTTTGGTGTCATTTCTTTTTTATTTCATTATTTTTTTTTTCTTTTTTTTTTTTTCAAGTATCATATACAATAAATCAATTGAAATCTAATAATACATAATATAACAATGTAAATTTTTAATAATATTTATGTAGTAAAACTGTCAATGTAGTAATAAATAATAAATTAATGATACTAATCGTGAAAGACACAAACTCATGTATTATATATAGTATTGATTTTAATTTTTATTATAAATCTGATTTTCAAAATACTTTTTATAACAGTTATTAAATTGATAACTGAAAGATAATTTCAATAATGTTTTTCCAAATGTGTTGTTAATTTTCCTGTAAGGTTCATCTATTTTCTTTTATAAACTGGCGTTGAAGTCATTGCTGTTTTTAAAAAATAAAAATTGAAGTTTTTTTGAAGGTTGTATGGATTTATCTGACCATTAATATATATTTTTTATTTCAACATGGGCTACAAATAGAATTCGTTTTTATTAATATATGAGTGAGATCGACAAATTTACCTCATGTCACATAAAAAAATACTTTAATTAAATGTAGAATTATGATAAGTTTTCGTAAATATTGTTTTACCGCCTTGGTAGATTTTAATTTTATAAAAAATGTAATGTAATACACAATTTAAATGATAGACTACATACATTGTGGCACTATTTCTCGATATTAGTAAAGCCTTTGACTATGTTTCATTTTCTTTTAAATAAGTTATTTGCTTATGAAATTATCTATAGGTATTGTAATATTGGATTAAAAGCTATTTGATTGAACGTCAACGATGTGTCGAGATTTCAAAAGTATCAAGCAAGACTAAAGTTATTGTATGATCTCAATACGAACACAATAACAATATTGGTGTGTCATAGGGAAGTATATTGGAGCAATTGATTTTACATATAAATGACCTGTCTGAAAGAGATCTTTTTAAATCAGAAGAACCCACAATTGAAAACTTAATAAATGTCAGTTTAATTAGATTTAAAACGGTTACATAAAAAATGGAGTGTTGATATAAAATTAAAATCTACAAAACTAAAATAGCAGAAACAGCTAAGTTTTTAGGAACCATTTTGAATAGGCACTGTAAATGGAAATCTCATAATTTTTCTAGTGTACGAAATTACATTTGTGGTTATGTAGCATTCTTACTTTTTACTTATTCTATAGTGTCCATTTTTTTAAATCAGTTACCCAATAAATTAACCTGTTTAATAAATTAACTATTAATTTTAACATATTATATAAAATTGGGTTTTTGTAGTGTATTCTTTGACATTTTAGGATTATTATTTATGATTATTTTGAATTATTGACTATAAATTATTGATTCATGATTGACTTATATTTTTTAACTAATAAATTGTTGTTTTCTTTTTCGCACACCAAATGTGGAGGTATATGTAGCTGGGATGCTATTATATTTCTATTTTAAGAAGGTACTGGATATACGCCTATGTACAGACAAATAAATTGTTTGAATTTCAATCTGAAATGGAAACCAGGTAAATTAAATTCCAAATAAATGTATTTGATAAAATAATTCGCCTCAAATATTCATAAATTGTATTTTCAATTGCTCACTTGTATTTTTTTTTAATAATTATTTATTAAACTGTTTATAAATTTAAAAATAATTAAATATTTTAGATAATAGATTTAGATAATAAATATGTTACACTTTTAATAAATATACAGTGCTATATTGATGAAAAATATTTTATTTTTTTTAATTACCAACATTGTTTTTTGTACTCAAAGTGTAATATTATTTTTTAACTTAATACTTAATATTATTATCTAATATTATTAATTATTAACTTAAATAATTAACTTAATATTTTTCAATTAAAAAATTTTTTAACGAAACTGTAACAAACAAATTTCGTAACTTATTTCAACTATCAGTCAACTATAGAAGTTTAATTAATAGATATGTTTATAGAGTTCAGTTTAGGTAATTTAGTTTCAAATATTTTAGGAATGGCTTCTATTTATTGGCATATTACTTTCTTAAATTCGTCTATAAATTTAGAAATTCTATTAAGTTTTATGTTGCGTAGAAAATAGTGATTAGGTTACATTTTTCAGTAGACTCGATATAGAATTGCACAATTTTTTTTTTACTTATTAACCAATTATTTTTCCGTAATTGTAATAGTTAATACTCTGTAGTAAAAAATGTCAAATAAAAGAGGAAAATTTTAAAGTAGAAAGTAGTTTTTTATAAAATTTAAGATTAACCTTATCGATATGTAGTATTAAATAAATTGGTTATAAAGTAATGTTGTCAATATTTGTGCAAGCAGGTGTGTTTTGACAATTTATTTATTTAATTAATTAATCGACGAAATTTGCAATAACTGCGTTTCTTTCTCCTTGCAACCTCATAGTACAGTTATATTGACGTAAATATATATTGTTATTGTTGTCAAGGGTCAAGATAAGTAATAATTTTGAAGTAACTTAAATTCAAATAACTTTCAACACATTCAAAGTTGAACTCATGTGAGACTCCTAATGAGAGAACTATTTCTTTTTTGTAGCTCTCGAATCTAATCATTGCAAATATGCGCAAAATCAAACACTTGGTCGATCTTACCTGTTGCGACATGCGTGTCCTGATCCTGAAATCCAACAAATTCCTCTATCGAAGAACTCCTTCGCCACTCGTAGTTCGGAAGCAAATCGACTCACGATAAATATCCCGCAAGTCGAATAGGGTTCAGATCAGGCGAACCGATCGAGCGTCTGCACGTTCGCCCGTAAAGGCCCGATAGTCGTTGAAAGGGCCAAGCATCGATCATTTGCAACAATTTATTTAAAAACGCAAATTCCTTACACATGCAATTATTAATATTACAAATTCGAATCAAAATTTGTGAGACATCCGTTCCACAAGAACTTCCCGAATATATTGCATACTAATCAAGTGACAATAAATGCACGAGGTTAAGTTGCGCTGATATACTGATGCAATTTAATGTTCGAAAAGTCTATATCGAAAGTCATGACTCTATAATCGAAAGGACAATTTCTTATACGAATATTATATAATTTGGAATCGACAAAAATCACCTCCACGACAGTGCGTACATAGGGTAAACAACATTAACAGTGTTTGTATAACATAACGACAATTACTTAACATTAACACTACACTAATTGAAGCGCCTAAAAATAATAAAAGAATTCCCAATGTCAGCCACGTCAACGGTCCAAAAGTTTACGAAATTGCCTATGAAAATGTACCTAAATAAGTTTGATAGACGTAGAATTAAAATTTGGAAAAAAGTGTTTATTGTGGTAAGTGTTCTATGTTTCCTCTACTTAATGCCTCTGTTGTTGCTAATGTTTATATTCCTTGTGTGTGAGACGTCTAGAAAAAAATTTGCAAGAAGTCAAATTTCGTCTGTCATGTTTGTCTGCCAAAAGATTTAAGCTAACAATTCTGGATAAACTACGTTATTTGAGTACGGTTTACCATCATTACGCACTCTGTCTGTTGTGATCAGTATTTTTATACATTGTAAATCCCGTACGCGCCCTAAAGCTACGTACAATTGCCCGTGGCTGAATACGTCGGAGCGCAGATCGACGCCTACGCGATCGATGGTTTGTCCTTGACTCTTATGAACAGTCATGGCGTAGCACACTTGTAGAGGAAACTGACGTCTACACATTTCGATGGGATTACCTACAGAAATCGAAGTTTTGAAGGTAATTCGGGGAACGAAAAAGAGTTCATCGGACAGCGGTTTGCGAACGGTAATAGCCCGAGCGGAGGTATTCACAACGATCACTTTGGTTCCATTCAGCAGTTTATCGGAGAAGCTGAGATTACGCATAATCATACAGACGGTGTTTATTTTAAGTTTTAAATCGTGTGGAGGGACGTTAGGTGGAGTCATTTTATTCAAAACATCTGGTCCAATGAAGAATGCGTCGACATCGTCGGCAACGGCACTGTCTAATGAAAAAAAATGTAAAATATCACCCGGGACGCGAGATAATATTTTATCGTTAAATTCGTTAACACCTACATGGTGCGTCGAAAGAATGGAGCGAGACGCGCACATGTCACTGTCGGGCAAAATGGAATTTGGAAAAACGAAATCTATAAGAGCGTCTACTTCAGTGACATGCGATATCATAGATAAATCTACGACATCTTTAGAAGGCAGATTGTTGGAGCCCAAGTTCAATAAAAACTCGGTAAACTCCGGATCGTTTCTACTTCTATGTGCCGTTGCTAAAGGAAACGTTTTTAACTGTTGCCAAAGGGGGGAAGATTTAATGGAGCAATTAATGACGTCCGACGGAGTCCTAGCCGCTGGGACTACTGGCGGAATCTGACGAAAATCACCACCGAATATTATAATTTTGCCACCAAATAATCTATCGGTACGCATGAGATCGCGTAAAGATCGGTCTAATAGATGTATTAAAAATTTATGTGCCATAGGGGCCTCGTCGTAAATTATCAAATCGGATTTAGATATGAGTTCGGCTCGTTGCGAACCGGTAGTAAGATGCCAATAGCCCGTGTCGTCGACTGGATCTAAAGGAAATTTGAACATGCTGTGTGCGGTTGTACCGCCTACGTAATTTTGAGCCGCGATACCGGAACTCGCTGTGCATAAAACAATGCCGTTCAAATTACCGCGAATATGTGCTGTTATTAAATTTAATAGAAGAGTTTTACCCGATCCCGCTGGTCCATCGACGAAGATGGCGTTCGAGTTCGATTTGCAAAATACGTCATCTCGAATCATTTGGTCGATGTAAGTGTATACTCTACGCTGATCGTCCGATAACCGAGGTAACCACTCATCGACGAATTCTCGCGAACTGTTTGCGTCGTATTGTAAGCGCTCTCGCCCTAATTCCGTCGTGTCATCGATCGCGTCGGGTAAACCATGATTTCGGAGACAAGAACCGTGTTTACGCAACAACCTGTCAATTTGAATTAAAGCCAATCTGTGGGATTCTTCGACTTCGTCCGGACGACGTTGTAAGAAATCCTCGCTAAGAACATTTTTGAAATCGTCCCAGAGTGAGGCTACCGGGGCGCCGGTTGTCGCGAGGAGTACAAAGAATCTACGCAGACGCGAGCCGGTCATGAACCCGCTTGCTTCCTGCATACACTCCCTGTATTCGCTGTCGTCGTCAGCGATGCCCACAGCTTTCGCGGCGTCTTGGAAAGTCGTGCAATCGGCACCTCCGAGACGTAAAAGATCTGCGTAACTGCGACACGGATGAGAAGCTAAAAGTAATCGCAAATAAAATTGTTCGCTCCTATTGGGTTGTATCCAAAACATACGCGTAACTATTTCGCCTCTCTGTCGTCGTGTAATAAAACGGCCGTTACTTAAACGCACGATTTCGACATTCTTCACCGACGGACGCGACGCATGAACGATATACTTCTCAAAGAAATCTAAATAGGTCATGTTTTCGAACTCTTCACCCGACGGACGGCAGAAATACGTTAAGAGATCGGATGTGCGGTTTTGCCGTGCAACCTCAGCTTCCGTGCCCGGTTGAAAGAAAACGGTTTGTTGACCTTCAAGATGCACGGAGAGCTGTTTGACGGTGGGTTCGCGGGACGTAATATCGAATTCCAATATCCGCCAGGCTGCATCGCAGGATCCTATGTAACGTTTAGTTACATATTGTTCGATCTCGTCGTTTGACCGTTCTTCCGGAACAAGAGCAACCCTAGATTCGTCTTGACCTTTTGTGATGTATTTGAAGAGGTATTTTACGATCCCGATCTGCGACGTCGGTTCTACGTTTATGTGGCAATCGTACTTAAGTAAAAGAGCAGCGTTGTATGGGACTACCCACAGATCATTTACGGCTATATCTTTCGTATAATATTTAATTTTGCCTGAGTTCTTAGCGTCGCGACGTAAGTGTATATAGCCTTTTTGATCTGTGTAAGTTACCTGCGTTTCTACTTTTGGAAAATATTTCGCACATTTCTGTTTTTTAGTGTCCCAACAGGGTAAATTTGTGCGGCCTGAAGGACCACACGGGCCGTGAATCATATGAGTTAAAACCGATTTGCGAAGTCTCCCCTGTGCTTCGTCTTCTTTTGGAATGTCAGCTCTAACAAACTTGTCAATTTCGATATTGGTTGTGGGACCGCCTCCTTCAATTCGGAGGCAAATGTGCGCATGCGGAAGACCGCGTTTTTGGAATTCAATAACGTGCATTATATATGCACGTTTTCCGAACCAAAAACCGGAACGGAGATCTTTAATGAGTTGGTATAGTTTAATATTAAAAACTCTCGAGCAAATCAGTGGATCTGGAGTGCGTCCGGGGAGAGTCGACTCCTTAATTTCGGTCCACTTTGGATTGCACGTCATCGTTATGAAAAAAGACGGTGGACCCATGCGACTGACTATCGCCATGGAGTCCATATATTTACTTTTCATGTACCGCGGCCCACCGGTAAAAGTATTCGGCAGGTAAACGCGTCCCGCTACAACGCCACCCTCTCCTTGAATTGTTTCATCCTCGGCTAATTGACGGTTGATATTCGCGACGTCTTCTATTTCCGATAACGGAGCTGTTCGTGGGGCATCGCTGGTGGGCTTATTCTGCATATTACTAACGAAACGCAGCCTCTCTTCGGAAATTCTACAGAACATGTCGACCAGCCATTCTTCAGACAATTTACCTAATTGTGAAAATCGGGATTCCGATAGCAATAGACAACGCACATATTTATTCTGTGTTAATTTGTTCCCGTGGTTGTCCTGTTTATTAGGATACCAACCAGGGTTGCCTTGAGGGTACAATAGAGGAAACTGAAAACTCTCGTAGAGAGGATGCAAAATGTCGACTTGGTGAGGCCTGCTGTGACCTACCTTCCAAATGGCAATGCTTCGGGGAGCATACGGCTCCCTTTCAGTGTTGATAATGGCCGCTACTTCCGTACCCATCGGCAAATCTCCTAAGATATTACCGTGGGTACGGCGAGATGTTGGTTCGAAAACTAAATGTGCATTGTCCGACGATTCGTGACTCAACCTTTTGAAACAATCTATAAGTGGATTCACTTCGTGAAGAAAATCCAATATAGCTCGTACGACTGTAATATCTAAATTTAAGCCCTCGGCTAGTCTTTCGCGTTCCTGTCTGTCGTGGATGTACAATCCGATCGGATTCGTACTCTCCGTATACGACAAGTCGAAAACGCGATGATAAGTGCGGCCTTGAATTTTAAGAAAATAAATACCGCTATTGGGGTGCTGGAACCCGTGCGAAACCCCCAATGCGCTGAAAGCGAACAAGTTATTGTAAGCTCGAGGGTGTGCAAGAAAAGAGGGATCACTGTAAAAATGATTGGTTAATGGGGGATAACAGTGAACGTTATAAGCACCCCCTCCGCAACACCACTTGACCCGATATTTCTCTTCAAGGAATAAAGGAGCGTTACAGTGACCGCATCTATGCACATTCGACGCTAACAGTGAAGTTTGTTTCAGGGCAAATAAATTAACTTTATTTAACCCCTCGTGTGAGAGTTGAGCAATCAAATTTATCTTACGCAATTCTACGTCTATTTTTCGGCTAGAGGAGTTGTACTTGACAACCGCATCTTTATTAATCTGGGGATTGGAAGCTGTGTTTCTTGTGACTGCGATTCTGTGTGCTTTTTGATTGCGTTGTATATATTTCTTTACTGCGTCTCTATTTATCTGAGGATTCTTTTGTGTGTATTTTTTTACCGCTTTTAAATGACTATTCTCGGATGTAGCTTTCGGTCCCCTTTTTTTCTTGATAGGCCGGCCTCGTTTTTTTGGAATAGAATTTAGATTTTGAACGGTAGCTGGATTTAAAAGATTATATGGATCGGTAACACGAAAATTATCAAACAACAGATCTGTCCTTAGAGACGGCTTAATTTTGAATAAATCTGTTAAAGCGACAACAGGTGTAAATTCAGCTATTTTTTCTTCTATATCTATATCTGTAACTACGGACATTTCAACGTCGTCCACAGCATCGATTACAACAGAGGGTTGTATCGTTAAAGGCAATTCGCGTATAAAAATTAATTTATTAATAGAATATTGAGAACCGCTTTGAGAAGTGGTCGAAAAAATTAAATTACAAAGAATATCTAAACTATCAAAACGAAACAAACGCGCCTTATTTAACTCATAATTTTCATTAAATCTATTAGTGCCATCGACCGCGTGGCTATTGAAAAGGAAAAACTTGTTGTCGCTTTTCCAGAATGAAACAGTATAGCCATTTCCTGTAAACAAATAGCTATCTGTTAGGTCGTTATTATCATTATTGAAAACGCGCGAGTTTAGAATTTCAATAAATTGATTTAATCTAAGAATGAAGTTATTCAGATTGCTATCTGGAAAAAACCCATTCGATATCCAGTTATCGCCGTCCATATTTTGAATTTGTGCCAATTGGTTCCCTACTCTAATTTCCGTAGGCAATTCTCCCGGAAACAAAAACGCGTTCGTATGGTACATATTTAGTGGTCTTAACTGCAAATATAAAGCGTCACCGCTTTCTAATATAATATCGATATCTTCCCTGGAGAAGATACGTCTATTTTTAAGAACAGAATAAATCGCGGCAGAAGTTGACATGGCGACACATTGGGAATTATTACCTCTAAGGTCGCTTTGGTTCATAGAACCTGTGCAAATAAAAAATAAATTAAATTAAAAGAAAATATTTCACAAATAAAGTTCTATTAGAGTGGGATAAAAACAAATCGCTATTATATGAAAAAAATATATGAATATTTGACTTTATATAAATGTGTGTATGTATACTGATTTTATTTTTTCACTATTCAAATATACCTTCTAAAAAGTTTTTAGTAAACATAATTATCTTTAAGAAAGAGTAATTTGCATAAAATTTAATTAACGGTTTAATTGTTTAATTAGTATTAATTTGAATAAATAATAAAAAATATATACAAGAAAATATGTATATAATGATTTTTCATATGAAAATCAAGTTAAAGAGTTTAATATTTTTATATATTATAGTGAAAATTTAAAGTATAGACTCAACCAAAAACTAAACGACGTTAGTGATAGTTAACTGTTGATCTTGTTGTCCTATTGGGTTATTTTGGATTTATTTTAAAAAAATGTAGGTATACACGTTAATATAATAATTTATTTTTTCACATATTATAAAAAACGGTATCTGAAACCGTACTTCTCATTTTAGTAGTGAACATTTTATTTTATGAGGCTATTTTTAATTCATCTATTAATTTTACTTGGAATATGTATGTGAATACTTGGAATGCCTAAGTAATATTTTTAAAATTATACAATATTAAAAATAATACAAAGTTACCGAGTAATCTTAAAAAAATATCCAATGCCTGGCAAAACTATAAAGGCAATAAAGATTGAATAAATTGTTCATACATTTTGTTAGTCCTTATCTTTCTTTCTTTTTTTCAATGTAGTCGAAGTCGCAGGAAAAGATAAATATCTTCGGAATCACTGTACCATTTTTTTTATGTTAAGATGGGCAAACAGATTGACGGTCTACTTGATGGTAGATGGCTACCGTCGCCTATAACACAAGCAACGCCAAAGCTGCTGCAAGTGCCCTGCCTACTAAAGTAGGATTAAGGATAAGGGATTAGGAGGGTATAGGGAAATGGGTTCTAGCATTCCTTACTCACTTGCTGAAATATAACAGCACACGTGCTGTTACTTTACGGTGGTCTTCTGTAAGGGGGTGGTTACTGTCGCCAGACGGGCTGCCCAAATGACTGCGAAACGCAGTGTGCTCTGCCACTACTTTACAGATTCAGATCAGATTTGAAAAGTTAATTTTTTAAAGTTGACCCTGCCGAGAATCGAACTCGGGAACCTTAGAACAGTGCGTTAAGGCAAACATCCTAACAACTCATCCAACGGACTCGTCAAAACTTACTATATTTTCATTCTGTACTAACTTGAAAAATTCTTTCATTATACTATATTTTTTCTTTACTAATATAATTCTGATATACTTCTTATGATATATTTTCTTTACTAATATAATGCTTATATAAATACTGATGAGAAAAGCTCACATGTGCATGCTTTTGTTAATTTAAATTAAATAGTACTAAATAATGAAGCTATGTTTAGTTGAATGGCAACTGAAAATTAATACTGACAACTGCATTTATCTTTTGTCATTTTAAATATAAGTATACCAATGTAATAAAGCTGATAGGTTTGTTTGGTTGAAAGGTAAAGGTAGGTAATCGAGAATTACCGAGAGATACCTATGGTCACCGTGAATTCCCGGTGAACTGGCATCAGCATGCCTTTGTCATTTTAAATCGTAATATTATAAAACTGATATAAAACGGTATAAAATGGTAATCGAGAGTTACTGAGAGCTATCTATAATCACCGAGAATTACCAAGAAGGGTTGACGTATGCGTGTAATTGTTAATATAAATTAAACCGTCGGTGAAACGAAATAATGAATATTAATATTACGAAACACAGTGGTTTTAAATCACTTCCTGTTAGTGTTAATCTTTTAAATAACTTTTACACCAAAGAGGGAAATCGCATTGCCATTAATAAAAGTGGAGTTAATAATAGGACCGAATTTTGAGATTTATTGTTATTTTAAAACTTATCATAGTACTGTTTAAGGGTCAAAATTGGTGAATTCAGTTAAGTTTAATGTCAAGTAGGTACATGTGACCACTTAAAAATAAGTGTATATTAATTATAAATAATCTATATCATGTATGATGCTCTTAAAGCAGCAAAAAAAAAAAACAAAGAAAAAAGTTAAGTTTTTTGTCATTATTTAATAAAAAATAACGTTTTGACTTACAATATATTTATTTGTCCCAACGATTACTCCAAAATCCCGACTTTTTGAAATTTTGCCCAGATAATTTAGTCTTTCCATCTGGAAAGTCTAATCTGGAAAGTAGCGGCAGGTCATACTGCATTTAGCAGTTATTTGTGCAGTCCTTTTGGAGGCAATAACGATTCCTTTATAGAAAACTACTATGAAATAACAGCATTGTATGCTGTGGTGTTTCGGTAAGGATGCTAGAGCTCATTGCCTTATTTCTTTTTAATTCTTTATCCTTAGTCTTACTGTGGTTAATAGTCTATTGGCACCACCTGTGGCATTGCTTGTATGATAAGCGACGGTTGTCGAGCTCGTTGGATGAGTGGTTATTGTGCTTGCCTTAGCGCTCTTTTCTAGGATTCCCTGGTTCGATTCCCAGTAGGGTCAACTTTGAAAAATGAACTTTTAAATTTGGCTATGGTCTAGAGCTGGAAAGTAATAACAGGGCACACTGCGTTTCGCAGTCATTTGGTCATCTCATGTGGCGGCAGTAACCACCGTTTACAGAAGATCACAATGAAATAACAGCACATGTGCTCTTGTGTTTCGGTGAGTGAGTAAGGGATGCCAGAGTCAATTTCTCTATTCCCTCCTAATCCCTTATTCTTAATCCCACTGTGTAGTAGGCAGCGCACTTGCAGTAGCTTATAGGCGACGGTAGCCACTCACCATCAAGTAGATCGTGAGCCTGTCCGCTAATCTTAATATATAAAAAAAATTACCATCAAGTGCACCCTTAGCCTGAATGTCGACCTTAACATTAAAAAAGTACTTATCTATTATGTATACTTATATCTATACTATATAATAAAATCGTAAGTAAGCCGTGTCTGTGCATTAAATATTTTTAAAAAACAATTTATACATTTTATACTTTCGAGTATTGTTACCGAAATCAAAAAAAAATTGTTTTTGGAATTTTGTCTGTTTGTTTGTGCGTTTGTGCCCGTTAATCTCGGAAACGGCTTAAGCGATTTGAATGCGGTTTTCAATGATCTATTGTAGCAAGCTTCCCGTAACATTTAGTTTTTATTTCGTTCTAATCGATTTACAAACAAAAAAGTTATGTACTATACCGAATACCACGCGTACGTAGTTGCGGGCTCACCTAGTATTATTTACTTACAGTCGACCAAAGTTAGTATGCTATTGCATAAAATTTAGTCTAATAAATGAGTAGTTATGTGTTAAAACATTGTTTGCTTTTTATATAATTACTCGTATGTTTGTCGAATAATATTTACTTGAATATAAATAAGCTTTTTAAAGATAAAAACAACATATCATTAAAATTCATTCAACTAAATTTTTAGTTCGTTTTAATAGCTTATTTATTCATTGTTATCCATTCATAAAATTAAAAAAAAAAATCTGTCAGCTTTTCTAAAAAAAATCTTAAACTAAATTTCTAACAGTAAGTAAGGTAGGTACGTATATGTTTTACATGTATAAATTTAGAAAAAAATATATTGTACTGATATATTTTTTTCTAAAAACGTCTATAAACATCAAATTAATACATTTACATTTTTTTATTATATTATCGTGTATATACATTACGGATATATACCTAAGTACAAATAGATTCAATATATAAAATATTCAGAGAGGACATTAGTGGATTTTTCCTACAAAAATATTTATCAAGCTGCGCCATGACCAACCTGATTATGGATCTGATCGTCGTAATCAGGATGGCCATGGGCGTCGCCGTAATCAGGTTGGCCATGGTATAGCTAAATAGCCTTGTAAATTTGGCGACGGACTGATCGATTTTGTATCACGTGGTTCTAAATGCCACATTACATTACGGATTATTTCGACTTCCCGATCTTTGCTTAGGTCTTTGCCTAGGTATAGTATTTCCTAAGTATTGTATTTCCAAAAAATGAATACTGTAACGTCATGAAATTTTCCAATTACAGAGATGCAATATTATTACCTAAATATTATTTCTATGTGGTAGTAGAGTACCAACATAGTTTATTAAGTAATAAATAAATCAACAATTTTTCAATACCCAAATCAAAAACCTGTAAAAAAGTTTATAAAGGAAAAATATCTATGAAAATTTATATAAGTGTTGAATTCTGATAAAATTTAAAATGGCGTCATCGCCTTTTTTTTTCTTTCTTTGTGAATTGTGAAAGATCACACGACATAGTAAATGTTATATTAATGTTATAGTAAATGTTGTATCAACAGTTTATATCCAATTTTAATATAATATTATTACTTATATACTACATTAATATAATTTTATTAACATATGACTTCAATCTGATATAGGTAGGTATTCATATCAATTTCTTCGTTTTGTAAAAAATAATACATTATTTCGTTATTATATTAATGAAGTATAATATTTATTAATAATTACTTAAGTTTATTCACTTACCAGTAGCAACACACAAGAATTCAGTTGTTTGCTGCATCTTCAGATTCTTCAGATTCTTGAGAAATACACTAACACTGCACGCAATTGTAACGCAATAACGAATAATAGATGCTAATTTGAGATGAAAAAAAAAAAAAAAAAAAAAAAACATTTCTAAGATTTGCCAGCCAGTAATGAAAATTTAATGCCTATAATTTTTTTAAAAGTATTTAAAGTAATGACAGGTGTATTTATATTTAATTTATTTTTAGTTTCTCTATTATTAATAATAATTAATTGTAATAACGATTATATAAATATTATTTTTTTATTGAATTTTTACTTTTACGAATTTCCAAATATACCTTGTAACCAAGCCTTCGAATCAAAGACGAGACATTTTTTTGACAACAGTTGTCAATTGAAAAAATGTTAAGAAATATTTATTTAAGTACATACGTATTATAAGTTTGTTTTTACTTATAGGTATAATTTGGAATTGTATTAATAAATTATAAGTATATCAATTAAATAAAATAAGTATTTAAATATGTAGCATATTTAGAATATAAACAATCGTAAGTATCTTACGTAAACAACTATGTTTACCGTAAATTATTTATCCATTAGATTTGTTTTTTAACATACTTTTTTTGTGTTTTTATACTTTAATAACTAACTATAAAATACTTTGAATTAATTGTTAGGTATGCTATTATATACTAAATACCTAACTTAACCTACTATAACCTAATTTATTTTAATAATTAAAAAATGTGATACCATAACCTCAATTTGGATTTCTCCTTATTCTATCATTTATTGTATGTGTTTGTTATATGCTATTTTGATTTATTATAATTTTCAAAATGCTAACAATCTTACAATTTATATTTGTAGTATGATTATTAGTAATTTAAAAAACTTAATAAATATTTGTATTTTGTTTTAGTACTTACCTTTGCGCAAAAAGGAATGGTTACTATTTTAGAGTTCCACATAAATTGGAAGTGAAAAATAATATAATAACTAAAATGTATTTATGTATAAGTTGAATTTACATACCAATACTCTTGGACATAGACTGTGTCAAAGGTTAATAGTTAAAATCATTGTGGATTGTCAAAGACTTTACATAATTTTGAAGGAATAAATTTTCAACATAAATATAGGTATATTTATTATTAAAGCTGGTGTTAGAAAGTATTTAATTATGTACTTGTATCTAGAAATTGAATACTAATACTTATTATTTAATTTCATATAATAAACTTACTGAATATAATTAATTGTTGTCACATCACAAATGTTATGCAAATATAACACTTCTTATACTCCATTGTTTTCTTTTGAATAAATAAATGGCTCTATTTTATAAAGTTGATCAGAAAACTATTTAATTTCATGATGTATTTTTTTCAACAGGCGCTCAGTGCATTTATTGAAATAAAGATATTAAAACAACCAGAATTAAATTTATGGACCGTGAATACTTCAATGGAATAAATGAAACTGTTTTAAAAAATATTATGATTATGGTTGTTTAAAAGAAATATAAAGCTTCTGTTAAAAATGTGATTTTATTTAATATTGCACCTACAATACTAAAATACTTTATTCTATTTTCTTAGATAATAGATTTTTTAATGATATTTTAAACAGTAAATATGTAAGAATAGACTGTATTTTTTTTATCAAAATACTAATCGTGATATGCTTGTATGTATATATTATTATTATTCACATATTATATTTTCTATTTTTATTTTGAAGGAATGTTTTTTTATATTAAAACTTCTACTTGGTTAATTGTTACAGCAAGAATAATACTAATGTTCTCGGTATACATGTTTTGTAACTACATATAAATTGATATTTTTATTTTATGCATGAACATGATTAAAATGTTTATTATAACGATAAAAAACAAAATAATTCATTTAAATGTAATATTTTGAACAGTTTGAATTACTTGAATGAGTATAAATTAGTTAGCATAATTTAAACTTTCTCATTTCATTTTCATCTCTTATACATTTTATGTACATTTACATAACTGCAGATTTATATATATTTTTTAATTTTCTTGATTTTTGATCTTGATGGTAGATAGCAATAGTTATTTATAACAGAAGTAACACCATAGATGCTGCAAGGATACTGTTGACTACAAGGATACTGAAGGATATGGTAGTGGGCTCTGACATTTTTTACTCTTAAGATAGTCAATCTTAAGATACATTAATTTCATTGTATGCTTAATTTTAATTTCAACAAGTTTTCAGTGGATTTATTAAGTATTAAAGTTACTGAAATAATCACAACTAAATAATAGATTGTCGACGCTTCAATTTAATATTATTATTGTATGAATAATCTTAAAACTCTTTTTTAAGCAATAATGGATTAAGAAGGGATAGCAAAATGATCTTGGTACCCTTTACTTTCTCGCTGAAACAACAATATCCCGTTATTTCACGGTGATTTTTCGGTTTCTAAAAACTATAACTATATATTTAAAAAAAAAACTATAAATTCATATTATAATGACTTCGATTGACATTTTGTAGTGTTCGTGTAAATAATTAGGCATTTTCAAAATAATTCAAAATAATTTGCAATTACTACCTTTATAAATGCATTTTTCTCATTTAAGTAGGTTAAATTAATTACAGTGACAGTATAAATAATGCTAACTGGCAAGTTTGTTTTTATTGATATGATAAGTTTTTATTATTAGTTTACAATTTACACATACACATAAACTATGAGTTTCTAATTAGAATTTGTCAGCCATTTCAGTAGAAGATCTTTTATAATAGTTAAACCATTTTTTTAAATTTGATACATGTATTTTATGTTTGAATACAGTTAGGTATATACCTATATATTTATGGTATTATTTTAAATTACAACTTTTATTATTCAATTGAATTCTTTCTTGTAAATTGAATTTATTATTAAATATATCTAGGTAGAAGTTATAGGCAGTGAGTGGTATTAGTACTTTTATGAAACACAAAGTGACTGTCGGCCATTTATTTAAGTTTTGATATTACAAAATATAAGTCTTATTAAAGCACACTACATTCCACAGTTATTATAAAATAGAAAGACAGTCTATATGGCGTCAGTAACCATCTTAATATAATAATATGTGTATACTACTACTTACATACTGATTTGTTTATGTAATTAAGAAATACCAGAGCCTACTCCTCTATTCTATTTTTTTCCTTGATTTCTTTTTTTCGTGGCTACATTATTCTGTCAAGATTTGCAATGCACTTGTAACCCCTATGATTATGTTGTGTACGTCAATGGTGACGACAGCTATCTATTATGAAATGGTTCCTCAGTCTCAGTCTACCTATTAATCTTTGCTTAGAAAAAAAAGTTTTTTTTTTCAGCAGCATTAAATATTAACGACTATTTAATACTTACACAAACACAAAGACTTCTTGGTAATATATCAGTCTTTCAAATTAATTTGAATTTGAATCAATCAAATTTATATAAATTAAAAAAAAATAACATTTATGTACTTATATACCTTTTTTACTATAAATTTTGCTATTCAATCAGCTCCAGTAGATATGAAATTAAGATAATAGTCTAATTTTACAAATTTATGACAAATTCATACTATTGGAACAATAAATATTGTAACGTATAGGAATTTGATTGAAAATTAATTTAATGTAGTATTACTTAATTATAGGTTTGCAATGCAACGTTTCCAAGATATTATCGAAAACATCAAAAAATGTAAATTTCGAAATTGTGTCTTCACCGAAAAATTCCCCTCCCCGAGAACTGTTATATGAGTACCAACACGGGGGGTCTGCGACGCACCGCTCCCGAGATATATTCAATAAAATCCAAAAATGTGAATTTCGAAATTTAGTCTTCTCAGAAAATTTCCTCTCCCCGAGACCTCTTATATGAGTACCAACAGGGGGGGTCTGTGACGCACCATTGCTGAGATATTAAAAAAAGAAAAATTGCCTATGTCAAAAAATTCCTCTCCCCGAGACCTTTCAAATGAGTACCAACACGGGGGGTCTGCGATGCGCCGCTCCCGAAATATTTTCGAGAAAGTCCAAAAATGCGAATTTCGAAGTTTCGTCTTCACCGAAAAATTCCTCTCCCCGAGACCTCTCAAATGAGTACCAACACGGGGGGTCTGCGATGCGCCGTTGCTGAAATATCATCGAAACAAAAATTGCCCATGTCAAAAAATTCTACTCCCCGAGACCTCTCAAATGAGTACCAACACGGTGGGTCTGCGATGCGCCGTTGCTGAAATATCATGGAAAGAAAAATTACCTATGTCGAAAAATTCTACACCCCGAGACCTCTCAAATGAGTACCGACACGGGGGGTCTGCGACGCGCCGTTGCCGAAATATCGTCGAAAGAAAAATTGCCTATGCCAAAAAATTCTACTCACCGAGACCTCTCATATGAGTACCAACACGGGGGGTCTGCGATGCGCCGTTGCTGAAATATCACGGAAAAAAAATTTACCTATGTCAAAAAGTTCTACTCCCCGAGACCTCTCAAATGAGTACCAACACGGTGGGTCTGCGACGCGCCGTTGCTGAAATATCACGGAAAGAAAAATTACCTATGTCAATAAATTCTACTCCTCGAGACCTCTCAAATGAGTACCAACACGGGGGGTCTGCGATGCGCCGTTGCCGAAATATCGTAGAAAGAAAAATTACCTATGTCAAAAAATTCTACTCCCCGAGACCTCTCAAATGAGTACCAACACGGGGAGTCTGCGATGCGCCGTTCCTGAAATATCGTCGAAACAAAAATTACCTATGTCAAAAAATTCTACTCCTCGAGACCTCTCAAATGAGTACCAAGACGGGGGGTCTGCGATGCGCCGTTGCTGAAATATCGTCGAAACAAAAATTACCTATGTCAAAAAATTCTACTCGCCGAGACCTCTCAAATGAGTACCAACACGGGGGGTCTGCGACGCGTCGTTGCTGAAATATCGTCGAAACAAAAATTACCTATGTCAAAAAATTCTACTCCTCGAGACCTCTCAAATGAGTACCAACAAATGAGTCCAAAAATGAAAATTCCAAGATTCTATTGGGATAAAAAAATTCCTCTCCCCGAGACGTCTCCGACGACCCCAAACACGCCCCTATTGCGTCGCGCCGTTTCCGAGATACGACTGGGGGGGTTCGAGGGGGGTTCAAAATTTTCACTTTTCCTTCGCTCGGGCAGACCCCGTGCCGCCGCTCCGGACCACTCGGCCGGCGTGCGCGAAATACTCGGAGGGGGCCGGGGGGGAGGGTCGCGCTGCGCGCTCCCCTACCACCCGGCTCCCCCTCCTCGTCTTTCGCGCGCGCCGTCCTCGTAGCCCTCCGCGACGGATCGACCGCCGTCTCTTCGTCGGCGAAAGAATCTCTTTGATGTGTGTTTTTTGTATGGAGGGGGTCCGAAGGGGGGGTGTTGGGGGAAGAGCGATGGTATAAATGGATTGTCCTAGTCGAGACATTTCAAACGATACCAAACACGGTGGGTCTGCCCGCCACGGTCACCGACGGTCTACCAAGTAGACCGCAAATGTCAAATTTTGAAATTTGGTCTATTGCAAAAAATCCGTCTCCCGGAGACCTCCCAAATGAGCACCGACACGGGGGGTCTGCGACGCACCGATCCCGAGATATTTTCGAAAAAGTCCAAAAATGCGAATTTTGAAACTTCGTCTCGACCGAAAAATTCCTCTCCCCGAGACGTCTCCTACGACCCCAAACGCGACCCGGCTGCGTCGCGCCGTTTCCGAGTTACGACCGGGGGGGTTCGAGGGGGTGTCGAAATTTTTACTTTTCCAGACCCCATGCCGCCGCTGCGGGCCGCTCGGCCGGCGCGCGCTCAATCCTCGGAGGGGGGGCGGGGGGGGAGGGTCGCGCTGCGCGCTCCCCTGCCCCCCCGCCACCCCCTCCTCGTCTTTCGCGCTCGCCGGCCTCGTTGCCCTCCGCGACGGATCGACCGCCGTCTCTTCGTCGGCGAAAGAACCTCTTTGAGGTGTGATTTCGTACGAAGGGGGAGGTGGAGGGGAGGGCCGGTGCGCCAAATCCAAATTCCGTCGGAGCCGTCGGAATCCATTCGCCGCGCCCGTTCGAACGAGCCCAAACACGGGGTGTTTCGGTCGAACCGCTTGCGAGTCCCATTTAGGGTGGGCCGGAGGGGGGGTGGGGTCCGGAGGGCGGGGTGACGGATGAAAAATTCAAACGGGACGTAATTCCGCAACCCTCCGATGACCTCTGCCGCCGCTCCGGCCCTCGACGCCGGGGTCGCGAACTTCCTCGGAGGGGGGGCCGGGGGGGAGGGTCGCGCTGCGCGCTCCCCTTCCCCCCCGCCTCCCCCCTCCTCGTCGTTCGCCACCCCGGCGACGAGACCCTCCGCGGCGGGTCGACCGCCCTCCTCCAAAGGCGAAAGATCCATACGAAAGTGTGATTTTGTACGGAGGGGGTCCGAAGGGGGCCAGATGGGGGGAGGGCGAGGGTCCCGGACGACGGATATCCGGGAGCCAATGTTATCACCCAAAGTGACCGCCGCCATGACTCTCACCGTTTAGAAGCTAAGGGGATTTGAAGATCCGGACGGTTGTATGGAGCGTAAAAAAAACGTATGGGGGGGAGAGGGGGGGGTCGCGGTGTGGAGACCCCCGATGACCCTCTATGACATTCCGCAAACCGGGTCCCTCTCGGGTTGATAGTTTCCGAGATCCATACCCCAACTTTTTACCAGATCGGTATACCGAGGATTCGGGATTTTTCTGCTACTCGATAAGCCACCCCCTCTCCGATCCGCTACAAGGGGGAATCCCCCGGTGACTCCTTCTAGGAGAACAACCATGTCAGTGATAAGTGGTATTTGAGCTTTATAGTATATTAACTAGTTTTTGCGTGCGGCCGCGGACTGCAAGCAGCCCGCGGGGGGGGAGCCCCTCGATTGGTTCTGGAGTGGTTTTGTGTCTTTTAAATTGTTTTGGTTTGGGTGTTGGTCTTTCAAATTGTTTTGGTAAGGATTTGGATATGGTTTGTATTTCGTTCGGGGGTGGGGGGAGGGGGGGGGGGAGGAATGGTGTCAATGGATTGTCCTCGTTGAAACCTTTCAAATGATACCAAACACGGGGGGTCTACCTACTATGGATACCGACGGTCTACTGAGTAGACCACAAATGTCAAATTTTGATATTTGGTCTATTGCAAAAAATCCGTCTCCCCGAAACCTCTTAAATGAGTACAAACACGGTGGGTCTAATAAGTATGTAAGAATAGAGACTGAATTTTTTAATCAAAATACTAAATTTAATGTATATGCTTATTATTATATTATTATTATATTATTCACATTATTATATTTTGTATTTTTATTTTGAGGAAATGTTTTTTGATATTAAAATTTCTATTTGATTAATTGTTATAGCAAGAATAATACTTATGTTGTTGGTATGTTTTTTTATAACTATAAATTGATACTTAAATTTTATGAATTTACATGATACTTACTAAAACTGTAACAAAATAGTTCTTTTAAATCTAATATACTTTAAACAGCTTTAAATGATTAAAAAATAGTCAGCATAATTTAATCATTCTCATTTCATTTTTATCTTTTACGTTACAATTTTTTATTCCTTAATAACTTCAGATTGATATTATTTTTTAAAGTATAGATCTTGATGGTAAATAAATATCTTCTTAAATAAGTATCTACCCGGGTGGTCTGCGACGCACCGCTTCTGACACAATTTCGAAAAATCCCAAAAATGCAAATTTCAAAATTTCGTCTCCACTAAAAAATTCGTCTTCCCGAGACCTGTTAAATGAGTATCAACACCGGGGATCTGCGACACAACGCTACCGAGATATTTTCGAAAAACTCCAAAAATGCTAATTTCAAAATTTTGCCTACACGGAAAAATTCCTCACCCCGAGACCTCTTAAATGAGTACCAACATGGGTGGTCTACGATGCACCACTCCCGAGATATTGTCGAAAAAGTCCAAAAATGCGAATTTCGAAATTTCGTCTTCACCGAAAAATTCCTCTCCCCGAGACCTCTCAAATGAGTACCAACACGGTGGGTCTGCGACGCGCCGTTGCTGAGATATCGTCGAAAGAAAAATTACCTATGTCGAAAAATTCTACTCACCGAGACCTCTCAAATGAGTACCAACACGGGGGGTCTGTGACGCACTGCTCCTAAGATATTTTCGAAAAAGTCCAAAAATTCAAATTTGGAAATTTCATCTCCACTAAAAAATTCGTCTTCCCGGGACCTCTTAAATGAGTACCAACACGGATGGTCTTAACGCACCGCTCCCGAGATATTTTCGAAAAAGTCCAAAAATGCAAATTTCGATATTTCGTCTCCACCGAAAAATTCTACTCTCCGAGACCTCTCCAATGAGTACCAACACGGAGGGTCTACGATGCGCCATTGCTGAAATATCATCGAAAGAAAAATTACCTATGTCAAAAAATTCTACTCGCCGAGACCTCTTAAATGAGTACCAACACGGTGGGTCTGCGACGCGCCGTTGCTGAAATATCGTCGAAACAAAAATTACCTATGTCAAAAAATTCTACTCGCCGAGACCTCTTAAATGAGTACCAACACGGTGGGTCTGCGACGCGCCGTTGCTGAAATATCGTCGAAACAAAAATTACCTATGTCAACAAATTCTACTCGCCGAGACCTCTCAAATGAGTACCAACACGGTGGGTCTGCGATACGTCGCTGCTGAAATATCGTCGAAACAAAAATTACCTATGTCAAAAAATTCTACTCGCCGAGACCTCTCAAATGAGTACCAACACGGTGGGTCTGCGACGCGCCGTTGCCGAAATATCGTCGAAACAAAAATTGCCTATGTCAAAAATTCTACTCCCTGAGACCTCTCAAATGAGTACCAACACGGTGGGTCTGCGACGCGCCGTTGCCGAAATATCGTCGAAACAAAAATTGCCTATGTCAAAAAATTCTACTCCCTGAGACCTCTCAAATGAGTACCAACACGGTGGGTCTGCGACGCGCCGTTGCCGAAATATCATCGAAAGAAAAATTGCCTATGTCAAAAAATTCTACTCACCGAGACCTCTCAAATGAGTACCAACACGGGGGGTCTGCGATGCGCCGTTGCCGAAATATCATCGAAAGAAAAATTGCCTATGTCAAAAAATTCTACTCCCCGAGACCTCTCAAATGAGTACCAACACGGGGGGTCTGCGATGCGCCGTTGCTGAAATATCATCGAAACAAAAATTGCCTATGCCAAAAAATTCCTCTCCCCGAGACGTCTCCGACGACCCCAAACACGCCCCTAATGCGTCGCGTCGTTTCCGAGTTACGACCGGGGGGGTTCGAGGGGGGTTCAAAATTTTCACTTTTCCTTCGCTAGGGCAAACCCCGTGCCGCCGCTCCGGACCACTCGGCCGGCGTGCGCGAAATACGCGGAGGGGGGCCGGGGGGGAGGGTCGCGCTGCGCGCTCCCCTACCCCCCGGCTTCCCCCTCCTCGTCTTTCGCGCGCGCCGTCCTCGTAGTCCTCCGCGACGGATCGACCGCCGTCTCTTCGTCGACGAAAGAATCTCTTTGATGTGTGTTTTTTGTATGAAGAGGGACCCGAAGGGGGGGGGGGGGGGGGGGGGGGGAGCGATGGTAAATGGATTGTCCTCGTCGAGACCTTTCCAATGATACCCAACACGGGGGGTCTGCCCGCCACGGTCACCGACGGTCTACCGAGTAGACCGCAAATGTCAAATTTGGAAATTTGGTCTATTGCAAAAAATCCGTCTCCCCGAGACCTACCAAATGAGTACCAACACGGGGGGTCTGCGACGCACCGATCCCGAGATATTTTCGAAAAAGTCCAAAAATGCGAATTTCGAAATTTCGTCGCGACCAAAAAATTCGTCTCCCCGAGACGTCTCCTACGACCCCAAACACGACCCGGCCGCGTCGCGCCGTTTCCGAGTTACGGCAGGGGGGTTCGAGGGGGGTGTCAAAATTTTTACTTTTCCAGACCCCATGCCGCCGCTGCGGGCCGCTCGGCCGGCGCGCGCTCAATCCTCGGAGGGGGGGCCGGGGGGGAGGGTCGCGCTGCGCGCTCCCTGCCCCCCCGCCACCCCCCTCCTCGTCTTTCGCGCTCGCCGACCTCGTCGCCCTCCGCGACGGATCGACCGCCGTCTCTTCGTCGACGAAAGAACCTCTTTGATGTGTGATTTCGTACGGAGGGGGAGGTGGAGGGGAGGGCCGGTGCGCCAAATCCGAATTCCGTCGGAGCCGTCGGAATCCATTCGCCGCGCCCGTTCGAACGAGCCCAAACACGGGGTGTTTCGGTCGAACCGCCTGCGGGTCCCGATTGCGGGGGGGCGGAGGGGACGGGGGGTCCGGAGGGCGGTGACGAAGGGTAAAAAATTCAAAAGGGACGTAATTCCGCAACCCTCCGATGACGTTTGCCGCCGCTCCGGCCCTCGACGCCGGGGTCGCGAACTTCCTCGGAGGGGGGGCCGGGTGGGAGGGTCGCGCTGCGCGCTCCCCTTCCCCCCCGCCTCCCCCCTCCTCGTCGTTCGCCCCCCCGGCGTCGAGACCCTGCGCGGCGGGTCGACCGCCCTCCTCTAGCGGCCAAAGATCCCTAACAGAGTGAGATTTTGTATGGAGGGGGTCCGAAGGGGGGGAGGTGGGGGGAGGGCGAGGGTCCCGGACGACGGATATCCGGGAGCCAATGTTATCCCCCAAAGTGACCGCCGCCGTGACTCTCACCGTTTCGGAGCTGCGGGGATTCGAAGATCCGGACGGTTGTATGGAGCGTAAAAAAATCGTATGGGGGGGAGAGGGGGGGGTCGCGGTGTGGAGACCCCCGATGACCCTCTATGACATTCCGCAGACCGGGTCCCTCTCGGGTTCATAGTTTCCGAGATCCATACCCCGACTTTTTACCAGGTCGGTATACCGAGGATTCGGGATTTTTCTGCTACTCGATAAACCACCCCCTCTCCGATCCGCCACAAGGGGGAATCCCCCGGCGACTCCTTCTAGGAGAACAACCATGTCAGTGATAAGTGGTATTTCAGCTTTATAGTATATTAATAACTAGTAGGTTGCTCGATGCTGCGGGCTGCAAGCAGCCCGCAGAGGGTTTTCTCAACCAGGGTAGGTTGCTCGATGCCGCGGGCTGCAAGCAGCCCGCGGAAGTTGTAGGTTGCTCGATGCTGCGGGCTGCAAGCAGCCCGCAGAGGGTTATCGCAACTAAGTCGAGGGTGTGTGAAGTGGTAGGTTGCTCGATGCCGAGGGCTGCAAGCAGCCCGCGGAGGGTTATCGCAACTAAGTCGAGGGTGTGTGAAGTGGTAGGTTGCTCGATGCCGAGGGCTGCAAGCAGCCCGCGGAGGGTTATCGCAACTAAGTCGAAGGTGTGTGAAGTGGTAGGTTGCTCGATGCCGAGGGCTGCAAGCAGCCCGCGGAGGGTTATCGCAACTAAGTCGAGGGTGTGTGAAGTGGTAGGTTGCTCGATGCCGAGGGCTGCAAGCAGCCCGCGGAGGGTTATCGCAACTAAGTCGAGGGTGTGTGAAGTGGTAGGTTGCTCGATGCCGAGGGCAGCAAGCAGCCCGCGGAAGGTTATCGCAACTAAGTCGAGGGTGTGTGAAGTGGTAGGTTGCTCGATGCCGAGGGCTGCAAGCAGCCCGCGGAAGGTTATCGCAACTAAGTCGAGGGTGTGTGAAGTGGTAGGTTGCTCGATGCCGAGGGCTGCAAGCCGGGATGACGGGTTAAAATTCAAGGGACGCACTTCTGCGGCGCTTCGGGGTTCATTTTTGGTCTTTGTACCTTCGAAATCTTCAGTAGGCATTTCGACAATATTTTCGTCAGTTAATAAGTCTTTCGTCTTATTACGCCGAGTCTTGAGCATAATTAGTCTTTAGTCTTGATTATAAGTCGTAAACAATAGTCTTAATACATTTTCATAAAATTCTTACAAGTATTATATTATTACGAGTGTGCTCAATTCCCTTCTTACTCCTTGTCTTTCATACTAAGTGTTCTAAGTCTTATCCATTGTATTCGTCGTTTCGCGTTCAGTGTCCACAGCTGATGATGCAATAAAATAAAATATATGTAATAATTTGACAATTTAAAAATTCCTCACAATTTATTTTATTCACTACAATAATAACTAAATAAACAGAAATAAATTAACATCATCATTGTGTGGCAGTAATAATCCTCCTCATATCTAAACTTTTAATTAGTTCATGATTACAATTTATATCTACATTAATTTCTTCATTGGATAAGTACCACTAAGTACCTACTTAATGATATTTGTGCCTATTTTTATTAACTTTTGTACAATGTTAAGTGAGAATGGGTAACTGGATATGGTTATTTATGATAATACTTAATACCTATATTGTTCAGAGACACCGATGTTAAAACTCAAGTTTTCTGTTTCTGAGCTACAACTACCTATGTAGGTATTACTTTGATCATTGGAAAGATTGTCTGTAATGCGTATATCTTACATTGTCCAAAAGTATGAGATTTTATAGTTAAAGGAAACAAAGATTGTAGGTACTCTGGAGCTTTGATTCAATTTCAAATATTGTTTCATTGAAATTACATAGGACTGAGATCCAGCCATACCTCTATATGTGAATTTAACCAGGCAATTAAAATTTAATTCATTAATACACTACCTACCTAATTTGTTAATTGTATTAGGGTACATGTAGCATGAGTATAATAGTAGTAAGTATTTTCCAATGATCTAAGCATGACATTTATTTAAATAGTTATAATTTTTCTGGTTTGGTGAGAGAGGCGATATGTAATTATCCCTTAGTCACTTATCTTTATTCTTAACTGTATTCCACTACTTTAAAATGGTTTCCATAAAAAACAGTGTTAAAATTTATTCTGTGAATTAACAGAAAGTATGGCATTTTGTATAGCTAGGTATAGATAGGCTGAAGTTGGCCAATATTCGAATAAATTCAGATAAGCCAATTATTTCCAATGCATTTCAGTACCTATATGAACTATACCAAAAACAAAAATTTATGGTTTACATTGATCTGCAGGATATTTATATACTATATATTAAATTTAGGCAGTGAATTGAAATATGGCATAATATCATACACATCACAATATTAAAGCCAATTAAATGTAATAAACCAATTATAAGAGTATTCCTATTACAACAACATAATAATATATGTTTTTGTATGGGGCGAGTATCGTAATGCACATTTTGTAATAAGTATACAGTCTTTTTGCCAACATCAGTATTCTGGCTCGCTCCACTCACACTTATTTCATATACATTCCAGAACCTAACCTATTTCTTTTCATCACAAATAAGTCTTGTAAAAACACATTTTGTAAATGAATACAATATCTTAGCAATTGTTGCTCATTCGATTGGCAAAAAAAATTATTGTAAAAAAAAAGTGCCGCCCTTTACTATACCCCATCCTCAAATTCGATTGAGAATGCAAATAACTATGTCTGATATTATTTATCTTTTTGGATAAGTTTCCTTATGGATCCTTTTCAATTCATTGTGGTTTTTAAACAATTTGAACCCCAAATTATAATGAAAAGTTACAGAGACTGATATTTCAGAATACTTGACATTGCTATGGGCTATGACTACATTACCTTTCTTTACAGTTATCTATATTCCACAGTACGTTAGTGCATAATAGCTCACTGATTCCACATACCTTATGATTAAATAAACAAATAAAAAATCACTATAGTCACTGAACATGTATTTTTTTAAATATTCACTTGCATCCTTATTATAAGTTCACAACTACTTTCTTGCAATATTTCTCTTCATACTTCTCAGCTGGAAAATGTACTTTTCTGTAAAATGATGTTCGCAAACCTGCAATAGTTGATAACAAACAGAGATGTTATACGATAAAAAGAGGTTATGTTATTTTAAAAGTTAATAAAAAATATATCTTACGTTCGCATTAGTGCTTGTTTGGTTGAAAGTTGTCCATTTAATTAATGGCGCGTTTCATTGTTTTTTTTTAAAATACATACTTAGTTATAGTTTAAAATACACGATTTTAAACTGTGACAGCATGTTTTCTAACTTTTGACAAAGAATGACGCTTAATGACGCTTCAAATCCAAATAGTATAAATGTACCGCGGCCAAACTGTGGCGCTAGCGTCTATGCGAATGTTCGGTTCGGTCGGCGGCCTCATGTTGATGACGTAACCCCTTGTGTGACCTAGAGAGCTCTCTTTTAGTTTTTTTTTTTTTAGTAGTATGAGTAGGTGTTGGTTGGACATTCACGGAGTCAATATGGACTTCGAGAAGAAATGGTTATCCGCCAAAGACACGACACATCTCTATTCCCGATAAATTTGCAACTACGGGGATTGGAAATTTCAAAAAAATTGTATGATGTGTAAAAAAAATGTATGGATGGGATAGGGATAGGTCGCGATTTGGTAGCCCCGCTGACCATCTATGACAATACGTAAACGCTGCCCTTCGGCCACGCTCAGTTTCCGAGTACCTCTCATCAACTTTTTACCAGGTCGATATATCGAGGCTTTTAAAAATGTCTACACCACGTGACTTTACCGTCTATCCGACAGAGTATAAAGGAGTGTTGCAGATCGACCCCTTCTTGGTGAAAAATTGGCCGTTCCAAAAAACGAAACATTTGTATGGAGGGTTGCAGAAGGGGGGGCGAAATAAAAAAACTGGTTGACCCCTAGGAAGCACCTCGCGGTGAGATGGAAACCCGCCATAGTGACCGTCGGGATATCTCGCACTGTTTAGCGGAAAGTGCCATCCCTTTCGTCAAAAGCGGACATTTTGTATGGAGGGGGGGTGAATGGGGGGAGGTGGGGCAAGGATAGTGGTCCCCACCGATGGACCTCGGGGAGAAATGGTTATCCGCCAAAGACACGATATCACTATTCCCTATGGTTTTCGAGCTACGGGGATTGGAAATTTCATAACAGTTGTATGGAGTGTAAAAAAAATGTATGAACGGGACGGGGATGAGTCGCGATTTGGTAACCCCCGATGACCCTGTATGACATTCCGTAAACGCTGTCCCTCGGCGACTCATCGTTCCCGAGTACCTCCCGTCAACTTTTTACCAGGTCGGTACGTCGAGGCTTCGAGAAACTTCTGAACCGCGTGACTTCACCGTCTATCCGATCGGGTGCGAAGGAGCGTCGAAAGTCGACCCCTTCTCGGTGAAAAATTGGCCGTTCCAGAAAACGAAAAATTTGTATGGAGGGGTGCAGAAGGGGGGGAGAAATCGAAAATCTGGTTGACCCCCAGGAAGCGGCTCGCGGTGAGATGGAAACCCGCCGTAGTGACCGTCGGGATATCTCGCACCGTTTAGCGGACAGTGCCATCCCTTTCGTCAAAAGCGGCAATTTTGTATGGAGGGGGGGTGAATGGGGGGAGGTAGGGCAAGGAAAATGGTCCCTGCCGATGGACCTCGGGGAGAAACGGTTATCCGCCAAAGACACGATATCACTATTCCTTATGGTTTTGGAGCTACGGGGATTGGAAATTTCAAAAAAGTTGTATGGAGTGTAAAAAAAATGTATGGGCGGGACGGGGATGGGTCGCGATTCGGTAACCCCCGATGACGCTCTGTGACGTTCCGCATTCGGATCTCTTCTAGCTCTCGTACTTTCCGAGATCCCTTCGCCGACTTTTTACCAGGTCGAGGTGGCGAGGTCTTTGAATTAATTTCTCGACAACTTTATTCGTACTCCACGATGGGTCACTCGAATCTACTCCTACGTCACCCCTTCCCGGAGAAAAGTATGAATGCGTGATATGTCAGTGGTATTTCGGCTTTATAGTTTGTTAAAGCTTCCGCTCGTTGCCGCGGGCTGCAAGCAGCCCGCGGGGGGATAGCCCCTCGACCGGTTCTGGAGTGGTTTTGTGTTTGCTCTTTTAAATTGTTTTGGTTTGGTAAGGCTTTGGGTCTTTGAATTGTTTTGGTAAGGATTTGGATATAAGTATTGTATTTCGTGACGTTTCGGAGGTGGGCGGGAGGAGAGGGGGGAGGTGGGATGGTGTCCAATGGATTGTCCTCGTCGAGACCTTTCAAATGATACCAAACATGGGGGGTTTAAATGCCACGGTTACCGACGGTCTACCGAGTAGACCGCAAATGTCAAATTTTAAAATTTGGTCTATTGCAAAAAATCCGTCTCCCGGAGACCTCCCAAATGAGCACCAACACGGGGGGTCTGCGACGCACCGATCCCGAGATATTTTTGAAAAAGTCCAAAAATGCGAATTTTGAAATTTTGTCGCGACCAAAAAATTCCTCTTCCCGAGACGTCTCCGACGACCCCAAACACGACCCGGCTACGTCGCGCCGTTTCCGAGTTACGGCAGGGGGGGTTCGGGGGGGGTGTCAAAATTTTCACTTTTCGTCACTCCGACGGACCCCTTGCCGCCGCTGCGGGCCGCTCGGCCGGCGCGCGCTCAATCCTCGGAGGGGGGGCCGGGGGGGAGGGTCGCGCTGCGCGCTCCCCTGCCCCCCCGCCACCCCCCTCCTCGTCTTTCGCGCTCGCCGGCCTCGTTGCCCTCCGCGACGGATCGACCGCCGTCTCTTCATAGGTGAAGGGACCCTCTTTGAGGTTTGGTTTCGTATGGAGGGGGAGGTGGAGGGGAGGTCAAGTGAGCTAAATCCAAATTCCGTCGGAGCCATCGGAATCCATCCGGCGAGCCCGTTCGAACGAGCCCAAACACGGGGTGTTTCGGTCGAACCGCTTGCGAGTCCCGATTGCGGGGGGGCGGAGGGGGAGGGGGGTCCGGAGGGCAGGGTGACGGGTAAAAAATTCAAAAGGGACGTAATTCCGCAACCCTCCGATGACGTTTGCCGCCGCTCCGGCCCTCGACGCCGGGGTCGCGAACTTCCTCGGAGGGGGGGCCGGGGGGGAGGGTCGCGCTGCGCGCTCCCCTGCCCCCCCCGCCTCCCCCCTCCTCGTCGTTCGCCCCCCCGGCGTCGAGACCCTCCGCGGCGGGTCGACCGCCCTCCTCCAAAAACAAAAGATCCATATCAGAGTGTGATTTTGTATGGGGGGGGTCCGAAGGGGGCCCGATGGGGGGAGGGCGAGGGTCCCGGACGACGGATATCCGGGAGCCAATGTTATCCCCCAAAGTGACCGCCGCCATGACTCTCACCGTTTCGGAGCTGCGGGGATTCGAAGATCCGGACGGTTGTATGGAGCGTAAAAAAATCGTATGGGGGGGAGAGGGGGGGGTCGCGATGTGGTCACCCCCGATGACCCTCTATGACATTCCGCAAACCGGGTCCCTCTCGGGTTCATAGTTTCCGAGATCCCGTCGCCGACTTTTTACCAGGTCAAGATCCTCGACATCTCGGATTTTCCTGGGGGGTTTTGGGGGATCCCCTCTCCGATCCGCTACAAGGGGGAATCCCCCGGTGACCCCTTCATATCAAAACAAAAATGTCAATGATAAGTGAGTGGTATTTGAGCTTTATAGTATATTAATTAATTAATTAACTAGCTTCCGCTCGTTGCCGCGGGCTGCAAGCAGCCCGCGGGGGGATAGCCCCTCGACCGGTTCTGGGGTGGTATTGGGTCTTTAGAATTGTTTTGGTAAAGTATTGGGTCTTTAGAATTGTTTTGGTAAGGATTTGGATATATGTTTTGTATTTCGTGACGTTTCGGGGGTGGGCGGGGGGAGAGGGGGGAGGGGGGATGGTGTCAATGGATTGTCCTCGTCGAGACCTTTCAAATGATACCCAACACGGGGGGTCTGCCTGCCACGGTTACCGACGGTCTACCGAGTAGACCGCAAATGTCAAATTTTGAAATTTGGTCTATTGCAAAAAATCCGTCTCCCGGAGACCTCCCAAATGAGCACCGACACGGGGGGTCTGCGACGCACCGATCCCGAGATATTTTCGAAAAAGTCCAAAAATGCGAATTTTGAAATTTTGTCGCGACCAAAAAATTCCTCTTCCCGAGACGTCTCCTACGACCCCAAACGCGACCCGGCTGCGTCGCGCCGTTTCCGAGATACGTCCGGGGGGGTCCGAGGGGAGTGTCGAAATTTTTACTTTTCCAGATCCTATGCCGCCGCTGCGGGCCGCTCGGCCGGCGCGCGCTCAATCCTCGGAGGGGGGGCCGGGGGGGAGGGTCGCGCTGCGCGCTCCCCTGCCCCCCCGCCACCCCCCTCCTCGTCTTTCGCGCTCGCCGACCTCGTTGCCCTCCGCGACGGATCGACCGCCGTCTCTTCATAGGTGAAGGGACCCTCTTTGAGGTTTGGTTTCGTACGAAGGGGGAGGTGGAGGGGAGGTCAAGTGAGCTAAATCCAAATTCCGTCGGAGCCATCGGAATCCATCCGGCGAGCCCGTTCGAACGAGCCCAAACACGGAGTGTTTCGGTCGAACCGCTTGCGAGTCCCGATTGCGGGGGGGGCGGAGGGGGAGGGGGGTCTGGAGGGCAGGGTGACGGGTAAAAAATTCAAAAGGGACGTAATTCCGCAACCCTCCGATGACGTTTGCCGCCGCTCCGGCCCTCGACGCCGGGGTCGCGAACTTCCTCGGAGGGGGGGCCGGGGGGGAGGGTCGCGCTGCGCGCTCCCCTTCCCCCCCGCCTCCCCCCTCCTCGTCGTTCGCCCCCCCGGCGTCGAGACCCTGCGCGGCGGGTCGACCGCCCTCCTCTAGCGGCCAAAGATCCCTAACAGAGTGCGATTTTGTACGGAGGGGGTCCGAAGGGGGGGAGGTGGGGGGAGGGCGACGATCCCGGACGACGGACCTCCGCGGGCGACGGTCGTCCGCCAAAGTGACCGCCGTCCTAGGTCTCACCGTTTCGGAACTGCGGGGATTCGAAGATCCGGACGGTTGTATGGAGCGTAAAAAAATCGTATGGGGGGGGAGAGGGGGGGGTCGCGGTGTGGAGACCCCCGATGACCCTCTATGACATTCCGCAGACCGGGTCCCTCTCGGGTCGATAGTTTCCGAGATCCATACCCCGACTTTTTACCAGATCGGTATACCGAGGATCCGGGATTTTTCCGCTGGTGAGATGGCCACCCCCTCTCCGATCCGCTATGCGGGGGAATCCCCAGGTGACTCCTTCCGGGAGAACAACTATATCAATGATGTGTCAGTGGTATTTGAGCTTTATAGTTTATAACTAGATTGTGCTCGTTGCCGCGGGCTGCAAGCAGCCCGCGGGGGGATAGCCCCTCGAGTGGTTTTGCTGTGGTGTTGTGGTGTTGGAGTCGCTCTTTAAAATTGTTTAGGTAAGGTATTGGGTGTTGGTCTTTCGAATTGTTTTGGTAAGGATTTGGATATGTTTTGTATTTCGTGACGTTTCGGGGGACCCAGTGGAGGGGAGGGGGGAGTGGTGTGAATGGATTGTCCTCGTCAAGACCTTTCAAATGATACCCAATACGGGGGTCTGCCTGCCACGGTCACCGACGGTCTACCGAGTAGACCGCAAATGTCAAATTGTGATATTTGGTCTATTGCAAAAAATCCGTCTCTCTGAGACCTCTTCAATGAGTACCAACACGGGGGGTCTGCGACGTACCGCTCCCGAAATACTTTCGAAAATGTTTAGAAATGCGAACTTTGTCATTAGATAATTTTTTAATATCTTGTATACTATTAAATAATAATTAAGTTGTGATATAGAAATTACATTATTCTTTTGTATTTTGTATGTAAAGTTTGTTAAAGTAAGCTAACGGTGTACTTGATCGTAGGTAAGTACCATCATTTTTCATAAGCAACGCTACAGGTGTTACAAGTGTTTTGCTGATTTTAATAATTTCATGATAAAGAATTAGAAAGTTGTAAGGAAATAAGCTTACCTTACGTATTCACTGAAATTTTATATATACTTTATTTATATAAGGTCTTTTTTTGCCTTATAAGGCAGGTGGTCACTGCCGCCAGACAAGCGGCTTCTATTTATTTATTTCTTCTTTTTCTCTATATATAATTTCGAAACTCTTGTTTCTAATTTAATAATTGGAATGTCTGCCAATATATTTATCAAACAAGAGAAATTAAAAATATAATAATACTCGTAGTTCCCTTGGTTACTATAATAGTAATAATATAACTAAGCAAATAAAGGTAAATTTAAATAGTGATTTTGATAGAATCAATGATTAACTTGTTTTATGCTTCTGTAGGACAAAATTAATATTTATTTAGTTCTGCTTATAATGAAAAAAAAAAAAAAAAAAAAACGATAAATGTGAGAATGAAATATAATGTATTTTGTTATACATATTTATATAATTTCTATTAAGTTTATAACTTAAATACTAAAATAATTTCAAATCTAATGTGTAAATTTTAATTTATTTTATCATTATATTATTAATGATTTATAATATATATAATAAATATAAAAAAAAAACATTTCTTCAGACTTTATTTTTGATTGAATTTAATTAAATTATCTTTAAAATAATTGTCGGTAATAGTAGGTATTTGTGGAAGAAATATAAATAAATTTTGTTATTATTAAGTTAAAATTAAACACTAAAAACTTTCCACGCCATCTACTAAGTTTCAGTGAAATGATTCTTTTTTTATATTCTTAAATAATCTTTATCATCAGCAGATAAGTATTCATATTCATTTTTATTGAGCATTATTACAATTGATTCTTTGCTTACATTATATTTATATTTTAATAAGTGAAACTTCTTTTTGCACGCTGAGAATAAAATTTCAAAGTTGATTATTGTTTAACGCTTGAGTGTATTTAACGATCCGCTATTCTTCTAGTAACGTTTCTGTGTAACATCTACCGCTTATTGATCTTACTACATATTTAATTGTCAAAGAAGTCTCACTTTTGGCACGCTTTTCTTTAAATAAATAAAAAATATTATAATATGTAAAATTTACAGAAAAATAAATATTCTATTATATATGTTATCATTTTTTAAATTATCAATATTAAAAATACATTGTTGTATTTTGGATTTTTTTTAAAGTATACAATTAAAATATTCGATAATATGTTTTCTTTCCAATCCAAATTTGTTTTCAGTATTGCACGACAACAGGGTTGACGGAGTTATGTTATCTTCATTATGAGCTGTAAATAATAAAAATAATTTTTGCAACTTCATATATATTTATACTTTATAATTCACATGTCTTTTATTGCATACAGTTTCCATCGTGGTGTTTTTTTTACTGTTAGAGCGAATGATAGATTACAATTTCTAACCCGGACTATGTTGTTCACTCATCATCAGATCTATATGAGTAGAAGAGTGTAAGCTGAACTGAATATCGAACATGCTTCTGTCGCGTTAATAACCGATTGTGCGTTCACTGGGCTATTACTGCTTTTTCAATTCTTGACATTAGTACCGTAAACTTTGAAAAAATTTGCTGTAATATTAGCAAGTAAAATGTATTTTATGCATGTGGCCATACAAAATGCTTAACGAAGAAGGGAAGGATTATTATTTTATATTCTATATGCGATAGGTGCAATGAAAATAATAATATGGAAATGTCGCACTGAAAAAAAAATATTAATAACTTAATATTGTCAGTTTGATTAAAATGTCGTAATTTGGAAGTTTATTGACTCATATTGTTATACCCATAACGTTATTGCGATATTGTCAGATACAATTTATGTACTGAAATTGCGAAAGAATAAGTTTTAATGATTTTATGATGACGTATACCTAAGTTTTATCTATCCGCCTGTTGTAGTGAGTGGTTATACGATGATCTTCATTGATGTTTGTTTCCTTTCTTTTCTTTTTTTCTTTTTCTACAGCACCTGTTAATCAAAAAAGTGTTTTAATTTTGATAAATATTTTGTTATTATTTATTGGGATTGTAAATAGAGAAGAAGAAAGGTTACTTATTTTAAATAGTTGTGTGTAAAGTTGTAATTAAATGTTTAAAGTAAATTTTTATGTGTATCAATGATAATAAATTATAAAAATTGAATTAGATATGTAGGTATGTGAAAAATAGGTACCTAGTGTTGTTGGTGGTTGTGATTCCATGCGATTGTATAAACTTCATTGGTTGTTTTCTGGCTACATTTTGCTGCACTCGCGATTATTGTGCATCTGTTGTTCATCGGCTGTACCTGTATGTACTGCTATTCTGTAATGAGTCTTAGTAAGTATTAAATTTTCGGTTTGTTTCCATGCCACCCAGGAGGTAAAACCGCAGCTCGCTTTATTTTAACGTGGTATCCCAAAAAAATCAACATTTTTCGGCCTAGTCCACAAAATATAATATTTTCATTAAAATGACATTTAATAAAAAAATTATATTTGTAAGCTACATAACTAAATAAAAATTCTAACTATACTAAATAACTAAACTAAAATTAGTAGATAACTAATAAAACTTCTAACTAAACAAAATTTAAATTGAACTGAAGAACTAAACTAAAGGTAAACTAAAAGTTAATATCAACTAAACTAAAAAAGTACTAAATATTTACAAGTACCTAAGGTACCTACGGCGTTTTTACAAAGATTTGTAGTGAATGTTGCTTATGATAGATAGAGGAAAATCAATAACTACAGTTATATATATGAATATGTAATATATTATAAATATAAGGTTTACATAAGATAGATAGATGGATATATAAAAATAGATATATAGATATACAGAAAGATATAAATAAAGCAAATGATTTTAATGAATGAAGTAATAAAGTTGAGATACATAAAAAATATGTGTAAAATAAAATATCTATAGGGTTTTGTAAATGAATGAAAAGATGAAAATACTCTAAGTGGAATGAAAGGAAACTGTATCAGTAATTGGTATTATGAAATGTCACACGATAACGCTATAAACCGCTAAGGACGACTATGCATGAAAGAAATAATTGTAGATTCACTTATATAATATGCATATAGGAACCGTCAATTCGACTATAAAGTATGAAATTCGACAAGACAATTTCAAACACTAAACTACAAAAGACATCAACGTAACTATACCTCTGCACATTGATTGTCCTTGATTTTTGTACACAATCGATCCAGGAGAGTTCCTTGCGGAACTTGTCTCACAAATTCTATTCGAACGTGTAATATTCCTAATTGCACACGAACAGAAATAAACGTTTCAGAAATAAACTATATACAAACAATCATGCTTCGCCCTTTCTACGACATCGGACCAATACAAGCGAAACGTGAAGACGCTCCGGTCACCTAATCTAAAACCCTTATTCAACTCACAAGACATTTCACCGCGAGAAGATTTGCAACCAAAGTTACGAGTGGTCGAAAGAGATTTTCGATGAGAACCAACACATACTGATGATTACCACAGTGTCTGTTTTGTCATTCTTATCCGAGTCCGTAGATATTGTATAGACATGTGCGCACATACGACAACGACGTTGCCGTCGCATCGCAATGCACACCCATATCCATACAATATCTGCGAACATAGACAAAAGTGACGAATCAGATACTGTGGCAATCACCATTTTGCGTTAGTTCTAAGGAAAATGCTGGATAACGGGACGAGGAGAGCATGTCCTTACAGGAAAAATCGACTTAGTCTTCGACTTTGCACACATTTACAGTGATTAAACTTAAGAGCCACAAAAATGAAATTATGTAGTTCTTTCATTGGGCGTCTCACATAAGTTAACATCGCCGAAGAATTGGCACGTCGCCTAAATATCTGGCGGCAGTAACCACCCCCTTACAGAAGACCACCGTGAAATAACAGTACTAATTTTGAAGCGGCTATTTTTGACACTCTATTAATATTAAATGAATACTTATGATAGGAATTGTTCAATTTAGATATCAATATTTAGTGGAATTTTTAAGCAAGTTGTGGGATACATATCAGGCTGGGTGGCAAGGAAAATAATAAAAAAGAAACTAAAATATATAATTTGTATACATAGATTCATTCGAGAAAGTTAGAATTTGATAAACTAATAACTACCAAAAATATAGGCGGATTAGTTTTCCTTTCTTCTGTTAGTCTGAAATCAGAAGTGATATACCCATTTCAAATATTAGACATCAATATAAAAGTAATTTGAGGTTGCAAAGTTAAATGCGATTATTGCAAAATTTTCCTATTTAAATATTATAGGCTGTTATTATTACTATTTTGTAAAAGATATTTGGTCAAAAAGTAAAAAAAAAAAATTTATGCAATTCTACATTGAGTCATTGCCGAAAAATATAACTTAAAAACTGTTGTCTACGAACAAATGAAATAAATAAAATTTCATTTCATTTAATTAAAGTGTTATTTTTTTTATTATAAATTTGCTGATAGGAGAGATAATGCAAGGTTAAGTACCATTTTTTTACGAATTGTATTTTCGTAAAAAATACATAGAAATCTGCATTCCGTTGCATATTCCTATCGCCATTTATGTTTATTGTTCGACGAATCAGTTGAATCTATTTTATATTTATGCCTGTAGAATCTATTTTATTATTTTCCGTTTGAAAAATAAGTAAGAAATTTGATTTTTAATTTTAACAGAGTACAAATGTTTAATAAAGATATAAATAAATATGTGTGACACTTTTATATGCTCATTAATACTGATTTTATTAATGATTAAAAAAGAAAAACAATTATAGATGCAATTTTAATAGGTGTATTAAAAAAAATTAAATGAGTAGTGTGTTTGAAACGATCATTTTATGTTAAGTAGGTTTATATATGTATGTAAGTATAGATAAATAATTCAAAGTAAGTATATATTTTTGTTTGAGTGAATTTTTTTGACATAATCCGATTCTGTCTAATCAAGTTTCTGCTTTCGAACATCGCGAAGTTTACTAAACGTCTATAAGTAATTGACTGGTGATTGAAATAAGTAACAACAATGTGTTTGTTATATTTTTGATGAAAATAATATTATAAATGTTTTACTTTTAGTAGAAAAGACAATATATTTAAAAATTCTTCATCAATATAACACTGCTTTTATATATTAAAAGTAAACCTATGTTTGATATATTTATTTAGGATAATATATATATTTTTTTAAATTTTATTTTGTTAAAAGAAAATTTATTTATTTTGTTAAAAAAATTATAAATGAACAATTGAATATACTGCTAAAATATTTAAGAATAAATTCAAAGAAAATATTATATCGCATCAATTATCAAGTTTTTAATATTTCCAAAATATTATCGGTTGTCTATTGGATTACTGCTTCCACTACATCTATTGCATTTTTCTGGGCTTGCTTTGTTTATTTATTTTTGTTGTTGGCGTTGACACAATATATGTCTCGAGTATCATGTATTGTGTATTATGACTGACATTTTTATTATCATGTATATTAGTAATTAATAATTTGAATTTATAAATTATATTAATGTAATAATGCACTCACAGAGGATTGGATCTAGTGATGGAGTTTATTACTGATTAAATGGCTTCATTAAAATTGATTGTTTGGTGCGGTTTACACGCTGGCGGCATCGGTCCTTATTTCTTTCGAAATGAGGAAGGAGCTGCGATTACGGTGGATGGCGAGCGCTATGAGCCATGCTGATTGATTTTTTGTTTCCAAAAATTAATCGATGGTTCTAACAAAATGGCGCAACTTGCCATACAGCGCACTTAACAATCAATTTATTGCTGTTCTCTTTTTAATGTTTCCAAAATATTATCGGTTGTCTATTGGATTACTGCTTCCACTACATCTATTGTATTTTTCTGGGCTTGCTTTGTTTATTTATTTTTATTGTTTGCTATATTGTGTCAATGTCAACATTTTCATATGTTTATGTTCGTTTTTTATTATGTATCGAGTATCATGTATTGTGTATTAATGATTAACATTTTTATTATCATGCATATTAGTAATTAATAATTTGAATTTATAAATTATATTAATGTAATAATGCACTCACAGAGGATTGGATCTAGTGATGGAGTTTATTTCTGATTAAATGGCTTCATTAAAATTGATTGTTTGGTGCGGTTTACACGCTGGCGGCATCGGTCCTTATTTCTTTCGAAATGAGGAAGGAGCTGCGATTACGGTGGATGGCGAGCGCTATGAGCCATGCTGATAGATTTTTTATTTCCAAAAATTAATCGATGGTTCTAACAAAATGGCGCAACTTGCCATACAGCGCACTTAACAATCAATTTATTGCTGTTCTCTTTTTAATGTTTCCAAAATATTATCGGTTGTCTATTGGATTACTGCTTCCACTACATCTATTGCATTTTTCTGGGCTTGCTTTGTTTATTTATTTTTATTGTTTGCTATATTGTGTCAATGTCAACATTTTCATATGTTTATGTTCGTTTTTTATTATGTATCGAGTATCATGTATTGTGTATTAATGATTAACATTTTTATTATCATGTATATTAGTAATTAATAATTTGAATTTATAAATTATATTAATGTAATAATGCGCTCACAGAGGATTGGATCTAGTGATGGAGTTTATTACTGATTAAATGGCTTCATTAAAATTGATTGTTTGGTGCGGTTTACACGCTGGCGGCATCGGTCCTTATTTCTTTCGAAATGAGGAAGGAGCTGCGATTACGGTGGATGGCGAGCGCTATGAGCCATGCTGATTGATTTTTTGTTTCCAAAAATTAATCGATGGTTCTAACAAAATGGCGCAACTTGCCATACAGCGCACTTAACAATCAATTTATTGCTGTTCTCTTTTTAATGTTTCCAAAATATTATCGGTTGTCTATTGGATTACTGCTTCCACTACATCTATTGCATTTTTCTGGGCTTGCTTTGTTTATTTATTTTTATTGTTTGCTATATTGTGTCAATGTCAACATTTTCATATGTTTATGTTCGTTTTTTATTATGTATCGAGTATCATGTATTGTGTATTAATGATTAACATTTTTATTATCATGTATATTAGTAATTAATAATTTGAATTTATAAATTATATTAATGTAATAATGCACTCACAGAGGATTGGATCTAGTGATGGAGTTTATTTCTGATTAAATGGCTTCATTAAAATTGATTGTTTGGTGCGGTTTACACGCTGGCGGCATCGGTCCTTATTTCTTTCGAAATGAGGAAGGAGCTGCGATTACGGTGGATGGCGAGCGCTATCGAGCCATGCTGATTGATTTTTTGTTTCCAAAAATTAATCGATGACATTTGGTTTCAACAAAATGGCGCAACTTGCCATACAGCGCACTTAACAATCAATTTATTGCTGTTCTCTTTTTAATGTTTCCAAAATATTATCGGTAGTCTATTGGATTACTGCTTCCACTACATCTATTGCATTTTTCTGGGCTTGCTTTGTTTATTTATTTTTATTGTTTGCTATATTGTGTCAATGCCAACAGTTTCAATTGTTTATGTTCGTTTATATATTTTTATCACTTTGTTTATTATCTATTTATTGTGTATTATTACTTTCACATTTTTATCATGTATATTAGTAATTTGAATATGTAAATTATTAGATTAATGTAATAAGGCATTCACAGAAGATCTGCGGCTTAATTCATGTTACGACAATCAATATGCTCAGCGGAGAATTTGTTAGTATACTTCTGGGTATTTTTTTTTTCGAATTAATGTACCTATTTTTTTTTTATTATGATTGTGCTAAATTTAAAAAATATTTCAATTATTTATAAATGTATTTTTTATATACTTAGTGATATATTTTATGTAATTAAGTTACTTTTTTCTTTTTAATTCAAATTCTATTATTTATTTTCTGTACATGGGTGTATAACCAATTTTAAAAATAAATATATAATAGCACCCCTAACGCATTTGCAAGAATTTACACTCAGCAAATAGATTGATCTCACTATGAATATGACAAAAACAAAATGAACAACAAGTAATACCCAGGAGCGAGTTGTTGCAAAGGGAAAAATTATGTATATCTGAGACCCATAATAATGAATAGCAAACGTATGGAATAAGTTCTGGACACTTAAAGAGAGGTAATAAAAATTAAAGAAATCTGAACAATACAAAAATTTTAACTATTTAACATTTAAACAGTTCTTGAAACTTGAGGATTGGCAAATTTTTAATTTAAGCTAAATTTTAGCAATAAGTAGTATATTTATTTTATATTTTATTTAATGGCAATAATTCAAAATAATTCTATATATAAACCTAAATTTTAAAATAATATAAGGAATATATATATATATATGTTATATATATGACAAAAGAGGTTCATTAACGGTTTTACTTATATATTAATCCATTAATTCAGAATATGTTAACACACATAAAATCTATTCAATTTATTATTGACAGGGTCTTCAGACCCTGTTTATTCTTTAAAAAGAACAACAACCACGAATTAATAAAAGACAATATATATTACGAAAACTTTTCTGTTACCACTATAACCGTTGTAAAAATATTAGCGCAATAGATTTTAATGTAATATTAAATTTAAATAAACTATATTATAAATCTGAATTAGAGTTTGTGTTTATTGTATCATCATTGTGTAATGTTTTATTAATACTCATAAAAATAATATGTGTATTTGGGTATTATATCTTTTTTATTTTACTACATAAATATTATTATAATGAATACTATTTCAGTGGTATAAAACATTATATTTTTATTTGGAAAATATTTTTAATTTCCAGTACTTTTTCTTACAATTATTAAATTTTAATGTGTAAATGTATTTTATACATTTTCTTTAATTCTTTAAAAAAATGTGTATTTATTACATGAAATCTCAGTTTTAATAGAAGGATGAAAATTTTATAATAATCATGATCACTGTAAAAATATGTATTGTTATGTATGTAGTTAATATTTAATATGTTCGTATTAATAACAAATATACAACATTTAATCGTTAAAGCAGCTTTCAATTAAAATATAATAAACATTAAAAAATAATATTAGGGAAAAGAATAAAAGTAGTATTAGGAAAAATTCTGTTTATTACTTTGTCGTAGGACGAACCTTTCGTAGCGGGTATGAACGCCGAACAAACAAAATAATAAACATTTAGAAGAAAGAATAGATATAGAGTATAAGGAAAGATATTGCTTACTGATTTGCCGTAGGACGAACCTTTCGTAGCGAGTATGAACGCCGAACAAACAAAATAATAAACATTTAGAAGAAAGAATAGATATAGAGTATAAGGAAAGATATTGCTTACTGATTTGCCGTAGGACGAACCTTTCGTAGCGAGTATGAACGCCGAACAAACAAAATAATAAACATTTAGAAGAAAGAATAGATATAGAGTATAAGGAAAGATATTGCTTACTGTTTTGCCGTAGGACGAACCTTTCGTAGCGAGTATGAACGCCGAACAAACAAAATAATAAACATTTTGAAGAAAGAATAGCTATAGAGTATAAGGAAAGATATTGCTTACTGATTTGCCGTAGGACGAACCTTTCGTAGCGAGTATGAACGCACAACAAACAAAATAATAAACATTTAGAAGAAAGAATAGATATAGAGTATAAGGAAAGATATTGCTTACTGATTTGCCGTAGGACGAACCTTTCGTAGCGAGTATGAACGCCGAACAAACAAAGTAATAAACATTTAGAAGAAAGAATAGATATAGAGTATAAGGAAAGATATTGCTTACTGATTTGCCGTAGGACGAACCTTTCGTAGCGAGTATGAACGCCGAACAAACAAAATAATAAACATTTAGAAGGAAGAATAGATATAGTATAAGGAAAAATATTGGTTACTGTTTTGCCGTAGGACGAACCTTTCGTAGCGAGTATGAACGCCGAACAAACAAAATAATATACATTTAGAAGAAAGAATAGATATAGAGTATAAGGAAAGATATTAATTACTGTTTTGCCGTAGGACGAACCTTTCGTAGCGAGTATGAACGCCGAACAAACAAAATAATAAACATTTAGAAGAAAGAATAGATATAGAGTATAAGGAAAGATATTAATTACTGTTTTGCCGTAGGACGAACCTTTCGTAGCGAGTATGAACGCCGAACAAACAAAATAATAAACATTTAGAAGAAAGAATAGATATAGAGTATAAGGAAAGATATTAATTACTGTTTTGCCGTAGGACGAACCTTTCGTAGCGAGTATGAACGCCGAACAAACAAAATAATAAACATTTAGAAGAAAGAATAGATATAGAGTATAAGGAAAGATATTGCTTACTGATTTGCCGTAGGACGAACCTTTCGTAGCGAGTATGAACGCCGAACAAACAAAATAATAAACATTTTGAAGAAAGAATAGATATAGAGTATAAAGAAAGATATTGCTTACTGATTTGCCGTAGGACGAACCTTTCGTAGCGAGTATGAACGCCGAACAAACAAAATAATAAACATTTAGAAGAAAGAATAGATATAGAGTATAAGGAAAGATATTGCTTACTGATTTGCCGTAGGACGAACCTTTCGTAGCGAGTATGAACGCCGAACAAACAAAATAATAAACATTTTGAAGAAAGAATAGATATAGAGTATAAGGAAAGATATTGCTTACTGATTTGCCGTAGGACGAACCTTTCGTAGCGAGTATGAACGCCGAACAAACAAAGTAATAAACATTTAGAAGAAAGAATAGATATAGAGTATAAGGAAAGATATTGCTTACTGATTTGCCGTAGGACGAACCTTTCGTAGCGAGTATGAACGCCGAACAAACAAAATAATAAACATTTAGAAGAAAGAATAGATATAGAGTATAAGGAAAGATATTGCTTACTGATTTGCCGTAGGACGAACCTTTCGTAGCGAGTATGAACGCCGAACAAACAAAGTAATAAACATTTTGAAGAAAGAATAGATATAGAGTATAAGGAAAGATATTGCTTACTGATTTGCCGTAGGACGAACCTTTCGTAGCGAGTATGAAAGCCGAACAAACAAAATAATAAACATTTAGGAGAAAGAATAGATATAGAGTATAAGGAAAGATATTGCTTACTGACTTGCCGTAGGACGAACCTTTCGTAGCGAGTATGAACGCCGAACAAACAAAATAATAAACATTTTGAAGAAAGAATAGATATAGAGTATAAGGAAAGATATTCCTTACTGATTTGCCGTAGGACGAACCTTTCGTAGCGAGTATGAACGCCGAACAAACAAAACAATAAGAAAAAAGAATAAATAAATAATTATGAATAATAATGCTTATTAATTTGTTGTAAAACAGTGAAAAACAGTGAAACGAATGTATTGTAGCATTTATTGCAAATTTGCTGTAGAATAATTTTTTTATAGTGATCATTATTATTGAAAACAAACAATACGTTACAATATATAAATTTTTGTTTATTATTTTATAAATATTAGTTTAAACGTAAATTTACTATAATTCATAATTTAAATAGCTTTAAAACCGAATAATTACTATATCAGCATTTAAAAAAAAACAATTATGGTATGAGGAATATTACTGCTTAATAATTTGTTATAATACGACCTTTTATTGTGAGCATTGTCATTGAACAAAAATAACACTAAACATAATATTAGAAAACAAGAATAAGCATAGAAAAAAATACATATTCATTTTTTCAAAGAACTTGATTCCGAGGTGCTGTCTTGATATCATTTACTATCTTTGCATACTGAGATAAATTTTAGTTTCAATACTGTTTCTTTTTTATTTCTCTAAGAGATTATTTTAGAATATGTTAATTCGCTATTAGCGTTTACAAAACTGATAAATCATATAAATCAGCATTAAAAAAAAAACAATTATGGTATGAGGAATATTACTGCTTAATAATTTGTTATAACACGACCTTTTATTGTGAGCATTGTCATTGAACAAAAATAACACTAAACATAATATTAGAAAACAAGAATAAGCATAGAAAAAAATACATATTCATTTTTTCAAAGAACTTGATTCCGAGGTGCTGTCTTGATATCATTTACTATCTTTGCATACTGAGATAAATTTTAGTTTCAATACTGTTTCTTTTTTATTTCTCTAAGAGATTATTTTAGAATATGTTAATTCGCTATTAGCGTTTACAAAACTGATAAATCATATAAATCAGCATTAAAAAAAAACAATTATGGTATGAGGAATATTACTGCTTAATAATTTGTTATAACACGACCTTTTATTGTGAGCATTGTCATTGAACAAAAATAACACTAAACATAATATTAGAAAACAAGAATAAGCATAGAAAAAAATACATATTCATTTTTTCAAAGAACTTGATTCCGAGGTGCTGTCTTGATATCATTTACTATCTTTGCATACTGAGATAAATTTTAGTTTCAATACTGTTTCTTTTTTTATTTCTCTAAGAGATTATTTTAGAATATGTTAATTCGCTATTAGCGTTTTCAAAACTGATAAATCATATAAATATGTATGTTAACGTCTGTTTTTATTACGTATATATATCTCAATTTCTTTCCGGTCGGTCACTCATTATTGAGGATCGTGGATGCGAGATCTTAATTTCGACTGCATCAATGCGCCTCCATCGACCTTTGTCCATGCCCTCGCCGCCAGGGAAAATATATCAGAAGAAGTGGCATTTTTTGCATGATTTCGTTGGTGTATATAGACGTATTTTGTATTTTCGCTCCTTTATTTTCAAATTCAAATATTTCTGTGGTGTATAGCTTAGTCGAATTGGTCGAAAGTGAAATAGTCTTGCTTGTTCATTCATGTACAATATTATTTTCTTGATGGATCAAGCCCGCCGGGTGAGACCCAAATTCGGGAGGCCCAGCGAACGATCACTATGAACTTGATAACGTGAATGCATTTACATAGTCTTGTGGCGAATTTTTTAATTGTTCCCATTTTTCGAATATTTTATTTTATTTCATTTTGAATTTTAATTTCTTTTGATGTTCTCAGTATACCAAAGATTTGTTGATGTATTGATTTTCATTCTTCCTTTTTCTTCTTTTTCTTGATATATTTCTTGTAATATTTGAAATTTGTTTGTATAGATAGTAATAGATAGATATTTTTTGTGAATCCATGTTTTTTTCTTTTTTTCTTTTTGGTTTTTTTTTCTTTCTTTTTTTCTTTTTCTTTTTTTTTTTCTTTTTTTTTTCTATACATATTGTATTGATATTTTGGTGTCATTTCTTTTTTATTTCATTATTTTTTTTTTCTTTTTTTTTTTTTCAAGTATCATATACAATAAATCAATTGAAATCTAATAATACATAATATAACAATGTAAATTTTTAATAATATTTATGTAGTAAAACTGTCAATGTAGTAATAAATAATAAATTAATGATACTAATCGTGAAAGACACAAACTCATGTATTATATATAGTATTGATTTTAATTTTTATTATAAATCTGATTTTCAAAATACTTTTTATAACAGTTATTAAATTGATAACTGAAAGATAATTTCAATAATGTTTTTCCAAATGTGTTGTTAATTTTCCTGTAAGGTTCATCTATTTTCTTTTATAAACTGGCGTTGAAGTCATTGCTGTTTTTAAAAAATAAAAATTGAAGTTTTTTTGAAGGTTGTATGGATTTATCTGACCATTAATATATATTTTTTATTTCAACATGGGCTACAAATAGAATTCGTTTTTATTAATATATGAGTGAGATCGACAAATTTACCTCATGTCACATAAAAAAATACTTTAATTAAATGTAGAATTATGATAAGTTTTCGTAAATATTGTTTTACCGCCTTGGTAGATTTTAATTTTATAAAAAATGTAATGTAATACACAATTTAAATGATAGACTACATACATTGTGGCACTATTTCTCGATATTAGTAAAGCCTTTGACTATGTTTCATTTTCTTTTAAATAAGTTATTTGCTTATGAAATTATCTATAGGTATTGTAATATTGGATTAAAAGCTATTTGATTGAACGTCAACGATGTGTCGAGATTTCAAAAGTATCAAGCAAGACTAAAGTTATTGTATGATCTCAATACGAACACAATAACAATATTGGTGTGTCATAGGGAAGTATATTGGAGCAATTGATTTTACATATAAATGACCTGTCTGAAAGAGATCTTTTTAAATCAGAAGAACCCACAATTGAAAACTTAATAAATGTCAGTTTAATTAGATTTAAAACGGTTACATAAAAAATGGAGTGTTGATATAAAATTAAAATCTACAAAACTAAAATAGCAGAAACAGCTAAGTTTTTAGGAACCATTTTGAATAGGCACTGTAAATGGAAATCTCATAATTTTTCTAGTGTACGAAATTACATTTGTGGTTATGTAGCATTCTTACTTTTTACTTATTCTATAGTGTCCATTTTTTTAAATCAGTTACCCAATAAATTAACCTGTTTAATAAATTAACTATTAATTTTAACATATTATATAAAATTGGGTTTTTGTAGTGTATTCTTTGACATTTTAGGATTATTATTTATGATTATTTTGAATTATTGACTATAAATTATTGATTCATGATTGACTTATATTTTTTAACTAATAAATTGTTGTTTTCTTTTTCGCACACCAAATGTGGAGGTATATGTAGCTGGGATGCTATTATATTTCTATTTTAAGAAGGTACTGGATATACGCCTATGTACAGACAAATAAATTGTTTGAATTTCAATCTGAAATGGAAACCAGGTAAATTAAATTCCAAATAAATGTATTTGATAAAATAATTCGCCTCAAATATTCATAAATTGTATTTTCAATTGCTCACTTGTATTTTTTTTTAATAATTATTTATTAAACTGTTTATAAATTTAAAAATAATTAAATATTTTAGATAATAGATTTAGATAATAAATATGTTACACTTTTAATAAATATACAGTGCTATATTGATGAAAAATATTTTATTTTTTTTAATTACCAACATTGTTTTTTGTACTCAAAGTGTAATATTATTTTTTAACTTAATACTTAATATTATTATCTAATATTATTAATTATTAACTTAAATAATTAACTTAATATTTTTCAATTAAAAAATTTTTTAACGAAACTGTAACAAACAAATTTCGTAACTTATTTCAACTATCAGTCAACTATAGAAGTTTAATTAATAGATATGTTTATAGAGTTCAGTTTAGGTAATTTAGTTTCAAATATTTTAGGAATGGCTTCTATTTATTGGCATATTACTTTCTTAAATTCGTCTATAAATTTAGAAATTCTATTAAGTTTTATGTTGCGTAGAAAATAGTGATTAGGTTACATTTTTCAGTAGACTCGATATAGAATTGCACAATTTTTTTTTTACTTATTAACCAATTATTTTTCCGTAATTGTAATAGTTAATACTCTGTAGTAAAAAATGTCAAATAAAAGAGGAAAATTTTAAAGTAGAAAGTAGTTTTTTATAAAATTTAAGATTAACCTTATCGATATGTAGTATTAAATAAATTGGTTATAAAGTAATGTTGTCAATATTTGTGCAAGCAGGTGTGTTTTGACAATTTATTTATTTAATTAATTAATCGACGAAATTTGCAATAACTGCGTTTCTTTCTCCTTGCAACCTCATAGTACAGTTATATTGACGTAAATATATATTGTTATTGTTGTCAAGGGTCAAGATAAGTAATAATTTTGAAGTAACTTAAATTCAAATAACTTTCAACACATTCAAAGTTGAACTCATGTGAGACTCCTAATGAGAGAACTATTTCTTTTTTGTAGCTCTCGAATCTAATCATTGCAAATATGCGCAAAATCAAACACTTGGTCGATCTTACCTGTTGCGACATGCGTGTCCTGATCCTGAAATCCAACAAATTCCTCTATCGAAGAACTCCTTCGCCACTCGTAGTTCGGAAGCAAATCGACTCACGATAAATATCCCGCAAGTCGAATAGGGTTCAGATCAGGCGAACCGATCGAGCGTCTGCACGTTCGCCCGTAAAGGCCCGATAGTCGTTGAAAGGGCCAAGCATCGATCATTTGCAACAATTTATTTAAAAACGCAAATTCCTTACACATGCAATTATTAATATTACAAATTCGAATCAAAATTTGTGAGACATCCGTTCCACAAGAACTTCCCGAATATATTGCATACTAATCAAGTGACAATAAATGCACGAGGTTAAGTTGCGCTGATATACTGATGCAATTTAATGTTCGAAAAGTCTATATCGAAAGTCATGACTCTATAATCGAAAGGACAATTTCTTATACGAATATTATATAATTTGGAATCGACAAAAATCACCTCCACGACAGTGCGTACATAGGGTAAACAACATTAACAGTGTTTGTATAACATAACGACAATTACTTAACATTAACACTACACTAATTGAAGCGCCTAAAAATAATAAAAGAATTCCCAATGTCAGCCACGTCAACGGTCCAAAAGTTTACGAAATTGCCTATGAAAATGTACCTAAATAAGTTTGATAGACGTAGAATTAAAATTTGGAAAAAAGTGTTTATTGTGGTAAGTGTTCTATGTTTCCTCTACTTAATGCCTCTGTTGTTGCTAATGTTTATATTCCTTGTGTGTGAGACGTCTAGAAAAAAATTTGCAAGAAGTCAAATTTCGTCTGTCATGTTTGTCTGCCAAAAGATTTAAGCTAACAATTCTGGATAAACTACGTTATTTGAGTACGGTTTACCATCATTACGCACTCTGTCTGTTGTGATCAGTATTTTTATACATTGTAAATCCCGTACGCGCCCTAAAGCTACGTACAATTGCCCGTGGCTGAATACGTCGGAGCGCAGATCGACGCCTACGCGATCGATGGTTTGTCCTTGACTCTTATGAACAGTCATGGCGTAGCACACTTGTAGAGGAAACTGACGTCTACACATTTCGATGGGATTACCTACAGAAATCGAAGTTTTGAAGGTAATTCGGGGAACGAAAAAGAGTTCATCGGACAGCGGTTTGCGAACGGTAATAGCCCGAGCGGAGGTATTCACAACGATCACTTTGGTTCCATTCAGCAGTTTATCGGAGAAGCTGAGATTACGCATAATCATACAGACGGTGTTTATTTTAAGTTTTAAATCGTGTGGAGGGACGTTAGGTGGAGTCATTTTATTCAAAACATCTGGTCCAATGAAGAATGCGTCGACATCGTCGGCAACGGCACTGTCTAATGAAAAAAAATGTAAAATATCACCCGGGACGCGAGATAATATTTTATCGTTAAATTCGTTAACACCTACATGGTGCGTCGAAAGAATGGAGCGAGACGCGCACATGTCACTGTCGGGCAAAATGGAATTTGGAAAAACGAAATCTATAAGAGCGTCTACTTCAGTGACATGCGATATCATAGATAAATCTACGACATCTTTAGAAGGCAGATTGTTGGAGCCCAAGTTCAATAAAAACTCGGTAAACTCCGGATCGTTTCTACTTCTATGTGCCGTTGCTAAAGGAAACGTTTTTAACTGTTGCCAAAGGGGGGAAGATTTAATGGAGCAATTAATGACGTCCGACGGAGTCCTAGCCGCTGGGACTACTGGCGGAATCTGACGAAAATCACCACCGAATATTATAATTTTGCCACCAAATAATCTATCGGTACGCATGAGATCGCGTAAAGATCGGTCTAATAGATGTATTAAAAATTTATGTGCCATAGGGGCCTCGTCGTAAATTATCAAATCGGATTTAGATATGAGTTCGGCTCGTTGCGAACCGGTAGTAAGATGCCAATAGCCCGTGTCGTCGACTGGATCTAAAGGAAATTTGAACATGCTGTGTGCGGTTGTACCGCCTACGTAATTTTGAGCCGCGATACCGGAACTCGCTGTGCATAAAACAATGCCGTTCAAATTACCGCGAATATGTGCTGTTATTAAATTTAATAGAAGAGTTTTACCCGATCCCGCTGGTCCATCGACGAAGATGGCGTTCGAGTTCGATTTGCAAAATACGTCATCTCGAATCATTTGGTCGATGTAAGTGTATACTCTACGCTGATCGTCCGATAACCGAGGTAACCACTCATCGACGAATTCTCGCGAACTGTTTGCGTCGTATTGTAAGCGCTCTCGCCCTAATTCCGTCGTGTCATCGATCGCGTCGGGTAAACCATGATTTCGGAGACAAGAACCGTGTTTACGCAACAACCTGTCAATTTGAATTAAAGCCAATCTGTGGGATTCTTCGACTTCGTCCGGACGACGTTGTAAGAAATCCTCGCTAAGAACATTTTTGAAATCGTCCCAGAGTGAGGCTACCGGGGCGCCGGTTGTCGCGAGGAGTACAAAGAATCTACGCAGACGCGAGCCGGTCATGAACCCGCTTGCTTCCTGCATACACTCCCTGTATTCGCTGTCGTCGTCAGCGATGCCCACAGCTTTCGCGGCGTCTTGGAAAGTCGTGCAATCGGCACCTCCGAGACGTAAAAGATCTGCGTAACTGCGACACGGATGAGAAGCTAAAAGTAATCGCAAATAAAATTGTTCGCTCCTATTGGGTTGTATCCAAAACATACGCGTAACTATTTCGCCTCTCTGTCGTCGTGTAATAAAACGGCCGTTACTTAAACGCACGATTTCGACATTCTTCACCGACGGACGCGACGCATGAACGATATACTTCTCAAAGAAATCTAAATAGGTCATGTTTTCGAACTCTTCACCCGACGGACGGCAGAAATACGTTAAGAGATCGGATGTGCGGTTTTGCCGTGCAACCTCAGCTTCCGTGCCCGGTTGAAAGAAAACGGTTTGTTGACCTTCAAGATGCACGGAGAGCTGTTTGACGGTGGGTTCGCGGGACGTAATATCGAATTCCAATATCCGCCAGGCTGCATCGCAGGATCCTATGTAACGTTTAGTTACATATTGTTCGATCTCGTCGTTTGACCGTTCTTCCGGAACAAGAGCAACCCTAGATTCGTCTTGACCTTTTGTGATGTATTTGAAGAGGTATTTTACGATCCCGATCTGCGACGTCGGTTCTACGTTTATGTGGCAATCGTACTTAAGTAAAAGAGCAGCGTTGTATGGGACTACCCACAGATCATTTACGGCTATATCTTTCGTATAATATTTAATTTTGCCTGAGTTCTTAGCGTCGCGACGTAAGTGTATATAGCCTTTTTGATCTGTGTAAGTTACCTGCGTTTCTACTTTTGGAAAATATTTCGCACATTTCTGTTTTTTAGTGTCCCAACAGGGTAAATTTGTGCGGCCTGAAGGACCACACGGGCCGTGAATCATATGAGTTAAAACCGATTTGCGAAGTCTCCCCTGTGCTTCGTCTTCTTTTGGAATGTCAGCTCTAACAAACTTGTCAATTTCGATATTGGTTGTGGGACCGCCTCCTTCAATTCGGAGGCAAATGTGCGCATGCGGAAGACCGCGTTTTTGGAATTCAATAACGTGCATTATATATGCACGTTTTCCGAACCAAAAACCGGAACGGAGATCTTTAATGAGTTGGTATAGTTTAATATTAAAAACTCTCGAGCAAATCAGTGGATCTGGAGTGCGTCCGGGGAGAGTCGACTCCTTAATTTCGGTCCACTTTGGATTGCACGTCATCGTTATGAAAAAAGACGGTGGACCCATGCGACTGACTATCGCCATGGAGTCCATATATTTACTTTTCATGTACCGCGGCCCACCGGTAAAAGTATTCGGCAGGTAAACGCGTCCCGCTACAACGCCACCCTCTCCTTGAATTGTTTCATCCTCGGCTAATTGACGGTTGATATTCGCGACGTCTTCTATTTCCGATAACGGAGCTGTTCGTGGGGCATCGCTGGTGGGCTTATTCTGCATATTACTAACGAAACGCAGCCTCTCTTCGGAAATTCTACAGAACATGTCGACCAGCCATTCTTCAGACAATTTACCTAATTGTGAAAATCGGGATTCCGATAGCAATAGACAACGCACATATTTATTCTGTGTTAATTTGTTCCCGTGGTTGTCCTGTTTATTAGGATACCAACCAGGGTTGCCTTGAGGGTACAATAGAGGAAACTGAAAACTCTCGTAGAGAGGATGCAAAATGTCGACTTGGTGAGGCCTGCTGTGACCTACCTTCCAAATGGCAATGCTTCGGGGAGCATACGGCTCCCTTTCAGTGTTGATAATGGCCGCTACTTCCGTACCCATCGGCAAATCTCCTAAGATATTACCGTGGGTACGGCGAGATGTTGGTTCGAAAACTAAATGTGCATTGTCCGACGATTCGTGACTCAACCTTTTGAAACAATCTATAAGTGGATTCACTTCGTGAAGAAAATCCAATATAGCTCGTACGACTGTAATATCTAAATTTAAGCCCTCGGCTAGTCTTTCGCGTTCCTGTCTGTCGTGGATGTACAATCCGATCGGATTCGTACTCTCCGTATACGACAAGTCGAAAACGCGATGATAAGTGCGGCCTTGAATTTTAAGAAAATAAATACCGCTATTGGGGTGCTGGAACCCGTGCGAAACCCCCAATGCGCTGAAAGCGAACAAGTTATTGTAAGCTCGAGGGTGTGCAAGAAAAGAGGGATCACTGTAAAAATGATTGGTTAATGGGGGATAACAGTGAACGTTATAAGCACCCCCTCCGCAACACCACTTGACCCGATATTTCTCTTCAAGGAATAAAGGAGCGTTACAGTGACCGCATCTATGCACATTCGACGCTAACAGTGAAGTTTGTTTCAGGGCAAATAAATTAACTTTATTTAACCCCTCGTGTGAGAGTTGAGCAATCAAATTTATCTTACGCAATTCTACGTCTATTTTTCGGCTAGAGGAGTTGTACTTGACAACCGCATCTTTATTAATCTGGGGATTGGAAGCTGTGTTTCTTGTGACTGCGATTCTGTGTGCTTTTTGATTGCGTTGTATATATTTCTTTACTGCGTCTCTATTTATCTGAGGATTCTTTTGTGTGTATTTTTTTACCGCTTTTAAATGACTATTCTCGGATGTAGCTTTCGGTCCCCTTTTTTTCTTGATAGGCCGGCCTCGTTTTTTTGGAATAGAATTTAGATTTTGAACGGTAGCTGGATTTAAAAGATTATATGGATCGGTAACACGAAAATTATCAAACAACAGATCTGTCCTTAGAGACGGCTTAATTTTGAATAAATCTGTTAAAGCGACAACAGGTGTAAATTCAGCTATTTTTTCTTCTATATCTATATCTGTAACTACGGACATTTCAACGTCGTCCACAGCATCGATTACAACAGAGGGTTGTATCGTTAAAGGCAATTCGCGTATAAAAATTAATTTATTAATAGAATATTGAGAACCGCTTTGAGAAGTGGTCGAAAAAATTAAATTACAAAGAATATCTAAACTATCAAAACGAAACAAACGCGCCTTATTTAACTCATAATTTTCATTAAATCTATTAGTGCCATCGACCGCGTGGCTATTGAAAAGGAAAAACTTGTTGTCGCTTTTCCAGAATGAAACAGTATAGCCATTTCCTGTAAACAAATAGCTATCTGTTAGGTCGTTATTATCATTATTGAAAACGCGCGAGTTTAGAATTTCAATAAATTGATTTAATCTAAGAATGAAGTTATTCAGATTGCTATCTGGAAAAAACCCATTCGATATCCAGTTATCGCCGTCCATATTTTGAATTTGTGCCAATTGGTTCCCTACTCTAATTTCCGTAGGCAATTCTCCCGGAAACAAAAACGCGTTCGTATGGTACATATTTAGTGGTCTTAACTGCAAATATAAAGCGTCACCGCTTTCTAATATAATATCGATATCTTCCCTGGAGAAGATACGTCTATTTTTAAGAACAGAATAAATCGCGGCAGAAGTTGACATGGCGACACATTGGGAATTATTACCTCTAAGGTCGCTTTGGTTCATAGAACCTGTGCAAATAAAAAATAAATTAAATTAAAAGAAAATATTTCACAAATAAAGTTCTATTAGAGTGGGATAAAAACAAATCGCTATTATATGAAAAAAATATATGAATATTTGACTTTATATAAATGTGTGTATGTATACTGATTTTATTTTTTCACTATTCAAATATACCTTCTAAAAAGTTTTTAGTAAACATAATTATCTTTAAGAAAGAGTAATTTGCATAAAATTTAATTAACGGTTTAATTGTTTAATTAGTATTAATTTGAATAAATAATAAAAAATATATACAAGAAAATATGTATATAATGATTTTTCATATGAAAATCAAGTTAAAGAGTTTAATATTTTTATATATTATAGTGAAAATTTAAAGTATAGACTCAACCAAAAACTAAACGACGTTAGTGATAGTTAACTGTTGATCTTGTTGTCCTATTGGGTTATTTTGGATTTATTTTAAAAAAATGTAGGTATACACGTTAATATAATAATTTATTTTTTCACATATTATAAAAAACGGTATCTGAAACCGTACTTCTCATTTTAGTAGTGAACATTTTATTTTATGAGGCTATTTTTAATTCATCTATTAATTTTACTTGGAATATGTATGTGAATACTTGGAATGCCTAAGTAATATTTTTAAAATTATACAATATTAAAAATAATACAAAGTTACCGAGTAATCTTAAAAAAATATCCAATGCCTGGCAAAACTATAAAGGCAATAAAGATTGAATAAATTGTTCATACATTTTGTTAGTCCTTATCTTTCTTTCTTTTTTTCAATGTAGTCGAAGTCGCAGGAAAAGATAAATATCTTCGGAATCACTGTACCATTTTTTTTATGTTAAGATGGGCAAACAGATTGACGGTCTACTTGATGGTAGATGGCTACCGTCGCCTATAACACAAGCAACGCCAAAGCTGCTGCAAGTGCCCTGCCTACTAAAGTAGGATTAAGGATAAGGGATTAGGAGGGTATAGGGAAATGGGTTCTAGCATTCCTTACTCACTTGCTGAAATATAACAGCACACGTGCTGTTACTTTACGGTGGTCTTCTGTAAGGGGGTGGTTACTGTCGCCAGACGGGCTGCCCAAATGACTGCGAAACGCAGTGTGCTCTGCCACTACTTTACAGATTCAGATCAGATTTGAAAAGTTAATTTTTTAAAGTTGACCCTGCCGAGAATCGAACTCGGGAACCTTAGAACAGTGCGTTAAGGCAAACATCCTAACAACTCATCCAACGGACTCGTCAAAACTTACTATATTTTCATTCTGTACTAACTTGAAAAATTCTTTCATTATACTATATTTTTTCTTTACTAATATAATTCTGATATACTTCTTATGATATATTTTCTTTACTAATATAATGCTTATATAAATACTGATGAGAAAAGCTCACATGTGCATGCTTTTGTTAATTTAAATTAAATAGTACTAAATAATGAAGCTATGTTTAGTTGAATGGCAACTGAAAATTAATACTGACAACTGCATTTATCTTTTGTCATTTTAAATATAAGTATACCAATGTAATAAAGCTGATAGGTTTGTTTGGTTGAAAGGTAAAGGTAGGTAATCGAGAATTACCGAGAGATACCTATGGTCACCGTGAATTCCCGGTGAACTGGCATCAGCATGCCTTTGTCATTTTAAATCGTAATATTATAAAACTGATATAAAACGGTATAAAATGGTAATCGAGAGTTACTGAGAGCTATCTATAATCACCGAGAATTACCAAGAAGGGTTGACGTATGCGTGTAATTGTTAATATAAATTAAACCGTCGGTGAAACGAAATAATGAATATTAATATTACGAAACACAGTGGTTTTAAATCACTTCCTGTTAGTGTTAATCTTTTAAATAACTTTTACACCAAAGAGGGAAATCGCATTGCCATTAATAAAAGTGGAGTTAATAATAGGACCGAATTTTGAGATTTATTGTTATTTTAAAACTTATCATAGTACTGTTTAAGGGTCAAAATTGGTGAATTCAGTTAAGTTTAATGTCAAGTAGGTACATGTGACCACTTAAAAATAAGTGTATATTAATTATAAATAATCTATATCATGTATGATGCTCTTAAAGCAGCAAAAAAAAAAAACAAAGAAAAAAGTTAAGTTTTTTGTCATTATTTAATAAAAAATAACGTTTTGACTTACAATATATTTATTTGTCCCAACGATTACTCCAAAATCCCGACTTTTTGAAATTTTGCCCAGATAATTTAGTCTTTCCATCTGGAAAGTCTAATCTGGAAAGTAGCGGCAGGTCATACTGCATTTAGCAGTTATTTGTGCAGTCCTTTTGGAGGCAATAACGATTCCTTTATAGAAAACTACTATGAAATAACAGCATTGTATGCTGTGGTGTTTCGGTAAGGATGCTAGAGCTCATTGCCTTATTTCTTTTTAATTCTTTATCCTTAGTCTTACTGTGGTTAATAGTCTATTGGCACCACCTGTGGCATTGCTTGTATGATAAGCGACGGTTGTCGAGCTCGTTGGATGAGTGGTTATTGTGCTTGCCTTAGCGCTCTTTTCTAGGATTCCCTGGTTCGATTCCCAGTAGGGTCAACTTTGAAAAATGAACTTTTAAATTTGGCTATGGTCTAGAGCTGGAAAGTAATAACAGGGCACACTGCGTTTCGCAGTCATTTGGTCATCTCATGTGGCGGCAGTAACCACCGTTTACAGAAGATCACAATGAAATAACAGCACATGTGCTCTTGTGTTTCGGTGAGTGAGTAAGGGATGCCAGAGTCAATTTCTCTATTCCCTCCTAATCCCTTATTCTTAATCCCACTGTGTAGTAGGCAGCGCACTTGCAGTAGCTTATAGGCGACGGTAGCCACTCACCATCAAGTAGATCGTGAGCCTGTCCGCTAATCTTAATATATAAAAAAAATTACCATCAAGTGCACCCTTAGCCTGAATGTCGACCTTAACATTAAAAAAGTACTTATCTATTATGTATACTTATATCTATACTATATAATAAAATCGTAAGTAAGCCGTGTCTGTGCATTAAATATTTTTAAAAAACAATTTATACATTTTATACTTTCGAGTATTGTTACCGAAATCAAAAAAAAATTGTTTTTGGAATTTTGTCTGTTTGTTTGTGCGTTTGTGCCCGTTAATCTCGGAAACGGCTTAAGCGATTTGAATGCGGTTTTCAATGATCTATTGTAGCAAGCTTCCCGTAACATTTAGTTTTTATTTCGTTCTAATCGATTTACAAACAAAAAAGTTATGTACTATACCGAATACCACGCGTACGTAGTTGCGGGCTCACCTAGTATTATTTACTTACAGTCGACCAAAGTTAGTATGCTATTGCATAAAATTTAGTCTAATAAATGAGTAGTTATGTGTTAAAACATTGTTTGCTTTTTATATAATTACTCGTATGTTTGTCGAATAATATTTACTTGAATATAAATAAGCTTTTTAAAGATAAAAACAACATATCATTAAAATTCATTCAACTAAATTTTTAGTTCGTTTTAATAGCTTATTTATTCATTGTTATCCATTCATAAAATTAAAAAAAAAAATCTGTCAGCTTTTCTAAAAAAAATCTTAAACTAAATTTCTAACAGTAAGTAAGGTAGGTACGTATATGTTTTACATGTATAAATTTAGAAAAAAATATATTGTACTGATATATTTTTTTCTAAAAACGTCTATAAACATCAAATTAATACATTTACATTTTTTTATTATATTATCGTGTATATACATTACGGATATATACCTAAGTACAAATAGATTCAATATATAAAATATTCAGAGAGGACATTAGTGGATTTTTCCTACAAAAATATTTATCAAGCTGCGCCATGACCAACCTGATTATGGATCTGATCGTCGTAATCAGGATGGCCATGGGCGTCGCCGTAATCAGGTTGGCCATGGTATAGCTAAATAGCCTTGTAAATTTGGCGACGGACTGATCGATTTTGTATCACGTGGTTCTAAATGCCACATTACATTACGGATTATTTCGACTTCCCGATCTTTGCTTAGGTCTTTGCCTAGGTATAGTATTTCCTAAGTATTGTATTTCCAAAAAATGAATACTGTAACGTCATGAAATTTTCCAATTACAGAGATGCAATATTATTACCTAAATATTATTTCTATGTGGTAGTAGAGTACCAACATAGTTTATTAAGTAATAAATAAATCAACAATTTTTCAATACCCAAATCAAAAACCTGTAAAAAAGTTTATAAAGGAAAAATATCTATGAAAATTTATATAAGTGTTGAATTCTGATAAAATTTAAAATGGCGTCATCGCCTTTTTTTTTCTTTCTTTGTGAATTGTGAAAGATCACACGACATAGTAAATGTTATATTAATGTTATAGTAAATGTTGTATCAACAGTTTATATCCAATTTTAATATAATATTATTACTTATATACTACATTAATATAATTTTATTAACATATGACTTCAATCTGATATAGGTAGGTATTCATATCAATTTCTTCGTTTTGTAAAAAATAATACATTATTTCGTTATTATATTAATGAAGTATAATATTTATTAATAATTACTTAAGTTTATTCACTTACCAGTAGCAACACACAAGAATTCAGTTGTTTGCTGCATCTTCAGATTCTTCAGATTCTTGAGAAATACACTAACACTGCACGCAATTGTAACGCAATAACGAATAATAGATGCTAATTTGAGATGAAAAAAAAAAAAAAAAAAAAAAAACATTTCTAAGATTTGCCAGCCAGTAATGAAAATTTAATGCCTATAATTTTTTTAAAAGTATTTAAAGTAATGACAGGTGTATTTATATTTAATTTATTTTTAGTTTCTCTATTATTAATAATAATTAATTGTAATAACGATTATATAAATATTATTTTTTTATTGAATTTTTACTTTTACGAATTTCCAAATATACCTTGTAACCAAGCCTTCGAATCAAAGACGAGACATTTTTTTGACAACAGTTGTCAATTGAAAAAATGTTAAGAAATATTTATTTAAGTACATACGTATTATAAGTTTGTTTTTACTTATAGGTATAATTTGGAATTGTATTAATAAATTATAAGTATATCAATTAAATAAAATAAGTATTTAAATATGTAGCATATTTAGAATATAAACAATCGTAAGTATCTTACGTAAACAACTATGTTTACCGTAAATTATTTATCCATTAGATTTGTTTTTTAACATACTTTTTTTGTGTTTTTATACTTTAATAACTAACTATAAAATACTTTGAATTAATTGTTAGGTATGCTATTATATACTAAATACCTAACTTAACCTACTATAACCTAATTTATTTTAATAATTAAAAAATGTGATACCATAACCTCAATTTGGATTTCTCCTTATTCTATCATTTATTGTATGTGTTTGTTATATGCTATTTTGATTTATTATAATTTTCAAAATGCTAACAATCTTACAATTTATATTTGTAGTATGATTATTAGTAATTTAAAAAACTTAATAAATATTTGTATTTTGTTTTAGTACTTACCTTTGCGCAAAAAGGAATGGTTACTATTTTAGAGTTCCACATAAATTGGAAGTGAAAAATAATATAATAACTAAAATGTATTTATGTATAAGTTGAATTTACATACCAATACTCTTGGACATAGACTGTGTCAAAGGTTAATAGTTAAAATCATTGTGGATTGTCAAAGACTTTACATAATTTTGAAGGAATAAATTTTCAACATAAATATAGGTATATTTATTATTAAAGCTGGTGTTAGAAAGTATTTAATTATGTACTTGTATCTAGAAATTGAATACTAATACTTATTATTTAATTTCATATAATAAACTTACTGAATATAATTAATTGTTGTCACATCACAAATGTTATGCAAATATAACACTTCTTATACTCCATTGTTTTCTTTTGAATAAATAAATGGCTCTATTTTATAAAGTTGATCAGAAAACTATTTAATTTCATGATGTATTTTTTTCAACAGGCGCTCAGTGCATTTATTGAAATAAAGATATTAAAACAACCAGAATTAAATTTATGGACCGTGAATACTTCAATGGAATAAATGAAACTGTTTTAAAAAATATTATGATTATGGTTGTTTAAAAGAAATATAAAGCTTCTGTTAAAAATGTGATTTTATTTAATATTGCACCTACAATACTAAAATACTTTATTCTATTTTCTTAGATAATAGATTTTTTAATGATATTTTAAACAGTAAATATGTAAGAATAGACTGTATTTTTTTTATCAAAATACTAATCGTGATATGCTTGTATGTATATATTATTATTATTCACATATTATATTTTCTATTTTTATTTTGAAGGAATGTTTTTTTATATTAAAACTTCTACTTGGTTAATTGTTACAGCAAGAATAATACTAATGTTCTCGGTATACATGTTTTGTAACTACATATAAATTGATATTTTTATTTTATGCATGAACATGATTAAAATGTTTATTATAACGATAAAAAACAAAATAATTCATTTAAATGTAATATTTTGAACAGTTTGAATTACTTGAATGAGTATAAATTAGTTAGCATAATTTAAACTTTCTCATTTCATTTTCATCTCTTATACATTTTATGTACATTTACATAACTGCAGATTTATATATATTTTTTAATTTTCTTGATTTTTGATCTTGATGGTAGATAGCAATAGTTATTTATAACAGAAGTAACACCATAGATGCTGCAAGGATACTGTTGACTACAAGGATACTGAAGGATATGGTAGTGGGCTCTGACATTTTTTACTCTTAAGATAGTCAATCTTAAGATACATTAATTTCATTGTATGCTTAATTTTAATTTCAACAAGTTTTCAGTGGATTTATTAAGTATTAAAGTTACTGAAATAATCACAACTAAATAATAGATTGTCGACGCTTCAATTTAATATTATTATTGTATGAATAATCTTAAAACTCTTTTTTAAGCAATAATGGATTAAGAAGGGATAGCAAAATGATCTTGGTACCCTTTACTTTCTCGCTGAAACAACAATATCCCGTTATTTCACGGTGATTTTTCGGTTTCTAAAAACTATAACTATATATTTAAAAAAAAAACTATAAATTCATATTATAATGACTTCGATTGACATTTTGTAGTGTTCGTGTAAATAATTAGGCATTTTCAAAATAATTCAAAATAATTTGCAATTACTACCTTTATAAATGCATTTTTCTCATTTAAGTAGGTTAAATTAATTACAGTGACAGTATAAATAATGCTAACTGGCAAGTTTGTTTTTATTGATATGATAAGTTTTTATTATTAGTTTACAATTTACACATACACATAAACTATGAGTTTCTAATTAGAATTTGTCAGCCATTTCAGTAGAAGATCTTTTATAATAGTTAAACCATTTTTTTAAATTTGATACATGTATTTTATGTTTGAATACAGTTAGGTATATACCTATATATTTATGGTATTATTTTAAATTACAACTTTTATTATTCAATTGAATTCTTTCTTGTAAATTGAATTTATTATTAAATATATCTAGGTAGAAGTTATAGGCAGTGAGTGGTATTAGTACTTTTATGAAACACAAAGTGACTGTCGGCCATTTATTTAAGTTTTGATATTACAAAATATAAGTCTTATTAAAGCACACTACATTCCACAGTTATTATAAAATAGAAAGACAGTCTATATGGCGTCAGTAACCATCTTAATATAATAATATGTGTATACTACTACTTACATACTGATTTGTTTATGTAATTAAGAAATACCAGAGCCTACTCCTCTATTCTATTTTTTTCCTTGATTTCTTTTTTTCGTGGCTACATTATTCTGTCAAGATTTGCAATGCACTTGTAACCCCTATGATTATGTTGTGTACGTCAATGGTGACGACAGCTATCTATTATGAAATGGTTCCTCAGTCTCAGTCTACCTATTAATCTTTGCTTAGAAAAAAAAGTTTTTTTTTTCAGCAGCATTAAATATTAACGACTATTTAATACTTACACAAACACAAAGACTTCTTGGTAATATATCAGTCTTTCAAATTAATTTGAATTTGAATCAATCAAATTTATATAAATTAAAAAAAAATAACATTTATGTACTTATATACCTTTTTTACTATAAATTTTGCTATTCAATCAGCTCCAGTAGATATGAAATTAAGATAATAGTCTAATTTTACAAATTTATGACAAATTCATACTATTGGAACAATAAATATTGTAACGTATAGGAATTTGATTGAAAATTAATTTAATGTAGTATTACTTAATTATAGGTTTGCAATGCAACGTTTCCAAGATATTATCGAAAACATCAAAAAATGTAAATTTCGAAATTGTGTCTTCACCGAAAAATTCCCCTCCCCGAGAACTGTTATATGAGTACCAACACGGGGGGTCTGCGACGCACCGCTCCCGAGATATATTCAATAAAATCCAAAAATGTGAATTTCGAAATTTAGTCTTCTCAGAAAATTTCCTCTCCCCGAGACCTCTTATATGAGTACCAACAGGGGGGGTCTGTGACGCACCATTGCTGAGATATTAAAAAAAGAAAAATTGCCTATGTCAAAAAATTCCTCTCCCCGAGACCTTTCAAATGAGTACCAACACGGGGGGTCTGCGATGCGCCGCTCCCGAAATATTTTCGAGAAAGTCCAAAAATGCGAATTTCGAAGTTTCGTCTTCACCGAAAAATTCCTCTCCCCGAGACCTCTCAAATGAGTACCAACACGGGGGGTCTGCGATGCGCCGTTGCTGAAATATCATCGAAACAAAAATTGCCCATGTCAAAAAATTCTACTCCCCGAGACCTCTCAAATGAGTACCAACACGGTGGGTCTGCGATGCGCCGTTGCTGAAATATCATGGAAAGAAAAATTACCTATGTCGAAAAATTCTACACCCCGAGACCTCTCAAATGAGTACCGACACGGGGGGTCTGCGACGCGCCGTTGCCGAAATATCGTCGAAAGAAAAATTGCCTATGCCAAAAAATTCTACTCACCGAGACCTCTCATATGAGTACCAACACGGGGGGTCTGCGATGCGCCGTTGCTGAAATATCACGGAAAAAAAATTTACCTATGTCAAAAAGTTCTACTCCCCGAGACCTCTCAAATGAGTACCAACACGGTGGGTCTGCGACGCGCCGTTGCTGAAATATCACGGAAAGAAAAATTACCTATGTCAATAAATTCTACTCCTCGAGACCTCTCAAATGAGTACCAACACGGGGGGTCTGCGATGCGCCGTTGCCGAAATATCGTAGAAAGAAAAATTACCTATGTCAAAAAATTCTACTCCCCGAGACCTCTCAAATGAGTACCAACACGGGGAGTCTGCGATGCGCCGTTCCTGAAATATCGTCGAAACAAAAATTACCTATGTCAAAAAATTCTACTCCTCGAGACCTCTCAAATGAGTACCAAGACGGGGGGTCTGCGATGCGCCGTTGCTGAAATATCGTCGAAACAAAAATTACCTATGTCAAAAAATTCTACTCGCCGAGACCTCTCAAATGAGTACCAACACGGGGGGTCTGCGACGCGTCGTTGCTGAAATATCGTCGAAACAAAAATTACCTATGTCAAAAAATTCTACTCCTCGAGACCTCTCAAATGAGTACCAACAAATGAGTCCAAAAATGAAAATTCCAAGATTCTATTGGGATAAAAAAATTCCTCTCCCCGAGACGTCTCCGACGACCCCAAACACGCCCCTATTGCGTCGCGCCGTTTCCGAGATACGACTGGGGGGGTTCGAGGGGGGTTCAAAATTTTCACTTTTCCTTCGCTCGGGCAGACCCCGTGCCGCCGCTCCGGACCACTCGGCCGGCGTGCGCGAAATACTCGGAGGGGGCCGGGGGGGAGGGTCGCGCTGCGCGCTCCCCTACCACCCGGCTCCCCCTCCTCGTCTTTCGCGCGCGCCGTCCTCGTAGCCCTCCGCGACGGATCGACCGCCGTCTCTTCGTCGGCGAAAGAATCTCTTTGATGTGTGTTTTTTGTATGGAGGGGGTCCGAAGGGGGGGTGTTGGGGGAAGAGCGATGGTATAAATGGATTGTCCTAGTCGAGACATTTCAAACGATACCAAACACGGTGGGTCTGCCCGCCACGGTCACCGACGGTCTACCAAGTAGACCGCAAATGTCAAATTTTGAAATTTGGTCTATTGCAAAAAATCCGTCTCCCGGAGACCTCCCAAATGAGCACCGACACGGGGGGTCTGCGACGCACCGATCCCGAGATATTTTCGAAAAAGTCCAAAAATGCGAATTTTGAAACTTCGTCTCGACCGAAAAATTCCTCTCCCCGAGACGTCTCCTACGACCCCAAACGCGACCCGGCTGCGTCGCGCCGTTTCCGAGTTACGACCGGGGGGGTTCGAGGGGGTGTCGAAATTTTTACTTTTCCAGACCCCATGCCGCCGCTGCGGGCCGCTCGGCCGGCGCGCGCTCAATCCTCGGAGGGGGGGCCGGGGGGGAGGGTCGCGCTGCGCGCTCCCCTGCCCCCCCGCCACCCCCTCCTCGTCTTTCGCGCTCGCCGGCCTCGTTGCCCTCCGCGACGGATCGACCGCCGTCTCTTCGTCGGCGAAAGAACCTCTTTGAGGTGTGATTTCGTACGAAGGGGGAGGTGGAGGGGAGGGCCGGTGCGCCAAATCCAAATTCCGTCGGAGCCGTCGGAATCCATTCGCCGCGCCCGTTCGAACGAGCCCAAACACGGGGTGTTTCGGTCGAACCGCTTGCGAGTCCCATTTAGGGTGGGCCGGAGGGGGGGTGGGGTCCGGAGGGCGGGGTGACGGATGAAAAATTCAAACGGGACGTAATTCCGCAACCCTCCGATGACCTCTGCCGCCGCTCCGGCCCTCGACGCCGGGGTCGCGAACTTCCTCGGAGGGGGGGCCGGGGGGGAGGGTCGCGCTGCGCGCTCCCCTTCCCCCCCGCCTCCCCCCTCCTCGTCGTTCGCCACCCCGGCGACGAGACCCTCCGCGGCGGGTCGACCGCCCTCCTCCAAAGGCGAAAGATCCATACGAAAGTGTGATTTTGTACGGAGGGGGTCCGAAGGGGGCCAGATGGGGGGAGGGCGAGGGTCCCGGACGACGGATATCCGGGAGCCAATGTTATCACCCAAAGTGACCGCCGCCATGACTCTCACCGTTTAGAAGCTAAGGGGATTTGAAGATCCGGACGGTTGTATGGAGCGTAAAAAAAACGTATGGGGGGGAGAGGGGGGGGTCGCGGTGTGGAGACCCCCGATGACCCTCTATGACATTCCGCAAACCGGGTCCCTCTCGGGTTGATAGTTTCCGAGATCCATACCCCAACTTTTTACCAGATCGGTATACCGAGGATTCGGGATTTTTCTGCTACTCGATAAGCCACCCCCTCTCCGATCCGCTACAAGGGGGAATCCCCCGGTGACTCCTTCTAGGAGAACAACCATGTCAGTGATAAGTGGTATTTGAGCTTTATAGTATATTAACTAGTTTTTGCGTGCGGCCGCGGACTGCAAGCAGCCCGCGGGGGGGGAGCCCCTCGATTGGTTCTGGAGTGGTTTTGTGTCTTTTAAATTGTTTTGGTTTGGGTGTTGGTCTTTCAAATTGTTTTGGTAAGGATTTGGATATGGTTTGTATTTCGTTCGGGGGTGGGGGGAGGGGGGGGGGGAGGAATGGTGTCAATGGATTGTCCTCGTTGAAACCTTTCAAATGATACCAAACACGGGGGGTCTACCTACTATGGATACCGACGGTCTACTGAGTAGACCACAAATGTCAAATTTTGATATTTGGTCTATTGCAAAAAATCCGTCTCCCCGAAACCTCTTAAATGAGTACAAACACGGTGGGTCTAATAAGTATGTAAGAATAGAGACTGAATTTTTTAATCAAAATACTAAATTTAATGTATATGCTTATTATTATATTATTATTATATTATTCACATTATTATATTTTGTATTTTTATTTTGAGGAAATGTTTTTTGATATTAAAATTTCTATTTGATTAATTGTTATAGCAAGAATAATACTTATGTTGTTGGTATGTTTTTTTATAACTATAAATTGATACTTAAATTTTATGAATTTACATGATACTTACTAAAACTGTAACAAAATAGTTCTTTTAAATCTAATATACTTTAAACAGCTTTAAATGATTAAAAAATAGTCAGCATAATTTAATCATTCTCATTTCATTTTTATCTTTTACGTTACAATTTTTTATTCCTTAATAACTTCAGATTGATATTATTTTTTAAAGTATAGATCTTGATGGTAAATAAATATCTTCTTAAATAAGTATCTACCCGGGTGGTCTGCGACGCACCGCTTCTGACACAATTTCGAAAAATCCCAAAAATGCAAATTTCAAAATTTCGTCTCCACTAAAAAATTCGTCTTCCCGAGACCTGTTAAATGAGTATCAACACCGGGGATCTGCGACACAACGCTACCGAGATATTTTCGAAAAACTCCAAAAATGCTAATTTCAAAATTTTGCCTACACGGAAAAATTCCTCACCCCGAGACCTCTTAAATGAGTACCAACATGGGTGGTCTACGATGCACCACTCCCGAGATATTGTCGAAAAAGTCCAAAAATGCGAATTTCGAAATTTCGTCTTCACCGAAAAATTCCTCTCCCCGAGACCTCTCAAATGAGTACCAACACGGTGGGTCTGCGACGCGCCGTTGCTGAGATATCGTCGAAAGAAAAATTACCTATGTCGAAAAATTCTACTCACCGAGACCTCTCAAATGAGTACCAACACGGGGGGTCTGTGACGCACTGCTCCTAAGATATTTTCGAAAAAGTCCAAAAATTCAAATTTGGAAATTTCATCTCCACTAAAAAATTCGTCTTCCCGGGACCTCTTAAATGAGTACCAACACGGATGGTCTTAACGCACCGCTCCCGAGATATTTTCGAAAAAGTCCAAAAATGCAAATTTCGATATTTCGTCTCCACCGAAAAATTCTACTCTCCGAGACCTCTCCAATGAGTACCAACACGGAGGGTCTACGATGCGCCATTGCTGAAATATCATCGAAAGAAAAATTACCTATGTCAAAAAATTCTACTCGCCGAGACCTCTTAAATGAGTACCAACACGGTGGGTCTGCGACGCGCCGTTGCTGAAATATCGTCGAAACAAAAATTACCTATGTCAAAAAATTCTACTCGCCGAGACCTCTTAAATGAGTACCAACACGGTGGGTCTGCGACGCGCCGTTGCTGAAATATCGTCGAAACAAAAATTACCTATGTCAACAAATTCTACTCGCCGAGACCTCTCAAATGAGTACCAACACGGTGGGTCTGCGATACGTCGCTGCTGAAATATCGTCGAAACAAAAATTACCTATGTCAAAAAATTCTACTCGCCGAGACCTCTCAAATGAGTACCAACACGGTGGGTCTGCGACGCGCCGTTGCCGAAATATCGTCGAAACAAAAATTGCCTATGTCAAAAATTCTACTCCCTGAGACCTCTCAAATGAGTACCAACACGGTGGGTCTGCGACGCGCCGTTGCCGAAATATCGTCGAAACAAAAATTGCCTATGTCAAAAAATTCTACTCCCTGAGACCTCTCAAATGAGTACCAACACGGTGGGTCTGCGACGCGCCGTTGCCGAAATATCATCGAAAGAAAAATTGCCTATGTCAAAAAATTCTACTCACCGAGACCTCTCAAATGAGTACCAACACGGGGGGTCTGCGATGCGCCGTTGCCGAAATATCATCGAAAGAAAAATTGCCTATGTCAAAAAATTCTACTCCCCGAGACCTCTCAAATGAGTACCAACACGGGGGGTCTGCGATGCGCCGTTGCTGAAATATCATCGAAACAAAAATTGCCTATGCCAAAAAATTCCTCTCCCCGAGACGTCTCCGACGACCCCAAACACGCCCCTAATGCGTCGCGTCGTTTCCGAGTTACGACCGGGGGGGTTCGAGGGGGGTTCAAAATTTTCACTTTTCCTTCGCTAGGGCAAACCCCGTGCCGCCGCTCCGGACCACTCGGCCGGCGTGCGCGAAATACGCGGAGGGGGGCCGGGGGGGAGGGTCGCGCTGCGCGCTCCCCTACCCCCCGGCTTCCCCCTCCTCGTCTTTCGCGCGCGCCGTCCTCGTAGTCCTCCGCGACGGATCGACCGCCGTCTCTTCGTCGACGAAAGAATCTCTTTGATGTGTGTTTTTTGTATGAAGAGGGACCCGAAGGGGGGGGGGGGGGGGGGGGGGGAGCGATGGTAAATGGATTGTCCTCGTCGAGACCTTTCCAATGATACCCAACACGGGGGGTCTGCCCGCCACGGTCACCGACGGTCTACCGAGTAGACCGCAAATGTCAAATTTGGAAATTTGGTCTATTGCAAAAAATCCGTCTCCCCGAGACCTACCAAATGAGTACCAACACGGGGGGTCTGCGACGCACCGATCCCGAGATATTTTCGAAAAAGTCCAAAAATGCGAATTTCGAAATTTCGTCGCGACCAAAAAATTCGTCTCCCCGAGACGTCTCCTACGACCCCAAACACGACCCGGCCGCGTCGCGCCGTTTCCGAGTTACGGCAGGGGGGTTCGAGGGGGGTGTCAAAATTTTTACTTTTCCAGACCCCATGCCGCCGCTGCGGGCCGCTCGGCCGGCGCGCGCTCAATCCTCGGAGGGGGGGCCGGGGGGGAGGGTCGCGCTGCGCGCTCCCTGCCCCCCCGCCACCCCCCTCCTCGTCTTTCGCGCTCGCCGACCTCGTCGCCCTCCGCGACGGATCGACCGCCGTCTCTTCGTCGACGAAAGAACCTCTTTGATGTGTGATTTCGTACGGAGGGGGAGGTGGAGGGGAGGGCCGGTGCGCCAAATCCGAATTCCGTCGGAGCCGTCGGAATCCATTCGCCGCGCCCGTTCGAACGAGCCCAAACACGGGGTGTTTCGGTCGAACCGCCTGCGGGTCCCGATTGCGGGGGGGCGGAGGGGACGGGGGGTCCGGAGGGCGGTGACGAAGGGTAAAAAATTCAAAAGGGACGTAATTCCGCAACCCTCCGATGACGTTTGCCGCCGCTCCGGCCCTCGACGCCGGGGTCGCGAACTTCCTCGGAGGGGGGGCCGGGTGGGAGGGTCGCGCTGCGCGCTCCCCTTCCCCCCCGCCTCCCCCCTCCTCGTCGTTCGCCCCCCCGGCGTCGAGACCCTGCGCGGCGGGTCGACCGCCCTCCTCTAGCGGCCAAAGATCCCTAACAGAGTGAGATTTTGTATGGAGGGGGTCCGAAGGGGGGGAGGTGGGGGGAGGGCGAGGGTCCCGGACGACGGATATCCGGGAGCCAATGTTATCCCCCAAAGTGACCGCCGCCGTGACTCTCACCGTTTCGGAGCTGCGGGGATTCGAAGATCCGGACGGTTGTATGGAGCGTAAAAAAATCGTATGGGGGGGAGAGGGGGGGGTCGCGGTGTGGAGACCCCCGATGACCCTCTATGACATTCCGCAGACCGGGTCCCTCTCGGGTTCATAGTTTCCGAGATCCATACCCCGACTTTTTACCAGGTCGGTATACCGAGGATTCGGGATTTTTCTGCTACTCGATAAACCACCCCCTCTCCGATCCGCCACAAGGGGGAATCCCCCGGCGACTCCTTCTAGGAGAACAACCATGTCAGTGATAAGTGGTATTTCAGCTTTATAGTATATTAACTAGTTTTTGCGTGCGGCCGCGGACTGCAAGCAGCCCGCGGGGGGGGAGCCCCTCGATTGGTTCTGGAGTGGTTTTGTGTCTTTTAAATTGTTTTGGTTTGGGTGTTGGTCTTTCAAATTGTTTTGGTAAGGATTTGGATATGGTTTGTATTTCGTTCGGGGGTGGGGGGAGGGGGGGGGGGAGGAATGGTGTCAATGGATTGTCCTCGTTGAAACCTTTCAAATGATACCAAACACGGGGGGTCTACCTACTATGGATACCGACGGTCTACTGAGTAGACCACAAATGTCAAATTTTGATATTTGGTCTATTGCAAAAAATCCGTCTCCCCGAAACCTCTTAAATGAGTACAAACACGGTGGGTCTAATAAGTATGTAAGAATAGAGACTGAATTTTTTAATCAAAATACTAAATTTAATGTATATGCTTATTATTATATTATTATTATATTATTCACATTATTATATTTTGTATTTTTATTTTGAGGAAATGTTTTTTGATATTAAAATTTCTATTTGATTAATTGTTATAGCAAGAATAATACTTATGTTGTTGGTATGTTTTTTTATAACTATAAATTGATACTTAAATTTTATGAATTTACATGATACTTACTAAAACTGTAACAAAATAGTTCTTTTAAATCTAATATACTTTAAACAGCTTTAAATGATTAAAAAATAGTCAGCATAATTTAATCATTCTCATTTCATTTTTATCTTTTACGTTACAATTTTTTATTCCTTAATAACTTCAGATTGATATTATTTTTTAAAGTATAGATCTTGATGGTAAATAAATATCTTCTTAAATAAGTATCTACCCGGGTGGTCTGCGACGCACCGCTTCTGACACAATTTCGAAAAATCCCAAAAATGCAAATTTCAAAATTTCGTCTCCACTAAAAAATTCGTCTTCCCGAGACCTGTTAAATGAGTATCAACACCGGGGATCTGCGACACAACGCTACCGAGATATTTTCGAAAAACTCCAAAAATGCTAATTTCAAAATTTTGCCTACACGGAAAAATTCCTCACCCCGAGACCTCTTAAATGAGTACCAACATGGGTGGTCTACGATGCACCACTCCCGAGATATTGTCGAAAAAGTCCAAAAATGCGAATTTCGAAATTTCGTCTTCACCGAAAAATTCCTCTCCCCGAGACCTCTCAAATGAGTACCAACACGGTGGGTCTGCGACGCGCCGTTGCTGAGATATCGTCGAAAGAAAAATTACCTATGTCGAAAAATTCTACTCACCGAGACCTCTCAAATGAGTACCAACACGGGGGGTCTGTGACGCACTGCTCCTAAGATATTTTCGAAAAAGTCCAAAAATTCAAATTTGGAAATTTCATCTCCACTAAAAAATTCGTCTTCCCGGGACCTCTTAAATGAGTACCAACACGGATGGTCTTAACGCACCGCTCCCGAGATATTTTCGAAAAAGTCCAAAAATGCAAATTTCGATATTTCGTCTCCACCGAAAAATTCTACTCTCCGAGACCTCTCCAATGAGTACCAACACGGAGGGTCTACGATGCGCCATTGCTGAAATATCATCGAAAGAAAAATTACCTATGTCAAAAAATTCTACTCGCCGAGACCTCTTAAATGAGTACCAACACGGTGGGTCTGCGACGCGCCGTTGCTGAAATATCGTCGAAACAAAAATTACCTATGTCAAAAAATTCTACTCGCCGAGACCTCTTAAATGAGTACCAACACGGTGGGTCTGCGACGCGCCGTTGCTGAAATATCGTCGAAACAAAAATTACCTATGTCAACAAATTCTACTCGCCGAGACCTCTCAAATGAGTACCAACACGGTGGGTCTGCGATACGTCGCTGCTGAAATATCGTCGAAACAAAAATTACCTATGTCAAAAAATTCTACTCGCCGAGACCTCTCAAATGAGTACCAACACGGTGGGTCTGCGACGCGCCGTTGCCGAAATATCGTCGAAACAAAAATTGCCTATGTCAAAAATTCTACTCCCTGAGACCTCTCAAATGAGTACCAACACGGTGGGTCTGCGACGCGCCGTTGCCGAAATATCGTCGAAACAAAAATTGCCTATGTCAAAAAATTCTACTCCCTGAGACCTCTCAAATGAGTACCAACACGGTGGGTCTGCGACGCGCCGTTGCCGAAATATCATCGAAAGAAAAATTGCCTATGTCAAAAAATTCTACTCACCGAGACCTCTCAAATGAGTACCAACACGGGGGGTCTGCGATGCGCCGTTGCCGAAATATCATCGAAAGAAAAATTGCCTATGTCAAAAAATTCTACTCCCCGAGACCTCTCAAATGAGTACCAACACGGGGGGTCTGCGATGCGCCGTTGCTGAAATATCATCGAAACAAAAATTGCCTATGCCAAAAAATTCCTCTCCCCGAGACGTCTCCGACGACCCCAAACACGCCCCTAATGCGTCGCGTCGTTTCCGAGTTACGACCGGGGGGGTTCGAGGGGGGTTCAAAATTTTCACTTTTCCTTCGCTAGGGCAAACCCCGTGCCGCCGCTCCGGACCACTCGGCCGGCGTGCGCGAAATACGCGGAGGGGGGCCGGGGGGGAGGGTCGCGCTGCGCGCTCCCCTACCCCCCGGCTTCCCCCTCCTCGTCTTTCGCGCGCGCCGTCCTCGTAGTCCTCCGCGACGGATCGACCGCCGTCTCTTCGTCGACGAAAGAATCTCTTTGATGTGTGTTTTTTGTATGAAGAGGGACCCGAAGGGGGGGGGGGGGGGGGGGGGGGGAGCGATGGTAAATGGATTGTCCTCGTCGAGACCTTTCCAATGATACCCAACACGGGGGGTCTGCCCGCCACGGTCACCGACGGTCTACCGAGTAGACCGCAAATGTCAAATTTGGAAATTTGGTCTATTGCAAAAAATCCGTCTCCCCGAGACCTACCAAATGAGTACCAACACGGGGGGTCTGCGACGCACCGATCCCGAGATATTTTCGAAAAAGTCCAAAAATGCGAATTTCGAAATTTCGTCGCGACCAAAAAATTCGTCTCCCCGAGACGTCTCCTACGACCCCAAACACGACCCGGCCGCGTCGCGCCGTTTCCGAGTTACGGCAGGGGGGTTCGAGGGGGGTGTCAAAATTTTTACTTTTCCAGACCCCATGCCGCCGCTGCGGGCCGCTCGGCCGGCGCGCGCTCAATCCTCGGAGGGGGGGCCGGGGGGGAGGGTCGCGCTGCGCGCTCCCTGCCCCCCCGCCACCCCCCTCCTCGTCTTTCGCGCTCGCCGACCTCGTCGCCCTCCGCGACGGATCGACCGCCGTCTCTTCGTCGACGAAAGAACCTCTTTGATGTGTGATTTCGTACGGAGGGGGAGGTGGAGGGGAGGGCCGGTGCGCCAAATCCGAATTCCGTCGGAGCCGTCGGAATCCATTCGCCGCGCCCGTTCGAACGAGCCCAAACACGGGGTGTTTCGGTCGAACCGCCTGCGGGTCCCGATTGCGGGGGGGCGGAGGGGACGGGGGGTCCGGAGGGCGGTGACGAAGGGTAAAAAATTCAAAAGGGACGTAATTCCGCAACCCTCCGATGACGTTTGCCGCCGCTCCGGCCCTCGACGCCGGGGTCGCGAACTTCCTCGGAGGGGGGGCCGGGTGGGAGGGTCGCGCTGCGCGCTCCCCTTCCCCCCCGCCTCCCCCCTCCTCGTCGTTCGCCCCCCCGGCGTCGAGACCCTGCGCGGCGGGTCGACCGCCCTCCTCTAGCGGCCAAAGATCCCTAACAGAGTGAGATTTTGTATGGAGGGGGTCCGAAGGGGGGGAGGTGGGGGGAGGGCGAGGGTCCCGGACGACGGATATCCGGGAGCCAATGTTATCCCCCAAAGTGACCGCCGCCGTGACTCTCACCGTTTCGGAGCTGCGGGGATTCGAAGATCCGGACGGTTGTATGGAGCGTAAAAAAATCGTATGGGGGGGAGAGGGGGGGGTCGCGGTGTGGAGACCCCCGATGACCCTCTATGACATTCCGCAGACCGGGTCCCTCTCGGGTTCATAGTTTCCGAGATCCATACCCCGACTTTTTACCAGGTCGGTATACCGAGGATTCGGGATTTTTCTGCTACTCGATAAACCACCCCCTCTCCGATCCGCCACAAGGGGGAATCCCCCGGCGACTCCTTCTAGGAGAACAACCATGTCAGTGATAAGTGGTATTTCAGCTTTATAGTATATTAACTAGTTTTTGCGTGCGGCCGCGGACTGCAAGCAGCCCGCGGGGGGGGAGCCCCTCGACCGGTTCTGGAGTGGTGTTGGGAGTCGCTCTTTAAAATTGTTTTGGTGTGGTATTGGGTCTTTTAATTGGTTTGGTAAGGATTTGGATATATGTTTTGTATTTCGTGACGTTTCGGGGGTGGGAGAGAGGGGGGCGGGGAAGGGGGATGGTGTAAATGGATTGTCCTCGTCGAGACCGTTCAAATGATACCCAACACGGGGGGTCTGCCTGCCACGGTTACCGACGGTCTACCGAGTAGACCGCAAATGTCAAATTGTGATATTTGGTCTTTTGCAAAAAATCCGTCTCCCCGAGACCTCTCAAACGAGTACCAACACGGGTGGTCCGCGACGCACCGCTCCCGAGATATTTTCGAAAAAGTTCAAAAATGCGAATTTCCAAATTTTGTCGCGACCAAAAAATTCGTCTCGCCGAGACGTCTCCGACGACCCCAAACGCGACCCGGCTGCGGCGCGCCGTTTCCGAGATACGGCCGGGGGGTTCGAGGGGGGATCAAAATTTTTACTTTTTCGGCGCCCCGGCAGACCCTCAGCGCCGCTCCGGGCCACGAGGTCGGGGTGCGCGAAATCCTCGGAGGGAGGGCCGGGGGGGAGGGTCGCGCTGCGCGCTCCCCTTTCCCCCCGCGGCTCCCCCCTCCTCGTCTTTCGCGCACCCCGACCTCGTGGCCCTCCGCGACGCGTCGACCGCCGTCTCTTAAGGGCGAAAGATCCCTAACAGTGTGTGAATTTACACGGAGGTGGTCCGAAGGGGGTGAGGGTAAAAAAATTTAAGGGGGGTGTGGGGGGTGGGTCGCAACGTGGGGACCCCCGATGGTCTTCTATGACATCCCGCAAACCCCGCCCCTCTCCGACTTTTAGTTTCCGAGATCCCGTCGCCGTATTTTTACCAGGTCGCGATCCTCAACCTTTGGTACTGTTCTGGTACTCAGTGAGCCACCCCCTCTCCGATCGGCTAAAATGGGGATTCCTCCGGCGACTCCTTCCGGGTCAAAAGGAAGCCGTTCCAGAAAATTTGTATGGAGGTGGGATGAAGGGGGGATAAACCAGAAAAGCGGGATAGCCCGGAGGAAGCATCCCACGGAGGGATGGAAACCCACAATAGAGACCGTCGGTATACCTTCTACCGTTTGGCGGATATCCCCATCCCTTTCTGAAAAAGTGGTAATTTTATATGGAGGGGGGGTGAAGGAGGGCAGGTGGGGGGAGGGTGACCGTCCCGGCCGGTAGGGCTCTGGGAGCGATCGCTATCCTCCGAAGCGATCGCCGGGATAGGTCGCACCGTTTGGGAGTTAAGTGGATTGGAAATTTCAAAAAAATTGTATGGAGTGTAAAAAAAATGTACGGGCGGGATGAGGATGGGTGACAATTTGGTGACCCCCGATGGCCCTCTATGACATTCCGTAAACCGCGCCCCTCTGCGACTCGTAGTTTCCGAGGACCTCCCACCGACTTTATACCAGGTCGGTGTACCGAGGGTTCAGGTCGTCTGAGGAACACGCGACGTCACCCCCTATAACGTGGGATAGAAGCGACCACCCCGAGTCGACTGCTTCCTGGTAAAATGGCAGCCGTTCCAAAAAAATAAAAATTTGTATGGAGGTGGGATGAAGGGGGGAGAAACCGGAAAAGCGGGATAGCCCCGAGGAAGCGTCCCACGGAGGGATGGGAACCCGCCATAGAGACCGCCGGGATAGCTCCGACCGTTTAGCCGGTATCCCCATCCCTTTGGCCGAAAGCGGTAATTTCGTATGGAGGGGGGGTGAAGGAGTGGGGATGGCGGGAGGACGAAGGTCCAGGCCGTCGGACCTCGAGGAGCGATGGTCGTCCGCCGAAGAGACCGCTTCCCTATCCTCGACCGTTTTGGAGATATCCCGCTTTGAAAAATCCAAAAAATTTGTATGGAGTGTAAAAAAAATGTATGGGCGGGATGGGGATGAGACTCGATTTGGTAACCCCCGATGACCCTCTATGACATTCCGTAAACGTCATCCTTCTATCCCTCACGGTTTCCGAGGACCTCTCGCCGACTTCATACCAGGTCGGTACACCGAGGGTTCGATGCCTTCCTGAAATGCGGAAACTCATCCTCTCTCCAACGAGGTGCAAGAGTCTGGCCCGGGTGGACTCCTTCGGGGCGAAAAGGTAGCTGTTCCAAAAAAAGACCACGTTGTATGGAGGGGGGATGAAGGGGGGGGAAATCCGAAAACCTGGTTGACCCCCAGGAAGCACCTCACGGTAGGATGGAAACCCGCCATAGAGACCGCCGGGATGGCTCCGACCGTTTAGCGGGTATCCCTATCCCTTTGGCCAAAAGTGGCAATTTCGTACGGAGGGGGTCCGAAGGGGGGAGGTGGGGGACGGCGATGGTCCAGGACGACGGACCTCCGAGAGCGAAGGTTATCCGCCAAAGCGACCGTCATCCTAGATCTCACCGTTTAGGAGCTACGCGGATTCGAATATCCGGGACGGTTGTATGGAGAGTAAAAAAAAATGTATGGGGGGAGTGGGAGAATTGCGACGTGGTGACCCCCGATGGTCCTCTATGACATCCGGCAGACCCCACCCTCTGATTTATAGTTTCCGAGATCTCGTCGCCGAATTTTTACCAGGTCCCGATCCTCAACCTTTCGTACTGTTCTGGTACTCAGTGAACCACCCCCTCTCCGATCCGCTAAAATGGGGATTCCTCCAGCGACTCCTTCCGGGTGAAAAGGTAACTGTTCCAGAAAATTTGTATGGAGGTGGGATGAAGGGGCGAGAAAGCGGAAAAGCGGGATACCCCCCATGAAGCATCCCACGGAGGGATGGAAACCCGCCATAGAGACCGTCGGGATACCTCTTGCCGTTTGGCGGATATCCCCATCCCTTTCTGAAAAGGTGGTAATTTTGTATGGAGGGGGGGTGTCAAAAAATTCTACTCCCCGAGACCTCTCAAATGAGTACCAACACGGGGGGTCTGCGATGCGCCGTTGCTGAAATATCGTCGAAACAAAAATTGCCTATGCCAAAAAATTCTACTCCCCGAAACCTCTCAAATGAGTACCGACACGGGGGGTCTGCGATGCGCCGTTGCTGAAATATCGTCGAAAGAAAAATTGCCTATGTCAAAAAATTCTATTCCACGAGACCTCTCAAATGAGTACCGACACGGGTGGTCCGCGACGCACCGCTCCGGAGATATTTTCGAAAAAGTTCAAAAATGCGAATTTCGAAATTTTGTCGCGACCAAAAAATTCGTCTCGCCGAGACGTCTCCGACGACCCCAAACGCGACCCGGCTGCGGCGCGCCGTTTCCGAGATACGGCCGGGGGGTTCGGGGGGGGGATCAAAATTTTTACTTTTTCGGCGCCCCGGCAGACCCTCAACGCCGCTCCGGGCCACGAGGTCGGGGTGCGCGAAATCCTCGGAGGGAGGGCCGGGGGGGAGGGTCGCGCTGCGCGCTCCCCTTTCCCCCCGCGGCTCCCCCCTCCTCGTCTTTCGCGCACCCCGACCTCGTGGCCCTCCGCGACGCGTCGACCGCCGTCTCTTAAGGGCGAAAGATCCCTAACATAGTGGGATTTCGTATGGAGGGGGTCCGAAGGGGGAGTGGGAGGATTCGCGACGTGGTGACCCCCGATGGTCCTCTATGACATCCCGCAAACCCCGCTCCTCTGCGATTTACAGTTTCCGAGATCCCGTCGCCGAATTTTCACCAGGTCGCGATCCTCAACCTTTCGTACTGTTCTGGTACTCCGTGAGCCTACCCCTCTTCGATCCGCTACAATGGGGATTCCTCCGGCGACTCCTTCCGGGTGAAAAGGGAGCCGTTCCAGAAAATTTGTATGGAGGTGGGATGAAGGGGGGATAAACCGGAAAAGCGGGATAGCCCCGATGAACCATTCCACAGAGGGATGGAAGCCCGCCATAGAGACCGTCGGGATACCTCCTACCGTTTGGCGGATATCCCCATCCCTTTCGGCAAAAGTGTTAATTTTGTATGGAGGGGGGGTGAAGGGGGGAAGGTGGGGGGAGGGTGACGGTCCCGGCCTGTGGGGCTCGGGGAGCGATCGCTATCCTCCAAAGCGATCACCGGGATGGGTCCCACCGTTTGGGAGCTAAGTGGATTGGAAATTTCAAAAAAGTTGTATGGAGTGTAAAAATAATGTACGGGCGGGATGGGGATGGGTGACAATTTGGTGACCCCCGATGGCCCTCTATGACATTCCGTAAACCGCGCCCCTCTGCGACTCGTAGTTTCCGAGGACCTCCCACCGACTTTATACCAGGTCGGTGTACCGAGGGTTCAGGTGGTCCGAGGAACTCGTTCGTCACCCCCTATAACGTGGGATAGAAGCGACCACCCCGAGTCGACTGCTTCCTGGTAAAATGGCAGCCGTTCCAGAAAACTAAAAATTTGTATGGAGGTGGGATGAAGGGGGGAGAAACCGGAAAAGCGGGATAGCCCCGAGGAAGCATCTCACGGAGGGATGGAAGCCCGCCATAGAGACCGCCGGGATAGCTCCGACCGTTTAGCGGGTATCACCATCCTTTTGGCCGAAAGTGGTAATTTAGTACGGAGGGGGGGTGAAGGGGGACAGGTGGGGGGAGGGTGAAGGTCCTGGCCGTTGGACCTCGAGGAGCGATGGTCGTCCGCCGAAGAGACCACTTCCCTATCCTCGACCGTTGTGGAGGTATCCCGCTTTGAAAAATCCAAAAAATTTGTATGGAGTGTAAAAAAAATGTATGAACGGGATGGGGATGAGACTCGATTTGGTAACCCCCGATGACCCTCTATGACATTCCGTAAACGTCATCCTTCTATCCCTCACGGTTTCCGAGGACCTCTCGCCGACTTCATACCAGGTCGGTACACCGAGGGTTCGATGCCTTCCTGAAATGCGGAAACTCATCCTCTCTCCAACGAGTTGCAAGAGTCTGGCCCGGGTGGACTCCTTCCGGGCTAAAAGGTAGCTGTTCCAAAAAAAGACCACGTTGTATGGAGGGGGGATGAAGGGGGGGAAAATCCGAAAACCTGGTTGACCCCCAGGAAGCTCCTCACGATAGGATGGAAATCCGCCATAGAGACCGCCGGGATGGCTCCGACCGTTTAGCGGATATCCCCATCCCTTTGGCCAAAAGTGGCAATTTCGTATGGAGGGGGGGTGAAGGGGGGCAGGTGGGGGGAGGACGAAGGTCCAGGCCGTTGGACCTCGAGGAAGGATGATCGTCCGCCGAAGAGACCGCCTCCTTATCCTCGACCGTTTTGGAGTTATCCGTCTTCGAAAAATCCAAAAAATTTGTATGGAGTATAAAAAAAATGTATGAACGGGATGGGGATGAGACTCGATTTGGTAACCCCCGATGACCCTCTATGACATTCCGTAAACCCCCCATCCCTAGCTCTCACACCTTCCGAGATCCCGTCGCCGACTTTTTACCAGGGAGGTGTACCGAGGGTCCTGATTTAATCTGTCATTGATTTTGTTTGTACTCTACGATCCGCCACAAAGGGGAATCCCCAGGTGACCGCTTCCCGGAGAACTTGATGAGTGGTATTTCGGCTTTATAGTTGTTAACTAGTTTTTGCGTGCGGCCGCGGACTGCAAGCAGCCCGCGGGGGGGGAGCCCCTCGAGTGGTGTTGCAACGGTATTCCAATTGCTCTTTTAAATTGTTTAGGTATGGTTTTTGGTCTTTATAATTGGTTTGGTAAGGATTTGGATATATGTTTTGTATTTCGTGACGTTTCGGGGGTGGGAGAGAGGGGGGAGGGAAAGGGGGATGGTGTAAATGGAATGTCCTCGTCGAGACCATTCAAATGATACCCAACACGGGGGGTCTGCCTGCCACGGTTACCGACGGTCTACCGAGTAGACCGCAAATGTCAAATTGTGATATTTGGTCTATTGCAAAAAATCCGTCTCCCCGAGACCTCTCAAATGAGTACCAACACGGGTGGTCCGCGGCGCACCGCTCCCGAGATATTTTCGAAAAAGTCCAAAAATGCGAATTTCGAAATTTTGTCACGACCAAAAAATTCGTCTCGCCGAGACGTCTCCGACGACCCCAAACGCGACCCGGCTGCGGCGCGCCGTTTCCGAGATACGGCCGGGGGGTTCGAGGGGGGGATCAAAATTTTTACTTTTTCGGCGCCCCGGCAGACCCTCAGCGCCGCTCCGGGCCACGAGGTCGGGGTGCGCGAAATCCTCGGAGGGAGGGCCGGGGGAGGAAGGGTCGCGCTGCGCGCTCCCCTTCCCCCCGCGGCTCCCCCCTCCTCGTCTTTCGCGCACCCCGACCTCGTGGCCCTCCGCGACGCGTCGACCGCCGTCTCTTAAGGGCGAAAGATCCCTAACATAGTGGGATTTCGTATGGAGGGGGTCCGAAGGGTGGGGGGGAGTGGGGGGGTCGCGACGTGGTGACCCCCGATGGTCCTCTATGACATCCCGCAAACCCCGCTCCTCTGCGATTTACAGTTTCCGAGATCCCGTCGCCGAATTTTTACCAGGTCGCGATCCTCAACCTTTGGTACTGTCCTGGTACTCAGTGAGCCACCCCCTCTCCGATCCGCTACAATGGGGATTCTTCCGGTGACTCCTTCCGGGTGAAAAGGTAGCCGTTCCAAAAAAACTAAAAATTTGTATGGAGGTGGGATGAAGGGGGGATAATCCGGAAAAGCGGGATAGCCCCGAGGAACCATTTCACGGAGAGATGGAATCCCGCCATAGAGACCGTCGGGATACCTCCTACCGTTTGGCTGATATCCCCATCCCTTTCTGAAAAAGTGGTAATTTTGTATGGAGGGGGGGTGAAGGGGGGCAGGTGGGGGGAGGGTGACGGTCCCGGCCGGTGGAGCTCGGGGAGCGATCCCTATCCTCCGAAGCGATCGCAGGGATAGGTAGCACCGTTTGGGATTTAAGTGGATTGGAAATTTCGAAAAGGTTGTATGGAGTGTAAAAAAAATGTACGGGCGGGATAAGGATGGGCGACAATTTGGTGACCCCCGATGGCCCTCTATGACATTCCGTAAACCGCGCCCCTCTGCGACTCGTAGTTTCCGAGGACCTCCCACCGACTTTATACCAGGTCGGTGTACCGAGGGTTCAGGTCGTCTCAGGAACTCACGACGTCACCCCCTATAACGTGGGATAGAAGCGACCACCCCGAGTCGACTGCTTCCTGGGATAAAGGCAGCCGTTCCAGAAAACTAAAAATTTGTATGGAGGTGGGATGAAGGGGTGAGAAACCGGATAAGCGGGATAGCTCCGAGGAAACATCCCACGGAGAGATGGAAGCCCGCCATAGAGACCGCCGGGATAGCTCCGACCGTTTAGCTGGTATCCCCATCCCTTTGGCCAAAAGTGGTAGTTTTGTATGGAGGGGGGGTGAAGGTGGACTGGTGGGGGGAGGGCGAAGGTCCAGGCCGTTGGACCTCGAGGAGCGATGATCGTCCGCCGAAGAAACCGCCTCCCTATCCTCGACCGTTGTGGAGGTATCCCGCTTTGAAAAATCCAAAAAATTTGTATGGAGTGTAAAAAAAATGTATGAACGGGATGGGGATGAGACTAAATTTGGTAACCCCCGATGACCCCCTATGACATTCCGTAAACCTCATCCTTCTATCCCTCACGGTTTCCGAGGACCTCTCATCGACTTTTTACCAGGTCGGTACACCGAGGGTTCGATGCCTTCCTGAAATGCGGAAACTCATCCTCTCTCCAACGAGTTGCAAGAGTCTGGCCCGGGTGGACTCCTTCCGGGCTAAAAGGTAGCTGTTCCAAAAAAAGACCCCGTTGTATGGAGGGGGGATGAAGGGGGGGGAAATCCGAAAACCTGGTTGACCCCCAGGAAGCACCTCACGGTAGGATGGAAACCCGCCATAGAGACCTCCGGGATAGCTCCTACCGTTTAGCTGGTATCCCCATCCCTTTGGCCAAAAGTGGCAATTTCGTATGGAGGGGGGGTGAAGGGGGGCAGGTTGGTGGAGGGTGAAGGTCCAGGCCGTTGGACCTCGAGGAACGATGACTATCCGCCGAAGAGACCGCCTCCCTATCCTCGACACTTTCGGAGATATCCGCCATCGAAGAAGTTGTATGGAGTGTAAAAAAAATGTATGGACGGGATAGGGATGAGTCGCGATTTGGTAACCTCCGGGGACCCTCTATGACGTTCCGCAAATTTCCACTTTCCAGCTCTTCTACCTTCCGAGATCCCGTCGCCGACTTTTTACCAGGACGGTGTACCGAGGTCTTTGAATTAATTTCTCGACAACTTTATCCGTAGACCACGATCCGCCACAAAGGGGAATCCCCAGGTGACTGCTTCCCCGAAGTTAAGGTCAGTAGATCAGTCAGTCAGTGGTATTTCAGCTTTATAGTTGTTAACTAGTTTTTGCGTGCGGCCGCGGACTGCAAGCAGCCCGCGGGGGGGGAGCCCCTCGATTGGTTCTGGAGTGGTTTTGTGTCTTTTAAATTGTTTTGGTTTGGGTGTTGGTCTTTCAAATTGTTTTGGTAAGGATTTGGATATGGTTTGTATTTCGTTCGGGGGTGGGGGGAGGGGGGGGGGGGAGGAATGGTGTCAATGGATTGTCCTCGTTGAAACCTTTCAAATGATACCAAACACGGGGGGTCTACCTACTATGGATACCGACGGTCTACTGAGTAGACCACAAATGTCAAATTTTGATATTTGGTCTATTGCAAAAAATCCGTCTCCCCGAAACCTCTTAAATGAGTACAAACACGGTGGGTCTAATAAGTATGTAAGAATAGAGACTGAATTTTTTAATCAAAATACTAAATTTAATGTATATGCTTATTATTATATTATTATTATATTATTCACATTATTATATTTTGTATTTTTATTTTGAGGAAATGTTTTTTGATATTAAAATTTCTATTTGATTAATTGTTATAGCAAGAATAATACTTATGTTGTTGGTATGTTTTTTTATAACTATAAATTGATACTTAAATTTTATGAATTTACATGATACTTACTAAAACTGTAACAAAATAGTTCTTTTAAATCTAATATACTTTAAACAGCTTTAAATGATTAAAAAATAGTCAGCATAATTTAATCATTCTCATTTCATTTTTATCTTTTACGTTACAATTTTTTATTCCTTAATAACTTCAGATTGATATTATTTTTTAAAGTATAGATCTTGATGGTAAATAAATATCTTCTTAAATAAGTATCTACCCGGGTGGTCTGCGACGCACCGCTTCTGACACAATTTCGAAAAATCCCAAAAATGCAAATTTCAAAATTTCGTCTCCACTAAAAAATTCGTCTTCCCGAGACCTGTTAAATGAGTATCAACACCGGGGATCTGCGACACAACGCTACCGAGATATTTTCGAAAAACTCCAAAAATGCTAATTTCAAAATTTTGCCTACACGGAAAAATTCCTCACCCCGAGACCTCTTAAATGAGTACCAACATGGGTGGTCTACGATGCACCACTCCCGAGATATTGTCGAAAAAGTCCAAAAATGCGAATTTCGAAATTTCGTCTTCACCGAAAAATTCCTCTCCCCGAGACCTCTCAAATGAGTACCAACACGGTGGGTCTGCGACGCGCCGTTGCTGAGATATCGTCGAAAGAAAAATTACCTATGTCGAAAAATTCTACTCACCGAGACCTCTCAAATGAGTACCAACACGGGGGGTCTGTGACGCACTGCTCCTAAGATATTTTCGAAAAAGTCCAAAAATTCAAATTTGGAAATTTCATCTCCACTAAAAAATTCGTCTTCCCGGGACCTCTTAAATGAGTACCAACACGGATGGTCTTAACGCACCGCTCCCGAGATATTTTCGAAAAAGTCCAAAAATGCAAATTTCGATATTTCGTCTCCACCGAAAAATTCTACTCTCCGAGACCTCTCCAATGAGTACCAACACGGAGGGTCTACGATGCGCCATTGCTGAAATATCATCGAAAGAAAAATTACCTATGTCAAAAAATTCTACTCGCCGAGACCTCTTAAATGAGTACCAACACGGTGGGTCTGCGACGCGCCGTTGCTGAAATATCGTCGAAACAAAAATTACCTATGTCAAAAAATTCTACTCGCCGAGACCTCTTAAATGAGTACCAACACGGTGGGTCTGCGACGCGCCGTTGCTGAAATATCGTCGAAACAAAAATTACCTATGTCAACAAATTCTACTCGCCGAGACCTCTCAAATGAGTACCAACACGGTGGGTCTGCGATACGTCGCTGCTGAAATATCGTCGAAACAAAAATTACCTATGTCAAAAAATTCTACTCGCCGAGACCTCTCAAATGAGTACCAACACGGTGGGTCTGCGACGCGCCGTTGCCGAAATATCGTCGAAACAAAAATTGCCTATGTCAAAAATTCTACTCCCTGAGACCTCTCAAATGAGTACCAACACGGTGGGTCTGCGACGCGCCGTTGCCGAAATATCGTCGAAACAAAAATTGCCTATGTCAAAAAATTCTACTCCCTGAGACCTCTCAAATGAGTACCAACACGGTGGGTCTGCGACGCGCCGTTGCCGAAATATCATCGAAAGAAAAATTGCCTATGTCAAAAAATTCTACTCACCGAGACCTCTCAAATGAGTACCAACACGGGGGGTCTGCGATGCGCCGTTGCCGAAATATCATCGAAAGAAAAATTGCCTATGTCAAAAAATTCTACTCCCCGAGACCTCTCAAATGAGTACCAACACGGGGGGTCTGCGATGCGCCGTTGCTGAAATATCATCGAAACAAAAATTGCCTATGCCAAAAAATTCCTCTCCCCGAGACGTCTCCGACGACCCCAAACACGCCCCTAATGCGTCGCGTCGTTTCCGAGTTACGACCGGGGGGGTTCGAGGGGGGTTCAAAATTTTCACTTTTCCTTCGCTAGGGCAAACCCCGTGCCGCCGCTCCGGACCACTCGGCCGGCGTGCGCGAAATACGCGGAGGGGGGCCGGGGGGGAGGGTCGCGCTGCGCGCTCCCCTACCCCCCGGCTTCCCCCTCCTCGTCTTTCGCGCGCGCCGTCCTCGTAGTCCTCCGCGACGGATCGACCGCCGTCTCTTCGTCGACGAAAGAATCTCTTTGATGTGTGTTTTTTGTATGAAGAGGGACCCGAAGGGGGGGGGGGGGGGGGGGGGGGGAGCGATGGTAAATGGATTGTCCTCGTCGAGACCTTTCCAATGATACCCAACACGGGGGGTCTGCCCGCCACGGTCACCGACGGTCTACCGAGTAGACCGCAAATGTCAAATTTGGAAATTTGGTCTATTGCAAAAAATCCGTCTCCCCGAGACCTACCAAATGAGTACCAACACGGGGGGTCTGCGACGCACCGATCCCGAGATATTTTCGAAAAAGTCCAAAAATGCGAATTTCGAAATTTCGTCGCGACCAAAAAATTCGTCTCCCCGAGACGTCTCCTACGACCCCAAACACGACCCGGCCGCGTCGCGCCGTTTCCGAGTTACGGCAGGGGGGTTCGAGGGGGGTGTCAAAATTTTTACTTTTCCAGACCCCATGCCGCCGCTGCGGGCCGCTCGGCCGGCGCGCGCTCAATCCTCGGAGGGGGGGCCGGGGGGGAGGGTCGCGCTGCGCGCTCCCTGCCCCCCCGCCACCCCCCTCCTCGTCTTTCGCGCTCGCCGACCTCGTCGCCCTCCGCGACGGATCGACCGCCGTCTCTTCGTCGACGAAAGAACCTCTTTGATGTGTGATTTCGTACGGAGGGGGAGGTGGAGGGGAGGGCCGGTGCGCCAAATCCGAATTCCGTCGGAGCCGTCGGAATCCATTCGCCGCGCCCGTTCGAACGAGCCCAAACACGGGGTGTTTCGGTCGAACCGCCTGCGGGTCCCGATTGCGGGGGGGCGGAGGGGACGGGGGGTCCGGAGGGCGGTGACGAAGGGTAAAAAATTCAAAAGGGACGTAATTCCGCAACCCTCCGATGACGTTTGCCGCCGCTCCGGCCCTCGACGCCGGGGTCGCGAACTTCCTCGGAGGGGGGGCCGGGTGGGAGGGTCGCGCTGCGCGCTCCCCTTCCCCCCCGCCTCCCCCCTCCTCGTCGTTCGCCCCCCCGGCGTCGAGACCCTGCGCGGCGGGTCGACCGCCCTCCTCTAGCGGCCAAAGATCCCTAACAGAGTGAGATTTTGTATGGAGGGGGTCCGAAGGGGGGGAGGTGGGGGGAGGGCGAGGGTCCCGGACGACGGATATCCGGGAGCCAATGTTATCCCCCAAAGTGACCGCCGCCGTGACTCTCACCGTTTCGGAGCTGCGGGGATTCGAAGATCCGGACGGTTGTATGGAGCGTAAAAAAATCGTATGGGGGGGAGAGGGGGGGGTCGCGGTGTGGAGACCCCCGATGACCCTCTATGACATTCCGCAGACCGGGTCCCTCTCGGGTTCATAGTTTCCGAGATCCATACCCCGACTTTTTACCAGGTCGGTATACCGAGGATTCGGGATTTTTCTGCTACTCGATAAACCACCCCCTCTCCGATCCGCCACAAGGGGGAATCCCCCGGCGACTCCTTCTAGGAGAACAACCATGTCAGTGATAAGTGGTATTTCAGCTTTATAGTATATTAACTAGTTTTTGCGTGCGGCCGCGGACTGCAAGCAGCCCGCGGGGGGGGAGCCCCTCGAGTGGTTTTGCTGTGGTTTTGGAGTCGCTCTTGTAAATTGTTTAGGTATGGTTTTTGGTCTTTAGAATTGTTTTGGTAAGGATTTGGATATAAGTATTGTATTTCGTGACGTTTCGGGGGTGGGAGAGAGGGGGGAGGGGAAGGGGGATGGTGTAAATGGATTGTCCTCGTCGAGACCGTTCAAATGATACCCAACACGGGGGGTCTGCCTGCCACGGTTACCGACGGTCTACCGAGTAGACCGCAAATATCAAATTGTGATATTTGGTCTATTGCAAAAAATCCGTCTCCCCGAGACCTCTCAAATGAGCACCGACACGAGTGGTCCGCGACGCACCGCTCCCGAGATATTTTCGAAAAAGTTCAAAAATGCGAATTTCGAAATTTTGTCGCCACCAAAAAATTCGTCTCACCGAGACGTCTCCGACGACCCCAAACGCGACCCGGCTGCGGCGCGCCGTTTCCGAGATACGGCCGGGGGGTTCGAGGGGGGGATCAAAATTTTTACTTTTTCGGCGCCCCGGCAGACCCTCAGCGCCGCTCCGGGCCACGAGGTCGGGGTGCGCGAAATCCTCGGAGGGAAGGCCGGGGGGGGAGGGTCGCGCTGCGCGCTCTCCTCCCCCCCGCGGCTCCCCCCTCCTCGTCTTTCGCGCACCCCGACCTCGTGGCCCTCCGCGACGCGTCGACCGCCGTCTCTTAAGGGCGAAAGATCCCTAACATGGTGGGATTTCGTATGGAGGGGGTCCGAAGGGGGGGGAGTGGGGGGTCGCGACGTGGTGACCCCCGATGGTCCTCTATGACATCCCGCAAACCCCGCTCCTCTGCGATTTACAGTTTCCGAGATCCCGTCGCCGAATTTTTACCATGTCGCGATCCTCAACCTTTGATACTGTCCTGGTACTCAGTGAGCCACCCTCTCTCCGATCCGCTACAATGGGGATTCTTCCGGTGACTCCTTCCGGGTGAAAAGGTAGCCGTTCCAAAAAAAACAAAAAATTTGTATGGAGGTGGGATGAAGGGGGGATAATCCGGAAAAGCGGGATAGCCCCGAGGAACCAATTCACGGAGGGATGGAATCCCGCCATAGAGACCGTCGGGATAGATCCTACCGTTTGGCGGATATCCTCATCCCTTTCTGAAAAAGTGGTAATTTTGTATGGAGGGGGGGTGAAGGGGGGCAGGTGGGGGGAGGGTGACGGTCCCGGCCGGTGGAGCTCGGGGAGCGATCCCTATCCTCCGAAGCGATCGCAGGGATAGGTCGCACCGTTTGGGATTTAAGTGGATTGGAAATTTCGAAAAGGTTGTATGGAGTGTAAAAAAAATGTACGGGCGGGATGAGGATGGGCGACAATTTGGTGACCCCCGATGGCCCTCTATGACATTCCGTAAACCCCGCCCCTCTGCGACTCGTAGTTTCCGAGGACCTCTCACCGACTTTATACCAGGTCGGTGTACCGAGGGTTGAGGTAGTCTGAGGAACTCACGAGGTCACCTCCTATAACATGGGATAGAAACGACCACCCCGAGTCGACTGCTTCCTGGGAAAATGGCAGCCGTTCCAGAAAACTACAAATTTGTATGGAGGTGGGATGAAGGGGGGAGAAACCGGAAAAGCGGGATAGCCCCGAGGAAGCATCTCACGGAGGGATGGAAGCCCGCCATAGAGACCGCCGGGATAGCTCCGACCGTTTAGCGGGTATCACCATCCTTTTGGCCGAAAGTGGTAATTTAGTACGGAGGGGGGGTGAAGGGGGACAGGTGGGGGGAGGGTGAAGGTCCTGGCCGTTGGACCTCGAGGAGCGATGGTCGTCCGCCGAAGAGACCACCTCCCTATCCTCGACCGTTGTGGAGGTATCCCGCTTTGAAAAATCCAAAAAAAATGTATGGAGTGTAAAAAAAATGTATGAACGGGATGGGGATGAGACTCGATTTGGTAACCCCCGATGACCCTCTATGACATTCCGTAAACGTCATCCTTCTATCCCTCACGGTTTCCGAGGACCTCTCGCCGACATCATACCAGGTCGGTACACCGAGGGTTCGATGCCTTCCTGAAATGCGGAAACTCATCCTCTCTCCAACGAGGTGCAAGAGTCTGGCCCGGGTGGACTCCTTCCGGGCTAAAAGGTAGCTGTTCCAAAAAAAGACCACGTTGTATGGAGGGGGGATGAAGGGGGGGAAAATCCGAAAACCTGGTTGACCCCCAGGAAGCTCCTCACGATAGGATGGAAATCCGCCATAGAGACCGCCGGGATGGCTCCGACCGTTTAGCGGATATCCCCATCCCTTTGGCCAAAAGTGGCAATTTCGTATGGAGGGGGGGTGAAGGGGGGCAGGTGGGGGGAGGACGAAGGTCCAGGCCGTTGGACCTCGAGGAAGGATGATCGTCCGCCGAAGAGACCGCCTCCCTATCCTCGACCGTTTTGGAGTTATCCGTCTTCGAAAAATCCAAAAAATTTGTATGGAGTATAAAAAAAATGTATGAACGGGATGGGGATGAGACTCAATTTGGTAACCCCCGATGACCCTCTATGACATTCCGTAAACCCCCCATCCCTAGCTCTCACACCTTCCGAGATCCCGTCGCCGACTTTTTACCAGGGAGGTGTACCGAGGGTCTTGATTTAATCTGTCATTGATTTTGTTTGTACTCTACGATCCGCCACAAAGGGGAATCCCCAGGTGACCGCTTCCCGGAGAACTTGATGAGTGGTATTTCGGCTTTATAGTTGTTAACTAGTTTTTGCGTGCGGCCGCGGACTGCAAGCAGCCCGCGGGGGGGGGAGCCCCTCGACCGGTTCTGGGGTGGTGTTGGGAGTTGCTCTTCTAAATTGTTTAGGTATGGTATGGCTTTGGGTCTTATGAATTGTTTTGGTAAGGATTTGGATATAAGTATTGTATTTCGTGACTCTTCGGGGGTGTACGGGGGGAGAGGGGGGAGGGGGATGGTGTAAATGGATTGTCCTCGTCGAGACCTTTCAAATGATACCCAACACGGGGGGTCTGCCTGCCACGGTTACCGACGGTCTACCGAGTAGACCGCAAATGTCAAATTGTGATATTTGGTCTATTGCAAAAAATCCGTCTCCCCGAGACCTCTCAAACGAGTACCAACACGGGTGGTCCGCGACGCACCGCTCCCGAGATATTTTCGAAAAAGTTCAAAAATGCGAATTTCGAAATTTTGTCGCGACCAAAAAATTCGTCTCGCCGAGACGTCTCCGACGACCCCAAACGCGACCCGGCTGCGGCGCGCCGTTTCCGAGATACGGCCGGGGGGTTCGAGGGGGGATCAAAATTTTTACTTTTTCGGCGCCCCGGCAGACCCTCAGCGCCGCTCCGGGCCACGAGGTCGGGGTGCGCGAAATCCTCGGAGGGAGGGCCGGGGGGGAGGGTCGCGCTGCGCGCTCCCCTTTCCCCCCGCGGCTCCCCCCTCCTCGTCTTTCGCGCACCCCGACCTCGTGGCCCTCCGCGACGCGTCGACCGCCGTCTCTTAAGGGCGAAAGACCCCTAACATAGTGGGATTTCGTATGGAGGGAATCCGGAGGGGGGTGGGTGGGGTGGGGGTGGGGGTGTCGCGACGTGGTGACCCCCGATGGCCCTCTATGACATCCCGCAAACCCCGCTCCTCTGCGATTTACAGTTTCCGAGATCCCGTCGCCGAATTTTTACCAGGTCGCGATCCTCAACCTTTGGTACTGTTCTGGTACTCCGTGAGCCACCCCCTCTCCGATCCGCTACAATGGGGATTCCTCCGGCGACTCCTTCCTGATGAAAAGGTAGCCGTTCCAGAAAATTTGTATGGAGGTGGGATGAAGGGGGGATAAACCGGAAAAGCGGGATAGCCCCGATGAATCATCCCACGGAGGGACGGAAGCCCGCCATAGAGACCGTCGGGATACCTCCTACCGTTTGGCGGATATCCCCATCCCTTTGTGAAAAAGTGCTAATTTTGTATGGAGGGGGGATGAAGGGATGGGGATATTGGGAAGATAAGGGTCCCTGCCGATGGGGCTCGGGGAACGGTCCCTATCCTCCGAAGCGATCGCCGGGATAGGTCGCACCGTTTGGGATCTACGGGGATTGGAAATTTCAAAAAAGTTGTATGGAGTTTAAAAATAATGTACGGGCGGGATGAGGATGGGTGACAATTTGGTGACCCCCGATGACCCTCTATGACATTCCGCAAACCACGCCCCTCTGCGACTCGTAGTTTCCGAGGACCTCTCACCGACTTTATACCGGGTCGGTGCACCGAGGGTTCAGGTCGTCTGAGGAACTCGTGACCTCACCCCCTATAACATGGGATAGAAAAGACCACCCTAAGTCGACTGCTTCCTGGGAAAATGGCAGCCGTTCCAGAAAATAAAAAAATTGTATGGAGGCGGGATGAAGGGGGGAGAAACCGGAAAAGCGGGATAGCCCCGAGGAAGCATCCCACGGAGGGATGGAAACCCGCCATAGAGACCGCCGGGATAGCTCCTATCGTTTAGCCGGTATCCCCATCCCTTTGGCCGAAAGTGGTAATTTAGTATGGAGGGGGGGGTGAAGGGGGACAGGTGGGGGGAGGACAAAGGTCCAGGCCGTTGGACCTCGAGGAGCGATGGTCGTCCGCCGAAGAGACCGCCTCCCTATCCTCGACCGTTGGGGAGGTATCCCGCTTTGAAAAATCCAGAAAAGTTGTATGGAGTGTAAAAAAAATGTATGGACGGGATGGGGATGAGACTCAATTTGGTAACCCCCGATGACCCTCTATGACATTCCATAAACCACCCCTTCCTAGCTCTCATACCTTCCGAGATCCCGTCGCCGACTTTATACCAGGTCGGTATACCGAGGGTTCGATGCCTTCCTGAAACGCGGAAACTCACCCTCTCTCCAACAAGGTGCAAGAGTCTGGCCCAGGTGGACTCCTTCCGAGCGAAAAGGTAGCTGTTCCAAAAAAAGACAACGTTGTATGGAGGGGGGATGAAGGGGGGGGAAATCCGAAAACCTGGTTGACCCCCAGCAAGCTCCTCATGGTAGGATGGAAATCCGCCATAGAGACCGTCGGGATAGCTCCTACCGTTTAGCTGGTATCCCCATCCCTTTGGCCAAAAGTGGTAAATTCGTATGGAGGGGGGGTGAAGTGGTGGGGATGGAGCGAGGATGAAGGTCCAGGCCGTTGGACCTCGAGGGACGATGACCATCCGGCGAAGTGACCGCCTCCCTATCCTCACCACTTTTGGAGTTATCCGTCTTCGAAAAATTCAAAAAATTTGTATGGAGTATAAAAAAAATGTATGGACGGGATGGGGATGAGACTCGATTTGGTAACCCCCGATGACCCTCTATGACATTCCGTAAACCCCCCATCCCTAGCTCTCATAACTTCCGAGATCCCGTCGCCGACTTTTTACCAGGGAGGTGTACCGAGGTCTTTGAATTAATTTGTCGATAATTTTCCTCGTAGACTACGATCCGCCACAAAGGGGAATCCCCAGGTGACTCCTTCCCGGAAAACTTTATGAATGAATGAGTGGTATTTCAGCTTTATAGTTGTTAACTAGTTTTTGCGTGCGGCCGCGGACTGCAAGCAGCCCGCGGGGGGGGAGCCCCTCGACCGGTTCTGGAGTGGTGTTGGGAGTCGCTCTTTAAAATTGTTTTGGTGTGGTATTGGGTCTTTTAATTGGTTTGGTAAGGATTTGGATATATGTTTTGTATTTCGTGACGTTTCGGGGGTGGGAGAGAGGGGGGAGGGGAAGGGGGATGGTGTAAATGGATTGTCCTCGTCGAGACCGTTCAAATGATACCCAACACGGGGGGTCTGCCTGCCACGGTTACCGACGGTCTACCGAGTAGACCGCAAATGTCAAATTGTGATATTTGGTCTTTTGCAAAAAATCCGTCTCCCCGAGACCTCTCAAACGAGTACCAACACGGGTGGTCCGCGACGCACCGCTCCCGAGATATTTTCGAAAAAGTTCAAAAATGCGAATTTCCAAATTTTGTCGCGACCAAAAAATTCGTCTCGCCGAGACGTCTCCGACGACCCCAAACGCGACCCGGCTGCGGCGCGCCGTTTCCGAGATACGGCCGGGGGGTTCGAGGGGGGATCAAAATTTTTACTTTTTCGGCGCCCCGGCAGACCCTCAGCGCCGCTCCGGGCCACGAGGTCGGGGTGCGCGAAATCCTCGGAGGGAGGGCGGGGGGGGAGGGTCGCGCTGCGCGCTCCCCTTTCCCCCCGCGGCTCCCCCCTCCTCGTCTTTCGCGCACCCCGACCTCGTGGCCCTCCGCGACGCGTCGACCGCCGTCTCTTAAGGGCGAAAGATCCCTAACAGTGTGTGAATTTACACGGAGGTGGTCCGAAGGGGGTGAGGGTAAAAAAATTTAAGGGGGGTGTGGGGGGTGGGTCGCAACGTGGGGACCCCCGATGGTCTTCTATGACATCCCGCAAACCCCGCCCCTCTCCGACTTTTAGTTTCCGAGATCCCGTCGCCGTATTTTTACCAGGTCGCGATCCTCAACCTTTGGTACTGTTCTGGTACTCAGTGAGCCACCCCCTCTCCGATCGGCTAAAATGGGGATTCCTCCGGCGACTCCTTCCGGGTCAAAAGGAAGCCGTTCCAGAAAATTTGTATGGAGGTGGGATGAAGGGGGGATAAACCAGAAAAGCGGGATAGCCCGGAGGAAGCATCCCACGGAGGGATGGAAACCCACAATAGAGACCGTCGGTATACCTTCTACCGTTTGGCGGATATCCCCATCCCTTTCTGAAAAAGTGGTAATTTTATATGGAGGGGGGGTGAAGGAGGGCAGGTGGGGGGAGGGTGACCGTCCCGGCCGGTAGGGCTCTGGGAGCGATCGCTATCCTCCGAAGCGATCGCCGGGATAGGTCGCACCGTTTGGGAGTTAAGTGGATTGGAAATTTCAAAAAAATTGTATGGAGTGTAAAAAAAATGTACGGGCGGGATGAGGATGGGTGACAATTTGGTGACCCCCGATGGCCCTCTATGACATTCCGTAAACCGCGCCCCTCTGCGACTCGTAGTTTCCGAGGACCTCCCACCGACTTTATACCAGGTCGGTGTACCGAGGGTTCAGGTCGTCTGAGGAACACGCGACGTCACCCCCTATAACGTGGGATAGAAGCGACCACCCCGAGTCGACTGCTTCCTGGTAAAATGGCAGCCGTTCCAAAAAAATAAAAATTTGTATGGAGGTGGGATGAAGGGGGGAGAAACCGGAAAAGCGGGATAGCCCCGAGGAAGCGTCCCACGGAGGGATGGGAACCCGCCATAGAGACCGCCGGGATAGCTCCGACCGTTTAGCCGGTATCCCCATCCCTTTGGCCGAAAGCGGTAATTTCGTATGGAGGGGGGGTGAAGGAGTGGGGATGGCGGGAGGACGAAGGTCCAGGCCGTCGGACCTCGAGGAGCGATGGTCGTCCGCCGAAGAGACCGCTTCCCTATCCTCGACCGTTTTGGAGATATCCCGCTTTGAAAAATCCAAAAAATTTGTATGGAGTGTAAAAAAAATGTATGGGCGGGATGGGGATGAGACTCGATTTGGTAACCCCCGATGACCCTCTATGACATTCCGTAAACGTCATCCTTCTATCCCTCACGGTTTCCGAGGACCTCTCGCCGACTTCATACCAGGTCGGTACACCGAGGGTTCGATGCCTTCCTGAAATGCGGAAACTCATCCTCTCTCCAACGAGGTGCAAGAGTCTGGCCCGGGTGGACTCCTTCGGGGCGAAAAGGTAGCTGTTCCAAAAAAAGACCACGTTGTATGGAGGGGGGATGAAGGGGGGGGAAATCCGAAAACCTGGTTGACCCCCAGGAAGCACCTCACGGTAGGATGGAAACCCGCCATAGAGACCGCCGGGATGGCTCCGACCGTTTAGCGGGTATCCCTATCCCTTTGGCCAAAAGTGGCAATTTCGTACGGAGGGGGTCCGAAGGGGGGAGGTGGGGGACGGCGATGGTCCAGGACGACGGACCTCCGAGAGCGAAGGTTATCCGCCAAAGCGACCGTCATCCTAGATCTCACCGTTTAGGAGCTACGCGGATTCGAATATCCGGGACGGTTGTATGGAGAGTAAAAAAAAATGTATGGGGGGAGTGGGAGAATTGCGACGTGGTGACCCCCGATGGTCCTCTATGACATCCGGCAGACCCCACCCTCTGATTTATAGTTTCCGAGATCTCGTCGCCGAATTTTTACCAGGTCCCGATCCTCAACCTTTCGTACTGTTCTGGTACTCAGTGAACCACCCCCTCTCCGATCCGCTAAAATGGGGATTCCTCCAGCGACTCCTTCCGGGTGAAAAGGTAACTGTTCCAGAAAATTTGTATGGAGGTGGGATGAAGGGGCGAGAAAGCGGAAAAGCGGGATACCCCCCATGAAGCATCCCACGGAGGGATGGAAACCCGCCATAGAGACCGTCGGGATACCTCTTGCCGTTTGGCGGATATCCCCATCCCTTTCTGAAAAGGTGGTAATTTTGTATGGAGGGGGGGTGTCAAAAAATTCTACTCCCCGAGACCTCTCAAATGAGTACCAACACGGGGGGTCTGCGATGCGCCGTTGCTGAAATATCGTCGAAACAAAAATTGCCTATGCCAAAAAATTCTACTCCCCGAAACCTCTCAAATGAGTACCGACACGGGGGGTCTGCGATGCGCCGTTGCTGAAATATCGTCGAAAGAAAAATTGCCTATGTCAAAAAATTCTATTCCACGAGACCTCTCAAATGAGTACCGACACGGGTGGTCCGCGACGCACCGCTCCGGAGATATTTTCGAAAAAGTTCAAAAATGCGAATTTCGAAATTTTGTCGCGACCAAAAAATTCGTCTCGCCGAGACGTCTCCGACGACCCCAAACGCGACCCGGCTGCGGCGCGCCGTTTCCGAGATACGGCCGGGGGGTTCGGGGGGGGGATCAAAATTTTTACTTTTTCGGCGCCCCGGCAGACCCTCAACGCCGCTCCGGGCCACGAGGTCGGGGTGCGCGAAATCCTCGGAGGGAGGGCCGGGGGGGAGGGTCGCGCTGCGCGCTCCCCTTTCCCCCCGCGGCTCCCCCCTCCTCGTCTTTCGCGCACCCCGACCTCGTGGCCCTCCGCGACGCGTCGACCGCCGTCTCTTAAGGGCGAAAGATCCCTAACATAGTGGGATTTCGTATGGAGGGGGTCCGAAGGGGGAGTGGGAGGATTCGCGACGTGGTGACCCCCGATGGTCCTCTATGACATCCCGCAAACCCCGCTCCTCTGCGATTTACAGTTTCCGAGATCCCGTCGCCGAATTTTCACCAGGTCGCGATCCTCAACCTTTCGTACTGTTCTGGTACTCCGTGAGCCTACCCCTCTTCGATCCGCTACAATGGGGATTCCTCCGGCGACTCCTTCCGGGTGAAAAGGGAGCCGTTCCAGAAAATTTGTATGGAGGTGGGATGAAGGGGGGATAAACCGGAAAAGCGGGATAGCCCCGATGAACCATTCCACAGAGGGATGGAAGCCCGCCATAGAGACCGTCGGGATACCTCCTACCGTTTGGCGGATATCCCCATCCCTTTCGGCAAAAGTGTTAATTTTGTATGGAGGGGGGGTGAAGGGGGGAAGGTGGGGGGAGGGTGACGGTCCCGGCCTGTGGGGCTCGGGGAGCGATCGCTATCCTCCAAAGCGATCACCGGGATGGGTCCCACCGTTTGGGAGCTAAGTGGATTGGAAATTTCAAAAAAGTTGTATGGAGTGTAAAAATAATGTACGGGCGGGATGGGGATGGGTGACAATTTGGTGACCCCCGATGGCCCTCTATGACATTCCGTAAACCGCGCCCCTCTGCGACTCGTAGTTTCCGAGGACCTCCCACCGACTTTATACCAGGTCGGTGTACCGAGGGTTCAGGTGGTCCGAGGAACTCGTTCGTCACCCCCTATAACGTGGGATAGAAGCGACCACCCCGAGTCGACTGCTTCCTGGTAAAATGGCAGCCGTTCCAGAAAACTAAAAATTTGTATGGAGGTGGGATGAAGGGGGGAGAAACCGGAAAAGCGGGATAGCCCCGAGGAAGCATCTCACGGAGGGATGGAAGCCCGCCATAGAGACCGCCGGGATAGCTCCGACCGTTTAGCGGGTATCACCATCCTTTTGGCCGAAAGTGGTAATTTAGTACGGAGGGGGGGTGAAGGGGGACAGGTGGGGGGAGGGTGAAGGTCCTGGCCGTTGGACCTCGAGGAGCGATGGTCGTCCGCCGAAGAGACCACTTCCCTATCCTCGACCGTTGTGGAGGTATCCCGCTTTGAAAAATCCAAAAAATTTGTATGGAGTGTAAAAAAAATGTATGAACGGGATGGGGATGAGACTCGATTTGGTAACCCCCGATGACCCTCTATGACATTCCGTAAACGTCATCCTTCTATCCCTCACGGTTTCCGAGGACCTCTCGCCGACTTCATACCAGGTCGGTACACCGAGGGTTCGATGCCTTCCTGAAATGCGGAAACTCATCCTCTCTCCAACGAGTTGCAAGAGTCTGGCCCGGGTGGACTCCTTCCGGGCTAAAAGGTAGCTGTTCCAAAAAAAGACCACGTTGTATGGAGGGGGGATGAAGGGGGGGAAAATCCGAAAACCTGGTTGACCCCCAGGAAGCTCCTCACGATAGGATGGAAATCCGCCATAGAGACCGCCGGGATGGCTCCGACCGTTTAGCGGATATCCCCATCCCTTTGGCCAAAAGTGGCAATTTCGTATGGAGGGGGGGTGAAGGGGGGCAGGTGGGGGGAGGACGAAGGTCCAGGCCGTTGGACCTCGAGGAAGGATGATCGTCCGCCGAAGAGACCGCCTCCTTATCCTCGACCGTTTTGGAGTTATCCGTCTTCGAAAAATCCAAAAAATTTGTATGGAGTATAAAAAAAATGTATGAACGGGATGGGGATGAGACTCGATTTGGTAACCCCCGATGACCCTCTATGACATTCCGTAAACCCCCCATCCCTAGCTCTCACACCTTCCGAGATCCCGTCGCCGACTTTTTACCAGGGAGGTGTACCGAGGGTCCTGATTTAATCTGTCATTGATTTTGTTTGTACTCTACGATCCGCCACAAAGGGGAATCCCCAGGTGACCGCTTCCCGGAGAACTTGATGAGTGGTATTTCGGCTTTATAGTTGTTAACTAGTTTTTGCGTGCGGCCGCGGACTGCAAGCAGCCCGCGGGGGGGGAGCCCCTCGATTGGTTCTGGAGTGGTTTTGTGTCTTTTAAATTGTTTTGGTTTGGGTGTTGGTCTTTCAAATTGTTTTGGTAAGGATTTGGATATGGTTTGTATTTCGTTCGGGGGTGGGGGGAGGGGGGGGGGGAGGAATGGTGTCAATGGATTGTCCTCGTTGAAACCTTTCAAATGATACCAAACACGGGGGGTCTACCTACTATGGATACCGACGGTCTACTGAGTAGACCACAAATGTCAAATTTTGATATTTGGTCTATTGCAAAAAATCCGTCTCCCCGAAACCTCTTAAATGAGTACAAACACGGTGGGTCTAATAAGTATGTAAGAATAGAGACTGAATTTTTTAATCAAAATACTAAATTTAATGTATATGCTTATTATTATATTATTATTATATTATTCACATTATTATATTTTGTATTTTTATTTTGAGGAAATGTTTTTTGATATTAAAATTTCTATTTGATTAATTGTTATAGCAAGAATAATACTTATGTTGTTGGTATGTTTTTTTATAACTATAAATTGATACTTAAATTTTATGAATTTACATGATACTTACTAAAACTGTAACAAAATAGTTCTTTTAAATCTAATATACTTTAAACAGCTTTAAATGATTAAAAAATAGTCAGCATAATTTAATCATTCTCATTTCATTTTTATCTTTTACGTTACAATTTTTTATTCCTTAATAACTTCAGATTGATATTATTTTTTAAAGTATAGATCTTGATGGTAAATAAATATCTTCTTAAATAAGTATCTACCCGGGTGGTCTGCGACGCACCGCTTCTGACACAATTTCGAAAAATCCCAAAAATGCAAATTTCAAAATTTCGTCTCCACTAAAAAATTCGTCTTCCCGAGACCTGTTAAATGAGTATCAACACCGGGGATCTGCGACACAACGCTACCGAGATATTTTCGAAAAACTCCAAAAATGCTAATTTCAAAATTTTGCCTACACGGAAAAATTCCTCACCCCGAGACCTCTTAAATGAGTACCAACATGGGTGGTCTACGATGCACCACTCCCGAGATATTGTCGAAAAAGTCCAAAAATGCGAATTTCGAAATTTCGTCTTCACCGAAAAATTCCTCTCCCCGAGACCTCTCAAATGAGTACCAACACGGTGGGTCTGCGACGCGCCGTTGCTGAGATATCGTCGAAAGAAAAATTACCTATGTCGAAAAATTCTACTCACCGAGACCTCTCAAATGAGTACCAACACGGGGGGTCTGTGACGCACTGCTCCTAAGATATTTTCGAAAAAGTCCAAAAATTCAAATTTGGAAATTTCATCTCCACTAAAAAATTCGTCTTCCCGGGACCTCTTAAATGAGTACCAACACGGATGGTCTTAACGCACCGCTCCCGAGATATTTTCGAAAAAGTCCAAAAATGCAAATTTCGATATTTCGTCTCCACCGAAAAATTCTACTCTCCGAGACCTCTCCAATGAGTACCAACACGGAGGGTCTACGATGCGCCATTGCTGAAATATCATCGAAAGAAAAATTACCTATGTCAAAAAATTCTACTCGCCGAGACCTCTAAAATGAGTACCAACACGGTGGGTCTGCGACGCGCCGTTGCTGAAATATCGTCGAAACAAAAATTACCTATGTCAAAAAATTCTACTCGCCGAGACCTCTTAAATGAGTACCAACACGGTGGGTCTGCGACGCGCCGTTGCTGAAATATCGTCGAAACAAAAATTACCTATGTCAAAAAATTCTACTCGCCGAGACCTCTCAAATGAGTACCAACACGGTGGGTCTGCGATACGTCGCTGCTGAAATATCGTCGAAACAAAAATTACCTATGTCAAAAAATTCTACTCGCCGAGACCTCTTAAATGAGTACCAACACGGTGGGTCTGCGACGCGCCGTTGCCGAAATATCGTCGAAACAAAAATTGCCTATGTCAAAAATTCTACTCCCTGAGACCTCTCAAATGAGTACCAACACGGTGGGTCTGCGACGCGCCGTTGCCGAAATATCGTCGAAACAAAAATTGCCTATGTCAAAAAATTCTACTCCCTGAGACCTCTCAAATGAGTACCAACACGGTGGGTCTGCGACGCGCCGTTGCCGAAATATCGTCGAAACAAAAATTGCCTATGTCAAAAAATTCTACTCACCGAGACCTCTCAAATGAGTACCAACACGGGGGGTCTGCGATGCGCCGTTGCCGAAATATCATCGAAAGAAAAATTGCCTATGTCAAAAAATTCTACTCCCCGAGACCTCTCAAATGAGTACCAACACGGGGGGTCTGCGATGCGCCGTTGCTGAAATATCATCGAAACAAAAATTGCCTATGCCAAAAAATTCCTCTCCCCGAGACGTCTCCGACGACCCCAAACACGCCCCTAATGCGTCGCGTCGTTTCCGAGTTACGACCGGGGGGGTTCGAGGGGGGTTCAAAATTTTCACTTTTCCTTCGCTAGGGCAAACCCCGTGCCGCCGCTCCGGACCACTCGGCCGGCGTGCGCGAAATACGCGGAGGGGGGCCGGGGGGGAGGGTCGCGCTGCGCGCTCCCCTACCCCCCGGCTTCCCCCTCCTCGTCTTTCGCGCGCGCCGTCCTCGTAGTCCTCCGCGACGGATCGACCGCCGTCTCTTCGTCGACGAAAGAATCTCTTTGATGTGTGTTTTTTGTATGAAGAGGGACCCGAAGGGGGGGGGGGGGGGGGGGGGGGGAGCGATGGTAAATGGATTGTCCTCGTCGAGACCTTTCCAATGATACCCAACACGGGGGGTCTGCCCGCCACGGTCACCGACGGTCTACCGAGTAGACCGCAAATGTCAAATTTGGAAATTTGGTCTATTGCAAAAAATCCGTCTCCCCGAGACCTACCAAATGAGTACCAACACGGGGGGTCTGCGACGCACCGATCCCGAGATATTTTCGAAAAAGTCCAAAAATGCGAATTTCGAAATTTCGTCGCGACCAAAAAATTCGTCTCCCCGAGACGTCTCCTACGACCCCAAACACGACCCGGCCGCGTCGCGCCGTTTCCGAGTTACGGCAGGGGGGTTCGAGGGGGGTGTCAAAATTTTTACTTTTCCAGACCCCATGCCGCCGCTGCGGGCCGCTCGGCCGGCGCGCGCTCAATCCTCGGAGGGGGGGCCGGGGGGGAGGGTCGCGCTGCGCGCTCCCTGCCCCCCCGCCACCCCCCTCCTCGTCTTTCGCGCTCGCCGACCTCGTCGCCCTCCGCGACGGATCGACCGCCGTCTCTTCGTCGACGAAAGAACCTCTTTGATGTGTGATTTCGTACGGAGGGGGAGGTGGAGGGGAGGGCCGGTGCGCCAAATCCGAATTCCGTCGGAGCCGTCGGAATCCATTCGCCGCGCCCGTTCGAACGAGCCCAAACACGGGGTGTTTCGGTCGAACCGCCTGCGGGTCCCGATTGCGGGGGGGCGGAGGGGACGGGGGGTCCGGAGGGCGGTGACGAAGGGTAAAAAATTCAAAAGGGACGTAATTCCGCAACCCTCCGATGACGTTTGCCGCCGCTCCGGCCCTCGACGCCGGGGTCGCGAACTTCCTCGGAGGGGGGGCCGGGGGGGTGGGTCGCGCTGCGCGCTCCCCTTCCCCCCCGCCTCCCCCCTCCTCGTCGTTCGCCCCCCCGGCGTCGAGACCCTGCGCGGCGGGTCGACCGCCCTCCTCTAGCGGCCAAAGATCCCTAACAGAGTGAGATTTTGTATGGAGGGGGTCCGAAGGGGGGGAGGTGGGGGGAGGGCGAGGGTCCCGGACGACGGATATCCGGGAGCCAATGTTATCCCCCAAAGTGACCGCCGCCGTGACTCTCACCGTTTCGGAGCTGCGGGGATTCGAAGATCCGGACGGTTGTATGGAGCGTAAAAAAATCGTATGGGGGGGAGAGGGGGGGGTCGCGGTGTGGAGACCCCCGATGACCCTCTATGACATTCCGCAGACCGGGTCCCTCTCGGGTTCATAGTTTCCGAGATCCATACCCCGACTTTTTACCAGGTCGGTATACCGAGGATTCGGGATTTTTCTGCTACTCGATAAACCACCCCCTCTCCGATCCGCCACAAGGGGGAATCCCCCGGCGACTCCTTCTAGGAGAACAACCATGTCAGTGATAAGTGGTATTTCAGCTTTATAGTATATTAATAACTAGTAGGTTGCTCGATGCTGCGGGCTGCAAGCAGCCCGCAGAGGGTTTTCTCAACCAGGGTAGGTTGCTCGATGCCGCGGGCTGCAAGCAGCCCGCGGAAGTTGTAGGTTGCTCGATGCTGCGGGCTGCAAGCAGCCCGCAGAGGGTTATCGCAACTAAGTCGAGGGTGTGTGAAGTGGTAGGTTGCTCGATGCCGAGGGCTGCAAGCAGCCCGCGGAGGGTTATCGCAACTAAGTCGAGGGTGTGTGAAGTGGTAGGTTGCTCGATGCCGAGGGCTGCAAGCAGCCCGCGGAGGGTTATCGCAACTAAGTCGAAGGTGTGTGAAGTGGTAGGTTGCTCGATGCCGAGGGCTGCAAGCAGCCCGCGGAGGGTTATCGCAACTAAGTCGAGGGTGTGTGAAGTGGTAGGTTGCTCGATGCCGAGGGCTGCAAGCAGCCCGCGGAGGGTTATCGCAACTAAGTCGAGGGTGTGTGAAGTGGTAGGTTGCTCGATGCCGAGGGCAGCAAGCAGCCCGCGGAAGGTTATCGCAACTAAGTCGAGGGTGTGTGAAGTGGTAGGTTGCTCGATGCCGAGGGCTGCAAGCAGCCCGCGGAAGGTTATCGCAACTAAGTCGAGGGTGTGTGAAGTGGTAGGTTGCTCGATGCCGAGGGCTGCAAGCCGGGATGACGGGTTAAAATTCAAGGGACGCACTTCTGCGGCGCTTCGGGGTTCATTTTTGGTCTTTGTACCTTCGAAATCTTCAGTAGGCATTTCGACAATATTTTCGTCAGTTAATAAGTCTTTCGTCTTATTACGCCGAGTCTTGAGCATAATTAGTCTTTAGTCTTGATTATAAGTCGTAAACAATAGTCTTAATACATTTTCATAAAATTCTTACAAGTATTATATTATTACGAGTGTGCTCAATTCCCTTCTTACTCCTTGTCTTTCATACTAAGTGTTCTAAGTCTTATCCATTGTATTCGTCGTTTCGCGTTCAGTGTCCACAGCTGATGATGCAATAAAATAAAATATATGTAATAATTTGACAATTTAAAAATTCCTCACAATTTATTTTATTCACTACAATAATAACTAAATAAACAGAAATAAATTAACATCATCATTGTGTGGCAGTAATAATCCTCCTCATATCTAAACTTTTAATTAGTTCATGATTACAATTTATATCTACATTAATTTCTTCATTGGATAAGTACCACTAAGTACCTACTTAATGATATTTGTGCCTATTTTTATTAACTTTTGTACAATGTTAAGTGAGAATGGGTAACTGGATATGGTTATTTATGATAATACTTAATACCTATATTGTTCAGAGACACCGATGTTAAAACTCAAGTTTTCTGTTTCTGAGCTACAACTACCTATGTAGGTATTACTTTGATCATTGGAAAGATTGTCTGTAATGCGTATATCTTACATTGTCCAAAAGTATGAGATTTTATAGTTAAAGGAAACAAAGATTGTAGGTACTCTGGAGCTTTGATTCAATTTCAAATATTGTTTCATTGAAATTACATAGGACTGAGATCCAGCCATACCTCTATATGTGAATTTAACCAGGCAATTAAAATTTAATTCATTAATACACTACCTACCTAATTTGTTAATTGTATTAGGGTACATGTAGCATGAGTATAATAGTAGTAAGTATTTTCCAATGATCTAAGCATGACATTTATTTAAATAGTTATAATTTTTCTGGTTTGGTGAGAGAGGCGATATGTAATTATCCCTTAGTCACTTATCTTTATTCTTAACTGTATTCCACTACTTTAAAATGGTTTCCATAAAAAACAGTGTTAAAATTTATTCTGTGAATTAACAGAAAGTATGGCATTTTGTATAGCTAGGTATAGATAGGCTGAAGTTGGCCAATATTCGAATAAATTCAGATAAGCCAATTATTTCCAATGCATTTCAGTACCTATATGAACTATACCAAAAACAAAAATTTATGGTTTACATTGATCTGCAGGATATTTATATACTATATATTAAATTTAGGCAGTGAATTGAAATATGGCATAATATCATACACATCACAATATTAAAGCCAATTAAATGTAATAAACCAATTATAAGAGTATTCCTATTACAACAACATAATAATATATGTTTTTGTATGGGGCGAGTATCGTAATGCACATTTTGTAATAAGTATACAGTCTTTTTGCCAACATCAGTATTCTGGCTCGCTCCACTCACACTTATTTCATATACATTCCAGAACCTAACCTATTTCTTTTCATCACAAATAAGTCTTGTAAAAACACATTTTGTAAATGAATACAATATCTTAGCAATTGTTGCTCATTCGATTGGCAAAAAAAATTATTGTAAAAAAAAAGTGCCGCCCTTTACTATACCCCATCCTCAAATTCGATTGAGAATGCAAATAACTATGTCTGATATTATTTATCTTTTTGGATAAGTTTCCTTATGGATCCTTTTCAATTCATTGTGGTTTTTAAACAATTTGAACCCCAAATTATAATGAAAAGTTACAGAGACTGATATTTCAGAATACTTGACATTGCTATGGGCTATGACTACATTACCTTTCTTTACAGTTATCTATATTCCACAGTACGTTAGTGCATAATAGCTCACTGATTCCACATACCTTATGATTAAATAAACAAATAAAAAATCACTATAGTCACTGAACATGTATTTTTTTAAATATTCACTTGCATCCTTATTATAAGTTCACAACTACTTTCTTGCAATATTTCTCTTCATACTTCTCAGCTGGAAAATGTACTTTTCTGTAAAATGATGTTCGCAAACCTGCAATAGTTGATAACAAACAGAGATGTTATACGATAAAAAGAGGTTATGTTATTTTAAAAGTTAATAAAAAATATATCTTACGTTCGCATTAGTGCTTGTTTGGTTGAAAGTTGTCCATTTAATTAATGGCGCGTTTCATTGTTTTTTTTTAAAATACATACTTAGTTATAGTTTAAAATACACGATTTTAAACTGTGACAGCATGTTTTCTAACTTTTGACAAAGAATGACGCTTAATGACGCTTCAAATCCAAATAGTATAAATGTACCGCGGCCAAACTGTGGCGCTAGCGTCTATGCGAATGTTCGGTTCGGTCGGCGGCCTCATGTTGATGACGTAACCCCTTGTGTGACCTAGAGAGCTCTCTTTTAGTTTTTTTTTTTTTAGTAGTATGAGTAGGTGTTGGTTGGACATTCACGGAGTCAATATGGACTTCGAGAAGAAATGGTTATCCGCCAAAGACACGACACATCTCTATTCCCGATAAATTTGCAACTACGGGGATTGGAAATTTCAAAAAAATTGTATGATGTGTAAAAAAAATGTATGGATGGGATAGGGATAGGTCGCGATTTGGTAGCCCCGCTGACCATCTATGACAATACGTAAACGCTGCCCTTCGGCCACGCTCAGTTTCCGAGTACCTCTCATCAACTTTTTACCAGGTCGATATATCGAGGCTTTTAAAAATGTCTACACCACGTGACTTTACCGTCTATCCGACAGAGTATAAAGGAGTGTTGCAGATCGACCCCTTCTTGGTGAAAAATTGGCCGTTCCAAAAAACGAAACATTTGTATGGAGGGTTGCAGAAGGGGGGGCGAAATAAAAAAACTGGTTGACCCCTAGGAAGCACCTCGCGGTGAGATGGAAACCCGCCATAGTGACCGTCGGGATATCTCGCACTGTTTAGCGGAAAGTGCCATCCCTTTCGTCAAAAGCGGACATTTTGTATGGAGGGGGGGTGAATGGGGGGAGGTGGGGCAAGGATAGTGGTCCCCACCGATGGACCTCGGGGAGAAATGGTTATCCGCCAAAGACACGATATCACTATTCCCTATGGTTTTCGAGCTACGGGGATTGGAAATTTCATAACAGTTGTATGGAGTGTAAAAAAAATGTATGAACGGGACGGGGATGAGTCGCGATTTGGTAACCCCCGATGACCCTGTATGACATTCCGTAAACGCTGTCCCTCGGCGACTCATCGTTCCCGAGTACCTCCCGTCAACTTTTTACCAGGTCGGTACGTCGAGGCTTCGAGAAACTTCTGAACCGCGTGACTTCACCGTCTATCCGATCGGGTGCGAAGGAGCGTCGAAAGTCGACCCCTTCTCGGTGAAAAATTGGCCGTTCCAGAAAACGAAAAATTTGTATGGAGGGGTGCAGAAGGGGGGGAGAAATCGAAAATCTGGTTGACCCCCAGGAAGCGGCTCGCGGTGAGATGGAAACCCGCCGTAGTGACCGTCGGGATATCTCGCACCGTTTAGCGGACAGTGCCATCCCTTTCGTCAAAAGCGGCAATTTTGTATGGAGGGGGGGTGAATGGGGGGAGGTAGGGCAAGGAAAATGGTCCCTGCCGATGGACCTCGGGGAGAAACGGTTATCCGCCAAAGACACGATATCACTATTCCTTATGGTTTTGGAGCTACGGGGATTGGAAATTTCAAAAAAGTTGTATGGAGTGTAAAAAAAATGTATGGGCGGGACGGGGATGGGTCGCGATTCGGTAACCCCCGATGACGCTCTGTGACGTTCCGCATTCGGATCTCTTCTAGCTCTCGTACTTTCCGAGATCCCTTCGCCGACTTTTTACCAGGTCGAGGTGGCGAGGTCTTTGAATTAATTTCTCGACAACTTTATTCGTACTCCACGATGGGTCACTCGAATCTACTCCTACGTCACCCCTTCCCGGAGAAAAGTATGAATGCGTGATATGTCAGTGGTATTTCGGCTTTATAGTTTGTTAAAGCTTCCGCTCGTTGCCGCGGGCTGCAAGCAGCCCGCGGGGGGATAGCCCCTCGACCGGTTCTGGAGTGGTTTTGTGTTTGCTCTTTTAAATTGTTTTGGTTTGGTAAGGCTTTGGGTCTTTGAATTGTTTTGGTAAGGATTTGGATATAAGTATTGTATTTCGTGACGTTTCGGAGGTGGGCGGGAGGAGAGGGGGGAGGTGGGATGGTGTCCAATGGATTGTCCTCGTCGAGACCTTTCAAATGATACCAAACATGGGGGGTTTAAATGCCACGGTTACCGACGGTCTACCGAGTAGACCGCAAATGTCAAATTTTAAAATTTGGTCTATTGCAAAAAATCCGTCTCCCGGAGACCTCCCAAATGAGCACCAACACGGGGGGTCTGCGACGCACCGATCCCGAGATATTTTTGAAAAAGTCCAAAAATGCGAATTTTGAAATTTTGTCGCGACCAAAAAATTCCTCTTCCCGAGACGTCTCCGACGACCCCAAACACGACCCGGCTACGTCGCGCCGTTTCCGAGTTACGGCAGGGGGGGTTCGGGGGGGGTGTCAAAATTTTCACTTTTCGTCACTCCGACGGACCCCTTGCCGCCGCTGCGGGCCGCTCGGCCGGCGCGCGCTCAATCCTCGGAGGGGGGGCCGGGGGGGAGGGTCGCGCTGCGCGCTCCCCTGCCCCCCCGCCACCCCCCTCCTCGTCTTTCGCGCTCGCCGGCCTCGTTGCCCTCCGCGACGGATCGACCGCCGTCTCTTCATAGGTGAAGGGACCCTCTTTGAGGTTTGGTTTCGTATGGAGGGGGAGGTGGAGGGGAGGTCAAGTGAGCTAAATCCAAATTCCGTCGGAGCCATCGGAATCCATCCGGCGAGCCCGTTCGAACGAGCCCAAACACGGGGTGTTTCGGTCGAACCGCTTGCGAGTCCCGATTGCGGGGGGGCGGAGGGGGAGGGGGGTCCGGAGGGCAGGGTGACGGGTAAAAAATTCAAAAGGGACGTAATTCCGCAACCCTCCGATGACGTTTGCCGCCGCTCCGGCCCTCGACGCCGGGGTCGCGAACTTCCTCGGAGGGGGGGCCGGGGGGGAGGGTCGCGCTGCGCGCTCCCCTGCCCCCCCCGCCTCCCCCCTCCTCGTCGTTCGCCCCCCCGGCGTCGAGACCCTCCGCGGCGGGTCGACCGCCCTCCTCCAAAAACAAAAGATCCATATCAGAGTGTGATTTTGTATGGGGGGGGTCCGAAGGGGGCCCGATGGGGGGAGGGCGAGGGTCCCGGACGACGGATATCCGGGAGCCAATGTTATCCCCCAAAGTGACCGCCGCCATGACTCTCACCGTTTCGGAGCTGCGGGGATTCGAAGATCCGGACGGTTGTATGGAGCGTAAAAAAATCGTATGGGGGGGAGAGGGGGGGGTCGCGATGTGGTCACCCCCGATGACCCTCTATGACATTCCGCAAACCGGGTCCCTCTCGGGTTCATAGTTTCCGAGATCCCGTCGCCGACTTTTTACCAGGTCAAGATCCTCGACATCTCGGATTTTCCTGGGGGGTTTTGGGGGATCCCCTCTCCGATCCGCTACAAGGGGGAATCCCCCGGTGACCCCTTCATATCAAAACAAAAATGTCAATGATAAGTGAGTGGTATTTGAGCTTTATAGTATATTAATTAAAGACTAAAATTCATATCCAGAAACAAAATCTTGAATATATTCCAGATATTATTTCAGCGCGAGAAACCTATTCAATTTGCAATAACGCCGTTCTGTTTAGTTTCAGAGGATTTAGCTCTTTTCCAGTTGTCTTCTTGCGAAATGTCAATATGTCTGTCGTCTAACACTTGCAGTAATAAAAGAAAATTGTGAATTTACAGCATAAGTTGATGAACTTTTTTTGAGTAAAGGTTTGAATGATTTTTCTTTAATGTCGAGGTCGATCAGCAGGTAAGCTGACAGTACCTACACTTGAGCTACCTTCGCCGATTAGCACAAACAATGCCATTAAACTACAAGTCCTCTGCCGACCTTAGTAGAATAAAGGAAAAGGGATGAAGAGGAGTTAGAAAAATAGACTCTGGCATCCCTTACTCAACAACAACAAACATGGTGTTATTTCAAGGTGCACTTCTGTGAGCAATTCAATGTTTTCAAATAACTCTTAAGACTATTTTAACTGATTTCTCTATACTTTGTGAGCTTAAAACTATTTGCACTCTCGTTACACTTCTAATGAGATCTTTGTTAACAATCCCCGGTGTCTAATTCTACACAACATCCTCATTAGAGGTAATTGGTGTTAAAGCCGATACGAAAACACAGGCGATTTAACTGAGATGCATGCTAATGTACATCCTAGTGGGTTTGTTTACTTACTTACTGCATAAAATATTAATTATAGTATTCAATCATTTACCGGAACATATCCAGTGACTAGAGGGTTTTTAAAGGAATACTTTATACTTGGTTAACATGTAAATCCTTATATAGTTAGGAGTTCTATAATTCAATAATATTATAACTATATTGTTAGGACACAGTATTTATTTACTACCAAAATGAATCACTAATGTAGGTTGGACAATATTTTTGATAAAGGGCAACCCACTGTTCTGACGGGTAGCTTTTACGTAGCGGTGGCAACCCACTGTAGCTTTGTGTAGCGGTGAGAGCACGGGCGACTAATTCATTCATCATTTAATATAAACATTAATTATTTTTGTGAAGTATATCTGTTAAATATCTAACTGAACTGCTGACGCTGAGGGAAAACAGGTTGTATTTTTTAAAATATATAATACTAACTTTTGCTTATTAATGTTAATTAATCGGTAATTAAACTCTTTGCGTACTGATGGTTATTTTCTCAAATGTAAAGTGATAAAATTGCCATAAATCTAATAAACGTAATTTTGTACAAATCTATTTGAAATTGTTTTATTAAAGACCGTACGTCCACCCCGTTCTTTACAATATATTATTCAAAATATACTTAAATTATAAAGCCGTTAAGAGCCCGTTGGATGAGTGGTTGGGGTGTGCTTGCCTTAACGTTCTTTTCTAGGGTTTCCGGGTTCGATTCCCGCCAGGGTCAACTATGGATATGAAAATGAAAGTAGTGGCAGGCAGACGGGCTGCGAAACCCAGTGGCAGTAACCACCCCTTACAGAAGACCGCCATGAAATAACAGCACGTATGGTGTTGTGTTTCGGTGAATGAGTAGGGAATGCCAGAGCCCATTTCCCTAAGCCTTACCAATCCCGCGTCCTTAATCCTACTATAGTCGGCACGACACGGCGGGCGGCATAAAAAAATATAACATTGTATGTAATTGTATATTAAATATTATTGTATATCATACCAAAAACCAACCTACGTAGTTGACAATAAAGGTTTATTTTGACTATATTCATATCTACATATTTATTATGTTAAGATCGGCAGACAGGCTGACGTCCACTTGATGGTAGGTGCTACCGTCGCCTATAACACAAGCAATGCCAAAGTTGCTGCAAGTGTTCTGCTGGCTACAGTAGGATTAAGGATAAGAGATGTGATATGATAAGGGATATTATACAGTGGGATATGATAAAATAAAGTCGCGTTCCACTTATGTCTGTTTCTAAACTGCGCAACGGGTTTTGATACAGTTTTCACTAGTGGAAAGAGCGATAAATGAAAAGAATTGCATTTATGCTAAGCCGAGGGCGGTCCGATAATATATAATCAAGCATTAATTTAATTGTTACTACAAAAGAGAATCTCAAGAGGAAAGTGTTCGTGGCTGTGTTTCCATCTTTCCACAAAATGAGGTCTACCTAAATAACTCTTGAAGAGTTTGCAAGGGATTTGCAGTATATTTAACTATGTTTATATATAAAAGTTGTCACTTAACATCAAGTGAACCGTTCGGCTAGCACTAGCACATGGTGTCTGCTAACCTAATTAAAAAAAAAAAAATAGATTTTACATCTTCTTAAACCAGAATATAGAGAGCGTGTTATATTCTGATCATTTCATTGATATTAGAATTTCAAATGATCAAATCATATTCTCATTATGATTTCGAATGTACTGCAATTATGCCTAAAATGCCTTAAACATAAAATGCCTAAAATGCCTTAAACATAGACTGTAAGCTTGGCTTTGACATTCAAATAAAAAATAGAGCCATGCTATAATATAGTTTTGTTCCTATAACAAACACACAATAAAAATTCAAGATGTTGATATTATTTAAAATACTACTGGACAATGCCTACAGAATCGCTAAATTCCATCTTCGTTTCACGGTAACAGTTGGCACGTAGATATATATTATTTCCCATAGAAAAGGGTTTTTGCCAACCAATCTGTTCTAAAATGGCACATTAACTTCTAGGAACACCATATGACCAATCGCTATAAAAATCGGCAAGAAATAAACTATTTGAAGATGGTTAATATTTTACAGATTCAAATAGTATTAATTTTATATTAAAAGGGAGGCGATACAGAGGAACATAACTAATCCAACTAATATTATAAATGTGAAAGTTACTCTGTCTGTCTGTCTGTTACCTTTTCACGCCTAAACCACTGAACCCATCACAATGAAGTTTTGTACACGTTGTCAGGGAAGCAGGAAAAGACATAGGGTACCTTTTATCCAGAGAAAAGTATTGTTCCCGGGGGATCATCTAACGCCTGGCAAAGCTAAAACTGCTATAAATATGTTGAGCGTTATATTGCTCATATATTTAGTTAGACGTTATTTTTTGTTCATCAATGCGGCCGAAACCGCTAGCACTAGACGTAATTTTTTAAATTTGCATAACTTTTTTGTTTGTAAACCGATTGGAATAAAATAAACACTAAATGTTACGGGAATAATACAAAATGTAGTGTAACAATTCTAGAATGACTGTAGGGGTGACGGGATGGAAGGAGAGATAGAGACTTGAGGAAACACCACACTTTAATTCCACTAAAGTCCCTATATGTACACTGGAAGTCACCGCAGTCCTTATTAATTTTCGTAAATATATATATATATATATATATATATATATATATATATATATATATATATATATATATATATATAATTGTCCTTCGATGAGCACGTCTTCTGAGCTAACAGTTTATGAGGATGATGCTGTGCACAGCGTTGGAACAGGATCTTCGGTAAAAATAAGAGGTTTATGCAGAACTGGTCGACTTAACGAAACAAGATTCGGATTGGTTTATTCCGATTTCTTTGAAGAATATCTGAGTCTCAGTTGTATCCTTCTCTTTTGCCAAAATTCTGGAAGTGGAAACCGCATTCAAATTGGCTAAGCTGTTTCTGAGATTAGCGCGAACGAACCCACAGACAAACAGACAAAAATTCTAAAAACATTTTTTTTTACTTCGGTAACATTACTTATAACATTATACAACGTTAAATTGTTTTTTTGAAAAAATATTTAACGTAAAGAGACGGCTCATTTACGATTTTATTATATGTTATAGATGGCAAGCACGACTGAAAACAGTGGGTTTAGGTGTCCGTTAAAATGATTTTTTAAAATATAAAACCGAAATAAAAAAAGTCTACGATGGAATCTAATGAAAGGTAGATAGGTAGATCCACAAAGAGCGGTAGATATTGAAAAGTATCCAAACACGGGCGGCCTGAATTATTCAACATTCAGACATCATTCCAACGGCCAATAAAAATGTCCGACTTTTATTTTTATATTTTCATGAGCCTTCAGTTTTATAAGCCCCTTTTCAGAGGTTGTTTGACGCCCGGGGGTTATAAACTTTGATGGCAAAATATGCCGTCAAATGTGTTCAAACATTAGCTAATATTTTGTGTCCAAACGTTTCTTTGAATGATCGAAAAGGAAAAGGCGAACTTCGAAAGTAAAAATAATATTTTTATCATGATTTTAAAATGACTCCAAAGTCTCAAATTTAATTAAATGAAATATGTCTCAAAAGAAACCTATTGAAACATTTATTATTGCTCTTATTTTTGTGTCAGTTGTTTTATTTATATTTTTAGATTATCCCTCGAAAACAGCATTTTTTTCTGGATAAATCCAAGATCAAAAAGCAAAATAGAAAAGACTCTGTGGTAGTGCCCGGGGATGAACCGAGTGTCCATGACAGAAAGAGACAAAGCAGCGAAGTGTTGATGACGGAAGGAGAAGGAAGACGGAGATAGAAAAATGACTGTGTAGTGTGTAATGTGTGTGCGAAAAGAATAAAAACTAATCTTAAAAGAGACCGTTGGTGTTCTATGTCTTTTTCTGCATCCGTAACAATGTGTATACAAAGTTTCATGATGATCGAATAAGGAGTTAAGGCGTGAAAGCGTCACAAACAACCGTTGGATGAGTGGTTAGGTTCGATTCCTGGCAGGGTCAACTTTGAAAAGTCAACTTTTCAAATTTGGCTCTGGTCTGGATTTGTGAAGTAGTGGCAGGGCATTTTCGCAGTCATTTGCGCAACCCGTCTGGCGGCAGTAACTCCCTTAGAGAAGACCACCGTGAAATAACTGCACGTGTGCTGTTGTGTTTCGGTGAGTGAGTAAGGGATGCCAGAGCCCATTTCGCTATCTCCTCCTAATCCCTTATCCTTAATCCTACTGTAGTCGGCAGCGCACTTGCAGAAGCTTTGGCGTTGCTTGTGTTATAGGCGACGGTAGCCACTTACCATCAAGTGGACCGTCAGCCTGTCTGCCAACCTTAACATAAAAAAAACAAATCACTTTCGCATTTATGTAGGTAATATTAGTTAAGATTCAATTCATATAAAACTAATTCCGTGTCCATTGTAACTAGTATCGTTTCATTCGGTATAAACATTTACTTTTCATTCGTAGTTTGTCCCTATCACTGCAATGTAACACAGTCAATGTACAATCACAGAGAAAATGCATTTCACTATATAGGACAATAGGGAATATGCACAATTTTTTTAATATTTTCATACCATAGCGTTATATAACCGTAAAAAAATATTCAACACAAAAAAAAAAACAGAAATTTAGTAACAAAAAAAATTGTTAAAATTAACTAACCGCTACGGGCACTTTAAACACCCGCCCTTTTGGCGCGCTTAACGTGACGTCACAGTCTACAATGACAATCAAAAGTTAAAAATCACAAACATCTACACGCTTGTTCACATTTCATACACTTTGACGTCACATTCGATCTGACCGTTACAAATATTTTGAATTTCCCGTGATTTTTTTGCACTATTTAATAATTATTTTCTTAACGAAAAGAAATACTATTAAAAATATTTACATAGACATAATTCTAAAGCAAAAATTTTGATAAAAAAAATTAAGCCTTTTTTTTGAATTAGACGCATATTCCCAAATGCGACGTGCAAAACATTGTGTACTTTAAAACCTTTTTTGTATTATCTACTAGCGGCCCGCCCCCGGCTTCGCCCGGCGTGCAATTTTTATATACCCTAAAACATTCCCCGTTTATCCCTCTTTCTGTTAGCGAAAACCGAATTAAAATCGGTCTACCCGTTCGCGCGTGATGCCGTGACCAGGAGAAATGGGGATTCATTTTTATATATAAGAAAGATGGAGAAGAGATTTGATAAACCTCTGCAAATTGATTCTAGTCCATATGAAAAACATTCTATGAAAGTTTATATAGATTTAAGCACTTAAACGCTTAGCGCCTAAATTGCAATATCTGGGACACACAGTGTGACACGATAGATACAGACTTACAATTGATAATACAGGGTAAAATAAAAGGGCGTCGTAAACCAAGCAGACATAAAACCTATTGACTTAAAAACCTTCGTGAGTGCTTTCGGATGAGCACATGATCGCTGTTCAAGGCGGGGACAAGGTCAAAATTGCGATGATGATCGCTAAGAGATGTCACTGTAAGAGGAAGAAGATATATCGATATTCAATATTTTTTAGTTTATTTGACCAATCAAAGCAAAATAATAACTTTGGATTTTAATTTAAATTTGGTCCATTTACTTTACATAAATTTAAAAAATACTTTCTTGTCGTACGTGATCCACTTTTCATCACCAGTTATCAATCACTTCAAAAATGGTTCGGTATCATTAAGTCTCAATAAAGAATCGCAAATGAGTTCACGATTCATAAGGTTTCTTTCAGTAAGCTTTTGTGGCACCCTAATATCGAGCTTTTTTTTTGTGGTCAATTCCCAGTTCTACAGCTATGCTATGTCGTAACTACAGATATGCCGATTTTTGCTCCACTTTTTTTTCAAAAATGGCGTCCATTTTATCCGTAACAGGGCGACCAGAGCGAAGTGCATCTTTGACATCAAAATTCCCGGATTGAAAACGCTTAAACCAACTTTATGCTACTCTTACAGACACTGCATTAGGTCCATAAACGTCACAAAAAAATTTTACGACCCGCGCTGCAGTTTTTCCTTTTTTGTAATAAATTTTTAAAATGTATTGAAGTTCTTCATTAGATTCACTCATTTTGACAGAAAGAAAAACAAATGAATAATAGCGATAAACCATATACATAATACTCCTATATTGCTAGTAGGGTGCAGCGAACCGATGCCGACAGAAGGGTGCAGACATATATATGTCTGTCTTATAGGCCTTATAGGCTGGGCTTCTCTCATTACTCCCACTACTGTCGCAACGCATGCGCATAACTCGTCAAGTATCAACGAGTGAGAGAAAATATGTAGTTCCGTCTCGGCAACGCTTCCACTTACGGGGACTAGCAATATAGGAGTATTAAATATATGCGGGAAACAACAATTTACCAATTTGTTTCTTTTTTGAAAAGTATCCTTTTTAATGTCATCAAAACCAGCCAGATAGAAATAGTAAGCCAAAGAGATTTTATTACAAGTTTATACGTATTATATGCGAAAAGAATTTTTCCCCGACTTAATATAAGGCCGCAAATGCCATCATTCTGGTATTGCAATGTTTTAAGCAAGTCTGTAGTTAGGTTATTATTCTTTATTTATTTAATTTACAAATTACATTGCATTTGGTTTATTGAAAAAAAAACGAATGTTTTATTTTATACGAGTCGTAAAGTAAACTCGGTACAATGTTAAGTTTATTAAAATATATATTATTATTAAAAATATTTGCTTGTTCATTTCGTTTTAAAGGAATTTACATTTTTTTTTATTTATTACTAAAAAAAAACATAATATAAACACCACATTATAATAAGAATATAAATATAGTAAATGTACAAAACAAAACATTCAAAAAAAACTAAAACTAAAGGTTCAGAAAACTCAGACATAATTTTACTCAGAATTAACTCTCCACAGTTCTTAGTTCTTTTAAGGCTTTTTAGTGAAAGGCTGAGTATACAGACAATTGAAATTGGCCAATATTTTGACTATACTATATGACTGCCGATTTGCTATTAGCAAATAACAATTAAATTATACTGCTTGCTCGCTCGGCTCGCTTTCCGTCTCCTCCTATCTATCGTTACCTCGCCTGGCTTCGCTTGCGTCCTGAAGGAATGTAAACATGTTGATTATTGTTTAATTTTATTGACTTGCGTTGAATTTAACACAAAAAAATGGACCAGGAGACACATTTCATCTAATTGGCGAAGGTTGGAGACAAAATTGAGAATGTTTGAAAGAATAAAAGGCAATTTGCCTTTGTTCACAACATACATGCAAACCTCATTGTGTAAAAATATGATCAAAATACATATTTGCTTTAGGAATCTCATTAAACATGAGCCTTTAAAGGAATGTGCTCATTTTTTGTTACAAAATTGAACATGTGTAAACGTTATGTAAATTATACAAGTGAAAGATAAGTAAGTTTTGTTACTTTTATTGTACGAACGAATTTATTTGAAATATTATTTTATTTCAAGTGAATGTTAATATAAATAACTGGAAACCGAATGAATACTCAACCTTACCTTAAATACTTAAAAGATAAAGTTCTTCAAAATGAATCTCAATCTAATATTATAAAGAAAAAAGATTTGTGTTTATGTATTTTTGTATGCTAGTAATGAATAAATTCAAAAGCTACTGTACCGAATTTTAAAAATTCTTTCACCTATAGAAAGCTGAATTATCAGCGAGTAACATAAGCTACTTAGTCAGTACTCACCCTCCTCCCAACCCCCCCCCCCCCCTTACCCCTCTTCCATACAAAGGTACGTTTGTAATGAATAAACTCGACCGATTTTAAAAATTATTTCACATATAGAAAGCTACGTTATCAGCAAGTAACATATAAAGATACGCGGACGAAGTCGTGCTCAACAGCTTATAAAATAAAGATGCTGTCCGCTTATTTTTTTTTTAATGTTAAGATCGGCAGACAGGCTGAAGGTCCACTTGATGGTAGGTGGCTACCGTCGCATATAACACAAGCAACGCCAAAGATGCTGCAAGTGCGCTGCCGACTACAATAGGATTAAGGATAAGGGATTGGGAAGGGATAGGGAAATGGGCTCTGGCATCCCTTACTTCAATCATCGAAACAAAACAGCACACGTGCAGTTTCAGTGCAAAATCCTGTACCCAATGGATTTTTATATCATTTTCACTAGCGGAAAGGTTGTGTATATAATATAATAAGAAAAAAACTGCCAAATGACTGCGAAACGCAGTGTTTCCCCGCCACTACTTTCCAGATCCAGACCAGAGCTAATTTTAATAAGTTCATTACCAAAGTTGACCCAGCCGGAAATCGAAACCGGGAACCCTAGAACAGAGCAAAAAAATAATATTAAATTTAAAATATTTTGCTCTTGGATGTACCACACCGCTCGTGTCACGTCTCGCTGTAATCTTCAAAACTAGTAGTCGAATTATATTATAAATATATTATAAATCTCGTGTCAGGGTGTATGTTCGGGATAAACTCTGAAACTACTGAACCGACTTTGATCAAACTTCGTTAATATCTGTTATTTGCTACAACTTAAAAGATAGGATAGTTTTTATATATTTGTTATTGCAAATTAAATGTTTATTATACAACAGTAAGGTCTATTTATAGGTTAGTTCGATGAATTATTAATAGATGGCTCTGCTTCGCTACCATCAACGGCATCCGAAGTTTACCCTCTGTGTCCCACTTGCAACTTCTTACATAAGTACGATAGAGAGAGAAAACTTCGAATGACATTCATGGTAGGCCTGCTGTAGATTAATTTATCGATACAACATTCGGATACAGTAAAATAGAAATAATTTCTTTTTTTTTGTATAGTAAGATAAGATTAACGATGTACTCATTCATATCATCTTTAATTCTTGCGATTGAACGAAACTGAACGTCCCACTATTACATTGAACATGGCAACATTATTTCACAAAGTGGCATCGATTTTTTACGATATTTTTTTTATATTTGGTAGGTATGAGAATAGGTCTTCACTTTAACATATGGTTTGAAAATAAAATTGGGCCCGATAGGTGGCGCCACAATCCGGAATTATTTTCGGGTTCTGGCAGGACAACATCTGCTGAGTCAGCTAGTAATATTATAAAATCGTAAACTAACCGTGTCTGTACATATAAGATTTTTTTTTTTTTCAAAAAAACAATTTGCATACGTTGTATTTACTTACGTTACTGAGGTCAAAAAAATTGTTTGTAGATTTTTGTCTGTTTCTAAATTTGTGCACGCTAATCTCTGACACGGCTTAACCGATTGGAATGCGGTTTTCACAGATTTATTTTAGCTAGGTTTCCGTAATATTTAATGTTTGTTTCATTCCAATCGGTATACAAACAAAAAAGTTACACGCTATACAGAATACCTCGCGTACGAAGTGGCGAGCTCAGCTAGTTATGCTTAAATTCTTTTTGCATTTATTGCCTAAAGGTGGTAAAGAGTACAGCCGCCCAATTAAAATCGATCGTTAATGAGTAATGTGGAATGCCTAACTAACTATATTAACTATATTCCACTTGCGGACCACTAGGTGTGGGCGGGGGTTTCATCCCTTCGTAGTCGATGTTCCTCGATCACGCACGAAGCGTTTCAGTTCCACCTTCCTTGTTCGGACTGCTAAGGAGTGGAACTCATTGCCTGCGTCTGTGTTCCCACAGGACTACAACCTCGGAGTTTTCAAAACCAGGGTAAATGGGCATTTACTGGGTAAGCGTGGTCCACCTTCAGCCGCATCTGCACCTCACATCAGGTGAGATAGTGGTCAAGCGCTACCTTGATTTAATAAAAAAAAAATTAATTAATTAAGAGGCCGATGAAACCGCGAAACATAGCTAGCTTCGAATATTGCTACATTAACTTAGTTTTATGTATGTTTTTCTGTCAGAAGATAGTACTTGTACTAAAATGTTAGGTACTTTGATAACAGTAGAACTGATATCTGCAAGAAAGGCAGATCTCAGTTTCTACCTTTACGTATACCACTTCTCCAGTTCTTCAATTATGGATTTTTCACCTTTTTTTTTTTGACGAGGAGTAATCCGCTTACAGATCTCCTGCCGCTGGCTAGGCGACAGGAGTATGTGGGGGTCGCCCAGCACCTGATCATAGCGGCACAGGGAATACCCACTAAAACTCCCCGGTGTCCCCTTGCCCTTTGAGCGGGGCGGACCGGGTTCTGCCGAGGCAACAACTCCGATCCACCCCAGGGCGGCCTAGTCATTGCTAACTAGGCTAACTCCAATGGGGGATTGCCCAGAGACACCCAGGCAATCCCCGGACCTTGTGCAGGCACACATAGTTCGCCAACCATGTGCGCAGGTCTCCTAATGGATTTTTCACCTAGTTAATTTGCATGATTTCATCATTTTATATAAATTAATTATGTATATTTAGTATGATTAATAAATAAGCCATATGACATCAGGTCTAATTAAATACAATTGAACCATTAATGCAAGTCTATATATTTGAGAAGAAATGATTCACTATTTATCACAAGTCATTAACAATGACTAATCACTAGTCATAAAAAATGCAGTACATATTAAGTTTAATTACTCACACAGGTGCCTTCTCTGTGTGAAGAGAAATGACCAACAAACAAAAAGATTAAAAACATAGAATATATAGAGAGGGCATTGGGAATTTTTTCCTACAAAAATAATGATCCTGATCGCCGTAATCAGGATGGCCATGGCGTAGTTAAATAGCCTTGTAAAGTTGGCGATGGACAAAGCGATTTTGTACCACGTGGTTTTAAATGTCACATTACGGATTCTTTCATCTTGGCCGATCTATACAGTTGAAAATCTTTGCCCACAAATGAGTCTACTGCATTAGCCCTTTGTAGTTGAAGACTGCTAGTGTTCACGTGTATCCTAATAAGACAATGTGTGTCACATAATATTAAATATGGCAAAAAAATTCCATTTCAACCTGAACCCGGTAACGAACGAGACGCGGATTCAGCAATATTTTATGAGTACCACCAGATAGCGGTTTATCAAACGCTGGAGTGTCCCATAAATCAGTCGGTTAGGGATCCCGTTTCATTGTACCACAGCAATTTTAATAAGCAGATAATAAACTGAGATTTCTTTTGTTTTTGCTTTGATAAAAAGTATAACAACAACAAATCAAAGCCAGGCTACAAGTGCCTATAAACATAAATGCTGGTGTGATATCGACTCTGATAGGACAAGCAGTAAAAAATAAGTTTCTTATCATTTCTTATAAAAGAATTGAACAGTCAGAGTCCCGTGCGCGTTACTTGCAATTTTTTTTTTTTTGCCAAAGCGAATTCACGTATTCCTTTCCTTGTACAATTGCGCGTGTACTCGCACTAAATGATGCTAATCCCACAGGTGGGACTGTCACAAAAAAAAACTCAGTAATTTTAGATCTGGTGACGGACCCCATTTTATTTTCTAACTGTTGACAGATGTGCCAAACAATCAACAACTAATTTCCTTATCCCCTCCTAATCCCTTATCCTTAATCCTACTGTAGTCGGCAGCGCACTTGCAGCACCTGTAGCGTTGCTTGTGTTATAGGCGACGGTAGCCACCTACCATCAAGTGGACCGTCAGCCTGTCTGTCGACATAACATAAAAAGAAAAAAGAACTAACAATGCCGTGTTCAAATCATGTAAGACGACATAATTATAGTCACACTTGCTTACTAGGAGTCATAACAAACTACTAGCTGCGCCATCGAGCGAGATTAAAATATTTTTTAAATATGAATACAAAAGTACAGAAAAAGAGCCTTTCAAAATGCTATGACATGTATGTGTTATAATAAAGATTAACTTGTGATTTTATGAAAACACTTTAATTTACTGTTTCTTTAATATCGTAGAATAATATTACAAAATGCTGCTTATATATTAAATATCTTTTTTTAAGTTATGATTTAAGTGCCAAAAAGAACATTTGATAAAAGCATTTATGGCATGGCCGTCTTAGGAAGCTTTCTACTGTGCATCGCCTGATATAAATTTTAATTTAAAAAAAATATGAAAGAAAGAAAGAAAGAAAGAAAGCATATTTTATTCCTCTAATAAACACAATATACATATATGAACAAATAATAATTACAAACTAACAAATATATAAACAAGTAAGAAGAGGAAAAGGAACCCTGACTCAGTATACAGTTGTGGTGCGGACCACAACACTGATATTCTGCCAGGGACCAGAAATTCAGAGAAAAAGAAAACAAAAAAACATTTACGCGGGACAATTCATAACACGATTACAATCCATGGCTGAAATTATTGCAAATTTTCTTAAAAACTATTGAAGGCTTTCACTAGCTAGTTATCTATATGGCAACGTCACTGTAAATATACAATAGCACACGAGAATGTACGTCAAATGGACCGGCCGCCCCCATAAACTGTCTCGTCTAAGTGTTCTCTGCACATCCATCAATGATGAGCGAAGTCATTTTTTAAAGCATCCTAGAGATGTAAGATGAATATATTTTAAGCAGTGGGCTTGATCAGGTTGGCGCTGTATAAAGTTTACAAGATCTTCTATTCTAAAAAGTTCTCTGATCGTTAAGATTGTTCTTAGTGGTATCTTGGTCGTGGTTTATATATGTATATTTTTTGAGTTATAACTATTAATTTTTCTTAAATTTGTGAATTTTACAAGGCCATGTTTTATATATTACTAGCGACCCGCCCCCGGCTTCGCCCGGCGTGCAATTTTTATATATAAAAACATTCCCCGTTTATCCCTCTATCCATTAGTGAGAACCGAATTAAAATCGGTCTACCCGTTCACGCGTGATGCCATGACCAAGGGAAATGGGGATTCATTTTTATATATAGAGACTGAAAAATTCATTGTATGTAACACTTTTTAATAAAATCTACTCAGATTGTCTACTGTCTCCAACGTGTGAGTGTAGTTATAGAAGGAAAGCGGAATTTTAAACGATTGGCTGCATAATTGGTTGGAGTTATGGATTGGATTGTTTATCGTTTTGGAGGCTCCAATTTACACTTTCCGCTTGTTTTGATGTCTATATTTTTAAATTAACAACTTTCAAACTGTCGCTATAAACAAGTTTTCGCCTATTTTTTGTTATGTCACTATAGAGTTTTACACTTTTATTTGTTTGTGCAACGGTTTCTTGGAGATCGATTCATCAGATTTTAGCACTATTTTAAAAATAATCGTGTTATTGTGTTACAAAACAAAGTTTTAGTCCGTATCGTAATTATATTGAAACTTTAAATAATATATCGCGATACCAAGTGATATTACTTGGTATCGCAGTATACCAGTATACCAAGTATAGGTACTGGTATACTTGGTATTTTAAACAGCTTCTTTTTAAAGGTACTGACAACACCAAATAGTATCACAAGTACTATTAATGGTGCAGTCCAATGGTACTAGAGTATCTATATCAAATGAAATGTCGAATTTTAAATATGAAACATAACGATATTGGTAAAATACAATTTTTTAGTAACTAGAATACAATGTTTTTTTAAAATTTCTTGCCAATTAGCCTCAATACGTTTAGATTTTGTTGAGTTTTTTTTTAACGATACAACAAAATAGGTACGAGGATTGCTACTTATGTATTGAGACTACTAATAAAAAAACTAATATTGATGATTGAAATTTGTCTTTCAGCATCCCTTACTATTTTCGCCGAAACACAACAGAACATATGCTGTAATTTAACGGTGTTTTCTTTTCTGTTACAACAATTAGGTTTATGTAATGTGGCTAAATTCCATTACATATACAAATTGAGCCAGATACTATAAGGCGGCCGTTCAAAAGGGCCATAAAACTACACTATTAGCAGAGTCCCTGTTACTTAGCAAAAAAATATTTATGTAACAACCTTTTAGTATCCTAAACTAATTGCTCTCCAAGAAACAAAGGTCGTTACACCAATATCAGAGATTTGGTACAACGTTGGCCGCGAATCAAATTAAGTAAGAAACAAGCCCACTCGAAGTACAATGAAAGCTCGCAATAATGGACTCTTTGATAAACTTTCCTCCAAATACACTCTTTCTTCCGCTCTATTGTGGCCTCGATTCGACAATAAATCGCCTATTTGCAACATTCGGAAGGCTTTCTTGAGTCTTGATCGGGTTTTCGTATTTCTTACGGTTGTTTTAGGAAAACATATAGAAGTATGTGGAAGTACACACGTACTGTACATGTGTACTTTTACTTAGTACTTCAAAGTAGTAACTTAAATAAACTTCCATCCGCTCTTGGTATTGCTTGTATTAACAGGCGACGTAGCCAGCAACAATCAGGAAAACTTTCAGCATATCTGCTATAATAATACAGTGCAATATTATTTTCTTGATACGAGAGAACACAAAAAATTATACACAGAAAACCTTTTTACTGTACCATGTAAAACAGCTTGCAATTTGCACTCTATTTTCAAATAAATATATACAAGTGTATCTTCAATTTGTTCTCAGTGCTGTACGGTTTCGGTGAGCGAGTAAGAGATACCAGAGCCCATTTCCCTAACCCTTTCCATCCCTTATCTTGCAGCATTTCCATCCCATACCTCTTGCAACATCTGTGGCGTTGATTCTGTTATAGGCGATGGTAGCCAACTATCATCAAGTGGACCGTGAGCCTGTCTGCAAATCTTAACATTAAAAAAAAGAGTTTAACACTTCGCCAGTAGTTTGTAAATAAAAATTATTTACACAGTTATTCATGGTGTTTTTCTTCAGTTTAAGCAATGTTCATTACTTAAGGGCAATGCTAAAATAAATATAAAATAATGGTAAAAACTATTATGTGTTATGAGCATCTGTTAAAATATCATTGAAACAATATTTAAAGTTTCAAAAATGATAAACGCATATTCAACGTTTGACGTTAACGTTGAATGCTGATTTTAACGTTAACGTCAACGTTATAATAGAAAATATACCTAGCCTTAAAACTTTTTCATCAACCTATCTGATTATAGTAAAAACTAATGAACCGTTGTAAGCCCGCTCAGAGGTAGTAGGCCTGCTGAAACAGAGGTCGCAGGTTCAATCCCGTTTAAGACGAATATTTGCATGCATATATCTGTCATGGCCAGTGAGTTTAAATAAGTATATTTATTGGCAGTTATCCTGCCACTCATGGTAAGTTGTGCTTAGTTTGGGACTAGATGACAATGTGTGACATGTCCCAACATATTAATTATTAATTATTTAACATATTAATTCTTTAGGATTCGATCTTAATTATAATAGCCCGTCGTTACATCTTTTCGTCGTGGTAATAATATAATGGCGTCTCCCTACCTACCATTATTAAACCAATAGGATTAAGGATAAGGCATTAGGAGGGGGATAGGGAAATGGGCTCTGGTGTCCCTTACTCACTCACTGAAACACAACTGCATACATGTTGTAATTTCACAGTGGTCTTCTTTCTGTAAGAGGGTGGTTACTGTCGTAAGACGGGTTGCCCAAATGACTGCGAAACGTAGTGTGCCCTGCCACTACTTTCCAGATCCAGACCAGAGCCAAAATTGAAAAGTTCATTTTTCAAAGTTGACCCTGCCGGGAATTGAACCCGGGAACCCTAGAATAGAGCGTTAAGGCAAGCACCTTAACCACTCATCCAATTGTTTTGGACCTGATGTCAAAATTGGTTGTTTTTGGTGTAGTATTATTTTAATAATCACAATTTTTAAAAGCAATTGTTTGTGTAGATAAATTGTTCATAGAGTTTAAAATATTTTTAATCAAAGACTAAAGAGTTATGTGTTCAAACGGATATCCAACTTCCAAGAAGAATAGGCATGAGAATAGTCTTATTCTATATCTGAGTAAATTATTATTATTATTAAGCTTACCATGTCCGTGGCAAGTTCGACGTAACAGATAGTATTGTTAACAATCACAAACATGTTTACTAATTCCAAATCGGTCCGATCGAAATGAAGTAGAATTATTGCCAAAAGCAATATTTTATCATAACAGATCCGTTATTAAATCGTATGTTTTCCTTACAGACTTCCGCAATATAATTCCCAATTCAATTAATTTCATTATACACTCCTATCTCCCTTCAACCAACAATTTCGGGAAGCGTTGTGTGTTTAGGATACTCCTGGGATCCGGAACAAAATCCTTTACAAGTACGTACAGACTGACACTCGACGAGTACGATATGTGTGTCAAAATAATGAACTTTATAATTTTATCACACGTGAAGTAAAAATTTAAAAAAAAAATTCAGATTTTTTAGAAAATATAAAAATTAATCTACCTCGATCCTTCTACAGAGCAGAGCACGAACGTGTGTATACACACATAAACACACATAAACACACATTTTAATTTTCCTATTAACTGCTCCTATCATAAGGATCTTTTGATTTTTTAATCATTATCATTTTTAATCATTTTCATATTTTGAAATTTTCAAAATATGAAAATAAAATTTAAAAGCTAGTTGTGCCCGCGGCTTCGCCTGCGTGGAATTCAAATTGTTTCTCGGTATCAGTTAAAATCAATTACCTGCTTTACATTCGTAACGTACACGTCTTGACTTTGTACTGCCTCTATCGTTTCATGGGGCGGTCGCGCTTTCCATAAATTGCATTATCTCTCTGACCATACCTCGAAAACATATGCAGTAAAAAGCATAAATCACGTGTATTAAATATTTGTGATGATAAACTTGCTAATTTTGATAAGGATTCATTACTTTTTTGAAAATATAACCTAAGTACGAAAACCTAACTTTTTTTTTTTTTAATAAAACTAACTATTTTAATTTATTTTTTTAAAACCAAAGCAATTTTTGTTGCTTAAATATAAATGTTAGAAATGTGCTTTTTTGTAAGCATTTATCAACCTCTGAAACTTGTTTATAGAAATCAATCATATTATCCCTCGCCGTTAGTGTAGCGTTCGAAAGAAATCTTTTCATTCGACCGATTTTTCGTTATATTAGTTTACAAATTCGATTACCAAGAAAAAGCCTTTTTATTTTACGGGATAATAAATGGCCTATGTCAATCCTGAAATTTTGAATCCTGAAAGATTTTTTAAATCGGATAGTACTAGTAGTTTCGAAGATTACAAACAAATAAACATACAAACTACCTCTTAATGTTAGCTTCGCAGAAATTAAATTTTTCCTTTAAATAAAAATTAAAAAAATTAAGTGTTCTATTTGTTTTTGCCTGCGGTTTACCCATTTAACTATTTATGCCGGTGAAGCAACAGACAAAAGGTAGTATTTCATAAATAAACATAAATGTTATGTTTATAGCAATTTCTGCAAAGGGGGAGTTTACTTTGAAACAATAACAGCTTAATGTGGATAACCTTCCTTGCAGAAGTTTCTTAGCAACTCACAGTTGTGACAAAATTCCCTTAAAAAGAAATTTACTAAAAATAGAAAATGTAATAACAGTGAGTGTCTATAGCAAGGAGATACCATGACAAAACAAAACGTGACGCTTAATAAAGAAGGCACGAACACCGTACACGTCAGTTTCAATACAAAAGGAAGAAGTGACCGTGTCGTCCATTGCAAGATAAGCTGAAATATAATTAAATTTTCGGACTATTAGGTCCCATCATCACCCATCACTCACCCTTACTTTATTATTATTATTAAAACTCTTTATTTGTACTATGATACATAAAAAAGAATAAATAAAAGAAAGAAACAACAAGTAATAGTACAAAAGGCGGCCTTATCGCTTTATAGCGATTTCTTCCAAGCAACCTTAGGGTAAGGAAAATTAAATATGAAAAATAAAACAATGTGGGTGGTAAAAATCATGGTAAGGTCATCATAAACTTACATTCTAATAAGTAATAACTTACTTTGTGGACATATCTACCACATATTCGCATGAAGCGCTTTGCGGCTTCTTTTGTCATGTGCACATCGAAGGACTGGAATTCTCTCCCGTCTACAGTGTTGGGACTCTTCAAGAAAATTAATAAGTCACTGTGTATAAGAATTTTCTGCAGTGAATGGGGTGTTAACGGGCAAGCGAACTCCATTATCGACTTCATCTTCACTTACTATCAGGTGAGATTGAGGTCAATTGAGGTAGGTATACAATGTATACGGTCCTACATTAAGTTAGCAAATGATGCACAGCAATTTATCTACAACAAAATTTTAAAAGTTTTACCAAATTAAAATGTATGCTTTAGGGTAGCAAACAAACATCTTACATTTTTACCTGCATCATTATCTATACTAATATTATAAAGCTGAAGAGTGTGTTTGTTTGTTTGTTTGAACGTGCTAATCTCAGGAACTACTGGTTCGAATTGAAAAAATCTTTTTGTTTTGAATAGTCCATTTATCGAGGAAATAGGCTATACAACATCACGCTACGATAAATAGTATTATATATGTATAAGCAGTGTACGAGTATGGTAAATAATATTATATGCCACCGTATGGGCCGCAGCGAAGCGTGGCCGAGTTCAGCTAGTACACATATAAATTTAAAACATAATTCATAATGTTCAACACGGGGCGTAGCCAACTTTGCGTAGCACAGCAATTGATACGACGTGCTACGGCGTAGTTCTGAATGTGCAGCCTCGTAGCATACTAAGTATTGTCAAGTGACGTCATATGTCTACGTGACAGCAAATAAAGGATGAAACATATTAACACCGGGCCGGGCGCTCACCGGGTTTTTCTCAACGTGCCCCGGCCGGGTTTGCTATTTGTCACCGTGCCGCCGAACGGGCCACCACCGGGCCTTGCCCGTGCCTTGTCATTTCCAAGTACTATTATACTATTTTGTATTAATATTACTATACTAGCTGTGCCCGCGACTTCGTATGCGTGATATTCGGAATAACGCATAACTTTTTTTGTTTTTAAACAGATGTTTTTTTTTTGTTTTTCAACGAAAATGTGAATTTCGAAATTTCGTCGTGAACGAAACCTTTTAAATGAGTACCAACACGGAAGTCTGCGACGCACCGCTCCCGAGATATTTTTGAAAAAGTCGAAAAATGCGAATTTCGAAATTTCATCTTCACCGAAAAATTCCTCTCCCCGAGACCTTTTAAATGAGTACCAACACGGGGGGTCTGCGACGCACCGCTCCCGAGATATTTTTGAAATTCTTTTTTTGAAAAAATATTTAAGCAGTTTTATATTATACCTACCAGAAATATATTAATATATATTATTGAAAAAATATTATACCTCGAGGCAGTCAACCTCGGGTTAATTTATTTATTTATAATTTTAACAATTTAAAAAAAAAAACTAAATAATACATTAAATGATACCACTAAAAAAACTAATACTATACCTACCCCGAGCGGGCTTCGCGAAGCTGTCTCCGAGCGCGCGGTGAAAACAAACATTTTATGAAATTCCGCGATTGGTGCGCTCCGGCCGTGCCCCGGCCGGGGCACGGACACGGCCCAGTGTAATATGAATTGGTTCATACAAACGCATACTAACAATATCTTCACCGGGCCCCGGCCGGGGCACAAATGAGACGTTGTGCTTTGACATATACGACTATGTAGCATACTACAGCCTACGAATTAATGACAACAATTTGAATTCATATCACCTGAGGACAATTTAATAGCAATAAGTATGTGTTCATACTTGATACAATGATTGCGTGGGCAAGGGTTTTATCCCTTCGTAGTCGATGTACCTCGATCACGCACGAAACGTTTCAATTCCACCTTCTTTGTTCGGACTGCTAAGGAGTGGAACTCATTGCCTGCGTCTGTGTTCCCACAGAACTACAACATGGGCATTTACTGGGTAAGCGTGGTCCACCTTCGGCCGCATCTGCACCTCACATCAGGTGAGATAGTGGTCAAGCGCTACCTTGATTTAATAAAAAAAAATAAAAAAAAAATAAAGCGCTTGGTCCGATTTTCCCATTTTCCTAGATTTTTCCAAATTGTCTCACTTTAAATAAAGCTATATTTTTGGTTTTCTTATAATAAGATATACAAGAAAACTAAAAATGTACCTCCTTTTAATAATCGAAATGAAATGTATTTTGTTGTGGACCACATACTTAATGCCAAAGAACTATCGCCTTTGATCCCAGCAATATTTCCGTGACAAGAAAACGTGTTTCTGTTGTATTCTTTTATAATAAATTTTATCTCACCCTTCGTTCCGAACAGATGTTTGGCTTTGATTTTCTGAAATAACAGCACAAGTTGGATGGAATTTAAAATAGTTACCCGTTGGTTACTTTATTGTTTCACGAATTTAAACGAGACATTTTTAGAATAAAGTACCGATGGTGTAACAATAGACACAGTGGCATATATATTTTTATTACATTGATTACAACATGCTAAGGCCATTATATATATCTGTACATATAATAAAATCGTAAACAGGCCGTGTCTGTACATTAAATATTTTTTCAAAAACCAATTTATTCACGTTATATTTATGCCATCAAAAACATAACTTGTAAAAAAACCAAGTCTCGCAACTGAGTTCTACTTGTTCTACCGTCAAAAGTTGTGAGATCCATGTTATGCCAAGTCGGTTAATTTATTCAGTCCCTACTTAAGTAACCTTCTGTCTTGAGTTATTACGAAATTAGCTCACCTAACAACATCTTATACTGACCATATCAATATTAAAAATCTTGTATGTTTTAAATAAATAAATAAGTGAATATATTATTCACTCAACAATCTAATTTAACAAGTTGAATATATTATATTAAATTAATAGAATTATTTTATATTATATATTAAATTACCGAATCCAAGCTAGACATGCATCTGATTTTTGGGTATATTATAGCTATATAGCATCGATAAAATATTACTTAAGTACTTACAGATGGTTATCCCCCATACTACAAATTGAAACCAATATTTTTTCTTTTTAGTTTCTTTCTGACTCACTAGATGTCATTAATATCTAATTTAATATAATATATTAGATACATTGTGTTTTCTAATTTAAATTAAATTATGTTTTTATGTTATATTAAATTAGAATATGTGAGATACATTGTGTTTTCATGCGATTGCCAAGTCAATTTATTTATTTAAAACATACAAGATTTTTAATATTTATATGGTCAGTATAAGTTGTTGTTAGGTGAGCTAATTTCGTAATAACTCAAGACAGAAGGTTACTTAAGTAGGGAATGAATAAATTAACCGACTTGGCATAACATGGATCTCACAACTTTTGACGGTAGAAGAAGTAGAACTGAGTTGCGAGACTTGGTTTTTTTTACAAGTTATGTTTTTGATGGCATCTCACTTCTTTTTGTAGATAGTCCAATTTTATTTCTTCCTCTTTTTCTTTTCCGGTACTACTTCCTGAGCTTCAGCTACAGCTTGGGTTTTTTTCGGAGGCTTTGATATTACATCTGAACGATAAATGCTTCTAAGTCTATTATATTCACAAATTGAGGATTCCTGCGCTTTAATTGATTATCTAGTAATCAATTAAGTCGAGATTAATTGATTATCTAGATACTTATCTACACCTATCTTATAATATAGTTTAAAAATATTAGTAACACATACACTGATTCATTAACTGCAAATGTAACTTTGTATTCCTATACTATTTATATGAGATTACAAAGTTATTTATGCAGTTAGTATATCTAGAAAACTGGGCCGAAATTGCAAAATATTTTAGTTTTTCCTTGATTTATACACTAAACACTAACTGTATTCTAAATTTGAAGCTTCTATGTCTGCTAGAAGTGCCTTAGAGTTTTGATGATCGGTCAGTCAGTCAGTCAGTCAGTGAGTGACAAAATTAAGAAACTTTGACTAGTTATAATTCTTAAACTACTGGCTCAAATTGAATGAAATTTCAAATATACCGAGTTTATACAATGCCTACTTGGTTACTGAAAATTCAGGCTTCTAGTTTTATCGCCAACGAAGTTATAGGGGATTGAAAATGGCCTGAACTGTTTCGAGAAAAGGATGGTACGGCCGTGCCGCTGTTTTTTTTTTGCTCGACTTGGCGGGGGCACTGCCGTGCCCCCAGATGTTACCGAAGTCAAAAAAGTAGTTTTTAAAATTTATGTGTGTTTGTCTGCGTTTGTGCACGCTAATCTCATAAACGGGTTGACCGATTTGAATGAGATTTTCACTGATGTAGCAAACTCCTCTTAACATTTAGTGTTTGTTTTATTCCAATCGGTTTACAAACAAAAAAGTTACGCGGCAAGGTCTATGAAAAAATGCTGGTGGCTCGCCTCAGATACCATATATTGCCGGGCATAAGCGCCCGCCAGTATGGCTTTGTCCCCCAGAAAAGCACAGAGGACTCCCTCTATGACCTTATGTCGCACGTATACAAAAAGCTTGATAACAAGAAAATTGTAGTACTTGTGTCTCTGGACATAGAGGGAGCCTTCGACAGTGTCTGGTGGCCTATGGTCAAAGTCAGACTGGCGGAAGCGGGATGCCCGGTGAGTCTGAGGCGAGTCTTTGACAGCTACCTCACCGACAGGACGGTTAACGTCAGGTACTGCGGTGAGGTACATAGTACTGGGACGAGCAGGGGCTGCATCCAGGGGTCTATTGCCGGCCCTTTGCTTTGGAACCTGACCCTCGACCCGTTGCTGCGGAGCCTGGAGAGAAGAGGCGTCTACTGCCAGGCTTTCGCAGACGATGTGGTCCTCGTCTTTGATGGGAACAGGGCAATCCAAATAGAAGAGATTGCTAATGTCACTCTCGCGCATGTCTTGGAGTGGGGTGTCAGAAATAAGCTGAGGTTTGCACCAGGCAAAACTAATGCCATGGTGCTAACCAGGAAGATTAAATTTGACACGCCACGCCTCAGCATGGGCGGGATTGACATTGCAATGAAAGATAGCGTTAAATTGTTAGGGGTTACCATAGACAAGGGTCTCACGTTTAAGGAGCACGTGACGAACGTCACGAAGAAGGCCATCAGGGTCTATAAGCAGCTCGGGAGGGCGGCCAAAGTCAGCTGGGGCCTCCATCCCGAGGTGATCCGCTCTATTTATGTCGCCGCGGTGGAACCAATAATTACCTACTCTGCGAGTGTGTGGGCACCTGCGACTCGCAGAGTGGGTATTATGAGGAAATTGAACGCCGTGCAAAGGGGTTTCGCACAGAAACTCTGTAGGGCCTACCGCACGGTGTCCCTTAACTCAGCCCTGTTATTGGCTGGGCTGCTCCCCCTTGACCTGCGAGTTCGCGAAGCGGCCTCGCTGTATGAGGCCAAGAGGGGAGTACCCTGGCCGGAGCTGAAGGACAGGGACGTCGAGCGGATGGCCCTTGCGGTCGAGGCTCCCCATCCCGCTGAACTTGTCAGCCTCGAGTTCGGCAGTCTGGTGGACGAGGACGATGTAAATCAGAATAGCGACTACCAACTTCGCATATATACGGACGGCAGCAAGATTGATGGTCGGGTTGGGGCGTCGCTATCCTTATGGAATCGCGACGCCGAAACCAGGGCGATCAAGCTTGGTCTGTCGTCGTATTGCACCGTATACCAGGCGGAACTCTTGGCGATTTGCGAAGCGACGAGGGTGATCCTCCGCCGTAGCGAAACTTCCTTTGCAATCTACAGTGATTCGAGATCCTCTCTGCAGTCCATCGTGGCGAATAAATGTCTGCACCCTCTAGCAGCTGAGACAAGAAGCAACCTAACATCTATTGCTAAAAACGGCAAAATAGTTAAGCTATTTTGGATCAAAGCCCACGCGGGTCTAGAGGGGAATGAGCGAGCGGATTGCCTCGCTAGGGAGGCTGCGCTTAAGACTAAGACCAAGCCGAAGTATGACCTGTGTCCGGTGTCATTCGTCAGGCGAAGCATCCGTATGCGATCGCTTGACGAGTGGGACCAAAGATACAGGGAGGGCACTTCGGCTGCGGTCACGAAGCTGTTCTTCCCTAGTGCCATATCAGCTTATAGCACTCTGAGGAAGATCGTGCTCTGCAACGTGTTGACCCAAGTCCTGACAGGGCACGGTGGGTTCTCCGAGTACTTGCATCGCTTCAAGTGCAAAGAGAGCCCATCGTGCATCTGTTCAACAGATGAAAGTGAGAGCGTACCCCATATTCTGTTGGATTGCCCTGTCTTCGCCAGGGAAAGATTAGAACTGGAATACGAATTGGAGGAAAGTATTGGGTTGGATAAAATAGCAGGATTAATGAGTGGAGAGAAAAAGGATAAATTTATCAAATATTGTAAAAAACTAGCTAGTAAGGTTATTGACAGGAACAAGAGCAAATTGTAAATTCTAATGATCCGTTGTTTTAAGTATTTTACCTTTTAAATGTCATTGTTTATTAAATATATTGTTTATTAAAATATTGATAAATAATTTTAAAGTTTTGTCAAAAAATGTAAATTATTGTTAAGTAATATAAAAAGTTGTTTTAAAATTGGAAATGTAAAATATTGTAAATATGTAAGTATAACTAATTAGATATTAAAATTAGAATAAGTAGTTAGTAAAATTAAAATTGTAGATTGAATTTTTGGCAATAAAGAAATAAAAAACAAGGTAAAGGTTGAAAAAGAAGGTAATACAAGGTAACGGAGAAATTGAACCCTAAAATAAATAGATAGTAAGACTAGTAATTATAGTATTAGGCGGGCATCCCACCCGCAGAGAACGAAAGACGATGAATAATAGAAAGACAAAGTATGCAGAATGAAAGTGCGAGAGGTAAGCTAGAGAGAACTGGAATGGAAGAGTAATGTAGAAATAGGCTCCAATGTTGTTGGAGGGATTGGATAAAAAAAAAAAAAAAAAAAAAAAAAAAAAAAAAAAAAAAAAAAAAAAAAGTTACGCGCTGTACCGAATACCACGCGTACAAAGTTGCGAGCTCAGCTATCTTGAATACAGATTTAACTATAACATATATTTTTTCTAAAGAAAAAATATATGTTATCAGAATTAAAAAAAAAATTGTTACTACAATGAAGCTATATCTGAGATGCAAATAGCATCCATTTAAAATCAACGATGTGAGCCTAGTCAAGAAGTCATGGTTAGAACATAGAGGTCAAATTTGCTTTATCATCTTTTGTACAGGGATGGTCATTACCAGCAAACGGCTACCTACTTTATAATTCCAGAACGCACTGTGTCATCCAATTATTTAATAGAGGACAATGAATTACAAATATTCGTCTATCTGTAACGGAGCCCACGCTAGCTGTCCTCCTGAAAAGATTCGTATGTTAAAATTAAACTAACTAACCTGTGCGATACTATTTTAATCTGGCGATTACATAATATGGTCCTAATCACCCCCTACAATTCCTTGGTAAGGTATTGTTACGACTAACATTGAAACGTTCGGGAAAAAGCGTTGGCGCCAGCCGAAAGTCTCGAACGTCCCACCCTATCGATGGTAGTCATGCCACTTCCCGATTAGTGTCAAAGGAAATTGGTCCTTATGTTTACAACATAGAGTTTACATTCAACAGAAATAGCATTCCCGAATTTTCAATGGCTTGTATACAAACTTGTTTAGATTTTCTGGAAAACTCGAAATACATCGAGGCGTTTGGCGACAAATATAAAAAAGAGAGCAAGCGGACGAGTTTAGTCAGTTTGTGCGATAAAAAGGGATTCGAAAGCGACTCTTCGGAGCTTTTGCGAAGTTACCTGCGACAGTGAACACATTAAGGGAATCATTGACGACTTTTGGCAAGTTTAACGGTTTCATCGGACAAGTGTAGTGATTTTGGATGTCATCTTGGTTTGTTAAAATAAATCGTTCGTTTCGCCTTTACACGGCATTTTGACTCACCCCGCACGTAACAGTATTAAGGAAATCTTCGTAACATGAATATTTACCAGATCCGGGATAAATTGTAGATATTAGTTGAAAATATATAAAGTGTTCTAAGTACCCACAAAACAGACATATAAAGGAAGTAGTGTGATGCAAATAGATGAGCAGAAGTCCGCTATAAACAGATGCTGAGCTATCGAAACTTGGGAGCCCGAGGCGAGTAGCTCTCGTTCACACCGAAGTTGAATTTGCTTTGTTGAGCGGCACTTGATCTGTTCAATGATTTCACGAGGGTAAGGAATTCCTCTGGAGCACGGGGTTTTCATTATTGTCAGTCGAGCACGTAATTGAATTTAATTAATCCGAATTACAAAGCGAAAATAAGAAAAAAATATAGATTCAGGGCGTAAACGTTTGAGTTATACTGTTGTTATTTAGTAACTTAAAGTTCACTTAATAATTCATGTTTAAAAAAGTTAATTATTATGTTAAATTTTATGTGAAATTATGTTACACTTGAGTGAAAATAGGTATTACTTTATCAAAATCTGAATCACTGTCACTGCTAGCGCCATCTGTAATGTATGTAACTTTTTTTAATGAAGAAACGTCACTGTGTTCCTAGTTTTTTGCGAAATTCAACGTATTTTATTATTAAAATAAATACATAAATTTAGGTTGGAAAGCTGGATATTATTGCTTGTTAAAACTTATTAGCACATTGGTTAGAATAACCCCATAAACTGGGATTTAATTGGTGAATAGTGCTGCAAATCACAGTACTTTCTGCATCCATACTAGTAGTATCATAAATGTGAAAGTAACTATATATGTCTGTCTGTCTGTTACCTCTTCACGCCTAAGTGCTGAACAGATCGTCACGAAATTTTAGATACACATTTTCAGAAATGCAGGAAAGGACATAGTATACCTCTCATCCAGAAAAAAGTACTGTTCCCGAGGGATCATCTAACGCCTGGGAAAGCTATAACTGCAATAAAGATGTTAGGCGTTAAATTGCTCATATATTTAGTCAGGCGTTATTTTTATTATTTTTCGACACTGGCGAAGCCGCGTGCATCAGCTAGTCTAACACATATTACACCCACATTGATGTAAAACAAACGCACATACACAGAGAAAGTGCAAATAATTATATTCCAACATTTATCTGGTTCCAGTTTAATTACTTTATTTTAATGTAATTTTCAAAACTGACTCTGGTCTGGATTTGAAAAGTAGTCTTAGGGTACACCGCGTTTCGCAGTCATTTGGGCAGCCCGCCTGGCGGCAGTAACCACCACCTTACAGAATACCACCGTGAAATAATAGCATATACGTGCTGTTGTGTTTCGGTGAGTGAGTAAGGGATGCCAGAGCCCATTTCCTTATCTCCTCCTAATCCCTTATCCAATCCTGCTGTAGTCGGCAGCGCACTTGCAGCAGCTGTGGCGTTGCTTGTGTTATAGGCGACGGTAGCCACCTACCATCAAGTGGACCGTCAGCCTGTCTGTCGACCTTAACATAAAAAAAAGTTATAAAGATTTTTTAAAGCGATAGTAGCTGTCAAATTTGGCGCCGATATTGGTATCTACCAGGATACACCACCTACAGCAGAGTCGCAGCGGCCATCTGGCTGAAGACAATGTCATCGAATGTCCTTTAAAATAAAATAGGTATAAAAATGCTTTTAATGAAAAACCTTTTATTTATTTTGAGCTTGTTTTCTTTCTAATTGTGAATAATTTACTTTATTTATTTAAATTTGCAGCTGTAATCTATTAGCAAATATCTAGTCAGAATACTAAAATTTTTTTAAGAAGATAATCTTATTAAAATTTTTACAATTACCAATATTAATTGCAATTATATGAGTTATAAAATAAAACCTCATCAGACAAGTCGTAGTTAACACAGAAATAGTGGTACATTTCTTAACAGTATTACTCGAACGTATGCCACCATTTTAAAAAGATTATTAATCACCGTTGAAGCGGGCGTGTAGTAACATTTAATTAGCGCTTTGCCCCTTTCCTCCCTCTATAAAGTAAAACGGGCTTTGTTTTTTTTATATTTTAGAAAAATCGTTGAAGGATTTAAAAAATAACTCGGTAGCGATGCGATCGCAGTACAAAAAGAATGCAGTAAATGGAAACGTCTAGCGTTAATATTTGTTTTATACATTCTTTTTTTTTTAAGAAAAGACCATGTAAATAATTTCTAAATGGTTTATCATAATATTAATATAAAATCACTGAAATTATTTTTTAAGAAATCTAAATTTAAATATTTTCTTTATATTTTTCATGGTTTAACTTTATTTAAGAGATTAGTAACTTTAACCTTTTTAATTAGAATAAAGTTCGAATGAAAAGATGTAAGAATACATTTAAATATAAGATTATAAGAAATTATAACTCAATATTATATTACATTACATTACATTCCATTACGTTACGTTACGTTACGTTACGTTACATCACGTTACGTTATGCTACGTTACGTTATGTTACATTACATTATATTATATTATGTTATGCATACACTGTGGCTTGCGGTGGCGATAGGTATATGATGGGAGTGAGTCGGCACATACCACAGCGAACTATTATCAATTAATTTGAATTGACAATTGGCGTTAATAATAAGATTCTAATACAAATGCAATAAACAGAGTTTAGTAAATTGATATAGATAATTTTATAATTGAATAATTATAAAGATGTAATCTCCATACATGTTTAAAATATATGATCTGAGATATAATTGTATACGCGGTGTAAAATTGTATTCTAAACTCCATTCATTTGAAAATTTTTACTTGCCATGGAAGACACTTTAAATGAACTTAATATTTAATATAAAATAAATCTTTATTTAAACGAACACAAACACATTAAAACCGAATTAAAATCGGTCTACCCGTTCACGCGTGATGCCGTGACCAGGAGAAATAGGGATTCATTTTTAAAGATATATAAAAATGAATCCCCATTTCCCTTGGTCACGGCATCACGCGTGAACGGTAGACCGATTTTAGTTCGGTTTTCACTAATGGAAAGAGGGATAAACGGGGAATGTTCTTATATATAAAAATTGCACCCCGGGCGAAGCCGGGGGCGGGTCGCTTATATTAATAAAAATTACAAATTTATAGTTACAGAAACCATCAATTGAAGAATTTTTTTCTCTTTTACGAAAAGGTTTCTCTTTTCTTAAAGTTGGGAATTAAAATCAAAAACACGCAAACCCAGTTTTATGAAACAGCTTTTTTTGTAATAATTTCGATCATGACATTAAATTGCACTTAAATGTTACTTACAGAAAACCACCGTGAAATAATAGCATGTGTGCTGTTGCGTTTCGGTGAATGAGTAAGGGATGCCAGAGCCCATTTCCCTATCCACTCCTAATCCCTTATCCTTAATCCTACTGTAGTCGGCAGCGCACTTGCAGCAGCCTTGGCGTTGCTTGTGTTATAGGCGACGGTTTAGCCATCTACTATCAAGTGGACCGTCAGCCTGTCTGCCGACTTTAACATTACAAAAAAGGGGATACATTGAATCCCCATTTCCCTTGGTCACGGCATCACGCGTGAACGGTAGACCGATTTTAATTCGGTTTTCACTAATGGAAAGAGGGATAAACGGGGAATGTTCATATATATAAAAATTGCATCCCGGGCGAAGCCGGGGACGGAACGCTAGTTAATTATAAATATATATTATTACGTATTTTACAATACATTCAACGGCAATATTTTACATAAACAAACCTTCAAACGGTTGAACTAAAATAGAAACTTTTAAACTATTCACTAATAGGTTCGCAGTTATTTTTCAAAGATAATTTATTACAACAACCTACGCGGTTAAGTCGGCAGACCTTATTGCTTACTTCATTGAGTTGCAATTTGTTTGGACGATCTCACATTGTTACTGGTTAGTGTGAAGATATACGAGTCCCCATTAAAAGTTATGCGTGTGCAGTACGTTGAACTACAGACACAATAACATTGTGTTTCGAAATGGAATTATTTGTTGGATTGCATTAATTTTAATGATGAACTGAAAATGGAATTATTTTTTTTTATGTTATGTCGACAGACAGGCTGACGGTCCACTTGATGGTAGGTGGCTACCGTCGCCTATAACACAAGCAACGCTACAGGTGCTGCAAGTGCGCTGCCGACTACAGTAGGATTAAGGATAAGGGATTAGGAGGGGATAAGGAAATGGACTCTGGCATCCCTTACTCACTCACCGAAACACAACAGCACGTATATGCTGTTATTTCACGGTGGTCTTCTGTAAGGGGGTGGTCACTGCCGCCAGGCGGGCTGCCCAAATTACTGCGAAACGCATTTTTGTTTTTAATAACACAAAATACATATATGATACTTATATATGTTTATAACCTGGTCATATTTCTATATGTGCTAAATTGGAAATTACTTGCAATTGAGTGATCAATAAGACATATCAAATATAAAATTTTATTCAATACTAGCTGAGAGCGTGGTATTCGGTATAACGTATAACTTTTTTTTTGTAAATCAATTGGAATGAAACAAAGACTAAATGTTACGGGAAGCTTGCTACAATACATAAGTGAAAACCGCATTTAAATCGGTTAAGCCGTTTCTGAGATTGGCGTTCACAAACGCACAGACGAACAGACAAAAATTTTCAAACTATTTTTTTGATCTCTGCAACATAAGTAGTGTACGAATTGTATTTTTTTTTTTTTTGGAAAAAATGTACAGACAAGGCTCGTTTATGATTTTATTATGTGTATTAAAAACAATATTTGAATTTATTTTTCAATCCCATTCTCTAAGAAATGTATGAAAGTAGTTTTTTGAGATTTTTGACGTTTCTAGTACTCTAACCTCAGATGGTCCCATAGGGTCAATTGATCCTTATAAGTAACAGAATCGATTGGCGCTATAAAAACAAAACGTGAAAATTGACCTTTTTTCACGCTGACTGTACAATTTTTGCAAAATCTTTGAATGCTGATGGGAATAACTATTAAAATTATGGATAGTCTCCTAAGAGTATTTTGTTCTAGCTACGATGGTTTAGGCCCTTACTGACCCGTCTCAAATTACCACCCTGTAGATTTTATTAGTTATTATATATTATATATTTAATTATTATATTATGTGTATATATTTAGGTATGTTATGTCGAATGTCTGAACAAGGCTCTGTGTCTTTCGGATCAGACAACATTAGTAACGATATAAAAATATAGTTAAACGTGTCAATTGGATAGTTTTTACATTAATATTTCAATCTATGACCTTATCCACTAATGATTCACTGCATGTAGTTGATTCAATAAAGTTTCCGAGAAAATCAACATTTCGGGAGTTATTAACTTAAGCAAATGCTAAACCAAAATGTTCTAAATTAACATTTGCCCACCTTCAGTAAGAATGTGTCTTACAGTACTTACTATTTCATATTGCATATTGTTCTCAGCTTTCTCTTTCGTTGATTCCTAGTTTTTAGATAGAGTATAGCGCGTAACATTTTTATTTGAAAACAGATTGGAATGAAACAACACTAAATGTTATGGGAAGCTTGCTACAATACATAAGTGAAAACCGCATTTAAATCGGTTAAGCCGTTTCTGAGATTGGCGTTCACAAATGCACAGACAAACAGACAAAATTTCTAAAAACTATTTTTTTTAACTCGGTAACATAAGTAAAATATGTACAAATAGTTTTTGAAAAAACACTGCACGACTCGTTTATGATTTTATCGTATTTATAGATATACATAATATATAATAGAATACAGGTATAGAAGATACAAGGGTGTGTCTTATAAGTCCTTCCTATGTTCTGCTTGGAATTGCTGTTTATACATTTACAAGCATTCAGAAACTTCATTTTTTTTTTTTTTTTTTTTTTTTTTTTTTTTTTTTTATATAGATGGGTTTGCTCTTGACCAGCATCTATCCATGTAGGAAGGATGAGGCCGAAGATGGAGCGAGCTCACCCAGAAGATGCCTATTCACTCGAACCTTGAAAAGATTTGGGTTATATGAGCTCGGAAATACAGACGCCGGCAGGGAGTTCCAATCCTTAGCAGTGCGCATCACAAAAGATGTTTTAAAGCGCTTGGTCCGAATTAGAGGGATATCGACAAGGTGAGGATGGTAACCAGCCGTACGTCTGCATGTCCGATAGAAGAAAGGGGAAGGCGGTATGATCTCATGCAGCTCTCGAGCACACTCTCCGAAGACGGTCTGAGAATTAGATTTTGTATGTGAAAGTTCTCCCTTCTCCGAACCACTCAGATATGAATCCTCTATATGTATATGTATAGGTACCTAATAACAATAATAGGGGATCGGACAAATTTTCAGAAAGTGTTTTAAATTAATCATGGATATTTATCCCATAAAAAATACTATTTTATTTATTTATATATAGCCTTTTAGGTACTCAAAATAATGTTTTAATATTGTTTGTTTGAAAATGCCGCCAAAACGCCACGATAGTTCACCTGAGAGCGCGTAACGTCATTTGTGGTCATATCATAACAAAACAGCTGCATTGGCACAAGACAATGATTGCCCACAAATGACGTCACGCACTGTGATTGGTGTTTCAGTATAGATTAAAAATATTGTAAATAATAAAATTTTATTTCTTCATTTAAAAATATTTAAATGAATTATATTAAGTTATTATTCCATAAATAATCGTAAAAAATTATATATTTTCTTTCTAAGTACATTTTAGATTTTAATCTGATTACTGTCCGATCCCCTATTGTGTTATTATTAAAGAAAAGTAGATAAATTTCTCACTAATTATAAAGATGTGTAAATTAATTCGAATTTTAACTGATTACTTCTTTATTTACTACTTTATTCAGAAATAATATATAATTAAAAAATTTAAATACATTGCTCTAAAATATAATTATTATTTGCGTATTTATTTGTTTTCTTAATTTTAAATTTTTATTATTAATTAAAACTAGGATTCCGCTGAAAGGTTCAAGCTATCGGTGGTTAGAGCTGCAGAAGGAGGAACCTCCAGACAATTCATGCCGTGTCAAGAAGTATCGCCTTCTGTATCTGTCCCTTGATCCAGCATCTAGTGAGAGCCACTTGAGATGTTGGTCGAGGCTCTTTGTTATAAGACCGTTCGCCGAGACGACTATGGGGACGATAATTTGTCGAATCGACGTCCCACATGGCGGTCACCTCGTGAGCCTAGTCAATGTATTTGGTAAGCTTTTGTTTTTCGGCTTTCACGAAGTTTTCGTCATGCGGGACAGCGATGTCAACAAGTACCGTCCGGCGTTGGGATCGGTCAATAAACACGATATCAGGTAATTATTATTATTATAAATATAATCAATAATAACCAAATAACATAATAATATAATCTGTAGCCAAATTTATTTGATACAAATAGTAAATGTTTTGCTAGATATTGTATCAAGGTTTTTATGTTATGATGTACAATGTCATGTTTGAATTTAAGCATAGGCCTCGTGATGATTTTTATCAAGAGTTTCAGGTGTTACTTATATTATTATTTGTCATCAATATTCTTCAGACATATCTATAAAATGTACTTACAAACTCTTTATTGGGACGAAATACGGACAAAGCTAACGAGACCATTTCTTAGAAATAGTTACCTAACTACTGCGAAAAACTATTTTTAGGTCAATAATCAAAAGTAGATCTGAACATTTATATATTTATTATTATTCTGCTATTCTACATGAATGCTGGTCACGACATATTGATGTCTAGATATCGCTATTACAAAGAATTTACTGTTACGACTAACTATGGAACCTTCTGGAAAAAGCGTTCGCGCCGGCCGAAAGTCTCAAACGTCCCACCCTATCGACGGTAGCCACGCCCCTTCCCGAATTGTATCAAAGTCAACAGATATAGCAATCCCGAACTTTCAATGGCTTGTTTACGACCTTGTTTAGATTTTCTGGAAAATTCGACATACGCCAAGTATAAATAAGAGAGCAGACGGGCGAGATGAGGTTAGTGGTGCGACAACCAGCGATACTAAAGCGACTCTTAGGAGCTTTTGCGAAGTTATCTGCGACAGTGAACCGACGACACATTAAGGGAATCATTGACGACTTTTGGCAAGTTTTCATCGGAAAGTTTAGTGATTTTGGAAGTCATCTTGGTTTGAGAAAATAAATCGTTTCACCCTTAAACGGCATTTTAACTCACCCCGTAACAGTACGTAATACGTAATATAAGTGAAGTTTGTCTGCATTTAGTTGTATTGACTCCAATGAGAAATATGTAGTCGATCAATGGATTTTTCTCTTTATTGTGATCAAGAGGTTTGTCTTTGTCGAGGGTATTGTCGTGTCATGTTAATTGTCTTGTTCGGCTCTTGTCCTGTCAAGGCTTGTTAGGTGAAATACATTTTTAATCTTAAAAATAAAGCCTTAAAAAAGGCTTTTTAGATCATGATACGTTATATTTTAATGCATTTGTCTATAATATTATCCCCTTAAATTAATTGAGTATAATACAAAGTGAGCTAACAACAAATGGATAAATTGATATATTGATTTAAAGGTATACTTTTTATTTAATTTTTTATTTTTTCTGAATTTTTATCCAGGATATATTGCATTTTATTAATTAGTAAATGTGATTTATGCATTTGGCAAAGAGTAATTAGAGTTTGTAAGCTTATTTTCCAAAATTTGGTACCTGTTCGCCTTTATTGTGCTTTAAATTTAAATTTAAAATAAAATGTCTTATAAAATTTTATCAAAATTTATTTAAAAATAATGATTGAAATTTTACAGGATTATGTCTATTTGGACAAACGATTCAGTTAGGCAGAAACAGCCTTAACAAAGAGGCTGACAGAAGAATCCAGCTGGGTCGGGCTGCTTTCGAGAATCTACGTCACGTCTTCTCGTAACCACTGCCAATGTGTGAAGACCAATGTCTGAAGACCAAGGTCTACAATCAGTGCGTCCTGCCAGTGATGACGTATGGTGCCGAAACCAGGCCTCTCACGGTAAGGACCATAAGTTCAAAGTCGCTCGGCGTGCTATGAAGCCGGCTATGCTAGGAGTTTCTTTGGTAGATAAGATCTGAAATTCTGAAATTCGTACCAAAGTTGTCGACATACCCGAAACAATCAACAATGCTGAAGTGGCAATAGGCCGGTCACTCCTGTCGCAGAGCGAGTAACCGATGGGGTAGACGAGTTCTCAATGGAGGCCACGAATTGGAAACGCAGCATGGGACGCCCTGCGGCCAGATGGAGAATCTACTTAAAAGGCTTCGCGAGAAGCAGCTGGATGCGAAGCGCAGCGGATCATGTGTGGTGGTGAGCCATGGGAAATGCCTACGTTCAGCAGTGGAGAGACACCTGCTAATGATTATGATGAGTAAACATGGGAACATATTTCTAATAAGGAACCTATGTTCTTTTCTGTGCCCTAACAATTTTTATGCAAATTTTCATGGCGATCAGTTGAGTAGTTAGGGATGAAAGCGTAACAAACAAACAAACAAGCTCTTCAGTTTTATTATTAAAGAGTTAAAAACATAGGTTTTTATTTTATTTTTTATTCCAGTGAAATTAATCTCTTGTTAAATTCTATTCTACACTAAAATTTAAAAGTTAAATATTGAATTTCGTTCAACGATACCTTAGCGGTATTCATAAAGACAAAAAACATCTTTTGTTGTTTGAGTCTTTGTTCTTATAAATTAGACCTTTGTATTCAAAAGTTAAATAAAAGGCAGTCCTTTTCTTTGATCTAAAATCAGCGATGTATTGGAATTTGTTTGGCGTGTTTCGCTCGTACCATTTACAAGGTAGACTCAGGGTCTTAAGGTGGCGCTGTACGAGCGTGGGAACTCAGTAATAGGTATTTGTGAGAATTTGTTGTCTCAACTTACTATAATGCGAATGACCCAAGACAGAATGCGACGCAACACATTCGCGCCACTTATTCAACTCGCGAAAATAATAAAACATACGCCAGCAATTCCAATATTTTAGAAAAATCTTTATAGATGGTAGCTATTGACATCCCAATTTTAAATGTACATTATAGGTAGGATGTTTCCATCGAAAAACATTTTTGGATTTTAGTCAGTAAATACAAGTATTCAACCCGCGAAAATGTCACAAATTCTGCACATTTTAGAAATTAATTATACTCGATATAAAATTAATTTCAGTTTTTTGTTGCGATGCAAACCTTTATATTATGTCCTAGAAATGTCATGTTTTTTTATGTATTGCTACGACCTATAAATAATGAGTAATCATGGAATTACGTAGTATGGAATAAGTAAGCTGTTCGAGTTGGAAAGTGCCCTCTTAAGCACGATTTCTATGAATCGAATCATCTGTGAGTATCTTAGTTCTAACTAAGAGACTAATTTTAAGTAACCAACTATTTGCATGCCCTTGGCGGGTAGAACATACTTTGTACTGTAACTGCTGTATACAAATTAAAATCCTGTAAACATGTGTTCGCGCAAATAAACATTTATTTTATTTTTATTTTATTTTAATAAGTCTAGGTTTTCTAGCTTTCATTTCTCGTATTTTAATGTGATATTTAGTACTGCGTATTAGAAAAGAAAAATGACCCACAATTAATGTTGGCCTTATAAGATAATTTCAAATTATTTAACATTTTAAGTTAAATTTTAGTTCATTTTATGAAAATTATGTCCATATAGAAATCAAAAATACCCATCACAAGTTTACGTACTACAACTCATATTTTTTATGTGAATACTGTTTAAAAATACATGTATTTTAAAGTACCATAACTATTTAACGCTATGCTTGTTTGTATGAGATGATAATTAAAAAAAAATGTCAAGAAAATCTGGTAATAGGACCTAGAGGTGACGTATGTCGGAGGGCAACCTGACCATGGAAGTACGGATGGTAAATATTCCAAAAATATATTAATAAAATTACTACTGCACTATAAGATGTACTTCGGAGAGTGTGCTCGAGAGCTGCAGGAGATCATACCGCCTTCCCCTTTCTTCTATCGGACATACAGACGTACGGTGGGTGGTTACCATCCTCACCTTGTCGAAATCCCTCTAGTGCTTTAAAACATCTTTTATAATGCACACTGCTAAGGATTGAAACTCCCTGCCGGCGTTTGTATTTCCGAGCTCATACAATCCAAATCTTTTCAAGGTTCGAGTGAATAGGCATCTTCTGGGTGAGCTCGCTCCATTGTCGGCCTCATCCTTCTTACATGGATAGATGCTGGTCAAGAGAAAATCCATGTTTAATATAAAAAAAATGTTAAGAGATATTTAAGTGTAATAAATTAGAAATTATTTTTGGTCAATGTAATATGCGAATGCGAGATCTTTCGACATTACACATCGATGCCAATATCATTAGAGCGACAATAATTCCAATAATCGATGGTTAAGCAACTGTCGAATGGGAATTTGTTCGCACTAGTTGTGGCCTGTCAGCAGATTAGCGAGGACGTGAAGCACAAAATGTGGAAATCTGCGATTTTTATTCTTTATTACCATTTTGTAAATAAATTGTCATCGTCTGCTGCAAGATTGAAAAATTTTGACTAAATAAAAATAAATCCTGAATTACAACAACCAATGAAAAGCAAACTTCACTAAACCGTTCAATTTAATTACATAATTTTAGGAATATAAGTAACTTCGAAAGAGATGCAAGTTGACTGACAACTTTAGTAGGATAAAGTATAAGGTTTCCCACACCAAAAAACAACAATCATTTTTAATTTTTTTTTTATGTTAACTTCGGCAGACAGGCTGACGGTCCACTTGATGGTAGGTGGCTACCGTCGCCTATAACACAAGCAACGCCAAAGCTGCTGCAAGTGCGCTGCCGACTGCAGTAGGATTAAGGATAAGGCATTTGGAGTGGATAGGGAAATGGGCTCTGGCATCCCTTACACACTCACCAAAACACAACAGCACGTGTGTGCTGTTATTTCACGGTGGTCTTCTGTAAGGGGGTGGTTACTGTCGCCAGACGGGCTGCCCAAATGACTGCGAAAACACAGTCTGCAAGAATCAAGCTGATTCTTGCAGACGAGCTATTCAGTTCACTAAAGAAGGATGTAGAACTACAAAACCTGACCCTATAGGCACCACCTCCATGCCTGACCTGGGTGCCTGAGATGAAAACTTAAGATTAAATGAAGACGAAATATCTGTTTGATAAAATCACGAAGTAATCCAAAACTTAGGCTCCAAATGTAAGGTTTTGAAAGATATCTATAACTTGAATATTATGATTCTCGGCAGTGTGCACAAGACTTTATTGTCATTTTTATAAAAGAATGAAACATCTAGACTAGATGATCGAGTAGGTAAACTGGTGACATAAAGAAATGTCGTAGCTCTCAGCATGCGTCTACCAGATATTGAAGTTTATGTAGCACATACAAAGTCTAATTTTCCGTGCACTGTGATACCTTCCTTCCTATTATAATAGAATCGACTCATTACTTCGGATATACCAAGGGTTTTTCTACATTTTTTTGTCATGGTCTAATATCAATATGTGTGAGTTGTACTCCATTTTGAATTCCGCAGGTTGTAAGCTAATACTTAATAGAGTGATTTTTTAAATTATCTTAAGGTCGTCAGACAGGCAGACGATCCGGTCCCTGTACCACTTAGGTGCTGCAAGTGCGCTGCCGATCCTAGTAGGATTAAGGATAAGGGATAGGGAAATGGTTATACCCATAAGCAACGTACCATAATACCATAAGACCATAATACTACAAAAAATACATCTATCTAAGTATACATATAATAAAATTGTAAACGAGCCGTGTCTGTGCATAATTTAAAAAAAAAATTGTACACGTTTTACTGATGTTATCGAGGTCAAAAAAATAGTTTTTAGAATTTTTATCTCTTTGTTTATTTGTGCCTTTGTGCACGATAATCTCAGAAACGGCTTAACCTATTTGAATACGGTTTTCACTGGTGTATTGTAGCAAGCTTCTCGTAACATTCAGTGTTTCTTTCATTCCAATCGGTTTACAAATAAAAAAGTTACGCGCTATACCGAATACCACGCGTACGAAGTTGAGGGCTCAGCTAGTTTTAAAACAAAAAAATTCATACTTCAAGCAAGAACTTTCTCTATATTGCAACATTATACATGATCGAAGTTCGTGTTTGAATAGGGAACTGTCATGTTGAAATTTAAAATTACATAAAAAATCACTACTAAAGGTCTTCCAGATTGAAAGCTTCCTGCTACGAGATCGGAATAACTTCAAGTGCTGGGAGTATAAACGATTGTGATATATGGTTTTCTACCATCAAGAAAGTACATTCTAAGTAGTCTCTACAGTAAGTAGTGGTAGAGCACACTGCGTTTCGCAGTCATTTGGGCAGCCCGCCTGGCGGCAGTAACCACCACCTTACAGAATACCACCGTGAAATAATAGCATATACGTGCTGTTGTGTTTCGGTGAGTGAGTAAGGTCTGCCAGAGCCCATTTCCTTATCACCTCCTATAATCCCTTATCAATCCTACTGTAGTCGGCAGCGCACTTGCAGCAGCTGTGGCGTTGCTTGTGTTATAGGCGACGGTATTCACCTACCATCAAGTGGACCGCCACCTGTCTGTCGACCTTAACATAAAAAAAAAGTGGAAGGATCAATCTATCTTAGTTTTCTTTATCTTTGCGTCCATGAAATCATATAATATTTTTTTAAATATACACCTTCTATGGCTTAAGCCAAACCACGCTTAACGCGACGTATCAATTATACGATCGAACGCCGCGAATATCCCGTATTATGATCGCATAAATTTTATAGCGGTTTGACCTATAAAAATGGGGAATTATCGAACTGTGGAGAATTACTCTAATAAATATTACGACTCGGATAAAATTCGATTACAGCTGCAACTATATTGAACAGCGAACATTTTGTTATTAAACCGTACATTAACTTGTACTGAAACGTGTTTCATTAATTATTCAAAATTCAAATTCAATTCAAAGAAGAAAATTTCATTAATTATTCCCTAGGGTCTGTAACTAATATTGAATTACATGTAGTTAATTAATTTAAATACTGAAAGTGACTTATGAATTCTGTAGAGGTTGTGCGGCAGAATCAAGAAATTTTCCTCTCCGAAACCACTAGTATTAGCCTCGTGTCTCTGAATACATACTTTATTGACGCCAATTGTCAATTTAAATTGATCAATAATAGTTAGCTGTGGTATGTGCTGTCTCGCTGCCACCATGTGGTGGGATATGACCCACCATATGGTCCCACCGTATACCTATTCACTGTCTGTCATTGCCGCACCGCAGGCTGTGTGATGCTATGCACAACATGCCTAGGTCTAGACCCGCAAGATTTGAGTTTAATTGATCCGCGGATGTTATCAAGCAATTGTGCTTGTAATCTATCTACTTGGTCACGCTTCCCGAGTCCGCGAGTCTCGAGGTCGCTCCGCGAGTGTGACCACTCAAGCGGTGTGAAGTGCTGGAGCTTCTGGAGGCTGTGTGTGACAGGCCCGCTGCAGTCTTCGCCGCTGGAGGGCCAAGAACTTGGCGATTCACGATGCACATGACAGATCTCCTTCGATTCCTCGCCATTTGATTACATGTACCACCAAAGAAAAAATACAGTCCACTTTTATAATTGCTTGGCGTGACCATACTAGTTTTTTCTTACAACAAAACTCAATATTATGCCCATTATTCACTTGTGCTGTAAAAACGTTTCGTTAGATCCCTTATCGAGTAGTACAAATGGTGAGTAAAATGGGTTTAATTGTGCTCGCTCTACTAGTTTCGAGTCACGTACGGACCGTCGTCGCTCGAACAGTATTCCGAACCAGCAAGGGTTGTTACCGGAATCGGTGCAATTCTATACCGACGAAGCATTCATTAGGGCGTTAAAATTACTATGCACTTATACTTTCAATAGAAAAATTAATGCTTTCACAGTTGATATTATTATATTTTTATATAATTATTTAATTTAAAGATAGTATGACGATTATTTAAGACTAGCTGAGCCCGCAACTTCGACATACGGTAATGTTAGAGATTAGCGTGCACAAACGCACAGACAAAAGTTCTAATTTAAAAAAAATAATATTTTTTTTTAAATTAGGTATTATTGATAATAATGGATTAAGGCGACGCAGCGATAAACAATTAATACTGCTCTGATTGCATACAAAAACGAGAGCGCGCCTGCTTAAGTCGTAAGGTCGTATGCGACAAAACGATTTTTATTTAAAAATCTGTAATGTATTTTAAGAAATCCAAGTGTAAAATTAAAGTGTTCGTTTATACTAATGTACATAGAAAATTTGGAGGTATAAATGTGGCCTGTTTGTCTGTAATATGTAAATCTGTGTTTTAAAAGAGGTTTCTTTGAATTTTGTTTCTCTGTTATAAAAGTTTACCAATCGTGTAATCCAACTGACAAAATGAAGTCAGTAACATGAAGAAACAGATTACCAAACACCAATTTCATATGTTTTGTCATTGCTGAGAAAAATCCCTGCCACCAAAATTTCCAATGCGTCGCCTTAATATTTGCAGAGATATTTACATTTTAGTAAATATCTCTGCAAATATTTAAACACCTAATAAAATTATAGATATGTTTGAATGTTCATTTCTATGTTTATCGAAATTTAATTAAATTTAGCACACACATGGACACGAGAAAAAATATGCGTATTATGCATGTTAGATACTATTTTTTATTTTTATCAACAGATAGAGCCAAAAAAATTACGTGCCACTGCTAGTAATTCTAAGTATAGTTGTATTAACATGTATGCATAGTTTTATTTTTATACTTTAAAAGGCGGCAGGCAGACTGACGATCCACTTGACGGAAAGTGGCATTATATTTGCTCATGAGATTGCAAAGGATAAGGATAAGAATAAGCGAATGAGCTCTAAAAACCCTAGTCACTTAAAAAAAAACTTTGGAACGCTGGCACTGTTGTTTCATTGTGAACTTTTCTATAACTGGGGAGTCACTACGTCCAGATGAACTTCCCAGTTTGTGACTGCAGAACGCATTGTGCTTTATCAATATAATAAGCAATCTCATTCAACATGCAACTATGTTCTCGCATAGGTCCCGGCCAACTTATCAGAGGTTCCATGTCCTAGATCAAGAGTGTACAAGTGAAAAGAAGAACAATAAACGAATTTAATGTAACAATAAGATGGTATTTTATATGTATATATATATGAATGTGTATGTGTGTATGTGTGTGTATGTATGTATATGTGTATGTATATAGTAATTTATAAAGTAAGTTTGTATGGTGTCCAATGAGTCACATACGGTGCTGGCTGAAAATGAGCGCTGTAGGTGTTTGTCTAGCACCTCAGCACAATGCTGAGTCAGTATCCGATTCGCTGCCGCGAGGACACACACACGTTTTTTTTTTTATTAATTTCTTCCCTGTTCTTGTACAGTGAATCCCTGTCTTTCGTGCAGTGAATAAAAGTCTTTCTTTCTTTCTTTCTTTCTAGCAATTGTCACTGCCTCCCTACTTACAACAATGTAAACATTTTGTTAATTTTTTAGTTAACAAATATATGGATTTAAATAAACTCAATCTGCGTTATCCTTTGATTAATTTCTTTGAAAATTTATCGTAGATAAATACATCAAATTGGAATCAATTACGAAGCAATCTTAGCAATAATGTTAACGATGTCCGAAAAAAGCCTTAGCAACGCAGCCCTAAAGATTGTGTAATAATTCTCTATCGGCGTCGACGCGTTAATTCCAACCCAATATATAGGAAATTTCCTGTTTCCGTTTTTTTTTTCTTCTTCACAATCTATGAGGTATTAGCACGGAATTAGGTTTGAGGCCATCCAATATGAGGATTTGGAAAAACGCGGCTGTATTTATCAAATATGTTTTGCTCGAGTGTTGAGGGGTATAAATTACGTTTTTTTTTTCTTTTTTAAAGCCACTTAAGTACAAATATTGAAAGGTGGCGAAAAAATGCACTACGAGGGTTGCTACTTATGTATTGAGCCTACTAATGAAAAATCAATTATTCATTATTCAAATTGATCCTATTGTTTTTAAAAGTACTCTCCATAATGATCGATACACTTTTGCAAGCGTTTGGAACCAATTTTCGAAGCACTTTTTCCACTCCGATTAAGGTAAGTACCTGTACCTGTTTTTGAAGTATCAACAGCTTCTTCTGCTGATAAAAATCGTTACCCACGCATTTTGTTCTCGATGTTTGGCCTCACGTTGGATAACCCATCAATTCGATGCTTCACGCTTGCGCGCTATCAACAATACCATCCTGAAAGTATTCACTGATAGGTGGGACTCTCCGATACTGGGGCATTGGATTCGGCTGCATGCTGCTGGATGGATGCCCTGGAGTCGGGATGCCCAGAGATATTAAGATTTCACTTTAATTTTTGTTTTTGTTAATAATTCTAAATTAAGTTCCCCTTTTTGTATATGGATTGTAAATTATCCGAAATAAATAAATATTATTATTATTCATTCTTATTTATTTATTTTCTTAATTCTAAATTTTTTACAATATGTATATGTCGGCGCTTTTGATTTGCGGGAGTGAACAGCACTGACAACTGTCATTTGTCAACTGGACAGCGGGATCGGAATGTCATTGTCGTTGACTCGGACACAACACCGAGCGCTAGCGCAGAGGCACGTCGGCCGGGGAGTACCTCACGGGAAGGCAATCGGTTGACATCAAGGGACTGGTGCTTTGGCTGGTGGACAATGCGATCGAGGACTTATTTTGTGCCGATTGTGGCGTTTTGTTTGGAATTGCAGCGCGTGACCTAACGTGATCAAATATGGATCAAATATTCGCGCCTATCTGTGATCAAGTGTGGAGACCAATGATACGAAGAATCCTGGTCGTGTCCTTTCGGGACCGATGATGCCGGGGACTCTAATCGTGTTTCTACATATATAAATACAATAAATATTATAAAAAAACTTAAAATTAGATGTCTTATTATTATTATTATTTGGCAGTACAAAAATTCATTTGTTTGATCCGATGTGTGAGGGCTCCCATTGTCATGATGAAGTATGATTCGCCTCCATTTCGAAATTATTGGATTTCTCTGAAGACTTCTGACAATGAAATGGTAGTATACCATTCCGAATTGACCGTCCTACGATTCCCAATGGCACTGTCGCCAAATGACCGGTAATTCCAAGAAACAGGAATTTATTTACTGCGATGTGCTTTTTACGCGAACAACTTCGTTGGTTTTTGCTCGTTCTGGAAGATCCATGCAGTCGATTGCTGTTTTGTCATAGAATAAATAATAGTACTGGCGTACAGAAGTTGCACTCCTTTCACATTCAATGTGAGCGACGGTAGGCAATTATGTCACCGCACACACGGAGTGACAGAGGCCTGGTTTTATTTCAGGTTCATTTGCATACATCCATGATTAGTTACCTATGTAGAATTGTATTTTTTCAACGTTTCCTTGCACCAATCGACGCAAGCTTACTTTTGAGCGTTTGTCAAAATGTGCGGAATCCAACGAGAACAAATCTATTTTAAGGACAAATGTTCATGCAATATCTTATTGACGTCAGTCATACTAATGCTCAGAGTTGCTTCTATCTCGTGGCATGTTACATTTCGGTCTTGCATTATCAGTTCATGCTCAGCATCGACGTTTTCTGGCACGACAACTGATTTTGGATTAATTTCTTTGGGCAGATCCTGGAGGGAACGCCGACAACGAACAAACTCATTATACCAGCGTATTACAGCGGCTTGGGATGGAGCTTCATTGCTAAAAGTCGAAGTAAGTTGATCGAAGACCTCTTATCTTGATAATCTACGACAAAATACGTATATTGTAAAAAATGATCGCACAAAAATTCCATTTACTCGTTTAGTCACTGGAAACAACACAAAATATAGCGTTCAAATAACAATTGTTATAATTGAGGTATTCTTAAAAAAGTCAAACTTTTCAATAGTAATGCCAAATGGTGCCTAAAGCGTTCAGTGTTGTCAAAGCTCAATACATAAGTAGCAACCTAAATATAACATACTACATACATAGCAGTATTGGTCCATAGCAGAAGCAGGTTTGAATCTTGATAAGGACAGCCTAGAGAAGTATGAGATGAGGTATGATGGTTTTATGAGTCAATTATAATTAATGATAATGAGAAGCTTACTTAATAACTCACACCTACTCACATATTATATAAGTGAGACCGGTCCTTTCGCAAGTGTATATAGTTTAACGGTCTTATTCAATCTAAAATTCAGTATACTACCTACATACTCGCTTGGGCACCTATAGCAAAGGCATAACAAAATTTGTTTTAATGTAAAAAATATAATTTATCGCATATATAACAATGCATAATAAATTAAGTTGGTTATTATATAGAGAAAGACAAAAAAATAATACAACCGATATCAAAAAGATATATAAAAAAAAACCAAAAGAGTTTATACAAATTCCCAGATAGCTTGATCCCATTGAGTCTGCGCCATGGCAGCAAAGAGGTAACTGATAGGTATTATGCTAGTCGTCATTGGATTATCGTTATCTTAACCAATAAGAATTTACCTTGAAAGGAATCAACTTTAGAGCCAGTATTAAGAAATTAGTAATAAAAATCACTGTATGTTTTCCATTAAAAATAAGTAAAAAATAAGTAAAAAAAATAATAACAAAATTAATATATTTATTGTGAGGAAATTCGTCAGACAAGCTGATAGTGTACTTGATTGTGGGTGGCTACCAATAGCTATAAAAACAATTACGCTTAAAACTTCCATAGTATTTATTTATTCATTATTCTTTACTATTATTATTATTAATATAAAAACACAGAACTATGCAATTCACGTTGTATTTATTTATTGTCAATTACTGGAATTTTTTTTCAGGTGTGCGGGTAGAAGGGGGAAAAAAGGGATACCAGAGCCCCTTCCCAATCTCTTATCTTTAATCCTACAGTAGTCGGTAGCGAACTTACAACACATGCGGTGTTGCTTGTGTTATAGGCGACGGTGGCTACCAAACATCAAGTGGATCGTCAGCCTGTCTGTCGAACTTAACATAAAAAATAAAAGTTGCGTTGCGCAAAGCGCAAGCGCAAAACATGACCAATTCGGAATTTTCTTTTTTTTTCTTTTTTTTTTTCAAATGTTCCTTAAAGTCCAAGAAAGGTATAGAGGTCCTTATGAAGACAAAAATTGAGAAATTTCTGTTCAATTTTTAAATAAATTTAAAAAAGTTAACAGTTATTACTTTAGAAAAATAGTGAGTATTTTTTTATGAGTGAGTGTGTGTTCATAACTTATTGACCCATAAAAAGGGTTTGTAGCTATTTGTCCATCGTATGCATTCGCTGTACAATTCGTGATCTAAGAGATTACTTCAACCTTCTTGAAATTCCTTGAATTACTTCAACGTCTTTGAAAACCTTAAAAAATCTTATCCAATCTCTTTAAAATTTGTATTGTATGTATGAGATAGAAATCAAACTACCAAAGCATTTTTCACGTATTCAGTTCGATCTTTAGGTATTTACATAGTTTTAAAGTACAATTTTGTTGTGGTGGAATATACTTTAAAAAAAAAAGAAACCATAACTCAAAGAGCATACCACACAAAGGTATAATAAATGCTAACTCGAATCATCAGGCGGCTCGTTACGACAACATTACCCAAGGCAATTGTTCCGTCTGTTTTCCAAATAGTTCCATATGAACGCAATTACATTACTTCCGTATTTCCTTAACAAGACCGTAGTTATATGGTTGCCAAAAAACTTCGCTTTTGCCAAAACAGAATATCTACGGATTTATTAGATTTTCATACCAATTAAAGGGGGATTCGAAGCAATATCTCAATGGTTAGGAAGGTTGTGGAAAGGTCGAAATTCTGACAAAGGATTTAATTTCAAACCCATTCGGCCCGTGGATGAGTGGCAAGGATGCTTGCCTAACGTCTCAGGGGCCCCGGGTTCGATTCCCGGCGGGGTCAAGTTTGGAAATTTTAATGTAATTTTCAAAATTGACTCTGGTCTGGATTTGAAAAGTAGTGGTAGGGCACACTGCGTTGCGCAGTAATTTGGGCAGCCCGCCTGGCGGCAGTGACCACCCCCTTACAGAAGACCACCGTGAAATAACAGCATATACGTGCTGTTGTGTTTCGGTGAGTGCATGAGTAAGGGATGCCAGAGCCCATTTCCTTATCCCCTCCTAATCCCTTATCCTTAATCCTACTGTAGTCGGCAGCGCACTTGCAGCACCTGTAGCGTTGTTTGTGTTATAGGCGACGGTAGCCACCTACCATCAAGTGGACCGTCAGCCTGTCTGTCGACATAACATAAAAAAAAAAGAAGTTATGATCATTTTCTTTAATGTTTAAAGAAAATGTTGTAGGAAATCCGCATGGTATTAATATTTACTTAATACCATGCGGATTTACATCTCTCTTACAGAAGACCACTGTAATATAACAATATTAATTTTCTCAAACATGCTCGGAAATGTAGGCATTCTTGTACTAAAAACAAGCCACGAAGTTTGTAATTCTTGGCTCATGCCTTTCTTTCTCGGCCTAGGCCAAGAATGTTGTATGAAAATTCTTTCCTGGCCGCTGCTCAGCCCGATGAAACCCGACGTTTCACGAGTCTTCACGAACGCGCCCGCCGCTGTCACAGACGTAGTAGGCGGGGGCGCGATTCATTATTTCCTCACATTTATTGAGAAAAGCACTATACCAGCCTCGACCGGAATGAGGATTGCCGGACTCAGATCTTTATCAAGGCCTCTCTAAAGCTCGGCCTTGAAACCACTTCGTCCGGCAATCCTTCACTTCCTGGACTCTGCAGTAATGTACTATTGTGCTCTTGCGTATCGATGAGTGGGTAAGAGATGCCAGAGCCCATATCCTTCTTCCATTTTAATCTTTTATCCGTTATCCTATGAAGCAAACTTACAGTACTTCACGAATTCTACGAAAATATGTGAATAAGTTTGGGTTACTAGTTAACCTTCTATTATATAAAGTAAGAAGACTGGCCTGTTCTCAACAGTTGTTCTTAGCATGTGTATAAAGAACTAAATAAGGTTTATGAATATGATAATTAATCGATAGCATGTATAAATAATAACATCTCCCGTAACAGTTAGAATGTTATTTGAATACATGACGTGGTCATCTTTTAATTTCATGCCTTATTACGGTCCCCTTAAGAAGGCAGGTGATCTTAGCATTGGGCGATTACAAATAGCTTAATATGTTAATGATATATCATTTCATTAACATAAAACCCGAGTCATTCAGGTCGAAAATTAAACATTCTCGAGGAAATCGAGTTGGAAAATATTTCAGAGATTATATGGATTTGTGGTATTGGCTATATCTATATCTATATCTATATCTATATCTATATCTATATCTATATCTATATCTATATCTATATCTATATCTATATCTATATCTATATCTATATCTATATCTATATCTATATCTATATCTATATCTATATCTATATCTATATCTATATCTATATCTATATCTATATCTATATCTATATCTATATCTATATCTATATCTATATCCATATCCATATCCATATCATATACATTTAATAAAATTGTAAAGGAGCCGTGTCTGTACATAAAATATTTTTATAAATATATATATACGTTGTACTTATGTTAAAGAAGCCAAAAAATGCGGATGCGGTTTTCACTGGTGCATTTTAGCAGGCTTCCCGTAGCATTTAGTGTTTGTTTCATTGCAATCGGTTTACAAACAAAAAATTTACGTGCTATACCGAATACCACGCTTACGAAGTTGCAATAATTTTAAATAATAAACTAAAATAATAAGCTTCAAATCAAGTAAATATGCTCTCTAATAAGAGAAATAATGTGTTTCCCTATAGCTCCTACGTTATTTCTATTGACATAGGAAACCCGTAGTACGAGGCATCAGAATTCCGCTGCAGTCCGCAGTGTTCTAGTTATATTTGTTTAGGATGTCCAATAACTTAGTGTGGAAGTAATTTCGTCTAGTCATTGTTTCGTTTCCAGCCCACGATACATATTGTGTTGCCAGTTTCGAATAGAACGAAATGCCTACTGTTTATTTTCCTCGGCATCCGCTGCGTTATGAAGGAGTATTAGCAGTCATTTGTGTTCTCCTGCTATTCCCTCGGGAGACGAATGTTCGTTTTGTTTATTTTAAGTAATTACTATTTATTTATTTATGTTTATTTTAAGTAATATTGTTTTGATGTATATATATGTATTTCTTGTATGTGTGTGTACGAAATAAAATTCTTTCTTTCTAAATGTAAAAATTAATGAGTCACATTAGTGTAAGATCTCATCGTAAAATCCACCTATGTTTTTTTTAATGTTAAGATCACCAGACAGGCTGACGGTCCACTTGATCGCCATCGCCTATAACACAAACAACAGCTGCTGCAAGTGGGCTGCCGACTAAAGTAAGATTAAGGATAAAGGATTGGGAAGGGATAGGTAATTGGGGTCTGGCATCCCTTACTCATTCACCGAAACACAACAGCTCACATGCTGTTATTTCACGGTGGTCTTTATGTAAAGGGGTGGTTACTGCCGCCAGACGGGCTGCCCAAATGACTGAGAAATGCAGTGTGTCCTGCCACTACTTTCCAGTTCCAGACCAGAGCTAAATTTGAATTGTTTGTTTCTTAAAAGTTGACCCTGCCAGGAATCGAACTTAAATGATAGCAATTTAAAAAAAAATAGTAAAGATACTTGCGGCAATATTTTGTTAGGCAACCCCACGTGTATACTTTAATTTAAATCACATTTCTATGAAATAACACATTTTAAAGGTGAGATTTCGGACTATATAGCGGATATGCGTCTTTTTACGTAACTTTGGCAGGCAGGTTGATGTTCTACTCAATTGTACATAGGTGACTACCGTCGCTTTTAACACACATATTATAGGGTTTACAAACCGCAGACTATTTTAATAGAATAAAAAATGCGGAAAAGATAGGAAAACATACTCTTGCATCCCTTGATATCAAAACAAAACAGCTCATGCTATTATTTCATGGTGGTCTTCCCTTAAAGGGAAGACCGGCGGCAACTCAGTGTGCCCTAGACTACTAAATATTTAATTTATTTGTCAACAAAGCTTTTTTATTTTCATTATAAAAATATGAATTCGTTTACCTAATAGGATTACAATATTGCTGAATGTGTTAGGATTAGGATGGGATAGGGTCTTATTAATTCTTCTGAAACGCGCAATCAATTTCAATGCATTTTGAAAGCTCTACTTAAGTAGAGCTTAAGTATGACATAGGTACATTTTATGAAGGGCGTAAATTTCCTCATATTAAATTTTCGTTATATTTCATTCACTTTGACATTTAAATGTACCTTTAAAAGTATCGGATTTACAACACGGTTGAACAGTTTTTTTTTTTATTATTATTTTAGACGTGTTATACCCTCGGTAAGGGTTTCTGTTGCTACCAACTCTTTGTTGGCCATTTCGTTCCCTCATTATTTCCAGTCACGTACCTCTAGATTCCCTTATGAATGGGGCCGGAATGAGAATTGCTGTGGCGGTCGCGTAACACCATTATCCGTATCAAATCCTTGACCTTGGTTTTGTTATTCATCTTGCGACATGTTATAAATTGCAAATACGCCATAAATCTCGCGAATGTGTCCGCAGGCGTAAATAAAGGCTCAAATTTATGGTCAGATGCGAACGATGTGGAACTCATAAAATAGTCAAGAAATGAGGATAAGAATAAGATATATTATTATTTTGGGAAGTATTTAAGGACGTATTCACAAATATCAATGGTTTTTCAGTACCATTTATATGTCCAGGAAGCACAACTGTAGAGATACCATGGTATAAAATAAAAGGTAATGTATTCATCTCTAAAGATAGCTAATAAGAACTGGGCAGCCCAATACAAAATTTTCACATAAATACATTTTTAACATCGCAAGAATCGCTAAAAATATCGAAAAATGGTGTCTGGATAGGTACATAAATAGCTAAATCCGCTGCATATTTTAACATGAAAATAATAAGAAATTGTAGCTTATACAGTCTTCTATACGTCTAGCTTATTATTTTGTACTCAAATAAATTACTTTTTCATTTCTGAGAAAGAATAGACACTAAAAAACGCACTATATTTTCTCCATACATTTTTCTAAGGGATCGCACTGGTCTCTTTCGCCGTAGGTTTCGTTCGCCATTCCCCGCTCAGACGCGGTCATGAAAGCATGGGTGTATCGCCTTTTTTTCTAAATAATTAGAACGACAATGTTCCAAAGTACACCGTGCGGCTTCAATGTGTGTGTGGACACTTTGCTGTAGTGTGCTGGCGCAGTTAGCTGAATTCGAGCTGTAAAAATGTAATAACGTCCTTAACTGATGTCTTTACAAATACATGTAACTGCTTAAATCTTAAATTAACATCTAAATGCTAGTACCAGTGGAAGTCTGACGATTGATTATGTTTTATGTCTCATAAATGTAGGATAGAGCTATACATATCGCTTCTATTTACGTCGCTTAAAAAACTATTATTGTCGTTTTTTTTCCTATTGTTCACTAACGCATACCCTATTACAGTGGATACTTCCTATAGAGGCCTGGACAGGTTTACCACTGCTTTGTTACTTTAAAATTTGTCTCATATGGTAACTCACGGCTTAGATTATTCTTCTTACAACAACGATATTTCATACGAATTATTTTGATAAAAAATGCGTTACACTGATTAAAAAAAATCTAAAAAGTAATCACTTTTATTTGAAAAAGATGACAATTTAGCTTTCCAGTTTAAACCGTTTATTCGATGTTTATCCATTCTAATATTATTAAACAGAACGTCAAGATGTTTATTTTTAAAAGAAATGTGACCGATGAAGATAAGACAGTTAAGGTGATACACAAAATAAAAATGAAAAAAATGTCTCCGCCCGCCGGGGCGGAGTCCAGATCGATGCGCCCCGCTCCCCTCAACACAAGACGGCATTCTGTGTGTAAAAGTAAAACAAAGAATTCATTGAGTCGCATCGCGCTTTAATATTTATTTATTTGTAGTACTTTTTATTAGGTACAGCTAAATTTGCTACGCCTTAGTAGTGTACATGTTATGCTATTATTATACAATATGTAACTCTAATAATAATAAATAATAATCCAAGTGGCAAAAAAATTAAGTGAAAAAATCTTTTTTTTTAAATTAAGTGAAAAAAATTTGAGAATGTTTGTTTTTGAACTTTTTGACTAAAATCTTATTAATATTAATTTTAATTATTAACACTATTATTACTCTTAATTATTATCAATTTTAATCACTAGCAATCTCATTCTTAGTCTGTAATTTTAACCATTTTTGTATTTCTAATCAAAATCCATTTATAAATCTGAATATATTTTGAATATAATGATTACAGTAATTTAAACAACAAATTAGAACAATATAATTGGCAGATATTAGAAATAACACACAACACAATACATTATTTTATCCAAAATATCTAAAATAGTAGGTATATAGAGTGGCTAATGTAACTTTAGAATGTTGCCCCGTCCGTGATTGAACACCAGCTTTTATTGCCAGTACTAATTATCAATCTACCCACATTTTTATTTATCACACTTCTTTGTTGGCGTTGACAATATAAGTTTGTAATGTTTACACATATATGTATTATAATTATAACATTTAATGTTTTAAATTTTCTTGTCACGCGCGTACAAGTAATTGCGCATCCGCTCGCTCCCGGCACATTCGCGCCCGCCGCCGCCGCTTTATTTTTTAGTGCAATGGAGAACACCAATGTTTTTTTTTTTCAGGATATCTACAAAATAGGTGGGTCAAAATCACCAAGGTGGCAAATCACCTTCGCCAGTAAATAAATGATTAAATTCATATATTTTTTTAATAAATTAATGTTTGTAAATATTTAAATGTGTTCACATTGACTATATATCACACAACATACTTCAAAAGTTAAACATATTCAAAATTATTTAAAGAAATAAGTACAAAAAGTCATTTCGAGAACGCGTCCTAAGTAACATTTCTTAGAAACAAACTCTGGGAATCAACATAAAATAAAATAAATTTAACGGTTTTCATTACTTATTGGCCCTCAATTTTATCTGATATCACGTTATGGTAAACATTAATAAAAAATAAAAAGAAATTGAAGAAAAAAAAGTCGAAATATTATGTCCGACAATGTAAGCATCATTTCAGTGAACGCAGTTTTAATCGACGAAAAAAAATGTATTATTGAACGCAGCCTCTAGGTGTCTATGGCACAGTTGTAGGGGAAGATGTAAACAAAGTGGCTGTTATGAGAACTATTCGCCGATAAAATTAAAAATAAGTAGTAAGTATCTTTCGATTCATTATTTACAGTGCGTACATCAATAAGTCGTCATACCGGGAATGCATTTATTACCTTGGAATATTGAAAAACACTACGTTTTATAGTGTTTAAAAGAAATTATAACCTCAAATATTTTACATTAACCAAGCCAGACATGATGTCAAAGATGGCTGCTGTAAAAATAGCCGCTTTAATTTGAAAAAAATCATTTCGGGAACGGTCATTTCGAGAACGTTACCGGACATGACGGAGCGTTATCGCAATGATGATGACGTTTCCGAAATGACTGTTTAGTTACTAAATTGCAATCTGCTATTACTATTCATTATTAAATTTAGTGTATGTTGTGTTAAATACAGTTTTTAATTAAATGTTTAATTTTTTAGCAATATGGAGTCTCAAGAAGCTGGAAAAAGAACAAAACGTCCGAAAAAGCAACTTAACAAAAATAGTTCATCCTATTTGCGCGAAAGAGAAAAAACTAATGCCAGAAAAAGAAAATATTTAGATAAGATGACAGATGAACAGAGAGGTTAAAAGGGCTAAAGATAGAGCATATTATCAGAAAAAAAGCTGAAAAGAAAGTTAAGAACATTGCTTAGAAGACCGAGAGAGAAAAGCGAAAGCAGAGAAAAAAATGGAAAGAAGCGTAAAAAAAATACACAGAAAAGAAGAAGGAATTATCAAATATAATAATAAATACACCGCCACATTCCGATGATGATATATCTGCAACACCTTCAGTGAGGAAAACAGTAGGAAGAAAAATTGTGCGGAAAGATAGAGCTAAAGCATACCGTAAAATAAAACAACAAGAAAAAACAATCGCTAAAATTAAACGTAAATATAAAACTTTAATTAAAAGACTAAAATGAAAAGAAAAAAAGTACAGGAGAAAGCTCGAATACCTATTACTCCTAACAGCAAAGTTAACGCACTGATTAAAAACATCGACGTACCTTCTGAAGTACGCAAGAATCTATTATTTAACGAAGTTCTTATTACACAATTACAAGAAAAAGCTGATAGTTTGAAAAAAAATTCCAAAGACAGGGAAGCCTTCCAAAAATGTGTTAGTGGAGATATAGTAAGGAGTACAAGTTGCTTTATATGACCAAAAAGTTTTTGCCAAAAGAGAGGACGACCAATACGTCGATTCTAAAGTCTGATGCTAAAGTTCGTGAGATTGTTTTAGAAGCTGGTACATCTTACAGTCAAGGCAAGGAAAACCTACATCCTAATTTAATATCCACTGGAACATTTTTATTAATTAAAGTACCTACTCAAAAGAAAAATATCAATTACAGATATTATGTTGCCATCTGTCAGACAGGTGTCGATGAAGATGATGGATAAATCCTAGTAACTTTCTTGAGTTCAGCGCGTAACAGTGCCAAAAAATTTAAGTTAGTGTCAAACTATGTATCATATATTGCATTCGAGCAAATAATTAATATCATTCCTACGCCATTACTGAAAAGAGAAAGAAATCGAGAGTATTATTACTTCGATACTGATATTGAAGTTTTCGAAAATTTTTAATGTTTATCTTTTCACATATTCTTGTGTTCTATTAATGTAATTAAGAAAACTTGTTTTTGTTTAAAATGTTACTTACAATTTTACTAGAACTATTACATGTTATTAATGGTTTCATTATCACCATCAACATAAAGTTTAATGTGATTATAAAGAATTGTACTTGGCAGGGTACATCATCAAAAGACTGTAAAGAAGTGATTTAAGCTAAGTAAAGTTACATTTATGTTTAGAATAAACCTTATGCCAAATAACTAAATAACAATAACTTGTAAACATTTCATTTTATTATAATAACCCTAAAATGCATTCACATCCTCATTCAGGCAACACACGCATCATTTCGTGAACAACTCATCATTTCCGGGAACATCACTAAAATCACAGAAAATACATCAAATTTTTAGTATTTAAACAAACTCCATGGGAATATTTAAAAAAGAGAAACTTTTTATAACTTCAGCTAATTTATTTATATGCAGGTCTGCCATATTTTCATATTTACATAATTGAATACATAGAGATAGTTACATAGCTTCGTTTGTTGCGGTATTTTGCTTCAAAACGCTTTTATTTGCAACTTTATTAAAATGTTTTAATTTCATAATATTAACTACATACTTCCTTTATTGTAAAGTGTAAAAAAGAAATATTAAAGTTATTGTTGAATTTTATACAAACTTTACAAAAACGTTCTCGGAATGATTGTTTTCAACGAAAGCTTTCTTTAAAAATAATATTACAAGAAAAGTAATTAAATCTATGCTTGCCTAGCGTAAATATGGTATATACACAAGTTAACTGATGGTATAAGCTCATCATCAAAATAATAGCTGACAATTATATTTATCATAAAACAGTAATAAAATAACAGTTACCTGTAACTCGAGAAAAAATAATCTGTTTTTATTTTTTTCCTATCTTCAAAAATGACTGAGATATTAAACCTTAAAGAACGGCTTCCGCGGCAAAATCCGACAAGCGACCGCGCTAACGTATGACGTCACTCCCTGACTCTACATAACATACCTTCATACTTTAGCTCGTTGCGCTCGCAGTCTCGCTATAAATTTAATAAAAAAAAATTATATTGGATCACTAAAAAGGTTAAAAAATATTGTATTGTGCCTATGTGTACCAACTCCAGTGTAAAATCACCCCGAAAATTGTTTTTTTTTATGTACCAGGCGGTAATATTCGGAAAAAGTGGTTAAAAGTTGTGAAAAGAGCAGATCCTCTTAAAGCCTCTAGTTACGTGCATTGTTATGAAGATCATTTCGACGTACATCCAAAAGTGTTTCTTTTAAGAAATAGACACCTAACCTAAAACTGTAGTTGAATGTGCAGGGTGCAGGCCAATGTCCTCGCGAGTGGCGCGCGCGCCTCGACACGCACCTAGGGTTGAGTTGGTCTTGGAGATGACTTTTTGTTTTAAAAAAGAAACTAATGTGTATATATATAATAAATTTTATAAAAAAAAAATTTACATAAAAGATACACAATACTTTAAATGCTTAATACATCCTTTACATTGATCACACCCAAACTAAATAACATCACTCAGTTTATTTGCTATAAAGGATGAAATGAACTTTTTGGTTTTGTACCTAATAAAAAAGGCAATATTTAAAAATGAAATTAAGAAAATGTTTGTCCCCCTGCCATTTGACACTCGACAAAAACAAACAGTTGCCTTTTAATAAAACTTGATTGAAATACTAACATAAGTACATGAGAAGTTACACATTTACTTACTTATTCAGTTTTATTCCTCGCATTTCAGCGGCTACATAATCACCATTCTCAGACAAATATCGCGCAACCATAAAAATGTCGACTTTTGGTAGGTCCGACTGTCCTTTTACAAAACCCTCTTCCATCACTATGTTTATTTAATAACAATAATATTTAAAGTAATTGCTAACACAAACACTTAAAATAATAACTACAAACCACAACAATCAAATTTTATGAAAATAAACACTCAGCATTACTTGCAATCGGACAAGGACTGTAGGTGTATGACGTCATCGCGGTGGTGCGCGAATGAACGCAAATTTTAAAAAGCGGTGAAATTTTACAACGCTATAACTTTGGAAATCCTGGCCCGATTTATTGATTTATTGAATTTTTATAGTAATATTTGGATGTGTTTGTGTTCTCCATTTGATATTTTTTTAATTTTTTTCTACTTCAAATTTGTAAGTTTTTAATAAATGCCATATACATAAAAATTAAAAGGACTTTTATTTATACCTCATTTATGAATTAGTAAAACATTTCATTATAATAATATAAAAAATATAGGTATATATAAAAATTCAGTGCTACTCATAATACACAAATAATATTTAACTAAAAAATAAAGTGACAAGTAATAAGTAGGCTAATAACTCGCCGACATGCCTGAGATGAACTACTATTCTGGGTGTACTATGCTATTACTTTGTAGTATTGAATTTGAGAATTCTTTGAGCAATAGACCATATAAATGTAGTTTCAACTTTCACTGCTAAATTTTAGCCGATTGTTACTGAAATGAGTTTACACAAGTGCTTACATGGAATTACTCTTATGAAATATATCTGCAGCATTTTCTAATTCTGTCAATACTTTGTCCGATTCCTGATGAATAGGTGATTCAATGGTTCGAGTACTCGAACACGGATTACTGAAAAAAAAAAAAAAAAAGGTTAGCGTAAATCGATGGAAGTACAAATAAGAATTAATACATCAGAATTCGGCCCCTACTAGTCTATAAAAATAGAAAAAATGAAACCGGCTTCATATACAAACTAGCTTCCGCTCGTTGCCGCGGGCTGCGCAGCCCGCGGGGGGATAGCCCTTTCGGGGGTGGGGAGGGGAAGAGGGGGGAGAGGGTGTCAATGGATTGTCCTCGTTGAGACCTTTCAAACGATACCCAACACGGGGGGTCTACTCGCAACAGTTACCGACGGTCTACCGAGTAGACCGCAAATGTCAAATTGTGATATTTGGTCTATTGCAAAAAATCCGTCTCCCGGAGACCTCTTATATGAGTACCAACACGGTGGGTCTACCTGCTACTATTTCCGAGAAAGTCCAAAAATGTGAAATTTGAAATTTCGTCGTGACCAAAAAATTCCTCTCCCCGAGACCTCTTCTTACATAAGTACCAACATGGTGGGTCTACTAAGGGTCTAATAAGTATGAAAGAATTAAAAAATATACAAAATGTTATATATGCTTATTATATGTATATATTCTTATTCACATATTATATTTCGTATTTTTATTTAGTAGAAAAATTTGATATTAAAATTTCTATTTCATTAATTATTACAGCAAGAATAATAAACTAATACCTATGTTGTTGGAATGTTTTATTTTTAACTATAAATTGATACTTTTATTTTATGCATTTACATGATACTTACTAAAACTGTAACAAAATAATTCTTTTAAATCTAATATTCTTTAAACAGATTTAAATGATTAGAAAGTAGTGAGCATAATTTAAACATTCCAATTTCATTTTTATCTTTTACTTTACAATTTTTTATTCCTTACTAACTTCAGATTGACATTATTTTTTTATAATTCTTGATGGTATTGATCTTGATGGTAGGTAGCAATAGTTACTTTATAACACAAGTAACGAAACAAAATGCCTATGCTAAAAAAATCCGTCTCACCGCGACCTCTTAAATGAGTACCAACACGGGAGGTTGCGACGCACCGCTCCTGAGATATTTTCAAAAAAAGTTAAAAATGTAAATTTCGAAATTTCGTCTCCACTAAAAAATTCGTCTCCCCGAGACTTCTTCGACGACCCCAAACACACCCCTGATGCATTGCGCCGTTTCCGAGTTACGACCGGGGGGGTTCGAGGGGGGTTCAAAATTTTCACTTTTACTTTGTTCGGGCAGACCCCGTGCCGCCGCTCCGGACCACTCCGCGACGGATCGACCGCCGTCCCTTCGTCGGCGAAACAATCTCTTTGATGTGTGTTTTTTGCATAGAGGAGGTCGAGAGGGGGGAGAGCAATGGTGTCAATGGATCGTCCTCGTTGAGACCATTCAAATGATACCCAACACGGGGTGTCTGCCCGCTACGGTCACCGACGGTCTACCGAATAGACAGTGACTGTCAAATTGTGACATTTGGTCTATTGCAAAAAATCCATCTCCCCGAGACCTCTCAAATGAGCACCGACACGGGCGGTCTGCGACGCACCGCTCCAGAGATATTTACGAAAAAGTCCAAAAATGCAAATTTCGAAATTTTGTAGCGACCAAAAAGTTCGTCTCCCCGAGACGTCTCCGAAGACCCCAAACGCGACCCGGCTGCGTCGCGCCGTTTCCGAGTTACGGCAGAGGGGGTTCGAGGGGGGTGTCAAAATTTTCACTTTTCGTCGCTCCGACATACCCCTCGCCGCCACTGCGGCGGATCGACCGCCGTCTCTTTTCTATAAAAGAACGTCTTTGAAGTTTGGTTTCGTATGGAGGGGGAGGTGGAGGGGAGGTCGAGTGAGCTAAATCCAAATCCCGTCGGAGCCATCGGAATCCATTCGCCGTGCCCATTCGAAAAAGCCCAAACACGGGATGTTTCAGTCGAACCGCCTCTGAGTCCCGATCGGGGGGGCCTGAGGGGGCGGGGGAGGATCCGGAGGGCGGGGTGACGGTAACTAATTGAAAGGCTTCGTACTTTCGCAACCCTCCGATGACCTTTGCCGCCCTCCTCCAGCGGCGAAAGATCCCTAACAGAGTGCGATTTTGTACGGAGGGGGTCCGAAGGGGAGGAGGTGGGGGGAGGGCGACAGTCCCGGACGACGGACTTCCACGGGCGTTGGTCATCCGCCAAAGTAACCGCCGCCATAACTCTCACCGTTTCGGAGCTGCGGGGATTCGAAAATCCGGACGGTTGTATGGAGCGTAAAAAAAACGTATGGGGGGAGAGGGGGGGGGGGGTCGCGATGTGGTCACCCCCGATGACCCTCTATGACATTCCGCAAAACCGGGTCCTTCTCGGGTTGATAGTTTCCGAGATCCCGTCGCCGACTTTTTACCAGGTCAACATCCTCAACATCTCGGATTTTCCTGGGTGGTTTTGGGGAATCCCCTCTCCGATCCGCTACAGAGGGGAATCCCCAGGTGACTCCTTCATATCAGAACAAAAATGTCAATGATAAGTAGTGGTAATTCGGTTTTATGGTATATTAATTAATTAATTAATTAATTAATACTAAAAAAGTATTAGCTGATTGATTCAATTCAAGAAGAAAAAATATTTCGAATTGTAATACAGTTTGTCTATTCCCTTGCAATTATTATCACGGTTTACATGTTTGAATTCATCGTTATAAAATTCGGTTTACCTTTTCTATTATTATTTTCTAATGTTGGCGAAAAAGAATGAAGTTTCTCAGGTAATGGCGACTCCACTTGATTTTGTTCGCTTGAACCTTGCGCTCGTGGCATTGATATTACATATTTTATTTTCGCGTAGTAATCTGCAATGGGTAAAAAAATGTTACAAAAAAGAATAAATTATCATGTGTAAGCGCTTACTTATCTAAAGATAAACAAATAAAAATATATTATTGTTATAAGTATGTGCATTAAAAAAAAAGCTATTATATTGACATTACAAAGAGATAGTTAAATTTTATTTATTTGTTTATATTATATGTTGTTAGCAATTCGATTTCTAAATTCGGTGATAAAACCAATAAAAAAAATCATATATAAAAATCCAAGTACTTTCATGCTGCTATCTGGTGCACATATTGGGAAATGTGATTCTAATACACACAAAACAAAGATACAAATTTTGTTACTAAAAATCATAGAGCGTAATAAATTGTTAAAAATGAACGTTCTTACCTTTTCTTTTGTCTCAAATTACTTGTATTTTTTTTTAAACGTTTCAAATTCGACTTACTTTTCTTATAATTTTGGAATTCTTGTTTGTTTCCCATCTTTCAATGTTTTTAGTCACTAAATTATCCTTAAGACGAATTATAAAGTTTAATAATATTATTATAAAGTTTATTCACATATATTTCAATATTTATCTTTATTATCGGGAGCAAAGAGCGCCAAGCACAGGTCCGTCGTCGGCTATGGCCACGAGCAACTGGGCGTAACACGAAGCAGTTACAAGCGCTATTGCTTCTCCACGTGCGAAAAAGAAACAGATAGAGCGCTCTTGCGTCTCGAAACAAATAACGTAAGCGCCCGTTGTTAAAATATCAATTATAAAAAAAAGTAAATCACACAAACATATTTTAGTCTAAACAAATGATAAAGAATTGTATTTACTTTGTGTTTACTAACTTTTATCAGTCTAATATGGCACTGTTTAAATACAATTTGTGATAAATTAAAATTAAAGGGGTTACTTTAGAATTTTTTTCTGTCGAGAAAATTTTAAGCTATCGTGTTTTGGCTCTAAACAAATGTTGAATTATGTAGTCAAATAACCTATATCAGAAAATTTTAATTCTGTGCTAAGCAAATCCTGAGATAATTGCAATCAAAGAAACACTTTTTTCTTACATATCCTCTTAAAGAGGGCAAAATATGCCTAGCAGCACTCAAGTGTCTTTATACATAGAACGTAATAATTATGTCAGGATCGCTCATGATGACCAAGAACATTAGCTCTTAATCGTTGGAGATTGGGAGATAAATAATGCATCTACTAAACATTATATGATAGATTAATTACAAATTTTATAATATTTTTATATACTACATACATTATTGCCATTGTATTTTGTGATACATATTGAATTTCCTGATTGTTATTATTCAATGAGTGAACAATTCTCACCTAATCTCTTATCTTTTTGGCGATCATGTGGATGTAATAATACTCCGTAGATAGTATGTACTTCAGGAATGTATTAAATTCTAGAATTACCCTATTTATATACAATGACATAACAATAGGTATTAGATATGCGACGACGTATGCCTGTTACCTGAGACAGAAAAACCGCGGTGTACGCGTAATGTTTGCTTGTATGTTGCACACACACTCCGCAGCAATGCAACAATATAAATATGGACAAAATAGGTATTTTGTCATTTTGACCGCCGACGCAGGGGAGACAACATCTCGTCGAGAAGCCAATCAATATCATTGAAGTTCTGAAGCGTTGGCTGTGACTGCTACTACTGGCTTTCATACATCCTTCGTCCTGAATGCAACGATAGTGGTCAAATAAATATACAAAACCACCCTGATAAACAGGTCTTTTCAGAGCAATTCCAATTTATCCGTTAATGGGTTATCTATATATTTATTTCCACACCTTCAGTACGGTAGCTACATCCTTTATTTATTTATTTATTTATTTATTTTAAAATTTACAGATAGTTTACACATATGAATAGTTTTTCGGTGACCTTACACTAAGCATAGCTTGTATTGTAAAGGCCAGAATTTAATAAGATATAAAATTTTAGAATTAAAAATAGTCATTAATAGAAAAGGAGATTTGGGTGTCTGTCTATGTGTCTGTATGTATGTATGTGTGTGTGTGTGCATGCGCCAGCAAAATCCTGTTTCAGATAGTAAGTTAGTGTTGTGACTTATTGGATGCCTTTCAGTAAAAGTTCAATATCGTCATAATGAAGTCCGAGAAGCCAATTCCGAACAATGGGTTTGATGCTCTTGGTATTTTTGTCTTTTATATCACAATGCCGGTTTGTATTGTTGTAAATATAAATATGTGAGAAGTTAACAGAAGTTTATCTTACTAAGGTTGGCAATGTGCATGCACTTGCAGTATCTATTGCTTTGTATTAATATAATCGACGGTAGCCACTTGTTATGAAGTAGACCGTCGACCTGCCTGCTTACGTTTACATTTAAAAAAAATTAAGCAACGTTCGATTAGGTATTATAATGTTTTAAGTCAAGTAAAAAATTATCATAATTCTTGTCGGCTTCACACAGATGATATGTTTCCGGGCAATATTTCCATATTTCATAGGAACCTTCCTCAGACTTCAACGAATATTTGAAACAAAAAAACTGTGCCACGCGTTATTTAGCGATTCACTTCTATTGATATAGATTATTTCAGCACACGTCTGTGTGACGCAATAAATGATTTTATTGACGGCCCGTTGGATGAGTGGCAAGGATGCTTGCCTAACGTCTCAGGGGCCCCGGGTTCGATTCCCGGCGGGGTCAAGTTTGGAAATTTTAATGTAATTTTCAAAATTGACTCTGGTCTGGATTTGAAAAGTAGTGGTAGGGCACACTGCGTTTCGCAGTCATTTGGGCAGCCCGCCTGGCGGCAGTAACCACCTCCTTACAGAATACCGCCGTGAAATAACAGCATATACGTGCTGTTGTGTTTCGGTGAGTGAGTAAGGGATGCCAGAGCCCATCTCCTTATCCCCTCCTAATCCCTTATCCTTAATCCTAATGTAGTCGACAGCGCACTTGCAGCACCTGTAGCGTTGCTTGTGTTATAGGCGACGGTAGCCACCTACCATCAAGTGGACCGTCAGCCTGTCTGTCGACATAACATAAAAAAAAAAAAAAAAAAAATTAATAACTGCTTCAATGCATACGAAAAAACATGCTAATTTGAACAGCAATTTTAATATTTTACTGTGAATAACAGCTTAATTTTTTCCTCTCTCAAACCGGGACTCTGCGTGTACAAAGTTTTAATAAACCGGCCAGTTGTTGTATGTACTGTTGGCAAAATGCCCGCAAAATCTCAACTTGTTAAAAATAAACCTGTATTTGTAGCAAGAAAAATAATATGTTTAAAACAATTTATGACATGGAATTTGATTAAAAAGATAACGCTGCGTTTAAGGTAATTGTTTTAGAATTGCGATACCAAATTTGAAATGGAGAGCCTATCGAAGACCGCAACGCGTTTTGATTAAAGCAGCTCATCATAAAATGGTTGATGTAGATATATCAAAGTGAAGCAATTACTGTACGTGCAAGGGTTGTTAATACATAGCCACTGCTAATATGAGGTCGCTGAGAGCTGGCTACATGCCAGTGCCAGACGAATTAGGTATGTGTTGCACTGATCACAAAAATAATTTTTACGGTAGAGAATCGGTTTAGGAAATAAAATAATAATAATAATAAAAAAACGAATACCTAGCCGTTTTGTGGACGGGTCACGGTGGGTTCTCAGATTATCTCTATAAATATAAAAAGAAACCATCTCCGGACTGCCTGTGTGAGCCTGGGGTACGGGAGACGGTGGAGCACCTGCTACTCCAGTGCCCTAGGTTTGCGCTGGCACGTTTGGAGTTGGAGTTTGAGATTGACATCAAATTAGACAGACATATGATAAGTAAAATTATGATGAATAAGAATACCAGATTTTTTTAAATTAAATATATTACAAAAATCATAAAAATAGTTGCTTGGACATGCTTTGGACCCTGCCAAAAGGACCGAAACTTATTTACACACTATTTGTAAATAATTAAGATTATTAACGATTATTTTTTAAACAACATTTTTATATACATGTATATTTTATAGTAATTAATATTGTACATATTTAAAATTGTTCTTGTAAATAAAATTTAAATGTAAATAAAATTTAAAATTTAAATTTATTACTAGTTACATATATTTGTATATTATGTGATCAAATAAATGAATGAAATGAAAGTGTAGTGTGTAACAAACCTAATTCCGATAAATTGATGTGGAGGCTCCGGATTGTCGTGTTTCTTCGCGGCATTTAAAGCTTCCTTCCCACATATTACCCACATAACTGTGGACAACATACATTGGTGCTCCAAGAGTTTATATTGGGTCATTGTTGTTTATAATAAATACTCTGCTTGGGTACAGATTAAAATGGCACAGACTACATCATATTGAAAAATTAGTGGAGACTACTCACATGCATCAATGTTCGATGTTCCTATGCTTTTACATTGAATCTAAAGAAGCAAGAAATCTAAGAAAAATCTAAGAACATCTTCGAATTTAAAGAATCGAATGTAGGTATATGTATATCTAGCACTTGAACACAATGTTTAAAACTCATGCTTCTCGTTTTCACTATGAAATTTACTCGTCGATTGCTATATTAGGCATTTGTGTTAGCGAATTGATAATAGTGATAAATGTCGTTGACATACACGAGATCACATAGACCAAGAAGAGCCTTGAGCTATCCCTTCTGAGATCATTATACGTAACAGTCGAATAACTGTTTATTTATTCGACCATGTTCAATGACTCAAAGACAGCAGGAAAAAGAAAGACAGGCTTTGCTTAAATCTTGCTTATTCTTTGCTTAAAACTCCTTTAAACAATTGTCTAAATGTGAGATGTTATTAAATACATAATAAATTATAAACGAGGCGTTTGGCGTCAGTTTTGATATTCATTTATAATGAGAGCGGGCGCCATTTTCAAATAAAACAATGCAGAGTGAGTCAAAAAGATGCCATTTACAGCGAACAGTACGCAGTAAGGAGAGCATTGTACAAACAGTACTGAATCTGTTCAAGTAAGCGAATGGAGACTTGCGATATTGGGGACACAGTACGAGTATAGTGCGACTCGTAATTCAAGAATAACAGAACTCCTTATGAAATCTCCTAAATTTTTTTTAATTGCAGTGTTGTTAATACCCCAGAATGACAAATTAATATTAAGAGGCTCTACGCCATCAATAAGAAAAAATCACTGCTTTGTTCCCCGATTCAGCTCGTTCAAATATAAAGCCAATGTAACAAAAAATATATATGTGATACATAACTTCTGGATCTATTTTTTGACGAGGCATTTTTGTTTTAAGTATTATGGTTTACGAGAAATTAAATAAAATTTAAATGTATTGCTTTGTTACAAAAATCGATTCAACTTAATTGTTTCAAGAAGTAATGCAATGTGTATATAATCAAATGATAGAGTTTTTTAATTTCATTCAATAGTTTCATAAAAACAAAGGTCATTCGCGTAGTAGAGGACGTTAATTGTAAGGCAAAAGTTATCTTGAAACATTGAACATTTATTCAAAATTTATTGTTCGGTTGAGTAATTAAGCGTAACAAACCCATTCCCGATTTTATATTAGGGTTAAATTATAAAGTGTATATAATGTAGTAATATATTATATCATGTGTATATAATATAATATATAATAATTATAGTATATAATATAGCATATAGCATATAATATAGTATATATGTATATAATGTGTATATAATGTAGCTCAGAAATCAGATTTATGTGTTTGTAAAATTCACTGGACATTGGATCGGAAGATTTCCACTTTTAAAAAGTGGAAATCAAAGTTCCTCAGATCTAAAAGTTCGGCTTTTTCTTAATATTCGTTCAAGGTTTTTAAGAAAGAAGAAATTAGAAGAAATGCCCAGTCGCTAGATAAACATCTGAGATATTAACATACATCTGCAATGGATGCACATTCAAGAACAAACTTTTTAAGTACTTTTAATAAGATTAATAATGTTTGCAGAATGGCGTTTGAATTGTTTTTACGCCTTCATGCGCAAACGGTGCACACGAACAAACACACAAAAACACACACACACAAAATCACGGCTGGGTCCCGGCCATATCCTCCAAACCTTGGCTGGGAGATTAAATGGGCAGTACTTGAACCATTGCTCATATATTGACCACCAAGTCATGATTTGTTTATTGTTTAGTGTGTAAGATTTCATTTTATTATTATGTACATATTTTATTTAATTATCTTAATTTTAAATGTTACTGTTATTATTATGTAGAATAATAATAACAGTAACATTTATAGGTCATAATAATAATTATTATTATTATTATGACCCTCGATGGTCGATATAAATTAAATAAATAAATAAACAAAAAATAATAGTTGATCCAGTGTTTAATGTGTTTAAAGCTGTTTTAAAACTCGAAATACTAATTCAGAGCAAGTCAATGTCAACATACAAGTTGATAAAAAGGATTTGTTTCTATAAATTTGTACTGGTTAGAGGAAGTAAGATGGGCGTTCCAGTGAGTTGTGTGGACAAGATTAGCCATAGGTATTGATATGTATCGCCTTGTAACTGTGTTGTGTTGTGTGTGTTATTTAAACTTTCAACTGTGAGTGAGCTATCGACCCATCACCGGAAAGAAAGATCCAAACAGACGCCTGCGCTCACTGCAACTGGACTACAGCCCAAAATCCGAGTGAGTCCTAATCTTTTGTTGGTGGTGACGATTCACACTGTCGATACTGACTTTCTATTTCACTTACAACTTCTCCGTCAAATGTCGACGCAAATAAGCTTAGCTCATAAGCTAGCCTCTTCTTCTGAAAGGACCTCTCCACTAATGAAGGTTGGCCGTCAATCCTGAAAAATTTTCCCTGTCTTGGGTCAAAGGAAATAGATGTTTAGCACTGGAGCCCGCTCCATTCTGTGACATGGCCAGATTGTAAGACAACCTTCTGTGTAAGCCCCTATATTATAATGCTAAAAACCGCACCGACTATTTACTCTACTAGTTATAATTTCATCACAAACTTACTTACTCTTGTACAGATAAAATTATTTAATTGATTGTCAATTGCGTCCATGAGAGATCTAGAAAGCCTTCAAATAACCAAGTTGCCTTACTGGAGCATATTTTTGCTCTGCGGCGAGTACTCAAGCCTAGCGAAGAGCTGAATTAAACAAGTCTGTGACCGGTAGCCGTGGAGACTTCTGAATACACAAGCTTCGGGAGAAAGAGATGGCGTTTTTTTTTCTGACAGAATTTGTTGAAAGCGCGCAGCAAAAAATAAGAAAGGGAATTGTGAAGTTTTGAAGATACTGAATTGGCGAAATATCTAGCAACGAATTGCTTTGGAGCGATCATATTGAAAGTCACTCTTTCTTGTAAGAAACCATTATCGTAAAACTGTGACATGAAGTTTATTAATATGTCGTATGTTAATATGTTTTAACCATTCCAAATCTAACGTAGTTTTCGACTCACATGAAGAACTTTTTATCCCCTATAGTATCACCTGCTATCACGTGACTGTCTATCTATTGGTAACTATTTATCATAAATATTGCACATAGCCTGTCTGTGATCTCGGAATCCAGTATCAGCAGGTTATCGTTAACTGTGTGACAGAAAGAAATATAAATAAATCACGACACGACAAGCGCACGACACAAAAGCGAAAACAGGGAGCGTCATAGTCATAGCACATAGGTAGAATACAAATCCTGGTGCTAAAACACAGGTTAAAAAAATACTTTAAGCTAACACAAATTAAGTTCGTAAATAGATATCCTTATTACGTCCTACTTATCGACGTACCGTTTATGCCATTTGATAAGTATTTTTCATAGAAGCAACACTAAATTAATTATTTTGAATCAGATGATCAAACACACTAACTAAATAGTATAGAATACACCTAGACACAGAGTAATGCATAAAGCCAATGTGCGTTTATGGAAAAACAAAATTCATGTACTTTTTGCATTTAGCCATTGTCAATGACTATGGCTGGGCTAATCTAAAAAAAGGAGATTTTTTCGTATATATGTAAAGAATATGTATATCTTTAATTTCATATTTTACCGCGTCAGCCTAGGTAAAAAACTTTTTTGAATAATTAAACTTTAATTGTCGTTTCTTTGATTACAGGAATGTTGTTAAATTTTAAAATATTGTAATTCAGTTTGTTGTAAAATATTTGTTTTGAAAATATTATAACTAATGAAATAAATACTTTGATTACAGAGCAACACAATAGTTTATTTTGCCAAATTTAATTACCAGAAGACGAATAGTTTGTACATTCATAGACTAAAATATTAGGAAAAAGAGGCAAATCTAGTGTTTCCAGTGAAACATGGATTAATTTGACCAATTTGTCGCCCACTTGTATAACTTGCACCGCTTATTTTCTTACTTGGGGCTATTTAAAGTTCCCATTGTTTGTTTATGAGGTCCACAAGACATTGTTTACATCATAACTAGAAATTATAATGAGTTTAATGTTTGAGAATTCAAAATTTCTGCCCGAATAACCATTAGATAAGACTTGTTACTGTGCAACTAATACCACACAAGCCCAGTGAGTCAAACGCCCGGATGCCTAAATAGCGGCATGGGCTTTGTACCCCGGTATGTCTTCTTTTCTATGTGTTTTTTTAATTCCATTTATAAATTAGAAGGAACTATCACATGCTACATGGTTCGATGGTTCTCGCTTTGCTTTTGTAAATTATTATTATTTATTTTAAATATCTTCAATTTCCTTATTAAATTATGCAAAGGCCGAGTAGTTATTTAAAAAGTAATGAACAAAATATAATGAAATAAATAAAAAAAAAAGATAACACATACGTAATCTGAATTCTACACTGTATGTATAATGTATGTATATGTATATAAGACTATTTAAAAGTTTTAAATAAATAGATTTGCGTTGCTCTGTAAACAAAGATTTATATTTTAACTTCGCCCGGCGTGCAATTTTTATATACCCTAAAACATTCCCCGTTTATCCCTCTTTCCATTAGCGAAAACCGAATTAAAATCGGTCTACCCGTTCACGCGTGATGCCGTGACCAGGAGAAATAGGGATTCATTTTTATATATAAGATATTTACACAAAATTGAATATTTACATGATATGTATACAAAAATATAATTAAATTGTCTATTATTCATTTAAGTATATTATTTATAAATTTATTTATTGTTATAAATTTATTCATTATATTTTAAGACAATGACAATCGCCTTTTAAACTTGTTGGCTGCCACCATTACATAGGTACCTACCTCTACGAAGTATTGATACTTCATAGAACTTATATAGTAAGAGTATAATTATTAAAAGTATTATTAATTATTAAAAGTAGAGAAACATATAAAGTTTCTTCACATATATATATACAATTAATTGTATAAATGGTTTTGTATGTATTTATAGTTAAACCATGGAGTACTAAACTGTATAGTCTCGGCAATTGTAATAGCATGAAAATTAAATTGAAAAAGGTCTCCATTAAACCGTAAAATGAATACTATTTCAAGGAAAAATATTGTAATGGTGTCACTGCTTGAAAGCGGTCGCGAAATGGTTTTGCGAGCTATCACATATGTACTACTTTGTACCACAGCAGTATACAGTTTCAGTACCTACGTATAAGCAATTTTTTTAAATAGTAAACCTTTCACTTTTGCTTTATAAACCTCTTACATATTAAGACTGACATTTAAAAGATTCAATGAAATAAATAAGTACCTAAGAATTTATTTATACCTTTAAAAAATATAAGAAAACACTAACAACAAATATCAAAGTTACAAAAATGTCACTACTCAGCAGTACAGGAAAGACTGAATTATCTGGGCAAAATTTCAAAAAGTCATGGGATTATCGTCGGGACAAATAAATATTATATATCGAAATGATTAAATGACTTTTTATTAAATAATGACAAAAAAACTTAATTTTTTTGCCACATTAAGAGTTCATACATGATATAAGTTACTTATAACTCATATACACTTATTTTTTAAGTGGTAACATATACCTACTTGATATTAGACTTCACTGAATACACCAATTTTGACCCTTGAATAATAAAACTCTGATAAATCTTAAAATAACAGTTTACGTCAAAATTCAGTCTTATTATTAACTCGGCTTTTATTTAATTAATGGCAATGTGATTTCTCTCTTTGGCGTACAAGTTATTAATAGACACTAATAGGTTGTAGGAAGTGATTTAGAAACCGCGCGGTCATTTTTAATTTATGTTTTGTTAAAAAATTTACTAGAAGCTATTTGTCGGGACATTTTGTATTTTGTTGGGAGTCTGGACATCAAATGACAACCAGACGAATCCCGACCATCTGGCAACCCTATACTCAGTACTCAGCTTTTGTTGACACGCACACACCCACCCACATTCACACACACACAGACAGACAGACAGACACACGGCGCCCACCCATTGAGCATGCCTATGTTCAACCAAGGAAACCTGAGGAATGTATCAAAATATTCTATTATTAGTTTGAACAAAATCATGGAGCTTGGTATTGGAATTTATAAAACGCTATCACAGTCTAACCATACTTACGTCATACAGTCAGGCAACGAATGTACTTGCGTAGAGCAACGTTCGGCGAACTCGCTTCAGTTTGCAGGCTCGAACATAGAGCGTTGCCCGACTGTATTACGTAAGTATGGTTAGACTGTTACGCTACTTTCTACTCTTGAATTAATTTCATTTTCGGATATAACATTTCATTTGTTACTAATAGACTGACGAGCTAGGGCTTCGATCGAATGCGATTAGAGGAGAATTTGTATTCATAATATTCATCTGGAATTGAATAGCCGATGGACGTCCACTGCTGGACATAGGCCTCCTGCAATGACCGCCAAACACCACGATTTTGTGCCGCCTGAAGCCAGCGACTCCCCGCGACTCTTTTAACATCGTCTATCCATCTTTTTCTTGAAAAATATTAAGGTTTTCATTTTTCCAGTGGGTACTTTATTTTATAATTTAATTTAATTTATGACGAAAACAAATAACACAATATGAAATGAAATCATTATCTCTATGTTATTTCTGAAAGGTTCATATTTTACTAATCCTAACTAATATAAATGCGAAAGTGAGTTCGTTTGTTACGCTTTCACGCCTTAAATACTGAACCAATCATCACGAAATTTTGCATACGCCTTGTCAGAGATATAGAAAGTGATATAGGGTACACATCATCCAGAGAAAGAGTACCTGTTGTTCCTGTGGGATCATCTAAAGATAAAAATCAACGTCTGACAAAAACATAATAGCAATAAAGATTGAATAAATGTTTAAATATCTAAAAAAAAGGAGGCGCAGATGAAGTCGAGGACAAGAGCTAGTTCAAGGATCTATCGGCATGCCCACAACTAACCGCGTCATCAGTGTGGCCGAGGGCGTAAAACAATTAAGTTTGCATACGATATTATTCTGATTACTATGGTCGTATGAATGAGTTATAAGTTGACAATATACGATAAACCGCGGTTTGGTCGCTCTGTAAGCCATTACTGATTCACACGAGTTATAAAGGTGACTTATGGTGTACAAAATATATCGTATATTATTATCATAAATTACAAAATAAGAGTATTTTTTAATTATACCTATGACAAAAATTATACCGACTAATTTGACGATTAGCCCCTTGGCCGAACGGTTAAGGTGCTTGCTTTAACACTTTTTGTGAGGGGTCCCGGGTTCGATTCCCGGCAGGACCAACTTTGAAAATGACTTTTTTATAGGTCTGGCAAGTAGTGGCAGGGCACACTGCGATTCGCAGTCATTTGGGCAGCTCGTCTAGCGGCAAACCCCTCTTTTAAAGAAAACCATATTGAAATAACTGCACGTTGGCTGTTGTATTTCGGTGATTGAGTAAGGGATGCCATTTCCCTTTTACTTCCTAATCCCTTACCCAATTTTACTATTGTCAGCATCTGAATCGCCCCCTACCATCAATTGGACCGTCAGACTGTCTATCGACTTTAACATAAGAGAAAGTTCGTAAAGAGAAGAAAGTCTTAATTCATTTGATGAGCACTATCACTAGAAGGAATAATAAAAACTTAACCTAAGCTCTAAAAACAACTTAACTCTTGAATCTTATTACATTAACTGCAAGAAAGAAAGAAACTTTTATTCCTCAGGTATATTATACAGATATCAGCCAAATACAAACTCTATAATCTATACTAATATTATAAAGAGATAAGATTTGTATGTATGTATTTTTGTTTTTTTTTTTTTTCACCTGTAGGAAGCTAAATTATCAGTGTGTAACATAGGCTACTAACCCTCGCCCGCCCCCCTCCCCTTACCCCCTCTATGTAAATATATGTTTGTATTGAATAAACTTAAAGACTACTGCACCGATTTTAAAAATTCTTTCACCTATAGAAAACTACATTATCAGCGAGTAACATAGTATGCATGCAACTGCTAGTGAACAAATAAATTGTAATTACAAACAAAACAAAAAATAAATATTATAAACAAATAATAACACGAGGAAAAGGAACCCTGGCTCAGTCAGTATACAGTTGTGGTGCAGACCACAAGACTGATATTCTGTCAGAGACCAGATATTCAAAAAAAAAGTTTTCGCTGTTACAATTCTGAACATGTTACGCATGTTCTGAATATGTTGGTTGAGACTTTCGCAATGACCTTAAAAACTACTGAACGGATTCTCGTGCGGTTTTTATCAATCAACAGAGTGATTCCTGAGAAAGGCATGGATGCATAATACGTTAATGTTTTGGTAAAGTATTAATCATTATCATGAATATGTGAGTCACCATACAATTTAAATTAATATCTTAGGAGTTATCGTAAATTAAAACTACGAGCGAAAAAATAAATTCAAGCGACCTCGCAGCAACGCGACGCGACGACGACGATTACTCATATTATATTTTTTTATTTTTAACGCAGGCGAAGTCACGGGCACCAGCTTGTTATCTATTTGGCAGCTTCACTAAAGATCATTCATTACTCTGATTGCTCGAAGTTAAAAGTCCACATTGTCTGAAATTATCAAGCCTCTACTTACTCATCTTGTCATCATTATATCATCATCATGTCGTCATCTCATCATCTCATCATCATCGTCGTCATTTTATCTCCATCTTATCAACATCATCTTATCATCACCATGATATCATCATCGCATCATTGTCGCTTCATCATCATCTTAATCGTCATTATTATCGTCGTCCTCGTTATCATCACCACCACCATCATCATATCATCATCATTTTATCACCACCATATCATCGTCACATTATCTCATCATCATCGTTTTATCACCATCTTATCATCATCACCGTGATCTCATCATCATAATCGCATCAACGCTTCATCATCATAGCTACATCGTCATTGTCATCGTCATCATTATCATCATATCATCATCGTCGTCGTCGCCGTCGTCGTCGTCTTCTACAACACCATCATCATCATCATCATCATAGCTTCATCATCTCCTCATTATTACCATCATAACCATCATCTCATCATTGTCATCATCATCATCTCTACATAATTTCATCATCACAACATCATTATCATCATCATCATCATCTAATCATCATCATCATCTCACCATAGTTTCATCATCTCAGCTGTAGGACGTCCAATGATGGACAAAGGTCTCCTCCCTAATTCTCCAAAAGGAACGATCAGAAGCAGCCTGGATCCACCGTCGAACAGCGGCCCTTATCAGGTCGTCTTTCCACCTTGTGGATGGACGTCCTGCGCTGCATAATTTGGTGGTCTGTGGCCTCCACTCGAGAACCTTCCGGCCCCAGCCACTTTTTCAGCTTTTAATTCTTTGATACTATTCATAGATTATTTCCCGAAAAGAAATATGTACGTATATAATAAGCACATTTTAATTCTACCCTTACAAATCCGTTTGGGGTTCCCAAGTAATAATAAAATGAAACTCTTCCACGCAACTTATCCATAATTCCAGTGAGTTCACACCGCCCCAATTACGTTTTGTTTATGAGAAATTTTCATGACTTAATAATTCTCCAGCCCCAAATGCAACCAAGTGCGAAGTAGGCCAACCGCAGAGGCCTTCAGTCGAGAAGCCGTAATCAGAGCTGCTTCCGTTGCTGACCGGAAGTGGTCCTCAAAACGAGGATGTATAATCCTCCTTAATGCTAACAGTATAAACAATTAAAAAGAGGCAAATATTTAGAGTTATTTGCTAAATCTAATGCTAAATCATTATTTTAAAAAATGTATTAAAAATAATAATAATAATTTAATTGAGATATTAAAATCCATATTAGCAGCTACAAAACTAAATAAACATATTATATGTTATATAACTATATATATATAACTATATACAAAAATTAAAAAAGTAAATTTGCATGTTTTGTCTATAATCCTTCAATACAGCAGTATTTTTGATAATATTATAGAAATGAATTCTTTCAATTATACACAAGCATTAACTATCGCACAGCCCATCGGTGATGGAAATATCATAAAAATATGATCAGCTCTTCCTAAAGTGTCGTTGAGCAGTGCCAGAGCTCCCGGTATTAAAGTATTTTCCGCAGACTTACTCTTCAACCCGAAGACATTAAATAATTAAATTCTGTAATATTTTCCCTCTATTATTTGCTTCTCTTTTCAATTATTCAATAATAAAAAATGAATCCACAAGGTTTCTTGATAAATAAATAAATAAATAAATAAATTAAAAACCACTTATAATGATACCTTCAACTTCGAAGCTTCAATCATGCATCTCAATTTAACGACGTACTTGGAATAAGAGCTTTGAAATTTTGTATAGATTTACTTTTGTTCTCCAGTGAACATGGAATTAAAAAAAAATCTTAGCGGCAAAGAAACATAATGACTCAAAATATGCATAAACTTATAATATATTTTATTTTTACAATAAAAAAAGGACGATACGTAAATTAAAAATAAACCACAAATTAGGAATGTATGATTTCGTACATTTTATACAGGGATTCCCAAAGTGTCGATATCGACCTCTTGGGGATATGATGAGAAAATGAACTTTACTCACTTGACCAACCGCAATGTTTTTAAATTGGTAAGTATTTTGTATCAATAGGAAAAAAAAACTAGAGATAGGATTTTCATTTTGGAAAAGGGGTCTCTTGCCCAAAACGGTTTGGGAATCCCTGTTTCATAAAATGCTAATATATTTAGTCAGATTTCTATAATTATAAAGTTGAGTATGTTTACAATTTCCACCAATGAAATATCACGGCGTTTCTTAGGCAACGTTAAGGCGACTCCAGCCGCAAAACTCGTCCTGTACTGAATTGACGGGACTGCTGAGGGGGAGTCGCTACTTGCAATTCTCGGAAATATCTATTTAAAAATTAAATAAAGTATAATTCAAATTTTTCTTTTGATGAGACTTCAGATAGTGGATCTTAAAATTTATCTTAAGAATTAGCTATTTAAAATATTGATTATTAAGCAAATCGCACGGTTACAACATCGATATTAGACCGCAAATTAGTAAATTTTTTTATATATATATTTAAATATAATTTAAAAAATAATCATGGGGGTCCTTTCATATATCCTGCAGATGATTTGAGTATTTTTTAAATTATAATTATTACGATAATTTAAAAGGAAAACGGTTACAAATAAGTGGATTTTTTTATCATTAGGGGCTGCCGTCGCCTTAACCAAAAAACATCAAGTAGGCTAACATCCTAACGGCCTTTCTAAGATACAGGTAATTAAAAAATTATTAAAGATATATTTTTAAAATTCTCAAATAAGATACAAGCGACACAAATTGTAAATACTCGTCCAAGAATTTTTTTGGACTTACTTCATAATATCTTTGACATTAATATTCTAACAAATTTTATTTTTCTGCTAATTATTATAAAACAATCTGTCAAAGCCCCTTGAATTTATCTTGAGAAAAGCCATAAAGTGAGACTAAAATTTATCACCCATTTAATTTGATCCATATAAAGTGATTAATTTAAAAATCTCGCTCGAAGCAGATAAAGAGCTCTCATGGTGGGGAGTAGCGCGGATTAAGCTGTAATAACATGCAAATTAGTCCCTTATGCCTTGAGATCTGGTGGAATGCATAAGATATAAGCGGAAGCGAATAATTTTTTCTAAACAACAAATACAATTTGTAAATAGTGTTACGGTTGGCCATAGAACCTTCTCGATTTACCAAACTACGCCCCTTAAAACAAGTTCGAAAAAAATTGGTCTTTACGGTTACCACATAGGGCTTAAATTCCAGTAACCGATTGAATAATTGACGCTCGATGTTTACTTGTTTAAAAGTTCTAGTACTTTCTGCTACTATCCAGGCTGTTTTTGGGCGAATATAAACAGAAACTAACAATTAAGATTTTTTTTAAAAACACCTCTTCCTTTACCATTGCATCTCCCTGGTTCACCGGAGGAGGTACAATGGTAAGTATGGTAAAGCATAAGCTTACGTTACCATTGGACTTGTTATATTTGAACCACCATCATGGACCGGCACCTTATATACCGCCATTTAACGTAAAAAAAGTTTAACATTATTAAAGTAGCTTGTACTATCTTATAGCAGACATTTTGAAATAATCTATTTCTATATGTACATATAAAATAAAATCGTAAAGGGGCTGCGTTTGTACATTAAATATTTTTTCAAAAAAAAAAAAAAACAATTTATACACTTTGTACTTATGTTACCAAAGTCAAAAAGTAGTTTTTAGATTGTTTATCTGTCTGTTTGTCTGTGCGTTTGGTCGCGCTAATCTCGGAAACGGCTCAACCCATTTGAATGCGGTTTTCACTGATGTATTTTAGCAAGCTTCTAGTAACATTTAGTGTTTGTTTTATTCCAATCGATTAACAAACAAAAAATTGACCCATTATACCGAATACCACGCCTACGAAGTTGCGGGCTCAGCCAGCACATATAACATCATTTAGTAATTTATAGATAATAATAAAATAATTATGTTAAACAACACAGATTCGGACCGATGGTTTCGTGGCCACCTTTTCCTCTACAAACGAAAACCTACTGAATATGTGAAATATTAGGTCAGAATAATTATTTTTGTCGTTTTGTTCTTTTCTGCCTATCCACTGTATTTTTTTTAATTTCCGTTATAGGAATTGTTAAATTTGATGCACCTGTATTATTTTTATGTCAATCTATTAATTTTTAGGGTTCCGTACGTCCGAATAAAAAAAACGAACCCTTATAGGATCACTCGTGTGTCCGTCTGTCCGTCGCTCACAGTCAATTATCTCGGAATCTACTAGACCGATTAAGTTGAAATTTCTGTGACCCATACGCAGAGGTGTGACGTGAATAGATGAAATCTGTATATGGGAGGTCATTTTTGGGGGGAAGGTGGAAAATTAATTTTTATTTTTATTTTTAAAACTGCGTCGTGTGTCATATCAAATGGAAGGTCTTGTTGTAAAGATCTTAAATGTATTTTTTTTTGTAATTTTAAAATAAACAGTTTCCAAGTTATTCAAGAAAATAGACGAACATTGACACCCCCCCCCCCCCCTTTATCTCCGAAACTATTGAACCCAAAATTTTGAAAAAAGTACAGAAAAAAGTTTTCTACTTATAGATTATAGGAAAACCTATAAGAATTGCATATACAAGCACATATCATGGACTTCTTATAGGTTTTCCTACAATCTATAAGTAAAAAACTAATTTCTGTATTATTATTATTATTTTTTCAAAATTTTAGGTTCAGTAGTTTCGGAGATAGGGGGGGGGGGGGAATGGTCGGATAGACGGACACACGAGTGATCATATAAGGGTTCCGTTTTAGTGATCCTATAAGGGTTCCGTTTTTTTGTTCGCACGTACGGAACCCTAAAAAGTACTAAAATATACAAATGCGGTAATGGAATTTTAAAGGATATGTAGGTATCATAAACATTTTTGTAGTTTCCTCCTTAAGAATCGATTTTTTCATATATTTTCTCATACCTATTTAGTTTTAATATGGAAATTTTATGAGGAGTAAATTAATACAAGCGTTAACTAAAAAGCGTTATGTTCTTCTGAGCAGTTCTATCCACATCCGATAGATGTCGCCGCTTCACCTAATTCTACTGTAGTAAAATAGATGATGCGTTTATTAGCCCTCTTTTTCCTATTGCATAGTCAAATCTCGGAAATATCTATTTAAAAATTAAATAAAGTATAATTCATTTTTTTCTTTTGACGAGCCTTTGGATAATGGATCTTATAATTTATCTTAAAAATTTGCTATTTAAAATATTGAACAAATCGCACGGTTACAACATCGATATTAGACCGCAAATTACTAATTTTTTTATAAGTATATATAATTAAATATAGTTTAAAAAATAATTACGAGGATCCCCTTGCATATATCCTGCAGATGATTTGAGTATTTTTTCAATTATAATTATTTTGATAATTTAAAAGGAAAACGGTTACAAATATGTGGATTTTTTTATCATTAGGGGCTGGCGTCGCCTTAAGGAGTAAACTCCAAACATGCGTCATAGCTGACTGACACACACACACACACACACACACACGCACACGCACAGAGAGAGAGAGAGACTTTAATAGTGGTGCTGCCGAATTAGGATGGGATGGGTAAATGGGCTCTGTCATCCCTTACACATTCAACGAAACACAACAGGACACAATTTAATTTCATGGTGGTATTCTATAAGGGGCAGTTACTGCCACCAGACGGTCTGCTAAGAATATGACTGCGAAACGCTATGAATCAGAGTGCTACTACATTGGCACTGGTGTGACTGAGTCATCTCCTGTCCTCTTTTAAATAAATAAAGGTTCAATGTTAGTTTTAACTTGTGTATTTATTTTGTCTATTCGCCTGTAGTTTCCACCAGCCCTCGTTCATGTTTAATTCATGGTGTAAGTTTTAGTTTTACAGGTACACAAGACAACCTGTGGGCCGTCTGCACTCACCCCTGTGGTTACGCGACTGACAAATCTGTTTGATGTGCTAATCTCTTGTTTTTCCTGTTTGTTTTCGGAAAATGTCACTTTGTGTGGGATACTGATGTCATATTTTTTTTAGTTCCCATTTGCTTCCACAACATGACAGGAATTCCTTTGACAAATACAACGAACGTACTCGTGTTTAATGATATTCTGTTATAAGTTAAATTGCATTAGTAATATTTTTTTAATGTTAAGATCGGCAGACAGACTGACGGTCCACTTGATGGTAGGTGGCTACCGTCGCCTATAACACAAGCAACGCCAAAGCTGCTGCAAGTGCGCTGCCGACTGCAGTGGGATTAAGGATAAGGGATTGGGTTGGATAGGTAAATGGGCTCTTTATTAATTTCACAGTAAGTATGAAACAATTTTGGAGGAGGCTTTCGTGCTATTGCGAATACTAAGGCTCTTTGGCATCATTTCTAAGAATAAACTTTCAATGCAACGGCTTGTGATTCAGGGTTAGAAGGAAGACAGATACCCAAGAGGTAGATCATCTACCCGCTGGACAGAGAGTGTGTTTGTTACCATCCGTTAAAAGTGGAGAAGCATCGCAGTAGCGTTTGTATGTACCGGGAAGGAACAACACGACTACGACCGCTCTGGCAAGAGTGTGCGATTCTAACGAATGAATGAATCATTTATAGATAGTCAGTACTAGGGTTGTTGCTGATTCAGGTTTTTACTGTATCAGCGGATGCTGATGCTGATATTAAAAATTACATTAAAAATATCCTACTAGTAAATTATTAGCTTATGTGATATATATTATTTTGAATAAAACATAATTTATTTTTAATAATTTTTTAATATACTTAATACTTTATAATTTATAATTTTTTGACGAGCCCGTTGGATGAGTGGTTAAGGTGCTTGCCTTAACGCTTTGTTCTAGGGTTCCCGAGTTCGATTCCCGGGTCGATTCAACTTTGAAAAATCAACTTTTCAAATTTGGCTCTGGTTTGGATTTGGAAAGTAGTGGCAGGGCACACTGCGTTTCGCAGTCATTTGGGCAGCCCGTCTGGCGGCAGTAACCACCCGGACCCCCTTACAGAAGACCACCGTGAAATAACAGCACGTGTACTGTTGTGTTTCGCTGAGTGAGTAAGGGATGCCAGAGCCCATTTCCCTATCCACTCCTAATCCCTTATCCTTAATCCTACTGCAGTCGGCAGAGCACTTGCAGCAGCTTAGGCGTTGCTTGTGTTATAGGCGACGGTAGCCACCTACCATCAAGTGGACCGTCAGCCTGTCTGCAGACCTTAACATGAAAAAAGGAGAGAAGCTATTTTTGAAAATTTTATTTATACACATAAACATATTAGTCAATTTAATAAAAAATTCAATATTCACAATATCAATGCTAGGTTTAAAAATGATATTGATAAACATGATAAGTAATCTTATTACTTATTACTTAGTTTGTAATCTTACTTTTGTAGCTTCCTTTTGCAATTTAATGTGTCTTAGTGAGAATGTTGGAGGATATAAGTTTTTACTTGTACTTATGTATTAGATTCTACGCATGTAACTACAACATAAACTTGTGTCTGTTATTTCTCCGAATAAATAAATAAATAAATAAACTGAAACGCGACTCCACAAAAGACCAAAAATTTTTTTTGTCACCAAGAGACCACAAGAACCAAGATTTGCTAAGGTAATAATAAAAGATTTAAATGGTAGATTCCACAAGAGAATTAATTCTTTTATGGGTACAGTATGCGGTTTTATAATAAAGTTCCTGAGATAATAAGAGCTTTACTATAAATAAATTTAAAAGTGTAATCAAAACCTAACTCTGTTCAAAAGGTTGTTATAAAATCGCTGATTATTTAAGCGATAATGAAGCCTGGATTTAAACGCTCCTGAGCTCATACTATGTTTAGTATTGTATTTACTCTAATTTGTGTACCTATAATTGTTATTGTGTATTATTTTAAAGATGACAAAAAGAATGGTATCCTGAGTTTCCTTCGGGGTTTCTTCTCAGGATCGTTATCATCTTGGCTATTTTTTTCGAAACCCTGGTTAAATATCTAATCGACTTCAAAAAAGTGATCTTGTTATCCTATTTTTGAGAAATAAACGATTTGATTTAGTTTGCTAAACTAATTTATTTATTTATTTATTTATTAGCTCAAATTTCCCTCTACAATTTTATTTTAAACACTGTATCTTTATATATGTATATTATATAATATTTATGTATTTGTTAGTATATGTGTTTATATTTACGTTAGTATTGTTAATATTAGGTGTAGGGGCCGCCTTTTGCGGTATGAGCCTCCTCCAAACTTTGCCAGATAGATCTGTCTTGTGCCAGTCTGGGCCATACATTTCCTGTGGTCGCCACAATGTCGTCACTTCGTCTTTTGAGTGGTCTACCCTTCTTCCTTGTCTGTGGGTACCAATTAGTTACTGTCTGGGACCATATTCCATCTGTTATTCTTTAGATGTGGCCACACCTAAACTAATACAAGATTTAAATGGTAGATTGGTATCCAAGAAATTCAACCCGATTAGTGAAAAGAAAGAAAGACAGAGAAAAAGAAAAAGCAGATAGAAAAGAGGTTTGGGTAATAGTGAGTCACGTTGCTTCTTTTTTTTAAATGTTTTGTAATAATAATAATCATCATTTAATTCAGATATAACATCCATATTAGTACATAATATAACGCACATATTTACAATATCGCTCTGCTAACCCCACGCCTCTCCTTGATTTGAACATCATCCACAATATCCATAATTTATCTTCAAGTCGAGAGCGAGAGATTTCATATGTTTTTGGAGAATTTCTCTCACATACTTTAGGTGTCTGAGACGAGAACAAGGTCTGAGACAAATACATAAAGTTTCTCAAAACATAAATTCTTATATTGTTACGTGCGGGGTGAGTTAAAATGTAAGGGTGAAAGGAACGATTTATTTTCACAAACCAAGATGATTTCCAAAATCACTAAATTTGTCCGATGAAACCGTTAAACTTGCCAAAAGTCGTCAATGAATCCTCTAATGTGTCGCCGGTTCACTGTCGCAGATAATTTCGCAAAAGCTCCGAAGCGTCGTTTTCATATAGCTTGTTGTCGCGCAATTAATTCATCTCGAAATACATCGAGGCGTTTGGCACCAAGTATAAATAAGAGGGCGCTCTTATTTATACTTGACGCCAAACGCCTCGATGTATTTCGAATTTTCCAGAAAATGTAAACAAGATTGTAAACAAGCCATTGAAAGTTCGGGAATGCTATTTCTGTTGAAATGTAAACTCTATGATGTAAACATCCACCAATTTCCTTTGACACTAATCGGAAAGGCGCGTGGCTACCGTCGATAGGGTGGGACTTCCGAGACTTTCGGCCGGCGCAAACGCTTTTTCCAGAGCGTTCCGTAGTTAGTCGTAACAATAATGATCGTAACAATTCTTATTCAAATTCTTATTCTAAACTTTGGTAGCATAGTTATTATTGCCTGTGGTCTTAGAAGACGTTATCCATCTACCACTAAATGGACAGTTAACCTATCCTCAAAACTCTATTTAAAAAACAAAAATAAAAATCATTTTATTTCTTCCATGCGTTTAATAATAACGTAGATGTATTAAAAACATCTACGGTGCTTTTCACCTCTCCAGCACGAAACGGGTGCTTTTGGTGCCTAAAAACTCGCAGGAAAATCGATTTTTGCTGCGAGCGTGAGGAAAAGTGATTCAAATTTCGAACACGCGATTTAACTCACAGGAATAACATTATTAGGATTTTATTAGTGTGTCCAGCCATAGCCGACCAATAGCCGACTAGAGTCGGCCGGCCATAGCCGACTAGATTCGGCCGACCATAGCCAACTAGAGTTGGCCCAGCTGTGAAGATAGTTTTACAGCTGTGAAGATACCAGTGGTGATGGCCTAACTCGCTGTTGAGGTGAAAAGTTGTATGTTTAACACGAGAGCAAATTTTTTTATGTCTCGTGCCTTTAAATCGCTCACTTCGCTCAGTAGTTTATATTAGAATCACGAGCGTAGCGATAGACTAATTCGCTAGTTCGTGATTTAAAGTCGGCACTCGCAGGAAAAAACAATTTTGCTCTCTAGTTGAACAAATAACTATTTTAAATACGTATTTCAACGTATTAGCATATATTATAAGTGTTTTTTTTTAATTAGGTAGCCAAACAAGCTGCTTTAATCGGTTAGATGTGAACAGGATGCCATAATGTGCTGATTACCCACAACTACTGACCCGTGAATCACATGATTGATTAATGGCCCTTGAGGCAATTGCGATAATGTGTTTATCAATCCCATGAGGTTCTACTGCTCAATATCAGTAAGTGTACTGTATCAAAGGCTAATTTAAATAAATATAACAGCGTTTAGTGTTTATAGTTTCTGACTTGAATTTCTGAGTGAGTAAATATGAGGTTAAAATTTTCAGTAAGTATAATAGGCAAAACCCAAAACCGTTATTAAAAGAAATCAATTCAAAGACATATCGGTTATTTTAAAGATTATTCAGTTTGTTTAGCTTACAATTACTAAGTAAATTAAAGACATAATCATTTATACTAATATAATAAAGGGTTTATTTGTTTGTTTGAACGCGTTAAACTGGACTATCAATCGGTTTTAAATAATTTTATTGCATTTGATAGCCTAATTCATGAGGAAGGTTAATACATCATCACGCTATCATTATTAGAATAAGTCAGAAAGAATGCAAGCGATGATCCGGAAACGAGCATGTTAATAACGATAGATAACGATAACGATTTTCTTCAGTTAAAATTAAACGACGGATGAAACCGCGGGACACGGCTAGTATATTTTCTATTTTTCAGTTTTTGGTAAATAAAACTGTTTCCGTTCGATTTTATTTGATTGGTTTTGTAGTAAAATATTCTGCAAAATTGTGTGTGGCAATTTCGTAGTTTTCAATTATAGAAAATTTAATTCCCACTTTTCTCTGGTATAAGATGTGTCTGCTTAAAAATAAATATTACATTCATAAAATAACATACATGAGAAATGTCAAAATAAAATCTGTATGTCATGGTGAAAACCGTTGGATCGGAGTTGTTGCCTGGGCAGATCCCGGTCCACCCCGCTCAAAGGGCAAGGAGACACCGGGGAGTTTTAGTGGGTATTCTCAGTGCCGCTATGATCAGGTGCTGGGCGACCCCCACATACTCCTGCCGTCTAGCCAGCGGCAGGAGATCTGTAAGCGGATTACTCCTCGTCAAAAAAAATGGTGAAAACCGTATCGAAATCAGTAGCTCAGTTTAAATGTACCAAGCATACAAACAGCCTTTTTGCGAGATTCCATCGTCAATTAAAAAGTATTAAGGCTTTCGAATTTACTTAAAAGCCGCATTTTTGAAATAGCATTTGCATTTGCTGCAAGGAATTCTTTTTATTTAAATGCTTTTAAAATCTCATACCTGGAAACTACGATTTAATATTTTTGTTTCATTTGTGGTTGAACAAAGTTTACATTTCTACTCGGGTTTGGTTTCAAACAAAAACATCCTGTTCAACTGAACGTTTGCGGCTTGGATTCATTGAAACGATTGCCAATTAAGAATCGTAATCACTATACAGTATACAGTGATTGAGATTCATTTGTACAGTATTATATTGAAATTGTATGTATTGGAATATGTATTATCAACTCGGAAATTGAAGGATGATTGCGACAAATTTGTGTCGTCTGCAAAGTCAATATTAAATTTGTAACGAATATAATTCGGTCAATTTTATAAATCTGGTAAACAAGTCCGATAAACAAACAGCCCAATGCGAAGTAGCGTTTTGAACTGCGTCATATACAGGAAGATTTTTTTATGTTAAGATCGACAGACAGGCTGACGGTCCACTTGATAGTAGGTGGCTACCGTCGCCTATAACACAAGCAACGCCAAAGCTGCTGCAAGTGCGCTGCCGACTACAGTAGAATTAAGGATATGGGATTAGGAGGGGATAGGGAAATGGGCTCTGGCATCCCTTACTCACTCACCGAAACACATCAGCACACGTGCAGTTATTTCACGATGGTCTTCTGTAAGGTGGTAGTTACCGCCGCCAGACGGGCTGCCCAAATGACTGCGAAACGCAGTGTGCCCTGCCACTACTTTCCAAATCCAGAACAGAGCCAAATTTGAAAAGTTCATTTTTCAAAGTTGACCCAGCCGGGAATTGAACCCGGGAACCCTAGAACAGAGCGTTAAGGCGTCTTGTGTAAATACCTTTATTGTCTTGAAATTTCACAGTTTTGACTAAATAACACTTAAATTATAAATAGGTAATGTAAAGAAAATCTAAGTAGGTACTCCAAATTAATTTGTCCCAAAAAATATTCCATTTTGATACCTAATAGATACCCGAAGCATATTCACCAAATTAGATAGATTTTTAGAGTAAAATTTCTGCATACAGGTATGCAAAGTCGACAGAAGCAAATAAATTCTGCATTTAAATATACATTTAGAATTTCGGTTTAGGTTTCTTTAAATGCTCTCAGCTATTTTTGCAGATTACACAAATACGAAAAGTCCGAAAAATAGGAGAAAATGTATCACGAATTTTGTTTAAACAAATATAAAGAAACCAGGTCGAACTCGTTTAAAATGAGTAAAAATTCAACGAAAAGCTCTGAAATTTTATGCTTGATTTTCGAAAGTGATGTTTCATTAGCAAGTCTTTTATAAAGCTCAAATTTGCGTTGTAAATAAACTTATTCACTGCGAAACTTTTACAAATATTTAATTTGAAAATTTTCCATTTTTCAGTAAAGTAGGTATGCTATAATTCATCTTAATCCACATTTTTTTAATCTTTAGATTGAATATGCATAAAAAGCAAAATAGAATATCTTAATATCTAAATTTTAATGTAGATATATTTTTGACAAAGTCTTTTTTTTTATTTTTCTTCACAAACATTCTTTTATACACGATTATGCATATAGATGATACATACATATACATGATTACATTGCTATTAAAAGAACTAATAAGACATATCAATACGACCAAATGTTGAAGTAAAACTATATTTTAATAAACTAACTGAACTATATTATATTAAACTTCAATTTATTTGTGAAGACTCATTACATAATTCTATTGATTTAATCACGTTCGGCACTAGATCCCATTGCATTATGAGCAGTACCTACTGCTTTATTGCTGTACAAAGAGTTTCTCAATTATAACTCTGAAGTCTGTCTGGCGACAGTAACCTCACCAATGTGAAAAGGCAGGTCTGCTACTTGTAAGAAACGGGAGGCTGTCCACGTTTTACGTTTTTGTATCTTATAATTTTTCTTTTTTAAAGGTTTATGTACTTTACTAATATACAATAACACATACTTGAAAATAAAGTACACAATATACAATAAACAAAATGTTCAACCATCTTTACAGCAGCTTCATCAATCAGAAAAGGCTTTTATATGAGTTGTAAAGGCGTATGCATTAACATATTACAGATTTATTATTTTGTTTTGCAAATTATTTATCTCTTTGCATTAGCGAAAACCATAATTATCAAAATAGGTTTAGAAGAAATAGACGGAAAAACAGATAGAGTTTATTTTATAGTAGACGCTGCACTGAACCTTAATTCCTTACCCAGATCCTCTCCCCCAACGTTTAGAATTACATGATTTCATAATTTTATTTTTTATTATTAAATTCTGTTTAGGTACAGAATGAAACTCTGTAAGTGGCAATGTAATTTTTTTTTTTTTTTCAAATTAAATAATAAGTAAAGTAAGTACTGTGTTCTTTAATATTTCTTAACAAAAACACAAGTTATTAGGTTTCTCGTCCTAAAAACTTGTTAGGACTTGTTTCCTACACCTTTGATGTAATAAACTGCTTCATAATTATTGGGAAAATTAATATGTTCGGGAAATTTAATATTGCTAATTTAAAGGCAAAATGTTGGCATGGCAAAAAGCGAAATGTTTGCAGAAAACCTTTTACAAATTGGGATATTCATTTTAATTAAGCATATTAATCACAAGTCGGTACAAAACCTCAAATCAAATATTATTATGTAATTTTAGAGCTAACAAAAATGACAGAAAGGCCGGTCTGGCGGTAGTAAACACCCCTTTGGAGAAAACCAACTACTATCAGCGCGTGTGCTTTTGTGTTTTGGTGAGTGAGTAAGGGTTGTTAGAGCCCATTTCCCTAATTCATCCTGATCCTGCTAAGGTCGAAGTTGCAAACGCTTGGCTTTGGGTGGGTTAATAGGTGCCGGTAGCCAGTTACATCAAATGGTCCAGAGAGAAAGTGGTATAAGGGTCACTTCTATCATAGGTAAATGCTGTGATTAAATTTTTTTTATAACCCCATTTTAAAGCTGGAATCTGTCATAAGATATTCAGCGACAGTACTGATTTCGGTGACACGAGTCAGGATCATCCAGCGATGTTTCCCGATTTAAGCCAAATTACAAAAGTAAGTATGATTAAATACTTAAAATGTCATGAGGAAGCCTTTTCTTCAATCTACGGTTGTAATAGAATTGCATCATAAGGTTTTTAGCTTCATTATTTGGATGGTTAAGGATCCTATCCTTGTATCTTTTGGTAATCTCAATCACTTCTTTCCTAACTGTCGGTACATTCAAGTCATTGTGGAGGGTTTCATTGGTGACAAATCAAGGAGTGTCAGTTATGACTCGTAGAATTTTAGATTGAAATCTTTGCAGAATTTCAATGTTTGAATTTGACGCAGTTCCCCATAACTGAATACCATAAGACCAGATAGGCTTGATGATGACTTTATATAGAAGTACTTTATTGTCAAGACTCATCTGTGACTTCAAATAATTGGTGAAAGTTAAAAAAAAGTTAAATAAATATAATCCTTATTCTGGAGCTGCCCTAATAATAAAAGGCATAATAGTCGGATGCTAAAAATGCTGCCGACCTTAGTAGGATTAAAGATAAGGGATTAAGGGGGATAAAGAATGGGCTCTGGCATACGTAAGAGAATGGTTACTACCACCAGACGAAGGGGCCAATCTATGACTGCGAAACGCAGTGTGCCTTGCCGCTACACTTTACCTTATATTGAAGATTTAAAGAATAACTTACTTAATGCGTAGTAATCTTAAATACTATATATTCGTAACTTCAATTTTACATTATTTACTTTAAAGTAGAATTATTATTATTATTTACTTAAAATGAAAGACGTATAATCCTCCCTAATAACGATTGATCCCTGGATATCATGATCCTTATTAATGAAAGGAACTCTTAGCGCCGAGAATCGTCTCATAATACCTTGCTAATGAATCTCGTAAAGGATAACACACTGCTTATCTTCACAAAGTAAATCACTGAGAGGAAAGTAAATTGTATAGAAAACATTGACGTTCAAATATAACCTTTATAACTGAGTACGTAGAGTCCTCGAATGTGTTTAATTCTGATTGTAATGAACGTACGATCTATTCGAACTTAGTCCATGAATGAGGAAAATAATAAAAAAGTGCAAGAAAAGTGTGAAACTATAGTAACATAAGAAAGTGGAAAGATTCGTTTTCTTTCTTTTTTTAGATTAAAAAAAACATTTTGCATTTAGTAGTACAATTATTATTGGAGAAGTTTATACGAAATTTACCGTCAAGCTAACGTCACCTAGGAGCCGAAAAATGTCAGAAAGAACGCCAAGCGAAAACAATGTTTTAATGCAGATAAGTGATCGAGCTCGACCGCACTACGAAAACCGATTATCACCGAGAAAGAGTAGAGAAAGAGAGAAAGAGAGAGAGAATCCGATTCTGAATGTAATAACACGGAAACAAAACACATTGCCGAATTAGACTTTGTTTATTCTAACAATAAGTCACTTGATGGTAGGTAGCTACCGTTGCCGGTGCTACAAATGCGCTGCAAATCATAGTAGGGTTAAGGATAAGGGACTGAGAAGGGACAGGATAATGGGCTCTGGCATCCCTTACTCACTCACCGAACCAAAACTCCAAGGTGATCTAAGGGGGTGGTTACTACCGTCACATGGACTGTAACACCAAATGACTTCGAAACATAGTGTGCCCTGCCATTACCTTAATTTCAATGCAGTAGATATGTCCACGGCACCTTCGTGATATATCTTTGTATAAATGACACGATTAGCTTGTCAGAATTTCGTACACTTGCAGAATAATTCGATAACAGGGAGGAGCGATTTGAAATAATGTATCGATTATTCGCCGAGTGGGCAGACATCTGTTCGACGGAACTTATTTGCGTAATCCTCTTTGCTCCGCATAATGCCCTTCCAGTTAATGTACTTGGGACGGCTAAGGATGAATTGTTTGAACGACGCTAAATTGAAGGACGTGGTTTCTGTTAAGGCGTGTTTTCATTTAATTTCTAACTTTACCGTTTGACCGTAAAATACATACGTTACCGTATAAGCCAGTAAAACTTAAGCCGCATAGCGTCTTAATATCTACACGGTAACGTTAATGTTAAAGTCTTATAAATCTTTTTAAAATTCACAAATCATTTTAACAAAGTGGAAGTTGATTCGAACCTGTCGTAAAACCCACGGTATGGCTACCGAGACAATGGGCGTTTTGACATTTCGAAATATAGAAAATATTTTTTTTATATATTAACTGATTACGTCCTATGTAGTCCTAAACTGCTTTCGGATTTAATTGAAGTAGAAGCAAGAACCATGAAAATTAATAAATTATATAAATAATGGTGCAAACATATCTCTTCTTTGTATGTGAAGGTATGGGATCTGCCTAGTCTTTAGTAATCTGCTGCAAGATGTGTATTTAGAAAAAAAAAATTTCAGCTATGGATGGAAACCAAACTGCTCCTGTACAGGTGTATTCTAATACCAATCTGGACATCCTGCTATTACAGATATTTTAGTCCAAGATACTTTCAATTATTGCGGACGCCCCCTGGTTTATCACAAATCATCAATTACACTCTGTGACCTCAAAATGACAACCCAGCTGATGCGATGTGACTCTTAAGTTCATGCCATTGAAGACAACGTCACCTAGAGGCCTAAATAGGGATGAACTTTGAATGTGCCACTGGATGGCTGCTGGAAAGCATGACCTCTAAGACAATTGACACTTTCTTGACCCTCTACTAAATACTTCGGGAACAGTATTGCAAAAAAAGGAAAGAAAAACTATATTTAGAGCAAATAATCATTTTTATTATCGTGCATTAGATCAAAGACTTGATGTGTGATATAGATATGATATGAACTTGATATAGTGTCTGACACTATATGTGTTTGTAAGACACTCAAAATATTATATTCTCAACGTCATAATCAATCATATATTTGTTAAACATATAAACAGGTTAAATGCAATTGTCAGTCAATTGTAAACATCCCTAGAACGTTTTAGTAACAAGGACATCGGTACCTATACCACCTTTAGAAGTTCAAAGCTCCTTTACATCAAAGAGTAACCTATTATATGTAGCACTATTCTTAGTGGAATTATTCCGGTTTGACGCTTCGCCAATCTCCTATCCCTTTACGTGTCATTTGGAAATAATTTATGACGCCCCCGCCGCACGTGCGTACAGTGAGACATTTTGTGTGGTTTCCATGTTACTTGTGTTGGCGCAAATCACAGGAGAACGAAAAAAAAAATAGGCTTCGGTTGGTGAATTTTATTCAATATCTTTCTACATACCCCAAGATTACAATATCAATTATGTGGGTAATTTTAACTGCACTGCTTTTAAGCTACTCACAATGAAACTAGACAATTTCGTGCATAAACACTTGTGATTGTTCTCATTGAAGAATGACTAAAAAATTGCACAAAATACAGTTAAATAAATAAATAAATACAACAATAATAATTACAAATTAAATTAACATAATGTATTTTCCCCCCTAGATGGATAGACGATATTAAAAGAGTCGCGGGGAGTCGCTGGCTTCAGGCGGCACAAAATCGTGGTGTTTGGCGGTCATTGCAGGAGGCCTATGTCCAGCAGTGGACGTCCATCGGCTGAAACGAACGAACGAATGTATTTTCAGTTAAATACATTATGTTACTAGTTTTTTTCGTCCGCATCCCTTTTTCTTAGGTATTAATACATTTATTTAATTCATTCCTCATTCATTTTTATCGGGCATTGAATTTTTCATTTTTATTTTTAGATGTCCCTCGGGAACAGTCCTTTTTTCTGGATGAAAACTACATGTCCTTTTCTGAATGTCTGATAATGTGTATGATAAATTTCATTATGATCCGTTGACTAGTTTAGGCGAGAAAGCGTAACAAACAAACAAACCAATTCACTTTCGCATTATATCCCTGCTGATGACAGTTCACTCTCCGAAATTCTGAAATTTTGACGGCCCGTTGGATGAGTGGCAAGGATGCTTGCCTAACGTCTCAGGGGCCCCGGGTTCGATTCCCAGCGGGGTCAACTTTGGAAATTTTAAAGTAATTTTCAAAAAATGACTCTGGATTTGAAAAGTAGTGGTAGGACACACTGCGTTTCGCAGTCATTTGGGCAGCCCGCCTGGCGGCAGTGACCACCCCCTTACAGAAGACCACCGTGAAATAACAGCATATACGTGCTGTTGTATTTCGGTGAGTGAGTAAGGGATGCCAGAGCCCATTTCCTTATCTCCTCCTAATCCCTTATCCTTAATCCTACTGTAGTCGACAGCGCACTTGCAGCACCTGTAGCGTTGCTTGTGTTATAGGCGACGGTAGCCACCTACCATCAAGTGGACCGTCAGCCTGTCTGTCGATATAACAAAAAAAAAAGAGATCTAAAAAACAGATGGCGGTATACCTATAATTAACACTTATTAACTACTTGACATTAACAGCTAGGGTTTCGAGTTCCATTCCTGACAGGACCAAATTTGGAAATGAACTTTTTAACTGTTACAGTAGTACAACCAATGTCTCTGCTGTCACGTGTTCAAGTACTGCGTTTCGGAGTAATAAATTAGACAGCCCATCTTGCGGCAGTAACAACTCCATTTACAGAAAAGCACCTTGAAAAAGCAGTATGTGTGATGTTTTGTTTCAGTAAGTAAGTAAGGATGTTAAAGTCCCGCTCCGCTCCGCTCGTTTCGTAACCTCAGCCTTAAGGTTGTCAGAAAAACACCATGAAAAGGTTTTATAAATATTTGATGACATGTAAATACTAATAACGAATAAGGTGGAAAGCTCTCGCGTTTAGAAAATTGACGTATTGATACTCGTACATATGGGGCGCGAAGTTCAATATTTACACAAATCGAGATACGTCAGTATCGTTCATTAAATAACAGAAAGATTAAAATATATGTTTCTGTAAGGCCATAGTTTTTTTCTTTTGTTTTCACCGACCTGATAGTCAATCTAATTTATTGAAACTTTTCTGTAAATAAAAGGATAGTTGTCATTTCAAATTTGTCACTATTATAATTAACTTGAAGGTTAATTATAATAGTATATTCCTCTCAAGTCTGAGAAGCTTCACCAAAATAGATCATAGTTTATTAATTTGACTCCTTACAGCAAATATTATCAACGACATATACTAACGGTCAGGGCCCCTCTACTTCAGAACGTAAGCGGGTCTTACCGGCTGAACAATGGGATAATTGTTAATTATAATAAGCACTCATAATTACTTAATGTTTGATAGGATCTATGTATCTTATAAACTTTTACAAAAATTTATATATTCATAATCACAATAAAGGTAAATGAAACTAGAAAATCGCCTTCCTTTGTTGCTCTTTTTAAATTTTGCCTCAGCGAAAATAATCTATATGTATACGAGTATTATAAAATAAAATCGCTTTTTCTGCTAATTTATTTCAATAACCTAACCTAACTGATTTTGATGCAGTTTTCATTAATCAAAAGAACGATAAAAAAGGGAGGAGTATGTATATTATTTAAAAAAGTAACAATCCACATTCTTTTCAGCAAGATAGTTGTTTTTTAGGGTTCCGTACGTCCGAATAAAAAAACGGAACCCTTATAGGATCACTCGTGTGTTTATCTGTCTGACCATTCCTCCACCCATCTCCGAAACTATTCAACCTAAAATTTTGAAAAAAAAAATACAGAAATTAGTTTTCTACTTATAGATTATAGGAAAACCTATAAGAAGTCCATGATATTAAAATAACATGGTAAATCACTCAATATTGTGCAGATAGGTAACATCGTACGGAAACCTCTTCACGCGAGTTCAACTCACACTTGTCCCGTTTTTTTTTTATGAACGTACATTCAGTCCTTATACTATACATATTGATTAAGTCCTCACACATGTCCTGATACATATTGATTAAGGATCTTCTATGCAAATTCCAGCTGCACTGAAATTTTATCCTGCAAATAATTTGTGGAAAAATATTCTCGTTTTTAATTAAAAACTGAAGCTCTTTAATGGAGTTGCAAGTAAAAGTCTGTATACTGTTTTTTTGGATATAAACCGGCGGACAGGCTGACAATACCCTTGATGACTACTGTTAGCTTGGAAAACTAATAACAAATAGGCTTTAAAGAGCGTTGCTTGACCGACCTACGAGTGATGAGGGTAGATAAATGTATCTGACATCCTTTACTGAATATGTTCTGAAACACAATTTCACACGAGTTTCTATGAAGATGTGGTCACTGCCGCCACATTTTAGTTCAAAGCAAATGAACTTAACTGACGAATAGCAAATTTTTTTTATGTTAAGATCGACAGACATGCTGACGGTCCACTTGATGGTAGGTGGCTACCGTCGCCTATAACACAAGTAACGCCAAAGCTGCTGCGAGTGCGCTGTCGAAGTGCGCTGTCGACTGCAGTAGGATTAAGGATAAGGGATTAGGAGGGGGATAGGAAAATGGGCTCTGCATCCCTTACTCACTCACCGAAATACAACAGCACACGTGCTGTTATTTCACGGTGGTCTTCTGTAAGGAGGTGGTTACTGCCGCCAGACGGGCTGCCCAAATGACTGCAAATCCAGACCAGAGCCAAATTTGAAAGTTGATTTTTCAAAGTTGACCCTGCCGGGAATCGAACCCGGGAACCCTAGAACAGAGCGTTAAGGCTAGCACCCTAACCACTCATCCAACGGGCTCGTCAAAATTTTAACTTAAAAATTATTCAATTAAAGTTTTTACCGTGTAGCTTCTTCAGAGTCTAGAACAATGTAGAATGGTTACATAATCAGGTTTCAAAATGAATTCGAGTTAAATTTTTATAGTACATTTAACTATTAAACTATAATTTTAATTTAATTAATTTTATAATTTTAATTTTAATTTATTTTAATTTATACTGTTAGATTAACCTTGTTAAATTTCGAATCGCTTCGTACGCATTCTTGCCATTCCTGCCAGTCACGAGTAAGATCAAATTGACCTCAGTAAGACGATAAATTTCGCAACCCGTAGCGATTCTAGTAGATATGTGGTGAGTTGAGGGTGAATTTCAAAATTGGAAGAAATTGGTTTGTGTTTTGAGGTGAAGGCTTCGATAGAACATTTAAATCGTCTCGCCTTGCCAAAAAACATAGATATTTATTTATATTCATTTCCCATGCAAATTCTTGTAATAAAATGTTTAAATACTTCTTCTTTGTTATAATAAGTATGTTATAACTCTTAAGGCTTAATATGTTTGGCGATTATATGGGTGTTATAATACTCCGTAGGTGGTATTTACAGGAATGTATTTAATTCTAAAATTACCTTATTTATAAACAGTATTTACATTGGCATACTGATAGGTACTAGGTATTATTCGACGACGTATGCCTGTTGCCTGAGATAACAAAACCGCGGTGCGCCCTTAATATTTGCTTGTAGCCGCGCGCACACACTCCGCAGCCACGCAACAATATAAGTATGGGATGCGTAGCTATTTTGCGCTTTTGCATCGTCGACGCTGAGGAGATAACATCTCGTCGAGAAGCCAATCAATATTGTTTAAATTCCGAAGCGTTGGCTGTGACGGCTACTGCTGGCTCCCATTAATCCTCCGTCGTGAATCCAGCGATAGTGGTCAAATAAACATACAAAACCACGCTGACAATAAGCTCTCTTCAGAGCTATTCCAATTTATTATTTATTTATAATTTTAACAATTTAAAAAGAAAACTAAATATACATTAATATAATGATACGCGCTGTGTACGTAATCGCTTCTTTGAAATTGCCCTAGTGCATACAGGATGTTTCATCACTCTCTTTAAGGATTCGTTGAAATATTGTTCTTTCAGTAGTGAAAAAGCAAATTGAGTGTTATTGGTAATATGTTACAATGCTTAAAAAGATCGTTTTCATCTTCGTAACATATTTTTTTATTTAGGTGAGACCAATGTTTTTAGAATTTTTACTTGTATTTTGTAAATTTTGCTCATATGAGTTTTATAGGTGCGACCGTAACTACTAAGGCCATATCGAGCTACTAAGGCCATATACATTCGAAAAATTTGTATGTGGAATAAGTCTTATGCTTTAAAGTATATTTTTAAAATATCGAAAGGCTGTCTTTCCACATGATGATAGGCGACTACAGTCTTCTATTAACACAAGCAACGCCTCAGATGCTGCAAGTGCACTGCCGACCTTGGTGGGATTAAGGATTAAGGATAAGGGAATGGGCTCCGGCATCCTTACTTTACTCACTCACCGAAACGGTACAAGCATTTCTCATTGGTCTCTTTAAGGGGGTGGTTACTGCCGCCAGAAAGGCTGCTCAATTTTATGACAGATTTTATGACAGATCCGAGCCAACTTTGAAAAGTACTGAGATATACTGTTAACCGTCAATTTAATCTATATAATATAATGTCTAACAGGCTCGTCAATTTAATCTAAATATCAAATCAATTCAATTAATGTATTCAATTGTTGTTATGGAAATTTAATAATAATGCATTCTTATAAATAAGTTGATTCAGATTAAAGTATACTGAATACAGAGGGATGCTTCAGTCTTTCAAGAAGAGAATTTGAAATATACTTTTCATTAAAATGATTAATTAAAAATGACCATTGTACTCTGTGTACCTTTCTTTTTCTTTTGGAGCTATCTCCAAAAGGAAATTGGCTATCTGACCCTTCGAGCTAATAACTTTTCCTTTGAATTAATATATCTCACCAGTAAAATAGCTTAATGGAATTGAAGCAACATTTCTATATTGCATAATATAAGGGATGAAATATTTCCCAAATATATCTCACGATATTCGTTCAAAGAAAAACTTTTGCAAGTTCCTTTCATTTTCGAAAAAAACTTTTCGTCAATTTTGCGTTACTCAGCCATTGAATGGTGTTATAGGAGAATTTCACAAAAAAGGGTCGGGCCTCGAACTGTATCAAAGCCTAATGGTGTCGATAGAAAAGGAAAGTTAACTCCCATACTGAACACCTGTTGGGCCTTTGAATGCTTATAGTTACAGAGTTTGTCTGACAGTGACATGTGAAACGTTTATTTTTTTTTTAAACATGGTCTTTATACAATTATATTAAGTTAAAGGGTATCACAACCCTATGTGGTTATAGGATCCTTCACTTTAAAGACACGAATTTGATATTTATTTATTTATATAGATTTTTAGAATAATTTATAAAACAACATAACAAAAATAAATTAATCTAGCAACAGTTCGGATAACTGTTTCTATGGGAAGCAATTAGCGAGAATAAATTTCAAATAAATCTACAATTAACAAATACTATCAAATAATCTAGGTACATTTATTATACATCTATATTATAGAATTATAAAATGCAGTCTTTGTCTTCTTCTTTCTGTTTCTCCACTAACTTCTTTTAAACACGAAGGATGGTCGTGTTCTCCTTCCCTGGCTTGCCTCACTGCCGCTATCGCGATGCTTCTCCACTTTTGTCTGCTGGTGGCTCACGAGAACACTGTACCACAGTAGATTGCTGGGTTGTGGATTTTATTAGGTCTGTCCAGCGGGTAGATGATCTACCTCTTGGGCGTCTACCTAACGCGACCCTGAATCACAAGCCGTTCCATCGAATTTTCCTTGCTAGAGATGTGGTCAAAGAACTTTAGTATTCGCAATAGCACAATCGACGAAAGCCTGTCCTTAACTTTAAAATTGATTTGTTGGTGCGAAACGCTGTTCATGAGATATTTAGGAGGCGCTTCCAGCTCTACATCTCCAGTGCGTCAATCTTGCGACGGTCTTGCAGTCTTGGGGGACCAGGTTTCAGCTCCGCAAAGAAAGATGGGAAAATAATACTAATAGAAAGAGCGAAAAAAAAGGGTAGGTACGTTAGTGAATAATAAATTTATTCATATTGCCGCGACTACACACTTCATACTTCGTACTAATATACCACCGCCAAACGCAGTTACCACGTCCTTACAGATAACTATCGTGAAATAATGGATATTGTGTTTCGGTGAGTGAGAATCTTCCTTCAAAGGATGCCAAAGGCAATTCCCCTCTTTATTTTTTATCTTTTATCTGTTATCCAATCAAGGTCTACAGCAAATTTGAAACCCCAAGGCGTTATTTGTGTTTATAGGCGACGGTAACTACTTACCATCAAGTGGGCCGGATCCGTCTGAATTTATTTATTTATTTATTTATTTTTAGTAAAGTACACAAACAGAATGCAATTAATAATACAAAAAAAGTGCATGTGTAAAAATCAATTGCTAAATTGCACTCCTAACTAGTGTACATAGAATAGTTAAATGTAATTTATACTAACTTAAGATAATAGTACGATAACAAAACTAAATACTAAATACAGAATATAGTTATTAAATATTACTGCAATACAATTTTTTTTTAAACATTACCTAAACACACCCAATCAATGAACCTAATCTCTGTTTCAAAATGGAAAACCTACTATCAAATATATCTATTTCGGCCTCATGTCTAACAACCAGGTCATTATAGGCTCGACACATCCTGATCAGAGGATTGTAGTAAGAGGTGTTATTCGAACCTACATATGAAGAAAGAACTCCCCATACATAAAATTGTTATTTATTTATTTGTTTTATTGTATTGTTATCATATTTTTATGATAAGGTCGTCAGACAGGCTGACGGCCCACTTGATGGTATTGGTAAGTGTCTACCGTTGCCTATAACACAAGCAACGCCACACGTACATGCGCTGCCGATTTAGGATAAGGCATAAGGAAGGCATAGTAAAATAAGCTCTGGCATTTCGAAACACAACAGCACACATGCTGTTATTTCACGGTTGTCTTCACGGTTGTCTGCATGCCGCCAGACGGGCAGTTCAAATGAATCCGAAATGCACTGTAACCTTCCACAACTTGAATATTGGGATCAAATCATTAACATAAGAATATATATGCTTATTGGGAAACGCCATGCTTCAGTTTTAAAAGGGAATGAGAACAAAATGTCTTCACAGAATTCCATTTTCATTACAAATCTTCAGTAATGGAAAACGTAAGTGCTACATTTTTACAATGATGCATAGATAATGATATCAAAGTACGACGACGACGCCACGTGAGACGTACTTACCTATTTAGTATGTTTCCGAGTTCTTAGTGTTGTGGCATCACTGAGTTTACTTGTCGTTTAATGCTCAAAGAAATGGAGACATACGTGTTACATGATTCAATTTTTTTTTAAACGCTTAAAACACTACATCTTATATACCTACATATACCAAGTATGTATGGTATACCTACTTATACAAAAAAATATAATTTTGTTATCGATAGTATTCCTCCGGCACGTATCAAATTTCTTCATCAGCTCGTTAAAATGTGACTATTTTCTGTCGCGTATGACTCAAATTGTATTCGAGATCTAAATTTCACATAAAAATAAATCCGGACCGTATCCAGTTTGTATGTATCAAATATTACAAACTGGATACGTACCTGGCCTCTCTTTATTTCTCAATAACGAATGGTCATATAAATGTTCAAAAACTCACTAAAACAACAGTAACTTATGAGCTTTCCTGATAATAAACGAGGACGGAAGCGAATCGAGCCCAACTTGGTTCTGTATACTTAGACACGTCCCTAAAGCACACATTGAACCAATGCACATAGACACTCAATCGATTGAGCTGACACATATCTACTTAATGTCATCTAGTAAATTGAAATATCGGGTTAACCTCATTCATCATTATTATATCAGGGGTGCGACTCTGCCCTGAGGTGGAACGGAGTTGTTGCTTCGGCAGGACCCGATCCACTTCGCAAAAGGGCAAGGGAACACCGGGGAGTTTTAGTGGGTATTCCCAGTGCCGCCTGATCAGGTGCTGGCGACCCCCACATACCCCTATCGCCCGCCAAGCGGTAGGGAATCTGTAAGCGGATTACTCCTCGTCAAAAAAAAGGGGGTACGACTCTCCTATTTTAAAATCCAGTAAGACTGGTTAGTAGCAGCCTCAATCCAGCGGTAAAAAGTAGGTCGTCAGTCGGCAGACAGACGGTCCACTTGATGGTAGGTGGCTACCGTCGCCTATAACAAGCAAAGCCTAAGGCTGCAAGTGCGCTGCCGACTGCAGTAGGATTAAGGATAAGGGATTAGGAGTAGATAGGGAAATGGGCTCTGGCGTCCCTTACTCACTCACTGAAACACAACAGCACATGTGCTGTTATTTCACGGTGGTCTTCTGTTAAGTTTAAGTAACTATCTTAATCTTATATAAAACACTGTAGCATTTTAGCAGTCAGTAGGTTCAACCGATTCTACTAGGTTTGATTGATCAGGAAGATTTCTTTGTTACGGAATAATTGGCCATGGTTTTGATGCCAAAACCCACTTCCTTACGCCTTCCTTATCCTCAATCTCACTATGGTCGGCAGCGCACTTGCAGCAGCTGTGCTTGTGCGTTGCTTGTGTTACAGGTGACAGTAGTCGTCTGACTGGTCAAGTGGATCGTCAGCCTGTCTGACATTTACATAAATATAAAAAAAGGATACTACTTACGTATGTATGAGAATCATTCATTGCAATATAATAGGAATACGTAAAAATATATACTTACTAAAAATATTAATATTATAGTTATGTATTTTTTACTTCGTATACGCATATGCGTAAACAAATTCCGAAATCAATCTGCCGAAACACTTAAACGATGTCAGTTTCAAAGAGAACAATTCACTTTACGTCAATTCGTGGAAGTTCCCGGGAGTTGTCAATAAAAACCTCGCCTTAGGGTAAGTACTCGGCAATTTTATGGTTTCATTCCCTCGGGTCCTTCATCAAAAAACTATTTGCTAAATGGAAAGTGCCGCCCCAACTCTGTGGGCGGGTGTACAGAGAAAATGTAAAGTAATAAATAAGATCTTTATATCCCAGTCTCTCCTTCTCTTAGAGAACCCGCAAGAAATCCTTTATTCTGATAAGATATTTCGGATATTTGTGCATTAAGTAAGAAGTGTATTTATGTTTTATTCATAACTAAGACGTCACAAAAAAGAAAATATACCAGAAATTTAGAAGCCCTTTCTCCAAAGGCTTTCGCGGAATCGGATTAATTTTTATTCAATCGCATCTCAATAAGGCAAATTGAAATAAAGAAAGCTGACATTCATTTTGTACCGGCCAATCCTATCTTGAGAAATTTCCATTATTTTAATAATCGCATTGTGAATAATAATGCTTAGATGACTGTCAAGCGACGGAATTTACAAGAAAAAGGATCCCAATCCCAAATCATGTTACGACGAGGAAAATATTTAATATATATTATGTACACAATTCCGTTGTTACTTATCATTTTGATTTAAGATTAAGATAATGTCTACTTACTTGACATACATCTATATCTTATAGAGTATTATAAAATAGTATATTTCATTACAAGTGCGGAAAGGCTGTCATTGCAAAGAGTTCCGACAAATGTCTACCCGAGCCGAGGCGCAGCCGAAGGCGAGGGTTGACAGTCGGAACAAGTTGCAATGACGGTTCCGCACGTGTACTGAACGACTATTTTTAATACAGTTGCGAAAAAATGAAGCAATTTAATAAAACAAACAACTAAACTCGCAAAGAAAATTTCTGGAAAATGGCGCCAACCGTAGAATATAAGCAGAGATATTTTTTTTCTTCACCCATTCTGGTAGGCAAAGGAAACTATGCCTATACAGCCAAGTCTTCAGTAGAATTTTTTTAATGATATGAAATGAAAATGAAATTTAATGAGATGAAATGAAATGAAACCTAACCTAACTCATTCAATCAAATCATTAAATCTGATATTGAAACAAATTAGTAGCTTCTTTTTAGAAATATACGTATTTGCATGAATCATAAAAACTTCTATGAATTTTTTATAGTAAAAACTTCATGGTTGGTTTTTCTTTTTAATAGACTTTATTTTGACAGTTGGGAAAGAGAACGCACGAGTTCGGGAAAGGTAAAAAAAAAGCACGAGTATGTAACTAGGTACAGACTAATACAACATCTTTGGTAATAGCCCACATCCCGAACGCTATACGTCCCTGCAATACGCCACTTTTTGAGCAACTGTATTAAAAAATAATTTCTAGTATGATGTATTAACATTAGTAGAATATTTTACTTATTATTTGTATTTAGTGTTTTTAGAATTCAAGCGCTAATTATCTTGAATACGTTGTATATATTTTTGACCATAGAAATCTACTCGATTGATACTTCTGTGGGTTTTGGCACGGTTCCAAATAATTTTAAGTCTATAGATGTCTTGTATACTAATAATAATAAAGAGAAAATATATGTATGTATTTTTGTATGTTTGTAATGAATAAATTCAAAAACTACTGGACCGATTTTAAAAAAATTTTCACCTATAGAAAGCTACATTATCAGCGAGTAATAATTTCTAAAGATACGCGGACAAAGTCGCGAGCAAAAGCTATATATCATAAAAACTAGTCGATGGCCGTCTTTGTATCTCCGCTAAAATCTTCTAAACCACCCAACCGATTTTGGTACAGTTTTCACTAATGGAAAAAGCGATAAACGAGGAAGCTTTGTGTATATTTTTGACGCCAATTGTCAATTTGATTGACGGATAGTGGTTCTCTAGTGGTATGTGCTATCTCGCTCCCACCACACACCCATTCCCTATCTATCACTTACTATACTTACGCATTGCAAACGAAACCAATCGGCCATACTTTATAACGCACCACTGGCCGCCGCCGCTGAAATAAACACGCGAAAACCCGCCGATGTCGTCGCGAGATCAGATTTGTATCATCCGCATCAGTTTAAGTGTGTATCAGACGTGTGTGCTGCAATTAGTGATTTGGTCGCGCCTTCCGCTTCGCAACTGCAGTCGAAAAAGGTGGTGAAAGTGCTGAAGCATCAGGACTCTGAACGTGACGGACCCGTTGCAGTTCTTCGCCGCTGAGGAAGAGTAAGTGCAGAATTATCCATTATCCTATTCCTTCGATTGCACGTACCACAAACAACAAATACTTACAGTCCACTTTTCGAATGATTGATTGGCGTGACCATAACTTGTAGAAAAAATTGCATCTTTTCGAAGCTGGAGGCGGATGGCTACTACAAGACGTTTTAACACGAATAATACAATACCTGTATTATTTGAAAATGCAAAAAGTACACAAATACAATATTTCCTTCTCATACGTTTGCAGGAAAATGTTTAAAAATTTTCACATTTGGGTAAGAAAATTGGGAAATACAAAACCTTAAATATTTTTTTATTATAATCGGCCAGAGGTGCAGTTGTCTCTTTCGCTCATTATTACGAGTAGAGTAAAAACAATAACACAATTAATTCTTTAAACTATGCTCGAAGTGTTTCGACACCCACTTTCATAGTGTGTAAAAATGGATAATTGAAAAGAACATCCATGATGTATGTTGTCATTGTCTTCCTACTGTGGTACAGTGTTCTCGTGACACCAGCAGACAAAAGTGGAAAAGCATCGCGGGAGCGGCAGTGCTGCAAGCCAGGGAAGGAGAATACGACCATCCTCCGTGTATATCACCCGCAAGACCACGACCACTCTGACAGGAGTATGCGACTTTGATATGTCTGTGCGTTTGTGCACGCTAATCTCTGAAACGGCTTAACATATTTGAATGCAGTTTCCACTGATGTATTGTAGGAAGCTTCCCGTAACAACTAGTGTTTGTTTCATTCCAATCGGTTTACAAATAAAAAAGTCATGCGCTATACCGAACACCACGCGTACGAAGTTGTGGGCTCATCTAGTTGTAATAGATGTTAAAATACGAGAATAGTATATGGCTGGAAATTTAGTTGTTCTCTGTTTAAATTTACTTCCAAATTTGAAAAACTAATAAATCGATAATAGGGGATCGGACAGTAATCAGATTAAAATCTAAAATGTACTTAGAAAGAAAATATATTTTTTTTACGATTATTTATCGAATAATAATTTAATATAATTCATTTAAATATTTTTAAATGAAGAAATAAAATTTTATTATTTACAATATTTTTAATCTATACTGAAACACCAATCACAGTGCGTGACGTCATTTGTGGGCAATCATTGTCTTGTGCCAATGCAGCTGTTTTGTTATGATATGACCACAAATGACGTTACGCGCTCTCAGATGAACTATCGTGGCGTTTTGGCGGCATTTTCAAACAAACAATATTAAAACATGATTTTGAGTACCTAAAAGGCTATAAATAAATAAAATAGTATTTTTTATGGGAATAAATATCCATGAAGATTAATTTAAAACACTTTCTGAAAATTTGTCCGATCCCCTATTTAAGTTGTTTTGTTGTTATTTGGGCAGCTCGTCTGGTGGCATTAACCAACCAACCATTATAGCAGGTGAGCTGTTATGTTTCGGTGAAAGAGTGAGGGATGCCAAAGCCATTGCCCTATCCCTTCCTAATCCCTTATCCATATCCTACTATGATTGGCAGCACACTTGCAGCGCCTGTTACATTGCTTATGTTATAGGCGACGGTAGCCATTTGCCGTCAGCCTGTCTGATAATAATTTCTTATATATGTATGTTCGTATATATAGATGATAAAATTAATATATATGCAAGAGATTTCGTGCAGATAATTCAAGCTATTCCGTGCATGACGTGTTCCGTTCAGCAATATCTCTCTGTAGCCGGCGTTTGTCTGGTATAGATTTTCAACATAGCCATTTCAATTTGGCTACGTTTAATGCTCAATTTAGTTGTATATTGGCAATTACGATTGAAATCGAAGTAATTTGCATTTTGCAATAGTACCTACTCGTATGACATACGAGTATTCGGATTTAGCCAAGACAAGGTGAAATATTGTAACGGGGTACACTGCGTTGTTAGTCACATGAAATTTTCGAAGTCATAAGTTGGGCAACCAGGCTGGAAGCAGTAACCACGCCCCTTACAAAAGACCACTGTGAAGTAACAGCATAGAAATGCTGTTGGTCGAGTGGTTAAGGTTCTTGCTTTAAATATATGTATGTATACATACATATACATATACAGTTACAGTACCAGTCACATCATACTAGCTGTATCAATTGTAAACAAATTGAGAATTTAAATATTTAGGGCTCACACTTGACTGTAATATGAATTGGAAATTACATGTAAATAATGTATGTAATAAATTGCGTTCACTACTGTATAATGTAATAGATAGGAAAACAATGCGTATGTTTACTTTGCATTACCTGACGCCGTACTAAGCCACGGTTTGTCAGCATATGGACTTACTTTTCCAACATATTTAAGTAGATTACATCAACTTCAAACCAGGTTCATAAAACTTTTAGTATCTAATAAAATAAAAAAACGAATGTAATAAGGATTATGATAAACTGTTTGGAAAATGTAATGTATTACCCGTACAGGAAAAAGTAAAATATTTATTAGCCATGGAAAACTTTAACATTTCAGATTATAAAATAAATAAAACATACGGTCACAGTTTGAGAAAAAATGTGCGAAATAAATATGAACCACCTAGGGTCACTAATTACTATGGAAAAAGGACAAGAAAATATGTAATTCCTAAAATATTTAATAATAAAACTGTAGTAAGGATGTATTTAAAGCAAAGTTAAAATTGTTAAGTGAATATAGCGATAATTAGGTAACATTATATACCTACTGTTTGGTTGTAAATTGTACCTCATTAAAGTGCGCTAGTTGCCTACACAAGTGCCTATTGCGCAGCTGTTTTAGAAGATAAGAGTGCATATATAGTCGTCAACAAACTTCATGTAAGTTTGACGACTTATTTAGTTTTAAGGTTTTTGTTATGTATTTTGAATTAAATAAATAAATAAAAAATTTAAAGTGGGGCAAACATTTCTAATTTCACCCGAGTGGCCCCATAATTGAATGGATACGATACCAACACAAAAGCAAGCACGTATACAGAGGGGGGGATAGTTGGGATTTATCCCCCCCCCCCGAAATCTGACTGAAAAAAAAAACTATAGATGTCATTCATTCAGAAAGGAATAAAAAAGTGAGTTACACAAACCTATTGAGAGAACTATCCTGCACAAACAGAACTGTTGCCCAAACTGCGTCTACATTCATAGCTGCGATGGAAAAAAGTAGTTTCTTGATTTCTCTAAAAACATGTGAAAGATTTTTCAGAAAAATTACAGTAAAGTACAGTGATTACAGCGATTTTTACACAGTTCACATGGTTGTTTCAATGTTTGTCCCCCCCCGAACCAAAAGTCTGGATACGTGCCTGCACTAAAGAGTTATTTTTATTAGCCATTTATTAATTAATTCATTTAATTCCTTTTATTAGACACAATCTTTTTAAAATACTATGAAACAGCCTATACACAACATAATTATAATAATCTATTCTTCACAACATTGAAAAATGCATGACATGAGACGGAAGATAGCGCATTTCGTGGAACAAAAATGTTATAAGTGCCAAAAGTATTAAATATTAATTACTCGTAAACTATAATGTCAAATGAAAAATGAATATTCAAAGGCCTAGATAATCTCTGAAGTGAGATTATTGATAATTTTTTAAGTTTGTAATATGTGTCATTTTGAAAATAAAACAAAAAACGATAAAAATGAAAGGTAACTTGGTGATTTTGTTTTATGGAACAAATTTCATTATATAATGTTTTCTGTTGACATTTCACTTTTATTTATAATGAATTAATCTATATATAAATATTTTCTTATTCGGACTTTATATAATATGTACGTAGACAAAATTCAAATTTAGGATTAGCTATTTCTATTTATACGCGTTCGTTAACGCTGTCTCTAAATTAATTTCCGGATTTAATTTCTGATAGTGCAAACTTAAAAATAAAGTTTTAACAGCTTTGGTCTGAATCTGGTAAGGTGTGGTAAGCTAGTGGTAAGGCACATTGCGTTTCGCGGTCATTTGGGCAGCCCGCCTGCCAGCAGTAACCGCTCTCTTATTGAATAACTTTTCCTTTATTTAGTTTGGCAGTGTACTTGCAGAACTTAAAACATTCATCATCATCACAGTCTATTGTCCTCACAAGCCTACCCTCTCAGCAAGAGCGTATAGGCCCTTTGGTCTACCACGCTAGGGTTGGTGGACTTTATATGCGTCTTAGAATTTTTTCTTTGGAGTATGCAGGTTTCTTCACGATGTTTTCCTTCACAGCTTGAGTGGAGTAAGTAAATGCACTTGAGTTTACAAAAAAAACTTACTGGTACATGGCATTTACCGGGGATCGAACTCGGACCTCGACCGCGTCCTTCCCACTGCGCCACCGAAGCTCTGAGACATTGCTTGTGTATAATACTTATTTACCATCAAGTGAACCATCAGCCTGCCTTAGGTACATAAAAAAAGAGAGAATTCAATAAAATTTTGCTCTTAAAATCAAATTTCTGATGAATAATTAAGGATTGGAACTCCCCGCCGGCGTCTGCATTTCCGAGCTCATACAACCCAAATCTTTTCAAGGTTCGAGTGAATAGGCATCTCCTGGGTGAGCTCGCTCCATTGTCGAACTCATCTTTCCTACATGGATAGATGCTGGCCAAGGGCATACCCATCTTTAATAAATATATAAAATGTTGGTCAGATAATAGTTTATTGAAATATATAATTTAATGAGAAATGGGTCAAATTAAATGGAATGAACCTTGAATGATGAGCCCAATGGATGAGTGGCTAGGGCACTTTTCCTCAGGGGTCTCGGATTTGATACCCGGCTGAGTCTAATTTGGAAATAATGTTTTCAAAGTTGACTCTGATTCATCAAGTGGACCGTCAGCCTGTCTATCGACTTTAACATAAAAACGGAATACCACTGTCGGGAGAAAATCAAAGAATGCACTAACTGTATATGAGTTCACTATGATAATATTCTAGACCTTATAATTAGCATACATTGATAAATTTGGTAAAACAAATTTGATACAGTCATAAATTTGGTACAACAAATTTGATATAAAAATGACAATGTATCAACTTGTACTTACGTCTATATTACCTAATTTATTTTACGTAAGACATCACTCAATCCTGAGCCCTCGCTAAATATGAAGATGAGGCGTATGATGTAAAAGAAGGATGTACCAGTGCGAAATATCGACTGTCGATATTATTTTGAATTTTTAATACTCGGTAGTTTCTTGAAGAAAATTTTCTTTTGAAAATGTGTGTGTGCTAACAATAAAGAGCTGATGATTTTATTCTTTGTTTGAACCTGTTAAAAAGAATCCTTTGAAGGAAGTTATAGGCTATTTAATATTACGTTACCTATGAGCAGATAAAAAAGTGTGTGTCAACTCCTACGCACGACTCGAAATTTTCCTTGTGTTGATAGATAACTGGATACCTAATCTATACTAATATTATAAAGTTGAAGAGTTTGTTTGTTCGTTTGTTTGTTTGGTTGAACGCGCTAATCTCAGGAACTACTGGTTCGAATTGAAAAATTCTTTATGTTGGATAGTCCATTTATCGAGGATGGCTATAGGCTATATAACAAAAAACGGGAAAATTATCCCTATTGAGAGCTTCCGTTGCGTGCGCTACGTAAACGGTTAAAGTTACGCAATAATCATGTATGACAGAATTTTTCTTCTTTAAAAGTTCGCAAACTTCTTTAAAAGTTTGCGAGAGCATATGTTTATCTTTTAAGGTAATCAATTTTCACTTTATCTTTTAATCAATCAACCTTTTTTATGATAATCAAATTTGTTCTAAAATAATCCATTATTTGCGAAGGTAATTTTATAGTCTATAATAAAATCATTGTTTGCCTATTATTCCTTTGTGCACGCTAATCTCAAAAACGGCTTAATCGATTTTCATGTCGTTTCCACTAATGTATTGTAGCAAGCTACCGGTAATATTTAGTGTATATTTCATTCCAATCAGGGGCCTTAGACAAAGTAGCATTCGCTCCGTAGCGATGCGATATAGAAGTTCGTTATCGTCTCAGAGACAAAGAAATCATGACAAGGTATCACGTGTTTATCACGTATTACATTGTCGATTCCTTTGTCTCTGAAACGATAACGAACTTCGATATCGCATCGCTACGGAGCGAATGCTACTTTGTCTAAGGCCCCTGTTTACAAACAAAAAGTTATGCTTCATACCGAATACCACGCGTACGAAGTCGCGGGCACAGCTAATTACTTTAAATTATTTAGTTAAATTCTGCATTTTCAGATGTCACGTGTTCCAACAAAGGTTATGTTAATTACGTTCGGTATATCCAGATGTCGCTATATTTCATAAGTTCAAATAGTTAGGTAACATAACGCTTGTATTCAATTTACTCGTCATACCGGGGGCTTTATATGAAAATAGAGGAATAAAAAAAAAAACAAAAAAAAAACACACTAACTAAAACGAAGTAGACATTAGCGTGGGCGGGTGTTGTCTAGCCGGCAAAAGTGAGCATTATCGAGCATTACTTGAGCATTACATTTTTGTATTATTTAAATTTGTCGATAGCAACTACATCGTCTGCGTCGCATCACTACTTACCTCACAAATGCTACTGCCATAGTCTGCCGGGAAGCAAACAAAGGCCCTTTATGACCTTGTTTTTCGTGGAAAGGCATTCCTTGCGTAACGTCCGGTTAACAAGCCTTTGCTGTGCATGTACCTATATACGTATTTCTGGTCTAATATGTATACGTATAATATATATTTCTAACATATAGTCTAATTACATTCCTAAATATATATATCATCTCATCGAGAAACACTTCAGCTCAACCAAATTCTCGACAGAGTTTTTAAACTTTTGCTCGACGAATTAAAAATGCAAAATAAATTAAAAGTACCCTTATTTATTTCCTAGCCTTCAATAAAATTGGCTCTTTGATTTTTAAATAAAATAATTTCTGAACTGCTTATCGTAGCAGACAGACAAAGTTACTTTCTCATGGCTAATATTGTGACTTATATATAGTTCAAACTGTTCATTGTTAGCTTAACAGTAAAAAAATTTAAACAAATTTAGCCAATTTTCTTTATATGTTATGAATTCATTACACAAAAATATAATACATTTTTCATGATTGACCACGTGGTTGAAAACACACGGGATTGGCTGATCTGCAGTGACGTAACCTTATTGTTTTTATTAATTAATTATTAATTTTTATTAATTAATCAAATTGCAAATGCTATAATGAACAATTTGACATATTTTCCTAAAACCTGTCAAATACACTATTATTTGAATTGTACTGATGGCCAACACAGACACTAACCTTTAACTCGTCAGAAAGAATCTTGTAACAAAATACTGGTCGATGTGTACGAATGTCAGCATACAACTATTTTAGTATTGCAGGCCGAGTGTTTATTTTTGGACTCAAGCACGATCTCCATCGTAACTTACAAAGTTAACCTCCACTCACTGTTTGCTTTAGACACGAGCGATGTTTATTTAGGAATTTCTTTCTCTCCTATGTTATGAAAATAAAATTATAGGTTTTTTTTCTTGCTTTCTAGTAGTTACATTCGTAGGAAATATTCAAATTAAATTCGTAGTAAGCAGTATAGTCTAATTTTATGCATAAAGTATAAGAAATTTACTATAAGAGGGTTTAAAATAAGTATGATTTAAGACCACAAAATTACCTGTATTTTCAGAATCGATTTGATGTAGTATAATAAAATAGAATAAAAAATCAAGTAAGTATGATACAACTGATTTTTAATTTCGATAATCACAATCGAACGACAGAGAAAACATTCTAGTTTTCTAAAAAAAAAATATCCTTAAACTTGTACTTATTTACACTGTCATTTGGAAAATGCGTGAAACGTTTTTAATCCAGTAATGCATAGTCGGATGGCATTAACTGTCATACTCTCATTTCGTCAATAGCCGCTTGCGGGAGAGTAGGAGGGTGGGACGACTTTCCTCTGCGGAGGGTCGCGTGAGGCGCCCCCCTCTCGGGGGCATCCCGTCCCCCGCAACCCGCCCCGGGCGAGCCTTGCCCCGCCGAACCGTTCGGAGGCTGGAATTTCTGTTGCCTCAACTCCTGCAAGGGCGGGGAGTTATTAAACTGGTTCAAATTCTTCGGCATCGTCGCGTACCCACCCATTTGCGGGTAGTTCACGTTCGGAATCCTGAAACTACTGTTCCTGCTCCCCAATTTGCTCGGCAACATCATATTGTCTATGCTCAAAGTTGGGCTCGGAGGGGATTTCGGCGCGTCTAGAGGGCCCTTAAAATTTAAATTCACCAAATGAGGGTCGCTGCCCATCATTTGTTTCTTTCTATTTTGTCGTTCGACATCAACCACTAGACTCGGCGCGTGTGTAGGGTCTATATGGTAATGAGAGTGCTTTCCCGATATAGTTTCGAAGTGTTTCTCGTTGAATCGCTGCTGTTTCGTTCTCGACCTCGATTTGTCGCGCTGATAATACACTCCAGCGAAAATGAGGACGTTGAGTATCAATAGGGAGCAACCTATTGCTATCGTAACGCTGAGTGCCGTAGAATAGGCTGCATATCCAGCCGCTTCCAAATTGGCGAGCGTATTTTCAGTGGCATTCAACGTTTGCAAGTCTCTGCCCGGCAATAAGGTAACGCACGTCGCTAATATTGTGTCCACCGTAGTCAGGGCCGTATCTACATAGACTGACCCGTTTGTGCGTCGAATTTGCTCATTATCGTTAGAATTTCTAGCCAACGGATCGGGGCGCACAATGCCCTCGTAAATGTCCTGTTCGTTGTAGTTTTTAAACAGGTTGTGACGGGCGGTGACGTCTTCCATGCCGGCTCTGTGCAGTTCTGGGACGAGGCGTAGCCAAACCGAAAGTTGGTGGGCTCTGTAGTGGTTTTTTAATCGTGGCTTCACTCCTAAAAAAAATATATAAAAAATTACAATTCAATAATACAATCACCTACAAGTATTAGAGTCGATTGTATTGTATTGTTATACAATCAACTAACTAACTAAATACTTATTGTAAATGCCTGCTAGCTTTTGCCTGCGATTTCGTCCGCGCCCCTTTTTCTTAGGAGTTAAAATCTTTATTGCTCATAAGGCTCTCGGGGACCGTACTTTTTTCTGGGTGGAAGGTGCCATTTACTTTTCTGTATCCTAGACAACGTGTATTCAAAATTTCATGTAGGTCAGTTGAGTATCTTTATCTTGTCTTAGTGGCTATTTCTGTCTGCTAGAGTACCAGTATCACTTCGTCCAATGCTGAAATATTGTGATCGCCACGTGAACTAAAGCTCTCTACCTATACCTACCACGTTAAGGAACTGTAGTACTTTATTGATAGAGGCATTCTTCACATCTTCACAAGCCATTGTGTGGCTTCCTAGGATGTGACTGCGCTTGTGCATCAGGGGGCCACACTCGCACAGGGTATGCATTGGTGTTTCTTCTGCCTCATGGCAGAAGCGACGCTCTCCCGTACTAGTGAGCCCCATTACTTTAAGGTGCCTATTGAGGCGGCAGTGCCCCGTTAGTGCCCTAGATAGCATACACAAATTGCTCCTACTAAGCAGTTGAGTAATTAAGGCGTAAAAGCATAACAAACAAACATACTCGCTTATGCATTTATAATTTTAGGATTTGCTTATAATTCTACAAGCGCTACTTGTAGAACCTCTATCTGATCAGGTAAAATGTCTTTCTGCAACGAATTCTATACACAACAGATGTAGGTCATTATAAATAGCAAAGCCTTTTACATCGTTGCGTTGCTTTTTTTATGTTATGGTCGGCAAATAGCCTAACCGTCCACTTAATGATAGGTGGCTACCGTCGCCTATAACACAGCAACGCCACAAGTGCTTCAAGTGCGCAGCCGACTACAGTAGGATTGAGGATAAGGGACTGGGAAGGGTTAGGGAAATACTTGTGTTATAGGTGACGGTATCCAGCTACCATCAAGTAGACCGTCGGCCTTTCTGAAGAGTTTTATTTAAAAAGTTGATCGTCAGACATACTGCTACATTTTGCAACGAAAAATACGTTGCATTTGTAGCAACTTGTATAATATTTATTATATAAAATAAGTTAATATAATTATTAATTAATTAATATTATTTTATATACAAGTTGCAGTTGTAGGCAGATTGTTAAATATTAAATTCTTTGTTACTTAAGCTTTATCGCTATATATAAAAATGAATACCCATTTCCCTTGGTCACGGCATCACGCGTGAACGGCTAGACCGATTTTAATTCGGTTTTCACTAATGGAAAGAGGGATAAACGGGGAATGTTCTTATATATAAAAATTGCATCCCGGGCGAAGCCGGGGGCGGAACGCTAGTTTAACAATAAAAAGCGAAACATCAACCAGTAACAATTACACAATTGTACTAAGTAATTTAATCAAAATGAGCTCATAGTTTGAAATTCTCGCTCGGCATTTACACATAACAAATGTGACACACTTTCTGATGGAAGATAAAACTTGGTGAAATATCAGTATTCATCCCGGACTTCGGCGTATTTGTATGGAAATTTTGTCGTAACTAAATTCGAAATACGATATTCTGTGGTATTCAAGATCACAGTCATTCTTTTTAATAGAATATATATTCTTTTAATAGATATAAATATATTCTTTTTTTAATATTATTTTATATTCTTTTTAATAGATGATATATTGTTTATTAAAAACAGTATATCATCTGACAGGTACATATTGAATATTCTCTTAAGGGGGAGACAAACCCTAAATACCAAAAATATACATTGTTTAATGAAAATGTTACAAGAAATGGACAAGACAATTGCTTTGAAAAAAATATATATTATACTTAAACATGTGAAGAACCAATTGTATTAATTAGAATTTTAGTTAAAGTAATAGAAACTCCACAAAAAAAGTTAAAACACAAGAAGAATTTGACCTTTATTGAAAATTCTCTCGAAAACGGCTTATTGCACGCATATGAATCCTGTACCTATTAATAAGTTAATATCAGATTAAAAAATTGTATTAATAAAAAATTTTATTTTGTGTATTGTTCTAATGGTAAAAACAGAAAAACACCATTTCTAGGCCTATTGAATTGGATCCGCCGCCAGCGAATTCTATAGTAAATGTCATTTGCCTCAGTGAGGCCCTTAAAGCTAAATTTTTTGCTAAATTATTACTAACCTTCCTCATTTACGCTCCTTCCATTAGTGAAAACCGTATCAAAATTCGTTGGATGGTTAAAAGTAACTGAGAAACAGACACAGACGGACAGCGACTTTATCTACACATATAATAAAATCGTAAACGAGCCGTGTCTGCACATTAAATATTTTCTAATATTTTTTATTAAAAAAACAATTTGTAAGCGTTGTACTTATGTTACCAAGGTAAAAAAAATAGCTTTTTGTCTGTTTGTCTGTGCGTTTATTCGAGCTAATCTCAAAAACGGCTTAACCGATTTGAATGCGGTTTTCACTGATGTAATATAGCAAGCTTCCCGTAACATTTAATGTTGGTTTCATTCCAATCGGTTTTCAAACAAAAAAGTTACGACGCTATAACGCTCAACTAGTTTTATAATATGTATTGATTGAATGCCCTTTATTTACAATAAGAATAACATTATAGAGCGTAGACCACGGACTGACAAGAGCAGCGTAGGACGTACACTCACAAGGTGACCCACAACTGACTACTTAATAAGGACTGCGTGTCGACACTGGATCTAGGCTGCTTGGAATAGGCCCCAGTGGAAAATTAAGGTCCGTTTACATCTTCAGACAACGAACGTATCAGACACGAAGCGTGTCAGACAAAATAATATTATTTTATATGATATGTATGAACTTATTTATTTCTAGCACTGCAGTGGCAGGGCACACTGCGTTTCGCAGTTATTTGGGCAGCCCGTCTGGCGGCAGTAAACACCCCCTTACAGAAGACCACCGTGAAATAACAACACGTGTGCTGTTGTGTTTCGGTGAGTGAGTGAGGGATGCCAGGGCCCATTTCCCTATCCACTCCTAATCCCCTATCCTGAATCCTACTGCAGTTGGCAGCGCACTTGCAGCAGCATTGGCGTTGCTTGTGTTATAGGCGACGGTAGCCACCTACCATCAAGTGGACCGTCAGCCTGTCTGCCGACCTGACATAAAAAAAAAAAAAAAAAATAAGAGCGTAACGTGTCCGCTCAGAAGCCATCAGACACTCTCCACGCGTGACAATATTTTGTCTGAGCCGGAACGTGTCTGAGAGCCTGTGCCCCAGAATCGGAACCGTGCAAGTAACTGCCGGCGGAGGCGGCCGCTGTTGTCTGTTTTTGTCTGATTTGGTACGCTAGAAGTAAATAAAATGTGTCTGACGGTGTCTGAGACGGTACGTGTCCGATACGTCCGTTGTCTGAAGATATAAACGAACCTCTATAGGTACGCTTAAGTCAAGCAGTGGACGTCTACATTCGCTAATCTACATTAGCTAAATCTAGAAAATGTTTCTTTTGAATATTAAACGACCTCTAGCGGTCGCCAAAAGTCGCAATTTCTGGAGTATGTGGCGTGACACTGACCTATTTCTAAGTACTTTTGGTGCGTGAAGTCGTACTCCTCCCAGTTGATCCCTCTAAATTTATTGCGCTCCCTCGAGGCAGGCAGAGGGGCTTCCTGCCGCGCGTTGTCATTTGGATTCCTGAGGAACAAACATCGTTATAGCCTTGGCTAAAGCGGCTTCGATTGTTATTCAAATGTCAACAAATTAAGACAGATTTTCATATTACATAAGCTTTTTAACTGGCTTCAGGAAATCTTTTAAGAGTAGTATTTGTTATAGCCTCGAAAATTTTAATTTTTAATTAATTATTTCATGTATTAACCACTCGTATGCCGGAAGCCGAATTACCTTGTCTGCCAGTGCTTAAATTTATCATTTCAAGTGCCATTTGCCATGGTATATACAGGTTGTTCAAATTTTTCAACCGTTTTTACCGATTTAACTACTGACTCGTGATTGTTCTCCCAGAAGGAGTCATGGGGGTTCTACCATGATTTATTAATAACGTGGATCCAAGTTCCGGCATACAAAGGGTTAAGTCGATAAAACGTTGTTCTAGAGAGCACATTTCCCTATCTTCTTCCTAATCCCTCATCGGAAATCCTACTGCGGTCGGCAGTAGACGTGTAGCACCTGAGGCGTTGCTTGTGTTAGGCTACGGCCACACTACAAAGAGCCTCGCTTAGTGCTAAGAGCCAAGCTATTCGCTTAGTGAACAGACGCATTGCATAATACCACATTGGCTACGCTGCAAGCGACGTGCCAAGGTAGGTGTCTAGTTAGTCACCAAGCAAGTCACGTAGCAAACGAACGTGTAATTTGTATCTCGTATCTTGTAAGCTTAAGCTTGGTACGTATAATGTGACCTTAGCCTGTGTCTAACAAGTGGACCGTCAGCCTGTCTAACAACATTTACATAAAAAAGACGTCTTATACATGACGATTTAAAAATACCAATACACTAAGCATGCAAAGTAATGGTGTATCGTTGTGTGACCATTTTTGATAATATGACGCTAGTTAACATTTTAAAGTTGTTATAAAAGCGTTTTGAGGGTTTTAGTAAAAGCAATATTTCTGTTCTTATATTAAAAATTAAAATATTATTCTTTACACTGCACAATAGCCTATTGCAAAAGACTAAAATGATGGAGATATGTATTTTAACAACTAATTGTTGATTGGCTGAAACACAACATGACATCATTAAATTAAAAATACTATGTTTTTTTTTTCAGTGTCTTCTAGTAATTTACTGGATCATTAAATCTAATAAAGCCATGTTTGCACCAAATGTATGAAATTTTTTTAAGCAATCATTAATTTTCTGAAAGCAGAAATTTTAAAAGATATCACTGATTTAAAGCTATATGTATGTACTTATAGATGGTATTATAGAATATATTATATGTCTACAATATATGAGGATATAATATATAAGGATATAAGGATTTTTTCAACTTTATAAATGTAGGTACAATGTTGTGTCTAACAAACTAGTATAATACACAAATTTGAACATACAAACTTACCCAGTTCTAACAAAGTTTGTAACAAATTGCATCATAGATTCCGATAATGCGACCTCGGACTTGGTGTAATTTTGTGGGAAATGTCCGAAGCCGTCCACTAACGGTGCTCCGAATAGATACGGTAATTCTTCACCATGGACAGCACCCATTCTCTATAACGACATCTTTTATTGAGGTATATTTTTCTAGTTTCGTAGACACAAAGTACATGATTAAGAATGTTCGAAAAAAAAAACATTTGTTATTAAATTAAACATTATTTTTTGCTCTGCCTCTCTCACACGTATTCATGCTCAACTTCTGTTAGTTTATGGGGATTGGACTCAACACACTATTTCAGTCTAATAGTACTCCTTGTCAACGATCTATTTTGCTAATCCCAGAAAGCATTTTTAGTCCTATGGATTATCTCCGAAATGAGGAGAGATGCCACTCTTTACAAAAGTTTTTCTATCTTGTAATCTATCTCGTGATGGACAGAACATTTAAATCTGGCAATGGAAAAGCTTAAAAATGGTGAAATATAAGAAAATGAGGCCCAAACTGCTATACAGATTTGTCTCTTATCCAGGTATCTCAAGTCCGAATTTTAAGACAATATGGGATGGATGACCATAATGTTTTATAATAAAATAAACGTTTATTTCAAGCTATTGCGCATAATTTTCTTTTTGAGTGATTATATATTATAATGATGGCTATCCTCATCCCGTGATTTTGGATAGGAGAGTCATATCTTATAGATATAGTATATATGTACTATCTTAGGATGGCGTTACCGCTGCCCCTTGCGCTTTAGCAATGAGGAAGTTCTTTTGCGAATTGTAGCAAAAAAAATCATTTAATTCATTATTATTGGTGTAACTTTATAATAAAAAAAGTAAAAGTATTAATGACTCGTAATTTCTTAACTTATTACTCCTTTATACAAAAAACGGGACAAGTGCGAGTTGAACTCGCGTGAAGAGGGTTCCGTACGATGTTACCTATCCGCGCAATAATGAGTGATTTACCATGTTATTTTAATATCATGGAGGTAGCGCTTGACCACTATCTCACCTGATGTGAGGTGCAGATGTGGCCGAAGGTGGACCACGCTTACCTAGTAAATGCCCATTTACCCTAGTTTTGAAGACCCCGAGGTTGTAGTTCTGTGGGAACACAGACGCAGGCAATGAGTTCCACTCCTTAGCAGTTCGAACAAGGAAGGTGGAACTGAAACGCTTTGTTCGTGATCGAGGTACATCGACCACGAAGGGATGAAACCCCTGCCCACGTCTAGTGGTCCGCAAGTGGAACGGTTCCGGTTGGATTAAATCGTACAGTATAGATTTTTTTTTTTTTTTTTTTTTTTTTTTATGAAATCGAGGTAGCGCTTGACCACTATCTCACCTGATGTGAGGTGCAGATGTGGCCGAAGGTGGACCACGCTTACCTAGTAAATGCCCATTTACCCTAGTTTTGAAGACCCCGAGGTTGTAGTTCTGTGGGAACACAGACGCAGGCAATGAGTTCCACTCCTTAGCAGTTCGAACAAGGAAGGTGGAACTGAAACGCTTTGTTCGTGATCGAGGTACATCGACCACGAAGGGATGAAACCCCTGCCCACGTCTAGTGGTCCGCAAGTGGAACGGTTCCGGTTGGATTAAATCGTACAACATAGATGCACACTCTCCATAGTGTAGACGATAGAAAATCGATAGGCACGCTACTTTTCGGCGATGCTGCAGGCTTTGAAGTTGGGAATCCACAAGGGTGTCGTTGCCAATAAGGTTCTTTGCTCGCCTTTCAATCGAGTCCAGTGCGGCCAGTTGGTAACGGGCAGACCCATCCCAGAGGTGACAGCAGTACTCCATGCAAGACCGGACCTGTGCCTTGTATAAGTCCAGGAGCTGCCTCGCAGTGAAATACCGTTTAACCTTGGAAAGGATGCCCAGCTTTTTGGCAGCTGTTTTGGCAATGGACTCGATGTGCCTACCGAAGTTCAGATCGGCTGTAAGGTCCACACCAAGGAGTTGGAGATGATCCGAGACTGGAACAGTCACTCCCCGGAATGACGGGTTCAGGTCAATTGGATTTCGTTTCGCTGAAAAAAGACACGCTTGAGTCTTCGCTTCATTGAAACTGACCAAATTAGCGTCACCCCAGTCGGAGATATTTTTCAGTGTCTGGTCCAATCTACAGACCATGCCCTCTCTCTGTGAGCGGATCTCGAGGCTACCAGCTCGTGCATCGGACATATACCTCTCGACCACTGTGGTATCATCGGCATATCCAAATGTTCCGGGCATTGCCAATAGGTCATTTATATGCAGTATAAAGAGAGTGGCTGAGAGTACGGATCCCTGAGGGACACCGGCATCGATACCTAAAAGATCAGATGAGCATCCATCAATAATTACTCGTATTGATCTTTCCCTCAGGAAATCCGATATCCAGTTACACAGGCCAGGGGGGATACCGTAAGAAGGAAGCTTGCCAACAAGTCCGTCGTGCCAGACCCTGTCAAAGGCTTTCGAGATGTCGAGAGACACGGCAAGAGCCTCACCGTGCTTCTCAATGGCCTCGCTCCATAGATGTGTGGCGTATACAAGGAGATCGCCAGTTGACCTTCTCGGGCGGAAACCAAACTGCCGATCGCTCAGGAGGTCGTTATCCTCAAGATAAGCAAGCAAACGTTTATTCAATACACGCTCCATAGTCTTACAGATTATGGAGGTAATTGCAATAGATGCACAATAATTTCCTATAATCTATAAATAGAAAACTAATTTCTGTATTTTTTTCAAAATTTTAGGTTCAGTAGTTTCGGAGATAGGCCCCCCCCCCTTATCTTCGAAACTACTGATCCTAAATCTCTCGGACAGACGGACACACGAGTGATCCTATAAGGGTTCCGTTTTTTTATTCGGACGTACGGAACCCTAAAAAGTATGCCATTTACACAGTAATATAAAATTAAATGTAATATTTGTACCTGTGGATAAAATCCATCTTTAGTCTGGTAATCGAACACATAGAAGTAGGTTTTCGTTGGTCGTCTTGGACCATCTTCGTCGTTCGGGGCTGGCTTCGGACCACCGCTCAGTAAATCACCACTTTGGACTAAAGGCGCTATGTATTGAGCGTCGGAGAGAGCCGCCACTGTCGCGTCCCTAGTGTTTATCGGGTTCTGAAATGATGAATTGCCGTGTGTTACACGATCTATGGGGCGATTTACTGAAAGTGTGTAGGAACAAACCTCTACCGTTCTTTCCCAATCGGTATATTCGTTAACTATGGTGTAGAATATCTCGCTTAGATGGTATGTGTACGCATTTCTTACGTAGGTTCTGAAAATAAAAAGAGAAAAAGAAATATTTTTTTTGTACATTTCAGAAGTTTGTTTCTTAAAATATATTAACATGTTTAATACTCTTTTGATAGAAAGTAAAAAATATTATTATCAGTAAATTTAAATGATTCTGTAAATCCGGAAAAACATTTGTTAAATCTATTTGTACTAAGGAACTATAAAAAGATTTGGACAAAAAGAAGAAAAAAAATGGGCCCATCTGGCGGCAGTACCCTTCTTACAGAGATCATAGTGAATTAATAGAAAGTGCTGTTATATTTCGGTGAGTGAGTAAGGGATGTCACACCCCATTTCCCTACTCCCTCATAAACCTTATGGCGTTAGCCACCTACCATCAAGTGAACCGTCAGAGTGCCTGCTGACATTGATTTAAAAAAATCCTGGTAAAATCCGAAGAGGATAAACTTAGAAAGTATTTAGACTTCGCTCACGAGGTAACCGCCATTTAGAATGTAGATTCGACAATCATCGTCCCTATAGTCAATTTCGTCGATCGGTATAGTAAAAAACCTTTATTGAGATCTAGAGAGGATTTCTCTAGTTAGCTGGATCAAAGGAAACGTACAGAACACTTTAGGTACTTCTTGTCACGGCACTTATCATCAGGGGGTTCCTACTACAGCCTAACCAACCACCTGTAACTTGGGAATTGACCCACTAGAGGCGTCATACTAGTTTTAAGTAAGTAAAAAAACTTAACAAGTTCGAGTTGAGCTCGCGTGAAGAGGTTTCCGTACGATGTTACCTATCCGCACAATATTGAGTGATTTACCATGTTATTTTAATATCATGGACTTCTTATAGGTTTTCCTATAATCTATAAGTAGAAAACTAATTTCTGTATTTTTTATTCAAAACTTTAGATTCAGTAGTTTCGGAGATAAGAGGAGGGAATGGTCGGACAGACGGACATACGAGTGATCCTATAAGGGTTCCGTTTTTTTTATTCGGACGTACGGAACCCTAATACAGATCGTGACTTATAATCCCACAATATAGGTCTATCTTGAACTTCAATTATGACGCGTTCTGTATTTATGTCCATCACTGTACGCGAATTGTGTACGCTCTGCATGACACAAGAAACGAAACTGAGCCTAGCAGCTAGTCACGCGGCGAATGGTCGGGATGCGGGCTCTTGCATGTGCAATAGCAAACGCAACCATGAAAATAAAAACACTCAGGAAAAGGTAGGGAAGCTTACAGAATGCGTTTGCGTACGAAATACGCATGATACTGCTAACGCTTTTAGTCCTGCCTATAGCGAAAATATCCTAGTTACCTATATAGCCTATAGTGAACAAGTTATTGCAGTTTGTATTTCTTCTGACTTCATAAAATATTTTTTAATGACAAAAGCTTATTGACGGTCCACTTGATAATTTGTAAAGACAAGCAATGCCAGGGTAGGATACAAAGCGTTCCAAACGGCTTTAGTGAGTCGAAAGACAAGGGATAAGATAAATATATGGTGAAGCAAACTTTATTCACCGAATTCCAAATTTTCAAGGTGTCAAGTCCAAAACAAGTTAAAGAGAAATAAATAAAAAAATAAATAGTGATTTATTAACAAATTCTTATAAGGGTCAATTTAGGCTAATTAAATCTTAATATATAAAAATGAATCCCCATTTCCCTTGGTCACGGCACGGCATCACGCGTGAACGGGTAGACCGATTTTAATTCGGTTTTGACTAATGGAAAGAGGGATAAACGGGGAATGTTCATATATATAAAAATTGCATCACGGGCGAAGCCGGGAGCGCTAGTAAATAATAATGTCTTTTTGTTTTTTTTTTTTATGTTATGTCGACAGACAGGCTGACGGTCCACTTGATGGTAGGTGGCTACCGTCGCCTATAACACAAGCAACGCTACAGGTGCTGCAAGTGCGCTGCCGACTACAGTAGGATTGGATAAGGAATTGGGTTCTGGCATCCCTTACTCACTCACCGAAACACAACAGCACGTATATGCTGTTATTTCACGGTGGTCTTCTGTAAGGGGGTGGTCACTGCCGCCAGGCGGGCTGCCCAAATGACTGCGAAACGCAGTGTGCCCTACCACTACTTTTCAAATCCAGACCAGAGTCATTTTTTGAAAATTACATTAAAATTTCCAAAGTTGACCCCGCCGGGAATCGAACCCGGGGCTCCTGAGACGTTAGGCAAGGAGCCTTGCCACTCATCCAACGGGCCGTTTGTTTATATTGGTAGAACTTAATGATAATTGGCCATTAAATCTATACTTTCAATTACTCTTTTGAATATATCTGTATAAATAGGTAGATATAACTTATAAGTTACTTACAATATTATCGGAAAGCTGTAGCAAGAAGCTTAAATTTCTGACACGTGTAGTATAAACGTGTTCGTATATTATCGTTTGTTACATAAAGTCAATGTTGCTATAGCGATGTTCCGCTAGGACACGTAAATTGCTGTAACATTGTTCACACATGGCTGATACAAGAAAAGCCATCAGTGTCGTTTACTTTGAAGTATACACTAGCTTCTCACGCTTCATTTACCTTTATATATATTTTGCGTTATTGCGTTATACATTCAGAATTTTTGATACCAAATTAATTTTGATAGAAACCTAATTTCTTAAAAGAAATAATAAGATGTAAGTAAGTCTGGAGCAGCGATAGCGATTTATCCACCTAGATTCAAACATAGTCTCTGAATCTTTTTGATGTTACGTAGGATATTACGTAAATATTTGTAGTAATAAAATAAAATAAGTAGTAACGTACACATAGTGTTAAATTGGGCAGCACGTCTGACGGCAATAACTATCCCCTTATAGAAAACCACCATGAAATATTAGCTTGTGTGTTGCGTTGTGTTTCGGTGAGTGAGTAAGGGACGCCAAGGGTCCAGTTCCATATTCCCTCCTGTTTTCTTTATCTTTTATCCTATCAAAGATGATCTCCTAGTGGTGTTACTTGTGATTAAAGGCTACGGATGCCAATTACGATCTAGGACTTACTGCTGAATGCCTTTTTGGTTAATAACAATACTGTAAAGAATCAGACAAATCGTGTCAGACGTGTCAGACAAATTGCTAATTAAGAGTTGTGATGAGGAATATGTAAAAGAGGCGAAAATAGTTTTTGTAAAACACTAATTTCCCTTCAGGAAATTTTAAGGGATTTCGTTTTAAGAAGTTTAATTCAAGAATATTTCAGGAATTTCGTTTAAGTATTTATTATACTTATTTGTCTCGTCAAACATTACAGCAGCTTCTTATATATATACATATAACAAAGAGAACATACCTCAACATGCGATCTCTTTTATCAGGCTCAATACCGTTCTGTATATCATGAGCCGAGAACTTCCAAAGGGCCTCACTGGTCACAACACCAAACAACAAATCGTATTTATTTTGAAACAGTCTTCTTCCACTGTCACTTCTCTTCGTATGCACATTATAATTTTGATTCATATTATTCAAAGGACCGAAACTGGGGAAATCGCCAGTCGGATACGCCGTGAGAAAATCTTTCGCAAAATCTATTTTGATCACCACACCGTCCACAGAAGGTCCGAATGCTGTCAGAAAATTCGGCGGAGATATGTCTATTGACAGCAGTTCTTCTATCGTCGCGTCTCTTAAACAGTCCACGATTATCTCGTGGTCTTTGGTGAGGTCTTCTGGTATGCTGCAGTTCATATGTTTGGCTAGTTTCAAGGAATAATAAACTGGATCATCAACTATTGCCCAGGAACTTAATGCTGAACCAGATAGAAGGACTGCTCTGTGAAATAAACCTGAAATTTTACGTTTGTGTGAAGAACAAATAAAGAAGTCGATTTAGTTTAAGTGTGATACTGGACCTTCGATCGATTGGGTCACTGATCGAAGTTAATTATCACCAAGTGCGCCATTGCTAATGTACATAGATTCAAAATTAGTAAGATTACGTTTACTTAGAAGTAATTTTAACACATAGATTGAATTTTGAATAGTATAACCAAATCAGCAAGTCTCGTGTAAATGGCGGCAAGCCATAGTGGAATTCGAAATCAATACGCACCAGGCATAACAGTCGGGGAGATCATAAGGAAATTAATGCAGGCTGCTCCAGATCCATGGCCCATAAGTGTTATGTTAGTTGGATCACCTCCAAATAGTGCAATGTTTTGTTGAACCCAGTGTAGTGCTGCAATCTGGTCCATCAGGCCGTAATTGGCAACACGAGCCTTCAGGTGTGGTGCCGGATTTGCGTTTAGGAAACCTAAAATAATATCAACATTGTTCATTGAATGTAGCTAATATTCTTTTTTAAAATGTTAATAGACTTTAGTGATTCATGTTAGAGTAGATGTAAGGAATACCATTTATGTCATTATTATAAATAATTGATAATTTTAATTGTGAATTTTCTTGGTGTAATTAACTTCCTAATGTCCATAAAAGGTCACATATTTTTTATTTCAACGCAATTTTTACGAAATAAAATGTAACATGTGGAACACAGTCATGTTCATATTTTATTATTTTTATTAATTTTACATATTTTATTAATTTTATCGCGGCCTTGGCTTATGTTAGCTAAGCTAATATATATTATAATAATTTAAAGCTGAAGAGTTTGTTTGTTTGTTTGAACGCGCTAATCTCAGGAACTACTGGTTCGAATTGAAAAATTCTTTTTGTTTTGAATAGTCTATTTATCGAGGAAGGCTATATGCTATATAACATCACGCTACGCTATATAAGCAGTGTCCAGTACCGCGCGCTCCATGCGCACGCCGCCGCCGCCGTATGGGGGCCGCAGCGAAGCGTGGCCGAGTTCAGCTAGTTGTTAATAACTTGGCTAACAAATCATACAAATGGTGTAAAGAGTAAATTAAGAAATAATCACTGTAGAACGGTATTTTAGCCAATAAAATAAATATTATTAAAGTTCAACAGATGGCGCCAGTAGTTTGTTTCGACTTCATAGTAAACAAATTGTAACTAGATGTCGCCTTACGTGATTTGAACCCGGTATTGTTAGTTGTTGGTTATTTGGCATATGTGCCAACAATTAGAGAATAAATTGAGGTCCGTCACCAGATCTAAAATTACTGGAGTTTTTTTGTGACAGTCCCACCAGTGGTTTTAGCGTCATTTAGTGCGAGTACACGCGCAATTGTAGAATCACAAACTGCATAATTTTGGAATTTTAAATAAATAAATTTAAAAAAAAAAACCAAATAGCATCTCTATGCCATTTAAAAATAATAATTCGTAAAAAATACTGTGGTTGAAAATAGAGGAAGCCTGAAAACTTATTCGTATGTCAACGTCGAATTGTACAAATGTCGAATGTAAACAAACTATGTACCTACCAATTAAAGAGAAATTGAAAAATTGACAATTGTCACAGAAACTGTACACATTTTTTATTATATTGATTTTGACATATAACGTAAAAGATTTTCTTAATTAACTTATAATAATTCATTGTGAGTTTGATATTCGGATAACGGTCCCTTTGTCTTTTGTTATTGAGTAGGTATACAATACAAAGTAACATAATAGGCACGACTGTCTTAAGTTAGATTTCACCTTTGACTAAGAGTCTGGTTATTAATGTTGTAACCCAGTCAGTTCCCGGCTCGCAACACGACACATATTTAGACAAAACATAGATTAACCTCTTTCTATTGTTCCTGGGTGTTGTTGGTAAAATATCAGTGTCACGCCGTCGTTTTCAATGTATCAAAAGCTTCGTTGTTAGGTCTCCTTTCTTAGATTTAGTTAATATATTCACTTATAATATTTCGTTACGATAGTTACAAAACTTTTATATTACAACTTTTCTAATAGGAGAAATCACATTTTGTGTGGTGTATTTTTTTTATTTTTTTTTTATTAAAGATGGGTTTGCTCTTGACCAGCATCTATCCATGTAGGAAGGATGAGGCCGACGATGGAGCGAGCTCACCCAGAAGATGCCTATTTACTCGAACCTTGAAAAAATTTGGGTTTCCCCTCAAAATTTTTTTTTCCGATATGAGAAAAAATCCCTACCGAAGTGGACCAGAGACATGCAGACATCTACATAGATAGGAAGTCCCTTTAACGCTATATAATTTTAAAAGGCGACCGCATAGGCAATAGACCCAAAAATACACATGATATCGATATAATTTTTTAAAGGCTGACAGTCAACTGGTGATAATCCATAGTAGGATTAAGGATAAGGATAGGAAAATGGGCTCTGCTATTCCATACAAACTCAGCGAAACCCAACACACATGCTATCATTTCACGGTTATCTATGTAAGGGGGTGGTGAAAGCCACCCCCTTACAGAAGGTTTAATAGTTCAGTTTGTAAGAGGGTGGTAAATAGTTTAGTCGCTTACAAGCAACGACCATGATAGTACAAGGAATAATGGACAAACTAGGGTCCGAAATTCCTTACCGTTAGGAATTGATAGCGTAATCGATGAGAATTTACTTTATTGTGCCTTTTGAATATGTTTGAAAGTGTGCAATAAATTAAAGGAAACAATACAAAACGATTCGATAAGTAATCAGTTACAGAACGTTTTGAAATCAAATTCACTTCCCATTTGTATTCCTGAATGTTCCAACTACGCCTCGAATCTCAGAGGGCGAATTTAATTTAAAAAGTGCATCCTATTGAAATGAATCGCGATGGAAAAACTACACCCGGTTGTGTATTTACGGGTGTTTTGTTGAAAGGAGTTCGGATCTGGGCTCAATACAGATCGTACGGTTCCATAAGGTTCCTTTGTGAACGATTCTTATTTAACTCTCGGATAATACAATGTTACCGGGAGAGAAGCTTGAAAAGTTTGTTTTCCTTTTTAAATTGAAAATCTTGTTAGGTAAAATTGTCGACACAATAATTGTGCTTGTATTTTTTATGTGATCACAGTATCAGAAGTATCATAAACACCTTAGAGATTACAGTATCAGAAATATCACTATGTTATTTAACAATGCAATACTGAATTCAATCAAAGGTAAAAGTATACAAGAAGCTAACAAAGTGTACGTGTGCATATCGTCGTTATCAAACCAAAACTTGCGATGTGCATAAATTATACTTTTTCTTGAAAAATTTTACATTAAGGGATTCACTGAGGCAAATGACATTTACTATAGAACTCGCTGGCGGCGGAGACAATTCAACAGGCCTAGAAATGGTGTTTTTTTGTTTTTACCATTAGAACATTACACAAAAAAAAATTTTTATTAATACAATTTTTTAATCTGATATTAACTTATTAATAGGTACAGGATTCATATGCCTGCAATAAGCCGTTTTCGAGAGAATTTTCAATAAAGGTCAAATTCTTCTTGTGTTTTAACTTTTTTTGTGGAGTTTCTATTACTTTAACGAAAATTCTAATTAATACAATTGGTTCTTCACATGTTTAAGTATAATATATATTTTTTTCAAAGCAATTGTCTTGTCTATTTCTTGTAACAACTTCATTAAACAATGGATATTTTTAGTATTTAGCGTTTGTCTCCCCCTTAAGGGTTATTAATTTAAAAAAGAATTTTATTTGAAACTTAGGGTGTTAAACTAATTGGTATTTTAAACATTTATCGTTTAATTATTATACAGATAATAGAGTAAATTTTTACATAAACGATTTTTTTTTAATGTTAAGATCGGCAGACAGACTGACGGTCCACTTGATGGTAGGCGGCTACCGTCGCCCATAACACAAGCAACGCCAAAGCTGCTGCAAGTCCGCTGCCGACTACAACAGGATTAAGGATAAGGGATTGGGAAGTGATAGGGAAATGGGCTCTGGATAGGGAAAATGGCTCTCCCTTACTTCACACACCGAAAGTGTGCTGAAATTTGCTGTGTGAATACAGTTGTGTGAATAAAGTTGTGAAATAACAGCACACACGTGCTGTTATTTCACGGTGGTCTTCTGTAAGGGGGTGGTTACTGCCGCCAGACGCCCAAATGACTGCGAAACGCAGTGTGCCCTGCCACTACTTTCCAGATGCAGACCAGAGACAAATTTGAAAAGTTCATTTTTTTCAAAGTTGACCCTGCCGGGAATCGAACCCGGGAACCCTAGAACAGAGCGTTAAGGCAAACACCCTAACCACTCATCCAACGGGCTCGTCAAAAACGTTTCCAGCTGCTGCACATAGCATTAGGTTTGTAGTTCGTTAAACGGTGCTCAAATTCGACAAATAGTTTTTTTTTATATGATAGTTAAGGCAGTGAACTATTCACTAATCTCAAAATGTTGAAATCTCAAAAAAGTCCACATAGCAAATTTTGGTTTGACAACGACGATAAGCTAATAGTAAATAAAAAGTGTATGTGAAGTGAGGGTAAGAGGAAGCTGTATAATAAAGTTTTTAAAATACTTTAATAAACGCTCAAGTATCCAAAATCCACGTTTCTCAATAGATCTTATTTAAAAAAAGATCAATTTTAAAAATTTCATAACTATTAAATTTGAAAAATTTTGGTCCAGTAGTCAGTTCTATGAAAAAGGTTAAAATTAGATTTATACCAATGCTGTCTTTGGTAACCATAAAACGAACTATTCATGATTGGCCACTGGCCTTGGTTTCTGTAACTGCTGGAATTCGACTCCAGTCCGTTATATGGTTATCATAATAGAACTAAAGTTCCACAGAACCTAATTTGATTCTCCAATGTCCTAGGTTTGCGCTGGCACATTTGGAGTTGGAGTTTGACATTTACATTAAATTAGACAATCATAAGTACTAAAATTATGATGGCTATAAACACCAGAAAGAAATTTATTAAATATATTACAAAAATCGTAGATATAGTAATAAAGAAAAATAAAACAATATCATATACAAAAAAAATTAGATAAATAAAGACCCTGATTTAGTTAGGGATACCGGACTACCCCCTCTCTACCCTACGGGCGTTGGTTGAGATGAAGTTACTGATATTATTGAGATTGTTACAATATAATATTGTATATATACCTAATATAATATTTTATATATTTTAAATAATAATAATGTATGAATTATTTATGTTATGTAATAATGTAACTCCCGGGGAAAGAGAGAAAAAAAAACGGGACAAGTGCGAGTTGAACTCGCGTGAATAGGGTTTCGTACGATGTTACCTATCAGCACAATATTGAGTGATTTACCATGTTATTTTAATATCATGGACTTCTTATAGGTTTTCCTGAAATCTATAAGTAGAAAATTAATTTCTGTATTTTTTTTTTTTCAAAATTTTAGACTCCGGGGCGAGGGGGACGGTCAATTTCCGTCTATTTTCTTGAATAACATGGAAACTATTTATTTTAAAATTACAAAAAAAAGATCTTCACAACAAGAGCTTCCATTTGATACGTCACACGATGCAGTTTACAAATTATTTTTTTTTAATTTTCCACCTTCCCCTCAAAAATGACCTCCCATATACAGATTTCATCTATTCACGTCACACCTCTGCGTTTGGGTCACAGAAGTTGATATGTGTAACAAATTTCAACTTAATCGGTCTAGTAGATTTGAAGTTAATTGACTGTAACAGACGGACACACGAGTGATCCCATAAGGGTTCCGTTTTTTTTATTCGAACGTACGAAACCCTAAAAAAGAACTTAATTTGAGCCATAATAGTGGTGTTGCGATATTAAAATAGTAACAAAATAAGTTTGTGCGGTATAAATATTTTATCTGGGATAAAGGAAATTGGGAATGACGTACTTTGGCAATTTTCTTTTATCGTAAAAAGGGGACAATCTCTGAATTGTTTTAAAAGTAATAGCAATTTCAACAGTGTTCGTGATAAAGTTATGGGTCCCATTATACACTTTTGGGGAGTTCCCCCGATTGCAATATAAGTTTTACATTTACTCCCTTACCAATATTCTTCAAGCTTGAATGAAATTTTTCGATTACATAAAGACTTAAGTTGCCCGAGCTAGATTTCGTTACAAAGTTAGTTATTTGCATGCCGAAGATATTAAATAGGGAGATATTGTTGGGCATTGACCTTCGGTTGAGACGTTGAAAATTCATTTCGAAAGACGACGTGCAGACAGTGAAGCGAATTTCAGAAAATTTTACCTCCATATTAACTTCAGTTACTTGTATCAAAGTACAATTAATTTGTAACACGTTTATACAAAGATCAACCTATTTATTTTTCTAGTGTTTTTTTAATGCTAAAAATTAAAACGTTCTTACTTCTTTCATTTATTTATTTATGTACTTACATGCGACTTCGTCCGCGTCTCTTTATAAAATATATTATTTGTGGGAAACGACAATTTTTCATGGAGGGGGTAGGGCGGAGATGGGGGGAGGGTGCGTAGCCTATGTTACTCGCTGATAATAAAGCTTTCTAAATGTGAAAGAATTTTTAAAATCGGTCCAGTAGTTATTGAGTTTATTCATTACAAACATACAAAAATACATACAAATCTTTTCTCTTGATAATACAGATTTCATTTTGTCGAAAATTTGCGTTTCCATGAGTTTAGTGTTACTAAAACATAAGTACAAGTGATTAAGGCAGATATTTTTTAATGTTAAGATCGGCAGGCAGGCTGACGGTACACTTTATGGTAAGTAAATGGCTACCGTCGCCTATAACACAAGCAACGCCACAGGTGCTGCAAGTCCGCTGCCGACCACAGTAGGATTAGGATAAGGGACTGGATAGGAAAATGGGCTCTGGCATCCCTTAGTCACTCACCGACACACAACAGCACACGTACCTACTGTTATTTCACGGTGGTTACTGCCGCCAGACGGGCCGCCCAAATGACTGCGGAACGCAGTGTGCCCTGTCACTACTTTCCAGATCCAGATCAGACGCAAACTTAAAAAGTTCATTACCAAAGTTGACCCGGCTGGGAATCGAACAAGTACCCTAACCATTCATCCAATGGGTTCGTCAATTTTTAATATTTAGAAAAATCGTGGTATTTTAATTTGTAAAAAAATCTCGTTCATTGTGAAGTGACTGTCCAAAAATTGATATTTTTTCAGACGATTTTTTTTTTTTTTTATGTCAGGTCGGCAGACAGGCTGACGGTCCACTTGATGGTAGGTGGCTACCGTCGCCTATAACACAAGCAACGCCAAAGCTGCTGCAATGTGCGCTGCCAACTGCAGTAGTCAATCACTTCAGTGCTATAATGAAATTGTAAATATATAAAAAATTAAAACTTTGTTTATTTAGCAAGTGTCTAAGTTTGATTATGGTTGTTAAACCCAAATAACATTCTTATTTGTATTTTAATTCAAAATAATTAATATCTGCCATTCTCGGATTTTTCACGGCAGTAGAGATTATAGATGCAGATTAAGGGCACATGATTTATATCATTTTCAAGGCATGTATGTACATGTATGGTTTATTTATCAAGGTATTATGGATCGGTGATAGTCACAATGACAAAAATGTAAATGAATGTGATGTTGTGTGACTTTGCAGACAGCCTATTATATGGAACGTTTTTAATACCGTGTAACTTTAGATATGGTATGGGGTTCGCTGGGACACTTAGATCACAAAAGGAGTAGGACAAAAAGTAGAAGACAGAATGAGGAAAGGCGAATGGGCATTGGCATCACTCCTTATTCGGTGGCATTACTTTGTTTAAGAATAATTGAATGTAATTTTGGAAAGATCTTGGGCTGGTTAGATTCTTTGATCAATACCTTAAATAGGATACAAAAATGTACTCGCAACTTTACTTACAAGACTAGTTAAAAAATAGCTTCCGTTAAAAAAATTAGTTAAAAAAATGTTAGTTAAAAAATGTTAGAATAGTTTAAAAAAAAAATGTCCTTAAGTTTTTTAGAAACATCTCAGACTTTCGCTTTACGCCATCTAGTTCAATGATGGAGAACTAAGTTTTAACTAGTTACGTAGCGTTATCTCGAATTAAATTATATAATTTAATTTATTTGGGATTTTTTTGCAAGAAAAGTATATTCTGATATTTTAATATTGCAGATTTGCAGTGTTTGTTGGAACTAAGTACTGTGTGATTAAGTTTCTTCAACTTTCAAATATTAGTAAGATAAATTAAGGTATGAAAAATTGATAAATTAAAATCTTACCCAAAACGCCAAGCCTGAAGTTGAGCGTAACGACTATCAAGTCGGTATAACTGGCCAAAACAGCTCCATCGTACGGGTTACTTGAACTCCAAGAGTAACTTTCACCATGGATATATACCAGCACGGGCAGTGCTAACTTGGTTTCATCCACTATAAAAAAAAAATTAGTTAAGCCATACAGGAGTAGCTATTTATACATAATACTACAAACGTACGTAGCACATAATGAATGCATCTAAGCCTAGACATTAAAATATAATATGTTTAAAAAATATGAGAGACGTGTACATCGAATCTGGTAAATATACTATACTGATTAAAAGAAAATCAAAAATAAATGTGAATTTTCCAGTTATTCCAGGGAATAAATACTCAATAATATATTTTAACTATTTAATCTAAATTATGGTTATATGTTAAAACCTACTTCAATTATTTACCTACTCATTAATATCCCACTTAGAATTTCCTAGTTTCAAGTTTAAAATAAATTACACTATGAAATAATAGGAAAAACATTAAAAAATCATAGTATAAAGATCACAATATCACCTCATACCATCATATAATGAAAAAGTATAAGACGATGAACTGATAAAAAAATATTAATTTAAAAAATCAGATAAATTTTATTTTTAGACTGATTGAAGCGATATTATTTGCGTTATAAGATTAATATTATAATAATTTTAATCAAAGCAAACTTAGCATTAAGTCTGTTTTGTTGGAAAATTTAAGGAATCTAATTCGCTTAAAGAAATTTTACGACAACTGTAGGAGGTATATTTTAAAAATTAGGTTTTAGATTAAATATTTCGCTTTTTCATTAACGTAGGTGTGAACGTAGATTTATGATTATGACAGAAAATCCAGTTTGTCAAAGTGATCGAAGTGATATCAAAGTGATCACACTCATTGGTATTAAAATCTATGGAATGTGACGTCAAAGTCTATGGAATGTGACGTCAACGTCTATGAAATGTCAACAAGCGTGTAGATGTAGATGTTTGTGATTTTTAACATTAAAATTTGATTGTATTGTAGACTTTGACGTCACGACAAGCGCGCGAAAAGAGCGATAGGTTATATCGTTATATAACGATATAACCTATCGTATGAAAATATAAAAAAAATGTGCATATTAACCTATTACGTAAATACAATGAAAGGATAATTAATTCCCATGTTTTATTAGTTAAAAAAATACTACTCCATATCAATTTTATCATAAACCTTTCACAATTCTAGTATATTCAGCCTAGGTATTATCAAAGTAAGTGTTTGATCAAAACAGAGAATTTTGCTAAGTTTATGACAAAATTAGGTAACGATGTCGTCAAGTGTCGTTTTGTTATGAAAAATATAAGTTTTGTTATATTGTAAAGCAAGCTTTTACTTATAAGCTATATATGTCGCAGTATAATCAGAGAAATAGGATTTTCGCAATAATCCTAGTACGATTGCAAAGGATCGGATAATAGAAAACTAACAACGAATTTTGTAATCATCCGAGGTACTTTCAGGATTGTTGCAAAAATCCAACCAGTTTTAGGTAAGTCGCGAATAAACGCTCAAATGTCATAAGTCTTGAGCGCTGATTGACCTTTTTTCATAGAGTTAAGAAAGTCATACAGTGCTCATCGGGACAATTTACAAAGCCAGAGTGGATATTGGAGCGAATTAATCTTGTTACAACTTCAATTGAACATTTCAAGGTTCAGTCGAACGGTACAACTAAAATGTTGAGAATGTGTTACATTTACTGATTGGTACTATACTGATTGGTCTACGGGTTGCTTTTTTGTACAATTTAAAAAAAATCATCTTACCACCGCGCTCACCTTACAGAGCCTTATTTGGACATGATCCTGCTACATGTCTTACCTCAAGTTATTTACCTGCCAGCATATTACCGATAGTAGAAGACGAAGAAGAACTTGAACAGACTATAATAAAACAAGAAGAAGTCGTTTCTTAATTAAAGTAAGAAAAGTAATAATTATATTTATTTACCTATACTAATAAAATAAACGAGACTGAATTTGTAACTTAACTAAGATACCCACTTTGTAAAAAATAAGATATTTAATTGTAACATTTAATAAAAATAGTTTAAATGAATATTGTTTTGTCACTTCTTCACATTTCCATGTTATAGACATTAATGAAGAGACATTTCCGACCAACCAGAACAGACAATCTATAAATCATTGAACAATTCAGCGTTTCATTTTCTAATCGTCCTAAATAAATTGGGATTTTTGCAACGATCGTGAAAATACCTGGGATGATTACAAAATTCGTTGTTAGTTTCCTATTATCCGGTCTTTTGCAGTCGTACTAGGATTATTGCGAAAATCCGTTTTCTCCGATTATACTGCGACATATACACCAAAATTGCTTCTCTTGAGGTCTCATGTCATATATAATCAAAAAAATTCAGACCCAAGAAAAATAACGTACAATAACACAATATTTAAGCAGGCACACCCCGAACGCCATTATAACTTTGTACTCCTTATTTTTCGAGAGGTCTATAAGTTAAGAGCTCGCTGTCACCACTATAGCCTGCGAGAGACGATAAGATTTGGTACGCAGTAAATCCGGCTTAAAATATCTGCAATGCTTTTATGCTGGGACACATTGATGCTCAGGAATTAAGTTATTTTTGTATAGCCATGAGCCATGTGCTTGATGTTTTAGGGTGCACGAGGTAAAGGTAGTTCTGAATACTTTTTTTATTCAGTATTTACTATTCTTAAAATATTTGAGGTCGTGAATTAAAAATCTAATTTCATTTATGTTAATTAACTTAGAATAATATAAACGGTGCTTGACAAATAGATAATTTAATACGTTTTTTTTGCGGCTTTAACTCGTTTATAATTCGATTTGGGACTAAACCAGGTGTATGTAGTTTCACGATTACCAAATATTTTTAAAATACAAATTTAAAAATATTTGGTAATCAATACACATCAAATCTGCTTACTACTCTGATATACTTCTATTAAATATACTCCTATTGTGGACTCAAATTTAAAAACACTTTGAATTATTTCTTGATGATGATGTTTAGGTGTCCAAATACCTAAACACCATTATTTACACATGGATTTTAAAAAAGGTTTTTAATTAATTTTCTTTTTAAAATAGGGTAAGAAATAATAAAGACCACATCAGTATTTTAGGTAAATGAAGTAGCATAAATACTTACTCTGCAATGGAGCGAATATGTTTAAATACAGACAATCTTCACTTTGATTCTTAAGATAAGGTATCAGTCTTCTCAAATACTCTAGTCTGCCTTTCGGCATTTTTTCTAATATGGTCCGATCGTCAAGATCTGGTATCTTTTGGGGGCAGGCCGGACCAGGCCTGTCAGACACTCTAACACCGTCCCAAGGCGAAGGTGTTCTTGTTGGACTAAACCTAAAACAGATAAACATTTAGCATAATTGACGATCAAAAATAAGGATCATTGGGAAAGATGATAGGGAAAGTAAAATTAACGAATCTAGTCATTAAAAAGAAAATTTAACTTTATTACTGAAATTTATGTCCAATTATAAAATTTAACAAGTCTGAGAGTTAGGGTGCTTGCCTTAACACTCTGTTCTAGGGCCCAAGGGGTTCGGTTCCCGGCAGGGTCAATTTTGAAAGATGAACTCTTCAAGTTTGCCGTCTAGCCCAGATCTGAACCCCTTAGACTAAAAGGTATGGTCAGTTTTAGAGAACATGGCCTGCTCTAAACGACACGCCGACATTGAGTCTCTTAAGAATTATATGGAGCAAGCAGTGGCTAAATTTCCAATGCTAACTTTGCGTAAATCCGTAGACTCGTGGCCAAGCAGGCTTGTATCAACGCTAAAGGTCGCCATTTTAAATAGAATTATTTTTTTTTTGCTGAGACTTCAATAAATATGCATATATATTACAGAAGACCACCGTGAAATAACAGCATATACGTGCTGTTGTGTTTCGGTGAGTGAGTAAGGGATGCCAGAGCCCATCTCCTTATCCTCCTAATCCGTTATCCAATCCTACTGTAGTCGGCAGCGCACTTGCAGCACCTGTAGCGTTGCTTGTGTTATAGGCGACGGTAGCCACCTACCATCAAGTGGACCGTCAGCCTGTCTGTCGACATAACATAAAAAGAAAAAAATAAGTTTTATTACGATTACCTTACTTAATAAAAAAATTAATGCATTTTTATTTGTAATAGAACTTATGGCTAGACTAGATAAAAAAAAAAGTATATCGTTCATTATATTATGTGCGTATACATATTTTGTGTCTCTATAGATGTTATAATTATTGGGTTATTTATTAAATATTCAATAATTCAATTTAATTAAAAAAAACCATTCAAAACAATCTCCTAAAATGAATAAACAATTTTGTTTCTAACATAATTGAGTACGGCATTTTTTTGGTTGTTAAGGCTCCGGTCTCGCTTTGCGACTCTACCTTAGCAAACAGAACTAAGCGCACTTTCACGCGTCTTTTTTGTTATGAATTGCAATTACTAAAAAGTACATTAAAAAAATATTTTATATATTTTTTTTTTTCATTAATTTATTAAAAAATAGGTCATTACTAAGTGGTTTTAAGAGCGACTGCATTAAAAAAAAATTTCAACAGAAAAATATATGTATTTGCAGTGGTAAAATTCATGAAACTACAACTTTTTAAACCTCTTTAAATAAGAAAACTAAAGCGTTTATCAAAAAAGTAACCAGTTTAGATTATTGCTAACGATATGAGAATAAATGTAAACTGAATATATTTCGTATTTTTGTTATAATTTTTACGTAGCATGTGCTTGAATGAGACCTTCAACGCGTTCAACCTAAATAGAGGCATTTTTAACGCCCAATAGAGCTATTAAAATGTGCATCAAAATAAAATTAAAAAAGTGTTTTTGAAATTTCAAATCCATCACTTTCAATAAATGTAAAATATATTTCATTTATTCTTTTGTTAATAACTGTAAAAAAACATTTATTTTCTGTAAATTATGCAAGAACACTAATTTTTAGGAGACTCGAGCCTTAATATGGATAACTGTTTTTTTATAAACCAGGTTAGAGTCTTATATGAGTGTTGATTTTAATTTTCTCTCCTTCGATAACAACGACGAGCTTCCATAGAAGATAGTTTAAAACTGCCATTTTCTCTTCAGAAAACTGTCAATCCTCTGGAATAATTATTTTCAAGATAAAATAACTAAGTAGTAAGAATTAGTACCTACCAGTACTAAGGCTGGGTTGCACCATCTTACTTTAACTTTGACAAAGACCGTGCCGGCGGTTAAAGTACCGGTTAGGTAAAAATTGAGTTGCACCATTTAAAAAAGTTAAAATGTTGACGGTAACCGTAACCGTTCAAACATGGTCAGTCAAAGTTAATGTCAAGTAAAAGTCTGTCAGTCAGATGCGTTAATAGGTTACCTCTAAACAATTTTTTTTGCTGTAATTGCTGATAAATGATAATGTCATCACTCAGGGTTTGTAAATGCTGTAATGCATAAAATACCTTTATATATCTTGCTTTGTAAATAATGTAATAAATAGTCTGTGAATGTACCTAATAAATAATGTCGCTGCTTCGAGAATTACTCACCGAAGAATACTTCGGCGTAATTTGAGTTTATCTCTAGTGTTGCAATATCCAAAAATATTCCCCACAACGATTCTGAGGTAAATTACAGCTCATTATACTGGCGACCCTGGTAACTTTATCTAAGCATACGAATGTGCCGATGCAACGCGTTTTGCAGCAACTGTTAAAGTCAGCGTTATTGTTAGTGACAAATTTGACGTCAACGTTTACTATAACCAGTGCTCTGGTGCAACCCAGCCTAAGTAATAAACAAAAATTGATAAATAATTGAGACTGTTGAGCCTATCTGTATCTGTCAGAGGGATTTCAGAAACAAACAGTTGAGTGAGACCTTTGTGAACTATTCAATAAGTTTGTCTCTGTTTATTTAAACTATAATTTATATTATAATAGTCTTCAATAATTTGAAGTATAATTTATCTGAGCCCGCAACTATCTGAGCCCGCAACTTCGTACGCGTGGTATTCGGTATAGCGCGTAACTTTTTTGTTTGTAAACCGATTGGAATGAAACAAAACTAAATGTTACGGGAAGCTTGCTATAATAAATCAGTGAAAACCGCATTCAAATCGGTTAAGCCGTTTCTGAGATTAGCGTACACAAACAGACAAAAATTCTAAAAACGCGTAACTTTTTTGTTTGTAAACCGATTGGATTGCAACAAGCACTAAATGTTACGGAAAGTTTGCTATAATAAATCAGTGAAAGCCGCATTCGAATCGATTAAGCTGTTTCTGATATTAGCGTGCACAAACGCACAGACAAACAGACAAAAATTCTGAAACTATTTTTTGACCTCCGTAATATAATATAAGTACAACGTGTAGATTTTTTTTTTTTTTTTTTGAAAAAATTTCAATTTTAATATATGTATAGATTATAATTAGTGATATTAATAACTGCATTTTTATAACAAATTCATTTGTTTTGTACAAAAAGAGAATTAAAATATTTGACAGCGAATATAAAATTTCACAATAATCAACTCTGGCAAAAAGCAGAATTTTTTTCAATATGTGGCAACAAAGTCTACGGAGAAATTCTAATTATTTCAGACACAGAATCTTTGTTATTTCACCCACGCGAACGGTGCCAATGTCCTCATTAAGTTGCAGCTGCAGTAAGGTCGAGAATTCTTCAACAACGTCAAAAACTTCAATAGTTCTAAACGACAATGTTGACTGTTAATAAAGTTATAAGGAAAGCGGAAATATCAAATGTAATGTACAATTCAGACGTGACGGAGCGTATTCATTTTTTATGCAAACTTTTGAAGGAGAGAATTCTAGCTCATTAAATTTTATATTGACTCTATAAAGAAGTTTAACTGTGCTTTTATACGGGGTTACTCTGCGCGATCGAATCAGGAGTGAGAAGACCCGTAAAGAAACAAAAGTCGAACTGGCAATGGGCAGGACTCATAGTATGCCCACAATAATAACTGACGAGATAATATGGATCCAGGCTGCTTCGGAACGGTCCAACTAGATTTTTTTAATTTTATTTATTTATTTATTTAAACACAAACTTACATTCTACCATTACAGGTTTTCACCCAATGCGGTAGTGTAGCAACAATATGTACAGTGCATACAAATGCAAACTAATCTATTACAAAATTATACAGCCGAAATACCACTCACTGACTCACTGATCTAGTGACATTTCTAACCGGGAAGGAGCCGTGGGGGGGTTTGCCTCTCTAGCCGGTCGTGGAGTACGAATAAAGTTGTCGAGAAATTAATTCAAAGACCTCGCTACCTCGAATTGGTAAAAAGTCGGCGACGGGATCTCGGAAACTATGAACCCGAGAGAGACCCGGTTTGCGGAATGTCATAGAGGGTCACCGGGGGTTACCACACCGCGACACTCCGCGGACGAAGTCGCGGGCGAAAACTAGTACTAATATATAAAGCTGAAGAGTTTGTTTGTTTGTTTGAACGCGCTAATCTCAGGAACTACAGGTTCGAATTGAAAAAATATTTTTGTATTGAATAGTCCATTTATCGAGGAAGGCTATAGGCTACGATCAATAGTATTATATATAAGCAGTCTCCAGTACCGCGCGCCCCACGCGCACTCCACCGCCGCATGGGCCACAGCGAAGCGTGGCCGAGTTCAGCTGTTCTTAATAGTTCTTAATACTAGTAGTGGATATCGCACACCGGAGATTTTAATGATGATGGAACAGCAAGGCATAGCACCGAAACAGAATAGTACCTACAATGTTTTAATCTGTCATCACAAGCCTCCGAAAGTAAAAGTAATAATAATCCTAGATAATCTAATACTGTGGTTAAAAACTAAATACCTACCTATTATAACTTTTAATATGAGTACTTCACAATGCCAATAAAACACAATACACAGATACCAAGGCCAAGTTTGAAATGCTTGAAATAACCAAACGAGCAACCAACTAGGAGACAACAGATTTCGCAGTTCTCATAAGTGCTACCATAAATGTTATTGTTGCATTTAATCTGTCTCTTTATATTCTTTTAAAAGCGCTCCGTTAGGTCGGAATAAGTATTATTTGTGAAAAAAGAATCTTACCTATTTGATCCAACAGGTGGCGTTGCATAAGGAACTCCCAAAAAAACCTCGAGTGGGCTTAAGAATCTATGCTCATCCATAGACAAAACTATGCCCTGTAACTTTCCATATTTAGTTTGAACTATCCTACTACTTATTTTAAATTTAACATTAGACTTTGGCAGTGGATTAGATGGATTTAGGTAATACTTTTTATAGTCCTCATAGTTACTGTATGCACTGTTTTCTGAGTCGTAAAATTTGTGAACAAAATGTTCATTGTAATATTGATTTTGTTCGAAATTGACTTTAGTGAAATCGTCATGGTCGCCTTCGTGGTCGCCATCTTCGTAGTTGTCTTCGTTACCTTGATTATTTTGTTTGCCACTATAACTAAGGTCTTTAGCACTTTTAACATTCAACTGACGATTCATATTTGTTGTATTTGAATTAACACTTTGAAAAGAAAGACAGGTTATAACGAAGAAACAGTACAAGTTGAAATGTGTAACTTTCTGAATAGAATTTGTGTATCTTCCTTTAGAGCAAGATTCACGTTGCTGCATGCTCACATAGTATATATTGCGTGTTCTAAAGCACGGTCTGTTCTGTAGCATATTTTGTCAAGTTATCATTATTGTTCTGTGTTTATATTTACGATTATCGTCTTCTTGAGCAGCTTTTCTCAGCATCTGAAACAAGGGAGAAACTCATTAATCACTCTCTTCTAATCAAAACGAATGGAAGGCGCAGAAGTTTTAAATTATCGGCCTGATCTCAGTTCTGAATGTTTCTTTAATGATATTCTGATTTATTATTGTAAATATTGTTTTTATTGGAAATTTCAGTAACTCAAAGTTGTACGCAAGTTCTCATTTAAAAATCTAGAGCATGAACTTAAATGTTTCAATTTAAATGCATTTAAAATATTTAAATGACGGCATTCGAGGCGGCAAAGTTCAGTCCTTACGAGTAAAAGAACAGTCCATAACATTAGCACCACTAAATTAAAATATCAACATTGTTATTGTGTAATTAGGTATAACTTTAATGTAGATATAAATTAGGTATAACTGATAGTAGAAATCTGACAATACATTTAAGAGATTTTTGGGGTAAAAGCTCCCGCTTAACCTACAATCTCGTAAATTATAGTATCCTAAGTAAACTTTTTATTTTTACTGTCATACGATAAATTCTATCGTATTGTAATTATATTGTGACTCTTTACAGTGAGATTTCTATTTCTAACAATGAGAGTTGCAGAAAACGACTAAATGGTCTCGCGAAAGCTTTTCAAGTCATATTGGTCTGCCATTATACAAATTTAAGAGTAGTAAAAAAGAAATTTTGTAACAAAAATGCAAAAAAGCATAACATTTTTTGACTGGTGGATCTGCAAGTATATTTTATACTGGTGTGGAAAACTGATATTTAAAAAAAATACATAAGAGGTTCTTGCCAATTCTTCCTCGTAGAATCTTTATTTCGAACTGCTGATAAACTGCTGCTGATGCTGATTGTAAGAGACTGAAAACTTAGTTTTATGCTATAAAGATTATTATTTTCATATTATGGAACCGAATGTAATCATTGATCAGTTATAAAATATTTCAGCAATTCTTTAAACACAATCAAAACATACGCTCTCGGGTGTTCATGTTCAGATTTCCGATATCCTGGCTGCAACCTAACCAGAAACTTTAAGTGAATCCTCAAATTTGTATGACACTCGTCATATAAATTTAGAAGGTCAAAATAATCGATGCATTGCAATTAAATACAAAAAGTCGGACATCCAATTGAAGATTAATCGGAATCTGCATCGCTCCATATAATTTATATTGACTAAAACCACACCCAAGTGGACGCAACGGATGCGTTGTGAATACTAGATAGGCAATTTGTGAACGTTTCGTGCTTTTAAATGAAAACCGATTTTCCATTGATGTCACTAATTAAACATTTCGAAAATGAGATCAAAATGAAAAGAGCAATGAACAAATAATAACTGTGGTAAATATGTAGTTTCGAAGTTACATAATTACAAATTAACATCAGATATCATTAAATTAAGAAATAACAACTATTAAATTTTATCTGACATTGTAGTGGTTTAAGCTTTTATGCATAAAAATATCTTAAAAATACTTAATAAATGAACACAATTTTCTTATAATTTATGAACTTACGAACAATTTCATTTTGATAGAATTAATGCAACGAGATTGAAAGCTGACATCAGCGAGCATAAGGCTGTATTTTAATTTCAAAAAGAAATTAGGGATCTCTACGAAAAATTTGCCTATTACAGTCAATTATTTGGTGTGCGCTGCGAAAACTATTAATGACACATAAAATACATGTAGGTACTACATGTATGGTACTCGTTTCATCATTACCCACACAAAAATTCGCGATGCTAAGCTATTAATAACCGTTTTTTGTTCAAATCAGTCAATCAAAATACTATATTAGAATCGTAAGAACATTCGTATTGTTACGACTAACAATGGATCGTTCTGGAAAAAGCTTTCGCGCCGGCGGAAAGTCTCGAACGTCCCACTCTATCGATGGTAGAGTTTACTTTTCAACAGAAATAGCATTACCGAACTTTCAATGGATCTTGTTTAGATCTTCTGGAAAATTCGAAATACATCGAGGCGTTTGGCGCCAATTATAAATAAGAGAGCAGGCGGGCGAGATGAGTGAGTGGTACGACAACCAGCTATACGCGACAGTTAACCGGCGACACATTAAGGGAATCATTGATGACTTTTGGCAAGTTTAACGGTTTCATCGGACAAGTTTTATGATTTTGGAAGTCATCTTGGTTTGTGAAAATAAATCGTTCGTTTCGCCCTTACACGGCATTTTAATTCACTCGCACGTAACAGTATAATGAAACCAATCTTTATGCAACTACTTGCAAATTTCTCTGTAAATTATTCTAAGACCTTTCGTTTAGAAGTTACTACGTGAATGAAAATGCTAAAAGTAAAAGAAAAAAAATGCAGCGGTGTGAGCGAATAGTCTTACGCTTAGTCGATTATACATTTTATTTAATCTTTAGTTTATAATATTAGTTTTCATTTAGGAAATTCTATATTCACATCTTAAGACGAAGTCAACGAGAATGAAGTCGCGGTCATCGGCTAGTATCGTCAGATAGTGAACGCTAACAAATCATTATCATCACCTCAGCCGTAGGACGTCCACTGCTGAACAAAGGTCTCACTCTAATTTTCCAAAAGGGCCAGTCGGAAGCAGCTTGGATCCACCGTCGACCCGCAGCCCTTATCAGGTCGTCAGTCTACCTTGTGGGACGTCCTACGCTGTGCTTGCCGGTCCGTGGCCTCTACTCGAGAACCTTCTGGCCCCAGCGGCCGTCGGCTCTTCGTACTATGTGTCCTGCCCATTGCCACTTCAATTTACTAATCCTCCGGGTTATATCGGTAACTTTCGTTCGTCTACTGATCTCATTCCTGATTCGATCTCGCAGTGCAACCTCCATCTAGATTCGAATGCTAACAAATGAAATGCAATCTGCGAAACTAATAATGATATAAGTCTTTTAAAAATGTTTACAAACGATTGAACTGAGAAAGTTATTCAAAGATACAGTTTCGAATAAACTGTGACATTTCGTAATACACTTCTAGTTCAAGAAGCCAAACTTGGACTTTAAACTTCTAACAAGGGCTTCCTTTGAAGAGCGTACAAGCAACTATAGGAAAAGTTTTGAGTTCATATTTCTAGTGAACTTGTTCTTAGTTTGAAGCCTTTTAAAGTAAAATTCAAAGGATTGAGTAAATTAAGTAAATAAGTTACAAAATCGAAATAGTATTACACCAACCACTTGCCAGATTCTTCTTTGGGGTAAAGCTGCAGATATAAATACTATCTTTATTTTACAAAAAAGGGCCATTAGGGTCAACTAACAACTTGGTCCGCAGTCTTCCTTCCGAGAAAATTCAATGAAATAAAGATTACTGCTCAGCTGCATTGGATGATCTCGATAGTGCTATCTCAACCATTAATAATGATCTAGCCGCGGTATTTGATTGGAGTAAGCAGTATGGTCTCCGTGTTAATCCTGCGAAGTCCCAAGCTATCATCATTGGTAGCTCTGGGTTTATTGCAAAATGAACCGTGAAGGCCTGGCACCAATAATTTTTAATGATGCTATCATACCATACTGTGACTCCGTCAGGAACCTTGGTATTCACTTGGATACGCAGCTGTCTTGGTCTGTACAGATTAGGGAACTCAGTAAGAGGACATTTGCAGCTATGAGCTCGCTTCGGCGACTGCGCAATGTTTTGCCAATCCCAACCAAAGTGATGTTGGCACATACTCTTCTTCTCTCGATCCTTGATTATGCTGACGCATGCTATCTCAATCTAACTGAGGACCAACTGAACAAGCTTGAACGTCTCCAAAACCTTGCTATTCGGTTCATATTTGGCTTGCGCAAGTATGACCATGTATCCGATTTTCGTCAAAAACTCAAGTGGCTTTTTACCAATTAATATGTAACTATAGCTATACCCGTGACTTCGTAGCCGTTGTATTACTTTTTTTTTGTTTTAAGCAAATTGAATTGAAACACTAAATGTTACGGGAAGATTGCTACAGTACATAGGTGAAAACGTTTAAGTCGTTTCTGAGATTAGCGTAGACAATGAGACAAAAAAACAGTTAAAACTATTTTTTTGACCTCGGTAACACAAGTAGGGTACAACGTGCACAAAAAAAAATTTATGTTCAGACACGGCTCGTTTACGATTTGATTATATGTATTGATTTCTGTATAGTTTTATTGTGCGCGTATGTTGTTGGCGTTATTTTAGATGGCTAATAACACGAGCAACGTCTCAGGTGCTCGTGTTATTAAATCCCCAGATAAGGGATTAGGCAGGGTCAACTATGAAAAAGAACTATTCAAATTTGGCTCCGGTCTCGATCTGGAAAGTAGTGGCAGGGCACACTGCCTTTCGCAGTCATTTGGGCAGCCCGTCTGGCGGCCTTAAGGGTCCTCAGCAAGCTCAATTCTCCATACAAACGTAGTTACGTCCTTATTTTAAAATAACGCATTGCATTATCATGAAATTTTGTAAATACAATGAGATAAGACATATCTATGCCTGAAATTAGTTAATGACTCATGAAATGTTATTAAAAAGAAAATAGAAAGAGTACAAGTTTAGCCCCCAAAACCCTGTTCAGTTCGGCTGAATACTACAGCCAAAATATAATTTAGATCGAAGTCAAAATCTATTTCCGACATCGATTAATCTATGTTAGTTTCATAAGAAAAAGCATTTTTCGAAATTGATTTGTGGTTTTCAAATGAGAACGAAATTACGAAAATCAGTTAAAAATACTACAAAATTTTGATGCGAATCTGCAGCGAATCACTCTAGCGCGGGGGAACGGTATGAGGTAGGGCGGTAGTCGCCGCCCTTTGTCCTTGGTTTACGCCCTGTCTCACTCTAGGTGAAACAACAACATTTTAAAGCGTTAGCGCGTGATCTCAACGCGGAGTTGAGCGCTGCTTACTGGAGACTCTTAAGGTTGAACTAGTCGATACTTTTTCCATATAAATTTCGGGGGGGTTTTACTCCACTGTTTGACATTGTACATTAAAAGTTAAACCTGATATCGTTTTGTCTCATTATTACTTTTGTCTGTACGGAAACAGAATAGTAAAATAAAAAGCCATTAAAAAGCCAACAAATATTAATTTTTCTTGCTAATTTTAACGTAACTTTGGGCGTAAATAAGTAATAAAAGAAGTGTAAAATCTCCAAAACAAAATCGGCACCGACAAAGCTCAATTATCGACGATTTCAATAAACTTTAATTAGGTATAATTGATTTATGCAGAAGTTTTTTCATAAAACTCCATTTTTCAAAGGACTTTTCGTTTATTTTTACGCTCTGCGGTTTACTTTGAATTATCGTGCATTTCACTCAATAATCTCTGTCGGACACGATGCTAGGTGAGACAGCGTGCTTTTTGGCCGTGCCCACGCGTGACTTCGAGCCCGCGGCTAGTTCATCCTTAACCACTCCTTACAGCACGTGTGTTGTTGTGTTTCGGTGAATGAGTAAGGAATGCCAGAGCCCATTTCCCTATCCCCTATCCTTAATCCTACTACAGTCGGCAGCGCACCTGCAGCAGCTTTGGCGTTGCTTATGTTATAGGCGACGGTAGCCACCTACCATCAAGAGGACCTTCAGCCTGTCTGCCGATCTTAACTTTAAAAAAAAATTGATATTGTATAATATAGTGTACTCACAATGAAAATGCACACTAAAAAGTATTTTTCTGCAAAAACATGTAGGGGTTATTTTATAACTCACGAATTTTACTTTTCCTTTCCAAAAAAGAAATGAGTCCTTCATACATGTTTACTCGATAGAACAACCGACCTTTGTCCCCCTTGAAAACGCGACGCAAAGGAAATACGATAATTTAACGCAATATATACGCTGACACGCAAAACGACCGTTGAAAAATCCTCCACAGACATCTGTACCGTCACCAGTTCGACTGGTGCAAACAAAACAAACATTCAATTTTCGTTAAGCTGCGACATCAATGCCGCTTTCCTATTCGAATGAGACGCTCGCAAAGATAGAAATTCTTCAATGGACGTCGTTGACCCAGATTGTATCGTCGCTTAAAAGGGACTCGGGGTGAACTGTCCCCGGAAGGGTCAAGCGAATAGCCCCTACGTAAAAGGGGTCGAACTGATGTACTATCCACCAGTTACATAATTAGAAGTTTGTTCGCTTTCGTTAACGAGTGTGGGTTAAATGGATTATAATGGCCGAGATCATTTGAAACAATTTGGGTTAGATAAAAGTTTCTTCATTTGTATTAGTTGCTATTCAAATATTAATAATAATTAATAATTAATAATAATTTATTCATTCATCATCAATTCACTTCTAACCCGCAGACACAAAATAAAATCACAAAAAACTTTTGGAGACGACTATACAGATTAGATTAGATACAATTTAATTGGATCCCTGACTTTGAAACTATTTTAATGTAATATCAAAGTCAGGGAATTTAGCATTAAAGACTAATTATATTAATTAATTATATTCAATGATAGAAAATAATGAAAATAAATACTACTAATAATACTAGCTTGGGTTAAGTTTTAAATTAAATTAATTTTATTTTTTAAAATAATTTCTATTTTGTATATAGATATATATGCTTATTTACAAATAAATAGTAAATATATTGGTATTATTAATATTTAGTCTATAAAAAAATTTGATTACGAAATTTAAACCTTTTGCAGAAGGATAATGAAAGAAAATCGAGTCTCAGAAACATTTTAATGCAATAATTCCAAACAACGGTCGTGTTGAGAATTACTTCATAGGGTATTACCAGTAAGCGGAACCCCTGTTTCCTCTAAAAGCGAACAAAATTAGTTAGTTATATTTAAAAACTTGCAACCCGGTTCGGCTTCCCACGAATTCAATTTTATTTCTAAAAATTATATACACAAACGTTCTTCGTTCAATCACTCTTAATTTCCATTAGTAAAAACCGTATCAAAATCCCTTGGGATGTTTAGAAGGAGTTAGTACAGAAGCAAACCGAGGCTCGCAGCGACTTTATTTTATTACACCTGAGAATGTATCTGACATCTTTATTGCTGTAAAGATGTCTATACTAATATATAAAGCTGAAGAGTTTGTTTGTTTGTTTGAATGCGCTAATCTCAGGAACTACTCGTTCGAATTGAAAAATTATTGTTGTATTGAATAGTCCATTTATCGAGGAAGGCTATAGGCTACATAACGTCACGCTACGATCAATAGTATTATATATAAGCAGTATCCAGTGCGGTCCATGCGCACACCGCCACCGTACCTATGGGCCGCAGCGAAGCGTGGCCGAGTTCAGCTAGTATTTTATAAAGAGACGCGGACAAAGTCGCATGCAACAGCTAGTTTCTTATATTTTTAGACGATCCTTCCGAACCCAAGATTTTTCCAGTATTTTAATGCAGGTAATAAACTATCTGTGTGGCAAATTTCATCTAAATCCGTTTAAGGCTTTTGTATATGCCAACAAGAGGTTTTCTCCGTGTAACTATACTTTACTGAGTGGATATAAATGTACAAAAAAAATATATGTTATTTATTGGACATTAAATTTTAATTTGAACGTTGGAAATAATTCTTATAATATTATTAATAGTTGAAAAAAAAATCCCAAAGTAAAGTCTTTTTTGTTTGAATTTTTGTAACTACATACTTCTAAACGGCATTGAATTTCAGCATTTTTCTTTCGCATAAATTTTTGACAAGATGTTTTTCACAAAGTGTACGATTGGCGAGTCAAAATAATGATTTATTAAGCTAAAAATAACTATTATTTGTTTTCTGTACAAATTAGCGCGGTTGGCTTCTATCTATCTATCTATCTATCTCCGTCCAGAACCTCAAGGCCGTTGGCAGATACAGAAGCCTTAAGCCGTTTTTGCGTGAAAGAGTAACAAACATCCATCCTCACAAATTTTCGCATTTAAGTATAATTAGGAAGTAGTATATGTATAACAGAGATATAGACACATATTATAAAATAGATTCATATTTTTACATACATATTTAATATATATATTTAATTTACTTATAGATAAAGAAAAGTAAAGGACCAGAAATGCAAAATAATTAAGTTATATTAAATTTCTATAGAAATACAACTTTCTGTATTAAAAAAATTCAAAAGGAGGTAAGTTTTGAACGAAAGTGTATTTTTGAGCGCATTAATTTGAGTACCACGAAATTCGTTATTTTATACATTTTTATACAGGTTACAGATACTCGCCAACAGTACCTCTGCGAGCGCAAACAAATCAGGTGAAGTAATGTTATAATCAATCATGGACATTTTATTTAATGTTAAGATTGGCAGACAGGCTGCCGGTCCACTTGATGGTAAGTGGCTACTACTGTCGCCTATAACACGGCAAGTGCATTGCAGACTACAGTAAGATTAACGATAAGAGATTGGATAGGGAAATGGGCTCAGTGAAAATGAGCGTGTGGAATAATAATATTATAATATTCTCTAATATTATAATTCTAATATTATAAGATCATGTTATCGGAAAAATAAAAATAATAAAAAAAAATAAGAAATTTAAGAAAACAAATAAATGTTCGAAAAGAAATAACAGGTTTATTGCAAGACCAAATTTCTTTCCAGTGAGAAACACACCCGTCTTTAAGATTGAAGATGTTTTTTGTTGGTTTTTTTGAACACCGCGTTTCGCTGTCGTTTGGGCAGAGCGTCTGGCGGCAGTAACCACCACCTTAAAGAAGACCACCGTGAAATAACAGTATGTGTGCTGTTGTGACTAAAGGATGCCAAAGACCATTTCTCTATCCCCCCTCCCAGCTTTGGCCTTGCTTGTGTTATAGGCGACGGTAGCCACCTACCATCAAGTGAACCGTCAGCCTGTCTGCCGATCTTAACATACTTACTGATAGATTATATACACAGCACTTAAGCTCGTATTTACAATTTGGTTGAGGCTTTTTCGTGGAATACAGATTTTACTAATTTATATTAACACATATGTAGGTACAACTTATCGTAGGTATATCAGCCAGCTCTCATTATTTATATCATAAAAGTGATATAACACCGTTTTCAAGAACTTGTATTAAAAATTAAAAAAATTCAACAGAACTCAGAGTATTAAACATAAAAAATAATATGAAACAAACAGTAAAAGCTAATTAAACGTTTTCCAAGTGTTCAATTCATACAATTATTAGTAGAACACGTTTAAAAACTTTAGCAACTGCTATAACAATTTCAATAATTGCTCAAGTTTTTGGTGTTTGGCCAAAATTTTAGGTGGTTGGAAGCCAGAACAAACCAAATTGCAACCTTCGTTATTCATAATGCATTGGGGCTCTTACTACTCCGAATTTCGAGAGACTAAAATAAAATCTCCTTGAGATTACTAAAATAAAATAAAAAATCACCTAAGACGCGTATAACACAAACAACACCACAGGTGCTGCAATTGCGCTGTAAGCCATGGTAGGATTAAGGATAAGGGATTAGGAAAGGATAGAGAAATGGGTTCGGACATCCATTACTCACTCACCCAAACACAACAGCTCACATGCTGTTAATTCATGAATTTAGTAAAGTCTGTACCAGTATACAAACTTTTTGGGAACTTTGTGGGCATTCATGTTGAACTTACTAAAGTACCAAATTTAATAGTTTTTTTTTCAGCAACAACCAAGATTCAATTTCTAGAACAACTAAAATTTCTAAAAACCGTGTGTACAATTAGTACAATTATCTTATCTTTTTTTAAATATTAAAATCGGCAGACAGCCTGACAGTCCACTTGGTGGTAGGTTGCTACCGTTCATCGCCTATAACACAAGCAACACCAAAGCTGCTGCAAGATATTTCACGGTGGTCTTCTGTAATGGGGTGGTTACTGCCGCCAGACGGGTTGCCCAAATTACTGCGTAACGCAGTGTTGTGCCCTGCCACTACTTTCCAGAACCAGACGAGAGCCAAATTTGAAAAGTTCATTTTTCAAAGTTGACTCTTTTTTTTAATTAAATCAGGGTAGCGCTTGACCACTATCTCACCTGATGTGAGGTGTAGATGTGGCCGAAGGTGGACCACGCTTACCCAGTAAATGCCCATTTACCCTGGTTTTGAAGACCCCGAGGTTGTAATTCTGTGGAAACACAGACGTAGGCAATGAGTTCCACTCCTTAGCAGTCCGAACAAGGAAGGTGGAAATGAAACGCTTCGTGCGTGATCGAGATACATCGACCACGAAGGGATGAAACCCCCGCCCATGCCTAGTGTTCCGCAAGTGGAACGGTTCCGGTTGGATTAATTCGTACAGAATAGATGCACACTCTCCATAGTGTAGACGATAGAAAATCGATAGGCAAGCTACTTTTCGGCGATGCTGCAGGCTTTGAAGTTGGGAATCTACAAGGGCGTCGTTGCCAATAAGCTTCTTTGCTCGCCTTTCAATCGAGTCCAGTGCGGCCAGTTGGTAACGGGCAGACCCATCTCAGAGGTGGCAGCAGTACTCCATGCAAGACCGGACCTGGCTTTGTATAAGTCCAGGAGCTGCCCAGCAGTGAAATACCGTTTCACCTTGGAAAAGATGCCCAGCTTTTTGGCAGCTGTTTTGGCAATTGACTCGATGTGCCTACCGAAGTTCAGATCGGCTGTAAGGTCCACACCAAGGAATCGAACCTGGAAATCCTAGAACAGAGCGTTAAGGCAAACACCCTAACCACTCATCTAACGAGCTCGTCAGAGTATATCTGACGATTAAGCAGTCGGCAATAAGTTATCGTTAAAAATTATTTTATGCCCAATTTTAAGTCTCTTTCACTGCAAGGAAAATCCGAAAAATGGAGCTGCTTCCGTATTTTAAAAATCTTGTTTAAAATTTAAAATTTCATCTCCAATATCAATATCGCTTTTTAAAGATTTTCATCGCGAATTTCTGTCGTTGTCGAATGCAGTAAAAGCGATGCATTCCAATTTTTACTCAACAATTTCTCCAATTGTTATTTTAAAATGTAATGGCAAAAAACAATCACCTTTTTGTTTTTAGAAGCTTCTATTTTTATATTGCACAATTGAAAAAATATAAATTCGAAGCAAATTATTTTCACAGTTAATGATATTATTATGCTATCGTAAATACCCGTATGTCTCTTATATTGAAAGCTTTGACTGACAAGCAGGTTGACAGTCCAATTGATGTTAAGATACTTACTGTCGCCTGCTAAAACAATCAACGCCACAGGGTCTGCAAGTGCGCTGCTGACCACATTATGATTAAGGATAAGAGATTTGGAAGGGATAGGGAAGAAAATAACACATCCTTAATGTACATAGTATAAACATTAGTATTCGGTATAGCACGTAACTTTTTCCTTTGTAAATCGATTGCAATGAAACAAATGCTAAATGTTAATGGATGTTTGCTACATTACATCAGTGAAAACCGCATTCAAATATGTTAAGCCGTTTCTGAGATTAGCGTGCACAAATGCACAGACAAACAGAAAAAAATTCTAACGACTATTTTTTTTTATCTCGGTAACACAAGTAAAACGTGTACAAATTGTTTTTGGAAAAAATGTTTAATGTACCGACATGGATCGTTTACGATTTTATTATATGTATTGAAGTCGCTGCCCGCGTCTGTCTGTCTGTTCGTTAACTCCTCCTAAACCACGCCACGAATGTTGATGCAGTTTTTCCCAAATGGAAAGAGAGTTAAGCAAGGAAGGTTTTATAATATATAATTTGCAGGAAAAAACTGCACTCCATCGAAACCGGGAGTGGGTCGCTAGTAGGCTATATAATTCATACGCGGAGGACGTCGCAGGAAAAAACCAGTCAATAGACACAATTAAGTAAAGTAAATAATGTTTCTTGTTTTTGATACTGTATCAAACAAGTTGTGAATAAGATTTTCATGTGTTTTACGAGAATCCTCGTACATTAGCGCATTACATTAGGGGAATCCCCTTGAGCTTGCACCACGTAGTGTGTACGTAATTATAAAATGTGCAGTCAGTAACTATTCTTACTTCGCAACTGAGTTGGCAGCTCTATTTGCTCGATACACTTAAAGCGTTGCAACGGGGTCGGCGCAATAGCAAACTGTGTTTACAAACTGGTTAAAACTTCTGAAAATTCAAGATTGTTTCGTGTTTTCCGAATCAGCGACAGCGAACTTCGTACACCGAAGTAGTCAGATCACGAACTTTGTATCGACTTTACTTTTAAACTATAAAGCAGAAAACAAATTAAACATTTAATTGAGGTAAAATTTTACTCTATGGAAGTAGAAATTCTATCAGTAAATAAAATCTCCTTTTCGAAACAATATGTATAATATATTATTAAGTACTTTATTGGTATAAAGGCCGTTATAGCAATAAAGTAATTGGCCGGTTCTCTGGTAGTACAATACCGTCGCATACAAACACATGCAACGCCACAGGACTATAGTAGGATAAGTGGATTGCCGACCTTAATAGGATTAAGGATGAGAGATTAGGAAGGGATAAGAAAGTGGACTTTGGTATCCCTTACTCACTCACCGAAATACATAGGTACTGTTGTTGTTTTATTTCGGTGAGTGAGGGATGCCAGAGACCACTGCCCTGTATTTTCCTTAATCATTATCCCTTATTATACTAACAAGTTCGGCAGCAATTATCACCGAAACACGACAGCACACTTGCTCTTATTTCATGATGGTAGTCTGTAAGGCTGTGGTTAGTAGGCCGCCAGACGGGCTGTCCAATTTATGACTACTGCCTTACTATTATTACTATAGTAATAATAATAGTATTATTACTATTATTAATATACAGACAGTACATAAATCCTTTTTTTAATTTGAGAAAACTCTCACTAATTACTTGTTAATTAATTACATTAGTACGGCCTATCTATGGATGCGTTTTTGACACATCTTTATATCCATTTCATAAAATTAATTTCCGATTAAACAACATAGAAAATGTATCGAGATTGACACCTTTCAAAACGGCAATCATATAAAGGGGCACCATCAGCAGTACCTACGTACATAATTGAGGAGTGTCATTTCAAAAGGGCTTATTTCCACTTTCGGATAAAAATGAAGTAATAATTGGAATCCACTTTTAGTATTCGTTTGCGCCTCTATGCCAAATTATTTATAACAGAAACACTTATTTGATCAAATAAGTAAGTGACTTATTTCCAAACTAATTGAGTAGTGTTTTCCTAATATAAATAAATTTTAAAACTAATGTACTACTGTCATAATCAGCTCAATACGAGTCTCTTTTTGGTGAAGTAAAAAAAATTATGTAGGAAAATTATGTAGGAATGTAAGTAATAAATCACATGAAGGTTTTTGCATTTTATTAAAAAATCGGATAAGGTGGAGATGATATTCTGACAATTATATGCATGACCCAATTATGTAGATGCATGCTCTTTACATTATCCCCACTAACATGTTAGTAATTATTAATTTTATTATTCTATACTAATCCCATGAGCCATGGGGTGAATAATAATTGCTGTAATGTGCATTAATTAATCCACTACCAATGGGGGTCAATTTACTCGCTTGAAACACCCGAGTCGTACTCATTAGTGACAATATGACTAGCGACGAGTTAAGTTACAACGATAAGCAAAGTGTGTAAACTATGCCCACTGATATAAAGAATCCATTTTTCTTTTTCTATACCTAAACAAGACTTAATTAGGTATTAAAATTTGCAAAGAAGGGTTGTTCGTTTAGTGACCTCGATGTCAAATATTTTCCGGGGTGTTATTTCAAATTAAAATTTCCACGGAGAGCAAAAAGCGAAAAGAACAATCTAAGGCGGCTAAACCGCCGTCTAAAGGAAAAAAAAATATAAAAGGAAACAGGGAAAAGTGGAAAATGGAAAATTTATTCATCGTTAGCCCTCGAGGCATCGCAGTGTCTCAGATAAAATGGCAGAACAGGACATTGGGTAGCAAGAGCTTACGGAGAATTAAGAAAATACTAGATTAACTTAACATTTTTTCATGACAGAACTTTCTTTTGTAGTAGAGACGAAATATTGACGCTTGTTTGACAGTTTCGTGTCACCGGAACTTTTCGTTATAACGTTATCTTAGATAATTTTATTTTCCCTGACCCGTTTCTCTTTTCACATTTCATTTCAACATAATCATTATTATTATTATTAGAAAATAATAATAATAATATAGATGGACCGGCCCATCATCACGGACAGGACTATTCTAGCGAATAGACCTGATATCGTGTTGATGGACCGGGAGCAGTCGCGGGTGTTTTTGGTGGATGTCACTATCCCGCATGACGACGGTCTCGTAAAGGCTGAAACCGAGAAGAAGAGGAAGTACCTCGACTTGGCCCACGAGATCGTCGACATGTGGGCTGTGGCCTCCGCTGAAATCATCCCAGTTGTTCTGTCCGTGAATCGTTTGATCCCGATCAGCCTCAGGGAAAATCTGAGGCGGTTGGGATTCCGTGGCGGTTCCCTCCCGGGCCAGATGCTGAGAGCGGTGCTGCTCGATACGGCCAGAATGGTACGTCGGTTTCTGTCCTTGTTGCCCTGAACCCCGACCGACTGTGCTTCTGTCGGGGGTTACACCGTCTACCCCTCATTTTGGCTTTTGGAGGGGGAGACGATTCAAAATTTAATAATAATAATAATAATAATTTATTCTCGATGACCATAGGTAACTGATACCAGAGATGACATTTAATTTTCTTGTGCCTTCATGAGGAAACCGGTAAATATTCGGTGTGCAAATCTTGACATCTTAAAACAATAAAACTCGAATATTGACTTTTTGACTGTTAAGTTTTCTTATAATACCATTGACATATCAAATTTACATTATTATTTCATTATTATTATTTTGAATTTCGTAATTTCTTAAATTTTAAGTCATGCTTTGCTTCTCGCATCTTCATTTGTAGTTGTTGACTTTATTACCCACTTTTTTTTTCAATTACCAAGTTTTTTTAAATACTAGCAACTAAAAATGATAAAATGTAATAGCTGCAGATACCTAGACTATTGATTCGAATTAGATTAGGAGTATTTCCTTTATACGAAATAAATATTAATTTCATTTCAAAATACTTATAAATCGTAAAAGCTTGTTATAAATAGATAAAGAGGATAATTGATACAAATTGGGATGGCTCGGCAAAATACCAACTTGTTGCACTCGACTCGGTGGACAAGTTTTTTTCCTATCCTACTTCCTAGTTGACAATTCAATCATTTCAATCAAATATCGGCGAACACATCAATCAAAAACGACAGAATGACGTTTGTAGGTCAACTGGTATTTTTGTATTAATATACATTATTATTATTTTTGATAACGTGAAATTTATTTATTTATAAGAGCACTTCTAGTGTCTATATGTTTCTCGATTAAGCACAGACCATCGGATTGCTAGTAAGACGACCATTTGTATGCTAACTGGGCAGTTAGAGAGAATGTACTAGCTGTTCCCTTGTGTTCTTCGAGATATGTACACAAAGTATTGTAGGTACTATTTTTGCTTAGGGCTAACATAATCATGCATTTCTAATTAGAGTGGTATACTTAGAATTATACCTTAATTTTCCTATATTATACAGTAACTTTAAGCCATCCTATGTAACTTAAATATTGATGTAAGACAAATATAACTATTTAAATACACAGTCTTAATTTTTTGTTTTTTTTTAAAACCGTTGTTATTGGTAACTGTTACGTTTTGGTTTTCTTCTTAATACAGTCAGAAGTTCAGCATAATTAGGAACAAGGATTATGGAGGAATAGGTCTTTCTGATTGATTTTTTTTTATATTTTATCAGTTTTTTTTTAGTCTCGGACTTATAATAAATCGAATCGGTCCAGCCATTCTCGAGTTTTGCGTTTAGCAACACTTTTACCGATTCTTGATTTTTATTTAGGTAGGTAGGTAGGTAGGTATATAGATTACTGGCGACCCGCCTTTGGCTTCGCAAGGAGTTGAAATTTTCAAAAATCCTTTCTTAGCGGATGCTTATGTTATAAAATAAACTTAATATCAGTATTCTTATTTTTGGCTGTGCATATAGTCAGTCAGGACAAACTATTTTATAACTACCTACCATGTACCTACTAATTATTGACAGAAGGAATTACATATAGTCGCCGTTACTTCTATAGAATACTAGCTGACCCAGCAGACGTTGTTCTGTCAGAGCTCGAAAATAATTCTCCAACTCGATTGTGGTGCCACCAATCGGGTCCAATTTCTTTTCAAACCATGTGTCCATGTGACGCGACACATTGACTTTGACACTTTGACAATTTATTTGAATATTGTTCATACAAAAATACTAAAATTCCGATTAATAAATGGGGGTGGGGGGTAGGAGGGTGAAAAATACTTTACGACCTATTCTCATACCTACCAAATATACCGAAACGGTCCAGCCGTTTCGGAGGAGTTTTGTTACAAACACTGTGACACGAGAATTTTATATATTAGATTTATTATCTATAAAGTAACGAGAAAAAGCATTGTGGCATATAATAATGTATTATATGACGTCAATACGCTAGACTGTTGACTAGTTATATGCTCAAATCTCTCTCAACTTCCACCTCCGGAACAAACTCACGTTTTAATTTTAATACTCTTCAAAATTATTCCAGCGAACTCCGGCAACGCTGCAAGTATTGGCGTGAAGTAAAATACTTCATAATGCATTTATGTACCCGTACTTGTTTTAAGCCGTGTTAAGGGGGAGACAAACCCTAAATACTAAAAATATACATTGTTTAATGAAAATGTTACAAGAAATGGACAAGACAATTGCTTTGAAAAAAATATATATTATACTTAAACATGTGAAGAACCAATTGTATTAATTAGAATTTTCGTTAAAGTAATAGAAACTCCACAAAAAAAGTTAGAACACAAGAAGAATTTGACCTTTATTGAAAATTCTCTGGAAAACGGCTTATTGCACGCATATGAATCCTGTACCTATTAATAAGTTAATATCAGATTAAAAAATTGTATTAATAAAAATTTTTATTTTGTGTATTGTTCTAATGGTAAAAACAGAAAAACACCATTTCTAGGCCTGTTGAATTGGATCCGCCGCCAGCGAATTCTATAGTAAATATCATTTGCCTCAGTGAAGCCCTTAAGGTGTATTTTAATATAAAATCTTAACATTATGAACAAAATATAGCGTTGGGCTTGAGTTAATTTTGTTTAGTTTACTGTTTTACAAAATAATTATCTATCTATAATTTACAACATTGACTTAGATATATTTAAATGTAACTATGTTAATGCAGAATATCAGTGTTGTGGTCTTCCACCACAACAGTATACTGAGCCAGGGTTCCTTTTCTTCTCATTATTTCTTTTGGCTGATATCTGTAGAGGAATAAAAGTTGCTTTCTTTCTTAAATAATATCACTTTAGTTTAGTCCCCATCACATTAGCGTTTATGTAAACAACTCTCAGATGTTCGCAACATTTTTACATCCACAACATTAGAAACGAGAAGTGACTGTTTGTTAGGTATCTTTCACGCGTAAATGGCTGAATCGAATTCGATGAAAATAGGCAAAAGAGTTAGACAACATGCTGGAGAAGAAAATAGACTACATTATTTACTGCATTCTATTGAACTCATAGTTCTATTTTACACCGTGACTTTAAAGGGTGCCTTCTGTATAAATATTTCACGATAAAGTATAAGGCAATTTAGTTAGAATTCCACCAGGACCAAATACGTGTAATAAAGTCTTGGCATAGTTTAACATTATATTTTTATTATTATTTAATTAAACGAGACCATTTGAATAGAACGCCATTGCTTATTCTTATATTATCCTAACTAATATTATAAATGCTAAAGTCAGTTTGTTTATTTCTTACACTTTCACGCTTTAACTACTGAACCGATCGTTGTGAAATTTTGCTCACAGAAAAGGAGATAGAACATTACTTTTTTTTCATCCAGAGAAAAAGTAATGTTCTCGAGGGATCAGCTAAAAGTCAAAATTAAATCAACGCCTCACAAAAATATTTGAGCAATAAAAATTGAATAAATGTTTCAATCTCATCAAATAAACACATAAATAAGAACCGTAGACGAAGTTCCGGGAAAAAGCAAGTACTTGATATAAAACTTTTAACAAATAAATTAGTCTATGCCAACATTCTCTGCATGTGTTGCGTACAGCAATATCTACAAATTATGATTGGCGGTCGAGTGTGAACTATGACAGCTAATAAACTAAATACCAACTCCAATTATCGATTTTTCTAGAATACTTACATCTGTCAACCGACAGATATGACAACTTTTTTATGTTAAAATCGGCAGATGGGCTGACGGTCCACTTGATGGTAGGTGGCAACCGTCGCCTATAACACAAGCAACGCCAAGTCTGCTGCAAGTGTGCTGCTGAGTACAGTAGGATTAAGGATAAGGGATTGAGAGGGGATATAGAAATACTCGCTCACCGAAACACAACAGCACACGTGCTGTTATTTCACGGTGGTCTTCTGTAAGGGGGTGATAACTGCCGCCAGACGGGCTGCCCAAACCCAAATTTGAAAAGTCCATTTTTAAAGTCGACTCCGCCGGGAATCGAACCCGGGAAACACTCATCCAACAGGTTCGTCAATACTATAAAAAGACCTGTTGCCAGAACTACAGGGCTTTTTTCCGGTTTGAATTCATTAATTCAGAAGTATTAACGAAATAAACGTGTAAGTGATAATACTGTTGTATTATTCTGCTTTCTCCAAGTTTTCCATTGTAGGGATCCTGAAGTATACAAGATATATATGTGTGTGTGTTAGAGTCTTTTGTTGTCCGATTGTTTTAGTTGGTGAGTAGGCGTTTGTCCGCCCACGATAAACGGTTACAAACTTAAGCAAATTAATTTAAAAGTTACAGTTTCCTGTACACTTTATTAAACTTAATTTTAGTAAGTAAATAGATCAATTAAATGTTAATAGCAACAGAAGTGTAGATAAATTCATTGAAAAAGAAGCAAGCTAAAACAATTCCGGTTGAGGGTCTTAAACAACAAACACCAAAAACTGGTCTACTAACGGAAATACTGGGCCAATTCTATTTTAACATTAATAATTCTTTATATCGCCAATATTTTTTAGGCATTAGCAAACATATTACGTAAAAAGGTGGGAAAACATAATACGATATTATTATCGCGTTTAAACCCTCTCTGAACATCGATATGTGGTGGATGGAATCGGGAATTATTTGAGGGATACGTGCGAATAACAATCTCTTGATTTATTACACCGCAAATGTTTCCCAGAAGAGCGAGATCACGTCCATGTTTGCAGTGAGCCGAAGCCGACACGAGATGAAACAGTTATCAATGTGTCATCATATTTTACTGTTGATAGAACAAACGAAAAGATTAATGAATAATACTTCCACTTGTCTATTCGACAGAAAGTCACGTTTATATGACAATAGATTGTGCCCCCTTTTTTTTAGGAGGGGAAATGACGTTTACGCACTATCCCTCGCCGACGGGGACAGTCGACGAGGGGGAGTGTGGGACTCGACCGGTGAAGTGAACTATCACCGAGAATACCCACTAAAACCCCCCGGATTCCACCATCAGCGGTGACGTGCGGGTCCGAGTTCACAGCGAGGCATTATCCTCGGGACTAGATTGTGCCCACGACTTTGTCCGCGTGGAAAAAAAAAATTGTCAGACAAAACAATTATATAAGCAGTTTTTTTTAATCTTTATTTCTGTTATAGTTTTGCCAGAAGATTCCTTAGCAAGAGTACTTTTTTCTGGATGAAAGCTATCCTACGTTTGTATCTCTATGTGATAATAATCATAATAATAATAATCATTTATTTATTTGCTGAATATAAGCAAATAAATAAATTAAATAAATAATGTGTATGCATAATTTCATGATGACTGGTTGGCTAGGACTTTCATTAAACATAATTTACAAGACTACAGAATTTGCTGGTACCCACACTGTCAATAGCAGCAGGAGATGATTAACAGCTTTTTTAATACATTATTTTTAAAATACTTATATAATTTTAGCATGAAGCAAGCTAAACATTTATTCATTTTATATACAAGAGAACCACATATAAAATATGAGATGCGAAAAGGTAGGTTGCCTTATGTCCGTGAACTTAGCTGAACCATGTTTAAAGTTTCTAAAAACGATTATTTTGCGGAGTTGTCCATATCTCAAAAACCAATTTTTTCTGTGAGGTGAGCCATTATAAATAAGTTTAAATCTGATTGTGCTGAGCAGGCATCAGCTCACTGAATATTGTACCGAAAAAATATTTCCCGTCCGTGCAAGGGTTTTTGGTAAAAAAAAATAGCTGCTATTATGTATTGAGTTGCTACTTATGTATTGAGCCTACTAATAAAAAAACAAATATTGATAATTGATCTTATTGTTACTCAAAGGACTCCATGATGATCGATACACTTTTGCATGCGTTGGAAACAATTTTCAAAGCACTTTTTCCACTGCAATTGTTCAAAATTAGGAAACATAAATACATACGTCAGCTAACGCACAAATGTCAAAGTGACAGATAACGTAACGCTTTTTAGTTAACGCTACTCCTCATTAATTTCCATAACGGCGGCGGCGAAAATCGATTCCCAAGGAGTGAACTCCGAAAATATATATATGTGTGTGTATATGTATGTATGTATGTATATATATTATATGTTAAGTGTAAAGGGAATGTGAGAGCGGGAAATACATTAAAAATTAAGATATATGCTTCAAGAAGTTTTCGGTTTCAACATAAGTCCATTTTAGGTTGAACAATGTACTTATATACAAAGTTGTGATTAAAATTTTAAAGGCTAACCAGATTGGTACAAACAGAATGGGATTGTTTGAAGAAACTGTTATATAAACAGTTTTCTTTTGTATATATTAGCCACGTTATTTTAGCTAGTTTTTTTTAAACACTTAGATATTAATTAATTAAGGTAACATATTAGATGATACAAGTTAAATTGAGGCTAAGTTAATCACACGTTGGCGAATGGGAAATAAAATAAGAATATCTGTGAAATAACAGCACGTGTGCTGTTGTGTTTCAGTAAGTGAATAAGGAATATCAAACCCTATTTATTGGTTATATTATAGGCGACTGTTGATGCCTATCATCGAGTGGACCCTTACCCTGTCTTACGACCTTATAATATGTCGCAATTCGCCTAACGTAAAACGAGTGTTATATAGTGTACGAGTAGACTTGAAACAATAATTTCAATATAAATAAAATATGAAACATTACAAATGTGGCGTCAGGAAATGAAGAAATAAGGAACAGGAAAAAGAAATTGACAGAACTAAATTGGTGCATCACATTGAATATTTAACGAATCGTGGCTGAAAAAGGTTATAAAAAAACACCCGAAAACACATGAAGAATTACCAATAGAATATATTTCAACAATGGCAAAAGATTTTTTACGTTCCCTAAAAAATCAGAGCTATATGAATTAATTATGCGAAACATTGGATCGCTTTGTGTAACATATAGGCAAAAGTGAGCTGGAACATCAAAAGGATTCCCTTAAAACAATTTAGGTGGAATATACCGTAACTTTTGCGCTGAATCCATTGACCGTTTCTAACAAGATACAGAAAATAAATTTGTCTTCCCGAACGGACATACAAACCTTCCTAATGGTCAATGCGACCGTTAAAACCTACCGAGTGGCCGTGTTCACTCAATCGTAATGTCTATTCCGGTAGATCCAGTGGACATAAATTTCCTGGAAAAGTCTTTTGCGGAACTTTGTAAGACGTAAGCTTTACACTAGATGAACTGCCAAGCCGATTTAATAATCATATTGCATATATGCGATGAACAAATCTTGTATTTAAAACAATTTAATTAATTAATGATTACCATTTTATATGGCAAAGCATGGCAAGCAGGCTGAAGTGACGGTCCATTTCACGGTGACCGTCAGCGTTCATTAATTTTTGAGGCTATATGATGTTGCAATGTAGGTCAGTTCAATCTTTAAGTTTTTACTAATAAATTAAATTAAAAAAAAAACAACTTGATTAATTGATCTCATTTTACTTTCGATTGAGATAATCTCTCAAATAGCACATCTGTAGCCCCTTAACAACTGTCAGTCCATCTTTTTTCGGCACTTAGATCGAGCCTATATACATTACAAGTACAAAATGACACTCTGGGGACCATCTCGCAAATTGTTGCGGCCCGACCCAAAAGGATTTACTTGTGATGGTCAGCTGGACCTTAATTATATAATTCCTAGTTTCTTTTTCGTTTTCCTGTTCTATTTCCAAAATGCGTTGCCTTTTCTCGCCTCAGATTAAGACTGTTAATTATTGTTTTGATAGGATTTGTTTTGAGCTGGGTGCGATCTATCCATTGACTTTCAGTCCAACCCTTTTGTACAAATGCACATAAAATATACTCTCCTTTTATCGTCACTTAACGCAGTATTGGTTTTGTTGGAAGGATAAGATACACGGTCCACTTGACTAGCTGACTAACACGTGCGATATCACTCGAGTCAAAAAAATACCGAAAGGCATTAAGTACGTCCTACCTTTTTCACTAAACAAAAAACTAAATAAAACGCTTTTCAAACAGACAGAAAGTTTGACGAGCCCGTTGGATGAGTGGTTAGGGTGCTTGCTTTAACGCTCTGTTCTAGGGTTCCCGGGTTCGATTCGCGGCAGGGTCAACTTTGAAAAATCAACTTTTCAAATTTGGCTCTGGTCTGGATTCGGAAAGTAGTGGCAGGGCATACTGCGTTTCGCTGTCATTTGGTCAGCCCGGCTGGCGGCAGTAACCACCCCCTTACAGAAGACCACCGTGAAATAACAGCACGTGTGAGTGAGTAAGGGATGCCAGAGCCCATTTCCCTATCCACACCTGATGCCTTATCCTTAATCCTACTGCAGTTGGCAGCGCACTTGCAGCAGTTTAGACGTTGCTTGTGTTATAGGCGACGGTAGCCACCTACCATCAAGTGGACCGTCAAAATTTTTTTTAATCATTTCACACTTGCGTCATTCATTTACTCTTGAGCGCAAATTGAAACTATTATATAATCGAACGAACATGAAATAAAATGCGAACTATACTTTCACAATAACGTCGGTAAAAATAAACACTGCCATTCGAAGCATCACTCCGCCGCCGCCATTATTTTTCTCTATCCCGCCATCGCAATATTGCGACTTGATTGATTGACACCACACAGTACAATAAAGCGCAGTGTTAACTGAATCATGACAGATTATACCACATTGTTGTGTATTATACATATTCTAACGCTGCGTACGCATACAATTTCGATATAATAGTAAACATGAAAAAGAAGGCAAATGTAATCTCAGTGTAATACAACAGTTGTGTAATAACGGATACATTTAAAGGTTTTGAACGAAAGAATCTGTAATTTTTTTTTATTTGGTTTGCAAAACAGCACACAATCTAGCATAAAAAATAATATCAATAATTTAGAAGAAAACTCTACAATGATTGTGCCTTTCACGATGCAAACACAACTTAACAAAATAAAAGTGACAATATAAAACACTAAAATAATAATCAACAAAAAGATCCAATACAAAAATAAAAGAAAAAGCAAGAAATTTCTATGCGTCATAGCAACTAAAGCTGAGAAGCATCATATTTATTATAATTTTGAATGTGTTTTGTTTAATACCAAAATTGGATAAAAAAATGAACTACTTTTTACTTCTCTATGGATATTAGGTCTGAAATCGGCCAAATCAGCGTGAAAACGAATTATTTTTCATTTCATTAATCGAACGGACGAATCATTTAAAAAAATATCTAATTGAGTAATTTGCATAAAATCTATCCTCTGCGAGAAAAAAAATTATAGCACAAAAAACTGAAATAAAAGTACCAATCTACATGAATTGCGCCAACTTTTGAATACAGTTGCCAGGTCCATGTGGGTACATTTTTTTTACAGGGTGAAGGGTCCAACTTGCTCAATAAAACTTTAATGTTACATTTTTACACTTTTACGATTTTTTATGTATTTATTTCTACCAAACCGTAATAGGTACTGAGAAATAAAATAGTAGGTATAGTAGGCATATCATTAGGCTATATAAAACAGAAAAAAAATTAAAATCGGTCCACATTTGCAGCTGCAGCATCAAAAATATTGACGCAAAGGGAAATTTTCTGGAAAATTTATAAATCACCCTTTATCTTTTAAACAACGCAACTTGGGTATAGGACATAATTTTTTTTTAACAGTCATTCCATGGTCTACAACCCTCTTTCGTTTGATCGTTACGTTCTGGGACACCCTGTATATATTTAATTGTATTTAGTTTTATATTTGCATTTATTTTGTAATTTATGTTTGAATCAGACATCTGCAACCTTATCAGGTTGTCCGAAGACATAGGCCTCCTCCAGATCATGCCACCTGCTGCGGTCAAGTGCCAGCTGTCTCCATCTTTTGGGAATCTTCTCAGCTGCCTGCCCTTTTTTCTTTTTCCTTCTCTTGGATACCATTCCACCACTCTCTTGCTCCATTTATCCTCACTTTCTCTCATTATGTGACCTGTCCAACGCCATTTCAGCTGCCTTATTTTGGGGATCTGCGTTTTCTCTGTTAGTGTGCATTTATCTTTCAATTTTATGTTCAACACACTTCTTTGCATAGAATTTTGGCAAACATTCAGTTTCTGTTCTAATTTTTTTGTAAGACTCCCTTCACAGTTATTGGTATGTCTTGTTTTTCATGAGATTCTTAAATGACCCAGTATCTTTTCCAAGCAATGTTGATTCTTCTTTCTACATCTTTCCTCGTAGAATCATAATGAGATATGAGTTGCGCCAAGTAGATGTATTCATCTACATACTTTGACAAATATTTACTGATAAATAAAATTGAAGTGTCTGTTTGTAGTGTCAAAATCAATTTTTAAAATTATTGTATGTCTGCCTGTCTGTTTGTTCCGGCTAATCTCCGAAACGGCTCGACCAATTTTGATGAGACTTTTAGTGGAAGATAGCTACTGTTATAAGGAGTAATTTGGGCTACTTTTATTTAAAAAAATAAATAAAAATATAAGCAATGTCCCGTGCCGGCACGCCATAGGGAAGCGAGGCAGGGTTCAGCTAGTAAAATATAATAAAAATAATTCCCTATTAATTTATTTGTCATTTTTTTTATAATATATTATAAGGTTTGAATCAAATTCAAATATTTTAATATAGGGATAAATAGAATCCAAACATACCAAGTTACAATACTGAATGTTGCTTGCGATACTAGTAATGCCTTTGAGAATTGAAATAAAATGTTTCTCTATCCGATCATTTTGCGCGAAAAGAATTTTTTATTAATTTTTGTTGGATTTTTCTAAAACTTTCGATCAACATTACCAAATAATGAAATTAGTTTCTTTTTTCATCTCCTTAGTTAACGATCTCTTGATGTAAGGTGGCTTCTGCCACCTATTTTTCGATTTTTATTGGATTGCATTGTCGGAATATAGCCATAACTGTCACCAATAAAAAATTGTTTATTGGTTAAATAAAATAGTTGCAATTAAAAACCATTACGCCTATGTGTAACAGAAAACCTATAAAGGGCTACGAGTTTTAATTGGACGCTCCGGTCAAAGATAGCATGAGATTTCATTGTTTAAAAGAATTTTATTTATTTTATATCTATAAGAATTTAAATTTATAAGAAAGTCTTAATATTTATAAGATAGTATTTGAATTGATATATTATACTTGTTATTAGTACTAAAAAATGCTATTATTTATTTATCGAGACACTAACGATAGTATACACTTTACCCACTTATAGTTTTCTTAAAAACCTCATAAGTAAAACCCATAAGTGCATGTAATTTTAATATCCTTTGTTAAAAATGGTACGTAATAATTTTGGTTATAAAATATGTATAAATAACCCAAAAAATAAAAATGTATCTGCAAGTAAATAAATAATTACTTATATGTGTAACTTGCATTGATAAATAATTATTATTACATACTTGCATAATGAGTAAAGATTATTTAATTGTATGCATAAATGTAGTTAAATAATCTTTACTTAGTTTACACCTTAAAGACTGTAGATTTAAGGGCTTCACTTGGGCAAATGACATTTACATTAGAACTTCAACAGCCTAGAAATTGTGTTTTTTTGTTTTTACCATTAGAACAATACACGATAAAAAAATATTTATAGAATTTTTTAAACTTACATTAACTTGTTAACAGGTACAGGATTCATATCGCAATAAGCCGTTTTCGAGAGAATTTTCAATAAAAGTCAAATTCTTCTTGTGTTCCAACTATTACTTTAACGAAAATTCTAATTAATACAATAGGGGATCGGACAAATTTTCAGAAAGTGTTTTAAATTAATGTTCATGGATATTTATTCCCATAAAAAATACTATTTTATTTATTTATAGCCTTTTAGGTACTCAAAATCATGTTTTAATATTGTTTGTTTGAAAATGCCGCCAAAACACCACGATAGTTCATCTGAGAGCGCGTAACGTCATTTGTGGTCATATCATAACAAAACAACTGCATTGGCATAAGACAATGATTGCCCACGAATGACGTCACGCACTGTGATTGGTGTTTCAGTATAGATTAAAAATATTGTAAATAATAAAATTTTATTTCTTCATTTAAAAATATTTAAATGAATTATATTAAATTATTATTCGATAAATAATCGTAAAAAATTATATCTAAGTACATTTTAGATTTTAATCTGATTACTGTCCGATCCCCTATTGGTTCTTCACATGTTTAAGTATAATTTTTTCAAAGTGTTGTCTATTTCTTGTGATATCTTCATTAAACAATGGATATTTTTAGTATTTAGCGTTTGTCTCCACCTTAAGACTACCCTTAAGACTTAAAGTGAAATATAGACTCGCCGAGGAAAAATGTGCATAAATAATCGCCGTCGGAAATAATTACTTCTGTAAAGGCATTTTAGAATTTTGGGATTCATTTTGCAATACTTATTTGGAATAAAAAACAATATCTTCAGCTATGTAGCTTTCGTCTAGTCTAAGCTCGTCAACAGGAAAAAGTCGCACAAGGCCAAGTTGACGAATAAGGTAATTAAGGCAACAATATCGTCAGATCGTTTGTCAAAAAATCGCGACCAAGTCGTTAGAAGCCACTTAAAAATCTATCAAAAGCAAGTTGACTATTAAAAAACAACCACGTCAATGAACACGTCAACGTCAATGTTAATGGACACTATTGAAAAACGTGTCCTATATATCGCCTATAAAAATATTAACCTATTAAATCAACACGTGTGTCGTATCAAGCTTAAAAAAGACTGTTAAATTGTCTTAATCAAATTGTAAATTCTATTATTTCGGATATTTTATCAGCCTCCGAATATAATTGTAAGTAAATATATACCGAAAAATCCCAAATTTAGGTTCACGTTTTGCGACCAATAAAAAAAAGATGAAAGAAAAATAAACAAAACAGAATTGGAAATAAAAATGTAAGAAAAACACGCAGCAATCACGCGCCTATCCATCAATCTCGATCAAAGTGAAACGAAATTAAAATGTACAGTCTGCCGCGTCAGGCTGTCTAATGTTATTAGAAAGATCGTATTACATGTTCAGGTTGACATGTTTTGCCCTGTGTAAAGCTTTACCTGTATTCGACGGTGAGAAAAAACGAGAGGGATGGAGGGACGCACCAACAATAGCGATTAAACAGTAGGTATTCTGATTTGCTTCAATCACGTAACCTTTCTGTTTTGCTTACCGCCTCCTTGTACAAAGCATTTATTATCTGTCGTCTCACTAGCTTTTTGGTAATGAATAGAGTAAATAAAAAACAAATGTTCGCAAATGAATGAAACGTTTATCTAAGAAAAAAAAATTTAAAGCATAATGATAAACATTTTTCTAGACATCGAGCAACGCCGAATTAATTAGGGTATCACTCCGTCTTACTTTAAATATTTATTAATTTTTTTATTTACACAAACTTACATTGGTTAAATGGTTGTAATTTAGACAGGACACTTCACAATATCAAGTGCCTTGTCGAAGTACTATGATGTCACAATAAAAAAGCATTACAGAATAATCAATAAATGGTTAAAATTCTGCTCGAATCTTTTTGTTAGTAAACCGATTGGAATGACACAAACACTCAAATGTTGTGGAAAGCTTGCTAAAATACATCAGTGAAAACCGCATTCAAATCGGTTAAGCCGTTTCAGAGATTGGCGTGCACAAACGCACAGACAAACGACAAACAGATAAAAATTCTAAAAACTTTTTTTTTTTACCTTGGTAACATAAGTACAACGTGTACAAATTGTTTTTTTTTAATATTTAATATAATAGACACGGCTCGTTTACGATTTTATTATATGTAGGTATAGATTACTTAAGACTAGACTGACCGGGACCCCTAACATAATTAAGGACCTTGTATATCCTTTGGTATGTTGAAAGTAGTAACTATATGTTGCTTTGTTTAATTTGAATGCTGTTTCAGCTATCTAATAGCAAAATCTTATCATTTTACTTCTTTTGTTCTACGTTTACTATTCTTTACTCTTTCCTGCACCCCAGAATTGCACATCAATTTGGACCAGAGGCTCTTTATAGTATGAGTTTACTATGCTACACCAATTCTACACTCGCTAGCGAGAACGTAAAACTTTTGTATGAAAAATAGTGAACTGTCAATGTCAAATTGTCAATTTTGCATATAAATTTTTTACGCTCTCGCTAGCGAGTGTAGTATCGTAAACTCATGCTAGAGCTACTGTATAGATACGTTGAAAAGGCACCGTGACCAGTGAGCACCTGCACAAGCGTTTGCATCATGTTTATTTTCCTCACCGTTCATTCATATATGCCGCCTCTGCATCAGGAACCAAAAAGGAGGGACCAAAATGTTCCCACACTGTGTGGAAGCCAAAACAAGTATTGAGTGTATCCATAATAAATTCATTACATTTTTGAAAATTAAGTGTTCCAATAAAATTTCTCGACAAAAATGTGAATACAAGATCTAACTATGGAAATTTGGGTTGCGGCTGAGTTCCAACCACGAATGGGGAGTTCTCTAAATGAATTAAGTGAGAATTGATTTGGCTTTTTTTTTGTCACCTTCATTTTTTTGGCACGCCAACGTAGACCCCCGTCGAGTCTCCCGTGGACCCTTGGGGTCCATCTGGACCAGTTTGGGAACTAAGGATATATACCTAGGTATATGTAGATCTGCGTTCAGGTATTCCCGGAACAGCTCTATTCGTATAAACTTGTTTGATAACCCGCCCATAAAAGGAATATTATTGGTGAACATATACCATTACGAAACTGAAGATTACACGATAGGCATTTCTTAGGTATCTTATTCTAATTAGCTCTAATTAATTACGCAGTGGAGGAATCTTATGTTAAATCTCGAACAGATAGCACATCTATAAAGTTAATTTAATTATGTATACACATTAGTTAAGTTTAATATAATTAATACTGAAGTAATTTAATTTAGTACTTTTTTAAGTTTTGTACTCTGTTAGCGATCCGCCCCCAGCTACGCACGGATAAAGTTTATCTGCAAATTAAATACAAAAACCATCCTTCTTTATCGCTATTTCCATTAGTGAAAATCGTATCAAAATCTGTCGGGTAGTGTAGAAGTTAGTGCTTTTTCAATTTGGTAATTATAATAGGCATGATGACGGTATTAAAGAACCAAAGAATAAATGGTTTTCGAGAAAAATATATGTTGAAAGGAGTCTAAAAAATTACTCATTTTTTGTATTAAAATTGAGATTAACAAGATTTTCAATAAAATAGAAGTATAAATAACTGCAATCGGCCATGTTCACTGAAACACCAATCAGAGCGAATGACGTCACGCCCAGGTAAGTGCCATCGTGTTGCTTGACTTTGCTTTGACAGAATGAAAAATCTGATGAGATGTCGGTGACGTCACGGTTCATCAGACGCGACGCCATGACACCTAAGAGCGTTTTCGCGCGTAATTCAAAATAGATTTAAAAACATTCAATAATTCGCGTTGAAATTTAGTCTTTTACTGAAATATTGTTTTTTTCGGATATGGTAGATGTCTATCTACATTATGGAAGGGAATTTCAAAATCTGTCATCATGCCTATTATTAAGCTAAACTAGTTAATTCTTTGAAGGTTTTCTTTAGTTGTAAAAAAAATATCCACAATTGGGTTTAATGGCAGTACGCAAACACAAGTCATTCTAGTGCCACATTTCTATACTATTTTTAGTGAAAAATGCTCCCATTAAATCACACTAGAAAAAGTAAATTCAGTTATACGTTTGGAGGGACAGAATAGCCTATGAAATTCCAGTTGTCCTACCGTGATATTTATTTAGTGTGTGGTTGAACACCTGCGTTCTAGGAAAAAGTATTAAGCAAAGTAATCTAAGCTTAAACCCGTTTGAAATACAAGCGTAGAGGTACGGCTCACTGGATTACGTTATGTCACCCGACTCGTATGAATGGACCGTAGTTTTAGAGTATTCCAGAGGTGTTTAGTAATCTTCGAACTCAACAGATTCTTATTAGTTTTCCATTAGATCACAAGGAAATAATAATTTATAGTTATTTCCTAATTTATTTAAGATTAATTTATATAAGATCTGAATTTTTGTAATTAAAAAAGCTCCATTAGAAAAAAGTGTGTAATTTTTGCTTATTATTAATTTAAGATTAAACCGTGTGAAATGTTCAAACTACTTTCAATGCCTATGTTCAAACTAAAGTTAATTAGGTAATATGTATATATTTTTTTATGTTAAGGCGACGCCAGCCCCTAATGATAAAAAAATTCACTTATTTGTAACCGTTTTCCTTTTAAATTATCATAATAATTATAATTTAAAAAATACTCAAATCATCTGCAGGATATATGAAAGGGGATCATCATCATTATTTTTTAAATTATATTTAATTATATAATATAAAAAAATTACTAATTTGCGGTCTAATATCGATGTTGTAACCGTGCGATTTGCTTATAATCAATATTTTAAATAGCTAATTCTTAAGATAAATTTTAAGATCCACTATCTGAAGTCTCATCAAAAGAAAAATTTGAATTATACTTTATTTAATTTTTAAATAGATATTTCCGAAATTTGCAAGTAGCGACACCTCCTCAGCAGTCCCGTCAATTCAGTGCGGGACGAGTTTTGCGGCTGGAGTCGCCTTAAGGTCGACAGACATGCTGACGGTCCACTTAATGGTAGATGGCTTACGTCGCTTATAACACAAGCACGCCACAAATTGCTACAAGTGCCAAGACTATAGTAGGATTAAGGATAAGACATTAGGAAGGGATAAGGAAATCAGCTCTGGCATCCCTTACTCACTTTGGCTCTGGCACCGAAATACAACAGCACATGTGCATTTTATAATCTATTAATATAACCTCAGTTCAAAGGGGAATTTACTTCCTTTTAAATATTCTAAAGAAATTGCTTTAAATTAGAAAACATTCGGTTTTAAAAAATATTTGTTTATTATTAAACTTACAAATCGCGTGAAATTCTCAATTCAGCTTTTATATTATAAAATGTGAGTTTAGCTATGGCATGTATTACATCGCAGTTAATTTGGTAACTTGGCATTAACAATTATCGTCATCTCAGTCGCAGGACGTCCACGGCTAGCTGGACATAGGTACCTATGTTATAATTTTCCAAGAGGTTGACAATAAGTGTACCTATGTTAGTAGGTACTATTACAAAGGCAGAATATTAACTCAAATATTAACTAGTGAAAACTTTACCAAATTCCGTTCGGTGAAGACGTTAGCGGAGATACAGAGAGACGCGGACAACGTCTTTATTTTATTAAAGTGTAGGATACATTTAGATATACAAAGATAAATGTATACACTCATCAATCTAATTAGGCAGTTGGTTTGGCTATCTCAGAAAATCATTAACATACTATTGGGTTATTAAAAGTAACCCAGCATAACAAAAAAAAGTTTTTAATTTCAAAAGTAATTATGTCAAAATAATCTCAATCTTATTAACGCAAGCCATAAAGTGGTGTTTGGAATGACGCCGCGCTCACTTTCAGTTCTTTGTTATTTAAAATTTATGGAAATTAAAAGCGATTCTCGTTCGAAACGTGGAAAATTAGACTGTATACGATTCTTTTGTACGCCACAATGCCGTGGGAGCTGACTGGCATCATGGCTACAACAATACGTCAGATCTTTTATGAAAGAATCTAAGAAAGAATCTAATATATACAATTAAATCGTAAACCAGCCGTATATTCTGTAGGTACAGTAAATATTTTTTCCAAAAAAAAAAAAAAAATATGCTTATAAAAAAACTATTTCTGTCTGTTGCTTTTGTGCACGTTAATCTCAGAAACAGCTTAACCGATTTGAATGCGGTTTTCACTGATGTACTGTAGCAAGCCAAGCTTCCCGTGACATTTGGTTTTAGTTTCATTTGAATCGGTTTACAAACAAAAAAGTTATGCGCTATTCCGAATACCACGCGCACGAAGTTGCGGGTTCAACTAGTAAATAAAATATATATATACGGCATTTAGGTCAACGATTTACTTGTGTTTAAACACAAACTATATTGTATTTCTCTGTTTGTCTTTGCAACTGAAATCCTAATTACTATAAACACTATTTGAATTAGTAGGCAATTACGTTTACATTAAGGGCGACTTGCACCAATAAGCATTATTTAAACGCAATTTCTTATTTAATTCTTGGACCAACCGTTAAACACATTTAACGATCTGTCAAATTTAAATAACCAAAATTTGCTATTTAACTAAGTTAAATATGATTTAAGTAGGAAATTGAATCGGAAACGTCAATTTTGACATTAAAGGATCGAATTCGAATATTTGAATTTTGGTGTGTTTGTTACTGTTTTGTAATGTAACAAAATTAAATTACTTTACTTGGACATCTGGGAATTATATTCGACTATGATGAAGAAATTATTGAATTTATAAATAATTCAATTACTAGAGAATTTACGACAAGAACCAATTTATTTTATTTTCTAAACGAAAAAAAAAATTCATAAGAAGATTTCGTCTTAAAAAAGAAACAACATTAATGTTGTTGGTACAAGCTATGCGGTTATCAACGCTTCTTGTTTTTGGTTATGTTTTATTGAATCCGTCTTTTTGATTTCAATTATATACGGCTCTAACACCTCAACGAGCAACAATTGGTCTTCTTTGGTGAAGTTTGGTGTCCTAGTAGATTTCGCCATTTTATTTTTAAATAGATAAATACTAAAATGTTATAAAAAACATAAAAATTTAAATCTTTGAAAGCTCTAGTTTAGGTTAGGTTAGTATGTAGAGTAGGTATAAGCAAGTCCGTCTAGTTTGAAAACATTCTATTTCACCCATGTTTTTTTTACGTTTCTTTACAAAATCACAACAAAAAGTTTATTTGTCTTGCCGTGACGCCAACTTTACCCAAATCCATGGTTGCCCTACAAATCAATACAAAAAGTCAGTTTTTTTAATCTTCTAATATATAAAATTCTCGTGTCACAGTGTTTGTAACAAAACTCCTCCGAAACGGCTGGACCGATTTTTATGAATTTTTTTGTTATATATTTGATAGGTATGAGAATAGGTCGTAAAGTACTTTTCTTTCATCCTCCTACCTCCCCCCCCATTTTTTAATCGCAATTTTAGTATTTTTTTTGAACAATATCCAAATGATTTAACTGTCATTGATTGACGTAAAGTGTCGCGTCACTTTGACATATGGTTTGAAAATAAAATTGGACCCGATAGGTGGCGTCACAATCGGGTTACAGAATAGGGAATCGGACAAATTTTCAGAAAGTGTTTTAAATTAATCTTCATGGATATTTATTCCCATAAAAAATACTATTTTATTTATTTATAGCCTTTTAGGTACTCAAAATCATGTTTTAATATTGTTTGTTTGAAAATGCCGCCAAAACGCCACGATAGTTCATCTGAGAGCGCGTAACGTCATTTGTGGTCATATCATAACAAAACAGCTGCATTGGCATAAGACAATGATTGCCTACAAATGACGTCACGCACTGTGATTGGTATTTCTGTATAGATTAAAAATATTGTAAATAATAAAATTTTATTTCTTCATTTAAAAATATTTAAATGAATTATATTAAATTATTATTCGATAAATAATCGTAAAAAATTATATATTTTGTTTCTAAGTACATTTTAGATTTTAATCTGATTACTGTCCGATCCCCTATTATTATCGGGTTCGGGCAGTACAATGTCTGCTGGGTCAGCTAGTTTAAAAATAAAAATGAAATATTCAATTCCTGACAAAAATAAACGAACAATAAAAACTGAATAAATGTTTTAACACTGGTCGCGGGATATCGGCTAGTATTATACATATAATCATGTATTTAAGTGACGATGAAAGTGTTAACGCTTAAGGTTAAGTATATCAATAATATTGATGAGGTTAGTTATATAGAGAGAAAGGAGACATTAGACATATAGCAAGTCTGGTAAGGGTAACTACCCCTTATATAAGACTATCAGGTACAGCAAGTGTACTATTCTGTTTTGTAGCGTGACTAAGGGATGCCTGAGGTCCTTTAAACGTATAAATATCATTTTATACGTTTAAAGGAGTAGGTAAGCTCCAGTCGTACGTGGGAGCTTACACACACACTTTTTTTAAAGGTTGGTTCTTGGTATATGACTACCATTTCCTATAAACACAAGCAATGCTAGAGAGATTTCAAGTCCGCTGTCGATGTTGATAGGATAAAACATAAGGAATAAAGGCAGAATAGGGAATGAACTCTGGAATTCTTTACTCATTCACCAAAACACAAAAGCTCACCATGAGGTTACGGTAGTCTTTTGTAAGAAGGTGGTTACTGGCCGCCAGAAGCAGGAACAGAGGTTAAGTCATTGCCTATATGTAATACATAAATCTCTAATTTCTTTAGAGATTTATATATTACATAGGTTCCCATAGGAGAAGCCAATATCCAGTAGCAGGATACAAAGTTCCGATGCTGTTTATATTTATTAAGTGTTTTAATGACATAATTTCATAGAAATTAGGAAGTAAAACACAGGTTCCAGAATTGCCTCTTTCCGTGTTGTCGCTTCACAATTAAACCCTCCTAAGTGGATTTTATGGCTTCGTACACAAGCCTGCAAGGTTTAGCACGCAACGATTTTTCCGGTTCGCAATTCAATGAATACTTTAAAAAATGACCGAATTTATTTATATCTCTACCTACATATAATAAAATCATAAACGTGCCCTGTCTGCACATTAAATATTTTTTCAAAAAAACAATTTGTTCACGTTGTATTTATGTAACAGAGGTAAAGAAATATGTTTTAGAATTTTTATCTGTTTGTCTGTGCGTTTGTGCACGCTAATCTCAGGAATGGCTTAACCGAATTGAACGCGATTTTCACTGATGCATTGTAGCAAGCTTCCCGTAACATTTAGTGTTTGTTTCATTACAATCGGTTAACAAACACAAAAGTTACGCTCTATACCAAATACCACGCATACGAAGTTGCGGGCTCAGCTAGTAGTTTTTTTTTTATAATAACAAATTTAACTTTTTCAAATACATATTCCGTAGTTTAATTATTAAAAAAAATTCTCCGTTGTCATATTTCGTGGGATTTACCGCGGACAATTTTACCATTTTTTCTCTAATATGTTATTTAATTTCGACGCACCTTAATATTAGTAATCGCTTAAGTCTTTACACTTGTACCACACACGAAAGGTTAGGAGGCAGCTGGCGCGTAAAAGGTTTCGCAGGAAATAAATACAGGCATACATCGGCGCGGCATCCCTGTTAAACTTATTCACTTATTTCACGAAACAATAAATTCGGTAACATCAGGTCGGATAAAGATCAACTTGAAATACGAACTTTGGCAAAATATCTGATTTTAATACCACATTTTGCTACTGAATCTTGTACCTTAACTACTGGAGCTTAAGATTCTTTTAACGTTTTTTATCAATAATACTTAATAATTTTTAATCCTAACTACACCATACTATCCATACTAATAAACATCAAAAAGTCTAAGCAACACATACAAATTTCAATTTTACAATGTGTTTTCGCATTAAATCCTTAGTGTTTTCTTTTATATTAATTTTAATGCTTTTTTGATATTAAACCTCATTTGTTTTTTATTTATTTTTTAATAATCTTAATTAACAATAATTACGAGTAAGTACTGTATGTACGACGTACGTAGTACAAAGTAAGGTGCCTAATCAACTAAACTTAAACAAAAATTGATACAAAGTGTATACAAAGTGTAATTATACATAAATTAATACAAAGTGTGGCCTCCTCTGTTATTGAGAACTTGCTGGCACCGATTTTATTCATAGAATAGATGAGACTGTTAATGTTATCCTGCGGCAATTGTTCCAAATGAAATTTTAGTAAGTCCATCAGTTGTTGGGTTGTTGTCACTCCATCCAAGTCTTTTAAAACACGTCTCTGGAGCATGTCCCATGCCATGCTCTTGCATGGGACATGCTCTTAAACCTATCTCTCGGGCGGTTAACATCGGCTGGCGTCTTGCAGTCAGTTGTATGTATCGATCTTGCCGTGTGGTTGTACACCTTTCTCGACCTGGGTGCTGCTCAGCAGGATCTCCCGTGTTAGTGTAACGCTGATAAAGACGGCAAATAACGCTTCTGTTGACACCAAAATACCGAGATACCTGAGATTGACTTCTTCCCGCTTGCAACATCCCTACAGCTCTTTGCATTTCATCTGCGTTCAAATGACGTTGCTCCATGACGTAAAAAATGTCTCAAAATCCAAATTTGTTCAAAACTTTTTTCAAATTATTGTTTAAATCATAAAATTGATACAGAATACTAAATTTTAATAAGCAAAGAAAACGCTATAAAATTCGGACAAATGCATTCGCTTTTGAATTTGTGAAAAAAAAAAACAAATGATACTCCAATTTTTTTTACAACCAGCCAGTATGTCCTCTAGATAAAAAAGTTTACATAGGTATTACCGACTTGGTAAGAAATGATATAATAATTGATTAATAATTTGAAATAGTATGTGTTGCTTAAACTTTTTTGATGTGTTTATTATAAATGTGAAAGTAACTCTGCCTGTTTGTCTGTCTGTTACCTTTTCACGCCTAAACCGCTAAGCCGGTCATCATGAATTTTTACATACACGTTATCGGCGATGCAGGAAAGGACATAGGATACCTTGCATCCAGAAAAAAGTACTGTACCCGAGGGATCATCTAACGCCTGGCAAAGCTATAACTGCAATAAAGATGTTAGGCGTTGCATTGCTCATCAGGCGTTATTTTTTATTTTAAAACCCAGGCGAAGCCGCGGGCATAGGGTTGCCAGGCCTCAAAATCGAAAATCTGGACAAAGATTCATATTTAGCCGGACATTTTGCTACAAAAGCCTGACACACTGGTTTTTTAAAAGAAATAGTTCTTTTTATTTGTGCATTTATTACTTTAAGACTTACTCTACTCTTTATTATGTATCACATATTGTTTTCTTAAAGTAATTTGTAAGATCGCGAATCATGCGCGTCCGTGTGATTCTGGCCGCTGCGGGGTTGACCAAATCCTAACAAAAGCCGGACGGGTCGGACTTGTATACATTGTAAAAAGCCGGACACGCGGGCACCAAAAAAAAGTATTATGAAGTGAGTCTGTTTGTTTGTTACGCTTTTACGCCTTTACTTCTCAAACGATCATAATAAAATTTTGCATATTATACACGTTTTCAGGTATACAGAAAGGGACACGAGGCACCTTTCTTCCAGAATAAAGGTATCATTTCCGAGGGATCAGGTATCTAAAAATAAAAAAATCCACGCCTGACAAAAAAATATGAGCAATAAAGATTGAATAAATGTTCAAATACCTAAGAAAAATTAGCTTCATTTGTATGGTTTAACGTATCACTTTAACGTCTTCCGTGTGCCTAACACAGAGGGCAGAGTTATTTAGAAATTAAAAAAGTAGTTAGTTCTATCTTACATTAAACGCCAAAACCTTTTACAAGATTAACTTGAGATAAACACTTTATGGACTCACTAAGTTGTAGGCGACACTTTAGTAGTGGTAGGATATACTGCGTCTCGCAATCATAAATTGGGAAGCCTGTCTGGCAGCAATAAATACTCTTTAATCAATTAGACCACCCTGAAATAACAGCACGTGTACTCTTGTGTTTCAGTGAGTAGTAAACTAGACCAAAGCTCACTTGTCTGTCCTATCCTCTAATGTCTACGGTCGACAGCCTAGATGCAACACATATAGCCTTACTTCGGCGACGGTAATGTTAGTAGCCAATTATCGTCAAGTAATTAATTAAATATTAAATTATTAATATCGAATATTCAATTGATTATTAGTTTCAAATTTTAATAAAAATAAATTAATAAAAAAGCATATAAAGTATTCGTTTTTAGCATTTAATCTTGTTGAAAACCTCTTCATTACCATGTCAGTGTAAATTTATACAAATTGTTCCCGGTGACTAATCCCATGGCTATAAGAAGCTTAGCAAAATTTCACTAAAATTTATTTATTTTAGTAATAAAGCGCTTTTTTGTATGATTTTTTACTAAAAATATTTTCATTTGATTTAATTTTGTATGGCTATATATATAGCTGTTTGGTACTCATAGTTTCGTCGCGCCTTCTTTTGATGCATTTCAGAACTCATGTACTTTAATACTACGGCAATGAATTATTGAAGGAATTCTACTTATTTTAGTGTAGAACAGGTGGCAGACAGGCCGACGACCGTCCACTTGATGGTAGGTGGCTACCGTCACCTTATAACACAAGCAACGCCACAGGTGCACTGCGGACTACAGTAGGATTAAGGATAAGGGACTGTAGAAAGATAAAGATAATATTTTAAGATAACGGAACACTCTCCAAATCCTTATTATTTTATGGAATCCAATATCAAATGATTACCAATTATTTTAAGCATCAACTTTCACGCTGCAACCGCTGTTTTATAGTCCGGGCTAAATTCTCGTTAACCACCTACCTACTTCCATAGCAATAATGGGCTTATCTTAAATTTTAAAAAAGATTTTATCTTAAAAATGATTTTCCACAAAGTAAATAAATGTTGACGTGGCACACCATTAATATTCATGTAATCTAATTCACACCCATCCACCTTCACGCCGAGGGGGAAAGGTGTTATGGGACGCACCCTGTTTCGCAATTGTAAAACGACACTCGGAACCATTTGGAATTACCATATGCTTAAGAATATCGAATTAGGTTAAATAATTTAAGTACCTAACAACGATAAAAGCTGATTTTTATGGGAATTTTACATGACAAGAGTACCTAAAGCAGGGGGCCTTATTGTCTACAAAAAAATATTTCCTGCGTGAGTTTTGGTACTAGTGTTAATATATTATAGACTAGCTGAGCCAGCAACTTCGTACGCGTGGTATTCGGTATAATGCCTAACTTTTTTGTTTTTAACCCGATTGGAATGAAACAAACACTAAATGTTACGGGAAGCTTGCCACAATATATCACTGAAAATCGCATTCAAATCGGTTAAACCGTTTCTGAGATTAGCGTGGACAAACGCACAGACAAACAGACAAAATTCTAATTGACCTCGGTGTTTTTGTAATTGTTTTTATAATTCTAAAAATTATAAAAACAATAATTCTATAAATTGTTTTATTTTATAATTATAAAATATAATATAAAATTCTATAAATGCTCACATATTATAGTGACCCTTTAAATGCTCACATATTTCTAACCGAATTATCGAACAGATATTTCTGGCCTCTCAACTGTACAGATATTTTTGGCGCTTTGGAAACGTACAGATATTTTTGCCCTTGACTGTACAGACACGTTTATGATTTTATTATATGTATACATATAATACATACATATAATAGAATCAAGCTCATTGAGACATTCATCTTGAGATAAGTTCACCCTCGGCGAAAGTTGTGATAAATTATGACACTGAAATTTTTACGCGTGAACTCAGATTTGTTTATCGATTTGTCAATTTTAAAACGCTATAATAAATAACTATTTGTGAAAATGCCATCGTGATTGTAAGAGGCCAAGTACGCATATATAACAAAAAAAAGGTTTTATTCTAACTCAGTCTATACTAAATTCCGATTAATTTCGGTGTGAATAATGAAGAAAACGATAAATGAGAAAGATTTTTTTTGTGTATGGGTAAGGTTTTTGTATTTTACACCATTTGCTTGTTATATTATATACTAGCTGATGCCCGCGGCTTCGCCCACGTTGAAAAATAACAATAAAGTAACGCCTAACTAAATATGTGAGCAATGTAACGCCTAACATCTTTATTGCAGTTATAGCTTTGCCAGGCGTTAGATAATCTCTCGGGTACAGTACTTTTTTCTGGATGAAAGGTAATGTCCTTTCCTGCATCCCTGACAACGTGTATGCAAAATTTCATGATGATCGGTTCAGCGGTTTAGGCGTGAAATGATAACAGACAGACAGAGTTACTTTCACATTTATAATATTAGCACAGTCTAACCATACTTACGTTATACAGTCATGCAAACTGAAGCGAGTTCGCCAAACGTTGCTCTACACAATTAAATTCGTTGCCTGACTGTATGACCTAAGTATGGTTAGACTGTGATATTAGTATGGATAGTATGGATTGCACCCGTGCGAAGGCGGATCGGGTCTCTAGAATTGATATAACTTTAAAAAAAAATGTCAGTCTCCTTTTTAACTTTCAGTTGAAAAATATTTATACTATGTATTAATTAATACTATGTATTACTATGTATTAATTAATAATGGTTATGAAATAAAAAACCATTAGCGTTTTCGTCGATGACTGCTTGCTCGTTCAGAATTTCATAGTTCGCCTCTTCAACTCAGACGACTCAATCAATTTGAAATCAATTACTTTCAAAAATATTTTTCAATTCACTTAGCGTCAATCATTTTCTGATTGCGCGTTTTCGTAAAGTTTCTCGTAATTGGATTATGCAAGGACTTCAGTTAAATCTTGTTCTATTGGTTCGAATCTCGTGGAATTGTAAACAATTTACTACATAGTCAGGTAATTCAATTTAAATTAAATAAAGAAAAATGTAACGCGAAATTAATTTTTATTTGAGTATTTGATATTTGAAAATATTTATCGGCGTGAACATAATGTCTCCACGGGTGCAATTTTTTCTGCATTTTATATGCACAAACCTTCCTTGTATATCTCTCTTTTCATTAGCAAAAACCGTATCAAAATAAGTTTAGTGGTTTAAAAGTTAGTGGAAAAGCAGACAGAGGCGGACAGTGACTTTATTTTATAACTAGTTGAGCGCGTAACTTTTTTGTTTGAAAATCCTTTAAATTTAAATTTACCGCGCTTTCTTTAGATTTGAATTGTATGCCTACGAGATGTCACAACTGACAGTAAGGAGATAACGAGAGTGGGTAATAAGAATTAATAATTTGCTTTGCTATAAACTTCCCTGAAAGATATAAAAAAAGACGTAAATAAAAGGCTTTGAATGTTGTTTCTTCCTTATTTCAGAGAAACGCAATCACGCCTTAATTTTCCTAAACTGTTCAAACTTAAAAACACCATTATATATATTTTTACACTATTCTCCAGCTCAATTAAACAACGTCAGCGGATGTTAATTGCCGCCCCCAACAATGTGCCAATTATCGCCGGAAACTTTATTTTCTATAATAAAGTTGAGGACCACTGGTCGGCTTTTCAAACTTCTTTCAAGGAAATTGACCCAATTAAAGTGTTTACGGCTTAATTTCATTATTTGAGTTTGTATTTGCTTTGAAGGCTTTGTCTTTTTGAAGGGAAAACTTCGAAGTGGAAAGTTCAATTTTATTTTTCAAAAACAACTTTAATTCGTCATTAGTACATTCGTTCTTTTGTGGAGGGTTACTTTGTAATAGGACCCAATTTTTTTTTTAAATATTGTCTTTGTGCTTCATAATACATACGTCATGCTTTGTAAATTAAATAAGTCCACGGTTACAAAATAATAGTAAATATAATTACTCATTTATTTTATACCCTCACCTGTACTTGTAAAATCGTTTATCCTAACGGACTAAAAACAGTCAAAACTACTAAGTTGGACTACTGAAATTTGGAACATATGTTTCTTTTATAACGAAAGCATCCGCTAGGAAAAGATTTTTGAAATTTTCATTCCAGTGCGAAGTCAGGGGCAGGTCTCTAGTTTTAAATAATCACATTTCCAATATGCATAAAAATATATGCAACATCGTTATTGATTTTTCAGATGTAAACCTGTGCATGTATATTATGAAGTAATGCAACATATTGTTAGTAAGCACACCGTACAAAAAGAAAATTGAGTAAGTAATAAGTGTTGTATTAAGATTAACTTGTAACATATACTTTATGTTGTAATACCTATCAGTGTATCAGTGTATGTTGTATATATATATATATATATATATATATATATATATATATATATATGTGTGTGTGTGTGTGTGTGTGTGTGTGTGTGTGTATCATCATATACACCCTAACTTATTACATAAAACACGATCGTATATCGATCGTAAAACTCGATATTATATCAAATAATATGCTACAGTATTACTTCATACAAATCCATACTAATATTATAAATGTGAAAATAATTCTGTCTGTCTGTTATCTTTTCACGCCTAAACCGCTGAACATCACAAAATTTTGCATATACGTTTCCAAGAACGCAGAAAAGGACATAGGGTACCTTGCATCCAGAGAAAAGTACTGTTTCCGAGGGATCATTTAACGCCTGGCAAAGCTATAACAGCAATAAAGTTGTAGATGTAGTTACATTGCTCTTGTATTTAGTCAGGCGTTATTTTTTATTTTTCAACGCAGGCGAAGCCGAGGGCACCAGCTAGTATAATCCGCGCCAAACTTCTAGTCCGCTCTGAACACAGCGCGAACCGCGTCGCAGTAGCAAAAAAATAGGTATCAGCGGGGAGCGGCAGGAGGCGGCGGCGGCAGGGCCCACTCCACTTCCCCGCCCTCACACCCAACTCACCTGTGCGTGCGTGTTTGTGTGCGTTCAGAATTCTTCCGAATAGCACACACGCTTGTTTTTCGTAGCGAAGTACAGTCACTCACAATTCTGCTTTGTTTTTGTTAAGTTTTCGTTGTCTATTGTTTTCGTTATTCCGTTATTTGTTTAGTTTTTTTATTGTTCTTTTAATAACATAAGTTTAAACATGCCTAACCGGAATACGGTTTTACGTCGTCAAGCAAGAAAAATTGTGTACAATGTTTTGAAATTTATGCAAAAAGAAACGGACGAAGGCATAAAAATAAACATTAAGCACGTGCAGAAAAGAGTGTGTGTTTGTGTTTCGTGTTTCAAAGAGACACGAAGAGTTTTGTGTTCAGAAGAGTTTTGTGTTTCAAAACAATATAATTTATTTGTGCGTGACTGTACCTCTGCGCGAAGCAACTTCAAAGGGGACTAGAAGTTTGGCGCGGATTATATATAATATAACAAGCACACGGTGTAAGATGCTAAAATATATATTTTGTCTTTACAACACTGGCGAATCTCCTAATAAGTTTGTAACATATAAAAATATGTACACAGCGTTACCTCCATGTAGTCGGAACTGTTCTGTGGTCTGTGACCAATTTACGATATTAAATGTCAACATCCTTGTCTAACATGGATATGTGTCATTTGTCAATGTCATTGTGGTCGAGAGAGAGTATATAAGAGGTGTCAGGGAAACACTCGTGGTTCAGCGCGATTTAATTTGAGTGTATCAATACCTTCGATACGGCTGATAAATAACCGGCATAGTTTAAATATCAAAAATTTAATGAGTAAAAAGTTTATTTGGGTGAGATAACCCGAGTCGCCATATAAAATGACATAAGCAACTTATCCAAATGTTTGTTCGGCAGACAGGTTGACGGTCCACTTGATGTTAGATGGCTACTGTCGCCTATAAAACAAGCAACGCCAAAGCTGCTGCAAGTGCGCTGCAGACTACAGTAGGATTAAGGATAAAGATAGGATGGCGCTGACAAGATTAAATAAAATAAATAAAAAATTTCCATGTCCGTGTCCCGCTAATTATGACACTGACACATGACACACACACATTAAATCTAAAAAAAACTTTTTGTTACAAGTTGTAACTTATGTTACCGAGGTACAAAAAATAGTTTTTAAAAAATTTGTATGCCTGTTTGTATGTTTGTCTGTGCGTTTGTGCACGCTAATCTCAGAAACGGCTTAACCGGTTTAAATGCGGTTTTAAGTGATGTATTCTAGCAAGCTTCCCGTATAACATAGAGTTTGTTCCATTCCAATCAGTTTACAAACAAAAAAAAATGCGCTCTATATCGAATACCACGCGTACGAAGTTGCGGGCTCAGCTAGTAGATAATATAAATTACTATACATTTTGGTTACTAAGTTCTAAAGGTATCAAATTAGATGAGCGGGTTGAATAAGATAATACTGCCACAAATGACAGACAGACCACCGTAGAATGTCTAACTTAAATGTAAGTACTTACAGGAGATGATGCTGCAAGATCGCTAGATTCGATCTAACACCTTAGGTAGGTACACGTACACACACAGGCACTCACATACATATAGTTCGTTCTTGCTGGCCAACGTATGTTGCACTTCACAGTAACCTTCAGCGAGCACTCTATGGGTTCTGGGCGATGCGGAAGGCGGTAAGGAGACCACCAGCGTGATGGTACAGCGAGAGGAATTTCGGTAAAAAAGCGCGTTAGCGATGAGTTAGCGATCGTCCGGCGGCATAGATCGATTGAGACCAACTGGTTGGTACCTTGCAGCGAATCAAAACAAATTAAAATATTATGAAGGTGGGTAAATAAAAAATGAGCACCGGTATTGGCGCGAACACATTTCACTATAGGCCTTGACGCAATGAAATATATATTTTCAGCTGTTTGTGTCACTCAAAAAAATACTATATAATATAATATGCATTAATATAATATGTATACGTCTTTCTGTTCCCAGCAGAAAGAGGTTTCGGAATCGGTGGTAGATTCCTTTATATTCTCTGTTGAACGAACAATCTTCTAAATATTTGTTAAAGTTTATATGACATACCTACATAAATAATCAAATACGAGAGTATAGTATGAACAATTTTGTACTGGAAGTGTGACAATTATACACAATAAACTGATTTATATCTACGGTTACAAGTAGTGACGCGAATTACGAGGTCTCTGCGAAACTGCTACGCAATTAAAACTTTGTTAGGAAAGTTCTGCGTCATAATTAAGTGATTAATTCGTCTGTATATAGGTAGTCTCTTTATTCAGTATAATGGTATCGGGTTAGATATTTCTATACATATTATAAAATTGTCACTGTCCATCTCTGTATGTTTGTTCGTAACTTCTAAATCTCATACGATCTTTACTGCCGGAAAGAACTACAAACGAGGAAGGTTTATATATTTAATTTGCAGAAAAAAATACATCAGTGCTAACAATGAAATAACAGCACGTGTGCTGCTACATAAAGGGATACCTATCGAAACTGTTATTTTATTCACATTTTAGGTCAACATTGAATATACAGTATTCTCGTTACGAATCTTCTCCAATAAGACTCCCATGTCATCGAAAGATATTTGCGAAAGAAACCTTTTTTTTTGGAGGGGAAATAACGTTTACGCACTGTCCCTCGCCGACGGGGACAGTCGACGAGGGGGAGTGTGGGACTCGCCCGGTGGAGTGACTTATCACCGGGAATACCCACTAAAACCCCCCCAGATTCCACCATCAGCGGTGATGTGCGGGTCCAAGTTAACAGCGAGGCCTTATCCTCGGATCCCCACGCTTGCGAAAGACATCTAGCTAATAAAAACTAGTTAAAATTCTATTAGACAATGATAAATGACAAGTTAAATCAACTGGCGTTATTCGCTAACATATTAATTAAGCGAAATTAAAAGGAGTCGCGACCAAACGGTTAATTAAATTGGGGTCATTTATATTATTTACTTCGTTTCGGTGAAAGTTGGAAGGAAAATTAATTATGTCAAATTATGTTTGTGAAAATGGTGCAGTGAATAGAATTTTCTTTATAGTTTATTTTCATTAGGTTCTGGGCAGTCAGTTCTGAAAAGTTGTGCTATGCACTGGAGATCCCGGTCCATTCCTGATGTTAAGTAAGCTGGATTTCTTCCGCCTTCCAGGGCACCGAATCCCTTCTGTTTTGCCCATCAGATAATTCAATTTTGGTTTTGTATGGGGTACTCGGAAACGCACTTGTAATGTGGACCAACGCCATAAATTAACTTAGAATTAACATAAGAAAAGACAAAATTAACTTTGTTACCTTTTCATACATTTTACCTTTTCGTTTTTATATGGATTCATACTTTTTAGGCATTAAAAATGACCTAGTATTTGTTTTACACGAAAATGACACCTCATAAGACCTAGTATAGTAACAGTAATTTAAACTAATATAATGAACCTGAACGGTTCTACACATCAATACTCAACCGATCACCATGAAACACGATATCACGATTTTCAGGGGTTCAGAAAACGAAAAAGGGTAGGTAGGTACTTTTCATCCAGAAAAAAGTACTACTCCTGAGGGATCAAACAAAAATAAGAATAAAAACACAACGCCTTATAATAATAAATGGGCAATAAAGATTGAATAAACGTTTCAACGCCTTAGAAAAACGGTCGGCAGCAAAAGCTAGTTGATCAATAAAAAAATGTTCAGACCGGATGCTATAGAATACTCGTAATTATGGAGGAGGCCTAACTATGTCTAGCCGAGTAAACGTTATTTTTTATTTTAAAAAAGGTGACAGACAAGCTGACGGTCCACTTGATGGTAGATGGCTACCGTCGTCTAGGAACACAAGCAACACCAGGGGGGGCTGCTGGTATGCTGTCTACCCTGATGATGATGAAAAAAATAATGATCAAAATGGGTAATTTAACCTCCGATTCATCGATTCGAACTTAGGTCAAGGTCTTATATAATTATTCTCATATATTATGACCTGATCCACGGCATAATCTTTTAAAACTGAAAAGTAGTAAAATTTCGACTTTATCTTTCTAATAAGATTGTATTTGACTGTCAAAAAAATATTAGTTAATTGAATTGGCGAAGGTTAAAAGGTTGATTTACTTAGTTTTAGGTGAGAAAAACAGTATCGTTCGATATAGTCGTGAATTGGTGATACATATATATAATATGCAGTTATAACAACGATATGGGTAGGAGATTTAGAACCTATCTCCAAGTCTCCCATTAAGCTATAATAATGGGCTACATAAATTCCCTCTGCGTGCCAACAAAAACGAAATATTTCTTCGACCTTTTTATAGGGGTGTTTTTTTTAAACTAGTAATGTAGGTGAGTACTTGTAATTTCTTCTAGCGTGAAATATTATCCCAATTATATTATAAATGTGAAAGTGAATTTGTTTGTTTGTTTGTTGCGCTTTCACGGCTTAACCACTCAACCCGATCATCAAGGTATACGCGTTGTGTGAAATCTAAAAAAAAAGACCTAGGACCTACATTTCATACCTTTCAGACCTAGAATAGAAACCTTTCATAAAAAAGGCACTGTTCACCGGGGATTACCTAAAAAAATATACTAACTATTAATATTGGTATAAATGTTTTAAACATCTAAGAAAAGCTCTCGGAAGAAATCGCGGGCAACATCTAGTAAAACTACATATAACCAGTTACTTTCCCTCCGATTTCGTTTAAAAATATCGAGATTTATTATAATAAAACATAGGCTACAACACTCTTTAATAATGTGTGTTTCGATTACATTTACAGTAATAAGCTAATTTTTTTCCATTTTACCCTAATCTCTTTTTTTATGTTAAGATCGGCAGACAGGCTGACGGCAACGCCTATAACACAAGCAACGTGTGGTAAGATTTCAGGTCTCAGTACAAATCATCACAGCATTTCTCCGTATGAGGTCAGTTCTCCCGCCAAGGCGTATTCCTGCCCATACCGTGATTGTTCATACCACCTTCATAACGGTGGACTTCTTGAGGGTGTCAAACTGTCGTCCAGGCGTTCGTCACACACATACCCTGAGTGAATCCAGATGGAATCGGATGGATTCCAAGCCGGGTTTCATCAGAAAACATAACTGTAGACCATTGGCGATCATCACAATCCAATTGTTAGGCGGCGTAGCGGTGGTATCCGCAGCGGTCTACGCGAGTGAAGGCCGATTCAATGCAACTTATTCCTTTATTGATATATTGACTAAACACTCACTTACTATTAAACCGTGTTCCTTCCGCAGCCTTAAAACAAGTTGCAACGCCGTAGAATTAACTAAAAATAAGTTAACTAAAAATCTAGAATTAGAATTAGGTTGTCTACCCCGCCGTAGATTGCAAAAAAACCATCTTAGCTGGAGGTTAGCTGGAGGTTTGACGATCCCGTTGGATGAGTGGTTGGGGTGCTTGCCTTAACGCTCTGTTCTAGGGTTCCCGGGTTCGATTCCCGGCAAGGTCAACTTTGAAAAATCAACTTTTCAAATTTGGCTCTGGTCTGGATTTGGAAAGTAATGGCAGGGCACACTGCGTTTTCGCAGTCATTTGGGCAGCCCGTCTGGCGGCAGTAACCACCTCCTTACAGAAGACCACCGTGAAATAACAGCACGTGTGCTGTTGCGTTTCGGTGAGTGAGTAAGGGATGCCAGAGCCCATTTCTCTATCTACTCCTAATCCCTTATCCTTAATCCTACTGCAGTCGGCAGTGCACTTGCAGCAGCTTTGGCGTTGCTTGTGTTATAGGCGACGGTAGCCATCTACCATCAAGTGGACCGTCAGCTTGTCTGCCGTCCTTATCATAAAAAAAGTGATTACTAGATTACTGATAATCTGGATATTACGCTTTGTCTAGTGCCAAGGCTATCTGCGACATTCTTTTGAATATAGCACCGCCTCCAAGTATGCCTAGCACGGCTAAAATATCAACATTGCATGGCGCCAAAACACTAAAACAGTTAATTTATATAACTACTGTTTAAGAAGTAACTTTTTTCATTTTCATTTAAAATTAACGAAAAACATAAAAACGTAGAACATTGATTAAAACAAAGTTTAATTAAATTAAATTTTTCCGCTTCTGACAATCTTTATTTTAATTAGCAACAATTTGACATTAAAAACTTTATCATAGGATTGATACTTTATAAGGTACACCAATATCCCTAGACAGTTTTGAGATACTAATGTCACAATCCTATTTATTATGGTATTCGCATTTCTTCAGACGAATATTTATAAAATAGCCGCCCCCGACTTCGCTCGGGGTGCAATTTTTATATATATGAACATTCCCCGTTTATCCCTCTTTCCATTAGTGAAAACCGGATTAAAATCGGTCTACCCGTTCACGCTTGATGCCGTGGCCAAGGGAAATAGGGATTCGTTTTTACATATGGGCGTTTCTCTGTAAACTGGGCAACTCGTTGTAAGGAAACTGTCTAGGCAACTTTTTTGCTTATAACATAATAAATTGTATTTAGGGAATAAGTATCCGTTCTATTTATTAATATACGGCAGATGAACCACAAATATTCCCATTACTTTAGAAAATATTAAGCATTTTCTTGAAAAAATATACAGAGGACTGTTGCCAAAGCCAGGGGACTGTGAACTTCAATAAAAAATACAATTGTAGTACCAAAATTAAATGTTTTTTTTTATTTTTATAAACTTTGGAGCTTAAGATTTAAGTAACTGAACAATAAAAAATTAAAGAATCTACTATCTTTTTGTAATATTGTACTTAGCACTGTAACCTTAATATTTATTTATTATTAATTATAGAAGAAGATTTAAAAGTTAAATTTAATAACAGAACAGAATTTTCCCCTACATAAATCAGCTAGTTTAAAATGTCATAAACACAGCCCAAAAGGAATGTAGGTTAATGAACATTGTCGTCAACAATCAAACCCATCCCTCATTTATTGAACAGTTCATAGTTCGCCAATTACTATTTGTCGCTTCTCATTGGGCCAATTTATCATTTGCATCCGATATAGGTTTTTGGCAATTTGTGTACCCCGAATAAGGTTTATTATTAAATTTAGTAAATATTTTTAATATCTCGGTAAACGCTTCTAGGATTAAAGTTTCTAAATTAGAAATTATATGACTAAGAAGTTCCAAAAGTTAGGAAATAAATCTTTTCATGAGCCACTTGCCTATTGTAAACTTCTGAATAAATTTGTTTCTAAAGTAAGTTCTTAGTCAGTAGTTTTTTATTGACGAAAACGAAAGACGAATTTTATTAAATGTATTTTTAGTGATTGAGGAAATGATTTTCACGTCTCAGCAACACAGTTTAAATGAATAAGTTACGATTATTATTATTCTTAAACAAATTAATTAGCGGTTCTGGCGACAGATTGGTGCAATGGTGTCATGGAGCACCTGGTTTTGTACCCTTGTGTACCCTTCAACGGCCAAGTCACACAACATTAACTATAATAATCTTCGATCAACAATTGTATTGTAACAATAATAATAAAGAAATCGCAGTAAGGAACCTTAGACTTGGCACGACTTTGTCTAGATTTCATTACTTTTTAGAGATAAACAAGCAGCTCCATCGAAACTTGGCTAGTTTTTTACAGAATTTTTTTGCTGGGATTTATTTTGTCTTTGTAAGTATTATAGGTAAAAATATTAGCGCCCGCAACTTCGTAAGCGTGTGGTATTCGGTATAGCGTGTAACTTTTGTGTTTGTTAACCGATTGAAATGAAATAAACATTAAATTTTACAGGAAGCTTGCTACAATACAAAAGTGAAAACCGCATTCAAATAGGTTAAGTCGTTTCTGAGATTAGCGTGCACAAACGCACAGACAATCAGACAAAAATTCTAAAAACTATTTTTTTTACCTCGTTACGACACGGCTCGTTTACAATTTTATTATTTGTATAGAAGATAATCTAGAACGCGATGTGGTGAATCTTAGATATCAAAATTGCCTTGAAATCGATTTTGTGAAAAAGTTTTTTTTTTCGCGTAGAAGTGAGTACCTATAAGAAATGCCAGAACCCATTTCCATAATCCCTTATCATTAATCCTACTGTAGTCGGTAGCACACTTGTAGCAGCTTTGGCGTTGCTTGTGTTATAGGCGACGGTAGCCACCTACCATCAAGTGGACCGTCAGCCTGTCTGCCGCTCTTAACATAAAAAATGTAGGTATTATTGTAAAAAAATCATAAATCGAATGGTCGTTTATCGCACGATTGTGCGAGTCTTTTTCGTGCGAGATGACGAACTACTCAATAATGACAACAGTCTAGTTCTGACAAATCTAATATGATTCTAACAAAGTTCTTATAAAAATAGATTCCTCACTAGGTAACTTTTTGATGAAGACAATTGAGAGGTCTGTGGGAGTATAGAAGACGTGAAACCAACAGTTGCTCGCGGATTGTACAAAAACGAGAGAGCTTCATTGATGCATAATTGTAATTACACTAACGACCCGCACCAACTCCGCTCGGATGACAATTTTATTATAAACGTTCTCTATTATATTATCGCTCTTTTAATTAGTGAAAGCCGTATCAAAATCCGTTAAGTACCTAGGTTGTTTAGAAAAAAAAATTGCGGAACAAAGACCGACAGAGGTGGACTTTATTCAAAATGGTAGGTATAATACAGCCCCTATTTGTCTCTTGCAAGCAAAATACTACAATTTTTTTTTTATGAAAATACCTAAATCTCAGTAGAGATTCCAAATTTTTTAAATCTTCTAACTTTGAACTTAGTTCACGTGGCGATCACAATATTTCAGCAATGGACGAAGTGATACTGGTATACTCTCGCAGACAGAAATAGCCACTAAGATAAGATAAAGAACTTTGAACTTCAGTTACAAAAAAATCATACTAAACCTAAAATAGCTGAGTAGGTATCTTAAAAACTTTCCGATTTAATCTAGAATTCAAAATGGTATAATATAGCCCATAATATTTATTTCTTGCAAGCAAAATATTGCAATTACCTATTATAGTCGAGAAGTTTTAAAATGTACACTTTGTGTATATTAAAACTTAATTATGTTTTAATATACCATATGTCAATTTTAGCCTATCTTATAAGAAACGTTTTAGCATTGAACCAGCATATTATTATTTTACAGCACCAGCTTGATTTTAATTATGTAAGAAGTTCTCCACGCATAACTTACAATGAAATCCTCGCGAATTTCTTTTACTGAATTTAGAAGAATTAAGCTGACAAAAATACTTAAGACAAGGCTTAACCTCAAACCCAACACAATACTTACAAAAATGAGCGCAACCTAATAACCTATGAATTATGGACCGCAGGTCGACGGTAGATCCAGGCTGCTTCTGATCGGTCCTGTTTGGAAAATTAGGGGAGCCCTTTTTTCTAGCAGTGGACGTCCTACAACTGAGATGATAACGATGATAATTGCAGAACAAATTTTTGTAGCTTCTCGGAGATAACCGAACAGATTTAAAATCGGAAGGTTTTTCTTAAATATTTTATAAAATATGAAATAAGAAATCAAAGCAGCCGATTAAAACTTCATTGTGTCAGTTATGTAATAAGCTTAACAAAAAAATAACTCCCTGAAAAATGTTATAACTGTGGCAAGAAAGATCTTTTTTGGGTAGTTTACTTACTATTTTTTTTTTAAATACAATTTTTGTATGAATCTGGCAGATTAATTTTTTTATAAATATGGTATATTATGCTTTGTATTTTTTTTTTCTAAGTTTTAATTTTAATTTTTAATATGTATTAATGCATTTAGCAGAAAACCGTTATTTTCGTCGCCTAATTTGAGTGTATTGGGCGACGAAAATACGCTTTTCTGCTAAGTACATTGATACATATTATCACTAAGACTACTTAGTAATAATTAAGTAAGTAAGGTAGTAGTACTTACCTTTATCAAACAATTCGAATCAAGAATTTAAGATACTTACTTAATTTGATAAGATAATAATTATTAACAGCTTGCCTATCAAAATTGTATCCCTGCTGGTACATTTTAAACATTATGAGAAGATTATTTTAAAACAGTTTTTACTTTTACAGAATACAAAACTATTAATATGAAATATCATCATACATTTCCTGAAAGAAAGCACACGAAAATTTCCAATTAATCCTTCGCAAAACCCACGTACCTAAACCAGCCTAACTCATTAAAATTACTAAAGCGTCACACATCCAAAAGCATGTTACACAAATGCTTCTAATGTTTTTTTTTATACTAATAAAATTTTAAAATAAATAATTACCTTTCAGAAGACTGAACATTTTTTTAAAAAATGATATCCATTTATGTAGGTATACATTATGCACAAGTCGCAATGTTCCAGGTTACATACGTTACACAATTGTTAACAATCACTCTATACACTTCTCTACTACATCCGACATTATCTTACATTATGTACATCGACAAAAAAAAAAGGATATTAATTTATCTCGCATAATATAATATCTACAGCGGCATTTTAAATCCAAACTTAATTCGTCACAAACAACCGCACAGATGAGCGGCCGCGCGCTGACTGGTTGGTAATGTGTTGGTAATGTGGATGCTGGCTGGTTTAGACGGGAGAACAAAACTGAAAATGTTATTTTGAATTTGGAACGTAAGCGGTGTTCGTTGAGCAGATGGCAGGCGCGCTTGTTTGTAGTACTATTATTGTTTACAAGATGGCGCTTAATGCAGTAAAATTCTTTATTTGTATGTATTTTTTTCTTAAATTTATTTCAATAAAAATAGACTATACAATGACAAAAATAGGTTCCTAATTTTTAGTTTATTTTCGTGAAGGAATTCAAAGCCTCAAACGGATGCATCTAGTATTAACATTACGAGATATTTTAGGAGAAATAGGTAAATGCCTTCTTGGGTTTTTGATGTAGGTACGCTAGTACTTTTATTTATTCTGTGATGTAGGTAAAGAAGCTGACGTTTGGTGTAAGTGAAAAGAAAATTTTTAACAGAGGTAATCACGCCTGGCTACTATAAAGAGGGACTGTATTTTTCGTTGGTGGTACATGTACCCAAAGAACGAGGAAATGAAGGAAAATCTGTCACCTACCTCGTGAATCACCGAGTCCTTGATCGGGATCACACACAGAGTCCAAAAGCTCCAGCACTTCACCAATTTAATGATTGCACTCGCAGGGCGGGAAGCGTGACCAAATAGACAAACTACAAGCACAATTGCCTGATAACACTAGCGGATGAAATAAATTCAAATCTCGCAGGTCGAGATCGGCGGGGCGAGTCTAAGCGTGTTATTGTTGCGATGTTTTTCAAAAAATGGCTCGCGGTGATGAGAGACAGTACATACCACAGCGAACCACTATTAATTAATTTAAATTGACAATTGGCGTCAACGCAGCTATTAATAAAGCTTTATTCCGTACTTAGTTAATAAATAAATAATTCAAAATTTGTTTCGAGTCATCTTACACCTCGTTTACATTACTCCGGTCGGTGAAACTGTCGGAAAAATACAGTGGCTGTAGAATTTACAAGGATGTTCACACTGCTGGACGTTTTGTTACTACGGAGCTCCGGCAGAACGACCGGACCGGAGTGAACGAACTCGCTCCAGTGTACGTGTCGCGATTGATTTATTATATTATTTAAGTAAAATAAAATACATAATAATATACTTAAAGAACATAATTTTATTTTTTTATTTTATTATAAATACACTCAAATGCATATAAATTGTTCTTTTTTATGTTAAGATCGGCAGACAGGCTGACGATCCACTTGATGGTAGGTGGCTACCGTCGCCTATAACACAAGCAACGCCAAAAGCTGCTGCAAGTGCGCTGCCGACTAAGGATAAGGGATTAGGAGGGGATAAGGAAATAGGCTCTAGTATCCCTTACTAACTCACCGAAACACAACAGCACACGTGCTGAAATTTCACGCTGATCAGCGCCTTTTTAATTTCCTCTATCCAGGTGCGGCTGACGAGTTATGTTTGTGATTTCTATCCTCGCATTCAATGGGTTAGTATAATGTAATTACAAGTTTTAATTAGGACCATGACGAGTCCGTTGGATGAGTGGTTAGGGTGCTTGCCTTAACGCTCTGTTCTAGGGTTCCCGGGTTCGATTTTGAAATTCAAATAGAAACTCAAATTTGGCTCTGGTCTGGAGCTGGAAAGTAGTGGCCGGGCACACTGCGTTTCGCAGTCATTTGGGCAGCCCATCTGGCAGCAGCAAACACCCCCTTACAGAAGATCACCTTGAAATAACAGCACGTGTGCTGTTGTGTTTCGGTGAGTGAGTAAGGGATGCCAGAGCCCATTTTCCTATCTAATCCCTTATCCTTAATCCTACTGTAGTCGGCAGCGCACTTGCAGCAGTTGTGGTGTTGTTTGTGTTATAGGCGACGGTAGCCACCTACCATCAAGTGGACCGTCAGCCTGTCTGCCGATCTGAACATTTAAAAAAGTCAGGAAACAACGCAAACAATGTAAACAAACCCGGCTCTCTGTCCTTTTCCCTCACACGAAGCGTCCGGCGCTATCTGTTTCATGGTATAGGAAGCCATCTTGAAATTTTTTTTACATTCTTTGCGTTGTCTCGTTGGCCTTGCTTTAGTCACGGATAACTATAAATTATTAATTAATTTCTATTGCAAAGCATTTTTTGTGGATAATGGCGTTTTAAGTAGTTAAATGCCTAAAAATTTTAAATCAGACTTGACATAAAGTTAAGAAGTATGTTTTTTATCCACGAACACGTTTTATTTGCGATGATGACGTGTATAATTATTTACAAATGACAGAAGCCGGTTTAGATATTATTTAACAATTATTTAACAAAGATTGTACACTCAAGATAGAATCATTTTTATTTAAAAGTAGGCAGGCGGGCTGACGGTTCACTTAATGGTAGGTGGCTACCGTCGCCTATAACACAAACAACGCCACAGGTGCTGCAAATATGATGCCGACCTAAATGATAAGGGTTTGGGAGAGTATAGGAAAATAACTATGGAAGCTCTTACTCACTCACCGAAACACAACTGCGCATCCTATCATTTCACGGTGGTCTTCTATGAGCGGGTAGAAAACGCAGTGTGCCCTGTCACTACCAAAATAGTCGAAAATTTCCGTTTAAAACAAAATGTACATTAAGCCAACGAAACCAACTAGTTTTGTTATTACACTGTCAAATAACAATTCCCTATTCAAAGATGTCGCTATTCGGTATAATAGCGACTATAATCTTCTCGACTATAATATGGTCACTAGATGTCGCTATTCGTTAATTGCATCGCAATGACGTAACGTTTTCAATTTGTGTAAATCCAAACAATTTATTTTACTTAAATACATGCGATAATGATGCCATTTCATCATCATCTCAACCGCAAGACGTTCATTGCCGGACATAGGTCTCTCCCATAATTGTCAAGGTCAAAGGCAGCCTGGAGTCACCGTCGACCAGTAGCCCTTATCGTGTCGTCTGTCTACCTTGTGGATGGACATCCTACGCTGCGCTTGCCGGTCCGTGACCTCCACTCACTAATCAGCCAGATTATATCGGTAACTTTCGTTCATCTACGGTTCTCATCATTTCTGATTCGATCTCGCAATGTAACCCCGAGCGTAGCCCTCTCCATAGCTCGTTGAGCGACGTTGCGCTTTCTTACGAGACCAATAGTTAGAGACCACGTTTCAGCGCCATATGTCATTTTAATTTTAATATTATACCATTTTAGTGATGTAGTGGCAGGAAACACTGTGTTTCGCAGTTATTTTTGCAGCTTGTTTGGCGGCAGTAACCACCCACTAAATCAAAAAATAATAACATTTCGAGTGAAAGAAAAAGACAAAATATATTCAACAACTGTATCTTTCTCACAAAACCGTATGGAAGGTCCATTCGTCATATGTTATGTTGGAAATGGCGAAATATTTTATCATATTTTTCACCTATCTCTGCAGCTATTTTCATGTGTTCCCATTGTAAAGTGTGCCGGAGGCTGCGGTCTATAGGTTTTCGCACTCGTAAATCAAAGTTCAACAATAAGATAGAAAGTCTTCCGAACAAAGCTTGCAGAACTGATGTAGTACGACGGTAAGCTTTGGCTGTTGGTTTAAGTTATAAAATACCAGCGACCAGCCCCCGGCTTCTTGTCGGTTGCTTACGTTATACAAAATAAGTCTATATCATAAGAATAAGTAAGAACCAAGTCTATGTTCCAAATTTCAGTTTTCTAGACCTAATAGTTTTGGCTCTGCATTGATAATTCATTCAGGATCAACGATTTTATACGTATAAGTATAGATTGCCGAAAATAATTGGTGATATTTGCAGCAATGTAACAACTATGTATTTTTTATAATTAAAACTTCTCTAGATTGCAAGGAAGGCGAAGGACATGATCTTGCTGCACTCGACTCGGTGGATCGCAGAGTTAGGAGGCTCATTGGCGACGATACACTAATAAGAACTAAACTGCAGAGCCTGGTACATAGACGCAAATATTTTCCTATTGATTGAGTATTCAATAGGAAAATATTATCGCAAATAATTGTGCCATAAGAGAGCCGCATAGAGCCTTTAACTTACAGAAGGTAATCATATCTCATCTAGATTATATGAAATAATATTTATGGTATCATAAGTTCGTCAATAAATAATAGAATGTGCAGGTGTGTTTTGGTGAGTCAGTAGGACATACCAGAGCCAAGATCGGCAGCGTACTTGCAGCACCTGTGGCGTTGGTTGTGTTAATAGGTGACGGCAGGTCACTTACCACTTACCATCAAAAGGACAATCTTATAAAAATGTTAAAGAAACTCAATTTTTTATACATTAATAATTTCTAATTGCATTAATATTAAAGGATTATAACCGGAAGTAATTACAATTCTGGCGTTCATATTAATACAACATGAAACAGAATATCTGAAAGTCCTCGCGCTGCGTGAACTGTGTAACTACATTAAAAATTCTAACGTTAACACAACCCATTAGCTGAAGCGCTAAAGCGCTTTTTGATTCGAGGTGTGTTTAAATAAACATTAAATAGAAGTTAATGGAGCGAGGATCACATCTTAGTGGAAGTGTTACAATTAGACCCGAAGTAATTCAGGTAGGCCGCAGCGCTTCAGGCAAACGCTGAATTAAATTGAATCTGAAATTTAACAACGAAACAAAATTTGAAATGCTATTTCAAAATTAATGAGAAATTGGCATTTTCAACGTAAATTCTTTAAAATTAGGTTTAAGGTACTTATAAAATATTTTTTCGACATTTTTGCCCAAATGCCAGCAGACAGCAAAAGTGGCACTTAATAGCAGTTAGCATAGCTACTGTCGGTTTTGAACACATGAAACACCATTGTGTCCATGATATAAGGCAATGAGTGGTGATAGGGAAATGGACTCTGTCACCTTACTCACTCTCAGAAATATAACAAAGAGCAAACGAGTTTCACGGTAATTTGACGAGCCTGTTGGATGAGTGGTTAGGGTGCTTGCCTTAATGCTCTGTTCTAGGGTTCCCGGGTTCGATTCCCGGCAGAGTTAACTTTGAAAAATGAACTTTTCAAATTTGCCTCTGGTCTGGATTTGAAAAGTAGTGGCAGGGCAGACTGCGTTTCGCAGTCATTTGGTCAGCCCGTCTGGCGGCAGTAACCACCCCCTTACAGAAGACCACCGTGAAATAACACCATGTGTGCTTCTGTGTTTCGGTGAGTGAGTAAGGGATGCCAGAACCCATTTCCCTATCTACTTGTAATCCCTTATCCTTAATCCTACTGCAGTTGGCAGCGCACTTGCAGCAGCTTTGGCGTTACTTGTGTTATAGACGGCGGTAGCCACCTACCATCAAGTGGACCGTCAGCCTGTCTGCCGATCTTAACATAAAAAAAACTTCTGTAAGTTTTAACCACACACGGGGTTACTGCCTATAGTCTACTCAGTTTACTGCTACTACTGCAGTGCATAATTATGTGTACATAGGCCGCACTGAAAGTATTTAGAACTGACCAGAAAGTGAAGACAGAAAAAAATAAATATAAATTTTATGCAATTCTTAAATATAAAATGTTTTTACAAATTTGTGTTCATTTAAAAAGTTTGTGTCGTGCGAAAAAAGGAATTTGACCAGAGAAAATTTTCGCTTCATGATTTGTTATGATTTTCGTTACGGTTTTATTTTGTGTATGCTATCTAGGGCACTAACGGGACACTGCCGCCTCAATAGGCACCTAAAAGTAATGGGGCTCACTAGTACGGGAGAGTGTCGCTTCTGCCATGAGGCAGAAGAAACACCAATGCATATCCTGTGCGAATGTGGCCCCCTGATGCACAAGCGCAGTCACATCCTAGGAAGCCACACAATGGCTTGTAAAGATGTGAAGAAAAAGTACTACAGTTCCTTAACGTGGTAGGTATAGGTAGAGAGCTTTAGTTCACGTGGCGATCACAATATTTCAGCAATGGACGAAGTGATACTGGTACTCTAGCAGACAGAAATAGCCACTAAGATAAGATAAAGATAAAGGTCTTATTCAACAACAAAGTTATAATAGACTTCGATTGATATTTCATGACGAAGCCACATCCCTTGCTCACTGTTTATAAGGATTCAGCAAGTTTAACTCAAAAAGCTCTCACTAGATGGCTGGATCAAGGGACAGATACAGAAGGCGGTACTTCTTGACATGGTACGAATTGTCAGGAGGTTCCTCACTCTGCAGCCCTAACCACGGGTAGCTTGGGCCTTGCCCCGCTATCTGCGGAATCCTAGTTTTAAGTTTTTTATGATATATATTGTTTGTTTGTTTTTTAATATTTATATTGTAAAAAAATTAAAATTAGGAAAATAAATAAATATGTGAATAATAATAATAATGACATTATTTGTTTCCATTACATAAAAATAAGAATTCGAAAAAAGAAGAAAACTACATTTTTAAATCGTACATTTTTGTTTAATTAAAGCGAAGCGTGCGCGATTCAACGAATAGCGCGCGTTCCATTTCAATTTATTGATTTAAAAAAAAGCCAATGTTTCAAGCACTGAGTGTAATCAGCGGAAAGTTGCGCGCGAGAAAAGTTCATAAACTGTTGAGGATTTAATTGGAGAGACGAAGTATTTTTGTATTCATTCGTCAAATTGACTCTTATTCAGTTCTTTTTTTATCAAATCAGAACCCAATCGGCTGTGCGATTTGCAATGTTTATCTTGTACTTAAGAGTGCACTTTCCAACTCGAACAGCTTACTTATTCCATACTACGTAATTCCATGATTACTCATTAATTTATAGGTCGTAGCAATACATGAAAAAAAAAACATGACATTTCTGTGTCCTAATATAAGGTTTGCATCGGAACAAAAAACTGACATTAATTTTATATCTAGTATAATTAATTTCTAAAATGTGCAGAATTTGTGAAATTTTTGCGGATTGAATTCTTGTAATTACTGACTAAAATCCAAAAATGTTTTTCGATGGAAACAACCTACCTATAATGTACATTTGAAATTGGGATGTCAATAGTCAATGGTTTTTCTAAAATTTTGGAATTGCTAGCGTACATTTTATTATTTTCGCAAGTTGAATAAGAGGCGCGAATGTGTTGCGTCGCATTCTGTCTTCGGTTATTCGCATTATAATAAGTTGAGACAACAAATTCTCCCAAATACCTATTAAGTACTGAGTTCCCACGCTCGTACAGCGCCACCTTAAAAGTTGCTTTTGGCATAACAGGTATATTAGATCAGGGAAAAAGTCTTTTGGCATATCCATACATATGTATAATAAAATCGTAAACGAGACGAGGCTGTACTTTATTTTTTTTTTCAAAACACAATTTATTCACGTTGTGTATAAATTGTTACCGAAGTAAAAAAAATAACTTAGAATTTTTCGTCTGCTTGTCTGTGCGTTTGTTCGCGCTAATCTCAGAAACGGCTTAACCGATTTGAATGCGGTTTTCGCTGATGTATTATAGCAGCCTTCCCGTAGCATTTAGTGTTTGTTTCATTCCAATCGGTTAATCAACAAAAAAGTTACCCGTTATACTGAATACTACGCGTACGATATTGCGGGCTCAGCTAGTTATGTATATGTAAACTTGTAATAAAATCTCTTTGGCTGTACTATTTGAATCTGGCTGCTTTTGATGACATTAAAAAGGTTGCATTTCAAAAAAGAAACAAATTAGTAAAATCTTGTTTCCAACTATTTTTCAATTGTTTTTCTTTCTGTCAAAAGAAATTCGATAGGTAAATTTTAAAATTTTATTACAAAAAAGGAAAATATGTAACACGAGCCGTGAAAAAAATTCGTAACGATTATGGACCTTGCACCTTCAGATTTCCATCTGTTTCAGTCTCTTCAGAATTCTTTAGGCAGTGTCAGGTTAATATCAAGAGGGGACAAGAAAGAACTACTTGTCGCATTTTTTGATCAAAAGTCCTCAAATTTCTACAGCAATGGGATCATGTCACTGCCTACAAGAAAAATCATCGAACAAGATGGCACATTTATAATGTCATTATATTATGTAAATAATATATTTGAAAAAAAAAGTCTTTAGTTTTCGTATAAAATGCGTAGAACTTTTTTCCCCATATGAGCAATGTGACACCCTAACATGTTTATAGCAGTTATAGCTTTGCCAGACGTTAGATGATTCCTCGGATCCCTCGGGTACTTCTTTTCTGGATGAAAGGAACCTTTTATCTAGATTTTCTGCATCCCTGACAACGTGTATGTAACATTTTTTTTTTTTATTATAGATGGGTTTGCTCTTGACCAGCATCTATCCATGTAGGAAGGATGAGGCCGAAGATGGAGCGAGCTCACCCAGAAGATGCCTATTCACTCGAACCTTGAAAAGATTTGGGTTATATGAGCTCGGAAATACAGACGCCGGCAGGGAGTTCCAATCCTTAGCAGTGCGCATCACAAAAGATGTTTTAAAGCGCTTGGTCCGAATTAGAGGGATTTCGACAAGGTGAGGATGGTAACCAGCCGTACGTCTGCATGTCCGATAGAAGAAAGGGGAAGATGGTATGATCTCATGCAGGTCTCGAGCACACTCTCCGAAGTACATCTTATAGAATACACACAGACAGGCAACTTTGCGTCTATGTGCCAGGCTCTGCAGCTTAGTTCTTATTAGTGTATCATCGCCAATGAGCCTCCTAGCTCTGCGATCCACCGAGTCGAGTGCAGCAAGTTGGTATTTTGCTGAGCCATCATCATCATCCATCATCCATCATCATTCATCAGTTTAAGCGTGAAAAGGTAACAGACAGAGTTAGTTTCACATTTAATGTTAGTATGGATTGATGATGTTAATTGTAGAGATACATAAATCATGAAGATTATCTTATCTTATGAAATATAGGTGACAATAATAATAAATCTTCAAAACTAAACACACCAATTATATGGTCACCAAAGTAAGCACTTACAGGTTTGTGTTGTAGGATGTACTATGGAAATTTGCGTTGCGGCTGAGTTCCAACCACGAATGGGGAGTTTTCTAAATGAAATAAGTGAGAATTGATTGGTTAATTAATTATTTGATTGTGCTGTGAGTGGATGTCAAATTTTTTTTGTCACGCCAACGTAAAGCTCCGTTGAGTCTCCCGTGGACTCCTGGGGGTCCACCTTTACCACTTTGGGAACTAAGGAAGTAAACGGTCATGGAGCGATAGCCTGCACACTCCTAGACCAGAGAGTCAACTTTTAAAAGTATATTTCCAAGGATGGCCCTGCTGGGAATAGAAGCCCCGGGTAAGGGAGTGTTTCCCCATCTCCTTCTACTCCTAACCACCTTTCCTTTATCCTATTAGAGATCTGCAGCGCACTTGCTGCATCTGTGGCGTTGCTTGTGTTATAAACGACGGTGACCATCTACCAACAATTGGACCATCATCGTCATGTCTGTCTGATGACCTTTACATAAAAAAAATCACATCACAGATTAGATCTTTGGCCTAAGTGTAATTAATACAAATAATACACAAATCCTATTGTATATTATTTGTCTATGACACAAATATCATACACAAATCCTTTGTATGAATTGATTTAATTTTGCGATCCCGTTGGATGAGTGGTTAAGGTGCTTGCCTTAACGCTATGTTCTAGGGTTCCCGGGTTCGATTCCCGGTTGAGTCTACTTAGGAAATGAACTTTTCAAAGTTGGTTCTGGTCTGCATCTGGAAAGTAGTGGCAGGGCATACTGAGTTTCGCAGTCATTTGGACAGCCTCTCTGGCGGTAGTAACCACACCCTTACACCGTGAAATAACAGCACGTGTGCTGTTTTGTTTCGGTGAGGGAGTAAGGGATGCGAGAGCCCATTTCCCAATCCCTTATCCTTAATCTTACTTTGCCCGCAGCGCACTTGCAGCACCTGTAGCGTTGCTTGTGTTATAAATGGTAGCCACCTACCATCAAGTCGACCGTCAGCCTCTCTGTCGACCTTAACATTAAAAAAATAAAATAAATAAAAATATTTTCAATATTTTTCCAATTTAAATGAAATCATATTGACAACGTTATGCAATGTGAAACGTAAAAGATAAACCAGAAACGCTTATAATTTCTGGTAAAATTTACAAATATTCCAAAATAGAATGTACGTACAATTTAAAACGTCGAATTAAATCTTAAACATTTTCCATTAGGTTTTTAGAGCCAAATTAATCTCTGAGTTTGAAAGTATAAATAAAGCAATACCTCCGCGACTCAGGATCCTTTTCCGTGCACAAGAAGTCCCAATATGGGGTTCCGTGGCGAATTAAACTTGTAATTACAACGATTGCTTTGCGGTACATTCTAAAGCCAGATGTATGAAGAAGAATTCTTGCGAACAGATGTGGCGTTTAGAATGGATATATTTTTGTCTTCTAATCTAATGAAAAAGTAAAAATTAAACATGTTATAAATTACAATTGTCCAATTAATATCCACGTGACGTCATCCGCAACTAAAAACTCGCCGGCCAGTGTTGCTAACGGTATTAAGTGTTTTACGAAATTACGTCACTAAAATGGCAACCAGGCGCATTAGCAATATAGGGGCTACACCGATTTTTCTAGCTTCTCCTAGATGCAGTTTGGGGAGCTTAGTATATATAATATATTATTATCCTATGTCCATTTGGAATAATTTTCGTGGATTGGTTCCAGATTCCATGTATAAATGCAAAAGTGAGTTCGTTTATTTATTTATTACGCTTTCAAGTCCTAAAGACTTATCCGATCATCATGAGCAATTTTACATATACAAGTACATTGTCAAAGATATAGAAAAGGGTATAGAATACTTTTCATTTAACAAAATGTGATGTTCCCGAGGGATCATCTTGACGAGCCCATTGGATGAGTGGTTAGAGTGCTTGCCTTAACGCTTTGTCTCAGAGGTCCGAAGTTCGATCTAGGCATTGCCAACTTTAATGAATTTTCTTACAGAAGACCACCCTGAAATAACAGCATTTGTGCTGTTGCATTTCGGCGAGTGAGTAAGGAATACCAGAGATTAGTTTTCATATATATATCTATATCTATTCTGTATCTATCTATACATATAATAAATACGTTAACAAGCCATTGTATTTATGGTACCGAGGAAAAATTTTTTTTTTTAGATTTTAGTCTGTTTGTCTGTGCGTTTGTGCACGCTAATCTCAGAAATGACTTAAGCAATTTGAATGCGGTTTTCACTGATATGTTGTAGCAAGCTTCCTATAAAATTTAGTATTTTTTTAGTCCAAAAAGTACAAAGTTGCGGGCTCAACTAATAAATAATATATCTCTTCATCTATATAATATTAGTAGGTATAAACGTGAACAATATACGTTCACTTCCTGGTAGTCGTTAGATTAAATCAATTGCAACGTTGCCTCGTTACAATCTTCTAGCATGAAGGTAAATCGTGCCCCAGGCGCTCCGCGAAGAAGTGTATAAAACGGCGCGTCAAAGATAAATTGGGTTTCGGGATTTACAGTGCTTGACCGTCGAGTAATTTAGATTAGCTCGCCGAGTTAAATATAGACTTGCCGGAGCTTAGTTTGGGTATGGCCGAGAAGATATGTACACTAATTGAATTAGCTATTGTAAGACTTCTTTGTGAAACTTCAAATATATGGCTCGGGGGGATTCAAGATGTGTTTAATTAAAACTCTGTAACAGAATCACTTAAAGTGTTATAATTAAAATTGTTCCAATTACAAAAGGAACACTTGAAAGTAACAACTTAATGGAAATTAATATCTTTTCAGATTAAATTTTCAAGTTTTTAAGTTCTCGATAATCTGCGGCCAGGTGGAGAAACTACCTGAAAGGCATCGCAGGAAGCGACTGGATGCGAAGAGACGGTGTGTGGTGGTGAGCCTTTTTTTTTTGACGAGGAGTAATCCCCATCTCCTGCCGCTGGACGGCAGGAGTATGTGGGGGGTCGCCCAGCGCCTGATCATAGCGGCACTGGGAATACCCACTAAAACTCCCCGGTGTCTCCTTGCCCTTTGAGCGGGGTGGACCGGGCTCTGCCGAGGCAACAACTCCGATCCACCCCAGGGCAGTGTGGTGGTGAGCCTGGGTGAGACCTATATCCAACAGTCGAGTGACACAGGCTGATGATGAAAACTAGACAGCCTACATTTGCAGCAATAAATGCGGATGTAACAAAAGACAACCGAAAAGTAACTGCAAGTGTGCTATTTTAATTTTATAATAATAGGGGATCGGACAGTAATCAGATTAAAATCTAAAATGTACTCAGAATGAAAATATATAATTTTTTACGATTATTTATCGAATAATAATTAAATATTCTTAAATGAAGAAATAAAATTTTATTATTTACAATATTTTTAATCTATACTGAAACACCAATCACAGTGCGTGACGTCATTTGTGGGCAATCATTGTCTTTATGCCAATGCAGCTGTTTTGTTATGATATGACCACAAATGACGTTACGCGCTCTCAGATGAACTATCGTGGCGTTTTGTCGGCATTTTCAAACAAACAATATTAAAACATGATTTTGAGTACCTAAAAGGCTATAAATAAATAAAATAGCTTTTTTTATGGGAATAAATATCCATGAACATTTAAAACACTTTCTGAAAATTTGTCCGATCCCCTATTAAGGCATCCCATATTGAGTCCGCAATCTTTGTTGGGTCCAATAGAATCTATGTAATATAAGGTTTATTTTATATTATTTATTGTTAGATAAATAAAATTTAAACAATATTATTTATCTATGCTTCTGCAATTTGTAATAATTATATATGCTATAGCTAATTGTGAACGTGTTTGTGAATAAGAAAGATATTTTCTTACACATTAAAATAGTAATAAAAAAAAAAATAATGTTTAATTAAGAATTTTAAACAAATAAAATAGTAATGAAAATATTTATTTATTTATTTTATTTTAGGGAAATTTATAGGCACAAATATTACCTACATAGTAATCAATTCAAATAGAAACACACACCAAAAAAAAAACCAGCATAAAGGCAAGTTACACCATAACGAAGTTATAGTTTTAGAAAGTTACTCAAAGAATTTTTCGGTTATAATATTTCTAGTTTTAATTATTCTTTTAATAACATTTCATTAAAAAGTCTAAAAACATTAGATCTCAAAGTGGTACAGGTGGACCCCCAGGGGTTCACGAGAGTCTCGACGGAGGTTTACGTTGGCGTGACAAAAAATGGGTGTGACAAAAAATCATTCAATTCTCAGTTATTTCATTAAGAAAACTCCCCATTCGTGGTCGCAACTCAGCCGCAACGCAAATTTCCATAGTTAGATCTATTCTTTACTATTTTTGTTGAGTTTTAGACCTATGGTAAAAATGTAGCTGCAGGGAACCGGAATAGCTAAATTGAATGAATAATTTTTTCCTATAATTTGGTTCACTAAGAGCTATATGCAGCATAGGGCGATTACGTTTATAGTCTATTGTATAAAATTACCATGTAAATTTCTTTCAGATTGAAATTTTTTAGGCATTACCATTACTTAAAATGGCATTACCCGCAAAAATAATGATTTGGATTTTGAAAAATACTAGGAAGTATGAAATTTCATCTTAAAACTAAGTTGTAATTACATTACTCTTAATCCTAATATTGCTTGCCTGATAAAAAAAAATATGATGTTTTGTATCTACACAAATAGAAAACGTAACGTTAGCGCGATGAAACTACTAAACAGCGACATCTAGTGATGCATAACTTTAAATAAAACATACATACAGTCACAGTTTGAGAAAAAATTTGCGAAATAAATATGAAATACCTAGGGTCACTAATTACTATGGAAAAAGGACAAGAAAATATGTAATTCCTAAAATATTTAATAATATAAAATGTGAAGAAGAAAACTGTAGTAAGGATGTGAATATAGCGATAATTAGGTAACATTATATACCTACTGTTTGGTTGTAAATTGTAATTCATTAAAGTGCGCTAGTTGCCTACACAAGTGCCTATTGCGCAGCTGTTTTAGAAGATAAGAGTGCATATTTATAGTCGTCAACAAACTTCATGTAAGTTTGACGACTTATTTAGTTTTAAGGTTTTTGTTAGGTATTTTGAATTAAATAAATAAAAAAAATAAAAAAATAAAAAACTTTAAGAGAAAAGGAAATTTGCATTTATGTAACTTGATGTATATTCGTATGTAAATAGAATGTAAATAGTTGCAAATTTGACAACGCAAAGAATATCGAACAACTTAAAGTTTTTTTTAAGTTAACGTGAAACAAAATTTTATAATGATTTAAAATTTGACATAAAATATGATTGATACCGCCTCAACACGTATGAAGACAACTGTAAATAAAGTCGTTTCATAATTTTGGCACTAAAACACAAATGTCTATGAAAATGTTTTACGAATCCTCATCCATTTATCTTATTAAATTAATCATTTGAATTTTGTGGAACCGTAAAATGAAAAGAAATGTGGCCCCTGACTCATCGATCGCAGTCAGGTCATCGACACATTGACATATGGTTCCAAAAAACTGGTTTTACATGCTCAACACGAATAATCCAGTGTAACTGGATCCCCTCTCATTCTTCACATGTTTGAAGCAGAAACAAAAGTCAGGTCATTTGTGAGATTCTTGAAGGGGAAGGGAAAAGTTAAGATGTTCCCATTTTTGTGTTACATCAAAGAAATAACATTTGCCGAAGTTTATCAGGACTGCCATGGACATTCTGATCATTAAAACAAGCGAAAATGTTTTCTGATAAAGCTTCGAGCTTTTGCTATCTGCTTCGTGCGACTAAAAACTAGCTTAGCATGATATCTTTTTTTTTCTTTTTTCCATACAGATTCCTATGTGATAAACTTGATTGTAGGTGGCAACCTACAATCAAGTTTATCACATAGGAATTGGAAGGGCACTGCCAAGCTTAATAGGATAAAAGGTTCAGGCATCTCTTACTTACTAACTGAAACACAACAGTATACTACTGTGCTTTATGGAAAAACAGTACTATACAAGCTGTTATATCACGGTTGTTATATTTGACAATAAGAAGTAATAATATTTTTCTTTTTTTTAAATTTCTAGTAGAAAAAGACCTCCATAATATTTACAACGCTACGGTGTGGCTATAAAAGGCTCATGAGAGTTTCTTAACGTATGCCCGAGAATTAGTGGGTCTATTCAATGACCTACATCTAAGCTCACTTTTCTCTTGAGCTCATTTTAACTACATACAAATGTAAACTTTAAAGCTTTTAATACTAGGTTGATTTTAGAATTAAAAGAAATTTATATCGATACATACAAGTATTTGAATTTGATTCTTGTGTTGATGTAAATAACGCCTTCGTTTAAACACCATCTTCAGGCATAGCATGAAAACAAATTACGTTTCATGGAAATGTATCCTCTAAATCTTTGCGATAAGATTGGTTTTAGCAAGTGGAGTTGCGGAATAGAGATTGTGACCGGAATATATTTAAGCAATGACGAGTGTAAGGGGTCAAAGTGGAATCTTGAACTGTTAAACGTGGGGTTGTGCGAATGTTGGAAGCAGCTGGAAATGATTGTTATAGGTTACTTTCGTATAGGTATATATATACAGTAAGAACCTTAACTGCAATATGTAATATTTCATATTTAAATGATATAGTATTACAAATACTTAGTTTATATGTAAAGTCAGGGTAAGAAAAGGTTCGTCACCTGAAAGTCGACATTTGCTTGCACCAGGACAATTATCAGTCATGCCAAAATCTCATTTCAAACGTCTGCCAGTTGTCCGCTTAGTGCTTTAGTTTCAAAAGGTACTAAGAGTCTACGATTTGATAAAGGAATTAATTTGAAAACTGACGTTAGTCGTTTTTAGTCCGAAAACCATTATTTTTTTACTTTTTTATAAAAAAAATGGCAGGCATATTGACTCACTTGATGGTATTAGGTGGCTTATTAAGGCAAGAAACGAGCTCTGACAGGCAGAGAGCAAATCAGAGATAATTCCTTAAAAATATTCCAAGGTCAATAGAAAAACAGATTTTTTACTAGCGATCCACCCTCTGATTCGCACGGTTTGCGTTTTGCGATAGTTAAGCAATTACCCTAAAACTAAAGACTACTGTCAAAGGACTATTATTATTTTTCCTTAAAGCGACGCCAGCCCCTAATGATAAAAAAATCCACTTATTTGTAACCGTTTTCCTTTTAAATTATCATAATAATTATAATTTAAAAAATACTCAAATCGTCTGCAGGATATATGAAAGGGGATCATCGTAATTATTTTTTAAATTATATTTAATTATATATATCAAAAAATTACTAAGTTGCGGTCTAATATCGATGTTGTAACCGTGCGATTTGCTCAATAATCAATATTTTAAATAGCTAATTCTTCAGATAAATTTTAAGACCACTATCTGAAGGCTCATCAAAAGAAAAATTTGAATTTTACTTTACTTAATTTTTAAATAGATATTTCCGAGATTTGCAAGTAGCGACTCAGCAGTCCCGTCAATTCAGTACAGAACGAGTTTTGCGGCAGGAGTCGCCTTAACCATATATCGCTCTAATTCTTTATTTTATTAAGGTCCGGAGTGCACTTGGATCACCTCTGTAATTTTTGTATTTAAAAGCAACTAACGGGTGCCCACGGCTTTGTCCGCGTTGGAAAATAAAAAAATACGCCTGACTAAATATATGAGCATAACGTCTCACATCTTCATTGCAGTTATAGTTTTGCCAGGCGTTAGATGATCCCTCGGGAATAGTATTTTTTTTCTGGATGATAGGTATCCTATGTCCTTTCCTACATCCCTGACAATGTATATGCAAAATTTCATGATGATCTGTTGAGTAGTTAAGAGGTGAAAAGGTAACAAACAGACAGACAGAGTTACTTTCAAATTTATAATATTAGTATAGATTAGCTTTGCCCGTGGCTTTTACTTTATTAAAACACATTAATAAATGAGGATTTTTTTATTTTATTAAAACAAATTAATAAATGAGCATTAAGGCGACCCCAGCCGCAAAACTCGTTCTGTACTGAATTGACGGGACTGCTGAGGGGGAATCGCTACTTGCAAATCTCGGAAATATCTATTTAAACATTAAATAAAGTATAATTCAAATTTTTCTTTTGATGAGCCTTCAGATAGTGGATCTTAAAATTTATATTAAGAATTAGCTATTTAAAATATTGATTATTAAACAAATCGCACGGTTACAACATCGATATTAGAGACCCCAACTTAGTAATTTTTTTATATATATAATTAAATATAATTTAAAAAATAATCATGATGATCCCCTTTCATATATCCTGCAGACGATTTGAGTATTTTTTAAATTATAATTATTATGATAATTTAAAAGAAAAACGGTTACAAATAAGTGGATTTTTTTTATCATTAGGCGCTGGCGTCGCCTTAAATATTTATTGTTCATTTATTTTTCTGTGTTGAATCTGTTTTTTTTTTTAAATATTTTAAAGATAAGATAATTTTTGAGATATTTTAAAGATAATCCCTTGGGAGCACTACATTATTCCGGATGAAAAATACCCTATGTCCTTTTCTGTAGGCTCTCGGTGATCGGTTGAGTAGGTACCTATTTAAGACATGAAAGCATAATTTTCGTAGGTAATAGGAAAATCAAAAGAAAACCAACCGTGCTACCGGACATATCGTTCACTGAAATTCAATTACGTATTACGTGGGACACTTTAAACAGAAAGTTCCATAAAAGGAGTGGAGTTGGCGGAACATTCCACCTGCGATAGTAAAAAGTTTTTAAATTGAATGAGAGGCTGAGTACAATTGAAAACTCTCGTGTCGGGGATTTTATGATTCAAGAGGGGAATTAAAACTTCGTCGTTAGAGAAGACATTTTTATGGCACAGGTGTAAAGTGGGACAGGCCAACTTTATTCGTCGCTTTTCGAGAGAGAATTTGCCACACAGCGAAGTCTCTGCACACCTGCTCTCTATTTAAGTTGTGGCAGAGACGACTGGCAGCAGCAGCCACCTTATTACCATTGATTGGACCACCACTGTTCTGTTTCTTTTTCTTTTTTTAAATGTTAAGATCGGCAGACAGGCTGACGGTCCACTTGATGGTAGGTGGCTAACGTCGCCTATAACATAAACAACGCCAAGGCTGCTGCAAGTGCGCTGCCGACTACAATAGGATTATGGATAAAGGATTAGGAGGGGATGGGGAAATGGGCTCTGGCATCCTCTCACCGAAACACAACAGCACACGTGCTGTTATTTCACGGTGGTCTTCTGTAAAGGGGTGGTTACTGCCGCCAGTCGGGCTGCCCAAATGACTGCGAAACGCAGTGTGCCCTGCCACTACTTTTCAGATTGAGATCAGAGCCAAATTTGAAAAGTTGATTTTTCAAAGTTGACCCTGCCGGGAATCGAACCCGGGAACCCTAGAACAGAGCGTTAAGGTAAGCACCCTAACCACTCATCCAACGGGCTCGTCAATTCGAGGAATTATTGAAGGAGGCCACAACCAATTTTCCTATTTCTTCTTAATTCATTATCAGTTATACTACTAAGGTCTTCAGGAATTTGCAGCACCTATAGCCTAAGCTATACCTAAGCTTTATTCTTTATTCTTGTCTTTGTGGCTATTTCTGTCTGCTAGAGTACCAGTATCACTTCGTCCATTGCTGGAATATTGTGATCGCCACGTGAACTAAAGCTCTCCTCCACCTATACCTACCTTGTTAAGAAATTGTAGTACTTTTTTGATAGAGGCATTCTTCACATCTTCACAAGCCATTGTGTGGCTTCCTAGGATGTGACTGCGCTTGTGCCTCAGGGGGCCACGCTTCATTGGAATTTTGTATTAGCTTAGTTAATTTAGTTTTGGTGATTACATAGCCCCTGTTTATAATTCTATACGTTAATATTTCTTTTTATTGCTAACTAGCGGCCCGCCCCCGGCTTCGCCCGTGGTGCAATTTTTATATACTAAAACATTCCCCGTTCATCCCTCTTCCCATTAGCGAAAACCGAATTAAAATCGGTCTACCCGTTCACGCGTGATGCCGTGACCAAGGGAAATGAGGATTAATTTTTATATATAGAAGATTATACTCGCAAACCTTCCGTGTCGCTCTCTCCAATTGCAATTTGTATTGTAAGTAGACGAACGAACAAGCGCGCGTCTGTAAATAATTTCAAAGGCTTTTACCCACTAAAACACCCCTCGAGTTCAATCAAGGCATCCGTACCTGCCTACATATATCGTACGCACACTTGCTTAACGCGACTACCACCAAGTGGACCGTCAGGACCATCAGACCGTTTAGCTCGCTGGACCATATGGAACCATAGTGCTTTATTAAATCTTACAAACGCTGGACTGACTTGCCAGGGTTGAACCATTCCAAAGCGCTCATTAAAGCCTATAGTCGAAATGTAACAAATCAGGCTATGTCGCTTAGCAGGAGCAATTTGTGTATGCTATCTAGGGCGCTAACGGGGCACTGCCGCCTCAATAGGCACCTTAAAGTAATGGGGCTCACTAGTACGGGAGAGTGTCGCTTCTGCCATGAGGCAGAAGAAACACCAATGCATATCCTGTGCGAGTGTGGCCCCCTGATGCACAAGCGCAGTCACATCCTAGGAAGCCACACAATGGCTTGTGAAGATGTGAAGAATGCCTCTATCAAAAAAGCACTACAGTTCCTTAACGTGGTAGGTATAGGTAGAGAGCTTTAGTTCACGTGGCGATCACAATATTTCAGCAATGGACGAAGTGATACTGGTACTCTAGCAGACAGAAATAGCCACTAAGACAAGATAAGATAAGATAAGATAAGTGGACCGTCAGCCTGTTTGCCACCTTTACTAATATTAAAAAATATATATATTTCCTGAATACACCCACTCACACAAGGTAATGTAAAGAATTGCGCCCATTTTGGTGAATGACAAGTAAGGTTTTTAGCTATTTTTATTTGCTGAACATGATTTAATATTCTGTTTACCCTCTGAGTGCTTACTGAAATTTGGTTACAAGCGGGTTACTCTATGCTGCTTACATATTTAATTTGCTATACAAAAAAATTTTGAGCAGTAATTAATTGTTGACTAATTTAGAAATGTTTGCTGGCCATAATATTATGTTGCTAACCGACTAGCCATTTTGGTTGACCGAATACATTTTTTTGTTCACAAAAATACGAAGTAACTGTTTAAATGGTACCCTTTAATAATGGTATCACAGACATTCACTGTGTGAATCGAGAAATACTTTTTATGTTGCGTTACGTGTATATGTAGGTAATATTTACTTACCTACACTCATAGCGTTTTCTTTAACTTCGAACTTACCGTGCTTTCTTTAAGATTGAATTTTACATGAAATAAAAGAGAGTGGGTGATAATGATTAATTATTGTGAGCTTTGATATAACCTGAAGGATATAAAAAGACACGAATGAAAGGCTTTGAACGTTTTTTCTTTTGTTATTTCAGAAAACTCAATTACCCTTTTGTATCATTGTTCTCAATTATTACAACATAAAAACATTCTTTGCAAATATAAAACATGGGAAAGTTGAGGTTTGATTTTGTTGTGAAGCAATCAAACATCATATACATAACCTCAATAGCTACCCCTGATGGAAAGATTTTTGGATTTGGATTTTTAGACGCCTAGACAAACAGACAAAAATGTAAAAACCTTTTTTTTTGACCTCGGTAACATAAGTACATCGTGCTACAAATTGCTTTTTGAAAAAAATATTTAATGTACAGACACACACAGCTTGTTTGCGATTTCATTTTCTGTCAAGGTTGTCCATATTTTTCTTGTTTGATATGTTTTTTATTTAATGATTTTCTTACCTTGGCATAGTTTCGAGTAATGATAATTCCTTGGTGTTAGTTTGCAGATTGGTACTCGTCCGGTAATCCAATGACGTAATGTGAACGGCGATTAAGCCGTCTCAGAAACCTTTTTTGTAAGCGCCTGCAAGATTCATGTACATGTTTTTTTGTGATGACCCCTTGGAAAGAGTAAGTATATATTTTCTTGATGAAAGTTACCCTAAATCATTTTCTATATCAACTTCTATGCAAAATTTCACCATGGTTGAGACACCTTAGTGGCAACAAACAAGGCGTAACAAACAAATAACAAACTCACTTTAGCATTTGTAATAACAAGTATTTCAAGAGATTATTATAACACCCAGAGACATACTGAAGTGGTAATAATATTTTAACAGTTTTATAGTGACAGAGTACACTGGGTTCCGCAGTAATGGACTATTTATCCCTGTGGCGGCAGTATCCAAGTGTCTAAGTTGAATAGTTGGCACTTGATTGAAGTTTGGCATTATGTTGGACAGTAACCACCCACAATTCAGAAGACCGTATGGATATATCAGTCTTTATTATATAAAATAAGCACTAACACCAAAGTTATAACTCTAGTGCCTCTTCGTATATAATTTACCTCAGAATATCTCCAATACAAATTTTGACTCCCCAGGGCGACGCCAACATGTCTCGTATAATTTGATTGGACGGTTCCGTTCCTTAGAAGGTTAATAACATTATAATAATCTTAATGTAAACTTAGCATACGTTAAATCCAAAGAAAATTGTATAAACCTTTCTAAATATTAACAAACTTATTTTTTTTTTTATGTTAAGTCGACAGACAGGTTGACGGTCCACTTGATGGTAGGTGGCTACCGTCGCCTATAACACAAGCAACGCTACAGGTGCTGCAAGTGCGCTGCCGACTACAGTAGGATTAAGGATCAGGGATTAGGAGGGGATAAGGAAATGGGCTCTGGCATCCCTTACTCACTCACCGAAACACAACAGCACGTATATGCTGTTATTTCACGGTGGTCTTCTGTAAGGGGGTGGTCTCAAAGCTCCTATTACAAACACTGAATTATATTAAGGTGGATGATACACTAAACTGTAATAGAGACATATCTTTGAAGGTCTATTTCTTTTAAATACTTAAAAAGATGTTATGTGCAATGTACTCAAGTAAAAAAAACTTAGTTAATTTTTTTATTGTTGTTACTTTTATCTGAAAATAATCTTGTGTAGATAACCTACAAATTTAGCAAAAATTCTTTTACATATTCTTTCCAAACTCCTGAACCGAACCGGCCTAAATCAAGTCGGGGTCTCCACAAATTTACACGCAAGTAAATATGAAATAGAAAATAATATACTAAAATTGTCTATAACTACATAATGACGAAAACCTAAGTCATTTACGCTTCGCAGACGACCCTGGAGTTAATGTTGCAACAGTTATCGGAAGAAAGTGCGAAGCGGGTCTCTCAATTAACTTAACAAAAACAAAAATAATGTCAAACTCTTCACAAAAAGAAAAAAAAAAAGAAAAAAAACGAACAAAACACCGAAGGAGGATGTAAATTTTTTAAGCAGTAGGGAGGCATGACAAAAAAAAAACTTTGGGAAGCCCTCGTTAAAATGAACCATCATTGCTCAATTGTGTATTGAATAAAATTTAGAATCCATGACTTTAAAAATGTTTCATAAATCTCTTAGTGAATTCTGTGTTGGATTAAGGACGCTCTATCCCCTCGCATGTTATCCTGTACGACAGAGAAAAGCTGAGTTAAGCTCGAACTGCGTTATTTGCAACTTAGATTAAAGCACTATACTGGCAGAATGACTATCAAGATAAAGCTCAAAGGCCATTTAAAAAAGGGAAGAGTTTTGTGAAAATATTTACAGTAGGGATAGTCCAATAAGTGGTAAACGGCTACCGTCGTCGCCTCTAAACATAATGGGATGAAACCGCGCTGCTGAACTTGACAGGATGAAGGGCAAGGTCACTAAGTTATTTTAATTAATGAAAGCCACCTATCACGCTATCCATTCACGTTAGGTACTCTCCGAAACCGCCCAACTGATTTTAATGAAATTTTGTGAATGTTTTATGTCTGATACCAGCTTTAAATAATATAATTTATAAAAATATACAGCAAAAGCTACTATTTTAGAAACAGTTTTTCAATTGAAATTTGATATATTAGGGATGTGTGTGTGTGTGTGTCTATATAAACTTGCTTACTTCAATAGAGATTAGATCAGAGGGCACATGGCGTTTTAGAATTATGAACTGGTGATAGTAACCATTCTAGTACAGAAGATCACATGAAATAACAACGCACGCGCTGTTGGGTTTCAGTGCAAGGGATGCAAGGGATCATTACTCTTCCCCTTTATTCCCCCTTTATCCAAGCATTGTGGATGAACTCCGCATCTAATGGCGCAAAGTATGGTGATAAAAACTTGGGGTACGCTCCTTAACTTCAAGTCTGAAATCCTCGAAGGCTGTCGCCGTAGGAGTTTGAAGTTCGTCAGACTAGTCGAGACATGAAGCAAGCAGTCTTGAAATGATTTTTTTTATTTATTACAATCGTGATACATAATTTACATAATTATAACAGTATTTCAAAGGCACGAAGCCCTCGTTCAAATACAAATACTTGAACCACTGCTTATACTCTATGTATCAATGTAAGTTTTTAGACGCCCATCTCGTATCCAACGAAAGAAGATACTGCATCGAAATAATAATATATAATGTTCAAGGAGTTTTTTTTTAATATTTCTTGTAACCTACTCTAATATCACTGTTACTTTAATCGCTATTGACATTATTTTTCTAAAACTATCAATTTTTCTGTCAGGATTTTCTACACTGAAAAGCAATGCATAAAAGCTTCTTTTTACCATCATCAGCAAATTTAAAGGAAAACAGGAAAAGAAAGAAGTACAACAAAACACAGATTCACTTGAACAAAAACTTTTAGAGATCACTTTTTTTAGGGATTTGTGGTTTTGATATTATGTGAATATTATTTCTAATATATTCAATATAAAAAAAACTTGAATGACGAAATAATTCCAAAATTAAATAGTATATTTCATTACAAGTGCGGAAAGGCTGTCACTGCAAAGAGTTCCGACAAATGTCTACCCGAGCCGAGGCGCAGCCGAAGGCGAGGGTTGACAGTCGGAACAAGTTGCAATGACGGTTCCGCACGTGTACTGAACGACTATTTTTAATACAGTTGCGAAAAAATGAAGCAATTTAATAAAACAAACAACTAAACTCGCAAAGAAAATTTCTGGAAAATGGCGCCAACCGTAGAATATAAGCAGAGATTTTTTTCTTCTTCACCCATTCTGGTAGGCAAAGGAAACTATGCCCATACAGCCAAGTCTTCAGTAGAATTTTTTATTGATATGAAATGAAAATGAAATTTAATGAGATGAAATGAAATGAAACCTAACCTAACTCATTCAATCAAATCATTAAATCTGATATTGAAACAAATTAGTAGCTTCTTTTTAGAAATATACATATTTGCATGAATTTTTTTAAAGTAAAAACTTCATGGTTGGTTTTTCTTTTTAATAGACATTATTTTGACAGTTGGGAAAGAGAACGCACGAGTTCGGGAAAGGTAAAAAAAAGCACGAGTATGTAATAGCCCACATCCCGAACGCTATACGTCCCTGCAATACGCCACTTTTTGAGCAACTGTATTAAAAAGAAACTTTTCATTAATTAAGAAATATCTAAGCACACATTTACAGTTTTCACAACACACCATTTAAATTTGAGATCTAAGCATCGCAGAAATAATAAAAAAAAATCATATAACAATTCTTTTATCTCCCTACGCATTTTCAGTCTTATCTTTTTATTTGCAAACTTATCTTCTGTTCAATCTTATCATTATTTTTGGAAAGTGAGGTCGGAGTTGCAGCGTAGAGTTTAAAATTACGTGACGTCCACTTGAGAATCACATGAATTTCGCCATTGTAACATTTAAAAACCATCGTAATTTATCGTGGTTTCTATTGTAAAATTTACTTTTCAGTGCTAAAAGCAGCGGAGCTAAAAAAAGAAACAGAAACTTGAAAAAAAAAATGCAATAAATCGCCCCAGTGTATACCCGTTGCGAGACCCGCTTTTGTAAGAGGTCGGAAGTCGTTCCTTTGTCTCGCCCTTTGTTTATATTTATAACGATTTACTCTATTACAATTGTTTTGCGAACAAGTTGATGTTTTCATTTTAATTAAGTGTATTTTTTATGTAAAATCGCTAGACCAGTTGACAGTTACTTGATGTTAGGTGGTTTCGTCGCTGCCGATCTTAAGGAGAAGGAATAAGGAGGGGATAGAGAAATGAACCCTTTAAAAAAAATACGTTGGGAAAATAACCCGACAGCGGGATTATTTTGGACTCCTAAAACCCAAATACTACCCAAGTACCCCTAACCCAAAACTACTTTCTAGCGTGGCCGTCGATGGGCGAGGTCGTGGGAACGTTATGACACTTATCAGAATCGCACCCCCTCTGGAAGTGGCAATCACACCAAGTCATTCATCAGCAGGTTCCACAGCGTAGGACTCAGTACCGAACCCTGATACAGGTCATGGTACAGGTCTTCCATACCACCTGCTCACCCACGAACATCCCGATCTTGCGGCCTGCGAAGTAGGATATCAGGAAGTTATACACGTAAATATTGCGTGGACATCCTTCTTTTTTGGCCTTCAGAAGGATCATGGGCCACCAGGCGTTATCGAAGGCTCCTGATATGACAAAGAAGACTGCCTGCACGTACCTACTTTGAATTTCGACCATTGGCCGAACACTGACCGAAACTAATTGTTAGAGAAAACCAATTTTTAACAAAGCTAAAACAAGAGAATGCTGCTACTACATTCACCACTAAAATAAGGTTTCCCGCAGATTTGAGGTTGAGGCAACCGCCGAGCCTATAATCCGTGCATTCACGAAAGATTAACGCTGACCGCAGTGTGGTTCCAAAATTAAATAATTTAAACTCAAAATTTTTTGGTCTACTAAATTTTGCAGCTAGACTTTTGCACTAGACTTTTTGCAGCCAACTAAGTATTCATTATAAGCTGCAACAGTCCAGTAAGATAAACACTCGTGCATCTTAACTAATCCATACTCTAATATTACTCAGTCTGTCTGTCTGTTACCTCTCCACGCCTAAACCGCTGAACCGATCATCATGAAATATTGCATACACGCTGTCAGGCATGAAGGAAAGGGTATAGGGTACCTCTGATCCAGAAAAAGAGTACTGTTCCCGAAGAATTATCTAACGCCTGTCAAAGTTATAACTGCAATAAAGATGTTAAGCGTTTAGTCAGGCGTTATTTTTGTACTTTTCAACGCGGGTGAAGCTGCAGGCACCAACTAGTATTATATGTAATTGCGAAAGTGAGTTTCTTTTTTAGTTTTTCTCTAACGTCTTAACTAACTACTCAACTGATCAACATGATATTTCGTATACACGTTATCAGGGATACAGTAAAAGACATAGAACAACCTTTCATCCAGATAAAAGTATTATTCCTGAAATAAAAATCATCTAAAATTAAAAATTAAAATCAGTTCCTGACAAAAACATGTGAGCAATAAAGATTGAGTAAATGTTTTAAAATACCTAAGAAAAAGGGGCGTGGACGAAGTTGCAGGCAATAGCTAACTCTTATATTTATAATTTGCAACTATAATTATTTAAGCAAGTTGTCCCATATAAAACTGTAATTTAAAAATGAAGAATTTCTTGTGGTTATCTTCGATTACTTCAATTTTAATACTTTTTCATTAAAATATTCAAATATATATTACTAAAAGAACATTTTTTTAAAATAATTCCATACAAATTGCACATGATAACCCTGAAAAACTAGAAATAAGTTAGAAAAGAAATAGGTAGTCACTAGTAGTCACCGTTAAGACTCATATGGCACCAGAGTTGTATTCATATTTTTATACCAAGTCTGGTGAACAAATTGGACACTAAATTAAGAAATTCTATTAATCAAAATAACTTAAAATGCAAATTAATATCTTACTGTAGGTCACGGCTTTAAATATTTAATATTATTATATTTTTATTATATTAATATAATAATACATCATATATAATAAATATACTATGATAATAAATATGATAATATAAATATTGTAAATATAAATAATTTTATTGATAATTTTAATTTTTGCATTTTTGAATCTTTTTTTGACGAGGCCTTCGTGGCCTTTGAAATACTCTTATAATTTTGTAATAATAAATTATATATCACAATAATAACAAAATAAAAAATAAAAAAATTCAAAAAAAAAACACAGGATCGAATCCTAAACTAACGGTTAAAACCTGAGCAGTTTTTGATTTCATCCCACTTGGAACCTAATACGAGGTTATCCCACATCGTATTCCTTCACTATAAAATGAAAATAAGCAAATGTAATATCAATTATTCAGTTCCAGACCGAGTGAGATTCGAAAAGTATACGGTTTTAAAAGAGTCGCATCACAAAAGGTTAGTGATCACAATCACACATCACAAATCTGAGGTTTGCTAATTTGATCCTATACATATTTATAAAATAATGTCGCTGTCCGCATCTGTCTGTTCATCCGCTAATTTCTTCTAAACCAACAAACAAGGAAGGTACCTAATAAATAAATAAAATATCTTTCTGTATAATTTTTTTAACAAAATTAAAGTCGCTCAAGTGAAAATACTCTTTATAATTTAGTAAAATTTTCTCTCCAACACTCTTTCTGAGTAAGACAGACACAACAAAAACCTTTTTAACCCTAGCATTGTTACATGTCGTCATTACATAATTCACCGCCGGTAATTCTGCTCCGGGTTCCGTAATCCGACGTTAAACTGAAGGGTTAAGTACGGATTATCCGCCATAACCGGACTTTTAAGCAAATAAGTCAAAGTTGTGATTGTTAACAATTTGGTTAAAGTGAGGAGAGGCTGACGCCAGAAGTGAAGACTTTTTTTATATGAGTGCAAGGAAATATAAATTATGAAATGTTATAAAAAGGAAATATTATGCTTAAATTACCTTTCTGATATACATACTGTTACGTGTGGGGTGAGTCAATCTGCCGTGTAAGGGCGAAAATCAACTATTTATTTTCACAAACCAAGATGACTTCCAAAAGTGCTAAACGAAAGGTCCGATACAACCGTTAAACTTGCCAAGAGTCGTCAATGATTCCCTTATGAGTCGCTGGTTTACTGTCGCAGGCAAGTTCCGAAGTTTCGCTTTCGAATCGCAGAATCGAACTAGCTCGCCACTTCGCCTATTTATACCCGCTGCCAATCGTCTAGATCTTTCTCGAATTTAGTACAAACAAACAACAAAGAAATACAAGTAGGTAAACAAGTAAGTAAACAAGTAACACGTATTGTAAACAAGGTCATTGAAGGTTCGGGAACGCTATCTCTGTTGAATATGAACTCTATGTTGTGTGCATAAGGACCAATTTCCCTTGACAATAACCGGAGAGTGGCGTGACTTCTATTCTACGGTGGAATTTTCCAGACTTGTTGACAGGCGAAGACGCTTTTCTAGAACGTTCCATGGTGAGTCATAACTAGAACGTTCCCTGGTGAGTCATAACAATACATTTCAATGTAAATGACTTCATTGAACTTTTTATTTTTGTTATAAATATTATTTTAAATCATGATTATATTAACGAAAGTAATTTAACGGCTCACCTCCGGCTCAGCAAGGCTTAGTGAAAACCGTATTAAAATCCGTTGTGTGGTTTAGGAGGAGGAGCGGACATACAGACGCGGGCAGCGACTTCAATTTATACTTTATAATTTTATAAGGATTACTTGAATTTCTATACCTTGAATTTATATGTACACGAGAGCGTCGGCGGCGTAGTGGAAAAGACGGGGCCTACCATGTCGAGAGATCCGAGTTCGATCCCCGGTAATGCCATTTACCAATGGTTTTTTTCTAAAAACGTAAGTGCGTTTACTCTCTGCTCTCAAACGTCGAAGGAAAACATCGCGACGAAACCTGCATTACGCCAAAGAAGAAATTCTAAGGCCACCAACCCGCACTTGGCCTGCCCATACTCCCTTGAGTAATGTAATGTTAGTATTCAATCACATAACCTTGAGTAATCAATCACCTTTTAAACAGAGATAAGTAGATTTTTAATCATTTTTTATCTTTTGCACCTCTCTGACAGAGTACACAAAAGGAGACGAAACCATAAATCCTGCGCAGCATCCTGCGTTTATGGTTCGTCTCCTTGTGTTTGTGTAATTTCATCATTAATATTTATCCCCACTGCTTGGGCACAGACTTACCAAGGGAGTATGGGCAGGCCCACTGTGGGTTATTGGACTTCAACAACCCGCAGGCGTATGCAGGTTTCCTCGCGATGTTTTCCTTGTCCATTTGAGAGCAGTCAAGGAATGCACTTAACTTTTTGGAAAAAAAAAGAAAACCATTGGTACATGGCATGTACGATGATCGAACTCGGACCTCTCGACATGATAGGCCGCGTCTTTCTCTCTGCGCCAGCGATGCTCCGTAATTGTGTAATTTACGGGAAGCGATCAAAGACGAAAGATGGAGTAAACTGATCGTCGTCGATTTGTTGTTTCTTCGAAACAATGCAACTGTTCACACGATGCGAGATACCAAGGCTGCTGTGAGTGATTGTGCTTTTGAAGAAATCTACCACTCACCCCATGTACAGACTTAGTGATTATTATTTGTTCCCTAATTTGAAAAAAAAAGACCTTTCCGGAAAACGATTCTCCGACGATGAAGTGCTTAAGACATTTTCCGAAAAAGAGTAAGAAGATATTTTTAAAGGGTATTTAATATGTAATACATACATATATATGTATTTAAGTTATGGGGGAATACAATGAAAAAAAAATTTTTTATGCCGATACCGATAAATACATCGAACGCCCTGGCTCTGGTATCTAAGAATTCATCTACATTCTTATGGCCTTTAGTAAGACATAACTAAATACATATAGGTAGATTCTTGTTGCTGGGAGTTTCACTCGTTATCAATCGATTGGTAAGTATACAAGACTAATGTAAGGAGTGATTAAAATAACATTTTTTTATACTTAACTATGATTAACTGGGACACACATCTGGGAACACATTTTTTGGGATAAACTAGTACTTATTCGCCCACTACTCGAAATTAAATTTAAGAAAATAGGAAACGGTATTATTGGTCCGTTACCTGGTTATAATGTAGAAGACAGGCCTACTAAGCGCGATCTGCACAAATTTGCTTGTAGTATGATTGAATCTTTTTTTCAGTCTGTTGTAAGCGACATCTATGTTTTACATTTTACATCCTTTGTACACAATGATCAGAACCACATTTCAGTCAAAGTAATACAAGCAAAATTGAGTAGATGGCTCTTTAATTATTATTTTTTTGCAATTTATTGCTCAATTTATAAAAGTACTAAATATTTTTAAATACGAGTTTCAAATAAATGAATACCAATATGATTTAACGTATTTAATTTATACGTTTGTTCGAAATTTACACTCAGTATTTTTACTTAAAGGGCGGCAAGCATTGTCAGACGGTTTTATTTATTTATTTATTTACATCAGCAACAGCTCGGCACACATTAATAGTCCAGTGTGCAAGCCAATTAAAGCTGAGCACATCGTTTCTATTTGGTATACAAACTTTTTGTCATCTTTTGGTGACGTGTTATATATAATTTTTTTTTTTTTTTTTTTTTTTTTATGTTATGTCGACAGACAGGCTGACGGTCCACTTGATGGTAGGTGGCTACCGTCGCCTATAACACAAGCAACGCTACAGGTGCTGCAAGTGCGCTGCCGACTACAGTAGGATTAAGGATAAGGGATTAGGAGGGGATAAGGAAATGGGCTCTGGCATCCCTTACTCACTCACCGAAACACAACAGCACGTACGTGCTGTTATTTCACGGTGGTCTTCTGTAAGGGGGTGGTCACTGCCGCCAGGCGGGCTGCCCAAATGACTGCGAAACGCAGTGTGCCCTACCACTATCTACTATATATAAAAAAGAATCCCTATTTCCCTTGGTCACGGCATCACGCGTGAACGGGTAGACCGATTTTGATTCGGTTTTCACTATGGAAAGTGGGATAAACGGGGAATGTTCATATATATAAAAAATGCACCCCGGGCGAAGCCGGGGGCGGGTCGCTAGTCTCTATATATAAAAATGAATCCCTATTTCCCTTAGTCACAGCATTACGCGTGAACGGGTAGACCGATTTTAATTAGTTTTTCACTAATGGAAAGAGGGATAAACCGGGAATGGTTATATATATAAAAAAAATTGCACCCCGGGTGAAGCCAGGGGCGGGTCGCTAGTATGGTAGCCACACGCCTTTCCGGTTAGTTTCAAAGGAAATTCATACTTAACGTTTACAACATAGAGTTTACATTTCAACAGAAATAACATTACCCACTTTCAGTAGCTTGTTTACAAATTTTGTTTACATTTTCTGGTAGATTCGATATACATCGAGGCGTTTGGCGCCAAGTATAAATAAGAGTGCGGCCGGTCAAGGGAGTTAGTTGACTAAAACAAGCGATACGAAAGCGACTCTTCGGAGCTTTTGCGAAGTTACCTGCAACACTGAACCGGCGACACGCTAAGGGAATCATTGATGACTTTTGGCAAGTTTAACGGTTTCATCGGACAAGGTTGGTGATTTTGTCAGTCATTTTGGTTTGTGAAAATAAATCGTTTCTTTCGCTCATACACTCACCCACACGTAACAATATCTTTTGGTTCTTGCTTTTGGTATTGATGGTATAAGTAACTTGCTGTAGCGACATTTGCTATAGAAAATTACTTACATTAGCGATAGCCCAATAGTTTTTTTTCTATATTCTAGTTAGGCTACGAGTATGTTAACTATGACAAATAAGTTTTAAAAGAATGAATTACACTGACAATGGTAATATTTATGCACAACAGGAATCCAAATTCAAAGCAGGCGAATCCGCGGGACGCTCGTTGTATTATATAAATATTAAAGGAAATTGTGATTAATTTTGAAAGTGACGTGAATACCTTTGTGGGGCTCTGCTTACATAACGTAATGGGTTGTGGCGTTATTACAATGGCCTCCCCGGAGTCTGGCGCACATGTAACAATCATTTCATAATTACGTTCAACATTTCTACAGAGTTTAAATTTCATTCTAATTATCATTTGTTCTCTTGAAAGTGATAAGACTTTTTAAATATTTTTATCATTTTTTATTTATTTTGTTTTACTGTTGCCAACATCACTTATACTTAAATTACTTACTTATATTATATTAATAAGTACATGTATTACTTTTATGTGGGCCAATTACAGGTATCCACAAAATCCACAAAAAATAACTACAGGCATTCACGCATAAAATTACATAAAAATCTATTCAGAATAAGGTTATTGTGGCAAAATTATGATTAATTACTTCGGTATCTGTTTTGCTAAAGATACCATATTTTTACTATATATATTTAAAAATGGTAACACAATATATAATATTACACTTAAGAGGGCACTTTCCAACTCGAACAGCTTACTTATTCCATACTACGTAATTCCATGATTACTCATTAATTATAGGTCGTAGCAATACATAAAAAACATGACATTTCTAGGACATAATATAAAGGTTTGCATCGCAACACAAAACTGAAATTAATTTTATATCTAGTATAATTAATTTTTTAAATGTGCAGAATTTGTGACATTTTCGCGGGTTGAATTCTTGTAATTACTGACTAAAATCTAAAAATGTTTTTCGATGGAAACATCCTACCTATAATGTACATTTGAAATTGGGATGTCTATAGCTAGCATCTATAAAGGTTTTTTTAAAATATTGGAATTGCTGGCATATGTTTTATTATTTTCGCGAGTTGAATAAGTGGCGCGAATGTGTTGCGTCGCATTCTGCCTTCGGTTATTCGCATTATAGTAAGTTGAGACAACAAATTCTCCCAAATACCTATTACTGAGTTCCCACGCTCGTACAGCGCCACCTTAAAGAACATTTGTGTACCAAATTTCATCCCAAGTTCAATTTCAGTGAGATAACTAAATTCAAATCACTTATCAATAAGAAAATTGTGTAACGTTGTCTTGCTACGGCGTAGCGAGCTATCTCGCTGACGAAAATTGCTGACGATTGACACGTATACATAATATATATTTATTATTTAGTAGTGAATAGATTATTCGGTAACATTTTAATTCATTAATTACAAAAGTTTCTTAATTCATATTCTCTTTGATTGTACCTTTCTCTAAAATCGAATTTACCAAAATTCTACAAAAAGCCGAATCTCTGCTTAATAAAATAATTTAAATAATACTAGCTGAGCCCGCAACTTAGTACGCGTGGTATTTGGTATAGCGCGTAACTATAAACGGATTGGAATGAAACAAACACTAAACGTTACGGGAAGCTTGCTACAATACGTCAGGGAAAACCGAATTCAAATCGGTCAAGCCGTTTCAAAGATTAGCGTGCACAAACGCAGAGACAAACAGTTAAAAATACTAAAACCTATTTTTTTTACCTCGGCAACATAAGTATTCGTACAATGTGTATAATTTTTTTTTATTGAATATTTATTGTTCAGACATGGCTCGTTTACGATTTTTTTATAAAGAAGATAATACGTATATATTGCATATCAAAAAATAAAGTCACTGTCGGCTTCTGGGTTTTCTGCAACCTGTTCTGAACCACCTAAACGATTTTAAACCGGTTAGAGATTAACGAAGAAGGTTGATTTGACTATAACTCAAAAACTTTAAAATATCAATTTATTTATTTCTATAATAATCTATATATATTATTATTATTATTAACTAAAATTCACAGAAGTACCATAGAGCTTCTCACCTGTCCAACGCAGATAGAAAACTCTTAAAGAACAAGGTCCAAAGCCTTTGTTAGGTAAAAATCTTTACCAAAATACTGGTACCAACTCAATTAAGGGGCCCGTCCCTCGGGACACCTCTACAAAGGTAATACTTATTGCAGTATCTATAACTCGTCGTTTGGTACAATCGACAAGCGATAACCCTCGAGTTGGCTCAAATTAGTCCGACTATTATTTAGTCCGCACATAAATTAACACGCTTACACAATTATACGTATTTTTACACAAGGAAAAAATAAGATGATTTTGATATTAGTACTAAATGTCCCACACATTTGCGTAGCACGTAATTCTTTCTTTCTTCTTTCTTTCATAGTATATTTTATTTTATTTTCAGAAATAACGAAATCTTTGTTTTGCATAACTAAAAATTTATGTTTATAGGAGAAATATATTAAACGCTGTAATCTCACATATTGCACTAAACGCCAAAAACCAGGCCTACTTAAACAAGGTAACTTCCTACAGCGACAGGTCACTCCCGGGGGCCGGTAGTGTTTTATGATAATCATCTTGTTTAATTTGCGTACCTAAATTCGGGAATTATCCAGTAATTGTGGTTTCGCGCGACGTGAATAATGCATGTCCGTTATCTAACACGCCTTTAGGACACGGCAATTTAGATAAGTGGACAATCTGATTCGGCACGAAATATTTTATGATCAATATTACAGGAGCATGTTATGGATCGGAATTAATCAGCAATTCTCCGAGGTCTGACTGGACGCTTTGTGCGAATTCATTGCAAACTAATTACGATTAAACTATTTCGTCTATCAAAAACATTTCATAGTCTCAATGATTTATTAAAAAACTAGCTGAGCCCGCGCAACTTCGTACGGTATAGTGCGTAACTTTTTTGTTTGTAAACCGATTGGAATGAAACAAACACTTTCCTTATCCCCTCCTTACTGTGGTCGGCAGCGCACTTGGACCGCCATCGCCAGCCTGTTTGTCGACCTTAACATAAAAAAAAAAAATGTTACGAAAAGCTTGCTACAATAAGTCAGTGAAAACGGCATTCAAATCGGTTAATCTGTTTCTGAGATTAACGTGCACAAACGCACTGCTAAGGATTGGAACTCCCTGCCGGCGTCTGTATTTCCGAGCTCATATAACCCAAATCTTTTCAAGGTTCGAGTGAATAGGCATCTTCTGGGTGAGCTCGCTCCATCTTCGGCCTCATCCTTCCTACATGGATAGATGCTGGTCAAGAGCAAACCCATCTATAATAAAAAAAAAAAAAAAAAAACAGACAAACAGGCAAAAACTTTTTTTTGACCTCGGCAACATAAGTACAAGGTGTACAAATATGAACTACTAAAAAGTATGCCTTTTACAAATGTAATGTAATTCCATATTTTGAATGTTAAGTATAATTTCAAGTAATATAAGTAGGCAAATATAGTACAGTAGAAATGTGTACTTAGAAAACGCTTTTTTTTTCACGAGGAGAGAAATCTTCAAAAGATACCTTATGCTCAAATGCCGCATGCAATGCAAATGCCCATAGAGGTTATGTGGGACTCTTACCGCACTAAAACTCACCTCGAAATGGGTGTGGTTCTAGTCCATAGGGGACTTTGGAACCGTCACCGAGCGTCGGGGGGGCGAGAAGAGCCCGTTCCTTACAAATAAGAACTTAACTAAAGCTTAAGCTATGAGGAACCGGCTAGCCCTGAGGGCCACTTGCGACGACCACGGCGTTGGCCGTGGCCGGTACAAGTGGTCCCCGGGCCGGGAGGTCCCTCGCAGGCGCCGTGTCCTGGTCGCGCCTCGGAGGTGAGAAGAGGCGCGGCGGTCTTCCTCTCCTTTCTCGGTGTCGGGGTAGCTGCATGTCCTGGTCATCACCAGCAAACGCTGCAGTGATGGGGTCATCCTGGTCCAACAGGATGTGTCGGGGTTCGAAAACGCTTTGCTATCTTGGAGGACATTGGAAATCTATTAGTCCATCAAGCAAGCAACAAAGTAAATTATGTAATTACAATTTTCCTTCTCAAACTAGTGACCCACGCACGAATGGATTTTTTATATTCAACGAAAAAGGTTGCGTATATACGTAAACCTTTTTCGTTTATCACTATAGAAAGAGTGATTAGTAAAAACTACGTCGTCGATAGAGTTAAAATTGTATTTTTTTTTCTTTATTAAACATCTACTCTGTAATGAAAAGTGATTCAAAAATTCTGTAAGTAATGAGTAGGTAATACGTAATCTTCTTATATATAAAAATGTGTCCCTATTTCTCCTGGTCACGGCATCACGCGTGAACGGGTAGACCGATTTTAATTCGGTTTTCGCTAACGGAAAGAGGGATAAACGGGGAATGTTTTAGGGTATATAAAAATTGCACGCCGGGCGAAGCCGGGGGCGGGCGGCTAGTCTTATATATAAAAATGAATCTCCATTTCTCCTGGTCACGGCATCACGCGTGAACGGTTAGACCGATTTTAATTCGGTTTTCGCTAATGGAAAGAGGGATAAACGGGGAATGTTTTAGGGTATATAAAAATTGCACGCCGGGCGAAGCCGGGGACGGGCCGCTAGTCTTATATATAAAAATGAATCCCTATTTCTCCTGGTCACGGCATCACGCGTGAACGGGTAGACCGATTTTAATTCGGTTTTCGCTAATGGAAAGAGGGATAAACGGGGAATGTTTTAGGGTATATAAAAATTGCACGCCGGGCGAAGCCGGGGGCGGCCCGCTAGTTTTAAATAAAAACTATTGTAAAATTCAAAAATGTATGTTCCAATCAATTACGACTATTCAAATTCAATCAACAATAATTAACTAATTTTACATAAAATACATAAAATGTCCTAGATTCTTTTTGACTTTTAAGCAATAAATCTATGAATGTTTTAAAATCTTATTCTAAATCCTACATTAGAAAAAAAATCTGTTTCTTTATTATTTTAAATTTCCATTTAGATGTGTTCACCAGATCTTGTTGAAATCATGAGACAATTTTTTTAAGGGATGCCTAATTAGTAAAAAGATTGGTTGAATCAACCTCCCTCATTATTCTCCCGATGATGGTGATATATGATAATAATGCCATCATAATATCATAGAGAGATGCAATATCTGCTTGTACGGAAATTAGTCGAATTAGGGTGGCTACTGAATGCGGTTGACCTCATGCCGCGGTTTGCACACTATGCACAAACGAGGACCCATATTTCAAGATCAAAGAATTTCATAACGCAACACGCAGCAATAAGAACCATATTCGTTTGGTTCAAACAATGCCAGTTTAAGTGGACCTGGTACTCATATCCTTTGGAAGTAATTTTCATGAAATTTAATTTGCTAATACCTGCTTGTTGGTTGGTACCCCTCTTAACAAATTCACATTCTGTGCAAAGAATTTGTGTACACCTTACCTTACCTTTTTTAATTAATTGGGTGGTTATTTTAATAATTCATTTACTTAATAATATGTATAGAATATGTGGATAGATAATAGGCAATTCTTATTACTTTGTTCAAGTAGGATTTCAAGGTAGGGCTGCGTCCCGCAGCCATAAGCTAGCTATCCCTATCTACGACCCATTAGTATATGGGTACCCGGGTACCCCGGTTGGTCAGTAGTCTAGCTAGATTAATTTGGTTAGTTAAATAAAAATGATAATTCTTGCATAGCAGTGACAGGGTACACAACTTTCGGCAATTAGACTGCACAGACAATCTTGTGGCAACAAGAACCATTGGAAAAAGACGAGCCCATTGGATGAGTGGTTAGGATGCTTGCCTTAACGCTCTGTTCTAGGGTTCCCGGGTTCGATTCTCAGCAGGGTCAACTTGAAAAATGAACTTTTCAAATTTGTCTCTGGTCTGGATCTGGAAAGTAGTGGCAGGGCACACTGCAGTCGCAGTCAATTGGGCAGCCCGTCTAATGGCAGTAACCACCCCTTTACAGAAGATCACCGTGTTTCGGTGAGTGAAATAAGGGATGCCAGAGCCCATTTCCCTATCCCTTTCCAATTCCTTATGCTTAATCCTACTGTAGTCGGCAACGCACTAGCAGCAGCTTTGGTGTTGCTTGTGTTATAGGCGACGGTAGCCACCTACCATCAAGTGGACCGTCAGCCTGTCTGCCGATCTTAACATAAAAAAATATCCTTTCTTCCTATTAGAGGCATGCTACACATTATATTATCATTAAAAACGTAGAATAGATTTTAGCATGACAAATGCATCCAACTTTCATGCGCTGCAATTCGAATAACTTGTTCAATTAGAAGCAAAAGGTGCATATAAAGGGCAGTAAACTGTAATTGTGTGCGACTTTGAGCCTTCGTGACATACGGCTTACTGAACATCTCCGTGATAAAACTTTTTCAGTGAGCGAATTAGAGAGGCTAAGGTTTTCCGTAGAATCAACCTTGTTTGGCTACCATAGGCGTTCGCATCGTCTTATCACAGTGAACTGACAGGTGGTCAATGCTCTTCTCTATATATAAAAATGAATGCCCATTTCCCTTGGTCACGGCATCAAGCGTGAAAGGGTAGACCGATTTTAATTCGGTTTTCACTAATGGAAAAAGGGATAAACGGGGAATGTTCATATATATATATAAAAATTGCAAGCCGGGTGAAGCCGGGGGCGGGTCGCTAGTTACCGATAAAAAAGATAGTAAGAATATTTTAAACATATTATAGGGTTAAAATTCAATCAGATCTTAAAATCCGCATGACATTAGCCCGCTGTAATGTCTTCAGTGTTTTATTTTACGTAGTGGAGAGTTGGACGCTTAATTGATCTCGAAACTGGAAGCATTCAAAATGAGAAGATACAGACGCCCATGCTTGGCATATCATGGATGTTGAAATTTTGCATCGAATGAAAAAGAGAACGGCACTGCTAAAAGTGATAAAAGAGAGGAAGTTGCTTCGGGCACGAAATGAGCGGCAAAATAAATCGTATTCTAGTGTTATAACTAGTAGCAGAGGCAGTGGAAAACATCCTGGTTGAAGAATTTAATAGAGTTGTTTGGTATGAGCACTCACTCCCCCTTTCGTGCAGCAGTATCAAAAGTTAAGATAGCCAAGATGGTCGCCAACGCTCGTAAAGAAGCGGCCTTTAACAAGGAGAAGGTTAAAATTATAGAGAGTATGAAAACGCAATAGTTTAAACTTAAATTAGATTGTACTGCTAGCAAAAGTGAGACCGTATGTAGCGTTAACGGTAACCATCCGTCCCGTTTTGAAAGTTTAGAACTTTAATCCTGACCGAGGGTAATTGCTAAAGTTGGAACACAAAACCTTGTTCGCGGGACGCACGATTTACTGTCAGCCATTTTGTAACTGATGATGCGGCTTTGCGACCTTTTACATTGTATTTAACAGGTGGAATTTTGTAATTTTAGTAATAAATTTCTTTAGTGACACTACATAAAAAATACATAAAAAATTTAAAGGTAACAAGCTTTAAAACGCTTTAAAAAAAAACATATTTTATTCGAAACAAAATGTAGGTATCATTTTATTTTATTACTAGCAGACTCAGCGGCGTTGTCCTTACCGGACTCCAAAAAACACCTGTTACCCGTTCCAATTATTGTAAATCTATACCGTTAAACTTTATTACAATTCTAACTACAATTCTGACTAATATTATAAATGATTTGAGATTATAATGATTCCTGACTAATATTATAAATGAACTAATGATTTAAGTATTACTTAAGTGTATATAATTTAATTGTTGTAATTTTATATTTTAAAGATGACAAAAAGAATAGTATCCTGAGTTTCTTTCGGGATTTCTTCTCAGGATCGTCATCTTGGCTTTTATTCCGAAACCCTGGTAAATTTAAATGAAGATTCATAAGAGTTTCTTGGAGAAACCTAATTGATAAATAAATATTTTGATTTTGAAATGCCACTCGCATTTGTTTATTACGCTTTCACGCCTTAACTAGTCAACCGATCATCATGATATTTTGCAGTCACGTTGTCAGGGACACACGAAAGGATATAGGGTAGCTTACATCCAAAAATAGTATTGTTCCCGAGGGATCATCTAAAAGTAAATATTAAAAAAATCAACGCCCGTCAAAAATTATGAACAACTAGCTGAATCTGCAACTTCGTACGCGTGGTATTCGGTATAGCGAGTAACTTTTTTGTTTGTAAAACGATTGGCATGAAACACACACTAAATTTTACAGGAAGCTTTCTACATACATCAGTGAAAACCGCATTTAAATCGGTTAAGCCGTTTCCGAGATTAACGTGCACAAACGCACAAACAGACTTTTGTCTGTTTGTGCGTACGTTACCGAGGTCGAAAAAACTATTTTTTTGACAAACTGTTTTTTGAAAAAATATTTCATGTAGGTACAAACATGGCTCGTTTACCCTTTTATTATATGTATAGACTAGCTGAACCTGCAACTTCGTACGCGTGGTATTCGGTATAGCGAGTAACTTTTTTGTTTGTAAAACGATTGGAACGAAACAAACACTAAATGTTACGGAAAGATTGTTACAATACATCAGTGAAAACCGCATTCAAATCGGTCAAGCCGTTTCCGAGATTAGCGTGCACAAACGCACAAACAGACAAAAATTCCAAAAATTATTTTTTTGACCTCTGTTTTTTTTTTAATATTTACTTAATTTACAGACACGGCGCATTTACGATTTAATTTTATGTATAGAAATAGATAAAATAAAGATTGAATAATTGTTTTAACACTTGATAAAAAGTGACGCGGAGGAAGTGGCGAGCAAGAGCTAGCAAAACTGTATACTACGAATAAATCTTGGGAGGACACACTGTGTTCCACAATCATAAATTCAGGATTACATGGCACTTTGTCTGTTAGGGTTATCTGTCAGGGTTATCCTCTCAGGTTAGAAGGCACACATTGCTTGATGTGTTTTTTCAGCTTGCCGCCAGTCTTACTCATAAAAAAATCCTTTGTTTTTCACTAAAGAATCGAATATTTATATGCTTATCAATATTTGTACACAACTCATCCAATCTCTTCAGTATTCCCAATATTATTTAATTCCCGTCAATTTAAATTCGAACGTCAGTCGGATGAAAGAACCCACAATAGGGGATCGGACAAATTTTCAGAAAGTGTTTTAAATTAATCTTCATAGATATTTATTCCCATAAAAAATACTATTTTATTTATTTATAGCCTTTTAGGTACTCAAAATCATGTTTTAATATTGTTTGTTTGAAAATGCCGCGAAAACGCCACAATAGTTCATCTGAGAGCGCGTAACGTCATTTGTGGTCATATCATAACGAAACAGCTGCATTGGCATAAGACAATGATTGCCCACAAATGACGTCACGCACTGTGATCGGTGTTTCAGTATAGATTAAAAATATTGTAAATAATAAAATTTTATTTCTTCATTTAAAAATATTTAAATGAATTATATTAAATTATTATTCGATAAATAATCGTAAAAAATTATATATTTTCTTTCTAAGTACATTTTAGATTTTAATCTGATTACTGTCCGATCCCCTATTGAATGTAAACAAACATACTCGTAGTAGAACTAACTCAAATTAAAATTTCGCGATACCAATTCCAATGGTGAAAACCGTGGTTTTTCAACGGTTGCGTTCAGTCGTTAAACTCTAGATACACAAAGCGATTGCTACTCGATCGTCACTAAATTCCCCACGAACTATAGAAAAAATTTCGTTTGATTTTTTTACAAATCGACCCCGCGCCTGTTACAAAAATAGAATGTGTCGATTGAATTCTCCCGAATAGAGTTGCGTGGTCGTAATTTTTATAGGGCATCCCTAGCGTGCATTTACCCTAACGTGTGTTGCAAAAACTGCTCAAATTTTACGCTCAATAAAACTCGGAATTTTTTAGAAAACGCCTCCAGGGAGCTCTGTTCATTTACAAATAACGAAGATACCTGTTTTCAATACTAGCTGTTTCACTAGGCTTCGCTCGTGACATCTACTTGTATTGAATTATGTTAAATAAGGACAAGACAATGTATTTTAAATTCGTAACCCTGATTGTATTAACAAAAATTACATTTAAATTTCTTTGCATGAAAGATTTAATTGTTTTTATTAAATACTAGCTGAGCCCGCAACTTCGTACGCGTGGTATTCGGTTTAGCGCGTAACTTTTTTGTTTGTAAACCGATTGGAATGAAACAAACACTAAATGTTACGGGAAGCTTGCTATAATGCAAAAGTGCAAACTGCATTGAAATCGGTTAAGCCGTTTCTAAGATTAGCATGCACAAACGTACAGACAAATATTCTAAAAACTATTTGTTTGACCTTGGTATCATAAGTACAACGTATACAAATTGTTTTTTTGAAAAAATATTTAATTTACAGTCACGGCTCGTTTACGATTTTTTTATATGTATAGAAAAAAACAAGGCTTGGAAAAAATAACTAGGCCATAACCCTCTCAAATGCTTTTGCTGTGTCAAAAGCGCCCATCGAAACTTTTCTCCTATTTTCCGGGTCAGCAAGGCAAGTCTTGCAGTCCAATTGGATGCCGGTGATCCTCAAGAGATGTCCACTTTATTAACAAAAGCGGGGTCTTTTCTTTTGTATTTTAATTTTTTTTTATGTTAAGATCGGTAGACAGGCTGACGGTCCACTTGATGGTAGGTGGCTACCGTCGCGTCGCCTTAACACAACCAACGCCACAGCTGCTGCAAGTGCGCTGCCGACTACAGTAGGGTTAAGGATAAGGGATTGGATAGGAAAATGGGCTTTGGAATCTCTTACTCACCGAAACACAACAGCACACGTGTTGTTATTTCACGGTGGTCTTTTGTAAGGGAGTGGTTACTGCCGCCAGACGGGCTGCCCAAATGACCGTAAAACGCAGTGTGCCCTGCCACTACTTTCCAGCTCCAGACCCAAGCTAAATTTGAAAAGTTCATTTTTCAAAGTTGACCCAGCCGGGAATCGAACCCGGGAACCCTAGAACAGAGCGTTAAGGCAAGCACCCTAACCACTCATCCAACTGTGTTAAGAGATAAAGTGTTTAAACTGAAAGTGTGGGCGTCCTTTGGTTCCACGAATATGTAACACGGGGAAAGGAGAGTATTCCCGACTGGTTTCCCTTCGTTTTCCTCTTCTAGGCAGTCTACCGGGGCGAAACTTAAGGTAATCAGCTCTTTCAGTAGGTCCTCTTGAACCCCACTTTATCACGCTTACTTGCTGTGGTCAGTAATGAAAAAACAAATGATAAAACTACTATGCGCGCATAATGGATTTATTTCAGGGAAGTATAAGCGGTGATTACTGGCAGTAATCACCGCTTATACTTAGCTTAACAAACAGCAAATATTAAGAAGAACAGTTACGTAAGATACATTTCAACATCGCAGTAAAAATAACTCACCAAAATCGTTTCAACCGTAATCGTTGCTGTTGGTTATATAATATGTTATTACATCTTTGGCAACACTACATACTTGTACTACATTTAATATGACTGTATCTGTATTCCCTCTGCTTGTTCTGCGTGTGCTTCTGTGAGTGTGAATCCGTGAAATTTAATTTAATTTAATTTAATTTAATTTAATTCAATTCAATTCGATTCGATTCGATTCGATTCGATTCGATTCGATTCGATTCGATTCGATTCGATTCGATTCGATTCAATTCAATTTAATTTAATTTAATTTATTCATTCATCATCATTTTACTTCTAACCCGCAGACACAAAATAAAATCACAAAAAACTTTTGGTGATACTATTTAATTGGATCCCTGATTTTGAAACTATTTTTAATGTATATTATCAAAGTCAGGGATTTTAGCATTAAAGACTAATCATATTAATTAATTATATTTGATGATAAGAAATAATGAAAATAAATACTACTAGTAATACATACTGGTTTGGGTTAAATTTTAAACTACATTAATTAATTTTAGATAAATTTTAAAACAATTTATATTTTCTTCTAAATTATGTAGAAATTGTTTTTTTAATTAATGAAGATGGATATAAAACAAACAGAATGTCTTATAAATACTAAACTGAAACAAAATTATTCTAACAGTTGCCGATATTTTAACGAGACACTAACCATAATGTAAAAAGATTATGAAAAACCGATACGAAATAGAACACAGAGTTCAAAATGTACAATATATTTTATTCAGCGTAGGCGACATTTCATATTCCACATTGAAAACAATAGCCATTTATTCACAATTGTTTTTAGTACGAATAAAACTTTAGGCTTTATACGATAAAAAAGTCATAAATATAAATGAGTTTGTATTGCCGGAAATTCACATCTGTTGTCTGTATGAAAATTATTTACCTACGCATTATATTACCTAAGTTTTTTATTTAAGGGATTCACTGAGGCAAATGCTCGGCAAATGACATTTACTATAGAACTCGCTGGCGGCGGAGACAATTCAACGGGCCTAGAAATGGTGTTTTTTTGTTTTTACCATTAGAAAAATACGCAAAAAAAATTATTAATACAATTTTTTAATCTGATATTAACTTATTAATAGGTACAGGATTCATATGCGTGCAATAAGCCGTTTTCGAGAGAATTTTCAATAAAGGTCAAATTCTTCTTGTGTTCTAACTTTTTTTGTGGAGTTTCTATTACTTTAACGAAAATTTTAATTAATACAATTGGTTCTTCATATGTTTAAGTATAATATATATATTTTTTTCAAAGCAATTGTCTTGTCTTTTTCTTGTAACATCTTCATTAAACAATGGATATTTTTAGTATTTAGCGTTTGTCTCCCCCTTAATTAATAAACATTGAGAATCAGTAACACAAAAATCCCATAGAGATGATACTTATTTAATTTAATTTTGCACTAGACAAAATTCAATTAAATAAGTATAATTATATCGAGATTTTCGCAACGAAAATAGGTATTTAAGATAAATCTTCTACTCTATAAGTCTAATATCATATTAGTATAAAATATTATTAAATTGGATTGGCCCGTTGGATGAGTGGCAAGAGTGCTTGCCTAACGTCTCAGGGGCTCCGGGTTCGATTCCTGGCGGGGTCAACTTTGGAAATTTTAATGTAATTTTCAAAATTGACTCTGGTCTGGATTTGAAAAGTAGTGGTAGGGCACACTGCGTTTCGCAGTCATTTGGGCAGCCCGCCTGGCGGCAGTAACCACCTCCTTACAGAATACCGCCGTGAAATAACAGCATATACGTGCTGTTGTGTTTCGGTGAGTGAGTAAGGGATGCCAGAGCCCATTTCCTTATCCCCCTCCTAATCCCTTATCCAATCCTACTGTAGTCGGCAGCGCACTTGCAGCAGCTTTAGGCGTTGTTTGTGTTATAGGCGACGGTAGCCACCTACCATCAAGTGGACCGTCAGCCTGTCTGTCGACCTTAACATAAAAAAAAAAAAAAAAAAAAATAAAAAATAATAATAAATAAATATATCATAATAATATTATTAATGCGAAAGTTTCTATGTTTGTGTGTTTGTTATTGAATCACTCCAAAACGGCTAAGCGGATTTGAATGAAATTTGGCAAAAATGTAGTTTATTACCAGGAATAATATATGGGATACATTTTATCCTAAAAAAATGTTAGGTTCCCGAGGGATCGTCTAAAAACATAATAATAAAACCGCGCCGCAGCGATAAAGATGACGGGCATTATAATTACTGATATGTTTTCTGAGGTGTTATGTTCTTCATTTATCAACGTGAATGAAGTCGCGGGCAACAGCTAGTTATAAAATAAAGTCTGTTCACCGCTAACTTCTTCTAAACCACCTAACGGATTTTGATACGGTTTTCACTAATGGCAAAAGCGATAAACGACTTTATTATTTGCAGAAAGCCGAAAGAAAATTTGTTTTTTAAACCCAAACCTGATGGGCTGAAGTGAAAAGATTACTAAAATAAAGACAAGACTATACATCAAAAACCGCAGATCATCGCAACACAAATTACAAGAACAATAGTCCAAATAGCGGTAGTCCATAATAAATCACTTTTGTACAAAGCGGAAACGTTCAGGATATTTGCACTGTACACCTATAACGTGGTAGTTAATCTATTTTTATTTATTTATTTACTAGCGACCCGCCCCCGGCTTCGCTCGGCGTGCAATTTTTATATACCCTAAAACATTCCCCGTTTATCCCTCTTTCCATTAGCGAAAACCGAATATATAGATTAAAGAAGAATTTTGTGGAAAACTATGAAATTTTGTGTTTTAATACTGTTATTACGAGTAATACTGTTCTATTGGTACACAAAGCGCTTACAGAATTTTGTCCATAAACTGTGTACAACAATGGATAATTGTTTCTGGTCAATTTTCGAATGAGATTGGAGAAGCCTCGAAGGATTGCCATCGAAGAGCCGTGCAACTAAAATGCACTAAAAGTTATGTTATAATTAGACAAGGAAAGAAAAGTATTTCAGATACAAAATTAATAAATCTTATATATAAAAATGGATCCCTATTTCCCTTGGTCACGGCATCACGCGTGAACGGGTAGACCGATTTTAATTCGGTTTTCGCTAACGGAAAAAGGGATAAATGGGGAATGTTTTAGTATATAAAAATTGCACCACGGGCGAAGCCGGGGGCGGGCCGCTAGTAAATAATAGATATTACTTCGAGGTTTCGAGAACATGGTTGTCTTTGAGCCAAAATTAAAGACCATCTGTCTGTAAAGCCAGCAGTAAAGCCGGCGGAATATGTGGTTATCTACTTATTTCATTACATACTATAATGTCACAAAAAGTCAATTAGTCAATTTTTAATGCTTTAAAATAAATTATTTCATCATAATCATCAGCCTGTGTTTCTCCACTTCCAGATATAGACCTCTCTTAGAGCTTGCAACCACGCACGTTTCTCTGCGCTTCACATCCAACTGTTTATCGCAATTCCTTCAGGTCGTCTGTCCATCTCGCTGAAGGGCTTAAGAGGGCACTTTCCAACTCGAACAGCTTACTTATTCCATACTACGTAATTCCATGATTACTCATTATTTATAGGTCGTAGCAATACATAAAAAAACATGACATTTCTAGGACATAATATAAAGGTTTGCATCGCAACAAAAAACTGAAATTAATTTTATATCGAGTATAATTAATTTCTAAAATGTGCAGAATTTGTGACATTTTCGCGGGTTGAATACTTGTATTTACTGACTAAAATCCAAAAATGTTTTTCGATGGAAACATCCTACCTATAATGTACATTTAAAATTGGGATGTCAATAGCTACCATCTATAAAGATTTTTCTAAAATATTGGAATTGCTGGCGTATGTTTTATTATTTTCGCAGTTGAATAAGTGGCGCGAATGTGTTGCATCGCATTCTGTCTTGGGTCATTCGCATTATAGTAAGTTGAGACAACAAATTCTCACAAATACCTATTACTGAGTTCCCACACTCGTACAGCGCCACCTTAAGTAAATAAGTAAGTAAGTTAAGTATTTCAGAGAGTACCTATATAATGTTTTAAATATTTAAATATTTTTAGAAGACGAGCAATCTTTGAAAACATTCTAGCCTGTGACGCATCACCTGTTGCGTTGCTTGTATTATGGGCGACGGAGGCCACCTACCATCAAGTGGACTGTCAGCCTGTCTGCCGACCTTGGTATAAAAAAAGAAAAAATTCAGACGCATCCACTCGCATGACTAGTGTATCTACAGCGGCATCTTTAAGCATTTCATAGCTGTTTAAATTTACAAAGAATAAACCTTAATTTTAAATATTTATAAAATCTTTAAACTGATTTTTTTATATTTAACAATAAAAATATACACATTTTAAAAATACTACCTTTGAGTTCCTACAGATGATTTATTACGATTCTTTTTAATAAAAATAATAATATCCAGTCATCAAAACAAGATAATTCATCAAAAATAGGTGTGCCCTATAAAAATGAGGGAGAAAAGGCAGAAAAATACCCCCTAACACCTCTGGCATTGACGTGATTTTGATAAATTACGTTATTGGTACATTTGTCAAGGGAGTAATCGATCATTCTTTCGCTATAACGATTCTAGAAGAAGACACTTTATCAGATATTAAACCTGCATTGATCTATAAATAGTAACTTTAAAATCGACATACACTTATCGATTTTTGAAAACTGTTTAGTATATTTTAACTTACATAAGTAGTAATAGTCACCTTTTTTGAGTAACAATAATCTATATTATGTCGGCGGCCGATCGTATAATCCGGCAGTTCGTGATGTGCCTAGGCAGATCGTTATATATGCCACCGTTTTATGAAATTTCTGCTTAATACCCAACCATTTTATGAAATACCTATCTAATTAAAATTCAGGCAGACTTTTTTTATGTTAAGATCGGCAGACAGGCTGACGGTCCACTTGATGATAGGTGGCTACCGTCGCCTATAACACAAGCAACGCCAAAGCTACTGCAAGTGCGCTGCCTACTAAAGTAGGATTAAGGATAAGGGATTAGGAGGGGATAGGGAAATGGGCCTGGCATCCCTTACTCACTCACCGAAACACAACAGCACCCTTGCTGTTACAGAAGGCCTGTAAGATGGTTACTGCCGCCAGACGAGCTGCCCAAATGACTGCGAAACGCAGTGTGCCATGCCACTACTAATCAACGATCAACGAATGACGTGTGATGATTCAGTTGAAAGATATACTTCGAACGATCTGACTGATATTAAGCAGAAACTTCATGAAACGGCGCCATATAATAACTAATGCCTAGGCACATCACGATCTGCCGGATTATACGATCGGCCGCCGACATTTACATCTTCACCTTTCGTATATATAATAATAGTGGCAACTCGCCACCACTTTCACACGAAATCGAAGTTTTAAAAAAACATTTCTTAGCGGATTCTTACGTTATAAAATAAACCTATGTTCGTAGATAAAAGCAAGAAAAGAAAGATTAGTGACAATTAAGTCACTAATCTTTCTTTTCTTGCTTCTATTGAATTGATCCGCCCAAGGTCCATGAACTCAGTATCATTCAGTCGCTCAAAGGTTTTTCATACATGTTGATACGTAACAAATAGGGACACAGTGTCTTTGGGTAAAAAGTTTTTAAAATGCCTTCTGTGCTTTTACTTTGTGTAAAAATCACTCAAGACGAGAACCAAGGCACTTGGGATCACCATTCGTAAGACGTTAAAATTTAATAATTTCTTATCAGATTATAAAAAATATTTGTATCAACTGAACGGGGGAATAACCGCTTTCGATTAGATGTGGATGTGTAGCAGTGACTCACATGGTCATATCCACAAACTACATAGTAGAAACTGGTCGTCTCATTCACTCTACAATTCAAATAAATTTATCCACTCTCTCTATTATTACACGTGTTCTATACTGGAGTTGCAGTGTGGGTATGAGTATTTAGTATAATTTAAGGAAACCCATTAATGTAAGAACATGCCGTAGGGTTTGCAAGTGCCTGCAGTATGGTATTTTGGTATAGTTGATAATGTTATGTATGTAGTATGTAGGTAAGCATTTATTTGTACAACAAATCAGTCTTTTACCGTCGCTTGTGGTTTCAATGCATACGTATCTAACTCCTACCTTAATAGGATAAGGAGGGTAAAGGGGAATCGACTTTGGAATCTATTACTCACTTACCGAAAAAAAAGCATAAGTGCTATTATTTCGTGGTGTATAAATAAATAATGTAGTATTAAGTCCTTATATATTCGTTTATTAACGGCACACAGTATTATTTTAAATGGGTATACATTTATTTATTTAGATATTTCCGCAACAACAGTGGAACAACCTTTACAAATTATACAAAATAATATTGACCAGTTGTATTACATATAATATCTATATACGTACTAAATAAAAATATTATAACAATAATATAATATAACTCAAAAAAAAAAACTACTGATATATTTTTTTAAAGTTAAGATCGGCAGACAGGCTGACGGTCCACTTGATGGTAGGTAGCTACCGTTGCCTATAACACAAGCAACGCCAAAGCTGCTTCAAGTGCACTGCCGACTACAGTAGGATTAAGGATAAGGGATTAGGAGGGGATAAGGAAATGGGCTCTGGCATCCCTTGTTGTTATTTCACGGTGGTATAAGGGGGTGGTTACCGCGGGCTGCCCATGACTGCGAAACGCAGTGTCCCCTGCCACTACTTTCCAGATCCAGACCAGCGTCAAATTTTAAAAGTTTATTTTCAAATTTGACCCTGCCGAGAATTGAAAACGGGAACCCTAGAACAGAGCGTTAAGGCAGTCACCCTAACCACTATTCAATCCCTTATTCTTAATCTTACTGTAGTCGGAAGAGCACTTGCAGCAGCTGTGCCGTTGCTTGTGTTATAGGCGACGACGGTAGCCACCTACCATCAAGTGGACCGTCAGCCTGTCTACCGATCTTAACATAAAAAAAAATTAATCCTTTTACTGAAAGCTGAAAGTAACGGAAATATTTAAATATAATGACAATATTATGTTAGTTATATAATATCTTATGCAGTTTACCAGCCCCTAAGATAAATTAATCAGTAGGTACTGACAATATAAAGAAAATAATTATTACAATAAAATATTGATAAAAACATAAAACCGCAGGGCAATAGCAATAATTAAATTTTCAAGAAGTCATCATCGAGAATGACTACGTTATGATAAAAAAACCATAACTATTCAAGACACAGGATTCTTAATTTAAATGTATCTTATTGATACAAATATATTATGCTTTGGAATTCATATAAACATATCAATTTTTAAATAGCATATCAATAAGATAATTACAAATTATCCTCGCAGTCATCACAATCTCTATGTGATGAATAGTTTTGATGAGCCCATTGGTTGATTGGTTAGGGTGTTTTCTGTCTCATGGGTCCCGGGTTCGATTCCCGGCAAGGTCAACTTTATAAATGAACTTTTCGAAGCTGGATTTGAAAAGTAGTAGCACGCTGCATTTCGCAGTGATTTGGGCAGCCCGTCTGGCACCAGCAATCACCTCCTTAAAGAAGACGATCGAGTAATAATGGCATGTATGCTGTTGTGTTTCGGTAAGTGAGTAAGGGATGCCAGAGCCTAACTTTATCCCCTTCCTAATCGTTATCCTTAATCCTATCTATGATCTATGATCGGTAGCGCACTTGCAGCACCTGTGGCGTTGCTTGTGTTATAGGCGACGGTAGCCACCTACCATCAAGTGGACCTTCAGCCTGTTATAAAAAAATCCTTTATTCTGTAGACAAAAAAAAAATTGCCTTATTTTGAAATTATAAGAAATATACGACAATCAAAAAAGGATTCTCTCATCCGTAACATCGGAAGCTCCAACAAGACCTCATGTGCTCGGTCTATGCCTAGTACTATAGTCAGTGTATTCTACTTTCAAAAAACAATTTCTACTCATTGAACTCGACGCGTTCGTACTTTTAAGCTGAACTGTAGTTCATAAGCCTAGTTTATTATTATGAATATCTTTATTTATTTTATTTATTTTTTGATAAATTTCGTAACTATTTGGGGGATTCTGTAGCGTAAGGCGCAGGGCCGGTCCACGTAATCTTCGCTTCTTGCCATCTGAAAAAAAAATGGTTATTAAAAATAAACAAACATCGTAAAAATTCCACATTCAAATAGAACGCGATAGCCTTTTTTCTGATATGTCTGGCCCACATGTCGGACTGTTCTATACGAAAAGGTGCATTATATTATATTCAGCAACATAAACCATTAGAGAACACCGTGAAAGCTCCAATCCTATATCCTCACCTGGTCTTTTACTATTCATCCTGTAAGAATTGGGAGCACACTTATATCTACTCGTACATGGAATTACTTGTATTTTATTTTGTATATTTTGTAACATGGATAACCATTAAATTAATTTAAAAAAAAAACCTATTTACGCCTTTATTTATGGTGAAAATCCTTACCAATATTGCGTTACTAGATGTCGCGGTAACGCTTCGTTTCATCCCAATGCGTATTAATTGTTCTTATATCATTAAAAAAGTTTTTATTATCTCGTATCTCGGGTTTTAATTTCTGGATCCTTCTTGAGGCTTTGTTGACCTCCCGTGCGTTTTTCACACACGCCTTAACCGCTCATGAAATTTTCCATACACGTTGTCAGGAATACAAAAAAGGCCTAGGGTACGTTTCATCCAAAAAAAGTTCATCTAAAAATTAAAATATCTAGAAATCATCTAAAAATCATCTAAAAATTAAAATAAAATTCCCCGCCTGACAAAAATGTATGAGTCGCGAGTAAAAGTATCTTAATACATGTGTTACGTTGTATATTTTCACGCGGACATAAGCTTGGATCTTGTTTACAAATCAACAATACAAACAATACAAACAATACAATACAAACAATACAAAAAATACAAGATGTTGTTTTTGTTTACAAGAGCTATATCTAAAAGAAATAGACCACGGAATCAATGCATTTAGCGTTCATTCTGTCCGTTGTTGGCTGCGTTAAACCAACAGTTAGCATCTGTTAATTTGTTTTACTCTTGTTTCAACAGTTTGTTTATTGTTTAGAACCCTAAGAGTAACTCTTCTACTCTTGCAGACACGGACATAAGTCGGCGGTCAGCGCAAACCCACAACTTCGACTTAGAAACAAGTATATCCCTCTTGCACTACGCAAACGGTGAGTGAATATTATTACTAGTAACAATATTACTTCTTGACTAATAAATAATTTCACTCTTTTTTATTTTTTATTATTTAATTGTTTAATAAAATTTACATTGTAACCTAAGTTAATTACTTTGGTCCAAAAATTATTGTCATGGTTTGTCTGTGGGAGCAAAGGTATCTCAAAATTATTTCAAATAATTATGTATAAGAAGACTGTTACTTTTACTTTTTTGTAACAGTTTCATAATATAGACTAGTGATTCCCTACCGGCTTCGCACGGATGCATCTTTTTTCTGCAAATTATATACACAAACCTTCCTAGTTTATTGCTCTTTCTGTTAGTGAAAATCATATCAAAACCTGTTGGGTTGTTTAGAAGTGTTAGCGTAGAAACAGACAGAAGTAGACTTATTAATAGTAGTATAGTATTAATAGTAGACTTAGTAGACTTTATTTAATAATAAATATGTAGGTATATACATAACAATTGTAATTGCAGTTGTTTGTAAGTGCGTTCAAATATAAATTAATGCCATTATTACTGTAACTTAGCCTGGGTCGACGGTGGATCCAGGATGCTTCTGATCGGTCCTTTTTAAAGGAGATGCCTTTGTCCAGGAGTGGACCTGCTGAGATGATGAGATCCTCTAATGGTGTCTAATTTTACGATTAGTCACATCGTACAATTATGGCTCAATTATTTTCATATTTAAATAATGCCTATGTACTCCATATTGAGTTATTTTAAAATTGAATACACTTACTTAGTGTGAATGAGTTTTTCCAGAGGTGTAGCACTGATGTCGTCATTTCTCATTGGACCAACGTCGTCTTCGTGAGCTCTAGTGTCAACATTGAGCAACACGTGACAACCGCCGCAGGTGTAATAGTGGATGTCAAATCTGGAAAATAATAGATAACATACCATAACATAAGATAAACCCTTATTGTAAACTGTCCTTGTAAATATGGTGGTATAGATGTTTCTTAGTTTCAACAGTTTTACCAATTCGTACGTACAACACAAATTAATATACAATTATATATTAATAAATAATTACTCAATTTATATAAGGCTATTTACTTAATTGATATGAGCAAACTTAGTAAAAATTAAAATATGGTCATACCTCCTTTCAGCGTGATAATTCCTTAGAAGTTCTCGATTCGTATTGAAGAGCAAGCCATAATGACCTGAACAGCTTGTTACCTAATCAAATTAAATATATTATTGACTTATTATCAAAAAAAAAAACAATAAATTATTTTATTTGGACAATTTATAATCTTTAATTAATAAAACATTTTGCAGCCGAAAACTGTCCACAGTAACTGAGCCTACAGCGATGGTTCTATGATATTCAAACCTTGCGACTAATACGACGAGGATGCTATTGGAGCTGACCCAAGCCCACTCTAGGGATGAACGCCGTTTACTCATAATTGTATAAAAGCAATCTATCCTAGATTCAGCGAACATATCCGACGCACTACAAATATATATATAATGGATCTAGATATAGATAATAAAGCATTGCTACATATATCCTTCACTTAATTACTTTAGCTGAAGATAATCGTGTACTTACCCAAATGGGGAACGCTGGAGTTTTCAGTCTGGAGCCAGGATACTGTCTGTTAGCGTTACTTTTGGCGTTATCTTCGCCTCCGTACCAAACCAAAAGACCAACTGGACTTCTCGAGAGAATGCCGAATTGAGGCATTGCCTGACAAGTATTTTATTACCATTTAATTTATGTCTTTTCATTTCATTCGCTTAGAACATTAACACCCGAATATTAATTTCATTCAGGAAATAATACCTGAATGAAATATTCAGATATTCAATATTCAATAACACTTGTGCAGTTTGGTTTCGGTACGAAAGTAGGGGATTCAGAAAGTTAATTCCTCTACCTCCACGTTGACTTTTATCTTATCTGGGATGCCAGCACCATTCTGTGCTACTTTTAGTTTTACTTGTGTTTATAGGCCACGATGCCACCAAGCTGACTTTTATCCCGCTTATCAACATTTATAATAATAAAAAACTTTTAATATTAACTTGTCGCCATTTATAATTTAAAAAAAAAACGGGACAAGTGCGAGTTGAACTCGGGTGAAGAGGGTTCCGTACGATGTTACCTATCCGCACAATATTGAGTGATTTACCATGTTATTTTAATATCATGGACTTCTTATAGGTTTTCCTATAATCTATAAATTGAAAACTAATTTCTGTGTTTTTTTTTTTTAATTTTAGGTTCAGTACTTTCGGAGATAGGGGGGGGGGGGTCGGACAGATGGACACACGCGTAATCCTATAAGGGTTCCGTTTTTTTATTCGGACTTATGGAAACCTAAAAAACGAAGTCGTAGTATGGAAAATCGTTGCAAGAGAAAGTTTTTGGAATAGGGACCATATATATCCGGGATTTTAAGTGTTTTGACGAAAAAGTGTTATTAAAGTGGATGTAGTCTTTAGCTAGTGCGCGTTCCCGGTCTATAGGAGAGTCTTGTATTCAGGTGGTGTATATCCGGGTTATGGTGATTATGGATAAGAGAAAATCTTACATAATGATCCTCATCTCCGACGTACACTACCCCATTATGCAAGTAGGGTGTGGCTCTTCCAGTCAAAAGTAAAGTGACAATGTTAAGGGAGCCCTCCACGTGAGACGAAACGAGATACGTCAGCTTGCCATCCAAATCTTTCTTGACACTGAAATAAAATCATAATTAAATCTGTACAAGTTGCTGACACATATGTATTTCCGGCTCGAAACCCAAAAAATGTTGCGGCCGGATGGGGCCATACTTCTTAATCGCGTCTCGAAAGGACTAAAATTGGTATGCGGTGGTTATCAAACCCACTAGTTCCACAGATTAACGAAACAAACCAGAATATTAATTAATGTCAAGTTAATAATATTAACTTGACATTATTATGTTAGTATAGATCTTTTTAGTTGCAGCATCTTTGAGTAGACTCTGAGTGACCATGGTCTTTTTATTTTTAAAGCTTATCTAGAAAAGAAGCGAGAGTGAGACTCAAACCCATTTCCACTAGAATATAATGTCTTATTTTGTCTAATGAGTAATTCATACAGAAATTTCGTTTTAACGATAAATCTAAAGCGTCAGTCAATCAATTATATCTGCTTATTGTGTAGGTTAACAGCTTATTGTATAGGATACCAGCTACAAATCACGATTCAATTTAACATGCTTAGCATAAAACGTGCGTAACATCCATTAGAGCTTTTGTTACTATGCATATGAATGCTTTTAGAAATGTGAAATGCATTTGAACCAACGTTAATCAAATAATATTCTGAACTACAATTTAGCAGTTAGGTAAAATGATTTTATTTCGAAATTTTTTCGTAGTTTTTTTAAGTTTAACCATGAGTCTCCGCAGTTTACGTTAAAAACAAGAAAAGGCATAATTGTTTAATATTGTAACTAAACAATTTAGCATGTAGTGACAGGGCACACTGCGTTTCACGATCATTCGGGCAGCCCGTCTGAGAGCATCTGAGGCCGTGCCGTCGTGTTTTTCTCAATAAAAATTCTAATACCCCGAGGCAGGTTAGCTTTGGTTCGCGCGGCAGCGGGTACATACTAATGCCTCGAGGCGGGCCTCGTGAGGCAGTCTCGCGGTTTTGGTTCGCAAGCCATGGTTCGCGCGGCAGCCTCGGGTAAATAGTAATATCCCAAGGCGGGCCCGCGGTTTTGGCTCGCGTGTCATGGCTCGCACGGCAGCCTCGGATAAATACTAATACCCCGAGGCGGGCCTCGCGAGCCATGGCTCGTGCGACAGCCTCGTGATTGGAACACGCCGTGCTCTGACACGGCCCGGTGTAATATGAATCCACCTTAAGGGATGCCAGAGCCCATTTCCCTATGTTTACAGAAGCCTTTGAAATGTTTTACATAATATTTCAAAAGCCTATATAATTCTAACCTTAGTTTTAATAACTTAAAAAGTATCTTTTAGAATTTATGTACTTAGACAGACACATGACACATGACAAGGTGGAGCGGGTGGAACAAGCCATCAAAACATTGTTCCTCGGTCGTTTTTAGTGCTATTATAACGTACGATTTTTTTATTAGTTTAATTAATTAACTTGGACTGAGTTTCAATTAAAGCCATGGAAAAAGTTCATCATACACCACTAATTAAGTGGCACTAAATCACTAAAGGCCTAAATTAATTCCTAAGGCGATAATTCTCTCAGATTTAGGCTGAAAGAGTTTTTGTTCACGCTAACTATACTATTAAAAATACATACTTTTCACATCCTCTTGACAAAACAACAGCATATAGAAGCAATAAAGCACCAGGTCCATCTTCTGACTGCAACTGTTGAAGAGTTTGAAGTTAATTACAATACATATCAGCATTTTCCATAGTAAAAACCTTCAAATATACCATAGTAAAAACCTTTTCAAAAAGCTAATTAAATTCATTATTCACACATTTTAATTATATACAAAAAAAAATTTGTTTGGAAATACTAGTTTAGGAAATTTATGGATATAATGAGTCATATATTTATCATAATTAAAGCCTTATTGCTTGTTTAAATACTTTCGAGGGAAAATCCATTTTAAGTATAAAATTTTCTTTCATCTCCGTGGTTAGATCAGCTAGTTATATTCCCCTACACAAGAAAGTTATGCATCTTTCATTTTAATTTTAATTTTAATTTTTTTCTTTATAGGTCACAAAACAAATATAGTTATAAACGTAGACTTTAAAATCACTAACATTTTGCTAGAAATATTCAAAAACGTATTCAAAAATTATGAAAAACACTGTCCCAAATAAAATAAAATAAAAATAATTTCAGTTTTTTTTTTATTATTATTCATTTACACAAAGAAAAAATACAATGGGTGGTACACAGTTTAGGTGTACTATAAACTCAATTAAGTTTCTAGCGTACACCTGAGTTGTCTTCAATGGCAGAAATATAAACAGAAAATAAAGTTTTAATTAAAGTTTTAATTACAAATTAAAGTTTTAATTTAATAAATATGGAGAAATTGTTACCAAATGAAGGTAGCGTTTGACGAAAATCTGAACATCCTCCAAGGTCTTGAACTCAAATAAATGCAGCTGAAAACAAAAACACTTTTTTGTAAATTAAAATTGATTAACAATATTTTCTTTCAATAGGGGATCGGACAGTAATCAGATTAAAATCTAAAATGTACTTAGAAAGAAAATATATAATTTTTTACGATTATTTATCGAATAATAATTTAATATAATTCATTTAAATATTTTTAAATGAAGAAATAAAATTTTATTATTTACAATATTTTTAATCTATACTGAAACACCAATCACAGTGCGTGACGTCATTTGTGGGCAAACATTGTCTTATGCCAATGCAGCTGTTTTGTTATGATATGACCACAAATGGCGTTACGCGCTCTCAGATGAACTATCGTGGCGTTTTGGCGGCATTTTCAAACAAACAATATTAAAACATGATTTTGAGTACCTAAAAGGCTATAAATAAATAAAATCGTATTTTTTATGGGAATAAATATCCATGAAGATTAATTTCAAACACTTTCTGAAAATTTGTCCGATCCCCTATTGTACGCTTGGGGATACATAAAGAGATCTTTTATAGGTCAGTGGTGATTAAACTAATAATTATATGTATTATATAAACATCTGAATATATGAATAAATAAAATAAACTCTTTCAGTGTCTTTCGGTCTGCCTTTAGTCTTTATTGAAAGTCAATTTATTTGAACTCCATAAGGTATATAAAGTAAATTATTTATAATGTGAATTGTTATAAAAATAACAGCCATCGATTGTATTAATATAAAAAATAGATTAATCGATTTTTTTTGTTATGCATACATAATTATTTGTATCTGACTAATTTTAAAATTGTTTGTGATGAACAATTTAATTACAATTTAATTTAATTTAATTTAAAATTACAATTGTAATTTTAAAATTGTTTGTTAATAGGGGTTTAAATATGAGTTGTGGGTTTCCGGGATGATGGCCCAGGTCTGTTGGAAATTCTTCCAAACTTTTTCTTCTAACACGGACTACACCACTGAGGATGTCAACCGCAGTTGTTGACGAAACGTTTGGAAGAATTTCCAACAGACCAGCCGGAAACCCACAACTCATATGGATACCGGCCGAGAAAACCTACATTCTACTAATGGGGGTTTAATTTATCTTTTTTTTCAGGTCTTTTTAAACAATTTCGGACGCACCACTACACCTTGTTATGTAATATTATTTTGATGAGTAGGTATAGTTATTTTTAATGTGTTTGTATGTACGAAATTAAAGTCTGTCTTTTTTCTTTTCTTTATAATGTATAAATAAAAAATAAATAAATGTATGTTTGTCTAAAACTATAGACTTAAAGAAGGGGCTAAGGAAAAATAACACACTCATTTTTTAGATCAATATACAGACATTTCGTTGTAAATATACAACCATAGGCCACAAATGATATGAAACCTAATAGTAAAGAGAAACTTGTGTTGGCTCTTGTTAATCGTACTGGTAAAACAATGAAAATTTGGTTTATTTTATTTCTGAAAAAAAAAACTTACTTTTTCTGTTATTCCGTCCTGATAATAATGATTACTGTGCTGAATATAAGTGTTGTCGCTTGGAAGAGCAATCACAGACTTAGGCTCCACGCCACTTTGAAGATTGTACCCACCACCGCATCGCCAAATAACTTCACTGCATGCGCGCCATAAGGCTTCCTCTTGTCTCTCTTCAGAGGGTCGAAGATATCTGTGTAATGTAAAAAGTTAAAAGGCAATTTACTTCATTGGTATGTGAATTCCTGCATTTTACACTTTTCTTATGTAAACGTAGGCGAGTACGTGGACTTTCATCTTGATGGTATGTGGTTACCGTCGCTTAACATGAGAAAAGCTATAGATGCTACAATTACGCATTATTAGTGGCAACCTTTACTCATTCACCGAAACACAACAGAAGAAGAGGATTGGTCTTTTGTAAAAGGATGGTTACTGTCGCCAGGATGGCTGTTCAATTAATAAGTTACACTATTACTAAGTAACGTAGTAAGTGAGTAGGCCATTATGCTATCTTCGTGTTCTTTTATCCCTAAAGGGTTTTTTAATGTTAAGATCGGCAGACAGGCTGACGGTCCACTGATGGTAGGTGGCTACCGTCGCCTATAACACAAGCAACGCCAAAAGCTGCTGCAAGTGCGCTGCCGACTACAGTAGGATTAAGGATAAGGGATTAGGAGGGCATAGGGAAATGGGTTCTGGCATTCCTTACTCACTCACCGAAACACAACAGCACACGTGCGTTATTTCACGGTGGTCTTCTGTAAGAGGGTGGTTACTGCGGCCAGACGGGCTGCGCAAATGCCTGCGAAACGCAGTGTTGTGCCTGCCACTACTTTCCAGAACCAGACCAGAGCGAAATTTGAAAAGTTCATTTTTCAAAGTTGACCCTGCCGGGAATCGATCCCGGGAACCCTAGAACAGAGCGTTAAGGCGTTCCATTTTTTGTACATTCTCGTGTGCTATTGTATATTTACAGTGACGTTGCCATATAGCTAACTCGCTAGTGAAAGCCTTCAATAGTTTTTAAGAAAAATTGCAATAATTTCAGCCATGGATTGTAATCGTGTTATGAATTGTCCCGCGTAAATGTTTTTTTGTTTTCTTTTTCTTTGAATTTCTGGTCCCTGGCAGAATATCAGTATTGTGGTCCGCACCACAACTGTATACTGAGTCAGGGTTCCTTTTCCTCTTCTTACTTGTTCATATATTTGTTTGTTTATAATTATTATTTGTAAATATATGTATATTGTATTTATTAGAGGAATAAAAGATGCTTTCTTTCTTTCTTTCTTTCTTTCTTTCTTTCAATCATCCAACGGGCTCGTCAACGGGTCAGCAACGTACTTACATCAACAAAACTGCTTTGATTTATAAACGTTGTTAACTACCAACAAATGAATGCCGGCTGCCCTTGCTAAAAAATCTAGGAAACTTTTAAAACGGGAAAAAGCCACAGAGAAATAATTTCTAAATAGAAAAATGTAAATCTCGATCATTTGTGAGAAAGCGGTGCCATACATTATATTTGCTATCACAGCACTGCGATCTTCCATCCAATTCCCTTTATCTAGGTTACGATGCAAAAACATAGCCGATGTAGCGCGCAATTTAAATAAACACCTCAGAAATTGTTCGAACATAAAGTCGTACATTTTAAGTGAAATATTGTTCGGCAGTACATATAGCAGATTTATGCTGAGGCGCGAGGGGAGAGGGAAATTATGACCGACATTTTAAAGCTGTGTTATGCCTTCTTGAAGGTAGTTTCTGCAGTGTTATTCCAAAGAACGATTTTAAAACTATATATGTAACACTGAATGTATATTTTGAGCCGATAAATTTAAGCTGCGTATTATTGTGGAATATGTTAATGTTATAATTAATTACTTAAGGGGGAGACAAACGCTAAATACTAAAAGTATCCATTGTTTAATGAAGATGTTACAAGAAATAGACAAGACAATTGCTTTGAAAAAAATATATATTATACTTAAACATGTGCAGAACCGATTGTATTAATTAGATTTTTCGTTAAAGTAACAGAAACTCCACACAAGAAGAATTTGACTTTTATTGAAAATTCTCTCGAAAACGGCTTATTGCACGCATATGAATCCTGTACCCTAATAATTAGTTTGTTGGTTTTTTTGTTTGGTTGAACGCGCTAATCTCAGGACCTACTGGTTCGGATTGAAAAATTATTTTTGTATTGAATAGTCCATTTATCGAGGAAAGCTATAGGCCAATAGGCTATTGATAACTACTATCAATAGTATATATAAGCAGTGTCCATTACCGCGCGCCCCACACGCACGCCGCCGCAGTACGGGCCACAGTAAAACGTGGCCGAGTTCAGCTAGTGCAGCAATTTAAGCAACAAGGTATATTTTGTAAAGCGAGACATTATTCTTGTTTAAGCGAGAATATTTAAGTTTTAAGTGATGTTGTGTTTCAGTGTGTGAATATGGTAGATCAATAAAGCCTTTCTTGTTACGTTGATCTTTCTTGTTTGGCAATGTGTTTCATGCATTGTACTTGCTTGTATTAATATGCAACAATTACCTACCATCAGTGAGAATCGAATCTCAATATTTAACAAAGAATACTAAAATTTTAAATATGTATGAAATAATTCTATTGTCAAAACCTTTTCAATATCGTATGTCTTAATTTGCCACTGACACAGCTCGTGCATCGAAGTACGATCGTTTGTTATAAACAACGATGTATTTTTGAAAGAGAACGCGTGTAATTTTTATTCTAACGCCGTTGGCTTTGTTTCATATAGTCCGTGTATCGTTTTCTGAAATATTGCTGTTACTGTAACTACTTTTAGCTGTAAAAATGGCATCTGTCTGAGAGGAACTGATACGATATATATTGTTAGGTGTTTGAGATGAACTTTTTGTTTTAGGTGATAAATTATCTCACATTGTTTATATGCGAGCCTGAAGACAACCAGGGGCCTTAGACAAAGTAGCATTCGCTCCGTAGCGATGCGATATCGAAGTTCGTTATCGTCTCAGAGACAAAGGAATCGACACTGTAACACGTGATAAACACGTGATACCTTGTCATGATTTCTTTGTCTCTGAGACGATAACGAACTTCGATATCGCATCGCTACGGAGCGAATGCTACTTTGTCTAAGGCCCCTGGTGTTTACTATAAGCTATTTTCCACGATTTATTTCAGTCCAGAGACAGCTTTCTTCTTCAGTGTTTATGATAGTGTAAACTAAGTATACATTGTTATATCAGCTTGCTGATTCCATAAGTTATATTGGTTAGGTACTTTAATAACTATCCTACGGAGTTCTTCCTCACAAATCTATTAAGCGTTGAGAACCCCGAGTACTTTCCAAAACACTATTTGCTATCCTGTTTACAATCACAACAATTGTACGTAGTTATTAATATTAGCGAATCGCCCCCGGCTTCACACGAAGTTGAAATTTTCACGACCCTAGTAATATAGTATCTTCAAGTTTTTATTGTATTATTAGTCCTGTCATCCTATTTTTTTATGTCCTCCACAAATTCATCAATATCAAAAATTTTCACTTTAAAATTTTAACAAAGAGACTGAAACTGTAATACTTATAAAAAAGTGGTTACTCTCACTTACTTAGATATAATTATACATACATATTATATATCTTATCTCTCTCAATATTGAAAGAAAGAAAGAAAGAAAGCATCTTTTATTCCTCTAATAAACACAATATACATATATGAACAAATAATAATTACAAACAAACAAATATATAAACAAGTAAGAAGAGGAAAAGGAACCCTGACTCAGTATACAGTTGTGGTACCGTACCTACCACAACACTGATATTCTGCCAGGGACCAGAAATTCAAAGAAAAGAAAACAAAAAAACATTTACGCGGGACAATTCATAACACGATTACAATCCATGGCTGAAACTATTGCAAATTTTCTTAAAAACTATTTAAGGCTTTCACTAGCTAGGCAACGTCATTGTAAATATACAATAGCACACGAGAATGTACCAGGTTGTCTGGTAATTAATGGATAACCTTGGAATCTAAGACAGGTCTAGTCACGACCTATCTAAAATCAGATTTTCACTTTATTAAAAGTCACAAGTTTTTCGACATTTTTGCGTCTCATTTTATTTACAACATCCTATTTATTTTATTTTTCCACAAAAGAAGGAATATTTCCAAACAGGTTTCTCTTAAATGTGGATACTATTGAAAGATATTAATTATTTATCAATAACTTTTATGAATTTCTCAAAAAATATTAAAAAAAGTGAGGTCTTTTAATCGTATGGCTTGGAACTTAAGTCACGTAAAAAATACACTAAGCCTAAAACGGCTGACTGTCGTGAATCGTGAATCGAAAAATCGTGTTCAGAAAGTAAAGTTGGCGAATACTTAAAAGTATATCTTTCATAGAAAAGTAGGAACTGTAGGGAGCCAAATGTTTTTGAACATCACTTTTAAAACAGCTCTATGGACTTTCTCAAACCAAATAACAACTGATATCGATGAAACTCGATATATTCAACATATTACAAAGAGATTTTATTTCTAATACAGAAAACAAATAAAATAAATATTGTACTGACAATATTTATCTTATGTTACCGAGGTAATTTCGAAAGAAAAATATTATTCTTGTTTCGAAATCGGTTTCGAACCATAGTTTCGAATGTGGCCGAAGCGTAAAAAATAGTTTTTAGAATTTTTGTCGGTTTGTCTATTTGTCTGTGCGTTTGTGCACGCTAATCTATGAAACGGCTTAACCGATTTGAATGCGGTTTTCACTGATCTATTGATAGCAGGCTTCCCGTAACATTTACTTTTGTTTCATTCCAATCGCATTTCAAACTAAAAAGTTACGCGCTAACCGAATACCACGCGTACGAAGTTACGGGCTCAGGTAGTTGTGAATGTATTGATGCACTTACGTTTCTGGTGGTACCACAGATTTGTTGTCCTTAGTTACCGGTCTGGACTCAAACAACAACCACTTTATGAGGTGTGCTTGAAGTCCGGAGAGCAAAGACCTGAAAATTTTATCTAATTATTATCACTTAATTAGGTAATATTCGTTCGTTTGTTCGTTTCAGCCGATGGACGTCCACTGCTGGACATAGGCCTCCTGCAATGACCGCCAAACACCACGATTTTGTGCCGCCTGAAGCCAGCGACTCCCCGCGACTCTTTTAATATCGTCTATCCATCTAGGGGAGGGGGGTCTATCCATCTAGGGGGGGGGTCTATCCATCTAGGGGGGTCTATCCATCTAGGGGGGGGTCTATCCATCTAGGGGGGGGGTCTATCCATCTAGGGGGGGGGGGTCTATCCATCTAGGTATATATTACGAGTACTATAATGTATCTGGGTAGGATAGTAGAGAAAGAAGAACAGAAGACTGGGTGGGCGTTTCGTTGGTTTTCACTAATTTTATTTTATAGTAATTTTCGTTTCACGTATTAATATATGTATACTAGGGCGGAGTGATAAGTCTGGTAAAAATTTATTTTGGATTAAAATTATCGCAAATTGCATAAGTTGCTATATGGATTTTGATACGGTTTTCACTAATGAAAAAAAATTTTGAAAATGATTTTGATACGGTCTCTAATCATTAATCAAAGTCGACAGTACTGTTCGCGAGACATATCCACGCCTAGATGCATGGTAGTGGAGTTGGTCTACGATTCTTTGTATAGGCGGCAATGAAAGATATTAGTGGTAAATATTTTTGTCTTTTTTGAGAACAAGAGGTGTCTTTGTCGAGGGTTTTGTCGTGTCAAGTGTATTATCTGGTTCGGGTCTTGTTCCATCAATGCATTTAGATCAAATAAATACATAGTTCAGGATAAGTTATAAAGCAATTCATTTGTCTATAATAGTAGGTATCCCCTTAGATCAATCGAGATCAATACAAAGTAAGTATACACTTGCAATTCTATCGCGTTGATGAAGTCGCCATTTAGCATGAAGTGCTCTATTAGCCTGTGTGCTGACCATTACTTAAATAATAGAATTGAAAAATAAATAATGAAATAACTGCATTGAAAATAATAGAAGAAATACACTCTTGTGGTCAAATTTAACCAAATTAAATTACCTAGTCCCGTTACGAGGAGCAGCCAGTCCGTAACCGAGAGCTTGATCGGGAGTTCTCATAACGATCGGTGTACGAATCCATTCCCCTCGAGGAGGACATGATGCAGTCCCGAAGGTTATTACACGCAGTTCCTGTACACAGATGTAGAAAAATTTACATAAATATGCAAAGAAACTTATGACGTGTTAAGTTATATTTAATTAAGATTATTAAAAGAGGACCGTGTGTGGCCACGAGCCTTGGGACAGGCCTATTTCCAACAGGGAGACACAGGCCGGTGATGGTGATCATGGTAATTTTGTTGTATTACACGTAAGGGAGAGTTTAAGGAAGAAAAAAGTACCTAAGTTTTTTTTTTTGTTAAGGAAAAGGCAGGCTGACGCTCTACTTTTTGGTATGTAGCTACCGTTGCCTATAACACAATAATACTGCATGCTGCCGACCATAGTAGGATTACGGACTTTGGCGTTGCTTGCGTTATAGGCGACGGTAGCCACCTACCATCAAATGGACCGTCAGCCTGTCTGCCGATCTTAACATAAAAAAAATCGGCAGCGAGCTTGCAGCACCTCAGGAGTTGCTTGTATTATAGGCTACGATAGTCACCTACCACCAAGTGGACCGTCAGCCTGTCTGACGACCTTAACGTTAAAAAACTCGTACTTATATGAAAAAATAAATTATGTACCTATGCAAATTTCTCATCTAACTCGTATATATATATATAATGTACTAGCGACCCTCCCCCGGCTTCGCCCGGCGCGGCGTGCAATTTTTATATACCCTAAAACATTCCCCGTTTATCCCTCTTTCCATTGGCGAAAACCGAATTAAAATCGGTCTACCCGTTCACGCGTGATGCCGTGACCAGGAGAAATAGGGATTCATTTTTATATATAAAGAAAGAAAGAAAGAAAGACTTTTATTCACTGCACGAAAGACACTGACATTATATACAAAACAGGACAGATAAGATAGATAAGATAGATTTATGTTGTCAATTTTCAAGGAGTTTGAAGTTGCGGAACACAACTAGTGCATTATACGTCTAAATATTTAAAATAAACTTGCTATGGCTTCTTCTTCGGTTATTGCTCTGCCTCCGATGACTGCAGGCTTAGCACCAGGAGGAAGTTTGTTACGAGGATAGAGAACACGTTCTGAAAAAAAAATCACAATTAAGTCTTAGTTCTAATGTAGTATCATTGTTATTTTTGCTCCTGTAGTTTCTAAAAAGGGGGTGATTCACAGGCGAGCAAGTACGTGAACGTGTAGCTCGACACATTTTTCTCTAATGTGCCGCGAGCTTATGGTAAGTTCGAGTACCTAAAAACCGTCGAGTGAGTTTGTCGTCGATGCAATGAGTTTTATTTTTCGCTCGAAGTTCGCGTGTGTGCCAGCGTCGCGAGCCGGGAGACATCATCTTTTTCCAATCCCAGTTCGCTTTATTCATATTGAATGTGAATAATTTGGCCGGTTTCTTAGCCACACTCTTTTGCGTTGTTTTATCTTATGTAAATGGCAAACAGCATGAATAATAGATACCCAAGTACCATTGTTTCCCCACTAAATCGCAGTACATAATGAAAAGTGTCTCCATTAAGGGGGAGACAAACGATAAATACTAAAAATATACATTGTTTAATGAAGATGTTACAAGAAATGGACAAGACAATTGCTTTGAAAAAAATATATATTATACTTAAACATGTGAAGAACCAATTGTATTAATTAGAATTTTCTTTATAGTAATAGAAACTCCACAAAAAAAGTTAGAACACAAGAAGAATTTGACCTTTATTGAAAATTCTCTCGAAAACGGCTTATTGCACGCATATGAATCCTGTACCTATTAATAAGTTAATATCAGATTAAAAAATTGTATTAATAATTTTTTTTTTTGTGTAATGTTCTGATGGTAAAAACAAAAAAACACCATTTCTAGGCCTGTTGAATTGTCTCCGTCGCCAGCGAGTTCTATAGTAAATGTCATTTGCCTCAGTGCATCCCTTAACGAGTCGAGTAAGTTCGCACTTGAATCTCCCGCTATACACTGAAGCGACCGGTAGTTTCTGTGCCGTATATTGCAAATTCTCTTAATTGTTACACACGTTTTGTAAGCTCAAAATATTAATTCATAATATTAGTCAAGAATAACATACGAGTATATGCAAATAACCAATTTCTATACCCAACATAATATGCAATAACTTTGTTTACGATTTTATAAATCCATATATTACAAAACTAAGAGGCGTAAGACATGGACTAACATCAGACCGAACACAATTATTACCAAAATGAGCGCAACCTAATAACCTACGAATTAAGGTGCAATATTGCACAACGAATTTTTCGGAGATGACCAAACAGATTTAAAATTGGAAGGTTTTTCTTAAATATTGTGTAAAATATGAAAAATGAAATAAATGTAGCCGATTAATACTTTAATACTTGTACAGAACTTTAATAATTAATTAATAAGCTTAAAAAATAATGTAGTTGTCACTGAATTTTTTTAGTACTGTGACGAGAAAGCTTATTTGGACAGTAATTTTCTATTTTTTCTCAGAAAATATTTTTTTTTGTAAATACAAGTAAAGTTCAATTCAACTTTTTAAAATATAGTTTATTATACTCTGTATTTTTATCTAATTTTCAATTTTACTCTAACAAGTCAAATTAGGTGACGAAAATAAAGCTTTTCTACTAAGTCCTCGCCTAATGTTATAAATACGAATATCCATTGTTTAATGAAAATGTTACAAGAAATAGACAAGACAATTGCTTTAAAAAAATATATATTATACTTAAACATGTGAAGAACCAATTGTATTAATTAGAATTTTCGTTAAAGTAATAGAAACTCCACAAAAAAAGTTAGAACACAAGAAGAATTTGACCTTTATTGAAAATTCTCTCGAAAACGGCTTATTGCACGCATATGAAACCTGTACCTATTAATAAGTTGATATCAGATTAAAAAATTGTATTGATAAAAAAATTTTTTGTGTAATGTTCTAATGGTAAAAACAGAAAAACACCATTTCTAGGCCTGTTGATTGGATCCGCCGCCAGCGAGTTCTATAGTAAATGTCATTTGCCTCAGTGAAGCCCTTAAACTTGACAGTTGTGTATTATACACCGGAATAACATATCCTATATATTTTAAAGATACGCAGACGAAGATCATGTTTTTTTAATTTTAAATAAATCAGACGTCGAAAATAATAACATAATGTTAGAGTATTCAAAGAACTAGATTATGATAAACCGAAAAGATATTTATTTGCCTACAGTAAAAATAATAAGAGCTATCGTAAAGTGTTCCTGGGTGATTAATTGTTACTGCAATTTTAGATGAGACTTTTTTATTTGTGGCAGACAAGCTGATGGTAGGTGGCTACCGTCAATTAAGGACACAAAAAACACCATGTGAATCCCCTTTGCGCTGTCAATTCTGTAGAATTTTGTTGGCCCATTTTAGCTAGGTATAATCAAGATCAAGATCATTATACTCGAGTAGTTAAGATGCTTGTTTTAATGCTCTGTCTTAGTGGTCCAGGATCCGATTCCCGACAGGGTCAACTTTGCAAATGATTTTTTTATAGTTGGCTCTGCTCTGGATCTAGCAAGTAGTGGCAGGACACAATATTATGTTCCGCAGTCATTTGGCTTATATAAGAGCGCCTTGAAATAACAGTATGTGTGCTGTCGTGTTTTAGTGAGTGAGTAAGGGATGCCAGAACCCATTTCCATATCTCTTCCTAATCCCTTATCCTTAATCTTACTATAATCGGCAGCGGTCTTGCAGCACCCGTGGCGTTGCTTGTGTTACAGACGACGGTAGCCACCTACCATCAAGTGGATCGTCAACTTGACTGACAATCTTAAAATAATGTAACAAAGAAACCTCAAAACATTATAAAACTAAACGGAAAGAACAATGAAATATGAATTGATCGAACCGTAACATTCCTCCTGCGACGTCCCAAGGAAACTCTTCCTTAACATGTCCGAATTAGGTTTAAAAATAACACTACACGAGATATAATGGGGAAATGGATAATGGGGTTCTTCTGAGAATATCTCTCCTTTCTGGACGCAGGACGCAGGTAACAAGCTTCAAGAAACTTTGTATTGGACCGTCACACAATGGAAATGTCTGCTTGGAAACACATTGTTACAGGTTTCGGAACTTCCACCGAAGCCACACTTAAAGAGGACTTTATTGAAAATGTCTGAGTTTCGTTTCTAAATTAAATTGAGTTTAGGTCTTCAAGTTAATATTTAAGAGTAATCCAATAGACAAAATTATATCAATTTTAAATTACTTTAAAATTTAAGTACATTTTCTCTTCAACTAAAAACAAATATTGTTTCACTAGACGGTGTGTTTTAATTCTGATTTTAATTTATAATAAAAAGTAATTATCTTCAGTAAAACCCTGTCGAAGTTAGAGTTGTTTTAAAAGTTACAGTTATTTGGAAGAATGGAAGTTTGTTCGAAGAGAACGCTTCTTCCACATGTCTCCAGTAAACTGAATTCAAATGCAGAACACACTACTGGGAATGTATCTGTAATTGATTTCGTGCCGCCCGCTATTGTGTCAAGGACATGATTGCATTCATCGAGAAACATTTCCGTATTTCAAACTAAGTGTCAACTGTTCGCAGAATTATTTACTTTGGTTCTTGCGGTTACGAAACTCTCAGAAATCAGAACTGTCAGAAACTTCATTAAACGAAAAATAACAGTTTACATAATAGCAGTTTTGAATCATTACGAATGAGCTTTCTTTTATAGATTTATTCTGAAACATTAAACTCAGACAACAATTAAAATGTAGTCTCTCTCGCTCTGTCAGTCTACAATTACATTAAGGTATATCTAAATAAAATAACCTGTTATATAACTTTATTTTATAACGACCCCATTATTGAACATTGCTATGCAACATCGCAACATAAAACAACACTGTGCTCATTAAAATAACAATGCAATATACAATATGTTTTCTAATTTTAACGAGTCCGTTGGATGAGTGGTTAAGGTTGCCTTAACGCTCTGTTCTATGGTTCCCGAGTTCGATTTCCGGCAAGATCAACTTTTCAAGTTTGGCTCTGGTCTAGATCTGGAAAGTAGTGGCAGGGCACACTGCGTTTCGGAGTCATTTGCACCCCCTTACAGAAGACCACCGTGAAATAACAGCACGTGTGCTGTTGTGTTTCGGTGAGTGAGAAAGGGATGCCAGAGCCCATTTTCCTATCCCCTCCCAATCCCTTATCCTTAATCCTATTGTAGTCGTTTGCGCACTTGCAGCACCCGTGGCGTTGCTTGTGTTATAGGCGACGGTAGCCACCTACCATCACATTTTTGCCGAACTTTCTACAATTGTATCGGTCACATTATGAGTGCGCAGATGTTATATAACTTTGTTTAACACATATCGTCCGCACATATAAAACATGCTGTATAATTATGATTTATAATATATTTTGTTTTATAGTATGGACTCACTTTAAGATATAAAATAATTTAGTTGTTTAAAATTATTTTTTACAAAAAACTATTCAATTAACATTATGACAATTAATTTAATGATTAGATTTAACTCTTATATTCATATCTGTTAAAAAAATGATAGTAGGCTTTAACAGAAACATTTGGCCTTTTGGCCTTAAACAAAGTTCCCAAAATTCAACTTTAAGCGGGCATCAGCGAGAGGATAAGTTAATGACTAGTTAGGGTAAAATAATAAAAAAATCGGACTCTACTTTTTTGTTACAGTATTTTTTTACTATAAATTTAATCCACTTACATAATAGATAATATTATCACCTCTGGGCTTCCCATTTAGAATTTAATCAAATTGCTCTGGATTAAGAAAGGCAGAAAAAGAAGAAATCCGAAAAACCGATTTTTTTTTTCAAGTGATCCCAACAAAACAATATATTTTTATAAAATCCTATGAGTGATATGCGCGAGAGTATAATAAGAGTGTCTTAAATGCAATTCGAGAATATGTGGTTCTATTATGCTTGAATTTATTAATACAAGTCATTTCCAAAAAGTATACTTTGACAAAAAACGTTTTCTTGAAAAATTTTCATGATCCTTTATTTTTAAAAAGAATTTAATTTGAACCTTAAGGCTAAAACTTACTTAAACTTATTGGTCTTTTCGACATGAATATTTAATAGTTTATTTTTTATATCGATAATAGAGTAAATTTTGTAGATAAAAAAATTTACGGTACATAAAAAAGGTCGTTGTTCGACAAATAGCACTTTTTATACTGTTACGACTAACTATGGAACGTTCTGGAAAAAGCGTTCGCATCGGCCGAAAGTCTCGAACATATCGATGGAGCAACGCCCCAATTTTTTGACTGGTGTCAAAAAATTGGCCCTTATGTTTAAAACATAAAGTTTACATTTCAACAGAAATAGCTTTCCTGAACTTTCAATGGCTTGTTTATAATCTTGTTTATATTTCTAGTAAATTCGAAATACATGGAGGCGTTTGGCGCCAAGTATAAATCAGAGAGCAGGGCGAGATGAAGGAGTGGTGCGACAACCAGCGATACGAAAACGACTCTTTGGAGCTTTTGCGATGTTATCTGCCAGAGTAAACCGGCGACACATTAAGTGAATCATTGACGACTTTTGGTTTAACAAGTTTAACGGTTTCATCGGACAAATTAAGTGATTTTGGAAATCATCTTGGTTTGTGAAAATAAATAGTTCGTTTCGCCCTTACAAGGCATTTTAACTCACCCTGCACGCAACAATATATAAAAGGGTGTGGAAGAGTACTTAAGTGATATATTTGTGTTTAAAATAGATTATTCTATCTTTAACTAGCTTTTGCCTGCGACTTCTATTATATGCTTTTGTGTTATTTTGATTCTGACATTACTGTAGTTTGACGAGCTCGTTGGATGAGTGGTTAGAGTGCTTGCCTTAACGCTCTGTTCTAGGGTTCCCGGGTCCGATTCCCGGCAGGGTCAACTTTCAACTTTTCAAATTTGGCTCTGGTCTGGATTTGGAAAGTAGTGGCAGGGCACACTGCGTTTTCGCAGTCATTTGGGCAGCCCGTTTGGCGGCAGTAACCACCCACTTACAGAAGACCACCGTGAAATAACAGCACGCGTGTGCTCTTGTGTTTCGGTGAGTGAGTAAGGGGTGCCAGAGCCCATTTCCCTATCCACTCCTAATCCCTTATCCTTAATCCTACTGCAGTCGGCAGTGCACTATTTAACTCGCATCCGCTCTATTTAACTCTTATATTCATATCTGTTAAAAAAATGATAGTAGGCTTTAACAGAAACATTTGGCCTTTTGGCCTTAAACAAAGTTCCCAAAATTCAACTTTAAGCGGGCATCAGCGAGAGGATAAGTTAATGACTAGTTAGGGTAAAATAATAAAAAAATCGGACTCTACTTTTTTGTTACAGTATTTTTTTACTATAAATTTAATCCACTTACATAATAGATAATATTATCACCTCTGGGCTTCCCATTTAGAATTTAATCAAATTGCTCTGGATTAAGAAAGGCAGAAAAAGAAGAAATCCGAAAAACCGATTTTTTTTTTCAAGTGATCCCAACAAAACAATATATTTTTATAAAATCCTATGAGTGATATGCGCGAGAGTATAATAAGAGTGTCTTAAATGCAATTCGAGAATATGTGGTTCTATTATGCTTGAATTTATTAATACAAGTCATTTCCAAAAAGTATACTTTGACAAAAAACGTTTTCTTGAAAAATTTTCATGATCCTTTATTTTTAAAAAGAATTTAATTTGAACCTTAAGGCTAAAACTTACTTAAACTTATTGGTCTTTTCGACATGAATATTTAATAGTTTATTTTTTATATCGATAATAGAGTAAATTTTGTAGATAAAAAAATTTACGGTACATAAAAAAGGTCGTTGTTCGACAAATAGCACTTTTTATACTGTTACGACTAACTATGGAACGTTCTGGAAAAAGCGTTCGCATCGGCCGAAAGTCTCGAACATATCAATGGAGCAACGCCCCAATTTTTTGACTGGTGTCAAAAAATTGGCCCTTATGTTTAAAACATAAAGTTTACATTTCAACAGAAATAGCTTTCCTGAACTTTCAATGGCTTGTTTATAATCTTGTTTATATTTCTAGTAAATTCGAAATACATGGAGGCGTTTGGCGCCAAGTATAAATCAGAGAGCAGGGCGAGATGAAGGAGTGGTGCGACAACCAGCGATACGAAAACGACTCTTTGGAGCTTTTGCGATGTTATCTGCCAGAGTAAACCGGCGACACATTAAGTGAATCATTGACGACTTTTGGTTTAACAAGTTTAACGGTTTCATCGGACAAATTAAGTGATTTTGGAAATCATCTTGGTTTGTGAAAATAAATAGTTCGTTTCGCCCTTACAAGGCATTTTAACTCACCCTGCACGCAACAATATATAAAAGGGTGTGGAAGAGTACTTAAGTGATATATTTGTGTTTAAAATAGATTATTCTATCTTTAACTAGCTTTTGCCTGCGACTTCTATTATATGCTTTTGTGTTATTTTGATTCTGACATTACTGTAGTTTGACGAGCTCGTTGGATGAGTGGTTAGAGTGCTTGCCTTAACGCTCTGTTCTAGGGTTCCCGGGTCCGATTCCCGGCAGGGTCAACTTTCAACTTTTCAAATTTGGCTCTGGTCTGGATTTGGAAAGTAGTGGCAGGGCACACTGCGTTTTCGCAGTCATTTGGGCAGCCCGTTTGGCGGCAGTAACCACCCACTTACAGAAGACCACCGTGAAATAACAGCACGCGTGTGCTCTTGTGTTTCGGTGAGTGAGTAAGGGGTGCCAGAGCCCATTTCCCTATCCACTCCTAATCCCTTATCCTTAATCCTACTGCAGTCGGCAGTGCACTTGCAGCAGCTTAAGCGTTGCTTCTGTTATAGGCGACGGTAGCCACTACCATCAAGTGGACCGTCAGCCTGTCTGCCGACCTTAACATAAAAAAAATGAAAAGCCGAGTAACGTTGATACATCCACATTAACTCTGATACAAATTTCCATATTAGTAGAATATTAGATTCTTAAATTTTATTCGCGAATGCCTTGTGTTTAGGAAATAACTTTGTAGAAATGTGGCGCATACATTGCGGCTTTGTTGTGCGGTTGCTCGGAAACTCATTATGAGTGACGTGGTTTGTGAGCAGAAATATACGCTGTCGACTTCCTGCTAACTAAACCTTTTGGGAGCGAGTATATTTTGACAGAGATGTGTAAGAATTTCGAGGCGTTTTTCTTGAATTATTTTAATGAAAGGTTTCTGGAGTGTTAGATGTTTAATTTTTTAAATGAAAACTTCTTTAGCGGCGCTGTGCGTTTTTGCGATGAGGAAAAAAATGTTAAACTCGCGATCGAAAACCTGATCGAAAATTCGTAAGACCAACTCAACTAGACCCCGGACCCAGATATATGCCCGCCGCGGCGTATATCTGGGTCCGGGGTGAATAAGAAGTGGACGTAATGTAGTATATATATGGGTGTAGATAAAAGCAGTACATGCAGTAATGTCACCGCAAGGTTGAAGTTTTGTGTTGGTAGGAGTGTTGGCGACCGTCGCCAGAGTGGCGTCCGGTAGCCACACAAGTGGTGACGGTCGCCACTGAGTGGAGACCAGTCGCTATACTGATAAAGCAATTCGTGCAAAATGATTCCCTAACCATTCCAAAATATCAAAAATGCACAACGTTAGTATTCAAGTTTTCACTTCTGCCGGCACTCCCGGAGTGCAACCCGTATTTACTTATCGACGAATATTTTTTAAAAATTACATCCTTAGTTGAATGCGAAAGACTGTGAGGTGTAATTTTATTACTTTTTCACGCAAAAACGGCTAAACGGATTCGAATAAAATTTAGCCCACAGATAGTTCATTACCTGTATTAACATATAAAATTATTTTTATCCTAGAAAAATGTTAGGTTCCCGAGGGATCGTCTAAAAATATAAAAAATGGTATCAATTTCAGGCTTTATTTCCTTTTTCAATGCGGACGACGTCGCGGGTAAGCTAGTTTTTATATATAATTGCTAAATAAAATTTTATATTGCAATATCAGAAGCATACCTTCATTTTGTGTGGAACCACCCTCACGTTTTCCTCGACTCATGTTTTCAGGATAATTAACTGTTTTACTATTTATAGGGGAATTATATTGATTTGAAAGATTTCTTATATACTTTTTCTATTAGTGAATAATTACTAATAAATCTGAAACATGAAATAAAATTTAAAAAAAGCTGTTATTGGTAATAAATATGGATATTAGCTTACAATAAAATTATTATATACTTATTTGGAGTTATATTGACGTTTATTTTTCAAATATTTATTTTTCAAATAAAATTAATTTTATTTTTCAATTTAGTAATCAATAAATTATGCGTTTTTTCATTAATTTCATTAATGCTAAAAAATATCGCACACAAAAATAATGTGATTCTAAGTCCGGCTTGCAAAACTTTTTAAATAAGACTTAATCGCTTTTTTATATTCTTAAAAGTTTGAGTCACTGAAATTTAGTAAGTAACACAAAAAATCTAAATTATATATTGATTGCACATTTTTTTTTATATGTATAATGTTTATACATTTTAAGTTTTAGGTAAATGATTTCCTTTTAATTGTCTTCAGTTTGGCTTTACTTTAAAAGGTGAAATAAAAAAATTAAATATAAAACTAAAGGCTTCCAAGTAAATAGTAAAAGCTTCCATGAAACGCACCGAACCTATCACTTCAAACCAAACTAATTTCACTGAATGGAATGTCACTCACTATGTGTCTGTTAGAGGCCGCAATCAAAGCGATTTACAAATCAATTTTGCGAATAACACAAAGCAAAATAATGCTTAAGTTGTTAGCAATAAAGTTCTCGTTGAATGCAAATATGTTGCTGTTTTAGATGCACGTCGAAACGGCGTAGGTGATCGGTAGAAAATGGTTGCAATTCTAGGTATGGCGGTCATGAACGCTAACTGTGGAAAGGTGTTGAGAACGAAGACTAGTAACTATGGAGGTGGCATGTTTAAACGATTCTATCTTCTGTTGCAACAAAATAAGTATTAGTTTGACTTAGCTTGATAATACGAGAGTAAAACTTTATACATATGAACTTTTTTAATGTATTCAGCCGCAATACGACAAAAGCCAATCAAAGGGAACCTTTTTTGGAACTTTGTGGAGTACAGGATGAGTTACCGGATGTTAATTTCTTGGAAATGGAAATAAAGTTGGTTTAAAGCGGAGACGGTATCAGTGCTTGACAGCTAATCTCCTATGACAAAGAACGTGAAAGAACAAAAGAAAACAGGAGTTAGAATCAAAAGACTGCAGTATATTATATCAAGACAAAAGATAAGTGAAGCAAATTTTAACGAAGATACTTTTATAAATTATTCACTCATATATTTTTACATACAGAAACAAGTATCTAAATTTGGTTTATAAAAGTCATTAATTTTTAGGGCTAATTTTTCGAAACATGAATGAACTGAGATTTTTATGGAAGGAATGCTTACTGCATAATTAATAATGAATTTAATTATTCAACAGTTCAAGCTCTCCGCAATTCTGTTGAGTTGTACTAATAGAACTAACAAAAAAAGTCTATATAAATATGTCGGAGATTGCTGAGGCGGCGTCACAAGCGGTTTAAGAATCGAATCCAGTTTGCATACAACGCCATCTAATTACTTTCTTTGGAAACGTCAAGCAGTAAGCTTGGGTGCGGTCGACGCGGGACTAGCAGTCTTACGTGTATGATGTTGCGAATTGCGAATAAGAGAGGGCGCCTTTCAATCGATAAGAGAGAAAGGGCAATGGACGAGCAGATTCTAGAGAGCGCTCTCGAAGAGAGGACGAGTCGAGCTAGTGCTGTGGCGAACACATCGCGTTTCCAATTAAATTCATTTGCAGCTAGTTAATTGTTCACATTTACATTGTAACTTTAATTATTTTTAGATTATATGATCGTGTACTAAAAGCATCGAGTCTTATTTTGTGTTTTCGGCTATTTCTGAGCCCAACGAGGCCTGTATCCCAGAGGACCGACCCCGACATCAGAACTGCTATTCAAGATTCAGAACCTGGGATTCAAAATCAGAAGTGTGATTCGAGATATACGTTTTACTGAGTGTTTTCTTGATAGATCCGTGCATAAATACTTTCATATCGTTAACCAGATTCGGTATAGTAGTAAAACTAAAAGAAAAAACAAACCTGCCGAGTTCTATTAGTAGAAATAGTTAGTAGAACTCAATAGATCGAGCCTTACTGACTCCTCATATAATATAGCACATACAAAATGTGTCTAAGACTACTTTCGGACTTCTGCTTCTAACCATCTGTTGATAAATATATGGACTAAAGTGGTGCTAACTAATAAATAAAATACTTTGAGCGTTATCTGATTGGGATGCAATAAAAATGGTGTATACCTATCATCGTGTAGATCGACCATAAGCTATTTCAATATAGTCAGAGCCGTTCCTGCACTTTAACTTAGACTTTTTCATGTTAAGATCAGGAGACAGGCTAACGGTCCACTTGATGGCAGATGGCTACCGTCGCCTATAACACAAACAACGCCACATCTGCTGCAAGTGCGCTGCCGACTACAGTAGTATTAAAAATAAGGGATTGGATAGGAAAATCGGCTCTGGCATCCCTTACCTACTTACCGAAACACAACAGCACACGTGATGTTATGTCATGGTGGTATTCTGTAAGAGGCTGGTTACTGCCGCCAGACGGGGTTTCCAAATGACTGCGAAACGCAGTGTGCCCTGTCACTACTTTCCAAATCCAGACCAGAGCCAAATTTGAAAAGTTCAGTTTCAAAGTTGACCCTGCCGGGAATCGAACCCGGGAGTCCTAGAATAGAGCGTTGAGGCGGGCACCCTAACCACTCATCCAACTTGGACTTGCTTAAAGAACTTTAATAGGAAAGCCTCGCGATCTTAGAAGATTTTACAGAGATCACGGGATGCTCTCTGTAAAATCTATGTCATCAAAAACATAACTTGTAAAAAAAACCAAGCCTCGCAACTCAGTTCTACTTCTTCTACCGTCAAAAGTTGTGAGATCCATGTTATGCCAAGTCGGTTAATTTATTCAGTCCCTACTTAAGTAACCTTCTGTCTTGAGTTATTACGAAATTAGCTCACCTAACAACATTTTATACTGACTATATCAATATTAAAAACTTGTATGTTTTAAATAAATAAATTGACTTGGCAATTTATTACATCTGTTCATTGCGTTTATTAGCATTATGACAGATTCGCTTCACGATAGACTCGTTGTAAACCAGATTGATCAAGTTTTGGTTTAGATCATTTGATCAAGATTTTGCTGTTAATCTAGCCAATGGTCTACAATCACAATGGTTATGACCATAGATTACAAGGTAAAGTTCTGTACTTTGCGAGATTTTAGGAGTGGATTATCTGCCTGGTTGTCTACCCTCGACTTTGGCCAAAATGAACATATCCTCAAATCGATATGCTCTGCTTCCTAGTTTGAGCTGACGCATGTACCTATTTATGTTCCCTAATTCTATCCTCTGGGTTTATAAAATCAAATGTCGACATCCTGTATGAAAAGTGTAGTCCACGTTGAGGAAATCGAACGTAACTAACATAACTTTTTTGGTACACGTGACATCTGAGTATGCAGAATGTGACTAAATAATATAAAGTAATTAGTTATCCACTTATTTATTGACACGAGGAAAATTTTTTACATTTAATTTTATGCCTTTAAATGAGGAAACATCAGTCGTGCGTCGAAGCTGATACACACACACACTTTTTTTTAAATTTATTAGCCTATTTTTTAACCTAGTTATTATAAATATAATAATTGCAACTATAACTAATTACATCCACGGTATAGGTATAGCTTAGATAGGGCAAAATCTTAAATGAGGTTCACTGTTAAAATTTAATTTTCAAATAAATGCTTTCTTTATTTCTTCTTCGTTAACTTTTAACAGGATAAAAAGCACCTATCATCTCTTTCAATACAAGACCATGATCTATTGTTAATGTTCTCAATTATTTCAACGGTTTGGGGATGATTAAGTTTTAAAACAGTTCTTAGACATTCATATATTCGAAGAAGTAATCCAAGTAAGTAATCCGAGAATTCCAATAACTTTATCTGATTAATCTTATTTAGCTGATAGTCTGCAATAATGGCGCGAAATTCAATTCCAAGCTACGCTAGTACATGTACGTTGGAGATTACATTCATGCCACCCCGACCTCATAGGAAATTAATCTTTTATTTTTAGAAACTCGCTTCGTGTGAGGCGGCAATATGTTGTGGCCATTTTTCAAAATGGTGCTGTTTGATCTTTAAAACCGCCAACGTTTATTTCGTATTTTTTGCTCTGACTTTTTTATCCCAATTGGTAGAGGTAGATTTTTTTTATTTATTAAGGCAATTAGAGCGAATGCTGAACGTGATATATATATATATATATATATATATATATATATATATATATATATATATATATATATATATATATATATATAATTATAGATGGGTTTGTTCTTGACCAGCATCTATCCATGTAGGAAGGATGAGGCCGAAGATGGAGCGAGCTCACCCAGAAGATGCCTATTCACTCGAACCTTGAAAAGATTTGGGTTATATGAGCTCGGAAATACAGACGCCGCCAGGGAGTTCCGATCCTTAGCAGTGCGCATCACAAAAGATGTTTTAAAGCGCTTGGTCCGAATTAGAGGGATATCGACAAGGTGAGGATGGTAACCAGCCGTACGTCTGCATGTCCGATAGAAGAAAGGGGAAGGCGGTATGATCTCATGCAGCTCTCGAGCACACTCTCCGAAGTACATCTTATAGAATATACACAGACAGGCAACTTTGCGTCTATGTGCCAGGCTCTGCAGCTTAGTTCTTATTAGTGTATCATCGCCAATGAGCCTCCTAGCTCTGCGATCCACCGAGTCGAGTGCAGCAAAACAAATATAAAAACAAATATAAAGTTAGCAGTTTAAAGCACAGAGCTATCGTCGAAGGGAAAGGAAAATGGACTCTGGTAGCATCGAAACTAACAACACTATTTTAAAATTCACATTTCAAAATACTTTTAAGTAAGTAGTTACAGCCGCCAGATTATAAGGCACATTATGTAAGGCTGAGTGCCAAATGTAAGGCTGCAAACAGACTACGTTGCCCTAGTGGGAAATACTGTTTACCACTACTGCCAAATTATTGTAACTATACTAGTTACTAACTTTACTAACAGTTTTATTTTCTTTGGTGTCTCTTCTAGCTTATTTTTTCCTTGATCCTCGTAAACCTTAAACTTTGACTTTTCAATATAAACTGTTAAACATTCGATTACCCAAAGTCACGACCAACGCCTTCTGCATAGCGTGATAGCGATATTGCACCTCACATATAGATCCCATAAAATAATAAGACCATTTACATTTTCAAGTATTTGGTCCGTGTTAAAATACAGTAAAATATAAACAGGAACAGCTGTGACATTGAATTTACGAGCCAACAACACAACTCATACCTATTCTCGAAATGTTTCTTACCATCTTATTCCCTCTTAAGCTTGTCCCTCGTCCTTGTTTTCAATAAGAATGCATAGCGTCGTTGTCAAATTAAAATCTGCTATGTGCACTTTTTAAAATTTCAACATTTCAACCTTATTGAACAGTTCACTGCCTTATCTACAGTATAAAGTAACTGTGAGCAACTTATGAGCACTATTTGTGGAATACGACCTCTTATTAAAATATTGTTACGTTCGGGGTGAGTTCAAATGCCGTGTAAGGGCGAAACGAACGATTTATTTTCACAAACCAAGATGACTGACAAAATCACCAAACTTGTCCGATGAAACCGTCAAACTTGTCAAAAGTCGTCAATAATTCCCCTAATGTGTCGCCGGTTCACTGTCGCAGATAATTTCGCAAAAGATCCGATGAGTCGTTTTCGTATCGCTTGTCGTCGCCCAACTAACTCACACTTGACTGGCCGCCACTTATTTATACTTGGCGCCAAACGCCTCGATGTATTTCGAATTTACTTGAAAATGTAAACGAGTTTGTAAACAAACCATTGAAAGTTCGGGCATGCTGTTTCTGTTGAAATGTAAACTCTATGTTGTAAACATAAGGACTAATTTCCTTTGACACTAATCGAAAATTTCCTTTGACACTAATCGATAGGGTGGGACGTTCGAGCCTTAGGGGCCGGCACGAACGCTTTTTCTAGAACGTTAAATAGTTAGTCGTAACAATATACTATGTGCAGCAGCTAGAAGCTGATATGTGCAAAATTTACTCTATTTTCAATATCATAAATAAACTTTTAAATTGTCATGTTTAAAAGACAAATAATTTTACGTTTAACCAACCTAAGTTTCAAATAAAATACTTTTTTTTTAAATAAACCTTCGTATAATTTTTTTCAGGAAAACTTATTTTGACAATATCTCAAAAGCATACTTTTTGCAGTCCTTAACAAACTCCTTTGGTGAGACGAGCTCCGTTCGTCGCGTAACTATTAACGTTGAAGTATTCTTTGTGTATTGGTTACGATTACAGAAAAAAAGTTCACTACGATGTATAAGATAGATAAGATAGAAAAGATAGTTCCGGACCGCCAGTGGACCTCGGCCCTTAAACGTAATGACAATTGGAACAATTCCTTATTCTACCATTGTTCCTATTCTTCGGAATATGAAATGTATGAGAAAAAAATGCATGAACAGATGTAACCACTAAACAAATCCCAATCCTATTCTTAAAATGCGAAGATTTGTAGGGTTGGATGTTGTTTGTTACTCAATCACCCAAAAACGGCTGAACGGTATTGGATGAAATCTGTCACACATATAGTTCACTACCTGGATTAACATATAGGATACTTTTTATTCTGGAAAATTATTAGGTTCCTTTTAAAGATTCCTTTTGTACACTGTAGCGTATACACAACAGTAAGTTTTGTTATTTTTTAAACATTGTTAAAATATACTTAAGTTTAAAGTTTATTTCTAAAGAATATACAACTTTTAGATAATACTAGCTGAGCCCGCAACTTCGTACGCGTGGTATTCGGTTTAGCGCGTAACTTTTTTGTTTGTAAACCGATTCAAATGAAACAAACACTAAATGTTACAGGGAGCTTGCTACAATATATCAGTGAAAACCGCATTCAAATCAGTTAAACCATTTTAGAGATTAGCATGCACAAACGCACAGTCAAAGGGACAAAAATTCTAAAAAGTATTTTTTTGACCTCGGTAACATAAAATACGACTACAAATTGTTTTTTTGAAAAAATCTTTAATGCAGATACACGGTTTGTTTATGATTATATTATACGTATTATGACTATTGTTAGATATTAAATACTATATATTTTAGGCACCTTAATAATAAGGAACACCTTACCTCCTCTTTTTCCTCCAGTAACATCATTTTCCTCGACAAAGAAAAACTCTTCCATATCAGTCAGTAAATTAGAGAGAGCACTTCACACAGAAAGTGAATTCTAAACTGAACTAGTACAAATGCCTTAACCTCAACCGAAAACCATTTTAATGAGGCTTTCAGAAGATATGAGCAGATAGCGGAACAATTGACACGCCCAATAAAATATATGATGGTATTGTAATTATAGATGTACGACCTTCGCCCGCAACTCCGTCCGTGTTAATTTTTCTTAGGTGTTAAAACATTATTATTCAATCTTTATTGCTCATATATTTTTGTCAGGCGTTGATTTTTTTTTAGATGATCCCTCGGGTACAGAACTTTTTTTGGATGAAAGTCACTCTATGTCCTTTTCTCTATTACTGACAACATGCATACAAATTTCGTGGTTTACAGCTGGCAGAGCGTAAGAAACACAAACCCACTTTCGCATTTATAATATACCTCTATTAATTACAATAATAATAACAATAAAATATCCCAAAATCCAATAAAATGGTCTTTATTTGCCTCAATTTATAAGTCGTTTATTTCATAACTAGTGTTTAAATATTTTGGTGAAGCTTCTAGGTATTATTTACGAGGAAGTTGAATTTTTAAAATAATTTGACATTTACAATCTTCTTTTATTTACAACTAGCGACCCGCCCCCGGCTTCGCCCGGGGTGCAATTTTTATATATATGAACATTCCCCGTTTATCCCTCTTTCCATTAGTCAAAACTGAATTAAAATCGGTCTACCCTTTCAAGCGTGATTCCGTGACCAAGGGAAATGGGGATTCATTTATATATATAGATTATGAACACTGTACATACATTCCTACAATTGAATATAACACAAAGGGAAAATACCTTTTTTTATAATCATAATTGTATAATATATAATGTAATAATAATTTATGTAAAATAAAATAAAAAAATAATTTGTAGAAAAAGTTAACTTTATAGAAAAGAGCGAAGTCTCATGTCACAATATAAACTTAAAATTATAACTATAATGATGATAATGTTTTTGTTTTATATATTTATTTATTTTATTTCCCGACAGACAGATATTTCCCAACACTTTTAAAGTGAAGGCAGACGTCTACCAAGCCAAAATCAGAAAAAATATAAATGAATTGAATTAGATGTTGCGGTGTTCATGAGATAAATTAAAACGTGGTTTTTACTGGTTATCCTAACAATAATACGATTTGCATTTATAACAATAAATGCAAATTGTTTGTTATGCTTTCACGCCTTAAATACTCAAACGATCATTAGGAAATTTTGAATATACGTTGTCAGGGATATAGAAAAGAAATGACATTTACATTAGAACTCGCTGGCGGCGGAGACAATTCAACAGGCCTAGAAATTGTGTTTTTTTTTTGTTTTTACCATTAGAATAATACAAAAAAAAAAAAGATTTATACAATTTTTTAAACTGACATTAACTTATTAATAGGTACAGGATTCATAGCGCGCAATAAGCCGTTTTCGAGAGAATTTTCAATAAAAGTCAAATTCTTCTTGTGTTCTAACTTTTTTTGTGGAGTATCTATTACTATAACGAAAATTCTAATTAATACAATTGGTTCTTCACACGTTTAGGTATAATATATATTTTTTTCAAAGCAATTGTGTTGTCTATTTCTTGTAACAGCTTCATTAAACAATGGATATTTTTAGTATTTAGCGTTTGTCTCCACCTTAAGATGCCTATCACCCCGAAAAGTAGTGTTCCCGAGGAATCCTCCAGAAATAAAAATATAAAATTCAACGTCTGACAAAAATATATGAGTAATAATGATTAAGTAAAACTTTTAACAGCTAAGAATAAAAGCGCGCAGACCAAGTCATGGTTAAAAGTTACGTTTTAGTAGTGGCAGGGCGTACCGCGTTTCGCAGTCATTTGGGCAGCCCGTCTGGCGGCAGTAACCAACCCCTTACAGAAGACCACCGTGAAATAAAAGCACGTGTGCTGTTGTGTTTCGGTGAGTGAGTAAGTGATGATAGAGCCTATTGACCTACCCCTTTCCAATCTCTCTATCCTTAATTCTACTGTAGTCAGCAGCGCACTTGCAGCACTTGTGGCGTTTCTTGTGTTATAGGCGATGGGAGCCTACCATCAGGTGGACCGTCAGCCCGTCTGACGACCTTGACATAAAAAATAAAACAAAAAAAGTAAGATTCATTCATAGCATATTTAAAGAGGTAAATTTAAAAAAAATCCCAGTACGTCATTTACATATCAACCCTTATCTTCTAACCTCCCGAACTCTGTTAATTTTAATTTTAGCAAAAAAGTTTTATGAACATTTTTATGTAAAACAAAATTCTCTGCTAATTTTATCTATCTAATATATTTGTCTGATCTGTTTTAATTTGAAAATAAAAATAGACCTATTTTTTTTTTCACCCTTGATATAGGATGGGATAAAATAATTCTTTCACCGATGGATATTACATATTCTCTAGAAGCTCATACAAAAATGCCAATGAAGGACTCAAATTTTGATTTATTAAATTTTCCTGTACTTATTTAATCATTAAACCGAAATAAACAATTCAATCCGCTGAGTATGGGAGTACTCGACGCTCTTACGCTCACCGCCCTCTTAAATAATGGAGTATGAGAAATTTTGAGAGGACATAAATGACACAAATATTAGGAGCAAGGGGACCGTTCGTTTGCCTTCCCGCTCTTCTCTTTGACATTAAAGGAAAACATGACTTTCAATGATTTTGAGTCATAGATTTACGAAAGCAAGTGGAAACTTCAGTAAGCCTGTACCTTGCACCAACGATTGGCTGCGAAATGCGCTGTTATTCCCACATCAATCAAGCTAATCGACAAGATAAAGCAGTTTTGAAATTATTTATGGCTGCAGCGATTTTCAGATGATGTAACTTCTACTTTGAATGTTGTCTATGGATTTTGTATCTAATGGACTACTCTACTAAATCCTTTTCCCGTTTTTTTGATGTGAAACATCTACAGGCGCGGGTGAAACTGACTGATAGCGTGGCGACGCGTCGCCACACCACGCTATACGATGGTACATTAGGCTTGCCAGAGTTGCCAGATGGAAAGATTGAATTACCTGGGCAAAATTTCAATAAGTCGGGATCTTGGGATTATCGTCGGGACAAATAATAAATATTATATAACAAAATTATTAAATAATAACAAAAAAAAACTAAATTTTTTGCCACATTAAGAGGATCATACATTGTATACTTACATAGGTTACTTATACACTTTTTTTTAAATGGTCACATATACCTATTTGACATTAGACTTCACTGAATTCACCAATTTTGACTCTTCAATAGTACCTACTCTGATAAATTTTAAAATAACAGTTTATATCAAAATTCAGTCTTATTATTAACTCGGCTTTTATTTAATTAATGGCAATGTGATTTCTCTCTTTGGTGTACAAGCAATTTAACAGACACTAACAGACAAATAATAAATTAAAAATCATTTTAAATTTATTATTTGTTAAAATTTTTACTAGAAGCTGTTTGTCGGGACATTTTGTATTTTTTCGGGAGTCTGGACATCAAATAAAATGTCGGGACAATCCAGACGAATCCCGACCATCTGGCAACCCTATGGTACATACATACATATACAGTCTATGCGTAGTAGTGTGTACGGTGTGGCGACGCGTGCCGTGGTGATTGTTGTTGTTGTTGTGATTGTTGGTGGTTGTTGCAACTTGAAATAAATATTTCAATTTTTGTATTCAATAAAAATAAACGTTAAATAAAAAAATTAACAGTCATTATTTTATTTCACTCGATGTTTCACATCTACCAAGCGTCCCGCGTGACGGCAATTTTTTTTTATTGTAAGGTCGTCAGACAGGCTGACGGTCCACTTGACAGCAGGTGGCTATCGTCGCCTATAACGCAAGCAACGTCACAGATACTGCATGTGCTCTGCCGACCTTTGTAGGATTAAGGATTAGGAAGGGCTCAAGGGCCTCGTCAAACACTTTTCTCAATTTAAACACAACCAGCGACCCGCCTCTGACTTTGCAAGGTTTAAATTTAATTATTCATAGCTCTTTCCATTAGCCAAAATCCGTTGGGTAGTTTAGAAACGGACGGATAGAGGCGAACAGCGACTTTATCTTCTATCTATCTCCTTCTATATATTAATAAAATTGTAAACGAGCCGTATTCTGTATATTAAATATTCGTTCACAAAACAATTTCTACACGTTGTACTTATGTTACTCATGTCAAAAAAAAAGTTTTTAGAATGTTTGTGTTTTGCGTTTGTGAGCGCTAATCTCAGAAACGGCTTAACTGATTTAAATACGGTGAAGTATTGTAGCAAGGTTAATAAAACATTTAGTGTTTGTTTCATTTAAATCGGTTTACAAACAAAAAATTTACGTGTACCGAATAGTACCGAATAGCACGCGTACGAAGTTACGGGCCCAGCTAACCTATTATATAAAATATTATAAGTTATAAGTATATACACTAAACGCAACAATTAAAGGATATAAAAAAAGTTCCAAATTTTTAGGTGATTTTCAACAGGCTGTAACTTCGAAGAAAATGATCGTACAGAGCTCATTAAAAAAGAAAATTGTAGCTTCAAGTTTCTAGTTTTTGAATCCAAGCTTTAAATTTTTTTCTCGTTAGCGATTTATGAGTAAAAGTCAGATAATCAACGATAAAAAAAAATTTCAAAATTTTTCTCATCTTGAAAATGGTGTAAAAGCCGTAATAAATTTTTTATTGTAATGGCACAGTAAAGATCTTTTAGAGAATTTAATTTCCTACAAATTGACCTCCTCATGAGCTCTGTACAATGATTTGTAACTGAGTTATCGTCAATCAAAGCGAAAAAGATCTTTTTGACTTGGACAATCTATTACTCGGGCAATAATGGTCGTAGAGAAAATTAAAGTAGGGTTTTGTAAACTGCAAAATATTCTCTACAAGGTGCTTAAATTGGATTATGATAAAAAAAAATTTCACAAACCGAAAATGTTGGCCGAAGAAAAGGTAAAAAACTATAAATTTAAGGATATTTGGATAACTTGCAATAACTTTGCAAATAATGCAGATACGAAAAACCTTTTCTATAGCTTTTCAACCTCAATGTGTCCTGAAAAAACCCTGAAAGTTTCAAGGTGCTGTGATTTATTTTTCTTAGTGTCCGGAATGTTTAAAATTATCGTTTTTGCTGAAAATCAAGATAACGGGTAATTTTTCATTTTTTTTCGCTTAGTTTGAGTTTAAACGTTTTTTTTAGCAATAATCCATATTTTTTTCATCAGAACTCTTTAATCAATAAAATTAAAAAAAAATTGAAATTTCCTTCTCAAATTTTTTTTTCTTCACATAATTTTTCGCTTTTTTGTTATTCTTTGAAGTCTAAATTGTTCACATTAGCCTAATTACGAGTAAAAGAAAAAAACAGTTCTTTTAAACTAATCCTTTAACATGCCACGGCGACACTTATCTGCCACAGATGTGGCTCGTATCGTCACTCTTCTTCAAGAAGGCCGCAGTCAGGTGGAAGTTGCAGCCACAATAGAAGTGAGCCAGTCAGTTATCAGTCGCGCCTATGCGCGATTTAACGAAAATCAGCGTACTTATGACCGACGTCCGGGTCAAGGAAGACAACGGGTCACTACCGATGAGCGAGCTATCATTCGAAAGGCTCGTCGGGAACCCTCTGTTCATGCGAATACGATTGCTCATCAATTTTTAAATCATCAACAACTCATTTCGGCTTCAACGGTTCGAAATCGGTTTCGAGAGCAAGGACTACATGCACGACGCCCAAATCGCGTGCCCATGCTTACAGCTAGACATCGTCGGGCCTGACTGAACTATGCCCATGCCCCTCGTCATTGGGGTCGTAGATTCGTCAGTGGAACTGCGTTCTCTTCACTGACGAATCTCGATTTGGTCTTCATGGCAACGACAGGCGATATCTTGTGTGGCGTAGGTAGTCGTGTGGAACGAAATCGCGATAATTTTATGCGACCGGTTGCAGTTTTTAATGGTGGATCCGTTATGATATGGGCAGCCGTATCTTACAATATGAAAACTCCATTAGTAAAAGAAGCGTAAATCTAGCGTGCAACCTCCACGTTTTACCCTTTTCGTAACGCTAATGCCGGTGGTAAAAAAAGGGCCTAGCTGCCTAGCTACATATGCCATGTGGTAAAAAAAAAATTGAAAATGAAATTTCAATTTCTTTTTAATTTTAATGATTAAAGCGTTCTGATGAAAAAAATATGGATTATTGCTAAAAAAAACCGTTTAAACTCAAACTAAGGGAAAAAAATGAATAATTGCCCGTTATCTTCATTTTCAGCAAAAACGATAACTTTAAACATTCCGGACACTAAGAAAAATAAATCGCAGCACTTTGAAACTTTCAGGGTTTTTTCGGGACACATTGAGGTTGAAAAGCTATAGAAAAGATTTTTCGTATCTGCATTATTTGCAAAGTTATTGCAAGTTATCCAAATATACTTAAATTTACAGTTTTTTACCTTTTCTTCGGCCAACATTTTCGGTTTGTAAATTTTTTTTTATCATAATCCAATTTAAGCACCTTGTAGAGAATATTTTGTAGTTTACAAAACCCTACTTTAATTTTCTGTACGACGATTATTGCCCGAGTAATCGATTGTCCAAGTCAAAAAGATCTTATTCGCTTTGATTGACGATAACACAGTTACAAATCATTGTACAGAGCTCATAAGGAGGTCAAGTTGTAGAGAATTAATTTCTCTAAAAGATCTTTATTGTGGCATTACAATAAAAAAATTATTACGGCTTTTACACCATTTTCAAGGCGAGAAAAATTTTGAAATTTTTTTTATCGTTGATTATCTGACTATTACTCATAAATCGTTAACGAGAAAAAAATTTAAAGCTTGGATTCAAAAACTAGAAACTTGAAGCTACAATTTTCTTTTTTAATGAGCTCTGTACGATCATTTTCTTCGAAGTTACAGCCTGTTGAAAATCACCTAAAAATTTGGAACTTTTTTTATATCCTTTAATTGTTGCGTTTAGTATATATTATATTATATAAAATATATTATATAAAATATTATAATATTATAAGTATATAAAATATTATAAGTATATATATACATATAATAAAATCATAAATGAGCCGTGTGTGTACATTTAGATATTTGTAATTTGTACACGTTGTACTTATGTTACCGTGGTCTAAAATATAGTTTTTAGGATTTTTCTCTGTTTGTGCGTTTGAGAACGCTAATCTCAGAAACGGCTTAACCGATTTAAATGCGGTTTTCACTTATTTATTGTAGTAAGCTTCCCGTAACATTTAGTGTGTTTCATTCTTCCAATGGTTTACAAACAAAAAAGTTACGCGCTATTCCGATTACCACTCGTATGAAGATGCGGGCTCAGCTAGTTAAAAATGAGTTTTTTTTAAGATAATATAAGGAATTTGTATCATATCTACTATAAGAATACCGCCGTGAAATAACAGCATATACGTGCTGTTGTGTTTCGGTGAGTGAGTAAGGGATGCCAGAGCCCATTTCCTTATCCCCTCCTAATCCCTTATCCAATCCTACTGTAGTCGGCAACGCACTTGTAGCAGCTGTGGCGTTGCTTGTGTTATAGGCGACGGTAGCCACCTACCATCAAGTGGACCGTCAGCCTGTCTGTCGACCTTAACATAAAAAAAAGATATAAAACCTTCTAAAATCCGAAAGTATAAATTAGAAGAAAACATTCATGATGCAAGAAGTACCAAAACATGTAAATAAAAATAATACAAATAAATTAAGCTGTCCCTAATTGGGTTGCCCGTTTGGAGGCAGTAACCACCCACAGAAGACCATCCTAAAATAATAGCATGTGTTGTATTTTGTAGTCAGTACGGAACGCCAGAGGCCATTTCCCTATACCCTTCAAATACTTTATTATCCTGCTAAGATTGGTAATGCTCTTAAAACACCCTTAGCGTTTCTTGTGTCGATAGGCGTTTATTGCCACTTACCATCAACTATTGGATCTTCATTCAGTTTGTGTGCAGATCTTACTCTCTCTTGGTAATTTCTGCACCACAGCGATCTGTATTTTCTACAATGAGCTATTTCTTTGGCTGGATTTTTTCCTGATTAATATATTGGTCAGAGTCTGGTCTCCAGTGAAACCTTCGTCTTCTATTGGCTACTGTTGAATCTATCGCGCAAGTTGGGAACACTGTGTCTCCTGAGTCTGGTGTGTTGCACTGCCCTGGTGCCCCACAGACTCTTCGCCAGAACGTTGACGTGTCTGGATAATTTTCTGATAGTTTTTGCTAATTATTGCTACCTCCTGCTTTACCGTGCCGATACTCAGGTCCTTTTGTATTAACTTATTACTTATGTAATGCAATAATGCAGATCGTTATAGGTATTAAAAAAATCAGTTTATAATTCTGTGGACACACAAGTTTACTATTTGTATTTATATAAAAGCAGACACGTTTCGTTGTTTAGGTGAGTGAATAAGGGATTCAAGTGTCATATTTTTATCCCCTCCTAATTCCTTATCTATCTTATTTAGCACACAAACTGACCTCCTTTTCACAAAAAATACACAAAAAGCACTTCTATTTTATATATACATATTATAAAGTCACCGTCTACTTCTGTCTCTTTCTCTATTAAATTATTTTAAAAAAATACAACGGATTTTGATACGGTTTTCACTAATGGAAACAGTGATTGCATCTGTGTGAAACCAGGAGTGGGCTAAGTGCTAAAGCTAAATGCTGGTTTTCACATTTGTAAATAAATTTGCTAATGACTTCACAATTTACGCTTTGGTAATTTTTTATCCATAGCGTTTTAAGTATTATTAGAATGAATCAATCACGCTCAGGTTGACAGGAAACATTAATTTGGAAAAGTTTTGTCGATGAATTTACTTTAAAAATAAATTAACCGAACCCAAATACAAAAGACACTTGAACAAAGAGTGGAGGAAGAAAGAAAAGCGATTTAAAATTCTGAGTGGTATGATGATAGAACTTGACGCCCTTAAACCACGAAAAACCTTCAATACCAAGGCCTCTGTTTCGATTGTAATGGGCTTAATCGAACATTATTGACTTTGACCTTATTGTATAGAAAGTTTACAAGTGAAAATGTTCGGAGTATCTTTGAAATTTCCAAGCTATTACGTAAACTATACACAGTTTTTGTATACTCTTTAAATTCGCATTGTATGAATCCTCTTATGTAATAAATGTTTTTGTTCAAATTTTGGTAAGAAATTACATTTTATTTTTCTTAAAAATTTTCCTAAATCTTAATCGACATATTTTTAGGGTTCCGTACGTCCGAATAAAAGTCAATTATCTCCGAATCTACTGGACCGATTAAGTTGAAATTTGGTAAACATATTATCAATTTCTGTGACCCAAACGCAGAGGTGTGACGTGAACAGATGAAATCTGTATTGGGAGGTCATTTTTGGGGGGAAGGTGGAAATTTTTTTTTTAAACTGCATCGTATGACACATCAAATGGAAGGTCTTGTTGTGAAGATCTTAAATGTATTTTTTTTGTAATTTTAAAATAAATAGTTTCCAAGTTTTTCAAGAAAATAGACGAAAATTCACCATCCCCCCCCCCCTCCACCTTTTCTCCGGAACTATTGAACCTAAAATTTTGAAAAAAAATAATAATACAGAAATTAGTTTTCTACTTATAGATTATAGGAAAACCTATAAGAAGTCCATGATATTAAAATAACATGGTAAATCACTCAATATTGTGCGGATAGGTAACATCGTACGGAACCCTCTTCACGCGAGTTCAACTCGCACTTGATGTTTTATTTAACCATTGACTTTAAAAAGAAACGTAACACGAAATACTATTTAAAACATACGAATCTCATGTATGGGCCATTAACTCACTACAGAAGAACTTTGACATTTTTTCTGGTTCTTTGGTATCTTTTAAAAGTTAGGCTTAGAAATGACGCTATGTAATATGTACAATTATTCATTATTTAAGTTTTATTTTTTATTTTTACTAAGTAACTTACTCTTACTTTGTTTTGATATGTTGTGTTTGCATCATGAAAGCCACAATCATTGCAGAGTTTCTTCAAATTAATTTATGTAATTTTTTTATGTTAGATTGTGTGCTGTTCTGCAAACCGTAAAAATAAAAATAAAAAATTACTAATGACCCGCCACCGACTTCGCACGAAGTTGATATTTTCAAAAATCCTGTCTTAGCTGATGCTCTTACATTGTAAAAGCAATTTATGGTCAAAATTTCAGCTTTCTAAACTAAGTAGTTGTGCGGTGATAATTTTATAAGTATTATTCACAGTTTCTTCGCTGAAGTTTAATATAGCCTTTGATTTTTACCGTATTTAGAATGGTTGTTATAGTATTAGACGATTTGCTCTAAATGACTAAATTAGTTTCTCATACATTTCTATGTATATACATTTGCTAGTTGAACTCGGCTACGCTTCGCTGCGGCCCATACGGCACGCGCGTGGACCGCACTGGACACTGCTTATATATAATACACTGCTTATAAATACACATATGCTATTGATCGTAGCCTGATGTTATGTAGCCTATAGCCTTCCTCGATAAATGGACTATCCAACACAAAAAGAATTTTTTAATACAGTTGCTCAAAAAGTGGCGTATTGCAGGGACGTATAGCGTTCGGGATGTGGGCTATTACATACTCGTGCTTTTTTTTTACCTTTCCCGAACTTGTGCGTTCTCTTTCCCAACTGTCAAAATAATGTCTATTAAAAAGAAAAACCAACCATGAAGTTTTTACTAAAAAAAATTCATAGAAGTTTTTATGATTCATGCAAATACGTATATTTCTAAAAAGAAGCTACTGATTTGTTTCAATATCAGATTTAATGATTTGATTGAATGAGTTAGGTTAGGTTGTAACGTTAATTTTTGGCACATTAAGAGAAATTAACATTAATTGGTAATAAATTTATAATAGATTGTGATTATAACCGCCATCTACCGCATGACGGTATAAACACCTTAGGACGTTGTGCACTAGCGCACGATTACCCGACACACCATTATGGAGCGACATCTGTCGATGTCGGCTCGACGGGGAAGGATTAGACCGATGCACGAACGAAGAAGCAAGGGGATTGGTTAATTTTTATGTCGGCCATAGGAAGTGGCACGACTTCCGGCCGAGCTATGGAGGGACAGTGGCAGCGGCCACGCGCTCTCTTGGCACCCGGCGTTTGGAAGAAGAGGAGCTCGAGGGACTTTACGATTTCTCTAAGACTTAACGAACCGTCTAGTGTTTCCACTTACCACGCGGTCGTATATAAATATATTTATGGCTTTTTAGCCGTGAGGTCGCGGATACATATAAGTATTAACCGTCGACAGTAAAAGTATCTGGCAAGCGTCAAATAAATATAAAAGAGGGAATCGGTCCATCCGCACACGTGCGTGCGATCTACCCTGCGGCTCCTGGGTCGATCTCGCCTTCCTGCAGTCCAAGCCACCCCTGGTTTGGACTATAGCTGCGTCGCAGTCGGAGGCGACGACATCCACGTGTCGAGAGGTGTCTCGACATCTCCCTTCGCCGAGCCACCAGGCCACGTGGCATCACTTCGGCGTGGTCTGTGAGCTACTTGGTGTCTTTCAAGTGAGTGTATAAGAGCATCCCCGCCTTCAGCGAGGAAGATCAGGACAGATTACTTTCAAAATTGTTTCTCCTTTGTATATATATATTTTTTGTGTGTATCTTCATTTATTAATTGTAAGTTCTTTTAGTAAATATAGTGTTGTGTGGTTGAAGTCTTGGCTTTCCTTTGTCTAAGTTCACCCCAAGTAGTTGGCGCCCTCGAGAATAACACAGGTCTCGTGTAGTGTCTGCCCCTGAGTTTCAGTCGGTGAGTAACGGTTGAAACGCCTGCGGAGCCCTAACGCCCCGCAGAGGTTTCGCGGTTACAAGGTTTCATTTCATATCAATAAAAAAATTCTACTGAAGACTTGGCCGTATGGGCATAGTTTCCTTTGCCTACCAGAATGGGTGAAGAAAAAAAAGTCTCTGCTTATATTCTACGGTTGGCGCCATTTTCCAGAAATTTTCTTTGCGAGTTTAGTTGTTTGTTTTATTAAATTGCTTCATTTTTTCGCAACTGTATTAAAAATAGTCGTTCGGTACACGTGCGGAACCGTCATTGCAACTCGTTCCGACTGTCAACCCTCGCCTTCGGCTGCGCCTCGGCTCGGGTAGACATTTGTCGGAACTCTTTGCAATGACAGCCTTTCCGCACTTGTAATGAAATATACTATTACAATTCGAATCAGTTCTTGAGATTAGCGCGTTCACCAAATGAACAAACAATCAAACTCTTCAGCTTTATAATATTAGTATAAATACAACTACAAAAACAATTTGAAATTACGTGAATCGCATACTTTATTGCATAATAGTCTAACCTTACCTTCGTCTCTTCCTCCTAAATCTGGTGATAATAGAAGTAATCTCTTGTCGATGGCTCCCCCGACTTCTTTATTTTCTTTCTTCTCCGTTTTAATGGAGTCATAATCCATATTGTTGCGACATTTTGGTGTTTTATTGTACACTATGTACTTAGTTAATTGATCGTCGGTCATGTTTAGAATGCTATGTTTTTAATTGGACATTTACTTAAATTTATGTGGAAATTAATCCTTGTCTGATCGTATGATTAAATAAAATTAATGGTTGTCGCTTGATCTATATTTTTTAAATTAAACAAAAACATCTAAATATATATACAGAAGATTGGCGGCCTTCTTAGAGTTCGTACTGTCATCTGACTGCTTTAATTATACTCTGTTCTTTTAATTGTACCTACACACAGATATAATTGATTTTTTTCAAGAGATCGGGTCCATTAGTATACTATAATTTAAAAAAAAAAAACGTAATTGCTTCAAATTTGTTAGATGATGTGTATATCTTTGGTCACAAAATAAATAAATTTGAATTTGTTTCCAAAAAAACAAATAAAAAAAAAACACGTCTAAATATACATAGGTATTTATTAGACGTCAACTTTAGATATTGAACTTATGAATTATGAACTTTTTACTCATTGAAAATGACTCGTGAAATGAAATGTTAAATTCATAAAATGATTAAACAAATGTACAAGATATAAATAGCAATAATAATTATAAATTTAATCAACTATATGTTTTATTACATTATAGAATCGCTTTTTAAAAGATCCAATCCCTACCAGGAACATCAGGTCGAAAGTTACCAGTATTCTTTATTGGCTTATAATATTATCGCAAAGTATTTTACATGAATATATTTTTACATGTAATTTAAAAAAAAATCATATTTTAATACAGTTGCTCAAAAAGTGGCGTATTGCAGGGACGTATAGCGTTCGGGATGTGGGATATTACATACTCGTGCTTTTTTTTTACCTTTCCCGAACTCGTGCGTTCTCTTTCCCAACTGTCAAAATAATGTCTATTAAAAAGAAAAACCAACCATGAAGTTTTTACTAAAAAAAATTCATAGAAGTTTTTATGATTCATGCAAATACGTATATTTCTAAAAAGAAGCTACTAATTTGTTTCAATATCAGATTTAATGAGTTAGGTTAGGTTTCATTTCATTTCATCTCATTAAATTTCATTTTCATTTCATATCAATAAAAAAATTCTACTGAAGACTTGGCTGTATGGGCATAGTTTCCTTTGCCTACCAGAATGGGTGAAGAAAAAAAATCTCTGCTTACATTCTACGGTTGGCGCCATTTTCCAGAAATTTTATTTGCGAGTTTAGTTGTTTGTTTTATTAAATTGCTTCATTTTTTCGCAACTGTATTAAAAATAGTCATTCAGTACACGTGCGGAGCCGTCATTGCAACTTGGTCCGACTGCCAACCAGTGCCGGATTTATACTTTTCTTGAGTATAGGCCCCTTCACTTTGTATCGCCTCTTCCTCGTGGCCTAGGTAGATACCTAGGCCTTTATTAGGTAATTATTATTATTATTATTGCATTTATTATCGCACAAGAATTTGATGGCTTCCGAAAGCGTGTAAAAATCATCTAAAATCCGCCGCGGCCTATACGGCCTATTGACAAATCCAGGGCTGCTGTCAACCCTCGCTTTCGGCTGCGCCTCGGCTCGGGTAGACATTTGTCGGAACTCTTTGCAATGACAGCCTTTCCGCACTTGTAATGAAATATACTATTTTATATGATGTTAAAATAAAGAATTTTCTTTATACATAGTGCTATACGATGAAGAATTGCAATTTTATGACATTTTATGCATAGAGACCGGAATGCAGAAAAGACGTGTTCAGCTTTAATTGGCTTGCACACTGGACCATAAATGTTGAATGTTAATGCTAATAAACGTTAAGTGTGCTAAGCTGTTGCTGAAGTGAATAAATAAATAAATAAATAAATAAATAAAATATTTTCTTTGCATAATGTTATTATTTCAAATATAAAATCATATTGTTGAATTCCGGGAAGCATAACAAGAGGAGCACTTCGTTAGAGATGTTCTAAACCTTTTTTTAGAAACTAACTTCACAATGTTTTTAATTTACTCGAGATAAAAACCTTTATTTATACGTATATTTTTGTAATTTATATTATACTTCGTATATATAAATAGCTTCGTAAATATGAGAACAGTAAAATCAAAACACACACACATCTATTCTATACATATAATGAAATCGTAAACGAGCCGTGTCTGATATTTAAAAAAAAAGTACTTGTGTTACTGAGGTGAAAAAAATACTTTTCAGAATTTTTGCCTGTTTGTGCGTTTGTTCACACTAATCTCAGAAACGGCTTAACCGATTTAAATGCGGTTTTCACTTATTTATTGTAGTAAGCTTCCCGTAACATTTAGTGTGTTTCATTCTTCCAATGGTTTACAAACAAAAAAGTTACGCGCTATTCCGATTACCACTCGTATGAAGATGCGGGCTCAGCTAGTTAAAAATGAGTTCTTTTTAAGATAATATAAGGAATTTGTATCATATCTACTATAAGAATACCGCCGTGAAATAACAGCATATACGTGCTGTTATGTTTCGGTGAGTGAGTAAGGGATGCCAGAGCCCATTTCCTTATCCCATTTCATTATCCAATCCTACTGTAGTCGGCAGCGCACTTGCAGCAGCTGTGGCGTTGCTTGTGTTATAGGCGACGGTAGCCACCTACCATCAAGTGGACCGTCAGCCTGTCTGTCGACCTTAACATAAAAAAAAGATATAAAACCTTCTAAAATCCGAAAGTATAAATTAGAAGAAAACATTCATGATGCAAGAAGTACCAAAACATGTAAATAAAAATAATACAAATAAATTAAGCTGTCCCTAATTGGGTTGCCCGTTTGGAGGCAGTAACCACCCACAGAAGACCATCCTAAAATAATAGCATGTGTTGTATTTTGTAGTCAGTACAATCAGTTAGATTTGAATGCGGTTTACATTATGTATTGTAGCAAGCTTCCCTTAACATTTAGTGTTTGTTTCATTCCAATCGGTTTACAAAGAAAAAAGTTACGCGCTATACCGAGTACCACGTGTACCAATTTGCGGGCTCAGCTAGTGAACAATAAAGCAATTACCTATATGCTATGCACACATTTTTACACCTCATTGCGGTTACTTAGCGAAAATCCGCTCGTTTTTTAGGATTCCGTATGTCCGAATAAAAAACGGAACCCTCACTCGTGTCTGTCCGTCCGTCACAGTCAATTATCTCAGAATCTAATAGACCGATTAAGTTGAAATTTGGTACACATCAATTTCTGTGACCCAATCGCAGAGGTGTGACGTGAATAGATGAATCACGAGCACGTTGGATGAGTGGTTAGGTTGCTTGCCTTAACGCTCTGTTCTAGGGTACCCGGGTTCGATTCCCGGTAGGGTCGACTATGAAAAATCAACTTTTCAAATTTGGCTCTGGTCTGGATCTGGAAAGTAGTGGCAGGGCACATTGCGTTTCGCAGTCATTTGGACAGCCCGTCTGGCGGCAGTAACCACAACCTTACAGAAGACCACCGTGAAATAACTGCACGTGTGCTCTTGTGTTTCGGTGAGTGAGTAAAGGATGCCAGAGCCAATTTCCCTATCCCCTTCTAATCCCTTATCCTTAATTCTACTGTAGTAGGCAGCAACTTTGGCGTTGCTTGTGTTATAGGCCACCTACCATCAAGTGGACCGTCAACCTGTCTGCCGATCTTAACATAAAAAAAAGTTTAATTACAATTTTGATATTAGAGTTAATTTTGAACATATCAGATTCTAGCTGCCGCACATAGCATGAGGTCGTAATTCGATAAAAGTGCTCATTAACTCTTAGCAGTTATTTTATACTGTATAGATAAGTCATTGAACTATTCACTAAGGTCAAAATGTTGAAATCTCAAAAAAGTGCACATAGCAGATGTTAATTTGACAACTGCGATATTTTTCTTTTCTGTCACATATGGACGTCACATGGAAAGCACATAGAGTACAACACGTTCCAGATTCGTTGCAGTCGTTGCAGAGCTTAGTTACGAGTAGGTATGTGGAAAGCTAATACCCTCTGATCCCGCAATAACGGCAGGTGATAAATACAAGCATAAAGTTAGATTCGAAAACAAAGTTCAGGTGTGAATACAACAATTTCAAATGTTGGAATAATAGGTTGCGGCAAAGCTTCCAGCCTCGCATCGCAGAACGCGTTCCGAATGTTTATGCAAATTGTAATTTACATAACTCGCTACGGGGAAATCTTTAATATTTAACGGCGTGTGTGTGCTCGCTGAATCATTACAAATGTAACAAATTGAAAAATCATGAAATTCTATTTCAAGATTAAAAACATGTTGGGAGCTTTGTATTTTTATTGTAGAAACATTCTTCATATTGAAACATTTGACGCGGTTGGTCTAGTTAAGGTGCCTCGGTTCGATTCCCAGCAGGACCTGGGAAATGAAATTTCCAATGTTTTCTCTGGTTTGGTGTTCTAGTAGTGGCAGGGCACGCTGCGTTTCTCAGTCATAAATTTATTGGGCAGTTATTATCTTCATACAAAATACTACTTTTTTTTAATGTTATGATCGGAAGACAGGCTGACGGCCTATAACACAAGCAACGCCAAAGCTGCTACAAGTGAAGGATTAAGGGTAAGGGATTAGGAGGGGATAGGAACCCGATCCATACCTCTCGAAGGGCAAGGAGACACCGGGGAGTTTTAGTGGGTAGTGCCAGTGCCGCTATGACCTAGAGCATAGCGTGGAGCACTGGTGACCCCCACAAATTATAGATTACACGGTAGGAAATCTATAAATGGATTTCTCCTCGAAAAAAAATGGGGGACAGGGAAATGGGCAGGCGTAATATTTAGTCAAATTAAAATATTTAGTCAGGCGTAATTTTTTTTTCAACGCGGGCGAAGCCGTGAGCACCAGCCAACTTTCATCTTTGTTCCATTTTAACTTTAAAGAAAGCTGAGATTTTGAAAATGATTTTTAATGAAAAGGAAGAGCAAACTGCGCCTGCTTGTGGTACACAAAACAAAAGGCTTTTTCCCTTTATTGAGAGTTCTTAAAAGTTCACTAATTGCGGCAAAATAAAGCCTTTAAGCTTCCGACCGAAGAGTCGGGAGTCGTTGTTTGACCTGTGACGTCATTGATTAGTTTTTTGAACCTCTATACAGTAAATTGAATTTCAATATTAAGAACCCAACTTGCTTCAGAGAAAAGAAATTACAATGAATAAGTTTTCGACTGTACAAAGGCATACATGAACATGATTTAAAGTGGCGTATTCAGAAGTATTCGGTATAGCGCGTAACTTTTTTTTTTGTAACAACAGGAAGCTCGCTACATCAGTGAAAACCGCATTCAAATCGGTTAAGCGTGCACAAACGCACAAACAGACATACAGACAAACAGTTAAAAATCCTAAACCTATTTTTTTGACCTCGGTAACATAAGTACAACGTGAACAAATTGTGTTTTTTTTTTTTTTTTTGAAAAATATTTAATGTAGACACGGCTCGTTTACGATTTTATTTTTGTATGAAATTAAATGGTGTTTTTATGTTGGAACAGTTTAGGAAAATAAAAGAAAGGCGTGATTGCGTTTCTCTGAAATAACGAAGATTTATTTACAATATTTTACAATTATTATTTAAGAAAGTACTTTTTCAGTTTTACAAGATTCACTCACCTGAAATAACGAAGAAACAACATTCAATAAGCCTTTTATTTACGTCTTTTTATATCTTTCAGGGAAGTTTATAGCAAAGCAAATTATTAATAGTTATTACCCACTCCCAATATCTCCCTACTGTCAGTCGTGACATCTCGTAGTGATAATGCGGCAAATTCATACCTAAAGCACAGTCTAACCATACTTAAGTCATACAGTCAGGCAACGAATGTACTTGTGTAGAGCAACGTTCGGCGAACTCGCTTCAGTTTGTAGGCTCGTTGCCCGACCGTATGACGTATGGTTAGACTGTGCTTGAAGAAAGCGCGGTAAATTAAAAAAAAAGAAAATGTAGGAAGTGGTTTTCTTTACATATGTACGAGTATAGATAAGTAGATTCTTAGTAGTAAGAAGTTATTTAAAAAATGTAATGTGAGTGTCTTGCCATCCAAATCATATAATATGTAGTATATATGTATGAAAAAAATATATTATACGAGTCTGCCAGTTTATCTACTTTTTTTTTCTAATAAACCAATGGATTTTCATGCAGTTTTCACCATCACTTAGAGAACTTAGTCTTGAAATAAGATGTTATTTTGGATTACAATTTAATGAGATTTGTAAGTTGAAGAAAAGGTTATTACTCTGTAAGCAAGCGCTAATTTTTTAAAGGTATATTATGGTAGATTAAAAATTATCCTCCAGTCAACTTCAGGGTTAAACTGACTCTAATAGTTCTTAATTCTTTAAAAATAAAAAACTTAACAGGACTCGAGTTAAATAAGCTTTTAGACTATTATATGTACACTATCCATGTAGGAATACGATTCTTATTTATTTAAGTGTACTCGGTGATCATTTAATCTGATTGATCGGATTATGAAACATGAGTCTGAGAAAGCTTTTTTGATTTCTAAATATAATATAGGAATAAATGGACATAATACATATGCTTTTAGCCATGACAACACTTTCAGGAAGTCTGTTACAGACCGTTTCCACTCGGTTAGGTAAAAAGTGCTTCCTAGATATTTTCTTACTTGGATTTTGGCATAATTTTAAAGGGTGTCCTCGTAAGTGCTTATTAGTATCAAGGGTGTATAGTTCTTGGAAACAGGGCACATCGTAGATTATATTTTCATCCATTTTGTGCAGTCTGTTCTTAAAACAATTCACCGATGGCGCCATGACAACACTTTCAGGAAGTCTGTACCAGACCGTCTCCACTCGGTTAGGTAAAAAGTGCTTCCTAGATATTTTCTTACTTGGATTTTGGCATAATTTTAAAGGGTGTCCTCGTAAGTGCTTATTAGTATCAAGGGTGTATAGTTCTTGGAAACAGGGCACATCGTAGATTATATTTTCATCCATTTTGTGCAGTCTGTTCTTAAAACAATTCACCGATGGCGCCATGACAACACTTTCAGGAAGTCTGTTCCAGACCGTCTCCACTCGGTTAGGTAAAAAGTGCTTCCTAGATATTTTCTTACTTGGATTTTGGCATAATTTTAAAGGGTGTCCTCGTAAGTGCTTATTAGTATCAAGGGTGTATAGTTCTTGGAGACAGGCCACATCGTAGATCTTATGCAATATCTTGTAAGTCTCGATGAGACTTCCTCTCTGTCGACGCTGTTCGAGTGAGGTAAGGCCAAGGATTTTGAGTCGCTTCTCATAAGGCTTATTACGTAGCGTGCTAATCATTTTTGTAGCTCTTCTCTGCACATTGTCAAGTATCTTAATGTCCCTTTTAAAATATGGGTCCCATATTACGTAGGCATACTCTAAAAGTGGTCTAACATAAGCCTTATACAATTGGAGAAATGTTTTAGCTGTAAGACACTTGAACGCTTTTCGAATGACATAGAGTATGGAATTTGTTTTCTTGACACATTTATTATATGCGTGCCCCATTTCAGATCAGATGTTATTGTGACGCCTAGGTCTTTTTGGGACTCGACATGCATCAGCTGCTGGGGTCCAAGGTGATACTTTTTCCGGGGGTTGTTCTTTCCAATGTGTAGCACTGTACATTTGACGACATTAAGTGTTAACAACCATTCTTGGATCCAATTATATATAGCGTTTAAATCGTTTTGGATATTGTGATATTATGTTATTGCTTCAATGAAATCTTTAGTCGTTATTTGTTTGTTTTTTAAAACACATTAAAAATTGCTTGGTTCTAGGTATCCCCAATAATTATTATACATATAAAATGAGAGCATATATTATGTTGTCTTTCTATATATGTTAGAGCTGAACAAATTTTTATGAAATTAGGAGGAATTTTTCTGATTTTATTTTTTTTATTAAATATGTGTTTGCTCTTGGCCAGCATCTATCCATGTAGGAAGGATGAGGCCGACGATGGAGCGAGCTCACCCAGAAGATGCCTATTCACTCGCACTCGGAAATACGGACGCCGGCAGGGAGTTCCAATCCTTAGCAGTGCGCATTATAAAATATATTTTAAATCGCTTGGTCCGTATTAGAGGGATTTCGACAAGGTGAGGATGGTAACCAGCCGTACGTCTGCATGTCCGATAGAAGAAAGGGGAAGGCGGTATGATCTCATGCAGCTCCCGAGCACTCTCCGAAATACATCTCATAGCACACGGGCAGGGAATTCTGTGTATATCTACCAGGCAATGCAGCTTAGTTCTTTTAGTGTAACTCCCATAGTTGAATATTTAACTCCCATATTAAATAAGTTATCATTTAAGTTTATAGTTTTAACTCCCATAGAGAACATTATTATTTTACTATTATCTATTGCAAAAGCTACAGGCAATCTAGTCTATCTATAGTATCATGTGAAGAAGAGGTACGCCGACAGAAGATACAAGGTGACCAGCGCCAGGACTTATGTCTACCTAAACGAAGCCGCCTGCGAGAGAAACATGGAAGCGTTCTTGAAGAGTATTGATGTAGTACTCGGTGAGATTATTTCATAGCTCCTTATTACATATTGTATCTTCTATAACTATAATAAATAAATAAATAAAAATAAAAAGCCCATTTATTCCTTTCACCAAAGTAATATGAAAAAATTAAATTTTTTGTTAAACTTAAAATTTTTTTTAACGATTATTTAGTTTTTTAAGTTGGTAAAGGCCTCCCCCAGTTCCTGCCATTTTTTCCTTTGCTCCGCAAGTATTGGCCAATCTTTCCTGACTTTTGATATGTCGTCCGGGCCAGGCCAGAGCGTTATAATTTTAGCCCACTTTTCAGGGAGCATTCTTATTACGTGTCCGGCCCATTGCCATTTCGCTTTAAGGGCGTATTGTAACGCATCTATGAGTTTGGTATTGTTTCTGATTTCCGTGTGCTTTATTTTTTGCTTATCTTTAGTATTTTTCTTTCAATGGCTCTTTGGCACGTTGTTATTTTATTTTTTAACTTATTTGTATACTTCCACGTTTGGCTTCCATATGAGAGAGTTGGAAGTAAACACGAGATTACAACTTTCTTTTTAAGTTTTACTAGTAAATTGCTTTTTAATATTTAAACCAATCAACAACATAGAAGAAATAAAAAGAAGAATAAAGAAAACGTGGAATAAGTTCTGGGCGATGAAGGAAATATTAAAAAGCAATTCTATAACTATACATATTATAAAATAATGTCTCTGTCCGCTTCTGTTTGTTTCTCATATTAAATTCTTCTTAACTGCCAAATCGATTTTGCTATGGTTTTTATGGAAATAACAATAAACGTGGAAGGTTTGTGTACAAAACTGTATCCGTACGAAGCCAGGTGTATCTCGCTAGTTAAATATAAATTGTTACATTGTTCCATTTGTTTCCCAAAGGTCAGAAAATCTAACGAAGTTTCTCCTCAGCGTGATATTATGTTACGAATATTGTTAAGATTGTTAAAGAAAATGTAGGTAACTAAAAAAATTTCCAATCACTGCCTAAAATGAAATATTGCTTGCGGCTCTCCTGTCAATTGTTATTAGTTAAACACGAGACTTATTACAGAAAAAAAAAAAACAATTTAAAAGATCGATTTTCCAAAAACAAGAGTGCCGCAGGCAAGGTATTCATAAAAACAACGGCGCGTTAATATTAATGAGAATTGAAATCGCTGGATATTATTTTACATTTATTTCTATTACAGTGAAGAGCCGACTCCTGCGATTCTCTTGTTTTATGAAGACTAAAATCTAAATAATACATACTCCTGTTTAAAAGCCAACAAACTAAACTTGGACATTGAATTATTCGTATTATCAAAACTAGATAGAATATAATTATTTTTTGATAAATTAAGTATAAATCATAAGATAAATGATTAATTTAAATTTATTTTTTATCAAAAAGTGTACATCATTGTTTGTATCTAAATAAATAAAAAATCCTCAAGTCTTTACAGTAATCACGATACAGAAAAAAGCGTGGGTAGGTACTCAAATGAGACTTAGAAAACAGTCTAGAATTTTCTACAATAATTCAAACCTACCTTTTTCTTTACTCAAGTGCACAATCTTATTCAAGGAGGTCGGCTTTTCATCTTTCCCCTCTTTCTTTTTATCACCTTGTCCCAAATTCAATTTAAAATTTTTCCAGCGATTTCCAATATCTTTGTTCATAATTAAATTTAATTTTACATGCAGGTTTCACTTAAGTAACAATTTCGCGGAGTATTATTTTCAATTCAATCGTGTCTATACACGTGAATGAACCACACTAATGGGTGTTTTTAAAGTTCGAAAAGTGTTTTTCCCAATATGTGAAGCCTTTCGCGAGTGTTAAAGAACTTTTTACGTTTATACTACGACTGGATAGTTTTGGTACTTTAACACAATTTTTTTTTCTATGTTAATAATAGTCGAAAAGGGGTAAGACAACAAAGTTGTGGTTTCACCCTAAAAAGCCCCATGAGTATTGATGTCTATTTTTCAGGGATCTATTATATGTAATTACTCTTAATACTTATATAACAGAACTTATATAACGAAAAAACTCGAATTTGACTGTCACTAGGAAAGTCAAGTTTACTAATTGCTAAATATTGTGTGCTAAACAGAGTGCTTCGCTACAGAATGGCGTCTTATTATCTATAAGGCCCAGATTAGGCCCTTTACGGAGTACTATTGAAACGACAAAATTATATCATTTTCAATACAAAAACACGTTGATAATGCAATTAAAGATAAATTGGCTTTGGCACAGCAGACGAAGGCGTCAATGTAGGGTCTGCAACGCAATATTTTTCTCGATTTCATTTGAGCCTTAGTATTAAGAAGTATTTTGGGCAGCCCGTCTAGCGGCAGTAACCACCCCTTTACAGGAGACTATTGAATACAACAGCAAATGTCCCATTTCCCTACTCTTCCCAATCGCATATCCTTAAACCTACTGCAGACGGCAGCGCATTTGCAGCACTTGTGGCGTTGCTGGTGTTATAGGCGACGGTAACCACCTACCATCCAGTGGACCGTTAGCCTATCTTCCGACCTTAACACAAAAAATAAAATGGTGATGATGAATTATTGGGAAATAACAAGTTTTAGATTAATAGTAATTTAGAAGTCATGCGAAGTACTGTTAATCTGATGGATGGGGCAGATGTGGTGGACTAAATAAAGCATATAATTCTGTACATAATCGAAAATACAGAAGTAGACTTTATTATATTTAATATCAAAAAATTGTAAACGGTGTTACGTTTAAGGCTTGTGTAAAAAAGAGAAAAAAAATCGCGGAAATTATCATATACCTGTATAATGGCTTAAAAGTTGTAGCATGTGGCAAACACAAAGTTGGCTCTACTGGGTGTACATGGTTTAGTTCGTTGTCTAAATAGACCATAATATTTTCAAGATTTGCTTGAAGAAAATTTTGTTCCAATAGCAGCTTACACTCATAAATCCCGGTGAAATGATGGCACGTGTTTTGTTGTATATCGGTAGTTGGAAAGGAAACCCAGAATTCATTACCCTAACCTTTTATCCCCTATCCTGTCCTCCATGAGAACGACAGTCCGACATTCCATGTAATGGGGTGTGTGAATGTCTGTAATATAATACATCCTAAGTAACGCGTTAATAGAAATCTAAACGTTTAATATTTCGAATTCCCGTTTCGACTTTCGAATCGCAGTTTTGATGTCGGGGTCGGTCCTCTAGAATACAGGCTGATCGGGCTCAGGAATAGCCGAAAACACGAACTAAGACTCAATGCTTGTAGTACACGATCGTAATTAAAGTTACAATGTAAATGTGAACAATTAACCAGCTGCAAATGGATTTATCTGTGTTCGACGCGGCACTAGCTTGACACGTCCTCTCTTCGAACGCTCGTACCGCATCGACCGCACCCAAGCTTACTGCTTGACGTTTCCAAGGAAAGTGGTTAGATGGCGTTGTATGCAAACTGGAACGATTCTTAAACTCTCCGCTTGTGACGCCGCATCAGGAATCTCCGACAAATATATTAATGCTTTCTACACTTATGTATCAATATTTTGTCTTTAAATTGACATGGTGACAATCTCGTAAAAGTAATCATTGCAATGTCTAAGCGTGTATGTAGAATTTTTCAACTATCAACTCTGTTGAGTCCTAGTGTAAATCGATTAAAAGTCGTATAAAGGAACTTATTGTTGGATTGCAAGGTCACGATCGTATTCACCATTAATTCGCCCGACAAATTGGGTACTTGGAACGATCAAAAAAACTATTGAGGTATACAATGACTATTAAATGAAGGGTTAATCACCGCGTGTTTTTTTTTGTTAACTCGCATATTGAAAATTCGCGGAAAACACCTTTTATTTTCTCTTGTTTTTCAAATGGATAAAGAATAGGTCGAAATACAAAAAAACATGCTACGACTTTAGTTTTACTTGAGTTATTTGTTTACTAAAAATTTTTATTTGAATAAATATAAATTAATAATAAAATGTATTTATTATTAATCATTATAAATTAATAATAATATTAGTGTAAAATGTAAGCATAATTATGATCTTGGTAAACATATCCTAAATATATTCTGTTATACGTACATTTTTTGAATTTTTTTTTTTTTTTTTTTTATATTATCCAAATCCTGCGATCAGCCCTCTTGGCTATAAGCAGATGTGATGAAGCTACTATTCGGTTCGGGAGATACCCCCAGTGGGGTACAGCCCTTTTATTTGTGTAGTCAGTCTATATGCTGACTATTGTGGTCAAAGATGTCTCGCCTCTTCCTAAGCCGACGAACTGTTTCTGGCATTGTTAGTTGCCCCGCAAGTTGGTTTGGGTGCTTTTTCAGTCTTGCTTTGTATTTGTCACCATAAGAAGCAATTTCCTGTTCGACTGTTGGCATATTGAGAATTTCATGAAGCTCTGTTGTTCTGAGGTACCACGGTGCATTCGATATCTGTCTCAGTATATTGTTCTGCATCCTTTGTAGTATAGACAGATTGGTTGCACAAGCAGTACCCCACAGTTGTATGCCATATGTCCAAATTGGCTTTAGCAGGGTTTTGTAGACGAGAATCTTATTGTCCACCGAGAGCTTCGAATTTCTGCCCATCAGCCAATAAAGACCCTTGTATTTTATGTTAATCTCATCTCTTTTCGTCTTGATATGTTTCTGCCAGGTGAGTCTCCGATCCAGGTGCATGCCCAAGTACCTCACGATGTTTTGATGTGACATTTTTTGAATTAACAAATTAATTATCAAAAACGTCAGATTTTAAGGCATTCATCAAATAGTTAAAATTATTATTCAAGGGCGATCCGTCCCAGGCTTCGCTTCGATGCACTTTATTCTCCAAATAAAATAAAAATAATTGGCTTCCTAATAAAATAAAATAAAAATAAATTATATACAGAACCTTACTCGCTTAACGCTCTTTCCATTAGTGAAAACCGTATCAAAATCCGTTGGATGGTTTAGAAGAAGTTAGCGGAGAACAACTCGTCCCTGACTTTTTTCTTTTTAATGTTAACGTTCGCAGACAGGCTGACGCAGTTCACTTGACGGCAGGTGAATACGTCTCCTATAACACAATCAACGTCATAGGTCCTGCAAATGCGCTGCCGACTACAGTAGGATTATGGATAAGGGTTTGGGAAGGGTTAAGGAAAATGAGCTCTGGCATCCTTTACTCATTCACCGAAACACAATATAACAGCACAAGTGCTGTTATTTCACGGTGGTACCTATTTTGTAAGGTGGTGGTTATTGCCGGCAGACGGGCTGCCCAAGTGATTGTGAAACGCAGTTTACTCTGCCACTACTTTCCAGCTTCAGACCAGAGCCAACTTTGAGCTTGCCAACTTAGAACAGATCATTAAGGCAAGCACCCTGACCACTCATCCAACGGACTCTGTTCTAGGGTTCCCGGGTTCGATTCCCGGCAGGGTCAACTTTGAAAAATGAACTTTTCAAATTTGTCTCTAATCTGGATCTGGAAAGTAGTGGCAGGGCACACAGTGTTTCGCAGTCATTTGGGCAGCCCGTCTGGCGGCAGTAACCACCACCTTACAGAAGACCACCGTGAAATAACAGCACGTGTGCTGTTGTGTTTCGGTGAGTGAGTAAGGGATGCCAGAGCCCATTTCCCTAACCCTTCCCAATCCCTTATCCTTAATCCTATTGTAGTCGGCAGCGCACTTGCAGCAGCTTTGACGTTGCTTGTGTTATAGGCGACGGTAACCACCTACCATCAAGTGGACCGTCACCCTGTCTGCCGATCTTAACATAAAAAAAAACAACAAAACAATCATAATAATTTGTTATACTTGAAGAGATATGTGGAAAGTTGAATAAAATATAGGTATATAATAAACGCCACTTCCACTTAAACGCCAATTGTTGGTAATTTTTTGAATGTAGGTTTTACAGCTGTCCATGCAAACTGCCTTGCGGTGACCCATTCTTCTTTCTGTATTTTATATATCGCGAAGATGTTTTATCATACTTTAACAAATTGTAGATCTCTCTCGATATTTTTTTAATTATTTAAGATGGGTTTGCTTTTGACCAGCATCTATCCATGTAGGAAGGATGAGGCCGACGATGGAGCGACCTCACCCAGAAGATGCCTATTCACTCGAACCTTGAAAATATTTGGGTTATATGAGTTCGGAAATACAGAAATATAAAAATAACAAAAATATAAAAAATCCTTAGCAGTGCGCATCACAAAAGATGTTTTAAAGCGATAAAATGCTTAAAAACCAATCTTTATTTCCGTTTAAATTAAGAATCGTGAATTTGTGTAAACAAATCGCGCAAAATCGCTCCGTCTGCATAATAAAACATGGCGTAGATAACTCTGTCAGTGAACAAAGTAAATTCGAAATGCGACGTTAATCTTCTGCGGAACTAATAAACTGAATATTATGTATCCGACTCCGCTGGATAAATGTTTCGGCTCAATCAACGTCTGCGAGATGGTCCTGAGTATTTGTTATCTAAGGTTTTACCTGATCTTGAAACATAGAAGGGCGTGGAGTTACCATTAATATTTTTATTCTTTAATGTTATATTATTAAAGAATAAAAATAATATTTTTTCCAAGGTTCACAGCAATAACTTTGTGAGCGGTTAAAAATTATTTAATTTAATTGTGTTGTTAAACTATGGAACGTTCTGGAAAAAGCGTTCGCGCCTGCCGAAAGTCTCGAAGGTCCCACCCTATCGGTGGTAGTCACGCCACTTTCCGATTAGTGTCAAAGGAAATTCGTCCTTATGTTCACAACTTAGAGTTTACATTTCAACAGAAATAGCATTCCCGAATTTCAATGACTTGTTTACGCCACGCGTTTGGCGCCATTATTTATTTATACTGGACGCGTTTGGCGCCAAGTATAAATAAGAGATGAGTTAGTGGTGCGACAACCAGCGATACGAAAGCGACTCTTCGGAGCCTTTGCGTAGTTATCTGCGATAGTGAACCGGCGACACATTAAGGGAATCATTGACGACTTTTGGCAAGTTTAACGGTTTCATCGGACAAGTTCGGTGATTTTGGAAGCCATCTTGGTTTGTGAAAATAAATCGTTCATTTCGCCCTTACACGAACATTTTAACTCACCCCGCACGTAAATTGATAATTACACGACATACATAAAATTGACAATCCAAGTCAACATTAAATTGGAAATAACGAATTGAAAATACGAGCCTATATTTTTAGGCCTCTTGTCTCAATTACATCTTCACAAATATTATAAAGAAATGAAGTTTATAAGTTTCGATGTAGAAGTTAATCTCCGAAACCACTTATCCCAATTTCAAAATATAACAATCATAACATAATCTGTAGGTATACTCATACACTGTGATTAACTATTCATATGGATTAACTCTAATAATTCATGAATTATGGATTCATGAATTATTAGAATTATTAGTTCGCAATACGCATGAAGCTTGTGAAACGGAATACGTGTGAAATGGAGATAAAGTTTTCTATTCACTGCAAGTTGAAATAGTAAAAACTAGCGACCAGCCTCCGGCTTCGTACGAATGCTTTTTTTCTGCAATTTCTAACAGAAATTTTCCTCGTTTCTCGCTTTTACATTAGTGTAAACCGTATCAGACTGAAACGGAAAGCGATTTTTTGGTGTAATTAGTGTATAAAAATATAGGAGATAATATAGGTATATGTTTTTGGAAAAAATGGGACACCAGGTAGGTTTATAGAACATATGATGGTAGGTGGTGACCACGACCTATTTAATATATAAACGAAAATTACATACATCACAGCATTTAAAAATGGTGTCCTACAAATAGGTATATGTGTATGTGACTGGATATATACGAAATTATAATTGTTGCCAAATAACGACTCCACGAGGTATTGTAATTTCGTCAACATATAAATAACAGTGTGCCGAATTGCACCGACGATCTGACCTGGTGCACAAGATCGGAATAATAAAACAGATATTTTAAGCGATCAGATTTGTTTCTCGAAAGAAACTCCCCAGCTAATAAATGTGATTTTTGGATTGGAATTGCTATCGTTACTAAATGAGCATTTTACTCTACTAAATGAGCACGGTCCGTTGAAACTCTGCATACCAGCGATATATTGTCGTTTGATTATGTGCTTCAACGTCGTGTATAGAGACAAGCTTATCTTGAGATTTATCTTGAGATAACCCTCGGCGAAATTTGTGATAAATTATGACACGGAATTTTCGCGTTTGTCACGGATTTGTCAGTTTTAAAGCGTTATAATATTATTATTTTTTTAATTGTGAAAATGCCATCGTTATTATAAGAAGCCAGTACGCAAAGGTTTTATTCTGATTTCGGTGTATAAAATATGCGGTGTCACTTATATCTTCGGAGTTCCTAGGTGATGGTAGCCTCCCATTGGAGTAAGCCTACTCAGCAATGACTAGGCTGCCCTGGGGTGTATCGGAGTTGTTGCCTCGGCAGAACTCGGTCCACCCCGCTCAAAGGGCAAGGAGACACCGGGGAGTTTTTGTGGGTAGGACCAGTCCCTTGACTGGGTGAGTCCCACATATCCCTACCGCCTAGCCAGCGGTAGGGAATCCGTAAATGGATTTCTCCTCGTAAAAAAAAAGGTGATGGTAGCCAAATGCCATCAACCGACATTCAGCCTATGGTCTTTTATTGAAAAACAAATACTCACAGAAAATTGGCTAAAAATTTTTTAATACTGCTGAATCAGAATAGAAATAAATTATATTTATTTAAAACACTCCAATTTAGAGAAAAGCTGCATCGCAAATCGCGTACTGCTGACTCGACGCAAGAATGAATTATGGCTTTCTACTTATTTCATTTCTTCTTCGTTTCGTGTAAAATACAATATTATGTATGTAAAATACATTGTCAGCGTTCAAAATCAAAATAGAATTTTATTTAATACTGAAAAGAGCATAGTTGCAGTTTTATATCATGGTTAAAATTAGATTACACTTGCGCTCACATGGTTTTTTTTTGTTGAGATCAGACGAGCTGACGGTCCACTTGAAGGTAGCTGAATACCGTCGCTTATAACACAAGATACATCAACGGTGCTGCAAGTGACTGCCGATCTTAGTATGATTAAGTATAAGGGATTAGGAAGGAATAGGGCAAAGGGCGCTGGCATCCCTCACTCACTCACTAAAACACATGATGTTTTTTTACTATGGTCTTCTGTAAGGTTGTTTACTGCCGGGTGTGTAAGGGACTGTTACTGCCGTCAGACAGGCTGTCCAAATGAATGCGAAACGCAGTGTGCCCTGTAACTACTTGCTTACTGCAACCAGTCATGAAGGTTAATTTAAAAAATTGGTTCTGCCGGGAATCGAATCCGCGGCCTCTAAGACAAAGCGTTAAAGCAAGTACCTTAACCGTTCGACCAAGGGGCTCGTCTGATAAATATAATTAAAAATATTTATAGATAAACTGAATTTACAGAAAAAATTCATCTTACATATATGCAATTACATATAGTACAATATATTATTTCTAATTAATTCCTTATAAACATTAAAATATTATAAATTATAAAGTTTCGGTCCCCTAGGCAGAGTCCCGAGCATGCTGGCTGCATTACCTCGTTGTATGGCAATGCTAATAAACTTAGCATGAACATTTTATTACCTACTTCATTTTAAAATAAAAAATTCAACGCCAGACAAAAAAAAATAGCAATAAAGATTGAATAAATAATTTAACACCTAAAAAAAGAGGCGCAGACGAAAGATAGTAAGTAATAATCTGTGAACTTTGACCTATTCGAACATATTTCGAATAGGTCACAGACCTATTCAAACTAATTTCCTGCAACTTAATATCAATAAATGTTACATTATCACATTCGGTAGGAAAAAGAAAAGAATTCTATTTGACTAAAAAATAAATAATTTACAAATTAGCAGGGTAACTGAGTTGCGTGACCTAGGTGTCCAGTTGGATGATAAATTAATGTTTAAATCTCATATAGTTAATATTACGGACAGGGCAAATAGGATGCTTGGTTTTGTGTTGCGAACGACTGTTGACTTCAAGAGGCCTTCTACCTTGGTTCTGTTATATAATTCTTTGGTTCGATCAATTTTGGAATATGCCTCAACCGTCTGGAATCCTCAGTATAAGATCTACATAGATTTGATAGAAAGGATTCACAATAGATTTGTTAAGCATTTAATATACAGATCAGGTAATGATTTAGTTAATTTGAGACCGTGGTCTATTGTTTCTCTTCAAAGTCGTCGTTCCCTTAGAGATCAAATGTTCTTCTACAAATTGTTGAGTGATTCTGTCGATTCAATGTTGCTCCTTAGTAAGATTAATTTTAAATGTCAAAGGATTAGTGCTAGAAACAGGACTCTATTTAGTGTTCCATTTGTGAAGTCTAACTACATGGCCAATAACTTCATATCACGTGCTTGTAATTCATATAATGGTAAATTTTCCCATATTGATTTATTTAATCTGAAGCGTGCACAGTATCGGAGTGCTATTCTGGAAAGTCTATGTAATGCTTAATTTCTAAGTTTGTTTTGAACTTCATTTTTATTAATTTAGAGGTTGACTGTGTAATATTGTTATGTACTAAATAATTGTGGAAACTTTATTGGTATTTGTGCCATTTTTGTCATTTTAGTTATAAGTATTATAGTCTGTATGTTTCCCTTAAAAATAAATAAATAAAAATAAATAAATAAAATATTAATATACCTATACAATTATGTATTACGTATCATATTATACTAGCTACTGTGCTAAGCTGGAAGTTATACAAATTATACAAAATTCCCTGCAAATTATACAAAATTTCTTCATTTATAACTCTTTTCGTTAGTGAAAAACGTATCAAAATCCGTTGGGGGTTAAAACGAATTTAGCGGAGAAACATACAGAGTTGGACAGTGACCTTATTTTATATAGTTGAGCCCGCAACTTCTTACGCGTGGCATTCGGTATAGGGCGTAACATTTTTGTTTGTGAACCGATTAGAATGAAACAAACACTAAATGTTACGTAAAGCTTACTACAGTACAACGGTGAAAACCGCATTCAAATCGGTTAAGCCATTTCAGATATCCAGCACAACCGCATAGACAAACAGACAAAAAATCTAAAATCTTTTTTGGTCTCGGTATTATCAGGCCTCTGTTACTCCGTGTGTGCTGTGCCTCACATTGAATGTGAAAGGAGTGCAACTTCTGTACGCTAATACTATTATTTATTCTGTGGTATCGTAAAGTACAAACTGTATAATTGTTTTTTTTTTTGAAAAAAACATTTAATGTACCTACAGACATGGCTAGTTTACAATTTTATTATATGTAAAACCATAGATATAGAATATGTATATATTTTGATGTTATAGATTAGACTAAAATATAGATTTTATATTATTATTTATTTTATACAAAGGTCATCCTATATCATTTATTTTCTATTATTTTTTTATATTAGGGGTATTTTTAAAAAAAGGGTGGTTAACGGTTCACTTGATCCACATGATTTTGTTCATCCGATTTTGTTACGCAAGATCTGAAGGAATTTGCTTACGGCTCGCTTAAAGAAGCCTATATTATTTGCACACCTCAGAAGGGAGACTGTTCCAAAGTTCGCGAGTCCACGGGAAAGTTCTACTCCTGTCTTACAAAATATATTCATCCGAAAGCATTTATGTACTTATTAATTATTTTAAATCAAGTACTAGAGTGTATATCAAGTCACTAGAGGGACTTGATATATTCTGGCAAATGATGAAATGATGGAATGGTAGGGCACACTGCGTTTCGCAGTCATTCGGGCAGCCCGCCTGGAGGCAGTAACCACCACCTTACAGAATACCACCGTGAAATAACAGCATATATGTGCTGTTGTGTTTCGATGAGTGAGTAAGGGATGCCAGAGCCCATTTCCCTATCCCCTCCTAATCCCTTATCCAATCCTACTGTAGTCGGCAGCGCACTTGCAGCAGCTGTGGCGTTGCTTGTGTTATAGGCGACGGTAGCCACCTACCATCAAGTGGACCGTCAGCCTGTCTGTCGACTTTAACATAAAAAAAAGAAAATATTACCAGTGTATATGTACATTGTACAAGTGCATTTATAATCTTAATTCGAGGTTTTGTTGATTTGAACAAAATTCAAGTAATCAGCGTCAGCCCTCTCGGCAGGAAAGATTTCGATCAGTGGATTTACCGCTGCTTAGAAATTCAGTACATCAGTGGGAAAAATAACTATTAAAGGTCACTGCGCGAAACGGTTCCCTTTAAACGAATTAAGCAATTATCGCATTCACTTAATAAATCCATTAAACGCTTACTCGTTCGAGCGGTGTGTATTAAAAAATAATATCTCAAAAAAAAAAAACCTCAACAAGCTCCATATTTTATGATGAACAAATTCAAACAAAGTTGTTAAACACGTAAACCATTTTATACAACACCGAATCGGGATACGAAATTAAATAAACTTTTTTTTAACTCAATTTATCCTGTCCGAACGAAAATGTTGTTTTTTTCATTTGAAACAAAAACGTGTGTATTTTTAATTAAAGAAATAAAGTTATTAGGCATATTTTTCCTGAATTTAGGTATAAGGCCAGACTCGACACTATTCCAAAACATATTTGAAGAAATCCTTGACATATTTATTTTCTGCATCTTGTTAAAAACGTGATATTCCATCTAAATTATACGTCTAAAATCTAGCCCTTTGATGGCTGGAAATCTAGACAGAAAACCACTGTCAAATAAGACCGCGTGTGTTGTATTTTAATGTGATAGTAAGTCATGATCAATCCCAATCTCGCATCCTTCAGCGCATTGAAATACTGCTGATTACTTTTGTTTATAGCCACCAACTTAAGTTCTGTACTAAAGTTTTAATCGTTTCCTTTTATTTCTTTTCTCATTTTTTACATAATATTTAAGAAAACCTTCCAATTTTAAATCTGCTCGGTTACCTCCGAGAAACTACAAAAAAATTTAAAATTTTTGTAGCTTCTATTTAATTTTTAAATTTTAACAAATTTTGTTCACTTATGAATATTATCAGGTTGCGCTCATTTTGCCAAAAAATGTTTTCGATCCGACGTAAGTCTTTTTCTTAACACTAGCGAATCGCCCCTGAATTAGCACAGATGCAATTTTTTTTTCGCAAATTATATACCCGAACCTTATCTTATCTTATCTTATCTTGTCTTAGTGGCTCTTAGTCTTAGTCTTAGTGGCCCGAACCTTTCTCTATCGCCGTGTCTTTCGGATGAGATATCGTGGACAATGACAAAACTGTCTGTGCGTCTTTGGTGTTGTTTAAATTAAATCGGAGACTTACCTACATCAGACTAATATATTAATTTAATAAATGATCTAATTATATTTGTTACAATTTGTGGGCAGGTAACTTATATCCAGAAAAAAGTACATATTGTTCCTTAAAACAATAGGTAGAACTTAAAACAACGATTAAAACTTTAGTACAGAACTTAAGTTGGTGGCTACTGTCGTCTATAAGCAAAAGTAATCAACAGTGTTTCAATGCGCTGAAGGATGCGAGATTGGGATTGATCATGACTTACTATCACATTAAAATACAACTCCAACAAAAGGGATCACTTAAAAAAAAATCAATGTCAGCCAAAAATATGATAGATTAACAAAAAAAAAAAAAAAATGATACTAAGTCAGAGACAAAAGCAAGAGCAAAAGCGGTCTATGCGCCAATGATGTTTAGCCTTTTACATCTCGCTCACTTCCGCATCGAATTCTAATATATTATGTGAATATAGACAAAATTTAAGTCTTGAATTTACTAAAAGTTATTTTCAGTTTAAAGAATGTGTTCTGAAAATGTGTCTCAACGACACATTAAAGAGTACCGTTGCTTTTATTATCCAACCGAGTGTACCGCATCAAAAGACTCAAATACTTTCACAAGATCTTAGTTTGGAAGCATATTTTGCGAACACTAAGAGAAATATGCGGGTTCTTTGTTTCCGAATAAATGGGTTGTGAAGATGGCGAAATTTCTGACGCAATTTGGGAGTTGCTTAAACAATTTTAGTTTCCGCCGCTTCAAGTTCCGTAAATGTGGCAATTTTTGTGGTAAATTGTTTTGCTTTACCCATATTTTACACTCCCCTGTATGTTTTTCTGACTAAATCGACGTACAATTCAGTGAACACCCATTTTGAAATATTTAAGAATGTATTATTTCTTATAATGTCTTATAAGACAGTTTGTTACCGATGGAAATTTATACCATAACAATATTATTAGAAATGGCCATAACTGCCTATGGATTTGTTTATATGGATGGGTATTTTTAGTTTTGACTTATTTCCGATATTAACTTCAAACTACGTTAAAGGTAATGAAGCCTTATTTACAGACACATAAACAAATAGACCGGGGTAACTCATGCGGCTTATCTATATTTCTAGTCGAATACACACTATTGTTACTGCACAAGACATCCATCTCCTCAACACAATTGATTATATTATTTGGATGGGAGTCACTTTAGTATCTGTCCGAATAAAATGATATTCAATATAAACATTTCCGCCCTATTGTTCTACTGCTTTTCCGTTTTGGAGAGAAATTTACTTGAAATCTTGAATAAGAAGAACAGATTTAACAGAATTTAGCAGTAGAACGGATTTAGAAAAGATTTAGCAAGAACATACTAAATTTTTTTAATTATATGTTTATTATGCTGCGGGTCCAATGTTTTTACTAGAAAGTCAGATGGCAGTTCTGTATGAACTGTATAAACACATCTGTCTGTTTATCTGCTATTCTCTTCTAAACCACACGACCGATTTTGATAAGGTTTTCACTAGTGAAAAGAGTGATAAATGCGGAAGGTTTGTGTAGGATATAATTTGCAAAAGCATCCGAACGAAATCGGGGGCTAGTATTCCATAATAATGTGCTGACAACTTGCAATTACATGTTTGTTTGTGTGCTAATGTGAGTGAGTGTAATTTTACTTAAGCTGACTTAATTGAAAATCTAATATTTTAGCGATAATGTAGTCTGTGTTTAAAGGTTCCTAAGCTCATATTGTGGGTAGTATTCAATTATGTAGTATGATAATTGTAAGAAATATGTTCGGTTTTTATCACTTCTAGCCGTCGATGAGTTCTGTGTCGCTGAATGGCGGACATAGAGATTTAAGCGCGGTTGTTGTTGTTGTTGGGAAACAAACCTCTTGCAGAAACCAACGAGGGCCCTCAAGGTTAGAAATGTAGCAGAAGACGGTACGCGAAGTATTTTTTTTGAGTATTTTGTTTTAGTAGCAAAACTCTGGTAGCAGAGTTGTATGTTTGTTTATTTCGGGCTCTATGAATCGTAGACATTTGCATTTATTCCGACAGGAGTAGACGCAAACAAAATATAATTATATATACTTTACTTTAAATATGACACCAAACTGGGCTACTTTTTCCGAAACATTGGAAAAACAGTGTGATTTTTTCTTTTTTTTTTACGTTAAACTCAAGGCAGGCTGATGGTTCACTCGATGGTAGGTGGCTATCGTCGCCTAATAACATAAGCAACGCCACAGGTACTGGCGCAGTCGCCCATAGAAGGATTAAGGTAGGGATTAGGAAGGAATAGGGAATATTGTGGGGCTGGTATATAAATATATAGGAAGTAATGATTCGTGGCTATCTGGGGCGATATTTAATTACTTCGTCAGGTGCACCTCAATAACATTAAAATTTGCTTATAAATTGTATTTATTTGCATTTTGACAGTGTGTCGAGAGAGGTTATTAATATTAATGCAGTTTGAATACATAAAATTAAATCACAGCGTTTAATTACACCAATGAGAATGGAAGGAAATAGTTTCATTTTCAATTTCTGTGCAATAATTACATACTTTTTGTAGCAAATGTCAGAACAATTAATGAAGATTGTGTTCATAACAATTGCTGAAATTAATCAAGTCAAAATAAAAAAGTGTGTGAGTCAGCTCCGACGCAACGACTGGGGTTTACTCCTTTAAACGTATAAAATTTTCCTCGCGTCAATTACGTAACTATTTAATATTATTTAGTTACATTCTACATACTCAGATGTCACGAGTTCCAGCAAAAGTTATGTAAGTTATGTTTACTATACACAGATGTCACTACGTTTTCAAATTCAAATAGTTCATTTTTTCGACGACAGATGTAACGCGTCATCGTTCTTCAACGCGGACTATACTTTTCATACAAGATTTCAACGTTTTTTTTTTTATAAGCGACATGCGTCAAATGAGTCAGCTGTCGCACAAAAGTCATAGATAAGGTAACGTTTTTTAGTAAACGCTTCAAATCAAATCAAATCAAATACTTTATTTGCATTAAACATTACCAGGCAGATGTCAATATAATAAATAATTAATGGTAAGTTTACATGTTTAACCGTTGTCGGTATGCAAAATAATGTAAAATAAAAAAATGTCAAATATGTATGTCACAAAGTTAAAAGCATTAATTACTAATTTCGTTTTATGTACTAACTTAATTTGATTAATATATTACATTGATTACAAAACATACGAATTACTTGATGTCAAAAAATTGATTCAAACTATAGAAGTTTTCTTTACTCAGCCATTGATGCAGTTCCTTTTTAAATAGTCTAGTATTCATTGTCTTCATAACGTTGGGTATTGTATTATATATTTTTATACACATTATTAAACAACTTCTCTTATGCTTTGCCAGTCTAGAGTAGACATCAGGAACCAGTCGGTCCGGATTCCGACAAGAGCGAGGATGTCTGTCATTTGCTTTACCGAAAAGCTTGTGTCTGTGGACAAACAGGCACACTTCAAATATATATAGCGCAGGTAGCGGCAATAAACCAAGCTTTTTAAAGAGTGGTCTGCATGACTCCTCCGGCCGCACTCCGAGAATTGCTCTTATGCATTTCTTTTGTGCAATGAAAACTCGATTTATATCAACACCATTTCCCCACATTATTAGACCATAGCGTAAAATTGACTCGACATACGCGTGATAACAGGAAATTGCGGTTTTTATGTCCGTTACTCTACTAACTTGTTTCAGGACAAACACATATTTATTAATTTTGTTTACCACGCCATCCATATGTGACTTCCAGTTGAGGTTTTCATCTATAATTATTCCTAGGAATTTGGTCTGTGTGACATTTCCTATACTTGGAATACTAAGGTTTAAGTTGGAATTTGGAGATTTATTAAATTGTATAAATTTTGATTTGTCAAGGTTTATTACTAAATTATTAGAATATAGCCAATCTTTTACTGTATTTATTGTTTTGTTGATGTCCCGTTCGTGGTCTTTAATTGTATTATTTTCTTTACAGGATGTAACAATGATAGAAATATCATCAGCAAACAAAATCACATGATGGTTCGTTATGTCTGTCATATCATTTATGTATAACAGGAACAGAATTGGTCCCAGAACGCTTCCCTGTGGAACACCGTATCTGTTGTATCTAAACTCAGAGGAATAGCTTGTCACTTCATTATTTTTATTCACATTTGTGAGTTTGACGCATTGTTTTCTATTTGTTAGATAGGATGACAACCACTGGTGCGCCGGTCCTCTGATTCCTAATATATCCAGTTTAGATAATAGTAAATCGTGAGACACGAAGTCAAAGGCCTTCGATAAGTCGAAAAATAGTCCTGTGGTAAAATATTTATTGTTAAGACCAGTCAGTATTAGCTTTAGTAGTGAAAATATAGCTAAAGTGGTAGACTTGTTTTTCTGAAAACCAAATTGTTCTTCCTTTATGATACTGTATTTTGCACAGAAATCAAGCAGTCTTTTGAACATGCACTTTTCGTATATTTTTGATAGTATGGGTATCAATGTTATGGGACGGTAATTATTGACATCGTCCTTTCTTCCCTTTTTAAATAATGGCTTTACTATTGATATTTTTAGTACGTCAGGAAAAGTACCAGATGAAAAACAAAGATTTATTAGATGTGTTAAGATTACTGTAAGTTCAGCTATACATAATTTTATTATACTTGTGTTTATTCCGTCATATCCTTCTGACCTTGTATTGTTTAGTGTCAAAATCTCGTTCTTGACTTCATTTTCTGTCATAGGTATCAGAAACATAGAGTTAGTCCTTGTGTTACTTTTGAGATTTATTTTAGGTTGGCTATTTGATAGTTTATGCGTGGAGTCTATGTAATGATCATTGAAGGCAGAGGCGATCTCCATTGGATCCGAGATACGGGTGTTATTACGTATTATATGCTCTATAGTTTCCAGTGGAGCCGAGTTAGATATAAGGTTTTTTATTACTAACCATGATGCTCTACATTTGTTAGAGCTTTTATTTATAAATTTTATGTTTGCGTTTTTTTAGACTTATATATACATTGTTTGAGCATTTTTGAATATTTAGTGTACATAATCTTATTTGTTGCATTTTTATTCATATAGTACGTATATCTTAAATAGCGTTTATTTTTACAGCTTACCTTTAAACCGTTGCTTATCCAGTTCTGTTTAATTCTGTTATTATTATTTACTTTTATACGTATTGTAGGAAAGCAGAGATTATAAAAAAGGCATAATAGTTTATGAAATTTATTGAAAGCCAGGTTTAGTTCGGTTTCCTCATATACTTCCGACCAAGAAAGAGCCCGCAAACAGTGTTTAAATTTCCTCACGTTATCTGCGCCGTAGTCTTTCTTATATATGTAGAATGTGGAAGACTTCTGTTCGACTTTTTCAGTGGGAAAATTCAATAATTGTGCAGTGTTATGGTCAGACAGATGAAGCGGAAGCACGGATGACTCCGCGTTTGGGATATTGCTAAGGATATGATCTATACACGAAGACTGTCGAGTAGGTACATTTATATGCATGGTTAGATTATAGCTTTTTATGAGATCCTGCAATTCCTTTGCTGTAGCGCTCCTCTTCATGGTGTCTATATTAAAGTGACCGGCCAGTACTATATGAGAGTTTGTTTTATATTTCTTTTGTAATTCATAGAGAAGAAGGTCTAGTTTAATTAAAAATTCTCGTGGATTTGACGACGGAGTTCTATAAAGACAAATAATTACTAGCCTTTGTAACTGAAATTCTACGCCACAGGCCTCGAACACCCGTTCTGTGGCGAAATCTTTAACGAAAGTGAGTTCTTTACACTTTTGGCCCTTTTTAATTAAGATGCAGGTTCCACCCCTTTGTTTTTCTCTATAGAAGCCAGCTACTAAGTTATAATTATACAACTTAACGTAATTTTGAAAGCCAACTCTCAGAAATGTTTCCGTTAGACAGAGCACATTTGGGTCACAATTCATATCTTTTAATTCATGTAATGTCACTTCTAAAATATCCTGCTTTACCAAAACACTAGCAATATTCTGGTGGAGAATTGAAAAAGTGCCGATTTTTGAAATTTTAGGCACGAAAACAATTTTGGTTTTTTTTTATCACTGGGAAATAATAAGTGATATTACCTCTTTTTGGTTCAGTATTCTCCGGGGAATACTGCATGGAGCTTATATTTTCTTTTCCCACGGGCTTCAAATTGGTGCGTGTAAAATAGTAAGGGATAGTGCCTTTTTTTTGTAGGGCTTGGTTTATTTTATGGCTTTGGCTTGGCTGGCTTGGCTTGTATTAATTTTACTCTTGATAAAATATCCTCAATATAAAATAAAATATAAATATAAAATATTGTGTTTCTTGACAACAAATAAATTTAAATAAATATTATTTATTTCATTTGTTAGCGGGTACATGCATGGTGTGTGATCGTGTTTGTGTATTAACTAAAGGTTCCTACGGAAGATCAGTGCTGGCCCATGCCAGCAAAATGCTGAGTAGGGACCTTTTTGTAACTTTCTTTCTTGCTGTTACTGTTATTTCTTTTTTCTCTGTGTCTGTTAAATGTATGTTTTATAAGTTACAAATAAATTGATTGATTGATTGATTGATTGATATGAAAATCTATTCCTTAGCAGTAAACTCCAAAAAACACTTCCCTGTCCGTAAATACAAAGTTTAAGCTAAGTGAAATGTTCATGATATTTTAACAATATAGACACAGCAACGAATATAGACTTTGCGAGGAATAACACTAACACGACTTGCTTTGCCACAATTTTGCCCACGCTTCGTCCACCCCTTTCTCCTAGATGTTAAAACATTTACTCTATCTTTATTGCTCATGTACTTTTGTCAGGCGTTGATTATTTTGTTATTACTTCAGATGATCCCTGGGGAACAGCACTTTTTTCTGAGCTAACAACGTGTAATACAAATTTTCATTATTATGGATGCAGTCATTACGACGTGAAGGCGTAACAAACAAACTCTTTGTCGCATTTATAATATAGTAAAACAATCAAATCTATATCAATAATTATAATTTATAAACAACAATTTTTACAATCTATAGTAATATTATAAAGCTGAAGAGTTTGTTTGTTTGTACGCGCTAATCTCAGGAACTATTGGTTCGAATTGAAAAATTCTTTTTGTTTTGAATAGTCCAATTATCGAGGAAGGTTATAGGCTATATAACATCACGCTACGATAAATAGTATTATATATAAGCAGTATCCAGTACGGCGCGCCCCGCGAAGCTTGGCCGAGTTCAGCTAGTATGCTATATGCTTTTAGGTCATTATGCTTTTTATTCCAATATCATCGTCTGTTCCCACTCTAAATCACAGTTTCTACCCATAGGTACATGTTATACAAGTACAATAAAATGAAGTCGCATTCCTCTTCTCTCTTTTTTATTATTAAAGATGGGTTTGCTCTTGGCCAGCATATATCCGAGTAGGAAAGATGAGGTCGATGATGGAGCGAGCTCACCCAGAGATGCCTATTCACTCGAACCTTGAAAAAATTCGGGTTTTATGAGCTCGGAAATACAGACGCCGGCAGGGAGTTCCAATCCCTAGCAGTGCGCATTATAAAGCGCTTGGCCCGTATCAGGGATTTCGACAAGGTGAGAATGGTAACCAACCGTACGCCTGCATGTCCGATAGAAGAAAGGGGAAGGCGGTATGATCTCATGCAGCTCTTGAATGTCTTATAGAATCTCATAGAATGTCTTATGTTTCTCCTCTAACTTCTAACCACCCAATGTACTTTGATAGTGTTTTTAATACAGCAAAGAGCAATATACGAGGAAGGTTTGTGCATAAAATTTGTGAAAAAATATTTATATCTCTGTGAAGCAAGGCGTGAGTCGCTAGTATTAATACAAAATAATTTATCCGTTTTAATCACGGCTAAACCGCTAATTCGATGAAATTTTAGACCCTTAGAAAGGACATCGTCTCCTTTTTTTTAAATAATCAAACACACTAAGGCGTTAACAGTTAACAGTTAATAAACTGATTAGTAAAAAATGGGACTAGTTTCTGGCTAGAAGAACTTAATTCTAAGCCGGCGAAGTCGCAGGGGTTGCTGTGTCTAATATCTGTGTGTGTTTTGGTGTGGAGTGTGTGTGAAGCAAAAAAAAAACGCACTTTAATTACATATTCGCTTGGTACTGTTGTACTCACAATGTTATAAGTTGGAGGAATAAAACGAAACTCTCTTTAAGCGCTCTCAAGTTACCCACAAATTTTACTATCCGCAACCACATAAAATATTTACTCATTCGCGTGCTCTGAATCAGTGTCTCTTACTACTAATCCTCTCTTGTTTATACTCTAGCGACTCGCCCTCGGTTTCGCTCGGATACATTTTTTTTCTATAAATTATATACACAAATATTTATCGTTTATAGATCTTTCCATTAATGAAAACAGCATCGAAATCCGTTGGGTGGTTTAGAAGAAGTAAGAAGAAGCGACGCGCCCCTGGTTTCGTATGGATGTAATTTAATTCCGCAAATTATATACGCGAAGTTTCTTCGTCAATCGCTCCTTCGATTAGTGAAAATCGTATCAAAAATCATTATTTAGCGGAGAAAGCCGTTTGATAATTGGTTAGGGTGCTTGCCTTAACGCTTTGTTCTAGTGTTCTCTGATTCGATTTCCCGCAGGGTCAATTTTAGGAATTAACTTTTCAAATTTGGCGCTGGTCTGGATCCGGAAAAGTACTAGCAGGGTACACTGCGTTCCGCAGTCCTTTGGGCAGCCCGCCTGACGGCAGTAACCACCCCCTTGCAGAAAACCACCGTGAAATAACAGCACGTGTGCTGTTGTGTTTAGGTGAGTGAGTAAGGGATGCCAGAGCTCATTTCCCTAACCCTTCCCAATCCCCTTACCTAATCCTACTGATGTAGTCGGCAGTGCACTTGCAGCAGCTATGGTGTTATTTGTGTTATAAGCGAGGGTAACCACCTACCATCAAGTGGACCGTTAGCCTGTCTGCCGACCTTAACATAAAAAGCGGACAGCGACTTTATTTTTACATTATTATTTTTTTCAATATTTTTAATGTAGGTAAAGGTGGCAGCCAGGCTGACCGACCACTTGATGATAGGAGACCATCAAGTGAAGTATTTATTCTAATGACATGGTTATAGTATGACATCAGAAAGAAGCAGAATCAAAAAGTTGGTATTGCAGGAACTTAATGCTGCAATTATTTTCACGTGACTCGTTTTAGAAACAACTACTATTAAAACCGTGGTTTCAACAATAAAAACAAATACTTAGCTGTACAGATAAACATTCAGATTTTATTTGATATTATTGTTATGACTCACCAGGGAAGGTTCTAGTTATGACTCACCATGGAACGTTCGAGAAAAGCGTCTTTTCCTGTTAACATAACTGGAAAGTTCCATAGTAGAATAGAAGTAACGCCACTCTCCGGTTATTGTCAAGGGAAATTAGTCCTTATGCACACAACATAGAGTTCACATACAACAGAAATAGTGTTCCCGAACCTTCAATGACCTTGTTTACAATACGTGTGAATTGTTTACTTACTTGTTTACCTACTCGTATTTGTTTGTTATTTGTTTGTACTAAATTCGAGAAAGATCTAGACGACTGGCAGCGGGTATAAATAGGCGAAGTGGCGAGCTAGCGGCACAGTTCGATTCTGCGATTCGAAAGCGAAACTTCGGAACTTACCTGCGACAGTAAACCAGCGACTCATAAGGGAATCATTGACGACTCTTGGCAAGTTTAACGGTTGTATCGGACCTCTCGTTTAGCCCTATTGGAAGTCATCTTGGTTTGTGGAAATAAATAGTTGATTTTCGCCCTTACACGGCAGATTGACTCACCCCACACGTAACATTATGAACGTGTCTTAATTTTATTTTTAGTACTTGTATTCGTTAATTACTTGTTGAATCTGCATTTCGAAGTTACGGTAATAGTAAATTTTTAACAATAGTAATGTCTGAAATTTGACAAAAAAAATTTTTCACATTCAAAATAATTGATTTGCTGAATGATATATACACAACTTGTAAAATTTAGTAAATACTTATATATTCAACCGAAAGCGGTATGCAAATCTAAAAGACAAATTTAATATCATCTTAATAAGAGTTTTATACAATTAAATATTATTTAGCAGATAAAAATGCATGGGATTAAAAAGAGCGATTGCTGGAGAAGTTTCTTTTGCCGTTTCTTCTCTTTCCGCACGCCATTTTGTTTCCGAAACGGTGGTAGCATTTTGACTTTATAAAAGTGATCTTATTATCCTATTTTTGAGAAATAAACAATTTGATTTGATTTGAAATATATTTAAGACATGGGTTTCATCATTTTCACTATGTAGTGTCATAATCATGTCATGTTATGGGAAAAATATGTTTATTTAATTTAATTTTTATTAAATTTTATTTCCATTCACTATTACAAGTGGTTAAATAAAGTATTCCCTAGAAATAAGGTTTTCCAGAGATATCGCAGTAAAAATGGCAGGAAATATCTTAATTTTTTAAAGCTTTCTTCGCAAAATTTTCAGGCACGTGGTAACGTTAACGAATCAGTTTATCGCCTCTAGAGATTCGAGGTCGTTATTAACGACAACACTTCATCAGAACCAAACGACGACCGACACTTTGTGATGTCCCTAGATGTTAGAGTGATGACTCGATTTTACAATTGGCAATTTTATACTTGTTACCAGCGACTTTATCGGCTTTTCAATAAGTGCAATTGATTAAAGAGAAAAATACTAATAACATACATGAATTGTAAATTAATTCTTTAATACATGTATGTATGTGTTAAATTAAATCTTTTTTTATGTTAAGATAGGCAGAAAGGCTGACGGTCCACTTGACCATAAGCGGCTACCGTCGCCTATAACACAAGCAACGCCAAAGTTGCTGCAAGTGCGCTGTCGACTACAATAGGATTAAGGATAAGGGATTGGGAAGGAATAGGGAATCTTTTTGAAAAGTGAATTACAACACAAAAGTAAATTGAGCTATTGTCACCGGATATAATTACATGCTTGCTTTTATTGATTAAAGAAATCTGCCTCCATCAGTTTTGGTCTTGTCAGGTTTTCGAGCTTTCCCAATCTTATCACAGGAGATAATAGCTGTATTGGTTGTAATATTATACTCTCTGGGGCGATTTTCCAGATCGCCTAAAATTCCCACCATGCACCTAAATCTCGCAAAATAAGGCCCACCATGTATTTGTGCAATAAAATAAAAATAAAAACGAAAATTATATTGTTAACGACAATTGTCAATTCAAATTAATTGATAGGTAGTTCGTTGTGGTATGTGCTGTCTCACTCCCACCTATCCATATATCCGTCGCCACCGCAAGCCGCACGAGCGGCCATTTAAAACCGCAGTCAGTCTAAGCAAAACATCGTATCGACGACACGTGTACAGACTCACCGTTTTCCATCCGCGAAATTTGAATTAATTTATCCCCTAATATTATCAGGCACTGTGGCTTGTAATTTATAGAATTGTTCCGCTTCCCGCTCCGCCAGTGTTATCATTGAAGTGGTGAAGTGCTGGAGCTTTTGGACTCTGTGTGTGACGGGCCCGGAGCAATCTTCGCTGCAGGAAGACCAAGGACCTGGTGATTGACGAGGTAAATGGTAGATTTTTCTTCATTTCGTCGTCCTTTGATTACATGTACCACCAACAAAAAATACAGTCCATTTTTTACAATCGAAGATATTCGACATAATCATATTCGAGCGGGACCAAATAGTAATTTTTATGAATACCTACATTATATATGTTTAAGATAATGTTTTATTAATTGTATAGGCAAGGCAATTGATACATTTTTTTATTTTCATAAAAAATCATTTAAAAAATAGGAAAATCTAAATTAAAATAAGAGCTTACAATTTTGGTTCTAAGAGCTTACTATTTACAGTTATACGGGAGTGTTCTTAGTAACGGGTGGGTCCTCGTATGCTACGTAAACACTCTCCGAGCCTGTTTGAAATGCTCTCAATTAAATGAGTAACGTTTCTTGTGGTATTAGCTCTCAGTAGAATTTACAGGCGTTTATGAACTCCTGTTTACTGTTAAGCTCTATATAAAAGCAATCAAAGTACCTTTTAATGTTTTCGACTTCCTGTTATAAATAATAATAGTTTGCTCAAATGGCGAAGCAAAACACGGAAGGGAAACCTGGATGTTCTAAAATCATTATTAGAATCATGATTCTACTAATGATTTTAGAAAATTTATATATTTGAAGACTTGTATATAGCTTATGTCTACTCGAATTGAACAGATTTCTGTGTCTGGCAGTTACTTATGTTGTTTTATGTAGTACTGGCGACCTATCGCAGTTTAGCTTATCGTTCTTTCTTTACATTTGAATTTGCCGCGCTTATATTATGCTATGTTTGAATGTTATGTTTGAATTATATTATGCCTACGAAATGTCACAACTGACAGTAAGGAGATAATGAGAGTGGGTAATAAGAATTAATAATTTGCTTTGCCATAAACTTCCCTGAAAGATATAAAAAAAGACGTCAATAAAAGGCTTCGAATGTTGTTTATCTTGTAAAACTGAACATGTACTTTGTGAAATAATAATTGTATATTTATATATACATTTCCCTCGTATAATAAATCTGGGTAGCAAATACACAGACAACACCAATGTTCATTCAGTACGTGGTACTACAATAGAGGCAAACAATAGGACAATTAAAAGCAGAAATATGGTGGATAGCAAACATGTTTATCGCAGACTCCCCTCAATGCGAATGAAGAAATTACCTTTATGTACCTGTAATATCGTGATTGTTACCTTTTAGTATGTTTACATGTTGTAACTTACGTGAACGAGCCATAGGAACTCCAATAACGAGACATGATCAGCCAATATTTTGATGTCATCCAAATATGTACTCGGTTGGCTTTTAAATAAATCACGTGTTTTTCTAAGTTTGTATGGATGGACGTATGGATGTGTGTTACACTTTCACACAAAAACTACTAAACGAATTTAGTGAAACTTCTAAAATTTTATGTTTGTATGGATGTTCGTATGGATGTGTGTTACTCTTTCACACAAAAACTACTAAACGAATTTAGTGAAACTTCTAAAATTTTATGTTTGTATGGATGTTCGTATGGATGTGTGTTACTCTTTCACACAAAAACTACTAAACGAATTTAGTGAAACTTCTAAAATTTTATGTTTGTATGGATGTTCGTATGGATGTGTGTTACTCTTTCACACAAAAACTACTAAACGAATTTAGTGAAACTTCTAAAATTTTATGTTTGTATGGATGTTCGTATGGATGTGTGTTACTCTTTCACACAAAAACTACTAAACGAATTTAGTGAAACTTCTAAAATTTTATGTTTGTATGGATGTTCGTATGGATGTGTGTTACTCTTTCACACAAAAACTACTAAACGAATTTAGTGAAACTTCTAAAATCTTAAGTTTGTATGGATGTTCGTATGGATGTGTGTTACTCTTTCACACAAAAACTACTAAACGAATTTAGTGAAACTTCTAAAATTTTATGTTTGTATGGATGTTCGTATGGATGTGTGTTACTCTTTCACACAAAAACTACTAAACGAATTTAGTGAAACTTCTAAAATTTTATGTTTGTATGGATGTTCGTATGGATGTGTGTTACTCTTTCACACAAAAACTACTAAACGAATTTAGTGAAACTTCTAAAATTTTATGTTTGTATGGATGTTCGTATGGATGTGTGTTACTCTTTCACACAAAAACTACTAAACGAATTTAGTGAAACTTCTAAAATTTTAAGTTTGTATGGATGTTCGTATGGATGTGTGTTACTCTTTCACACAAAAACTACTAAACGAATTTAGTGAAACTTCTAAAATTTTAAGTTTGTATGGATGTTCGTATGGATGTGTGTTACTCTTTCACACAAAAACTACTAAACGAATTTAGTGAAACTTCTAAAATTTTATGTTTGTATGGATGTTCGTATGGATGTGTGTTACTCTTTCACACAAAAACTACTAAACGAATTTAGTGAAACTTCTAAAATTTTAAGTTTGTATGGATGTTCGTATGGATGTGTGTTACTCTTTCACACAAAAACTACTAAACGAATTTAGTGAAACTTCTAAAATTTTATGTTTGTATGGATGTTCGTATGGATGTGTGTTACTCTTTCACACAAAAACTACTAAACGAATTTAGTGAAACTTCTAAAATTTTAAGTTTGTATGGATGTTCGTATGGATGTGTGTTACTCTTTCACACAAAAACTACTAAACGAATTTAGTGAAACTTCTAAAATTTTAAGTTTGTATGGATGTTCGTATGGATGTGTGTTACTCTTTCACACAAAAACTACTAAACGAATTTAGTGAAACTTCTAAAATTTTATGTTTGTATGGATGTTCGTATGGATGTGTGTTACTCTTTCACACAAAAACTACTAAACGAATTTAGTGAAACTTCTAAAATCTTAAGTTTGTATGGATGTTCGTATGGATGTGTGTTACTCTTTCACACAAAAACTACTAAACGAATTTAGTGAAACTTCTAAAATTTTATGTTTGTATGGATGTTCGTATGGATGTGTGTTACTCTTTCACACAAAAACTACTAAACGAATTTAGTGAAACTTCTAAAATTTTAAGTTTGTATGGATGTTCGTATGGATGTGTGTTACTCTTTCACACAAAAACTACTAAACGAATTTAGTGAAACTTCTAAAATTTTATGTTTGTATGGATGTTCGTATGGATGTGTGTTACTCTTTCACACAAAAACTACTAAACGAATTTAGTGAAACTTCTAAAATCTTAAGTTTGTATGGATGTTCGTATGGATGTGTGTTACTCTTTCACACAAAAACTACTAAACGAATTTAGTGAAACTTCTAAAATTTTAAGTTTGTATGGATGTTCGTATGGATGTGTGTTACTCTTTCACACAAAAACTACTAAACGAATTTAGTGAAACTTCTAAAATTTTATGTTTGTATGGATGTTCGTATGGATGTGTGTTACTCTTTCACACAAAAACTACTAAACGAATTTAGTGAAACTTCTAAAATTTTAAGTTTGTATGGATGTTCGTATGGATGTGTGTTACTCTTTCACACAAAAACTACTAAACGAATTTAGTGAAACTTCTAAAATTTTATGTTTGTATGGATGTTCGTATGGATGTGTGTTACTCTTTCACACAAAAACTACTAAACGAATTTAGTGAAACTTCTAAAATTTTAAGTTTGTATGGATGTTCGTATGGATGTGTGTTACTCTTTCACACAAAAACTACTAAACGAATTTAGTGAAACTTCTAAAATTTTAAGTTTGTATGGATGTTCGTATGGATGTGTGTTACTCTTTCACACAAAAACTACTAAACGAATTTAGTGAAACTTCTAAAATTTTATGTTTGTATGGATGTTCGTATGGATGTGTGTTACTCTTTCACACAAAAACTACTAAACGAATTTAGTGAAACTTCTAAAATCTTAAGTTTGTATGGATGTTCGTATGGATGTGTGTTACTCTTTCACACAAAAACTACTAAACGAATTTAGTGAAACTTCTAAAATTTTAAGTTTGTATGGATGTTCGTATGGATGTGTGTTACTCTTTCACACAAAAACTACTAAACGAATTTAGTGAAACTTCTAAAATTTTATGTTTGTATGGATGTTCGTATGGATGTGTGTTACTCTTTCACACAAAAACTACTAAACGAATTTAGTGAAACTTCTAAAATTTTAAGTTTGTATGGATGTTCGTATGGATGTGTGTTACTCTTTCACACAAAAACTACAAAACGAATTTAGTGAAACTTCTAAAATTTTAAGTTTGTATGGATGTTCGTATGGATGTGTGTTACTCTTTCACACAAAAACTACTAAACGAATTTAGTGAAACTTCTAAAATTTTAAGTTTGTATGGATGTTCGTATGGATGTGTGTTACTCTTTCACACAAAAACTACTAAACGAATTTAGTGAAACTTCTAAAATTTTATGTTTGTATGGATGTTCGTATGGATGTGTGTTACTCTTTCACACAAAAACTACTAAACGAATTTAGTGAAACTTCTAAAATTTTAAGTTTGTATGGATGTTCGTATGGATGTGTGTTACTCTTTCACACAAAAACTACTAAACGAATTTAGTGAAACTTCTAAAATTTTATGTTTGTATGGATGTTCGTATGGATGTGTGTTACTCTTTCACACAAAAACTACTAAACGAATTTAGTGAAACTTCTAAAATTTTAAGTTTGTATGGATGTTCGTATGGATGTGTGTTACTCTTTCACACAAAAACTACTAAACGAATTTAGTGAAACTTCTAAAATTTTATGTTTGTATGGATGTTCGTATGGATGTGTGTTACTCTTTCACACAAAAACTACTAAACGAATTTAGTGAAACTTCTAAAATTTTAAGTTTGTATGGATGTTCGTATGGATGTGTGTTACTCTTTCACACAAAAACTACTAAACGAATTTAGTGAAACTTCTAAAATTTTATGTTTGTATGGATGTTCGTATGGATGTGTGTTACTCTTTCACACAAAAACTACTAAACGAATTTAGTGAAACTTCTAAAGTTTTAAGTTTTTTTTTTTTTTTTTTTATGAAATCGAGGTAGCGCTTGACCACTATCTCACCTGATGTGAGGTGCAGATGTGGCCGAAGGTGGACCACGCTTACCTAGTAAATGCCCATTTACCCTAGTTTTGAAGACCCCGAGGTTGTAGTTCTTTGGGAACACAGACGCAGGCAATGAGTTCCACTCCTTAGCAGTCCGAACAAGGAAGGTGGAACTGAAACGCTTTGTTCGTGATCGAGGTAAATCGACCACGAAGGGATGAAACCCCTGCCCACGTCTAGTGGTCCGCAAGTGGAACGGTTCCGGTTGGATTAATTAAGTTTGTATGGATGTTCGTATGGATGAGCGCGTATGGATGTTTGTTACTATTTCACAAAAAAAACTACTAAACGAATTTAGTGAACCTTCATAGTAATATAGCTTAAAGATCAGAATAGTTAAAATGTTATAATTTATAAAGAGAAATATACATTCTGTATGTAAAAGTCTCAAGGCATTTATACGGCTTGTTTTCCAAAGAAAAAAAAATCACTAATACAATATAATTTTAGGTATACCCAAATTGTTAGCGCCAACCGAATTATGCATTTAAACAGTACAAAATAATCGCCCTCTAGTGTCTTCATTTGAAACACTTTAACATCTTAGCAACATTATGTAATAAATAAAGACTTTTGTCTTAGTTCAATACATTTTTGTACGTTTGTTAAACGTTTTTTTTTGTGTTCACTAGCTAGTGACGAGCTTTTGTATCTATTTATCAGTAAAAAAAAAAAAACATTGGAAATTTGGTTTTCCTACTTTCGACTTCGACAAGTAGGCGAACACTAGACATAACAAATTTAAGTTTCATTTTGGTAATGTTCAAAATAGTAATTTTATTATCATCTAATAGTATAATAATGATAAAACTGTTTATTTGCAGCAATAAGCATAAATGAAATCAAATGAAAATGTTTATTTTTGGCATTTCATTATCCTTTGTAGGATTTATACAGTAATACTATCCATACTAATATTATAAATGTGAAAGTAACTCTGTCTGTCTGTCTATTACCTTTTAGCGCCTAAATGGCTGAACCGATCATCATGAAATTTTGCATACATGTTGTCAGAGATGCAGGAAAGGACATAGGGTTCCTTTTATCCAGAAAAAAGTACTGTTCCCGAGGGATCACTTAACGTCTTTTAAAACTATAACTGTAATAAAGATGTAAGGCGTTATGCTCATATATTTAGTCAGGCGTGTTTTTTTTATTTTTCAACACCGGCGAAACCGCGGGCACGAGCTAGTATATCTATATTTTATATGCCATTGTCGCACTCTTTAATCTTTTTTTACTTCAGCCTTTTATCTAAGTTTTCGGATTTCTTATCGCATTTCAGGTTCGTTAAAACAATTACTTTTAAATTATAAATGTAATAATTAGAGAAAATTTATAACTGAGACAAAACCTAAGGTAAACAATGTTAAATGATAGGGAATACGCGTCTAATTCAAAAAAGGCTTAAATATATTTTTTTATTAACATTTTTGCTTTAGCTTAAGTCTATGTAAATATTTTTTAATATTATTTCTTTTTCGTTAAGAAAATAATTATTATAAAGTGCATAAAAATGTGGGAAATTCAAAATACTTGAAACGGTCAGATCGAATGTGACGTCAAAGTCTATGAAATGTCAACAAGCGTGTAGATGTTTGTGATTTTTAACATTTGATTGTATTGTAGACTTTGATGACGTCACGACAAGCGCGCCAAAAGGGCGGGTGTTTTAAAGTGCCCGTAGCTGTTAGTTAATTTTAACTTTTTTTTTTGTTACCAAATTTCTGTTTTTTGGCGCTGAATATTTTTTTACGGTTACATAACGATATAACCTATCGTATGAAAATTTAAAAAAAAAAGTGCATATTCCCTATTATTATTGATAACTCCTTAACTTGTTAGTTCAGCTCTAGTTATAACTTATAACTAATTAATAACTTGTAACTAATTAACTTGTAGGGATTAGTTGTAACAAATACAACTAATCCCTCTACACACGATAAACTGAATTTTCGTAATGAAATGGAAATAGATTCATTAGTAAATTGCTGAATGTCCGATTGGAATTTACCTGATTGCTCTTTGTAAAGATCGATAAAGCTAATGTCAAAGTTCAATCCCAATTAACTATCCGAATTAATATTAATGGAGCTACTGGACTAGCCAATTTCCATTCATAAAAGTTAAGCGATGTTTCTTCATCTTGGGTTACGAGTACTTTCTCTAAATAAATTCTGTTATTTTTCTAAAATGGGAGAAGCATGTTGTATCATGTAATCATTTGTTATGTATTTAAAGGTAGACAGACAAGCTAACGGACCACGCGATTTACGCCATAAGTTCGCAAATGCGTCTACGATCATTTATGCGTTTTGGGATAAAAAGGAATAGGAATAGGAGGAAAAAATGAATCTAGAATTCACTTACCAAAACACGACATCAGACTTGTTATTTTACGCTATTGTGATGGTTACTGCCACCAGAATTTAACTGCGAAATTTTTGACTGCGATATTGTATTCCCTGCTACAACAAGTACCAATTTAAAATTTGCTCAAGAAGTGTTCATTATGTTAATAAATTTTCAAGGAAACTCTTTTCATCGTGTTTTTTTAACAAGGTTTCACAAATTACTGGCCAAGATGAGGACACGTTCCCGACAAAAAACCAGGAAAGACACTCATTAAACTAAAACTGAATTTGTAGAACCTTTTTTTCCCATCAGATCCCCATCAGATCGATTCCCCATCAGATCCGCTGGTAAATACTCACCGAATAATCAGTATAGTGGGTAGAGCAATAGGTTTCTTCTCGGGGTCTTGACAATAAATTTTCATCAGTTGAATAAACTACATCGCTAAATAAAGTATATATTTTTTTTTATTGATAATGTTATATATTTTGAAATATGGTCTCATGTTCTCTTTATGGTCCAGTCGGCCAAGAAGACAAGATTCGAAGAAAGCAGAAAGGTCAGAGGTGCATCTTACTAGGTACATCAGTATAAATTATAGTAGAACGCGCGTTATAGTACATCTGTATGCACCTTTACGCATAAAGAATGTTCGTGTTATTATATGATGCGTAATCTTAATGCGTAAGTAAAATTACTGACTAAATTCCTGTTTCACTGTAGCTTATTATTCCGATTTTTTTTTATGAAAAAAGGCTGTTGGATATCTCCTGCAGAATGTATTTTTGCATTATGGAGATTTTGAGTCACTGTATTCCAACTGAATTTCTAAAAAAATGTTCTGTCATGATGGATTTGCACGTCAAACTAATCACATACCAGTAATGCTAGAGTCATGTGACGTTAAACAGTAACATCTATTGACGAAATTGGTAACTACGGTGTTGTACTAAACTCATAATATCCAGACTGGTTTTAGCACGGTCTCGCAGATCAAAATCTCATTATGCCCAGAAGGTTTGAAGTTCCCAAGGCCATTTGTTTTTGTTTTATCATCATATGCAGTTAAACAGTGGGAGGGCACACTTGCGTTTCGCAGTCATTTGGGCACCCCGTCTGGCGGCAGTAACAACCCCCTTACAGAAGACCACCATGAAACAACAGCACATGTGCTGTTGTGTTTTGGGAGTGAGTAAGGGATGCCACAGTCCATTTTCGCGAACCCTTTCCAATCCCTAATCCTTAATCCTACTGATGTAGTCTGCAGTGCACTTGCAGCACCTGTAGCGTTGCTTGCGTTATAGGTGACGGTAGCCACTTACCATCAAGTGGACTTAACATAAAAATATGTGAATGTGAACCATCTATCCAGGGACCAAGATAGTAGACTCGCCTAATTTTACAAGTGGACTGATTTCATGCCCTTGGTAAATGTCAAGGTGAAACCTGTCTACTACTAATATTTACAAGGTAGCCAAAATAAAATTATTTATATTTAAAAGGTACAGCTAGCGACATCTAGTGTGTATGAGAAATAAATAAATTGAATCTATTGTTCAATTTATTTATTTATTTAACTGTATGGAAACATACAGTGATTTTTATTACAAATAACTAACTAACAAATTAATTTAATACCATTTACATGTTTCGCATATAAATATATAAATAGCGAAAGTAATTACGTTCTGTATTCCGATTAATTTCCGTATTAGATCCGTAATGGACTTTGAATTTGTTTATGAAGTGTAGAGCCAATTTGAACTTTACAATAGCTGCTAATCATTATGAGATTTGTATTCAGACTATAACGTCGAGTGAGTTTGAGGATTCTTTGGAAACTCAGGGTGATGTAAACAAACGAATTAGTTGAAAAATAAAAAATTATATGAGCAATGTAACATCTTTATTGCAGTTATAGCTTTGCCAGGCGTTAGATGATCCCTCGGGAACAGTACTTTTTTTCTGGATGAAAGGTACTATGTCACTATAGATACTCGGTGCCTATGTCCTTTGCTGCATCCCTGACTACGTGTATACAAAATTATGGGTTTAGGCGTGAAAAGGTAACAGACAGACAGACATTCAAAGTTACTTTCACATTTATAATAATAGTATGGATAAATTTATGATAAAAATAAATTTGTTTTAACAAAGGACGACATCTTCATCTTTAAAATAAACTAAAAGCTATTATTACATTATTTTACCAATGCCCGTTGGAGTGATTAGTGCGCTTGCTTTAATTGCGTTGAATTGGCAACGAAACCAAGCCTTAAACATATTAAAAGAAGGTTTGCTCTGTGGTCAAGCCGTAGTTTTTCGTGTGTGTGTTGTCTATGACACAGACAAAATTGTCATTCAGTTTTATAGAGGAAAATAAGATTTTTGTATACAGAAGGGTTTCCAAACAAAAGTAATTTAATAAATAACAGTCAATCAAATAAAGAGGTGTATCTATCGAAATCTCCTGCCCCCCATCAGCTCTGTTCTAGGGTTTCCGGGTTCGATTCCCGGCAGGATCAACTTTGAAAAATGAACTTTTCAAATTTGGGCCTGGGTCTGGAAAGTAGTGGCAGGGCACACTGGGTTTCGCAGTCATTTAGGCACCTCGTCTGGCGGCAGTAACCACCCTCTTACAGAAGATCACCGTGAAATAACTGCACGTCTGCTGTTGTGTTTCGGTGAGTGAGTAAGGGATGCCAGAGCCCCCATCCCCTCCCAATCCCTTATCCTTAATCCTACCGTAGTCGGCAGCGCACTTGCAGCAGCTTTGGCGTTGCTTGTGTTATAGGCGATGGTAGCCACCTACCATCAAGTCGACCGTCAAAGAAATGAGTAAATATGTATCAAATGTATCATATGAAGTTTTGTAATCATATTTTGACATAATTATATAATCTAGACAATTGGCGGATATATACAGTCAAGCATACGAGTATAAACTTATATTAAAGAATTGAAATATTAGCAAAATCTTGATATAGGGGTACCGAGCAAATCTTTGTATACACATAATTAGTAATTTATCTCGTTTCGATAACTACAGATCATTTGATTTGATAAAATTTCACATAATATTTAAAATTCATTTTCATTCACAAGTTATTTTAGTATACGTTTTTATATAAAGGTTGATGAGCTTTATTTTTTAAATAAGGTTAAAATTAAAGCTCAAATTTTATACAAGGGTAATTGCGTTAACGCTCTGCGATAAGGGTTCCCGGGTTCGATTCCTGGCAAGGTCAACTTTGAAAATGAACTGTGTTGTGCTGTTGTGTTTCGGTGTAAGGGATGCCTTGTCCCCCCTTATCTTTGATCCTACTGTCCTATAGGCAGTAGTATAGTTATTGTATTATAGGCGAAAGTAACTACCTGCCACCAAGTGGTCAGCTCGTCTGCCGATCTTAACATAAAGGCAAGCCAATAGGTTCTGCAAGTTCCAACCATAGTAGTATAAATGATAATGGTATAGGGATAGCATCCCGTACTCACTCCCCGAAACTATACAGTGAGTGAGTGGTTACTGTTGCCAGAGGGGTTGCTCAATTTATACTTACTGTGAAACGCGCATTTTTAATTTCAATTACGTTTTAGGCAAGCCTTAACATTTTGTTGTGATATAACTTTTTGTAAGTATCTGCAATTAATTTAATAATGCCTAATGCTAAATATTATATTGCCAAAGTTTTCTTTTCCTAATTTCTAAGCACTGTTTTTGAATAATCATTTTTGTAACCACAAGAGGTATACGCCCGCCACTAAATTCTGGAGGCCGCCGTAAAACTGTCAAAAGTTTGTCGGGATGTCACCTTAATTGTGCCATTACACAGTTCCCGGCGCTATCTGTGGTGACCTTCGCCTTAAATGGGGGTGTGAGATAAAATATGTTTGCACTTATTTGGTTATATGATGCGGAAGTTGTTTCGCGTTTGCAATACAGACTACAAAGCCGAGTTCTGTTTGCGAAAATAAAAAAGAATAAATCTCATTTGAACACCAACAAGTTTATTTAACAATTTTCAGAAATTTGTGAATACTCGGCGTGTTGTTACACACTTATTACGTACTAATATTTGTCATATTATTATAAAGAGCCGCACTGAAAGTTTTTAGTAAGTACTGGCCAGAAAGTGAAGATAGAAAAATAATATAAATTACAAATTAAAATCCCTTTAGGCACTGTCGATGTAATTTCATTCAATTGACATTTGTTTTTAAGAATTTATGTTTTTTTTTAATGTTAAAATCGGCAGACAGCCTGACCGTCCACTTGATGGTAGGTGGCTACCGTCGCCTATAACACAAGCAACGCCACAAGTACTGAAAGTGCGCTGCCGCTTACAGTAGGATTAAGGCGACTCCAGCCGCAAAACTCGTTCTGTACTGAATTGACGGGACTGCTGAGGGGGAGTCGCTACTTGCAAATCTCGGAAATATTATTAAATAAATTAATAATAATAATATTATTATTAATTTATTTAATTTTTAAAATCTATTTAAAAATTAAATAAAGTATAATTCAAATTTTTCGTTTGATGAGCCTCCAGATAGTGGATCTTAAAATTTATCTTAAGAATTAGTAGCTATTTAAAATATTGATTATTAAGCAATCGCACGGTTACAACATCGATATTAGACCGCAATTAGATCGATATTGATTCCCTTTCATATATCCTGCAGATGATTTGAATATTATAGAGATTGAGAAATTATAATTATTATTATAATTTAAAAGGAAATCGGTTACAAATAAGTGGATTTTTTTATCATTAGGGGCTGGCGTCGCCTTAAGGATAAGAGATGGGAAATGGGTTCTGGCATCCCTTACTCACTCACCGAAACACAACAGCACACGTGCTGTTATTTCACGGTGGTCTTCTCTAAGTTGGTGGTTACTGAAGGGCTGTCAAATTTGTGACTGCTCAATGGAGTCCAAAACGCAGTGTGCTCTGCCACTCTCCTTGAGTAAACACGTGGTACCCTAATAAAAAGAACGATTAAACAGTTTGTAAGGAGCTTAGTAAATCGAGCGATCTGTCACGATTTCTCATATCTTAAAAGGACTGAGACCAGCAGTTGGACATCGTAAAGCGAATTTATATCTCGAAACCGTTTCCCATTTAAAACTTCGCCATTATTTCTTTGGGGACTCGCGCTCAAGGGACAGAGCCGTCACAATTCAAAGAAAATCAGTACACTTTGTTAGATTGTTTGGATTTTTCTGTTGGTGATTTTTTTTGTCATATTTTTTTTTTTCAATCTTTCAGATTATTACATTACTTTGTAAGAAATTTTATTCTCATTCCTCAATTAAGGGCTTCACTGTGGCAAATGACATTTACTATAGAACTCGCTGGCGGCGGATCCAATTCAACTGGCCTAGAAATTGTGTTTTTTTGTTTTTACCATTAGAACATTACACAAAAAAAAATTATTAATACAATTTTTTAATCTGATATTAACTTATTAATAGGTACAGGATTCATATGCGTGCAATAAGCCGTTTTCGAGAGAATTTTCAATAAAAGTCAAATTCTTCTTGTGTTCTAACTTTTTTTGTGGAGTTCATATTATTTTAAAATTCTAATTAATACAATTGGTTCTTCACATGTTTAAGTATAATATATATTTTTTTCAAAGCAATTGTCTTGTCCATTTCTTGTAACATCTTCATTAAACAATGGATATTTTTAGTATTTAGGGTTTGTCTCCCCCTTAAACTAAAAATCTAGCGATAAATTAATGATGACAATTACAATAATTGAACAATAAGTTTAAAACTAGGACTATGTAACAAAATCTTATGGTAATTAAACCATATAATAACCCAAACAAAAAAATTACTAGACCTTATATTTACAAGAACTTTGACAGATCGACTGAAGTTATTGTGACTAAAATATTTTATAGCAAAACATAAGTATTTTCTAATTTATTTAATTGTGACAAAAGGCAGACCACGACTTTTTTGTAATATGTAGAGGTAGGTTTTCTTTTATGTTAAAATCGGCAGACAGGCTGACGGTCCACTTGATGGGAGGTGTCTACCATCGCCTATAACACAAGAAATGCTACAGGTGCTGCTATGCGCTACCGACTGCAGTAGGATTTAAGGATAAGGGATTAGGAGGGGATGGGAAAAATGGGCTCTGGCATCCCTTATTCACTCACCGAGAAACACAACAACACACGGTGGTCTTAGTAAGGGGGTGGTTACTGCCGCCAGTCGGGCCGCCCAAATGACTACGAAACGCAGTGTGCAGGTGTACAAAATGCCGCTTATCGCTATATCTGACAAAATGAGGAAATTTTCAGATTATTATTTCGCCTATAAAAAGACGCAGCGCTGTGGTGGTTGTGTAACGTGTAAAAATTAATATGAATATAATGTTAATTAGGTGACGCACGTATGATAATCTCAAAAATTGAGCACAATCAACTGAATTCGACTTAGGAGACGTACTACGCCATCTACTGGGATGCAGAGGTGACTAATACGCGTAAGCAACCAAAAACATATTAAGGCAGTATCGGATGTGCCAGAAAATTGGACTAGCAACATGTACTGAAAGAGAGAGAGAGAGAGAGAGGAACGGGTTAGGGAGAATCGGATCGATGCATGTACTTACTAGTCATGAGTGAAGTAGGCTCCTAGCGTGTCGGTAAAACGCGATCAGAAGTGTCTACTCATTGAGGAAGCGCATTGAGGATTTATAGTTTTAGTTGAGTAGCCCAAGCGAATGAGAACCTACTCAATGCGTAGATTATTCTAGAAGGCTCGAGATAGGAAACGGAAGTCACAGAGAGATGAATTGAAGGTCGATCCGAGCCTATATAAGGAAGCCAGAATGGAGAAGTAGTAGTCTTCACGTAAAATTCTAAGTGTGAGTTTTACCGAAAATCAATAGCGAAGTTATTTCAAGTGATGATAAGATATATACCTCGATCCGAATCCCCCTCCGCAGCATCAACTTCACTAGATGTCGCTAGTCCAATTTCGTGGCACCGCAACTATCCGGTGTTCCGGCCGCATAGGCGTATTAGTTACTTACCTTGCAGAAGATGGCGCAATGCCTTGACTAATTATAATTTTAGCAATTTTTCTCTAATGGGTTGCTTTTTACACGTTACACGTTAAAGGATGTAACTAGCCTCTTCGAGGCCCAGCAGATATGGGGTGACGAAGGGATAAGGGGTGGATCCTGGCTTCCGTTACTTATTTATCTTATGTTATATCCATTTATTATTATTATTATTTATTGGATGAGTGGTTAAGGTGCGTGCCTTAACGCTCTGTTCTAGGGTTCCCGGGTTCGATTCCCAGGCAGGGTCAACTTTGAAAAATCAACTTTTCAAATTTTCTCTGGTCTGGATTTGAAAAGTAGTGGCAGGGCACACTGCGTTTCGCAGTCATTTAGGCAGCCCGTCTGGCGGCAGTAACCACCCCCTTACAGAAGACCACCGTGAAATAACAGCACGTGTGCTGTTGTGTTTCGGTGAGTGAGTAAGGGATGCCAGAGCCCATTTCCCTGTCCACTCCTAATCCCCTATCCTTAATCCTACTGCAGTTGGCATCGCACTTGTTTTGGCGTTGCTTGTGTTATAGGCGACGGTAGCCACCTACCATCAAGTGGACCGTCAGCCTGTCTGCCGACCTTAACATAAATATATATTTCGTTCTGCAGTCATAAATTAGGAGTTAAAAAAACAGCAAGTGCACTGTATAATTTTGTTAGATGATAGGGGGTTGTATATTTTTTTCGTTTCAGCATTTCGTCTGGTGTTGCTTCTGTATATCGGTATTATTGGCCAAATTATTAATTAAAATTAGTATAAAAAAGACTTACTTAATCACTATTTCTGTATACTGTGCACAAACTATGTTTCGTCTTTTATCGCCTGTCCACAGCCCGTGCTCTGAAAAGTTTAATTAAGATTATTCCTGTACAACTCTCAAATTGGGCGTTGCCTTGTAACCGCTGGCTCTTTTAGGCTTAATTAATTTTTTAAAGACCTTTTGTATTCTTGCTAATGGAAGTAGACTTTGTACAATTTTCTCTGAATAAATTACAAGCACTTTAAAGCAAGTATTATTTCGACCATTACAAATAGTGGCACATTAATTGTAGCTACTAGTACCATAGAGACTTAACTCACTTTATTCCTTCATCTTCCAGATTACTATCTCCTTCTCTCACCAGTTTAATTCTGTTCGCTAAATATGTTGCATAGCGTAAAACTCGAGAACGACTAGTCCAGTTCGGCTTTTTTTTATTAAAGTTTGTGGAAGTTTCTTTTGAAGAGAAAAAAATGGAAAAATTAGTCCTCCGTACAAAGCTGGGTGCGGTTCGCTAGTTAAATTATAAATAACATATACTGTTTTTAGGGTTCCGTACGTCCGAATAAAAAAACGGAACCCTTACAGGATCACTCGTGTGTCCGTCCCCCCTTATCTCCGAAACTCCTGAAGCTAAAATTTTGAAAAAAAAAATACAGAAATTAGTTTTCTACTTATAGATCATAGGAAAACCTTTAAGAAGTCCATGATATTAAAATAACATGGTAAATTACTGAATATTGTGCGGATAGGTAACATCGTACGGAATCCTCTTCACTCGAGTTCAACTCGCACTTGTCCCGTCTTTATTTATGTTAACGTCGGCAGGTAGACTGACGATCCACTTGATAGCACATAAGTGGCATGTGCCACAGTCCTTAGAGGGCAAGGGATTACGACGATAAGGAATACAGCAATACACATAGGTACTGTTATTTCATGGTAATCTTTTGAAGGTGCCGCCAGACGGGTTAAAAAGTAGCTCTGAAAAAATATTATATAATAAAAAAAATATAAGTATATAGGTACATTTTTCTCCTGCGACCTGCGAATCCTTTTTTTTTGCGAATCATTACCGAATCTTTTTTGTTCTTGAGTAGAGAGTACATTTGAATTTGAGTGTGATCTTAAGCCATAATGTAGTGAAATTACTTTAATCTCTTATTTAAAATTATTTCCTAAAAAATTAGTATTTTGATCGACCTAAAATTTAATTATACACCTACAATAAAACAATCTCATTACTAACAATTAATGTCATTATTTAAATATATGTATATTTAATTATTGGAATAATTATAATTGTAGATGCCATATTCATTACAACTTATTAATTATTTTATTATCTATATTATTAATTCTGTGTAAATTTTTTATACAATATAATTATTGTACGAGTATTTTTAAGACAGCCGTTAGCAAATATATTAGTGGAAATGACGATTTAGGCTTATACGCCTTTTTTCTACGAGAGGAATTCATCATGGATACCCACCGACCTGGGGACAGACCGGTGGCTTGTCGGACTCCTGCTCAGAGACCCCCTGGTAGTGGGGTAGACCTACCGACTAAACCTCTTGGCGTCCTCCTCATCCGCAATTGGTGAAGTGTCTCGATGTGTTTGCTGTCCAATAAATATATTTTAATTTTTCATAACGCTCATTCTTTTATGTACTTATAAATACAAACGTTTACTAAAACCTTAGAAGTCGTTCTTAGAATATACAAAGCTCCGCATTTATTAGCAAACCGTTTCATTGTTAACTTTCTCACGATAAACCTTTTATAAGAAAAGTAAAGAAAATCTCATTTCTTTGAACTAAACCGCTTGCAATCATATTTTCATTACCTTCATAGTGTTATGAGACTAATAAAATTAATAATATAAGGAATAAACAGAATGAGAACTCAAATACTCCTTTTTTTAATAGTTTTAAATCTTACTTACATGTAAACTATTAATGATCTAAGTCAACTTACAGATCACACTCAAGAACTTACTTTAACGTTTAACTTTTCTTTGAAACATCCTGTAATTTTTTTATTAATGGTTTTTGGGAAATTACACTTCTATTAGTGCGTTAATACTAAAAATACGAAAAATACAAAAATACACTCTATAAGAGATGATAGAGTTTATTTTTAGTAAGAAACTTGCGAGCATCGATGTAAGACACCACGAAATTAGTTTCGAATGAGAGGTTATTATAGACATGAGTGATTTTTAACACTTTTTATCATGTGTATTTATAAACTTTATTTGCTCTTTTATTTTTTTAAATTGTGCATCAAGATTTAATGTTATATTTATTTGTAATTCATTTATTGACGTCAAAAAGTATAAATTTGCGCACATAAGTACACACAATGTTGTTTTATAGAAAAGGGTTTATACACACGATGTTATTTATATAAATTTCTCAAATCTACTTATCAATAACATTATAACGCTATGGTGTTATATAGATCGATTACTGTTTTCTCGTGTATACTGTGTACTAACGTAGCAAGTATAGGATGGTGTCGTAAAAATGCATAGTTATGTTGCAGTTATGCAGCGGGGAGCATTTATGCATATTGCTGTGGGTTCATAAAGTGCGAACGTTTGTTTGTATTGTGCTGTTGACGGTGCGTTTATAAATTATATAATTTGCGAGTGTACTATGTGTAAATAACATTTGCAATTTATTGCAAGACCAAATTATATTATATTGTTATCAGTGCAACCTGCCAATTATAAAGTATACTTGGCTTCTCACGGGAGAACTGTAGGTACCACAAGTTTAGGGTCGCTCAGCGGACTATGGAGTAAGCTATGCTCGGAGTTACTTTGGTGGATAGGATCAGAAATTCTGAAATTCACCGAAGAATCAAGGTTGTCGATATAACCAAGAGAATTAGCGGGTTAAACAGGCAATGGGGTGGTCGCATCTGTCGCAGAGTAGATAACCAAAGTGGTATCTACTCGAGATACCACTTTCGAATGGAAGCTTCGAATGGATGAGTTTTCGAATGGAAGCCACGAATTGGAAAGCCCATTTTCCTATCCCCCTCCTAATTCTTTATCCTTAATCCTACTGCAGTCGGCAGCACACTTGCAGCAGCTTTGGCGTTGCTTGTGTTATAGGCGACGGTAGCCACCTACCATCAAGTGGACCGTCAGCCTGTCTGCCGATCTTAACATTAAAAAAACGCAGTGTTGAACGCCTTGCAGCCAGGTGGATGGACGACCTGAAAGGCTTCGCAGGAAACAACTGGATGCGAAGTACAGAAGACCGTGCATGATGGCGAGCCTTGGGAGAGGCCTACATCCAGTAGTAGAGAGTCACTTTTAGGCTTTCAATAATCTTAAAAGCCTATTCATAAAACGATCTGCCCAGAAAATTAATATGAAGTCTTAGTGCTGTAATTAAGTAAATTTAATATTATTATTTTTATTAGAGATGGGTTTGCTCTTGACCAGTATCTAAATGTGTAGATAAGATGAGGCCGACGATGGAGCGAGCTCACCCAGAAGTTGCCTATTCACTCGGACTAGCTTTTTTAAGATTTTTTCTACCTAAAATAAGTTAATCAAAAAAATATTATTTAAACGGCATTGATAGTCATCCTCCATTCATCAAAATGTACCAGAATTTTTACATTTTTTTCTCACTAATTAGATACAGATTAGTGATTTGCTTCGGAATTTTTTGTTAAAAATTAGAACCACAAAAATCGTGAAGTTCGTAATGATAGGAGTACCACAGTTTTATGTTTTTTTTTTATTATTATTATTTTTTTTTTTATTACAGGTCCACAAAACTGGTATACAATTCCATATACAAGTAAGATGATAATAATATACAAAATAACATTTACGTCGGAATGCAACTTACTACAAGTGGACACAACATACAATTTTTTTTTACGAGGGGAGAAATCTTCAAAAGATACCTTATGAACCCATGCCGCATGCAATGCAAGTGTCCATAGAGGTTATGTGGGACTTTTACCGCACTAAAACTACCCTCGAGATGGGTGTGGTTCAGTCCATAGGGGACTATGGAACCGTCACCGGGCGTCGACAGTTTTATGTATTGTAAAACTGTGGTAGTACCTCGTATAAAATTTACTAAAGAGCGAAATACCTATTGGCTAGGCAATATTTTATCGATGCCTATGTTGTATTGTATTCTAATCTCTACTGATGATTTATGTTTTTGTAATATATACATTTTGACGATTATGTGGGTGTAATAATACTTCGTAAATTGATGTACAGGAATGTCTTCAATTCAAAAATTATTCTATTAATTAGATACCTATAACTATTACCCTATTAGGTATATATATAACAAAACATCGTAAACGAGCTGTGTCTGTATCAGCACATTAAATATAAAAAATAAAAAAATTGTAAACGTTTTGCTTATTGTTATATTGAGTTTTGTTACCGAGGTCAAAAGAAAATAGTTTTTATTATTTTTGTATGTTTGTCTGCGCGTTTGTCCACACTAATCTCAAAAACGGCATAACTGATTTGAATACGGTTTTCAATTATGTATTGTAGCAAGCTTCCCGTAATATTTAGTGTTTGTTTCTTTCCAATCGGTTTACAAACAAAATGTTACGCGCTATACTGAATACCACGCGTACGAAGTTACAAGCTCAGCTAGCTAATAAAAACTAGCTGTGCCCGCGTCTTCGCCCGCCTGGAATTCAGATTGTTTCTCGGTATCGGGTACCTACTCCGCAATCATAGCGTACGCGTCTTGACCTACTTGCACTCTGTGGTTTCACGGCGCGGTCGCGTTTTACATTTTATATCGTATTATCTCTTTAACCATGTGTCCAAAACATATACAGTAAAAAGAAAAAATCACGTCTATTAATTACATGTGACGATAAACTTACTGTTTTTGATAAGGATTCAATTAAATTTAAATAATTTTTTATACAAAAAAGTAATTTTAATAAAAGTTAGACATATCCTGTCGCCGAGATTTTTTGTAGGCATCATTAAGCTCTAAAACTTTTCTATAGAAATCAATCATATATCTCTCACCGTTAAAGCAGCGTTCGAAGGAAACTTTTTCATTCGACCGTTTTTTCGTGGACTTACTTTGCAAATTAGATTACCACGAAAAAGCCTTTTCATTTCACGGGATAATATACAGCCTATGCTCATCCCGAAATCCTCATAAGTAGTTTCTAAGATTACTCCCTGCATACAAACATACAAACTTGATGTCTTTATAATATTAGTAAGTATATTATAGATGAATAAAATATAAATTGCGTCGCCATCTTTGTTGACACAACGCCAGTTTTTCCACGAAGTGCGGAATGCTGCAAGACGAAATAAACAAGGCCTAGCGTTTCGTGTCTCCGGACCTAATATCAACCCTGTGCAAACACTGTGCTCTAGAAATGCTGAAATTGCGACGGAGTCATTTACTCTTGCTAGTGTACCGAGCTGTATCTTGTGGGAAAATTTTCAACGTTGAATTTTTAAGTTCTTTTTTTTTATTAGATCAGGGTAGCGCTTGACCACTATCTCACCTGATGTGAGGTGTAGATGTGGCCGAAGGTGGACCACGCTTACCCAGTAAATGCCCATTTACCCTGGTTTTGAAGACCCCGAGGTTGTAGTTCTGTGGGAACACAGACGCAGGCAATGAGTTCCACTCCTTAGCAGTCCGAACAAGGAAGGTGGAACTGAAACGCTTCGTGCGTGATCGAGGTACATCGACCACGAAGGGATGAAACTCCCGCCCACGACTAGTGTTCCGCAAGTGGAACGGTTCCGGTTGGATTAATTCGTACAGAATAGATGCACACTCTCCATAGTGTAGACGATAGAAAATCGATAGGCAAGCTACTTTTCGGCGATGCTGCAGGCTTTGAAGTTGGGAATCTACAAGGGCGTCGTTGCTAATAAGCTTCTTTGCTCGCCTTTCAATCGAGTCCAGTGCGGCCAGTTGGTAACGGGCAGAACCATCCCAGAGGTGGCAGCAGTACTCCATGCAAGACCGGACCTGTGCTTTGTATAAGTCTAAGAGCTGCCCGGCAGTGAAATACCGTTTCACCTTGGAAAGGATGCCCAGCTTTTTGGCAGTTGTTTTGGCAATTTTTAAGGTCTCGCACTATATGGAGCTATTTTATTAATTGTTAATAAAATAGCTCGGCAGGCGACTGTTTGTAGTCATTTCGGCAGCTCGCCTGGCGGCAGTAACCACCCAATTACAAAAGACCAAACACAACAGCATATAATTTATGCTGTTGTGTTTCGGTGAGTAAGGAAAGCCAGAGACGATGTCGCTATCCATTCCTAATCCATTTTCTTTAACCTTACTAACGTCAGCAGCGCACTTTCGACACCAGTGATATTGCATGAGCTAATAGCGACGGTAACCACCTACCGTCAAGTCTATAGTCAGCCTGTCAGATGACATTTACATTTTAGAGCTACTTAATTGAAAATACTGTTCAATATTTTTGATAGACCTCATCTTTGTGAAAGTGTAATTTCACAAAATTTTACTCTAATTAAAACTCTAATTAACCTATGATTGCAAAAGTATTATAAAAAGAAAAATTCAACCCGAAAAAGGAAAAACTTTTATTTATTTATTTTAACATAATATATACCTACACACATGAAAGTTATAAATTAAATTATATATAAAAGAAATTAAATACTAAAATTGATTTTAAAAGATATAACAAATAGTCCCATTTTTATTTGATATTTGATTAATAACATATATGCTGTTGTGTTTCGATGATTAAGAGTCCATTCCTGTAACCCTGCCCAACCCCTTATCCATTATTCTACTAACAGCATAACACTCTTGCTGCATATAAATATGGGCTGTTATTTAATCGATCAGCAAAAAAAAAAATAACCTAACCTAACGAATTAACGATTGATCAGCTAAGAAACCTATTTGGGTAGCAAGTACTAGGTCAGCCAAAAAAAGTTGCTGACCAAATAGATTTTGCTGATCAAAATATTTATTCCTATAAATTATATAGGTGCTACTTTTAATAGGCGATGGCAGCCTAATTAACAGTAGCCACCCAGCATCAAATGTTAAAATATTAACCGATAATATAACCTATTTATTCATATGGTTACTTTGAAGTTCACATAATTATAATTGTTGTAATCATGTCCACTTAATTTCATTTTTCTCAATGATGCGCCAAATTTCAATCTTTACATATAATAAAATCGTAAATGAGCGGTGTCTGTAAGTACATAAATGATTTAAAAAATTGTAAACATTGTACTAATGCCAAAAAAATAGTAACAGTCTTACTAATAAACTTTTATAGACAGCTTATACACTCGAAGCAGTCGTTTCGGGATTCAGAAGTGTATGTGGCTTTAGACAAGTCATTGGTGCAATTGATTGCACACACATCAAAACTAAAAAAATTGGTGGTGATATTGGTTATATACTACATTAACAGAAAAGGATATTACTACATTAATGTGCAAGTGGTGTGCGATTCTAATTTAAAAATAAGGGATATTATAGCTAGATGGGATATTGTAGCTAGAACGACAAAGATTCGAAAACAAAGAGTTCGCAGGTCGCCTTCTTGGAGATTCTGGATTTCTGTTTACTCCAGTGCTAAATACAAGGACACAAGGTGAAAGTAATTATAATAGAGCCCATATAACCACAAGAAATACCATAGAACGCTGCTTTGGCCTTTGGAAACAACGATTTTACAAATTAAAGTTATTTTGTCAATTATCAAGTCTTGACTTTGAGAGGTATGAATGGAATCTTTTTGGATTGCAGCGTGCGTTCGGAAGTACAAAGCGCGTAACCGACATGACTTTTATAAATTGTAAAAACTTCACAAATAAACAATTTCAAGTATTTGTGACAATTTACTAACTTATATTTTTTCTTTCGTTTCACTTAGATACTGTATATAAATAAATTTTATATAACATAAACATTATTTAAAGTATACAGTTTCAGAACGCGCTTGGCATATAATTGCCGTAACAAAAAACACAATTCTTATAAACAAGGTAAACTATACAATGCTTATACAGCGTTTATTAATAGCACGAGTGTATAAGCCTTATACAGTCGTTATTCAATGTATAACTATACAGATGTTGAACGCTTGTATAACTTTTTTTTATTAGTAAGACTGTATGTATTTAGCATTTTTGACTGTTTATCTGTACGTTTGTGCACGCTAATCTCTGAAACGGCTTAACCGATTTGAATGCGGTTTTCATTGATGTAGTGTAGCAAGCTTCCCATAACATTTAGTGTTTGGTTCATTCCAATCGGTTTACAAACTAAAAAGTTGCGATCTATACCGAATACCACGCGTACGAAATTGTGGAGCCATTTTACATAATTCGCTTGATTTATACAATTTCGAGTGTTAAATTTTCCAACCTATAAAAGAAATATATGATATTGAAGTATTGTTTCAAATAGCTCAATTCTTCGTATTGACATTTAATAAAATAGATTTTGAAATATTATTCTATTTTTTGAGTAGTAGCCAAAATGCTACGGCTAATTTTGTCAAAAACACGCGCAGAGGTAAGTTCAGAGACGTTTTTGTAACGTTAAAATTATTAAATTAAACTGAAAAAAAAATACCCATTCGTCACAAATATAAATCCATTGACACATAATAAAACAGATTTTTGATACCTAGTTTACAACACCAAAAAAAAAATAGATATGAGGTATAAATTTCTACGATTTTACCTTGACATTTTACAATTATACTGAACATTATTTCCAATGAAAACATGCCCCAAATGAAATTGGAATCTTGCTCAATCAGGATACTAATAAAAAAATATAGTTTTTTAATTTAGAATACTACATTATTTAGTTATATTCCGATGCTTTCGTGCGCACTGACCAGTACTGCGCCTTTACCTACACTTGCGCAGCGTGATTTTGTGAAATGGCTCTTAAATAAAATCGCTGTCCGCTTCTGGCAGTTTCTCCGCTAACTCCTTCTAAACTATGCAACAGAATTTGTTACGCTTTTTTCTTATAGAAAGAGCGATAAAATATGCGTAGCCTTACAAAATAGGTTTCTTTCGTCAGCTTTTTATCACTATTCCGTTTCTTGCAGAAAACTATCTATATTAATAATTTCGTCAAGGGGTACGGTAGACTCGACTGAAACCTTACCTAAATAATAAAACATAAAAATATAAAGATTTCGAGTCGACAACATATATCCGCAAAATTCGGATTGTCAAGTATTTTGTTAAATTCTAATTGTGCTGAAAGACAAATCGCAGTCGCCATATTGGCCACTCTAACGAAACGTCACTGACACCTTTGACATCTTGAGTGGTTAATAAACGTTCCGTTTCATTCATACTAGCGCACATACCAATACGTCGTCGCATCATTCATTTTAAAAACAAAGTGTCCATTACAAAGAACTGTGACTCATGTGACTGGCAAACGAAACGTCTTGCCGCAAACATTGAGCGAAATCTATGCCGCTTCGCCTTTAATATTCCTTGAGAACCGATAACTACAGAAATATCTACCTACATTTTTTACTTACATGTGTACATTATGAGTCACATTACACCCGAGCGAAGCCGGGTTTTCATCTAGTAGTTCATAAAATTCAGCTTGATTTCTGTGACAGATAGTATATATTTAGTTAAAATAAACCTTAACGTTAATGTAAAAAGAATTAATATGCTTCGTTACACAGCGGCTAGAGGCGCGTACAAGAAAGATGCAATTACACTTTATTGTTTTTGCAATAAGGTCGATGTTTGTTGAAAATATACGAGCTGTCACAGAGCTCATGCTACGTTTTATGGAGTATACACCATTAAGAATATAATAATAGTCTATGGCGTTAAATCTCTATATTAGTATAATAAGAAAAAAATATAAGTTGAGATTTTGCTCATAATGAGATGGTATTGACGCGCCAGATTTCTATGGCAAGTTGTTACGTCACGGCAATCACACATCAATAACTCATCCCTTCGCCAGTCATCCCCTTGATAGATTGCGATATTTCAATTAAGAATCTCTTTCAAATAGAACTCAACGTGAAGAGGATTTGATGAATACTTATTACGGATTGGGCCTAGTGAATCAGGAAAAGATCTGCTAATGTTTCTGGAAAGATATCCGATTTTTTTTTAATTGGTAACTAGCTACCCGCCGCCGGCTTCGCATATCTATACTCTTTTATCGCTCTGTCCATTAGTGAAAACCGTATCAAATCCGATGGGTAGCTTAGAAGAAGTTAGCAGAGACTGCATCTTCATTATATAATATATTGTATGTATGAAATATACATTTATACACGATACCTTTGATTATACATGGTAGTCACATATCATCTAGTGGACAGTCAGCTTATCTGCAACCACAAAGAGAGAAAACAAAAAACCGATGTTTACCCGCGACATCGCGACATCAGACCTCTAAATAAGATTTAAGGTCTGAAACTAATTCCCAAAACGAAATTCTTTTGCACTTATTTGCGACTTAATCTGTATTGTTAACAGAACCTTGACATAAGACGAGAATTAATGTTTCCGCGGATAAAAGAGGGAAGAAAAAAATGTTAAAAATTACCCACGAGACGTTCCTCAAATCCTTATTTATTTTATTTGGTGGCTAAGTAGAAGTAATGGGCGCGTAGACGCCGCTAAAGTGATAGCATTTTTAACATTAACGTAGGTATAAAGAGTAAGAAAACTGAAAAGAGTCAGTTGCAAAGAAAGTTCAATGCGCAGTGTGTATTTGAGGTCTTATTTGCATGGAAAGTTTATAGTTTTAAATAGTTTTATAGTTTTTTAATCATACATACAATAAAACGTTTGTTTGTCTGGGCATTTATGCACGCTAATCTCAGAAACGTCTTAAGGGCTTCACTTAGGCAAATGACATTTACAATAGAACTCGCTGGCGGCGGAGACAATTCAACGGGCCTAGAAATGGTGTTTTTTTGTTTTTACCATTAGAACAATACGCAAAAAAAAATTATTAATACAATTTTTTAAACTGACATTAACTTATTAATAGGTACAGGATTCATATGCGCGCAATAAGCCGTTTTCGAGAGAATTTTCAATAAAAGTCAAATTCTTCTTGTGTTCTAACTTTTTTTGTAGAGTTTCTATTACTTTAACGAAAATTCTAATTAATACAATTGGTTATTCCCATGTTTAAGTATTTTTTTTTTCAAAGCAATTGTCTTGTCTATTTCTTGTAATAATTAATTAATACAATTAATTAATTAATTGTAATAATTAATACAATTGGTTCTTCACATGTTTAAGTATTTTTTTTTTCAACGCAATTGTCTTTTTCTATATCTTGTAACATTTTCATTAAACAATGGATATTTTTAGTATTTAGCGTTTGTCTCCACCTTAACCATTCAAATAAAGCTGTTTTCTCCCTTGGTCTATCCGCTGGGGGAGACATCAGTACTGGGTTTTTAGTGTTTTGTTTCATTCCGGTCGGTTTACAAACAAAAAAGTTACGCGAATACCACAAGTCGCGAGTCACTGCACCTCCAAAGTTAGTTAATAGTAATAACTAATTAATAATTTATAATAAGTATAATAAAGCAACAAAAAAGGTAATTATTCGAGAAAAATGTATACCTACGATAAAAAGCATGACCTACTGAACAAATACTAGCGAAAGATACTTGTAATAAACTAATTAGGTTAGTCATTTAGGAAACTACAAATTAGTTCCATTTATTAAGTACTAGCGAACCGCCCACTTCGCACGGATGTAAAAAATTTCTAATTTTTCTCTTCACAAGAATTTTCCGCAGACATGAGGGACAAAAAATAGCCGAGTTTTGCGCTTAGTATTTAGTGATTCTTATCTATTGATATAGATTTATTATTATTTCCAATATTGAAAATACAGTATAAAAATTGTTGCAACGTTCCATTTTTTTTAATGTTCCTATTTAAGTAATTCAGAATTCAGGAGTTGAATGAAAAACGCCTAGACATCTAAAATCAAATGACTACTAAGATAGATTACAAAAAACTATTCCTAAATAAAAGTGCTCTGTGGAAATTATTTGTAACGCTGTATAGTGGTTAAATGTCCCAGCAGAGATTTTCGGTTATCGCCCGTATCTCGACGCGATATTATGTGATTTATTTCTTGATCCTCTTTTCTATTGTTGCGAGACCTTGGTCGGAACTCGTTATCATAACACATTGCGGCTGTGTTTATTTTTTGCTCTATATTTTTTTTCCTTTTTTTTTTCTATGAAACAGCTTCATATTTCATATTTCTCAATCTCGCATTCCGTTTGATGGAATTTGTTTTTGGGATAAATCACAAATGTTGGGGTCTTAAATTGTTACGGAATATTTAGTCGATTCTGATGTCAGTAAAGATATTGTCATAATTTATTTTTATTTACTTTAGGTTCACCGACGCTTGTTCATAGAAAAAATACTTAAATTATAGGGAATAAAAATAAAACTAACATTAATTTACTAGAAACTAGTTTATATTACATTAAAGTAACATTGTTGCGGAAGTATAATGTTATATCTATACTAAAATTATAAAGCTGAAGAGTTTGTTTCTTTGGTTGAACGCGCTAATCTCAGGAACGACTGGTTCGAATTGAAAAATTCTTTTTGTGTTGAATAGTCCATTAATCGAGGATGGCCATAGGCTATATAACATCACGCTACGACCAATAGGAGCGGAGCTTCAATGAAAAATTGTTGCAAAAACGGGAAAATTAGCCCTTTTGAGAGTTTCCGTTGCGTGCACTGCGTAAACGGTTAAAGTTATGCAAAAATCATGTATGACAGAATTATTCCCCTTTAAAAGTTCTAAAAGAAGTGTAGGTACAGCATAATGTCTATTTATTAGACCTATGCGAAAAGGCTTTTGCGCGACCTAATATATTAATGTAAGTTTCAGCAAAATTGTCTTTTTGAGTGAAAGAGTAACAAACATCCGAACATACACCATCACGATGTTACACATTAATATTAGGAAGGCCTAAGCAGGATTCAAAGTATAAATGATTGTTCTGTTGTGCTATAATATTGTTTCTATTATTAACCATAAAAATAAGCCAGCTTTTTAAATAATAATCCTTTTTAAATAAAAGGACATAGAGGGCTTTCCTCAACAAGGTTAAATTTAAATAAATTCCAAAACATGTTGCAAACAGTCAATACAAACGGTGAGCGCATACAGCATTAATTGTCCCCAAATCGAATGTACGGTCACCAACAGAAGCGCTAATTAACTATGTGACGTCTGACATAAACACGACCAGCAATGAAGTATTACGACAAAGTATAATTTACTACACAGTAGAACAAGTAACTACAGCAAATAGGGTTCCTGGTAGTTTAATACCAGGAACCTTATTTGAATTTACCTACTTGTATTTTCATTATTCTTCTATTATTATATACAAGTTGCGGCCCGACCTTCGCCTTCAAAATCTTCAAAAATCCTTCCTTAGCGGATGCTTACATTTTAAAATAAACCTATGTTCCAAATTTTAGCTATAAGTTATAAGTTTTGGCTGTGAGTTGTACTGGTCAGTCAGAACAAATAATTTTATAAACATAGATTACATTGTTCTTCTATGAGCCTTAATTTAAGCCTTGGACTTAATTAAACTGGATTGTTTATTTTATGAACCAAAATCACGGTCGTCGACTTATGCAAACTGGTCTGTTCGATGATTGTGAGTAAATCTTGGATCGCTTATCAAGCACAAAGGGGAACCAATGTACAAAAGCCCACTTAGTGCGTTTGCTTGTATTTTCTTTATTTATTATTATATTTCTATACAGACCCAGAGATTTACGATTCGCTGATATAAAAAAGGCATTTGAAATGTGGTACCGGAGACACGAATGTCGCGGAACCGTCTCGAAAATTCGTCGCCACTTTCTCAACATTTGCTCACAGTGAATAACTTAAATCTTGACAGGTTTGTAAATAATACTTTAACAGGCAAAGTTGAAAGTTGATTGCCGAGAGGGATGTAGTGCAAAAATGTCAGAACAAGTATCTGAGCAATGGGATCGGACAGTAATCAGATTAAAATCTAAAATGTACTTAGAAAGAAAATATATAATTTTTTACGATTATTTATCGAATAATAATTAAATATTCTTAAATGAAGAAATAAAATTTTATTATTTACAATATTTTTAATCTATACTGAAACACCAATCACAGTGCGTGACGTCATTTGTGGGCAATCATTGTCTTATGCCAATGCAGCTGTTTTGTTATGATATGACCACAAATGACGTTACGCGCTCTCAGATGAACTATCGTGGCGTTTTGGCGGCATTTTCAAACAAACAATATTAAAACATGATTTTGAGTACCTAAAAGGCTATAAATAAATAAAATAGTATTTTTTATGGGAATTAATATCCATGAAGATTAATTTAAAACACTTTCTGAAAATTTGTCCGATCCCCTATTCAGGCATTTTGTTAAGCTATTGACGCAGCCGATCGAAAACAAAAGTAAAGATGGTTTATCTACGGATTCACTATCCTTGGCATTGAAGGATCGACCGGAGAGACAAAGACAGATACGAGTAGATATTTGATCAGAAGCATTGTTGCCTAATATATTTTCTTCCTAATCAATTAAGTAAAACAAATCTAGAAATCTTCAATTTAGAGTTACTATAAAGTGTACTTCAGTGTCTGTATAACGATGGACCAGTTCACAAATTTATAACATATACAAATATTTGGTCTCACTATTGGGCACATACTACTAAATGTGAGGAAGGAAGTGTATTTGGTACATTCTTTAGACGATTTTTGAACTTGTGGACAAAATCACGTTCACAACTTAATGAGTAAACATTTTTTTTTAAATTAAATTAAGTCTTTTTGGTTTTGTTATTGGGTATTGTAAATATATTTTTTAACCTATGGATGAATTATCTAAAATAAAACTTTATTATTATTATAGTTTACGATGAAAGTTGCATTTTTAATGATCTCGTGATTATTCCTTTCTCTGAAAAAACAATCGCACCTTTTAAACAAGTGACGTGATTAAAACAGGTTTCGTACCGACGTCTACCGTTTCTGAACCAGATTGAAATAATAAATTTCCCATTGTCCTGGCACTGGTACCTTGTATAGTAAAGTATGACTACTTCGTTATAGGTACTGTCGACCAATATTTTCAACGTACAACTTATTTCATTAAATATAATATAAGAAACATAGGTGTCTTCTTATGGATGACGCGAGAGATAATTATGAATGAAGAAATGGAGACGAACAGAACGATAGTGTTGTCCTGGTAACTTCAAAAGGAAAGGCCTCCAAGCACAATGACAGTACCGTGATTCGTATATCCCTCTATTCAACTCTATTGTGTTGCTATGAGTGAAATGAATACACAGATAATAATGTGTAATGGACATTTCTTCTTATATTGATAAAATTTAGGGTAGCATTCAATAAATTTTATCTAATCTTAGGTATATGTATATATACCTAAACACATATCTTCTATACATATATATAGAGAAGATACTCTGTACATTAAGTATTTTTTCAAAACAAAAACAATTTGTACACGTTGTACTTGTGTTACCACTTATCAAATAGTTTTTGGAATTTTTTATTTTTGTCTGTGCGCTCGTGCACGCTAATCTCAGAAACGGTTTAACCGGTTTTCCTTGATGTATTGTAGCAAACTTTCCGTAATATTTAGTGTTTGTTTCATTCCAATCGGTTTACAATCAAAGTAGTTAGTAGTGGTAGGGCACACTGCGTTTCGCAGTCATTTGGGCAGCCCGCCTGGCGGCAGTGACCACCCCCTTACAGAAGACCACCGTGAAATAACAGCATATACGTGCTGTTGTGTTTCGGTGAGTGAGGAAGGGATGCCAGAGCCCATTTCCTTATCCCCTCCTAATCCCTTATCCTTAATCCTACTGTAGTCGGCAGCGCACTTGCAGCACCTGTAGCGTTGCTTGTGTTATAGGCGACGGTAGCCACCCACCATCAAGTAGACCGTCAGCCTGTCTGTCGACATAACATAAAAAAAGAAAAAAAAAAGTTAGGTGTTACACCGAACGCGGAATACCACGCGTACGAAGTTGCGAGCTCAGCTACCTATGTAGTTATCAAATAAAGTCGGTGTAAGCTGTTCTCCGCTAACTTCTTCTAAACTATCCAACATTTTCTATGCATGTCCATAAGAACGAGCATTCTGCAATACCAGTAGATAGATTTGTATTATATCTTAAGGTAGAGACAAACGCTAAATACTAAAAATATCCATCGTTTAATGAAGATGTTACAAGAAATAGACACATGTACTTAAACATACGAAGAACCAATTGTATTAATTAGAATTTTCGTTAAAGTAATAGAAACTCCACAAAAAGTTAGAACACAAGAAGAATTTGACTTTTATTGAAAATTCTCACGAAAACGGCTTATTGCGCGCATATGAATCCTGTACCGATTAATAAGTTAAAGTCAGTTTAAAAAATTGTATTAATATTATTTTTTGCGTATTGTTCTAATAGTAAAAACAAAAAAAACACAATTTTTAGGCCCGTTGAATTGTCTCCGCCGCCAGCGAGTTCCATAGTAAATGTCATTTGCCTATTAAAAATGTAAATGTTGCACACAATAATGAACTGCCTGAATACCGTTTTTCACAAACAGATAATTTATAAGAATGAAATTATTATTTTTTTGTTTTCCAGTTGGTAATTTTGATTGTACACTTTCACAGAAGGGATAGACGAACAAGGACTTTCCATGCATCCCCATGCATAAACGGAATTTTGTTCGATGGTAAGTATAAATGGAACATTACGACTTTAACAGGCACGAATATTCTTAATTTACAGTCAGATATATAACTGATAATCCATTGTTTTATGCTCATCGTAACAACACAGCTGCCAAATTAAATTACACTCGACAAAACGAAACGTTATTCGAAATTGAGCTTAATTGTATCGAAAATTGGTGTTAAATTGAATTTGATGAGGCTAATGTTTGGTGAGTGCTTTTGCGTGTAGTTGGCAGCTTCGAGTTTAAATTCTTGAAATTTCACGCTTCAAAATAAACATTGTAATTATTAATTCAGCCGAAGAAGTGGAAAGTCTTAAGGTTGTTACAAAACTTTTGACTTTTGACATAGGCTTCACCTATTTTAGGATATAATTGTCACATCATCCAAAACAAATTATTATTTTATTTTATATAAAGGTCAGCAGGAGGCTGACGGTCCACTTGATTGAGCACACATGCAGCCATATGTCCAGGATAGTCTTATATAAGCGACACGATTGGGCTTACTAAGTGAAAACATAGTTTTTTTTTTATGATAAGATCAGCAGCCAGGCTGACGGTCCACTTGATGGTACGTGGCTACCGTCGCCTATAACACAAGCAATGCCACAGCTGCTGCAAGTGCGCTGCCGACTACAGTAGGATTAAGGATAAGGGATTGAATAGGAAAATGGGCTCTGGCATCTCTTACTCACTCACCGAAACACAACAACACACGTGCTGTTATTTCAGGGTGGTCTTCTGTGAGAGGGTGGTTACTGCCGCCAGACGGGCTGCCCAAATGACTCCGAAACGCAGTGTGTCGTCCTGTCACTATTTTGCAGATCCAGACCAGAGCCAAATTTAAAAGTTCATTTTTCAAAGTTGACACTACCGGGAATCGAACCTAGGAACCCTAGAACAGAGCGTTAAGGCAAGCACCCTAACCACTCATCCAACGGGCTTATGTTGGCATAGTGTTGGGGATCGAGTGTAATAAGATCTTGTGCGTACACACACATATATACCCACAAGATATTATTACACTTAGTAGGATAAAAATGTCACCTATAACACAAGAAACGCCACGGGTGCTGCAAGTGTGCTGCCCACCGTAGTAAGATTAAGGATAAGGGATTAGGAAGGGATATAGGCGGGGAGCCGGTGACAGTAAAACTGCACTTACACGGATTTCAATATTTTTTATATAAATTAATAGCATTTAACCATAGGTACAAAATGGGCTAAGTGTGCCAGGGTTTGGCCTGGCAGAAATATTTTTTATAAATTTTTACATTTCCAATAATAATAAATACTTTGCACTTTCATGGAAATTCATTTCTTAAAGGCCATTTTATGTCTAATAATGTCTATTTTCAGGAAAATTTGGTGTGCCAGCTCTCATCGTGGCAGAAAAGTCTGTCATACTAATTTTTAATTCACAAAATTCAATTATATTTTCTAAATATCTTGGTCTGACAGCTTAAAAATTGACAAAAATATCTCTCACACCAGTTTATACAACAACTTTAACCTTCAAACATAATTAATATGGAGTGTATGTCAATGTTTTTCGGAGCAACTGCTTACTATCATAATCTTTTGTTTTTAATTTTATTTATTTAATTTATATAAAAAATATTGAAATCCGTGTAAGTGCAGTTTTACTGTCACCGGCTCCCGGACTAATAGGAAAATTTTCTCTGGCATCCCTTATTCAATCACCAAAACACAGCAGAGAATATGCTATTATTTCACTCTGGTTTCTGCCGCCTGATTGGGAAACACAGTATGCCCTGTCCACAGTTGTTCAAAACGGCTAATAAAGCAACAGCATGCTGCAGACTAATAAACTATAAATTTATAGCGCGCTGTTAAATACGCTATACTATACTATAGCGCGCTAAGCGTGTGGGCGGCCGGCACGCGCGTCGAATCGAACCGAAAGAACCGAGAGCATACCGAGAGACAGAGCGTTGAAACAAGTTTATTAATCATTCGATCAAGGGGCTGATGTTTATTAATCATTCGGTCAAGGGATTGATCAAAATATTAAAACTTGTCACAAAGTTCATTAACGATCACTTATAAGACGCCCCCCCCCCTCCCTTTCTTTTTTTCCCATGAAAATTTGTGAATGTGTATACTTATATCGTTGATTCCAGCTTGAACGATTAGGTTATAAATTATTAAGCTACGCAGCGAAGTCTCGATCAAAAGCTATTTTTATCCATAAATAGTCGTGTCGATAGAAATGTTTTGTACGAGTTTATTAAATAGTTTGTTTTACATATGTTTTTTTTTTTTTTTTTTTTTTTTTATGTTATGTCGACAGACAGGCTGACGGTCCACTTGATGGTGGGTGGCTACCGTCGCCTATAACACAAGCAACACTACAGGTGCTGCAAGTGCGCTGCCGAGTAGGATTAAGGATAAGGGATTAGGAGGGGATAAGGAAATGGGCTCTGGCATCCCTTACTCACTCACCGAAACACAACAGCACGTATATGCTGTTATTTCACGGTGGTCTTCTGTAAGGGGGTGGTCACTGCCGCCAGGCGGGCTGCCCAAATGACTGCGAAACGCAGTGTGCCCTACCACCACTTTTGTATTAATAAAACCAAGTTATATAACAATTGTAAAGTTATATAAGTTATATAACATGTTATATTAGACATGTGCAAGTAGATAACACTGTTTTATTGTGCTGTTGTTTTATTGTGTACCTACACTCTTATTTTATATTGCAATGTTATACATAATGTTAAATAATGTGGACATGTTATACAACCAAAGTTATGTAATATGTTATTTAATCTGGACGCATCAGTTTAATAGAAAAATATTACATTTCAAAATGACATTGTCATAAACTTTCATCAATACGGGCCATTTGAGAAATCTCACATTTGACAATTGCTGTATATTCTTATTTAAAAAATATTGATTCTGTTTATAAAATACAGAATGTTTTTAATAAGAATGATTTGTGGAATTTTTGATGTTATCTCGGATACCAAAGGAAGCAATTATGCATCCAACGCTTTGAGGTTGAAACGTTTCTCAGATGAGCTGTTTCGTAGCTGGTCTAAGGACAACTAATTCAGCGTATTATGTACCCAACTTGCTTATGTATTATAACAACAGTTATAAAAACTTATAAAAACAGTTTTCGAAACTGTTATTGCTTATAAAAACAGTTAAAAAACAGTTTTCGAATGTAATAACATGTAAAATAGAATGTAAAATAGAATTTTTTATGTAAAATAGAAATAAACACAATCATTGTTATTCAGAATTTATGAACAACTAGCTTTTTCCGGCGACTACCATTTTTTCGATTTTTAATGCTCATATGTTTTGGTCAGGCACAGTAATTTTTCTTGATAAAGTTATCCTATGTCATTTTCTGTATCCCTGACATGTTTGCAATATTTCATGATATTCAGTAGTTAAGGCGTGAAACTAAAAAAACAAATTCGTTATAATATTAGTTAGAATTCCTTGAGAAAATTGCTAATGATTAAGGGAATGTCGCATTTTTTTTTATTTACACTTTTACGGTTGACTGTCAAAATTGATAATGATCTTTGTTAACATCAATTCTCAATTCAAATTAATTGATGTAGTTCGCTATGGTATGTGCTGTCTCACTCCCACCATATGCCTATCCATATACCTGTCGCCACCGCAAGCCACGGCCATTGAAACCGCAGTCAGTCTAAGTAAAACTTCGTACCAATAACACGTGTACAGACTCATCCCGCCGATCTCGATCGGCGAAATTTGAATTTATTTATCCGCTAATATTATCAGGCATTGCGCTTGTAATTTATCTAATTTGTCTTGCTTCCCGGTCTGCGAGTGTAATCACTGAAATGGTGAAGTGCTGGAGCTTCTGTACTCTGTGTGTGACGGGCCCGTTGCAATCTTCGCCGCTGAAAGACCAAGGACCTGGTGATTCACGAGGTGGGTGGCAGTTTTTCCTTTATTTCCTCAATTCGACATATATTTGTTCTTTTTCTATATAGTCAATATTATTAATGACGTTCTAACAACCTGACACAAAACTGTGTAAAAAATGCGTAAATATCAACTGAAAAATGAATTTAAATTATTGTTATCGGTGTTTAATTTCATTAGTGCAGGTCTAGATGTTTTCACGCATAAACCGTTCAACGATTTTGAATAAAACTAGACAAAGAGATAGATCGTATCTTGATAACACACTGATCATTTTAGAACATTTGCATCTGCTCCACACGTGCTGTCATTGCAGAATTGTCTTAAGTAAGGTGGTACTGGTGCCAGTTGTTGTAGCCAGTTTATATAAACTTGACATTACTAACTTTAGAAATGTCATTTTTGTTATAAAACTTATTGAAATATAATATTTCTTTGCACTTGTATCCTATTCTCAAAGGAGAATGTAAATGTTCGTGTACACAGTAAATCGTCTCTTCTAACTTGGTCTGAATCTTCAGCGATCATTATCTTTTCACTAAATTAGAGGCGGAGAAGGGTTGAGTTTATCTCGGCCTTTACGCGAATGCGGGTCGTATACTCACGGCGTTGTTTACTTACATTACGTTTGGAATGGATATCATAGCGTGCTTAGTGGAGCCGCATAATGGTTTTATTAAGATGCTTGCGGAACTTCAACTGAAGTGTCTCGTTGAAGCCCCGGGGAAAGTAAGGTTTATCGTTTTTCAAAAAGTACTTTTTTTTATTGCTGCCTGCCTTCGGCTACACATAGAGGTGGATTTTTCAAGAATCCTTTCTTAGCGGATTCTAGAAATATCAGCTTTCTACACATAGTGTTAATGGCTGTGTGTAGATAGGCAGTCAAGACAAACGATTTTATAGATTATTGTTTTTTTTTTTTATTATTTTTTTTTTATGTTATGTCGACAGACAGGCTGACGGTCCACTTGATGGTAGGTGGCTACCGTCGCCTATAACGCAAGCAACGCTACAGGTGCTGCAAGTGCGCTGCCGACTACAGTAGGATTAAGGATAAGGGATTAGGAGGGGATAAGGAAATGGGCTCTGGCATCCCTTACTCACTCACCGAAACACAACAGCACGTATATGCTGTTATTTCACGGTGGTCTTCTGTAAGGGGGTGGTCACTGCCGCCAGGCGGGCTGCCCAAATCTGCGAAACGCAGTGTGCCCTACCACTACTTAACTTTATTAGATTTTTCCTTCTAAAGCCAAAATGAGGGGTAGACAATGTTATCCCCGAATTAGCACAGACGTTCAGGGTTCAGGACATGAACAGGAATCGAGGTACAATCCTGCATATGTACCACAATAACAAGGAAAGCAACATAACAGAACTGATTCCTTCAGTCAGAAAAAGGAATTCATCATCACATTGAAAAATGCTGATGGAGATATTGTAAAAGTTATCAGCACATCTTAAATTGTCCTTAAAAAGTACCTGAGCTGGTGGTATAGAATATCTATAAAAAATCATTAACTAAAATAAACATTATAATATATTATTATATGAATAATAGATAATTTTATTTTAACTGCATCGCGTCATTGAGTGGCCCATTCAGCCTAGAGGTACTAAAAGCGCCTTAAAGTGTTTAGCCTAAAAGCAAACACAATCAATTATTGCACTTTTGGGTACGTATGCGTGTTAAGCAGTATCGTCGGATGGAATGGAGATAAAAGTTATTTTAAATTTTTATCTCGCAACAATTGCGACAAAACAAAACAAATAAATCCTCATATTTAATAACCTCGGATTATTTGAGAAAATAAAGTGAAACAGCGAAGTGGTAATAAGTAAAAATTTTAACGCCCCGTCATAAATTCAAATAAAATATTCTTCGTTCCACGTAATACTGTACCGTCTACAAAGGTTGAAAAACGAGAGGATGTAGGTTGTAGGCCAAGGCGTAGCACATTTTTACTCCTCTGGTTCCGTGTTCCCTTTCGCGTTTAGTGCATTTGACATTGTTTCGTTATATTACTAATTAAAAGCTGACTCGTTTCAATTTAAAAAAAAGTATAATTGTTTTTTTTCTTTATATATAATTATAAAGGGCCATTAGAGCCATCTAACAACTAGTCTTCCCTCAGAGAAAAGTTCAAAGAAATTAAGATTTTAATTGTTACATGTCAGTATATTTATGAAAATTTAATTTACGCGCATAAAAATATTAGTCAATTTAATAAAAAATGTGATGTACACAATATAGGTACTAGGTTTAAAAATAATTTAGATTTACATAAGACGCGATTCCACAAAATAAGTAATTCTTTTATGGGTCAGTGTATACGGTTTTATAATAAACTGCCTGAGATGATCAGAACCTTGTCTATAAATAAATTTAAAGATGTCATTAAAACCAAACTCCTCTCGAAAGTTACTGATTATTTAAGTCACAATGAAGCCTGGAATTAAAGCCTGGAGTCGGAGCTCATACCTACTATGCTTAGTATTGTATATTTACTTTAAGTATTAAGTGTATGATTATAATTGTTGTAATTTTTTACATTTTTTAATTTGTAAAAAATTACATTGTAAAGACATTGTAAGATTGTAAGACTTTTTTACATTATAAAGATGACAAAAAGAATAGTATCCTGAGTTTCTTTCGAGGTTTCTTCTCAGGATCGTTGTCTTGGCTTTTTTCCGAAATCCTGGTAAATTTAACTGGTAAATCTAAATGACGACCATAAGAGTTTCTTGGAGAAACCTAATTGATAAATATATATTTTGATTTTTGATATTGATTTTGTTATTTTATTTTTCTGTAATAAAATGTAAATGTATCGTTTTGTTGGCTGTATCTAGAAATGTCACCTTTTGTTAGCATTCTTTAGGATATGTGACTTTTTAATAGAGATATAAGGGTGTTACATTCACAAGAAAAACAAATTATGAGTCTTTGAAAAAGAAAAATGCACTTTATTAAATATGAAGACGTGTGTCTCGAATGTCAGACGATCACGTGACATTTCCATTTTTTAATAAGTTTTGATTGCAAACGAAATAAGAACTTTGAAAAATGTGACTTTTTGTAGGAACTAATGACTTCGAGATATTTTTTTTTCAATGGGAAATATTACATTTAGTACAGAAACAAGAAGTGTATTTGATGTAATTTAGTGTTGCAAGTGTAAAAAAAAAAAGTATTAAAATAGAAAAATGCACTTTATTAAATATGAATACACGGTGTCTCGAAAGTTAGACGATAACGTGACATTTCCATTTCTTAATAAGTTTTTATTGCAAACGAAATAAAAACTTTGGAAATGTGACTTTTTGTAGGAACTTCGAGATATTTTTTTTTAATGGAATATATTACGTTTAATACAGAAACAAGAAGTGTATTTGATGTGATTTAGTGTTGCAAGTGTAAAAAAAAATTAAAGTTTTTATTGCAAATGAAAAAAATACTTTGGAAATGTGACTATTTGTAGGAACTAATCACTTCGAGATTTTTTTTTTTTTCAATGGAAAATATTACGTTTAGTACAGAAACAAGAAGTGTATTTGATGTGATTTAGTGTTGCAAGTGTAAAAAAAATAATTAAAAGTATTAAAATAGAAAAATGCACTTTATTAAATATGAATACCTACACGGTGTCTCGAAAGTTAGACGATAACGTGACATTTCCATTTCTTAATAAGTTTTTATTGCAAACGAAATAAAAACTTTGGAAATGTGACTTTTTGTAGGAACTTCGAGATATTTTTTTTAATGGAATATATTACGTTTAATACAGAAACAAGAAGTGTATTTGATGTGATTTAGTGTTGCAAGTGTAAAAAAAAAATTAAAGTTTTTATTGCAAATGAAAAAAAAACTTTGGAAATGTGACTATTTGTAGGAACTAATCACTTCGAGATATTTTTTTTTTCAATGGAAAATATTACGTTTAGTACAGAAACAAGAAGTGTATTTGATGTGATTTAGTGTTGCAAGTGTAAAAAAAATAATTAAAAGTATTAAAATAGAAAAATGCACTTTATTAAATATGAATACCTACACGGTGTCTCGAAAGTTAGACGATAACGTGACATTTCCATTTCTTAATAAGTTTTTATTGCAAACGAAATAAAAACTTTGGAAATGTGACTTTTTGTAGGAACTTCGAGATTTTTTTTTTCAATAGGAAATATTACGTTTAGTACAGAAACAAGTAGTGTATTTGATGTAATTTAGTGTTGCAAGTGTAAAAAAAATTTAAAAGTAATAAATGTTTAAAATGGAATAGTGGCGTTTTGTTCGCCCACTACTCACATGTGTATGAGGGTGAGTGAGTTCGTAATGTTAATGCGCGTGTATGTGTTGTGTGTTTTGTGTTGTGTGTAATCCGTCCATAAAAAGAAGGTATGTGGCTTAACACATACCTTTACGTACCTTTACGAAACTGAAGCCTGGGGATGTACGCTAGTATGTACATTACAAAATCCCTGAAGCGATGTAACCGACATTTAAAAGCGTTTCCAACCCCACGGGACCCCAAGAAAGCGTAAAAAATTCAAAAACATTTATCCGGCTCCATGTTGTTTTTCTTTAACTGAATTAAAGCTGTGAACTTGTAAATAAGATTTTAATTTTCGAACGTCTCCTTTCTTTTTATCTTTTGTACGTTTCTAAGTGTCGAAGGAATAAGCCTTCATGAATTATTCAAAGGTTGCGCACTTCCGTATAACTTCTTCGACTATTTTGGTTAATGTTCATTTAACTTTTTAAGTGTTCTTTTCGGTTTGATCAATTTCTTGAGTTGAATTGGAATGAAGTTACATTTGTGTGTGTTATAAGAACTTACTTATTTTTATTTACATATTAAACAAACTGGCTTGCCCAAGCTAGGTTTCTTCACAAAGATCAGTAGTATGCTTATTCTCTGATAAGAGAATAAGATGTATCCTTATTCTCTTATCAAGTATTCCTTCTTTAATTGCAACTTAACGCTTTCGATATTTTGACTCATTTTGACTTATCTACTTATTAGGTAGGTATGTAACGTAAATTTTTGGCACATTAAGAGAAATTAACACTAATTGGTAATAAATTTATAATAGATTGTGATTATAACCGCCATCTACCGCATGACGGTATAACCACCTTAAAGCGTTGTTGACTGGCGCACGATTGCCCGACACACCATTATGAAGCGACATCTGTCGATGTCGGCTCGACGGGGAAGGATTAGACCGATGCACGAACGAAGAAGCAAGGGGATTGGTTAATTTTTATGTCGGCCATAGGAAGTGGCACGACTTCCGACCGAGCTATGGAGGGACGGTGGCAGCGGCCACGCGGTCTCTTGGCACCCGGCGTTTGGAAGAAGAGGAGCTCGAGGGACTTTACGATTTCTCTAAGACTTAACGAACCGTCTAGTGTTTCCACTTACCACGCGGTCGTATATAAATATATTTATGGCTTTTTAGCCGTTAGGTCGCGGATACATATAAGTATTAACCGTCGACAGTAAAAGTATCTGCAAGCGTCAGATAAATATATAAGAGGGAAACGGTCCATCCGCACACGTGCGTGCGATCTACCCTGCGGCTCCTGGGTCGATCTCGCCTTCCTGCAGTCCAAGCCACCCCTGGTTTGGACTATAGCTGCGTCGCAGTCGGAGGCGACGACATCCACGTGTCGAGAGGTGTCTCGACATCTCCCTTCGCCGAGCCACCAGGTCACGTGGCATCACTTCGGCGTGGTCTGTGAGCTACTTGGTGTCTTTCAAGTGAGTGTATAAGAGCATCCCCGCCTTTAGCGAGGAAAATCAGGACTAAATATCTTCAAAATTGTTTTTTTAATTTTTGGTGTATAATTTCAGTTGTAATTTTAATTGGTGTTTAATGTAGTTTAATCTTTTATTAATAAAGGTGTTGTGTGATTGAACTTGGCTTTCCTTTGTCTGAGTCCACCCCAAGTAGTTGGCGCCCTTGAGAGTAACACAGGTCTCGTGTAGTGTCTGCCCCTGAGTTTCAGTCGGTGAGTAACGGTTGGAACGCCTGCGGAGCCCTAACGCCCCGCAGAGGTTTCGCGGTTACAGGTATTACTTATTTATTCATTTGTATTTTATTTTGATTCTTTACTTTGTACACCAGTGTAAAAGTAGATATCTAAAACGATCGATTTGCTTCCTTCGAAAGGTCGTATGAACCTCTTTAAGTTCGAGAGCGTCCAGACTGTTTTTTTTTTCTTTATATATCTCATGGGATCCATGTGTCGTGTTAGCAGAATTCAACTTGCTGATTTGCATCAAAATTTGATATTTTTGCGTGTAAACCTCAGACCAAATAAAAACTTGATAGAATTTTGTGAACAACATTTTATAAACATGTGTGCATAGTTTGGGGTTTTCTAAGCTATAATCTCAAATTTTTATTCGAAATATTGGTTTTCAAGTTTACTTACTCGTGAAATGTGATTCCATCCTGCTATTAATTTTGCTGGTCTTTACACCTTTTTACTAATTTCAATTACAACAAGCCCCACACGCTGATGTTGCTCAACTAATAAGGCGAGGCGTAGTTTGACTGCAATTGTGTGCGTGTAACTGTGTATGTACACGTCTAGGCGTAGTTTTAGCGGCTTCACCCTGTCGTTCACAGGGGTCTATCTTTAGTTATTATTTTATCTGAGCAGTAAATTGACAAGGAAAATTTGTTTTTGTTCTATCCAGAGTTTCCCATGGTCTGTCGGTAAGAAATTTGATACTGAAAATTTGATAACAATTCCCCTCAACGGAAACCCTCAGAGCGCTGCTAGGATTTATTTAGCTAGCGACTACTCCGTATCCTGATGGTTCCTCGGGAACAATACCTTTTTTCTGGATGAAGAGGATCCAATGTCCTTTTCTTTATCCTAACAACGAGTATTCGAAATTTCACAATGATCGCTCGAGTAGTTAAGGCGTGAAATCGTAATATACAAACAAACAAGCTAACTTTCGCATTTATTTAATTACTTAGGTTTGTAGCAAGCTGATATACACGAGTTCAAATTCATAAGAACGTTCACAGACATTCTTATGAATTAAATTGCAATTAAATACATGAATAAATTAAATTAATTAATTAATTAAATTAAATTTGTACAATTTATTCCACAAGGTCAATAAGGAGGAAATATAACAAAATGAACATTAACTTAGCTAGAATTAAAATGGGCTCACAGGTTCGCCAACGAAATAAATGGGCGCAAATTGAATGTTAATGTTACTAACGATTGTGGAATTTAAAAGTTGCTCCACTTTAGACATTATGAATTTAGATGGTCACACAATTTGCTTTTTTCTTAATGATATTCTAAAATATGACACTAGGATAGAGCTAATATAATATAGAAAATATATTATCGTAGTCCGGTCGTAGTCACAGTCTGTGAGCGAAATAATGGTATCAGAAACCATTCTCTTAATCCAATCTTCTAATTTTTCTATTTTATTCACTTAGGCAGTGTACTGGATATGGTAGTGCTAATCCCTTTACATAAGAGCACCGTGAAACAATAGCACTTATGCTGTTATGTAATATATGACGTATATAAATGTTTCGGTGAATAACACAGGTCTGCGATGAAAAAGTTTTTTAAATAAATTCATCACAAACATGTAGATGTTGGTCTGTTTATAGCAAATATAAACTTTATTTTAAAGTATCACGTCACGTTCTTTTTATATAATATATAATAGTTCGCTAGATCGGTAAATTCCCTTGTTTTTTATTACACAAGAAACCAATCAATCACGCTTTACGCGCCGCGATGTAGAATTTTCTAAATAAAAATAATACCTTATTACCGCCAATCAATTAATGACCAATCAAATAACGAATAAAAAGAGGACATGGCAATCCGCCAATCAATTTTTTTAGAAAGGATCTATCCATGATCTATATTCCTATTTTATACTCTATGACCAACCATCCTATAGTCTAATAGTAGAATGTAGGTTTTCTCGGCCGGTATCCATATGAGTTGTGGGTTTCCGGGATGATGGCCCAGGTCTGTTGGAAATTCTTCCAAACGTTTCGTCAACAACTGCCGTTGACATCCTCAGTGGTGAGTCCGTGTTAGAAGAAAAAGTACATCACATCACTGCACTTCACTTCTGCACTTTTCGACTTCTCGAAACGTTTGGAAGAATTTCCAACAGACCTGGGCCATCATCCCGGAAACCCACAACTCACATCCTATAGTCTATTATTTATTTTCTTTAAGTATACCATAAGGGCCGAGTCTATCGGTGCAAAACTACGAAATAGAGGACAAAAAACCGTTCACGCGGAGAGCTCCAAAAAACACGTAAAAATTTAACAAGAAGCACACGTCCGAACGGAACGACCACTCATCGGTCACTGAGGAGTTTTGGTTGCCCGTATTTTCTTATCAATAAAAGATTACTTTTCTTAATTTTAATAGAGAAAACATTGGTTTTTTTGGTCCTAACACTTATCTTCTATGAAAATAAATGTTAATTACTAATATTTGTTACGTAATTATGTTATAAAAGAAAAAAAATATTAGTGAAAAAATGAGATAAAAAACAATATTTAACGTTCTGAATTAAGAAAATGGATTAGTTTGGGAAAAAAATAATCAGGACAATTTAAGGACGACCACATAAGAAAACTTTTCTACTGTATAGATTTTATAATTTATTGTTAACTGTTATATATTAAGTCCGTGAACATAGCTCAACATGCTGCAGGGCTTGGAAGAGCTATATTTAACCCTATTTTTACCTAATAAATACCGTATAAACAAATTTTAAAAAAAATCTTAACTGTTAAAAATATTATAAATTTTTCTTGGTTATGAAAATATTTCTAGTTTTTACCTAAATTAGTTTGAAAACAATATTATCAGCAGCGCTAAAAATTAGTCGAGAGTCAATTTTTGACGGACTGCAGCCTTAATGTTGTATTTTAATAGCTCAATAAAACTTTACAAAATATTCTCAAATGATTCTCATTCATTTTATAAAATTTTTGTTTTATTCTCTTTTGTATCAAATACTGTATTGTATCCAAATACTATATTATCTAAATCTGATAAATGTGACGTGGTACATATCATAGTGATAATACCGTTTTCTATTATTTTTAAGACAATTAAAACAAATATTAACCATTTAACAAAAAACTTTTCAAAAAAAAATTTCGCAGACTTTTGTAATTGTAGCCATAGACAATTTCCCTAACCACACTTTAAAACTTTTTTATTATGTTTTTATATTAAAATCGGCAGCCAGGCTAACGGTCCACTTGATGGTAGGCGGCTACCGTAGTCTATAACACACGCAACAATGCCATAGGTGCTGCAAGTGCGCTGCCGACTACAGTAGGATTAAGGATAAGGGATTGGGTAGGAAAATGGGCTCTGGCATCACCGTGAAAAGCGGCAGTTATCATCCTCTTATAAAATACCACCATGAAATAACAGCACATGTGCTGTTGTATTTCGGTGAGTGACTAAGGGATGCCACCATTTTCCTATTCAATCCCTTATCCTTAATCCTACTGGAGTCGGCAGCGCACTTGCAGCAGCCAATGCCATAGGTGCTTGTGTTATATGCGACGGTATATATGCCACCTACCCTCAAGTAGACCGTCAACCTGTCTGCCGATCTTAACATAAAAAAAAACAGTGATCATTTTCTAATCTAGCATTGATAAGAGGTACGTGGCTTTAGACCGACATTGCTTATGTTCTTTAAAGAAGTTGTCATAGATATGTACTATAGACAAATTCGTCTCGGATATTAATTCGTCTAATACCATCAAAGACACGAGAATAAATGAAATAGTTCCTGAAATTGAAAATGCAAAACGCTAAAAACTGAACATTCCGTTGAACAATTTGCATTTAAAATCTGCTAGGTGCAAGCGAAATTTAACGCTAATTAAAAACTTTGAAAATTCCCACGTGTGCTCGCGCCGCGCCGCATTTCAAAAGTTACTGTTCGTTAAAAGCAACTAATGTGTATCCACAGTTTCCCATTTTGCGGTTGGATAATAAAATGAACCGAGCTACGGAAGTTAATGATGAAATTTTCATATAGGTTCATTAACTCCGCGAAAAGCGATAATATTTATGAGTTGTTTATTGATTTCTGCAGTAGCCATGGAGAGGGCGAAGCTCGATATTCCTCTGAAGATCTTGAAGAACCAAGTGATTAGGCATCTTCTGGGTGAGCTCGCTCCATCGTCGGCCTCATCCTTCCTACATGGATAGATGCTGGTCAAGAGCAAACCCATCTTTAATAATAAAATATATATATATGGGCTAAGTGTAACGAATATAATTTTATTGTGCTAAGAATAAGACAAATAAAGGTATCCGCGAGTAGTCTGTGCACAGAATTTTTAATAACACACATGAATTCTCTATTCCGGAATAGTTTAGATGTTCCTTGCTATTTTTATCCACACCCGAAACCAAGCTAAAATGTCTATGGTCGTCAGAAAAATGGAAGGGGATAGGAGATAATAACGAGGGGCGCGCTCGCGCGAGAGCACGAGAGCGAATTTGAATATCTTGACGAAAGGACGAGGAAGTTTTTTTGACTAGAGTGTACGCACTACAACTAAAGTTCAACGTACTACCCTAAGTTTCACTTTATTGTACTCAACTCCGAAGTACAGATAAAATACTTGAGGATCTGCTCATCGGTCCTTGCCTAAGTCAACTTCTTGCGAGAGAGGGGAAGTATCTCGCGATAGCTACATCAGGTGGAGAAACTTGAGCTGCTGGTGGAAGTTAGCACTACCCTATTGTGCTAACTATTACCTGGTTCCCGGGACATTACCATCAGCGCGTGTCTTCATCGTCGGCGCGCGTGAGGACGGGGTCGACGTCTGCTGCGAAGACACATCTCCGCTGCTCTCGAAGAGATTTTGGAGCTGAGTAGCATCTTTCCTAATAAGCCCCTAATTGCTTCTTTTTCATTTAACAATTTTGTTCTAATTGTAAATAAATTTAAGTGTGCAGTGAAATCAGTGTTTCCTTAATAGGATAAGCTCACCCATTCTCTCAGACAGCGGGCGCCCTATAGAGTCTCTTGTTCATTTCGGCTGAGTAAGTACGGTGGGTAATTCTCTTAGGAGCTGCAGCGAGCCCAAAAGCCCACTGCAACCTGAGGGGTTGCAAGGAACGAGGCAGCTGAAGTAGGAATCATTTTGAAGAAATTGTATATACTTGATGCTTACCCTGTGGCGGGAGTATAGTATACTTAAATTTATAAAGCACTAGATTTTGATCGTGACTTTGTCCGTGTTCCTTTTCTTAAGTTAATCTTATATAGTTCTGTCAGGCATTGATTCTTTTTAATACTTTTTTTGAACGATCCCTCGGGAAAAGTACTATCTCCGGGATGAAAGGTAATTTTCTGTATCCCTGAAAATGCGTATGCAAAATCAGTTTAGTAGTTGATGCGTGAAAGCGTGACAAACAAACACACAAACAAACTCACTTTTGCATTTATAATATTAGCTGGGATAATATTCACAAATCATCTGTAAGAGAGTTGAACAGGCTGATGAACACTTATATTTGTAGGTACTTTCTTCTGTACAAATAATCATATTAAGGTATCTTAGTTTCAAGTATAGCTGTAATTATTATTTTTTATGTTAAGGTCGGCAGACAGGCTGACGGTCCACCTGATGGTAGGTGGCTACCGTCGCCTATAACACAAGCAACGCCAAAGCTACTGCAAGTGCGCTGCCGACTGCAGTAGGATTAAGAATAAGGGATTAGAAGTAGACAAGGAAATGGGCTCTGGCATCCCTTACTCACTCACCGAAATACAACAGCACACGTGCTGTTATTTCACGGTGGACTTCTGTAAGGGGGTGGTTACTGCCGCCAGACGGGCTGCCCAAATGACTGCGAAACGCAGTGTGCCCTGCCACTACTTTCCAAAATCAGACCAGAGCCAAATTTGAAATGTTGATTTTTCAAAATTGAAGCCGGGAACCCTAGAACAATATTATTAATTTTATTAATTTATTTTATTAATAAATAAATATAATAATAATTAATCCATAATGTATCTCTATACATACATACTTACGTTTTTTGGAAAGGGAAATTGGCCAATAAATTTGATAATAGAGCTAATCAATTGTCGCATTAGTGCGAAAGTTAAAAACCGGTTTTAACGAAAAGAGAACTATGGCCTACACGCTTCCACAGTATACGTATTTCACGAAACCTACTTTAATTCAGAGATAAATGTTTTCAAAACAGGAAAGTTACACAATAAATATTATCAAAACACATCTACCCACGTTATTTACGTAGACATGATGCGGGCATACAACTACATATATGTATACATATGTCGGCTAACTTTATTATAACCTCCTCAGTAATTCGAGGAGCGTGATACTTGTTGGGCGTTTCGTTACTGTCCTATATTTTGTATATGTTATTATAGTCAAACTTATTAAAATGTCATTGCACTATCTACTTTGCATAGTAATGTTCAGTGTTGTATCAATGAATCCAGTTTCGGAATCTATGCACGATTGTGAGTTTAACGAATAAAAAAAATTCAAAATTCAAAATACGATTCGATGAAATTCTAGAAATCTATACGTCTTTATATATAAAAATGAATCCCCATTTCTCCTGGTCACGGCATCACGCGTGAACGGGTAGACCGATTTTAATTCGGTTTTCGCTAATGGAAAGAGGGATAAACGGGGAATGTTTTAGGGTATATAAAAATTGCACGCCGGGCGAAGCCCGGGGGCGACATAAAAAAAATTTAATGTCTGTACATTAAGTTTTTTTTAAACTAAACATAAGCGTTGTGCTTATGTTACTGGGGTCAAAAAAATAGTTTTTAGAATTTTTGTCTGTTTAAATGTTTGTTTGTGCAAGCTAATCTCAGAAACGGCTTAACCAATCTGATTGCGGTTTTCACTGATGTAATGTAGCAAGCTTCCCTTAACATTTAGTGTTTGTTTCATTCCAATCGGTTTACAAACAAAAAAGTTACGCGCATTACCGTGTACCACGCGTACGAAGTTGCGGGCGCAGCTATTTTATAACAAAATTCATTAGGTAAATAACATTGTATTGCATTGCAATACTTAAATTTTCTAAATTATTGTTGCAATACTAGGTATTCAAAAATTCTTTTTTCTTTAAAGTTTTATTTTTCAGTGATTTTCAGTAAAAGCTTTCACAAAATTGTTTTGTAAAAGTATGTCAAAAAACGTATCTTATAGACAAGTGTTTATTTATTTATATGAGGTACACAAAATATAATAGTAAATATGTTTTTTTAACAGTTAAAAACAAAAAATTAAGTTCTTAAATGTTATTTATTAAGTAAAATAATTAATAAAGTATAATAATCAAAATCAAAAGGATTCATGAAATCGAAGTCCATGGCAATGTTCTCTCGTATCCCTAACCAATGACTTAATCATGGTGTAGGTTCAAATATGAATTAGTAAACATAGTAAAGTGAAAAAGGAGTCGATAGGGACGATGTTAAATATTTCCTACCCTGTATCTAAAACTATCTATAAACCTCATTTTAACCATGAAATGCATCATTGGCACACCAAAAGGCAATTAAAAAAAATTAAAAAAACTCTTCTATTGATTTTAATATAAATTTAGCATTAAGATGGACAATTTTCAAATAATCCGAAATACAAAAAATGTTTATCAAAAAATCAAATTTTATAATCAGAAATGTTTTAGGATCTATTAAAGTTTTAGATCAAGTACTAGAATTAAAAATTATAGTCAATGACCAACGTCTAATTACTTCAAAATGTCTTAGAAATGTCGTATTCGTGTTAAAACCTCTATTTCGAATTAAAAAGTTCTTCAACTATTCTAGTTCACATACAATGCACCTAGTTACCTTTTATTTTTTATTGTTAACTAGCGGCCCGCCCCCGGCTTCGCCCGGCGTGCAATTTTTATATACCCTAAAACATTCCCCGTTTATCCCTCTTTCCATTAGCGAAAACCGAATTAAAATCGGTCTACCCGTTCACGCGTGATGCCGTGACCAGGAGAAATGGGGATTCATTTTTATACATAAGACTAGCGGCCCGCCCCCGGCTTCGCCCGGCGTGCAATTTTTATATACCCTAAAACATTCCCCGTTCATCCCTCTTTTCATTGGCGAAAACCGAATTAAAATCGGTCTACCCGTTCACGCGTGATGCCGTGACCAGGAGAAATGGGGATTCATTTTTATATATAAAGATAAAGCATTTATTTGTACTTATTATATTTCAGCAGGAGATTTCTTTTACAACGAATTGCCATGTCTTACCATTGGCGGAATTTGCGTACCATCAAAGGCGTGTCCTGAAGGAAAGAGCAGCAATTATAGCGGTCTTTGCCCTCTCCAACAGAAACGCGGAGTGGAATGCTGTCATGCGTGTAATTTATCTTTCATTATATACATTCTTCGATTAATTGCTTTGCTGAATTTCTAAAGGCCGATATCCTCCACCTGTTGCTGGGTGTCCACCGTCGCCTAACACAAACGATAGGGCTGACAACCTTGATAGGGGAAGGAACAAGGGTAAGGAGAAGGGGTTCTGGCAAACCACTCAATTATTGAAACATTGTGCACACATGCTGTTATTTTACGGCAGTAATTACTGCCGCCAAACAGGTAGTTAGTCTAATTTAAAACTGCGGAATGTGTTTTCAGTTGTGTACTGCTTACATTTTATAGTAGTAATAGCAGTAGTTAGTGTAAAATTCTTATAAAAACGTAGGATCCTAATAAATATTGTTATAGTGTATGATCATTCAATATATCATAATATATTACTATATTCCTCACCTACACACTTCATACACATCCATACACACATGCATTCTAAAACGCGCACTATATACACACTATATACTATATATTTTATTTAATGTTTTTAATTATTGTGTTCATAATTATCTATTTTAACATAAAAAAGAAGTCAACGAAAGATTTGGCGTTAAGATTTAAAGCACACTTACATATATATTTACTTGTATTTATTTTTCGACATTAAATATATTGATGGTTGACGACCTAGGTATATTGATTTTTTTTAATGTTAAGATCGGCAGACAGGCTGACGGTCTACTTGATGGTAGGTGGCTACCGTCGCCTATAACACAAGCAACGCCACAGCTGCAGCAAGTGCGCTGTCGACTACAGTAGGATTAAGGATAAGGGATTGGGAAGGGATAGGGATAGGGATAGGGATGGGCTCTGGCATCCCTTACTTCACTCACTGAAACACAACAACACACGTGCTGTCATTTCACGGTGGTCTTCTGTAAGGGGGTGATTACTGCCGCCAGACGGGCTGCCCAAATGACTGCGAAACGCAGTGTGCCCTGTCACTACTTTCCAGATCAGAGACAAATTTGAAAAGTTCATTTTGAAAGTTGACCCTGCCGGGAATCGAACCCGGGAACCCAAGAACAGAGCGTTAATGCAAGCACCCTAACCACTCATCCAATGGGCTCGTCAAAATATAGCAGACATTTTAATGTTCCTTCCTATTAAGTTACTATTAAACATTTTTTACTTAACTATTTACCTAAGTTATTGAATTTTGTATGATTTCAGTACCAACCACTGAGAGAAGGTGTCGCCAACGAGGCGGCGAATGTGTTTCAAAGACATCACAATGCCCAGAGAATCTTACGTACCGGCTGGCAAAAGATTGCAGTGCAGAAGAGAAATGCTGTATATTGGTTAAATAAATGATTTTTTGTTAGATTTTGATTGTATGTTTTAGATTATAACTTATTTAAGGGCTTCACTGAGGCAAATGACATTTACTATAGAACTCGCCGGCGGCGGATGCAATTCAACAGGCCTAGAAATGGTGTTTTTTTGTTTTTACCGTTAGAACAATACGCAAAAAAAATTTTTATTAATACAATTTTTTAATCTGATATTAACTTATTAATAGGTACAGGATTCACATGCGTGCAATAAGCCGTTTTCGAGAGAATTTTCAATAAAAGTCAAATTCTTCTTGTGTTCTAACTTTTTTGTGGAGTTTCTATTACTTTAACGAAAATTCTAATTAATACAATTGGTTCTTCACATGTTTAAGTATAATATATATATTTTTCAAAGCAATTGTCTTCTCCATTTCTTGTAACATCTTCATTAAACAATGGATATTTTTAACAATGGGTTTGTCTCCCCCTTAACTGATTATTTAGGCGTTATTTACTACAATTAACCCATCCTTATGTAGAGAAAATTTTTTATTAAATTTTTATGATTCAGTTATTTTCGTCTCTTGAGCTGCAGATGTTTGTAGCTTTTATACACAGATAAAAGCTCAAGTTTTTTTACATAAAGTTAGACAAGCAGGCTGACGATTTACTTGGGACAGGTAGTTCTAATTGTAACTATATACATACAAACTACGACAAATTTAGTGAAAAATATAAAAAGAGGTTATAAAATTTAAATTAAATTAAAAAATAATTAATTAAAAAAATTAATTAAATTTTAATTTTAATTTTAAAACGCAATGTTAACATTGCGTTTTAAAATTTTAAAATCTAGTATAAACACTTCCTTTATATTTTTATTTACATACAATTTTAAAGATTTGAAAGTTATCAAGGAATTTTTAAAGTTACCAAGGAAAGTCGAAGAAGTTCAAGAAGAAGACAAATATTTGTTTATTTAACAATGTTAATAATTAAAAAAAAATATAACTTAGGATCGTATGTTTTCAATCGTATAGAGAAGAGCTCTTTTTTTGTAAAGTCTGATCCAACTGATGGTAGGTGGCTACCGTCACCTATAACACAAGTAACGCAACAGGTTAAGGATTAGTGATTAGTAATTTATAGGGAAAGGGACTCTGGCATCCCTTACTCACTCATCGAAACACAAGAGAACACATGCTGAGTACACTGTATTTTGTAAGGGTCTTCTGTGGGCTGGCCAAATGATTACGAAACGTAGTGTCACTACTTAAATATCTTTGAATATTACTATTTTATAAGATCAATTATAATTTATACCAACGGTAGTCCTTTCGAAATTAATTGAAAACGTGTGTACGCTAATATTTTTCAAAGCAGATGTTTGAATGAGTTTAATCTTAAAACTAAACTGATCTTAAAAATATTATTGTCAAATTAGGTTCCATGGATAGTAAGACTATGAAACATTGATGCACATAATACATAAAAACTATATATAAAACCGTATAAAAAATTCACAATTTGTTCATCATTTGTTTTGTGGTGACATTTTTAGTTTATTTTAATCACATACTTGTTACAATAACTAACTATACTCGTACATATAATAACAAATTAGAGCGATTGATCAACACAGAAGAAATATGGTTTCCTTTTTAATCGATGCCGACAAAAATGTCAACAGGTATTAGACTGACTGATTTCACCTACCTTCAAGTTATCTACCTATAAAAACAAGCAACGCCATACGCCCCAATTAAACACATAGGTGTAAATAAACACGTTGGAGTTGGCTAATAGGCGTTCCAAGTGCGTGCTGACCTTGATAAAATAAAGAATAACAGAAAAGGATGAGATAGGGAATAGATAATAGAATGGATGCATAGAGAAGACTAAGAATGTGTTAAGAATTTTTTGTAAGTCCGTTCATTTCCTGAGGGGCACTATATTGTGCGACATACGATGCACTATATTGAGAGAATCATTGCTTCAGCTAAACGAATAAAACATATATATACACATTAATCCTGGTAACATTGAATCTGACAAAGCTCCTAAATCTCTATTCAAACACAACGACAGAAACGTTTCGGCGAACAAATTCGGCACCAAAACATACGAGCAACAATTACGACGAGACCACGTCATCATTCATAGGGTAAATGTAATGATAACATTAGGGCGTGAATCAGAAGCGACAAGCGACATAACTGCAGATATTTGCTGTGAATTGTTCACAAGAAAAATATTATTAACAATCGTAAACGATTTGAAATGTTTTTAGTAGCTTGGAACATCGTGTTAGGGCATGCGCAGACGAGGAACTTTTGTTCTTTTTTTTTAATATTAAAGATGGGTTTTCTCTTGACCAGCATCTATCCATGTAGGAAGGATGAGCCCGACGATGGAGCGAGCTCACCCAGAAGATGCCTATTCACTCGAACTCGGAAATACAGACGCCGACAGGGAGTTACAATCCTTAGCAGTGCGCAATATAAAAGATGTCATAAAGCGCTTGGTCCGAATTAGAGGGATTTCGACAAGGTGAGGATGGTAACCAGCCGTACGTCTGCATGTCCGATAGAAGAAAGGGGAAGGCGGTATGATCTCATGCAGCTCTCGAGCACACTCTCCGAAGTATATCTTATAGAATACGCACAAACAGGCAATTTTGTGTCTATGTGCGAGCCTCTGCAGCTTAGTTCTTATTAGTGTATCATGGAAAACAAGAAACGCTGGAGTGTGGAAACAATTGATCGCTTACAACTGCATCGAATAACAAACATGAGAGACTAAAAGTACCACGTACTAAAAGTCCAGTGGCCCACATAAAATTACATGGGCGTTCCCGAAAAAAAAAAAAAAATAGAACATGCCAAGACGCCTCAACGCAATTAGCGGATTTTATTCCAATTTGAGCGCTCAACGGTGACGATGACGTTTGAATTTTGTCTTCTGCAAACAAAATGTCCCTCATCTGCGCTGGTCCCTAAGCAGCTATAGACTTGGCAGCCTATCTGGCAAGAATAAACACCTCCTATTAGAAAACCACCGTAAAGGTACAGCATGTGTCTGGGTTCTGTTTAGGTGCGTGAATAAGGAATCCCCTATCTTTAAACAACCGAAAGGTTAAGTTTAAATACTTTAAACCTAGTCCGTAGTTGGCTTGAACCCCACTTGCTTGCTACCTGTTAATATTTACTTACTTTACTTGCTACCTGGCTGTTGGCCTACACGATAGTAGGTTGTTATACCGTCACCTATAAACACATGCCTTGGCATTCCTCACTTTCCGAAACTCAATAACATAGCTCAATCCTAATTTTATAAGTGCAAAATTGCAAAAACCTTTGCATAAACATGAACTTTTTATGCAGATAAAGCTGTTGTTATATATGTATATGGTCTAAGTATGTATTGTAGTTACGATTAGCTACTAAGACCGTTGCTATATTATGACTATAGCAAGAAGCAAGAGAAGTGTGCGTCTGGTTATATCGGAATATGAAGTGTTAGTGAATTTTCTAACAAATTTAACTATCCTTCGCTGTACGTCTCCAAATTGTAGCGCAGAATGAGGTTACGTGCCACCTGAGGCGGGGGCAAACAATACTTTAATTACAATTTGTATACGTTTTCGCGCGTCGGTTAGGGCAGGCTTTGTGTGTGGCCGGCATAAACACGAAGGTGTAATTTGCCTATACACTTGGGGACAAACTAATTTGAATTCAAAATATTATTTGTTAGAATCGACATTGCGACGATTAAACGATATAAAATACTGTTACGTGCGGGGATGCCGTAAATGCCTGCGTAAATGCCGTGGATGAGCGAAAGAAACGATTTATTTTCACAAACCAAGATTACTGCCAAAATCACCAAACTTGTCCGATGAAGCCGTCAAACTTCCCAAAAGTCGTCAATGATTCCCTTAATGTGTCATTGGTTCACTTAATCTTTGACTTTAATTAATTAACTGCTATTAATTAATTAAAATTAAAAATTAGCGTCAACAATTAGACTCTACATTACGATATCCATTCCACTATTGTTCTACCATTCCAATTCTGTTATTGTTATTAAATCATTCGTGTATTTGAACTGAGGGGCCTTATAAACATGCATCCGTAAATGAAAACAATAAAAAACCCCACAGAGTTGGATTTATTTTGCTCTCCACTGTAACCAAAATATTGTGTCGCGCAATACCCATTGTGTAGGGAACATTTTAAAGTACACGTCATTTGTACATTATAATCACCTTTATTTACCACCCTTTCTTCCCTGATGGATGGACTGGTATTCATAAAAAGAGTTACATTTACAATAAACTGAATAATGTAACATTACTAACAATTAGCTACTTCAGAATTTACTTTGTTGATAATGTTATGTACCATCTCTTCTTTATATGTGAAGTTGGTGGACAGGCTGACCGACGCTCATTTACAGAAGTAAAAGCTATAGGGATATATAGGGTAGGAAACGCGCTGGATAAGAACGGATGAAGTCGTGGTTAATACATCTGGGAATGGACTGAAATTGTCTCGATCGAGAAAATGTTTTAGCTGGCTCTTGACAGAAACCGGTTCAGAGAGTTGATAGCTATCCTTCAGGACTGAGAGTGTTATGTACAATCTCTTTTTTTATGTGAGGTCGGTGGACAGGCTGACCGACGCTCATTAACAAAAGTAAAAGCTATAGAGTAAGAAACGCGCTGGACAAAGGATGAAGTCGTGGTTAAGGCATCCGGGAATGGACTGAAATTGTCTCGGTCGAGCTAATGTTCCAGCTGGCTCTTGACAGAAACCGATTCAGGGAGTTGACAGCTAACCTTCAGGACTGAGAGAGAGAGAGAGAAAACCGTAGGTATTGCGCTGCCAATCTTAACAGCATAGAGTAAGGTACAGTGAAATGTGCTCGGCCATCCCTAATGCTTTTAATACATTCTCGCCAAAACCTCCTTTTTAATATTTTCATACCATAGGTTATATCGTAAAAAAAATTTCAGGGCCAAAAAATATAATTTTGTAACAAAAAAAAACAAATGTTAAAATTAACTAACTGCTATGGGCATTTTAAAAACCCGCCCTTTTGGCGTGACGTCACAGTCTACAATAACAATCAAAATCACAAATCAAACATCTCTCTCTACACGCTTGTCGACCTTGACGTCACATTCGAACTGACTGTTTCAGGTATTTTGAATTTCCCACAATTTTTTGGCACTCTAATAATTATTTTCCTAACGAGAAAGAAATAATTAAAAAATATTTACATAGACATAATTCTAAAGTAAAAATGTTGGTAAAAAAATATTTAAGCCTTTTTTGAATTAGACGCATATTCCCTATTTTGAGAAAGAGTTCTCAGTAAAACATAATTATAAAATAATCTTATTTATTTATTGGTAATTCTAAGATATTCTGTCACACCATCACAGATAGAGTTACATTTTCGCAAATATATACAAACAACTTGGTCGGCGTTGAAAAACGAATGATATAATACCAGAGAAAATTTATCTTACAAATAATATTTGTTTGTTTATTTGTTTATTTGACAAGGCTTACCAACTAAATACATACTTAGACATAACAACACATTTAAAAAAAAAAAACATTATAAGTAGAATTTAAATTACAGGAAAGCACACCATTATTAAAGCAAAATTAAAGCAAAAATTAAAGCATTATTAGGCAACACAAAACAGACTCAAAAAGTAAAATAAATATATATAACAACAAAAAGAAAGTTATGATAATTACTACGATACACTGTATATAGCCCTTTTAAATTGTCTAATTTTATAAGAAAAAAGTCGATGTCACACTTGTGAAATATTTCATTATAAAATCGCAAGGCCCAAGAAACCGGTGTATTACTGCCATATTTACTCTTACTAAATCTTATGTAAAACGGTCTAAAATTATGTGCTCGAGCAAACATTCTGGGAGTGTTCAACTTAATCATTGATGTGAGGGACGGACAATCAATAAATGATAAATAAATAATAAATAAATGAGAAAGTTTGTTACTTTTTATCCTGGAAAAATGTTAGGTTCCCGAGTCTAAAAATATAAATAATTCGTCGCCACCGTTGTCACAGCGATAAAGATGTTATAAGATCCTATATTTTAATCCAGATAAACTATCTGTGTGCCAAATTTCGCATGATTTTATTTCGTACGATATGCTTCAATATAAAACCAGGACAAAATTTTAATCAGTTTTGTCTCTTCCTTAGAAATATTTGTATAATTATGTAAGAAACACACTGATAGTCGAGTGAATAAAAACATTAGAAAAAAAATTGCATTGTTACGATATTTTGACACAGAGTTGTCGCCTGTTATATTTTTTCACTTAGTATACAAATTTAATACTATCCCAGCATACATTATCCCCTTGTTCGAGGCGTGAAGCGATCGAGGATGGCGGAAAAAAAGTACTAAACATAGAAAAACGTATTTGCAGCACGTGCTATGATGCATGCATAAGTAAACATGTTTGCTGGTTCTTTGTCTTTTTGTTGAATAATTCACGGATTTTACAGATTGAATATTGACAACGTTTTCTCCAATTTTATAAATGTTTTCCGATTTAATCTCACTGGGTTTCCATTGTCTGTAATACTTGAATCTATCGTCGAGTACCGTTCACAAAAGTTGCTGCCAATATGCAAACTTTTCATGAAAGAACTTTTCTTTCCGCGACACTCGGCAAGTTAATCGCTATACTTATTATAAATTCAGGATTTTAATTCAATAGACGAAGTTAATAACATCATAGATAAAATTACTAATTTATAACTTAAAAGTATTATTTAAAATAAGTTGTATTTTTTAATCGTAGTTGTAGAACCTTGCAAACTTGTGCAAGGTTCTACATTTATTTATAAATATTATTATTATATACTTATTTATTTCTTTTCTTAATTCAAATTTTTTTACAATACATATATAAAAACAATAAATATTATTTATTATTATTATTTTAATAAGATCGGCAGACAGGCTGACGGTCCACTTGATGGTGGGTGGCTACCGTCGCCTATAACACAAACAACGCCAAAGCTGCTGCAAGTGCGCTGCCGGCTACAATAGTATTAAGGATAAGGGATTAGGTAGGGATATGGAAATGGACTCTGGCATCCCTTTCCATATCCCTCACCGAAACAGACAGCACGCGTGCTGTTATTTCACGGTTTTCTGTAAGGGGGTGGTTACTACCGCCAGACGGACTGCCCAAATCACTGCGAAACGCAGTATGTCCTGTCACTACTTTCCAGACTCAGACCAGAGCCAAATTAGAAAGTTCATTTTTCTAAGTTGACACTGCTGGGAATTGAACCTGGGGACCCTAGAACAGAGGCAAGCACCCTAACCACTCATCCAACAGGCTCACCCTTATCTAAATATTATCTAAATCCATCGTACCTGTATTTGTAGTATTTATTTCTATTATTTTAAATATTTCTTTCTTTCCACGTTCTCTAGACATTGGAATTGTTGCAGCTTTAAATATTATAATTACATAGATAATTTGTAAGGTTGTCCGGCGATTTCTCATAAAAAATCAGTGCTTATATATTTTCTAGCTGGATATATTCTGTTTTTAGATAGACAGAAAGTAAACGATTTTAGATTCATTCCATTTGCTTGGCACCTCCGACCTTAATAAAGGTCCCGAACAAATACAAAGGTACATTTTACAAAGGTTGCATTACCAATGTCTAGTTTATTTATTGTAGACACGAAGACTTTTAAGTTAAAGTTTGGTATGTAAGTATAATCTTACCATAGTAACCATAGCAAAGTGATTTGCTTAGTTGGATATTTTTTTCGTATGTACTTCTATATGTTTTTTTACGTAAGGATCCTCAGACAGGGTGACAGTCCACTTGTTGACACAATAAGCAACGGATACTGTAAGGTCGGCCTTTGCTCACTGACCGAAACACAATACACATGCTGTTATTTCATGGTGGTCTTCTGTAAGGCGGTGGTTACTGTCACCAGACCGGCTGAGCAATTTATGACTGCGAAACGCAGTGTGCTACTGCTAAAACAGACCAGAAGCATCTTTGAAAAGTTAATTTCTAAAGCCCTTCCGGGATTGCTTAACAACTCCACAAATGGGCTTATTAAATAATAAATTTATAAGTCAAATAAATTTCTCTCTATAAATTTTATAAATTTCTTATAAATATCGTGACATTTATATATACCAAACCCCATGCGTGACTTGTCTCCGCTGGTGAGTGAGAGAAAAATGAGTCCTTTCTTCTATTTAACTTATTTGACTAACATAATAAAAGCCGCAGGGAGACGGTCAATCCAAACCACTTCTGACCCGTCCTAATGGAATGATGATATACCCGAGGAATGATCATCCTGTCATTCCACAGGTAAGGGTGAGGACAGGATAGTGGGTTCTGGTAAAAGAAAAATCACTCATATGCTGTTATTTAAAAACGAACTTCTCACTGAGACGTTAGATGCTTGACGAAATTTCCAGCTTTTTTTCGTTCAACATAGGGAAAAGTTAGTCGTCCTAAAATTAGCAATTTTAAAAATATCCGATGTCTATAGTTGTCGTGGTGGAACCGAGTCTTATTTGCTATGGCTCGTTATGAGAGGGGGGCGTCAAAATTGCGCTTCGCAACCTGTATTATATAGAGGCCTCAAATCAGACAAACAATAGAGGCACTACGGTACGTGATACATACTCGTATTTGCGTTTTCACGAAAATATTCCAATTTTTTTTTTCAGATAACATTCAGATCTTCGGTATCTTTTTATTAAATTTGCTCTACGACTCGCCTCCGGTTTCCCACAGATGCAATATTTTCTGCAAATTATAAATACGAACTTTATTACTCGTTCCATTATTATTATTGCAGTATCAAAATCTGTTAACTGGTTTATATGAAACCGATTGGAATGAAACAAATACTAAATGTTACGGGCAGCTTGCTACAATACATCAGTGAAAACTGCATTCAAATCGATTAACCCGTTTCAGAGTGACAAAAATTCTACGGACGGACAAACAGACAGACAAAAATTCTAAAAAGTATTTTGTTGATCTCGGTAATACAAGTAGAACGTGTAAAAATTGTTTTTTCACCTCTCCAGCACGAAAAGGGTGCTTTTGGTGCCTAAAAACTCGCAGGAAAATCGATTTTTGCTGCGAGCGTGAGGAAAAGTGATTCAAATTTCGAACACGCGATTTAACTCACAGGAATAACATTATTAGGATTTTATTAGTGTGTCCAGCCATAGCCGACTGGAGTCGGCCGGCCATAGCCGACTAGATTCGGCCGACCATAGCCAACTAGAGTTGGCCCAGCTGTGAAGATAGTTTTACAGCTGTGAAGATACCAGTGGTGATGGCCTAACTCGCTGTTGAGGTGAAAAGTTATATGTTTAACACGAGATCAATTTTTTTTTATGTCTCGTGCCTTTAAATCACTCACTTCGCTCAGTAGTCTATATTAGAATCACTCGCTACGCTCGTGATTCAATTCTATAGACTACTTCGCTAGTTCGTGATTTAAAGTCGGCACTCGCAGGAAAAAACAATTTTGCTCTCTAGTTGAACAAATAACTATTATTTATTTATTTTTTTGAAAAAATCTTTAATGTATAGACAGACACGGCTTGTTTGCGATTATATGTTGTATAGATTACATAAATAGTTGTCGATATTGGAGTTATCAGCGTTTTTTTGAGTTGCTTTTCAAAAACGCTACTGACCTCATCCTCACCGTTTTTGAGATATTGGTCATTTTTGAATATCTAAAAGTTTCTTATCTTTTGTCACTTTTGTCTTACCCACAAAGCGTAAAGAAATTTGCCACACTGATTGTTGTTTATTGTTCTCAACGAATTGTTTTATTACCTAATGTAAAATCAGATATTTTCATTTCGTCTTGTGATATTTGTAAAAAAATTGCGTTATTCTGAAAAAAATATTCCACTTTCATTTACTGGTGTAAAATACATGTACTTTTATTCCTTTCGAAACAACGATATTATCATTACAAAACCAAAGAGCTCTTTTTTTTTCAGAATGAGATTCTTAGCATTACTTCGTTTAATTTCTCAAAACTCTGTAACCAAGCCAAAATTACGTAATAGGGAAAAGGTAATGTCGTATTAGCCATTATCTTTTCCCGGGATAAGTGATAAGTGATCACGCCAAAATTTTCAAGAATCTTCGATGGAAAAAAAGTTGACTGTATTTTTTATGGTACGTGCCATCAAAGAGGGCGGGGAAAGGAAAGAAGTCCGCCAAGTTAACTAAAACACCGATCAGAGCGAATGACGTCACGCTTTCGTAAATATCACCGCTTTGCTTGAATTGTGTAACTGTCAAACTGTTCCTAAGTTACGAAAGCGTGACGCCAGAAAAGACGCCATTGCTGTTCTAGCGTTTTGGCGCAAAGTTTAGATTGTATTATGTAAAACATCAATTTTTCCTTCAAAAACTCTATTTTTTTTAGAAATGCGAAGAAACATCGTGGAGTAGTTTTTAAAATCGTCCTACATTTCTTTTATTAAAAAATACATTTCGATTTATTCGCTCCACGCCAAATTGCGAATGTAAATCCACCCGAATAATAATAACCCCATGAATTGTTTGACTGTAATGATTAACAATTGATGATAGTTTAATTAGCTCCTCGTTATCGGTGTTGCGCAGGTGGATTCCGGAGAGCAATGGGGTGTCGAGGGGAGGAGTGGTGTTAAAACGTTATTACGTCGCCTGAATGTGGACTGATATCACCTATGTACGTCAAATAATTGTGAACTTTGCATTAAAGGTCATACGAGTTAATGCTGTTCTAGTTCCGCGAATACGCAAAAGATGACTAGTCGGTTTCTCTATATGTAAATTTGGGATGGTCAGAGAGACAGCCGACGACTGACGGTCCCAGTGGTGTCTCTCATCTTTCATGCAAAGATGTGTAGGGAGGAAAAATGTAAGCAATTTACCTACTCACCCGCTGAAACACTACCTAATGTTACTTTAAGGTGGACTAAAATCCAGTAAAGGCTTATCCAATAACTCTTTTGTGATTTTGTTTTTTGAGGAATTTTTGATCCCTGCCTACAATACTTAATTTACAAAAATGGTCTTAGTAAAAGGAAGTTGGCTATTTATATAAAATTATTATTATTATTTATTTTTTAATTTTTATTACTTACCATTAATATTTTTCTTTTTTTCCTATTTTCTTCTTGTTTAGTTCTTATTTATGGCATTGAATATTATAATAGATTAACTAATATAATTATGAGCCATCTATCAAATGGGTCCGCAGTCTTCCCTCAGAGAAAAATTCAAGGAAATTAAGATTTTAACTGTTACTTGCCAGTATATATATGAAAATTTAATTATGTGCATAAAAATATTAGTCAATTTAATAAAAAATGTGATACTTATAATATCAATACTAGATTTAAAAATGATATTAATTTACACAAGACGCGACTACATAAAATAAGTAATTCCTTCATGGGTCAATGTATACGGTTTTATAATAAACTTCCTGAGTTAATTAGAGCCTTACCTATAAATAGGTTTAAAAGTGTAATTAAGACCAAACTCTTTTCCAAAAGTTATTATAAAATCGCTGACTATTTAAGCGATAATGAAGCCTGGACTTGAGGATTCTGTGCTCATACTATGTTCAGTATTGTATATACTTTGACATGTGTATAATTGTAAATGTCATATTTATTATTTTATAGATGACAAAAAGAGTGGTATCCTGAGTTTCTTTCGGGGTTTCTTCTCAGGATCGTCATCATCTTGGCTTGTTTTTTTTTTTCCGAAACCCTGGTAAATTATACCTATATTGACGGTCATAAGAGTTTATTGTAAACCTAATTGATGAATAAATGATTTGATTTGATTTGATTTGATTTGATATGGTTATTTAGGACTGTTTGTAGATAATATTTTTCATTTAATAGACAATTAATAATCTAATGGCTGTATGTAACATTATTAAGTAATAATAAATAATAATATTAATAAAACCTTGAAGAGATACCGAGACTAAAAATAATTCAATTGAATTATCTCAATTTTTTGTATTATATTGTGATAAATTAGGTATTTTTACGATTTCTCCCTTAGCGTTTAGCATTATGGTTAAGGCACTTTTGTCTAACTGAAAAAAATAAAATAGATACTTAGATATTTACAGTGTTATTACAAAAAAAAAAATACTAAACTATGTCTCAACACGTGTTTTGTCAAACAGCGTCTAATGACATTTGTATACAATTTCACAGTTTAAACCCTGCCTCAAATAATGTTTAACCTTCGCTATTACAAAATAGTGTTTGTCCTTTGACTTACCAAAACATCACTAGGCAACCTATAGGCAACCAAATGTTGCTATTTTAAAATTATAAAATAGCAAATAGTAACAATAAAATAGCAACATTACAAAACGTTCGTTCAACTTCATTTGGTTCAATCCGAAACGTTCCTTTCTATGCAAATTTGTTATATGCTAATAGAATATCCTACGCAGAAAATATATTAGTAATATTTTAGTAATAGAAAATAAAACAGTGACGTGTGTGATTATAAATTAATTATTGCTCTAAATACACCGCCATAAGTATGTTTTGGAACCAAAACTTACGTGTATAATGAGTACATTGTACACATAGAACAGTGATCGGTTGAAAGAATGGAATGTGTTTATCGAGACTTGTCAATCGTCATTACTCATTGTCAAATGAGTAAAATATAAATAAAAATTATGGAAAAAATGGACAATTGCAATATTAAAATAAAAATTCGTGAACGTGAATAAAATTGGGTTCAAGAATAAAAGGTAAAACAACCCGATATTTCATCACACCACTAAATACAACTTGCGAAAATTAGAGACAAAGCAGTAGACTAACTTTGAGTCTTCGACAAGTATTGACATGTATTTAAATATGAAAAGTATTATTTAAACCGTGCCTAACTCTAACTGCTTAAACACGCTTTTGTAATAAAGTTTTTTTAGACACTTGTTCAATGTATGTTTAACTTTTTTGTAATAACACTGTTAGTTTTTAAAAACTATTTTTGTTACATATGATTTTTGTGTATAGTGTTGCATGTACATAGGATTACTTGATGTGCATAAGTATAGTTTGAAATATAATCAAAAAAATCCACGGGAGACGATTAAGTTTCGCTCTGCTATAAATAAATAATAAATGGTATTTTTAATTTTGCCCTTTTTTTAGTGAAAAAAAAAACATTTTGTGAAGATATTCGTTGATTATAATATTTAAGCTAATAGATTAATTAGAGAATTATTTCTCTAAATGTAATTTTTTATTTATTTTAATCAATTCTTTAATTTATAGTCGAGCACAATTGTTTATTTAAGTAGTAGCAGGGCACATTGCGTTTTGCAATCATTTCGGTAGCTCGTCTGCAGTTGGCGGTAACCACCTTCTTACAGAACCCCACCGTGAAAAATAACTTTTTGGCCGCTGTTGGACTCGATAGTGCCGAAGTTGAGATTTGAGCACAACCTCATGCCAAGAAGCTCAGATCCTTGGCCACAGGTACGGTTGCACCTCGGACAGTTGGAGACAGTCGAAAGAGCTCCTTTTCGCTTACGTTTTGGTTTTAAACTACCAGTTCTGGTGGCGTTAAAACTAATCAGATTCTTGTGTCACCTTTGGGATACAAGATTTAAGGTTGAGTTAATTCGCTCAAGCATTGCCTCCCTCTCAGAACGAATTTCTACGCTACCGGCAACTGCGGTGGACAAATCGTTTACCCTTGATTAACCTTTATTCATATACACATAATTACATATGTATGTAAGTTTTAACATTTAGCAATTACTAAATTTATTATTGATTACTGTAGAATTTCCTTTTTTTCGCGCCTTTTCTCTCAATAGAAGCAGTGCATTATCTATAAATAAGTAATTTTATATGTATATATGTTGTGTATGTGTGTATGCATGTGTATATGCATATATATGTGTGTATATATGTTTGTGTATGTATGTATATGTGTATGTATATAGTAATTTATAAAGTAAGTTTGTATGGTGTCCAATGAGTCACATACGGTGCTGGCTGAAAATCAGCGCTGTAGGTGTTTGTCAGCACCTCAGCACAATGCTGAACCAGTATCCGATTCGCTGCCGCGAGGGGACACACACGTTTTTTTTTATTTTTTTTATTATTAATTTCTTCCTTGTTCTTGTACATAATGTGTCTTTCGTGCAATGAATAAAAGTCTTTCTTTCTTTCTTCTTTCTTTACTATATACACATAACAATATAATAATATTAAAAAAAACACTTAACTAACCTATAATGTAAAAAGACCGATACAGCTTCAATGACCTCCATATATACGTATATTATCTACAATAAAATTTTTAAAATAAAGACGCAGTCGGCCTTTTTCGGTTTCTCAGCTAACTTCTTCTATACCACACAACTAATTTTGATGCGGTTTTCACCAATGGAAAACGCGATAAGCATGGAAGCTTCGCTATTAAGTTATAAATTAGAGATATTTATATTGACCTCGTTGAAAAGCTGTTAATTTTGATGGTCATTATTCCCCTATTTTTTATTCAAATTGTGTGATGCTTACCTATAATATCTAAAAATTTGAATAATGATTACAAAGTCAAAACGTGCAACAAAACTATTAAATTGACACGATAAACACAATGTATTTATGGTCCATACAGTGATTGTATAGGTAGTCAAATGCCAAATCAAATAACGCTCATTCATTCTTGATTTTATCTCGAAGCGTGTGACTTGGAAATCCTCCAAAATTCTCGAGCACGTTTTCAGTGAGACAACACATAAGTGATGAATGCCAAATACAATTTCGACGACCATCAGGACTACATATCGTTCTGTCATGCAATAGACATTTCAGTGTTAATTTCTTCATTCCTCCCAAAAATGCCAACTGTCCCTGTTTGCTCACCTCCGAGTAATCCCTTTAAATCCTTAATTTTATGGAAAATAAAGTGAATTTGTTTGTTTAGCACGCCTTAATTACTCAATCGATCATCTTGAAGTTTTGCATAGACGTTGTCAGGGGTACTGAAAAGTGTAGTTTCATCCAACGCCAAAAAATCCAACGCCTAATCTATTAGCTGTAGCACGCGACTTTGTCCGCGTCTCTTTATAAAATATTATTCGTGGAAAACGGCAATTTTGTATGGTTGGGGGTAAAGGAGGGAGATGGGGGGAGGGTGAGTAGCCTATGTTACTCGCTGATAACGTAGCTTTCAATAGGTGAAAAAAGTTTTAAAATCGGTCCAGTAGTCTTTGAGTTTAATCATTACAAACATACATTTGCATGGAGGGGTGGGGGTAAAAGGGGGAGATAGGGGGAGGGTGAATAGCCTATATTACACGCTGATAATGTAGCTTTCTATAGGAGAAATAATTTTTAAAATCGGTCCAGTAGTTTTTGAGTTTATTCATTACTAACATACAAAAATACATACATACAAATATTTTCTCTTTATAATATTAGTATACATATAGAAGTATAGATATCTATATATATAATAAAATCGTAAACGAGCCATGTTACATTAAACATTTTTTCAAAAAATCAATTTGTACACGTTTTACTTATGATACCAAGGTCTAATAAATAGTTTTTAGAATTTTTGTCTGTTCATCTGTATGTCTGTATGTCTGTTTGTCTGTGCGTTTATGCAGGCTAATCTCAGAAAAGGCTTGACCGGTTTGAATGCGGTTTTCAAGATTCCTGTAACATTTAGTGGTTGTTTCATTCCAATTTATTTAAAAACAAAAAAGTTACACGCTATACCGAATACCACGCGTACCAAGTTGCGGGCTCAGGTAGTGTGCAATAAAGATCGTACAAATGTTTTAATACCTAAGAAAAGGGCGAGCGGACGAAGTCGCTAGTAAAAGATAGTTCATTATAAAGCCAAGGGTGCACTTGGTCTCTAAGCCTACCTAAATTTTCTCCACTTAAAACGTCCACAAAAATAGTCACCTAAAACAAATAACCGGCAAAGGAGATCAAGTCAAGAGGCAACGTACGTGACAGGCTTTTCTTTGCATTGTATGCAATTTTTAGATTTATTAAGTTATTTTTATGATTTGTGGAGCAAAAAGATTAAATATATTGAATATAGAGAGGGCATTGGGAAATTTTTCCTACAAAAATATTGATCCTGATTGCCGTAATCAGGATGGCCAATGGCCATAAATTTGGTGATTGACTGAGCATTTTGTACCACGTGGTTCTAAATGTCACATTACGGATTCTTTCGTCTTTTTTGTATAGCGTTGTTATGCAACGAGACAATGCAGCCAGCATGCTAGAACTCAACTCTGCGAAAGGAACTCAGGTTAGATATGATATGCAATTATTTTGAAATTGTTGTGTAAATTAAAAAATTGTAGGGTTCATCATCATTCGCTTCTCATTCATTAAAAACCTTTTTGTTTCCTGTTTATAATGTAACCTTTTTTTTATTTACTTATAATTACATGTACACTGGCCGGCGGATTTTGAACAGAATGGAACGAAAAAGGGGGCAGGAAAAAGATTGAGAAATGAGGATTGACAGGTTTTTCTGACGGAGAAAAGGCATTCTGGAGAAATTTTGCAAAGGAGAAGGTTTACTGGTTACAACTGAGTTTCAGATATTCTTCAAAGAAATCGGAATAAACCAATCCGAAACTTATTTCGTTAAGACGACGAGTTCAGCATTAACCTCGTATTTTTGCCGAAGATCCGGTTCCAACGCTGTGCACAGCATCATTCTCATAAACTGTTAGCTCTGAAGACGTGCTCATCGGAGGACAATTATTTATAAATATTTATGAAGATTAATAAGGACTGCGGTGACTACCAGTGTACATATAGGGACCTTAGTGAAATTAAAGTGTGGTGTTTCCTCCAGTCTCTATCTTTCCTTCCATCCCGCCACCCCTTACAGTGATCTAGAGTTGTTTCACTACAAAATCTATAAATTCGTTTTTATTTAATTAATAGCGACCCGCCCCCAGCTTCGCCCGGGGTGCAATTTTTATTTATATGAACATTTCCCGTTTATCCCTCTTTCCATTAGTGAAAACCGAATTAAAATCGGTCTACCCGTTCACGCGTGATGCCGTGACCAAGGGAAATGGGGATTCATTTATATATAGATTTATAAAGATGTATTTAATTTCACGTAATACTTACATTTATACCAACAACATATTTTTTTATAAGGCTCTAATATTAACGACGTTTAGCTTGGTACAAAGCTTAATTAGAGTACAATGTTGTTTCTAGACATTATAAAAATTATAAATGAGCCAACATAATTCATCTTATTGGGTTATTCAACATTGCCTCTTTAATAAAATATTTTACGAGTAACAAGGGATAGGGATATTATTATTTATGTAAGAATTAAGAAAAGAAGATGTCTCTTGTCACAAAAGTCTGTATATGACTCCGCTTTAAAGGTGTACGTTAAATACCAATATTTCATCTCATCAAATAAATAAAATTTAAGTGTCTGTTTTTAATGTCGAAATAACTGTTTTTTTTTTTACTAAATATATATCGAACTTTATACGGTAATCTCCGAAATGGTTGGACCGATTTTAATAGGACTTTCACTGGCAGATAGCAGATGTTGTAAGAAGCACATAACTTAGGCTAACTTTATTTTAGAAAAATAAAAAAATAAAATTGTAATACATGCATATATGAGCAGTATCCAGTACCGCGCGCCTCACTCGCAAGCTGCCGTGGCCGGATTCAGCTAATAGAGAAAACATTAAATGTTGTTTTGTTTTCAAAACATTAACATAAATTAATTGTTTTCCAATTTATAAAAAACATCCCTGTTTTACGACTTATCTAAAATACAGCATAATTCTTTGTAAACTTTATTTTTGTACATATGACGTTTTAAAATCTATTTTTGCGCCACAATCGGTTCACATAAATTTTATAGCACCATATGTTCGCAATTGATTTCCTACACGTGTGCATTGGGATTTTTTTAGTGGTTGACAAATTTATTAATAAATTCACCCTGTTTTCGACACCTACTTCTTTTCTTTTATTAAATGGTGAACTATGGTTCAATTTATATTGTGTCTTGTACATATATTAGTAAGTATAGATGATCGGACCTTCTATAGCTAACTATAGAAGGTCCGATCATCTATACTTACTAATATATGTATAAAGCTGAAGAGTTTGTTTGTTTGTTTGAACGCGCTAATCTCATAACAAAATTTCATAAAAAAACATATCTGTGATATTAACTTTTTTTGTTATCACGGATCTCGAAATTAGAATATAAATCTTTTTATTTGAGAAATATACCACAAACAAACTTTAAAACGCTCTGATGAAAAGTGTCAAAAATCACTTTCGATAGTTTACGTAGGGACCGTCGATTTCATTTAGTTGTTGAACGTCATGTTGCGCGACATGATTTGTGCATTTGTGCCCTAGTGTATCCAGGATTTTATAGTTGCAGGGGACACTGCGTTCCGCGTCATAAATTGGCAATATCTATCCTCTTACAGAAGACCACCGTAATACCACGGTCACCTTAGAGAAGACCACGCTCGTATATTGTTGTATTTCGGTGATGCTAGAGCACATTCGTTTAACCCTCTTTATAATTTATATTATCAAGGTATGCTGTTTTTGTTTTGCTTGTGCTTATAGGCTACGGAGCTATGTACCATCAGGTGAACTGACAGTCTGATTGATGACTTATACTTAAAAACAATTATTTACTTAATCAAATTTCTAATTTCATAAATGCAAATTCGTTGATTTGTTTGTTTACGCTTTCACGTCTTAAGTACCTACTCAGCCGACCATCATGAAATTTTACATACACGTTGTCGGATATATAAGAAATGACACAGGGTACCTTTAATCCACAAAAAATACTGCTACCGAGGGATCATCTAAAAATTCAACGCCTGACAAAAATATATGAGCAATAAAGATTGAATAAATGTTTAACAAAAAGGGGCGCGGAGTCGCGAGCAAAAACTACTTATAAATATTTATTATACCTAATATTCTGGATTAGTACTGAATATTTAGTACTGGATTAGTACTAAATAAAAATGTATGGATGACAATAACCTAACCTGTATACCGTCGGACTATCTTGCGATGTTCACATAAGGAAAGGAAAACTTTTTAAAGAAGTCTTTAATATACATATATTAACATAATAATATTATAAATGATAAAGTTTCGGTCCCCTAGGCAGAGTCCCGAGCATTCTGGCTGCATTGCCTCGTTGTATGGCAATGCTAATCTGTTGCCCAAGGTAATGGCCAGCTCTATAATCCCCGGTTATGTCGACCAAACGTTTTGACAAGCTGTTAAAAAATCTAAGCGCGTTGGGGCCCCACGGACCCAGAGATTCGACACCAAAAGGAATGAATATTTAGCCGGTGCCGATATCTCTGTATTTGTGAATTTTGAGTTTCTCGGCCGCTTCCGCAGCAGCACCAGCTGTGGTAAGTGTTCCATGAAGATGGGACGGTGCCAATGTGTCGACGCAGGTAGCATCCCACACCAGTGGACGACCCATCCTCCATGGAACTAGAGACATTCCATCTGGTCTCTTGCCATCATCACGCATGATACCATTTGGTTCGAGTATCGAAGGTATATTAATGGTGGCAAGAGACCGATGGATGATGCCATTTATGCTGGCGTGCCTTGAAATACGGCCGGCGCTATTAATACAAGAAAGTCCGTGATGTCCCAAGCGGTCGACATCTCTACCACAGGGACAGGTGTGGGGGATACATACCTCTGTACCTAGTCGGAGCCCGATCGCGAGACGGAGGGTATTATTATCCAGAAAAGTGCCCAAGTTCGGTGAAGGCACAGCGTGGAGCCAGAACCCCCCCCCCCCCCCCACTACATATATTTATGACTGAGCTGAGCAAGCAATTTCGTACGCCTGGTATTCGGTACAGCGGGTAACTTTTTTTGTTTGTAAACCGATTAGATGAAATAAACCCTAAATGTTACTACACCATATAAATATTCATAAGGATATTATGAATTATGGATCCAATATTATTGTAGACGACACAAATAGTACGGAGAGCCGGCGGCGCTGGGGCCGGAAGGTTCTCGAGTGGAGGCCACGGATCGGCAAGCGCAGCGTATAGGACGTCCATCCACAAGGTGGACTGACGATCTGATAAGGGCCGCGGATCGACAGTGGATCCAGGCTGCTTCTGATCAGTCCTTTTGGAGAATTAGGGGAAAGGCCTTTGCCCAGCAGTAGACGTCCTACGGTTGAAATGATGATGATGATGAAGATGATTAATATTGGCTTGTTATTATAAACTCAAGTTAATTATAAGTTAAGTAGTGACACACTACGTTTTGCAATCATTTCGGTAGCCCGTCTGGCGACAGTGACCACCTCTTTACAGGACCAGGAAATAACAGCATGTATGCTGTTGTGTGACTAAGAATAGTCAGAGCCAATAATTTTCCTATCCCTTCTACCGTCAAGTAAAAATAAGTGAACGATATTAACGTAATGATATATTCCTTCATACGCATGGTACCTATTCGATTTAGCGTGTAACTTTTTTGTTTGTTAACCGATTGGAATGAAATAACCACTAAATGTTATGAGAAGCTTGCTACAATAAATCTGTGAAAACCGCATTCAAATCGGTTAAGCCATTTCAGAGAACAGCGTGCACAAACATACAAACAAACAGACAATCCGACAAACAGATAATAATTCTAAAAACATTTTTATTGACCTCGCTAACATAAGTACACAATTTTTTTTAATATTTAATAGACACGGCTCGTTTACGACTTTATTATATGCATAGATATGACTACATTTCTGAAGAGTCGTTATAATACTTTTATACGTGTCTGTACCCCATAACAGTCGCGTCTCCTCAATTAAGACTAATTACTCTTCGTCGGCAAAGTCTCAAGTCGAGAAGCGAACGTGCAAGCTTAATAATGTCAAGCAATTTGAAAGTATTTAAATAATACGTACATTCATAGCGTGTCCTTATGGGGGGTGTGTATTTTCAAGCGGTGTAACATCAACGACATATTACGACATTATTAACTTCGTTAATGGGAAATTACGCTCAAGTGGAGCAAAAAATGCTTTGGCACTCTTTAATGGAAAACGAGCTTGTTAGTTTGCTATTTTAGCTTAGCCTACGCCATCCATATCTATGCCAGCTTTCAATCGAGTATTACGCTTGCTGTACCACGCGGTTTCGCTCGCTGTCAAATTTGACAGCATAAATGAGGTGGAATATTTTTACTTTTTTTTAATGGTACTAAGGATACCAAGTTGTGTCACTTGTACCATCAATGGTACTACTGACACTTAGGCAATTTAGTAGATGAAAGTCACAGTTCTTGGCTTGTGTCGTGGATCGTCCTTTCATACAATCGCTAGGGTATTTCGAGATGCTTGCACGCTTTACTAATTTCTTGCCATCTCTTAAACTATCATAATCTCAGCTGCAGGGACAAAGGTCTCCCCTCTAATTTTTCAAAGGATCGGTCGTATCCAACCTGGTCGACCCGCAGCCTTTATCAGATCATCTGTTCACATTGGAGGTGGATGTCTTACACTGCGCTTGCCGGTCCGTGGCCTCCACTCGAGAACCTTCCGGGCCCAGCGATCGTCGGCTCTCCGTACTATGTGTCCTGCTCACTGCCACTTCATCTTACTGATCCGTCAGATTATGTAGGTAACTTTTATTCGTCTAGGAGATCCTCATTCACGATTCGATCTCGCAGTGTAACCCCGAGCATAGCCCTCTTCATAGTTCGTTAAGCGACGTTGAGCTTTCTTACGAGGTCCATAGTTAGAGATCACGTTTTAGCTCCATTTTTTTTTTATTATGTTAAGGTCGCCAGACAGGCAGACGGTCCACTTGATGGTAGGTGGCTACCGTCGCCTATAACACAAGCAACCCCAAAGCTGCTGCAAGTGCGCTGCCGACTGCAGTAGGATTAAGGGTAAGTGATTAGGAGTGGATAGGGAAATGGGCTCTGGCATCCCTTACTCACTCATCGAAACACAACAGCACACGTGCTGTTATTTCACTGTGGTCTTCTGTAAGGGGGTGATTACTGCCGCCAGACGGGCTGCCCAAATGGCTGCGAAAACATAGTGTGCCCTACCACCACTTTCCAAATCCAGACCAGAGCCAAATTTGAAAAGTTGAAGTTGACCCTGCTGTGAATCGAACCCGGGAACCTTAGAACAGAGCGTTAAGGCTTAACCTCTCATCCAACGGGCTCGTCAAAGTCCATGTGTCATCATCACTGGCAATACAGATTGGTCGAAAACTTTTGTTTTAAGACACTGAGAAATTTTGGATCAGAAGATATCTCTGAGCTTTCCGAACGCTGACCATCCGACTTCCTTCTCGAAGTTATCTCTACATAATTGGACTGTTTGTCCCAAGTAGATGCTAATGTCTTCAACTAAACTTTACCTAATATTTTTCTTATTTCTTGAGACATTAAAGTTCTTATCCTAATGCCAAACTTAAAAATAAACTAATCTATCAACTGCTTTAAATTATCACTACTAATGGCTTATTATCATTTTGGTTCGTATAAATATAGCTTTAACTGTTGAGGAAAAAGATTGGTTACTACATTATGTAGTTACGCGAGAAAAGTGCGTAGCAAAAATAATTATTATATAAGTAGAAATTCTATTTAATATAAAACATGCCAAGTTAATACTTGTACATGTACATGTATGCTCTCGAGGGCATACATACTGGTCGCATATTTCGGTAGCCTTTCACGAGGGATGATCTTAAAGTGCTTAATGACGTTCCAAACCTACGTCATAACTTCTCTAAAGACAAGATACGTTGGCAACGAAAGAGATACGAATAGGGTTCCCTGGGACGTGTGGAACCCGGATCTCGTTAGCGTAAGTGAGTTTCGATGTACAACCCGTACATTGTAAGTATGGCGGCCTGTTCTCTGGGGACGTTGTTTGTATGACATTTTTTCGAGGCCCGAGAATTTGATGATGCTTCACGGACCCGTTTTGCTGTAATACCTTTCACACACACTTCGTCGAATGGTGAATGTTTAATAGATTGCTTTTGGTCTTACGTACTCAAGGTCTTGAATAAATTACTTAGCTGATATAATAAGTGAGTTTTTAATAATTTCGAGAAGAGTTTATGCTTTCAAATTTTAAATAAGCAATTAACAAGAGGTAATGAATTTTTTTTTACTAAATCAAGGTAGCGCTTGACCACTATCTCACCAGATGTGAGGTGCAGATGCGGCCGAAGGTGGACCACGCTTACCCAGTAAATGCCCATTCACCCTGGCTTTGAAGACCCTGAGGTTGCAGTCCTGTGGGAACACAGACGCAGGCAATGAGTTCCACTCCTTAGCAGTCAGAATGTAAAAATTGTATACAATTTAATTTTAAGAAATAATGTTTTAGTTTTTTTTAATTATCTGATTTATGAATTATAAAATACTAGCGACTCGCCTCCGGCTTCGACCGGCGTGCAATTTTTATATATGTGAACATCCCCCGTTTATTCCTCTTTCCATTAGTGAAAACCAAATCTCTATCTCCCTCGCATCTATATCTATATCTCCCTAGTACTTATCCCGGACTACTATCTTCATTTTTACTTATAATTTCAAAATAATGTGTATTCAAGGAATAGTTAATTGTTAATTTATGTAGCTGAACACAATTGTAGTAGCATTATATAATGGTACTACCATAACTGCTTTTAGTATTACGAGTATTCTATGTAAACAGACTTAAGCGGACGTCTTTGTTATTCAAATAAAACGTTATTATGATAATTATATGTGAACTTTAAGTCCGCAAGTGAGTGTTTATCAGACTCCTGATACTTATTCAAACAATTGATATTGATTAAACAACTTAGTTGATTGTTAGCAAAGACTTCACCACCTGACCAGAGAATCCTACATTCATTTCCTGGCAACATTTTTAAACTTGGTTTTGGTCTTGGTGTACTGGTTTTTGCTTCCAGTTCATGATCATAGTGCAACCCTAAATCTTGATCAAACGGCTACTCGGTGTAGGTAGCTACCATCTTCTACCTTCACAATGCAAGCGTCCTCCTAGCATAAGCTGTCTTGCATTTATGATTCAGTGTTGTACTCTTTTATAAGAAGGAAGGTGAGGATAGGGGGATAAGTGATTCTATGAATTCACTATGAATCTGGTGAAGCGGTAAGCTGTAAGAATCCCTTGGTATCAGAATGGATGTAGCTTCTCTTTGTGTGGTCTACTAGGTATACAATGCTGAGTGATAAGAATTGCTTCATTTATACTCATCCCAAGATATACCACCTGCGCACCATAGGCAAGGAGTTCATCCGTAACACTCGGATAAGGCAGTATATATAAGCAGAAATTTTATGCCGTGCCATAAAATTATATGGCAGAACAACCCGCAAATGTGAATCAAACTCCTTTCTGAGATGTTTCTTTCTCCTCGCAGAGTTCTCTTTCTTTCTCGTTTCTCGTTCAAAAATGCTGTGATCTTACGGAATCAGGAGTGTATCTGCAAAACGTTACCAAGTGCAGCGAATTTTGATAAGTTTTTCACTAATGGAATGAGCCGTAAACAAGGAGGTTTTGTGTATATCTTAGTAAAAAATTACATTTGTGCAGCTTCAAATTCATTTTGTATAATAAATATTACTTATATTATAAAATTATAGTATTGTTATAATTACGTATAAAATTATAGTTACGTTCGGGGTGAGTAAAAATGAATTCTAAAGGGTGAAAGGAGTCGATTTATTCCTGCAGACCAAGATTTCTTCCAATTATCACAAGGCTTCTCGATTAAACAGTTAAACTTAGCAATGCCGTCGCTAATTCGTTCAATGTGTCGCTAACTCATTCTCGCAGATGTCTTCGCAGAAACTCCCAAATCACACTGCCCCTCGAGCGTCGATCCGCGTTTTTATATACGCGCAAAGACAGTCTGGTTAGTCTTACAAAGTACTCGAACTTTTAAACAAGTAAACATCGAGCATCAATGATTCTATCGGTTCTAGAATGGTGATTCTGTTCCTGGAATATGAAACCTATGTCGTAACCGTAAAAACCAATTTCGTTTTGCACTTGTTTAAAGGGGCTTGGTCACCATCTATTTGTAAAAATTACATCTTCAACCTGAATGTTCCATGCCCCAGCGCCAAATCGCGTTCTGTGACCAACCGTAACAGTATGTACCACTTCTATCGAAAGTTTGTGAGGATGGATGTTTGTAAGGAAGAGAATTTATTATCAGGATTATAGGATACCTACTTATAAAATATAAAAAACCTCTATAAATAAGAAAAAATTGGCGCCACATTCGCAGTAGCGGCGCTACGGTCGCCAGAGCGATAAAAATTTCAGGCTTTATTTAGGTATTATATTTTTCATTTTTCAGTATATAATAATATAATACAACAAACATATAATTTAAGCAACTGAATCTAGTGAAGCGGAAATTTGTGCTGCAATGAATTACGACTTCATAAAACAAGTCTTCCCGAACTGTCTCATGCCAGCGTCTGGATTTAAGATTTAGCTTCACTATAATGCACTATGCTTTGGAAAGTTCTTTAACGTGCATGATATATGGATGTAATCGTAGTTTAACTGCTCATATTTCAACCTTACTTTTACATGCATTTAATCAACCAGTTCTACAGAAAAAGTTCTGTCTTGTCGAAACTAATAACCTCAAGCAGAAAATATGCAATGTATTTAAAGGGGATTGCCAACTTCTGGGCCCAACCTGTTACAGAGAAAGTAAATGGCGGAAAAAATCCTTTATTTTTTATTAATTTAAAATCACAAAAAAAAAAAAATTATTTTACAGTTGATAAATACAGAAAAATATTTTTTAAATGTTGTGTTTTGTGAGTATATAGTGTTCTGTGCTCGAGCCGTCGTGAAATAAGCTTTAAAAAAAATCAAGAATTTGTTTATTGTCTATGTCTAGTTTAGTGTTATTTATATTTGTTTGAGCCCATATATCTTTATTATGTAACTGACAATCAAATTGAAACTATCTGATATTTTTACCAACAAAATGGAACTTGTAACGCGTGTCTTGTGGCGGTGTTCTTTGGAATTCTTCCCTCTTGACCATCATACATCTACGCCTTTGTTACTGCTGATCAAGCTATTAATATCTAGCTGGATCATTTTAATGAATCAGATATGTATAATGGAGTTCAAAATTTATGTTTTATTAATAGCTTTTGCTGTTAGTAGTGGCGAGACACGACTACGTTCGAATCATAATATCTAAAGCTAATAGCGTGAAGGCTATCACCGCTCTAGTCACCATATTATAAATGCGACAGTTTGTTTGTTTGTTACTGTCATTGTGAAATTTTGCATAGACTTTGACAGGGATCATTTAAGATGTAGGATCCTAAATGATGTAGGATACTTTCAAAATCTAAAAATAATCATATGAAAATAAAAAAAAAAAATTCAACGCCCCTACAAAAACATATGAGCAGTTTGTGTACATCCCGTGCCAAACATGACGCTACGACCTCTTAGTATTGAAATAAAGAATGTGAGTGCTAAAATCATTGGAATAAGGTTTAAAATAAAAGTTCAGGAAAAATAATCCATGCCGTGCCATACCTACAGTCAGCGCCGGCCTTAAAAAAAGTCCGGACGAAATCTCGGACAAAAGCAATCTGTATATGCATACATAATAGTGTATCTGATGTATCTATAGTCATTAGGTACCTACTACGGCTTATCTTAATTTCGTACGAAGGACATACCATCGAGGAAACATATCGTTCTCATTACTTAAAAAAGACAGACAGACAGACAAACTCTTTATTACTCACACAACATAAATGAAAATAACAAATAAATAAATACTAGAAATAAGTGAGTACAGGCGGTCTTATCGCTAAGAGCGATCTCTTCCAGACAACCTCGTGGCAGAGGAGAAAACAAGAAAGAGAGAAATAGGTAGAGTGCTAAAGAAACAAACAAAAAAAAAAAAAAAAAAAAGGAGAAAGATGAGGGTGATTCAAATCAACCTTCATCATGCGATGACTGCTACAGCAGTGCTAGAGCGCCTTCTCCTGCGGGGTGAGGTTGATGTCGCCCTCATACAAGAGCCCTGGACCCAAAATGGAGCGGTACTGGGACTTCAGTCTGCAGGTAAAATACTTCATAATACCTGTGGCTCAAAGCCCAGAGCAAGCATAGTTTTCAATAAAAATATTGAATATTTGCCAGTGCCAGAGTTATGTACTGACGACATGGCGGCAGCTTTTGTCAACATCAAGGGCAGGGAGGGAACACGCATCATTGTCTGTTCTGCGTACCTACCTTATGACGGACATGACCCTACGGTGGAGCTTGCGCGATTGGTGGCGTACGCGCAACATCACAAAGCCGAGCTACTTGTTGGAGCCGATGCCAATGCCCATCACGTAACGTGGGGCAGCACCGATACAAACAATAGAGGTGAGTTACTACATGACTTTCTCTTAGTTAACTGTTTACAGGTACTCAACAGAGGGAGCAAGCCGACCTTCGTGACAACCGCAAGGCAGGAAGTTTTAGACATAACCTTCGCCACTGACAACATGGCCAAGTTTATATCAAACTGGCATGTCAGTGGAGAAAGCTCTATGTCTGATCACAGACAAATCCGTTTTGATCTAGCAACATCTACAAAAGATCAAACTGTAACATACAGGGATCCAAAAGCTACAGCCTGGGACGTTTATAACAACAAACTAAGGCAAAATCTTGAGGACTTCCCCAAAAGTATATGTACACCGGAGGAGCTAGAACATACAGTGGAGGCTATCACGTGGGCAATAAAGAGTGCCTTTGAGGAAAGCTGTCCACTTAGAACAAAGCACTCCAAAAGAAATGTACCCTGGTGGAACTCAAGGCTCAAGAAGCTTCGGGAGAAAACCAGACGTCTATTCAACAAGGCAAGAAGAACCCTTGAATGGGAAAACTACAAGAAGGTCTTGACTGAATACAATAAGGAGATAAGGAAGTCCAAGCGTGCTGCATGGAGGAAGCTCTGCGAGGAATTAACACAAATGCCTCAAGGGGCCAGAATCCATAGACTGCTCGCGAAGGACAAGCCTAGTCAATTAGGGCTGCTTAAGAGACCTGATGGCTCCTTTACGAACACTGAAGAGGAAACTCTTCAGTTGCTGATAAAAACTCACTTTCCGGGGGCTCAGAGCTTTTCGGCCGGGTCAGACAGAACGCCTTTACACCAAAGGCCTCGAAATGAGGACCGTAACAGAGCGGCTGATCTCATCCGACCCAAAGTTGTAAAATGGGCTATTAAGTCCTTTAAACCCCTGAAGTCCAGTGGTGAAGACGGACTGTTGCCCATTCTATTACAGAAAGGCATAGACGTACTCACGCCGTATCTGGTAAAGATCTACCGGGCAAGTTATGCCTGGGGATATATACCGGAACAATGGACCCGGGCTAAGGTATTATTTATACCTAAGGGAGGTCGGAGGGATTATGCTCTGCCTAAGTCCTTCAGACCAATTTGCCTTACGCCCTTTATGCTTAAAACTCTAGAAAAAATTATAGATAAATACATAAGGGACAAAGCCCTGGCCTCGAAACCCATTCATTCCACCCAGCACGCCTATCAGAAGGGAAGGTCCACAGAGACGGCCTTGATCCAACTAGCTGACAGGGCGGAAAGGGCTTTGGATGATAAACAGATAGCTCTGTGTGCATTTTTGGATATAGAAGGCGCATTTGATAATACTCCCACCGACACGTTAGTGAGGGGACTACAAAACAAAAATGTGGACCCGACTACAGTTAGGTGGGTAAAGGCCATGCTATCCAAACGTAAAGCGAAGGTCAAACTACACGATACCTCGCTCACTGTAGTAACTACAAGAGGATGCCCGCAGGGCGGTGTTCTATCGCCACTGCTTTGGACTCTTGCAGTTGATCAACTTCTGTACAGGCTGGCAGAACACAGGATCGATGCCCTAGGTTATGCTGATGACCTAGTGGTGATCATAAGAGGCTTCTGCCAAAGCACAATTTCGGCCCTGTTACAGAAAGCTTTAAACATCATTTGCGAATGGTGCACAGCAAATGAACTGTTAGTCAACGGTGATAAAACCGCTATAGTACCGTTTACCAAAAAGAGGCTACTGGACAAATTAAAGCCACCTCTAGTAAATGGTAAACGAGTTGAATTTTCCTCAGAGGTCAAATATCTGGGAGTTACTTTCGACCAGAGACTAACGTGGAATACACACATTGGAAATGTGATAAATAAGGCTAAGGCAGCCTTATTTATCAGTCGTCGAATGGTAGGGAAGAGCTGGGGCCCGTGTCCAAAGCTCACCCTCTGGCTGTACACTGCTATTGTGAGGCCGATGATCGCATACGCCTCTATAGTATGGTATAGAAAAGCCAACCAGAAAACGACCATCGACAAGCTTAATGGCTTACAGCGTTTGGCATCTCTGATGATAACAGGAGCCATGTCGAGTTCCCCCGGAGCATCTCTGGAGGCTATCCTGGGCTTACCGCCTCTAAATCTATTTTTAGAGAAGGAGGCGAGAACCAGCATGCACAGAATGATGAATCGGGGTAAACACAATTGGCTGTCCAAGGTACTCAGAGCTCTAGAAGACTCAGTACTAAGGGATCCTATCTTAGGCATGCCTACTGATACAATGGTACCACAGTACATAGAAGCAAAGTATTATACTGTGGAGCTACTCTCAAGAGAAAACTGGTCAAATAATAAGATCTCTTGGGAGGAAGGTAGCCTTTCTTGGTATACTGATGGGTCCAAATCAGGACCTGACGTAGGCTGTGGAGTGTATGGCGGTGACCAGGACTACAGGACCAGTGTAAACTTGGGACAATACGCCAGCATCTTCCAAGCAGAGGTCTTCGCCATCTTAGAATGCGCGGAAATCAACCTGCAAAGAAACTACGTCAACCGTGTAATTTACATTCACTCAGATAGTCAGGCTGCACTTCAGGCACTGGACTCAGACTCTACAGTCTCAAAGCTGGTGCGAAACTGTGTAGACTACTTAAATACCTTAGGGCGCAAGAACAAAGTGGTCCTAAGATGGGTACCTGGCCATATGGGGATCGAAGGCAATGAACTGGCCGACGAACTGGCTCGTGTAGGCGCAAAAGGTAGGCTAATAGGTCCTGAACCTATGTGCGGACTACCAAATAGCCTAGCTCGCTGGACCATATTGAATCAGTGCTTTATTAAATCTTACAAACGCTGGACTGACTTGCCAGGTTTGAACCATTCCAAAGCGCTCATTAAAGCCTATAGTCGAAACGCAACAAATCAGGCTATGTCGCTTAGCAGGAGCAATTTGTGTATGCTATCTAGGGCGCTAACGGGGCACTGCCGCCTCAATAGGCACCTAAAAGTAATGGGGCTCACTAGTACGGGAGAGTGTCGCTTCTGCCATGAGGCAGAAGAAACACCAATGCATATCCTGTGCGAATGTGGCCCCCTGATGCACAAGCGCAGTCACATCCTAGGAAGCCACACAATGGCTTGTGAAGATGTGAAGAATGCCTCTATCAAAAAAGTACTACAGTTCCTTAACGTGGTAGGTATAGGTAGAGAGCTTTAGTTCACGTGGCGATCACAATATTTCAGCAATGGACGACGTGATACTGGTACTCTAGCAGACAGAAATAGCCACTAAGACAAGATAAAGATAAAAAAAAAGAAACAAAATATAATCAATAATCTATATACTAAATTTTCAAATATAACAGATAAGAAAAACATACACATATACATAAATAAATAGATAAATACATAAGTATATATACAGAATAATATATATACATATAAAATACAAATACATATATAACATATATACACTTGAGATTAAAACAATAACAAGTTGCTAACTAAGCTTGGGACAAGAGATAATTATGCAATTTATTTTTAAAGATAGACAGTGACTTAGAGTGCCGAATTTCAGGTGGCAACTTATTCCAAATTAATGTATTTAATACTTATTTAATACTTTATTAATATAGTTAATACTTAAAATGATCATTCAATTTCTGTGTTCCATATACTGTGTTGCACAATACACGACACGAGACTGTTTGTAATGCTCTTAAACGATCTCTCTGAACTTGTCTCTAAGTTCATTGGATTTTTACAGAATATTTTAAGGGTATCTTGCTCATAACTAGTTTTTCGTAGAGTATTTTTATTGGCTGAAGAGCGTAATTTAATGACTCTGAAGCATCGTTATCTTAAGGGATTCACTGAGGCAAATGACATTTACTATAGAACTCGCTGGCGGCGGAGACAATTCAACGGGCCTAGAAATGGTGTTTTTGTTTTTACCATTACAACATTGCACAAAAATTTTTTTTTTATCAATACAATTTTTTAATCTGATATCAACTTATTAAATAGGTACAGGATCCATATGCGTGCAATAAGCCGTTTTCGAGAGAATTTTCAATAAAGGTCAAATTCTTCTTGTGTTCTAACTTTTTTTGTGGAGTTTCTATCACTTTAACGAAAATTCTAATTAATACAATTGGTTCTTCATATATTTAAGTATAATATATATTTTTTTCAAAGCAATTGTCTTGTCTATTTCTTGTAACATTTTCATTAAACAATGGATATTTTTAGTATTTAGCGTTTGGCTCCCCCTAAAGTAAACAAATTTGCCTAGTACAGCGATATAAACAAAATTAATCGTGTTAAATGCCTATACCCAAATAAGTTCTATAAAGCATCCCTGGTAATTTTTTTTATGAATTTATGAGTTCACCCTGGTGTACTTAGGGGTGTTCATAAATATAGCCTATGTTTGGAATAACATTGATTTCAAATAGTGAAGTGGATTGGTTCCAGGGATGACATTCCAAATATAAACAAACTTAAAAACTCTCTTTCTCTATATAAACGACTTTTTAAAATTTATATTTGCCAAAGAAAACACTTGCTTTTGCCCGTAACTTCGTCGGCGTGCCTTTTTTTAGGTGTTAAAACATTTATTCAATCTTTATAGCTCATGTATTTTTGTCAGGCTTTAAATTTTTTTTTTTTTGTTCAGATGACCTCTCAGTAACATTATTTGACATGTACTTTTTTGAATTCCTTGTCAGGGTCGTCATCATATTGGCTATGTTCCGAAATCCTGGTAAAAATAGATTGACATTTAAAAATGTTTCCTTGAAACCTATTTAATGAATAAATAAAGCAAAGTAGTGGCAGGGCACACTGCGTATCGCAGTCAATTGGGCAGCCCGTCTGGCGGCGGTAACCACCCCCTTACATAAGACCACCGTGAAATAACAACATATGTTCTGTTGTGTTTCGGTGAATGAGTAATGGATGCCAGAGCCCATTTACCTATCCCTTCCCAATCCCTTATCCTTAATCCTATTATGATCGGCAGCGCACATGCAGCACCTGGCGCCACAATAGGCGACGGTAGCCACCTACCATCAAGTGGTCTGTCAGCCTGTCTGCCGATCTTAACATAAAAAAATAGTGAAGAAAAAAACTGTTTCACTGCCCGTATCTACTCTACACGATAGTGAAAACACTGACTATATCCCCTTTGTTGTTCAGTATTTCTGAATGGGCATTCATACAGATGCGGAGAGCGACTGTGCTTTATGTCCTACAGACATATACTCAATTAGTGCAAAACTCGTATAAGAAGCTTTACGCAGTCTCAACGTAGAAGTGTTTTCGTTGAGGAGAAACTTTTCTGCACTCGTGTTTAAATGGAAACATCCATTAATTTATACCTAGTCAGGACATACGTTTTGTCACATAATCAATACTTTTGATTTAGAATGCTGTCCACAAAGATATTTATTGAATTCGATATTTGGAATCCTTTATGAAAATAAAAATTTGAATTTCGAATTTCATTTATTTATATTTTTTTATGTTAAGATCCGCAGACAGGCTGACGGTCCACTTCATAATATGGATTAGACGTTTGAAGAATTGTGGTTATACGTGCATCGGTGCGGTTATACGTCAAATTAGATTTTCAAATTTGTAAAAAATTTAAATATAACCGAAAGATTCGTATATCCCATCATCGAACGATATAATGAAGATTCAAGTGAAGAAGACAGAAAAACAAATGGTCGCCATCGCCTGTCAGGCAGCAGTGATAAAAGCTGTAAAGGCACGAATCCAATGATATGGGGTTACAGGGAGAGCTACAATAAACAAAATGATAAGGTGTATGCCCACAACAGTGATGAAGCGAGTGTCCAGCAAGGCTATTTTCCATCGTCACATATGGTTTGGCTTGGAGTCTCATATTCGGGCTTAACTGAGGTATATTTTTGTGAGAAAGGCATAAAAACGAATGCAGTTGCGTATCAAAATACAATCCTTACAAACTTTTCAATACTATCTTCAATTACAAACTTTCAATTATTTAACAAACACTTGACAGAACTTGTGACCCAACTAGCGATTTCTATACTCCAGAAATTGTTGGCAAAGTGAATCTTTAGGGAGCCGTGAATCAGGCTATAATCCCGGATTAGTATCTAGAGGTAACATACTGTTACGTGCGGGGTGGGTCAAACTGCCGTGTAAGGACGAACCGAACTATTTATTTTCACAAACCAAGATGACTTCTAATAGGCTAAACTTGTTCGATAAAACCGTTGAGTTCACTTCGCAAAAGGTTCGAAGATTCGCTTTTGAATCGATCGGTTGACGAGATTACTTCCCTACTCCTGGTGGTCTACTAATAATCGATCTGCCCTTGACCTGTTCCTCAGTCGACAATGTAAAGACTTTATCTAGTGAGAAGTTATTTTATACATGTGATTCAGGATATATTATAGTTTTAGTAGTAATATTTTTCTTTCTGTAATCGACCCATAAAACGCAACACCTATACTGCACTATTAATTTTTACTTTGTGAACAAACTAGATCTAATTTAAATTGAGTAAAGTCCTCTGTTCTCCTACATTATTTATTTTGTTTTTGTAAGTCCTGTGTCTGAATAAACACTGTTGAGCAGTGTTCATCTGTTCAACGCTGCGGCCCATTCGGCGGGCGGTGGAGTGCGAGTGGGGCGCGCGGTACTGGACACTGCTTATATATAATACTAGTGATCGTAGCGTAATGTTATATAGCCTATAGCCTTCCTTGATAAATGGACTATTCAATACAAAAAGATTTTTTCAATTCGAAGCAGTAATTCCTGAGATTAGCACGATCAAACAAACAAACAAACTCTTCAGCTTTATATATTAGTATAGATATAAAATTCTCGTGTCACAGTGTTTGTAATTGTCACAGTCACAAACTTTCTCGTTCTTAACGGTAATACTAATTCTTAAACAATATCTTGTTTTAGATCTCAGGTCTGAAAAATCCTTTCAGATTTTTCTGTATTACACAATTTTGGCAATTTTATTTAGATAGCAAAGAAATTATCACTGACGAAGCAAATTAAAGTTTTCTTTAAAATATAAAAAGTAAATCATTGTCTGTATCGGCTGCCAACTTCCCCACAGATCTATAAATTTAAAAAGGGGATGAGAACAAATTTCTAGAAGATATATTGTTAACTCGGTACCATTTCATGTTTTACCTAATGCTATGCTTTTTTACGTTTGAGAAAGCTAATCCTAATTAATAATTATAAATGAGAATGGTGTTATTTGTTCTTTTGTTACGCTTTCACGCCTTTAACTACTCAACCGAACTACTGTTATCATGATATTTTGCACAGGAAAATTTTGGGAGAAATGTCTATATGGCAATGTTGGCTAGTAAAATTTGAACGCAGTTATTTTAATTTACTTGTAATACTTCGTGGAAAATAATCAACACCTTTTACTGTTTATAACCTTGTACTTCTCGGTTACTTATAATTATCTTAACAATTACACCTTCGACTTAATAACTCCAAAATACGACCTAGTTCGATACCGCTGATCTTTTTTTTATGTTAAGGTCGGCAGACAGGCGAACGGTCCACTTGATGGTAGGTGGCTACCGTCACCTATAACACAAGCAACGCCAAAGCTGCTACAAGTGCGCTGCCGACTGCAGTAGGATTAAGAATAAGGGATTAGAAGTGGACAAGGAAATGGGCTCTGGCATCCCTTACTCACTCACCGAAACACAACAGCACACGTGCTGTTATTTCACGGTGGTCTTCTGTATGGGGGTGGTTACTGCCGCCAGACGGGCTGCCCAAATGACTGCGAAACGCAGTGTGCCCTGCCACTACTTTCCAAATCCAGACCAGAGCCGAATTTGAAAAGTTGATTTTTCAAAGTTGACCCTGCCGGGAATCGACCCGGGAACTCTAGACAGAGCGTTAAGGCAAGCACCCTAACCACTTATCCAACGGGCTCGTCAAATCGACCGAGAATGCCCATTACCATATCAGATATCACCTCCCCGGCGTTAATGTGTGTTGCACACCAAGAGCCAAGCTCATACTTGTGTGCAGATTGCAAACTATACAAACTAAGCTATGTGAGCTAACTAAAATATTCGAAGCTAAGTTAGGTCTGTATGCCAATGCGCAGCTACACGAGCTAAGCTAAGCCGGTAGTTAGTATTTTGTTTAGTAATATCCCTGATAATCAATGATAACAAATTATAAAACTGAGCTCTTGTAACACGATAATATAACTGAAAATGTCCATCATCTAACTCGTTAAAGTTCTAAACTCTTCACTTGTTTGCCGAGATTTAATCCAAGGTCTGAATGTCTTTTTTTAGATAATAATAAGTTAGTATTAATCTTCTTTTTCTATGGGTAACTTATTCATCATCGGAACTTTCTTCATAGATTATATTCACTGTGAGCGACGCCCGTCGAATTGAACTTCGCAACACTGACTGAGCTTTTCCCAATAGTTCTTGGTGTGCACGGGACATATGTATTTTTAGTTTATCTTAGCTTAGCTTAGCTAAGCTGGCTTAGTTTAGCTTCAGAATAGCTCAGTTTTCTGTGTCTTCATATTGTGTGTCTTCAAAGATTTTATTCTTGGGCCCAACAGTTTTTCAATGTTTTCTTTTCGTCCAAAATTCAGAACTGACAAAGATTAAAATCTTTGTTTACCTTGTCTGGAGTAAGGTGTTCTTAATCACAGCTATTTTTTGCTTTTTATTCATTCATTTCATTATTTAGCTTTTACCCACGACCCTATGTCGTTGACAACCTGTATGCAATATTTCAAGGTGAGCGGTTTTGGTTGCGGAGTCCATAGTGAACATACATAATTATATAAATCCATTTTTATTTATAAAAATGTCATTTCTAAAAAGCCTTCAAGTCTATGTATCGGAGCTTTGTGAAGCGAATGTTGGACAGATGCTTAATTGATCGATGTGTTCCAGTTGCTGCAGTGGACTTAGGAAGAGGATTCCGTGCATCTAACGCGGACGCCATTAATTCTCAAGCCCCATACAGCGTTGACTGCTAGTTCGGTAATTACTTTGTTATTTATTGTTGTTCTAAATTCTTCTCAGCGTTTTGCAAATCAAAAATGTTTGAAATATCTTTAACTTTTCGTTATAACAGTGTAGGGTTCATCATCATTTGTTTTTCTCGTTCATTATAAACCTTTTTGTTTCCTTTTATAATGTGACCTTTTTATTTAGTTATACTACGTATACACTGGCCGGCGGGATTTCAAATGAAAAAAGAACAACAGAATCGAAGAAAAGAAAAAAGGGAGATTGACACGGTTTTTGTCGGGGAGAGGATTCTAGAGAGAGAAGCCAATTTATTTATTTAAAACATACAAGATTTTTAATATTGATATGGTCAGTATAAGATGTTGTTAGGTGAGCTAATTTCGTAATAACTCAAGACAGAAGTTTACTTAAGTAGGGACCGAATAAATTAACCGACTTGGCATAACATGGATCTCACAACTTTTGACGGTAGAAGAAGTAGAACTGAGTTGCGAGACTTGGTTTTTTTACAAGTTATGTTTTTGATGGCATCTCACTTCTTTTTGTAGATAGTCCAATTTTATTTCTTCCTCTTTTCTTTTCCGGTACTACTTCCTGAGCTTCAGCTACAGCTTTTCTCAAAGCCCACTCCCTGTCTCTATGGGTTTTTCTCGGAGGCTTTGATGTTACAATTTTTGTCAAGTCTGGACGATAAATGCTTCCAAGTCTATTATATTCACAAATTGAGGATTCCTGCGCTTTAATACTTCCGAAGTCGAGATTAATTGATTATCTAGATACTTATCTACACCTATCTTATAATATAGTTTAAAAATATTAATAACACATACACTGATTCATTAACTGCAAATGTAACTTTGTATTCCTATACTGTCTATATGAGATTACAAAGTTATTTATGCAGTTAGTATATCTAGAAAACTGGGCCGAAATTGCAAAATATTTTAGTTTTTCCTTGATTTATACACTAAACACTAACCGTATTCTAAATTTGAAGCTTCTATGTCTACTAGAAGTGCCTTAGAGTTTTGATGATCGGTCAGTCAGTCAGTCAGTCAGTGAGTGACAAAAGTAAGAAACTTTGACTAGTTATAATTCTTAAACTACTGGCTCAAATTCAATGAAATTTGAAATATAGCGAGTTTATACAATGCCTACTTGGTTACTGAAAATTCAGGCTTCTAGTTTTATCGCCAACGAAGTTATAGGGAGTTGAAAATGACATGAACTGTTTCGAGAAAAGGATGGTACGGCCGTGCCGCTGTTTTTGTTTTGCTCGACTTGGCGGGGACATGCCGTGCCCCCAGATAGATCATCAAGGAGAGTTCTTTGAAAAACAATAAGAACAATTTCAATCATCAGTATTTGTTTTTTCATAAGTAGGCTGAACACATAAGTAGCAACTCCATGTCAAGGTCAACAGGTGTACCTGTAAATTCTCTAAAAAGAAATTCAGTAATCTATTAGAATAAAGGATAAGGATAATTGATGACAGAAGAATTGATTTTGACAGCTTAAAATAACATTTTTAATCCATCTATTTTTAATAGTATATTTTCTATGAAGGTCGATAAGCAGACAGTCAGTCTACTTGAAGTTAATTGGCCTTTAACACAAGCACCGACCGCTATTAAGGTTTCACGTGCGCTGTCGACCTTAAAAGACGTTATAACATAAAATAATATTATTTTATATGAGAGGACAGGCGAATTTGGTCTGGCATCCCTCACTCTCTTAACGGAACACAAGAGAACATGATGTGATATTTCACAGAGGTCTTTTGTAAGAATTGAATTGTAAAAAACAATGCATGAATTGAATAATTTGCTTCAAAGTTCGCTCTGTAAATTGGATTAAGGCAAAACACTGGAGGAAAAGTATCAATACATCCAAGTTCAAATTAAGTTTATTCTTCGAGACGAAGGTATGAAAGAGTTGAAAATTTTGAAGAAATTGAATTCAATGTGGAATGGAACGATCGGCGTAACAGTTATCAAAAGTTTATGTTACAAGCAACTTTCACAATACACGAAGGAACTGATAAATATTTAAATTTAAAGACACATATAACAGTGACATAGTAGTGAGAAGTGGATTCGGCAGACTATGGATCGAAACCCATGCAGATCCGACCGGTATTTAAAAGCGTTTTTTTTTTATTTACTCGTAATTTTTTTATTACATTTAAAAAGATTAGAAACAATCATTGCATCACTAGCAGTGTGATGCTATTTATATATCTATATAAATAGCACATATACATATTACATATACACATATACATATTTATACTGAAAAGTAGCAGACAAGCAGATAGATAAAAATTTATGATGGGAGGAAACTATCGACGACTATAATACATACAAGCAATTTGTAATAGTGCCATCTAAATTTATACGTTTTGATTGTGAAAAATAATATTCATTTAGGTAGGTATATGAATTTTATACAATCCATAAATAATAACCTCACCCTCAAAAACAACAGTGTTAGTTTAGTTTAGTTAAACTTTAGTTATAGTCTTCGTATCGAAGTAATTCTTTAGAATTCTTTTAGGCTCGAATTCTGTTAGTGTGAGGTAGTTAGGTAACTAGATATGTTTGCCTAGATAACATGTTTACGAGATGTTTATTGGAGCTGAAGTTTGATAGATTATATCCACTCTGTAAAAAATATAACCAATAGGGGATCGGACAGTAATCAGATTAAAATCTAAAATGTACTTAGAAAGAAAATATATAATTTTTTACGATTATTTATCGAATAATAATTTAATATAATTCATTTAAATATTTTTAAATGAAGAAATAAAATTTTATTATTTACAATATTTTTAATCTATACTGAAACACCAATCACAGTGCGTGACGTCATTTGTGGGCAATCATTGTCTTGTCTGCAGTGCACGGCTATCACTTGCTACATCTGTTATTTCACTTTCTAGAATCAATACCAACGATATTTTTTTCGTTCCATAATAACAAATAAAGAATCTACTCAACGAAACAAAACTTCTTGCGAACTTATGCTAATGCAGCTGTTTTGTTATGATATGACCACAAATGATGTTACACGCTCTTAGATGAACTATCGTGGTGTTTTGGCGGCATTTTCAAACAAACAATATTAAAACATGATTTTGAGTACCTAAAAGGCTATAAATAAATAAAATAGTATTTTTTATGGGAATAATTATCCATGAAGATTAATTTAAAACACTTTCTGAAAATTTGTCCGATCCCCTATTGACATCACATTTGTATAGTGTACTAGCGATCTGCACTCGATTTCGAATGCATTTTTTTTCTGCATATTATATACATAAACCTTTTCTCGTTTATCGCTTTTTAATTAATGAAAACCGTATTAAAAACCGTCCTTCGGTTTACCGAAGGTATGGTTACATATGCTTTTCGATATGGATTCCTAAAGGAAAAGTTAGCGGAAAAACAGACAGAAGCGGACAGTCTTTATTTTATAATTGTAAATTTGTGTAGGTATAGGTAAGTAGTGGCAGGGTATATAATGTTTCGCAGTCATTTGTGCAGTTAGTCTGGCGACAGTAACCACCCCTTTGAAGAAAATCACCGGGAAATATCATTTTATTGGTTTGTTTCAGTGAGCGATATGAGAATTATCGGGATAACATTTATAAGCATAAATGAATCCCCTATGGCATCAATGAATTTACGGCATCAAATTTTTATTTACTAACTAAATTTAAAATTTACTAACTAATATTTAAAATTTACTAACTAATATTTTCTGCATGTTAAATACATGTAGAAAACAGGCTTAATAGTTTTACCCTAGCATATCTTCCTGACATAATTCTTAATTGTCCGTTCTTAAATTAGGCGAGTACCTAATAAAAGCCGTGTACCCTTTTCTTCTCGTGGACATAAATAAGAATTTTAGCGTACTTGTAATGCGGCGGGATACATACACTATCACAGAGGGCGGGATTTATCGCGCCTCCTTGATCACGATTTATGTCGTACTTCAAATCACAAGCGGCAGCGTTTCAAATTGAAATTCGAGCATACATTATAACTTAATTTTTTATGCTGGGAATTGAGGTACAAAGGTGTTTCTTTTTTAACTTAACGCCTATGCCGAGATTTTGACTAAATTTCTATGTCCCACGGACGCGCAGTTTAACTTCAATTACTGAGTGCATTGGTATATGGCCTGTCTAAAATTACTATATCACGTAGATTCGTAAAGTATAATGAATTACTATACTTCCCGTTGAAGGTTGAAGTATTAATATGCCTCTTCTATATGTTAGTACTTAAGGGAGTTCAACTTCATCATAAATTCTTACAGGGATGCCATGCTAATGAATGATGTCCCGTCATCGCAATGATGCCATGCTAATGAATGCTTAAGAGTTTCCCCTTGACGTTGCTTATGAGCTTCCCATTTGATTAATTGTAATCCTTAGTTTAAGTATGGTTTAGGTCTAAGTCTAACTAGATTTCATACTTCTTTAAATTTATTTAAAATTCCAAAATAGCAAGATCGACTCAGAAGGACAATTAAAATATATAACATCTTATTTAATCTAAAAAAATGGACACGTGATTTAGTTTCTGTATTTTACATAATTTTGAAAATTTAATGAATGTATATGATGAATGAATTTTTATTTAATTGAATGGATAAAATAATGCAAAAAGACCGCTCGGAGCAACTTATAAAAGTGGATTGTATTTTTCGTTGGTGGTACATGTAATCAAAGGACTAGGAAGTCCGTCACTTATCTCTTCCCTTGGTCCTTTAGCGCCGAAGACTGTAACCCGTCACACACAGAGTCCAGAAGCTTTAGCACTTTACCACTTCAGTGATTACACTCGCGGAGCGGGAATCGTGACCAAATAGATAAACTACCTGATAACATTAGCGGATTAAATAAATTCAAATCTTGCGGGGTCGAGATAGGTAGATAAATCTACGCGGTTTCATAAAATGGCCGGTCGCACGGCCTGCGGCAGTAACAGACTATGAATAAGCATATGATGGCAGCGAGACAGTACATACTTACCACAGCGAATTTTAATGTAATTTTCAAAATTGACTCTGGTCTGGATTTGAAAAGTAGGGCACACTGCGTTTCGCAGTCATTTGGTCAGCCCACCTGGCGGCAGTAACCACCTCCTTACAGAATACCGCCGTGAAATAACAGCATAATGCGTGCTGTTGTGTTTCGGTGAGTGAGTAAGGGATGCCAGAGCCCTTTTCCTTATTCCTTCCTAATTCCTTATCCAATCCTGCTGTTAGTCGGCAGCGCACTTGCAGCACCTGTGGCGTTGCTTGTGTTATAGGCGACGGTAGCCGCCGTCAGCTAACATGTGGACCGTCAGCTTGTCTGCCGACTTTAAGATAAAAAAAACTATTATTAATTATTTTAAATTGACAATAAAATTGGCGTCAACACGAAATATAAATTTTACAATTTCAAAACACTAATTGAAAATATTTTATTCTAAACATATACTTATTGCAAATTAAAAATGTATATATGTAGTAAATAAATTTTTTTTTCAACAATTTTTTCTAAATCGCCTTAAGCCTATGATTGGACTATAAGAAAAGCAGCTTGATAAGGAAAAGTATAAAACGTTTTTGTGTGATTCGCGGTTAGAATACGGTTGCTCTGCTTCTGTGTATATTATACGACATTGTAATAGTACCATTCTTAACATGATAAAAGAATAACTAGGACGCACACGTTTAGGCGATGTATTAAAATATATCCAAAATTTTTTGAAAATCGTTCCCAACTGACACAATTTCACTCTGAACTACACTTACAACTAGAAACTACTTTATAGGACATTTTGAAACTGACCGGTTATACCGGCCGTCCGCTTTTTCTACATATATTTTTTTTGTCATAGGATATGGAGTTGTAGCTGGTATCAGAATGTATAATTCAAGTTTTACCTATAACTATGAAGTTAGCAGGATATGTGCTGAGACTCAATGTAGGTAAAGGAACACGCTCCGAGAGTATGTTGACAAAATTTTATTCACCGTATCATTTAGACCAAATTAATGCAAAAAATTGTAAGAAAAGACTATTGTACAACACAAAGATTCTTCTCATAACGAGAGGGGCAAGTCTACTTGCGAACGAATCAATGAAATGTAAACAAATCATTCCGGAGCTAGTAATATACAATTATATTATGCATTATTTGATAATTTTTATTTTACTTTAAATAGAATTTAGGTATATTGGACCCTTTGTTATATAATCAATAAATTAAACTGATAAATAATCTTAAATTTGATTAAAAATAGTGGAAGTCTATAACTACTAAAAATTAACTAATTTTTAATCAAATTTAAGATTATTTATCAGTTTAATTTATTGATTATATAACAAAAGTAAAATAAAGTAATTAAGTAGTAAAATAGTTTATAACTACTAAAAATTTTAATACAACAAGACGGTGTCAGATTTTTTTAAAGTCGGGTAAAACTCAACTCAGATATCTTTAAAACTGCTTAGCAAAGTTGGTCTTATTTCTTCGTAAGCCTCCAGCATTCCGGTCTCATATTACTTGAGAACTACTTAGAATTTAATACGCTCTTTTGTTTGGTCAAGAGATTTTATGGAGACGGCATCCGGGTACTTAAGGACTTAGTAGAATTCTTGTAGTTTTTATTCTAGCAATTTGAAGCTTCCATAATGTTTTGTAGTCACACTCACTCACACTTTTTAATAAAAGTTTTTTTGCAACCTACAAGTTTATTCTTAAAGTATCTAAAAATCACCAAAATCTAATTCAAGATAGATTTTTTGTAAAATTTAGAGCATTATTTTGTTTATTAATTTTATGTGAATATTTTTTAAAATGTTGGTTTAAAGAAGTTTCAGGAGAGCCACAATATAAGTAATGTAAATCATATGATATAGATAAATAGTTTAAATAAATAGACAATTAATTGTTATTATTATTACTACCAAATAGGCGATAGGACCGTCACTAGTTGGAAGAGAAATTGGCAATTATAAATGTATATAAGCTATTTTGTTAGTGAAGATTTTTATCTCTCCAAATCGTCTAAAACCGATTCCTGCGGAGAGCCGTAGGCGCCTTCGCCTTGAAACTCCCTCGCCACGCAAACCCGTTAGTGGTCAGTTCTCTCATTTACACTCCCGATTCTAACAAGACTCTTTATCATTTCAGAAGAAGATCAATACACTGTTGGACCAGGATGACCCCATTACAGTAGCAAACGCGGCGCTTGCTGATGATGACCAGGACGCGTAACTGCCCCGACACCGAGAAAGAAGAGGAAGACCCCCGTGCCGCTTCTTACCTCCGAGGCGCGACTATATAGGATACAGCGTCTGCGAGGGATCTCCTGGCCCGGGGATCACTTGTGTCGGCCGCGGCCAACGCCTTCCAGGGCTAGCCGGTCCCTCATAGTTATTTTTTTTTTAATTTTATTTTTTTATGTTAAGATCGGCAGACAGGCTGACGGTCCACTTGATGGTAGGTGGCTAGTGTCGCCTATAACACAAGCAACGCCAAAGCTGCTGCAAGTGCACTGCCGACTACAATGGGATTAAGGATAAGGGATGGGAAAGGGATAGGGAATGGGCTCTGGCATCCCTTACTTCACTCACCGAAACACAACAGCACACGTGCTATTATTTCACGGTGGTCTACTGTAAGGGGGTGGTTACTGCCGCCAGACGGGCTGCCCAAATGACTGCGAAACACAGTGTGCCCCGCCACTATATTAGGCATTAGTTAAGTTTTTATTTGTAAGGGCGCTTCTCGTCCCCTCGACGACCGGTGACAGTTCCAAAGTCCTCTATGGGGATTTTGGACCCCTCTCGGGGGGTGTTTTAGTGGGTAAAAATCCTACATATAACCTCTATGGACATTTTGCATTTCATGCGGCACTTGTTCATAAGGCATCTTTTGAAGATAAGGCAGTGAACTATTCACTGAGGTCAAAATGTTGGAATCTCAAAAAAGAGCACATAGCAGATTTTGGTTTGACAACGACGATATAACTAAACAAACGGAGAGAATTTATTGTTATTATAAATTACAAAAAACAAACAAAGATTTTGATTTAGCAAGATTAATTAAAACATTCAAAACAATATTTATGCCTTCAAAAATAAGCCACTGTTATTATTACTTCTCGCACGTAATGGAAGAGTAATTCGCCTAAGTATATATTTTTCCAAAGCGTACAATAATATTATAACAACACAAAGAGATTTCACGTTTCGCTTACTCAGCTGGCGGTTAAGTCTTACGGCCAATTATGAAAGAAATATGATTATCTGACCGTGACGACGGCATTATAGTCGGTGAACATTGTGCTCGGAGCTTTGTTGGATAACATTAAATACTCGAGCAATGAGATTATTAAGGCTGTGTTCGTTTGTTGTTCAAACCGATGTCGACTGCTTGAAGGATTGTGATTAAACACAGGCTCTACCAAGCCTTTAGTTAGCCTAAAGTTTAGATTCGGTCTTCTAAACAGACTTTCTTCATATTTCGGACTTCTAAACAGGTTTAAAAAAGGTACATAGAAAAAATTCACAAAAAAAAATTGCGGCTCAAAAAAGCTTTTTAAATCGTTGCTTACAATAAAACATCTACTATACAAAGCTACATTATCAGCAAGTAACAGGGGCCATTCACCCTCCCCATCTCCCCCTTTACCCCCCTCCATACAAATGTATGTTTATCTATACTAATATATAAAGAGAAGCTGAAGAGTTCGTTTGTTTGTTTGAACGCGCTAATCTCAGGAACTACTGGTTCGAATTGAAAAATTCTTTTTGTATTGAATAGTCCATTTATCGAGGAAGGCTATAGGCTATATAACATTACGCTACGATCAATAGTAGTATATATAAGCAGTGTCCAGTACCGCGCGCCCCACGCGCACTCCACCGCCGCATGGGCCGCAGCGAAGCGTGGCCGAGTTCAGCTAGTAATGAATAAACTCAACCACTACTGGATCGATTTTAAAAATTCTTTCACCTATAGAAAGCTACACTATCAGCGAGTAACATAGTATATTATAAAGATACGCGGACGAAATCGCGTGCAACAGCTAGTAATTTATATACATATAAACACTACATGACTATTTTTTTTTTTTTTTATTTATTTATTTTTTTTTTGACGAGCCCGTTGGATGAGTGGTTAGGGTGCGTGCCTTAACGCTCTGTTCTAGAGTTCCCGGGTTCGATTCCCGGCAGGGTCAACTTTGAAAAATCAACTCTTAAAATTTGGCTCTGGTCTGGATTTGGAAAGTAGTGGCAGGGCACACTGCGTTTCGCAATCATTTGGGCAGCCCGTCTGGCGGCAGTAACCACCCCCTTACAGAAGACCACCGTGAAATAACAGAACGTGTGCTGTTGTGTTTCGGTGAGTGAGTGAGGGATGCCAGGGCCCATTACCCTATCCACTCCTAATCCCCTATCCTTAATCCTACTGCAGTTGGCAGCGCACTTGCAGCAGCTTTGGCGTTGCTTGTGTTATAGCGACGGTAGCCACCTACCATCAAGTGGACCGTCAGCCTGTCTGCCGACCTGACATAAAAAAAAGTCTACCAACGGGCAACGAGTCTACCAACGGGTCGGAAAGTTCTTGAACAGAGACCACGGACTTAACAAATAAGGGACGTCCAGGCAGCTTCTGAGCGATCCTACTCAAAAATTACGGGAGAGGCCTAGTTCAGCAGTGAAAAGTATTATGGCTGAGAAGATGACGAACTACTCTGTATGGTGAATTTAGAATGAACGATGTGCATAGGACGTTCTGACGTTTGTTAGATAAAACTAAAAACTAAAAAAGTAGCCCGATTTTAGTTAGTAAGCATGTGATTAATTTAAAATTCATTCGCCAGTCCAGCGGCCTCCTAATTGAGAACCAAATCAAAAGCCCGAAATCGGCTAATGTTAATTAAAATTCGGATTTAATAATAATGGAGACGTCCCCAGAGCAACGAGGAAAATTAAATTACCTAAACACTTATTACACTTGAAAATGTGAAATTAAAATGTTTTCTTTCGCTGAATGAATAATGAATTATATCTTTCAGGGGCGAAGCAGTTTCTATTTATATAACTCAGGAACAATACCTTACTTCTGGATGAAAGGTACCCTATGTCCTTTTCTGCAACCCTGACAACGTGTATAATATACTTTGTATATTATATACAAGGTATATTATATATTATACAAAGTTTCATGGTGATCGATAAAGTAATTTCGGGGATTTGCGGTTTTTAATAAATGACCATTTCATTTATCTGTCGAGACAAATAAAACAGATTTATGGAACACATTTAATCACATATATTTCCAAGCATTTTCATTTCAAAAATATACCTTGTCGAAATCCCTCTAATTCGGACCAAGCGCTTTAAAACATATTTTGTGATGCGCACTGCTAAGGATTGGAACTCCCTGCCGGCGTCTATATTTCCGAGATCATACAACCCAAATCTTTTCAAGGTTCGAGTGAATAGGCATCTTCTGGGTGAGCTCGCTCCATGTCGGCCTCATCCTTCCTACATGGACGGATGCTAGTCAAGAGCAAACCCATCTTTAATCTAAAAAAAAAATATTTCTAAGGATATTAATAAAAAGATCAAAGTATTCATAAACGAGAAAATACAATTAATTTCGAAATTGAGAGGTTCATATAATTTGTTCTTTATTGTGTAGGTTCATTTTTCTAACATTTAATTTAAATATGAATCGCCTGTTTACAAAATAGAGCAAATATTTTCTTTCCTCCTTCGGACTGACTTTCCGTACGCCTCGGGATTATTGTTTCCTGTATCTTTGCGGAGCGAAGCTTTCTTGGGCTCCTTTAAAGTTCCAGAACATTCGCACCGAATGAACAAGAGTAGTTTTCTCGAGACGAAAAAGAGGGAAAAGTTTTCTTCTATCATTTAAAGGGACGATTAACTTAAAATAGTGCGTCCGTCTGTTTAGAATCCGGCAACTACAAAACTCATTTTTTAAATTGAATAATTAATTAATTAATTTTAAATAGAGCAAAACATTGTGAAAAAAGATAGATCAAATTAGAGAGAATATCATCTAAAAGCCTGCGCAGAACCAGGTGATGATCGCAGTCGCAGTAGCAAAAGGAGCCGGTGATATCTGGACACGGGCACCGAAACACAACAAAATATTATGTTCTTGAAACTAAAATAACTGGATGATCTCTCCACAAAAGAAGAGCTGTTGACTGTACCAATTCTGAATCAATTCTGTGTTAATTAAGATTAGTTTGAGATTTGTGATTAATTCTCATATTAATCTTTAGATAGACGTCTACACCTTAATACAGTTTTGAATTATTACAGTTATTAAAATGTGTTACAATTGTTAAATTATATATTATATTAGAGTTATATATTAGGTCGTGGAAAAAGTCTTTTCGTGGAAAAATCTCTTTGGCTGTACTATTTGTATACATTTCAAAATTCTATTACAAAAAAGGAAGAAATGAAACACCAGTCGCGAAGTAACTTTGTGACGTTTATGGACCTAATGCAGTGTCAGTAAAGAGTAGCACAAAGTTGGTTTAAGTGTTTTCAATGCGGGAATTTTGATGTCAAAGATGCACCTCTTTCTGGTCGCCCTGATACAGATAAAATGGATGCCATTTTTGAAAAAGTGGGGCAAGATTGGCATATCAATAGTTACCACTTCTGACTCACCATACCTCCGACCATACCCTCAGTGGTACGGTGGGTTTATCTTTCCCTTCAATGCCACCGTAGTGCTCGGGGTATGGATTGCGATTACAATTTATATATATATAAATTTATCAATTATTTTATCAAAATGCACTCAATAAGGATATTCCCTCTTATCTCCATGAAGTGCATTAAAATATTATGATACGACATAGCATAAGAATTGAGAATTGACCACAAAACAGTTTTGACCCATTTGAAAAAAGATGGATGTACACAAAAAAGCTCGACATTTGGGTGTCACACGAACTCACTGAAACAAACCCTATGAATCGTGTACTCATTTGCAATTCATTATTGAGACGTAATGAAACCGAACCGTTTTTGAAGAGATTGATAACTAGTGATGAAAAGTGGATCACGTTTCTTTTCCCCGACCTATTATATTATACATATATTACATATATTATACAATTATTAAAATGTACGTTTAGAGAGAGTTCCTATAATAGATGTTTAAAATCTTTCATCGAACTGCAGAAGTTTAAATCAACACCTGCTTTGCTTGATTTTCATCTTTATAATAAGGGTTTAAAATTGGAATTGCCCTTTTTTCCCACTGGCCACTTTGGATTAAAATTAAACCTTCATGGTGCCAGATTTCTCAGTGAAATATTTTTCAAACGAATACCATACCATTTTAAATTAAAAAAAAAAAAAACCTTAGATGTGATTATTAGACTTTTAATTTTTTTTAAATTTAACTTTTAATGTGTAGATGGATACATTGTAAATTATAGTAATTTTCAAATACGAGTTCCGACGTAATATCAATGCTGTGTTTAGAGAGGATACAGCTAACGGACGCATTGTGCGTGTTTGTTTAACCGCTTTCATAGGTAGTGGAAATTTCGGAATGAAGAATGAGCCACGAGGACAACCAGCCACTGAGGTAAATAGCGATGAATTGAAGGTGATGGTGGAAACTGATCTGTATCAAACTATCAAGGAATTAACAGCATTAGCATGGTTTAGCATACCTGTGTATTAACGCATTTGCACCAAATGCGTGCCTCACAATTTGACTGATCTGCAGAGAGCGGCGCGTATACCTAAGCTTGTTTTACATTGTTAAATCGATACAGAAATGAGGACAGAATTGTGTGAAAAAGTGGATTCTTTTCGATAATCGCAAGCTAACAACGCAATGGCTGTATCCAGGTCAAACGCCATAACAATTCCCTAAAGCGAAGCTTACCCATAGAGAGACAATAGTAACGGTTTGGTGACCACTTCATGCTCTAATTAACTACAGCTTCCGTTTAGACATTCACAGTCGTTTGGACAGCCCTTCTTGTGGCAGTAACGAGCCCTTTACGGAAGAGCACCGTGAAATAACAGCATTTGTGTGCTGTTGTATTTCGGTGAGTAACGGATGCCAGAGCGCATTTCCCAATCCCTCCCTAATCCCTTAACCTCAATCCCACTATGGTGTGCTGTATCGGTGGCGTCGCTTGTGTTACAGGCGACGGTAGCCACCTACCATCATGTGGAATGTTAGCCTGTGTGATTATTTACACATAATAACTAAAAAACTAGCTTTTATCATCGACTTCGTCCATATATCTATTAGCATAATGATACATAGCCTTATAAACCTTCCTCAAGGACCTTTCTAGGGTTCCGTACGTCCGAATGAAAAAACGGAACCCTTATAGGATCACTCGTGTGTCCGTCTGTCCGACCATTCCCCCCCCCCTTATCTCCGAAACTTCTAAACCTAAAATTTTGAAAAAAAAAATACAGAAATTAGTTTTCTACTTATAGATTATAGGAAAACCTATAAGAAGTCCATGATATTAAAATAACATGGTAAATCACTCAATATTGTGCGGATAGGTAACATCGTACGGAACCCTCTTCACGCGAGTTCAACTCGCACTTGTTCCGTTTTTTAATCTGAACGGCAGTTCCAGATTTTAATGGGTTCAGTCAAGCAAGCAAACTCTTCAGTTTTATTATGTCAGTATAGACAAAAAATTAAAATATACATATAACAGCGAAATACTTAAGGCTGAATTTCTAATAAACCAGGAAATTATCTCTAATTATTGCTATAGCAATAATAGATTTTAAGATTTCCTGGTTTATCACTATAGTGAATGCAATGAATGTTCAAATGCAACTAAATAAAGTTGTAACATTTCCGTTGGTAGGAGTTACTCCTTTGTAGAAAGTCTACCATGAAAAAATAACTTGATAGTGTTGTTTTTGAGTAGGTGAGTAAGTGATGTCAGTACTCATTCAAGCCTTATTCCATAATTATCAATGGCTGCAGCGCACTTGCAACCTTTACGGCATTTCTTGTGTTGATAGGCGACGGTAGCCACATACCATCAGTGCATTATTGGCGTTCCTGCCGAGCTGTAAATAAAGAGAAGCAACAATTTCAAAGTAAAAGGTGGTAGTTGCACTTTGTATGATTATTCTTTATATGAGGAACGGAATACTCATGTAAATATGTCTCAAGAGATGTTCGGTATAAACTGCGCGCAGCAGTCCATATTACAGGTTATCGGAAGCGGGCTATATGCACGACTCGAACCGAAATTTAAAACGGACGAATCTGCAGGGGACAGATAAGATTATTTGAGATTTATATAAGTGTTGTGAAGCTATCTAGCGCTTAAGACGTTCTATAAAGCAACATTTAGTTTTAATTACGTCAATCCCAAATTGTCTGTATCTATCTTACGGGTATTACAAATTTATCGTTTACCTACGTTTTATGTCTTGTACGTTGTCTTGTTGTTGTACATAATATCCTGTGATTTAATAGGCTTCTTTCGTATTGGTATGACTCACCATGGAAAGTTCTAGAAAAGCGTTCTCGTCTGTCAAAAATTCTCGAAAGTTTCACCCTAGAATAGAAGTCATGCCACTCTCCGGTTATTGTCAAGGGAAATTGGTCCTTACGTACACAACATAGAGTTCACATTCAACAGAAATAGCGTTCCCGAACTTTCAATGACCTTGTTTACTTGTATTTGTTTATTGTTTGTTTGTAGTAAATTCCAGATAGATCTAGACGTTTGACGGCGAATATAAATAGGAGAGTGGCGAGGTGGCGAGTTCAGTTGAGCTCTGCGTTTCGAAAGCGATTCTTCGGAATTTACCTGCGACAGTAAACCAGCGACTCATTAAGGGCTTCAGCGGCGACTTTTGACAAGTTTAACGGTTTTATCGAACAAGTTTAGCCCTATTGGAAGTCATCTTGGTTTGTGGCAATAAATAGTTGATTTTCGCCCTTACACGGCAGTTTGACTCATCCCACACGTAACAGTATTATTAATTGGAGAAAATCTGTAACTCCAGGTTTTGCTTGTGATCAAGTATTTACGGCCATAGTATAGCAATATGATTGTATATTCAGCATTATGAGCTCCACTAAGTGCAACATTTCATATAATTTGATATTCGTGTGTTATCAAAATTTATGAACAGAATGGAAGCCAACTTAAAGCAAACCGTATTCATTGCTCACGTTTGTACTAGTTTTAAGCGTTGGAATAATGCCCTTCTTGCTACAAATCTCTTATGTTTGGGTAAATTGAATAATAATAATTATAGCTTTTGCTGAAATCAAATTCAAGACATTACATAAATATTTTTTTAATAGTTTAAATCTTTGTTTGTTACCTAAACTGGACCTACTGACTCACAACAATATAGTTCCTTGAAATATGAGCTCTTAGAACCCGTAGGGTAGGGGCAGTAAGTTTCTGAGTGAAATAATAAATAAAACTTACACGTTTAAATCAATTTAAGTCAGTTCAAGTGAAGACTGAAATCGCTCTTTTATTAATACAGCCATCAAATCCAGTTTGGCTTAAGCTCTAACTAAACTAAGGGCTTAATTTTATTACATTTTAAAATAGAATTTTCTCCATTCGAAATAATTATTTCATTTTTGTAATTAAAGAACTATGGATAATATTTTAAGAACTATGGATTCTAGACTAGTTCGAAGGGATACATAATATTGGGCTTCTTTTAATGTAAAAGTCGGAGGCGGGCTGATGCGCAGTCGCGGTGTGCGCATTATGTTTATTGGTATCCGCGCGCACACACTCCGAATCCGAAGCAAATATGGACCGCGTAAGTATGTCACCCTTTTGCATCGCCGCCGTCGCCGTGGAGACAACATCTCGTCGAAGAAGACAATCAATAGCGTCGGAATTCGGAAGCGTTGGCTGTAATGGCTGCTGCTGGCCCCCATTCATCCTCCATCGTGAATCCAGCGATAGTGGTTAAATAAATATAGAAAACAACCCAGATAAACTCTTTTCAGAGCTATTCCAATTAATCTGTTAATGGGTCATTTATATATTTATTTCCACACCTTTATTTGGTACGGTAGCTACATATAAATTTTAGTGTAATTTTTTTATTAATAAAGAAACCACTACAAGTACACTACACTACACTTTTAAGTAGCACACTGCGTTTTCGCAGTCATTTGGGCAACCCGTCTGGCGGCAGTAACCACCCCCTTACAGAAGACCACCGAGAAATAATAGCACGTGACCTGTTTTGTTTCGGTGAGAGAGTAAGGGATGCCAGATCCCATTTCCCTATCCACTCCTAATCCCTTATCCTTAAATCCTACTGCAGTCGACAGCGCACTTGCAGCAGCTTTGGCGTTGCTTGTGTTATAGGCGACGGTAGCTACCTACCATCAAGTGGACTGTCTGCTTGTCTGCCGACCTTAACATAAAAAAATACAATAATTAAATACAAATATTATTATTAAAACTTAAACACTACAGTGATGGAGGACCTGTGACTGTTCCAAAGTCCCCTATGGACTAGAATAATATTCATCTCGAGGGGTGTTTAAGTGCGGCATTTGTTCATATGGTATCTTTTGAAGATTGCACCCCTCGTAAAAAAGGCTGGCTGCTCTGGATTGCTATACTTAATCTCTGATGACCCAGCCCTGTCATCACCTTTTTTTCCATCCTCTTGACTTTTGAGACGCCGAGTCACAATTATGTAGATAAATTGCATAAAAATATTTTAATTTAGAATTGTGAATACTCCGTTAAAAGTTTTTGTTTGTCTTGGTAAAATTTTAAATGCCCTTTGATCGAAGGTTAAATTTGAACTTGTTCGCTCATTGAAGTAAAACTGTTAACTGATTCCGGTCTCACTATCAATTTTCGAATCATCCCATCATACAACGATCCTTTGTTCTCGAAACTTTCACAAACATCTGTAACATTTTCTCGTGTACATATACAATTTGAAATAGAATATTTCGCCAACTGTTACAGCCACTGTAATTAATAGTTGCTGTGGGAGTCGATAAACCGAAAAACTTCAAGGGAATTAATTCTATTTGATTCTATCAGTTCTCTCTATTAGTTCTATTGTTTGTCTAAATTCAAACTAAAATTTTAAATGTCTAATTTAGTGTGTTTTGTTTTTGTGAGGAAACTATTTAAGATATTTTGAGGCGGTATTACATGGAGATAATATAAACCCTGTATAAGATCATGGTCTTTATTTGATAAATTTCAACAGACTGGCTGACGGTCGGTGACATGTCTTGGTATACTCGGTAAAGTTTATCGGTAAGACATGTAGTACTCGTTGACATGTCATCGAGTTATGCTTGAATTATGTCAAGAATATTGAGATGACATTTTTTTTGCAACTTTGAGACCCTCCCACTTCTTTATGTTACGCTCAAATCGTCAGAATTTAATTAAGCCACCATACCTCAATCTGACGCGCTCGAGTGTGTCCGACTATCGCTTTTTTTGCTAATCTGACCATCTGCCTACACGCGCAGCCCAATAATGGAAGGTTTAGATACATATGTCAATCTGTCGTGCTTGGGTAATCCTGGGATTTTAAGATAAAAGGTATATGATAAAAGGTAGATGAGGGACTTGTTTGCACTAAAGGACTATAAGCTCCAGTAACCACAACTTCCTAAAACAACAAAAACACAAGAGTATTTTTTTGACGCAGTTTTGTCAAATATAAAACGGAAATACTAATCACCCACTAACATTAATGAATCTTTAAACGTGATTCTTTACGATTTTCATAATATACCACTTCGTTAATGATGTTTATGTTTAATTTGTTGCTTTTTCTTGCCCACGATTGAAAACACCGACTCCTGGGAACCTAGTCTGCGAGTTAGAGTTTGCATTCGTCTATTTCAAATTTTATATTTTCTTCAATTGTTATATCATAGTCTAGGTATTCTAATGTGTTTGTGATTAAAGTTTATTATTATTATTACTAGAAATTATTATTTATTACTATCAATTTGCAGCACTTTTTAGTTGGACAAAACATATTAAAACATGCAGTGTATTTCCAATTACAGTTTTCTTAACAAGAAAACCAAATAACTTTACTTAATATTTAAAATATTATTACGTGTGGGGTGAGTCAAACTGCCGTGTAAGGGCGAAATGAACTATTTATTTTCACAAACCAAAATGACTTCCAAAATCACTAAACTTGTCCGATAAAACCGTTAAACATGCCAAAAGTCGTCACTGAATCCCTTAATGAGTCGCCGGTTCACTGTCGCTGGCAACTTCGCAAAAGGTTCGAAGATTCTCTTTCGAATCGCTGTTACGCACAAACTGACTGACTCATCTCGCCCGCTTGCTCTCTTATTTATATTTGCCGCCAAACGCCTCGATGTATTTCGAATTTACTAGAAATATAAATAAATTGTAAATAAGTCATTGAAAGTTGGGGAATGCTATTCCTGTTGAATGTAAACTCTATGTTGTAAACATAAGGACCAATTTCCTTTGACGCTAATCGAGAAGTGGCGTGACTACTATCGATAGGGTGGGACTTTCGAGACTTTCGGCCGGCGCGAACGCTTTTTACAGAGCCATGGGGGTTAATCATATCATTATTATTGTATAATATTCCTGTGGTTCACAGTGTCACACAGTGTCAGTTCCTGTCCACAGTGTATTCTCTACATATTACATCCCAGGAGAGGATGAATCAGAATAGAGCATATAAACCTATTTTATTTGTTCAAACCTACATAATATTTTTACTTTATAAACGTGTTAACTACACATTTAAAAGAACAGTTAAAAACAAATTATATTTTTAAGTACTTCGTTCGCCATACATTGTTAGCATTTTCTGACATTTTAAGAACGTATAACATAATAAGTATGTAGCTGAACAGAATAGATTTTATGGAGTAATTTTCAAGAGTTTCAAAGATAATTATGACCATAAAAATTTGCTATTGTTCAGTTCTGTGACGATGCTCCAGACGGCCTTGCTCCGTTGCTATTGTATAATTTCCATATTACATTGTCGGATATTCCTTGGAAGATTATTTTTCAACTCTTTGGAGAAGGTAATTAAAGAAATTCTATTGTTCATAACACTGTTGTTCATCCCTCGGTAGTCAAAATATTTGTCGTTTACCATAGCTAAATTTAATTACTTTATCTGTACTAATATTATGAAGAGAAAAGATTTGTATGTTTGTAATGAATAAACTCAAAGACTACTTGACTGATTTAAAAAATTCTTTCACCTATAGAAACTTACATTATCAGGGAGTAACATAGGCTACCCACCCTCCCCCCATCTCCCCCCTTTGCCTCCCTCCATATAAATGTATGTTTGTAATGAACAAACTCAAAAACTACTGGACCGATTTTAAAAATTCTTTCACCTATAGAAACTTACATTATCAGCGAGTAACATAGGCTACCCACCCTCCCCCCATCTCCCCCCTTTGCCTCCCTCCATATAAATGTATGTTTGTAATGAAAAAACTCAAAAACTACTGGACCGATTTTAAAAATTCTTTCACCTATAGAAACTTACATTATCAGCGAGTAACATAGGCTACCCACCCTCCCCCCATCTCCCCCCTTTGCCTCCCTCCATATAAATGTGTGTTTGTAATGAACAAACTCAAAAACTACTGGACCGATTTTAAAAATTCTTTCACCTATAGAAACTTACATTATCAGCGAGTAACATAGGCTACCCACCCTCCCCCCATCTCCCCCCTTTGCCTCCCTCCATATAAATGTGTGTTTGTAATGAACAAACTCAAAAACTACTGGACCGATTTTAAAAATTCTTTCACCTATAGAAACCTACATTATCAGCGAGTAACATAGGCTACCCACCCTCCCCCCATCTCCCCCCTTTGCCTCCCTCCATATAAATGTATGTTTGTAATGAACAAACTCAAAAACTACTGGACCGATTTTAAAAATTCTTTCACCTATAGATACATTATCAACGAGTAACATAGTTGTTGGTGACGCGAACGTGGCCGCTGGTCGCGAAAGAAAGAAGAAGAACTTTTGTTGGTCGATGTTCCGAAATTACGAGCGGCTCGGTCTAGGTCACAGTGTGTGCCTTGCGCGGTATCATAGCAGAGACTACCCTAAAGTTAATCGATCGCCGCTCGCAATCTCGAACCACCCTCTTTTATTAAAAGGTATCAATCGTCCGTCGCAGCGGTAGTGACGATAAACTTATATACACATACACACACATACATATATATCCTATCCTAACAACTAGTTATTTATTTATAATATTTATATTATTTATATTCTATAGGATCTTAATCTACAGGTCTACAGGTGGCTGTCATCAACATCCTCCCCACCAGTGTCGGCACGACACTCATTACGTAGCAAAAGAGCGACCCGTGACGCGGGCCGCTTCATCACACCTGACTTAGTTCTTATATCTAGTACTCTTACCCGACCGTCCTTTCCAGGATAGACCGCCTGTACTACTCCTTTAGGCCAGCAATTCCGCGGGGATGATGGGTCAACAATAACAACTAGATCACCTGTTTTTAGCTGAACTCCTTCCTTGCACCACTTACTTCGCGGTATCAGGACAGGCAGGACCTCCTTCATCCACCTAGACCAAAAGAAATTAGCCAATTGTTGAGCGTTACGCCATTGTTTTCGTAGATACAAATCACTATCGTCGAAAACTCCGGGTATAGGTAAGTTGGAAGAAGAACCTATCAGAAAATGGTTAGGTGTCAACGCTTCCTGACTATGGGGGTCTACCGAGACGTGTGTTAAAGGCCTACTGTTTACCATATTTTCTACCTCGGCAAGCAGTGTAAGTAAAACCTCTTCTTTAGGCGCTCGTTCTTTGAGCACAACTTTCAAAGCAGTCTTCACACTTCTAATAAGACGCTCCCATGCTCCTCCCATGTGCGGACTGCCAGGTGGTATAAAATGCCAATTTACGCCTTTATTGAGAGCCTGAGATTGCACCAGCAGCTTATCTACTTCCTCATATGCTTTATTTAATTCTTTTTCGGCACCTCTCAAATTTGTGCCATTGTCTGAAAAAATGGTATGTGGCCATCCTCTGCGCGCTGCCATTCGGCGCAATGCCATAATCATTGAATCGGCTGTGAGCGATGGAACAACTTCGATATGTACACAGCGCACTGTCATGCAGGTAAAGAGTACTCCGTACCTGCGGTCCCTACGTCTGCCGATTGACACATCTACTGGTCCAAACAAGTCCAATCCACATACCGTGAATGGTCTCTGGTGGTGAGTCAGTCTACCTGCAGGCAGGTCACCAAGGCGCGGTGGTTTTGGAGTGGCTTTCCTAAAGCGACAAACGAGGCATCTCGAAGAGACAGTGCGCACTGTGGGCCTTAAATTAATCACCCAGTATTTCTGCCGTAATTCATTTACAACCGTCTCATTGCAGGAATGCGCGGCGCGTATGTGATAGTCCATCACAATAAGCCGTGATATAATATTTTTTCCGTCTAATATGATGGGGCACTTGGTTAGTGCGTCCACACCTTTAGCGGCACCTATACGCCCTTCTACTCGTAGCAGGTCATCATTATCCAGTACAGGTGTCAGGGCGCGCAACCGACTATCTGCTTTTATTTCCATATTTCGTTTCAAAGATGATATTTCAGCTTGAAACGACTGCGATTGAGAGCGACGAAGCAATAACGTTTCGGCTTTGCTCATTAATTCACCATTAATTGAATTAATTTTTCGTTTTTTGCACTTCTCAAAAAATAATAAAACTGTGGCAGCTGCGCGCAATAATCGCAACCAACTGGAGAAACGACCGGCATCGGGGACAGGTAAGTCGACATTATCATTTATAATTATGGTATTTATTTTTTCTAAGATTTCTTCATTAATATTTTCTTTCATTTCAGGTGGTTGCGGCCAGTTGCAGCGCGGCTTGCGAAGGAACGACGGACCGGTGAACCATTCTGAGTCGCTGAGCAATTCGTATTTATTCATTTTAGTCGCGACATCCGCTATATTTAAGTCAGTAGGGACATAATGCCATTGTGAAATATTACTTAACTCGTCGATTTCGCCTAGTCTATTAGCAATAAAAACTTTATAATTTCTACACTGATTTTTAATCCAATGTAAAACTGTTGTAGCATCTGTCCAATAATATATCGTGGTAGGGTTTAAACGATGTTCCTTTCTAATACTATTTGATAGGCGACATGCTAATAAGGCGCCCTGCAGTTCTAGTCTCGGCATAGAAACCGGTTTTAGCGGGGCGACCCTGCACTTACTCGCAATGAATGAAACAGTCACGCGTCCATCAGGGCCATGAGTCCATTCCTTGCGCCAGTAAGCGACGGCAGCGTATGCGCTCGGCGATGCATCACAAAACAAGTGCAGCTCTAATGGTATCTCGCTTACACCCGCAGTTCTTATGCTATCTCCGTTCGTGGGAAAATACCAGCGTGGTATTTTTATATTTTTAATGTTTTGCAACTGTAATAACCATTGCTTAAATGAATCGTTTAATTTATTATTTATTTATTCGTCCCATTTTAAATTTAACTTCCAAGTTTCTCGCATTATAATTTTTGCATTTATTATAAAAGGTGCTAGGAATCCATGTACATCCAATATGGACATGATAATACGTAACATTTCCCGCTTGGTAGGTTTTCTTTTACAATTTAAAATATCTTCGGGAATGCGTTTTAAAGACAAATCTAATGCTAACGTGTCGTCCGATGGAAACCAAAGCAGCCCGAGTGTACGCTCTGGCTGATCATCGATATTGAACTTTATTGCCTTGTCGTTTAAGGTTTCTTTTGGTACACCAGCTAACACGGCCGATTCATTACTAACCCAATTACGCATTTCAAAACCGCCCTGTTGGTTAATGTAAGCTATCTCTTTTATAATTTTAGTCGTTAAATTCGTATCATCGAAACTATCGATATAATCGTCCATATATTGATTGTTCCGAATAGCATTAACTGCCGTGGGCATCTCTCGCTCGAAACGAGATGCATTCTTATTTTGATTTATAAATTGTGCTATAAAGGGTACTCCTTAATTGATTTCCTGCGTACTCCTTAATTGATTTCCTGCTAGGTTCCCTCCATAAAAAACGCAAAGCATGTTGATCTTTATCGCGAATTTTTATTCTCAAAAACATATCTTTTATATCACCCACTATACCTATGCGATTCTCACGAAATCTAAACATAATTCCGAAAAGAGATTTTAGTAAATCGGGCCCCTGAAGTAAATAGTCATTCAACGAGAAACCGTTACATTTGGCGGCAGCATCAAAAACCAAACGCAATTTTCCTTTATTAGGATTGTCTACTCCAAAATGGGGTAAATACCATATATGCCCGCTTTGTTTACTAATCTCGGAGACACTTAACTCCCGCGCATAATTATTTATAAAAAGGTGTTGCACCCGTTCACAGTAACGTGACTCATAATCCGCGTTAACAGACATCTTCCTTTCAACCGATTTTAATCTAGTTTCTTTTTCTCAATTTCTGGTCCCTGGCAGAATATCAGTGTTGTGGTCCGCACCACAACTGTATACTGAGTCAGGGTTCCTTTTCCTCTTCTTACTTGTTCATATATTTGTTTGTTTATAATTATTATTTGTTCATATATGTATATTGTGTTTATTTAGAGGAATAAAAGATGCTTTCTTTCTTTCTTTCTTTCTTTCTAGTCAACGCGTTCGGATAAGAATTAGGCATGCTAAAATTATCATACTTCCAAGGGAGACCTACGGTCCATTTACCGTCAATTAATTGTGAAGTATTATTCTAAATATTAATTGCTCGTAATTCATCTAAATTTTGACGTGGCTTTGAACAAATACCTATCGCATCAAGTAAAAATGAACGACGTATAAGTTCCTGCAATTGTAAATCATTATTATTATCATGATTACCTGTCATACTGTGGCTCTCGTAGTCATCAGAGGGCGTGGCGACGGTGGTTGGCAAGTTATATGAAGCTGCGCCGGCGTCTGTGCGGCTACTAGCGGCGGCGTTTGTTGTGTCCAGACGAAGCGACGACGGGGGCGCGGGTGAGGAGGGGTTATTTGTACACTCCACCCGTGCTACCGTGCAATTAACCTGGTTCGACTGATAACACTGATATGGAACTAAGCGCGCATTGTTTACGTAACTTACCGGACATAACGCTCCGTGCACACACCAACCTAGCGGGGTCTCAGTGATGTACAGTCCACCTATGTCTTTTATACATACAATAGGGGAAATCAAATTATAATTATCTTGGCCGATTAATATTTTAGGTACAAAATCACATTTACAAAATTCAAAGTTATTTAAATTACTATATCTACTGAAATCTACATTAGAACATGATTGCATAGGTAAATTCAGTTCTTTCATTTTACGAGCGCTTAAGCTATATCGAACACCACTAGCATTACTTATATCGAAGTTAACGATTTCTGTTTTGCAAACTAACTCACCAGAGTCCCATGCGCTGCGGGCGCGCATCATAACGTTTTTACCGTATAGTCCGGCCTTATCGGCGATGTCGGCCGCGATAAGGGTGACCGTCGCACCGTCATCCAGCAGCGCGTGAGTATGAATGCTATCCTCAGGTCCGTGGATAGTAACCGGCACAATTTTTAACAACACTTTTGCACACTGTTGCGCGGTCAGGTGATTCACAGTCTCATCCGGTCGCCGCTCGGCGGTCACATACTGGTGACTGGTAGGCTTCGTCCAGTGTAAGAGACGGTGATGTGGAGCTCCACATCCCTCGACATCACATTCGTTTGCAGAACACATGGTGATATCTTTGTGACGTTCTTGTAGGCACTTGTAACACAATTTATTTACCCGCGCGAATCTCCATCTGTCCTTCCGCAGAACGCGTTTAAATTTCGTGCAGTTTATAATGTCGTGTTTCTCTTTACGACAGAACTTACATTTTGAGGGGGCGCTGTTTACACTTTCACACAATAACATTGACTGACTCTGCTGATTACTTTTGTAGTGATCGTATTTTTTTCTAAGTTCGCCAGTGTTTTGCACGTAGCTCACTCCCGAGTTGGCAATTTTGGTAGCTTCCTCATATAGGAAATTAGACAATAGCTCAAATCTAGGTGTGACGTCATCGCTGCGCTTCTCGTGCATGTAATCTGCCCACTTGGTAATCAATGCAGTCGGTAACTTAGTCACCGTTGTACTCACAAGTTCGGGGCTTCTTAAATAATCATTTTGATTTATAGCACGGACAGCGGCGACGCAGTTTTTTATTTTAATAGAAAAATTAACTATTTCGCTGTGATACGCTTGCGGCAGCGGCTGCAGCTTCCTCAGTTGCAACGTTATTTTTCGCATAATATTTTCAGGTCTTCCGAATCTTAGTTCCAGGGTACTCATGACATCACCAGGTGAAGCGGCACTGATAAGTAAAGAAGATGTCGCTTCTCTTGCTTCACCTCGTAAGCACTTGCGTAATCGCCACATGTTCTCTGTGTCGCTGTAATTACAAAGGCGTGTTGATTCGCTGAATGCTTCCTTAAATTGCAACCATTCCATAGGATCGCCAAAAAATAATGGAAGGTCCTTAGATGTGGCTAATCTGGTTAACAATTCTTGATTATGTGTTTTTGACGTCGATAATTGGACTACGACGTCACGAAGGGTACTTGCTAACAATTGAATATCGCTGCGAGGCTCGGGTGTCGATTGCTTATGCTCTTGGTCGAGTCCATGGCTGCTGGGGCTGTTTCGAGTGCTGTTGCCGTTATCAGTGCGGTGGTGATGAGGGTCACCTCCGCCGTCGACACTCACTAATTTATTATCACAATCGTTCAGTGACGGGCCGGGTGCGGCAACTGACTTTTCCAACCAGTTAACAACTTTACTTGTGCAGGATACAGATGACCTTCTAGATTTAGAACTAAGCGAACCGAGTTTAGCCACTTCAGCAGCTAGCTTCATATCCAGTAGCTCCGTTTCTACGCGCGCTTTCATTTCTGCCATTTGCAAATCGATTTTTGCTTTGGCTTGAGCAGCTTCATACTCCAGCTGCAACTGGCGTGCGGCAATGGAAGACGTGTGCGTGCTGGGTTTTTCACTACCCGCATTTTCTTTTATTCCTCTCGTTTGTTGCACTTTTTCTTCTGCTGGAGTATCTGATTTCACATCGTGCATGATCTCATCATGCGCCAGCTGTTCCCGTCTATGCTGACTGCGTGTCGTAACCGAGCGGGGGGTACGGAACAAAGACATCCCTGCGACACAGGTTTTGTTTCTTCTTTCGCAGATTCGGCTCGAAGAACCACTTTTGTTGGTGACGCGAACGTGGCCGCTGGTCGCGAAAGAAAGAAGAAGAACTTTTGTTGGTCGATGTTCCGAAATTACGAGCGGCTCGGTCTAGGTCACAGTGTGTGCCTTGCGCGGTATCATAGCAGAGACTACCCTAAAGTTAATCGATCGCCGCTCGCAATCTCGAACCACCCTCTTTTATTAAAAGGTATCAATCGTCCGTCGCAGCGGTAGTGACGATAAACTTATATACACATACACACACATACATATATATCCTATCCTAACAACTAGTTATTTATTTATAATATTTATATTATTTATATTCTATAGGATCTTAATCTACAGGTCTACAGGTGGCTGTCATCAACAATAGTATTTTATAAAGTGACGCGTAAACATTAAAATAGTTTACATTGAGGATGGATCATTCGTTCACTAATTTTAATTTTACCGAAGAGTAAGTAGTATATGGCGAGCCAGTTGGATGAGTGGTTAGGATGCTTGCCTTAACGCTTTGTTCAAGGGTTGGTTCGATTCCCGGAAGGATCAACTTTGAAAAATGAACTTTTCAAAGGCTCTGGTCTGGAATTGGAAATTAGTGGCAAGGCACACTGCGTTTTCCAGTCATTTGGGCAGCCCGTCTGGCGGCAGTAACCACCCCCTTCCAGAAGACCATCGTGAAATAACAACACGTGTGCTGTTGTGTTTCGGTGAGTGAGTAAGGGATGCCAGAGCCCATTTCTCTATCTCCTAGTCCCTTATCCTGAATCCTACTGTAGTCGGCAGCGCACTTGCAGCAGCTTTGACGTTGCTTTTGTTATAGGCGATGGTAGCCACTTACCATCAAGTGGACCGTCAGCCTGTCTGCCGATCTTAACATAAAAAAATTTAAAAAGGTATTTTAACCAGAAGAAATTCATAAAGAATACAGTAGAAATTATGTGCAAAAAAAAAAATTATATTGCTAAAATACTATTAAAATAAAATGATATTAAAATAAAACTGTGGGTTCGTTGAGTGAGGAAGGGATGCCAAAACCTATTTCCCTAATCCTACTACAGCGTAATTTCAGTGGCGTCACTTATGTTATAGGCGATGGTAGTCATATCCAATCAAGTGGACCTTCACCCTCAGAGCCGTTTTTAACCTATTGATGCCCTAGGCACTTTAGAATAATGGGGCCCCTATGACTGTGATAGAGGATTATTTTATTAAAAAACAGGCAAAGTGAATATTCCCCATCTGCATTACTCCTCCACTTATTGGTTATCGATTGATGATCTGATAGGAATTAGGGAGCCACATCGATGGAGGGGCCCTGGGCATTTGCCCAGGGTGTTCAATGGAAAAAAAGGGGCCTGGTCAGTCTGTCTGACGACCATTAAATATAATAAAGGTGAAGAGTTTTTTTTTTTGAAGCTATTTATAATCTTAAAGACTCAGCAAAAAGAAATAAGTCAGAAATAATATTGTCAGAAAGACAAAACCGAGCATTACCAAAAAAAAAAATCCGTAATGTTCATTCTTGTATCAACTTAAATTATAGCTAAACCACGGGGCACTTGTAGCCGTAAAAGCCACATCTTAAATTAATATTCCGATTACTTTGATTACATTGAACTACTGAAAAATAATAAACTACTAAATTAAAAAAATTACTAAAATTTTTCCCTTACATTTTGCATTAACTTAACAATGACATTTGAAATAGAGAAGTTAACAGTTAAGTATGTGATGTAGGGTTTGTTTTTGAAATACAATTGCTCATCAAGACAAGGGTGACCACATTTTCCAAGAGAACGCCTCATCTGAAACAGTAGTCCCTTCGGGTGTCTCGGTCTTAGTGTTTATGAGACTAGGATAAGCACGTTCCATTGTTATTCAAGACACAATCTACTGTTGCAACGTTGTTTTACGTGCTTTCGCTCTCTTGATAAATGTTTTATGTGTGTTGTGTGAATAGTGTGAAAAGGGAGTTTATTTCTAAAAATATTTATTCAATCCGAGTGATTTTTTAAAGGAAACTTAAAATCTATACATGAAATATAATCGTTATTTATATATGATTATACATAAAATATAATCGAAAACGTGTCTGTAAATAAAATATTAAAAAAAAAAATAACAATTTGTACAGGAGGTAAAAAAAAATAGTTTTTAGAATTAAGGATGAAACATATTACACCGGGCCGGGCGCTCACCGTGCTTTTCTCAACGTGCCCCGGCCGGGGTTGCTATTTGTCACCATGCCGCCACCGGGCCTTGCCCGTGCCTTGTCATTTCCAAGTACTATTATACTGTTTTGTATTAATATTACTATAATAGCTGTGCCCGCGACTTCGTATGCGCGGTATTCGGAATAACGCGTAAGTTTTTTTATTTTTAAACAGATGGTTTTTTGTTTTTCAACGAAAATGTGAATTTCGAAATTTCGTCGTGAACGAAAAATTCATCTCCCCGAGACCTTTTAAATGAGTACCAACACGGGGGGTCTGCGACGCACCGCTCCGGAGATATTTTTGAAAAATTTCAAAAATACTAATTTCGAAATTTCGTCTTCACCGAAAAATTCCTCTCCCCGAGACCTCTTAAATAAGTACCAACACGGGGGTTCTGCGACGCACCGCTCCCGAGATATTTTTTAAATTCTTTTTTTGAAAAAATATTTAAGAAGAAATATATTACACCTACCAGAAATATATTAATATAATTATATTATTGAAAAAATATTATTCCTCGAGACAGTTAGCTCCGGGGTAATTAATTAATTAATTTATTTATAATTTTAACAATTTAAAAAAGAAACTAAATATACATTAAATGATACCACTAAAAAAACTAATACTATACCCCGAGCGGGCCTCGCGAAGCTGTCTCCCAGCGCACGGTGAAAACAAACATTTTATGAAATTTCGCGATTGGAGCGCTCCGGCCGTGCCTCGGCCGGGGCACGGACACGGCCCGGTGTAATATGAATTGGTTTATACAAAAGCATACTAACAATATCTTCACCGGGCTCCGGCCGGGGCACGGACGGGGCACGGCCCGGTGTAATATAAATCATCCTTTATTGGCCGTATCATGTCTATGCGTTTACGCGCGCTAATCTCAGTAACGGCTTAACTAATTTGAATGGGATTTTCACAGATTTGAAGCAAACTTCCCGTACCATTTATCGTTTGTTTCATTCCAATCGGTTTACAAATTGTTATGTTATGTGAAATAATAAGCGTTTGTATCTCCCATAGAAGACTTCTCCTCTTATAAATAAGAAAAGAAGTCTTCTAATACTAACTTCGTATGCGTTGTATTCGGTATAGCGCCGCCTAACTTTTTTTTTTAAAACCGATTAGAATGAAACAAACACTAAATGTTACGGGAACCTTGCTGCAATTGAAAACTGCATTCAAATCGTTTAAACTGTTATAATAATATAACGTATAAATAACTAGTTTTTTTATGTAGGAGTTTAGCAGGCAAGCTGACGGTCTAAATGATGGTAGGCAGCTACATATTGTCGCCTAACACAGCCAACCCAATCTTAAAGGCCGGCGCGACAATAATCGTGATGCGGCATTTTGTCGTAGCGTAATACAATGGAAATTTGAATTATATTAAAAGCTCTTAAGGTACAAAATACAATGAAGAAATTTAAATACTTTGCCGTGCACTCCTCCAATGTGCACCGGCCCTAACGGAGGATATGAAAACACGTTGAAAACACATCTTAAAGAATCAATAGAGTAATACGCTGGCCACACGAGCGGGGGTCGTTCGGGGGATGAAGGTGGAAGCGGCCTCCGACTCCGCGGATGGTTGTGCCGCGGAGAAGAGGTAAAGGGTTGATTCAATTACGAATCCCCTCGCTGACTGCTCGCTGCGACGGATAAGATGATCACGGGCGGCTGGTGCCGCTTCGCTCGGGGGCGGTGGACGTGGGGAGGTGCGCCGCCCGCACAACACCGGGCAGTGAGGTGTGGTGGCCTGCAGATGTTCCAGCGGGTCACCACAGAAGGAGTTACACGGCATGCCGTGATGGATGCGGGTCCGCAAGGACATGGCGGTGCGTGGGGCCCGGGGATAAGGCCTCGCTGTGACTCCGGGTCTCACGATCACTGCCGATGGTGGAACATGGAGGCGGTTTTAGTGGAGTAGGACCGGCGGGGCGATACGTTCCGTCGGGTGAGTCCCACACACCCCCTCGTCGACCGTCCCCGTCGACGAGGGATAGTGCGTAAATGCATTTCCCCTCCTAAAAAAAAAAAAAAAAAAAAAGGGTAATACGCTGAACCTTTCTTATTCATGCTCTAAAATACAACGTAACATTACTTGTGCAATACATAACATGTAACATTACAGTCTCCAGACGGACTGACAAAATGTCTGTAAATCGCAGGGTTCCATCGCCCTTCCACTAATTGCCGGATCAAGAACAGACCCAATTTGCAAAAGTTAATTTTCAAAGTTGACGTTACGCGGGAATCGAATCCGAGACCCCTGAGACAGACCTTTCACCGCTTGACTTCTTCCTCAAATGGTTTTAATGAGGATTAGGAATTTTACATATGCAATCAACGACTCCAAAGGGAAAATTTAGTAGACGTTATAATTAATAAAAAGCACTTAAGTAAAGATATTTCAGGGAAGATGTGTTTGATGGATTTTATTTATTTCATTACTTATAAAAAAATATATATGTATTTACCTAATTTTAATAATGAATATGGTATTGTTACGTGCGGAGTGAGTCAAAATGCCGTGTAAGAGCGAAAGGAACGATTTATTTTCACAAACCAAGATGACTTCCAAAATCACTAAACTTGTCCGTTAAACTTGCCCAAAAGTCGTCAATGATTCCCTTAATGTGTCGCCGGTTCACTGTCGCAGACAACTTCGCAAAAGCTCCGAAGAGTCGCTCACTATCGCTGGTTGTGCACTACTGACTCCCACTTGACCCGCCGCCTCTTATTTATACTTGGCGCCAAACGCCTCTATGTATTTCGAATTTACTAGAAATATAAACAAGATTGTAAACAAACCATTGAAAGTTCGGGAATGCTATTTCTGTAAACTCTAGGTTGTAAAAATAAGGACCAATTTCTTTTGACACTAATCGGAAAGTGGCGTGGCTACCATCGATAGGGTGGGACGTTCGAGACTTTCGGACCGCGCGAACGCTTTTTCCAGAACGTTCCATAGTTAGTCGTAACAGTATAAAACATCACAAGTTTAAAAATGGAATACACACTTGTTTTTCTTCAAAATAACAATAATATTTGTTTTATTTTATTCAAAAATCGGATCATTTCACCCAGTCTCGGAGTTTAACAATGAGTTTAACAAATTATAAACATTTAAATTCATTTGAAGCTTATTTCAAATATGATAAAAATTCATGGCGACACGCTTTTTCAAATAATTTATTCTACATAATGATTTGATATGATATTAACATTTGGCCAATTCATTGAAATTGTAGACATATCTGCTCATTATTTATATAAAAATTATTCTTTAAGATTCACACTATCAATTAAGGTAAGAAAAATAATTGTAATTTTTTTATTCGTTCGATTCCTGGTTCCGTATGATTGTAATTTAAAAAGTTAGAAGGCACTTTCACTTAGTTCAAAAATCGAAGCCATAGTTCTTAAGAACAAATTTTCGTATCTCTAATGGTTTAAGAGTTGCCCTCACTAACCCGTTTGGATTAACAGGTACGTACGTAACATAAAGACAGAGAGGTCAGCTTTATGTGTAGGGCAATCTAGAACCACGTTAACCATTCATTTAAAAATAAAATTCCATCATTATTTCAAAAGAATTTATTATTCCGAATTATAACTATATAAAATCGTAAACGAGCCGTGTCTGTTAATTAAATATTTTTTCAAAAAAAAAAAAAAAAACAATTTGTACACTTTGTATAATTTATGTTACCGAGGTCAAAAAAATAGTTTTTAGAACAGTCTGTTTGTCTGTTTGTTTGTTGCACGCTAATCTCTGAAACGGCTTAACTGATTTGAATACGGTTTTCACTGATGTATTGTAGAAAGTTTCCCGTAACATTCAGTGTTTGTTTCATTCCAATAGGTTTACAACAGAAAAAGGTTACGCGCTATACCGAGTGCCACGCGTAAGAAGTTGCGGGCTCAGTTAAATATTTTGTAAATAGGAGTACCTTCCGAATTCTACCATGGCGAATAAGTTTGTTTATAATAAATTAACATAACTATATGCTTACGTCCCTCTATACAAAACCATACTCCTTATCAGTGAATTCTTTGTCCAGTAACACTTCATAATGACTATTATCTGTCCTCTTCTTTTCTGAATGTGAACATACATCCGTCTCTGTCTTGTGCACTGACAGCGGTTGGGTCATTAATCATGGTGTACAGGTGATACAAGACATGGGAATGATGTGGGGGCCCATCAGTCATAAACGATAAAGGATTATAGTCCCACAATTACGTGGAATGACGAAGGCACCCATTAGCCCGTGAAGGATTCAAAGTCTTCGGATAGTTTACTGCGAACATATCTAATATTATCTTCGTTAGTATACATTTTCATATAACTACTACATAACCTTCTTTATAGGACACGATGGCTACATACCGTCAAGGAAAATGTAGGTCTGCTTGCCAAACTTTATATTTAAAAAAATATATCACCTAATTTTGTCCGCTTATAACAGTCATTTTTAGGGTTCCACACGTCCGAATAAAAAAAACGGAACCCTTATAGGATCACTCGTGTGTCCGTCTGTTCGTCCATTCCCCTGCCCGTGTCTCCGAAACTATACCTACTGAACCTAAAATTTTGAAAAAAAAATACAGAAATTAGTTTCTACTTATAGATTATAGGAAAACCTATAAGAAGTCCATGGTATTAAAATGACATGGTAAATCACTCAATATTGTGCGGATAGGTGACATCGTACGGAACCCTCTTCACGCAAGTTCAACTCGCACTTGTGCCGTTTTTTAATTAACTATTACCAACGATTAGGAAATGCAAATTATTGGTAGGTATTGTATAAGGTTGAAATAATTAAAACTAGTTAACTGCCACGGCTTCACACAGGTGTCATATTTTTCTCTTCATAGGAAAAATATGACACCTGTGGTCTTCAAAGAATATTTGAAAAGAAAAAATGAAGAGAATTGGTCTAAATGTTCTCGAATTTTGCGCTTATCAATTATAAATTTAGCGGTTTTAAATAGGTTTTATGACAATCATACACTTTATCATTCAAGTTTAACTTTAATGAAGAGTGAATTCGTAATCGGCCTAAGGCGAATTAGAATTTTTTATGTAATGACAAATTAGTATTGTTACGACTAACGTTCTGGAAAAAGCGTTAGTGCCGACCGAAAGTCTCGAACGTTCTACCCTAGCGATAGTAGCCACGCCCCTTTCCGACTAGTTTCAAAGGAAATTGGTGCTTATGTCTACTACATAGAGTTTGCATTTCAACAGAAATAGCATTCCAGAACTTTCAAGGGCTTGTTTAACATATTTTTATATTTTCTGGAAAAATCGAAATACATCGAGGCGTTTGGCGCTAAGTATAAATAAGAAGCGACCGGCCGAGATAAGTTAGTTGTGCGATAACAAGCGATTCGAAAGCGACTCTTCGGAATTTTGCGAAGTTACCTGCGACAGTGAACCGGCAACACATTAAGGGAATCATTGACGACTTTTGGCGAACAAGTTTGGTGATTTTAGCAGTTATATTGGTTAGTGAAAATAAATCGTTCGTTTCGCCCTTACACGGCATTTTAACTCACCCCGCACGTAACAGTATTGTGTAAAGGCGAAGCTAGCGGACCACTTGATGGTAGGTGGCTACCGTCACCTATTAATATAATATTTGTAGAATAAAGGATAGCGGTATAGGCTCTGGCACCCTTTACTGAAGCACAACAGCACACATTCTGTTATTTCATGGTGTTCTTCTGTGGGGTGGTTACAGCCGCCAGACTGGCTGCCCTAATAACCGCGAAACGCAATGTGACTATAAAAAAGTGTATTCTTAATAGTCTATTAAAGAAAATTATTTTCTATGCATATATAGTTCTAGCTGAAACCGCAAGTTCATACGAGTGGTATTTGGTATAGCGCGTAACTTTTTTGTTTGTAAACCGATTGGATTGAAACAAACACTAAATGTTAGGGGAAACTTGCTACAATTGAAAACTGCATTCAAATCGGTTAAACGGTTAACTGTTTTTATTGTATTCATAAAAAACAGACACACAGACGAAAACTCTAAAAACTATTTTTTTTTTAAATATCAGTAACATGAGTTAAACGTTTACAATTTTTTTTAACATTTAATGCATGAACTCGGCTCATGCATTTATAAATTTGATAATGCGAGTACCTATATTTAAGTTCGATATAAGCTATCACCTTTTTTTTAATTTGGAACTAATTTCATCCGTATTTATTGGTCGCGGAGATCGAATGTAATTTATTTTATTTTTTAATTCAGAACTAATTGGTTTCGTAACTACAGTCACCGTGACCGAATGTAATATTTCCGAAGTGAGTTCTCGAGCGTCGTGTGGGATGAATAGAGTGGGCTGGATCCTCACTCGATCACGTTCTGTGCGCATGCGCGGCTGGACTGTTTGTTCGACAATGAAGTTTCTGTTTGCCTTCACCCTTGTCTTGTTTGGACTTGTGCGATGCGACCAAGAGGAAGACTGTACGTATTTACCTACATATTTTATTTATTTTTTATTCGATACTGCAACGGTTGCGATATTTATTTTTGATTTTTGATCTTTGTGATATTTTTTTTGTATAACTGGTATTTTTTCATTGATAAAATTTAATGTCCATGAATAAGTTAAAAACATGTTTTTAAGCGAAAACGTCGCATCACTTTTTCTAATTTGTTGTGAACCTATTTTTTGTATAGTAGCTATTGACAAGCTATGATAAGTATAGCTTTTTGAATAGTTATTAAATTATTATTTTTTTTATTTTTTTTCATCTATGTTCGAATTTCGATCAGTGAGCGAACACATATAATTATTCTGATGGTACTGTTTTCAAAACATATTTTTTTGTTCTTATGTGTGTTCTACGGCCCCTTGGTGTTAACAGTGTTTATGGACGAAGGTCCTTACCATCAAACCTGAAAGTCTTTTGATTTTTTCTTGCCCCTGTGAATTACGTACTGTATTGAGACATTATTAACATTTTATCTGATTTTAAGATTTCTACTGCACCCGCACTCAAACTGCTTTCCAGTTTTATGGGACATTGTAAATATTTTTCTAATTATTTCATGTAATAAATAAATAAATAAAAATATACTGGGCAGCTTGACAATTACTTTTACATTTCAGTTGAAATAAGAGAAGGTTTGCGGTTGTGCTTCGGTGAATGAAGAAATCCTGTCTTCCATATCACTTACTCTTTATCCTCCAAGATCGGCAGCGCATTCGCAACCCTTATAACGTTGCTTGTATCCTTAGGCGACAATAGACATCTTCAAGTGTACAGTCAACCTATCTGACGATCTTTATACAACAGAATATTATGTCGACTTCATAATTTCAAAACTTATTAGATCGCGAATGAAATCACTTCAATTAATTAATTAATTATATCTGACACATATTTGAATACAAGATGTCAAAAATGTCTGTAAACCATTATTGGTTTGTCTAGACATTTTACTTCATGCCAATAGAAACAATATTACAAATAATTTTACAACTCATCAACATCCAATGCCTATCCAACTGAATCGCATACAAGATGCAAAACCGGCCGAGCGACGCATTAGGTACGCTTTGTGCGTGTGCAACTCGCTACACAGGGTGTTCCATTCTATGCAGGCATGTATTTTCATAATACATGAATTTGTGTAGCAATTGTTACGAATAATTTGGTATCAGAACACAGTATTGTTCGGTAGACTAACTAAAGATACCGACAGGACCCCGCAGATTAGTAAGTTGAAGTAGCAGTGGACAGGACACATAGTACGAAGAGCCGACGGCCGCTGGGGCTGGAGGTTCTCTAGCGGCAAGCGCAGCGTAGGACGGAGGTTCTCTAGCGGCAAGCGCAACGTAGGACGTCTATCCATAAGATGAACAGTATTCTAACAGGTCTTCTTGGAAAATTACGAGGAAGACCTATATCCAGGAGTGGACGTTCTACAGCTGAGATGATGATGAAATGAGACAGTATTAGTATGTATATTGCATTATTTTAAAACAGAATAATGTGCATACCTACAGACAATTTTAAAGGCCCATTATCTAATAAATCATACAAATTGCTGCGACCGGACGAGAAACAATTATTCTGCCAATATGAAATTAACTTATCGTAATCCTTGTTACCGTTACGTAAGGTTTACTTTTAGATGGAGTTATAACCTATCAATGTGTATGTCCCTGGTGGAGAGGACTATGAGTCAATAGGAGTCTACAACGTATACAAGACTGAAGACAATTGAATAATGAATATGTAAACTACAACTCACATACGATTGTATAATTCGAATTGTAAATTATAGTATTTGGACAATTTTGAACCTCATTCCCGTGGAGCACGTTACTTACATTCTAGCTACTACTCTCAAAGCGGACTAGAAAAAAAGTAAAAATATAAATTGTTATCTTGTAGGAGTGATTTATTGTAACTGTTATATCTCCAATTAAACACAGTAATTGATTAATACCATGCCTTTAATAACACACACACACAGTGTTAGTCACAGACTACATCAATAGGCAGCGGCGGGGGAAAATCTTAAACTATAAGAGGGCGAATGGCTGCGTTCAGTATACCACACTCTCCCACACTTAATTTAATCAGTTATTCTAGAGATACAGTAGCAAGAGATAACTACTACCCAACTTAACTATTTATATTCTTAATATTTATTAGCTAACTTAATCGCTAAGTAATAATTAGTAACTAATAACTTAATTAATTTAATATTATTAATATTCTTCTAAACTCTGTGAACAAGCTAACATCTGATTAACATGTCGTTTCCATTTGGTACCTTCAACATCAATTATATAACTTAGTCCAGGTATTGATTCTTCAATAACTATGCCTAGTACCCATGGCCTACTACCTTTCCTATAATCCTTTACCATTACTTTCTGACCCAATTCAAAATCAGTTTTTCTTTTATTTTGAGGCCATTTCTCTGTCTTCTCCCGCACTATGTCGGAAAGAGGCGGGGGACGCAAGCAACTAAATCTATTTCTAATCTCCCTACCTAACATTAACCTAGCTGGGGATATTCCAGTAGTGCGTTGAGGTGTACTACGGTAATCAAATAAAAACAAATTGATAGCTGACGTTAGACTATGGCCACTTTCCTTGATTTTAGTTATAGCTGATTTAAAAGTTTCTACAAACCTCTCTGCAGCACCATTTGTAGCAGGGTGATAAGGAGGTGTAAAAGTATGTTTTATGTCATTCATTTTGCAAAAGTCATGAAATTCTAGGCTTGTGAATGTGCGGCCGTTATCTGTAATCAGCTGTACAGGGTAACCAAATTGTGTAAACAATTTTTTAAAAATGTTAATCGTATAGTTACTAGTCATACTTGTCATTTCAAATGCCTCAGGCCATTTTGAATAACTGTCAACTATTACTAAATAAATTTTATTATAGAATGGGCCCAAAAAATCAGCATGTATTCTATACCAAGCAGATGGAGGTACCGGCCATGGTTTTTGTATGTGTGTTGGAGTTTTGCTGTTCTGTAAGCATATGTGACATGTTTTTGTTATATTATTTATGTCATCATCTAAGTTGGGCCACCAAAAATAGGATCTGGCAATTTCTTTCATACGTATGATTCCAAAATGACTTTTGTGTAATTCTGCTAAGACTGCGTCTCTTATCACTTGTGGTATTATTATACGGTACCCCCAGAATACACAGCCTCTATCTAAGGATAGTTCATCTTTTCTATTGTACAATGGCCACATTTCTTTATTTAATTTATTTTTTTCAGGCCAACCATCCACTAGATAACGTATGATTTTTGACAGAATAACATCTTTTTTTGATTCCCCTTGAATTTTTTTCCAATTTAATGACGACATTTCGGAATCATTCGTATAGCATAACATACTTGTATTTGCATTCACATTCAATGAATGTGCATTCATGCTAGTTTTGTCTACATTTCGTGACAAAAAATCTGCTGGATTTTCTGTCGATTTTATATGTCTAACTTTATAATTAAATGCAGAGAGAAAAATTGCATAATGCTGCAATCTTTTGGCAGCCATCTTTGGAATACTTTTTGTGGGACCGAAAATTCTCACAAGTGCCGCATTATCCGTTTCTAGTTCAAAAAAACGGCCATAAATGTAGTTATAGAATTTAGTTATTCCAAAGATAACTGCCATTGCTTCTTTATCAATTACCGCATACCTCTGCTCAACATTACTTAGTTTTTTACTTGCAAAGGCGATTGGTCTTACTATACCATTTTTATCTCTGTTTGACAATACTGCCCCCAGACCTGTGTCTGAAGCATCACAAGTCAGAATTAGTGGCAGTTCGTGATTATAATGTCTTAAATTGCTAGTAGATGCCAATTTTTTCTTAATAATTTGGAATGCTTTTTCACATTCTGGTGTCCAACAGAATTTTTTTTTTTTTGTACAATCATACAGTGGAGTTAATATAGTTGCCATATTTTGTAGAAAACGAGAATAATAGGTAATTTTACCTAAAAATGATTTTAATAAAGTTAGATTTGTTGGTGTTTTTGCTCTCAACAAGGGGTCAATGTTGGATTGAATAACACTGATTCCATTTTTGTTTACCCGGAAACCAAAAACATCCAGATTTTGACTAAAAAATTTACATTTTTCTATTTTTATTTTAAATTCACTTTCCTGTAGCTTATTTAACACTTTACATAATGTTTCAAAGGTATCTTGCAAACTATCACCCTTAATATATATGTTATCAATAAAAACAATTACGTTATGTATTTTTTTAAGTTTGTTTGTCATTAAACGTTGAAATGCTCCTGGGCCTGAACTAACGCCATATGGTAAGTAGTTATATTTAAATGTTCCTATTTCGGTTACAATGGTAGTACAATTTTGGCTGTTTTCATCAAGAGGTGCCTGTAAGTATGCTTCTTTTAAATCTAGCTCGCAGTAATATTCACCCTGTCTAAGAATATTTAAGATGTCATCAATATGTGGTAAGGGAAAGTGATCAATTTCCAGGTTTGGATTCACTGTCAGCTTGTAGTCACCACAGAGTCTAACTGACCCATCTTGTTTTAAAATTGGCACCACAGGCGTGCCCCATTCGCATTGTTCCACAGGTGTAATTCTACCATTTTGTACTAATCTATTAATTTCCTCGTTTACCTTTTCCCGCAATGCAAATGGTACTCGCCTTACTGGTAGACATTTGGGCACAGCATCTGGCTTCAATTTTAATTTGATCACCTCACCCTTGAAATTTCCCCAACCTGGGCTGAATATGCCTGCGAACCGAGTCTTTACTAATTGTCGAGCATCTGAAACATTTTGTATTACATTAGTGCCGATATTAAGCGTTTTAGTTACATTAGGGGGCCATAACATAAGCGCACTTAACCAATCCCTACCAATGACTCTAGGTGCATAGTTTTTTACAACAAATATATTAAGTTTTTTACTGATATTATTGAATTTAACGTTTAAATTATTTAAGATACCTAATGGTTTTGAGGTTGTCTGGTCAAAATTCCTAAACATTACATTACAATCTTGCAAGTTAAACATATTGAAATATTTATTTTTATCATTCATTGAAATTACAGTGACATCTGAACCTGTGTCCAACTCAAAAGATAAATCATGGCCAGCCACATTAATATTAATAAAGTGAGGTGGTATCCTATTTACACCAATATTGTAAGTCTTACTAACCTCCTCGATTGAGAGTTTAGTATAGGAATCTGCCTCCTCAGTTGCTTCTTTTTCATCTAACTCCAATGAATTGATACAACGCTTCTTACACATTTTATAAATGTGTCCTTGTTGTCCACACTCACTACAGAATTTTTTAAGCAGTCGGCACTCTGCTTTCATGTGGTTGTCTTTACCGCAACAATAACACTTTATATTTCTTTGTTTTTTGTTATATCCATTCTTTTTTTGGTTTGTTTTAGGTTTCTGTTGGTTAAAATATGTGTTTTCTAATCTTTCATTGTGTCCATTAGTTTGTAACATAGCTGCTTCTACTGTTCGACTTACTTCTACGCACTTTTCTAGTGATAATTCCACAAAATTCTTCATCAGTTCGAACTTAATTATTTTTGAGGAAACTCCTTCAATAAATTTTTCTTTAATTTGGTCGTCCACATCTTTAAATTGACACTTCCCTGCTAATTTTCTTAATTCCAAAACATACTCCTCAATGTTTTCATTTGGTAATTGGTTTCTTTTTCTAAATTGTGCTCTTTCTAAAGCCGTTGATAGTGGCCTATCGTATTTATCCTTGAGTTTCTTGCACAAGTCTTCATAAGTGGATTTCACCGGGGAAAATGGTGAACATAAATAGGTTAATGTTTCGAACACCTTTGGTGTGAGTTTGGTTATTAATAATGGAACTTTTTTTACTTCACTGATGTCATTTAATGTAATAAAACATTCTAATTGTTGCTTGAAGACTTCCCATTTTTCACCATCAAATGGTTTTATTTCTCCACATAATGACATTCTCGACACTTTTGAGGTTAATTCGCTCACGTGTTTATTTTTACAGTAATTGCTTAAAAGTTTTCTCAACTCACTCACTTTTGTATCCTCTGTAAAACTTATATTTTTTTCTCTTAAAATTTGTTGTAATTTCTGTTTTGTGCAGCTGTATATCCAGCTTCTTTTTGTAATTTGTTCTCGTTCTACAAGGTCTCTAGTTTCACCGCTGTTTTCTTCATTGGCGCTAGTATATTCGTCACTATCCGAATCAGACATATAGGAATGAACAATTAAAACGTTCTGAGGTTTACGCCACTCGCGTCGTTAATATATTATTTTATGATGCACTTTTGGTTCTTAATTTCGTCGCCAAATGTTATATCTCCAATTAAACACAGTAATTGATTAATACCATGCCTTTAATAACACACACACACAGTGTTAGTCACAGACTACATCAATAGGCAGCGGCGGGGGAAAATCTTAAACTATAAGAGGGCGAATGGCTGCGTTCAGTATACCACAGTAACTATGTAGGTTTTGAATATTTTTTTGTTAAAAAAAAAAATTATGGATAAAATGTAATCTAAAAACTGTATAATTCTATTGTGCAAAGCCAAATAATTCTATTGTGCAATTAACTGTCAAAACTATACATATCAATGTAAAAACATCGTATTTTCAACATTGTATATTTGTTCAGTTTTTTAGCGGAATAATGTATTTTATTTATGATCGAATTTTGGAAAAAAAATTTTTTCTTCTTACGTTGGAAATAAGCAGGCGAATTCATGGGTTCGAATAGTTTATGTAGTCATAATTCTTTGTCTCTTATTGTCATAATTTATTATTATATATTAGCAATGTTTAAGTACTGCAGTGCTGTTGCTGTTTGTACCAATACTGACGACATAACTTTAAAACGTGAACAAAATATGTACAGATAAATCTGGCCAGATCCCTGCAGCTCATAAGAAAATTTTTGTAATGATTATATTTTGATATAGTTCTGATTATATTGTATGCACTTTCTCCCGTGATACAGGTGTCCAATCTAGTTCGGGAGTTAGAGAACTATAATTATTCCTTGTAAAAAATTTGCATCCACTAATAAAATGTGTAATTAAGCTTGTATGAGTTGTGGGTTTCCGGGATGATGGCCCAGGTCTGTTGGAAATTCTTCCAAACGTTTCGTCAACAACTGCGGTTGACATCCTCAGTGGTGTAGTCCGTGTTAGAAGAAAAAGTACATCACATCACTGCACTTCACTTCTGCACTTTTCGACTTCTCGAGCGAGACTCGAGCCATCATCCCGGAAACCCACAACTCATATGGATACCGGCCGAGAAAACCTACATTCTACAATTAAGCTTGTAATTAATTAATATTATATTACTGCAATTATTATTAGTCTGATTAAGAGCCAGGAGGTTAGTTTCACGAATTAAAAAAAATCGTTCTTAAATCTGACTACTGATTTTTTTATCTGATTCATTATGAGCGGTGGAACATTGTTCCAAATAAGTATACAATTACAATATATGGTGGAATTACTTAAATAAGTCGTTTTTAAATTGGCAGTTCGCAAGATTGATTCAATAATACAAGAGGCACCCTGCACGTCAATTGGTGGAATCTGTACGATCGCTGCTGATTGTCCTGGCGGTCATCTGTCAGAACAGCGAGGACTGTGTCCGTCCCAACGCAATGACGGCATCGAGTGTTGTCACGGTTGTAAGTGTTTACGTGTCTGCGTTTTTATAACTCACATTATTTAGGGGAAGTATACCCTAAATTAATTCAGGCTATACAGGCTGATTTTTTTAATTCGCATCTGGATGGAAAGCACTGTACTGGAGATAGTAAGTTTAACGTGAGGGAAACATTTTTTTTTAATTTTTAAAGGAAGCAAAAGTTAATTCCAAGTTTTGAAATTACCCTTGCTACACCCGATAATCGAACCGGCTAAAATCCGAAAAAAATAACACCCAACACACACTTTTGTGACATAAATTGATAGAGTCAATCATAGCAATCAAGCTTTCTACATATCAAACATGGTAAATTAAATGAAAGGAAAATAAAATCATTATGATAAATAAAATACGTCAAAGATAATTCTTAATTACTAACAATAAATAATTCGATGGATCCCTTGAGCAAAAGGGATTTATCTTGTCCTATTGAATTTATAAGTTTAGATTTCATGGTTCTCCTTTCATTTAATTTACCATGTTATAAAGATTTCGTCCTTACGATTGACTCTCGATAGGGTCAATCGTAAGGACGAAATATGCTTGCCACAGTCGGGAATCAATCGATACTGATTCCCGACTGTGGCAAGCATATTTTCAAAAATCTTTGAATTCCTTTAAAAAAGACAATGTTTCCTTTGAGTAAAATTTGCTATTTCCAGTGTTTACCTTTCAAGTGCGGTTAAAAAATTTAACCCTGTATACTATGCTGGTTCTATACTTAGTAGTAGCATAGCATACTGAATTCTAACTCTCGTCTCGTGACAATGATTATGTCTTTACTTCTGTAAAAACCACAGTGAGATGTGTAAACCACAGTGAAACCTACGGCGTTGCTTGTGTTATAGGCGACGGTAACCACCTACCACCAAGAGGACCGTCAGCCTGTCTGCTTTCCTTGACATAAAAAAAATCTAAAAAATAATTATGTACTTACAAAATTAAAGAAAGAAGACCACCGTGAAATAACAGCACGTGTGCTGTTGTGTTTCGTTGAGTGTAAGGGATGCCAGAGCCCATTTCCCTATCCCTTCCCAATCCCTTTATCCTTAATCCTATTGTAGTCGGCAGCGCACTTGCAGCAGCTTTGGCGTTGCTTGTGTTATAGGCGACGGTAGCCACCTACCATCAAGTGGACCGTCAGCCTGTCTGCCGATCTTAACATAAAAAAAAAGTTCAGTTAAAGTAAAATTAAAAAAAACATAATAAGTCTTGATCTCAGACTGCTTAAAATAAACTAATGATAGACCCCTGTGGACAGCAGAGTGAAGCCGGTAAAACTACGCTTCGCCTTTAGCAATATCAACTAGTGGAACTTGACGTAATAATAAAATAAAATATTTGCTAGCGAAAATTCCGAATTGCGTAGTGAAAGGGTATAAAAACCAGTCTTCAAAAAATAAAAAGCAAGTTGGAATCAATCACATTTCAAAGGCAAATAAACTTGGGAAACAACATTTTAAATAAAAATAAATAAAATTTGAGGTTATAGCCGGCCAACGCTGTATTTATAAAACCGGCTATGTCTTAGTCTTAGTCTTTAGTCTTTAGTCCTTAATAGGTCTGAGATCTCAATTGACTGAACTGCTCGCTGTACACATTTATCCAGGAGAATCTAAATTCAGTTAAGCTATTAGTCATATGACCATAACTATTTGATTATGACGTAAAATGTACATTGAACTTGTTTTAGTGACGAACTCGGAGCGACAATGATTACGTCACCGGTTCACGAGTGACTATATGTAATAGATGAAAATTAATTGAACAAGTTCTGAAACTAATTTGCCTCAACTATGAGAAATATTCTGCTCTCGAACTAATACCACACACGACCTACTAAACCTGTACAATGACGATCAGGTTTAGAGTTTTAGTAAAAATCGATGTTACTAGCTGTTTGAACTAATACAAGTAAAAACTTTAAAGTACCTTAGTTTAACATTACTTTATACGCTAAAATAAAACATCCAATTACTTTAAATTTATACTTCATTTGTATATTATTATGACGTTTAGTGGACCTAATGCAGTGTCAGTGAGAGTAGCATAAAGTTAGTTTAAGTATTTTCAATTAGGGAATTTTTATGTTAAATTCATAAAAAATTACGAATAAAATTACGAATAAAATGGACACCATTTTTTAGAAAGTGGAGCGAGATCGGCATATCAGTAGTTACGACATAGCTAAAGAACTGAGAATTGCCAAAAAAATAGTTTTGACCTAGGTACACAAAAAAGCTCGATATGTGGGTGCCACACGAGCTCTCTGAAAGAAATCTTATGAATCTTGTACTCATTTGCGATTTTTTATTGAGATGTAACGAAACTGTACCGTTTTTAAAGGGATTGATAAGTGGTGATGAAAATGATGACAAGAACATGCGAAACATGCGAAACATGCGATCGACCTTTGACCAAGACGGTCAAAGGTCGATCAGGCTTCACAGACTGTGCCAAAACCCGGGTCAACTCGCAATAAGGTGATGCTGTGTGTATGGTGGGATTGGAAGGGCATTGTTCATTATGAGCTTTTACCGCCCGACAGAACCATCGATTCGGATCTCTACTGCCAACAACTGATGAGATTAAAGCAAGAAGTTGAGAGAAAGCGGCCGGAATTGATCAATAGAAAGTGTGTGGTCTTTCATCACGACTACGCTAGAACCACACACATCTTTAGCCACTCAACAAAATTAAGAAAGTTTGGCTGGGAGGAGTTAATGCATCCGTCATATAGCTCTGACCTTGCACCTTCAGACTTCCACCTGTTTTGGTCTCTTGAGAATTCTTTAAGCAGTTTCAGGTTAACATCAAGATAAAACTACCAAAACTACTTGTCGCTTTTTTTTTATCAGAAGTTCCAAAATTTCTACAGCAACGGGATCATGCCACTACCTACAAGATGGCCAAAAGTCATCGAAGAAAATGGTACATATATACTGTAACTAGCTAAATTCGGCCACGCTTCGCTGCGGCCCATACTGCGGCGGCGCGGCGGCGCCGGCGGCGTGCGCATGGGGCGCGTGGTACTGGAAACTGCTTATACATATATAATACTATTTATCGTAGCGTGATGTTATATAGCCTTCCTCGATAAATGGATTATTCAAAACAAAAATATTTTTTCAATTCGAACCAGTACTTCCTGCGATTAGCGCGTTCAAACAAACAAACTCTCTTCAGCTTTATAATATTTTTAAGTATAAAATAAATGTAAATAACTATAAATAACTATCATATAAAATGGGAAGAAACTTTTATATATATATTTTGACAGTTCCCGCCATGAATCCCTATATCGAATTAGTGGACTGTATAATGGTTGCACGGTAAGCGAGTAGTTAACTGTCTGATGGACAGGATAGACAGAAGAAGGAAATGCGATCTACTGCACGATTCTCCAAAACGTCCAACTGGCGGACACTGTTCACTTGTATTTATGTTTGTAAGCGTTAAGAGGGCACTTTCCAACTCGAACAGCTTACTTATTCCATACTACGTAATTCCATGATTACTCATTAATTATAGGTCGTAGCAATATATAAAAAAACATGACATTTCTAGGACATAATATAAAGGTTTGCATCGCAACAAAAAACTGAAATTAATTTTATATCTGGTATAATTAATTTTTTAATGTGCAGAATTTGTGACATTTTCGCAGGTTGAATTCTTGTAATTACTGACTAAAATCTAAAAATGTTTTTCGATGGAAACATCCTACCTATAATGTACATTTGAAATTGGGATATCTATAGCTAGCATCTATAAAGGTTTTTCTAAAATATTGGAATTGCTGGCGTATGTTTTATTATTTTCGCGAGTTGAATAAGTGGCGCGAATGTGTTGCGTCGCATTCTGTCTTCGGTTAATCGCATTATAGTAAGTTGAGACAACAAATTCTCCCAAATACCTATTACTGAGTTCCCACGCTCGTACAGCGCCACCTTAAGGCGACGCCAGCCCCTAATGATAAAAAAATCCACTTATTTGTAACCGTATATATGAAAGGGGATCATATTTAATTATATATATAAAAAAAATACTAATTTGCGGTCTAATATCGATGTTGTAACCGTGCGATTTGCTTAATAATCAATATTTTAAATAGCTAATTCTTAAGATAAATTTTAAGATCCACTATCTGAAGGCTCATCAAATTTGAATTATACTTTATTTAATTTTTAAATAGATATTTCCGAGATTTGCAAGTAGTGACTCCCCCTCAGCAGTCCCGTCAATTCAGTACAGAACGAGTTTTGCGGCTGGAGTCGCCTTAAGGCGCGGATAATAACTACACTTTCGTGTTCAGTTTACTTCTTCTTTACTTCGAGCGAATCACACTTGAAGCGTACGCGTGATATCTCCGCATTCGCGGCGGTAATATACATTATTTGGATGAGTGGGTAAAGAGTTAAAATTGAGGTCTATATTTTTATGAATAGACGGGTAATAGGTAAAAGGTAAACGGACTTGACAGCCAACCCATTCGATCACGGCGCAAACAGTTATTATAAATTTTTTTTAATGTTAAGATCGGCAGACAGGCTGACGGTCCACTTGATGGTAGGCTACCGTCGCCTATAACACAAGCAACGCCAAAGCTGCTGCAAGTGCGCTGTCGACTACAACAGGATTAAGGATAAGGGATTAGGAGGGGGGATAGGGAAATGGGCCCTGGCATCCCTTACCCACTCACCGAAACACAACAGCACACGTGCTGTTGTTTCACGGTGGTCTTCTGTAAGGGGGTGGTTACTGCCGCCAGACGGGCTGCCCAAATGACTGCGAAACGCAGTGTGCCCTGCCACTACTTTCCAGATCCAGACCAGAACCAAACTTGAAAAGTTAATTTTTCAAAGTTGACCCTGCCGGGAATCGAACCCGGGAACCCTAGAAGCATTAAGGCAAGCACCCTAACCACTCATCCAAATTAAATTAAATTGAAATTATAGTTATTGTTGATCCTCCGTTTGGGATTCGAATGCTACACGACTTATGAAGCAAAGTTAAAACATGAAATGGTTTTTTTTTCAGTATCAATGAAAGAGACCCGATGCAGTAAAAATGGAGGAGTGTGCATGCCACTCGAGAAATTCTGCAATCCGAAGCTGATATTCGATGCCTCCGATTGCTCTGAAGATACCAAATGTTGTATCATGACACTGTAGACTGAAAAACTATTTTATTAAACACGTATTCTTATACTTTACTTTATTGTGTTTTTTTTTTTTAATAAAATTTATTTAATATTTTTTTTTATGTTAAGGTCGGCAGACAGGCTGACGGTCCACTTCATGGTAGGTGGCTACCGTCGCCTATAACACATAAAACGCCTAAGCTGCTGCAAGTGCGCTGCCGACTACAGTAGGATTAAGGATAATGGATTAGGAATGGATAGGGAAATGGGCTCTGGCATCCCTTACTCACTCACCGAAATACAACAGCACACGTGCTGTTATTTCACGGTGGTCTTCTGTAAGGGGGTGATTACTGCCGCCAGACGGGCTACCCAAATGACAGCGAAAACGCAGTGTGTCCTGCCCTACTTTCCAAATCCAGACCAGAACCAAATTTCAAAAGTTGATTTTTCAAAGTTGACCCTGCCGGGAATCGGACCCGGGAACCCTGGAACAGAGCGTTAAGGCAAGCACCCTAACCACTCATCCAAAGGGCTCGTCAAAAATGGCAACAGCATTGTAATTATTGTTTTAGCTGGAAATATTTCTTTTTAAAGCAATCTTAATTATTTAAGATTATGATATTTGCTATGTAAAATAAAACAAGCGATAAAATCGTAAAAATTTAAGAGCTCGTAAAGTATAGAGCGATAGTTCCCTTTATTTCAAATACAAATATAAATACGTTTTATGTGAATACTTCGAAACAGTTATCTGAGATACTTAATACGATTTATATAATTGTAAAATCCGAAAGGAACTCTGATTGTCTGTCTTCAGACTGAGTTTTTTTATTTTTATTATTTGATTTGGGGATTATTAGAACCCTGGTGAAGGCTTGGAGATCTATTTTATGGATCACAAGGGCGAAGCTGCCGGTAAGGCTAGTTTAAATCGTAAAAAATTAGCAGAATTTTTAGCGTAACAATTCTGAATCACTGTTGGGGTGGTAGGTTATAAGAAAAGATGGAGATTTCGAGGAAACACTACACTTTAATTTCACTAGAGTTAAATAATACACCTAAAATTCACTATATTTATATATAGATATTTATATCTTCCATTGATCACGATTCGTTGGAGTAGCTTTATTCCCTTTTTCGACAGGATCACAGGTAACGATAGGGTATAAGCGGATCTCGTCTACTTAATAAAAGTAAGTACTTAATAAACTTAAGTGTTCCACTTCGGACTGCTAAGGAGTGGAACTCATTGCCACTGAACTACAACCTCGGGGTCTTCAAAACCAGGGTAAATGGGCATTTACTGGGTAAGCGTGGTCCACCTTCGGCCACATCTACACCTCACATCAGGTGAGATAGTGGTCAAGCGCTACCCTGATCTAATAAAAAAAAAAAAAAAAAAATAAGAGTTGGATTCGTTCAGTCTGGATTTGATAATCGTAAAATCGTCAGCTCGATCGCCTTTCTGATTCCTTTTTTAAAAGCTCGATATTTTTTTTTTAAAATCTGAATCTCTTTTATTATATATTTATATATATATATATATATTCCGTACACCTCCTCTCCACCTCCTACACCACCTCCTACACAAGAGAGAGTCTTCTCTCCAGAATCCTCTCTGTCGTGAAAAAAAACCCTGTCAATCTCCCTGTTTTCTTTTCTTCGATTCTGTAGTTCTTTTCATTTGAAATCCCGCCGGCCAGTGTATATGTACCTAATATAAGTAAATAAAAAGGTCACATTATCACACAGGAACAAAAAAATCCTACAAATTTCGCAATCATAGAATGTCGGATAATCAAATCAGCACATTAACACAACCCTGCCGATCTTTATATGAATAAAAGAACTCAGGCAACTAATCGAAATATTACGTATTTTAAAGTAGTTCGAAGTTCACAGTCGATGAAAGGTTCGTTTTTGAATATACTTACATTAAATAAGAACCAAGAACCTTGCAGAAATTAATCGTGCACAGACTTAACTAAGGTCAGAGTGGGCACTAGTAAACTGCTTAGTAATGGATTATTAACATCCCGCTCTCTTGAGACAAGTCCGGTCATCGATTAAGCAAAGAGCTCTTTTATGGCCGCAAGGGAAGAGCATGGCCAGTGGAATTTATCACGGTTAACCTTAAAATTAATAGTTAATTTAAACAATAAACTGACTAAATACAGACTGAAGAGTTGTCCATTTAATTTCGAGTTTACAGTAATATTGTAAAGTAAATAAACTCTTTTGATACATAGATATATAAAGGTCGGTCGGGCTGTCGAGAAAAAATTACTCAAAGGAGATCAATCAGTTTTGTCTGGAAATCAGGCGATCAGTTTATTTTTATTTTCGTTTTAACGGTTCAAATTTCTGCTATTAGGTAAGAAGAAATCATATAATTATATTTTACTGGGAAAATATTGTGTAATAGGGAATATGCGTCTAATTCAAAAAAGGCTTAAATTTTCAGGCAAACAGGCAGTCACACATACAATTTACAAAACTACAAAAAAATTACTCAAAGGAATAGTTTTTAGGAATATTTTTTAAAATAGTTTAATACAAAAACTATTTTAACTACGCAATAACATTATTGCAATGCAACGCAACAACGCAATCAAAAAAAAATTAAAATTATTAGTCATTTAAAAAAAATGGTGAATATTCTTAAGAACTTGGATTATTGTGAATAGGAAAATTTGAAGACCTATTCTTGTTAAAATGTTGTATTTCATCTATTACGTGTCAACACACTGATACACTTAACACCTAACAATCACAATCTCCACATAAACACATAATTTACATACATGTAAAACATGTAAAATTAAAAATGATTTTACACAATCAATCACACATTGCATTACTGACCTCTGCAACACAGAGTATCCTAGTGGGGTAATCAAGCGTAAGCAAAATGAATTGGAAAATTAGAAAATTATCAAAAAAAAAAAAGGTACATAGATCTAGAACTTTGGTTTGATAATTTCCTTTTTTCTTACCCGGTAAAGAGAAGAAACAACATAAGGTTGAGGGAAAAATATTTGAAGGAACATTTTTCTGCTTGTTCATTTTATTTAATTCGTTCGAGTTGGCTTTGATGTTTTGATATTTCAACGTCTCCAAAATTAATGCAGTTGCTATTTCGGAATTACTTTTCTTTCATCAAACGATTCGTGAATTTTTTTTTTCAATTGTTAATGTTATAAAATGTTAGGAAATTCGATTTTAATAGCTCAATTGAATAAAACAATTTGTAATAATAATGTGTTCAGTTGTTCACGTGTCTACGTATAGTTCGCTCATTAGAACTAGTCTAGCCACAAACCCCAATAGTTCCTGCGGCTATCTCGCACGTCCCTCGCCGCCACCTACTCTCCACAATGGGTTTGAATAAAACTTTTGCAACTTATACCTGGTGCTTAGTTTCGCTATTCCATTATAATTATTTAAATATAAATAAAATAGCAACCCGCTCCCAGATGCTATTTTTTTCTGCAAATTATATAGTCTAAAACCGTGCCAAAATGATTTAGAATCTAGCGGAGAAGCAGATAGAAGCGAACAACGTCTTTATACATAGTAAAACAATAGTAATAAGATTATTAAATACTTTTAAAAAAAAAAAAAAAAAAACATTTTGAACACACATTGTACTTATGTTACCGAAAATACTTTTAGAATTTTTGTCTGTATGTCTGTTCGTACGTTTGACTGTACGCTTGTGCACGCTAATTTCAGAAACGGCTTAACCGACTTGAATGCGGTTTTCACTGATGTATTGTAGCAAGCTTCCCGTAACATTCAGTGTTTGTTTCATTCCAATCGGTGTACAAATAAAAAAGTTACGCGCGCACGAAGTTGCGAGCTCAGCTAGTAATTAAGTATAAATAAAATAGCAAAACTCGCTCCCAGCACGGACAGATGCTATTTTTTTCTGCAAATTATACCAGTCCTATAGTAAAACCGTATCAAAAACCGGGTCAAAATGTTTTAGAATCTAGCGGAGAAGCAGATAGAAGCGAACAACGACTTAATTTTATAATTTATGTATAGATGAAATTAATAATCCATCGGCCTTATCCTTCCTGCATGGATAGATGCTGGTCAAGAGCAAACCCATCTTTAATAAAAAAAAAAGTATAATATGTTGCCTTTCTTTACATATAGTTTAGTAATGGCTGACAGAGTGCTAACCGCAGTCACGAACTGGGCAGCCGTTCTGGTGGCAATACACCCTTATACTACGAATTAGCAGTAGCAGTTAACGTACTTTGGGGTAGCTCAACTGATATTTTGAATGCATTTAAAACACATAAAAAGTGCAGAGATAAAAAGATAAAAGAGATAAAAAGATAAAGATAAAGTGCAGAGCTATTTGCAATATGAACATAATGGAAAGTTGTAGACGAGTTTTTAAAAAATTACGTATTTTGCCATTGCCCTCACTATATTTATTTGAAGTGGGCATACATGTTGCCCATGCATGTTGACATGGGCATACCGACACGCATGTCAATTACAGGCGTATACATTAACCACAAGAACGGTAACAAAATATTACACGATCAACACAAAAATATTGAGAGAATAAAAAAAATCACCAAATTTCTTTATTTCTTTGTCATTCATTTAGTACTGGACCCCTTACAGAAAGCCTTTGAGAATTAACAGCAAGTGTGTTGTATTTTTGTGAACAACTGAACGGTACCTACTTACTTATATCAAGTGGACTGCCAGCCTGCCTGCCTACCCTTTACACAAAAACGTATAACTCAAAAAATTATTGGTGTCTTCGTTTCCTTTTAAACCTTACTAACATAAATAGCTCACAATAAAATGCTTTTGTGAAATTTAAACGCAAACAAAATAGGTGAAATGAATTATATTTTATAAAGTCCACAAATCACATCAAATACCTACTACACACATTACAGGCATAGGGTCTACAAAAAGTTAACTCGTATCATTCACAACATCTCATTATTGACCCAAAAAAGGCATTTGAGAAAACATTCCGAATTAGAATTTCTATTTGAGCGTCCTGTTTTTGCTGAGCGCCTCAAAAAAGTCTTGTCAAAGAATATGTTGCAAATTGCGTTAGATACTCCACTCCTTTGAACAATGGCAAAATATATTTATTACATTACACATGTAAAACTAAAAATGGTGGAAGAGGGAAAAAAGACCATTTTAGCAATATTTAAACACCTATTCTCCCTGATACTTAAATTGATTTGAATTCTAATTAGCAACGGAATTTCTATCTGGCAAATTAATATTACATTCTTTGATTATAGAACTATATTATATTAAAATTACAGACATACTAAAAATGTTTAAAAATTATCATTTTTTTATTATTAAAATTGTATCTGGGGCAATGTTAGCAACGGCAAAAATGTCTGGCAACCATAAATTTATATTGCTAAGGAGGCATATAAAATTATTAAAAAAATAAAATTTGTCTTAAAATAATTCCAAAATGCACAATTTTCCCTGTACAAATGTAATGCGCACTGGTAAACGCAACCGCTTCCAGGTGCCAGACGTACTGCATTCCTACCGACAGTCAGTATGGATGAGAAATATAGAAAAACTAATCGTCTTAAAATGAACTTTTTCGTGACGTTGCGAGCTCTCGTACTATAAGTGAGTATGTAACATATGTATGTGAAGCCAACCTCAAGTTTGCGACAACAGTTTAAGAGATATATATGGTGTACATTTATCAAATTTATGCATGCCAATTTGGCAACAAGGTCGAGCTATTTGGCCGAGTTAATAGTCCTCATGCCAAGCTGGTTCAGATTCGAGGTCCTGCAGACATAATTATAACAACATTTGAGTGTTGCGGTTACAATGTGGTAACGCCCAATAAAGAAGAGTGCTGTCGTTATATCTGTAAGTGCTAAAACGTTGCACTATACTTGTACCAGGTCATTTATTTATTTTTATTTATAACAGTAATAATTGAAAATCTTATGTCATACCACTTAGCTCAAAAATGTGTGCTAGTATTATAAATAAAAAAACGGGACAAGTGCGAGTTGAACTGGAGTGAAGAGGGTTCCGTACGATGTTACCTATCCGCACAATATTGAGTGATTTACCATGTTATTTTAATATCATGGACTTCTTATAGGTTTTCCTATAATCTATAAGTAGAAAACTAATTTCTGTATTTTTTTCAAAATTTTAGGTTCAGTAGTATCGGAGATAAGGGGGTGGGGAATGGTCGGACAGACGGATACACGAGTGATCCTATAAGGGTTCCGTTTTTTTATTCGGACGTACGGAACCCTAAAAACTGTTAACACTGTTGTAAAATCTAGAATAGAATTTAGATATTGCCTACATGACTGCTTTGCTGTATTTTCCAACTATTCATCACCTTTAATTATCCGGTATATTATAAAACTGGCTGAACCCGCAACTTCGTACGCGTGGTATTCGGAATAACGCGTAACTTTTTTGTTTGTGAACAGATTGAAATGAAATATACTCAAAATATTACCTAGCGGAAGTATGTTAGAATACATCAGTGGAAACCACATGAAAATCGGTTAAGCCATTTCTGAGATTAGAGTGCACAAGGGCACAGTCAGTAGGCAAAGAACGATTTTATTATAGACGATTATCACCAGCCTAAGCTGAACCCTACTTAATGTAACTGATCATATGAATCTGAGGTTAATTTAAATCGGAATTTCAAATCACATAAACTGACTATTTTTAACTTTATATAAACTTTCAATTATCATCCTTTTACAGATGATAATACATAGTTAACTAAAGTTTCAGCCAATTTAACCGAGGAGTTATTTTATCGCATTTTTATCGAAAAAATTTTGAACGTGAATTTTTAAATTTACATAACTTTTTTGTTCGAAAACCGATTCGAATAAAACAAACAAAAAATGTTACGGGAAGCTTGCTATAATACATCATACACTCACCGAAACACAACAGCAAATATGCTGTTATTTCACAGTGGTCTGTAAGGGGTGGTTACTGCCGCTGGATGGGTTGCCCGAATGACTGCAGAACGGAGTGTGCTCTGCCATTACTTGCCATAACCAGACCAGAGAAAACTTTGAATCTGGGATCAAATAGGAGCACTTTAACTACTCGACCAATGAGCCTGTCCTAATATGTGGTTTCCACTATCTAGCAGTCATTGGATATGTGGAAACTTACCAAACCAAAGTAGACTACGATTATGGAGTTCTTGACACATAGAATATAGAAATTTAGCGTCAATGTCTCAGATTACAGAAAAAAAGGCAGTTATAACCTTTGTTTTCCCCCCCTAGGTGGGCCAGGACCTTGTCGTGGTGGGGGGGCTCACCCTTGGCAATCCGGGCGGTTGCAGGGGTCGGTGCTTCCTCACCGGCCTTTGCTCGACTGACCGGATTGGTTTTGGGGACAAAGAAGGCCCACACGACGTGGGCTCCGAGCGGGCTCCGTTAAACGGAGCTCGTGGCGGAGTCCAATAGAAGAGCTTTTTTTTTCCCTACTTGACATTGGCGCACAATGGCCATCTTCAAAATGAGCCGAATCGCCATTTTTAAAAGAAGAAGAAGAAGAACCTTTGTTTTGCAGTCAACGCCATATTTAAAAAAGGCTGAAACCGAAATGTCGCTTCTGCATCATAATCTGTGGCTCAGTCTTTTTCGATTTGCCAAAGTAAAATTCTACAATCCTCGCGCGTTTCATATCACGTTGTCTTTCATCTTTTTCTTTCATTCATTCCCTTTAGTCGAAGATTTTTTTTTGTGAAGCAATATCATACGATTTAAGGGAAGTTAAGAATATGGAAAAATGTTTTCGCCGAGTGTATTGAAAGCTCGCTTGAAAGTTTTATGAATTGTTCCGTGTCGAATTATAAGGGATGGATTTACAATTTTATTTTCACGTAGAAAATGTTCTCAAACTGACATTGAAGGTCGGATAGTGACGTCGGATGAGATTCATCAGAATTATTTATGTCTGTCGGTCTGACGATTTACACGTAAGCTAAAGTGAAATGTTTTAAACAAAGAATCGAATCTACATTGTATTTTACCCAGATTTTTCCCCTTTTTAATAATGAAATCAAAATAACTGTCGACTGCATAGAAAAAAATTAATAATTGAATAGAAGAAAGTTGTGACAGTAAGTTTATTTATGTGAGTTTAATTAAATCTCGCTTAGTGTACTTTATGTTCACTAATCGAAACCATTAGTGAACATAAAGTTAAGTGAACAAAAGCAGTTGGTGAGATTTTTATATAAAGGTCGGCTGACGGTGCATTTGAAAGTAGATGGTTACCATAGCCTATTGACGCAAGCAAATCCGCTACCAACATTTTTGGAATAAGAGGGAGAGTAAGCATAGGGGAATGGGCTCTGGCTTCACTTACTCGTTTGCCGAAATAAAATGCTTTTGTAAAGGCTGGTGGATAATGTGGCTTTCCTTAAGTAGATAATAGGGGATCGGACGAATTTTCAGAAAGTGTTTTAAATTAATCTTCATGGATATTTATTCCCATAAAAAATACCTACTATTTTATTTATTTATAGCCTTTTAGGTACTCAAAATCATGTTTTAATATTGTTTGTTTGAAAATGCCGCCAAAACGCCACGATAGTTCATCTGAGAGCGCGTAACGTCATTTGTGGTCATATCGTAACAAAACAGCTGCATTGGCATAAGATAATGATTGCCCACAAATGACCTCACGCACTGTGATTGGCGTTTCAGTATAGATTAAAAATATTGTAGATAATAAAATTTTATTTCTTCATTTAAAAATATTTAAATGAATTATATTAAATTATTATTCGATAAATAATCGTAAAAATATATATATTTTCTTTCTAAGTACATTTTAGATTTTAATCTGATTACTGTCTGATCCCCTATTGGTTGAGTAGTTTAGGATATTACCTTCTACATCCAAACTTACAAATTTATTTCTTTTTCTACGAGGTTATTTGTCAATCATTTCAAATTAAGCAATGTGTGATTTAATTCAACAAAATTTAAATTTTATACTTCGACACTAACAACTCAAATGTGGGAATCGAAGTTTTGACCCCAATTGTCAATTTAAATTAATTAATAGTAATTGGATGTAGAACGTGCTGTCTCACTCACATCATATACCTATCCATATGTCTGTCATCACCGCAAGCCGTGCAAGCGGCCATTTGATGAAACCGCAGTCAGCCTAACAAAAACATCGCAACAATAACACGCGTAGACTCATCCGCCGATCTCGACCCGCGAGATTTGAAATTATTTCATCCGTATTATTTTATCTATTTGGTCACGCTTCCCGCTCCGCGAGTGTAATAGTTGAAGTGATGAAGTGTTGGAGCTTCTGGCTTCTGTGTGTGACGGACAGGTGTTCTTTCATTTCCTCGTCCTTTGATTACATGTACTAGCAACGAAAAATACAATCCACTTTTATAATTGTGTACACTTTTATATTCGAAGTATTCGTAAAATTGTTTGATATTGTGTTAAAAATCTAAATATTTATATTTTTTCCAGAATAAAACGTCATTTCAGTAGTAAATCACACGATGCGGATTCGCTGTTAATTATATTACCATCGAAATTTACATATTGAAAATTATTCTGTTTATTTACTTTATTTTATTTTGAACATTTAAAAGCCCTACAGAAATACAGAAAATAAGAACACACAATTGTAAAATCATTACTGATTTACATTGCCATTTAAAAGATTTCATTATGTAAACAGATATTAAATTAAAAATCAAATCAATTAAAAATCGTAGGGGGAGAGGATCTCTGTAAGAAATTAGGATGTGTGTGTATGTGTGTGTTTTACATTTATATTACATTTAATTCAGTGATTTAAAATTACATTAAATTAGCTGAATAAATTAATATTCCAGTAAAAGGTGTTCATTTTACGATTAAGATTGAGTTTTAAAATTTGTACTAGACTTTAGATCTAATTGTAAGCTTACAGCTATTCTCCATTCTGGGCCATAGTTGATATTTGTGGATGTAGGTAGCGCCAGATTGTTTATTTATTACAGGCTGGCTGAGCCCGCAACTTTATCCGGAATAGCGGGTAACTTTTTTATTTGTAAACTGAGTTGAATGAAACAAACACTAAATGTTACGGGAAGCTTGCTACAATACATCAGTGAAAATCGCATTCAAATCGGTTAAGCCGTTTCTGAGATTAGCAGGATGGAGGAGGATCCTACTTCTTGGGCGCTTCTGTCGGACATTTTCGCACTTGCTTTGGCGTTGTTTGTGTTATAGGCGACGGTAGCCACTTACCATCAAGTGGACCGTTAGCCTGTCTGCCGATCTTAACATAAAAAAAAAACATTAAACATATTAGTTATTAGCTGAGCCCGTGGTATTCTGTATTATAGCGCGTATTTTTTTTGTTTGTAAACCGATCGGAATTAATAAAAACACTAAACGTTACGGGAAGCTTGCTACAATACACCAGTGAAAACCGCATTCAAATCGGTTAGGCCGTTTCTGAGATTAGCGTGCACAAACGCACAGACAGATAAATAGACAAAAAATCTAAAAACTATTTTTTTGCCATAAATGCAAATATTTAATGTACAGAGACGGCACGTTTACGATTTTATCATATGTATATAAAATAGATAAAAGCTCTTTATCCATCCACTCGTGATAAACGTTAGCACCTGCAATTTAATTTCATTGCGTCGCCTTGTCCTGATTTACAATGTAAATAAAACAGGGATGTTAGTGACTGATTTAGCGTTCACTGTATTGGATATCGTGTCGGAGTCGTTACGTGGATTAACAGTGCATCATTTGTTTCGTCTTTGCCTTAATTGGATCAAATAACTTCTAAGGTCTTCTACTAGTTATCGTCTGTACAAAATTTTAAAAGACATCCTCAACCGACATGCTTTTTTTATTTGTGAATTCTCATTGGTCGTTTTTATCATCATTAAAATTGAAAATACTAATAGTATTTTATTTAGTTATAATATAATATGTTATTAATTTTATCATTTTGTGTATAACTTTGAAGAAATGGTCTTTAACAATTGTCCAAACATCGGACTTTTATTATTATTATTCACATATTTATTTAATTTCTTAATTTTAAATTTTTTACAATATAAATATTAAAAAACAAACTATATATAATAGCAGAATGTAGGTTTTCTCGGCCAGTATCCTTACGAGTTGTAGGTTTCCGGGATGATGGCCCAGGTCTGGTGGATTGCGGTGCAGTGATGTGATGTACTTTTTCTGCTAATACGGACTACACCACGGAGGATGTCAACCGCAGTTGTTGACGAAACGTTTGGAAGAATTTCCAACAGACCTGGGCCATCATCCCGGAAACCTACAAGTCATAAACTATATATATCATAAAAAACTTAAAACTAGGATTCCGCAGATAGCGGGGCAGGGCCCAAGCTACCGGTGGTTAGGGTTGCAGAGTGAGGAACATCCTGACAATTCGTGCCGTGTCAAGAAGTACCGCCTTTTGTATTTGTCCCTTGATCCAGGCTGGTCGAGGCTCTTCGCTATAAGACCGTTCGCCGAGACGACTATCGGGACGATAATTGTCGAATCGAATTATTATTATTATTATTAAAACACTTTATTTTTGTACTATAAACATAAAAAAGATAAAAAAAGAAAGAAACAACAAGTAATAAAAGGCGGCTTATTCGCTTTATAGCGAGTTATATGAAAAATAAAACAATGTGGGTGGTGAAAGTCATGGTAAGGTCATCATAAACTTACATTCTAATAACTAAATACTAGTACATAAATTGAATATAAATAAATATTAATAACACAAATTAATAATATCTAAGATTAATAAATATAATATATTAAAAGATAAACATTACATATAAAAATTAAACAGATAAAGTTGACAGAAAATGTGACTTTGTATCATCGTTGAGGCCTTTTCATCATAAGCATGACGATTAAATTGCATAGAATTCAGATAAATTTTTCTATTGCTACATTCGATAGTAATATTATAAAAACCAGAGGGAGGTTGTATTTGAGCTCTTAGCTCTTAGCTCAAATACAGCCAGCTTTTAGCTTAGCTCAATAACATATTGAAGCAAACATACTATGTGCATAGGTATTTTCAGAGTCGTTAATTCTCTTTTATATCAGTGTTAAATTCACAATGCAAGCTGTTGAGGTTTTATCACTTTTTGTTCAAATTTTATTGTAAAAGCGTCCCGCACCCCGATTTGCTCGTGCCAAAAAAAGCATCTCTTTCGTTGATTTATAATATATTCTCTACGTATTATAAATTAAATTCGACAAAAAAATATTCTGAATGCAACACGATTTGAACACACACGCAATTGAGATTATACTCATATTTAAACATCTTTAAATAACACTACGATAATAACACTATTCAATAAAGTAAAAATTTCGATATTTCTATATGTAATAGATTGCCAATATCTACCACTGTCACCGATGACGCTATGTCTGGAGACCAAGGTCTACGAACGTGGCCTCTCACGGCAGGACTGATCCACAAGTTCAGCATGCTAAGGAGCTGGCTATGCTAGGAGTTTTTTTAGTGGATAAGAGCAGAAATTCTGAAACTCACCGAAGAACCAAACCAAGAATCAACAACCTGAAGTGGCAATGGGCCGGTCGCATCTGTCGCAGATAGGGTTGCCAGGCCTCAAAATCGAAAATCCGGACACAGACTCATATTTAGTCGGACATTTTGCCATAAAAACCTGACACACTGGTTTTTAAAAGAAACAAGTCTTTTTATTTCAGCATTTATTACTTTAAGACTTGCTCTACTCTTTATTATGAATCACATATTGTTTTGTTAAAGTAATTTGTAAGATCGCGAATTATGCGTGTCCGCGTGATTCTGGCCGCTGCGGATTTGACCAAAAGCCTAACAAAAGCCGGACGGGCCGGACTTGTATATATTTGACCGGACAGACTTTAAAAAGCCGGACACTTGGCAATCCTAGTCGCAGAGCGTATAACCAAACTATAGAAGAGTTCCCGAATGGAGGACACGAATTGGAAAACGCAGGTGGACAATCGACCTGAAAGCTTCGGGGGAAACGCAGAGGACCGACGTGGTGGCGAGACTTGGGAGAGGTCTACATCCAGGAGTGGAGACACGAGCTGATGATGATGATGATGAATAGACTATATAAAAAACAGTGATTTCATTAAGGATATAAAGATAATGTTATCAAACAAAAAACCTTAAAAAATACTTATATAAAATAAAGTCCCATAGATCCTTTGTCAATACCTATTTTCTGCCGTGTATTGTGATAGAGTTAGTTGCTTCAGTCTCTTCAGAAACTAAACTTGAAAGATTCCCGTTAAAAATCGTAATCTATAAAAGGGAAAAGTCGTCAGTGATGGATGGTAATCGTTAATTTATATGCGCATCTTGTGAATATTGAGAAGACGGCGTTGACACAGTAGCTTATTGGCAACAAATATTTTACTAACTTAACTACTCCATTGTTGATTGCATTCTTATTGATTTAATTTTTAAAGGCAATTAGAAAATAAAATGTAATAAATGGATATACATATAATATGATTATTTTAACTTTTGGGAATATTATGAAAATAGTAACCAAATAAAATTACCTACTCTTTTTCCATCTGTTTTCTTTTGTCTTTTCCATCTGTTTTTACAAAGTGTCTAGTCGTCCGTTAAACGGATGAATAAATAACATTTTAATCGTCCGATTATCGGGTGAATAATTTTTAATACTAAAGCTAGTCGTGCGTAAATTTTAAAATAGAATATCCCTCTACCCATATGCTCAAAAAGAGATAAAGATTTAATCAGTTTATTGGATTTTTTATTTCTTAACATTCAATTTCATCTCATTACTTATAATTCATTCTCTTACTGGGTGAGTTTACAATTTAACGTCATTGTTTATTTTTCATGAGTACGGTGCATCTCATAGAAAGGATAAGTTTAAAAAAAACACTTGAGTGATTAAACAACTTTTTATGAACATGAATTTGAACATTGAACAAGTTGACCCTGCTGGGAATCGAACCCGGGAACCCTAGAACAGAGCGTTGAGGCAAGCACCCTAACCACTCATCCAACGGGCTCGTTCCCATAATATTCATTGTTTTCCCCGAAAACAACCGTTTTGCATTTATGATTAATTTTATTTTTATTCACCTAAACTATTTTTTATGTTTCGCAACCAGTGAAATGCTAACAATTGTTGGAGTCGAAATGCTCCTTTGTATTTATCCTATGGATGTAATTTCAATACATCCACGCTTTGGTATTCCCGGGTGAAATAGGTATTCACGATTGGGCATCTAAATGTATAAAGTGTACATTAAATAAATAAATAAAAATAAAAAATGCCTTTTATTTCATGCACAATCCTTTTCTACATAAGTAACTTCGTTAGGTTTTTTTCTTTTTTTTTCTTTGTTCAATATTGATAAAAGTTTATTTGCAATATTTTTTTTTTCAAGTCCTTATTACATAACATAGAAAAATGTTCACACAAACGTCAGTGGAGTCAAATAATATACACTTAAACGTTATATACAGTACCTACTGGCACAGGGCACACTGGCAAATGGCCATATTAAATTGGTCAATCCGTCTGAAGACAGTAACATACCCCTTTTAGAACAAAATAACAGAATGTGTGCTGTTTTTTTTCCATGAGTGTGTAAGGGATGCCAAAGCCCATTTCCCTACCTCCTTGCTAATCTATAATCCTTTATCCTGCTAATGTCGGCAGCGCACGTGTCGCACTTGTAGCGTTGCCATCAGCTTGCCTGCTTACCTTTACACAAAAAGAAGTTAACACTTGCCAGCGAAATAAAGAATTGTTTAAAACTGATCAAAGTTCTAGATCAGAGTTCCCCAGACTTTTTTCTCATAGACCACTTTCAAAATTTAGCTGATTCCGGTGGACCCTTGCAGCTAGCTACATTTCTATCATATTCCCAAAACTCGACAAAAATGTGAAGATTAATTAGATCTAACTATGGAAATTTGCGTTGCGGCTGAACACCAACCAAGAATGGAGAGTTTTCTAAATGAAATAAGTGAGAATTGATTGGTTTTTTTTTGTCACTCCCATATTTTTGTCATGCCAACGTAGACTCCAGGGTCTCCCGTGGACCCCTGGGGATCCACCTAGACCACTTTAGGAACTAACGTTCTAAATAAATGATCAATAATAAACATGATCAGTTAATTTATACTTTTGCAGAAACTTTTACAAGTTCTAGGTACATATATATTTATTTGCAATACAATAATGCGTTCAGGATGATTTTGGGTCTGCCAAGATTTTGCAGCGCCTCGGGTATGTTTGCTGAAGCGCATGTCGATGACTTCGCAGCTATAATTCGTAAGCGTTGCGCTTCTGCCCTGAGACGTTTGCGCGCTACCAACAATACCATCCTGAACGTATTCACTGATAGGTGGGACTCTCCGATACTGGGGCGTTGGATTCGGCTGCATGCTGCTGGATGGATGCCCTGGGGTCGGGATGCCCAGAGATACTAATATTTCACTTTAATTTTAACTTTAATTTTTGTTCTTGTTATTAATTCTAAATTAAGTTCCCCTTTTTGTATATGGATTGTAAATTATCCGAAATAAATAAATATTATTATTATTATTATTATTATTATTATTATTATTTCTCCTTTTAACTCATCTCCCCCTCTAAAAGCCAAAATGAGGGGGAGACGGTGTAACCCCCGACAGAAGCACAGTCGGTCGGGGTTCAGGGCGACAAGGACAGAAACCGACGTACTATCCTGGCTGTATCGAGCAGCACCGCTCTCTGCATCTGGCCCGGAATCCCAACCGCCCCAGGTTATCCCTGAGACTGACTATTATTATTATTATTATTATCTCTTTATTCAACTAATAAACATATAAATTATATTTTTAAATATATCTAAAAAAAAAAAAATAATACATTTAAAAATATAAAAAATAGTGGTCCACCGGTATCGGGTACAGGGACCAAGCTACCGGTGGTTAGGGCTCCAAAGAGAGGAATCTCCTCACAATGCGAGCCGTGTCGAGGAGAACCGCCTTCTGCATCAAGCCCTTAATCCAGCCGTCTAACGCAAGCTTCTTAAGGTGTTGGTCGAGGCTCTTGGCAATTAGTCCGTGAACGGATACGACTATCGGAACAATAACAGTTGAATCAATATCCCACATGTCGACCATCTCGTGGGCCAAGTCCAAATACTTTACTTGTTTGTCTTTTTCTGCCTTCACGAGATTCTCGTCATGAGGGACAGTGATGTCAACTATCATTGCACGGCGCTCTACTCGATCTATTATCACTATGTCAGGCTTATTAGCAACAATAGTTCTGTCAGTGATAATAGATCGATCCCAATACAACGTGATATGGCCATTATCGAGAACTGAGTCGGGCACATACCTGTAGTACGGTACCTCTGATTCGACAAGATTGTATTTTAGAGCAAGTTGTTGATGGATAATCCTAGCTACTTGATTATGCCTGTGCAAATACTCACCGTTGGCAAGACGAGAACAACCAGAAATAATATGTCTAAGAGATTCTCCGGGACGGTGGCACGCCCGACAAATGTCAACCGTGCCGTCTCTTAGAATATACCTCCGATAGTTGTTCGTCATTACAACTTCGTCCATAATTGCACAGACAAAACCTTCAGTTTCCCCAAATAGGTCGCCGAACCGCAGCCAGGATACAGATGAGAGTATATCTACATCAGGCCCATGTAGAGCCCGATAGAAACGTCCATGTAATTCTTTGCTCTTCCAAACATTCCTGCGGTCATTAATACTTAATACTACAGGTCTGCGCCAGTTCTCTTTAGCTAAAGCGAGCGGAGTAAGTCCGTGGTCGATTGTTACTACATCACGATGCACATCAGCATCACTGTGTAGGAAATAATCCCTAAGGTTGCACACCTCGCGGTTATGGAGGGTCTTGGCATTTAAAAAACCACGACCCCCGCATTTCCGCGGTATGTACAACCTCATTACAGATGAACGCGGATGATGCATTCGGTATGCAGTGAGGAGCGTACGGACTTTTCTATCCAGAGCATCAAGTTCTGTCTGAGTCCACCTGAGTATGCCAAAGGAGTACATTAAGATCGGCATAACCCAACCATTATAGGCACGCACTTTGTTACCGCCTGATAAAAGACTGTTTAAGACTTTTTTCAAGCGGCCAATGAAACGTTCCTGTAACGATTGCTTCATACTGGCCTCAGAAATGCCTAACGCCTGTGACATACCCAAGTATTTATAAGTTTCGGTTGAGGAAAGAGACCTAAATTGAGTGGAATCTGAAAGTTCTACGCCTTCAGATTCCACTACTCTCCCTTTCTTTACATACATGACCGCACATTTATCCACACCAAACTCCATTCTGATAGAGTTACTAAAGGTTTCTGTTACCTTTATTAACTCTGTCAGTTGGAGATTGTTTGGAGCAAATAGTTTCAAGTCATCCATGTATAGGAGGTGGGATATAACCTGACCATCTTTTCTCAACCGACAGCCTAACCCTGAACTCTCCAGTATAGTACTGAGAGGGTTCAGTGCCAGACAAAACCATAATGGACTGAGGCTATCACCCTGGAATATACCCCGCTCAATCTTTATGTGCCCCCCGCATACCTGTCGACACCCTGGATAGCGAAGAACAGTCTTCCACTGCCCCATACATGCCTTCATGAAGGTGCATAAAGTTGTATCAATTTTATACAACTCTAGCACCCTCAAGAGCCACGTATGTGGCACCGAATCATAGGCCTTCTTGTAATCTATCCAACATGTCGCCAGATCCTTGCGATTACGGCGTGCTTGTTGGCAAAGTGCCATATCAATTATGAGGAGTTCTTTAGTGCCACGGGCTCCACTTCTACATCCATTCTGAGAGATAGACATGATCGAGTTGTCAGTTAAGTGGGAAGATATTTTTCTTCTCAGAATGGATGTAAGAAGTTTATAGATAGTTGGTAAGCATGTAATTGGTCTATAATTTTTATTTATTATTATTATTATTATTATTATTATTATTTATAGAATTCTCTTTATAGATAGAAAGCTAGAAAATATCTAATAGTAAAATCTAAATAGTATCAAATTATTAATGTGTCCTTAGTCGTCAATATATGTCTAGATGACGTTTAATTTAAAGGCAGACTAAAAAAGAGTTTGATTTTTGGCTTAAAAATGAAACGATAAATTTAGGGACTACACCTATTAAATTGTAGTCCCTTTGGATTGCAAAATCAAATGTACTGCCGTTAATTTTGGAGACTTTCCAAATTGTAATCTTTTCACAGTTGGCGCACAGGGTTTTACAAAATTAAACCAAAAAGTATGTTCAGATAAAGAGAAATTTATGTAGACTGATACTCGGAAATACTTTGTTCACTTTGAACAGATGAAAATCTGATTTTATTTTAGTTTTTCTAACAAACCTGTTAGCAACTTGTAAACAAAGGAGAACCCCCGTTTTGGGCTATGAATGTTTTATTTTTATTTTAAGATCGGCAGACAGGCTGACGGTCCACTTGATGGTAAGTGGCTACCGTCGCCTATAACACACGCAACGCCAAAGCTGCTGCAAGTGCGCTGCCGACTTAAGGGATTAGGAGGGGATAGGGGAATTGTTTTGTGGCATCCCTTACTCACTCACCGAAACCCAACAGCACACGTGATGTTATTTCACGGTGGTCTTTTGTAAGGGGGTGGTTACTGCCGCCAGACGGGCTGCCCAAATGACTGCGAAAACACAGTGTGCCCTGCCACTACTTTCCAAATCCAGACCATAGCCAAATTAAATTACAAGCCAAATATACTATACAAAAAAAATCTCGTCTCTTTTAGATTAGTCCAGCTTAAACTTAGCCTCATTAACAATGGCCAAATGCAAAAAGTACGCTAATTTGTTTATTAGTGTGTTTGAACATTCAAAATAATTTACTTAATGTTGTTTCTATAAAAAATACTTGTCAATTGGCAATAAACAGTACATCGATAAGCAGGACGTAAATAAAATGCAATAATCATATTTATGAAGATTATAATACGAACTTATTTTTGTATTGGCTATTAAATTAAAAGTACTTTTTTAATATTGTGTCTGCATTGAGTTTTGGTCCCAAGGTTTGTATTCTATATTATGTGCTTCGCTACGATTACGACTATTTTTGTATAATAAGTGGCATATAATGTAATTATATGACATAAAATGCAACAACAAGACATTTATGACATTATATGATTGCAATTATGATTCCCATCGTATCAATAAAGGTAACAGTGCGCCCGCGCAAGTTGACACGTGAGATGTCTGGCTGCCGATTTATAGCCGCTGGTGCTGAGCGGTGGCTTTCAGCTGGCTCCTCCAAGTTTTCACGAAAGTTAAGTTGGTCCCCCCTTAATATTATACGACGGTAGAACAGATCACCCCCCCGTGTTCACCCAGTACTTTTCGGCCCCGAAGTGTTCGCCAAGTGCTAATTGTTTGTCAAGAATTCCGCACGGTGTGTATTTTGTGTACAAACACCTTTAATAAAGTGTTGTGTGGTAATATCTGTCTTTTATGCTTGTCCCAATCTCCCTTCAAGCAGCAGGCGCCCTATTGAAAAGACTTTTACTTTAAGCCTCGTGCTTCTTTTGGTGAGTTTCGGTTGGTAAGTGAGCGTTTCGGGTTATCGCAATCCTCTCCAAGAGCCTGAGCAACTTGAGCGGTTATAAGTTAAGGCGACGCCAGCCCCTAATGATAAAAAAAATCCACTTATTTGTAACCGTTTTCCTTTTAAATTATCATAATAATTACAATTTACAAAATACTCAAATAATCTGCAGGATATATGAAAGGGGATCATCATGATTATTTTTTAAATTATATTTAATTATATATATTAAAAAATTACTAAATTGGGGTCTAATACAGATATTGTAACCATACGATTTGCTTAATAATCAATATTTTAAATAGCTAATTCTTAAGATACATTTTAAGATCCACTATCTGGAGGCTCATCAAAAGAAAAATTTGAATTATACTTTATTTTAGCGACTCCCACTCAGCAGTCCCGTCAATTCAGTACAGAACGAGTTTTGCGGCTGGAGTCGCCTTAAGGCGTGAAACTGTAACAAAAAAAACAAACTCAATTTCGGGTTTACAATATTAGTTAGGAACTAGTGTATAAGTACAGGAGAGTACAAAAGTGCGTATACGTATCGAATAAAATAAATAGAAGGGAAAGAGCAATTTAAACTTACCGCATCAGATTGTCCGGGCGGGTTTGATTCGAAAACTTTCCCGTATAGATTCTCAACGATTTTTCGTGCCATTGACTTTGTTTATGTGTTGCAAAGTTTGTTACCGCAAAATTGGTGTTCCCACTTTCGATTTCCTTGCTCTTTCTTTTCCCTCGATGGGACAGCGGCTTTAGTAGAGCTCACTTTAAGTTGCGAACTTTGAATGAGACTGAAATGTTCCGAAAAGTAGACTTGTTATATTTTTTTGCAGCCATTGACAGCAATGACTGTATTGTCACAATTAAACACGTTAATATATATTATTAAAGATAGGTTTGCTCGATGGAGCGAGCTCACCCAGAAGATGCCTATTCACTCGAACCTTGAAAAGATTTTGGTTATGTGAGCTCGGAAATACAGACGCCGGCAGGGAGTTCCAATCCTTAGCAGTGGTTACGTATATTAGTATACGTAACCATAGTAGGATTGAGAACCCTTACTTACTGACCGAAACCCAACACCACACATGCTGTTATTTCCCTGTTCTCTTCTGTAAGGGGTTGGCTACTGCCGCCAGACAGACTGCTCAAATGACTGCGGAACGCTGTGTGCCCTGCAACTACAAATATTGTAGAACAAAAAAATACTAAAATACTGTTTTAATTACTTAAATAATTTTCATGGTTTTAGTATAAGAGCAATGAGAGTGAGCCATACGGTTAGTTTTCGGTAAGGCAGAAAAAGTTCGAATTCTTATCGGTAAGGTTTCTTAATAGTGATCAACAATCATCACTATAATATGTTTTTGATATATGCCTTTTTAATTGGGTGACACCCCACTAGGTCCACCGCTCTCCGCGTCCATCCGCTGCCAGCCATTCAGGTCGACCATGTGGTGACTATGATGTGGACTCTACTAACACAAAGGTAATCACTGGCTTTAAAGATCAACAAAGAAATCGTTGGGAAATAATCACTCAGCAACTATAGCTACCTACCTCTTCAAATCGCTGTCGGATCATTTTGACCCGCTTAATTAAAAGTGCCCTTTTGATAAACTTTTGAATGGCTTTATGGCCTGAACTGTTACTGGTGATTGGTTTTAATATAAGGAAAGACATTTTGGTATGGACATGGGCGCATGGGCACCGCATGGGCGTCGAACTTCGTTTCAGGGTCATAAAACTATTTAGTTACCCATAATCGCACCGCACTCGGGCGACCACACATCGATCAAATAAATATGTGTATCATATTGTGTACAATATCATATTGTATAAAGATACAATATATCCAATATATTTTTAATATACCTACATAAATCAATTCTATATTATAATTACATACAATAAAATTGTAAACGAGTCGTAATATTAATTATTTTTTCCAAAAAACAATTTGTACACGTTGTACTTTTGTTACCGAAATAAAAAAAAAGTTTTTATAATTTTGCCTGTATGTTTGTGCACGGTACTCTCAGAAACGGCTTAACCGATTTGAAGGCGTTTTTCACAGATTTATTTTAGCAATATTTCTGTAACATTTAGTGTTTGTTCCATTCTAATATGTTTACAAACAAAAAAGTTATGCGCTGTAATTTGCGGGCTCAGCTAATTATAAAATAAAATCGTTGTCCGCTTTTGTCTGTTTCTTCGCTAATTTCTTTTAAACCCAAATGGATTCCAGAAGATTGTCACTATAAATAGCTATTAAAAATGTTTTTCGTTTTAAATATATTTTAGTTGACTGTAAAACGTCAGAACTGTATCAATATTGTCTGAATTGTGCAAACTATTAAGTCTGATCCTCGTGAAAATTGAGTACACTTATCATATCAAAATACTTTTTCATGAAAGCTCTGCTATAGATGTTAGCATTAAAAAAAAATCGCAAATATTGTGAGATTTTTATTATTTTTGCAACTGCAATTTTGCAATTTTTGTGGAAAATTTAATTATAAAACTTTTTCATCCCACAAAAATTTTTTCTCTACCGTTCATACTGAAAAAATAGAAAGAATAACGTGTAGGTATTTTTTTTAATTCTTTACATTTTGTTTTATAAAAAATTAAGTCTATGGTTTCAAGAGAGCAACATAGTTAAAATATGACCTTTGGGAGTATAAAGAACGGGGTGGACGTACGATATTCAATAAAAAAATTTCAAATAGATTTGTACAAAATTACATTTATTAGATTTATGATAATTTTATCACTTTACATTTGAGAAAATAACCATCAGTATACGCCAAGAGTTTAATTACCGATTAATTAACATTAATAAGCAAAAGTTAGTATTATATATTTAAAAAAATACAACCTGTTTTCCCTCAGCGTCAGCAGTTCAGTTAGATATTTAACGGATATACTTCACAAAAATAATTAATGTTTATATTAAAAAAAAACTTAAAGGTTTGCGAATTAGTCGCCCGTGCTCTCACCGCTACACAAAGCTACAGTGGGTTGCCACCGCTACGCAAAAGCTACCCGTCAGAACAGTGGGTTGCCCTTTATCAAAAATATTTGTCCAACCTACATTAGTGATTCATTTTGGTAGTAAATAAATACTGTGTCCTAACAGGAGTGATATTAACAAAAACCTACTAGGTATACTTCCCAACTTCTCAAAAAATGTGATATCTAGCAGCTAGTTACAGCCTGGGCTTAGAAGCATCCGGACATTATCTTACATAGGTTTTGAAATTTTATACGAAATAACGTCGTAACCGCTGTATTCTCAAATACAGTCACTTCCTAATGTTGAAACATAACGTAGGAAGTGACTTTGATCCTATGCTTTCAAAATTGAAAGCATAATGTATTACAGAACAGCGTCATAAAAACAGAGTGTTTTCAACGAGCTGAAAATCACTGGATTCAAAAGTCATTTTCAGCGGAATCGTTCATCCGCCCTTGCCTCTGGCGCCGAGAAGCAAAAACAATAAGAGTAAATGAAGCACCGATTTTAAAAGCTACCTTTCATTAAGAAAAATAATAAAATAATATTTATATTCAATGTCTTAGTACGCCTTTCTATGTAAATTTAATAAAAAAAAAAATCCGTAGACATAGACATTGACGGCCCGTTGGATGAGTGGCAAGAGTGCTTGCCTAACGTCTCAGGGGCCCCGGGTTCGATTCCCGGCGGGGTCAACTTTGGAAATTTTAATGTTATTTTCAAAATTGACTCTGGTCTGAATTTGAAAAGAGTGGTAGGGCACCACTGCGTTTCGCAGTCATTTGGGCAGCCCGCCTGGCGCAGTAACCACCTCCTTACAGAATACCGCCGTGAAATAACAGCATATACGTGCTGTTGTGTTTCGGTGAGTGAGTAAGGGATGCCAGAGCCCATTTCCTTATCCCCTCCTATCCAATCCTACTGTAGTCGGCAGCGCATTTGCAGCAGCTGTGGCGTTGCTTGTGTTATAGGCGACGGTAGCCACCTACCATCAAGTGGACCGTCAGCCTGTCTTTATTTATTTAATCATAAAAAATGTTAATTTAGTTACTGTTAGTTTTTGTGCCTAGTTTGTTAACTTATTATTTCATGGAGCCTTTACCTTCTGGCGTGTGATACTTCACTGAAAACGTTGATACTCATATTATTATTCTCATAATATGATGTCTGGGAATAAAGGCGGTTATATTAATTTGTATTATAAATACTTGCAAACTTTAGTCAAAGTCGTGCGAGTATATACGGGGATCAGAGCCTGATATGTAAACACACCTGCGGCCGTAATGCCTTCTAAGTACCTACGCTGTATGGCTTAGGGTGTCAGCTTTTAAGTGAGATCGTGTTATGTACAAGCGAATGTGTATATGTATCTTTGTTATATTATATCTTTTATCTGTATTCAGTAAAAAATGGAATCTGTGTGTTTTAAGTTGTGAAAATTCTACTTTTTACGTGCGGGTTGAGTGTAAATGCCGTGTATGAGCGAAAGAAACGATTTATTTTCACAAACCAAGATGACTGCCAAAATTACCAAACTTGTCCGATGAAACCGTTAAACTCGCCAAAAGTCGTCAATGATTCCCTTCGCAAAAGCTCCGAAGAGTAATTTTCGTATCGCTTGTTGTAGTCAACTAACTCCTTTTGGCCGCACTCTTATCTATACTTGGCGCCAAACGCCTCGATGTATTTCGAATCTACCAGAAAATGTAAACAAGTTTTGTAAACATGCTATTTCTGTTGAAATTTAAACTCTCAGTTAGCTGGAAAGGGACGTGGCTACCATCGATCGGGTGGAACGTTTGAGGCTTAGGCCGGCGCGAACGCTTTTTTCAGAACGTATCATAGTTAGTCGTAACATTACTAATATTATAAATGCGAAAGTTTGTGTGTAAACAAACTTGGATGATATTTTGCACACACGTAGTTTATTACCTGAAATAACATATAGGATACTTTTTATACCCGAAAAATGTTAGGTTCCCGAGCGCCACCGTAGTCAAGGTTTTCACTCACTGCGCCCGATCCGTGCTGCCGATACGATCTAGAATGCGTCTTCAGATCGGATCGTTGGATCGAATCGTAAGGGTTTTTATAGTCAGTGCGATACCATCCATTCCACTAAAGATTAAGCCATTTTGAATGCCCGACCGCACCGCCGATCACGCGTTCTTTGCCGCCGGAGACAGATCGCGATTGACCGGCGGCGTGCGATCGGTGGAACGCGTGCGATATAAGTTTTCAATGTAAGTTGATCTCAGGTTTATATGAAAAGTCATATTAAATAGGGTTCAGCTTACGCTGGAGATTTTATTAATATATAATAAAATCGTTGTTTGCTTATTATGCCTTTGTGCACGCTAATCTCATGAATTTATATTATGGGAAAGCACAGCATTATTATAGCAAAATTATAGGAAACACAGCAGACTTGATGTAATAATACATTATCACTACATAATACTAACAAATAAAGGAAAATTGTAAAAAAAAATAATTTGTAATACAAGTTTCATATAAGAGAGATTGTTCATAAGAATAATAATCGTTATAAAAATGCAACGTACTTTTGATATGACAGAAATCGTAAACACATGCAATTCTGTGATTGTGACATGTTGGTACATTGTTACTCGAAGTAAGACATTAAATAAACGCTGAATAAATTATGTGTATCATCTATCTTGGTCCTTAACAAGCAAAGACAAGAGGTTGTGCCAATTCTACAACGATTTAAAAAAAGCAAAGGGGCAAAAAGTAGGCAAAAACAACTAAGCCCAGACGAGACAGAGCCTGTACAGAAAAAAAAAAAACTAAAAGTACTAGTTAAAAAGCGTAGTTTTAGCTGGGAAAATGTTTGCTCGACCCACTTTATTAGGCTGGCGAATTGTGGGGCCACGAGAACTGCGTCAATTACATGGAATTGATATTATATAACATACATAAAAACACATATTTAATTTTGTCCGGTACCAATCTGTAGTCACTCAAAATTTACACTGGTACAACTACGCACCAGTGACCATTTATAGCAGTAGTCACATTGATATAAAACTTTTTTTAAGGACCTTTGAAACCGGTCTTTTTAAAAGTATTTTTAAGTTTCTAAATCAATAACGGCACTGTACTTAGTTGCACGCGCACTACTTTGTTTGGTTTCGACTCATCTTGAAAGACCCGATTGCTGCTTTGTTTTGGGATTGAAACCATGTTTCATTACCTTGTTACTATGTCCTACACCAAATTTGACGCCTCTCCGTTGAATCTGGTAAGCATGGCATTGTACTAAGTAACGTGATCCGTTTTTTGAGCCTCAGTCAAATTGTGTGAGATCCACCGTGCACAGGCACAGGCACTTTCACACCCAAATGTTTATTTTTATTTTTATTTTTATGAATACAAAGTCACACAGCACTTATTATCAACTAATAAAATACAAGTAAATACATAAATATGTATGATTTAAATCTTAATGCCAATAACGGACTTCTTTTTTTATCTTAAAAATAGATATGAACATGATCTTAATACAAAACATTAAATAAAAATATTAAGAAGAGACGTATGTGTATGTGTATGTGTATAATGCATAGTGTGCATGTGTGTGCGTGTGTGCATGTGTGTGTATGAGGTGTGTAGGTGAGAAATACTGTTATTACCTATACTGTTTTATTATTATACCGTTATTATACCACAATACAGTTATTATGGTATATAGAACGATTATTTATACATCGACATTCGGATTTTCATTGTTGATAACTTTTATTAGCTCATTCCTAAATACTGCCTTTTTAGAGATGAATAAATCTAAAGATGCATATCTCTTATTATAATTTCTGTGCATTCTGCAAACTATAGAATTTTGGGCATAATTAGTATATGACGTAGGGACATGGAATAAAGGGGTGTGTCTTGTTCTAACAGCAGGAGCACGCAGCTGGAGGAAAAGAGTAGTCAGTTCAGGGCTATCAATAACTCCGTTGCAGACATTGTATAAAAATAGCATATCCAGAAGGGAGCGTCTATTTTCAAGTGTCATTAGGCCATGAAACAAATTAGATTCAGTGTTGCTTACGCACCTGTGACGTTTCTTGTAGTTAAGGTGTTTTAAAAATTTAACCTGCACTTGTTCAATACTTTGCACATGTGTCTTGTACTGGGGATTCCATATATTACTGCAGTATTCCAAGTTGCCTCTGACATAAGCATAGTACAAGACCTTTAAACATTCTGTATCCGAGAAAGCTTGACACGTGCTTTTTGTGCTTTTTGTTTTTGTGTTTGTGCAGGATTGATTGTATATTGACTCATGCCTATGCCCAAGGATTCTCGAATCTCATGGTATGTCTCGTGTCTGTCTGTTTCGACTATAGGGCGCAAAGCATCGATGTTTTTGTTGTTCACAACGGTGGACGGGCGACTATCACGAAATTCATTACTGAAATTGACACGACCGCGTTTTAATTCTGCAAACCGGCTATAAATAGTCTTGCATGGTGCTTCATCGCCAAAAGCAGTTTAAAGGCCAGCAAAGCTCTGCTGAGCTGTCAAATTATACTGAAATTCGTAGAAAATCATACTACGAAAATCTTTACGAGTTAAATCATTAGTGATGTAAACACGCAATTTTTAAAATAATGCCACGATTTAAAATCAAGTGACACTTAGATGAAACAAACCGTATTCTACAGCCAAAGAGTTTTTCAAATGTTGTAAATACTTTTTAAATTATTGTTTATGTAAGTGGCCAATTACGGAAACATATGGCGTGCCCTATGTATAGTGTTGTATGAATGATTACTGAAAAATAAAACTTTATTTTTTTGTAAAATAAAATATCTTTTGTAAATCTTATTCTTATTTATAATCCCTTATTTTTTATCAAGGTTCGCAGTGAACTTGCATCAATTTTAGGTTTTGTTTGTATTTATGGGGACAGATGGTCCGTTAAAGCCCTTTATTATTATAAATTATGGTTGCCTGCTGAATTTTATACTGTACAAAACAATAAGTCGTGTTAGGTACCTATTATTGTTCACAAAAACAACACAAAAAAAAAATAGACAGTCGCCGCCTTTTTTATGGCCACACATTGGGTTTTGCTACAGTGAGTTTCCGCACTACCGTGGTTTGTTTATTTAAACTTTTTTCCACTAGGTGCGCCGTCTATTCTACAATTTGATGACGTCACAGCGCAACGTGCTCTCCACGTTACCTATTGTGGTGGATTCAGATTCTGAACATCCGTTTTTCAACATAATTTCCGAGTAACGAGGCCGGCACTGTGTTAAGGGAATTAAAATAACATAAATTTGATGGCATTTTTATTCCTTAAGAAGTTACATTATGATATATAAATGACTAGCGACCCGCTCCCGGCTTCGCCCGGGGTGCAATTTTTATCCCTCTTCCATTATCCCTCTTTCCATTAGTGAAAACCGAATTAAAATCGGTCTACCCGTTCACGCGTGATGCCGTGACCAAGGGAAATAGGGATTCATTTTTATATATAGAGATATCGTACATGATATACATTTTGTTTTATTTAGTTACGAAAGGATACAGTCATTCGTATAAGCTACATATTTAAAATATGTTTTATCTAACACATTTTTGTTAGAAATATAAGATCCTCTTTTCGGAAACCTGTCACAACCGTGCATCACTATAAATTCTTGAATATTTATCTGCTATTTCTTTGACCTAATTGCCTTATCATACCATTTTTAAAATGAAATCGGCAGACAGGTCAACAGTGGCCATCCACTTGAATATAGATGGCTTCTGTCGACTATGGACACAAGCAACCTTCTTAGAATAAAGTGTAAAGGTTTAAGAGGAGACAAGGAAATACACCATGAAATCACCAAAACACAACAGCACACATGCTGTTATTTCACGACAACTACATCGATTTATTATTGAAACATGTCAATAACACGAACATCGTCCCCTTAGCGTCCTCTAGCGCCATTTACCGACGCAGCAGAGACCTAGTGACATCATCACTGAGACGACAAACATTTTATTTTCACGTGAAAGCGAGTGTCCGCTGCTTGCGTGAATTGGAATAACCTTCTTCAACATATTCAATCTTCAATATTGCAGTTTCATATACCATCTAACTAGATCCATTCCTTCCTACCATCCTTCTATACATACTACATAATAAAATCGTAAACGAGCCCTGTCTGTACATTAAATATTAAAAAAAAAAAAAAAAAAAAACAATTTGTACACATTGCACTTATGTTATCGAGACCAAAAAAATGTTTTTATAATTTTTATCTGTCTGTGCGTTCGTGCACGCTAATCTCAGAAACGGCTTAACCGATTTGAATACAATTTTCACTGTTGTATTGTAGCAAGCTTCCCTTAACATTTAGTATTTGTTTCATTTCAATAGGTTTATGCGCTGTACCGAATACCACGCGTAGGATGTTGAGGGCTAAGCTAGTTCTAAAATAAAATCGCTGTTCGCCTCTATCTGTTTCTCCGCCAACTTCTGAACTACTTGACCAGTTTTGATACAATTTCCACTATAAGGGAAGAAGCGAGCAAGGTTTGTGCAATTACAGTTATTTTACATATTATTACATAGTTATTTTTATTATTATAGTTATTTTAGTTTTTTATTCACATAAAACATTATAGTTTAAATACATTTTCAACGATCATCTCCGAATTGCATACAATTTCTAGGAAATATATAAATTTCACAGGAATTGTATATATTTCCTACTATTGTGAACAACTCTTAGGTTTCACGCATTTCCTGTAACGCATACATGCGGTTAAGGCAGTCTCATTAAGAGTCTGCCACCCTCTGTTGTAAAAATTCTTAAAGCGCGGTTGAAATTGTTTGACTTATATGTCTATCATATATCTTATATACCTATGTTCTGTTTGTTTCTCCGCTAACTTGTTCTAAACCACCCGAGGGATTTTGATACGACTTCACTAACGGAAAGAGTTAACAACGAGGTGGGTTTGTGTAGGAAGTTGTTGAAAAATGCATCCGAGCGAAGCCTGGGACTGGTCGCTAGTATTTTAATAATTAACAACGTAATGCACGCATATTGTTATTAAGTTAACACATATTATTAAGTTATTAAGCAAACGGAGTTCAAATACGAATAAGTTACAATTTTGATTTTTCCTATTTCCTGACACATTTTTACAGTTGCGATATGCGACCCGCGGTTTCACCTGGCAAAAAATATAATATTTCACTCTTTGAGCGTCTGTCAAATTGATTTATTTGTCGTCTGAGGGTCCCAAATGCGTACCTGCGAGAATAATGTTTCCCCCACTGCGAGTTGGCCTCCGAGTTATCTATCTTCGTCAAAGCTTTCGCGTTTTGATCCATTAATTGTTTTTTTATTAATGAAATATTGGTGTATGAAAAAGGTAGTCTGTTTTCACTCATTTAAAATGTATATTATTTGTTTACTAGCTCTTAGTCATAACTAGCGACCCGGCCCCGGTTTCGTGCGAAATCCTATTCTAGTTTACCTACGCAACCTACGCAACCCTATCTAGTTTATTGCTCTTTCTATTTGGTAAAACTGTACCAAATCCATCGAGTGATTTAGAAGACCTTAGCGGAAAACAGGCTGAAGCGGATAGCGTCTTTATTTTATAGGTATATATATAAACATATAAACATTTTTATAGATATAGATATAAAAATGATTGCTTATGATACAATAATAAGTTTTTAAAATTTTTGTCTGTTTATCTGTTAGTCTGTGCGTTATCTGTTTGCTAATCTCAGAAACGGCTTAACCGATTTAGATGCAGTTTTCACTGATGTATTGTAACAAGCTTCCCGTAAAGTTTAGTGTTTGTTGCATTCCAATCGGTTTACAAATAAAAAAGATAAACGCTATACCGAATACCATGCGTGCGAAGTTGCGGACTCAGCTAGTACAAAATATGTATACTCTCTGTACCAGGCTTGAAAATCTTTTGAATCTTCTGTCAAATTGGTCCAGTAGTCTTTGAGTTTATTCATTACAAAATACATTTGTATGGAGGGGGGGGGGGTAAGGGGGGAGGAGATGGAGTAAAGGTGAGTGGCCTATGTTACTCGCTGATAATGTAGCTTTTTTTAGGTTAAAGAATTTTTAAAAATCGGTCCAATAGTCTTTGAGTTTATTCTTTTTTTTTTATGTTAAGGTCGGCAGACAGGCTGACGGTCCACTTGATGGTAGGTGGCTACCGTCGCCTATAACACAAGCAACGCCAAAGCTGCTGCAAGTGTGCTGCCGACTGCAGTAGGATTAAGGATAAGGGATTAGGAGTGGATAGGGAAATGGGCTCTGGCATCCCTTACTCACTCACCGAAACACAACAGCACACGTGCTGTTATTTCACGGTGGTCTTCTGTAAGGGGGTGGTTACTGCCGCCAGACGGGCTGCCCAAATGACTGCGAAAACGCAGTGTGCCCTGCCACTACTTTCCAAATCCAGACCAGAGCCTAATTTGAAAAGTTGATTTTTCAAAGTTGACCCTGCCGGGAATCGAACCCGGGAACCCTAGAACAGAGCGTTAAGGCAAGCACTCTAACCACTTATCCAACGGGCTCGTCAAATGAATATTCGTTACAAATATACATTTATATGAAGGGGCGTAAACCATATCCCCTCATATCCCCCATATGAGGGGAGGATGAGTTGCTTATGTTACTCGTTGACAATGTAGCTTTCTACAGGTGAAAGAATATTTAAAATCGGTCCAGTAGTTATTTGAGTTTATTCCTGCACACAAAGCTTTTCTTTTTATAATATTAGTATATAGAAGTATAGATTTTGTACGGGCCTGTAAGCTCCCGTACATTGGTTTACGGTACGGCTGTGTACCGCGCTAGTGGGCAACGCTCCCGTGAAGAAGCGTCGCTGATCTAGCCGATCGGTGGGTCAGATCGGGGAGAGTTTGTGAGGTTCCAAGACAAAGTCCGTACTAGTCACATAGGTCAATGCGGTGAAGCGAAGACAATTTATTTAGAAAAAAGGTCGATTTATAATACAATTATTTACATCCAACTAGCGACAATCGTGCCCTGCGCCGAGACAAATGCGCCAATAACAAATGGGTGATGACACGATTGCGCAAGTTGTGCAATATTATGAAATAATATTAAATGTTGTGCAATAACACTATTTACAGTATTTTCTGTCCCTATCACTTTCTATTGTTGTCTTTGTTTGTTCATACGTATATATGGGCCAACATTTCACTACGTTGGCCCATTTCTATGCGAACACTGTACGTATGAACACTGCACAATCACTAATATTTACACACGAACTGTAGGCTGTCCCGAACATTCTCCCGCCGATGCGCCGTCGTCAGGTCGACGCATCTTCTGTGTGCTGGAGGGCAGCCGGCTCCGTTGGCAGGATGACCAGCTTCTTAGCCGGTCGGCGAAGAGTCCCCGCCGCGGTAGCGACGTCGACTGTCCTCACAGCGCCGTCGGGTCCAGGATAAGCCGCGATGACCCTTCCTCGCGGCCATGTGTTGCGAGGAAGGGTGTTGTCCACGATGAGCACAACGTCTCCGATGGTGACTTGCCGCCCTCTTCCTTGGGGCTCCCGCCGGTGCTGAAGCTCAGGAAGGTATTCCCTGAGCCAGCGTTGCCAAAACAAGTCGGCGAGACGTTGTGAGGCGCGCCAGTGCGTGCGCCCGATGGTGTCTTCCTCGTTGAAGACGCGATGTGTTGATCACGGAGCGGTTCCGTCAGCAAGCGTGAGCGCCTCGGGATCGTCCGGATCAACCAAGACGTGTGTGAGCGGCCGATGATGACTGTACTTGACTTCAATGTGCCGAGTACCTCTTCTATGGGGTGCCGCGATTTTAGCACACTGTTGAACGATGTCTTGACGCTGCGAACGAGACCTCCCAGGCCCTAACCATAAAGGGGGCACCGGGAGGGATGATGCGCCAATCGATCCTCTTCTTGTAGAAGCCGATGTGTGTTGCCGAAGTTGTAGTTCGGCGCCGTGTAGGATGGTGCCGTTGTCCGATGATGTTCAGGGCACCTGCGACGCGCTATTATGCGTCGCAATGCCATCACGGCCGAGTCTTGTTCAGCTAAGCTGCGATCTTCTATTGTACGGCGCGTGTCACCGAACACGTGAACAACGCGACGTACTCCTTCTATGTTGCGCGTTCCACTGTAACTATAAGTAGCTCAAAGTAGTTGAGGCCGATGTAGTGGACGCGCGTCGATGGTGTTATTAGTTTGATAACACTGTTTTCGAATGTTTCGGAGATTAAGTAAATTCCTCTCTTCCGGCGAAGTCGAACGAGGTGTAGTATACGTGCAGTGCTTCGAACTATAACTTTTCCCCTTTTGAACTATAACTATTAGGGGTGCACTGATCTATTTTTCGATTTTTCACGTGTACTTTTTCTTCGCCGGTCTATGAGATGGTTGCAACCTTTTCCCGTGGCCATCTATAAATTTCCATAAGGAACTAGGCCCGTTGAACCATCTGTTGCGAGTTAAGGTCGCTAGGTAGCGCCACTCGTCGATTTCTTTTATAATTTTCTATGGCTGCAATTCGATGCGCGACGAACAATTTGCACCTAGTTGCAGCTGTGTGACACGGATTTTCTTATTAATCGGTCCAGAAGACTCTCTTGCTGAGCCTTCTGTCGTGCACTTCTATCACCGATATTTGTGACGCGGACTTTCTTGTTAATCGGTCCAGAAGACTCCCTTATTGAGCCCTCTGTCGCGCACTTCTATCACCGATATTTGTGACGCGGACTTTCTTATTAATCGGTCCAGAAGACTCTCTTGTTGAGCCCTCTGTCGCGCACTTCTATCACCGATGTTTGTGACGCGGACTTTCTTATTAATCGGTCCAGAAGACTCCCTTATTGAGCCCTCTGTCGCGCACTTCTATCACCGATGTTTGTGACGCGGATTTTCTTATTAATCGGTCCAGAAGACTCCCTCATTGAGCCCTCTGTCGCGCACTTCTATCACCGATGTTTGTCAATCCAGTTTTTCTATTGTGTGCGTCCCGGGTCGCGGGGTCTTGTAGGAACCCAGCGCCTCTCACTGACGTCACTATATTGGTTCATGGCTGACGTGCGATGTGCTGTGAACTTTGCACCTATATTCAGCCATGTGAGCACGGTCTTTGTATCGGTCCAGAAGATCTTCTTGTCTGGCCTTCTATCGTGCTCTTCGATGACTGTAATTGCCATCCTGCTCCCCATTACTGCAGCAAGCAGCTCGAGACGCGGGATGGACGTCAGCTTGAGAGGTGAGACTCGCGCCTTCGCTGTTACGAACGCCAACGACACTTGTCCGTCTGGCCTGATGATGCGCCAGTATAGGGCTGCGGCGTATGCTGGTTCGCTCGCATCCACGAACACGTGTAACTCGATTGTGGCGGCGTCACTGTAGTTCGGGTAACAGCGAGGTATGTTGACATCGCGGAGTCTCTTCAGATGTTCTAGCCATACTGTCCATTGGCTAGCGAGGTCTGCATCTATTTTTTGATCCCAATCTGTTCCTCTGCGCCATAACTCCTGAAATATCTGCTTGGCTCTTGTGGTGACAGGCGATGCGAGTCCAAGCGGATCGAAGAGAGACATGATTATTTTCAAAGTTTCTCTCTTCGTCGGTTGAGTGTTTAGGATGGCGCCAGGGGGTAGTCGAGCCATGTTGAGATCAAATGTAAGTTCGTCGGTTGCAGGCCTCCATATGACTCCCAAGAGACGCTCTATGTTTGAACTATTGTCGAGATCTATACTCCTTTTATCGATCGGTTCGGAGTTTTCATTGAACGCTTCGAGTACTTTCTTCGAATTGGATGTCCACTGTCGCAACTCGTAGTGGGCCTCCCGATTAATTTGTTGTACTCGAAGGGCTGTCTGTATAGCTTCTTCTTCTGTTTTGAAGCTCTGAAGGTAATCATCAACGTAATGATTTCGAACAATCGCCGTGTATGCCTCCGGATACGTTGTTTTGTATCTTTCGGCATTTCTATTCTTCACGTATATAGCCGTTGCAGGTGACGATGTGGCTCCGAATATGAGAGAGGTCATCCTATATTCTATTGGAGGATCTTTACCTCGCTTTCTGCCTCTCCATAGGTACCGAAGCGCATCTCTATCCTGCGGTCGAACTTTCACTTGCATGAACATTTCGGCTATATCGGATGACACGGCGATTCGATGCTGTCGTAACCTCATGAGTACCCCGGGTAACGACAGAATGAGGTCAGGTCCGGTGAGCAGGTAGTCGTTGAGCGAATGTCCCATCGTCTTAGCTGCTGCGTCGTGTACTATGCGGACCTTTCCTGGTTTGGTGGGGTTCAGCACGGGAAAGTGCGGCAGGTACCACGTTTTTCCCGGCGTACGATGGGGAGGCGCTCGTTCAGCGTATCCCTTTTCTATGAGCGCGTTCATCTGCTGCTCATAGCGATCTCGAAGTTTAGGATCTCTATCTATCCTCTTTTCAGTATGGTGGAGTCGTCTGAGCGCGTTGTCGTAGTTGACGGGCATCTGAAAATCGTCCGATTTCCAGAGCAACGATGTTTCGTAGCGTCCGTCACTATTTCGTCGAGTATGTTCGACAAGCGTCTTGACGGCCCTTTCTTCGATGTCGTTGGACGGTCTCTTTGGAGTGATCATCAGCGACTCCAAAGAGAAATACTGTTTCAACTGTTCGTCCATACTGTCTTCGATACGATTGGTGAGGTGATTGACAGAGTCCACACGGCGCCCTAGTAGGCGTGTCTGTGTTCCATGTAGCACCCATCCGAGCGGTGTTAGAGACGCGACCGGCTGATGTCGCTGTCCTCTCCTGGTCTGTGTGGCGAGCAATAAGTCCCAGTTGTCTTGACCGATGAGAAGTTTCGGTCGGACACGTGGATATTTGAGGTGTTCTTTAATGTTTTTGAGATGTGGACAGTCTGACAGGTCTCGCTCCGATACTGTTTGCGCAGAGAGCTGTAGATTGTTCATGGTGCGTGCTCGAATGGTGCGGTGGTTTGTCGCGCCGTGTAAGGTTATCTTTACACGTCGTGACCGATTTGCGTCCACTTCGGTATTTGCGATTGCTTCTATGTGGAGCGGATCAACGGGCCCTTTCGCGCCTATTTGTTGCGCCAAACTATTATCGATGAGGGTCACCGTTGAACCGTCGTCGAGTAGTGCGTAGGTGTTGACGCTTCCTTGAGAACCGGAGACTCGAACGGGCACAAATTTCAGAAATGAATGTGTCTCCTTTGGTTGCCAGGCGGAAGCGACAACTTCGAACTTTTCACTAGCACGTACCTTTTCTTCGAAGTGGAGCAGTCGATGGTGCGAACGCGAACAATTGTTTTCATTACAATTCGATATTTTACACTTGTGTGTTCTGTTTTTGTAATGTAGACACTTGAAACACAATCGTTTGTCCTTTGCGATGTTCCAACGTGTCCTAGTGTCTGCTTCTATGAACTTCGAACACTTTTCTGTTTTGTGTCCGGTATTGGCACATACCGGACAGGCAGACACTTTTCGATGTTGATTTTCCGTTGCGGAATAAGTCTTCTGAGTTCGCCTGGGTGCGTAACTCGTCTCTATAGGCGGCGTGAACTCTGGCTGTGCGTACGAGCTGCAGAGTTCCGCCTCGATTTCGAAGAATCGTGAAAGTTTCAACAAATCGGGTTGCTCTTTTGGTTGTTTACTTACGTACTCGAACCATCTGTAACGAAGTCCTGAAGGGAGTTTCTCTATTGTTGTTCTGGTGATTTCCGGGTTAAACAGGTAGTATGACTTTTCAAGTGCTTGTAATGTTGCGACGGTGTTGGTGACTCGAGTGGCGAACACACATATATCACGCGGCGAGTCTGTTAGCCGCGGAAGTGCCCTCAACCGCTCCAGTTCCGTTATGGCGATAGAATCCGGTCGGCCGAACCGGTTTTCTAACGTTTTCAGAATCTTACTTGTTTCTACGTTGTATATGAGGAGGCTTTCGACTGCCTCTTTGGCTTTTCCTTTAAGGCTTCTTCTTAAGCGAGCTATGTTTTCACTTTCACTGTGATTTTTGTGCGATTCTTCGTAGGCCGCTTTGAATGATAGCCATTCCTGATGCGACCCGCTATACGATGGTAGCTCCGTGAAGTAACGCGGAGCCGTTTGATGGCCTGTTTTGGCGGCCAAAGTTATCGCTGCAGCCAATTCCGTTAGCCCGATACTCTGGCTAACGGGCGCTACAGCGGGCACTATGCGATCTGTTTCGGGCTTACCGTTATCTTGCCGATCTTCAATTTGTTGCACGGGGAAAGGAGTCGGCGTGGTCGGTGACGCCTGGTGAGTCTGCGCTGTGCAGACTTCTCGAACTATGGGGGGTGGCGCACCAGCCGCGCTGAGCGCTTGACTATTGACCCATGTGTCGACCCTCTCCTTCGTGATTTCGAGGTCTTCGACGGTGTTGTCGTCGATGGTGTCGGCGTCAGATTCTTCGATTGCCTCTATCTGGGCGGCGGCAAGCTCGATCTGTAGCTTTAACAGCTCTATTTTAGCTTTCGCTAATTTCGTCTTTCTTTTGGACGAGTGTGACGTGCCTCTTTTGCTAGAGCGCACGTCCGAACGATGTACGGCCTCTGTGCCGTGTGTACCGGACGGGTGACGCTTCACGCCGATCTGACTTGCGTCTTCTCCCGCCGGTACCGAAGTCAACGTCGCGGATGCTGACGTTGATGTTGCCGTTACGGCCGATGACCCCGCTGACCATGTGTCCGTGGAACTGGCATGCATGGCCGCGGGGGTGGACGTGGAGGTAGTTAGCCTCTCGCCGTCCCGAAGTGTCGACGCGGCGTCTCGAACAGTTGACGCGGCGTCGCGAACGATTGACGCGGCAGCGTCGCGAACGGTGGACGCGGAAGTTGTAGGCCTCGCGGCGTCCCGAACGGTGGACGCGGAGGTTGTAGGCCTCTCGTCCCGAGCGGTGGTGCTACGTGTCACCGGCATTGCCAAGGCACTCTCCTCGACTGACCAACAGCGCTATACAATCGGCTATATCCGGCTCGATTGGACCATAAATGTACGGGCCTGTAAGCTCCCGTACATTGGTTTACGGTACGGCTGTGTACCGCGCTAGTGGGCAACGCTCCCGTGAAGAAGCGTCGCTGATCTAGCCGATCGGTGGGTCAGATCGGGGAGAGTTTGTGAGGTTCCAAGACAAAGTCCGTACTAGTCACATAGGTCAATGCGGTGAAGCGAAGACAATTTATTTAGAAAAAAGGTCGATTTATAATACAATTATTTACATCCAACTAGCGACAATCGTGCCCTGCGCCGAGACAAATGCGCCAATAACAAATGGGTGATGACACGATTGCGCAAGTTGTGCAATATTATGAAATAATATTAAATGTTGTGCAATAACACTATTTACAGTATTTTCTGTCCCTATCACTTTCTATTGTTGTCTTTGTTTGTTCATACGTATATATGGGCCAACATTTCACTACGTTGGCCCATTTCTATGCGAACACTGTACGTATGAACACTGCACAATCACTAATATTTACACACGAACTGTAGGCTGTCCCGAACAGATTTCGTTTAGTATAGTTTAACAGCGCACCTTTCCTTTCTTTTAAAAAGCAACATCAACAAAATTAGATGAATTTTCTCTGTATCATCATGAATTGCAAAATCCGTTCAGCGAGATTTCTTGGCATTACACGGATTAGGGGTAAGATAGCGGACGGCTAATAAAATATATCGTGGCAATTTACTGAACCGGGGCCGGTTAATATTAAGAAATTACTCTCATCAGCGTATTCATTTGAGCTTTTGTAATAAAGCAGACGGTATGGGGTCTGAGCGATATTGTTCTTCGCCTGCACAATGACCGTTGAGTTCGCTTAGAGCTGAGCATAAAATTTCACTGTAATATTCCAGCTGAAGAATGTTTTTCGTTAAAATGTCGTTGATCCCATCAAGGAAGCTTTGAAAGCTTCTTAGCAAAGTTCATTTATCAAATTTAAATAGTTTTGTTTTAACAATAAAGGACGGCAGCTAAGCTGACAATCTACCTGATGGTAGGTGGCTACAATCGCTTTGTACTCAAGCAAAATTGATGGCATTATCATAATTAATGTTTGTGTTAATGAACGAGTAAGTCTGCATACCCGACGATTTTACTGATTCTACACTGAGAAAAATGTCACTTTTGCTTAATCGTAAATGATGATTACATCATACTAGAAAAAGGTGCGTTGTCTTAAAATATAATGATAAACTTAAAGTAACATGCCGGAATAAAAACATAAGATGCAATAATCTATTTGTTGGAGTGTAATCAAATTACGAATTCGTCGTACAAATTTAAATTATCATTTCAATATTTTAACATAACTTCATCATGTAATATTATTACGTAATGTGAATTTTGATGCTACTCCGAAATAAGATTAGTTTTATAAAACATAGTGAAACGTTACTGTATAATATTAAGAATTCCTATTAAATTTGAATTAACATCAACTGAAATAAGTTGCTGTCACCATATTGTAGTAAGATAGAAATAATAATGAAATAATGTGCTCTATCACATTACTTTTGTGGTAAGCATTGATAAATAATATGTATGTCTTATTAATATAATGAGAATCATACAAAAACTTGATTACGAACCACGAAATACGATTACCGTCATCCAAAAATACGACTATAATACTATATGGCAACACTCATTTTGTTCAGCCATTTATTACGCAGTCACGTACGCCCTAGCTTGCTTGTTTTTTGGTGCACGCACTGGTTAAATTATTGATAATATCCAATAAGTTAATATTATACTTTTATTTTGATTGTGAACACCACAATGGACCAAGCTACATGCGATTTGCTGACGAAATGGAATCTAGCCCATTACGTAGACAAATTTGCCGGTAAGTAACTCAGTAGTAATAAAAGACATTTTTAAGTATTTGTAGTAAACGAGATTCATTTAAGTACTAAAATAGGTAGGTAACTAGGTACATAGATACTATTTTGAAAAAATATATTTTAGTGTTACATATATTAATATCTACTCATTTTACGATTCTATTTTACATAGACGCCATTAAAAGTGTGCGTGCCGAGTTCATAAAATAATTTCTTTTGATAGACATAGATATAAATTATTACTAAAATCATTTTTACTGTTTAAATTCTGATTAAAACCAGTATTGAATTTTCTAAAGAAAATGAGTTATATTTTGAGTTATATTTATGTAAAATGAATTTTATTAATAGGTACTTAGTTATAATTGAAACAGCAACATATATATCCTGTCCAGATATCTGAAAACTTAGAAGATATATTTGTTGCACATTTCACAAGTTTTAATTATATCAACATCATTGTTTTAGCTGAAGGAATAGACATTGCAACAATGTTGCTTCTTGAAAAACCAGAAATAATAACCATGTTCCCAAAAATTGGAGACAGAGTCCGGTTTCAAGCGTCCCTGGCCTTGTACAAAGATGACCAAAGAGAAGGCAACTTGGTTAGAAAACACATTGCTTATTATTACTATTTATATAAGTAATAGACTATCAAACTCTTCATTATGGAATTATATTATGAACTTTATTATGCTTATTTTTATAATACACAAAATATTTTTCATTGTATAAGTTACACTAGAAATATATTACTTTCTTTTTATTAAACAAATGTTCGCAAGTCATAGGTACATACATATTAATTTATGACCAGAATTTTGTGTACTTAATTTGTTATATTGTGTTTTCTGTAGTATAACAGCAGCCTGAACTCCATAAATACTACAATCTTGGAAGCAGTCTTTACAGACTGTATTACTGCAAGTAACTCTGAAGGAGAGCAAATTGGGGAAAAATCAAGTGTGGAAAAAAGGCCACAAGACCTTGAAGAACATATGGTATTGTATTAATACAGTTATAGTATACAATAATAGTAACATAGATAGATATATATTATATCTATAATAATATTATAAAGAGAAAATATTTAATTAAATTATATTACCTGTATTTAAAACATGTAAAACTATTGTAAGTGCTTGAAATATGCTTTGATTCAATTTGATTTATTTTGTATTTTTGTTTGTAATGCATAAACTCAAAAACTACTGGACCCTTTTAAAAAATCTTTCACTAGTAGAATAGTATACTATAACTAACATAGGCTATAAATTATTTATCGAGTGAAGCTGTGAGCAGTCAGCTAGCTAGTTATATATGTATTATTAACTAAATTATGTTCTATTCGATTTGTACATACTTTATGGAATTTTTCTGTAGCTATTTATATTTGACCACATGATCATTTTAGACTGACTAGTTCTTTCATAAGATGTTTTATTACTTGACCAAACTAGTGATAGTTAAAATGTAATATTTGATCGGATAAATAAGTATGTATTTTTAGGTGCATCTCATACCAGATTTACCTGAACTTCAAGAAGAAACAATAGTACTTGAGGAGGTTGAAGAAATCCCAAGCACAAATAAAGTAAGATTTTATTTTACTGTACTAGCCCTCTTGCTAGTTAAAAGTTATAACTTCTTGTTGCCATTCCTCAGATGACTTGCACACATAATAATTCATTTATTTTTCAGAGCTTATAGTTACTAAATTACTAATTTTGTATTTCAGGTGTACGACATATTACAGGCTTCAGCTGAGGGAAGGCAAATTTATACTATTGGAAAGCAAGCGGGCTCTTTACCGTCTACCGTGCGTGGACGACTATGCAAATTCCTAATGCAACACATGATAACAGCCGAGAATCCTGTTATTCTTAGTGATTCCCAGCTCCTCACTCTATCTCATGATATAGGGAGGTTGTTCCCTAAAGAGTCCCCACCACTATATTACGCCCCATATTTGCCTGCTGATGCCTTCCAAGCTAAGCGTAATACATCAGGCTGGTTGGTCAATGCCAGAAGAGCCCGACGTACTTATTTAATTGCCCTGGGCCTGCTAGAAAAGCCCAAGTCTCGTTCCCTCTCTAACTGTTCTACAAACTCTGGCTGTTCAAACACAGCAATTGGGATTGACATAGAAGGACTTAAAGAAGGTATGAACCCACCTAGGCAACACTTTACATCCTTGCTAATCTGAGGTTCACAGTTATTTCTAAAATTATTTTGTATTACTTAGGGGATGCGGCTGAGGTGGCTTCGGCGTTGGAGCTATTAAAAAGTCACTCGCCAGGTCCGTGGCAAGAAATCTGCGCCCTCTGGAGCGAAACAGTACGTGCACGCCTTTGGCACCTCTACTACGAGGAAGGAACTCTAAATGACTATTTTAAAAAGTACCCTATACTCCAGTCTCCTAATGGATGGCAGCTGCTGGTTCAAGATTTTGGAGAATTGTTCCCCGACAAACCTAATGGAATTAACGCTATAGAAGCTACAATGAGCATGATTTTTCAATCAGCTCAAAACAAATTAATTAATACCAGGGACAAATTTTTACGAAAAAAAATAACAGAATTGTTATCCTTAGCTGATGGTATGTTGACTTGGCTCTATTTTTGTTTTCTTCTGTAACTAAATTCTACATTAAGTCATTTCAAATACATATTATTCAATTTTACAGATGAAAAACCCCAAAAGAAGATAACAGCTGCAATTTTGTTAATAGGCTGTTTGTTTAATATACCCCCCCCGCCCGTCGATCTAAAAAAGACTGGCAAGCTTCACGAGCGGAAGTATTAGACGGATTTGTGACAATTGTAGATACCGAAGCTGATGTAGAAGTAAAGATTGAAGAACGTCGCCAAAAGCTACTACGAATTGGTATTACCTTACAACCGATTATAATTTGGATCCGAGAGTCTGGCGTTGCTTTTGTAGTCTGTGATAATACATTTTACAAATTAAAATCCCTCCCCGAAGCAGTTGATGTTACATTCAAAATTTTTCATGCCACTGCAGCTAAATACCCAACAGAAAGTTATAATATCTGGCTGATTATTCAACTTGCGTTTTATAAAATAAATACCTCTTACGATCGATTATCACAGTCTTTAAAGGAAACGTTAGTTACTCTTGGTGTTGCAATTTAAAAGTTACTCTAGTGAAACCAGTAAATAAAGTGACATGAAGTGTTATAATTGCAAACGGACTTACCCCACATTTTCGGCCCTCATAAACCATATGAGGAAGGAATGTGAAAAAATAGACATTTCTGATATTTTTAAATGTGGTGAAAATGAGTGCTATCGATATTTCACAAACGTCAGATCCTTTAGAGAACATTACAGATCAAAACATTTAAAAAAGGAGAATATTCTTGAATTGCCTTCCACTTCAAGTGGCCATAGCCTTTCCAAACATAAAACTGATAATGCTAAATTAGAGTTCAATCATAAGAATACAACAATTTGTCGAGTTGAATCAGACTGCATGCATATTGATACTGAACCTGAAGTCCTTGGAAATGTTGATAGTATTATTCATAGAGAAGTTTCTAAATTTATTTCAACCCTTTACAGCAATTCTTCTATATCTCGGTCAGCAGTACAAATTATAGTTAGTAATATTCAAATCTTACTTGACAATATCACACCACCTCTGATGACCGTATTTGACTCTGACTTAACTGACAGGGAAAGTAGTTCTAGATGTGAAATTAAAGAGCAACTGCTTAAATTGAATATAGCTTTGCGAGGCGCGTTTTCTCCGTTTCGTTCAGAATATTTGCGATTACGAGAGTTTTCTTTAATGGGTTCTTTCATACCACCATACGAAGTAACTGTCGGTTACTGTTCTGACACTTCACGAAGTAACAACATTTTGTCATTAAATACCAGGAAATGTACTATGCAAATTATTAAGCTCCGTTTAGTTCTAAAGAAATTTTTTTCTATAAAAAAGATTTGGATAGATGTAATGGATTATTTAAAATGTTTAAATGGTAGCTTACAAGCCTGTGAAAAAGATTCAACAAGGCCAATGCGCCTAGAAAATGTAATACAAGGGTCTGTATGGCAACAAATTTGTTCTTCGCAAACAGGTGATATTACATTGCCTTTAATAGTTTACTATGATGATTTCGAAATAGGAAATCCATTGGGAAGCCATGCAGGGATACATAAGCTCGGAGCTATTTATGTCTCTTTGCCAGCACTCCCACCACATCTATTCTCTTTGTTGAATAACATATTACTATTTGCTATTTGTCATTCTGCTGACAAGATTAAATTTGGAAACAAAGCTATTTTTGAGCCTGTTATTAAGGAGTTGAATTATTTGCATAATACTGGAATAATTATTGATGAGGATTTTTTTAAAGGCACTGTGAAATTTAAGGTAGTTGCCTTAACGGGAGATAATTTAGGGCTGAATTCCATTCTAGGTTTTACTGAAAGTTTTTCGGCTAATAAGTGTTGCAGAATCTGTAACATAAATAAAAAAGGTTTACAAACTGCTTTATTTGAAGACAGTAACTTACTTAGGAATATGATATCTTACAAAGCTCAGTTACAAGAAAATAATGTTACTAATACCGGTATTAAAGAGACCTGTTGTTGGCTAAAATTAACTGGATTCGATTTATTCGAAAATGTTGCATTAGATCCGATGCATGATGTATTGGAAGGCTTGGCTCGGTATGTAATGCCTTTTGTCATAAAACACTATTTGACTCAAGGTATTTTAAATGAAAAAATATTGCAACAAAAACTGACGTCATTTGATTATGGACCAGATAGCGGGTCGAAACCAAGTAATTGTTTAAATTTTCAAGGTGCTAAATTAAACTTGAAGACGTCAGCATCGGAAATGCTTACACTTATTCGATACTTTAGTTTAATAGCCGGTTATTATGTTCCATTAGAAGATGAAGTATGGAAATTATATATTCTTTTACGTCAGATTACTGAAAGATTATTAAGTTTCAGGGTCTTCAGTGACACTAATATTCAACTAAAGTTATTAATCGCAGATTTTAATGATTTGTACATGAAGCTCACAAAATCACCCCTACAGCCAAAATTTCATTTTTTGACGCATTACCCAACTATGTTAATGAAGTTCGGCCCAGCGCGTTATATGTGGACCATGCGATTTGAAGCGAAACACAGAGTCTCTAAGTTGCTTGCTAGAGCTTCTTTTAATCGCGTCAATGTTTGCAAGACTCTAGCAATAAAAAGTCAGCTCATGCTTAATAACATGTTTTTAAAAAAGGTCATTCCTAATACAAAGTCATTTGGTAAAAAAACTCTTTTGAACTCTGTTGACTTGAAACAATTTTGTCTTGAAACTAATGTCGCGCTAAAATATTCGGTTACTTCAGCCACAATAGCAGGTGTTTTATGGAACATTAACTCTATTGTTACTGTAGATATAGATGATGATTTGTACTTACCCATTTTTGGCAAAATTGAAACTATTTTAGTGACTGAAACTGATGATGTTTATTTTCGTTGTTGTATGTTAGAAACAATTGATTTTAATGATCATTACAATGCTTATGAAGTAAAACGTACAAATGATTATCAAAGTTTTCCATACAAAAATGCCGTTGCTCCATGTCCAAACACACTCACTCTAATGAGAGGTAACACGTGTTATATTACAAGTAGATGGTACCTAGATTAAAATAATTGAAAATTCGGGATGTTCTTTTAATCAGTTGAATACAACTGATCACTGATATGATAACAGCTTTGCACGTTATAAGTGGAGATAATATTGTTTTTTCATTTAACGTGGAAATATTATTTTCCCTTATTATTCCACATACTACAATAAATGTAATGTTATTTATCCTTAAAAACTTATTTTTAAGGATAAATAAATGTAAACTTATTTTTAAGGATAAATAAATGTAAACTTAAATAAGGATAAATAAATGTAAACTTAAACAAGGATAAATAAATGTAAACTTATTTTTAAGGATAAATAAATGTAAACTTATATAAGGATAAATAAATGTAAACTTAAATAAGTATAAATAAATGTAAACTTAAATAAGGATAAATAAATGTAAACTTAAAAAACTTAATAAACTTAATGTAACTTAACTTAATGTAACTTAACTTAATAAATGTAAACTTTTTTTTGTTGAATAAACAAATAATATTATGTATTCTATATTTTTTACAATCTACCTTACCAAACTCGCTCTTTTTTTAGGTATTGTTTGAGCTGTTTCCTTTAAAACATCTATTTGTTCTGTTTCATCACAAATATATTGCAATATTTCAGTAAATATATATGAGAACAGAACTAAGAGAACCCTTAGAAATGTTCAGCCTTTCCTCATGCTTCCACTTTCCTTACATTTGCAGTGATTCCTCATAATACATCCTACTGTTTTCTATGCTTTCCAGTTATTTCCTGTTATTATTCGGTTGTTTTACTGTGTAGCCTTGCCTGTTCTCTTGGTGTTATAGCTGAAAAATATTCTTAACTGCTGTACCCTTGGCCGTGAAACCCGGACTTTCCTTAATTACATATATTAGCGTTATAATCAAAATTCTTAGATATATAATTTGCTATTTTAAATATAAATAAAATATTATTTACACTACGTAACATTTCAAGGCCAACGGTATAGAGGTTAAAATATTGTTCCGCTATAACACCAAGGGAACAGGCGAGGCTACACAGTAAAACAACTGAATAATAGTAGGAAATACGAGGAAAGCATAGAAAACAGTAGGATGAATTATGAGGAATCACTGGAAGTATGAGGAAAGCATAGAGATATAGTAGGAAGCAATAAGAGGAATCATCGGAAATATGAGGAAAGCATACAGAATTAGTAGGAAGCAATAAGAGGAATCATCGGAAATATGAGGAAAGCATACAGAATTAGTAGGAAGCAATAAGAGGAATCATCGGAAATATGAGGAAAGCATACAGAATTAGTAGGAAGCAATAAGAGGAATCATCGGAAATATGAGGAAAGCATACAGAATTAGTAGGAAGCTATAAGAGGAATCATCGGAAATACGAGGAAAGCATAGATAATAATAGGAAAAATAAGAGGAATCACCGGATATATGAGGAAGCATACATTTACTCTAAGAAGATATAATAGGAATTAACGCAAAATTAGTATATCCTTCCTACTAAAACACGGCGACAGGTCATCATGTTTTAATATTATCAGTAGTAAGGATATTATCGTCGTACTTCTAGATGATTTCAGTATGCTCCGTACATAACGTGAATTCATATATTTTTTAACTGAATTCACCGTATTTTTCTGTGAACATTTTTCTCAGTGTAAAATTAAGAATTACTTTTTGTATGTAAAGGTCGTCATACAATCTGAGAGACCATTTGATGTTAATTGGCTACCGTCGCCACGATTGCTGCAAGTGCGCTGCCAACTATGGCAGCAATAAAGTGCTCCCTCACTGAGAGCATGCGCCTGTAACAATCTGTAATCTCGAATCTGTAACGCCTGTAACGTTACAGATTCGAGCTACATCATTGAGGGAGGAGAACCGAGAATTACAGTGCTCAACCTGTAATGAAACAAGCTGTAACATTTTGATACTACTTGTAACATCAACGCGCACCTCTTGTAATTGTCTGTGTCACGGACGCCTGTATTTCGCCGGTTTTGAAATAATTCATGACACCAATTCATGACCAAACTCATATAATTTCTTCTGTTTTTTTATTATTATTATTAACATTGTCCTTAATATTGCCATATACAGCAGAACGACCGCTTCGACTGACAATGTGGAATCAAATAAACTAAATGCTCAAAATCCAATCGAAATGTTACATTGCAGGCGAATACTCCCGTTGAGGATAAGTGAAATATAAGGACAAGGGATTAGGAATATGGGCACTCTTAGTATCCCTTACTCACTCAAGTAGGCACACTGTGTTAGGTAGTTATAAACTTGGAAACTGACAATCATGAAAGAGCCCCTTTTTTACCGGACTCCTAACCTAGGATGGAAGGGGTAGAACTACCGACTAAACCCTTTGGCGTTCTCCTCATCTCCCATTGGCGGAGTTACGGGATCGGACAGGCATTCTCCGCAACTCTACATGCCTAGGTTTAGTCTCGACTACGAGCAAAAAGAACACAATAAATAGAAAATCAGGTTGAAGTATTTTATATTTCTCCAAATAATAGGGAAGCGTCTAATTCAAAAAAGGCTTAAATATATTTTTGTATCAACATTTTTGCTTTAGAATTATGCTTTTGCTTTAGAATTTAGAATTTAAATATTTTTTAATATTATTTCTTTTTCGTTAAGAAAATAATTATTAAAAAGTGCATAAAAATGTGGGAAATTCAAAATACTTGAAACGGTCAGATCGAATGTGACGTCAAAGTCTATGAAATGTCAACAAGCGTGTAGATGTTTGTGATTTTTAACATTTGATTGTATTGTAGATTTTGACGTCACGACATGACAAGCGCGCCGAAAGGGCGGGTGTTTAAAGTGCCCGTAGCTGTTAGTTAATTTTAACTTTTTTTTTGTTACCAAATTTCTGTTTTTTGGCGCTGAATATTTTTTTATGGTTATATAACGATATAACCTATCGTATGAAAATATAAAAAAAATGTGCATATTCCCTATTATCTATTTAAAAAGTTTTTTAATTACTCGCAAGTTATTTAATAAGGCGAAAACAGATGACCACTTTCTACTGGAAAGCATATAAGACATTCTATAAAATTTTCTTTTTAGTATGGTTTCTATATTTGAAATGAATATAGAAATCGTACTACTCACTTATATCGCTTAGACGTATGTAACTACTGGGAAGTCTTGGTGATCCTGTCATTATGAGTATAAAATGATGATAAGTGGTAGGAGGTATGGTATATGGTCATTCACTGCCCACATACCGGAGCTGTGTTACCTCTGTCACCCAATGAGGAGTAAATTAGTTATTATTGAATCAATATAATAGTGGGATTTTGTGCGAAAATTGTATTAAATCGTGCAGCTGACGAAATATGTACTAAGAACAAACAAATATAAAACTCTTTATTTGTCTGCAAAAGTGAACGGCCCTTAGTACATCAGCTTAATCGAGGTTTTGCTGTCTGCGAGATATTTTTCTTTTGCAATATTAATAAAGTTTATTAATTAACTTTACCCGCGTTGCGGTTATGTTATTCATTTTTGCTTAAAATTCGACGATAGAAAACTTGTGAGAAGCTACAACCGTAATTTTAAAACATTTTTGTATAGAGAACAGCTGTATGTTGTAGCAGGTTTTCTTTTTGTAGTTTACTCCGCTATGGAAATTTTATGAGAAGTAAAATTAACACAAGCGTTAACTAAAAAACGTTACATTATCTTTCATTTTCAAATTTTTGGGAAAGCTGACGCGTGTATTTATGTTACCAAATTTTATTATCTATTCTCGAGGATTATAAATGTCTAAATTTTGTATAAAGTGTAATCCGCGTTGAGTAACGAAACGATAGCGTGCTATAACCTGCAGGCGCAGCGACATCTGGCGTCGAAAAATGTACAATTTGAAATTATAAAACGTAGTGACACCTGTGTATAACTTTTGTTGTAACTAACATAATTTTTGTTGGAACACGTGACATCTGAGTATGCAGAATGTAACTAAATAATATAAAATAATTATCTATTGAAACAAGGAAAATTTTATACATTTAAAGGTGTTTAGCTCATAATATGAAATTAAAATAAGGATTTGCATGTTTGTTATTCCCGCTCACTAGATGGCGGTAGAATTAAAAGTCGCTAGCATAGCTCTATATCTACATATATAGATTAAATATAGTTCATTATTTAAAGAAGTCATGTAAAAAAAAATTGGTGGATGTTCTTAAGAACTTGGATTATTATGAATCGAAAAATTTGATGACCCTTTCATACTGATACACTGAAAAATCACAAATAACCAAATATTTTACACACACGCACACACTCATATGCACACGCACGCACACAAATTCACAGAAACATACACCGACAATCACACATTGCATTACTGACCCCTGCAACACAGGGTATATTAGTGCAGCGGTTAAGTGTAATCGAGTGTAATCAGCAAAATGAACTGGACAATAAAGAAATTATTATTAATTAATTATTGTTAATTGTGTTTACGTTAACTGTTCTTAAAAATAAAAAGTGTTTCTTACAAAGAAGTGTTCATTACCAGTGATAATAAAAGTTAAAATAGTGTGAGTGTTTAATTAATCAAAAGGAAACTGACAGCGTTGGAGCTTACAGACACACTCGAGCTAACAGTAAAAGGATGTTGCATAAACAGTAAAAGGATGTTTAGGGTGCTGATGGGGCTTCCACGATTTTGTAGTGCATCGGGGATGTTCGCCGAGTCGCGGGTCGACTGTTTCTATACGATAATCCGGAAGCGGTGTGCATCGTGCATCCCTGGTGCATAGGGTTCGGGCCAGCTCCAGCTGCATCCTGAGCGCATTTGCTGCTAGGCTTGACTGTCAGTACCTGAACCACTGTTGTATGGTTCATGTACTGACTAATAAACATATGTAATACTAACATAGATTTTAAGTTGTTACTAACATAATATGATCCTTGTTGGTCCAAATAAATAAATTATTATTATTATAAACTTTTTTCCACCTTAGAATTGATATAAAGTTATCCTCTATCCTCTATCCATATTTTTTATCCATTGCCCTGTTATCGAAAACGACTGCGTTTTTTGCAGTGGGACCTTATGATCTATGCAATGTCTCTCCTGAAGCATCGTCTGCATGTCCAAGTGGAATATTTATAAAATAAAAAATAAAAAAATCCTTTATTTCAGACACCCAGTCCAAGGGTGAGCTCCACACCGGAAAGCGGCGCACTTTTTAATATAGCAATAGAAGATGGAACTAAAAGGTTGCCACCAAGTTCAGGGCGCCATTTCATATGAAACATTGAACTGTGTACCTTTTAGTGTAGTAAATAAGATATTATATTCTTTCCTATGTGAGCTTATAACACGATTATAACACATCATGAAACCATGTTTAATATTATAAATGTGAAAGTAACTCTGTCTGTCTGTTACCTTTTCACGCCTAAACCGCTTAACCGATCATCACGAAATTTTGCATACACGTTCACAGGGATGCAGGAAAGGACATAGGGTACCTTTAATCCAGAAAAACACAACTGTTCCGGAGGGATCATCTAACGCCTGGCAAAGCTATAACTGCAATAAAGATGTTAGGCGTTACATTGCTCATACATTTAGTCAGCCGTTATTTTTTTATTTTTCAACGGAGGTGAAGCCGCGGTCAAAAGTTAGTATAAAAATATTTGTCAAAAATAATCATTTACTAATTAGTCTTATACCTAGCTATAATGAAGTTTTTAGATACAAATGTCACTCTTATTAATAAATTTTGACGAGCCCGTTGGATGAGTGGTTAGGGTGCGTTCTGTTCTAGGGTTCCCGGGTTCGGTTCCCGGCAGGGTCAAATTTTAAAAATGAACTTTTCAAATTTGGCCTTGGTCTGGAGCTGGAAAGTAGTGGCAGGGCACACTGCATTTCGCAGTCATTTGGGCAGCCCGTCTGGCGGCAGTAACCACCCCCTCACAGAAGACCACCGTGAAATAACAGCACGTGTGCTGTTGTGTTTCGGTGAGTGCTTTTATTTTAAATAAAATTTAAAATAAAAACTGTACGAGTATTTTAGTAAAATATATATAAAGATATAATAATAGTGGCCTGGTTCCAATAAACCATTACATTTTATGCCGCAGTGCCAACTCTTGGAAATGCATAGCGTCTGTAAAGTAACCGATATAACTGTATTTTACAACAACTCTAAACGTATTTTATTTTAAATGATTGTATTCATACTTAAAAGTTGAATACAATTCAAAATGGTAAAGGATTTTAAAGAAAATTTCACTGGGGATTTTTAATCGTGTATTTTTATGGATCAATTTAAGTTTTTCAATAGACGTTCGCTCCTTAATTTCTTAACTAGCTGTTAAACGCGACTTCGTCCGCGTCTCTTTATAAAATATCATTCGTGGAAAACAGCAATTTTGTATGAAAGGGGAGGAAAGGGGGGAGATGGGGGGAAGGGCGAGTAGCCTATGTTACTCGCTGATAATGTAGCTTTCTATAGGTGAAAGAAATTTTTAAAATCGTCCCATTAGTCTTTGAGTTTATTCACTACAAACATACATTTGTATGAAGGGGGAAAGGGGGAAGGTGATAGGGGAGGGTTAGTAGCCTATGTTACTTGCTGATAGTTTAGCTTTCACAGGTGAAAGAATTTTTAAAATCGTCCCATTAGTCTTTGAGTTTATTCACTACAAACACACATTTGTATGAAGGGGTAAAGGGGGAGGAAATAGGGGGAGGGTTAGGAGCCTATGTTACTCGCTGATAACTTAGCTTTCATAGGTGAAAGATTTTTTTAAAAAAATCGGTTCAGTAGTTTTTGAGTTTATTCATTACAAACATACAAAAATACATACATACAAATCTTTTGTCCTTATAATATTAGTATAGATAAAAGATCTTTAAAAAGCCTTTATTTCTAGCATAGCCTATTTCATCCTGCCTCTTACTTGATATTGCTAGCCTATTATATATTACAGTCTACTATAGGTAAACAAATAACATTAATTAATAAACAAATCAAGGGGAAATAAGTATAAGTTATAATCTATAGATATAGTAATCTTCAACAATCAGCGATATTTCAAAATTTAATTTAAATTTCATTCAAGAATTAACAGATTCGATGAAAAACGCACAAGTTAAAACTGAGTTTTTGATGACTTTTATGTTTAAAACAAATAAATATTTTATGTATAAAGCTTTGTGAGCTGTCGTGGTCTAATAAATTGTCAAAAACACAGTTTGATTCTAAACGGCGAGCTGAGCGATTTTAGTAAAGGGAGAATTTTCATAAAAATTGTATACAAAATTCGCTGAGTTAGCTTAATGCGATGACTCGTCAAAATGTCGCCTGTTTTGTTTTACAGCGTTTTTGATTTAACAACGCTTTCATATTGAAAAATTACCTCTAGATATTGGAACAACGCGATCTTCTCATCCATCATCCATCTTCGTAAGGGTTGACGTTGAACGAACGACTACAATCGATTAGAATATAATCGATTAGTCACTACACACTCGAACTATAAAAGGGAGTTCTCGGTCTGTCTGTATAAATGCGTTAATCTCCGAAAATGGTTAACTGTTTTTGTTGATGTTAGAATCTATGGAAACTCTGAAGACTCTGATATTAGAATCTATGAAGACGACCCGTTGGATGAATGGCAAGGATGCTTGCCTAACGTCTCAGGGGCCCCGGGTTCGATTCCCGGCGGGGTCAAGTTTGGAAATTTTAATGTAATTTTCAAAATTGACTCTGGTCTGGATTTGAAAAGTAGTGGTAGGGCACACTGCGTTTCGCAGTCATTTGGGCAGCCCGACTGGCGGCAGTGACCACCCCCTTACAGAAGACCACCGTGAAATAACAGCATATACCTACGTGCTGTTGTGTTTCGGTGAGTGAGTAAGGGATGCCAGAGCCCATCTCCTTATCCCCTCCTAAACCTAATCCTACTGTAGTCGGCAGCGCACTTGCAGCACCTGTAGCGTTGCTTGTGTTGTAGGCGACGGTAGCCACCTACCATCAAGTGGACCGTGAGCCTGTCTGTCGACATAACATTAAAAAAAAACTCCTGAGGATGGTGTTTGTTTTTCTTTCGCGATATTAAGAAAGTTTATTAATTATCTTTAGCGGTTTTGCGGTTAAGTTATTAAATTTTACTTTAAATTTGATTATAGAAAACTTGTATACTTATACATTATAGGATGAGGTTTAAAGTACACATTTTAAATTTAAATTTTTAATAAAAAACAATTTTTTACGAAACTGCTGTAAATCTATCTGACTTAACGATCTACGCGAACATAATTTGCTTCACACACTGAGTAATTGTAATTAATATGTTAGGATTTATAACATACTTAATTAGCGACCCGTCTTCGCATGTATCAAATTTTACATAAAAACCTTCCTCTTTTAAGGCTCTCTTCATTAGCGAAAAGCGCATCAAAATCCGTTCAGTAGTTTTTGAGAACATCGCGAACATTCATACAGACATACAGATAGTATGATAAATATAACCGGGTGACCAAAAATACTTTTATTACAATTACATTTTACGTTTCATTTGCGAGTCACCACGGGTTCCCACGTATACAATTTTCTTGCAAATTATATGAACAATCTTTCCCACGAGACTTTTAGAATCTCTGGGCGCCAGCTATCCGAAGAGAGGTTAAGGGATTCACTGGGGCAAATGACATTTACTATAGAACTCGCTGGCGGCGGAGACAATTCAACGGGCCTAGAAATGGTGTTTTTTGTTTTTACCATTAGAACATTACACAAAAAATTGTATTTTTATCAATACAATTTTTTAATCTGATATCAACTGACATTAACTTATTAATAGGTACAGGATTGATATGCGTGCAATAAGCCGTTTTCGAGAGAATTTTCAATAAAGGTCAAATTCAATAAAGGTCTTGTGTTCTAACTTTTTTGTGGAGTTTCTATTACTTTAATGAAAATTCTAATTAATACAATTGGTTCTTCACATGTTTAAGTATATATATATTTTTTTCAAAGCAATTGTGTTGTCTGTTTCTTGTAACATCTTCATTAAACAATGGATATTTTTAGTATTTAGCGTTTGTCTCCCCCTTAAAAGAATAATGCTCTGTACTTGAAAAACTTGACTGTGACATTAGTATTATTATTATTATTTCGGCGTTTGGCCGTTTTGTTTAATGGCTCGGGTTCTAATAATTAAACTGTTCTTTAGGAAAAGGTCGTCAGACAGGCTGACGGTCCACTTAATGGTAGGTGGCTCCGTCGCCTACCACAGGTGCTGCAAGTGAGCTGTCGACCTTAGATTAGAAAAATCTCATGTACATACACAGTCTACTTTATTTAATTACTTTTAGAAAATGTTATCTGACCGTAATGACAATTAGACATCTTTATCTAGTTATTTTTTAGGTTATTACGAGTTTAATGTTGGTAATGGCAAAGTCAACTCGGAGATATAATCCGTTGTCTTAGGTCCTCCATATGAGCCATTACCGAATTTGGAATAGGGCCAAGCGGCTGGATTTGTGTCAGCCAACTGTGTCGGCCGGATTTACGCGTCTCACTACCCCAGGACAGGGTGCGGTTTGATTTAGAACATCTCATGTCCGAAGTAACGCATTTCCATTAGTTTTTCACTTTGTGACGTCACAATTTCCAGTGTATTATGTGTGTTAAATATTAAATATTGTGTATTAAATATACCACACAAAAGCTTCTTTAGAATGTTTTTAAAAAAATGTCAGGAAATTCAAGAATTAAAAATTTGAAGAATAACAGTGGTAGGGCACACTAAATTGCGCAGTCATAAGTTGGGCAACCTGTTTGGCGGCAGCAACCACACCCTAACAGAAGTTCACCGTGAAATAGCAGCACGTGTGCTGTTATATTTCGATGAGTGAGTAAGGAAGGTCAGAGCTAATTTCCCTATCCTTTCCTAATCTCTTATCCTTAATTCTGCTATGACAGGTACTTGCACCAGCTGTGGCGTTGCTTGTGTTATAGGCGATGGTATAGAAGTATGACGAGCCCGTTGGATGAGTGGTTAGGGTGCATGCCTTAACGCTCTGTTCTAGGGTTCCCGGGTTCGATTCCCGGCAGGGTCCATTGGAAAAATCAACTTTTCAAATTTGGCTCTGGTCTGGATTTGGAAAGTAGTGGCAGGTCACACTGCGTTTCGCAATCATTTGGGCAGCCGTATGGCGATCATGGCGGCCAAGGGGGTGGTTACTGAGCCAATCATGGCGGCAGTAACCACCCCCTTACAGATAACCACCGTGAAATAACAGCACGTGTGCTGTTGTGTTTCGGTGAGTGGGTAAGGGATGCCAGGGCCCATTTCCCTATCCACTCCTAATCCCCTATCCTTAATCCTACTGCAGTTGGCAGCGCACTTGCAGCAGCTTTGGCGTTGCTTGTGTTATAGGCGACGGTAGCCACCTACCATCACGTGGACCGTCAGCCTGTCTGCCGACCTGACATAAAAAAAAAAGTTAAATAAATAAGTCGTTTGAAATATTTAATAATTAAAAAGAATCATGATTTTAGTTTTCGAAAATATAATATTGTAACGCGGTGTTACACGTTGGAGCGCCTATGTGACGAGCACCCCCACTTAGGCACCAATGTGACGAGGATGCAGCCCTACGAGGGCCGCCGGTGTAACGAGGTCGCCGCACGTTGAGCGGCCGAGAGACGGGGCGCCGCATGTAGGGCTCCGTTGTGTTCGGGCGCCTCACGTAGGGTGCCGATGTGAAGGTGGCCCTCTCGTCGGAGACACTGATAGGGCGTTCATAAGGGCTAGCTGACGGGGACGGGGTCCCCTAAATAATAGAGCACGGACTCGTACAAAAGTTTATTAAGCGTAGATACACATAGCTTTTGTCTAAACAACACACTTACACAAACAGAAATTAGAAGGGGTCCCACACACGGGACCCGGGGCTTCACTAACCCCGATACTAAAGCCTAGGTAGGTCTTCTTAGAGGAAGGCCTTACACCCGGAATAATATAGGTAGCGTACCTACTATGTCGCGCGAGTCAGCAGGGCTGACGGGGCGGCGAGCGGAAGCGAGCCGAGCGCGGGCTCGCGCCACCGAGGCCTAGACATGACTGTCTCTCAACTCTCTTGCGCTGTGCTTTAGTATATTTCGCGGGCGCTAACGTTCTGCGGGGGTCGAGGGAGACGAGGCATGTGACGCCTGTACCAGACGAGGTTTGTGAGCACGCCCTCTATTGGTGATCATGCGATTGGCAGGAGCCAATCACGGCATTCTGGCGAATTTATGCCCATATTTGGTAATAAGAAGCGTTCGTTCCGTTACAGTCTCCCCCTTTTTCACAGATAAGGGCCCCCACATCTGTGAAAACCAATGGAAAAATCATAGTGAGAACCTTACAGTTTTACGGGGTCGCCCGCGTTTCCGTTTGGGCAACACGGGCTCCGGTTGTTCGCCTTCACGGGCGTGGTAACGTCTGATATCCGAGACGTGGTATTTGCCGATGACTTCAGTCGGCGCAGTACAGCAGGCGACCAGATACGTGGTAGGGCTCGCCTTCTTGATTATACGGTGGGGTCCATCCCTTCGAGGGGCTAACTTTGAGCTTACACCCTTCTTGGTGTTGCTAAGTACGTGGCTCCGTAAGAGCACCAAATCACCAGGTGCGTAGTCCTCACCGGTTTGCCTCTGTTCGTCCTTCACGTTCTTCCTTATGTCTTGACTTTTTTCTATCATTTCTTTGGCGGTACTCAAAGTATCCGCAAGCTTCAACAGGTACGGAGTTACCTGTGGAACATAATTTTCCGCTTCAATGACGGCACGTAGATCAGCACGGGCGTCGATGGGTGCGCGTAGTTCTCGTGCGAAAGTTAAATACGCGGGCGTTTGGTTGGTACTACTGGTGTTGCCTGTATTGAGGGCAAACCTTATGGATGGCAGTGCCTCAGGCCACTGTCGATGCTCGTTACCTAGTAGAATAGCCAGCTGAGTCTTCAGTTCCCGATTCTTTCGTTCGACGGGGTTGGCTTCTGGGTGGTAGAGCGGCACCAGCGTCTGTTGTACGCCCAGCACATACATTGCGTGTTGCATGACATCTGCAACAAATTGGACTCCATTGTCGGAAACAAGCCTGCGCGGGACTCCGAATCGTAGGAAAACTTCGTTGACTAGTGCCTTGGCGCATGCTTCAGCGGTGGCTTCGACGAGGGCGAACAGTTCCACCCATTTACTGGCAGTGTCTTCGACGATAAGGATCCACCTTTCGCCGTTAGGTCCCTTAGGTAGAGGTCCGAAAAGATCGACTGCTACAACTTCGAAGCGCTGAGCGGGCACGGGCGTCTGGATGAGTCCGGCGGGCTTCTGATTAGAGGGCTTATACCTCTGACATTCTAAGCATGTCTTCAAATAGTTGTCGACGTAGCGACGCATACCGGGGAAATAGAATCTTTGTGAAATGCGACGTAGGGTTCTTTCAACTCCTCCGTGACCCGAAGTGGCAGTGTCGTGGCACTCCGTCATTACTTCCTTTCTTCGGTTTACAGGTACAACTAACTGGGGTTCCTCGGCATCTGGTTCGTAGTAACGATACAAAACTCCTTTACTCATATAGTAACCTCTGTCAGTCCATCTCTTGATGGCGACTTCTTCTTGTCCCTCAAGTTCTTTGACAATTTTAGACACATCGGGGTCGTTGAGCTGATCCTCACGTAGCCGTGTGGCATCCCAGCGCGGCGTATCAATGGTGACGGTGCATATGTTGCAGATTCCTTGCGCATGGTGGTCGCACGGTGGACGGCTGAGCGTGTCGGCGATTAAGTTAGCCTTCCCTGGCGTATAATCGACCTTGAGATTGAACGATTGTAACTTCATTGCCCATCGCGCTAAACGGCCGGTGGGTGTTTTCAGCATAAGCAGCCATTTCAGCGGCTGATGATCACTTGAAACACGGACTTCATGTCCGTCGATGTATCCCCGAAACTTTTCTACTGCCCAGACGACCGCGAGCGCCTCTCGCTCGGTCGTGGAGTAGTTGCGTTCAGCTGGCAGCAGAAGACGACTGGCGAACTCGATGGGGTGTTCTTCCTTGGGACTCTCCCCCTGAAGTAGAACAGCCCCGAGGGCGTAGTTACTTGCATCGGTCCTTATAATAAATGGTTTACTATAGTCGGGTTGTACTAGCACTGGTGCCGAGGTAAGAAGAGCTTTGAGCTCCTTAAAAGCTTGCTCCTGTTCTTTTCCCCATTTCCATGGCTGGTCCTTTCTCGTGAGGACCGTAAGCGGCTGAGCCACTTTTGAAAAGTTAGGCATGAACTTTCTAAACCAGGAACAAGTCTGTAGGAACGTTTTCACCTGTTTTACATCGCGCGGAGCCATCATGTCAGTGATGGCCGCTACCTTCTCGGGATCGGGTGACACTCCTTGTGGTGTGATGACGTGCCCGAGGTATTTGACGCGGTCCCGTGCGAATATGCATTTGTCACGGTTGGCCCGGAGTCCGTAGGTCGTCAGGCGGTCGAAGACAGCCTGCAGATCCTTCATGTGTTGCTCAAAAGATGCTGAAATCACAATCAAATCGTCGATGTAACCGAGTATTGTGACGTCTTTGAGCGAGGCCCCCGAGCGGAACCGATCTATTAATCTTTGAAAAGTGGCCGGGGCATTTCGTAGCCCATACGGCATTCGTTTAAAACGGAACAGACCGAACGGCGTTACGAACGCTGTCTTGTCCCTATCTTCCTTCTTTACAGACACCTGCCAATAACTAGATCGCATGTCTATGGTACTCATTACACAATTCCTTTTCGTGGAGTGTATTATATCATCGATTAGGGGTAAAGGGTACGAATCCGTTTTTGTTATAGCATTAAGTTTCCTATAGTCGACACAAAAGCGGTATGTGCCATCGCGTTTAGGAACTAAAAGGGCGGGAGCACCCCAAGCTGATTCGCACTCTTCTATTATATTGTCAGCAAGCATCTTTTCGATCTCTTGCTGCATTACCCTTTTCTTAGCGGGGGTGAGGCGATAGGGCGGCACGGCTATCGGCTCGTGCTCGCTTGTATCAATGCGATGCTCCGCATACGGCGTTGGCTCTCCCCCTGGACTAAAGATTTCCTCGTACTTTGAAATTAATTGGGAAAGTTGATCGCGTTCACGAGTTGAAAGTGTAATGCCTTCCTCTGTTCTTAATACGTTTACTACAGCACACGAGGCGTGAGGTGAAATTTCTTCATACTGAAGATTGTGAACATTATTTGGGTCATTACTGAAATACCACAGTGACTCACCGAAGTCGAAGGAGATGCCCATTTGTTTGAGGAAGTCTATTCCCAAAAGCGTTTCATTATTTTGAGCATCTGGAAAAATGATAAATTCAACAAGAATGCTTTTACCGAAAAATTTCACCTCGACCTCTGTTGTGAATACCTTCATACATTTTACAATACCATCAGCTAATTTAACATTTTTGATAGCGCTGTGGATTGGGTGACCATGTTTAACTAAGAAGGCGTGAAGAGAAGAACTAGCGACACAGCCCTTGGCACCGGTGTCTACAATTGCTGTGCCTTTCTTATTAAAAATCTCTATATATAGTATAGGGCGTTGACTACAAACATTTTGTTTGAACAATGAACAACTTGTGAAAGCAAAACTATTAAAATTTACAGCGTCTACAACCGATGTCGTAGGCGCAAGCGATGACGTTAGCGTCGCATCGCTTAGCGGTGACGCAGCACCGCGTGAACTCGAAGCACAACTAGTGCCATAATCATTATTCGTAAAGTAAGAGTTCCTAGAACAGTTTTTGCAGTTCGCCTTAATAACACCTTGGGTACCGCACCCGTAACACTTTATTGCACTTTTGGCATTGTCTGATTTAATACGGTAACACTTATCGCGTACGTGACCACTTTTACGACAATGAGAGCAAAACAGATTGCCTTTAAACATTTTCACTGACGGATTACACTCGCGATTCGCGTATGACGTTTGGGATACGGACGCACTTGACACTTGTTGATTGGAGGAGGGAGCGCCACCCGCACTCCCTCTGGCGCGTTTGGAGAAACCGCCGTTGTTGTAGTACCGCTGACTGTCGCGCGGGGCGCCGTGCGCACCATCGCCAGCGCGGTTGTGAAACACCTCGGAGCGAGCGACACCTCGCTCATTAATGGTGAAGCGGTGCCCGGCCCTTCGGCCGACACCACAGCTGGCGCCCTCTGTTGTCGCACATGACAAGCGCGAGTGGACAGAGTGCGCCGGAGACACGTCTGTACGTGTAATGGGCGCGACCGGGGCACGAACCATGCCCGGGCGCACCAAACATTCGGCGACCCTCCCTTCGGAGAGTGTATCTTCTATTTCACGAGCTTTCTCGATGAGTGCGTCCAGTGTGACGCACGAATCCCTTGGTAACTTTTCTCTTATAGAAAGGTTTAGTAGTCCGTATATCATATCGATTTTCATAACTTCTGAAATTTCGTACGGAATCCAGGCGTAAAGGGAACGTATTCGAGCGACGAATATTTCGACACGTTCGTCCCTTTGATCCTGACTGAAGATTACTCTGAAGATTTTATGAGGGGGTAGCGGAACACCATACATAGACCGGAGACGCGCCAGTGCGTCGGTCCAGGAAGTTATCGTCGATTTTATCCCTCGAAACCATATTGCGGCTTGCCCTTCTAATAACATAGGCAGGCCCTTAAGTGCATGTTCATCACTTACGTTTGTGCATTCCTTATACACGTCGACTGCGTCGATGAATGCTTCGAGTACGCCCGGGTCGGCGCTGACGTCGCCGCCGAATCGAGCTGTACATTTTGAAAAATTGCCGCACGGAACTCGCACGGTAGATGAGTCGGTAGACAGGACCGGCGAGAAGGTGGCGGCTCCTGTGTTACTTTGCGTTGCCACTAAGGCCTCGACAAGCTGACGATTGGAGTCGGCTTGCGCCCGAGCAAACGCTTCAATTAACGAGGCTAGCCTGTCTTCAGTCGCAGGCTGCTCATTGTCTTCGGTTGTGTCTTCAAAGTCCCCGGTGGGATTACTACGAAGGCGGCGCGACATTATTATCAACAAACACTTTACCGATTTTATTATTACGAAACCATTCGTAAAGGTACAAATAGTAACTAGAACAATACTTTAACTAGCTGTTACGTAACACTTTTAACGATTTATTACGAAAACTATTTCGTACGAAAAAGGGTGCAAACGACTGTTTCACGTTGAGCACTTATACAGACACGAAGTCCGTATCCTTTTAACATGATACTTTTATCACTTTATTGAAAAGGGCGCGAACGACTGTTTCACGTTAAGCGCTTATACGACGCCGCCGCTATGTGGCGTCGTATCCTTTTCACAAACACTTACACTTTTGTTAACACTCAACTTTATTTATGACGAAACCATTTCGTCTAAACACTTTTACGAGTCGTGGGTCGGGCCGCGAGTTGGGCAGCCAATGTAACGCGGTGTTACACGTTGGAGCGCCTATGTGACGAGCACCCCCACTTAGGCACCAATGTGACGAGGATGCAGCCCTACGAGGGCCGCCGGTGTAACGAGGTCGCCGCACGTTGAGCGGCCGAGAGACGGGGCGCCGCATGTAGGGCTCCGTTGTGTTCGGGCGCCTCACGTAGGGTGCCGATGTGAAGGTGGCCCTCTCGTCGGAGACACTGATAGGGCGTTCATAAGGGCTAGCTGACGGGGACGGGGTCCCCTAAATAATAGAGCACGGACTCGTACAAAAGTTTATTAAGCGTAGATACACATAGCTTTTGTCTAAACAACACACTTACACAAACAGAAATTAGAAGGGGTCCCACACACGGGACCCGGGGCTTCACTAACCCCGATACTAAAGCCTAGGTAGGTCTTCTTAGAGGAAGGCCTTACACCCGGAATAATATAGGTAGCGTACCTACTATGTCGCGCGAGTCAGCAGGGCTGACGGGGCGGCGAGCGGAAGCGAGCCGAGCGCGGGCTCGCGCCACCGAGGCCTAGACATGACTGTCTCTCAACTCTCTTGCGCTGTGCTTTAGTATATTTCGCGGGCGCTAACGTTCTGCGGGGGTCGAGGGAGACGAGGCATGTGACGCCTGTACCAGACGAGGTTTGTGAGCACGCCCTCTATTGGTGATCATGCGATTGGCAGGAGCCAATCACGGCATTCTGGCGAATTTATGCCCATATTTGGTAATAAGAAGCGTTCGTTCCGTTACAATATTTATTTATTTAATTAGATTAGATTTTAATTTATAGTTATTTATATTAATTATAGATTTTAATTTATAGTTATTTATATTTAGGAAAGACAATTGTTATTTATATTTATATTAATTAGTGAATAAACTTTATTTATTTATTTATTTTTATTATTTAAGTACCTACATAACTATTTATTCGAAAAAAAAAAACGTGTAAATTCATTTTTATTTTTTAAAATTTAATAATTCACCTGAGAAAATTATATTTATTTATACTTATCTATAATACATGAGTAATAAAATTCAAAAGATAATATTTATGTACAGTTATTATACAAAAAGTTTGAATGTCTGACAGTGAGTGTGTGAGTTTACATAACCTATATAATATATATACCAATAAAAAGATACACAATATACATTATATTGATAGTATTAACTATTATGTTGCATTATTTTTCCATTGATTTAAAGTTCTTTTGGTAACAGAGAAAAGTTCCAAAATTTACTTTACTTTAATTAAAAAATTTAATTAAATTAAATAATAATATCTCTAAATTCTAATTAATTAATACATAAATCCCTACTAATATTATAAATGTGAAAGTAACTCTGTCTGTCTGTCTGTTACCTTTTCACGCCTAAACCGCTGAACCGATCATCATGAAATTTTGCATACACGTTGTCAGGGATGCAGGAAAGGACAATGGATACCTTTCATCTAGAAAAAAATACCGTTTCTGAAGGATCATCTAACGCCTGGCAAAGCTATAACTGCAATAAAGATATAAGGCGTTACGTTATATACTATTTAGTCAGGCGTAATTTTTTATTTTTCAACTCGGGCAAAGCCGCGGGAACTAGCTAGTCATATTATAAATTTACTTCACCAACAATAAAGGGAATAATACAAAAATCATATAAAAACATTGAGATGGCAGAATGGATTCAAGTAAATTAATGGACGACTATCGATATCGATCTTGAGAGGCTATATTAAATAATCAACATAATATGCAGCATATAACACTTCTTATAGTATAGAATCTATAGTATTGTCTTATAGTATTAGAATTAGTTCACTTATAGTATAGAATTAAATAAAATTATAGGTACATTGCCATGGTGTGAAATGTCTTGTGTTCAGATATTGACTTTGCTCTGGTTCGAGTATATATGCCTTACGAAACCTCCTAAGCTGAACCTGCTTGGCTCTAAATGGATCGGACTACCCATACAAAGGGACAAGTCAGCAGTGCCTAAATCGTTGCCCTGCTTAGATTTGCTTCCCACCCTTTAATAGTTCGCATCAACAATACAAACCCTGTCTCATTCCGAAACTAACTGCGCATATAACTCTTACTAAAACTGGAAAGCGAGGGGAAACGGTCCGTTAAAACATAAAATCTCCGACTGAATTGCATTTATAAGGCAGCCGGATACTAAATAATACCTTTACAACCATTAAAAACGGGGGAACAACGGTAACAACCATTTCTAACACGGAAAACGATTTATATCGTTGGTGCGGACAGTGTACAGTCACTTCAAGCGGTGTTTATACTATGTAAGTACTCTGTAATGCTCTTTGAGTAATAGAATTTAAAAGTATTATCCTTGTAATAAAATTTAAAAAAATAAATCAGGAACCTATTGGACGAGTGGTTAGGGTGCTTTCCTTAACGCTCTGTTCTAGGGTTTCCGGGTTCGATTTCCGGCAGGGTCAACTTCAAAAGACCACCGTGAATTAACAGTACCCTGTGTGTTTCGATGAGTGAGTAAGGGATGGCGAAGCCCATATCCCCTCTCCTAATCCCTTATCTTTAATCCTACTGCAGTCGGCAGCGCACTTGTAGCAGCTTTGGCGTTGCTTGTGTTATAGGCGACGGTAGCCACCTAACATTAGGTGGACCGTCAGCCTGTCTGCCGATCTTAACATAAAAAAAAATAAAGCGATAAAAATTCGTCAATCATATTAGTCACCCATTTGTCGCGTGCAAAGCATATAGATTAAGAAATATTTAATTTAAAATATATCTTTGACGCTATTATTTTAATTTTAATTTTGAAGTAGTGACAACAATTTGCCCATTGTAGTCAAAAATTATGGAACAATTCTGGCGGCAGTACCACTATGCAATAATAGCATGTGTGCTGTTGTGTTTCGGTGAGTGAGGAAGATACGTCAGACCCCACACTCTTATTACCTTTTAATCGAAAACTCTGTTAGATGTGCACTAACTAAAGTCCAGGCTTCTAATAGACTTGGTTCATAAAAATCAGAGGAGCGTAGCATTCTCGTCACAATTCTTTTCTTTATAAATGCGATAAGAAACGTCCTTTTACCTAGATAATTTCATAAGAGCCTAGCTTTTGCCTGCAACTTCTCCTTAGGTGTTGAATTTTTTATTTTTGTGTTTAAGTGATCTCTCGGGAGCAATAATTTTCACCTGTCCTTTTCAGTATCTATGAACAACGCGTATGAAAAATTTCAAAAAGATCATTTAAGTGGTTAAGGGATACAAGGGTAACAAACAGACTCACTTTCGCATTTTATAGGAATTGTCCTTCAATTGAATGCAAACGACATTTTGTAGTTTTATTGAGACATTAAAACAGAGGAAGTGTTCGTCTAGTCATATGTATTACTGGTAAGCAATCGATCATCTAGCAGCATTATTTATATTTAGTAATTAGACGTTAATATTTTATTTACGTTCCAGGGAATTAAAGAGAATATCAAGATGCCATATTAAATTAGTTATTGTAACTACTACCTCGTGTATTTGTAGAAATATGTAAGGCTTAATTTAAAAATACTTTCAAAGACGCATTAATACGTAAATAGGTATGTTTATTTAGAGAGCGATATTGATAAATTACAATGTACCAACTAGATCTGTTAGGTCATTTAACCCATTTTCAATTCCATTTGCTTCTTCTAATTATAGACAGAAAAGCTTTCTTTGGCGGGCTAGCAGGAACCTCAACCTGTGCTAAACGTAAATTGACGGCTATACTTGCTGAGCGGTTTTTCCTTTTATTAATATTTAATCTTTTTTTGTTTGTTATTTAAATATAGATAAATTAGTTTATTATTCTTTGATCTTGTTCTTGATTTCCGTTGTTTATTGATTAATTTTTATTTTCATTTCCTTCTCTTTTTTGTAACGAATTTGCTTGTTGCTGTGCGTGTATTATCGATCGTCTCAATTTCTAGTTTGTGCGCAGGGTTCTAGTCTAGTTCTAGTTCTAGAAACGCAGTGTGCGCCCTGCCACTACTATTTCCAAACACGCTTCTGACCCACCATACCACCGACCATACCCTCAGTGGTACGGTGAGTAATTATCTTTCCCTTCAATACCACCGTAGTGCTGGGGGTATGGATTGCACTGTTTCAGTGGAGCAATCATTTTCTTAGATGGTTCATACACATCGATATAATTTCAAGGTGATAAACATTTTTTTTTAATAAAAATATTCAAATAAATAATTGAAGCATCAAAAACATAACAATCCATAACCTTAGCACAATCACATAAAAATTAATATGATAATAAGTTTTCAACAGATCACAAAACGTTTTCTCCTCTCGACTTCACTTGTGAAGAGCCAAGTAATTTATGCAAATCTCTTCTTTGTGTTATACTGTAAGCCGTTGACCTCTTTATTGGTATGAAACTCTACGATCTCTTCTAACGAGAACTCTAAAGGACGTTGTCCTAAACAATGAAGGTTTTCATTTACATCTTTAGTGTTCAAGTCGATTTTACGACTTGTGCATCTGACAAAAGTGAAGAGCGAATAAGATGACGAAACCTTATTCGCTCGAACTAATAAACTTGTTTGATTAAAATAGAGTGTTGGAATCTTACAAAAGATAGAACAGTTATTTTAACATAAGTGAGAATGGGATGCTGGAGCACTATCTAATACTGCTCACCTCAGAATACAGAATGAAAAAGAAAAGTAATGCGAAAGAAACTGCTCATATTTGGAGTAATTTAATACTAGCTGAACCCGCAACTTCGTACGCGTGGTATTCGGTATACGCGTAACTTTATTTGTTTGTTAACCGATTGAAATGAAAAAAAAAAAACACTAGGTAAACACTAGATAAACACAAGGTGATGTTGGCAAGTACTCTTCTTCTCTCGATTCTTGATTATACTGACGCATGCTATCTTAATCTAACTGAGGACCAAATAAACAAGCTTGAGCGTCTCCAAAACCTTTCTATTCGGTTCATATTTGGCTTGAGCAAGTATACCATGTATCCGAATATCGGCAAAAACTTAAGTGGCTTCCCATTCACCGTCGCTGGGATATGAATGTTTTATCCCTTCTGTACGGTGTGCTGTTTCACGCCAAGACTCCATCTCAAGGAGAAGTTCAAGTTTTTTGGTGTGCAGGCGGACATAAGACCTTGCCGTGCGCTTACCCTGGAATGAATACTACACAAAACAAATTCTATGAGGGGTCATTTACTGTACGTGCCATTAAACTTTGGAATGGGTTGCCTTTGATCATTAGACTGTCAAACTGAAGACGACTTTATTTGTTCAATTTTTATATGTAGGTTTTTTTTTTATTATTATAGATGGGTTTGCTCTTGACCAGCATCTATCCATGTAGGAAGGATCAGGCCGAAGATGGAGCGAGCTCACCCAGAAGATGCCTATTCACTCGAATCTTAAAAAGATTTGGGTTATATGAGCTCGGAAATACAGACGCCGGCAAGGAGTTCCAATCCTTAGCAGTGCGCATCACAAAAGATGTTTTAAAGCGCTTGGTCCGAATTAGAGGAATTTCGACAAGGTGAGGATGGTAACCAGCCGTACGTCTGCATGTCCGATAGAAGAAAGGTAGGTAAGGTTTATCTTCTAATATATTATATTTATTAATCTATTTTATTAATTTGTGTCATTAATATTTGTGTATATTCAATCTATATACTAGTATTTAGTTATTAGAATGTAAGTTTATGATGACCTTACCATGGCTTTTACTACCCACATTGTTTTATTTTTCATATAATTTTCCTTACCCTAAGGTTGCCTGGAAGAAATCGCTATAAAGCGATAAGGCCGCCTTTTGTTACCTGTTGTTTCTTTCTTTTTATCCTTTTTTATGTTTGTAGTACAAATAAAAAGTTTTAATAATAACAATAATAACCAAGTGCAAATCTAATAATTTTGGAGCCTACTCAAACACAAACAAAAAATTCATCAAAACCGGTCCAGTCGTTAAGAATCAGTTCAGTCACTGCGTTGAAATAGAAATTATATGATTAATATAACATCCGACATTTTTACGGAATAAAAAGTATCCTATATGTTAATCCAGGTAATAAACTATCGGTGTGCCAAATTGCATCCAACTCCGTTCAGCCGTTTTTGCGCGTTTGAGAAACAAACGTACATTTTCACAAACTTTCATATTTATAATACATATTAGTAGCATAAGATTAAGATGTATAAATATCTACAATCTTGAAACAATCACAATATTGAAAACTTTAGTTGAGTTTTCAAGTCTCTACCCACTAGTCTACTCTTGTATATGTAACTACAGTGACTAAGGCACTAAGACACTACATTTAATCCATGGAAGAATCTGGAATGGAGCACAAAAGAATTGCACCAAATAAAGTCTCAACTGTGTAAATAGTATATTCTCTTAACTTATAGCAGCAATTAACTATCGTTTAGAAGTTTAAGTGGACTAACCTGATAACAGATATATGTGACAGTTTATACTGAAAGGAATTTAACGGTAGTTTAAAACTCATTAATAAGTTTTAACTCTTAAAATACTTGATAATTTTCACTCTTAAAGTTACTTAAGTTTAAGTTTTCACTCTTAAAATACTCCGACAGCAATAATATTACGTTCAAAGTGATATTATCATTGAATAATTAAACGAAAACAATAATCGAGCCAAGCATCAATCAATTTATGTCTTAACTGTTTTGTAATTACAAAAGTTTGTGGTATACTCACTTTAGAAGCAATTTATTCCAAGTATAAAGGCTGTTTTAGACAATGTAGTGCCTTTTTTCTTAATTTTGGAAAACCCTCATGGATACCCGGCAGTGTTGGGGTCGCTGCGGGGTTATGGTGGACTCCTACGGTCTAAAACCCAACGACTTTCTAGTGCGGTCGTAGATAGGCGGTGTCACGGGAACGTTGTGACACGACATCCGCTATAGACAATAGTGTGCCTAAACGCTCCACTATTGGACATAGGTCATTGGCCAAATTATATTAGAGCTAATAATAATAAATGTAAAGTTTATATAAAGTTAAAAATAGTTATTTTAGGTGTTTTCAGTCTTCTAATTTAAATTGACCTCAGATCTATATGATCAGTCATATTAAGTAGGGTTCAGCTTAGGTTGGTGACTTCATATGTAATAAAATCGTTCTTTGCCTACTATGTCTTTGTGCACGCTAATCTCAGAAACGGCTTAACCTATCTTCATGTGGTTTCCACTGATGTATTGTAGCAAGCATCCGGCATTATTTAGAGTTTGTTTCATTCCAATGGGTATACAAATGAAAAAGTTACGCTTTATTCGTGTAACGAGCCGTGTCTATTCATTAAAGATTAAAAAAAAAAAAAAAATTGTAAAAATTGTAACATGAACAGGTCTTGGTGGACCACGTTAAAGATTTATCTAACAAATGTATGCCGCTCGTGAAAAATGAGTTTCTGAAGTTAGCCTACGACTTAGCTGAAGCCATGAAGATTCCTCATAGATTTAATAAAGAGAAAGGCAGTGCTGGTAAGCATTTTTACTACGACTTCATGAAAAGGCATTCTGACATTTCGCTGAGAGCACCGGAATCGACAAGCATGATGCGCGCCGTTGGTTTTAACAAACCACAAGTGGATCTATTCTACGACAATGTTGAAAAGCTGATGACACAGTACAAATTCACACCCTCAAGAATTTATAACTGTGATGAAACTGGTGTCAGTTGCGTGCACAAACATCAAAAAGTTCTCGCTCCGAAAGCTAACCGTCAAGTAGGAAAGCTCATTTCTGCTGAGAGAGGCAAAAACATCACAGTTTTGTTCTGTATGAGTGCTAACGGCCACTACATACCGCCATTTTTCGTCTTTCCTAGGCAAAGAATGAATGAAAGGCTTATGATGAATGCTCCAGCTGAGAGCATAGGCGTGGCCCAGCCAAAAGGGTGGATGAACAGTGACTTTTTTGTGCAATATCTAAGAATATTCGTCAAACACACGCAACCAACCAAAGAAAACCCTGTGCTGCTTCTACTGGATGGCCATTGCAGCCACAAGACACTGGCGGTAATCAGCTTTTGCAGAGAAAATCATATTCACTTGATAAGCTCACCACCACACACTACCCACAAGCTCCAGCCTCTGGACAGGACATTTATGAAGCCATTTAAAGATGCATACAACCAGCGATGCGACATGTGGATGAGAACAAATGCTGGATGTCGGATAACAGATTACGACATTGCTGGTTTGGTCAAAGAAGCATTTATAAAAGTAGCTCGACTGGATATTGCAGTGTCTGGATTCAAATGCACTGGAATCTATCCATTTGACCGAAATTTATTTTCTGATTTAGATTATTTGGCTGCAGATATGACCAATATACCACAAGAACAAACAGAAACTTCATTGAACGCACTAAACAATGAACAAGCTGTCGTGTTATCGAACTCAGTCGTAGAACAGCCAGGAGTCTCCTCAAACACACAAAACATTGGAGAAGCTGTCATATTGCCTGAATCAGCTCTTGCTGATGGATCAGCTTCCACCAGTCTTGCACAAATGCCTACTAATCAAGTTGAAGATGAATTTATGAATGAATCTAGACAATCTATTAAAAAGCCTATAACGACAAGTCCCAAACCATCGACAAGTTCTGCTCCAGATCTTGTTCAGATAATCCGAAACTTTTCACCGTTGCCAGACGCCGCAAAAAAACGAACAGCAGCTCGAAAAAGAAAATGTGAACGAAGTGAAATTTTAACGTCATCGCCATACAAAAAAGTGGCAGAAGAAAAAGAAAATGAAAAGAACATGAAAGACAAAAAGAAGGAAATAGGATCTAAGTTTAATGTAGCAATTGGAGGCAAAGGAAAGCAAACCAAAGGAATTAAATCCAAAGGAAAGAGCGTAGTCAAGGGAAAACAAGTTAAAAACGTGAAGTCTAAAATAATAAATGGAAATAAAGTAGAACCATTAACTGAAACATCTAACACAAATACAACAATTTGCGTAGTCTGCTTAGAAGACACTGACGAAGACTGGATCCAGTGCTCATCCTGTCGAGGGTGGGTACATGAAGCATGTGCAGACGTTCCAGAGTGTGGAGATGGCTACATATGTGATCGATGCAGGCTTTTCTGAAATGTCCGGTGCTAGGGGTATGGCACAAATATTCATCCGGTACTAGGTGACACTTTTATAAATTACATTTTTTGTTACTAAAGTTTGATTGATGGCATTAATTATTTTTAAGCAAAGGTTGTGTTTTTTTTAATTTAGTTTGATTTCTAACTTAGTAATCTGCTGTAAGTCATAAATAAATGAACATTCCTTAAAATATTTTTTAAATAATTTATAAAAAACCTTAGGTGTCCGCCACTCGGGGACTTCCCCCTACTTATGTTACCGAAGTCAAAAAGACAGTTTTTAGAATGTTTGTCTGTGTGTTTGTGCACGCTAATCTCGGAAACGGCTTAACCGATTTGAATGCGGTTTTCACTTATGTATTGTAGTGTAGGGTACATTAATAGTTTTAGTTTACAATTTAAAACATTACATTAAAAAAATATTAATTACCCAAGCAAAACCGACGTGCACCGCTTGTTTCGCGAACGCCAAGTACCTATTCGTCGCAAGCGCATTACGATGCATTGTTGCCGTGAGGCAGTCTGAAAAATCGCGCGCGCTCGTCTATTATTCGATCCAAGGCACTAACGGCGAATGCATGTCGGTTGCGCTCTCGATTCGGTCGTGAATACCTCACATATAACTTTTATCATTCGTATCGTGATATTAATTATTTGTAATTATACTGTGTACATGTTCGTGTCGACCTAAATTAAAGAGTACAAATATATAGAAGCGTTTCACTATATTTGGTGACCACGACAAACACGAGGGAGACATGGATAAGGATCATAGACCAGCGCCAGAATGCAGTGGAGGTACCGCAGTAGGCCGCACAGAAGACAGCGCAAGTGATTCCGCCGGCATTTTCAAGGTTGGAGTGAAAATACCCCCATTTTGGCCAGAAGAACCGGGACTGTGGTTTGCGCAAGTGGAAGGTCAGTTCTTAATAGCCGGTATAACATCAGATGCAACAAAATTTTATCACGTGATTGCTCAATTAGACCAACAATACGCAGCAGAAATCAAAGATGTAATTTTATCGCCACCATCTGAAAATAAATATAAAAAATTAAAAACAGAACTGATCAAAAGATTGTCCGCCTCTCAAGAAAAAAAGTTAAAACAACTGCTAATGCATGAGGAGTTGGGGGATCGCAAGCCTTCCCAATTTCTTAGGCACTTACAGACCTTAGCAGGCCCCACCATTCCAGACACATTTTTACGCACACTATGGGCTAGCCGTCTACCTCATAATGTACAAACGATAATAGCGTCACAGACGGATGTATCTTTAGAAACAGTAGCAGACCTGGCTGATCGCGTGCATGAAATTGTTGCAGCTCCGACAGCACCTGTAGTTGCAGCAGCATCTACAGAAATCTCATTGAGCAACATGGCAAATCAGATAGAGGCGTTATCGCGTGAGGTGGCATCGCTGAAAGGGCATGTGGCAAGGTCAGATGGCAATAGTCGACGGCAACCATTCCGAGGCAGAAGTCGTTCACGCTCACGTCCAAGACAGTACAACCCGGATCACTGCTGGTACCACAACCGGTTTGGCGCTAAAGCAACGCGATGTACAACACCGTGCAAATTTGTCGTAGAGGGAAACGCGACCGGCAGCCGGAAGTAGCGGCTAACGACTGCCAATCCAGCCCAGGCCGCTTGTTCGTAACGGATAGGATAACTAAGATGGCTTTTCTCGTCGATACAGGATCAGACCTTTGCGTATACCCTCGGACTGCACAAAATCAAATCCGTGCGAGGACCAACTATCAGCTTTATGCGGCAAACGGATCTGCAATTGCCACATACGGCTGGATTCATCTGCAGCTAAACATAGGTCTACGCCGCGCATACACCTGGCGTTTCGTTGTGGCCGACGTCTCTAAACCAATAATAGGTGCAGATTTTCTCAGATTTTATAACTTGCTTGTAGACGTGAGGAACCACCGTTTAGTCGACGGGCTGACATCACTCTCCGTGACAGCGAAACCTGATAAAGACGCAAAAGATATCGCATCCATCAAGGCTGTATCTGGAGACACAGTGTACCACCAACTTCTCCTAGTGAAACGCTTCTATATATTTGTACTCTTTAATTTACTATTAATGTACCCTACAGTAGCAAGCTTCCCGTAACATGTAATCTTTGTTTCGTTCCAATCGGTTTACAAACAAAAAAGTTACGCGTTATTCTGAATACCACGGGTACGAAGTCGCGGGCACAACTAGTTTATAATATATTCACCGAATAATATTTTATTAAAAATTTGCTGTCTTTTAGTTTTTAAACCCTTCCATTTTTGACACTCCAAAAAATGCTTTGCAGTTCGCTAGAAAACGAATGCAACCCCATAACCCAGATTTACATTTAAAAAATTACTAAATAATTATGAAGTGCAAATACTTTGTAGCAGTAATTTGTAGCACGATTTCAATGCTATTATTTGAGTGCACTAAATACATAGGGGAGAAACTAACTGCAATAGTGCAGACCGCATGGAACTAGTTAATAAATTTGCCTTCACCTGCACAACTATGAAGTTTGGAAGGTTCAAGTTTAGCAATTAACGTCTTAGGATTGTTGATGTTAATTTGGAATTACTACCTTTTGTCATTTATACCCACACAATGCAATTTATGTTCCTGTTCAGACTTTTCCTGAAACTTTTCTAAATATACTTAGTCCTTTTTTAATTACACATTTTGCGTCTATTGTCGGAATAAATGCAAATCAAAAATACACACAACTCTGCTACCAGATTTGTCAGGCCAAATCAACCATTAAATATGAATACTAGACTTTGCTACTAAAACAAAAGATTCAGCAAAATGTCTTCGCGTAGCGTTTTCTGCTACATTTCTAACCTTGAGGGCCCTCATTGGTATCTGAAAGAAGTAGGTGCAAGAGAAGAAGTATTACGCGTCACTGTTCGTTCGCTTCTCAGGTCTTTAGTGCTAATATTCTTCCAAAACTTAAACAGCCGCCATTCGACGTCGATCCACTTAAATCAAAACTAAAATCACTGTTTACTTTATCTCGCGACACGGATCCAAACCTCCAGTGGACCGTTACAAAAGTTGCAAAAAATCCGTATATTCACTTTCAACAATTAAAATTCTTCCCGATAAAGAAACACACGTTTCGCGTTCAAATCAATTTACTCGTTCTGCTGTTTTTCCATGGCGGTTTTCTGTAACGGGGTGGTCACTGCTGCCAGACGGCCTGCCCCAGTTTATGACTATGAAACTCAGTCTGCTCTGTCGCTCGAATTTTTTTCAAGTTCATAGTTATGATGCTTTTTTATTCTTTCATTGCATTACAAAGCTTAGTTTTTAATAGGTGAAATAATATCTCGTGAACTTAAAAGTTCTGTGTAGTTATTGGAACTTTTGAAATTGTCACGATTCTGAAATAAGAAATGAAGCAACATCTTATAGAGATCGATAAATTTATCAAGTTATTATTCGATAAGCGTTTTGGGTTCGATTCCTGCTAAGTTTAGTCAATAGGGTTAGTAAGTCTGTGTATAATACAAGTAGCACAACATGTACCTATAACGCTAGATAAATACTTTCTATAATAACCGCATATTCTATACATTATATTTTTATATAAGTAATCTCAACTTCATTTAAATCTTTCATTAAAACCATCTTTAATTAATAATTTTGTATATATATTTATATAACTATCTATCTATTTTATGTAAACTTTGCAAAGGCCGGAGCGGCTTATGAGGGCAGCACCCGCGGCAAAACGCGAACTCTAGTACCGCATAATAAGTCGAATATAATAATTATGTTATGTCATAAGGTGGTTGGTATATCAGTTTGGATAAGTATGTCAGTTTAAGTTGGCATAAACGTATAAATAGAAGAAAATCAATCAACTTTCTCGAGGAATCTCGAACACTTACGGGTCTGAAAAAAAAATACGGTTCGGTCGATCAGTAAATTGGGTATTGCAAAAACCGGCCATTTACTGAACACGATAATGACTTATTATCGATTTATTTAATGTATGAACTGACAATCTTGGCTTGTGACAAGTGGAAAAGTTATATAGGTGGTAATTATAGTATTTACATATTACATAGACTTTAAAAGACTACAAGCGACCCGCTCACGCCCACTGATGCATTTTTTCCGAAAATTACATTTACAAGCTTCGTTTATAGCTCTATTAATTAGTGAATACCATATCAAAATTCGTTGAGTAGTTTAGAAGAAGTTCAAATAGAGGCGGCCAGTGACTTCAAAGTGGCGGCCGTTGGATGAGTGGTTAAGGTGCTTGTCTTAACGCTCTGTTTTAGGGTTCCCGGGTTCAATAACCGGCGGGGTCAGCTTTGAAAAATGAACTTTTCAAATTTGGCTCTAGTCTGGATCTGGAAAGTAGTGGCAGGGCATACTACGTTTCGCAGTCATTTGGGCAGCCCGTCTGGCGGCAGTAACCACCCCTTTACAGAAAACCACCATGAAATAACAGCATGTGTGCTTTTGTGTTTCGATGAGTGAGTAAGGGATGCCAGAGCCAATTTCCCTATCCACTCCTAATCTCTTATCCTTAATCCTACTGCAGTCGGCAGCGCACTGGCAGCAGCTTTGGCGTTGCTTGTGTTATAGGCGACGGTAGCCACCTACCATCAAGTGGGCCGTCAGCCTGTCTGCCGATCTTAACATAAAAAAAATGTATTTTATACTTAGTTATGTATAAAATTAAGTCGCTAGTGAGCGGCCCTTCTCCGAGATAACCTCTTTCGTACATAGGAATAAAAAATTCTAACTCTTTATTGAAAGGGTATTAAAAAAATCTCAGAGCAGAATAGTCCCGGAAACGGGACTCCAATTCGAAACGTCACGAGTAGAATTAGCCGAAGTTTTGAAAGGGAAAAAAAGATCTCTCCACATGGCTCCGTGACATAAAACGGCCATTTCTCTTGAGCTGCGGCAAATTATCCGAGTCCGCATACATTACCGCTCGTAGAGTGAATAAAAAAAGTCTCCACAACACATGTGCGACCAACCCGTGACACGAAACCTTGCTAATATTGTTAAATGTCAACATTTTTTGCGTTCCCCGAATGTGCGGATATATATTTTGCTATCGCCTTTACAGGTTATATTCCACTTTGATATATTTTAGTAACAAATGAATTTTGAAAAGTTCTTTTTGAGTACGTCAGAATCAAACCTGGGGCCGTAGAGTTTAAAGGTTATAACCTGAACCAAGTAGTCAATTTACTGATGTCTCATTTTCTTTTTTGCGCTGTAAAATATAAGGATATCTCCACATTATTTGTAACATTATACAACAGGGTAATGCCTTCCCACAATGTGAATTCTAGGAAGGCCTCAATTCACATACACATTTTTGCGGAATGTATTTTGTACTGTGAATATTTCTACATTTTGAGCTATTGAGCTATTGACTATTGAGCTATCTTTGCAATTATCTTATAGGCTAAAACCGTACTATAAGATACTATAGTTAAAATTAATAAAAGAATAAAAATTAGACTAACGTTAAAATTTCATAGTTTGAAAAGTTCGGCGTGTAAGGGTTTCCAGAGTGCATCCTTTTCTTTATGATTATCCTGTCAATTTCTGCAGCTGATTTTCTACCTTATCGTGCCTGTTTCCTGTGCATGTAGCCCGTTGGCAAAGCTAGCAGAAAACACATAAATAAAAAAAATGTTAACGAATTTAATAACATTGTTTTAAACGCGTTTGACTATTTATACAAATCTCGGTGTACAAGCAAATAGATATCAATTTTATTGAAACCAAAATAATATCGTTCTGTTAAAAAAAAAACATGAACCCAAAAATCTAACATTGTTACGTAGATCAAATTGTAAACCAAAGTGTATGAATTATTGTATTATGTATGAATCTTAACTAATATTCCAAATGTGAAAGTGAGTTTGTTTGTTTGTAATGCTTTCACGCCTTAATCTTCAATGATGGTCATAAAATCTTTCATACATATCGAAAGGAATACAGAAAAATACATTCATCCGGAAAAATCTACTGTCTATTAGAAGACCCTGTCTGTTCAGAAAAAAAAGACCCGGGCAAAAGATATTAAATATTTACTAGATGTTTTACTAGATTTCTTTAATAAATAAGTTTAATATTTTTAACTTGACGTACTTAAATTTAATAATGAATATTGTAAAAGAACTTCACAATATTTAATTCCCAATCTAATTGTTAAACTGCCTATAGAAATAAAAAAATAAAATCACACCAAAGAATATTAAAAAAGTACTAAAACACATTTTGTAAATAATTAAAACCAAAACAATAATAATACATTAATAATAATAATAATAAATGTATGTCACAGTCGTTGGGTATTAGCGATAAAGATATAAAACAGACAGTGAGGACGCGTTTCTTTGGCCGTCTGATAAAAGTTCTTAACAGTTTTTTATCAGGAGGTAACAAGGTACGCGCCTTCAATGGCTGGGTTATGCCTTTACTCACTTACTCCTTTGGCATACTAAGGTGGACTCAAACTGAACTCGATGGTTTAGACAGGAGGGTTCGTCGATTGCTCACAGCGCATCGCATGCTACACCCACGCTCATCGGTTATGAGACTGTACATCCCACGGAAATTGGGGGGTCGCGGTTTTTTAAACGCCAAGAACCTCCATAACCGTGAGGTGTACAGTCTTAGGGAATATTTCCTGAACCACGAGAGTGGGGTACATCGCGACGTTGTAGCAATCGACAAAAACTACACGCCACTATCTCTGGCAAACGGGAACTGGCGCAGACTAGTGGTTTTAAGCGCCGAAGACCGTAAGAATGTATGGAAAGGCAAGGAGCTACATGGGCGATTCTACAAGGCCCTGACGGGACCTGATGTGGACTCGCTCATGTCAGTGAACTGGCTGCGTTTCGGTGACCTCTTTGGGGAAACTGAAGGTTTTGTCTGTGCAATTGCGGACGAAGTTATTAAGACGAACAACTACCGGAAATATATCCTGAAGGACGGTACGGTCGACATCTGTCGGGCATGCCACCGTCCTGGAGAGACACTCAGGCATATTATTTCCGGTTGTGCTCATCTTGCTAACGGCGAGTATTTGCACAGACACAACCAAGTAGCCAGGATCATTCATCAGCGACTTGCCCTTCGATATGATCTTATCGAGTCTGAGGTGCCTTACTACAAGTACGTGCCTGCGCCCGTTCTCGAAAATGGTCATGCTACGCTCTACTGGGATCGCTCCATAATCACGGACAGGACTATTGTCGCCAATAAGCCTGACATCGTGGTTATTGACCGATCCCAGCGCCGGACGATGCTTGTCGACATAGCTGTCCCGCATGACGAAAATCTCGTGAAAGCCGAAAAAGAAAAACTCACTAAGTACATCGACTTGGCTCACGAGGTGACCGCCATGTGGGACGTCGATTCGACAATTATCGTCCCGATAGTCGTCTCGGCGAACGGTCTTATAGCGAAGAGCCTCGACCAACATCTCAAGAGGCTCTCACTAGATGGCTGGGTCAGGGGGCAGATACAGAAGGCGGTACTTCTTGACACGGCACGAATTGTCAGGAGGTTCCTCACTCTGCAGCCCTAACCACCGGTAGCTTGGGCCTTGCCCCGCTACTAGTGGACACCTAATTTTAAGTTTTTTATAATATTTATTGTTTTTATATACATATATATTGTAAAAAAATTAAAATTAAGAAAGGAAATAAATAAATGATTAATAATAATAATAATAAAGGTAATTTAATTAATCTCGTTTTATTAAAATTAAAAAAATAAGATATACAATTAAAAACTGGAGCAAATTGTATGCAATCTATTATTTATATTTATATGAGTTAGTCTATAATTTATGTTTATATAACTTAGTATGTATGATAAACCCATTGTCTAGACAAACAACTTTGAAACTCCTTAAGGCGACCCCGGACTCCGGATTTTTAACGTCCATTGCGAATAAAATATATAAAAACAAAATGGGACCCAAGATAATAATGCGGTGTTCACAATACATGTTGTCTGCCGGACGAAGTCGCTAACGAAAGCTAGTCTTAATATAATTCAATTACTTTATTCGTTTAGTACGAAAACAGACGAAGAACCATAACACCCGACAAAACTAACAGATTACAGAACGTCTGTTGCGAACAACGCAAAGTTACCGCATAAATTAAACTTTCTAATAACAATTACAAAGTTGTTGCTTATGAAACTGTCACCGTACAGAGTTATTTTGGCTACGGGCACGAAATTTTTCGTCTGTATCCCCAAACGCGTAAGGTTCAAATTCAACTTGAAATCTTTTCTTAAGGTTCTTAACTGTAGCAATTGATTAGTTTAACTTGTTACTTAATTTGATTGTTTGGAAGGTATTATAAGTGGCGCTGTTAGTTTTACATTAATTGTTTGCACTTTAGGGTAACCATTTTCTAATGAAGTTATATTTTTTACAATGACTAAATAAAAAATAAAAAAACCGGACAAGTGCGAGTTGAACTCGCGTGAAGAGGGTTCCGTACGATGTTACCTATCCGCACAATATTGAGTGATTTGCCATGTTATTTTAATATCATGGACTTCTTATAGGTTTTCCTATAATCTATAAGTAGAAAACTAATTTCTGTATTTTTTTCTAAATTTTAAGTTCAGTAGTTTCGGAGATAAGGGGGTGGGGAATGGTCGGACAGACCCTCCACCAACCCATGGCCCTATCGACGTCTAGTCAAACGGGCCGAATCGTATACGAATTGTTTTCTCGTCCCTGCCCCTTTGTCGAATCTCCCCTTTGTGGGGCCGACATCACTACACAGTTGACTGATGCGGGGCCTCGGGGTTCGCCCACTCTCCCTCAACTGTGGGCGCTCCTCCTCCTGTGCCATTTGCGCGCGAATCTTTCAAGCCTTGCGTAGTTCGCCGCCGTGGATACGAGATCCCAGTAGTACGCGGGCCCCCCGCTATCTTGGTAGATCCCATCCATCATCTCGTTCCTCAGACCGTCGTACAGAGGACAGGACCACAAAACGTGGTGCAAGTCCTCATGCTCCATACCGCACTCACACATACTCTCCTCGCAAAATTTCATGTCATACAGTCGTCTCCTAAAGCATCCATGACCGGTGAGGATCTGCGAGACTTCATAGTTCGGTTCGACCCAGGTTGCCCGGAGTCGATCCGCCACGTTCGGAAAGTAACGGTAAAGCTCTCGTAATGGTCGGACAGACACACACGAGTGATCCTATAAGGGTTCCGTTTTTTTATTCGGACGTACGGAACCCTAATAAAAGAAAATATTTCTGGTATCGCCAGCTTATATTTCTTATAGTTAAGTACAGCTTCTATTTGTAACTAGCTTTGCCCGCGACCTCGTATGCGTGATATTTATTTATTTATTTATATATGAGGTACACAAAACAGGATGCTGTCGTCGAAGATTAATTGTAGAAAGAATTATTGACACAGAGAAAGAATTATTACTAGACAGCAACCCAAAACATGTGCACACAGCACGTCCAAATTAAACAGTGTTAAATTTGAAATAACAGAAGAGAGACGCGCTTTCATCCAAAGACAAGCTTAGCTGTATTTTATAAAAAGTTACTTTAAGATGAAAGCACGTCTCTAAAAGGCTACAATAAAATAAATGTATTGCAATATACATAGTGCAATGAAATATTATGAATTAAGATTAATTGTTAATTGACAACTATTCAGAATGTAACCTCCTCGGTTGCAGTGGGCTTTTGGGCTCGCTGCAGCTCCTAAGAGAATTACCCACCGTACTTACTCAGTCGAAATGAACAAGAGACTCTGTAGGGCGCCCGCTGTCTGAGATATTGGGTGAGCTTATCCTATTAAGGAAACACAAATTTCACTGCACACTTAAATTTATTTTACAATAAGTACAAACAAAATTATAAAGCTAAGATTAAGTTTAAAAAGATGCAATTAGGGGCTTATTATGAAATGTGCTACTCAGCTCAAAAACCTCTTCAAGAGCAGCGGAGATGTGTCCTCGGCTCCGTCCTCACGCCTCACGCGCTCCGACGATGAAGACACGCGCTGATGATGATGTCCCGGGAACCAGGTAATAGTTAGCACAATAGGGTAGTGCTAACTTCCACCAGCAGCTCAAGTTTCTCCACCTGATGTAGCTATCGCGAGATACTTCCCCTCTCTCGCAAGAAGTTGACTTCGTCAAGGACGGATGAGCAGGTCCTCAAGTACTTTGTCTGTACTTCGGAGTTTAGTACAAGAAAGTGAAACTTAGGGTAGTACGTTGAACTTTAGTCGTAGTGCGTACACTCTAGTGAAAAATCTTCCTCGTCCTTTCGTCAAGAAATTCAAATTTGCTCTCTTTTTTGTCGCGCGAACGCGGCCCTCGTTATCACCTCTTTTCACCCCTACGATTTTTCTGACGACCATAGACATTTTAGCTTGGTTTCGGGTGTGGATGAAAATAGCAAGGAACATCTAAACTATTCCGGAATAGAGAATTCATGTGTGTTATTAAAAATTCTGTGCACAGACTACTCGCGGATACTTTTATTTGTCTTATTCTTAGCACAATAAAATTATATTCGTTACAAGAATAACGCATAACTTTTTTGTTTGTAAACTGATTGGAATAAAACAACACTAAATATTACCGGAAGCTTGCTGCAATACATCAGTGGAAACCACATAAAAATCGGTTAAGCCGTTTCTGAGATTTGCATGCACAAACCTACAGACAATCTCGGTAACATAAGTACAATGTGTATAATTATTTTTCTTTTTTTTTAATATTTATTGTACAGACATGGCTCGTTTACGATTTTATTATACCCATGTATAGATTTTATTCAAAATGGTTATATAACAAAAGTTATACATTAAATTATATATTACTACATTAAAATGCATCATAAACAAACATAGTTGAACTCTTGATATTTTACGACACTTTCAACTTAATATGTATTTATAAGTCGTAAAAAAGCTATAAATTCAATATTTGAAAGACCTATATAGGTACCCAGGCTTTTCCGTGGCGACGTATATCAATACCATTATCAATACATTTTATTCACATTTGCCGTAAAATATGTTGATAAGGTATAACCGATCATGTAATGAAGGAATAATTTAAATATACATGAGAACAAAGGCATTTGACTTAACCAAATGAAGGAGTATCAATTATAAAACAATTAATAAATTTTTTAAAATTATTTTTATATTTTAATATCGGCAGACAGGCTGACGGCTCACTTGATGGTAGGTGGCTACCGTCGCCTATAACTCTAGCAACGCCAAAGCTGCTGCATGTGTCCTGCCGACATTAGGACATAGAGGATTGGATAGGAAAATGGTCTCAGGCATCCTTGACTCACTCACAAAAACACAACAGCACACGTGCTGTTATTTTACGGTGGTCTGTAAGGGATTGATTACTGCCGCCAGACGTGCTGCTCAAATGATTGCAAAACGCAATGTGCCCGTTAATAGACAAATTTGAAAAATGCATTTTTCAAAGTTGACCCTGCCGGGAATCGAACCCGGTAACCTTAAAACAGAGCGTAACCACTCATCCAACGGGCACGTTGTGTAATAATTCTATTTTCAAATAAGATAGTAATTAACAAAAACCGCTATTTTTAGGAACAGATTTTATTTTCTGATATGAATATATAATTTCTAAACAACTACCTAAAAAGAACTTCGAAAGAACTTCAAAGAAGAAAAAACTTTTTTTTGTAGGTGACGATGTATTCGCAAATCAGTACTAGTATTTGCAGCACACGCCAAATAAATAAAGACTTTCATAAGCAAATTTTTCATACCTTGGGTTTATTAAATTTTATTGTATTTTTCGTAGGGATCTACTTTTTTTTTAACCTATGTTACTGATAATGTAGCTTTCTGCAGATAAAAGAATTTTTAAAATCAGTTAAATAGTTTTTGAAATTATAATGTGGATGGGGCGACCACTTCGCCGATATCCTCGGCGCACAAGTACAATTAGTCCACGAGACGCGACCGATGGAGAAGCTCCTCCAGTGACTGCCGGAGCGAGAGCGCGGGCGCAGAGTGCTGGGCGCGGGAGGAGCGGGAGTCGCCGGGGGCGCCGCCGCAGCCGCGTACTTGGGCGCGCCACCAAATGCTTCTGCTCCGACCCCATCACGAGGCGGCCACCGTGGGCAGAGGAGCGGCGCGCGTCGACTGGGCCGCGAAGTACCTGCGCTGACCGTTCACCATTCGATTCAAATATAAGTGAACATTAAGATATTATTCTATACTAGCGGCCCGCCCCCGGCTTCGCCCGTGGTGCAATTTTTATATACTAAAACATTCCCCGTTTATCCCTCTTTCCATTAGTGAAAACCGAATCAAAATCGGTCTACCCGTTCATGCGTGATGCCATGACCAAGGGAAATGGGGATTCATTTTTATATATATAAGATTAACAAACGGCGACATGTTGTGCGTTTTAAATTTAAATTACCTATCATCATAATGATAAGATCATTAGCTCCCACTTTTATTTGGGTATTCTTAATTGAGCACAACCACCCTCGGTTTTCTACCCTCGACAGTATGTCTTCCCTACAGACTTCTATAGTTAGAGTAACGTGGAATTACAACACGTGTACGTATTAATCCAGTTTAGGATATACCAGCCAAAGGTTGTCCCTACCTTGTTGCCCTTTATGCAGAGCAGATCGGTAGCGTATTCTTATTCGTCTACCATCAAGTGGACCATCAGACCATCTGCCATTTTTCTTTATATAAAATAGTGGCGAACCGCTTCCGGCTCTGCACGGATTGTATTTTTTTTTTGTTAATTTTTTTCGTTTAACGCTCTTTCCATTAGTGAAAACCGTACTAAAATCGGTTAAGTGGTTTAGAAGAAGTTGGCGGAGAAACAGACAAAAACGACTTTATCTATAATATACATAAATAATAAAATCGTAAACTTGCCGTGTTTGTACATTAAATATTTTTTCAAAAAACTATTTGTACACGTTGTACTTATGTTAACGAGGTAAAAAATAGTTTTTGGAATTTTTGTCTGTTGTCTGTGCGTTTGTGCACGCTAATCTCCGAAACGGCTTAACCGATTTGAATGCGGTTTTCACTGATTGTAGCAAGCTTCCCGTAACATTTAGTGTTTGATTAATTTGGATAGTTAATTAAATATTCCTTATTGTAATACGACTACATTTTAGTATCATACAGTAGTCAATTCTACTGCATTTACCATAACTTAGGGATATAAGGAAGAACTTCCAAAGAACCTAATTGCTCTTTTATTTTCATTGATGTTGATGTTTAATTTGCTATAGGAAAATGCTACTAAATATTTTCTCAATGCGAAAGTATCTGAAAATGGATGGATTTATGAATGATTGTTACTCTTTCAGGTAAAAACTCTGAACACATTTCGATGATATTTAACACACCGATAATTTATTACCTGGATTAACATGTATCCTGAAAAAATGTTAGGTTCCCGAGGGATCATCTAAAAAATATAAGATGTCAGGCGTTGTCGACGCAGACGAAGTCGCTGTCACCAGCTACAGCTAGCTTACAAAAGACCACCGTGAAATAACAGCACGTATGCTGTTGTGGTTCGGTGAGTGAAGTAAGGGATGCCAGAGCCCATTTCACTATCCCTTCCCAATCCCTTATCCTTAATCCTATTGTAGTCGGCAGCGCACTTGCAGCAGCTTTGGCGTTGCTTGTGTTATAGGCGACGGTAGCCACCTACCATCAAGTGGACCGTCAGCCTGTCTGCCGATCTTGACATAAAAAAAGCTAATTGTAGAATAAACAAATTCTAGAATATAATTCTAGAAAATAATGATTATAAATTATGAATTATGTACCTAATTCTGATTTACTGCTACTTTAAACTTGTAAGTATACAATTAATTGTAAGTATACCTTGAATATGATCATATTAGATCATATGCAACATGAGTTAACAAAACTCATATTGAAATTAATATTGGCTGTAATACATCGTCATGATGCTATTTTTTTTATCTTAAGCCATAGGACTTAATTTATAAATTGTTCTAGAAGCCCTCATACTGAGCTTTTAAATATTATTCGTTCCTTTTCGTGTACATTCATAACAATAGAAACTACGCGAAGCAAACAGGAGAGTGGTCGATCAATGGAAATTGTATCAGATATAGCGTAACACAAAAATGCGAGCCGTGACGTATTGCGCGAACTGCGATGGGACAAATTATACGCATAGGCATATATGTACCTATTATATAACGTGGATATATAAAAATCTAGATATATGATCTCTTTTTCATAGTCGCCATCTAGTATACACTTCTATAATCTAGTATAAAGAGGTTTTTTTTATTGAGGTCAGTGAGTAATTTATTTCTATTAGTATTCTGTACTAATACTATTAGAGTAATTCTGTTTTTTAAAGGTGGAAAAACAGAATTACTCTAATATTCAGAAAAAAGTTGTTCTATTCCCGAGGGAATAGAACAGGGACCCTATATCTTTTTCTGGCAACGTCTATGCGAAATTTCGCCATGATAGGTTTAGTATTTAAGGCGTGAAAGCGTAATAAAGGAATAAACTCACTGTTTAATATATATATATACTGTTAATATATATACTGTCATTGTTAGTTGCACACACCTACAGACTACACAATTTACTCTGTACATCTTTTATATATATATTTAGCCTGTGGGATGTGGCAACTGGCTGTTAGTGTCGGACTCGGACGTTCGGTTGTATAATTTGTATTTAAAATTGGAAATATACAAAAACAATTGGTGTTGGTGTCGATAAAAGGTGCAAAAAGACCAAAAAGCCACCAACGAAGAACCATAAAAGCGGACACAAGAAGCAGACAACAAGTGGAAACGGGTGAGTTGCCATAGGGAGATAATTGTGATTAGGGTTTATACTTTTAATGTATGTACCAAACATTACACATTCACATACGCACTTATAATATTATTGAGGACCAACTGAGCCCTCAACTTCGTACGCGTGGTATAAGGTATAACGCATAACTTTTTTGTTCGTAATTAGATTGGGATGAAACAAACACTAAATGTAACGGGAAGCTTACATCTATGAAAACTGCATGAAAATCGGTTAAGCACACTGTAGTTTTGTAGTGGTAGGGCACACTGCGTTTCGCAGTCATTTGGGCAGTCCGCCTGACGGCAGTGACCACCCCCTTACAGAAGACCACCGTGAAATAACAGCATATACGTGCTGTTGTGTTTCGGTGAGTGAGTAAGGGATGCCAGAGCCCATTTCCTTATCCCCTCCTAATCCCTTATCCTTAATCCTACTGTAGTCGGCAGCGCACTTGCAGCACCTGTAGCGTTGCTTGTGTTATAGGCGACGGTGGCCACCTACCATCAAGTGGACCGTCAGCCTGTCTGTCGACATAACATTAAAAAAAAGCCGTTTCTGAGATTAGCGTGCGCAAAGCACAGAAAAACAACGATTTTATTAAAATTATTGTTTTTAAACCGATTGGAATGAAACAAACATTAAATGTTACGGGAAACTTGGTAAAATACATCAGTGAAAATCGCATTCAAATCGATTAAGCTGTCTCTGAGATTAGCGTGCACAAATGCACAGACAAAATTTTAAAACATTTTTTCTTGACCTCGGCAACATAAGCAAGTGTGTACAAATTGTTTTTTAAAAAAAAAGGTACAGAAACGGCTTGTTTATATTTTTATTATGTGAATAGATATTATTTAGGACGTTGTTTACAATTAGTGTTTCTACTGTTAAATTAGTGTCGTGCCTATCGATTTTCTATCGTCTACACTATGGAGAGTGATCTATACTGTACGATTTAATCCAACCGGAACCGTTCCACTTGCGGACCACTAGATGTACCTCGATCACGAACAAAGCGTTTCAGTTCCACCTTCCTTGTTCGAACTGCTAAGGAGTGGAACTCATTGCCTGCGTCTGTGTTCCCACAGAACTACAACCTCGGGGTCTTCAAAACTAGGGTAAATGGGCATTTACTAGGTAAGCGTGGTCCGCCTTCGGCCACATCTGCACCTCACATCGGGTGAGATAGTGGTCAAGCGCTACCTCGATTTCATAAAAAAAAAATTGTTATTTTAAAAACATAAATATTGTGTCATTTCCAGTAATACATTTTGAAGTACATCAATGTGTCTATATAGACGTAACATAAGCTCACAACCTACACAATGCAAGTACGCCAAAAGCGAGGAATACTCGTGATCCATTTCATCATGAGTTATGGGGCGACAGGAGAAATATGAAGAAATATATGTTGTCGCAGTTTGGGCCCCGTCGCGTGGTTGCGGTAAAAGTGCGGTGTGCGATCGAAGTGTTTTATTGAGCCGTTACGAGCTGAAATTTTCGACAGAATGCGTGCGTGGCGTCGCAGTTTGAAATTGTATTCTAAAAATCTAATCTATTCTTATAAAAATGTTTGTCCTGACTGATGTTGGACACACAGCCAAAACTTTTTTTTATATGTTAAGGTCGGCAGACAGGCTGACGGTCCACTTGATGGTAGGTGGCTACCGTCGCCCATAACACAAGCAACGCCTAAACTGCTGCAAGTGCGCCGCCAACTGCAGTAGGATTAAGGATAGGGGATTAGGAGGGGGGATAGGGACATGGGCTCTGGCATCCCTTACTCACTCACCGAAACACAACAGCACACGTGCTGTTATTTCACGGTGGTCTTCTGTAAGGGGGTGGTTACTGCCGCCAGACGGGCTGCCCAAATGACTGCGAAACGCAGTGTGCCCTGCCACTACTTTCCAAATCCAGACCAGAGCCAAATTTGAAAAGTTGGTTTTTCAAAGTTGACCCAGCCGGGAATCGAACCCGGGAACCCTAAACTGCCAACTCTAGACACCTGAAATTTGGAAGAAAGGTTTATTTTATTATTTATTTTATTTATTACACATGAAATAATTGGAAAAAATATTTACAATATCCCACAAAACTGGAAAGCAATTTGTCTATGGGATCAAGATCAGCAGTTGTCTATGCCTATAACATAAGCATCTGCTAAGAAAGGATTTTATATAATTTATATGTTATATAAATTGTTATATAACATATAAAGTGTGTTATATAATTTGTGTTTATATAGTGTTTATATATTTATAGTGTTCATGTTGGATTCACCTCTATGCTTTGGTACCTACTAGAGAGCTGGCTGTACATACTGATATAATCCTTCTCGTGTATATATTGTAAATATACTGTTACAAAGCATTACTGCTTCTTTCTTATTCCACTGCAACGAATAACCCCTACAGTTTATATAATTTGTAAAAAGTTTAAAGTGTAGTGAATGTGACCACTTCTTACAGAAAACCATAACAAAATACATGACACAAGTAAAAGGATGTCAAAATCAAGCGTTGGCACATTAAAGTATAATATACTGGAGAAGCTATCTATTTTGATAATACTTATAACTAAATAGCTGCAGCGCTAAACCAAAATTATCAAGTCTAATCAAACGATAAAACATGCTACACTAGATACCTGCTAGGATATAATTTTATCGTGACAAAAAGGTTATAAACGCAGCGTGCATAATCAGTGCCACAATCGAGCAACTCTTCCAGTTGAATCTTGACGGTGCAGGGAGCTGATTGCCAATCTTCAGGACTGAAGAGACACTGAGAGTAGAGAGAGCTCCTACAATGAACACCTTGAGATTGGAGTTATTTGTTTGTAAAGGCCACGTGTATTGGACAATATCCCATCTATTTATTTCAAAACATAATGTCTCTTTCATCGTCATCCATACACTGAAAAGATCATTACATAAGGTTATTTTTTTACAAAAATACATAAGGTGATAAATAAAAAAAATTAACAACAATTAATCTCTCCTCAATATATCAACTATTTCCATTATCCTCGAAAATATATTTTACATCTTGTACAATCGCGCAACACAGACCAATCACTTTTAATGTAACAATCGCAATTAGAGTGGCAGGGCACAAGTCAGAATCTTAAACTACCACCTAGCGGCAGAAACTACCTTATTGAAACTATCCTTACAGAAGACCACAGATAAATAACAGCTCCAAGCTGCTGCCGTCAGTAGACACTGAAGAATCATATCATAATAGATCCTATGATCTACAGAAAGTTATAACATCTTTTTATTATTTTTGACGAGCTTCTTGAACGAGCAGTTAAGGTCCTTGCTATAACCCTCCATCGTCCCGGTTTCGATTCGTTTTCAATGGTGGCTCTGGCTCTATTGAAAAGACTCTGGATCTGGCAAGTATTGGCAGGTCATACTAATCCTACTAGCCCACTTGCAGCTTGCTTGTGTTATAGGAGACGGTAGCCGCCTACCATTAAGTGAACCGTAGCTTGTATGAAGACATTAACATTAAAAATCTCAAACATAGTTATTTTTTGGGACCCACTCTTCTGTTTTAATTGCATACAATTAGCATACAATCTAAAAGTCATCTGGTGTCTTGAAAATGTTAGTAATGGAAGTCGGGCAAACTCTAGGTTGCCTAAGATAGTACGCGGTGTAGTTTAAAACTGCTGTTTTTTTTTTAATCCCATAGGAACCTAACATTTCTCTGGGATGAAAATATCACATATATAATATATGTTAATCCCGGTAATAAAATATTTGTGTGCCAAATTCCATCCGAATCCGTTCAGCCGTTTTTTGCGTGAGTGATAATATTAGGATACTAACATAAAACGAGAATTTCCTTTTAAAGTGCAATCGTATTTGATGTTGTGTCGAAACCTTAAAATAAATAGAGCTCGTCTGGTCCTTTGAGTGCTCCGATAAAATATATAGCGGATTGTATACAGTGTGCTGCTAGACTCCGTTTGTTATGAGTTCTTAAAATAATGTTTTGTAATAATAACTCATTTTTCATATTTTGTCACGTAAGCTAATCCTAGTATAATAAGTTCTATAATCTGTTGCTCACTCTGCAAAACGCACCATCATATGTGTGCTGCTATTTCACGGTGATCTTTAGTAAGAGGTTGGTTATTGCTGTTAGACGCCAGACTACTTATAGTATAATTAATAATTAATATTATTGTTTTATCTATGCTACTGCCTTGGTTCTACAATAACATATGCCATAGTATGTAGTAGGAATAAATCTACACATAATTATCACCCAACAAATTATTCTACGGTTTTCACTTATGAAAAGAGCTACAATCGAGCAATGGACTTAAAAAAAACTGCACTTGAGCGAACTTAATAATAATTGGAATCTAAAATACTCAGATCTATATTAAAATAAGTTTACATACTAAATATTGATATAATAATAAATTGTTATACAGTAACACGATGATTATTATACAAATTTCCTGATTTCTTTTCAGTGGGTAAACAAAATGAAATTCTTGCTCTCAGTGCGAAAGGACGACGTTAGAATTCGAAGAATTTCCTGCTACGAAAATGCAATTAATTAGAGTGGACCTATATTTCTTAATTACGCATTCCTCTACTTATATTTTCTCAACTTTAGGCACTTTGAGAATTATTAGTTTATTTATCATTCTCTATTTTTAAACTTCAAAATAAGGGTATTTTAACGCCTTTCTGCAGAATTATAAGTGTTTTAGATATGTTTTCTTTAACTACTTAGTGGTAACACTGTAAAGTATTGTTTAGAGCCCACTTTTCTATCCCCTCCTAATCCCTTATCCTTAATCCTACTATGTTCAGCACTTGCAGCACCTGTGGCGTTGCTTGTGTTATAGGCGACGGTAGCCACCTACCATCAAGTGAACCGTCAGCCTATTTGACAATCTTAACATTAAAAAAAAACACATAGTGAAATTATTTTACATATATAATCCATACATATTTTGGCCTGATGAGAAGGCTTAAAAATGTTTTTCTCTTAATTCGCTTTGCAAAACAGCATATAATTAACATAAAATAAAGTAATGTCAATTAATTTGAAGAAACTCAACAATGATTGTGTCTTTCGTGATGCAAACACAACACAAAACAAAGTGACAGATTAAAATAATAATAAAAAAAATCCAAAAAAAATAATTAATATATACCTAAGTAGGTATATATTAAATTTTTTTGGGAATTTTTTTTTTGGAAAACTAATAATACGAAATAAATTAATAAAATATTAATAGTTTGGGGAAAAGTTTCTTCGCATTTTATATGAAAACCATTTTTTTTTTCAAAGTTTATAATTACAGTATTTATGTGCCATTGTTAGATGACTTTTTGCCATCATATAGGTAGTGACATGATCCCGTTGCTGTAGAAATTTTGAGACTTCTGATCAAAAAAACGCGAGTAGTTTTGGCAGTTCTCTATTGATGTTAACCTGACACTTCCTAAATAATTCTGAAGTGACCGAAACATATGGAAATCTGAAGGTGCAAGTTTAAGGCTATATGGCGGACATATTAACACCTCCCAGCCAAACTCTCTTAATTTTTGCTGAGTGTCTAAAGATGTGTGTGGTCTACCGTTGTCGTGATGAGACACACCCTTACTATTGATCAATTTCGGCCGCTTTCTCTCAACTTCTTGCTTTAATCTAATCAGTTGTTGGCAGTAGAGATCCGAATCGATGGTTCTGCCCATCGAAGGGCATTGTTCATTATGGTAAAAGCTCATAATGAACAATGCCCTTCCAATCCCTCCATATACACAGCGTCACCTTATTGCGAGCTAACCCGGGTTTTAGTACAGTTTGTGAAGCCTGACCGACCTTTGAGCACAAACTTTTTTGCACATTCTTGTCGTACCTGATCCACTTTTCATCGCCAGATATCAATCTCTTCAAAAACGGTTCGGTTTCATTACACCTCAATAAAGAATCGCAAATGAGTACACGATTCATAAGTTTCAGTGAGCTGGTCTTGTACACAAATATTGAGCTTTTTTGTGTACCCAGCTTTATTGTGTAACTATATTGTAACTACTGATATGCCGATCTTGATCCATTTTTCCAAAAATGGCGTCCATTTTATCCCTAACAGGACGACCAGATAGAGGTGCATCTTTGAAATCAAGATTCCCGGATTGAAAACGCTTAAACCAACTTTGTGCTACTTTTACTGACACTGCACTAGGATCATACGTAAAAGTTACAAAAAAATTTATCGGCTTTCGTTGTATTTTTTCCTTTTTTGTGATAAAATTTTAAAATTTATCGAATTTCTGAAGGTTCTCGTGAAAAGAAAAAGTTTTTTTTTTAATTGGACGCGCGAAGCAGGGGGCGTTTCCCCAGTTTAAAATATTAATGTACCAACTAAACGAAGTGTTTTCTAAAAGCGATTTTATATAAAGTATATAAAAACATGTTTGTCGTTAAATGCGATATTTCTCATTGAGAACGGCACAAGGTCGAGTGTCCTCACATTGTGAAGTTTTGCAATAAATCATAGGAAGCAACTACAACAGACCCAGCTTAAGGCGACCTACTGTTACACGGTCACGTAACAAAATTTTATAAATACTTGAAATAATGTGACGAGCACATTGGTCGAATAGTTAAGGTGCTTGCCTCAGCGTTCTGAATCAGACTTTTCAAATTTGGCTCTGGTCTAGCATGTTTCAGTAGTGGCAGGGCGTTTCACAGTTTTTTTAAGTTCACAACATTTAGCCGATAGGAGTCTGGCAAAACCCTGCAGCCTCTCCTAGGCTCCCAGGTATCAACCCCCAGGCTGATCCACTCAGGCATCGTAGGGCTGGCCGACGTGCCTGGGCGTATCATACGCCGCGGCGCACATCGTCAGAAGGGGACGTGTCTGACGTCCTGAAACACCCAGTAAGGACGCGTGGCGGTTCACGGCATTCCAGTGGCCCGCCACATTTAAAGTGAAGCCATCGCCCTAAACTGAGTCGAAGAGAACATAGCGGTGCGTGGGGATCCGAGGATAAGGCCTCGCTGTGAACTCGGACCCGCACATTACCGCTGATGGTGGAATCCGGAGGGGTTTTAGTGGGTATTCCCAATGACAAATTACTTCACCGGGCGAGTCCCAAACTCCCCCTCGTCGACTGTCCCCGTCGACGAGGGATAGTGCGTAAACGTCATTTCCCCTCCTAAAAAATGGTATCAATGAGGAATTCCTAACGTTAAAAAAGACGTTTCGCAGTCATCAACTGGACAGCTCGTTTGGCGACAGTTATCACCCTACTACAGAATACCACAGCGAAATTTAAGCATACGTCTTGTGTTTCGGTAAGCGAGTAAGGGATGCCAGATCCCATTTCGCTATCCCTTCCTAATACCTTATCCTTAATCCTATTAAGGTCACCAAGGCACTTGCAGGACATGCCGCATTGCTTGTGTTATAGGCGACAGTTGCCATCTACAAGCAAGTGGAAAATCCGTCTGTCCGATGGTCTTAAAATTAAACAAAGAGAACTGTACTTCACAAGTGATCCTGAACCTAATTTAGAGTTAAACGCAGTCTTGAAATAAAATACCGCATACTCCTAGTCCCCTTCAAAACAACACCCTAAGAAGCTGAGATACTTTGTAAATTCGATTCAGCTCGTGAAATCGACACCCAAAATATCCACCAATACTCTTAGCAATATTAAGAACAGTGTCCTGAATGTATGGCGCTGCAATAAATGGGGCTTTTAGCGGTGAAAGGAATGTCGCAGAAAACAGTAACTGTGGAATGGAACGTTTCGTTTCAATGTGACATATCTACTTTATTTTACAAATGGTTTGAATTATTTAAAAAATCCAATTGAAATAAGCTATTTGAATTTTCTTTATCTTCTTATGTGTATTGACATTCAAAGAACTCTGTTGCAGATAAACCGAAATTGGTGTTTTCAGTTGTTATTCTTAAAAGGCGTTGTTGATTAGCTTTCGTCAGCAACGTCGTCCACACCTTTCTTCCTTAGACGTTGAAACATTTTATTCAATCTCTATTTCTCATATACTTTTGTCGGCTTTGAATTTTTTACTATTATTGTAAAGTCCCTCAGGAAAAGTACTTTTTGTCACTTTTGTACACCTGACAATGTGTATGAATTTTGACATAAATCTCTTATGCAAAATTGGTCACTATTCAAATTGACTGGTTGTAAGAAATAAATCTTAAATGTTAAATAAATAACACATTTTCTTACTTCAGAGACAATTTTTGTTTCTTTTTAATTACGCTTCATTGTAAAGTTAAGTTGGATTTAGACCCCTTCAATCCTACACAAGCCTTTTATCTGCAACGTGATCCCACAACACCAAGATGTCCGCGCTTTTATTTTCTTTTATTTTGAACTAGCAACTTTTATTTTCTTTTGTATATCACTTGTAATCAAACCATAAATGCTTCATTATGTTATCTGTAAGCCTTTTATGTGTATTATGTGCTAGACAGGCACGTATTAAACTTATTAAATAGCTTTGTCAATTGTAGGCTATAATCATTAATCGTTTATAGTTTTTCAGACACCAATGTACATTACCTTACTACATATAATTATAGGAACGCTATTTATTTATTTATTTATTATTGCATGGCCTCCAACGAGGCAGGTATAAAAGGTTTCCGGAATAAATACCTACCTATTTATTTCTTATAAGAAATAAAAATAAATATAAGAAATTATAAGAAATTTTATGAAAATTTATAGATAAGTTTATATATACACTGATTGACCATAATAAACCTCAATCATTGCTTTTAATTAAGCGCAGCAGCTCTCTCTTCAAGCCATTCGTCCAGTGAGCACATTTTTGGGTGCCTCTCATTGAAGCGCCCCTTGGATGAGTGGTTAGGGTGCTTGCCTTAACGCTCTGTTCTAGGGTTCCCGGGTTCGATTCCCGGCAGGGTCAACTTTGAAAAATCAACTTTTCAAATTTGGCTCTGGTCTGGATTTGGAAAGTAGTGGCAGGGCACACTGCGTTTTCGCAGTCATTTGGGCAGCCCGTCTGGCGGCAGTAACCACCCCCTTACAGAAGACCACCGTGAAATAACAGCACGTGCGCTGTTGTGTTTCGGTGAGTGAGTATCTATCCACTCCTAATCCCTTATCCTTAATCCTACTGCAGTCGGCAGCGCACTTGCTGCAGCTTTGGCGTTGCTTGTGTTATTATAGGCGACGGTAGCCACCTACCACCAAGTGGACCGTCAGCCTGTCTGCCGACCTTAACATAACAAAAAAAATGTCATAGCTCCTGTCCATAGCTCGAGAGACATTCAATTTTTTACGTCTCATATTTAGGAGTCATTCCCTACAATATGACATGAAGTATGATAAGGTTACTGTTTGCAAATGAAACATAATAAATCTAGGTACCTATAAAGTGATCCAAAGCCCTATTTACTCGTCTCTCAGTACGAGTTGTACACAAACGTAAATTATCCATTCACTATTTATACTAAGTCGGTCAAGCTCGGCATTTCAAAGCACTTTCAAATAGATTGGGAGGTTTCGTCGGGAATTATGACGATAAAGGAAGTCATTCGCTTGCCTAATAGGTTGGATTCAATAGTTCTTTAATGGGCGTAACAAGAAGCCCAATAAACTATGAATACATTTACATACGAATTTGTTTGACGACAAACAACAGTTAAAATGTTTGAGAGTTTCAAATTTTTTTGAATTTCTTTGCGTTATTTTATCTCTTTGTTGTTTAGTTTTTTTTTATCCGAAAAGATTCAACTTATAGATTAAAGAAAAATCTATTTTTGTGAAGAAATTGCCTTATTTCAATATAAAATCTGCTGAGGACGTTGATATGAAAATAGATGAGGAGTAAAGAGGCGATAGGAGTATTATAAACATTTATACAAATACAATAGGTACACTCTTATTCGTCCAAAAAATTAAGCCTCAAATAATCTTATAAGTATTCCAGGAAAATTTGCTGAAAAATTAAAATTTGAGTCCTTCAGGAGATTTTTTGATATAAGTTTCTAGATGATAATAAACATCGATGGGTAGAAGAAATTTTCGATTCCACGCTAAAAAAACAATTGAAATAAGTGTTTTTTTCCAAATTATAAAAAAATGGTAAGAGTTAGAAAAAATAGTTTCAGACAAAATATTGTTAGAGAATTTTGTTGGTAAGTGGCTACCGTCGCCTATAACACAAGCAACGCTACAGGTGCTGCAAGTGCGCTGCCGACTATAGTAGGATTAAGGATAAGGGATTAGGGGGGATAACGAAATGGACTCTGGCATCCCTTACTCACTCACCGAAACACAACAGCACGTATATGCTGTTATTTCACGGTGGTCTTCTGTAAGGGGGTGGTCACTGCCGCCAGGCGGGCTGCCCAAATGACTGCGAAACGCAGTGTGCCCTACCACTACTTTTCAAATCCAGACCAGAGTCAATTTTGAAAATTACATTAAAATTTCCAAACTTGACCCCGCCGGGAATCGAACCCGGGGCCCCTGAGACGTTAGGCAAGCATTCTTGCCACTCATCCAACGGGCCGTCAAAAACTAAAATTAAATTAACAACAAATTAACAGATAGGTTAGAAGATATTTATAAAGGTTGATAGTCAAATAAAAAAAAATCAACCCTTATCTTCTAACTTCCCCTACTCTGTTAATTTTAATTTTATCAAAAAAAGTAATATGAATATTTTTATGTAAAATTAAATTCTCTATTTATCTGAAACTTGCATAATTTGAAAAAAAAAAGAAAAAAAAACCAGTTATTTTTATTTTTTTTTGCCCCTTCTACAGTGATACCCATCAATATCACATAATTATCTTCTAGAAGATTATATCAAAAATTCTACAAAGGGAGTCAATTTTTTAATTGTTATTAATGTTTTCTATACTATTCAACTAGTAACTATTTTCTTATCAGATATTATTTTCCAAACTGTTATTTTGATTTAATTTTCTAAGCTGTAGTTAATTTTAAATAAACGTAATAAAACTCACTAAAAGCTTTATATTGGATATTATTAATTAATTTTATTACTCTCTCCAAACTGTTATTATATTTACATTAATTTATGTAAATAAACTCATATTTGATTTTATTTTCCAAGCTGATGTTTATTTTAAATAAACTAAATAAAACTCGTTATTAGATATTATGTATTAATAAATTTATATAGGGGCTACAATTTACTCTTTGTCGGTGGTTTAAAAATTATAGAAACTTGACAATAACGCCATTTTGACATACAAGAGCTATTTTCCCTGAGAATAGATTTTCCGGGAAATTACCTCGGATCGGTTCTGATGCAAATGTGGCTCAAACCGTGTCTGTTTCAGTGGAAATTAATTACTCGCGATACACCGCGTGCTTTATGATTAATTCAGATAGGCCATGTCGCACCCGGCTCGCTATGGACGAGGAATTGTTAAAATTTTTGGTTATTTCATTGTTGAATATATAAAGTAAACACACTGATGGTTCATTTCATAGTAAGTTATAAACACAAGCTTGACAGTCTAATTTATTTGCTGAATAATCCTCTTCCTAATAATGAAACTCTCACCCAAAAAGGTTTATTTGTTTAAGATGTTGTAACTAGAAAACATACAATTTTGTTAGGCGTTGATTTTTTTATATTTCTAAGTTGATGAAATGTACCTACCCTATGTATCCTGTATCCCTGACAACGTATAATACAAAATTTCATGATTGTCGCTTGAGTAGTTAAAGCGTGAAAGCGTACAAACAAACAATTAATCTCAATTTCGCATTTATTAGTTAGGATTTCGAACTCGGTATACCATTAATGATAATAATAATGTCGTGCGTCGGTTTCTGTCTTTGTCGTCCTGAACCCCGACTAACTATGCTTCTGTCTGGGGTAACACAGTCTCCCCCTCATTTTGGCTTTTGGAGGGGGGACGAGACGAGTTAAATTAAAATAATAATAATAATAAATTTATTACAAATAATCGTTAACGGGCAGCAATTATTAACAAATCTAAGTTAAAATATAAAATAACCATTGATTCTATGTTTTAGTAATATGTTACCATAAGATAATGTTCCACAATCGAGTGTCCTAATTACATGGCCCGTTAGATCAGCAAGTTGGATGAGTGGTTAGGGCGCTCGCCTTAACACTCTGTTCTAGGGTTCCCGGGTTCTATTCCCGGCAGGGTCAACTTTGAAAAAATTAACTTTTCAAATTTGGCTCTGGTCTGGATCTAGAAAGTAGTGGCAGGGCACACTGCGAAATAACAGAGCACGTGTGCTGTTTCGGTGAGTGAGTAAGGGATGTCAGAACCCCCATCCCCTCCAATGTAGTAGGCAGCGAACTTGCAGCAGCTTTGTCATTACTTGTGTTATAGGCGACGGTAGCCACCTACCATCAAGCGGACCATCAGCCTGTCTGCCGATCTTAAAATTTAAAAAAAATGGTTATGTTAAAAACTGGACCTATTCCACGCGCTCAAAGTCTAAGGATCATGTGATTTAATCATGACCATTTCTCCATTGATAATATCTGAACTCCCGCTAAATTCCAAACATTGCTTTAGTGTTATCTTCCTATACAGAGCCATTAGCGGCACTTCTGCGCGTGACATTAAAATCTATTTTACTATCATCCGAACGGTTTTATTGGACGGTCATAAATTTGGTTTTCGTCCCGATTCCAACCGAACTTCGACGATAGAATAGATCGTAAACTACCGCCATGTCATATTGTACAGTGGCCATGCTTTATGAATAATTGCGGAATATTTCACATGGAATGTTGTGATAAATACCTGGACTTGAACTCTGTATAGATAAACTCATTGATATGGAACTGTTTTATCTGATTAGCTTATGAGTTCCACCTCTGCCAGTTTCTCCTCTAACGTTTAAATTGTCCAACAGTTTTGGTGATTTAAATATTAGAGGAGTTGTTTTGCTATTTAATTTTATTTTTGTGTATACGGTTTATAATACACAAAAAATAACATTCATTCAAAGCCAAGAGCGGGTCGAACTAACTGTCTTAATTGTATTTTTTATAATTATGTAGGTAAATGAAATAATTAATATTATAATTTTATTTATTGTATTCGTTAATCAATTGAATGTTGTGTTTAATTTGGAAATTATTTATAAACACAGAATATTTCGTGTTGTTTTATATCGTTATGTGTTTTAACTTTTGATAAAACGCGACTCAATGAATATCATTCTCTTAATAAAGAAATAGATTCAATCTAATTTTCAAGTCAATAAAAATTACACGGATTCAATTCTCGCGAATGACAGAGTCGACATAAAAGGAAGTCTCTAAAAGAAGAATATTAAGTTAAGCTCATTTAAGAAACGTTCAGAATGTAAAATTGACAAAACTTGCAAGTTTCCATTGTCGTGTGATCACGGCAAAGTATTTATAATGTCGAATATCTTCGATTGTAAAAAATGGATTGTATCTTCTTTTTTGTTGGTGGTACATGTAAATAAAGGATGAGGAAATGAAGGAAAATCTACTACCTACCTCTTGAATCACCCGATCCTTGGTCTTCCAGCGGCGAAGATTGCGACGGGCCCGGCACACACAGAGTCCAGAAGCTCCAACATATCACCAATTGGATAAATTACAAGCCCAATGCCTGATCATATTGCCTGATAATTCCGTACGCATGTTATCTTTACAATATTTTGCTTAGACTGACTGAGGTTTTTAAAAATGGCCGCTTGCGTGGCTTGCGGTGGTGTCAGATATATGGATAGGTATATGGTGGGAGTAGACAGCATATACCACAGCGAACTATAGTATTTTCGCTGTATGATGATTTGCGTGACAGTTCTCACTTTTTCATGTCACGCATACTGTTTTCAATTAAAAAAAACTGGCACAAAAAAATTACAATAAAACAAACAAACGTATGACAAAAGCGGATATGACAAAAGCGTTTGACCGGGTAAGTCATGAAATCCTACTTAGAAAATTGTATCACTATGGTGTCAGGGGCAATTCATATAACCTACTCAAATCATACTTAGAGGGTAGAAAACAATTTACTGTAATAAATAAAATCAATTCGAAACAAAATGAAGTTAAATATTGCTCACGTACAAGATATAGTAACTATGGAGTACCACAAGGAAGTGTACTGGGTCCGCTGTTGTTTTTAATTTACATCAATGATTTGCCTAAAAATATAAAGCACCCAATGACTCTGTTTGCCGATGATTGTACTATTCTGTTTTTAACTAAAGACCTAACAAATTTTGATTCTGATTTTAGTACAACATTGGATAGAATAATTCAGTGGTTGGAAAATAACAACCTCAAGATAAACCTCAATAAAACTAAAGCAGTGGAATTTAGAATAAGGGGTAACAATGATTCAAATAACATTCTTTATCATGGCGAAACCATAGAGAAAACAGAAGAAGTAAAGTTCCTGGGATTGCAAATAGACAGCAAACTTACATGGAAGTCACATATAGAAAGTATTTGCAAAAAATTAAACAAATTCTCATATGCACTAAACAAATTGAATAAATGCTCAGGAGCATCAACTGCACTCGTTGCTTACTATGGTTATGTTCAGTCGACGCTTAGGTATGGTTTAATTTTTTGGGGAAATTCGATTAATAAAAACGAAGCTTTTAAAGCTCAAAAAAGATGCATTAGAGTCATCTGTAATCTTGGACAGCGTGAGTCATGCAGGCCATATTTTAAAAGCTTGGGAATCCTGACGCTCACATCTTTGTACATATTAGAAATTGTAATGTATGTAATAAATAATAAACACCTCTATGAAAATTGTACATTGTCACAGCGACGATCACATACACTCAGTTTAACCCAATGCAAAACTAAATATCTCCATAATAGTGTCTTTTATTTGGCGCCTAAAATATTTAATAAGATACCCTTTACAATTACCAGCATTTCAAATACAAAATTAATTAAGAAGAAACTAAAGGATTTTTTGGTAGGGAAAGCATATTATGCTCTAGATGAGTTTTTAAATGACACGCTCTAAGATAATGTTCTGATGCATTAGGTATAAATTTTGTTAGTTTTATAGTGACATTGTGATGGTAATTTTGATTTTAATGTTGTAATGGTATTGACATTGTATTGGTAATTTTGTGTTATTGGATTGTTGGATTTTGTTATAATTGCTTTGAATTGTTGGATGATGTTCATATTATCATTAATTAGTTTTGTACGCCATTCAGGCAGACCATACATGGTGCCAAGAGGATTTTAAGTTTCATCAAGTGTATATTACCTGTGGTCACAAAATAAATAATTGAATTGAATTGAATATGAAAAAAAAAAAATCTACTCGAAAAACACAACAGGAATTATCACTTTTATTATTATTTTATTAGGTATTATAATAGATAAATATAACAAAAACATATATTTTAAAAGTGTCAAACGCGTGGAACGGAAATTGTGTCAATAGGGATTGACACTAGAGATATTCACTTATATTCGATATATCGAAAGTACTCTATGTTTGGCATAGGATACTCGGAGATTTAATAAATATTTTTCTATTCTATATATTTATAAAAACATCGTATTTTGATAATAAAAATAAAGCTGACTAATAATAACAATGAAACAAAAGTAAATTTTGTTCTGAGTCTCATACGAGTTGTCAAGTTTCAAGTTCTGACAGTAATGAATAAATAAATTAATGTTTTGAACAGACTGCATTTATTTAACATAACCTGTTTTTTAAGATTTAAGAATTAATTTCTAAATCTGAAAATCTGAAACCGGTAGTTCGATTCGATATTTTCAAACAATCGATTAAATGTCGTTAGGTTGCATCACTAAAATTGTCAGTTACGAACTGTCACGCATATCATCATACAGTGAAAATACTATACTATCCCTCCCTAGGTGGGCCATGACCTTGCCGTGGTGGGGGGGCTTACCCTAGACAATCCGGGCGGTTACAGGGGTCGGTGGGGTCACCGGCCTTTGCTCGACCGATCGGATTGTTTTTGGGGACAAAGAAGGCCCACACCGAGGAGGGCTCCGAGCGGGCTCCGCCCAGCGGAGCTCGTGGCGGAGCTGCAGTTTTGAATAAGTCGTTATACATGACACTGGCAGACAATGACCGTCTTCAGGATGAGCCGAATTGCCACTTATATAAGAAGATAAGATAAGATACTATACTATACAATCATACCATAATATATAAAAAGTGGAATCTTATCTTGTTATAATTACTATCTCATAACTCATAATAATTCCATTAAACGTTACGTGATGGAAACACTGGTCACCCTACATTAAGGTCACGTTACACTCTCTCATTACTGTAGAAACTATTTTTACGATGCAATTTATATCCACGTTATTAGAAGATTAAGAAAAAATGACATAAAAATTCTTGACCACGTCGTACCACGATTAACCTAAATTGCCTTTAGCAAAAGAACAATACATAAGTTATATTCTGTTTTACTTTTTATATTATAAAGGGTGACAGGCAGGCTGACGGTCCACTTGATGGTAGGTGGTTATTCTCGTCCAAGGACACGAGCAACGCCGGGGGACTTCTTAAGCTAATAAGTTTTTAAGCTAGCCTATTGATCTAAAAATAAGTTTCCTTACATACCAAACATCCGTAACTGTCACCAGTCACTACTACCTATACGTATTTGTAAGAAATTACAATATAATGCCACCTATGCCTTTCTCAATAATCGCTCTGTTGATAGAAAAAAACCTCATGAAAATCCTTCATGAGGAATTCGTGTTTTGAATTGTATCGCGAAAACGTTTTTTTCTTTGAATATCTGCTCCCGGCAGAATATCAGTGTTGTGGTTTGCACAACAACTGTATACCTACTTAGCCAGGGTACCTTTTCCTCTTGTTATCTATGTATTATATACTAATAATATTATAAAGAGAAAAGATTTAGAGGAAAGAGAAAAGAAAAGGTAAAGAGAAGAGATAATAATATTATAAAGAACCAATCATAAGATATGGTGTTATTTTCTGGGGAAACTCTACTGATAATCAAAGAGTATTTAAAGCTCAAAAAAGTGTATTAGAGCCATCTGCGATTTAAAGCAAAGAGAATCATGCAAAATATATTTCAAAAAGTTAAAAATTTTGACTGTGCCTTCATTGTTTATATTTGAGTGTATAATATTCATAAAAGAAAATCCCAACATATTGAAGTTTATGGAGCGTCCGCGACATAATGATAAGCTTTGTATGGTCCCTGCCAAAACTAAAATGAAAAAAAATAAGTTTCTTTTGTATAGCACCACACTTATACAATAAAATTCCAATAAATATAAGAAATATTGGATAACTGACAGTGTTCAAGAAACAATTACGTAATTTTCTGGTGGAAAAAGCATATTATTCCCTCAAAGTTTTTTTTTTTTTTATTATAGATGGGTTTGCTCTTGACCAGCATCTATCCATGTAGGAAGGATGAGGCCGAAGATGGAGCGAGCTCACCCAGAAGATGCCTATTCACTCGAACCTTGAAAAGATTTTTGAGTGATAAAACAATATAGTGCAAACGATGCAAACTATGTCTTTAAATCATGTCTTTTAGATTTTTCTTTTTTATTAGATAAATTTGTCTTGATTTGCATACCGCTTGTCGGTAGAATATGTGGACATATATGTATAAAAATTTACATCTTGTATACCATATTCAGCAAATAAATTAATTTGAAATTAAATTTGAATTTGAGATTTGTATGTATGTATGTATATTTGTAATGAATAAACTCAAAAACCACTGTACTGATTTTAAAAATTCTTTCACCTAAAGAAAGCTACATTATCAGCGAGTAGCACCCTTCCCCCATCTCTTCCTTTTATCCCCCTCCATACAAATGTATGTTTGTAATGAATAAACTCAAAAACCACTGTACTGATTTTAAAAATTCTTTCACCTAAAGAAAGCTACATTATCAGCGAGTAGCACCCTTCCCCCATCTCTTCCATTTATCCCCCTCCATACAAATGTATGTTTGTAATGAATAAACTCAAAAACCACTGTACTGATTTTAAAAATTCTTTCACCTAAAGAAAGCTACATTATCAGCGAGTAGCACCCTTCCCCCATCTCTTCCATTTATCCCCCTCCATACAAATGTATGTTTGTAATGAATAAACTCAAAAACCACTGTACTGATTTTAAAAATTCTTTCACCTAAAGAAAGCTACATTATCAGCGAGTAGCACCCTTCCCCCATCTCTTCCTTTTATCCCCCTCCATACAAATGTATGTTTGTAATGAATAAACTCAAAAACCACTGTACTGATTTTAAAAATTCTTTCACCTAAAGAAAGCTACATTATCAGCGAGTAGCACCCTTCCCCCATCTCTTCCATTTATCCCCCTCCATACAAATGTATGTTTGTAATGAATAAACTCAAAAACCACTGTACTGATTTTAAAAATTCTTTCACCTAAAGAAAGCTACATTATCAGCGAGTAGCACCCTTCCCCCATCTCTTCCATTTATCCCCCTCCATACAAATGTATGTTTGTAATGAATAAACTCAAAAAACACTATACTGATTTTAAAAATTCTTTCACCTAAAGAAAGCTACATTATCAGCGAGTAGCACCCTTCCCCCATCTCTTCCATTTATCCCCCTCCATACAAATGTATGTTTGTAATGAATAAACTCAAAAACCACTGTACTGATTTTAAAAATTCTTTCACCTAAAGAAAGCTACATTATCAGCGAGTAGCACCCTTCCCCCATCTCTTCCATTTATCCCCCTCCATACAAATGTATGTTTGTAATGAATAAACTCAAAAACCACTGTACTGATTTTAAAAATTCTTTCACCTAAAGAAAGCTACATTATCAGCGAGTAGCACCCTTCCCCCATCTCTTCCATTTATCCCCCTCCATACAAATGTATGTTTGTAATGAATAAACTCAAAGACTACTGGACCGATTTTAAAAAATCTTTCACCTATAGAAAGCTACATTATCAGCAAGGACAGCAAGTAACAAAGAGACGCGGACAACTAGTTTGTTTATACATTTGTTTGTTTCTTTTGTTTGTAAGTACAATTTGTTGATGTAGTGTTTGTATTTGGCTGATACCTGTATATGTAGGTGTCTACCTTGAGGAATAAAAGTTGCTTTCTTTCTTTCAAAGCAGAAAGAAAGAAGTTAGCATATTAAAAAAAATACCTATTATTGTTTATATTGGGATAATAAGAATACGTATTTTTTAAAGCTAAAACGGCTTTTAGATTTAATTATGTTTAGGAAAATTCTTGTAGGAGTGAAATCAGTATAGTTAAGCAGTTTTTTAAATAAAAACACTGGAAAAGTAAAAATTATTTTTTAGGTTTGTAGTTGTTTTTGTTTTCACGTCTACAAGTACTTGTAACAAATAAAACTTGTAAAAGACTTACATAATTCACGCATACATTTACGTAATTATACGTTCCGCTTCTCGTTGAAACAGATATGGTTGGCAAACTTTAAAATTGCTCAAGGAAAACAATAAGAAAGCTTCCCAATGGATTGTCGCCAAGTGTCGCTCGACCTACTTATCTAAAAAGAAGAAAATAAACTGATTGTCATAATTACACACTTACTGAGTGAGATAGTTTAGACTTCAATAGTTTTAATTCAAAGACAATAACACTTTATGCGGGGGTAAGGGGTTATACGGGGTTTTACACTTTATTATACTATCTTATACTATAAATTGAAGTCGCTATCAGCGTCTGTCTGTTTCTGACTAACTTTTTTAAACCACTCAACGGGTTTTGATGCGGTTGTCACTAATGGAAAAAGCGATTACGGGGAAGGCTTGTGTTTTTTTTTAAATAATTTATTAAATATGGTGAAGTGTGTGAAGTATGTGAAGTATATAACTATATGAACTATACGTACATAGGTGTTAAGTATATAAGTGTTACACATTAAGCTTGACAATAATGGTCAGTAATAAATAAGTCGTACAACAAGTCGGACGTATTCTTTATCTCCATCCTCCCTGCGCCTCGCCTCACCTCAATGGGTTTACTCTTAGCCAGTATCTATCCGTGTAGGAAAGATGAGGCCGACGATGGAGCGAGCTCACCAGAAGATGTCTATTCACTCGAACCTCGAAAAGATTTGGGTTACAGGGAGTTCCAATTCTTAGCAGTGCGCATTATAAAAGATGTTTTAAAACGTTTGGTCCGAATTAGAGGGATTTCGACAAGGTGAGGATGGTAACCAGCCGTACGTCTGCATGTCCGATAGAAGAAAGGAGAAGGCGATGTGATCTCATGCAGCTCCCGAGCACACTCTCAGAAGTGCACATTATAGAATATACACAGACAGTCAATTTTGCGTCAATGTGCCAGGCTCTGCAGCTTAGTTCTTATTGGTGTACCGTTGCCAATGAGCCCCTAATCCACCGATCCACCGAGTCGAGTGCGGCAAGTTGATATAATTTGTGTATATAATTTGCCGAAAAAAAATTCATTCGTACCAAGCCGAGGGCGGGCCGCTTGTAGAAATACAATTACGACTTCAGGGCGGATAGCATGTAATATAAAAAAGAAAAAGTGGCAGGGGAATAGTCATAAGCATGTTACCGAAATAAAACTGTACATGCCTTTCTAGTTATTTTAGATTAAAATAAGCTTCTAAACAACCTCAGGCTGCTAAACATAAGTCGATAGTTATAGACGGATTGTAGAAAATTCCGAATAGAACAAAAACAAGCATTTGGCTATAACTACTCGGAAAAAATAAAATAAAAGCTCAATTCACTGTACAAGCCAAATTGAAGTCTGTGAGCACGACATAAGGGTTAAAGATCTCATAAGGTTAATAAAGAATGGATGGAGTCTTGTCGAAGTGTTTGGGACATTTCGTAGCAAAATATCACATAGCTGTAAATCTAGAGAGTTTTCGATAATTCTTTTTTTTCCTCTAATTCTGTAATTTTATGTAAAGGATTGAAATAAAAAAAAGAGAAGAGTATTTAAAATTTAAAGATATGTCCCATCAAACAAAGTTCAAATAGTTAAAAAATAAGAAAATGAAACTTATTTTGTCAAAGGTCTAAACATATTAATATAATATGTTATATTATAATATATTATGTTATATATATTCTAACTAATATTATAAATGCGAAAGTATTTGTTTATTTTTATTTTTATTTGTTTACATACATTATCAGGGATTCAAAAAAGATCATACGAAAAAAAGGACTGTTCCCGAGGGATCATTTGTTCAAAATTAAAAATTCAAGACCTCACAAAAATATTTGAGGAATAACGATTGATTGAATGAGAAAGGGGCGCAATTTCGCTCGATGTCTCGCATATCTAATGCACAACAAATCACTGCAGTAAATGCATACGTCAAGTCGAAACACGTAGGTAACTGGGAGATGCATTTATGCATTCAAATGCGTTACGCGTTTGACTATTGCAGTCGGCATCCGCACACTAATAGAATGTCACAGATACGTATACATACATAAAACTCACTAGACTATAAACTAAGTGCTTTCACTTAAGCCTAGTTCGCATTATGCTAATATTTTAGTCTAGTAGCGAGTAATTTAGTAGCTAAACGCTACTAAAAAATTTTGTCAGGTAGTTTAGTAAGGAATTAAGTCGAGCCGATCCATTTTATTCTATTTTTATCGGGCGAGTAACACCTCCCACCACGCGTCCGTGCTCACTGACTGGCGTACGGACGCGCGATTCATAGATTGCTTCACAAACTTCAATGATTTCCGAATCTAAATATGAGTGTGGGTGTCCTTAAACTACATCCAGTCGCAAGAAAGCTGCTTGTAATTTTGTAATTGCAGGAATCGCACTTCTTAAAAGGGTATCTTTACGCAGAAAATTTACACAACTTTCAGACATTCTCATACTATCGAAGTATTCTTCTGGATTTTCCAATCTAATTCCTTCAGAAGACAATTCTGAAGGCTCCTAGTTTATTCCTTCTATCGATCCATTTTCTTATCCATAGCTTCTTTTAATTAATCACATAAATTTCCTCATGTACCTCTTCTAAAATCGCCGTTAAGAATAACTTAATCAGTTTATTTACTTTATTGCGCTGTAGGCTGTTCGTCTTACAAAATACCACTCACTTGTAAACTGTACTCGAACGAAGTGCGAACGATTTTGGTGCAGAAGCGAAAAATTTAGCTACTAAATTACTCGCTACTAGACTAAAACACTAGCATAATGCGAACTAGGCTTTAAGGCGGAAACTTAGACTAAACGCGGAAAAATCCACTGTGTTTAAAGATGAATTTAAAGTATTCAGCCGTATCTTTGAATCAAGTTTAAATTGTTTTTTTTTTAAGATCGGCAGACAGGCTGACGGTCCACTTGACGGTAGGTGGCTACCGTCGCCTATAACACAAGCATCGCCAAAGCAAGTGCGAAAATGTCCGACAGAAGCGCCCAAGAAGTAGGATCCGCCTTTATCACGAAAATGCTCCAGCCCACTTTGCCACACGAGCAATCGAATATTTGACTATGGCAGTCCCGACTTATCATCATGTGATTTCTATTTATTCCCAAAAATAAAAGATAAACTTAGAGGAAATCGCTTTATGAGCTATGAAGATGCAGTGAAAGCGTTCGAAAAGGCCATGAAAGTGATACCTAAAGAAGAGTGGGCCCACTGCTTCAGTCAGTGGTTCCATCGCATGCGACGGTGCTTACAAAGGAATGGAAACTACTTCAGAAAACAATAAGAATACAAACAGCTTCCTAAATTATTTAGTTTTCGAGTTTCTAAAAACTTTCACTATGTTACCAAAAGTCAAGTGGAGGTCCCTCCACCTCAACTTCACTTTTTTACACTTAGTAGTTTTTTTTTTGAACTTATAAGAAAAGTCGTGGAACTGTTTGGAACTTTTTTTATAACTTTAGCTAAAGTAAATTTTTCAATATATTTCATAATAAAACCAGTATACTATTTCTGCACTACATATAATTGTTATTTTAATAATAATTGCAAATTAAATGATGCAAATACCTGATGCTTTTAAATCTATTTAAAAAACCTTAAACTGTAAGTTTACAAAAAATTGTCGAGTGTAGCAACAAATAACGCTATCGATGCAAGTGACGTGTAACAGATAAATACAACTTTGCCGCATACGTACAGCCTAATGTGATACTTATAGGTTGATTGCGTACTGCTATATAGAATATATTAAGTGTAATAGTGGTTATATTTATAAAAAAAAAATCCACTTTTGTCGTCGTAATTCGGTTATTTGTCTCTATGTACGCCGGCAGGTAGGGTTGCCAGGCCTCAAAATCGAATATCCGGACACAGACTCATATTTAACCGGACATTTTGCCATAAAAGCCTGACATACTGGTTTTTAAAAGAAACAGTTCTTTTATTTCTGTATTTATTTCTTTAAGACTTGCTCTACTCTTGATTATGATACACATATTGTTTTCTTATAGTAGTTTGTAAGATCGCAAATTATTCGTGTCCGCGTGATTCTGGCCGCTGCGGGGTTGACCTAAAGCCTAACAAAAGCGGTCGGACTTGTATTATTTGGCCGGACACGACTTTAAAAAGCCGGACATGTCCGGCTAAAGCCGGACACCTGGCAACCCTACCGGCAGGTAATAACGCGCTATCGTTTCGTTCTTCCACGCGGATTACACATTTCATAGAAGATTTCGACGTTTGCTTTTAGATGCCCAGAGAATAGAACTAGGGAACATAAATGCATGCGTCAGGTGTCGCACAAATGTCAAATTTGTTTTACTCCTCATCTTTCCATACCGGGGGCCTCGAATGACAATCGAGTGACTAAAAAAAAATCTACATTTAAATGGGTTAAGCCGTATGAGATTAGCGTGGACAAAAGCACAGACAAACAACGGTTTTATTGTATGGGTGATTTGACATTTGTACAGTTTGTACAGCCAGATAAATTAATCAAACAAGTATGGAGGTGATATCCAACAAGTTAGTTGTAACATAAGGAATGGCACTTACGACTCAGGCGTAGCATTATGAGTGGGACCCATTGTTAATATATTTTTGTCAAACACAATTATCGAATTTATTTATTTATTGTTTATTTCTTTTTATGAATACGGCTAAAACTTAACAATAGACGCAAAGTTGCCTGTCTATGTGTATTCTATAAGATGTACTTCGGAGAGTGTGCTCGAGAGCTGCATGAGATCATACCGCCTTCCCCTTTCTTCTATCGGACATGCAGACGTACGGCTGGTTACCATCCTCACCTTGTCGAAATCCCTCTAATTCGGACCAAGCGCTTTAAAACATCTTTTGTGATGCGCACTGCTAAGGATTGGAACTCCCTGCCGGCGTCTGTATTTCCGAGCTCATACAACCCAAATCTTTTCAAGGTTCGAGTGAATATCCATCTTCTGAGTGAACTCGCTCCATCGTCGGCCTCATCCTTCTTAAATAGATAGATGCTGGTCAAGAGCAAACCCATCTTTAATAAAAAAAAAGTAACCAAGCAGAAACTAAAAGACAATAGGTTCAAAAAAGAAATATGACAAGGTTTTGAACTCTATTATTTATACTATAATTAAAGACATGACAACATTTTGAAAGTTATACAACTTGAAACTATATTTTTAAAACTTATTAATTTATCTGACTCTCATGTTGCGAACAAAAAATATAAAATTATAAATTCTTTTAACACTGCGAAGAGAAATGTTATAGTTACGAGGCTTTTAATTCAAAGTGAGAAACTGTTTGCTGTCTACAACAAACAAACTTAACAATCTAAGAGATTATTATACATTAACGAATGTAGGATTCGCATAATAACACTGAGCGTTAATCCTGAGCAGCTCTTGTGCTGTTCATATAATCTATCTAATCACCTAAATGTGTGGAAAGCAGTGCAAACAGTGGCGAAGTAAATATAAACACCTAAACATTATACTTATGTAACTGTATGAGCAAACTTGCTTGAATATTATGAAAATTAAATTTAGGAATGTCATTGCCTTAATTGGTTCTTTTGAGCAATTTTAACAAAAAACTGACTAACTGAATTACTTTTTAGTGGACTTTGAACAGCTTGCATTGGGTTTCACAAAATAATAATCTCTGGATAATTTAATAAAGTGTTTATTTGCAAGAGCGAGCTTTGCACGATAGTCATAAAATGACTTGGGAGTTTATTATGAGTTCTTTTTTAACTCCAGTGTGATTCAATCAGTTTTCAGGGGCGGAATTGAATTGAATATTGAAATTAATCGGGTTTTATTAAAGTATGTTTTACTTTAATACACTGTAATTTTTATTTAATATAAAATCTATATTTTTTTTAAATTAAGGTCGTCAAACACTTGATGGTAGTGGCTACCTATAGGTGCTATAGGTGCTGCAAATGCGTTGCTGAGCACAGTAGGATTAAGGATAATGAATTAGAAAGGGATAGGGAAATGGGCTCTGACATCCCTTACTTATTCATCGAAAGACAACAGCACAAATGCTATTATGTTACGGTGGTCTTTAAAGTGGTGATTCCTGCCGTCGGACGGGCTGCCCAAAAGACCACAAAACCCAGTATGTCTCACCACTACTTGCCAGATCTAGGGCAGAGCAAACTTTGAAAAGTTTATTTCCAAAGGTGGCCCTGCCGGTATTCGAATCCGGGACCACTGAGACAGAACGTTAAAGTAAGCACTTTAATCACCTTATTATTATAAATTTTATTTTTATTATTGAATAAATTAAAATTAACAATGTCTATTTATACATTTTGAAACTCAGTATAGAAGATTTCGTCGCACTTGGTCTAATAAGCAACCCATCTTTAATAAATAATAATAATAAGGCTCACATGGCTCACGAGGTGACCGCCATGTGGGACGTCGATTCGACAATTATCGTCCCGATAGTCGTCTCGGCGAACGGTCTTATAGCGAAGAGCCTCGACCAACATCTCAAGAGGCTCTCGCTAGATGGCTGGATCAAGGGACAGATACAGAAGGCGGTACTTCTTGACACGGCACGCATTGTCAGGAGGTTCCTCACTCTGCAGCCCTAACCACCGGTAGCTTGGACCTTGCCCCGCTACTAGTGGATACCTAATTTTAAGTTTTTTATAATATTTATTGTTTTTATATACATATATATTGTAAAAAATTTAAAATTAAGAAAAGAAATAAATAAATGAATAATAGTAATAATAATAATAAGCGTTTCGTCTAAATAAGTTGGTCAACACTCAGTTCGTCTAACAGGCGATTCGTCTAATATTACATAAGTACAATCGTTTTGAAAATAAAATTGACTATATTCACAAAAAAAATATTCAATTTTCCAGAATTGTCATAAAGATTCGTTTCTCTGAATATTATTTTTGTTGTAGATAGATAATAATTATGCATAAAACGAACATTCAACACAGAAGGCAAATTTAGTAGGTATTTCTTACAAACTGTTCTGTTTCCGTAAAACGGACACATTAGACATTACACTTATCTGACGATAATGTATTATATTATGAATAGGCACACATTATATTGCCAATTTTTATGGTTCCACAGTGAAACCTTAGAAAACAGAAATATAGAAAATTGTATCACAAAACAGTTTCAACGTGAAAATGTACGAGTTTCCACTCGCATTAAACTAAAAATAATAACGCAACAACAATATTGTGCAGAATATTCACTTTGAATATCAACAACAATTTTCAGCGGCGACGTACACTGCGACACAGTAATTGTATAATCTTTTGTTAATGGAATGAAAACACTAATTTTCATTGCACTTTGGTGCCGTCACAGTATAGTAGACTTGACAGTAAGTCAACTGTAACTAGGTCAACAAGATTATAAGGACCGTCGCAGACTACATGCCATCTATCGACCGATAAATAAGTTTGATGCACTATATACTATTCCCTTCAAACTGTTCGGCCGCAGCAATACGCGCATTCGTCGCTTAATTGTGGAAGAGATAAGCGTAGATACGTAATAACGTAATACGTAACGTAGATAGTAGATACGTAACAAATTTTTGTTTATAAATGTCAATAATACAGATTCACGTAGCAACAGATACTATTAAGTAAAGGAAAAAATCAAGTTGGGTAAATATAAAAATAGTTGCTTATACATGAGCGTCAAAATATTTAATAAAATTCCTCTAAATTTTAGATCTTTACCATTGATACAGTTCAAGAAAAAGTTATACACGTGGCTAACTGTACATAACTTCTATGACATTAAGAAATTTATGAACTGCAACGTTTGAAAATGGTAGAATATAGCGACCATTATTGTTAACAACCACAAATGAACTCAAATTTAATAAATTATGAAAGTCAAAATAAGTAGTAGTGGTGAACTAATCAGTAGAAATTCGATGTTCGACATATGGGGATGTCAAGATTTGCACACCGAGTACCGGTTGGTCATGAAGGAACAAGAGAACTAGATGTCATCTCTGGTATCAATTACCCATGGTCATCGCAAATAAATTATTATTATTATTATAAATCGTCGTCGTAATAAAACTCAATTTAAGTTAACTTTTTTAAGTATTTATATCTCTACGGGCAGCAACCACTTCCTTACAGATGTCCATAACAGTACTTCTTGTGCAATTGTGTTTTGGTGCGAGAGTAAGAGTTTCCAGAGCACTCACCGTTTCGTTATTTTCAAGTAGTCCCTTATACTTATTGGCAGCGCAGTCGTGCACATAGAACAGATAAATAAAGACTGTGCCCCAAGAGGCCCCACTTGTGTTATAGGCGACTGTGGCCACCTAAGTAGATCATCATCAGCCCATTTGCCAAATACGTTAAGCGAAAGTGTTTTTACTGTTTACATTATTAGTTTCTTTTTTAATAGTAATGTTAGCTTTCATTAATTTCTAAGTAACTTATTTGAATTTCTCTACATTTTATTATTGTAAAAGCACTTTATTTGACATTTTCATTAAAAGATTAAACTGGAAAACTTAAAAATACCACTTCCGGTAGTCGATAGAAAAAAACACGTGCCTGAGTGGAGGGCTTGATCGGAGGCAGCGGTATTTCGGCATTGACTTTCATCCCGAACGGTCGCGAGCAATCAGGGTACCTACAAGTACGCTACTATCTATTAGAGTAATAATATTTAAGGGCTTCACTTAGGCAAATGACATTTACAATAGAACTCGCTGGCGGCGGAGACAATTCAACAGGCCTAGAAATAGTGTTTTTTTGTTTTTACCATTAGAACATTACACAATTTTTTTTTATTAATACAATTATTTAATCTGATATTAACTTATTAATAGGTACAGGATTCATATGCGTGCAATAAGCCGTTTTCGAGAGAATTTTCAATAAAAGTCAAATTTTTCTTGTGTTCTAACTTTTTTGTGGAGTTTCTATTACTTTAACGAAAATTCTAATTAATACAATTGGTACAATTTTTATGTATAATATATTTTTTTTTTCAAAGCAAGCGTCTTGTCTGTTTCTTGTAACATCTTCATTAAACAATGGATATTTTTAGTATTTAGCGTTTGTCTCCACCTTAACGAGTTTCTATAAAGTTGGTATTATTTTTGAGGGAGTGTTGAGTTTGATAATTGATAAATTTAAGGATTGTCTACTGTAGAATGCAGCCCTGGATTTGTCAATAGGCCGTATAGGCCGCGGCCTATGGGCGGCAGCGGCCTAGGGGCGGCGGATTTTAGATGGTTTTCGCACGCTTTCGGAAGCCATCAAATTCTTGTGCGATAATAAATATACAATAATAATAATAATTACCTAATAAAGGCCTAGATATACCACCTAGGCCACGAGGAAGAGGCGGCACAAAGTGAAGGGGTCTATACTCAAGAAAAGTATAAATCCGGCACTGGTGGAATGCCAGTATCATTCCTATATTATATAATTTAGAGTTTCTCCCTCGTCAAATCCTACAGGAATCACAATAATTTTATATTTTTATTTATTTATACTATCAATGTGGCAATATCTTTTAAATATTTTTAAAGTTTGTTCCCTGAATTAAAGTTGTATTGTGACCGGTGGTGGGTTCGCCGGAGTTGTCACGTCGTCGTCGTCACGTCGCATGTACGTTGCATTTATAAGTGAGGACGAGATTTGTGTTTCTATGGGATTCTTAGTAATAAAAGAGTTTTAGTACTCGCTCGCCGTTTATTGTTGCTACTTCTACTGTGATTTACCTTTATTTATTGTGTGGGTCTTGCGTTTCATGATGGCATCATCCTTTTTTGATGTCGCTTTAGAACCGTGAATCCTAAAAATATCAGTAGTCTCGTTGACCGGACCACGGAAAACACTGCAAATGTACCTACACGCTCTTCACTAATCTCACTTATTGAAAAATAATTCCTTCTCCTTCTGTGATTTGTCTTACTTACTGGTATTTGTCCGACCTTTTTCATGAGAATATCATCTAAGTCTTGTGGAATGATTGGCGTGTGTGAGCAAGGGTTGCCAAAGCCCATTTCCCTATCTTGGGTAATATTGCTTGTGTCAACATCAAGTGAACCGTCAACCTGTCTGACACACTTCACCATGTAATATCAAAAGAGAATTGGCTCGTAAAATGATAATCGATTTTTTTTGTCCACCCAAAGTAATAAATATGCACCGCATCCTATTTGCATGAGTGAATTTAATAATATAACTCGTAACATTAATTTTGGATTACATGCAATTAAAGTATTTTACAGCACAAATTGTATATATCGGCATGCGTGCGATTCGTAATAATTAGTGTTAAGGTGGCGCTGTCCGAGCGTGGGAACTCGGTAATAGGTAAGTATTTGGGAGTATTTGTTGTCTCAACTTACTATAATGCGAATAACCGAAGACAGACTGCGACGCAACACTTATTAACTGGCGAAAATAATAAAATTCCAATATTTTAGAAATGACACCCCAATTTCAAAGGTACTTTATAAGTAGGATGTTTTCATGGAAAAACATTATTGGATATTAGAGAAAGTTATAATTATTATATTTCGATGGATTTTAGCCAGTAAGTAATTACAAGAATTTAATTCGCGAAAATCTCAAAAATTCTACACATTTTAGAACTCTAATATAAAAATGAATGCCCATTTCCCTTGGTCACGGCATTATTATTAAATTTAACTTATTATTAAATTTCAGCACTTATTATTAAATTTAACTAAAATCACATAAAATTTGTAAAATTATTTACAATTAGTATAAAAATAAATACCTACTGGTTATTACTAAAAATGTTTAAGACCTAAACATTCGGCAATTATTTCAAAATAATTGGGCTGTTACTGTCCTAATTCATTTAAAAAAAATCGTTATCTATTTCTAAAAATAATAAGGCTACTCAATAAGTTACTGCCTCAAAACTTGAAATTATGTAAGTAGTGTTAATGATTCCAGAGAACTTATTATGAAAAAGTGCCTTAATATTTTCAAGACTTACGGTATTGCTGAACATCGGCAGACAATTAATATTGTCACACGTACAAAGAAGTAAATGTTCGTAACACCTGCAACCATTGTCATGATGGAAAGAGACCATCACTCTTTCCATCATGACAATGGGTGTGATTGAGAGATAAAATATTTTTGTCGTCAAACAAATGTTACGGTATTCTTTTTTTAAAGTATTTGATTGTTTGGAGAATATGCCTATCAAATTTGATATATTTTAAGTCTCGGATTAATATGTTATTATCTACTACACTTAACAATAATTCTGATTTAGATCTAACTAGCCGAGCCCGCAACTTCGTACGCGTGGTATTTGGTATAGCGCGTAACTTGTCAACGGATTGGAATGAAGAAACACTAAATGTTACGGGAAGCTTGCTACAGTGGTTCAGTGAAAACCGCATTCAAATCGGTTAGGCCGTTTCAGAGATTAGAACAAACGCACAAACAGCCAAAAATTAAAAAAAAAAAAAATTTTTGACCTCTCAGTAACAAACACAATGTGTACAAATTGTTTTTAATTTTGTACCGCGTGGTTCTATTATAAATATCTCACTACGGAATTTTTCGTCTTGCTCGTTCAGTTGAAAATCTTTGCGACGTCCTTACGTTACCGAAGTCAAAAAAATAATTCTTAGAATTTTTATCTGTTTGTCTGTACGTTTGTGCACTCTAATCTCTGAAACGGCTTAACCGATTTGAATGCAATTTTCACTGATGTATTGTGGCAAGTTTCCCGTAACATTTAGTGTTTGTTTCGTTCCAATCGGTTTACAAACAAAAAAGTTATGCGCTATACCGAATACCACGCTTACGAAGTTGGGAGCTCAGCTAGTTGTTCATATATTTCTGTGTAGTGTTGATCTTTTATCTTTAGTGAATGAATATTTATTATATATAACTTAGTAACACAACGAAACACAACAGCACAAGTGCCTTTATAATGTCAGCATCTACACTATATTTAAGATACTAAAAGCAATTTGTCCCGTTTTACAAAGCCATTTCATATTTATTATGTGCAACGCTATTTTCTTAAGTTTTATTATCTCTTTAGTACAGCACGTTTTAAAACTTATGCTAAAGTTTTTACTTAATGTAGTTAAAGCTAAGTAATAGTCTTTATGTAGTTTTAATTGTTTTAAAAGTGAAGAAACGAGGTCGCATAACGTTTTAAGAAATTCAAGTTAATACTGTTAAGCGAATTTTTAAACACTACTTTGTTCTTGATAGTTTTCCTAATAATTAACACTTGATGAAAATAAAATAACGTGCTCGTTTTGAACAGAACAAAATAACAGAGACTTATTTATTACTTACTCATAGACAATGTATGTAAGTGCACAGAGTAATATCATAGACAGCCATAGGGATGCTTTGACTATTTTGTGAACAGTCACAAAAGTTTCATTTATTTTAAATTAAATGAATTAAATTAAATTAAAATAATTGCTTCGCACAAGAAGGTCTAATTTTAGATTAGTTACTTATTATTAATTACTACGTAATTCAACATTCAAGTTATTTAGCAAAATGTCTCAAATTTTTTTTTTTAAATAAAGTTACAAATGCCTGTCTGCCTGCCTTTTTACATGTTTTCTCCTAGCTCCAATATTCTGTATTGTAAATTATAATATGTTTTAGTAAATTAGTGGAAACTTTGCTGATTTATGTTTTTCTTGTATGTATGTGTATAATGTGTATCAAAATGTGTATAATATGTTTCCCTAATATAAATAAAATAAAAATAAAAAATAAAAATAAAATATTTCTGGTATTATGAACCTAAATGATAATGTCAAATAGGGAAATGGGCTCTGTAATCTTGCTGTTATTTATGGTGGTCTTCTGTAAGTGGGTGGTTTTTTACAGTTGAATTTTTCCTTATTTATACAATAAAATTAAAATTTCAAGTTTATTCGGTTTTCAACAAATTCAGTAGAAGCGAAAAAAGGGATTTTATTGATTCAAAAATATGAAGACATTAAAATTGTTCTTTAATTTACATTAAAAAGTTATAATCTCTAAAATGCAAGTTTCATTACCATACGTATAAATCTTTCTTCACAGTCGCTCGTAGAGTTTAAGGCTTTGTGTATGGTCACATTGATAGAGTTATAGTATCTACTCGTTTATTGGAAAATGATTCTTAGGGAAAAGTACATTTTTTCTGAATGAAAGTTACCTATGTTTTATCCCTGAAGACGTAGGAAATTTTCATGGCGATAGGTTGAGTGGTTAAGAGGGCACTTTCCAACTACGTAATTCCATGATTACTCATTAATTATAGGTCGTAGCAATTCATAAAAAAAACATGACATGTCTAGGACATAATATAAAGGTTTGAATCGCAACGAAAAACTGAAATTAATTTTATATCTAATATAATTAATTTTTAAAATGTGCAGAATTTGTGACATTTTCGCGGGTTGAATTCTTGTAATTACTGACTAAAACCTAAACATGTCTTTCGATGGAAACATCCTACCTATAATGTACATTTGAAATTGGGATGTCAATAGCTACAATCTATAAAGGTTTTTCTAAAATATTGGAATTGCTGGCGTATGTTTTATTATTTTCGCGAGTTGAATAAGTGGCGCGAATGTGTTGCGTCGCATTCTGTCTTCGGTTATTCGCATTATAGTAAGTTGAGACAACAAATTCTCCCAAATACCTATTACTGAGTTCCCACGCTCGTACAGCGCCACCTTAAGGCATAAAAGTGTGACAAACAAACAAACATTGAAACAAACTCACTTCCGCAATGATAATGTTGGTAAGGATAATTAGACACAAAGAGGAACACAATATTACCTATACATTTAATAAAATCGTAAACGAGCCGTGTCTGTACATTAATTAAAAAAAAAAAAACAATTTATAGACGTTGTACTTATGTTACCGAAATAAAAAAAAGTTGTTAGAATTTTTGTCTGTTTGTCTGTGCATTTGTCCGCGCTAATCTCAGAAACGGCTTAACCAATTTGAATGCGGTTTCCACTGGTGTATTTTAGCAAGCTTCCTGTAACATTTAGTGTTTGTTTCATTACAATCGGTTAACAAACAAAAAAGTTACGCGCTATACCGAATACTACGCGTACGAAGTTGCGGGCTCAGCTAGCCGGTCTCAGCTAGCAATTACAGGTTGGAAAAAAGTTACTTCGCATTTTATATGAAACTCAAGAATATTTTTTTTTTCAAAGTTTATTTAATTACAGTATAATGTGCCATTTTGTTAGATGTCTTTTAGCCATCTTTTATGTAGTAACATGATCCCGTTGCTGTAGATTTTAAGACTTTTGATCAAAAAAACACGAAAAATAGTTTTGGCAGTCCTCTCTTGATTAACCTGACACTGCCTAAAGAATTCTGAAGGGACCGAAACAGGTGAAAATCTGAAGGTGCAAGGTCAGGGCTATATGGCGGATGCATCAACACCTCCCAGCCAAACTTTCTTAATTTTTGCTGAGTGGCTAAATATGTGTGTATTCTAGCGTTGTCGTGATGAAAGACCACACCCTTTCTATTTATCAATTCCGGCAGCTTTCTCTCAACTTCTTGCTTTAATTTTATCAGTTGTTGGCAGTAGAAATCCGAACCCGGGATTTGGCACAGTCTGTGAAGCTTGACCGACCTTTGACCACGACCTCCTGGTTTTACACATGTTTATTAAGCATTACACTAACTTACTCTCTAAATTTTAAAACAGGAAAAGAAAAACTAATAGCGCCACACCCTTATGCAGGAACAAGTACAACTAACTGCTGTCTGCAGGCGTTGATAAAAGTATTACGGTGCAACGAGTTTCAGAACGTTTTAAGTCGTGTAGATTCCTTGTAGCCACCGACTGGGGCGACTGGGACATGCATCTTTTTTAGAAATAATAAATAAAAAGTCTATGCACAGGAATTTTTTCTAACCGATAAACCAAGCGGGATATCTAATCACTTATATATAACATGGCCAAGTTTATATCAAACTGGCATGTCAGTGGAGAAAGCTCTATGTCTGATCACAGACAAATCCGTTTTGATCTAGCAACATCTACAAAAGATCAAACTGTAACATACAGGGATCCAAAAGCTACAGCCTGGGACGTTTATAACAACAAACTAAGGCAAAATCTTGAGGACTTCCCCAAAAGTATATGTACACCGGAGGAGCTAGAACATACAGTGGAGGCTATCACGCGGGCAATAAAGAGTGCCTTTGAGGAAAGCTGTCCGCTTAGAACAAAGCACTCCAAAAGAAATGTACCCTGGTGGAACTCAAGGCTCAAGAAGCTTCGGGAGAAAACCAGACGTCTATTCAAAAAGGCAAGAAGAACCCTTGAATGGGAAAACTACAAGAAGGCCTTGACTAAATACAATAAGGAGATAAGGAAGTCCAAGCGTGCTGCATGGAGGAAGCTCTGCGAGGAATTAACACAAATGCCTCAAGGGGCCAGAATCCATAGACTGCTCGCGAAGGACAAGCCTAGTCAATTAGGGCTGCTTAAGAGACCTGGTGGCTCCTTTACGAACACTGAAGAGGAAACTCTTCAGTTGCTGATAAAAGCTCACTTTCCGGGGGCTCAGAGCTTTTCGGCCGGGTCAGACAGAACGCCTTTACACCATTGTTTATTGGCGACAATAGTCCTGTCCGTGATTATGGCGCGATCCCAGCGCCGGACAATGCTTGTCGACATCGCTGTTCCGCATGACGAAAACCCCGTGAAAGCCGAAAAAGAAAAACTTACCAAGTACATCGACTTGGCTCACGAGGTGACCGCCATGTGGGACGTCGATTCGACAATTATCGTCCCGATAGTCGTCTCGGCGAACGGTCTTATAGCGAAGAGCCTCGACCAACATCTTAAGAGGCTCTCGCTAGATGGCTGGATCAAGGGACAGATACAGAAGGCGGTACTTCTTGACACGGCACGCATTGTCAGGAGTTATTATTATTATTATTATTTAATTTAACTCTTCTCGTCTCCCCCTCCAAAAGCCAAAACGAGGGGGAGACGGTGTTACCCCCGACAGAAGCACAGTCGGTCGGGGTTCAGGGCGACAAGGACAGAAACCGACGCACTATCCTGGGCGTATCGAGCAGCACCGCCCTCTGCATCTGGCCCGGGAGGGAACCACCACGGAATCCCAACCGCCTCAGGTTATCCCTGAGGCTGACTGGGATCAAACCATTTACGGACAGAACAACTGGGATGATTTCAGCGGATGCCACGGCCCACATGTCGACGATCTCGTGGGCCAAATCGAGGTACCTCCTCCTCTTCTCGGTTTCAGCCTTCACGAGACCATCGTCATGCGGGATAGTAACATCCACCAAAAACACCCGCGACTGCTCCCGGTCCATCAACACGATATCAGGTCTATTCGCTAGAATAGTCCTGTCCGTGATGATGGGCCGGTCCCAGTAGAGCTTGGCACGGCCGTTCTCGAGGACTGGTTCTGGCGAGTACCGGTAGTAAGGTATCCTCCGCTCAAGGAAGCCGTATTTCAGAGCGAGCTCCTGATGCAGGATATTATTATTATATATTATTATTATTATTATTAATTACATTCGACGAATCATCTTCACCATCTCAGCCGTAGGACGTCTACTGCTGGACAAAGGCTTCTCCCATAATTCTCCAAAAGACCGATCAGAAGCAGCCTGGAACCTCGGCTCTTATCAGGTTGTTTGTCCACCTTGTGGGTGGACGTCCTACGCTGCGCTTGTCGATCCGTGGCTTCCACTCGAGAACTGCCGTCGGCTCTCCGTACTATGTGTCCTGACCACTGCCACTTCTTACTAACTTACGGTATGAATGCTTCTGAACTTTTCAATGAAAGAAAAAATAACATCAAAAGCATAAATCCTTATGTTTCCCTACCAAAAATCCTTATGTTTTTTCTTAATTAATTTTATATTTGTAATGCTCGTCGTTGTCAAAGGTACCTTATTATATATTTCACGATATTTGTATGGGAAAGGTCTTCGTAAAAGGAACCTCTTTTACAAAGACTGGCTGCGGTCTTTGCAAAGCGAGGTTCATTTCCTTTACCGTTAATGGAAGTGATATAAATATCGAAAGGTACAGTGTATCTACTTTTTTTATTATTATCATGTATTATGATTATGATATAAGTAGGTAACTCACTGCATTGGTAAATCGTTACACTTATACGCGACGAAATCCATCGTAACTGATAATAACTAAGGATTTAGCATCCGAAACACGCCCGTTCAATTATGTTGAACAAAGCGCTAACTTAGATTAATGAAGACTTAAGGCCGCCGAGAATTTCAGAATAAGAAGCTTATATGATTAATTTTCGTCAAGGATGTTTTGGTTGAAAATTAAACGGGAGCTGATGTTTGCTTTTGTGTCTGATTAGCGATGAGCTTGTATATTGCAGACGGTTTATAGTACCGAGTTGTTTCCATGAAGATTTACCGACTTTCCTCCAATTATTACTGAATAATCGCTTCACAAATTCCGATATTTTCCTAAGTTTATAGTACAGTATGGATCTACTTGTGAACAGGTACTTACTACTTGTGATACTTTTATAATAAGGGATTTTATAAGGAATTATAAAATAGGGGATCGGACAAATTTTTAGAAAGTGTTTTAAATTAATCTTCATGGATATTTATTCCCATAAAAAATACTATTTTATTTATTTTTAGCCTTTTAGGTACTCAAAATCATGTTTTAATATTGTTTGTTTGAAAATGCCGCTAAAACGTCACAATAGTTCATCTGAGAGCGCGTAACGTCATTTGTGGTCATATCATAACAAAACAGCTGCATTGGCATAAGACAATGATTGCCCACAAATGACGTCACGCACTGTGATTGGTGTTTCAGTATAGATTAAAAATATTGTAAATAATAAAATTTTATTTCTTCATTTAAAAATATTTAAATGAATTATATTAAATTATTATTCGACAAATAATCGTAAAAAATTATATATTTTCTTTCTAAGTACATTTTAGATTTTAATCTGATTACTGTCCGATCCCCTATTATAGAAACCTTCCTCGGGTATAGACAGAAATGTCAATACATATTATAAAACTAGCCGAGCTCGCAACTTCGTACCCGTGATATTCGGTATAATGCGTAACTTTTTCGTTTGTAAACCGATTGGTATGCAACAAATATTAAGGGAAGCTTCCTACAAAACATGAGTGAAAACCGAATTCAAATCAGTTAAGCTGTTTTTGAGATTAGCGCGCACAAACGCACAGACAAACAGAGAAAAATTCCAAAACTATATTTTTGAACTCTGTAACATAAGTACAACGTAAACAATTTGTTTTTTGAAAAAAAAAAAATGACAGACACCGCTCGTTTATGATTTTATTATGTGTACTCATAGACAAATTCGCTTATTGCGTCTGTCTGTTTTTTTGGATTACTTCTTCTAACTAAACCATTCAATGGATATTAAATATATGTTACATCTTTATGGGCAACATTACAGACTACATTCAATTATCTCTGATTGTTCTGTGTGTGCTTCTGTGAGTGTAAATCATTGAAACTATGTAAAATAGTGTTTTTAATTAATGACGATAAATATAAAACATAAAGAATGTGTTATAAATACTCAACTGAAACAAAATAATTCCAACAAATGGAACGAGCGATTACGACAAATCTCTTTGTCAATCCACAGAAAATATAAAATGCAATGTTCTAAGACTAATACAACATCTTTGGTTCTAACATCCTCTGATTTAGTCCAGAAGACATACGAAAGTAATTAGAATTATAAAACTAAATCGAGAAACATAAAAAAAACCGGTTTACATTATAAAAAAAATACTTATATGCGTATTTTAATTTGAAATTTCGTATTTTTTTTTCTTCGTTTTATATTTTCGTATTGTAAATTAAATGAAACATCATAAATCGACAGAGCACACTAACAAATGGTATGCTTTGAAGTAGTCAGGCTGGCGACTGCAACCACATTTCAACAGAAAGAAGATAACCATGAAATAAAAGCACTGTGCTGTTGTGTTTCAGTGCGTGATTAAGGGTTGCCAGAGCTACGTTCACCTCTTATCGTGTCCACTTATCAGTGTTGTTGGCAACACATTTGCATCCTCCCATTTTCTACAGGCGACGATATTTACCTAAAAACAAATTAAGACTTTGTTCTGCCAAACTCTCAAACTCCGATTAGAAACCTCAAGCAGTGTAGCCACAAAGAAAAACAAAGTATTTCGACATCAAAGGGTACCGAAATTTAAAAAAAAGACATTTTTTTAAAGCTACAACAAAGGATTCGATTATGGGGTGAAAACTGCGTCAAGGAAGGAGAAATTTCGCGAGAACGTGCGTGCTTAGGACGACGTTATTCTGAAATGCGTTGCGAACAGCGGATTTTAAAGTAAACTCAAGACAAATTTTCTATCAAACTGAAGACGACTTTTTTTGTTTAATTTGTATATGTAGGTTTTCTTGTAATAAATATTTATTAATCTATCTTATTAATTTGTGTCATTAATATTTTTGTATATTCAATTTATGTACTAGTATTTAGTTATTAAATAACCTTACAAATGACTTTTACCACCCACTTTGTTTAATTTTTCATACAATTTTCCTAAGGTTGCCTGAAAGAAATCGCTATAAAGCAATAAGGCCGCCTTTTGTACTATTGCTTGTTGTTTCTTTCTTTCTTTTTTTTTATTCTTTTTTATGTTTAGTACAAATAAAGAGTTTTATCTAAGTGTGGATTATTTACTGATTACATTGTTAGAAAGTTCAAGTAGTCAGGATTAATTTAGTGATTAGGTATCATAACTTTAGTACTATGAGAAAATTTTACAGTTCACTTATTTAAAACAGCTTTAAAAAAATAATGAATATGCTTATTTACTTTTATAAAAATAATGCATAATGTTATCGGATACAGATATCTACATGTTCCACAATTCTGTAGTTAAAGTAGAAACATTCTAGCCAACCAAATTCTTTCAATAGCTCTTTCAAACCTTCAAAACTATGAAATATTTTCATATTAGCTTCACCATGCATGCCGATTTATTGTCATCCTTGTTATTTAATTACTTATATATTTGTTATTTAGTATATGTTAATTTAAGGTATATGTACGATTGTAATGTACCTTTGAATGTCCCTAACATACATACATATAACAAAATCGTAAACGAGCCGCGTCTCTACATTAAATATTTAAAAAAAATGTGCGTTTGTGCACGCGAATCTGAGAAACGGTGTAATCGATTTGAATACGGTTTTCACTGAGGTAACAAGCTTCTCCTAACGTTTAGGGCGGCTTTTACCAAACAGTTAAACACGTTTTAAATTCTATTTAGTACTAAACTTGTTTAACGGTCTTGCACGAGAAGTAAAATGCGATTAAAGAACTGTCAAAATTAAACGGCCAAAGATGGCTGTTTAGCACGCTAAACATATTTAACATTGGTATCTTTGAGGTTATTTGAACTTCGTTGTATTGGGTATTTACTTGTGTGGTTGTTACCCATTTCTGTGATATATATTTTTTTAAATTTTGATTACAAAGTTATGAATTTGGTCCAGTATATTTTTGTAATTTTGGAAAGTTGAAAAGTTGGGTCCGTTATGTATATTTCACCGTGCCACTCATGATGACGAAATCTCGGCTTTAATAAATAATAAATAACCACGTGAACTATTTTATTCCCGAAATGACAGTGACAGAATAGACAGATCAATCACAATCACAGACACTTTGAACACAATACGATTCATTTTAAGCAAAAAAAAACCGTCTTACAACACGACAATGAAAAAATGTCACAATGATCAAATCGTAAAACGAAACGCACAAACCACAGACAAATCTGTGTTTAGTTAAATACGACTATAAATGACAAGGTGCAAGACATACTTAAACACGTTTAGGGTAATCATGTTTTTGAGACAAAACATATTTAACTAAATCGATTTAAGGTCATTTTAAATAAATTTTGGTAAAAGTCGCCCTAAGTGTTTGTTTCATTCCAATCGGTTTAAAAATAAAAAGTTACATACTATACCGAATACAACGCGTACGAAGTTGCGGGTTCAGCTAATTCCGCAATAAAATTCGCACTGACACTCTGACACTCGTTATCAAATTAAAATATCGAAGATTTATAAAAAAAGAAATTAGTATTTTAAGTTTTTTAGTAACGTGGGTGCAACATGCCATTTGCACTCATGTTCTAGGGTTTCTAGTGCAAGCATATCCACTATTCTAGTGCTTTTTAAATGATAAATAAATAATGATAATAAATGATTTACATAGTGCTCTTTAAACTAGAGTAGTGGATTACTCTAGTACTTTTTAGTGATAGCTTAGTATATTTTAGTAAACTTTTATTAGTAGTGGTAGGGAAAATTACGTTTTTTCACAACACAATATTCAATAGAATCACAACACAACACAATTTAGAACAATATTCTTTCAATAACTACATGCAATCGTATTAAAATATTCATAGATTTGGAACAAACAACGTGGACAAGACAATTCATTATTAAGTTTAATTTTAGTAATATCTCTAAGTTTCGAGTTTCGCAATCATAACTTGGCCGTCTGCCGGCATCATTCCCTAACAGAAGACTACCGCGAAATAACAACGTGCGTGGTGTATTTTTGTTGGTTTGGTTATTGATTGGTACACTTACTGTCTATTCGTCTGTTAATATAAATAAATAAATAATTGGAAAAAAAAATTAAAGAGATGACCTACATATTATATAGTGTACTTATATAATATTAGTAGTGGCAGGGCACACTGCGATTCGTAGTCATTTGGGCAGCCCGTCTGGCGGCAGAACGTGAAATAACAGCACGTGTGCTGTTGTGTTTCGGTGAGTGAAGTAAACCTATTTCCCTATCCCTTCCAAATCCCTTATCCTTAATCTTAATGTAGTCGGCAGCGCACTTGCAGCAGCTTTGGCGTTGCTTGTGTTATAGGCGACGGTAGCACCTACCATCAAGTGGACCGTCAGCCTGTCTGCCGAGCCAGTATTGTGAGAGCCAGGTGTTATTTACAAAAATTAAAAAGAGTGTATGAAAAAATAAAAAAAAAACCATAGTCACTGTAGCAATCCCCAGTAGTGGGATGGATCACAGGCTCGAATACGCACTCTCGGACGGGCTGCCGACACGTCTAATCTCAGCCATGTCTCTGCGTCAACTAACGTGCTGCGTAACGAGTCAGTGTTTGCCCGTGTGAGGAAGAGAGTAAATAACCGCATACACTACAGTCACAAAATAAAATTAGTTTTCACATGTGTAAATTTAGATGTTATGCGTGTGTATTTTGTAATTTTAATACGGGTTTCAGGGAGTGTGTGTATATTGGTTTGAAATTTTAACCCTAATCTATAAACTAAAGCAGAGCATATCGATCTGTACAATTTATAAAATAAGGTCGCTGTGAGTCTTTGTTTATTTTTCCGCAAACTTCTAAACCACTTAACGGATTTTAATAAGATTTTCACTCATGGAAAGAGCCTTGAACAAGGAAGGTTTGTGCGAAACCGAGGGAGTCGCTAGTTTACATAACATACAATGTTGCATAGCCGCCTTATGGTGGCATAATAATATGCAATCGGCAGTGAAAAGAAAAGGAAAATATAATAAAATAAAAATGGGCGCCTGCTAATTACCTAATAAATAAAATGTGGTAATTAAGCAATTTGAAAATATATGTTAACATAAAAAAATTAAATTAAATCAGGGAGTGAGTTCTAAAATTGCCCTATGCGTGAAATTAAATTTATATTACACAACCCTCATTTGAAATCACAATTTTCACTTTATATATCTAATGTAAGTAACTTAACTGAAACGGGAAAATTTGGACAAGCTCGGCAATAAAGTTGAAATCCCCTGGACTGGCTCGGCTTGTCTTCATCCGGTGTCGTAAGAAAAATCCAATCTCAAAAAAAACTTGGTAGCGTCTACGTCTCCCAGAAGTAACAGCTGCAAGCCGAGGTTCGAATAATTAACAGTTACGGAGAATCCTTATTACTCGTGAACTTGTTATTCCCGGACTTGATCCCCAAGAAATAATGGGGAAATAAATTCAATATATTTATCCCTTATAATAAATATATATTTATATTTATATTGAAAATACAAAAAAAAATAATTATACTAGAAACGAAAACCAAAACGGTCAAAAGCAGAATGGCTTGTCCGCGACGGAAACAAAATTTTGTGACAACGAAAATTTTGAATTGATTTATCGAACCAAGGATTGTCAAAATTAAAAAAAAAACTGATTAAAAATAAATAAATAACATGGAGTAATTAAAAATGAGGTGATATATGTAATTAATATATTTATTTATAATAAATAATAAAACAACAGGACCACTACGGTACAACAAATAGTTAGCAATCGTTATGAATTACACTGCAGCTGTCTTAAATAAACCTTTTTTTTTTTTTATTAGAGACATATCGTCCGTAATAACAATTCCGTCTGAGATTGCACAAGGGCCCGTTATCACCGTCTCATTACGGGTCTCGTTACATATTTATTCAGGTGAGGTGAGGGTAGGCGAACGCGATACTACGATAATGTCGTGTCACACGACCTAATGTAATTTAATTTTTGCCGCACTCCTTTTCGAGGTCACATTTCGAGAGGAAATACAAAATTTCCACTTACCGCTTTACATTTTCAATTAACGTAGAGCTTACGTAATATTTTTTCTTAGTGATTAAGACATAAGACAATTGGAGGACTTGGTCCCAGGACCCACCCTGACCGCCGAGGAAGACCGTCGCGGGGTTTTAATGGGTCTACCCCCTCATTATGAATAAGGGGAGTCCCACATAACCGCACCGTCTCCCAAGACGGTGTGCGTATGCGTAACGTCATTTCCCCACGTCAAAAAAAAATGGCTGTCTGTAAAGTCGGTTTACGGGCAATAGTTTAACGTGACAACGTTATAACAAAACATTGATGAAATGATTGCATACTTTTATGACGAGTGGAAGAGAGATAGATGCGGCGCAAGCCGATCGTGCCTTTCGCTCGCTCGTGCCGCGCTCTCGTTCCAATCGTGCATCGGCTCGAACGTAACGGGTCAATGAGTCATTTTTCTTGCGTGCAGCCGGCGTTCATCGACTTATTAGACGTTGTCACGTCAAAAAGGCATAAGACAATTACAAGCTACGTCATAGGTGCAACTATCGGTATTGATAAAATAAAAGATTGAACGTTATAGGCAAATTCTGGTATACCTTCACAAAAAAAACTAGTGGTTCATAGTGGTCTTCTATATTCGTTAAAGCGCAGAATGCTGAATTCAGTATACCCTGTCATTCAGTATACTACTTGCACTTGCAATAAATGTTTCATGTATAGTAAGGTGAGAATAGTTCTAACATACCTGATCACGCCAAACTATTATACAAGTGGACTGTTTTTCTCGTTGGTAGTACATGTAATCAAAGGACGAGGAAATTAAGCAAATCTGCTACCTACCTCGTAAATCACCAAGTCCTTGGTCCTCCAGCGCTAAAGATTGCAACGTGCCAGAAGCTTCAGCACTTCACCACTTCAATGATTATACTCGCGGAGAAGCAAGCGTGAGCAAATAGATAAACTACAAGCACATTGCCTCATCATACCAAATCTCGCGGGTCGAGATCGGCGGATAAGTCTACGCGTGTTATTGTTGTGATGTTTTTCTGAGACTGAGACTGCAGTTTCATAAAAATGGCCGGTTGCCCGGCTTGTGCTAGTGACAGACATATAAATAGGTATATGATGGAGAGTAAGACAGCACACCACTATTAATTGATTTAAATTGACAATTGGCGTCGACACCTTATACACCGTTTTCAATACCGTCTGTCATCACCGTGCTGATGACAGGCTGATGACATCACATTTGAGGTCAACAAAAAAAATTTTTTTTTGTGCATGGGTTTTACTTAATATATTCTGATTATATAAGCATATACATGTCATGATTCTAAAGAAGGAAGTTGAGTTTTAACTTTAGTTTGTATGGTGGCACAACTGATGCCCGCTTTTTCTCGACATACGGTCATGGCGGAGAGGGGAAGGGGGTGAGACGGGCGACGTGGGAATGAAGACAGTCAGTTCTGTTGTGGTTGTCCGTCCAAGCAGTTGTACTAATAAATAAGTAACGAGTGGAGTAAGCATTTACTCTGTAAGAAGTTGTCAGCCCGAGCAGTTGTACCAATAAATAAGTAACGAGTGGATCAAGCATTTTATTTTATCAAAACTCAGAAGAGGGATAGACCAGACAAAGAAACGAAAAATCGTAAGTAACTCAACATTTCTATTTTCATATCTGAATTTCATGACTCTTTTTCGCCCACTGTATCTTGATTTTAGTGTTCACATACGAATTTATCTGAGATTACAACATTTTTACTTTCCAATTCCTTGATTTAAAAATAGCAAGGATGTACCCACAGGTTTTTATCTTATATTATTTGTTAATATTTAAGATTCAATGAAACATTTCTACCCACAGTAAAGGTTTATATCTTATATTATTTGTTAATATTTAAGATTCAATGAAACATTTCTACCCGCAGTAAAGGTTTTTTTATCTTATATTATTTATTAATATTTAAGATTCAATGAAACATTAAAGAAATTATTTCAACACATTTTCATTTAACTTTAATTAATCATATTACTAAAATATGATTTACCGACCATTAAACAAAGTACTTCATAAGTATATGATGATTCATGTTGTCGTTTCATTTGGATGAAAATATAATAACTACACTATTAATAAATTGTCTAGCCGGGGTGGTTTCTGTAATTAGGACCACCGGATTTTGAGTGGGTCTTATCCCGCTGGAATTGTAGTTAGTATGGTTGACTTCTGTAATTAGAATCACCGGATATTGAGTGGGTCTTATCCCGCTGGAATTGTAGTTAGTATGGGTGACTTCTGTAATTAGAATCACCGGATATTGAGTGGGTCTTATCCCGCTGGAATTGTAGTTAGTATGGGTGACTTCTGTAATTAGAATCACCGGATTTTGAGTGGGTCTTATCCCGCTGGAATTGTAGTTAGTATGGGTGATTTCTGTAATTAGAATCACCGGATATTGAGTGGGTCTTATCCCGCTGGAATTGTAGTTAGTATGGGTGACTTCTGTAATTAGATTCACCGGATTTTGAGTGGGTCTTATCCCGCTGGAATTGTGGTTAGTATGGGTGACTTCTGTAATTAGAATCGCCGGACTTTGAGGACTTTGAGCGGGTCTTAACTCGCTGGAATCGTAGTTTTGAGTAAACTGTACATACCTTGCCGTTTATTCATTTTAAAGGATGATGAGTACGGAATTCACTGGAATTATATATATGGGTAACAAGTGAATAAGGATATTAGTAATTATATATAATAAAATATTAAAGGAGGTACCTACCTTTTAAATAATTTTTTCTTGCTTCTGATCTATTTATCGAAAGAATTTAAACTATAATCAACTCATGATATTTTATAGTTTCATAGTATAATAATAGAATTGAGAACTTCATTGGTGCAACAAAAGAAATAAATATTTTTAATTATCTTACAGTAATTTATACGAACGCTGAGCCCTGAAAAGTTAATACTACAAATATAATGAAAGAAATATTATTTTGAAATTAGGAATCCTTATTAATAATTAAAATGACTTTAAATATATATATATTCTATTAAAACGCAATTAGTAACGAAATGTAAAAAGGAAAAAAAAATATCATTGAACTATTGCCTACTGTGGAATAGATTCAGTCGGATTAAATTGGACATTTCAGGGACATTGTATCATGATGGATCCCGATGGTGATGACCGGCAGAGCCGGACGCCAACGTCGACACCTCCGAGGCAGAAAGGGTCTAAGAAGAGAAGGAAGAGACGTAGGTCAACGTCATCTTCCTCCAGTGGGGAATATGTGAGGAAGCATCGAAGGACTTCGAGTCGCCTCTGCGCGGAGGATGTTTTGGAATTATTGACTTTTTACAAAGAAGGTGCAAGTAAGCGTAGTGATAAGGGTAGTGACTTGAATAATGTAATCAGTAACAGCAATATGAACAATGTGATACCGGAGTTCGATCCTGCCAACAGAGCTCAAACCATAGAAAGCTGGATTAGAAAGGTTAACGAGTGCGCGGTAATTTATTCTTGGAACGAAAAGCAAATTATACATTTCTCGTTACAAAAACTGGTAGGGTTAGCGAAACGATGGTTGGAAGCTTTATCTAGCGTAGTGTATTCATGGGATGAGTGGCAGGTGAAGTTAAGGAAGGCGTTCCCCAGCGAAGACAATTACGGACGACTGTTAGAGGAAATGTTAGCTCGCACGTCACGTACGTGGGAATGAAAGTTTACGTGAATACTTATATGATAAATTAAGCTTTTTGAATCGATGTGACATAAGTGGTAGGAAAGCGGTAGACTGTATTGTGTACGGTATAACGGATATATCAATCAGGAATAATGCTCAAGCTTTAGACTGCAGTGAACCCGAAGGTTTGCTTCGTCTTCTAAGCACGCAGCAATCGCAGAACTTGTTTTCTAGTAGACCACGTGATCGTACCAACTCAGAAACAATTTCTAATAAACCAAGTACGTCTGGTTTAAACCACTATGATAACCCCCTGACGTGTTTTAATTGTCGTGAAAAAGGACATCCTTATTATAAGTGTACTAGACCTATTGTAAAGTGCAAACGATGCAATAGGGTTGGTCATGATAATGAACAATGTAAACTAACACCACTGCCCTCAGTGTCGAACTCGCACAGTAATAATGTGTTTAATAATGAACTTGAAAAGAAAACTTTAAAAATAGATACCACGAATAATAGTAATGAGAAATTCTTTAAGACAATATTAGTGAACGGTCGTGAATTTCAGGCTTACATCGACTTTGGTAGTGAATGTAGTTTATTGCGCGGATCGGATGCGTTATCTTTGAACCTTGATAAATCCGTAGATAGGCTACCTATAGTGAAGGGTTTCGGAAACTCGTCTATACTACCGTTATATAAATCGGATATATGTATTAAGATTGATAATGTAGAGTCTACTATTGAAGTACTGGTAGTCGAGAATGAATTTATGTCAACTACGTTAATAGTTGGTCAAAATTTCACTGAGCTTCCTGAGGTTACCGTATTAAAGGATAGTAGTACGCTTATATTTTATAAAAGTCCTCATTGCGATTCCTTATTACATGATGAGAGCAGTCCGATTAAATTGTATGCAACCGAGAACACGACACTCACTGATACTGCAATTTTGCAAGTTTATACTAAAGATAAAAATTTTAATAGCGATGTTTTAGTAAGAGGGTACACCGCTGTTGAGCCACATAAGGAGTATCGCCTACTAGGAGGTGCATATAATATATTAGAAGGAAAAGGGTATTTAATTATCTCTTGCTTAACGCCACGTAAAATCAATTTCAAGGCAGGTTCGCTTGTAGCACGGGCTGTTCCATTTGAAGAGCAAATTAGTTACCAAGTTAACAAAATTTCCGTTGATACCGCGGCTGAACCGATATCTAAAACCGAGCTTCACACGGATGCCAGTGCCTCCGGTGTGGGAGGCATTTTAATGTAGTGGCAAAAAGAAAATAGAGTCCTAAAACCAGTTGCTTATTTTAGCAGGCAGACTACTCCAGAGGAGAAACATCTACACTCTTATGAGCTAGAGATACTGGCAGTCGTGTGTTCTCTAAAGAAATTTAGGGTGTATCTATTAGGTGTCCATTTCAAGGTTCTCACAAATTGTGTCGCTTTAAGAACAACCCTAACGAAACGCGACCTCATACCGCGAATCGCAAGATTGTGGCTACAGATTAGCGATTTCGATTTTGATATTGAATACCGTCCTGGAGTACAGATGTCTCATGTTGACGCTTTGAGTCGTAACACAACGCTACCTGCAGGCGTTGAGGAAAACTCTTTCGTCAACATATATACTATTGGTATTGATAACTGGCTTCTTTCGTTGCAACTAGCAGACCCTGACGTTTTGCGAATATTTAATATTCTTAAGCCAGAAGATAATGAGGAATGTCGCGAAATACGGAAAAACTACGTTATAAAAAACCATACAGTGTATAGGAAAATTGATGTTGGTTTACCTGCTAGGATAATATCTGACCGGGGTACCTCCTTTACGTCTACCGCTTTCGAAACCTTCTGTGATAAATACGGAATTAAACATATTCTTAACGCAGTCGCTTGTCCCAGGGCAAATGGTCAGGCAGAACATTCAATCAAACAATTTTAAGTGCATTAGCGACACAAAATTCTACTGGCTCTGAACGTGACTGGGACAAGTGCCTGAGTAAGATTCAATGGGGAATAAATAATACTGTCCATGCTAACACCCAAAAAAACAGCGACAGAGGCTCTATTTGGGTTGAGGATGCGGGATAATTTATCAAACAAACTTGGGATTGACGACAATATCAATGATAACGTACAAAAATTACGACAAGACATAAGTAAAAACATAGAAAATGAACAAAAGCAAAAAAAGAGATATGACGCAAATAGAGTCCCTGCCGCCCGTTATAAAATCGGCGACCTCGTAAATTAGTCGTAACAATTATGACAATAGTGGGAGAAGTAAAAAAACTTTTATCAAAGTTCGTCGGACCATACAAAATCACTGAAACATTAGGGAATGATCGTTATAGAGTAGCCGATATACCTACCTGGCTTTCCGAAGAAAGGAAAACCATATGATTCAGTCATAGCGACAGATAGGATCCGACCTTGGATTAATGTCAAAGCATTAGATGTAGATAGTAGTTCTGATGATTGAGTGTTTTAAATTGTTTAGAATGTAATTTGTATAATGCGTCATAGGAAATTAATATTTCAAAAAAAAAAAAAAGAAATAAAAAAAAACATATTCTTAATCACCAAGTACATGTATTTGAATAATTTAAATTTGATTTTGTTTTGCTAGTGATAATTGAGTAATTTATTGTTATTATTTTTAAATATATGATGTAATCATTTACAATTGTATTACAGTGATTTTTACTATAACTGCAAGTAAATTATACCAAAATTAACTGAGAAACTCCATCGAATGTCATATTGAATTGTATAATATTGTAATGTTAGTCATATGTAAGTAATTAATTTGTAATTTTTTTTTATACATATTTGTTTAAATATAATTAAAGCATAAGACGAGACGTGACTAGTTGAGATTACATTACCGTTATTCTGTACTAAAGCTGTAAATTATATTTAACTAAGTTTGTATACCGAATGTCATGATTACAAAAACAACGACAGTAACTGGTTCTCTCCTAGCGTGCGCCGGGAGGCTGCACTTTTGCCGGATGGCCGAATGTCATGATTCTAAAGAAGGAAGTTGAGTTTTAACTTTAGTTTGTATGGTGGCACAACTGATGCCCGCTTTTTCTCGACATACGGTCATGGCGGAGAGGGGAAGGGGGTGAGACGGGCGACGTGGGAATGAAGACAGTCAGTTCTGTTGTGGTTGTCCGTCCAAGCAGTTGTACTAATAAATAAGTAACGAGTGGAGTAAGCATTTACTCTGTAAGAAGTTGTCAGCCCGAGCAGTTGTACCAATAAATAAGTAACGAGTGGATCAAGCATTTTATTTTATCAAATACATTTAAAAAAATGTGATTAGAATTTGAAAATATGTGCTTTTTAAGAACTTGACAGTGATTTGACAATGTTTGATTTTCGCGCCCAATCAACGTCGGTTTTTGCGCGCTATCGATGTAGAAAGAGAGGTAAGAGGGCGTGTGAGCAGTGTTTCTTGCATCGCTCGTTGTGTAAGAGAGTTGGTGTTTGAATATTACAGAGAAATAACGTCTTTCATATCATTTTTCGCTGTATCAAATGGCTACAAGAAGTTGTAAACGAGACGCTGACTCGTTTTGTTATATATGCTGAAAAGTAAGAAGAGCTGATCACTGACATGATCACGAATTTTTCCATCATGGGATGTAGAATGTCTCTAAAAATGCATATGTTACATTCTCATCTAGATAAATTTAAAGATAATATGGGAGCTTATTCGGAAGAACAAGAGGAACGCTTCCATCGAGAAATAGTGGAATTTGAGAGACGTTACCAAGGCCAGTATACTGAAAGCATGATGGGAGACTATATTTTGGGGGTTCATAAGAGAAACTTCTACTGAACATGACATTTTTAAATAACTCTATTTTAAAACTGTTGATTTTTGATGTGTTTTAATAAATCATCTCTTTGTGGATTTTCTATGTATTTTCATTGATTTTAATTTTTCCATTTTGTACTCATAAAAACAAATTCAGAAGTATTTTTTGTTCTAATTCTTATTTCTCGGTATAAAAGCAATAAAAATAAATAATGTATAACCCGTGCGCAAAAATGCTGTAGACCGATGTAGGTAATCAAAGAAAAAAAAAGTAATTTCTGTTAACAGGCATTAAGGATGAACTAGTCGCGGGCTCGAAGTCACGCGTGGGCGCGGCCAAAAAGCACGCTGTCTCACCTAGCATCGTGTCCGACAGAGATTATTGAGTGAAATGCACGATAATTCAAAGTAAACCGAGAGCGTAAAAATAAACGAAAAGTCCTTTGAAAAATGGAGTTTTATGAAAAAACTTCTGCATTAATCAATTATAATTAAAGTTTATTGTAATCGTCGATAATTGAGCTTTGTCGGTGCCGATTTTGTTTTGGAGATTTTACACTTCTTTTATTACTTATTTACGCCCAAAGTTACGTTAAAATTAGCAAGAAAAATTAATCTTTGTTGGCTCATAACTTTTTAATGGCTTTTTATTTTACTATTCTGTTTCCGTACAGACAAAAGTAATAATGAGACAAAACGATATCAGGTTTAACTTTTGATGTACAATGTCAAACAGTGGAGTAAAACCCCCCCGAAATTTGTATGGAAAAAGTATCGACTAGTTCAACCTTAACATTTTAACTTAAGGACGTAATTACATTTTTGACGCGCTCGAATTCAGCTAACTGCGCCAGCACACTACAGCAAAGTGCCCACACACACATTGAAGCCGCACGGTGTACTTTGGAACTTTGTCGTTCTAATTATTTAGAAAAAAAGGCGATACACCCGTGCTTCCATGACCGCGTCTGAGCGGGGCATGGCGAACGACACCTACGGCGAAAGAGGTCGCAGTGCGATCCCTTAGAAAAATGTATGGAGAAAATATAGTGCGTTTTTTAGTGTCTATTCTTTCTCAGAAATGAAAAAGTAATTTATTTGAGTACAAAATAATAAGCTAGACGTATAGAAGACGATATAGAAGACGTATAGAAGATGTATGATTTTTTTTTTTTTTTGATAAATTCTTGATAATTTTTTGATAAATTTTCATAATTTTTTTGATTTTTTTTTTTTTTTTTCTAACTTTATTGCCGGGATGCTACTTTGACTTTTATTGGCGTAGGCTGTGCCTCCTTTAATTGCGGCGGCATCTGCCATGTTCTTTTTTCCTGTTCCTTGTTGTGTGTTTTTTTCGGTGCCTGCCTCGTTGGAGGCCATGTAATAATAATAAAAAAAAAAAAAAAAGACTGTATAAGCTACAATTTCTTATTATTTTCATGTTAAAATATGCGGCGGATTTACTTATTTATGTACCTATCCAGATACCATTTTTCGATATTTTTAGCGATTCTTGCGATGGTAAAAATGTATTTATGTGAAAATTGTGTATTGGGCTGCCCAGTTTTTATTAGCTACCTTTAGAGATGAATACATTACCTTTTATTTTATACCATGGTATCTCTACAGTTGTGCTTCCTGGATATATAAATGGTACCGAAAAACCATTGATATTTGTGAATACGTCCTTAAGCTAAAGATTTTTAACAAATGTATAATTTCAATAAAATACAATTTATTAAATTGTGAAACCATTTATTTAATTTGCATTTTTTAATAATAATAATTCAGTAATTCAAGGATTATTTTGAGTCCACAAATTATTTAATATTTTATGGAACACTAATAATGGACCATTATTTAGTGAAGTATGAATTTAACTTAAGTTAAAATAAGTTATACATGGAACAAAATATTCATTCATATTACGTGACAAATGCTGGCATCGTTCGCGTTAGTGCCTCACTAATTTCACATATAACTTTGAAAAGGTCGTAGGGGAGACATTTTATGCATAAAATATTAGAAAAGCTATAGAAATTTTAGATGGACATTTGACCTACATTAGTTTAGTCTAAAGTTGGGAATAGGAGTGTTTTCTCATATTGTGACTGGCGAAGATTTCTTTCACAATGTATGATTTTCATGTCTGTTAACCGGTATAAGTTTCTTGGGTTACGAAGGACACGAAAATCTGATGCTATAGATAAACGGAAATGTACGTGTTGCTGTGTTTGATATTAGCAGAAGCATACTGATGATTCAAGTCTGTGTGTCAAAATTATGCCAGAATTATTTCAACTTTTTTAATAATTACAATTTTTAACAAATACTAAAAAAAATACTCTGTATTTTTTAAATATAGTATGAATTTTACTGATATAAGAACCATAATGCATTCTTTGCAATGGGAGCATTTTTTATTTAGGAATTTTTGATTTTTACTGAGAAGCTGCAATATTAACAGATAGATTCACCGAAGAGAAGAGTCGAGAAGTTCACAATATCAAATTAATACAAATATATACAAGTATTTAGGGAATGCTAAAGGTTGAATTCAGGATAAGGGATAAGGAAATGGATTCCGGCATCCCTTACTCACTCACGGAACAACAATTAGCACGCATGCTGCTTTTTCACGGCCGTCTTCAGTAAGCGGGTGGTTACTGCCGTCAGACGGGCTGACTGCGATTAAGTCATGCGACTAAGAAGACTCATTTACTGCGAAACGCTGTGTGCCCTGCAACTACTTGCCAAATCCAGAGCAAAGTAAGCTTTGAAAAGATTATTTTCAAAATTGGCTCCGAGATCATTTTTTTTTTCTGTTATTTTAACGTTGGGAAGTCCCCATGGATATCTGTCAGCGAAGAGCGTGCTGCGGAGTTATGCCGGAATGCTACCAGCTAAAACCCAACGACTTTCTAACGCGGCCGTAGGTGAGCGGGATCGCGAGGACGTTCTGGTAACATGACATCCGCGACTGATTCTGAGACCCCTGAGATAGAGCGCTGAGATACACACATCTTAAACAATCGACCAATGAACCCGTCAAATGATATAAAAAAATATAATTAATACGCTTTGGACTTCAATAAATAAAAAGTCATAATTAATTTCTCTTAAGTTTGTAATTTTATTGTTAGATTTCTTCTTAGAGTGGTTTAATAGCGGTTATTTCGAAATTCGTCATTCCTTGTAAAATTTGTAAGCCAGAGAATTGTAAGTGTTTTGTGGTTTTTTATTAAAATCCTATTGTTACTTATTCAATAGTAGATTTCGTATAATGAAATTACAGGCAATAAGAAATGGGTATATGTATATCTTAAAGATTAATGAATTACTGACGAGCCCGTTGGATTACTAAGTGGTTAAGGTGCTTGCCTTAACGCTCTGTTCTAGGGTTCCCGGGTTCGATTCCCGGTAGGGTCAACTTTGAAAAATCAACTTTTCAAATTTGGCTCTGCTCTGGATTTGGAAAGTAGTGGCAGGGCACACTGCGTTTTCGCAGTCATTTGGGCTGCCCGTCTGGCGGCAGTAACCACCCCCTTACAGAAGACCACCGTGAAATAACAGCACTCGTGCTTTTGTGTTTCGGTGAGTGAGTAAGGGATGCCAGAGCCCATTTCCCTATCCACTCCTAATCCCTCATCCTTAATCCTACTGTAGTCGGCAGCGCACTTGCAGCAGCTCTGGCGTTGCTTGTGTTATAGGCGACGGTAGCCACCTACCATCAAGTGGACCGTCAGCCTGTCTGCCGATCTTAACATAAAAAAATATATAATTGATTTTGATTAAATTAGGATTAAGCACTCTTACGACTAGATTTTAATCTTAAAAAGATGACCTTTCCAATTATTCCTACTTTTATAAAAATGTATAATGTTATTTGTTGCAAAAAGTTAATCTGACAAATATCCCTTTATTCGAAGTAAAAGTTATACAGAGTCTGACATGCATGTCTGAAATCGGACACTGCACGTCTCATGTTACAAGTAAAGGGGTTACGTAATTCTCTTACTTCACTTTAAGGCTTCATATCTACCGTGAACACAGCCCCAACTCCAATAATTCCGACTTAAATATTACCTGCGTTCGCTCTTTCTTTCATAGAAAAGATTTAGTCCGTCGTCTTCCTATTGTTGGGTTACAGACGTTCCATTTGAACGGGATTACTTTTTAATTTCACCAACAAAAGTTCTTTCTGACTTAATTCTCCGTCACCTCAGTTATCTGTATTCATTAATGATTGTTAGTAGGTACAAAATAAAGATTATGTTTGATATAAATAAATCCCAAAAACTAAGAACATAATGTATTATTGCCCACTTTATGGGCTTGTGTTATTGATAACAGGTATAAATAATGGACAGGAGATCTTAGTGCACTCTCACTCCACTCGAGCAATCGACCAATCACCTACTAATAAATAAAATTTAAGTGTCTGTTTGTAATGTTAAATAACTGAATTTACTAAATGTAAAAAGTATTATACTTATAATAACAAAAAAAAAATATTTTTTATGTCTGGCTGTCTGTTTGTACCGGCTATTCTCTGAAACGGCTGGACATATTTTGACGCGACTTTCTCTGTCAGATAGCTGAAAATATATGGAGGAATTTAGGTTGCATTTATTTTAGAAAAAATAAATTAAAACATTATATACTAGCTGAGTCCGCAACTTCGTAGGCGTAGTTTTCAGTATAGCGCGTAACTTTTTTATTTTAAACCTATTGGAATGAAACAAGCATTACATGTTACGGGAAGCTTGCTACAATACATCAGTGAAAACCGCATTCAAATTGGTTAAGCCGTTTCTGAGATAAGTGTGCACAAACGCACAAACAGAGAAAAATTTTTTTGACTTCGACAACATATAAGTATACATATTTTTTTTTTTTTTAATATTTAATGTACTGACACGGCTCCTTTACGATTTTATTATCTATATATATAAAAATAAATCCCTATTTCCCTTGGTCACGGCATCACGCGTCAACGGGTAGACCGATTTTAATTCGGTTTTCACTAATTGATAGAGGGATAAACGGGGAATGTTCTTATATATAAAAATTGCATCCCGGGCGAAGCCGGGGACGGGTCGCTAGTGTGTTTATAATATAGTACCTTGTTTCACATGACTTCATCCGCATCTCTTTATAAAATATGACTCGCTGATAATTGGCTCTCATTACAAACATACATACATACAAATCTTTTCTCTTTGTAAAATTAGTATATGAAAGTGTCCAGTACCACGCGCGCTTCATGCTCACGCCGCGGCGAAGCGTGACTGGGTTCAGTAAGTAATAAATAATAATAAAGTACTTGTACCAACACATGACGTCTTAATTCATACATACGGCAGACAATTCAAAGTGTGTTCTACCCGACAAGGAGTTGCAAATATTTGTATGTTTAAATGTTTAAATCTATTGTAAATCATCTTAATATTTTAATACCTAACTGAATATGTTTAATTGTTTTTTTTTTATGTTAAGATCGGCAGACAGGTCAGCCTGTCTGCCACTTGATGGTAGGTGGCTACCGTCGCCTATAACACAAGCAACGCCAAAGCTGCTGCAAGTGCGCTGCCGACTACAGTAGGATTAAGGATAAGGGATTAGGAGGGGATAGGGAAATGGGCTCTGGCATCCCTTACTCACTCACCGAAACACAACAGCACACATGCTGTTATTTCACGGTGGTCTTGTGTAAGGTGGTGGTTACTGCCGCCAGACTGGCTGCCCAAATGACTGCGAAACGCAGTGTGCCCTGCCACTACTTTCCAGATCCAGACCAGAGCCAAATTTGAAAAGTTCATTTTTCATAGTTGACCCTGCCGGGAATCGAACCCGGGAACTCTAGAACAGAGTGTTAAGGCAAGCACCCTAACCACTCATCCAAAGGACTTGTAATAAATTAATGTGTTAAACTGTTTATAAAAATTTTTTAAAGTCGTAATAGCAAGAGTGTAATAACCATTCTGTCAAAACTCTTGTAAATATACGATCCGGAAATTTCTTAAAATTTTTATTTTTATACAAATTATAAAACCGATCTGTCTCAGGCGTCCCGATTTCGGTTCCCGGCAGGACCTGATTTAAATGATTTTTTTAAAGTTGACTCTGGTCTCAATATGGCAAGTAGTGGTCTATGCGTTTCGCAGTCATTTGGACAACCCGTCTGGCGGCAGTAACCACCCTCTTACAGAAGACCTCTGTAAGGGGGTGGTTACGCCGCCCCCTTACAAACCATTTACGTAACCGTTTACTTATACACAACATATACCTTCATATTAAAATTATTATTAAAAAATAATGATATATAAACTCTATTAATACTTCTATCATATTAATTCTCGGTTTTTCATGTTGAAAATTATAGTAAGTAATTCAAACGGTTAATAATTAAACTTTTAAGCGAACCAGTGAAGCGTCGAAGCTGTTGAATAAGTTTCAAAACCAAAGCGTCAAGGATTAAAGAAACACACATTAAAATTCCGAGTGGCAACTTGTGACAAAGTAGGAATTCAGAGCACTCGACGTTGTAAAATCCGAGCTCCCCGCGAGATCTTCTTATCTGACTCTCATTACGGGGTTATCTTGCATCTTCTAGTTACGTAATATATTTTGTAGGAAGCCTTTCCATTTTCGAAAATTCCGCACCGAAATTGCGGTGCTCCTTAACCGCAGGCTTTTTTTGAAACTTAAAATATTTATTATTTTGTATAATGTAAATTCACAATTATTGTTAAGATTTAAACATACTATTACATTTAGATCTCTTTGTATCTTAGATTTATTATTTATGTATAAATATTAACGCAGTAATCTAACCTAAGTATTTGAAAATATTTCCAAAATACAAAGCCAAACTCTATTCCTGAGTAACATCTATATCTATATCTATGTCTATGTCTATGTCTATGTCTATGTCTATGTCTATGTCTATGTCTATGTCTATGTCTATGTCTATGTCTATGTCTATGTCTATGTCTATGTCTATGTCTATGTCTATGTCTATGTCTATGTCTATGTCTATGTCTATGTCTATGTCTATGTCTATGTCTATGTCTATGTCTATGTCTATGTCTATGTCTATGTATATATCTATATATCTATTGATCCTTATGTTTACAACATAGAGTTTACATTTTAACAGAAAGAGCATTTCCGAACTTTCAATGGCTTGTTTACGATTATTTTTAGATTTTCTGGAAAATTCGAAATACATCGAGGTGTTTAGCGCCAAGTATAAATAAGAGAACTTGTAAATTTTTACCGCAAAAAATTACTCGATGAATTTTGCTGAAAATTGACAGTAATTTGGTTGGCACAGAATAATAACGCATCTGCAAAGCTACGAGTATGAAGTCGCGAGAAAAGCTAGTAGTCTAGTAGTATTTATACTTAAAGCGAGACATTTACTTAAAAACCTTCGATGGAGCTTTTCATTTGCCAAGCAGACGAAATCGCAGGCATCATATTATTTTAACTAATAAAAATTATATAACCGTAAAAGGGTAAACTGGTGAGCGAAATGGGATTTTTAGGTCATCAGTAGGCGTTTCTGTTCCTTAAAACTGTGATTAAGAAAATTTCTTTTTCTGTACAAATTACTGCCTTATTTTTTTTACGAACGATTCTAATTTTAGTGGCTTAAAACTGTGTTTTAAGAAAAGTTCTTTTATTGCCTTATTTTATATTATTATTCTTTATTGCCTTATTTTATTGCCTTATTTTATTTTCTGTATGAAATATTCTAATTTTATTAAAACACTTTTTCTCAGAGGATTTCTTTATTGAAACCGCTTTAGAGTTAATGCCGCAATATATTAGGTTAGGACCGAGTAAACGAATTTGTAAACGATTTTTTTTATCTATAGCCGAGGCCTTAATCTAATCGAGATAAGTGTAATTTACTGTTCAATTCATTTAAAATAAAATGCGAAAGTTTACCCGAATCGGTCGTTGTTTTTGTTCTATTAAAAAGAAACTTAGGTTCATAATTTATTAACACCAACTAAGCTCTGAAATTGAATTTCCTGCTCTCGTAGCATGAAACTGTTGCAATTAGAAAACAATTTCTCGGAAAATATGATCGCAAAAGTAGCTGCATTTTCGGTGTCTAATTTGCTTCTAATCTTTATTTGTTTTCAAACGTAAACTTCTTATTTAATAATACTAGCTGAACTCGGCCACGCTTCGCTGCGGCCCATACGGTGGCGGGATGCGCGTGGGACGCGCGTAACATATATTTATATAACATCACTTCCTTGATAAATGGACTATTCAACACAAAAATAATTTTTCAATTCGAACCTGAGATTAACACGTTCAACCAAACGAACAAACAAACTTTTCAGCTTTATATATTACTAGCTGAACTAGCTGAACTCAGTCACGCTTCGCTGCGGCCCTTATGGCGGCGGCGGCGCGCGGCAGCGTGTGCGAGATGCGCGCAATATTGGTCCCTGCTTATATATATATTGACCATAGCGTGATGTTATATAATCCATAGCCTTCCTCGATAAATGGACAATTCCACACAAAAAAAAAATTCTGTAAAAAAAGTAGTTCCTGGAGATTAGCGCTTTCAACCAAACAAACAAACAAACAAACTCTTCAGCTTTGTAATATATTAGTATTAGTATAACTTATAGAGTATAGATCTATACTGATGTACAAAAATGGTGCTGCGTAAATTGGGTATCCTATCTATCTACCTATATACTATTTCACTAATATTTATTTTGACTGCGAAACAGAGTGTACCCTGAAATAAAATTTCTATTTTCTGCCTCTCTCTACTATTTTTAAAATGCCTATAACTATAACAATGTAAATGTGTGTGAAGTATCAATCAAATTTCAATCGCCCTTTGGTGTCTTGCTTTTGCAGACTACAAAAAAGCCTAAAGAATCAAAACAAAAGAAAAAGATTGGTGAAGTATCGCGGTGTTGAAATAACTTGATGATATTGAGGACTAATGCTTTTGTTTTTATAGGATCGGCAGCCACCTGCCTTCTATTGAAAATGTTGTAATAATAATAAGGTATGTATGATGTTGTAATAATAAGATTTTCTAATAATAATAGATTCACAACTAGGTAGCATAAAAATATCTAAAAACAATATTATAAAACAATTAAAACAGCTAGATGTAAATAAGGGGCCCGGACCGGATGACATACCACCCATATTTGTTAAAAATTGCGCTGTTTTTCTGGCGGAACCGTTGTATTTGATATTTAACAAATCGTTATGTGAAGGTGAATTCCCAAGTATTTGGAAGAAGGCTAGGGTAGTCCCTGTATTCAAAAGTGGAGATAGAAAAGACATATCCAAGTATAGGCCAATATGTATTTTATCGGTGTTTTCTAAAGTTTTTGAATCGTTGATTTGTCCAGTCCTGGCATGGCATATGAAACCAGCGATGATGGAAAATCAGCACGGATTCGTTAAAAAAAGATCTACTATGTCAAATTTGGCTTTGTTTGTGGATGACTTAGCGGTAGCGTTGGATAATAAGGCTCAAGTGGATTGTGTTTACACGGATCTAGCAAAGGCATTTGATGTCGTTGATCACTATATATTGTTAGAGAAGCTTAGGAGATACGGCGTCTATAGAAATCTCGTTAGTTGGTTCGAGTCATACTTAATAAATCGTGAAATGAATGTGGTTATTGGAGGATATCAGTCGCACACATTTGTTGCGACGTCAGGAGTACCACAAGGCTCTAACCTTGGTCCCACGTTATTTGGAATATTTATTAATGATGTAGCTGATTGCTTTAAACATTGTCAATTCCTACTATATGCTGACGACCTTAAGATGTATAAAAAGATTAATGACATTAATGATTCAATCGATATGCAAAGCGATTTAGATAAGCTTGTAGTATGGTGTAATCACAATAATTTAAAATTAAATCACTTAAAATGCTATAGTATCACATTCAGTAGAAAAATTAAAAACGTTAAGTTCGATTATTGTATTAACAACAATGTGTTAGAGAATGTGGACCAAATAAAAGATCTTGGCCTAATTATAGATAACAAATTGAGTTTTTTACCTCATATCGATAATGTAACTAAAAATTCATTAAAATTATTGGGTTTCATTATTAGGAACACAAAGGAATTTAAAAAGTCTTCTACCAAACTAGCACTGTTTAACTCACTGATACGAAGCAGACTTGAATACTGTTCTGTTGCATGGAATCCGTATTATCAAATACATAAGAATAGGATAGAGAGAGTGCAGAAGAAATTTTTACGACACTTAGCATACAAGGACAAAATGTTAAAAAAAGTTAACAGCTACACTGATCTCTTAAAATTATATAAAACATTGTCACTGTCCAATCGCAGGGACTATATTGATCTCTCTTTCTTAAAGAATATTATGGATGGAGGGATCGATTGCCCAAATCTGCTGAGCAGGGTGCGATTGGCGGTACCAAAGAGTAATTCTAGGTCGCATATTAAGAACAGGCTAACGTTCAGACCTAGAATCGCCAAAACTAATCTGGGCGGAGCCGCTCCCTTGAGCAGAATGGTCGTCACCTACAATAATTTAATTAGGGGAACTGGTGTAGATATCTTTCAGTATTCCTCCGCATGTTTTAAAAGAAGGGTTAAAAAAATTCTTTTATCACGTACTGCATAATGGTTTGTTGTTTTATGAGTTTTTGTTTTTTTTTATTCCTTTATTATTGGTTTATTTTTTTAATTTTAATTTTTTTTGTTGTTTTCGTCTTAGTGCATGCCAAGTTAGCCTATAAGTGGAGTATACGATATTGTAAATTAATTTTTGAATGTGTTTATGTATAAGGATGATTGTATACTGCGTTGGCTTCCTAATAAAATAAATAAATAAATAAATAAATAAATAAATAAATAATTATGAAAATAATAATTTTCCATGTTTTCATACATATACACAACCTTCTGCATTAATATGATCCAATATTTTGGAAAATTATGGAATTTTATATAAATACGATATCCTTTTATTCCCGTAATAATATTGCAATCACTTTGAAAGGAAATCAAGAGAAGAAAGAATACTCTATTTACATTTTCACAAAGGGAATTTGCAATAAAAACAGCGTTACAACCCTATCTCGATCAAAGAATGTTTAACAAGTCCGTACATCCATCAATGTCGAAGCTTTAGGGTTGGGAAAAAAAGTAAATTTATCAGAAAATATAGTAGGTACAGTACCTACATTCATTGGTGAAAATTTTTATCTTTTAAAATCTATGGACCTTTTTACATAAATATTTAAGCGGTTTTCTTTCGTGATCAATACAATACAATACAATACAATACAATACAATACAATACAATACAATACAATACAATACAATACAATACAATACAATACAATACAATACAATACAATACAATACAATACAATACAATACAATACAATACAATACAATACAATACAATACAATACAATACAATACAATACAATACAATACAATACAATACAATACAATACAATACAATACAATACAATACAATACAATACAATACAATACAATACAATACAATACAATACAATACAATACAAATCTAGATACTAAAAAGGACTAACCTTGGCAATGTCCGAACGCAGAGTAAAAAAATGGTTCATGTCGTTCCCCATGGTTGAGTAGTCCTTCAAGATGAAAGGGTAATAAACAAACAATCTTTCTATCACATTTATATTAACATTAGTAAGTATATAGTCCAACTGTTGTTAAGAACTACGATTATAAAAGAAGCCGAATGAAACTCAGTATGCCCAGAAAAAGGCAAACTTTTTAAAATTTATCCCCATAGGTAGACTTACCCAGAGTTCGAATCCGGCACCGTTGAGTCAAAGCTGGTGCCTTAAGCTGAACTACGTACAATTATAATTGCCTATATAAATACAGAAGACATTTACCATCTAAAAATGTCGTTTTTTGTATGCCTAAGAGGATTTTATTCAAATGCCTCATCTGTCTGGCCTCTGAAAATGTAGGCCATCTTTTATTAATATTAAGCTCTGTTTCGTGACATTTTCTTTGTGAGAAAATTACATTGACCTTGAGGCTGGGTCACCTATATTATTTATAAATAATAAAACTCTACATTTAGGTTAGAATTTTATTTGTTATTACTTAATAGTGCCCTCTGTAGAATAGACGAAACAAATAAATTTAATATATATGAGCTGTATCTCCAAACAGGTCTTAACATAATTAACCTTCTGCTGGATTTATTTTTTGTTCTTTTTTTAGTTTCTCTTGGCATTGAGCCAAATAAAAGTCTTTATCACAATTATTAAAATATTTAAATAATATTTAACGTAAAAATATATTTTTATTTATTTATTTATTTTTAAATTTACAGATAGTTTACATAATTATACTAATACATATACAGATACTAACGATCGATGCAATAATAGTACAGGGTGTAATTTTTGCAGATTTTAGTCGGTTCGATTCCCGGGTGTGGCAAGCGAATTTTCGAAAATCTTTGAATGTAGTTTTCTTTCTTTTCAAAAATAAAAGAATGTTTTCTTTGTGTAAAATTTTCTATCTACAGTATTAAGAGTACTTTCCCTTCAGGTGGCATTACAAAATTCCACCCTGTATAGTATGAACTAACAGAATATGCAAACTCGAATTATGGCCTTAACACATTAAATTGAAGATCTTAGTTTCAAATTGAAACGTAAATTGAACGTAATATATAACGTAAACACTACTAGGTTTTGTCTGTAACTTCGTTCGCCCCCTTTTTATTTGTTGTCGAAACATTTACATAACCTTTATTGTTTGTATATTTTTGTCAGGCGTTGCAATTTTTATATTTTATTTGAGTTGATCTCTTGGGAACAGTACTTTTTCTGGATGAAAGAAAGAAAGAAAGAAAGAAAGAAACATTTATTGGCGTTTAAAAAAAAAGAGAAACAACCCCAAAAGGAGAGAAATAAACCCCAAAAGGACACAACTCACCTTAGCCTGTAACATTGTTACAGGTTACAGCGCTGATTTTCAGTTGCCGATGTCTCTTGACGCGCACTAGGACCACGCCAGCAGTGCGGTGGAAGTACTTATTACAAACATACATATTTATATTATTAAATAATAAAATAGTAACACCACAGTTTTACAATACATACAGTTGTGAAACGAATGTACTTGCGTAGAGCAACGATGGGTATGTGGCGGGGAAGCGGGCGGCGCGGGCCGCGTTTTGCAAACTCGTTCAGTTTGCATTTTCTTTTATGGAGGGCTGACGCGTGCGTGTTTTCTACGTATTTAAATTATTTAAAAAATATATTATTATGGTGTGCACCTGTTCTGTGTACGGATGCACCTCAACAGGAAAATATAACAAGGATTAAAGATTTCATAGATTTCCCCGTGATGCGAGGTAAGTTTTCCTATAAATAAGTATATAGTTAGAATAAATATATATTTTCGTTAAGAAGACTGTAAGTCTCGATTAAGAACAACTCTGTCTGTAAACTAAGTAGGTATATAAACTGTAAGAGACTGTTTCGGAATAAATAAATAATTAATAATGAAGTTACTGAAGTCTATTAATGGAGTAATGTCGTCTAGCACTATTATTTATTTTGTACTAATTAAAACCTTTGTTCATAAAATTATTAAAAGGGGTTCGAACTTTTTTGTATGGGAGCTGGCATATCGTTCATATGCCAGCTTCCATTTTGATTTTTTTTCGAAATCGAAGCGAGATCCTTTGACATAATATAACGTTTCATTTCGAATAAACAGCAATAATAATAATCAACCTGGGAACGATTATTTGGATACAATCTGACGCCTATGGACGCGTAATAAGTATTTTTAATGATTGTCGTTGTACTCATATATCGATCTTTACCTCCATATATCTCGGTAACGTGACACTTACCGTTAGTTTTTACTTATGGGTACAATGTTACTTGACATTTTTTGTTCGTCTATGTGTCCTCTAATTTGCGCAGCAATTTTGAAAAAAAAAAAAAAGAAAATGAAAACGGCGCAGCGGGTCGATATGCCAGATCGGTTTATGGCTTTTGATTTATGGCTAGAGAAAAACTTAAGAAGTTTTGTGACTTATGTACAAAAGTTGTCGCGAATTGCGTCGCGAAACGCGCGCGCGGGAAGGGGTGATGCGCACTCGCTCGTATACGCACGTACCTCAGAAACTCACAACGTGCTCTCCAACGCTTCGTCACTTCATGATGCTTGTATGTGTTAGTGCGCGTTTATGTGTTATTGTTAATTTTTGTTAAAATATTTATAGTTGTTTGATTCTTTTTGTTACGTATTCATTTTTTTATTAGATACCTTCACGTGTTTATTAGTAATTTGTTGTTATTAGTTATAGACAATTACTACGTGTGTGATATAATATTCATACTTCATATTCTTCATATAATATTATTTTAGAATAAACCAGTGATAGTACTAATAATAGCAAACAATATAAAAATAAATTTTCTTTTGAATTATTTTGTATTGCATATTGTATATTTTCTATGTGTATATTTTGTAAGTGCAGGTGCATACTTGTAAATAAATAATTACATAATAATAATCACATTTATTTTATTTTCCTTTTTGTGCCAACCCTAGCGTATTTGCTTGTGACAGCGTAAGTACTTGCACGGGCGGCGGCATCGCAAAACTACAAAGGCGTTGCCCAACTGTTAGTATTGTAAAACTGTGGTAACACTATACGACAAAAGGGTGCCGTGATCACGTTTTACAATCGACCACACTTCGCTGCGGCCTAAAGGGTGGACGCCGCCGCCTCACGTGCGCGCTTGGACACTGCTTATATATAATACTGTTGATCGTAGCGTGGTGTTATATAGCCTATAGCCTTCCTCGATAAATGGACTATTCAACACAAAAAGAATTTTTCAATTCGAACCAGTAGTTCCTGAGATTAGCGCGTTCAAACAAACAAACAAACAAACTCTTCAGCTTTATAATATTAGTATAGATAAGGCAATGACATTAGGCATACGGAAGTAGTCTTTAAAAAGAGTAAAGTATTCATTAGTACAATATGCAGCTCTTAGTGTTTACAATTGATGAAAGGTGTTCTTTTCTGTACCACTGACGTGTTAAGATCGGCAGACAGGCTGACGGCCCACTTGATGGTAGGTGGCTACTGTCGCCTATGACACAAGCAGCGCCAAAGCTGCTGCAAGTGCGCTGCCGACTACAGTAGGATTAGGGATAAGGGATTAGGAGGGGATAGGTAAATGGGCTCTGGCATCCCTTACTCACTCAGCGAAACACAACAGCACACGTGCTGTTATTTCACGGTGGTCTTCTGTAAGGGGGTGGTTACTGCCGCCAGACGGGCTGCCCAAATAACTGCGAAACGCAGTGTGCCACTACTTTCAAGATCCAGACCAGAGCCAAATTTGAAAAGTTCATTTTTCAAAGTTGACCCTGCCGGGAATCGAATCCGGGAACTCTAGAACAGAGCGTTAAGGCAAGCACCCTAACCACTCATCCAGCGGGCTCGTCAAACGTCGTTGCATAATTTTTATAATAGTTTTGTATATACCAACCCCATATAGAAAGGCATATTTTTCAGTGAATATATACTTAGAAGACGTGTAATATTAGGCGAATTCCCAAAGATAAATCTCAACGTTAACCCATTTGTTAGTGTCTACAGTGTGTGTAAAATTTAAAGAGTGAAATTTCCTGCGAACATTCAATCTTCTACTAGATTAAATCTAAACGACTTCCGCTTCCTCCCCACGATGCTCCAGATAACTGATAATAAGACATGTTGGATACATTCCTTACCTTTTTACGTCAAAGCCCCGCCGTCACTTCTAACATTGAATCGAGTTCACAAAGGAACGGAAATTGCATAATGTGGTTTAATAAAGGTCCGGTTATATGAGACTACTAACTAATCTATAATAATAATAATTTAATCCATAGTGTAAATACAGCTTAGAGCTTAGGAAGCTCCGAGACATCTTCTCGTCCAAAATTTCTCAGTGCCTTAAGACAAAAGTTTTCAACCAATGTGTGTTGCCAGACCAATGTGAAGACATATGGCGCTGAAACATGGTCTCTAACTATGGGCCTCGTAAGAACGAGCTATGGAGAGGGATATGCTCGGGGTTACACTGGGAGAATGAGGAGATTAGTAGACGAACGAAAGTTACCGACATATTCCGGCGGATTAGTAAGTTGAAATGGCAATGGGCAGGACATATAGTACGGAGAGCCGACGGCCGCCTGGCCCCAGAGCCGGAAGGTTCTCGAGTGGAGGCCCGGCAAGCGCAGCGTAGGACGTCCACCGAAAAGGTGGACAGACGACCTGATAAGGGCCGTGGGTCGACGTTTAATCCAGGCTGTTTCTGATCTGTTCTGACCTTTGTCCAGCAGTGGACGTCCTACGGCTGATATGATGATGATGATGAATCCATAGTTTTAAACAGGACGTTAATAGACGAGATCACATAAGCTGATGCATATTTTCAAAATTTAACGGTTTAAGTTTTTTAATTACTCGTTTTTTACTTTTTACTAGTTTTTACTAGTTCCCTAGTCAGAACTAGTAAAAACTAGTTCTGACTAGGGATTCGAATCCTTGCCGATTCGATTGCTCCTACCTACGTTCGATTCGATGTTGACTGTACACCTACCTATGTACCTATGAAATGGTACCTATGTACCATTTTTATGTTCGTTCAAAACAAAAAGGCGATTTCTTTTCATAGTACTGCATTTTTCCAAGACGTATTCAAAAGACAGTTTTATTTGTACATTTATTTCTACCATTATCATTATTATTTACAAACGCAAAGACATCCGTTGACCGCATGGTTAATGGGGCTCCATTGACTAAAGTTATCGGTCGACCTCGAAACAGGACTATCTAAAAGGCTTTACCTGTAGGGAAGGGTAGAGGGAGAGATAGTTCCATTATATACCTTTCGACTTAGGTACCTAATATCCCGTCCCCGGCTTTGCACGTATGCTACTTTTTACTGCAATCTTCTTCGTTAACCGCTCTTTCGGTTAGTGACTATCGTATCAAAATCCGTTGGTTTAGAAGTTAGCGGAGAAACAAAAAGAGGCGGAAAGTGAGAATATTATATTTTATACTAGCTGAGCCCGCAACTTCGATATAACGCGTAATTTTTTGTTTGTAAACCGATTGGAATGAAACAAACACTAAATATCAGGGGAAGAACCCTTGGATGAGTGGTTAGGGTGCTTGCCTTAACGCTTTGTTCCAGGGTCCCCGGGTTCGATTCCCGGCAGAGTCCGCGTTGAAAAATATAAATGTGTAACCTAACGCTTGCGTTTGCAGTCCCGTCGTTCGCCTCGCATTGGTGCGAGACCGCTAGAATTTATTTTTTCCTGTACTTTTTAATTTAAGATATCTCCTAAGATATTCATTGAAATCAAATGATGCCAAGGGCAATATTGTTCAAAATTAAATACTTTTAATGAATAACGTATTTATATGGATAATGATTAATATCATGTTAATAAAAACACCATCGTTAATAATGCATTATTTTAGAACAAATTTGATTACCATAAAAAAAGTTATAGTAAGTCAACCTTAAAAGATAGACATATGCTGTCGGGGACTTTTTTTAGAACTTTTAAAGGAGAACAATTCCGTCGTACATCATTTTTAGCGCACGCAACGGAAGTTCTCAAAAGGGATAAATTTTCCCGATTCTGCAACATTTTTCACTGAAGCTCCGCTCCTATTGGTCGTAGCGTGATGTTATATAGCCTATAGCCATCCTCGATAAATGGACTATCCAACACAAAAAGAACCAGTAGTTCCTTAGATTAGCGCGTTCAACCAACCAACCAAACAAACAAACTCTTCAGCTTTATAATATTAGTATAGATTTTTTTTTTCATTAGGGAAAACCGTATCAAAATTCGTTGGGCGTTTAGACGAAGTTAGTGGAGAAAAAGGCAGAGGCCTCGTTAGGCCTCGCCTTAGAATGGGGTTAAAATTTTCAAAATTTTCAGCTTTTTGGCTTAGTAGTTTTGGCTTTACGATGATAATTGACAGTCTGTGAAGACAAACGATACGTCAACGATTTATAAGCTTAAAAGATCATCGAAATAATATATGTCTACATACATGCAAGCTCCTACTATAATTTTATCTGAAAGGAAATAAAAGAATGTGTATACTCGTAAATATCCTTTCGCTATTTTTAAAATAACAATATTATCCGTGTAAAGTTAAAAGTGAGCTAGAGAGCGCTTACATTATGATGTATCTGTCTTTATAATCTTTTATGTAATTTATACAACGTAACGAGGTTGTTTAAGGGAAAAGGCAGTACCTACCTACATAAATATTTCATCAAAAGACCAAATGCGTTCATGTTTTTGCGAACATTGGAGAGAATTCGTTGTAAACCGAAATTCAAGAGACATTTCATTACTTACACAATAAATATTATATTATATTTTATTTTAAAGAGTCTGTTTGTCTGTAATTTTTTATGTCTGTAATTTTATGTACATATATGTATGTATTTTAGTAACATTAATTATTATTACTGTCACCTTGGTGAAAGATGAAGGGTTTATGTTTTATGTTCAGAAGGGCAAAAGTAAAAATAAAATTGAATTGGAATAAAAAATCGATACCAATGAACTGTGTAATCATCGAGACTCTTCATCGGTCGAGAGGTACTCGTAGTTCCTCGGACCCCACAATGAGGTATCGCGGTGCGCAAGAATTGCGACTTTGAATATGCTTACATAAAGTTCAAATTTCCATGTTTTTAGCTACATGGAATATTCCTGTATGTACTTGCTTTGTTGTTTATGCCTTTTGAAAAAGAACAATTACTACTTGATTAGACTAGAAGCTTCTATTTCGCTTTTAAAATGTACATAAATAGTTCATGCCTATTGACGGAGCGACAGGTAGTAATCTAATGTCCGGTCAATTTAGACATTGACCCTTGCAAAAATTTGTGCAAGGCCCTTATTTTTACAGCTAAATTGACTGGACTGTTATGTCAATAGTGGGATGAGGTAGCTGAAAATATTTCACGTCTGGCAACCAATGCGCGTTTTTGGATTCAGATAAGTAAAGAAAGAAAGAAAGAAAGAATTTTATTCACTGCACGAAAGACACATTATGTACAAGAACAGGGAAAAAATTAATAATAATAAAAAAACGTGTGTGTGTCCTCGCTGCAGCGAATCGGATACTGGCTCAGCATTGTGCTGAGGTGCTGACAAACACCTACAGCGCTGATTTTCAGCCAGCACCGTATGTGACTCATTGGACACCATAAAAACTTACTTTATAAATTACTATATACATACATACACACACATAAACATAAACATACACATACATTTATACATGTACATGGGTAGACGAGTCTAAAAACGTTTTCAGCTAAATATAACTGATTCTATATTGTAGGTCGGGGAAATAGTCTTTTCGCGTACTTATAGTATGTATAAACTTGTAATAAAATCCCTTTGGCTGTACTATCACCTGGCTGGTTTTGTGACATTAAAAAGGTTAAATTTCAAAAAAAGAAATAAATTAGTAAAATGTTGTTTCCATAGTTACGACATAGCTGAAGAACTGAGAATTGAACACAAAACGTGAGCTCACTGAAAGAAACCTTATGAATCGTGTACTCATTTGCGATTCTTTATTGAGACGTAATGAAACGGAACCGTTTTTAAAGAGATTGAGAACTGGTGATGAAAAGTGGATCACGTATCACAAGAACGCGCGAAAAAGGTCTTGATCAAAGGTCGGTCAGGGTTCACAGACTGTGCCAAAATCCGGGTTAACTCGCAACAAAATGATGCTGTGTGTATGGTGGGACTGGAAGGGCATTGTTCATTATGGGTTTTTTACGCAGGGCACACCATCGATTCAGGTCTCTACTGTCAACAACTGATAAGATTAAAGCAAGACGTTGAGACAAAAGCGGCCGGAATTGATTAATAGAAAGGGTGTGTCTTTCATCACGACAACGCTACACCACACACATGTTTAGCCACTCAGCAAAAATTGAGATAGTTTGGCTGGGAGGTGTTAATGTATCCGCCATATAGCTCTGACCTTGCACCTTCAGATTTCCACCTGTTTCGGACTCTTCAGAATTCTTTAGCCAGTGTTAGGTTAACATCAAGAGGGGACTGCCAAAACTACTTGGTCGCGTTTTTTTGATCAGAAGTCCCAAAATTTCTACATCAACGGGATCATGTCACTATCTGCAAGGTGGCAAGAAGTCATCGAACAAAATAGCACATATATACATATATACTGTAATTAAATGTAAATAAACTTTGAAAAAAAAATCTTGAGTTTTCATATAAAATGCGAAAAAACTTTTTCCCCAATTCCAAAATCAAATCATATGTTTTTCAATATAGTTACAAATATTTCTGATATTAAGTTCCTAATGTCACACATACTGCGAAAAGCAGTGTGCCCTGCCACTATTTTCCAAATCCAGACCGGAGCCAAATTAGAAAAGTTAATTTTTCAAAGTAGACCCAGCCGGGAATCGAACCCGGGAACCTCAGAACAGAGCGTTAAGGCAAGCACCCTAACCACTCATCCAACGGGCTCGTCACTGTTTACAATATTTCTTTTAGCGATTTCATCAGGCAGAGTTTTTAAAACAATAGAACAATATTGTATTTAGATAAGTCCCTGATTTTCCATAACTTAGTCAACGGATGTAGGATACTTAGTTGCGTCGTCAGTCGGGCGGAATGTACCTACTGGGTTCCATCAAGTTATGTCTTTCATAGAAAAAATCAAGTCAATAGAGCCTAATATCGACCCATTCAATTATTACGATTGTCTGCAAACTATCCCTTACGTCTCTGAACCGAAACATTTGAATAACCGGGCGAATCACAACTGGTGTATTTTAACTGGAGTTTTATAACACTTTTATTTAATAAAAAAATAATAATAGAGACTCGCATCTGGCTTCGCAAGAATGTAATTTTTTTCTGCACATTTTATCAAACCTTATTAGGCCGGGCAATGAAAAAAGTTTGTACGAAAAAATTAGATTACGTCCTACACAATATTTTATACTTATTGTAATTTTTGTTACATATTAGCTTCAGAATGGTATTTGCGAATTTTCCCCAACTTTTTTGTCATTTCAATGTTGAAATTTTAAATGGAACCTTCACTTTTTTTTCAGAACCTATAATAAATACACTGACGGACTCATAAACTGCATCAAAGTAATAGACGACTTTGAAATAAATATTTTAACCAAGTATGCAAACTTTCTATACAGATTTAAATTGAAACCTCTAGATTGGTTCGTGAACTTTAAAACAGCGTATCCTTAAGTTTAAGTTTGTGTACTGGAAAGGACCTTAAGACTTTTTTGAAGAAAAAACAGAAATTTAAGGAAAATTGGTTTAATAAAAAAATTGGTTTTAACAATAGACACAAACTTTATGCAAGGGTTTATTTATGTTTTAATAGGGTGTATTACCCCCACGTGCCCTTATTACGGATTCTAATCGGTTCCGCATAGATTTTATTAGGGTTATTAAAAGATCTTGCGGAATATTGTCCCATTCTTCTGAAAGTGCTGTTCTTAGTGCTGCCACTGTCGTGGGCACAGGATTTCTCGCATATACAGCTCTTTTTAAATTGTCCCAAACATGCTCAATGGGATTAAGATCCGGGCTGCGTGCTGGCCAATTCATTGTACGTATCCCAACCTCTTCGCAATATTGTCGAACTTGTGCAGCAGCGTGCGGCCGGGCATTATCCTGCATTAAAGTAAAATTTTCGCCTATGAATCCCATGTAAGGCACCACGTGATCTTCTAAGATCTCTGTTATGTAGCGATGTGCAGTCAAACCCCCTCTATTACCGTTTCGACGGACCATGTCTATGAACACAAGTTCTGTTCGCCCGTTCATCGATATGCCACCCCAGACCATACACGAACCGCCTCCAAAAGGAACACGCTCCTCAATGCAACTTTGAGCATATCGCTCCCCACGTCGACGATAGACTCTTCTGCGACCATCTGCACCATATAAACATGTCCTACACTCGTCCGTGAACAATACGGAGGCCCATTGCTCTTCTGTCCAATTTAGGTGATCACGCGCAAATCTTAAGCGAGCTTGTCTGTGAGCTACAGACAACTTTGGACCATTTGCTGGTCTAAAAGGGGTGATATCCGCTTCCTTTAACCTTCTTCTTATTGTTCGTGCACTCACATTTACTCCACGCACTTCATTAAGCTCTGTTTTGATGTTAACTGACGTGAGGAAACGATTTCGCAGGGAAGTTGTAACAATAAATCGGTCATCACGACCGGTGGTTGCTCGAGTCCTGCCTGTACCACGTCTCCTTCTGTAAGAACCTGTCTCCACAAACCTTCTGTATATTCTAGAAACCGTAGACTGGTTTAAATTTAAATTTCTACCAATCGTTCGTTGATCCAAGCCCTCCCGCACCAGTGCTACAATTTGAGCCGCTTGTTCGGACGAAGTATCCATATTATGGTTCAAAAACTCTCGATGAGTTAAAAAACTAACCCAACAATTCTGCTGGTAACAATAATTCAATTGACAAAAGAATATAAAATCAATGCGAATCAATTTAAAACTTTGCTTTAAATAACACGCAAATCTGATACTACGAGTAAATTTTCTTTTCCCGGCTATATTCATTTGTTTTACTGCAGTTCTATTTTTAAATTTTGCTTTTTTTTTAAGATTAAGAGCCAGTCTCTCCATATTTATATAATTTAATCTAAAAAGTTTGCATACTTATTAAAAAAAATCATTTCAAAGTAATCCTGAACTTTGATGCAGTTTATGAGTCCGTCAGTATATTATAAATCAAATCTTAACACTCACTCATTTATATTAAGGAATGCGATAAAAAGGTTTAACTTTCAAAAAGATTCAAATATTGATGTTTTTAGGGTTCCGTACGTCCGAATAAAAAACGGAACCCTTATAGGATCACTCGCGTGTCCGTCTGTCCGTCGCTCACAAATAATTATCTCGGAATCTGAAATTTGGTACACATTATCAATTTTTTTTTTTTTTTTTTTTTTTTTTTTTTTATATTATTAAAGGTGGCAGACAGGCTGACGGACCACTTGATGGTAGGTGACTACCGTCGCCTAAGGACACAAGCAACACCAGGGGGGGTACATGTGCGCTGCCGACCTTGCAGGAATTTGTTTACTGCTCGCTTGAAGAAGCCCATATTGTAGCTAGATGGAAACACCTTAGAAGGGAGACTGTTCCAAAGATCGCGCGTCCGTGGAATAAAGCTTCTACTCATCCGAACTGTGCGCAGCGGCACTTTATCCAGGTAATGCGGATGAACTTCGCATCTATGGCGCGCAGTGCGGTGGTAAAAGTTTGAGGTAGGCATTAATTGGAACAACTCATCCGAGCACTCTCCATTGTACAGCCGGTAGAACACACAAAGAGAGGCTACATCTCTTCTTAAACTAAGTGGTTCTAACCGTTGCTGTATGAGCATTGGATCGTCAACAATTCGAACAACTCGACGCTGCAAGGTGTCAAATGGATCTAGCTGGTACTTAGGCGCGCCAGCCCAGAGGTGAGAGCAGTACTCCATGTGGGGCCTAATTTGGGCCTTATAAAGAATAAGGCGCTGCTCCGGTGTGAAATACTGCTTTGCTCTGTTCAACACGCCAATTTTTTTGGAAGCTAGAGTAGCCTTTCCTTCCAAGTGACACCTAAACTCGACCCTGTTCGAAATGTCCACACCCAGGATACCAATGCTCTTTGATATTTCGAGGGGAGTGCCCTGAAAGTTAGGTGTCGCTACAAATGGGGCCTTTTTTGCGGTGAAAGCACAGACTTGTGTCTTACAGGGGTTGAATTGAACAAGATTTGAGCAACCCCAATCTGAGACTTCGGATAATATTGTCTCAATGGAAGACACAAGTCTGTCGCGGCTCTCTTTTAAGTCAGAGGGAGGGATATTAGGGCGGCCTTCGTAATATGCTTCCCCAGTGCTGTCATCTGCATAGCAATGAATGCTGTTGATTTCCAACAGATCATTGATATGCAGAAGAAAGAGTGTGGGGGATAGCACAGAGCCTTGCGGGACGCCGGCATTGACCGTCATGCTGTCGGAGCAACATCCGTCTACAACGACTCTTATACTCCGACCAGTTAGGAAGTCGGCGACCCAATCGCATAATCCCTCGGGCAACCCGTAAGTGGGTAGTTTGGAATGAAGTCCTCGGTGCCAGACCCGGTCAAATGCTTTTGCAATATCCAGACCGACCGCCAAAGCCTCACCTCTATTTGCCACAATGTCGGCCCAACGGTGAGTGAAGTAAACAAGAAGATCACCAGTCGAGCGACCATGCCGAAATCCATACTGGCGGTCGCTGATCAGCTGATGATCCTCCAGATACCCCAAGAGCTGCTTATTAATGATACGCTCCATCACCTTGGAAAAGAGGGAGGTAATAGCGATCGGTCTATAATTGGCCGGATCCGTGTGGTCACCCTTTTTGGGCAAAGGGTGGACATGAGCCACTTTCCAAGCTACGGGGAAGCGTCTGCTCGAAAAAGAAAGTTTAAAGAGCCGCGAAAGCACAGGAGACAACTCGGGTGCGCAAATCTTTAACACCAATGCTGGAATACCATCTGGCCCACTCGACTTCCGGACGTCAAGCGAAGCCAGAGCCTGCCGAACCTCACGCTGAGTGAAGCGTACTTCCGGCATGGAGCTCTCACATCGCGGAATTGTCGGAGGAATGGCATCCCCGTCGTCCAAAGTCGAGTTGGAGGCGAAGATGTGGCACAGGAGGTCGGCCTTCTCCTTCGCCAAATGAGCCAGAGAGTTATCAGGATTCCGCAGTGGCGGAAGTGAGGAACGACAGAAGTTGCCTTCAGCAGCCTTGGCAAGCGACCAAAAAGCTCTACTCCCAGAAGGGTAGTTAGATAGCCGCTCACCAATCCTGCGGATATGTTGGTTTCTCGCCTTGGTGTAAACCATTTTGCTGAACCTCGAGGCAGCAGTGTATCGCTTTCTTAAGAGAGGGATATCAGGACTGTTCAGCCCGCTTGCTTCCATATACGCCTTATAGGCAGCTAATTTTGCATAACGGGCATTTTTACATTCCCGATTGAACCAGGGCTGGCTCCTACCACCGATAAGCACCACAGAGCTGGGTATAAAATTCTCCATACCCTGCAATATAACATCGGTGACGGAGTCAGCGGTTATCCCAATATCGTCAGCAGAGAAACAAAGCTGTCTCCAAGGGTAGGATGCGAAGAATTCTCGCAGACCATCCCAATCTGCTGTCCCGTAGTGCCAAACTCTGCGCTTTCCCGAAGGACGGGCATGCACTGTATTGACGATTGGCAGAGACGCCCTAACGAGACAGTGATCGGACGTTCCCAGCGGTGCATCGACGACCACCGTGTATCCGTTCGGGCGTGTGGTCAGCAGAAGATCCAGCAAAGATGGAGTATGGCCCTCAATATCGGGGATCCTAGTAGGACCAGATACTAATTGGGAGAAACCATATGCCAAGGCGAGATTGTGGGCAGCTCTCCCCGCACAGTCACTGGTACGTGACCCCAACCACTCAATATGATGAGCATTGAAGTCACCCAACAGGACCACTTCAGCTGTGGGGAACCGCACTTGAGCTTCCTCTGCCCTTTCCCGCGTGCGCTCAAAAAATCGAGTTGTCTCCGTGTCACCGGCATGGGACCTGTAAAGGCAAGCGTAGATCCGCGTGGAACCTGCATGATCAATACGTGCCTAAAGGACGGACAGGTCCCGATCTTCAAGCTGGCTAAGACGGCGACAGCAAATATCCTCCCGGACGAACAAGCACACCCCGGCTCGCCGCACGAATTTGTGCTCTAATTTGTAACCGGGGTAATGGAGATAAGAAGTGTCACCCGGGCAGGATATTTGCGTCTCCGTGAGGACAAGGAGGGCAGGTCTTGCAGTCTCCAGATGGTGATGGACGCTGGTGATGTTAGAGTGCAATCCCCTGATGTTGCAAAAGTGCACTTCAAAAGTGGAAGGGAATTGAACCGCTGCGTTAAACCTTATTCTTTGTCGTTTCTTAGCCATAAATAAAACAAAAATATTTTGAGGGGGAAAAAAGAAGGAGGAGACTGCCACATCAAAATCGGAAGACAAAGCGTGGCAACTGAGAATGCCGACGCCCACAAGTTTCGTGAGTTGCCAGCGTGGGGCACGGAAGGGCCCCCGGTCCCCCCCTAGTTTGCTAGACGAGTTCCACACCGGTCTCCTCTCCGGCCCGACCAACAAATCAGGGATTTTACACGGAATGGCGGATTTTACACGGAATTATCAATTTCTGTGACCAAACGCAGAGGTGTGACGTGAATAGATGAAATCTGTATATGGGAGGTCATTTTTTGGGGGAAGGTGGAAAATTAATTTTTTTTTAAACTGCATCGTGTGACATATCAAATGGAAGGTCTTGTGAAGAATGTATGTAAATGTATTTTTTTGTAATTTTAAAATAAATAGTTTCCAAGTTATTCAAGAAAATAGACGAAAATTGACCATCCCCCTCTTATCTCCGAAACAACTGAACCTAAAATTTTGAAAAAAAATAATACAGAAATTAGTTTTTTACTTATAGATTATAGGGATGTCAGAGCCTTATTTACTATGCCACTCTAAACCGTTATTTTTAATCCTACTAATAGGATTTAAAAATAATGCTTGTGTTAATAGGCGAACCTACCATCAAGTGGTCCGTTAGCCTGTTTGACGATTTATCATTAAAAAAATAACGATTGTAAGACTTGTAGGTGTGATTTTTAGATTAATTCTGGTCACGAGTCTCTCCTCTTCATGTTGTGTAATACGGTATAGCACTTGAGACAAAAAGGCTTATAGAGGTACAAGTTCGGCCTGGATTCGTACCAGCATTTGCCGTATCAACAATCAAGCGTTCGTACAACTAGGCCGTTTTATTTCTGACCTATATTTCCGTTATAAGAAGAAAGGGCGAAACTTTCATTTTGACCCAAATCGACTTACAGCTCATAAAAAATTAGCATAAAAACTTTATGCTACATTCTCGACTTTGAAAATGTAGAATTTTAAAAAGAAAATAGATTTTTCACCTCTCCAGCACGAAAAGAGTGCTTTTGGTGCCTAAAAACTCGCAGGAAAATCGATTTTTGCTGCGAGCGTGAGGAAAAGTGATTCAAATTTCGAAGACGCGATTTAACTCACAGGAATAACATTATTAGGATTTTATTAGTGTGTCCAGCCATAGCCGACTAGAGTCGGCCGGCCATAGCCGACTAGATTCGGCCGACCATAGCCAACTAGAGTTGGCCCAGCTGTGAAGATAGTTTTACAGCTGTGAAGATACCAGTGGTGATGGCCTAACTCGCTGTTGAGGTGAAAAGTTGTATGTTTAACACGAGAGCAAATTTTTTTATGTCTCGTGCCTTTAAATCGCTCACTTCGCTCAGTAGTTTATATTAGAATCACGAGCGTAGCGATAGACTAATTCGCTAGTTCGTGATTTAAAGTCGGCACTCGCAGGAAAAAACAATTTTGCTCTCTAGTTGAACAAATAACTATTGTTGTCAGCAAACTATAAGGTAAAAGGCGCCAATTCCCAATTGACAATAAAAAACTTTCGGCGTAATTTTTTTAAATTATTTTCAGCCAAGCAATATCTCGGTCCATTATACAATGAAAATCCCTATTAGATAAATCAATGAGTTTTTATTAGTTTCCTCAAAAAATATGTCCAAATTGAAAAACAATTATTACGTTTCCCAATTTAATAAAGGTTTCACGATAATTACCATAATCAAACAATTACGGCTTTCCAAGAATAAATTATACATTAATTCTGAGCTACCGTTCATAGGATCAAAAGATGTATAATGAATTTTTAACAAAAAAAGCATTAAGCATTAATCTAAAAGCATAAAAGGCTTTTCTTTTATGTTAGTCTTTTTTTTACAAAATAATTTTAAAAGATATTATACTTATTAATGTTGATAAAATAGTTAAACACAGTCAGTATCTCTAAATTTAATTATGTAGCTCGAGCTTTTCACTTTTCACAAAACCTTGTTCAATATTCTGGAAGTTAAGGCCTTTCTTATTATCAGGATAGTATCTATACTATCCTGAATATATAGTAGGATAGTATCTAATAGAACAGTCTACTGTTCTATTGGTTGGCACGTGTCGCACTTTTCAAATGTCATTTACCTCGCCGACACGTTAGCACACACCCTACGCAGGCATGTGTAAATATGACATGACATGACGACTCAGTTGAAATAAACTGTGCAATCCACGCGACGTTTGTAGTAACTCGAGAGTGATATGAACCTTTGAACAGAAAAATCTGTAGAGACGATTACCTAAAAAAAAAAATAGTGACAAGGTACCTATATTAGATACGTTTACAGACTTAAAATGGACTGGATCCGGCTAGACCACAATGATATAACATGTCTGCCATTCGTTGCTGTAGTAAAAGTTGCGAGAGAAATTACCTCGCATTTTCTTAACATTTTTTCATAAATTAAACTGCTGTAAAGTAATTACACTAATTATTAATTAATTAAATTAATTACTAATTACAGTAGTAATTAAACTACTGTAAGTTTGTAAAGTCAAACTATGATTTTATGAAAGTGTAATTGAAGAAAGTGACCTCAGTTGACTGTCCGCCTCCGACTGCTCAATAGGGCGTATTACCATAATACACTTGCAATTTGATTCATTCTTTGTGAATTGCTTTATTTTCTATGAAAATTACCAGCAAAGTTTAAATGATAAATAAGACCGCCAAAACGCTAAAGACGACCCACATGGTCACGTGACATCAATACGTCACTTGCTTGCAAACAAACATAGCTGTCAAATCGTAGTACGCTCATGTACTGTACTAAGCATCGACTGTAAAAAGGGCAAATGACGCAACTCTATGTGCCACCAATCGCGGCGCGTTTTTAATCACGTGCTCAAACATGCAAATTTAATTATTTTAATAATGATTTCTTATGAAAATCGTACATATTTTTAAATACTGTGTTAGTTAATTTGGTTTAAAAATATATTTACAATAATTAGTCTAGTAACAATTTGATTCATATTTTCATTATAGTCCAAATTCCGTAAAAATTAAAATTAAAACTAAATATTCAAACTTTCCTCCTTTGTCGCTTTTCCATTAGTGAAAACTGTATTAAAATCAGTTGGGTGGTTCGAAATAAGTGAGAGAAACAGATAGATGTAGACAGAGACTTTTTTTAGTAATTTTAAGGCGAAGGCTAGACGTACAAGAAATACTTTGATCCGTCAATATGATAAATATTGATGATATCATATTGAAATATGATTCTGTTCGCGCAAGTACACAGGCAAGGCTACAACTACACATTCAGTATTTATCACGTAAATACTGGAACGTGTTTCGTAGAGATCAGTCGTGTATAGATATGGAGGCAAAAACTAAAGCTTGTATGGCTATTATTTTAGAATTTAGTTTAAAAAAGAATTAAAAGAAAGCAGTGGACTAAACATTAGCTCCAACAAAAAGGTAGCCAATGTTTAGTTTTTGGATGATGGTTCTCAAAATACGGGCAAGGCTTCTAAAATCAAAATGAACTCCTTTAAATTAATATGGTTTGCTGTAATATTTTTTTTTTTTTTTTATTATATCAAGGTAGCGCTTGACCACTATCTCACCTGATGTGAGGTGCAGATGCGGCCGAAGGTAGACCACGCTTACCCAGTAAATGCCCACTTACCCTGGTTTTGAACACCCCGGTTTTGTAGTTCTGTGGGAACACAGACGCAGGCAATGAGTTCCACTCCTTAGCAGTCCGAACAATGAAGGTGATTGGCTTGGTTGTCTTTGTAGCTGGCGGCGATGCCGACGTCGTCGGTGGCTCGTCCGTCTCCATTGCTGTCACAATGCTTTGCGTACTGACATATCGCAATATTTACTGATCGCGTAATGTAGTCTACTGATGGATGTCAATATTTATCACAAGCTGGATTTTTTTGGATTCCAAAAATTTAGATTTTTGTAATAAATATTGTGATCCATCAATACACGAGATTAGACGGTATCACGAAATTTGATAAATATCAGTAGATCACAATATTTATTGAACGTCTAGCGTTCGCCTTATACTCGTAGATGCCTGGATATACGATATAATTATGATAAATTAAGTTAGAATTATATTCATTTGAGTACTAAATTAACTTATTTTTTAATATTGTTATTGTTTTTTAATATTATTTTAATTTTAATTACCTATTATTTGTTGAATAATATTAAATCTAACTTAATACTCGCATTTCCACCTTGTCGCTTACCACCCATCCAATCAGAGTTCCGTCCAGGTATTCTCATGTGTTAAATTAAAATAAATGAGGGAGAAATACTCTCTCAAGGAAGACCACACATTCTATTTTAGGACTACTTGAAGAGATATTTTCTCTTAAAATTAAGTTATCTTAAAGTAGTTAAATGGATCGAGTTAAGTATAGAACGAATTAGTTGTTACAATTTGAATAAGGCCTACAGCCATGCGGTCGAAATTGACTGTGGAAGAAAATTGAAGAATGTCTTATAATAATAATAATAATAATAATAATAACGGTTTTACAAGGCTCTCCATGAGCCTCATGTTGACCGTAAAGCCTCCGTGCACTGGCTGCGCTTCGGCGATCTCTTCGGAGAGACCGAGGGTTTTGTCTGTGCGATACAAGATCAGGTGGTCAAGACGCGGAATTACCGGAGGTACATCATAAAGGATGGCACAGAGGACATCTGTCGAGCCTGTCGCCATCCTGGAGAGACTCTCCGACATGTCACCTCCGGTTGTTCGGCGCTTGACAACACTGAGTATCTGCACAGGCACAACCAAGCGGCCAGAATCCTGCATCAGGAGCTCGCTCTGAAATACGGCTTCCTTGAGCGGAGGATACCTTACTACCGGTACTCGCCAGAACCAGTCCTCGAGAACAGCCGTGCCAAGCTCTACTGGGACCGGCCCATCATCACGGACAGGACTATTCTAGCGAATAGACCTGATATCGTGTTGATGGACCGGGAGCAGTCGCGGGTGTTTTTGGTGGATGTCACTATCCCCCATGACGATGGTCTCGTGAAGGCTGAAACCGAGAAGAGGAGGAAATACCTCGACTTGGCCCACGAGATCGTCGACATGTGGGCCGTGGCATCCGTTGAAATCATCCCAGTTGTTCTGTCCGTAAATGGTCTGATCCCAGTCAGTCTCAGGGATAACCTGGGGCGGTTGGGATTCCGTGGCGGTTCCCTCCCGGGCCAGATGCAGAGAGCGGTGCTGCTCGATACAGCCAGGATAGTACGTCGGTTTCTGTCCTTGTCGCCCTGAACCCCGACCGACTGTGCTTCTGTCGGGGGTTACACCGTCTCCCCCTCATTTTGGCTTTTAGAGGGGGAGATGAGTTAAAATGAGAAAAATAATAATAATAATAATAATAATAATAATAATAATAATGACATTTAATTCAGACACAGGTCCATATAGTGTTAGTAATACACAAAACTTAAAAAACTATGTTAGTAAGGATACCTATTTACAGTAAGATGACAGTAAGACAATGTGGTTCGTGTCCACATTTTATTTAGCTTACAGTCAACACACATCGATATTGTGTTCAGAAGGCTGTTAGAGCTGCCCCGCGTACGTTTCATCAATGAGGCAATCCTCTTACGCACGATCGCCTGGAAACTGTCCGTTCTGGCTTTCGCGAACATCCCCGATGCGCTACAGTGTCGCGGCAGCCCCAACAGCGCCCTGAATCCATTATTATATTGCACCCTTAGGGCGCTGTATGCCTTCCGCGAGAAGTCAACCCACAGACCGCACGTGTACAGAGATTGACAGTATGCTTTAAATAATGTAATTTTCACCTGTTCTGCACAACGTGCGAATCTGCGGGCCAACATGTTGCATCTGACAGCCAACGCCCTACGCTCCCTTTCAATGTCCTCGTCATCGCTTAGAAACTCCGTCACCCAGTGCCCCAGGTATTTAAATTTACTAACTAGTTTCAATGGAGTACCTCTCAATGTTACAGAGGGAACCTCACTGTAACTTTTGTTCCCCGCTTTGAAAATAAGTAACTCGCTTTTAGTTGCATTATACCTAAGGCCGTGGGCCTCGGCATATCTTTCACAGATAGAGAGAAGTTTTCTTAGGGCGCCGATTGAGGGACTCAGCAGCACCATATCATCTGCATAACTTATATTATTAACAAAGGTTCCATGAACGGAACAGCCGATCTTGGCTCCGCTGAGCTCCCCAATCAGTTTATTCATGTACAAGTTGAAGAGGCCAGGCGAAGTCAATCCTCCTTGCCTCACCCCACATTCCAGCCTATACATGCTCGAGAGTGAGCCAGCCCATCTCACGTAATTCGTTTGATTATTATACCAATATTTAAAAACATTAACAATGTCTCCAGGACAATCTGTCTCATTCGCCAGGTTATCCCACAGTTTCTCATATGATACCAGGTCAAATGCTTTCGAAAGGTCCAAAAAGCAGGCATAAACAGGTGTTTTTCTTGATGTGTAATACTGGACGGTGTGCTTGAGACAGAGTATTGCAGTTTCAGTAGACAGCCCCGTTCTAAAACCAAACTGGCATATTTTTTATCAAACTCAATAAAATATCACTCTATTCCAAGCAAGTATAATACGAAGAACAGAGTTTTAGTAAGTAACAGCTAAAACTCTTCAAACCTTGGTATACTTCTTAAGGTCTGCATGTGTGCTTATAGTAAGTTGACTCACATCCATTGCGTCAATTATAGTATGACAGCAATAATACGTTCGCCCTTCTCATACGATCGTGACTTCATTATTAATTTATTATTTGTTCTGTTTCCTACAAATAAATTATTTCGATGTAACGTATCTCGTGTAACGCCTACGCCGTAATATCCAATTTTCCCTTAACATGTTTGTAATTGAGTGTAACTTAATAAATTGATTAAGGTTGCAGTATATTGATGAATTTTAAACATTTACGTCCATACTTTTTACTGTCAAATTTATTTTAACAAGGTTTATTGTTTTAATTGACTCCAAACAGTTTTCTGCTATTTACATAACACAATAACGGTGTAATTTTAATGATATAGTTAATTTTTATAAAGTTAAGATCGGCAGACAGGCTGACGGTCCACTTGATGGTAGGTGGCTACCGTCGCCTATAACACAAACAACGCCAAAACTGCTGCAAGTGCGCTGCCGACTACAATAGGATTAAGGATAAGGGATTAGGAGGAAGATAGGGAAATGGGCTCTGGCATCCCTTACTTACTCACCGAAACACGACGGCACAAGTGCTGTTATTTCACGGTGGTCTTCTGTAAGGGGGTAGTTACTGCCGCTATAGACGGGCTGCCCAAATTACTGAGAAACACCACTACTTTCCAGATCCAGATCAGAGCCAAATTTGAAAAGTTCATTTTTCAAAGTTGAATCTGTCGGGAATCGAACCCGGGAACCCTAGAACAGAGCGTTAAGGCAAGCATCCAATTGGTTCGTCAAAAAATTCAGCCGGCAGACAATATTTTTCCAATAATATATCTGATCCAATGTAGACCCACGGCCCTTATTAGATCACTTGCCCATAAATTGTAGTATTATGATAAAAAAAAATAAGTACTAGCTGAGTCCCCAACTTCGTACTGTATAGCGCGTAACTTGTTTGTTTATTGATTGTGAACCGATTAGAATAAAACAAATACTAAATGTTCCGGGAAGCTTGCTACAATACACCAGTGAAGACCGCATTCAAATCTGTTAAGCCATTTCAGAAATTAGCCTGCACAAACAAACGCACAGACAAACAGACAAAAAATTCAAAAAAAACATTTTTTTTTGTCCTCGCTAACATAACTACAACGTGTACAAATTGTTTTTTTTTTTAAATCTTTAATTACAGACATGGCTCGTTTACGACTTTATTATTATGTTTAGATATTTTGTTTTTCATTACAAAAAAATATGCCAAGCCGAAGGCGAGGGCTGATAGTAATACCGAGGATAAAAATGGTTTTGTGGACGAGTTATAAACTCTGCTTTTAACTTCGATTGCGAGGTAACAAAACAGTAGTATAACATAACATTTTTTAAACGCACGAAAAAACAAGAGCTGTTTCACGCCACTTTATTTTTTTTTAATCTTACGACATTGACATTGACATCTTATGACATTGGCATGGGCTGCAGACCTATACAGCCTACTATTAAATTAATTTTGTAATAATAATTTTCTTAAATTAATTAAATAACCTACCGTACTTGAATTTAAATTTTAATATCTTTTATGTCTTAAAAACACATAAGGCAAATAAATTTAAGTAAATATTATAAAATAACAAATTCTATCTGAACTTCTTATTGTGTTTGGCTGTATGGCTCATTTTCTTTGCCCTATACATTTATGAGTAGATACGTTAATGCACTTGTGCACAAAATTCGATTTTGTGCAGCCTATATCCTGCACAAATAAGCACTTTCAGAGCATGAGAAAGGTAAGTAGTGGTAGGGCACACTGCGTTTCGCAGTCATTTGGGCAGCCCGCCTGGCGGCAGTGACCACCCCCTTACAGAAGACCACCGTGAAATAACAGCATATATACGTGCTGTTGTGTTTCGGTGAGTGAGTAAGGGATGCCAGAGCCCATCTCCTTATCCCCTCCTAATCCCTTATCCTTAATCCTACTGTAGTCGGCAGCGCACTTGCAGCACCTGTAGCGTTGCTTGTGTTATAGGCGACGGTAGCCACCTACCATCAAGTGGACCGTGAGCCTGTCTGTCGACATAACATAAAAAAAAAAAAAAAAGAGAAGTGAAAAATATTTTAATTTTTTAAATAACCTGTCCTTTTATTTATTATTCCGTGTACCTAAGATTATTCAACACTCACATTAACTCCCAAGTGATACTCGACTATGTAATAAAGAGTAATTTGTACAAAATGACACAAAATCACACAAATTTGAATCTTAACTATGAGGCTTTAGAGATCACACGAGCACACCTTGATTCCGACACCTGTACCTCGATTAACACGAAACGCTGGTGTGATTCTTAGCAAGTATTTCGGAGGTGAACGACCTTGAGTCCCGAGGTTCCTCGATCTATTTACGTTGTCACTTCATGAAAAAGTATTTTCATATGTCGGTGAAATATTTTGGGAACAATTGTATCTCGTTTTGACACCACCCATCTCCCTACTTGTATTTATATTTTACTCACTCGGGATTTGTTACATAAACGTAACGTGAGATAAATATTGTTTATATTAAACACTTGCACATACCTACATGTTAAGTAAATTTGAATTTGATATAAAAATCTACTTAACTGAGCTTTAATTTTAAGAGGGCACTTTCCAACTCGAACAGCTTTCTTATTCCATACTACGTAATTCCATGATTACTCATTAATTTATAGGTCGTAGCAATACATAAAAAAAAAACATGACATTTCTGTGTCATAATATAGGTTTGCATCGGAACAAAAAACTGACATTAATTTTATATCTAGTATAATTAATTTCTAAAATGTGCAGAATTTGTGACATTTTTGGGTATTGAATTCTTGTAATTACTGACTAAAATCCAAAAATGTTTTTCGATGGAAACATCCTACCTATCTTTATCTTTATCTTGTCTTAGTGGCTATTTCTGTCTGCTAGAGTACCAGTATCACGTCGTCCATTGCTGAAATATTGTGATCGCCACGTGAACTAAAGCTCTCTACCTATACCTACCACGTTAAGGAACTGTAGTACTTTTTTGATAGAGGCATTCTTCACATCTTCACAAGCCATTGTGTGGCTTCCTAGGATGTGACTGCGCTTGTGCATCAGAGGGCCACACTCGCACAGGATATGCATTGGAGTTTCTTCTGCCTCATGGCAGAAGCGACACTCTCCCGTACTAGTGAGCCCCATTACTTTAAGGTGCCTATTGAGGCGGCAGTGCCCCGTTAGCGCCCTAGATAGCATACACAAATTGCTCCTGCTAAGCGACATAGCCTGATTTGTTGCATTTCGATTATAGGCTTTAATGAGCGCTTTGGAATGGTTCAAACCTGGCAAGTCAGTCCAGCGTTTGCAAGATTTAATAAAGCACTGGTTCCATATGGTCCAGCGAGCTAGGCTATTTGGTAGTCCGCACATAGGTTCAGGACCTATTAGCCTACCTTTTGCGCCTACACGAGCCAGTTCGTCGGCCAGTTCATTGCCTTCGATCCCCATATGGCCAGGAACCCATCTTAGGACCACTTTGTTCTTGCGCCCTAAGGTATTTAAGTAGTCTACACAGTTTCGCACCAGCTTTGAGACTGTAGAGTCTGAGTCCAGTGCCTGAAGTGCAGCCTGACTATCTGAGTGAATATAAATTACACGGTTGACGTAGTTTCTTTGCAGGTTGATTTCCGCGCATTCTAAGATGGCGAAGACCTCTGCTTGGAAGATGCTGGCGTATTGTCCCAAGTTTACACTGGTCCTGTAGTCCTGGTCACCGCCATACACTCCACAGCCTACGTCAGGTCCTGATTTGGACCCATCAGTATACCAAGAAAGGCTACCTTCCTCCCAAGAGATCTTATTATTTGACCAGTTTTCTCTTGAGAGTAGCTCCACAGTATAATACTTTGCTTCTATGTACTGTGGTACCATTGTATCAGTAGGCATGCCTAAGATAGGATCCCTTAGTACTGAGTCTTCTAGAGCTCTGAGTACCTTGGACAGCCAATTGTGTTTACCCCGATTCATCATTCTGTGCATGCTGGTTTTCGCCTCCTTCTCTAAAAATAGATTAAGAGGCGGTAAGCCCAGGATAGCCTCCAGAGACGCTCCGGGGGAACTCGACATGGCTCCTGTTATCATCAGACATGCCAAACGCTGTAAGCCATTTAGCTTGTCGATGGTCGTTTTCTGGTTGGCTTTTCTATACCATACTATAGAGGCGTATGCGATCATCGGCCTCACAATAGCAGTGTACAGCCAGAGGGTGAGCTTTGGACACGGGCCCCAGCTCTTCCCTACCATTCGACGACTGATAAATAAGGCTGCTTTAGCCTTATTTATCACATTCCCAATGTGTGTATTCCACGTTAGTCTCTGGTCGAAAGTAACTCCCAGATATTTGACCTCTGAGGAAAATTCAACTCGTTTACCATTTACTAGAGGTGGCTTTAATTTGTCCAGTAGCCTCTTTTTGGTAAACGGTACTATAGCGGTTTTATCACCGTTGACTAACAGTTCATTTGCTGTGCACCATTCGCAAATGATGTTTAAAGCTTTCTGTAACAGGGCCGAAATTGTGCTTTGGCAGAAGCCTCTTATGATCACCACTAGGTCATCAGCATAACCTAGGGCATCGATCTTGTGTTCTGCCAGCCTGTACAGAAGCTGATCAACTGCAAGAGTCCAAAGCAGTGGCGATAGAACACCGCCCTGCGGGCATCCTCTTGTAGTTACTACAGTGAGCGAGGTATCGTGGAGTTTGACCTTCGCTTTACGTTTGGATAGCATGGCCTTTACCCACCTAACTGTAGTCGGGTCCACATTTTTGTTTTGTAGTCCCCTCACTAACGTGTCGGTGGGAGTATTATCAAATGCGCCTTCTATATCCAAAAATGCACACAGAGCTATCTGTTTATCATCCAAAGCCCTTTCCGCCCTGTCAGCTAGTTGGATCAAGGCCGTCTCTGTGGACCTTCCCTTCTGATAGGCGTGCTGGGTGGAATGAATGGGTTTCGAGGCCAGGGCTTTGTCCCTTATGTATTTGTCTATAATTTTTTCTAGAGTTTTAAGCATAAAGGACGTTAGGCAAATTGGTCTGAAGGACTTAGGCAGAGCATAATCCCTCCGACCTGCCTTAGGTATAAATAATACCTTAGCCCGGGTCCATTGTTCCGGTATATATCCCCAGGCATAACTTGCCCGGTAGATCTTTACCAGATACGGCGTGAGTACGTCTATGCCTTTCTGTAATAGAATGGGCAACAGTCCGTCTTCACCACTGGACTTCAGGGGTTTAAAGGACTTAATAGCCCATTTTACAACTTTGGGTCGGATGAGATCAGCCGCTCTGTTACGGTCCTCATTTCGAGGCCTTTGGTGTAAAGGCGTTCTGTCTGACCCGGCCGAAAAGCTCTGAGCCCCCGGAAAGTGAGTTTTTATAAGCAACTGAAGAGTTTCCTCTTCAGTGTTCGTAAAGGAGCCATCAGGTCTCTTAAGCAGCCCTAATTGACTAGGCTTGTCCTTCGCGAGCAGTCTATGGATTCTGGCCCCTTGAGGCATTTGTGTTAATTCCTCGCAGAGCTTCCTCCATGCCGCACGCTTGGACTTCCTTATCTCCTTATTGTATTCAGTGAAGGCCTTCTTGTAGTTTTCCCATTCAAGGGTTCTTCTTGCCTTGTTGAATAAACGTCTGGTTTTCTCCCGAAGCTTCTTGAGCCTTGAGTTCCACCAGGGTACATTTCTTTTGGAGTGCTTTGTTCTAAGCGGACAGCTTTCCTCAAAGGCACTCTTTATTGCCCGCGTGATAGCCTCCACTGTATGTTCTAGCTCCTCCGGTGTACATATACTTTTGGGGAAGTCCTCAAGATTTTGCCTTAGTTTGTTGTTATAAACGTCCCAGGCTGTAGCTTTTGGATCCCTGTATGTTACAGTTTGATCTTTTGTAGATGTTGCAAGATCAAAACGGATTTGTCTGTGATCAGACATAGAGCTTTCTCCACTGACATGCCAGTTTGATATAAACTTGGCCATGTTGTCAGTGGCGAAGGTTATGTCTAAAACTTCCTGCCTTGCGGTTGTCACGAAGGTCGGCTTGCTCCCTCTGTTGAGTACCTGTAAACAGTTAACTAAGAGAAAGTCGTGTAGTAACTCACCTCTATTGTTTGTATCGGTGCTGCCCCACGTTACGTGATGGGCATTAGCATCGGCTCCAACAAGTAGCTCGGCTTTGTGATGATGCGCGTACGCCACCAATCGCGCAAGCTCCACCGTAGGGTCATGTCCGTCATAAGGTAGGTACGCAGAACAGACGATGATGCGTGTTCCCTCCCTGCCCTTGATGTTGACAAAAGCTGCCGCCATGTCGTCAGTACATAACTCTGGCACTGGCAAATATTCAATATTTTTATTGAAAACTATGCTTGCTCTGGGCTTTGAGCCACAGGTATTATGAAGTATTTTACCTGCAGACTGAAGTCCCAGTACCGCTCCATTTTGGGTCCAGGGCTCTTGTATGAGGGCGACATCAACCTCACCCCGCAGGAGAAGGCGCTCTAGCACTGCTGTGGCAGCCATCGCATGATGAAGGTTGATTTGAATCACCCTCATCTTCCTTTTTTTTTTTTTTTTTTTTTTTTTTTTTTTTTTTTTTTTTTTTCCTAAACGCCCTTTTTTGTAGAGGGGCCCTTGGGGCCGGCTTTCGTCTTTGGCGGACGTCGACTTCCACCTACAGACTTAGCCTGCCCTCTGACAACCCCCCCACCTCGGTGCGACCCACGCCCCACCGTACCAATCCTCCTGCCTGCGACCTGAGAGGCATCACCTGCCTGTACAGAGTGCTGTACGGGCTGCTCTCCCTCGCGCCGGCTGGAGCTCTTCGTTGGCTCGGTGGACTCAGCTGTGTTGTCATTGCCGCTCTTGACTTTAAAAATTATCTTCTTAAAGCCAATAGCGGCCCTGTACTCCGCAGCTTTTAAGACCTCAGCAGAAGGGTCGTCTATGAAGAAGGTCGTTACAGTGCCGCCCTTCTCAGCCCTACTGCTGATGGTTTTCCAGTGCTCTGTGTTGAGCCCTACATTTTGCGTCCTCAGCAGCAGCAGAGCTTCATCTAGGCTCTCCGCTTCACTGCTGGGCACAAAAGTGGTGCAAATCGTAGGCTTAGGCAATTCCTTCTCTGGTATATAAGAGAGGTTTGCCTCAGGCCACGGTTTAAGGCTCGGTATTCTGCTCACAAGCCACTCCTGGCTATACTGGTTCTCACACGTGATGAGAATCCAGCCAGGCTTTTTGGAGAATCCCAAGAACTTTGGACCAGTACCTTTTTCAGCCCTGGTAATAGCGAGGATGATGCTGCGATGCGTCAGCCTCATTTGTTCTTCGCTCATGGGTTCGCTACTGCGAATACCCACTCGCGAAGCTCCCAAAGCCTCCCTAAACGTGGGCCTAGCCCTCGACGGACCAGCCTGCGTTTCCTCCGTTTTTGCCGTCTTTTTTGGCTGATTCGGAGACTCCTCTTCCGAGCGTTGGCGTTTCGAAGCGATTGCTTTGGGTGGCACTGAAGGAGTTTTATTATCACCCTCCTTGCTGCTCACCCTCGCCTTCGTCGGATTCGGAGGGGGTCTTTCAATATCGAGCTGATTCCAGGGCTTTGTAGCAATAGCCCTGGCCTCAGCTACGGAGTAGTTGGCTGCGATAAGCCTCTTCAGGCGTTTCCTTGCGGCGCCTGAAAGCTTTTTAAGCGGCTTCCTACTATCTTTGGTGCTATCACGGACCGAGTCTGTTGCCATAGGCATTTCAGCGGCGTTTGTGTCCACTGATTGCCCATGATCTAGCCTCTCATCCATGCCAGCTTCTTTTATCGAGGCTGTATTGGAGGCGTCGGAGCGTCCTCCAGGCGAGCCTGATTCTGATGGATCATCAAGATCCAAACCGGAAAACAATGATGTTGTTAAGAATTCATCCATATTGTTCCCACGAGTAGATACGGGTTATAAAAACGTCCAGTCGGCCTTCCCGTTACCGACTAAGGGTATATACACTCCGAGGTCCCCAGGTATCGGAGGTTGACCGCTAGCGACTGAGAAACCCCTCAGCCATTCACCCTCTTGGCGCGCGTCATACCGTAGGGTTGGGGTAAATTTTTATAGAGGCTTTCTACCTCGCGGTCCGGGCGGTTAAGCCAAGACCCCCGTTCCTGTGAGACATGACCACAGGCTTACGGTGTAGTAAAAGAGGGCATTTCCTCACCTCCTTTGAGCCTGCTGGTTAGGCCGGCTACAGTGTCGGGTTATTTGCCGCCGCCCGAGGTTCGGCGTTGACAGTTTTACAGCGAGGTTTTGTCTCTTCTCGAGCCAACCCTCCTCCTTTCTCATCCGGGCTTGGGACCGGCAATCGGCGGAGTTATCCTACCTATAATGTACATTTGAAATTGGGATGTCAATAGTCAATGGTTTTTCTAAAATTTTGGAATTGCTAGCGTATATTTTATTATTTTCGCAAGTTGAATAAGAGGCGCGAATGTGTTGCGTCGCATTCTGTCTTCGGTTATTCGCATTATAATAAGTTGAGACAACAAATTCTCCCAAATACCTATTACTGAGTTCCCACGCTCGTACAGCGCCACCTTAAGGGAGATTTTTAAAAGGGCTAGTATTGGTTAAGTTAGGCTATTATTAATTGAAATTTTTTGTTGTTATTATGAAACGAAAATTCTCATTATAGTATGCAGTATATGCTATAATATATGTTATCATTAATTTAGTAGACATTTCATTATAGTATGCAAAAATTTGTCAATACTGTATGATGGTTTTAACAGATAAATTACGCCTGGATTGGCTTCGCCCCAATATTTTTTTTTCTCCAATTCATATACCCTAACTAAAAGCACAGGGTTGACGTTTCGTTACTTCTTTCAATTTAATTCCAATTGAAATCAATTGATAGTAGTTCGCTGTGGTATATGCTGTCTCACTCCCACCATATCCATACATCTGTCACCCCGCAAGCCGCGCGAGCGGCCATTTTTTAAAATCGCAGTCAGTTTAAGAAAAACGTCGTAAAGATAACACGCTTACGAACTCATCCCGCCGATATCGGGAATTTATTTCATCCGCTAATATTATCAGGCATTGGGCTTGTAATTTATCTAATTGGTGAAGGGCTGGAGCTTCTGGACTCTGTGTGTGAAGGCCCGTTCACGAGATAGGTGACAGATTTTCCCTCATTTCCTCGCCCTTTGATTACACGTACGACGAACCCAAAAAAAAATACTGTCAATTTTATACAATCGCAGATATTCGACATTATAAATACTCTTCGTGATCAATTATATTCACTCATTGGTTATATATAATATTTTAATTAAAACTCAAAATAAAATTTGTTACAATAAAACATAGTTTTCTAAATGATTCCCTAATATTTATTTATCCGTATATTTCTTTACGTAAGAAAAACTAACATATTATGCATTAAAAAATTAACAAATAAACGATTGTTATCTTATCTTTTTATGTAAAGCTCGGCAAGTAGTTTGACTGGTAGATGGCTATTAACAGATTGGAAATCTGTAATTTCCAATTTTAGTGATCAATTTCTTTTTATTCAAATTAAAGCCTCATTAAGTTAATAACGTCAGCAAGTAGCATAAATTTAAAGCCGCTTGTGACATGTAAAGAATCAGTCTATGTCACTTAGTCTTATTTTTTTTTATGTTAGGGTCGGCAGACAGGCTGACAGTCCACTTGATGGTAGGTGGCTACCGTCGCCTAAGCTGCTGCAAGTGCGCTGCCGACTGCAGTAGGATTAAGGATAAGGGAATAGGAGTAGATAGGGAAATGGAAAGTCTTATTACTTAACAAACTTCTATTTTATTTAATTGGCTCTTAAAAAGGTAATTTAACTATGTCAATTATCTTTTATCGTATACGAAAACTATTTTAACAGTTGTCAAATATAGGCCAAAACATAATGTACCGGGTCAGGGTTACATCGTCACTAAAATATCGTATCCATTAAATTTTAGAGTGGAATAAGCACAAAGTAAATATATTATAATTGGTTAAGTTGACCCAAAGATAGTGGTTGTATACAAGAGAGACAGCAAAACATAGGCAACATAAATTTTAAAATAAAATCCGTGCCCCAAACTCAGGCCAATAAGGAACCCTCGATAACATCTTATTTGTATTCAGTACTCATAATGTTGTGGACCCCTATTCTGGTTTAATGGCATTAAAGTGTTGCCAAAATACTCTATTGATATTTTGCGTTGCGTATTTTCTGATAGGCACGTTACGAATACTAAATCAACTTATACACCTATCAAATTATTATACCAAATACATATTTCCTTTTATTTCTGTATTTATTTTTTATTTGTATATACCTACTTATGAAAATCATAAACATGAACATTTCTTCGTATCTTCTTTGTAGATTTTCGGTTTTTGAACTTGTCAGTTGAAGTTTCTCTATTGCTCTCTTATGGTTTAGAAATAGGTACGACAAAATAGTTTGACATAAAACTTAACGTACTTAAATTTAATAATGAATATGGTAAAAGAAAGGTACTTAATAAAAAAATTCTACGACTAATTATCGTTGGGTAAGCGCGCACCACGATTTTTTGTCGCGCGATAATATTGTCGCAGGAATGTAACCAATGGGTTATTATACCTGGGTAAGCGCGCACCACGATTTTTTGCCGCGCGATAATATTGTCGCAGAAATGTAACGAATGGGTTATTATGTCAGTGCGCGCATATACAAGAAAAAAATCGCCGCGATTTTAAAATTATTATTCCTTACATTTCGCCGCGACTGCTCGCGACGCGATTGCCGCAAAAATAAATTGCAGCATATGAAGTTGCTGGCCCCGCGCGCACCGCGACAATGAACATTCCAAGTAACATTCCGCCATCTAGTATTATTATGTACAATTAGAAGTCCTACAATTCTGAGTAATTTGTCAAATGTTTGAATCTTCATTCTGTAATAGCCAAAGATTTTTTTGGATATAGTCGAAGATCATTGTGTTTCAAATAAAAGAAACCTTTGACATATCTTTCTGTGGTGAAAGGATGAGTCCAGTACTGAAACCTTTTTTTATTGTTATTCTTCCTCCTCTTCCGAAGGAGCAAGGCAAGACAAACAACTTGCTCGAAATCCATGTTGAAAATGAAAAATTCATACGATTTTCTCGTCGAAAAATAATCGTGGTGCGCGCTAAGCCTTGGAAACAACTTGTTACGACTAACTATGGAACGTTCTGGAAAAAGCATTCGCGCCGGCCGAAAGTCTCGAACGCCGCACCCTATCGATGGTAGCCACGCCCCTTCCCGACTAGTGTCAAAGGAAATTGATCCTTATGTTCACAACATAGAGTTCACAATTCAATTAAAATGGTATTCCCAAACTTTCAGTGGCTTATTTACGATCTTGGTAACATTTTCTGGAAAATACGAAATACATCGAGGCGTTTGGCGCCAAGTATTAATAAGAGAGCAGGCGGGCGAGATGAGTGAGTTGTTCGATAACAAGCGATTAGAAAGCGACTCTTCGGAGCTTTTGCGAAGTTACCTGCGACTGTGAATCGGCGATGCATTAAGGGACTCATTGACGACTTTTGGTTTGATCGGAAAAGTTTGGTGATTTTGGCAGTCATCTTGGTTTGTGAAAATAAATCGTTCTTCTCGCCCTTACACGGCACTTTAACTCACCCCTCACTAACAATATGATGTAATATTTAAAAAATATATAATAGGTAATTTCTAAAAACCACAAAACTCCATAAATTTTAAGCAAGAGTGTTTTTTTCTTTATCACAATACTTGCTCTTGATCTGTAATTACAAATCTCAGATTCAAAAACAGCTCGTTTAAAATACGCTGACATAAATTTGTCTTCACTCCTTGAAGATATTTTTATATCGTTAGTCCACCGTTACTCCCTTGTTGTTTTTTACAGAATTACCTTGCTAGGTCAGAATGAAAATTAATAATAATTTTTATTAATTAGGATATACATATATACCTACCAAACTTTTTTATGAGCCCGCATTTTCGTACACGTGGTATACGCTACAGCGCGTAACTTTTTTGTTTGTGATACCAATTGGAATAAAACAAACACTAAATGTTACGAAAAGAATGCAACACTTATGTATTGCAGCAAACAATACATAAGTGAAAACGGCATTCAAACCGGTTAAGCCGTTTCTATGATTAGCGTGCACAAACGTACAGAAAAATAGACAAAAATTCTAAAAACAATTTTTTAAGGTAAAATTAGTACAACGTGCACAAATAGTTTTTTTAAAAAAATATTGAATGTACAGACACAGCTCGTTTACGATATTATTATTATGTACACATTTATTTTTCTCAAAGACAGACTCTACGAGCAAATAGGCAACAACATTTTGTGTTCACTTAATATAAATTAGGTTAACGGTATGTAGGTGATGGTAGGTGGCTACCGTCGCCTACAATACAAGTACGACGGGAGGGTCTGCTTTCAACTTTGATGGGATAACGATCTGATTAGATATGATTGAAATAGAAAGCTGTTGTTTTAAAATATCTTTAAAGGGTAGTTTTTACCCTTTTTCCCCTTACACTGTTCTGTAAGAGGCCCTTATTGCTATAAGGGAAGCCCGGTTTATGGCTAAGCAATACAATATTATTAGCCTAAACAGTTGAATGTCAAATATATTTCAAAATACAGTCTGTTTATTTTTAAACTGGGACAGTATGGGATATCCGAAACCATAGAAGATACAGGGAAACTCTCCTAGCAACTATTAGGTCCTTTTTTTGTGTAAACAATAGGCATGATGACGGTATTAAAGAATCAAAGAATAAATGGACTTGGAGAAAAATATATTATGTTGAAAGGAGTCTAAAAAATTACTCGTTTTTTGTATTAAAATTGAGATTAATAAGATTTTCAATAAAATAGAGGTATAAATAACTGCAATCGGCCATGTTAACTGAAACTCCAATCAGAGCGAATGACGTCACGCCCAGGTAAGTGCCATCGTGTTGCTTGACTTTGCTTTGACAGAATGAAAAATCTGATGAGATGTCAGTGACGTCACGGTTCATCAGATGCGACGCCATGACACCTAAGAGCGTTTTCGCGCGTAATTCAAACTAGATTTAAAAACATTCAATAATTCGCGTTGAAATTTAGTTTTTTTGCTGAAATATTTTTTTTTTCGGATATGGTAGACGTGTATCTACATTATGGAAGGGAATTTCAAAATCTGTCATCATGCCTATTTTGACATAGTAATTTTAGTTGGTAAGACAGTTTCCCTGTATCATCTATGGTTTCGGATATCCCCATACTGTCCTAGTTAAAAAACACACTGTATATGTTATTTATTCTAAAACTAAAAAAGTTTTTTTTAAAGAGCATCGACAAAAAGAGTAATAGATTTTGCACGCTATATAGATTTTGTCTTTGAGAATAGGACGCCATCAGATATTCGGATCGATGTTATCCCGATACGGAAATTAGTATGGAAGGGCCGTCTTTAATAATAAACATTTTGGGAAGAAATAACAAGATATTTTAGGCATTTTTGCTGCCCCGGCATCCTCCAGATTTTGTACACTTTTATTTATAAAGTCCTGTCATTCGAAATGACACGGAAACGAAGATTGAATAATGTTTGGAATAACCGACAACATTGTATAATAGAAGGTATAATGTTGTGTAACAGTCATATATAAGTGTATACCAACAACTTAAGAATTATTCGCAAACTCAAAAAAGTATAACTTAGTCAAACTGGGAAATTTTACTGTAATTTGAATCGTGTCTTGTATTGTATCTTTACATTTTTGCTGAAATTAATTTAATCTCTATATATAAAAATGAATCCTCATTTCCCTTGGTCACGGCATGACGCGTGAACGGGTAGACCGATTTTAATTCGGTTTTCACTAACGGAAAGAGGAATAAACGGGGAATTTTCAATTTATAAAAATTGCACGCCGGGCGAAGCCGGGAGCGGGTCGCTAGTAAGTAAATAAAAATGCCATAAGTAATAAATTTTTATTGCGACATTTTTTTCCATAAAGTTCTCGTAAAAAATTAATGATTTAAAAAAAATCTTAAAAAATCTTATTATTGATTATAGTTTTTTTTTTCATATTTCAGTCATTAAACAATTTAATTGCCATAACAACTATGGCCATAACAATTTTTTGTTATTTAACAAATAACAAATTTTATAATTTTATAATTTAATTATTTATTAACTTTACAATTTGTTGTAAACAAATGCCGATTTGTAGTATATTTATTTTTTATTATAAAAAAAATAACAAAAACAATCATGTGCATCAAAACAGTGAATTATTTTTTTCCGATTTTTTATGCGGCTTTCCAATTTTACAGTGCAGCTAGTATTTACAAACGATGAAGGATTGTGTATATAATTTGTTCGGGGGTGGGTCGCTTGTTCGTGTATAAGCAAGGTAAAGAAGGTACGATATTTTATTAGCGATACACAACTTTCTATAGAAGCTGTAATACAGTCTATATTATAAGGGTATACAATGTGCAGTCTCGAATATCCTTGATAACGTGTACGCAAAATTTCATGACGGTCGATTGAGTAGTCTATACAATATATGTAGGCTGATAAAGTTATGTCTGTAGCTCTGTCTCTGAATTAAATCTATACATTAATGGAATATATTTTAAAATATGATGTCCTAAAATAGTACAATAAACCTTATCGTACAAATCTGAATTGTCACCAGTAAGGAACATGTTGAATTTTACTGTTGGAACTCTTCCAAGGAGATTGTAACAAGTATTTATTAACTTACTGATTTTAAAGTTGTTAGCTAGTCTGTTTAAGACGTGAATAGGTGATCGGACAGTAATCAGATTAAAATCTAAAATGTACTTAGAAAGAAAATATATAATTTTTTACGATTATTTATCGAATAATAATTTAATATAAATTCATTTAAATATTTTTAAATGAAGAAATAAAATTTTATTATTTACAATATTTTTAATCTATACTGAAACACCAATCACAGTGCGTGACGTCATTTGTGGGCAATCATTGTCTTATGCCAATGCAGCTGTTTTGTTATGATATGACCACAAATGACGTTACGCGCTCTCAGTGTGCGGGTACGAAACTTGCGACGGCCGGAGCGGCAGCGGGGCGGCGCGACGGCGATGTAATCAAATGCTAAAAACATTAAGCGCTGTGTACGAAACGGGCGACGGCGGAGCGGCGCGATCGAGCGATGCACGGGCGGCGGGCGGCGCGGAGCGACGGGAACAAACTAGTTTGGTTTCGCCGCTCGCGCGGGTACAAGTGTTGCATTTTTATCACAGTAATTTTGTACACACGCAAGACACCGCTATCTCTTCGCGCCGCCCCGCCCCGCCGTCGCTCCGGCCGTCGCAAGTTTCGTACCCGCACACTTAGATGAACTATCGTGGCGTTTTGGCGGCATTTTCAAACAAACAATATTAAAACATGATTTTGAGTACATAAAAGGCTATAAATAAATAAAATAGTATTTTTTATGGGAATAAATATCCATGAAGATTAATTTAAAACACTTTCTGAAAATTTGTCCGATCCCCTATTTAATTAAATAAAAAGAAAATTAAATAATTAAATACATAGTTTAGATAGATTATTAAAAGATTAACGTGAATTTAATTCAAGTATATAGACAAATGTGCATCTAACATTTAAATGGTCCTTTAAGATTTATCTTGATGACTTATTTGATGACGATTTTATCTGTAATTGTAACATAAAGTGAATTATGTTACATTATGTTACAAGGACGTACGGAACCCTCAAAAATATATAATAATAATTGTACTACTATTATTGTAATTGTACATAAAAAAATGTCCCCAGCTTTGAAGGTCACAGAAGAAAAGTCTGACAAACAGCCTATAACTCAAATGTAACTCTACACAAATCTCTATTTTAAAATCTAAATTTAATTAATAACATAAAATACTAATTAAAAATACTAGGTACTATTTGACGCAATATTAATGATTCGTCTGATAAAAATGCTTAAAAAAAGTTGACATATTTTTGAATCGAATGATGATCGATCGGCACAAGTAACGAACCCAATAATCGCTCAATCAAGCGGTCTTGTGTTTTAATTCGTGTTCATAACAGCGTTTTTGTTTGATCGATGCGCGCCCGAAACCGCTTACCGCGACAATAAACCAATGGTTATAAATAATGTTCCTTGTAAACCCCTTGCTGTGTTGTAACAGAATTACCTACAAGTTGTAGGTAATTCTGTTACAACACAGCAAGGGGTTGTGATTACAAAATTTCCATAAGAATGATGGGTGATTAAAAGTTGCGTTAATTACGAAGTAATTCAATCTCTTAAATTTATTTTTGATTCATCTAGAACTAGATTAATTTAAATTTCCGAAATTGTCTGTCTGCGTTTATTCTATAAGATGTACTGCGGAGAGTGTGATCGGTAGCTGCTTGAGATCATACCGCTTTCCCCTTTCTTCTATCGTCGAAATCCCTCTAATTCGGACCAAGCGCTTTAAGACATCTTTTATAATGCGCACTGCTAAGGATTGGAACTCCCTGCCGGCGTCTGTATTTTCGAGCAATACAACCCAAATATTTTCAGGGTTCGAGAAAATAGGCATCTCTGGGTGAACTCGCTCCATCGTCGGCCTCATCTTACCTACACGGATAGATGCTGGCCAAGAGCAAACCCATCTTTAATAAAAAAAATCTTATAATATAAAAACTAAATATAGTTTTCCTTTTCACTCTATCATTTGGATACCCTAGTATTATAATTATTAAATATTTATTCTATTTAACATATCATATTCATTATATTTATTAATGTATTATGTTTGAAAAAACATAAGTGACTGAGGGAGATTTTAATTGAATATAATATAATTGTTCGGAATAAAATAAAATAAAATAAAGTAAAATAAAATAAAATATATTTTCAAGAAAATTGTGAACGAGATCTATAAAAATAAAGCTGCAGCTACATACAGCGCGAATTCAAAACGGATTTTAAAATGACAGTGTAGTTGGTTGTTGTGTTTATGATTTACAAAATTTTTTAAAAAGAATAAATTGTATATTTTTAGTAAAATTTGACTGACAATGGACTATCATCTATCATGTAAAAATACATTTTTTTTTTCTTCATATTTTGCACCCTCTTCTCAGGACTAGTTCATAGCAAGGTTCGCAAAAATCCCATATTTATAATTAAACATACCTATTCGCAAACTAATGAAGGGTATTTAGTAGTGGTCCACGGTGACCTAGGGAGGACACCAAGTTATGCCAAGTTACATTATTTACAATTTTACAAAATTCAATACAAGCAATCTCGTCCGTTTAATACGATGTGCACAATGTCTTCAACGCGTAGGTTACACAAAGCGATAATATCGTCTCAAATGATCCGACTCATTTCCTTCGAGACGCAATTGTTCGAAAATCTTTTTTTTTTTTTCACTCATTTACGTTTCGTTTCAATTTGTTTTGGGAGACAATGATATCATTGTCCTTGTCGGCAGTGTACTCACAGCACCTGTGATATTGCTTGTGATAAGGGCGACGGTAGCCATCTACCACCAAGTGCACAATCAGCCTGCCTATTTTTTTTATTTTTATTAATCTAATATATAAAATAATAATTCTCGTGTCACAGTGTTTGTAACAAGATTCCTCCTAAACGGCTGGACCGATTTTTTTGTATATTTGTTAGGTATGAGAATAGGTCGTAAAGCATGTTCCACCCTCCTACCCCCACCCTCATTTTTAATCGCGATTTCAGTATTTTTTTATGAAGAATATTCAAATAATTTAACACATGGATTGAAAATGAAATTTGACCCGTTAGGTGGCGCCAAAATCGGGTTACGGAATTATTTTCGGGTTCTGGCAAGAACCTGCTTGATCAGCTAGTAGATATATCTTAATATATAAAAATGAATCCCTATTTCCCTTGGTCACGGTATCACGCGTGAACGGGAAGACTGATTTTAATTTGGTTTTCACTAATGGAAAGAGGGATAAACAGGGAATGTTCATATATATAAAAATTGCATCCCCGGCGGAACGCTAGTGTATGTATAAAAATCACGTGATACGATGTTTCTTTCACTCTAAATATCCGAAGCCGCAAAACCGGTTTCAACAAAAGTTTTTGAATATGTATGACTAGACTAGATTATTATAGACTAGCTGAGCCCGTAACTTCGTACGTGTAGTACAGGGCGTAACTTTATTGTTTTTAAACCGATTAGAATGCAACAAACACTAAATGTTATGGGAATCTTGCTGCAATACACGAGTGTAAACCGTATTCGAATCGGTTAAGCCGTTTCAGAAATTAGCGTGCACAAACGTACAGACAAACAGACAAAAATTCCCAAAACTATTTTTTTGACTTCGGTAACATAAGTGCAACCGTGTACAATTTTTTTTTAAATCTTTAATGTATTTTTTATTTATTTTATTTTTATTCGATTTTTTATTATATGTATAGATAGATGTGGAAAAAGCTAGTACAACTTAATTATAAGTTATACGACAGACGCAATAAAAAAAATATCTGTCACTTCACTAGGTCACAAAAGTGTCTGCAAACAGACAAGGAATAAATATTTAACAAGCATCCCGAGTGTGTTAAATCTAGTTCTTAGTGCCCTACCCGAGAAGATTATCTTCAAGGACGTTTCGCTTTTTACGGGCAAAGAACCCCAATTTATCAATGTACACCTTAATTTGCTTTTGACTAAGCAAAATGGCGGAATTGTATAAGATATAAATTAGTTTGTTACTTACTCATTTCTAAATACAGAAACGGGAATTTTTAATATAACTTATTTCTTGGTCTTTTTGTTAAATCTTCCAATATTAGTTCTTTTTTTTAAATTTATTTACGGATAAAGAGCCTTCAATGGCAGATTTCTTATTTTTATTTTATAATAAAATTCTTTATTTTTATAGGCCTACATATTAACTACTAGCGTAAGCGTGGTATACGTTATAGCGCGTACCTTTTTTCTTTGTAAACAAAAACAAACGCTAAATGTTACGGGAAGCTTGCTGCAATACATCAGTGAAAACCGTATTCAGATCGGTTAAGCCGTTTCAGAGTTCAGAAACGTGCACAAACGCAAAGACAAACAGACATATCGACAAACAGGCAAAAATCCCAAAAACTATTTTTTTGACCTCGCTATATCTACAACCTGTACAAATTGTGTTTTTTTTTTTAATTTTTTTTTGAAAAATCTTTAATTTATATACGGATACGGCTCGTTTACGATTTTATTATTATGTACTAGCGACCCGCCCCGGCTTCGCCCGGCGTGCATTTTTTATGTATATTATATATAACATTCCCCGTTTATCTCTCTTTCCATTAGTGAAAACCGAATTAAATTCGGTCTACTCGTTCACGCGTGATGCCGTGACCAAGGGTAATGGGGATTCATTTTTATATATAGAAAAATAGAATAAAAGATATATTATAATTAGGATGACGATGATGATTATAATGATGATAATGATGACGATGACGACGAAGAGGACGATAACGATGATGATGACGATGACGATGATGATGACGACGACGATAATGGTGATGACGATGATGACGACCATGATGATAATTATGATGATGACGACGACGATGACTATGACCATAATGATGATAATTATGATGATGATGATGATAATTATGATGACGACGACGACGATGATGATGATGATGATGACGATGATTCCATTCCAAGAAAAGACCTGACGAGTGGCATGGCGTACAGGTACCGTTAATATGCCACATAATTAATACAGGATTTCTTTATTCTGTACAAGAATCTAGCGAGATAGATATCAATTGAACACTAATTTAAGTACAAGTACAAGTATAACATAGTTTTAATAAGGGTAAAAATTAACTACATTAATTTTTATTATTTACACAATTTTAAGGGCAGACAATATTGGCTTTGATTTTTTTTATTAATATTAAGATCGGCAGACAGGCTAACCGGTCCACTTGATGGTAGGTGGTTACCGTCGCCTATAACACAAAAAACGCCACAGCTACTGCAAAGGCGCTGCCGTCTACAGTAGGATTAAGGATAAAGGATTGGATAGATAGTAGTGGCAAGACACACTGCATTTCGCAGTTATTAATTGGGCAGCCTGTGTGGTAGCAATAACCAATTCCTTACAGAAGACCACCGTTACACATCATGTTTGCTTTGGTGTTTTGGTGACGGACGTCACAGCCATTTTTCCTATCACCTCCTAATCCCTCACCTTTTATCCTGCATGAGGTGGATAGTACACTTGCATCATCTGTGGAGTTGCTTATGCTAATAATGGCAGCCATCTATTATCAAGTGGATAATCAGACTGTCTGGCGATCTTTATATTGAAAAAAAAAAAAAAAAAAAAAAAAAAACGAAAACGATCAACAAATTACAATACACCTCCAACATGAGAGATATGAAGCTAGTTTCTTTAAGCACAAAGGTAGTTTAAAACGAACAATTTAGTAACTTTACTTTATTTAGCGAAGTTTTTGCGCGAAAATGTTCAAAGTTGAGGGTCAAACAAACACGCTTCTTCCCTTTTCAAGATCAAGTGATCGCCAGTGTCGGCATCAATTCGAATGATTTACTAACATCTCCGGCGAGTTGGCTTTCGCCGCCTAATCAATGGCAGAAAGCATGAATAATGCCCATCATTTGAGTAACCGGTCTGTAGTGTTTCGAAATAATTAATTTTCGGGGTGTGTACGAGGCCTCAGTGAGGCTTTATTTCAAATACGCATGCGTGGTGAAGACAGCTACAGAGCTTCGTAGGGTGAGCACATTTTTTCTATTCTTTAAGACAAATTAAAATATAATTGTTGATTTGTAATTTTTTTGTAATTATGTATTTGTTCGTCTCTAATTTGTAAATAATAAATTATTCAAAATATTTAAAACTTAACAACCGATTTTAATTCAATTGTTAATGAATTTCTTCCGAGTGGTATCTAGATGTCGTTATTACAAAGAATGTGCATGATATGGAAATAGGTCTGCGTTTCATTGTATAGGCGGCAATGAAAAATATTAAATAATTAATTTTTGTCTTTGTTAAAATCAAAAGGTATCGAGGCTTTTATCGTGTCAAGTCTTGTTCTGTCAAGGCTTTTAGTTCAAATACATAGATCAGGATATGGGATACCATTATAGGATTTGCCTATAATAGTAGGTATCCCCTTAGATCAACCGAGATCAATATGAAGTGAGCTATCGAACATGTATAATAAAGTCGTAAACGAGGCGTGTCTGTAAATTAAATATTAAAAAAAAATTGTTGTACTTAGATTACCGATTTAAAAAAAAACTGTTTATAGAATATTTGTCCGTTTGTCTGTGCGTTTGTGCACACTAATCTCAGAAACGACTTAACCGTTTATGGCAGAGTTAGTGGACGACAGTACGCCGCTGTTGGGAAAACAGCTAAACCATATTTATTGATACTTTTTTCAGCTACGCACAGTGGCTTGGTGTAACACTTGGCTTCTTTTGACCCTAACCTTTTGTGTTTGAGTTTTTCAAATGTCTAACAAGCTTCTTTTTTTATTTAAAGGTCTTTAATTTAACCTGCGACATCTTTGAGACTTTGTTTGTGTTTTAGGGGTCCGGTAACCATCTGCTAGCAATTGGATCGTCAACCAGTTTGCTGCACATTGTCTTAAAGACTATAAGCGAGTCGTAAAAAACTACACAAATACATAACGCTTGACTTCGCGAGGAAAAAAGAGAAATGGTCACCCTAATTACAGCCTCCAGCACCCTAGGAGGTTTGATATTGACCTATACGTATTACGAACACTCTCGCAACACTCTTTCAGGCTGCGAGAGCGAGACGATAAATATTTTCATCGGAATTTCGCACGGGTTAGAAAGGGACGAGTATAATCGAATAGTCGGCCGGGTATATTCAGTCCAGTGCGTTTTGAGCCGTCGCGTTGCGGTCTCGTGTAAAATCTTTCTTGATATTGACGCGATTGTAAATTTTGAAAGACTCGTTTGGTGATTATACTGTTATATTGGGTTGTTTTTGTGCTGTGAAGACATGTTAGGTTGTCTAGTGGTATTTTGAAACGGTTGCATTATACGTGGAAGTGCTAAGTGCTGGTGAGAAAACGCAGTCAGTTGTTCCTCTGCCAACAGGATTCGTTTACTATATGTGAGTATTTTACCGGTTTATTGAAAGAGTACTGCAAAACTGGATGTAGAAATGAAAACGACGATTGAAATTATCTCCTAAATACAGATGTAATTATTGTATACCAAAATTTAAACTTAACTGGTTGATTAAAATCAACCAAAATTTAAACTGAAAACAAGTTCTAATCTTATGAAGTCATGTTTCGTTATTATTATGGTTCTATTATGGTTCTCATTATTATTATCATTATTATTATGGACACACTGTTAATTTTTTTTTAATACATTTTATTTTTGCAATATGCCTGCGTTATGTATTATTAAAGTGTTATGGACTACGTTTTGCTCTTGCTTTACTGGTTTCATCAAAAAAATACTATTTTCACAAACTTTCTCATTTTTCATTTTATTAAAGAGTATTATAAAACATTAATGTTAGTACATCCGAAGCAATAGCGCATAAGAGACATTTATAACTAGCTGAGCCCCCAACTTCCGCACGCGTGGTATTCGGTAATGATATTTTGTTTTTAAACCGATTGGAATGAAATAAACACTAAATGTTACGGGAAGCTTGCTAAAACACATCAGTGAAAACCGCATTAAAATCGGTTAAGCGGTTTCTGAGATTAGCGTGCACAAACGTACAGACAAACGGATAAAAATTCTATAAACTATTTTTCTGACCTCCGTAACATAAGTAGTTATAATGTGTATATACATAATTATATCCCTAGGGATTTATCTATATTACGGCTTTATCTATCTTTATCTGTCCGCCGCTTTAGTTGGTCGTCCATGGTCATGTGTACCGGCACGTGATAGGTATACTCAATAGCTTTCAGCAGCATTCAGCATAAAAATTCTCCGGATTTTTATTACGATATTGTCTTGTGCGTAGAAACTCCGTGCATAGGTTTTTTTTTAATAGCAAGCAACTTGATTACCAGGAAGCTTTAAACAATTCTAAATATTACACCACCGCTGGGAACCATTTTTATCTATTCTTTGCTTTCTGTGAGGAGAAGACATTTTCTTTTTTTTTTCTCAGTGTCTCTTCAGTCCTGAAGGTTGGCCGTCAACTCCTTGAACCTGTCTCTGTTAACAGCTAACTGGAACAGTTGCTCGAGTGACGCAATTCCAGTCCACTTCCGGATGTTCCGCAACCGCGACTTCGTCCTTCACCAAGCGCATTCTCTTATCTTTCACTTTATCCATCATGATTAACTGAAGCAACATACACCTGTCGTTTTTTTTTAATATATGTTAAGGTCGACAGACAGGCTGACGGTCCACTTGATGGTAGGTGGCTACCGTCGCCTATAACACAAGCAACGCCACATTAGGTGCTGCAAGTGCGCTGCCGACTAAAATAGGATTAAGGATATGGGATTAGGAGGGAACAAAGAAATGGGCTCTGGCATCCCTTACTCACTCACCGAAACACAACAGCACGTATATGCTGTTATTTCACGGTGGTCTTCTGTAAGGAGGTGGTTACTGCCGCCAGACGAGCTGCCCAAACAACTGCGAAACGCAGTGTGCCCTACCACTACTTTTCAAATCCAGACCAGAGTCAATTACATTAAAATTTCCAAAGTTGACCCCGCCGGGAATCGAACCCGGGGCCCCTGAGACATTAGGCAAGCACCCTTGCCACTCATCCAACGGACGTCTAATTGTTGTCTAACCATCAAGACATTTGGGCAGCCCGTACAGAATACCACCGTGAAATAATTATTACAAACTATTGATATTGAACCAATAGTTTTAGTTTTTCATTCTTATCTTTCTTAAATCTTCAATCATAACATTCCAAGATTATGATTTGATTGGTTGGCTGACTAACCCAATTGCCAATAGCAGATTTGATTGGCAGATGAAATCTTTGCTGCCAACATACGGAATTAAATCTCGGCAGTTTGTTGCAGTATTTTAAATCATTCTTGGACAATTTAAAGACGAAGAGAGTTTATCATAAAAGACAACGTAATTTAAAATCGAAAATATATATATTTTTAACTCATTTATTGAATACTTTAAACAAATTTTTGAGGCGGAAAAAGTAATATTATTAAACATTCCTCTTTTTCCGCAATCAAACACACACACACACATTTCGCGAGAGAACGTACAACAGGCAAACATACCAACCGTTGTTGCAAATGTACCGAATAAATGGGAATAGAGAAATGGGCTCTGGCATCCCTTATACTCGTGCCATAAAAAACATCAGCACATGTGCTGTTTTCTCACGGTGCTCTTTTCTAAAGGAGTGATTAAAGCTGCCAGACCACCCGGTTTATGACTTGAAATTCGCAGTGTGCCATGTCACTACAAATATTTAACTTATCACGTTACAAGGAAAGATTTTTCAAACTGAACACTTTACATCATGCTCATTGGTTAGGTACTTACTACTAATGCTAATATGGTGACCATAATTTACTGTCCTAATTTCCCGTTAAGAAAATTGTTTATATAAACCATCTAAAAACCATAGGTAGCTTAATATTTATTAAAACATAATAAATAATAGTTTTTTTTAATATTAAGATCGGCAGACAGGCTAACGGTCCACTTGATGGTAGGTGGCTGCCGTCACCTATAACGCCATATCTGCTGCAAGTGCGCTGCCGATTACAGTAGGATTAAGGATAAGGGATTGGATAGGAAAATGGGCTCTGGCATCCCTTACTCACTCACCGAAACACAACAGCACATGTGTTGTTATTTCACGGTGCTCTTTTGTAAGGGGATGGTTACTGCCGCCAGACTGGCTGCCCAAATGACTGCGAAACGCAGTGTGCCCCTGCCACTACTTTCCAGATCCAGAACAGAGCCAAATTGAAAAGTTAATTTTTCAAAGCTGACCCAGCCGGGAACCCTAGAACAGAGCGTTAAGGCAAGCACCCTAACCACTCATCCAACGAGCTCGTCAATAGTTAAATTATTGTTAGTTTTACTTAGTGGAAAGGTTAGGCTTAGGCTGGAAGAGGTATCAGCGCAGTATACCTAATTGTTTAAAAAAAAAAACAGGCCGTCCCTAACCGAAGAGATTTCAGATCAAACTAAACTAAATAGATGCCGAATATCGAAAATTTATAATCAATCGCGTTGAAAAATAAAAAAATAAGACCTGACTAAATATATGAGCAATGTAACACTTATTATAGCTTTGCTACGCGTTAGAGGATTCCTCAGGAACAGTACTTTTTTCTGGATGAAAGGTACTATGTCCTTTCCTGACTGAGTTACTTTCACATTTATAATATTAGTATGGATTAATATTGAAATATCAGCTTCCTTCCTCCTACTAAAGAGCATTTATTTTTACCAAGTGATTTTATGTAATGACTACTAGATACATACATATTAAACACACTCAATACAGTTAAAAATCAGCTGAAAACACTTTCCAGTTGAAAAAAAAGCACAATATTGGGTGTATGTGCGGGCAATTTTTTGTCTTGGCAAAAAAAAAAACATAGCGACGAAAACCAAAAAATATTTGGGGACCTCTGCTTTAAAGATATTTGAACCTTAGTAGGCTAACGAGGTTTACTAATAGCTAATAAGCCTACTTCAGAAACAAAAGAGAACTGTGTCCAGGAGTGAGCGAATAGAGTAAATGATACAGATACTTTCACCATTAAAATATTACACGCCATTCTCACGACATTTAATAATATTAATTCACCCTAGGGAACTTCTCGTAACTTTGCACTGGAGCGGTGACGTTTTGATAAATGAGATTCCACATTAACGTAAGTAGGTAAGTATTTCCATTGTAATTGATTTTATACAAACCTGTTCGTGCAAACTGCTAATAGGGGATCGGACAGTTATCAGTTTAAAATCTAAAATGTACTTAGAAAGAAAATATATAATTTTTTACGATTATTTATCGAATAATAATTTAATATAATTCATTTAAATATTTTTAAATGAAGAAATAAAATTTTATTATTTACAATATTTTTAATCTATACTGAAACACCAATCACAGTGCGTGACGTCATTTGTGGGCAATCATTGTCTTATGCCAATGCAGCTGTTTTGTTATGATATGACCACAAATGACGTTACGCGCTCTCAGATGAACTATCGTGGCGTTTTGGCGGCATAAAACAAACAATATTGAAACATGATTTTGAGTACCTAAAAGGCTATAAATAAATAAAATAGTATTTTTTATGGGAATAAATATCCATGAAGATTAATTTAAAACACTCTCTGAAAATTTGTCCGATCCCCTATTGTCACAGAGAAAAACGACCAATAAAAGTGGTATAAAATGTTTAAATACTAGCGAACCGCCCGGGGTTCGCACGGATACAATTTTTTTATGCAAGTTATACAGTGAAACTTGGTTAAGTGGGACCTGGATAAGTGAGAAACCTCCATAACTGGAACTCATGCTGAGGTCCCAAGTTGGGTAGTGTTGGGACTCCCAACACTTTGGCACTGAACCCTGTTAGTGGGACGAAGCAAACCTCTATATCAGAGGCTCTAGTATGAGTTTACGATACTACACCAATTCTACACTCGCTAGCGAGAACGTAAAACTTTTGTATGGAAAATCGTGAACTGTCAATGTCAAATTATCAATTTTCCATATAAATGTTTTACGCTCTCGCTAGCGAGTGTAGTATCGTAAACTCATGCTATAGCCACTGGCATTCCTTCTTTCGATTTGTCATCATAGTTACATCTATAACTGAGACAGCGACTGAATTTTATATGCATAATACTCTGTAACTGAGATAACATCGTTTTGTTTGTTTACTTACTTATTCTTATTTTACCCGCAAATTCCGCACTTAACTACGTAAGTAGTTAATTTGTTCCATATTTGTAATATGTGTAAACGTGCTTGAATATTTTTGTTTATTTCATTTATATGATTTACCTTTATTTATTTATTTTTGATTAAAACTCATTTACATACATTTATAATGTTTACATAACACGTTTTTTTTTATTTAATGATCGCACCTCTATAACTGAAATAACCTGTATCCTAACCTCTATTAATGGAACCCTCTGTAAATGAGACAGATATTTATTTATACCTGGATATCTGAGACACTGGCTAAATGGAATATCTCAATAAGCGAAACAACATTGCAGGTCCCTTGATGTCTCACTTGACCAGGTTTCACTGTATATCTATACGAACCATTAGTAAAAACCGTATCAAAATTTGTTGAGTGGTTTAGAACGAGTTAACAGAGAAACGGAGAGCGACTAATAATATTTATTTTTTATACTAGCTGGGCCCGCGAATTCGTCCGCGTTGGAAAATAAAAAATAACGCCCTACTTAAATATTTATGAGCAATGCAACGCCTAACATCTTTATTGCAGTTATAGCTTTGCCAGGCGTTAAATGATCCCTCGGGAACAGTTCTTTTTTCTGGATGAAGGGTACCCCATGTCCTTTCCCGCATCCCTGACAACGTGTATGCAAAATTTCATAATGATCGGTTCAGCGGTTTAGGCGTGAAAGGGTAACAGACAGACGAACAGAGCTACTTTTACGATTATAATATTATTAGTATGGATTAAAACTATTATGAGTCATCCTCTTCCAGGCAACACCAGCTATCTTCCTAATATCGTCCTCCCATCTAAGACGCTGCCTCCCTTTCCTTCTTTTATGTTGTCTGGGACACCATTCGGTTACCTCTCTGGTCCATGGCAAGCTCTAGGGGAGGCCTTTGCAGGAACGCTAGACAATCTCGATACCGGTGTCAAATATTAATAAGATGTTGTAATTTTAAAACTCATGTATGATTGTTAATTAAAGGCTATTATTATTATTATTATGGATTAAAACTGACAATGGTTTATTGGTCGATTCGCACGAATTAAATTCAAACTAAATAGTCGAATCGACAGTATTAAATATTAATTTTATTTTCAGTCAATTCGCATTGAAAAAAACAAAATTAGATAATGTTAACAATGTTAGTTGTGCGCGGGGCAAAACCCCGGCCAGATACCCCACCGATCTCCCCGATCGGTGGGGATCTGTCTTGCAGATTTTCCCACCCAAAAAAAACTCAAAGATGTTAATTAAAATATTAGTACTAATTGGCATTTAAATAATTACAATTAAATACAATAATTAGCCGCGGCTCCCAGAGACGAAAATAAATGCTTCGTCAGTTAATCACCACTTTTAGTAATTATAGGACTGTGCGTACGAAACGATATCATTTGGTAAAGCAATTTATGTATAGAAAAAAAATCGTTTTTTATAAAAATCGGTTGAACACTTTTCTTATTATTCTCACTTAAAAGTGACAACAAATAAAAGACGTAATGATTATTAAATACATTAAAAACGTAAAGATTTTTAAATATGGCAACATCTCACATAATTGTCAATTTAAATTTTTCATAGAAGTAATATACTATTTTCAGCGTAATAAAAGTATCTATTATTCTTATCATCTTGTCAACATATAATTTTAGTTTTTAAATTTAAATAAAATTGTTTTTTAAAATAATTTCATCTATGTTTAGGGTTGCCCTAACTTCTAAAAACCAATACGGGACTACACCGTACATAGCACACATGTGTACATAGTGAGAGACAAACTATGTGTTTTTACCCTCTGATATCAACCAGTGGCTATCAAAAGCCATCCTGGCCGTCCCTGGCCTCACCTCTCATGCGTGAGCCCCCTTCAAGAATACAAATTACATTCGCGAATATATGTAAAGCGTATTAAGTATATTTTAGATATATTTTTATATATCTGGTTGGTAGTATTAAATTTCTACTGAGAAGCGCGACAAGTGAACCGTTAAAAGTAAGTACTTACATGAGTTACTTAGAGCGAAGTCTGAGATATTTATTTAAGGGGGAGACAAACCCTAAATACTAAAAATATCCATTGTTTAATGAAAATGTTACAAGAAATGGACAAGACAATTGCTTTGAAAAAAATATATATTATACTTAAACATGTGAAGAAACAATTGTATTAATTAGAATTTTCGTTGAAGTAATAGAAACTCCACAAAAAAAGTTAGAACACAAGAAGAATTTGACTTTTATTGAAAATTCCCTCGAAAACGGCTTATTGCACGCATATGAATCCTGTACCTATTAATAAGTAAATATCAGATTAAAAAATTGTATTAATAAATTTTTTTATTTTGTGTATTGTTCTAATGGTAAAACCAGAAAAACGCCATTTCTAGGCCTGTTGAATTGGATCCGCCGCCAGCGAGTTCTATAGTAAATGTCATTTGCCTCAGTGAAGCCCTTAAACTGTGTTTTATTAGAACACGAATAAAAGACAGTTTTCTATTTTAAATTTATGAAAACTTTATGTATGTACATAACAATATTGCCAATTGAAGAAAAATAGTGACTGCTACAATTGAAATTTAACAAAATAAAATTTAATCGTTATTCCTAGTTCCAGGCTCCATAAAATAAGTAATTCTTGAAATGGTCAAGGTATAAGTTACCACAATAAGTTACCAAACGATGCACAGTAACTATCTCTATATGTAACTAGCGACCTGCCCCGGCTTCGCCCGAGGTGCAATTTTTATATAATATGAACATTCCCCGTTTATCCATTAGTGAAAACCGAATTAAAATCGGTCTACCCGTTCACGAGTGATGCCGTGACCAAGGCAAATAGGGATTCATTTCTATATATTAAAAAGATAAATTTAAATCACTACACTTTACCTACTACTGTACTAAGGCGTTTTAGAGTATATGTAATTGACACTTTTTTTACTGTGAAAGATTTATTTCAAAAGTTTAACTAATACTTACATGCGAAAGTTTGGTAAATAAATAAATTGAAAAAAAAAAAGAAAAAAAAAATGTAGGTTTTCTCGGCCGGTATCCATATGAGTTGTGGGTTTCCGGGATGATGGGCCATCATCCCGGAAACCCACAACTCATATAGAAAAAAAAAAGTTATTTAAAAGAAAACAGTGTGTTTTCAATTCTTCGTGATAATAAATTGAAAATATGAGCAGGTTTTTTCCTATAGTAAATATATTTTACCAATTCTATGGAGGAAACTTTTCCCTTGTTTTATAGTTTATTGCTACTTACAGAAATTTTATGGGATAGGCGACACTTTACGCCTTCGTTCTATCAAATTACTGCTATACATGAAATTGCTTGATGTTTATTACTAACACTACTAAGTCCAAAATATAAAACCATCTTTCGAAAACTATTTTGTAATATTAGTATGTAAAACGCATTAAGCATACTTTGTGCCCAATTATGTCTTAATTACCTAACTATAATTGAAATTATATTTCATAATAAATTAATATTTCAACTATCCAAAACTCAGTTATTTTGGGGTAATATCAATTTCAACTTCACTCTTATTTCGGAAAAAAGCAAATTTCTAAATTGCTAAATTCTAATTCATTAATTTCCTAAATGCTAATTCTAATTCTAAATTTCTAAATCCTAATATTATTAATGCGAAAGTTTATATGTTTGGATGTTTGAGACTCACTCACGCAAAAACGGCTGAACGTTTTTGGATGAAATTTGGCATACATATAGTTTATTACTTGGGTTAATATATATCCTGGAAGAATGTTGGGTTCTTGTGTGATTTTCAAATATCAAACAACATCGCGTGCGAAGCCGCGAGCAGAGCTAGAAGTCTATAAAAAGAGGCCACATACATTACTGACAGTGATAACATACAATGAACTAATTGTGAACAAAATTTATTTTATTTTTATCTTTTCATTTTCATCAATGGAGGCCACTTTAATTAAATAATAATTTGTTATTTTATCACAAATATATGAGTGGTATATCTGTGACTATATCATTAACATCAATGGCCTTTTGTACTATTGCTTGTTGTTTCTTTTTTTTTATTTTTTTTATGTGTTATAGTACAAATAAAGAGTTTAATAATAATAATAATGAAACGAATAAAATTTTTCATTTAAAACTTTTTATTGTAGTGTCCTTTAAGTATCTTCAGTTTGTTTTTTTTAAATATATTTTTAGAAAAATCTGTAATAGTGAAGGTTATTTTTTAAAAAAATATGTACATAGGGAATGATGATGGTGGGATGCTTTCTGAAAATATTCAAATTCTATATTCACATTATTTTGCTAATGCTAATGCTATTTTGCTCAATATAAAATTTAAATAAATTTAGAGGAATCGTTTGTATTAAACTGCTTATGTCTCACAGTGCCTCTTCGGTTGATGGCTAACCACCTTCAGGAGGTTAGCCGTCAAATCCCTGAACTGGTCTCTGTCAAGGGCCAACTGGAACAGTTGCTTAACGAGGCAATTCCAGTCCACTCCCGGATGTTTCTTAACCACGACTTCCTCCTTCGCCCAGCGCGTCTCTTCCCTTCTGCCTTACCCATCATGATTAACAGAAGCATACATATGTCGTGTCTAAGCACGTGGCCAAGATATTCTTGCGTTTTTTGATGCTTTTTATAGTTTTTTATGAGTTAGATCGTCTGTAATCACCACAGTAAACCATAAAAAAAATTGGACTTGTGTGATTGTGTTTAGGTAAGGGATGACAGAGCACGTTCCTATATATCATTATCCTCTCATTATCATTATTATCCTATCATCGTTATTTCTTTATCAATATTGCCCTTATACCCTCATGGTAGGTTTTGCTTATAGCGGCGACGCCAGCCACCTATAATTAAGTGGACCTTCGCTTGCCCACCACATTAGCATGAAAAGTAAAAAAAAATTACAGAAGTATTTCCTGAAATTAGTATCACAATATTTAGGTATGATTTTTCAATTTCAACAGACAAAGGGATAAGGTGAGGTATGTGAGTTTGATAAATTGTTTTTTTTAAAGGATTTGCAATATTCGACCATAAGTCTGTAAAGTAAGGATTAATTCCCCAAGCGACAGATTTTAGATTCAATTAGACGATAAATCTCAAACTTAAGTATTGGAAGTTTACTTTGATAGTTAAACTTATTTTCATAACATAGTATTAGCTTTGCAAACTTTTCATCAAATTGACTTCATCTCTAGACTGATGAAAGGCTTTTGAAGTTTAATACTATTAAATTATTATCTATACTATCTCCTACTAATATTATAAAGAGAAAAGATTTTTATGTATTTTTGTATGTTTGTAATGAATAAACTCAAAAACAACTGAAGCGATTTTAAAAATTCTTTCACCTGTAGAAAGCTATTATCAGCGAGTAACATTATAGGCTACTCGCCCTCTCATCATCTCCACCCTTTATCCCCCTTTATCCACCCTCCACCTTTTATCCTCGATTTTATAATCGGTTAATTTTATGGTTCACTGATTTTGAACTAGCTTTGCCCGCGACTTCGTTCACGTTGAAAAATAAAATATATGACGTTTACCAATATATATGACCAATAATTTACTCAATCTTTTTGCTGTTATAGTATTGCCAGGTATTGGATTTTTATTGTTATATGATCCTCTTTGGAACTGTACTTTTTTGTCCTCTCCGCTTATGTCAGTTTTTTCGCTTACATCTTTTAAAACACTGAACGGACTCTGATACAGTTTTAGTGATAAACGAGGAAAGATTGTCGAAATAATTTGAAGGAAAGAAGTTTGCCGAGAATCAGAGGCGGAGAACTACCTTATTTTATAACTAGCTGGAGTCCACGACTTTTTCCGTATTGGAAAATAAAAGATGCTCGATATTATTGCGCACTCGACACGGTGGATCGCAGAGCTAGGAGGCTCAATCTGCAGAGCCTGACACACACACGCAAAATTGCCTGTCTGTGTGTATTGTATAAGATGTATTTCGGAGAATGTGCTCGGGAGCTGCTTAAGTTCATACCGCCTTCCCCTTTCTTCTATCGGACATTCAACGTACGGCTGGATACCATCCTCACCTTGTCGAAATCCCTCTAATTCGGACCTAGCGCTTCAAAACATCTTTTGTGATGCGCACTGCTAAGGATTGGAACTCCCTGCCGGCGTCTGTATTTCCGACCTCATATAACCCAAATCTTCTCAAGGTTCGAGTGAATAGACATCTTCTGGGTGAGCGCTCTCCATTGTCGGTCTCATCTTTCCTACACGAATAGAGCTGGCCAATAGCAAACCGATCTTTAATTAAAAAAAAAGATATAACGTGTGACGAAATTCTGTAAAGCAACGCCTCTAAAGTAAAGGTGTTGAAACTTTATTTTTAGATAACTGGCGCCCGCGGCTACGCCTGCCTGGAATGTATTTCCATTCTGAAATTCTATTCTGTTGGTGAATTTTTTTTTAAACGGTTCGAAGTTACCTCCTGGATACAAACAAACGTACAAACTTAACTTCTTTACAATGTTAGTATAAATAATATAGTTTATGTATATAGTTATAGCCCTTAAGGGGGAGACAAACCTTAAATACTAAAAATATACATTGTTTAATGAAAATGTTACAAGAAATGGACAAGACAATTGCTTTGAAAAAAATATATATTATACTTAAAGATGTGAAGAACTAATTGTATTAATTAGAATTTTCGTTAAAGTAATAGAAAATCCACAAAAAAAGTTAGAACACGAGAAGAATTTGACTTTTATTGAAAATTCTCTCTAAAACGGCTTATTGCACGCCTATGAATCCTGTACCTATTAATAAGTTAATATCAGATTAAAAAATTGTATTAATAAAATTTTTTATTTTGTGTATTGTTCTAATGGTAAAAACAAAAAAACACCATTTCTAGGCCTGTTGAATTGGATCCGCCGCCAGCGAGTTCTATAGTAAATGTCATTTGCCTCAGTGAAGCCCTTAAACTAGTATACAATACTCATTGGCTAGATAATCTATTAAGACATTACTAGTCACACCATTCATTTAAAATAACCGCCTATTTTATTTGTATAATATCGCTGTTTGAAAGCTGTACCGAGTTTCCCTAAATTACCACCTTTCTGTTAATGAAGCGCTCATTCTAATCATTCCAAGCGCTGTTTGGCTAATAACTAGTATTCCCTGAACACCAACGCAAAGATGGGAGTGTGTCAGCGAGCATTGAGGGCGTTTTCGCAATTCACAAATTAATTTTCCGTACTTGTACCACGAAACAAAACACTCCCGAAATTCAAACCCCTGGCAGACGTAATAGCAGGAATGTCTAATTGGGTTAAATATACCCTTTTGTTAACCCTTCACAGAGTGAAGCTGAGACAATGGTGGTGAGAGTTGAAATAATTTCGACCCGCTCTGATCGAACTCCAATTTGACGAAGCAAATGTATTGCGAATGTTTTAAGAGCATTGTTCTGCTCCGAACTCCGCGCGTAAAATGTTCTTTTGTTTAATACATATTGTATAGAATTACTTGCAGCTATTATTGTGCATTAAATCGTTGCAGTGAAACATTAATTAAAAATAAAAATAAACGTTGCTTTGTTTTTGTTTTAGCTTAGCACAAGTGTTGTTTTATGAAAAGAAAGATATCCGTAATGGTGACTGCTTAATTTAGGACATGAAGTAACATAAGATTAATTAAAACGTTTTTAAATCTATCATTATAATCTCTACGTTTTAGGATTCTATATTTAAATATTCTAAGAAATATGTAGTTTATTAAATCAAAAATTTTATAGTATTTTTGTATTTTATATCTTGTTTATATCTTGTTTTTATATTTTTACTTCTTTGAAAAAGCACATAAATAAATAGTTGTGATTACGACTGGAATATAATGATACATTTATACGATTAATTAAAGAAGATTATCACAATTTAATCTTCTCTCAATATTTAAAAGTCACATGTTACGATTTTTGTTCACAAAATAATTTATAAGGATGTCTTTAAGAACATGAACCCAAAAAAGGCCCCGGGTATTGACAGTCTCTCTTCAAATATATGCTACAGAGCTTTCCAGGCAGTACTATTGATTATTCTAAATAGTTGTCTTAGAAGTGCTGACTATTCCAAAGTCTGGAAGCATGCGATTATCAAAGTGATCTAAGTCCAATCGAGATGACTGCACAACACCAAAAACCCACAGACCTACTGGTTTGCTCCCTATACTTAGGAAGGTCTTCGAGTGAGTCATTACAAATAGAAATGACCAGCAGTATGGATTCACTCCACAGAAGGGTACTGATGATGCGCTCCACAAAGCCATTCAAAAAAATCAAAACAGTTCTTTGCAAGAAACAAATAGTTGGATTAATTTCACTGGACATTCAGGGAGCCTTTCATGGTGCCTGCTGGCCATTGATAATCAAACAATTAACATCCAAAAAGGTGGATGGCGCAATGTTGGGTCTGGTGGCCAACTATTTAACTGGGAGGAGCTATTATATTGCGTATGCGGGATCAGTTTTTCAAGGAATGCATTCAGGGCTCAGTGTGTGGACCAATTTTTTGGAATCTACTAGTAGACCCCCTTTTGGAAGAAGCACAATCTAATACTGATGTCCATATACAAGCATTTTCTGACGATTTAATGCTAATAGCCGTTGGGAAATCGGCGAGGAAATTGCTGCGTGCCTAAACAAAGCCCTTATGTTGGCGCGCTCAACAAGCTAAAGTTTGCTGAAAACAGCTACTAATAGTCACTAACAAGGTTAAATACGCTAGAATATTTTTCGAAGGTACTTTGGAACCACCCCCCCCCCCCACCCCTACTGACACAATCAAAGTTTTGGGTTTAATAATTGATCGCAAATTGAACTTTTGGCCTCATCTTGAAGCATAGTAACCAAAAGAGTTATTTCTCTTCACAAACTTATGGCCAGGGCTGCTCGGGCACATTGGGGGCTCAATTCTGAAATTGTTAGGACAATATAATTATATAAATAACAACGGTTGAACCGCGATACTGTACGGTGCTAAGTGTATCGAATTTCGACGTAGATTTTAAGTGAAAGCGTAACAAACATCTATATATCCATCCTCACAAACTTTTATTATATTATTATACATACAATTAGACGTTCACTGTGAAGTTGTTAATGGTACTTATGGTTTAAAAATATATGATCGACTTCAAAAAAGTTATCTTATTATCCTATTTTTGAGAAATAAACGATTTGATTTGATTTAAAAAAATGAAAATAGTAAAGGTGAATCCAGACTAAAAATATAACAAAATATGTAATGAAGCATTGTTATACATGTTTTATTTATGTTGACGATATGTATTAATAAAACAAAGTTATATAACACTAGCGACCCGCTCCCGGCTTCGCCCTGGGTGCAATTTTTACATATAAGAACATTCCCCGTTTATCCCTCTTTCCACCAGTGAAAACCGAATTGAAATCGGTCTACCCGTTCGCGCGTGATGCCGTGACCAAGGGAAATGGAGATTCATTTTCATTGTTATTTTAATGTTTTATGTTGCAATGTCATACAAGAATGTTTAATAATGTGAACGTATTATACAACAGAAACCTTAACGTGTGCAAGTGCCTCAAAATAACTCATGGGCTGGTACAAAATGACAGCACATTAATCGACTAAACATATTTTATGCTAATTTCGAAATAGAGGAGGCAGCGCGGCACAGCTATTATATTATATACACCTACCCTATTAAAGTTAAAGATAATTTCAAAATAAGATGTATCGTGGGCGGTATACCGACCGCAAACCCCAAGGGGCCTAATAAGCGAGGCGTAGTGTCCAAAAAGAAATGAAATTTTCAGAGAAATATACTTAAAACGATTCATTTGTCCCTGTGGGCATAAAGTGTTTTTCATCTTCGTGATTTGTGTTATGAAAATATTTTCTTTATTATATCTTAACTGTGTTCCTAACATGGTCTAACCTAATTAAATACCTATATTTAGAGAGGGTATTTTGTAAGACTGTCGCAATTGCTAATGTACACAAATAAGTTATTAATAACAACAATTCCCACAAATTTGGTTATATTACCCACAAATTCGTAAACTCAGGGAAAGTGTGTAAAAAAGAATCAAATTAATGTGACTATAAGAAAATAAGGTCTAACATACAAGCTCGGACTAGTTTAGGCTGTAGTCTATACCTACGTATATTAATTTGGTCGCATGATAATGGCATTATACTTAATACAGGGAAGACAAAATGTATGTTAGTGCATTCACCTTATATTAAAAAACCCAATAATAAAATAAACATAGTAGGTCACTCATACGAATGTCTCCATAATCAGTTACAGTACCAGTCGCATCATACTAGCTGTATCAATTGTAAACAAATTGACTTTGTTAGAGAATTTAAATATTTAGGGCTCACACTTGACTGTAATATGAATTGGAAATTACATGTAAATAATGTATGTAATAAATTGCGTTCACTACTGTGTATCTCAAAAATGTAATAGATAGGAAAACAATGCGTATGTTATACTTTGCATTACCTGACGCCGTACTAAGCTACGGTTTGTCAGCATATGGAAGTCCATATGCTGACTTAGTAAGTACTTTCCAACATATTTAAGTAGATTACATCAACTTCAAACCAGGTTCTTAAAACTTTTAGTAACTAATAAAATAAAAAACGAATGTAATAAGGATTATGATAAACTGTTTGGAACATGTAATGTATTACCCGTACAGGAAAAAGTAAAATATTTATTAGCCATGGAAATCTTTTTAACATTTCAGATTATAAAATAAATAAAACATACGGTCACAGTTTGAGAAAAAATGTGCGAAATAAATATGAAGTACCTAGGGTCACTAATTACTATGGAAAAAGGACAAGAAAATATGTTATTCCTAAAATATTTAATAATATAAAATGTGAAGAAGAAAACTGTAGTAAGGATGTGAATACAGCGATAATTAGGTAACATTATATACCTACTGTTTGGTTGTAAATTGTACCTCATTAAAGTGTGCTAGTTGCCTACACAAGTGCCTATTGCGCAGCTGTTTTAGAAGATAAGAGTGCATATATATTCGTCAACAAACTTCATGTAAGTTTGACGATTTATTTAGTTTTAAGGTATTTGCTATGTATTTTGAATTAAATAAATAAATAAAAAATTTAAAAAAAACTATTAAACGAGCCGTGTCCGCACGTTAAAGATTTTAAAGATACACGTTATGTTTATGTTACCAAAGTCAAAAAATAGTTTTTAGAATTTTTGTCTGTTTGTCGGTTTGTCTATGCATTTATGCACGCTAATCTGAGAAACGGCTTAACCGATTTGAATACAGTTTTCACTGATGTATTATAGCAATCTTGCCGTAACATTTAGTGTTTGTTTCATTCCAATCGGTTTACAAACAAAAAAGTTACGCACTATACCAAATACCACGCGTACGAAGTTGCGAACTCAGCTAGTATTTAACATAATATTTTTAAATATTTTTATGTTAAGGTCGGCAGTCAGGCTGACGATCTACTAGATGGTAGATGGTACCGTCGCCTATAACACAAACAACGCCACAGCTGCTGCAACTGCGCTGCCGATTATAGTAGGATTAAGGCTAAGGGATTGGATAGGAAAATAGGCTCTGGTACACCATACTCACATTTATGTATAATACCAGCTAGTATTATATAAAATGTGAAAGTAACTCTGTCTGTATGTTTGTTACCTTTTCACGCCTAAACCGCTGAACCGATCATCATGAAATTTTTTATACACGTTGTAAGGGATGCAGGAAAGAGCATAGGGTACCTTTCATCCAGAAAAAAATACTGTTTTCAAGGAATCATCTAACGCTTGGAAAAGTTATAACTGCAGTGTTATGGGTTACATTGCTTAGGCGTTAATTTTCTATTTTACAACGCGGGCGAAGCCGCGGGCACCGGCTTGTCTTAAATACAGATAAACCATAGATTTTTTTGGTGGTGGTAAAACAAATTTAAATTCAATTTTTCTTTTAATTTTTAATATTTTTTTTTGTAACACGATCATGATTAAAAGTTGTTAACTGTATTTAAAGTGGGCCGGGCTCAGAAAGGACGGAAAATATAGCGTTAAAAATAATAACCACCGGTCTTACTACAGACTATCACGCATATGATTATTCGCACGCAGAGCTTATTGAGGCTAATTCATTACACTTATATTACCTAAATGCTGATTTTGATTCTTTAGTTCCTATACTAAAATTTTATTAAGATTGAAAAGGTTCGTGAAGTTACTAATGATTAATTAAATCTTTTTTTTTTAATGTTAAGATGGCGATCTTAACATTAAAAAAATGATTGAAGGCTGCCTGATTTTAATTCGGTTTTCGCTAATGGAAATAGGGATAAACGGGGAATGTTTTAGGGTATATAAAAATTGCACGCCGGGCGAAGCCGGGGGCGGGCCGCTAGTCGTTTATAAACTTAACATAACGTAATATAACAAAAACAAAAACGTAACAAACAAAAACAAAATAAGCAAAAATTTTACAAACAAACATGACATCACGTAACATTTGACTATAATGAGTCTAATGTTAGATAAAACAACGTATAAATGTATTTCTGTGAAATCAAATTAAATGCGAGCGACGTCTACGAAATTATTTGTAAGCAAATTGTTTTACAAATTCAAAGAGAATCTTTCTTAGTATTTTTCTACGTTTGTCATTTTTCTCTTGTCTCTTGTAATGTAAAATATAAGTGAGATGAATTTATGCTATTATATTTTATGAATATGGTAAATGAAATTGTAATGCAACGTACATTTTTTTTTGTTTCACAGGAGCTAACAGCACATTTACCTAACTGACAAAAAAAAATTAACATTTGCCATTTAGCCATCCACAACATTACTAAAATAACATACTAGAACTAACTAAAATAACATGGCTAAAAATTGGGAACCTACCTCCTCATTATTATCTCAGCTGTAGGACGTTCAATGCTTGACATAGATTACCTCCACAGTTTTCCGGGCTTTTTAATTCAGTTATAAACCCAGGACCAATTAATTAATAAAAACTATAATTTCACAAATACTTCACACTAGGGCTCCGGCCCCAGTTTCGAGAAGATGATTTTTTTTTACAAATTATAAACACAATTATGCCTCGTTTATCGCTATTCACAATAGTGAAAACCGTATCAAATTCCGTTCAGAAGAAGTTAGCTGGACAGGAGTGGAAAGCGGCATAATTTTACAATATTATATCATTATATAAAAATTTGAGGTGTGACATTTATTTTATACTTGCTGGTGCCAGCGACATCGTCCGCATATAACACCTGAAAAAACAAATGAGTTATAATGCCTGTCATCTTTATCGCTGTGACGACGGTGGCGCCGATCTTTTATGTTTTTGACGAACATTTTTCCAGGATAAAAAGTATCCTGCATGTTAATCCTGGTAAAGTTGTTTTGGCGTGATTGAATAACTAACATTCAAACACACAAACATACAAACACTCGCATTTATAATATTTGTAAGATTGATGTTTTCATAGACAGGTAATTGAAATAAGATTTCTTAGTTCTTCATCTTACTGTATAACATATAACAATAATTATAATAACATATAACGATTAAAGTGATTAGAATTTGGTCCTACGCGTAGACAGTTAATGAAATAAAAGTTTTTTTAATGACCAATGATGTCATTTAGTCAACTCAAGCGAACTGCGCTCACGGTGTTTGCTGCGGTTAGCTAGGTACAACATCGCTTATATATGTAGTTGATGTCCTAACTTTTTTGATTAAGGTGGAGACAAACGCTAAATACTAAAAATATCCATTGTTTAATGAAGATGTTACAAGAAATAGACAAGACAATTGCTTTGAAAAAAATATATATTTTACTTAAACATGTGAAGAACCAATTGTATTAATTAGAATTTTCGTTAAAGTAATAGAAACTCCACAAAAAAAAGTTAGAACACAAGAAGAATTTGACTTTTATTGAAAACTAGCGTTCCGCCTCCGGCTTCGCCCGGCGTAAAATTTTTATATACCCTAAAACATTCCCCGTTTATCCCTCTATCCATTAGCGAAAACCGAATTAAAATCGGTCTACCCGTTCACGCGTGATGCCGTGACCAGGAGAAATAGGGATTCATTTTTATATATAAGATTCTCTCGAAAACGGCTTATTGCGCGCATATGAATCCTATACCGATTAATAAGTTAATGTCAGTTAAAAAAATTGTATTAAAACAATTTTTTTTTGTGTATTGTTCTAATGGTAAAAACAAAAAAAAAACACAATTTTTAGGCCTGTTGAATTGTCTCCGTCGCTAGCGAGTTCTAATATAAATGTCATTTGCCCAAGTGAAGCCCAAAAATAAGTATCTAATTAAATAGAAATATATTTACCTAATAGTGTAGTATTTATAATACGTCCTGTTATTTATCTTGCATATTTTATTTTTAAATTACCAGTACTTGTGCGGAATATATATTCAAAGAGAAAAAAAAACACTAAAGACACGTTTGTTAATATCTGAAGATAAAGATTGTATGAATAGGGGATCGGACAAATTTTCAGAAAGTGTTTTAAATTAATCTTCATGGATATTTATTCCCATAAAAAATACTATTTTATTTATTTATAGCCTTTTAGGTACTCAAAATCATGTTTTAATATTGTTTATTTGAAAATGCCGCCAAAAGGCCCGATAGTTCATCTGAGAGCGCGTAACGTCATTTGTGGTCATATCATAACAAAACAGCTGCATTGGCATAAGACAATGATTGCCCACAAACCACGTCACGCACTGTGATTGGTGTTTCAGTATAGATTAAAAATATTGTAAATAATAAAATTTTATTTCTTCATTTAAAAATATATAAATGAATTATATTAAATTATTATTCGATAAATAATCGTAAAAAATTATATATTTTCTTTCTAAGTACATTTTAGATTATAATCTGATTACTGTCCGATCCCCCATTGTAGTGTATTAGCTAATTACCCACTGATGTAACCAAATGATCATTTATATGGCGCCAGTGGAATCCGCAGTCAGAAACAAAGGACGATACATATCAATATTCAATATGCGTCATCCATAGCATTAAGTTTGGGTTAAAGAGATAACAATACCTAGTGTGCGACTTGGAGCGCTGCCAAAGCTTTTACTACAGTAAGATTCGGCATAATATTGTTGGTATTACCCGGAAAATGTATTAGGAAAAGTGTATTGAATATTATTATAAGACAAAAACGTTTTTCTTTATGACGCTGTTGTACATAAGTGAGGAGAGATACTTTGTGGCAAGCGGAATTTTTTTTTCTAGCATACAAAAATATGCATATAGATAAATTAAGTACACTGTTATATAATATTTCAATTAAAATGCGAGCATTTATATTATACAATGTTTTATTTAACTTTACCCGAACACGTTTGTGCACGCTAATTACAGAAACTTAACCGATTTTAATGATGTTTTCACTGATAAAATGATATTTTTCTTAATTTAATTTTTTAATAAATAATAGTGTTCCTTTAAATAAGCATTCCGACGTATCGAACCAGTAATTATCAGTGCCTACCCTCTACCATGAGTTATAATGAGTTATAATATCGGACTGCTAAGGAGTGGAACTCATTGTCTGCGTCTGTGTTCCCAAAGAACTACAACCTCGGGGTCTTCAAAACCAGGGTAAATGGGCATTTACTGGGTAAGCGTGGTCCACCTTCGGCCACATCTACACCTCACATCAGGTGAGATAGTGGTCAAGCGCTACCCTGATCTAATAAAAAAAAAAAAAAAAAATGACCGCACTCTCTAGTGAGAGCGTAAAATATTAATATGGATAATTGTCAATTTGACATTGACAGTTGACAGTTTTTCATATAAATGGTAAAGGTACTGATTTAATCAACAAAATAAACAAAAAATATAAAGTTGAATATAAAAGAAGGTAAATGTGCTCAAACGTAGAGCTTTCTGTTGTCGAAAACGCTCAAAGCTCATGTATTATTATGATTCAGACAGACCTCTTGGCACATCTACGTAACTGACTCTGCCAACTGGGTTGTATTATATATTTTTTTAACAAAAACCTCACTTAATCGTAGCACGGCCCATTTACGAGGTCATGGCGAATTGTCTCTATATCAACCGTGCCGGCAAATTATTCTGAAAATTATATATACAAACTTTCCTCATTTATCACTCTTTAAATTAGTGAAAACTATGCATATTATAAAACTATCTGAACCCGCAACTTCGTAAACGTGGTATTCGGTATAGCGCGTAACTTTTTTCTTTGTAAACCGATTGGAATGAAACAAACACTAATTGTTACTGGAAGCTTGCTGCATTACATGAGTAAAAACCGCATTCAAATCTGTTAAGCCGTTTCAGAGATTAGCGTGCACAAACGCACAAACAGACAAAAATTCTAAAAAAATATTTTTTTGAGCTCGGTAACATAAGTAACATACAACGTATAGTTTTTTTTTAATATTTAATTTACAGACACGACTAGTTTACGATTTTATCTCTATATATAAAAATGAATCCCCATTTCCCTTGGTCACGGCATAACGTGTGAACGGGTAGACCGATTTTAATTTGGTTTTCACTAATGGAAAGAGGGATAAGCGAGAAAGGTTTGAGAATAAAAATTGCAGAAAAAACTTAACTCTAGTGATGTGTTAAACTCTAGTGATGTACTGTTAAAATCTTAACAAATTACATTTATTTCAAAGTAATTTTTGCCCGCGGTTCCGTCTGCGACCTCCGGTTTTGAAACATTTATTCAATCTTTATTGCTCACATATTTTTGTCAGGCATTTAAAATTTCAGTTACAGGAAAAACGAGACACAAAATTGCCAAAAAATTAAAAAATAACCCATCGCTACTAAACTTCACAGGATTATCTTTATTTATTTTTTATGTTAAGGTCGGCAGACAGGCTGAAGGTCCACTTGATGGTAGGTGGCTACCGTCGCCTATAACACAAGCAACACCAAAGCTGCTGCAAGTGCGCTGCCGACTACAGCAGGATTAAGGATAAGGGATTAGGAGGGGGATAGGGAAATGGGCTCTGGCATCCCTTACTCACTCACCGAAACACAACAACACACGTGCTGTTATTTCACGGTGGTCTTCTGTAAGGGGGTGGTTACTGCCGCCAGACGGGCTGCCCAAATGACTGCAAAGCGCAGTGTGCCCTGCCACTACTAAATTAGTCTGGGTTAATCTGAAGATTGCCTGAAAATTTCATCAAAATCGGTTTTGGAGTCTATTGAGAACATATCGAAGAGAACACGTCGATTTTATATATAAAATTATCATGATAAAACACCGTCAAAAATTGGTTATTATTTATTTAATATGTTATGTCCTGTTCAGTAGCTTAAAAAAATACGAACTTTTAACTATCACTTGCGGGGTGAGTCAAACTGCCGTGTAAAGGCGAAACGAACTATTTATTTTCACAAACCAAGATGACTTCCAAAATCACCAAACTTATCCGATGCAACCGTTATACTTGCCAAAACTCGTCAATGATTCCCTTAATATGTCACAAGCTCCGAAGATTAAATTCGCTTTCGAATCGCTTGTTATCGCACAAACTGACTTATCTGTATATTTCGAGTTTTCCAGAAAATCTAAACAACATCGTAAACAAGTCATTGAAATTCAGGAATGCTATTTCTATTGAAATGTAAACTCTATGTTGTAAACATAAGGACCAATTTCCTTTATCATTAGTCGGGAAGGAGCGAGGCTACCATCACCCTATCGAAAGTTCCATCACCTATAGGGTGACCGAAAGTACGGCTGGCCGGCGCGAACGCTTTTTCCAGAACGTTCCATAGTTAGTCGTAACATAAAGATAAACAAAGCGCTTACCATAAATTAACTAAAAGCCTTCTTGAAAGATGTCACTGTTCATAAATAAAGTTATTAGTAAATATTTCTATGTGAATCGTAAAACCATTCCAATTCAGGTCACTTATAAATAATGAATTCACTACACATAAATTATCTTGAACTTCCTTCTAATGCTGTAACCACCAATTATGTAAACTATTATTAAACAAACTTTGTTTCCTGTTTGTGAGCAATATGATTCCGTAACCGTTCAGTTATAGTTTGTCAAATGTAACCATTTATGAATTATAAACAAATATTATGTAAATGCGTATATCCAAAGGTGAGCAAGATAATTCCTTATCAAAATATAGGGAACTAGCGATCAAAATGTAGGAACTTCGCACAGGTGCATTTTTTTCTGTAAATTTTATACACGAATACTTCTTGTCTTGTTTACAGCTCTTTCAATTTGAAAATCTTATTAAAATCCATTGGATAGTCTAAAAGAAATTAGCGCAAAAACAGACAAATATTAACAGCACCTTTATTTTATAACTCACTTTCGTTTAAGACTTCATCTGAGCACCTTTTTCTTAAGGGGGAGACAAACGCTAAATACTAAAAATATCCATTGTTTAATGAAGATGTTACAAGAAATAGACAAGACAATTGCTTTGAAAAAACAAAAATATTATACTTAAACATGTGAAGAACCAATTGTGTTAATTAGAATTTTCGTTAAAGTAATAGAAACTCCACAAAAAAAGTTAGAACACAAGAAGAATTTGACCTTTATTGAAAATTCTCTCGAAAACGGCTTATTGCACGCATATGAATCCTGTACCTATTAATAAGTTAATATCAGATTAAAAAATTGTATTAATAATTTTTTTTTTTTGTGTAATGTTCTAATGGTAAAAACAAAAAAACACCATTACTAGGCCTGTTGAATTGTCTCCGCCGCCAGCGAGTTCTATAGTAAATGTAATTTGCCTTAGTGAATTTATTAAAACATTTATTTTAATAAATTCACTGTTAAAACATTTATTCAATCTTTATCCAAACTTCCGTAGTTAAATATTATATGTAAATCTGAAAGTAACTCTGTAACGAAAAAATAAGTAACGAAACATCCTCACAAAAAGTATTTGTAGATTAGCACGAGGATTTTGCTCAAAGGAAAAATTCATGCATACCTCGATTTTAGTAACAATAAATTGTTTGTCCAGCTCGTCGGCATAAAGCATTAATACCGAGTTGTGTGTGACACTGTAGCGACATGGAACAACAAAGGCTTTTTTAAAATAAAGTTGATCCTTGGCGAAGGAGGATTCCTATGACATGCGGATAAAACATGACACAACAGTGCGTCCCGTAGTTATTAACTGGTCATTAATCGCCACACCAATACGAATCCTCTTACAGAAATAAAACCATTAATTAAAATATTATAGTAACTCTGTCTGTCTGTTACCTTTTCCCGCCTGAACTACTCGATCGATCATCATGAAATTTTGCATACGCATTGTTAGGGATGCAGAAAAGGAACAAGAAAAATTCTAAGGATATAGAAAAAAAGTTATGTTGCCGAGGGATAATATAAAAATCCAACGCCTGCCAAAACTATAACAGCAAGATTGAATAAATTAAAATCATATTATAGGCATTTTGTCAGGCGTTATCTTTTTTATTTTTCAACAAGGACGAACGCGTGCTATTTCTGGTTGAAATGTATCCTATGTCCTATTCTGTATCTCTGACTACATAATAGGTCGGGGTAATAGTTTCTTCGCATTTTATACGAAAACTCATAACATTTTTTTTTCAAAGTTTATTTACATTTAATTTTTTATTTTTTATTTATTTACACAAAGAAAAAATACATTGGGCGGTACACAGTTTAGGTGTACTATAAATTCAATTAAGTTTCTAGTGTACACCTGAGTTGTCTTCAATGGCAGAAATATAAACAGAATTTTTGTTACAAATACAGACAAAAGTAAAAAGTGAATATTTGTAGGTAGATACAACTTTAACACTAACATACAACAAACCTGCTCGTCCCACTCTAACATGCAGCTAACATATAAGTGCATCCTTGTTGACAACAAGAATGCACAATGCACACTTTCTACAGGTTGTTTTAATTTTATTAATCTTTATTTTAATAAAATAAACAATTTATAACAATGAGGAATTTTGACTTCTTAGTTTTAGTTATAATTATTATTATTAGTTATATTCATATACACATACACATACAATATATATTATTACAATACAATATACATTACAATATATATGTGCCATTTTGTTCAATGATTTATTGCCATATTTCAGGTCATACCATATCAAGGCTATATCAATGTATATAGCGAGAGATTGATCTATTAGCAGTTATCAATCTGTTCAAAAACGGTTCGGTTTCATTACGTCCCAATAAGGAATCGCAAATGTGTACACGATTCATAAGGTATCTTTCAGGGCGACCAGGGCGATGTGCATCTTTAACATCAAAATTCCCAGATTGGAAACGCTTAAATCAACTTTGTGCTACTCTTACTGACACTGCATTAGGTCCATAAACGTCACATTTTTTTTTGCGACTTGCGTTGCATTTTTTCCTTTTTTGTAATACAATTTTAAAATGTATTGAATTACTTCATTAGATTCGCTCATTTTGACAGAAAGAAAAACAAATGAAAATAGCTCGTAACAACATTTTTTTGTTTCTTTTCTAGAAATGTAACCTTTTTAATGTCATCGAAATCAGCCAGATACAAATAGCGAAAAGACTTTTTCCCCGACCCAATATTAAGAGGTTCTCTACTGTAGAAATATCCTTGGAAAAAAAAATCAAGGGTCAATAGTTGCAAAAGCTAAAAAAATACACAGCAATAAAACGCACTTAGTGGAAATTGGTCCACTTAAGAGTTTAATTCAAAAGGAGTAGCAACAAACATTTCGTACCGCTTACTTCCGTGTAAATTTTGCGAGGAGGGAAAGGCCTAAACTATTATTTTGTCCCAACTTCTGTTACGTGACGCTTCACGGTATGCTAGTGAATTTTGTTAAAAGTTACCCCGCAGCTGCTACTTATTGTGGCCTAAGTTATGTACTTACGCGTTTTCTTCTAAGTTTTCGGATAAACGGCAAAAGTGATTTCGGGTACATCAAGACATCGATCAGAACCAGGGCATTGTTATTTCCTGTAAATATTTCAGATTTTGTAAACGGGGAAAACATTCGAAAATTAATACATTGAGCGCGAAGCACGTACTCGATACGTTGTTTCGAGTCAGTGCGCAGTTCAAGCAGATTTTTTAATGCTTTCAAACTTAAATATCTATGAAAATCCATTACCAAAAATACACGATATTTTCCTCGTAAAATCTTTAATTTCTATTTATCTAATGGTACAACTTTCAACCGTTAAAACGAATATACCATACACTGATGGCCCGATCTCCATACAAAACCGATTGATCTTCTTTAGATTTGTTAAGGAATTCTTGTATTAAATTCTTGAATTTTGATATCTTGTAATAAAAGCATGTCTATACTTCAGGGCCCATGACGTGAAATCGGGTCGAATATTTATCTTACAATTTTATTTATTTACTAGCTATTACACGCGACTGCGTCTGCGTCTCTTTATAAAATGTTACTCGCTGATAATGTAGCTTTCTATGGGTGAAAGAATTTTTAAAATCGATCCAGTAGCCTTTGAGTATATTCAATACAAACATACATTTGTATGGAGGGCAGTAAAGGTGGGGGGGGGGAGTATCTTATGTTACTTTCTGATAATGTAGCTTTCTATAGATGAAAGAATTTTTAAAATCGGTCCAGTAATTTTTGAGTTTATTCATTGCAAATATACAAAAATACATGCATACAAACCTTTTTTTCTTTATAATATTAGTATAGATTTAAAAGGCAACTTAAACGCCCACGTTTTGTTAGTATGATAAAAACTTGATTTCAAATTAATTTTTTATATCCTAATGTATTTCAGAATAGCAATATGAGCCTTAAGTAAACTGAGCCTGGATTTTCACAGTCTTAGAAAGCCAGCAGTCGTGCATAGTGTGCTGCATAGAGTGCATAGTCTGCAATAGCTATACCAAGAGAAGAAAATCATTAATTAAAGAAATGGTTATACTGTTATTAAAGAAAATAAGGCGAGTTTGAACTAATAGTTCATGACTTCGACCAATTTACCGAACCAGACTTGCTAATGGATTTGCCTTAACTCACGTGACGAAAACACGGTTTCGTGCGTCACGAATTTTAATAATACTTTCCATTTTAGGTTGTTTGCGGGCAGAATTATTGTTATGAAAAATCGTGTAGGTACACGAACTACCAAGAAAATATATTGAAAATACATATTTAGCCTTCACTAGCTGAGCCCGCAACTTCGTACGCGTGGTATTCGGTATAGCGTTTGTAAACCGATTGGAATGAAACAAACACTAACTGTTACGAGAAGCTCGGTGAAAACCATATTCAAATCAGTTAAGCCGTTTCTGAGATTAGCGTGCACAAACGTACAGACAAACGGACATTAATTTTAAATAGGTACCTCTTTTTGAGGCCGGTAACATAAGTAAGTACAACGTGTACTCCGTACTCGGTAACATGCAACATATGTACACACACACACACACACATACACACACACACACATATATATATATATATATATAAAATAAATTTTGTATTATAATATTAGTTAGAATGTAACGCTCGCTCTTCCAGAAAGTGATTAGTTCTTTTGTTTAAAATTTATGTAAAATACTATTATTTTTTTTAGAATTCTGAGTTGGGAACACAGCATTCTGTAGTCGTGAACTTGACGATCGCCTTCAACGTTCACAACTCTCACGCCAAAGCCTAATTTATATGAAATCCGAAACCGAAGCTAGAAAAGTAACTTACTTGTTCAAAAAAGAAAATACGAATTTGCCAATTTTCTTTAAACAAAAATCCACACTTATACTTATTTCTTATCCATACTAATATTACAAATGTGAAAGTAACTTTGTCTGTCTGTTACCTTTCCACGCCTAAACCGCTGAACCGATCATCATGAAATTTTGCATACACGTTCTCAGGGATGCAGGAAAGGACATAGGGAACCTATAATCTAGAAAAATAGTATTGTTCCCGAGGGATCATCTAACGCCTGGCAAAGTTATAATTGCAACAAAGATATTAAGCGTTTCATTGCTTATATATACAGTATCAACGCGGGCGAAGCCTCGTGCACCAGTTAGTTAAACCATAAAAAGGAAACCTGTCAAGAAACTTCTCAGTTCTTTATTTAAAAATTACCAAGAGGAATTGCCAATTAATTAATTTGTTAATTTACGTTCCATCGAAACCTCAGAAATTACAATTTTCCCCAAAGTAAACACCGTTAAATTACATAATTTCCCTGAACGAGGAAACTGTGTAAATCTTTTATGTTAACGACATATTTACTTTACATTCAATTTATTGCTTAATTCTGTCTTTAGACATTTTGTTTTTATTTGTTATTTAAGTAAGTTAACAGTTAAAATTATATTTTCGTAATTTATTTAAATTCTGTATAAAGTCATTAACAGTATTGAAAAAGTATTTATAACATAGAATATTATGTATTAGATTGAGGTATTATTTTTAAATAATTTTATTAAAGTTATGATGGTTATAAAATTAATTTGTTTGAAACTTTCTAAATTACTTGCTTTGTTCCATGATTTCTTCCGCATCCCCTTTTCTTAGGTATGTGTTAAAACACTTACTAAATCTTTATTGCTCATATAATTTTTGTCGGGAGTTGAATTTTAATTTAATTTTTTAAATAATCCCTCAGGAATAATCCATTTTTCTATGTCCCTACTGTGTCCCTTACAACGTGGTGCAAAATTTCATTAAGGCGTTGAGCTGTTAAGGCGTAAAAGTATAATAAAGTAAAATAACTCACTTTCGCATTTATAAGGATGAGTGAGAATTTTAAATATTTAAAACAATTTTACAAATATTTTTTAAGGAAGTGAGCGAATGGGAACTTTAATATTCATCGGCCCAACGAGGATCATGTCCATGAAAATAAATACAAAAACATAGGATGGTAGAATAATAGTTGACAGATAATAATAACAGTGGCTCTAGCATGAGTTTACGATACTACACTCGCTAGCGAGAGCGTAAAACATTTACATGGAAAATTGATAATTTGACATTGACAGTTCACGATTTTCCATACAAAAGTTTTACGTTCTCGCTAGCGAGTGTAGTATCGTAAACTCATACTAGAGCCTCTTATGCATTCACAAGAATATACCTATTTCATTTCTATGTGTCAATTTTCTTGACACAGTGTCTGGGCATTTCCTATATGTCAATTTTAGAATGATAGGTAAATAATGAATCTTTGAAATTGACTTTAAAAAAAACAAATCTGCATGAAAATGAGCTTTTTTAAACATGTGTCTTAATATATACACAGTATCTACCTATAATATATTCCGTATAATATACATAAACTAAAAATCCGTTCAGTATAGCTTCTGCGAGAAAGAAACATTCATAACATTCATTGTCTCAAATGTCGTATTTACCTGTGTTATTAAATGGATTGGTAGAATATCAGGTTTGTATGTTTTTATTTTCATTAAAGCTTACATATTAATGAATAACTTAAGCTTATGAGAACTTATAGTTAAAACTTAATTAGACAATGGGACACTGACAATGGGACAATGGGACTTGTTCTCTCCAAAATTCATAACCAGCTATAATTAAAAATTAAAAACTCCAAACATTATGAGTCCAAACATTAAATCTTTTATAAGTTGCTGAGGATAGTCTGCAGCTACTTGATGCTGCAGAATCAGGCCAAGGTTATCATTTCATGGAAATGTCTCCGAAGTAAACAGTACACTAAATTGCAAACCAATCGAATTTTTGGAAGTTAGAGTGAGATTACTACGTGAACTAGGAAATTTGCTAATGATCTTCAAACACATACATAAATTATAGCAATGCACTATCTCCATTGCGTCACATTTCAAACAAATCGATCTATCCGTTTGGGAGCTACGATGCCACAGCCAGACGCTACAGACACACAGGTCAACCAATACCCCTCTTTTGCGTCGGGCATTAGAAAATAAATACAACACACTTACAATGATTAAGTGATATAAAGCAACATTGTCACCATTTTTATCCGATAGCGGGATATAAAATAAAAACAAAAATGTCACACATTTACAAGCTCATAAAACGGCAGAGCTTACTCGCACAAAGTTGTATTAACCAAGAAAGGGTGTATTAAGGCGACAAATTTGTTTGCAGAACATTACCGAGTGAGCTTTTACACCCCTCTCGTAATAAAAAGTTAATATACTATGATTTATTTTTTATTTTTATGTTGGAACAGCTATGATTGCTTACTTTCAATAAATTGCTTTAAATTATAAATAAACTTAATTGTAAAAACCGCTTTGGAAAATTTATGTTTGTTCGGGAAAAGACCGTCTTAGGAATACAGAGCACCAAAAATAAAGCAAAAAAAACACACACACACACACAATATAAAGCGATAAAGACTGGATTCAGGTTTTTGCCGACTGGTCCTATTGGACAATAATTGGGAAGCCCTATGTCCTTTAGTGGACACTCTACGTCTGAGATGATGATAATGATGATGATGATGATGATGATGATGATGATGATGATGATGATGATGATGATGATGATGCTATGTATATGGAAGAGATTGACTTGATAGTTAATGCGTATTTTAATAATGCAAAAACCTTCAATTTCTGAAGAAAACAAAATTAAGGTTAAGAAAATCCCGGTTAGCAAAACAACTCAAAGAATAACTATGAAGAATTTGTTTACCCTCGTCTAGCTTCCCCTCTTGGACTGATAAATTAAGTAAGCTTCCGCTCTGTAATGATATTATATAAATTTCAGGAATAAAATTAAGAAATAATTTTTATTTAATTAAAAATTGTAATTTATTATGTGGCACATTTTTTTTTTAATTGATCTTCAAAGATTACTAATAAAAGGACACGCAGGTTGTTGTATTTTTTATACCTTTTCAAAGGGTGATAGTTTCTTTTAAATCCACAGGTGGAATTGAATAACGCTCAGAGCTCGGAAGAGGTTTGAAACTATGTCTAACATTTTATGCATATTTATGCAATTTATGAAAATGTGTAATAAAAACCACATATTAAAGTATACTATACTATTATAATTGTCACCTATAGTTGTGTATTTTATCAGTGGATCACATTATTGCTTCTTAAAGCGGTATAGGTACTCGAACGTCGATCAATTTTTTTTCCTAAACTTTTTCCAATGTGGGTTATTTTTCTGTTCTATTTCTATTGTTTTCGAAAAGTCGAAAATCTGCAAACATATCTGAAAAACTTTTACTTTCACCCTACAATGAGTACTTATAATGAGTACAAAAACTGAGATTTCATATTTAGACCTTACTAGACGATAAAGTTGAAAAGATGCGTTTGTGAAACACGATAAGCTTGTTAGGAATTTTAAATGAATATTTCTCCACACAGTTCGCCATTCTTTTTTCATCTTAGTTAGTTGTCTTTTACGTTAAATCAAGGTTTAGTCATTATTATATATTGTCATGTATACATAAGTTACCATGTAAATACATAATAACACAAATCCTTTTTCCGTGTTTCCTATCCTTGAGCCTTTTTTCCGAAATATTTTTGCAGCATGTAACTTTTATAACATTGTGCTGTTCTCATATCTACATATAAACATATTGACATATTGACATATATAACAATATTACATATTGACGAGCCCGTTGGATGAGTGGTTAGGGTGCTTGCCTTAATACTCTGTTCTAGGGTTCCCGGGTTCGATTCCCGGCAGGGTCAACTTTGAAAAATCAAGTTTTCAAATTTGGCTCTGGTCTGGATTTGGAAAGTAGTGGCAGGGCACACTGCGTTTTCGCAGTCATTTGGGCAGCCCGTCTGTCGGCAGTAACCACCCCCTTACATAAGACCACCGTGAAATAACAGCACGTGTGCTGTTGTGTTTCCGTGAGTGAGAAAGGGATGCCAGAGCCCATTTCCCTATTCACTCCTAATCCCTTATCTTTAATCCTACTGCAGTCGGCAGCGCACTTGCAGCAGCTTTGGCGTTGCTTGTGTTATAGGCGACGGTAGCCACCTGCCATCAATTGGACCGTCAGCCTGTTTGCCGACCTTAACATAAAAAAAAAATGCAAAACAAATAAATAAAAATTTAAAATAATATTAGTTCCCTTTATTTAATTAACTTGAATAAGATTTAAGTAAGAGTTTTGTCTTAACTTTAGGAAGCAACACATCTATTTACTTAATACATTCGTTTTTATATCCTTTTTCTTTGTTAATGCTCTTACGGATTTTTGTTATTTTGTTTTTGACATACTGTCAATTACTTATTTTTGTCTCTTATTTCAAAATCTTTTACTCATTAGCTGTTTGTGGACAGGCCTCTGAAATATGTCTTAATTTTATAACTTAATATAAATAAAATCTGTGGTTTATTCTGAGACAATAGGGGATCGGACAAATTTTCAGAAAGTGTTTTAAATTAATCTTCATGGATATTTATGTATTCCCACAAAAAATACTATTTTATTTATTTATAGCCTTTTAGGTACTCAAAATCATGTTTTAATATTGTTTGTTTGAAAATGCCGCCAAAACGCCACGATAGTTCATCTGAGAGCGCGTGACGTCATTTGTGGTCATATCATAACGAAACAGCTGCATTGGCATAAGACAATGATTGCCCACAAATGACGTCACGCACTGCGATTGGTGTTTCAGTGTAGAATTTCTTCCTTTAAAAATATTTAAATGAATTATATTAAATTATTATTCGATAAATAATCGTAAAAAATTATATATTTTCTTTCTAAGTACATTTTAGATTTTAATCTGATTACTGTCCGATCCCCTATTTTATTTGTCAAGCTGTATTTATTTAATAAATATTTAATACTGGTATATAGGCCTTTTATTTAATTTTTTTATGTTACCTGTGACGAACAGGAAGATACATTCCATTAGATAAGTAGTGGCAGGGCACACTGCGTTTCGCAGTCATTTGGGCAGCCCGTTTGGCGGCAGTAACCACCACCTTGCAGAATACTACCGCGAAATAACATCATTAGTGCTATTGTGTTTCGGTGAGTAAGTGAGGGCTGCCAGAGCCTATTGACCTATTCCTTCCTAATCGCTTATCGTTAATCCTACTGTGCACATTTGTAGCACCTGTGGCGTGATCAAGTAGACCTTTAGCTTGACTATCGATTTTAACATATTTGTACGGGCCTGTAAGCCTCCCGTACATTGGTTTACGGTACGGCTGTGTACCGTGCTAGTGGGCAACGCTCCCGTGAAGAAGCGTCGCTGGTCTAGCCGATCGGTGGGTTAGACCGAGGAGAGTTTGTAAGTCAAGTCAAAGTCCGTACTAGTTACTTAGGTCGATGCGGTGAAGCGAAGACAATTTATTCGAAAAAGTGGTCGTCGATTTATCAAACATATTTACAGATGCAAATAGCGATAATCGTGCCGAACAATTCGCCAAGGTCAAATGGATGATGATACGATTGCGCAAGTTGTGCAATATTGTGCAATAACAGTATTTTCTGTCCCTTTCACTTTCTATTGTTGTCTTTGTCTGTACACACGTTTATATGGGCCAACATTTCCACTGTGTTCGCGAACACTATACGCATGAACACTTTGCACAATCACTTATGATTACACGAACTGTAGGCTGTCCCGAACAATATTAAAAGATGTAATGTCGCTTATAAATATAATCAATGTCGTTTACACACAATGAAAACTTTCAATTAAAATGCCAAGAACACTGGTCTATATTTTACGAAATTTCTTAGATTAATAAAGTTATTAATATCAAAGCTTAACATTCATTTAATAATATCAAAGCGTAACAAAAAATTTAAACAGAAATTATGGCGAAGATATTTTTAATTAGAATGACGGTTCTCCTCTGCGCCCTAATTAGACAATTTGATTATTAAAAAATGTGTTGGAAAGTGTCGGTTGAGAAATTATAGCCAACTAGCGACCCGCCTGCGGCGTCGCACGGATACAATTTTTTTCAGCAAATTATGTATACAAACAAACCTTCCTCGTTGATAGTTCCTTCAATGAATGAAAACCGTATCGAAATGTCTTGGGTGGTAGGGCACACTGCGTTTCGCAGTCATTTGGGCAGCCCGCCTGGCGGCAGTAACCACCACCTTACAGAATACCACCGTGAAATAATAGCATATACGTGCTGTTGTGTTTCGGTGAGTGAGTAAGGGATGCCAGAGCCCATTTCCTTATCCCCTCCTAATCTCTTATCCAATTCTACTGTAGTCGGCAGCGCACTTGCAGCAGCTGTGGCGTTGCTTGTGTTATAGGCGACGGTAGCCACCTACAATCAAGTGGACCGTCAGCCTGTCTGTCGACCTTAACATAAAAAAAAAGTTAAGAAGTAGTTTGCGGAGAATCAAACAGTTTTATCGACATACAGACGTACGGCTGGTTACCATTCTCACCTTGTCGAAATCCCTCTAATTCAGACTGAACTATTTAAAACATATTTTATAATGCGCATTCCTAAGGATTGGAACTCCCTGCCGGCGGCGTCTGTATTTCCGAGCTCATACAACTCAAATCTTTTCAAGGTTCGAGTGAATAGGCATCTTCTGGGTGAGCTCCCTCAATCGTCGGCCTCATCTTTTCTACACGGATAGATGCTGGTCAAAAGCAAACCCATCTTTAATAATAATAAAAAAAACAGCGACTTTATTTTATAATATGCCAAGATGAAAGCGCCATATACTAAATTAACTAATTAGATTAAAACAAAGTTGCTATACGTATTACTTCAGTTTAGTTGCTTAATATTACGAAATAGATTAAATTTTAACTCAAAAATATTATCCAGAAGTTTTGTATCTGTTATTTACTAAAGGCCGATATTTAAATGTACTTATCTACATTTATTGAAAAGATGCTAAAACACTCTGAGAGCTATAAGCACGCGGCAGATTAAAACATCACTAAAATGTATCTTCACGCAGATTAGAACTAGCTCTTGAGAGGAGAAAAAATCGAGGCCATCATACGACATTCATTCTAGCAGTGTGATTATATCATGGACTAACCTACCAAGAGACTGAACCAGTTCAAAAACAAGTTAGATAAAATTAGAAGCTCAAATCAAATGTAGTCGCACGAGCACAACGCAATGTGGTAGTCTATCCGAGGAATAAATAAATAAATATTCTAATTAATTTTATATAATATAATAAATATAATAAGATGTGTAACTAATGAATAATAATAATAATAATAATAATAATAACTAATGGATAAGCCGAATAATAAAAGTAAATTCAAGAAAGGAATGCTGCGAAGCACAGCTGGTATTTCTTTTCCTTTTCACCCAAACATTTTAGTCAAATTTTAGCAATGGCCACAATTGAAATTTTTCTGAAGCCCCTTCATTACGAGGGTAATACTAAAAGTTTTTAGAAACAGGGAATCTAAATCATCTAAGAAGCTGTTTTTATTGTTATTGTTTTAGTCTTTGTAGTACCGTCGTATGTGATGAAGCCTCTGACTGAAGCAGTGGGCCTACTCTTCTTTAAGTTTCTTTCACGACGTTTTTGAACGCTTTCACTGTATCTTCATAAAGCAAATTCCTCTAAATTTATCTTTTATTTTTGGGAATAAATAGAAATCACATGGTGCCAAGTCGAGGCTATAACGAGGATGACTCATTAATTACACACCTTGCATAGTCAAATATTCCATTGTCAAATATTTGTCTGGCAAAGTGGGCTAGAGCATTGTCGTAGTGAAGGAGGATCCTACTTTTTGGGCGCTTCTGTCGAATATTTTCCAAGACAACTGGCAAACAATTACTAATATATCAGTCTGATATATCGGTCTTTTGATCCTCTAACGCAATGGTTGCAAAATGTCTCGTCCATCCAAAGAATAAGTCAATCATCTTTTTACTTTCACTTTTTTTGGAGGTATATCCTCGAAAGGTGTTTCCTTTCTTTTGGTTTCGGGTTATAACAATATATCCAGGTTTCATCTCCTGTGACGATGTCAAACAGCATTTGACTTACCTCCGTTATATTTTTTAATCATTTTGCGGAACCGCTCTAAGCGATGGATGGCGTTTTTGATTTTCTGTCAATTAGCGCAAAGCTTCCTCACGCCTAGATGTTCCTCACGCCTCACGCCTAGATTGACATGAGTTCATGCAAATGCCTAAATTTTACCGAAACTGTTGGTATATCACTCTTTTATCTGTTTCAATCATAAGCCGCACGGCACTCAAGTTATTTTTATTTGTCGCCGTAGATAGATAGATGTCCTTTACGAAATTATCAGTGAGATTGCTACGACAACGTTTAAACTCACTGAATTAGTATAAACAGTGGCATAGGATGGGGTTTCATTATGAAATGCCAATCGAAGTATATTAAGACCGCAACAAAAGTCATATATTAATCAATCATAGAGCGAAAAATTTTTCTCGTCCAATTCATTTTTTCGCACGACACACACTTTTTAAATGAACACAAATTTGTAAAAAACAAATGTTAACTAGATGAAATTACACCGAAAGCTTCCTAATGAGTTCTTAATTCGAAATTTATGTTTATTTTTAATTCCTAAAAAGTTTCTGTGCGGCCTATGGTCTTTTATCTCATCACTGTCGGTAGTATACTAAAATCCTGATGTTGGGATCTGCCATTGATAAAATTGTTTATTTAATAAAAAAAAAATCTAGATACAATTACAATTTACTTGTGGCAGGGCACACTGCTTTTCGCAATCATTTGGGCAGCCCGTCTCGCGGCAGTAACCACCCCCTAACAGAAGACCACCGTGAAATAACAGCACGTGTGCTGTTGTGGTTCGGTGAGTGAAGTAAGGGATGCCAAAGCCCATTTCCCTATCCCTTCCCAATCCCTTATCTTTAATCCTACTATAGTAAGCAGCGCACTTGCAGCAGCTGTGACGATGCTTGTGTTATAGGCCGCGGTAGCCACCTTTTTTTTTTGACGCGGGGAAATGTCGTTACGCATACACACACCGTCTGGGGAGACGGTGCAGTTATGTGGGACTCCCCTTCCTCATAGTGAGGTAGGTATACCCACTAAAACCCCGCGGCGGTCTTCCTCGGCAGTCAGGGTGGGTTCTGGGATCGTATTAGCGCCCTCTCCCGATCCCGCTCAGCGGTCTCCTTACTGCCTCACAGAAGGCGACCACGGCCCTCCAGCCGTCCTCACCCGCCAGCATAGCCGCGACTACTGCTGGCGGGACGGTAGCCACCTACAATCAAGTGGACCGTCAGCCTGTCTGCCGATCTTAACATAAAAAAAATATAATTGGAACTTTGTGTCTAACAAATGGCTTTACTTCATTATCATCATCATCAACTCAGCCATAAGACATCCACTGCTTGACAGGCCTCCACCATAATTTTCTAAAAGAATCGGTCAGAAGCAGCCAAAATCCAGCAACGATCCTTGGCCCTTATAAGGTCATCAGTCCACCTTGTGGGTGGACGTGCCACGTTGCGCTTGCCGGTCCGTGGTCTCCACTAGAGAACCTTCCTTAAAAGCATCTTCCAAAAACAGCAACGAACAGTTTCATAGAAATCTCATACTTCGACGAAGAATTTACTTTATTGTATGAACATTTCAACTTCCATCTGCTTCTGTCTGCTTCATTAGAAGCTTCGATCAACAATACAACTAGATTAAAGGTGATAGCTCTGAAAACGGCCCGAGAAATAAGAGCACAAAATAAGCGTGTGCTCTTATTTGCGACAGTACGGTTCAACCAAAGCCAACGTTCGGACGCGTTAAAATGCCACAGTGTGCGTTTAAAAACTGTTAAAAAGCGTTTAGACTTAAGGTATATTTTAAGTTAATTTAACAGATATAAACAGATATAGCTTTAAGTATAATCAACACAAGATCAACACGGACTGTTTTTCGCTTTGATTTTGTATGAGACCTTTAATCTAGGTGTATTGTTGATCGTAGATTAGAAGAATTCAGTATGCGGTTTATTCTGACTGGCATTTTCAAAAAATTGCCTTTACTTCAATTACGTTAATGTAGTTAAAAATTGTTTTTAGCCTTAAATCTATTTTTAGCGGGGCCATATCAGTACTTTGTTTGAGTGGTGACGCTTTGATGTTGTCTCCACTATACATCGAGTACGTTTCTCAGTTTACTTTAGAAACATGTCGGACGTATTTTGTTTCACAGGACATTCTCCATAATAGATGTAACACAACACTCTTTGTTCCGCTAATTGAATATGGAAGCGTGATACCTAACCTGTCTCAAAGACAGAAATTTAATGGGCTCTCTGAAGTGACGTGTAAATGTTGTAAATTGCTATTGTGTTATCTTTTTCATATATCTTTCTGATCATTCTACGGAACAGAAGAACTACGCATATTTCATGTTTGGTTTTATGTTTTATTTTTACTTTCTGCTGGTCAAGAAGTTAAAGTGCTTGCTTCAACCCTTTGTCCCGGAGCCAAATCTGGAAATGAATTTTTTATAGTTGGCTTAGGTCTGGATCTGGCAAGTGCCGTCTGGCGGCAGTAATCACCCCCTTAGAGAAGACCACCGTGAAATAACGGCATGCGTTGTGTTTCGGTGAGTGAGTTTGGGATCTTCCTATATCTTCCCACACCCCCTTACAGAAGACCATCGTGAAATAACAGCATATACGTGCTGTTGTGTTTCGGTGAGTGAGTAAGGGATGCCAGAGCCCATTTCCTTTTCCCCTCCTAATCCCTTATCCTTAATCCTACTGTAGTCGGCAGCGCACTTGTAGCACCTGTAGCGTTGCTTGTGTTATAGGCGACGGTAGCCACCTACCATCAAGTGGACCGTCAGCCTGTCTGTCGACATTACATAAAAAAAAAAACTTCCTAATCCTTGATAGTACTGTGGTCGACAGCTCTCTTGTAACACTATGTATTATAGGCAAGGGTAGCTACCAAGTGGATCGTCAGCCTGTTTGAAGAGCTTAACATAAAAATAAATTAAAGGAATTTTCTAATTTTCTTAGACTGGCTGACGGTAGGTGCCAGTCTGCCTATGTTACCACTTGATGGTAGGTGGCTACCGTCGCCTATAAAGCAAGCAACGCCAAAGCTGGTACAAGTGTGCTGTCGACTAAAGTAGGATTAAAAATAAGGGATTGGGAGGGGATAGGCACACCAAGAATATGTCACACTTAACAAAACAATAAGTACAACTTTTTAGAGCTTATATAGTTTTGATAATATGGAACCTAGAAAGAGTAATAATTTATAATCTAAAAATGCTCTTAATATATCTATATTTATTTTATAGTTTTTTTACATGCAAAATCATTAAACAAATTTAAATTAAATTAATAACGATAGGTAAGTAGGTGTTCCTAGCTACCTACTGTATAGAAAATCATACTTGACGTGAAATTCTTTTACCGCCTCCGCCTAATTTAAGTAATCGCCTTTGTTAATAAATAATTTAAAATTACATCGCCCGATAATCTAACTCTCCTTAGAAACAGAGAGAACAGCGGCAGCGGAGGATTATAAGAATTTCTCTAAATATCGCTCAGTCGGCTTAAAAATGGGGTCGAGGCAATAAAAGTGCGTTGCGGTTAGGGCTGGCACACGTTCAGAGACTAAAATTATGACCGTTCTCTATCGCAAGTACTTTTCAACTTAGTTTTATGTTTTAAAAATAGAACAACCATTTTTTTACATGCTACTGGCGCACATTTAGTCAATTTGTAATTTTACCGTAAACAAAATTACAAATTCATGTTAATTTATATGTACCAAAAGAACACAGTCTATTTTGATTTATTTTATTAATTTACTTATTTATAATAGCTATAATAGCAGCAGTAATCTATAACTTCTCTATTGAGCCCGCAACTTCTACGAGTGGTTTTCGGTACCTATAGCGCGTATTTTTTTGTTATAAACTGATTAGAAGTGGAACAAACACTAAATGTTATAGGAAGCTTGCTGCAATTCATCAATGAAAACCGCATTCAAATCGTTAACGCACAGACAAAGAGACAAACATTCTAAAAACTATTTTTTGACTTAACATTAAAACATATTACATATGTATATATTATTAAAACATATGTGAAACATTTATGTATACCTGAGAATCCCCCTTGGTCATTACCCATGACTAAATGTCGGTCAACTAGTTTAAAAACGTTACTAAAGCACATGTTGTTCCGAGAGAGCGCACGCTACATGCCATACTGATTTTTAGATTGATCACATTATAAGTCTATTTTTATGTGCCCGAACGTATTCGAGGTAATTAGTGTTAATATTTACATAATAATATAAATTTTAAAATTAAGTAGTGGCAACCCTAATGCTTTAGATTCTTGACCCGTTTCTGCTTTTGAGGGGGCATTACTTTGCGGATTCCGCTTACCAACCGTAAGAGGAAGCTTTTTTCCTCCGATATTAACCGCATTTTTAACACTCTGTGAATCGATTTATAACGGATGTTTGGTATCAATTAGAACTCTTTTTTGACCTTTGTAAATAGAGATTCAGTCATGTAGACTTAGTCACTTATGCAATATGTAATTCTTGAACATTTCCATCTTTCTTTCTTTTTCTTTCTTCGGGCATACTCCTTAACAAGTCTTTTTAAATCTTCTCATTTAGCACGATTTCACGTGACACCAAAAACTGCTTAGATACACAAATTTCCTTTCTATAACGGTCACGTTCATGAGCCGTAAAAATAACCCTCATTACTCGCATAAAAAACCTCACTCTTGACGCGTTTTACCGCACACCTCAAACAGTATGGTCAGTAAGTTTATTAGTCTCTTGGCACGCATGAACCACAACATATTGATTCGGTCTCACTGTTTTTATTTTATTTTAAACTAGCGGTCCGTCCCGGCTTCGCATGGTTGGACATTTATTTTTTAAACATTTTTGAGTTTATTCGTGGAAAACGGCAATTTTGTATGGAGGTGGGTTAAAAAGGGGAGATGGAGGAGGGTGAGTAGCCTATGTTACTCGCTCGTAGCGAATTTTAAATCGATGAAAGAATATTTTAAATCGGTCCAGTAGTATTACATACATACATTTGTATTGAGGGGGGTAAAGGGGGAGAGTGAGTAGCCTATGTTGCTTGCTGATAATGTACCTTTTTATAGGTGAAAATTTTTTAAAAATCGGTCCAGTACTATTTGAGCTTATTCATTACAAACATACATATGTATGGAGGGGGGTAAAGGGAGGAGATAGGGGAAGGTTATTCGGTGATAAATGTAGCTTTCTATAAATGTTAAAATCGGTCTAGTAGTTTTTGAGTTTATTCATTAGAAACATAACAAAAATACATACATACAAATCTTTTCTCTTTATAATATTAGTATAGAAAACGTAAGGTTTAACTCAAACTTTTCAATATAATTCGCCAAGGTATATGATAATATTGATTAGCTTATTATATTATAAAAAAAGTATATACTTTGGTCAATCAAACATAAACGAGCCTTTTGTATAAACAACATTTGTAATTTATATTGAACAAATTATTTTTATATATGTTTTCGTTCATATTCCCAAATTTATGGTAATTTTTTTTTTCATTCCATTTTCGCAGAATGAAATTGGACGGGTATCTAACAAGTTGCGCATGAATATTTCCACTCGATGGTTGGTAGCAAATGGCTTGCCTCCAGGTGCTTCTTCAGAACATGTGAAAATCTGGCATTACATCTGCTATGTGGGGCCTGGCGTTGTCGTGGAGAAGCAATATCTCGCGAACGGGACAATCTCGTATTTTGCGTCAATACTGAAGAACTTGGTGTGGGCTATAAACATTTTGACAGTTGATACAGAGTTCTTCACAAATTTGAAGCATTGTGAAGCGTGATCGCTATCGATAAGCTCACGAATATGTGCAATATTTTCATTAGGGACGCGCCTTGCTTCAATTCGGTGCACCAAACCTTCACTCTTGATCATGAAAGGGTAGTTTCCCTGAACCAAACATGCAGTCTGGAGTAGATATCGGCTGGTTTCAAGTTTTCGCAGACGAGGAACTTCATAATTATGTGTAGCTCAATAGAGACTCAATACACTCCGCTAACTCATCGTAAGCACTGGACAAGTCTCCTGATGTGGACAAGTCTCCTCTAGATATTTCCACCTAACGACTGCAAATGCCCAATCACACACAAATAACCTTCCCCGCTCTCATTCACCAAAGTCTCGTATATATTTGATTAGCCTCCACATTTCTTGATTGTGTATTGAGGTGTTATCGTCTCATTACTAACAGCTGAACCCGCAACATCGTACGCGTGTTGTTCGCTATAGCGCGTAACTTTCTAGCGCAAACTTGCTACAATATATAAGTGAAAATCGTATTCAAATCGGTTAAGCCGTTTCCGAGATTACAACGCATACACAAACGCACAGAGAAACTTACATACAGACAAACAGACAACAATTATAAAACCAATGTTTTGACCTCGGTAACATAAGTACAACGTGTAGAAATTGGTTTTTTTGAAAAAAATATTTAATGTGACACGGCTCGTTTACGATTTTATTACATGTAAAGATATTAGAAAGAAAAAGATATTAAAGTTTTTAAACTCACAGTCAACATTCAATGTCATTAGACACACATATAGTTGTTGTAAAAGTATAAAAAAATATATATAAAAAACATACGAGGATCCCAACTATTGGAGTCTGATTTGTATGCGAGCGTATTTGTGAGATAGTGGATAGTGGGTGCGGAAATGCGTGCCTTTTAATGCGTTTAATATGCGTCTAATATGCGCGTGACTTTACCTCCGTGACTACATTTAGGAATAAGTAAGTTGTTAATAACTTTACTTACAAAGAATTTTAAAGAATCACCCTAAATGACAGCGAAAAATAAATGAATGACAAGATTTACTACCTATGTGATAACCTAGTAAATCTTATCCGCAACATCATCCGCTTATCTTTATAAATTACAACATAAAATCTAAAAAATATGCAATCATTTTTCAAAATTTTAAAATTTTTCGTTTTATTATTTATTATTATAATATTATTAAACCTTACTCGGATTTCAAAGAATATTTGAAAAAAAATCCTAATTGATCCAGCAGATCCCAAGCTATGCGTTTAGCAATACATGTACATTTAGCGTTTCATTTTTATTTAAACAGAGATATTACTGTAAAATTAGTAACCGTTTAGTAATTCTGAAATGAAAATATAAGTAACGAAACATCCTCAAAAAAATATTAGTAGATTAGCACGAGGATTTTGCTCAAAGGAAAAAGTCATGCATACCTCGATTTTAGTAACAATAAATTGTTTGTCTAGCTCGTCGGCATAAAGCATTAATACCAAGTTGTGTGTGACACTGTAGCGACATGGAACAACAAAGGCTTTTTTAAAATAAAGTTGATCCTTGGCGTAGGAGGATTCCTATGACATGCGGATAAAACATGACACAACAGTGCGTCCCGTAGTCATTAACTGGTCATTAATCGCCACACCAATACGAATCCTCTTACAGAAATAAAACCGTAAATTAAAATATTATAAATGTGAAAGTAAGTCTGTCTGTTACCTTTTCACGCCTAAGCATAATTTGTCAGGGATATAAAAATGGATGTAGGGTATATACCTTTCGTCAAAAAAATATAGTACCTACTAAAGTCTAGATATCAGGAGATTTTATTTTTATTTTTTACTGCTTTCGAAAAATCACACCACACTACGTTTCGCAATCATTTGGGCAGCCCGTCTGGCGGCAGTAACCACCCCCTTACAGAAGACCACCGTGAAATAACAGCACGTGTGCTGTTGTGTTTCGGTGAGTGAGTAAGGGATGCCAGGGCCCATTTCCCTATCCACTCCTAATCACCTATCCTTAATCCTACTGCAGTTGGCAGCGCACTTGCAGCAGCTTTGGCGTTGCTTGTGTTATAGGCGACGGTAGCCACCTACCATCAAGTGGACCGTCAGCCTGTCTGCCGACCTGACATAAAAAAAAAATCGACAACAGTTTTTGTTTATAAAAAGAATCCAAGGTCCCATAGTTTTTAATTTAATTTGAAATATTTATATATTTCAAATTATATGTGTATATATATGTGTATGTGTGTGTGTGTGTGTGTATATATAAAAAATTAATTTAATAATTAAAAAAAAAATGAGTCTATGTAACTTGAACCAATAAATATTATTATTATTATTCACATATTTATTTATTTTCTTAATTTTAATTTTTTTACAATATAAATATTAAAAAACAAACAAACAATATATATCATAAAAAACTTAAAACTAGGATTCCGCAGATAGCGGAGCAGGGCCCAAGCTACCGGTGGTTAGGACTGCAGAGTGAGGAACCTCCTGACAATGCGTGCCGTGTCAAGAAGTACCGCCTTCTGTATCTGCCCCTTGATCCAGCCATCTAGCGAGAGCCTCTTGAGATCGGAAGACCGTTAGCCGAGACGACTATCGGGACGATAATTGTCGAATCGACGTCCCACATGGCGGTCACCTCGTGAGCCAAGTCGATGTACTCGGTAAGTTTTTCTTTTTCGGCTTTCACGAGGTTTTCGTCATGCGGAACAGCAATGTCGACAAGCATCGTCCGGCGTTGAGATCGGTCAATAACCACGATGTCAGGCTTATTGACGACAATAGTCCTGTCCGTGACTATGGAGCGATCCCAGTAGAGCATGACCATTTTCGAGAACGGGCGTAGGCACGTACTTGTAGTACGGTACCTCAGACTCGATAAGACCGTATCGAAGGGCAAGTTGCTCATGAATGATCCTGGCCACTTGGTTGTGTCTGTGCAAATACTCGCCGTTAGAAAGATAAGCACAACCGGAAATAATATGCCTGAGTGTCTCTCCAGGGCGGTGGCATGCCCGACGGATTTATTATTATTATAGGTTTGCTAATGAATATTTAGATACAATATGAATTACATAAAGCAATGAAAACTCGAGCAATTTTTATTATAATTTCAGCGCTGTGCTCGCCTTAAAAATATTTACAACTCCGTCAAATATTAATTTACTATTCAAATGGGGAAATGGAATTAAACAGTCCGCGAATTAATTTCGTTTGTTGTTACTTCTAATGATAGAAATTTGTTTTTGCTTTTGACTAATGGCTGTTTAAATCAGACCTCTGAATAATTTAATGAAATTTGAATTTTTATGTCACAACGTGAAACAATATTAAGTGGATCTAAATTATAAAATTATAAAACTATTTTTCTTCTATTAAGTGTTAAAGTAAAAAATAAAAACAACTAAAACTACTATTTTAGCGTAGTGTACAGTATATGGCAACCCAATAGATGATGCAGGTGATCTCATTTTTTTATGTTTAGATTGGCAGTCATTTTTTCATTTTTTGACGGCCCATTGGATGAGTGGCAAGGATGCTTGCCTCACGTCTCAGGGGCCCCGGGTTCGATTCCCGGCGGGGTCAAGTTTGGAAATTTTAATGTAATTTTCAAAATTGACTCTGGTCTGGATTTGAAAAGTAGTGGTAGGGAACACTGCGTTTCGCAGTCATTTGGACAGCCCGCCTGGCGGCAGTGACCACCCCCTTACAGAAGACCACCGTGAAATAACAGCATATACGTGCTGTTGTGTTTCGGTGAGTGAGTAAGGGATGCCAGAGCCCATTTCATTATCCCCTCCTAATCCCTTATCCTTAATCCTACTGTAGTCGGCAGCGCACTTGCAGCACCTGTAGCGTTGCTTGTGTTATAGGCGACGGTAGCCACCTACCATCAAGTGGACCGTCAGCCTGTCTGTCGACATAACAGAAAAAAAAAGTCAGGCTGACGGCAGGCGGCTACCGTCGTCGCCTATAACACAAGCAACGCCAAAGCTGCTGTAAGTGCGCTGCCGACTACAATAGGATTAAGGATAAGGGATTGGGAAGAGATTAATATGTAAAAAAAGTTTTAAATATTGTTGAATACCACTTATTTACATAATTATATTTTACTTATAAGACATTATATATTTTTCTACATTAACATTCGAGAATGTACCAATTTAAAGACGCGACACCAAGCCTGGAATGAAATTACATCCATAAATCAGACATAGACGTACATCGGTTCAATTACCCATATATCTCGGTAACAAGGATAAGGGAGGGAAGGATGATCGAGGGCTAATGGCTGAGGAAATTTTCAACTGATTTATTATGCTGATAAGCTTTTTCTGATACGCAATTTTATGATTCACTTATTTTTACCGAAATCGAATTGAAATAATATGAAAGTTATTTGAAAAATCCTTCGTAGTTCGTACCTATTACTTAGGTAAAATACTATTTCTACTTTTTGGGGTTCCGTACGTCCGAATATAAAAACGGAACCCTTATAGGATCACTCGTGTGTCCGTCTGTCCGACCATTCCCCCCCCCCCCCCTATCTCCGAAACTACTGAACCTAAAATTTTGAAAAAAAAATACAGAAATTAGTTTTCTACTTATAGATTATAGGAAAACCTATAAGAAGTCTATGATATTAAAATAACATGGTAAATCACTCAATATTGTGCGGGTAGGTAACATCGTATGGAACCCTCTTCACTCGAGTTCAACTCGCACTTGTCCAGTTTTTTTTAATATAAGATATGTGCTACTCATTCACGCTTGTACCGCTATGCCGATTTAGATAAAACCTTTTAAACATAATAGATCATGTGCTGGATTTATTTATTTATTTAAGTACACCAACAATCGCACTTAAAATTTTTTTGAACTTTTTGAATTTTAAATTTAGATTTGTGCATGTCTATTATAGGCGTACACAGATTTGATCGTGGTCCTGTGATAACAATAATACATATAAAATAAAATCTATGTATTTTTTCTATAATTTTTGTCTAAATCTTTTTCACTATAAACTCCTAAACAATTATTATACGTATTAGATAATAAGCACCCGAGTTGAAAAGCTGAAAGCAACTTTTTCAATTCATTCGTTTACTTCAAGGCTTTAAGTCCTTAAATACTTTATGGGCCTCAATATTAAGTTTATTACGAATCTCCCCTAAGCCTGACCTTCAATAAAACTCAAATTAAATTTTATGATCAGCCTTGTGCGACATTACTGCTGCCTTTACAGGCGAGAACTGAAGCGTTAAAACTCGCATTTAATTAAAAATTTATTACAAGATGTTTTTAAAAATGGAATAACTTGAATTCAATTATATTTATTACTTAAACTTATTGGCATTTTTTTGTTAAAAAAGCCTTTTAATTTTGTTTATAAATTTTCTATTTTGATTAAATAAAAATGAGAGTTATATAATGTTCATCATGTTATAATAATGTTCATCATATTATACTTATAGTATGTTTTTTAGTATGTTCTTTTATAGTTTTTTTTTATATATTATATAAAAAAACTATAAAGTAGTAGAAGTATTTGCTGATCATTTCTTGGCAAATACACATTTGACTTTTAGGTTAGAGCTACTCAGATTTTCGCAATAGTAATCTGCAGTCACACCCATACGCACCGGTGCTGTTGTCTAATTTTTCATTAGTTTTTTATTCATTCGCTATCAAAATAATTAATACATCCATTACCAATCAAGCCCCTTTGATATTTCGTTCGCCCTCAGCACAGGACTTAGTCGACATTCTATCATTTGAGGACATGGCCTAGCTGTAACCTCGGTCCCACAACACCACCGCCGATGGTGGAACCCGGAGGGGTTTTAGTGGGTATTTCCGGTGTATCTCACCGGGTGAGTCCCACACTCCCCCCTCACCGAGACGTCCCCTCGACGAGGGATAGTGCGTAAATGCATTTCCCCTCCTAAAAAAGGCGATATTCTGTGTAATGGACAATCCATTACACAATCGCATATAAAATTATATGTTCACTTGAATTTGAAAATGTTAAATTGAAATATAGGTAACACTTTACTTCTCGATTGTCCTTCCGCAGAATGACTTGTGACCTTTTAAATTTAAACAAAAGTTAGGACTGAAATAACTCACGAAAACGTGTATTTGAAATTTGATTATTAGATTTTTATTGTATTTTTGTGTTTCGTAACAATTGAAAACCTATATGGATTGTACGTATCTACACTAATATTATAAAGCTGAAGAGTTTGTTTGTTTGAACGCGATAATCTCGGGAACTGTTGGTTCGAATTGAAAAATTCTTTTTGTTTTGAATAGTCCATTTATCGAGGAAGGCTATATTAGGCTATATAACATCAGGCTACGATAAATAGTATTATATATAAGCACGCCGCCGCCGTATGGGCCGCAGCGAAGCGTGGCTGAGTTCAGCTAGTGTATGAAATGGACCGATATGTAGAGTTCATCTGATTGTATAGACAAGCTATATGATGTACCTACGCTTGACAGTATCTATACTTATAAAATCGTTGGTTCTGTTTACACTGTCTGATTTGAAACAGCCAAAACTACTTAGAAAGCTGCAATTTGGAAAATTGCAGCTTAATTTTATAGCGTAACCATCCGCTAAGAAAATATCAACTTCGTGCGAAGCAATTTTCTCCTATGTAATTTTTTTTTTGTCCTGGCTGACTATCAAAGCACAGCCAAAACTACCAAGCCGAAACTACCAAAACTACCAATCAAACCACTGGAACATAGAATCCGCTAAGAAAGATTTTTTTTAAAATTTCATCTCCGTGTGAAGCCGGGGGTGTCACTAGTAATTTAATATATACATAAATATGGTGGGAAGTTATGCTACTTACCAATTTTACCAATCTATTAAGTATTGGGTACACAAGCTTCTTTATTTTTACTTTGTCTGACAACGTCAACTCTTTAAGACCTTGCTAAGGGTGAAAATGGCATTTAAAAATAACCATTGACTTCCATTCGTTTTTTTTTTTTAATTTATCATTTTTCCTATTCACGCCTCATGTGAACAAATTCGGTTAGTAGGTATATGTACATACTTCATGTCGATTAGACGCATATTTTTCATGATATTGAGAAAAAAACGAAAAAAGAGCGATTTTTTTTATTTGTTCCCGACCTCCCACGAGGGCAAAATTTTGGTATTCGGTATAGCACGTCGTAACGTTTTTGTTTGTAAACCGCCTGGAAGCAAACGCTAAATGTTACGAGAAGCTTGCTGCAGTATATGAGTGAAAATCGCATTCAAATCGGTTAAGCCGCTTCAGAGATTAGCGTGCACAAATGCACAGACAAAGCGACAAGCAGGCAAAGATTCTAAAAATAATTTTTTTGACCCCGATAACATAAGTAAAGCGTGTACAATTTTTTTTTTCAAAAAAATCTTAATACTGACAGGCTCATTATGATTATGTATATAATAATAATAATTATTATATGTATTAATGATGAGCAACTACGTAGATTTCTTATGTAAGTTAAAAGCCGTTCACAGACAATAACTTTAAAGATAGGGTATACCGAGGTAGTAGGAGATGCCAGGTCCCATTCCCTCGACTTCTACCTAGCCAAAAAAAAAAATGTAATCAAATTATCTTAGAAAATTTCCTTCGATCCCATAATACGGTGGAGAAAAATTCAAACCGAAAAAGGCGAGGCGAAAAAGTAACAATTCCTTTTTGCAAGAACTCAATTTACATAATATTTTCGGGAGGCAAGTTCATAGTTTCTAAAGGCGAGGTATTATATTTTGTGTTACGGATTTACGGGTTACACGTGAGCCGTTTTGTATTCACAGCGATTTCCACGAATATAGGTACCAAAACCTTTGAAGGCTTAATGCTAATATTTGGTCGAAACACGGTCTCAAGTTAAACTTTTTACAAAATAAATAAATGTATAGATATTTGACATAATTCAATCTAACTTACATATTTAGATAATCTCTAACTTATGATTTGAACTTATACAGAAATTCTAATCGGAATTAATAATTAACAGGACATAAATTTATGATTGTAAATATAAATAGCTTATGACAAAAAATTCTTTTATTATTTAAATTTTTAAACTTTAAATTTATATTCAAAATAAAAAAATAGAGTAGGTATTACTTAAAAAATTGGTTAGATTCTTTAACTGTACACACAAAATACTCGCAAAAATACAAACCTCAAAATGTTAGTTCGAATTGGTTCACAATCCAAAATTTCAGATGAAATATCTTTATTTCTCCATCAATATCTCACTTACGTATAATCGAGTTGTTATTGATTTATTACAAGGCCTCGCTTCTGAATATCGAGCAAGTCATTTGTCATCTCCTTCACGAGCCCTAGAGAGCTTCGTGTTTTTTTTTTCACGATTTATAAAAAGATATTAATTTAGGTTTTTCACGTTAATTATCTATATGAGTTAAATATGTAGTTGTTCGTGTTAATGTCGTTCTACTTATATCGTCATAGCCTATGACTTGTTTAAAAAACAACAATATTTTAGATGATGTTGAAGAAAAACGTTTTAAAGACTTTCAGGAATGCTACCTCCTTCGCAAATGGAACTATAGGTAGTGCATTAAGGGATTCACTGAGGCAAATGACATTTACTATAGAACTCGCTGGCGGCGGAGACAATTCAACGGGCCAAGAAATGGTGTTTTTATTTGTTTTTACCATTAGAACATTACACAAAAAAAAATTTTTTATCAATACAATTTTTTAATCTGATATCAACTTATTAATAGGTACAGGATTAATATGCGTGCAATAAGCCGTTTTCGAGAGAATTTTCAATAAAGGTCAAATTCTTCTTGTGTTCTAACTTTTTTTGTGGAGTTTCTATTACTTTAACGAAAATTCTAATTAATACAATTGGTTCTTCACATGTTTAAGTATAATATATATTTTTTTCAAAGCAATTGTCTTGTCTATTTCTTGTAACATTTTCATTAAACAATGGATATTTTAGTATTTAGCGTTTGTCTCCCCCCTTGTTAACATGAAAAATTTATTGGAGCATGTGAGAGGCATAAAAAATATTAAAACTATTATTACCATATACACCTACATTTTAATGTATAACTTTAAAATATATTTTAATATTATTATTATTCACTTTTTTTATAATTGTAACAAACCAAATGATAAATTATAATAAAATTTCTGTATATTCGTATAAATTTACATATCTCTCACTGCTGATACAGTGAATTTGATGAAACAACGATTTTATCTACTACATATTTCTAGAAACAAACTATTCTATTCTTAAAAGGATGGCGAAAATTTCAACAAACTATGGAATCTATACTTCAGAAGAATTTTCCAAAAAATTCTCATAGTAGAGTGATTTTGTTTTTAAATGTGATTTGAGTGCAGTTTTTAAAGAAATTGTATTATCTCATTAGATCTGTCTAAAAATATGTATTTAATTATTTTTTTCATCTCACTAGATGATTAATGAAAAATTAATGTTCTATTTCAGGTATCACGATGGCTGTGTAAAATGAACGCTGAGTGCCAATCTGCATTTTGCAGACCCACCTATAAGATGGCGTAATATTTAGCTATGAATTTCAAATTAGTCTACGAGGACGAATAGAGAAATGGGTCTACAAAGGTGATATTCGCAGAAAATGGCTTCCGACCGACTGCCATTACATATTTGCAACTCAATTAAACAATATATTAGTACAAGGACGTATTTAGGGAGGAGGCTCAATTCTGACGTGCCAGAGAAGGTCAGATTAGTTCTACTGCTTGTTTTGCTCTTGAGTACAAACTCGAGAGGCAATAGTTTCGGTGGTGGTAGAAACTCTATGTTAAGAACCCGAATTATTGGTACTAGATATGGTAAACTTCAAGGCGTGATATTGCCTATGGATCAACATAAGTACTTGAAACCTGTTGAAGCTTATTTAGGTGTGCCTTACGCTACACCGCCAACTGGATCTAACAGGTATGTTGTAGACAAATACTATTCAAATAATATTTATGATGACCTCTTTTTGTTATTTTTTTATATGTTAAGATTGGCAGACAGGCTGACGGTCCACTTGATGGTAGGTGGCTACCGTCGCCTATGACACAAGCAACGCCAAAGCTGCTGCAAGTGCGCTGCCGACTACAATAGGATTAAGGAGGATTGGGAAGGGACAGGGAAATTGGTTTGAGGATCATAGTTTTGAAGTACATGAATCAACATGTCGACAGGCTCTCGTTAGATGACTAGACCCAGAAACAGACATAGAATCAAAATAAAGGACCAGATTCTTGAAGCACTAAACCAGCGGCGGTTTTTTAGTTCTAATAATTATATAGAACTAAAATTAAGTTCCAGATATTACGCCACAAATTATGGAAAGAACTCTTTCTTTCCCAGATCTGTCAAATTTGTTAATAGTTTGGTTGAATTTCCAGAGCTCGATATATATAATTCAAAGATTTATAAAATAAGACAATTACTTTCGAAATCTTGGTTTGATGATTCACTGTAGACTTCTTCCTTGCAGACTTTTTCTTTTCCTTTTCTTTTTGCTTTATTTGTTTACTTAGTATTAATTTTTCTTTTTTTTTTCTTACTTAGCTTGGTTAGAAACGGTTTTATTAATTTTTATATGTAGACTCAATATGCGGAAACTTATAAATGGTGTCTAATTAATGTGCCAAATTAGTTGTTAAGTACATGTTGTATAAAATATGTCACTGTAAGTTTTCCTTGAAAATAAATAAATAGATGATATTTTTGCAAAGCTGTATAACTATGGGACATATAAGACAACAAATTTAGTGCTATCAACACTAATCCCATACTATGGAAAAAATACATAGGTCCTAAGACCGAACGCAAAAAATCTAAATCCAGAACAACCCTGCCGCCGTGCCAATTGAAAAGTCTATAATAATTTTTCTATATTAACAATTTATTAATTTAGTATTCATTTCAATGAAATGTATAAAACATATAAAACTACGGTTGATTTCTTCAATAGTATCATAAAAAAAACTTAAGAATCTTCTTAGAAATTTGTGTTTACTTCTAATTAAAGTGCACATTTGTACTGTTGTGACATTCGACAAACCATAGCGACTCGGTACATATAACAGTACACACAGTAGTTGATGGATAAAAAGTTTTAGTTATAGCTTAGGCAGGACTTTAATTTTTTTATGGGTTCATTCCTGCAATGTACTCATTATATCCCAAAATGTAATTATATTAAAGGTTTGCACCAACTCGAGCACCAGCGCCTTGGGACGACGTGAAGACAGTTGACCAAATGGGACCGGTGTGTCCACAAAAGTTACCGGACATTTCCAATGAGACACTGGTACTGGAGAGAATGCCAAAAGGCAGACTCGAATATTTGAGAAGGCTGTTGCCAAGGCTGAAGAATCAGAGCGAAGATTGCTTGTATATGAACATTTACACTCCTGTTCAAGGTAAGTCAATATTGTAAAATTTTATATAAGTTAAGAATAGTTAAATAATATTTTATTTATTATTCACAATTAAGAAGTACGAAATCTTTATTATATTTAGGCTTCGTCGTTATGTATACTTATTATATACTAATATCATCGACGTAATATCCAAGTAGACGGCTAATACCTATTTATTCACAATGCAAATTTTTCTGGCAACTAACTGAGGTGCGCGGGCGCGGGGTACTGAACGCCAATTGGTCCGATCAAGGTCACGACGAAATTCTATTGGTCGTTACTGCCCATAGTAACTTCAATTCGTCGAACATTACCGGGCGTGGAATTATATAATATCTATTTCTCTAATGTGTTGTCTGAATGCGTTAGCCCTAGAAGTCTAGTTGGATATTACGTCGATGACTAATATCAATTGTACCCTTGCCTTTAAACTGTCCTTATGACCGTATATTGTTATCGTACCTTACTGTCAAAATGGGTTAAGTGGTTTTTGTTTACATTATTGAAATAAATCTACTAAAGCTTTACTAAGCTTTTACTAAAGCTTTTATTTCTTAAGCGTTTTAGTTTAATCTTCAAATTCTATCAACTTGCTTATTTAGTGAGAGAGTTCAATGATTTTAGTGAGAGACTATTTATTTTTCGAACATCTCTTACAAATTCATGCAGGTATTCCAGAATTCCATATTCATTTTATATACCACAATTAAGATATCTCAGACCAGCACAGCCTAGTCTCAACTCTGATAGAAAATCTGCTCTTTAAAAACGATTAGCAAGTTCAAAAAATAATTATATCTGTTATCTTATCAATCAACAAGCGACATGGAGCTCATACTTTCTTAAACTGAATGACTGATACCAGCAGTTTGTACTTACGTGAGCTGTGTCAAAATATACGTGTAATTATTGATACGTGTATCAAAATATACGTGTAAGTATCGAATTTACCTAAATTTGTCATTGTAAGAGTCCATATTTTGATATACGTGTTTATAATTAATATACGCATATAATTTTGAATGCGTAATTGTATTGGATTAATTGGAAAATAATATGTGTAATATGAAAGACAAATACAAAAACATGTTTTATTGGGAACTAGTTAGAGTTTTTTTTTTTTTTAAATCATACTGCATTGATGTCTTGACGGCCTTGTTCTCTGTTCATGGTCCCTTGTGACTTTTTCCTGTTCCCAAAGATGAAGAAATCGAAAAGGGGAAGATCTTCGTATCTTCGTAACCATATATGAGATAAAGATCGAATTTCTGAACTAATACTATGGAGGTTGGCAAATACAATGACATAACTATTTTTAGATGTACCTACACAGATATTTTTGATCAACCTTGTAATATTATAAAAAGAAAAGATTTGTATGTTTGTAATGAATAAACTCAAAGACTACTGGACCGATTTTAAAAATTCTTTCACCGATAGAAAGCTACATTGTCAGCGAGTTACATAGGCTACTCACCCTCCCGAGAGACGCGGACGAAGAATTAAAGACTGATACTGAGTATGAACTTTATTGACACAGAAGATTTTATAAAAGTACGTAAATGATTTGAATTGTTTCTTCTTTGTATGGTAGGATTGAAATATGAGAGGAATTTATTATATATTAGCTATTAGACTAAACATATGAGTAATGTAACACCTAACATCTTTATTGCATTTATGTCTTTGCCAGGCGTTAGTTGATCCCTCGGGAACAGTACATTTTTTCTGGATTTACCCTATGTCCTTTCCTGCATCCCTTAAAAACGTGTATTCAAAATTTCATGATGATCGATTCAGCCGTTCAGGCGTGCAAAGGTAACAGACAGACACACAGAGTTACTTTCACATTTATAATATTAGTATGGATTTCCCCCCCGTAGTATTTACTATCTCTGTCTGTCACGTGCACATCCCCGTCTTTTCATACGAAATATTTCCCTGCATATCGTATGAATTCACTTTTGTCACGAAACAACCATCGATATAATTCGAGCGTTGAACTTTAAAGCATATTTTCACAGAAAAGTTTTATTTCAACGGAAATTTATGCAGTTCGCACATCCAAAGTTATTTGCGTCCTCGACTAAATACGTATAATGTTATGCATGAATTGGCAATTGCTTATAAAGCGTTTTACGGAATGGCTGAAAAAAGCAAGTTAATTCCTAGTTTTCATTTGTACAGAAACATTGATTAGATTAGGTTAGGTTAGGTTAGATCCTAATTTAGATTTAGGTTTAGGTTTTTAATTTAGGTTACATTTATTTTAAATTCAGTTTTATTTTTGATAACATTAGTTTGATCCCATAGACAAACTGCTTTCCAGTTTTATGGGACATTGTAAATATTTTTCTAATTATTTTATGTATAATAAATAAATAAATAAATAAATAAATAATAATAATAATTGTTTCAACTTTTATTTATACTGTTAAGTGCGGGGTGAGTTAAAATGCCTTGTAAGGGAGAAACGAACGATTTATTTTCACAAACCAAGATGACTTCCAATATCACTAAACTTGTCCGATGAAGTCGTTAAGCTTGCCAAAAGTCGTCAATGATTCCCTTAATGTGTCGCCGATTCACTTTCGCAGATAAATTCGCAAAAGCTCCTAAGAGTCGCTTTTGTATAGCTGGATGTCGCACCACTAAAAGAACCACTCGATCGGCCGCCTCTTATTTATACTTGGCGCCAAACGCCTCGATGTATTTCGAATTTACTAGAAATATAAACAAGATTGTAAACAAACCATTGAAATTTCAGGAATGCCATTTCTGTTGAAATGTAAACTATCTTGTAAAACATAAGGACCAATTTTCTTTAATACTAATCGGAAAGGGGCGTGGCTACCATCAATAGGGTGGGATGAGACATATTTTATAATAACTCGATGAGACATATTTTTTATCAAATACAATTTATAAACAAATATGCCTATCATAGGTAAGATATTTTAATTACAAAACGAATATAGGCTTGCCTGCAAAAAATCGTACATGAAATATTATTGCCAAGCTAAAAAGTTATAGAATTTTAACTATTCCGATAGGTGCGAGAGAGAAAGTAGAGCGTCCGAGGCCTGTGTGATAGAACAGGACACAACATAGCATGCTCGTGTATAGTCGAAAATCATTTACTAGTGACAACATGTGCTAAATATTATTAATTGTGATTTTAATTGATATTTGTTTATAAATTATACTTGACAAAAAATATGTCTCATCGAGTTATCAGATCGGTGAAGGTCGATCTTCACGGTCTCCTCTACTATAAGCTACATTAGTGTACGCAAGTGAAGACGACGACGGATTCAGTATTCTATCTATCCATATTGTTCAGTAGATATAATAAAGAATAATGTAGCATATCTTACTCGAGCAATGCAATACGGCAGCACACGCGCTATTACTTCACTTTGGTCCTGCTTGTCAACCGGGCATGTCCTATTTCATATCTATGTCGGCTTATCCTTTTTTTTTTTTAAGGAGGGGAAATGCATTTACGCACTATCCCTCGTCGACGGGGACGATCGACGAGGGGGTGTGTGGGACTCACCCGACGGAACGAATCGCCCCGCCGGTCCTACTCCTCTAAAACCACCTCAATGTTCCACCATCGGCAGTGATAATGGGACCCGGAGTCACAGCGAGGCCTTATCCCCGGGCCCCACGCACCGCCATGTCCTTACGGACCCGCGTCGGTCTTACCACTGCTAAGCCGTGTTAAAAATCTCCTCCTGTGGTGACCCGCTGGAACATCTGCAGGCCACCACACCTCACTGCCCGGTGTTGTGCGGGCAGCGCACCTCCCCACGTCCACCGCCCCCGAGCGAAGCGGCACCAGCCGCCCGTGATCCTCTTATCCGTCGCAGCGAGCAGTCAGCGAGGGGATTCGTAATTGAATCAACCCTTTACCTCTTCTCCGCGGCACAACCATCCGCGGAGTCGGAGGCCGCTTCCACCTTCATCCCCCGAATGACCCCCGCTCGTGTGGCCGCTCATCTCATACGACATTATGGGTGGGCCCCATAGGGGTGTCCCCCTGACATTTCCACAACAATCGCGGCAGCCCCCCCACCACGACAAGGTCATGGCCCACCTAGAGGGGGATGTTGGCTTATCCTACGTATTTATGACTAGTAAATTTTTCGTTATACTTAATGCTTCTTAAAATCCGCTACTGTTACTATCTAACCTAAATTACCATGGGTAAACCAAATTTTGGCACAAGATTCTTTGGCAGGTATCTGGCCACCGTCTCCTAAGCTGTTAATACAAACAAGGGTTGTAAACTGTTAATACAAATAAGGGTGGCAAATATACTTCCCGCCACGGTATGACGCCACGATAGGGATGGGGAAATGGTTTCTGGAATCCTTTACCGGTCGACCGAAATAAAAGGGAACACGTGTTGTTATTACACTGTAGTTTTCTGTAAGGAGATGGTTACTGTCGCCATACAAGATATACATTTTATCAGTATCAGTTTGACCTGATACTACTATTTGTCGTTAGGTACTATATTTTGTATTTTTTTTATATTAAGATCGGCAGATAGGCTGACGGCCCACTTGATGGTAGGTGGTTCCCGTCGCCTATGATACAAGCAGCGCCAAAGCTGCTGCAAGTGAGCTGCCGACTACAGTAGGATTAGGGTTAAGGTATTAGGAGGGGATAGGGAAATGGGCTCTGGCATCCCTTACTCACTCACCGAAACACGACAGCACACGTGCTGTTATTTCAAGGTGGTCTTCTGTAAGGGGGTGGTTACTGCCGCCAGACGGACTGCCCAAGTAACTGCGAAACGCAGTGTGCCCTGCCACTACTTTCAAGATCCAGACCAGAGCCAAATTTGAAAAGTTCATTTTTCAAAGTTGACCCTGCCGGGAATCGAACCCGGGAACCCTAGAACAGAGCATGCACCCTAACCACTCATCCAACGGGTTCGTCAAAATGTATTAATAATGTAGTTTATTGATCAATAAAATCTTTATTATATGTATTTTTTTCGCGAGTAGGTACTCTCTTAATGAGAATTTACAATTGAATTGATTGCTCTGAATTTCAGCAAAGCAGCAAATAAGGCTTCATAAAATTGATTGACTGCCTCAATTTGAAAGAAATTACTTTAAGTAATAAAATTATACGTTCTCTTAAATTGAATGTGATTTCATAAGCGTATTAATATTTATTTTGTTTTTGAAGCATTTAAAATGCTTCAATCTTTGAAATTCACAAGTTTTTATTTAGGCTGAAGTTTTACTTAGCGAGAAGAAAACGGAGTTTTTGAACAGAACGAAAAAAGAAAAAAGCGGTCATTCCCTTATCCATCTTTACAAGGTCGGCAGCGCATCCTTATGGGTTTCCTTGGATTACGACCGTCAGTCTGACTGCTGAACTTTACGTAAAACATCTTTCTAAAACTGTATACGTCTGAATTCATTTCCAGATTGTCACTGAGTATAAATGACATTTTAGAATTTAAATCTTTTTATATCTCAGGTTGGTTAACAGGCTGACAATTAAGTTGATGGTAGATGGTTACCGTAGCTTATTAAAGCATGCAACACCATACTCGCTGCATGCGCGCTGCTGACATTAGTGGGATAAGGATTAAGGGATTACTTGGGGATTGAGAAGTGGGTTCTGACATACCTTACTCATGTACTGGAATACAAAAGCACACATTCTGTTATTGTAAGATGTAACGGGATGGTTACTGCCACCAGGTGAGCTGTCCAGTTTATGACTGCACAACGGAGTGTGTCCTGACACTAGTTAATTATGACACAATAATCTTAATTGTTTGTAATTCTTCGCCGGTCCGACCTTATATTTCAATAATTAATTCAAAGTACAAAGTACATTACAAACAAAATCAAGTTAGGTAATTAAATTTCAGAATGAATTTTGGGTAGAGTATACTACTTGTAAAATTAATACTAGCTTTACTGTACCCATTATGTGAGCTTTTCTTGGTTCGATAAATCTGTTCGTCGTCCGCCTAGCTCACTTATACCTCGGTTCAATGAACATAAGACATGCTGATCCTTCTCTGTGTCGTCTTTATATTAATTCTAATATAGAAATTTATTGTTTTCAATCCTTCAAAAGAGAATATAATGTTAGCTGGGATTTGTATAATCCCCCATACGATTTAGCTTTTCAGTACTTTGTGAAGGTAAATTTGTCTCTACCTTCGTTTCGAGATTGTAGTCGTTGTTACGTAGTGGCTTCATTGTCGTGATGGGACTTAATATTATAATACATTGATAATCATGTTTTATTAATTTTTTTCTAATTGCAATTCTACGCAAAGTCCTTTGTGGAAATAAATATTTTGGCGCCTGTACACTGTTCTTAAAAGAAATGTTTAGACACATTTGTTGTAACTACTACCTTTTTGTAACATTTTGGAGGATTCGTAATATACAATAGGTACAGTCTGGGTAACTTAGAATACTTTTTAATAAATTATGTGCATATTCCGGGTTATCTATACTAATATTATAAGGAGGTAAAGTTTGTATGTTTGTTTGTTTGTATGTAGAGGGTAATCTTCGAAACTACTTTTCCGCTTTGAAAAATTCTTTCACCAGTAGAATTTCATTCAGAATTTCCGTTTTACAGGACATATATCATCCTGTAAAACGGAAAGGCGTTTTCGTAGTAACCGAATTTGCAAAGTAAATCGACGAAAAAACGATCGAAAAGGTTTCTTAGGGGAGAGATAATAATATATTATTAATGTCTATAGAAAAATTGATAATGCTTACAAATAAGTCAGAGACTACATGTACATGTAAGGGATGCCAGAGCCCATTTCCTTATCTCTTCCTAATCCCTTATCCTTAATTATACTGTAGTCGGCAGCGCACTTGCAGAGCTGTGGCGTTGCTTGTGTTATAGGCGATGGTAGTCACCTACCAAGCGGACCGTCAGCCTGTCTGGCGATCTTAACATAAAAAAAAACTAATGGAGAGAGTCATAAACGAGGAAGGTTTGTGTATACCTATAATTTTCAGAAAAAAGTCGCTAGGTACCAATAAGAAAATAATGTTTATAGCTTATGTTCTCTGCTGTAATATCGCCGGTACGATTGATCTATAAACGAGATAAAAAAAGCAATGGTAACACAAATAATTGAAAGTTGAAATAATTGGATGAGTGGTTAGGGTGCTTGCCTTAACACTCTGTTCTAGGGTTCCCGGGTTCGATTCCCGGCAGGGTCAACTTTGAAAAATGAACTTTTCAAACTTGGCTCTGGTCTGGATTTTGGAAGTAGTGGCAGGGCACACTGCGTTTCGCAGTTATTTGGGCAGCCCGAATGGCGGCAGTAACCACCCCCTTACAGAAGACCACCGTGAAATAACAGCACGTGTGCTGTTGTGTTTCGGTGAGTGAGTAAGGGATGACAGAGCCCATTTCGCTATCCACTCCTAATCCCTTATCCTTAATCCTACTGCAGTCGGCAGCGCACTTGCAGCAGCTTTGGCGTTGCTTGTGTTATAGGCGACGGTAGCCACCTACCATCAAGTGGACCGTCTGCCTGTCTGCCGACCTTAACATAAAAAAAGTACTAAATTATATGCGAAACGTAAATAAGAATTAATTCTTTGAAATTGAATCGTGTTCGAAAACGAGGTAAAGGTAAAAACCGGTAACAATGAAACGTCGAAACACTTCGATGTCTGTTCGAGCGTATAATATGCTGGAAAACATTCCTTCGTAATTGAATTACGTCGCGCTGCTTCGTTAATAAAGTAATAAGTGCCTCGATTGTGAATGAAAATGAAGTGTTGTGGCTGCTCACCGAACAATAAATAAATCGATTCGACTTTACTCGACTGAAAATTTGACATAATTGTTTAGTTAATTTGATTTTTGTGGTGAAATTCGGAAGTTATTTTCAGTACAATTATAATTATTTAGAAACTAGCGACCCGCCCCCGGCTTCGCCCGGCGTGCAATTTTTATATATATGAACATTTCTCGTTTATCCTTCTTTCCATTAGTGAAAACCGAATTCAAATCGGTTTACCCGTTCACGCGCGATGCCGTGACCAAGGGAAATGGGGATTCATTTTTATATATAGAGATAAATGTATCCTTCGAAAATTATTTTTTAACTAGCGTTCCGCCTCTGGCTTCGCCCGGGATGCAATTTTTATATATATGATATTCCTCGTATATCCCTCTTTCAAAACCGAATTAAAATCGGTGTACCCCTTCACGCGTGATGCCGTGACCAAGGGAAATAGGGATTCATTTTTATATACTGAAGATTATTACTATTTTATATTTATTTATTTTTATTCTTAATTTTAAATTTTTTACAATATATAATTGTATATAAAAAAATATTATAAAAAATTTAAAATTAGATATCCGCTAATAGCGGGGCAAGGCCCAAGCTACCGGTGGTTAGGGCTGCAGAGTGAGGAACTTCCTGACAATTCGTGCCGTGTCAAGAGTACCGCCTTCTGTATTCGTCCCTTGATCCAATCATCTAGTGAGAGCCTCTGGAGGTGTTGGTCGAGGCTCTTCGCTATAAGACCGTTCGCAGAAGTGACTATCGGAACAACGATTGTGTCGAATCGACATCCCAAATGGCGGTCACCTCTCGAGCCAAGTCTTTGTACTTGGTAAGCTTTTCTTATTCGGCTTTCACGAGGTTTTCGTCATGCGGGACAGCGATGTCAACAAGCATCGTCTGCCGTTGGGGTCGGTCAATAACCACGATGTCAGGCTTATTGGCGACAAAAGTCCTGTCTGTGATTATTGGTCGATCCCAGTAGAGCGTGGCATGACCATTTTCGAGAACATTCGCAAGTGCATATTTATAATATGGCACCACAGACTCAACAAGGTGATATTGAAGAGTAAGTTACTGTTATTATTATACTTTTTGCTGATGATACAGCAATAATCGTTAAATGTAAAGATGGAGGCTTACTAGAAAATAATTTAAACAAATCCTTAGCCGATGTTGTTAACTGGTTAAAAGTTAACAAACTATTAATTAATATTAACAAAACAAAAATTATTCATTTTAAAACATTGAGGGCAAAAAATATGCATTTGGATGTTAGATTCGCTAATGATCATGTTGAGACAGTCAAGACTTTGAAATATCTCGGTATTCTAGTGGATGAAAACTGTCACTGGAAACCTCATATTGATTCAGTTTGTGCTAAATTAAATCGTTTCGTGTATGCTATTAAAAGGCTGCGATTGACAGTATCCAATGAAGCTGCCCTCAGTGCATACCACGGTTATGTATCCTCCGTCTTATCTTATGGCATTTTGTTATGGGGCCATTCAACCGCAATTGACAAGGCCTTCAAATTACAGAATGTGTACGTGCAGTTTGTGGTGCACGGTATATGGACAGCTGTCGTCCATTATTTAAACAATTAAAAATTCTTCCTCTCCCTTCCTTGTATATAAGAGATATATGCGTATTTGTGAAGAAGCATGAATCTAATTTCATACACATTGCTGATGTGCTACCATTAAGAGCAAGACGAAAAAATTTTTTTGGATGTTCCAAGGATGCGCTTAGAAATTTGCAGGCGGAATTCTTACTGCTCTTCCACCAAAATATACAACAAGTTACCCAGTGCACTCAGAGAATTGCCGGGAAATTTATTTAAAAATAAAAACTGACCATGTGACTTTTAGACCAATGCTTTTATGACATTAAAGAATACTTTGACATTTAATTATATTTTACAATTTATTATGACATTTTTCTTTTTTTTTGTCTCTATTGTTTTATAAATTTTAATTGACCATTCAATTTATGTTATTATTTTACACGCCAGACGTGGCAGTACATGTGGATGCATATTTAAACCAACAAGAACTGGTTCACAGTAACCCATGTTACTTGTAAATAAATTATTTGAATTTGAATTAAATTCTTTATTTTTGTACTATTAACATATAAAAAAGAATAAAAAAAGAAAGAAAGAACAAGCAATAGTACAATCTTTAATTTACAATCCCATCTTTAATAAAATAAAAACAACAACTTAAGATAACATTTTACTATCATTTAAAATATTATATGTCTGATAATTTAGTCAATAGGTAGCTATTAATTAGAATTTGTTATGTACGTAATATTCCTAAAATATTTGCACACCGCAAATAGCAGAATGTAGCGAGCTTTATTTATTGTAAAACCACTGTCACGTACCTAATATATATTCAGCAAATTATTTAAGCATTATAATTGTTAAATCATCTAAAATTCTGTTAAATTCTCTGTCCTTTTGATAATACCCAAAGTTCATTCAATTTTACAAATTTTATTTATTCTACTTTACAATTTACAAATTTCATAGCAATATTTGCCAGCGTATATGTTATATAATTATACCACTTAAGTATTTTTTTCCGAGGCAGGCGTGAATCGCTCTCGAAGGGCTCTATATATAACTTTTTGTTCGGAATACTCTTTAGTAAGGCATCAACTCAAGCATTGTGATGCTGATACGAGCAGTACAAATGTTTATTCAACGTATTTCCACTGATATCGAGTGCCCCCAATGGATATTGGAGGCTTACCAAGGGAACTCGGTGAAAATTCGCATTAAATTTTTATATGAAATATACACTACAGAACTGCTTTTCTTGAAGATAAAATTGTCTGGTCATGCGATAGGACGAATTGATACTTAATGGACGAGAATACACAATGGAGAGCATAGTATCGTGTGCTTGGACCGAAAAATTGCTAGCTAGACAAAAAAATATTTGGCGCGTAGCTGACTCGACTCGACTACAGAAAATATACTTGGATAAAAATACATTTATTAAACACTAGATAATATCTTATTATACATTTTTAATGCTCATTTTTTAAACCTTAATTTTTTTTTGTATTATTCTATTATACAGATTCGTAATTTAGCCTTTCTACTAAGAGGTAATCCAGCCAGCATCCTGCCTAAAATATACCAAACTTAATTTCTGTAAATGGTTTAAATTTATTTATTAATATTTTTCATAAATTTTATGTAAAATAATAATGCACATATTTAAATAAGTTGTAATCAATAAATAATAATTCCATTAAACAGCGTGTTACGAAAAAAGTTTGTCGTAAGTAAGTAATACGTCATCATTCATCGTGGCCCTACGGCACGCGTAAACAGAATATTTCTCGTTAAGCACTGCTGTCCTTACAAGGTGATTCTATATCAGGGTTTCCCATTCTTTATTTACCCGAACCTTCCCGAACCAAAAATAATATTTTCATACCCCCCTTAAGTGTTCAACAAAAATAAAAAACACTTTTTTTATATTAACTAAATTATTTATATGAGTTGTAGGTTTCCGGGATGATGGCCCAGGACTGTTGGAAGAATTTCCAACAGATCTGGGCCATCATCCCGGAAGCCTACAACTCATATGGATACCGGCCGAGAAAACCCACATTCAACTAAATTATTATGCTAAGCCTAGAAAAGTCGAGACTGTATCAGCCATTGATATTATGAACATCCTACTTGCAACACATTATAGTACTTTAGATAGGTGAGATTATAAATAAAAGCCTTTATTAAGAATCTTACATGTTACATTTCATCTTTTGCAGCGGGTAAATTTTTCACATTTACATTGTAACTTTAATTGTTACTATTATACGATCGTGTGCTACAAGGATCGAGTCACTGTCATCGCGCCAGGATTGGCAACGTACTTGTATCCTCCTGATGTTGCTTGTGTTCCCACACCGTCAGTCCGCCTGTCATCCATTTTCATTAAAAAACATGGCTACAGTTTTGTATATATATATATATATATAATATAAGTTTATAACTTAGTTTTATATTAGATCCAAAAGTAGGGGAACGAACGAGCCATTGCCATGGTGACCTCGCTTTAAGTCCCGCTCTCATTGCGCCATGTTATTTGACTTGTGAATTTGATACGTATATAAACACACGCAATCTTCATTGTTTATGGATTCCATTGTGTTGAGAATTTGGGAAAAAAATAAAGAAATTTTCCTTGGATACTACATTACAAACACAGTATGAAAATTTTGTTTTATCAGGTCTGCCTTTATTTTTTCATCATCTTTTGCAGTACTCGTTTGCAGTAAATGTTGTGCCAGGTCTCAAGAAGCTGTAACGAACCTGGCGGCACAGGTTCATCATACACTCACAGGTAGCTTCTTTTGTCTCTATTTGGGACATGGTTTGGCTGCCTCCCCTGTGTTCAACCAGATGGACATTTTCAACTGTCATATAGAATCCACTTATCATCATAAATGAAAATCTGATTCAGAATCCCCTCATTTGTGTGCTTATTCAACAAGTTAAGACAAAACTTGACACGATTTTGTTGTTGATGTTCTCCGAGTTCATACGGCATACACTTTCCAAGCTTTTTTATCTTTCCAATTTGACGTAAATGAATCAGTATCGTTTATGATTTACGTTGAAGGCTAGTTCGGATTTCGACGTTGTTTAAGAGGAATCTGATTTCACTATGGTTTTCAATTCATAGTTATCAACTTTCGTCTCCAGTCGGCCACGGGGCTTATTGTTGAGATTAAATTTTCCAGAACGGAAGCGATCAAACCAAAAATGTACTGTGTGTTCACTTGCGTTGGTTCTTGTATTAAAAAATAAGGCGCAATTTCGATTTTTTTTTCGTGGTCACAGAAATAGAAATATCAAAGAAAAATGGAACGGCAGGAAAACAAATTGACAAAATGTTTTTTTATTTTATATGAGAAATGTAATACGTATCTATATTATAGCTATATTATTTGGGATTTAAGTAGAACGAAAGATATCGATATTCACACTAGTCAGTATTAAAAATCGGCAGTTTCATAGGTAAGTGATTTTTTACCTTTGAAGCTATTTATTCGATATAAAGAAATCTTTGGAATGATTAAAATTTGTAATGAACCTTCAAGGAGGATAGAAGTCTATACTAATACTAATGCTAATTCTAATGCTGATACTAATACTAATACTGATACTGTTACTGATACTGATCCTGATGCTGATGCTGACGCTCACGTTGATGCTGACGTTTATTCTGACGCTGACGCTGACGGTGACACTAACATTAATATTAATACTAACACTAATACTAATATACTAATAATATTATAAAGAGACGCTGAAGAAGTCGCGTGCAACAGCTAGTATACTATAACTTAATTAATATTAAAAATACGAAAGTGAGTTCACTTGTCTGTTACCCATTCATACTATACTCAATCGATAATCATGAAATTTTCCATACACGGTGTCATGTCAAGAATACGAAAATTCTATCAGCAACTATAGAACATTCAAACGAACACTCAGTTGGCGACATCGAGTTGCAAATTCGAATCCCAACGTGTATCAGGTTTGGAAACAATTATTACTAGGTTCTAACAGTCAATGAAACTCCCGTCAATTTGGAGAGGGTTAGCTTTGTGGATTACAGGCTTTTCATTTCTCAAAATTGAGGAGTCTGCACTCTGCAGTGGAAGGTATAATTTGCAACAGTACACACAAATAAAAAAGGTTATTCCAAAGAAATAGCCCCTTGGGAATCGTTTTTCATGGGAAATCAGGTGAAAGTAGGGGTGTCACAGCAGCGACAAATAGGAGTTTCGGTAGCTTTACACAAACGAGCCTAAAACATGCTTTAAAGGGAGTTTGTTTCAGCTATCAAAATATACAATAGCAGAGTACAATATATAAAACAATTGAAACTACTAAAAATTGGAACTTAAATAAAAGAAAAACCGGAACTTAACGGAACTAAATAAAAAATAATCAAATAAATAAGGTATTTTTTCTCGTTAAAGGGGAATTTAAAAGCGAAATCAATGCGAAAACTCTTATTGTTGTACCTACATCAATCTTATTTGACAACATAATTTAAACGTTTTCAAATTAAATAAGTTTTTTTTTTAATGTTAAGGTCGGCAAACAGGCTGACGGTCCACTTGATGATAGGCGCCTACCGTCGCCTATTACACAAGCAACGCCACAGGTGCTGCAATTGCGCTGCTGACTACAGTAGGATTAAGGATAAGGGATTGGGAAGGGTTAGGGAATTAAATTCAAAATAATTTGTATTTAAATTTAATAAAAGTATTAGGTCAAATAAAAAGAAATAAATACTCAAAACGCACGTAATCGGAAGATTCTTTCGGGGTACTTTTATAGTGAATTGAATATTTTTTTTCTAAACGTGGCTCTATAAAGCGCTATATATTCTCTATACTATAATATATCTACCTATAGTATATATCACCATACTATAATTTATAATATAGAAATACGTATATAAGGATTTATAAACATATATAAGGAATATCCCCATTAAAATGTGATTGATAAATTATCATTATCTTTTCATGCAAGTATACAACATTATATTCCTTAAAACACTTTTTAAAACATGTTTTGTTAAGTTAAGTTTGTTTGTCTTTAAGTTTTGTTTGTCTTTAAAGATGTATCACGCGATTGTTACAAAATAAAATCTGAACGTATTTATGTACTAGTATTTACTTATTAGAATGTAAATTTATGATGATTTTTACCACTATGATTTTTACCACCCACATTGTTTTATTTTTCATATTTAATTTTCCTTACCCTAAGGTTGCCTGGAAGAAATCGCTATAAAGCGATAAGGCCGCCTTTTGTACTATTACTTGTTGTTTCTTTCTTTTTTTTATTCTTTTTATATATTATATTACAAATAAAGAGTTTTAATAATAATAATAATAAAAACAAAATAAAATAGGTTAGTAGGGTGGGACACACTCCGTTTCGCAGTCATTTTTAGCCTCTCTGGTGGCAGTAACCACCCCCTTACAGAAGTCCATCGTGAAATAACAACATATTTATTTAAGTATGTGTTTCAGTGAGTCACTCACTCTCAGAGTCCATATCCCATATCCCTTGTCTTTAATCATACTAAGGTTGGCAGCACATTTGTAGCACCAATGCCGTTGCTTGAATTAATAGGCGAAGGTACAGTGTACAGTCAGCCTGTCTGGCGACCTTTACTCAAAAAAAGTAGAGTACATCATTAAGTGAAAAGTTAATAATTACTAGCGCTCCTTCCCTGGTTTCGAGCTATTTTTGCTGACCCGACGAACTTCGTACCGCCTAATAATAAAAACCCGTTCCATACAAAATGTATTAGAAAAATAATTTTATGCACAATTTTATTTTAATGAATATTTCAGACGTTTTAATAGTCATTCCGCTATTCGGGACTGAGGCAAATTCAACAAATCAAAATTGATATAAATTAGTCCAACCGTTCTCGAGTTACTTTTAAATATACAAATTTCTTCAAAATCCAAACGTAACATACAAAGATATAGATGCAAGGTGCAATCTAGGTTTAAATCTAAAGCCTTTTATATGATCCTATATTTCCAGCTATTAGCATGTTCAAACAAAAAACTGTTCAGCTTTATTTTATAGCGGCCTGTTTTTATTGACTAATATGTAAGAACCAGTCACGAATACACGCGAACAGCCTTTTGGTTCGTACCATAATACCTACTTCGATTAGAGTGTGAATACTGTGATGAGTTGTTAGTAATAGACATATAGGAAAACAAAAAAAAATGTTTTAACTTCTATCACGGGTTTATGAATCAGGAAAAATCCCTAATTACAAAGAAAGCGCTTTGTAATTAGTGATTTTCCTAATGCTTCAGGTGAATTATCTCATGTTCCCCGTTCGCCAAAAAAATTATAGCTGCAGTTTTTTTGGGCTTAAAAATTAATAAATTTTTTTATAGGGATAATTTCATAGGAATTTCCTAAATTTTTTATAGCAATATCCTAAATTATAGGAATAATACAATCCTAAATTTGTGCCCTTGTGAGAGGTCGTGAACATCTTTTAATAACAAATTTAAAAAATAAACACTCTTTTTTCCGTTTTTTGTCAATATCTAGGATAAAATGTCTCTAATCGTCATGAAGTATATTAATCGAATTTGTTGCTCATAAAATTTCAGGCAAGATAGCATATTTCGAAAGATGTGTAGTTATTTTAAAACTATGATATCTTCCCTAAGATATTCAAATGAGAACAGTTCCGTCAAACATGATTTTTGCGTACTTTAACCGTTTACGCAGCGCACGCAACGGAAGCTCTCAAAAGGGATAATTTTCTCGTTTTTGCAACATTTTTCATTGAAGCTCCGCTCCTATTGATCGTAGCGTGATATTATATATCCTATAGCCATCCTCGATAAATGGACTATCCAATACAAAAATAATTTTTCAACTCGATCCAGTAATTCCTGAAATTAGCGCGTTCAACCAAAAAACAAAGAAACAAACTTTTCAGCTTTATAATATATTTTATTTTATAATGTTAATCAAACTTTTTAAATACATTTATAAGTTATACCATTTTTATGGGAAGAATTATGAAAATTATTCTTTATATAAAATTATTCAATATATTTCTTCAACGTTTTACAAAATTCAACGTGTTTACCCCCCATACATCCAGTCCAAGGCTAATTTTGAAAAAAGTTATTTCCATAACTTACTTCAGGCAGTGAGCTAACATCTTAATCACTCGACCATAGCGTTAGTCTTTCCTTATCTTTTGAATTAATAATATAATTCAAAAGATAAGAAACGATAATAAATAAATAATCATTTAAACTCAAGTTATTTATTTGTTAATCTGTTCCGTGTAGTGTTACCACAATAACAATGCATTTTGATACCAATTTGAGAGAATAAATTATACAATAATGTTAGGCAACCGTTGTCGGTTTCCTCATCTTGTAGCAGGTCGTATCTCGTAACATTCGTGGCGTAGCAAAGCATCGTAGCGCGTAGCATTCCTCGTAGCCAGTAATTCGTTTTGAAATTCAAGTGGGAAAATTTGAATACAAACCGCTATCCAACGCGGATTTTATTACATTTCACTACTATATTGCACTAGACTTTGAACTTCGCCTGGGTGTCTTTATAAAATTATAATGAACTAGCGTTCCGGCCCCGGCTTCGCCCGGGATGCAATTTTTATATATATGAACATTCCCCGTTTATCTCTCTTTCCAGTAGTGAAAACCGAATTAAAATCGGTCTACCCGTTCACGCGTGATGCCGTGACCAAGGGAAATGGGGATTCATCTAATATATAAAATTTTCGTGTCACAGTGTTTGTAACAAAAGTCCTCCGAAACGGCTGGACCGTTTCGGTATATTTGGTAGGTATAAGAATAGGTCGTAAAGTATATTTCACCCTCCTGCCCCCACTCTCCATTTTTTAATCGCAATTTTAATGTTTTTGTATGAACAATATCTAAATAATTTAACCGTCGTTCATTGACATGAAGTGGTGAAGTGTCGCGTCACTTTGACAATCGGGTTACAGAATTATTTTCGGGTTCGGGCAGGACAACGTCTGCTGGGTCAGCTAGTTTTTATATATAGAGATTGATACATCCAGGAACAAAGTACTGATCCTGAAGGATCGTTTAAGAAAAAAATAGAATTGAACGCCTGAGAGAAACAGCAATAAAGATTGAATAAATGTTTTAACAACTAAGAAAAGGGCGCACGGACGATGTCGCGGGCAAAAGTCATAGGATTTAAACATTTTATGTTAGTGGTAGAGTGAACGGGCCATAAATACGTCTTTCCTATTAATTAAGTTATATTATCTTGAACTTAAAAACACTTAAATTTACATCTCTATATGATACGAATCTTCTGAAATATCGGTTATTTCGCAAAAAATAAAATAAAAAAGAGCAGAAGTGTGATACAATGTTAGGCCTAATAGTAGGTAAGTGAACCTTTTTTGGTAATAAAAATAAACCGAATGTATTTAACCATTTTTTTTTTAATTGTCAATCACATATCTTCTTCTTTGGACGGCAGTATAGTTTACGAAGTAAAAAATAATGTATCAAAAAATAATATATATTATATCACTGTATATCAATAATGTATCAAATTTGCTGACGGACAGCGAAATGTTGCCAGTTCAATAAAGTTTTGACGTTTCTCTCGTATTTCTCAGTCCAGACTGAGCACACAAAACGGGAGCACACAGTGCACTTCACACTGCGTACTAGTACTAGTATACTAAGTACGCGAAATAGGTCAGTTGCATACGTTCCGCTCAGTGAGTCCATTGCGTTCGGTAAAAGCGTTGGCTCTTGCGCGTTCAACGTCTAATTAAGGCGAGCTCCAAATTTTCCACATGAAATTACAAATCCAATTTCATAAATGCCTTCCTATCTTATTTATGTAACTCTGAGTCCATACATACTAAATTTAGTTCGGAGTCGACAGCGCACTTGTTTCCCCTGAGGTAGTGTGTCTATAAGGCAGTATTCACTTACCAAAAAGTGGACCTTTACTATGTTTGCAGATTTTAGTCGAATAAAATCCTAATATTATAAAGGTATATATATGAATGTGTTTGTCTGTTACGCTCTGGTGACCGAACCTCATGAAAGTTCGCATACACGTTAAGGGTTACAGAAAAGGACATACCTTTCACTTAGAACAAATTTACAGTTCCCGAGGGAACATCTAAAAATAAATATTAGATCGGGGAAAAAGTCTTTTCGCATATCTTATATATAAAAAGGAATCCCCATTTCCCTTGGTCACGGCATCACGCGTGAACGGGTAGACCGATTTTAATTCGGTTTTCGCTAACGGAAAGAGGGATAAACGGGGAATGTTTTAGGGTATATAAAAATAGCACGCCGGGCGAAGCCGGGGGCGGGCCGCTAGTAGTATATATAAACTTGTAATAAAATCTCTTTGGCTGTACTATTTATATCTAGCTGGTTTTGATTACATTAATACATTTCAAAAAAAGAAACAAATTAGTAAAATTTTGTTTCCAACTATTATTCATTTGTTTTTCCTTCTGTCAAAATGATTAAATTTAATGAAGTTTCGAATTAGATACATTTAAAAAAAATTAAAATTTTAAAATGTGAAACGCGGCTTGCGTAAAGTGCAACGCAAGCCGCGAAAAAATTTGTGACGTTTATGGACCTAATGCAGTGTCAGTAAGAGTAGCATAAAGTTGGTTTAAGCGTTTTCAATCCGGAAATTTTGATGTCAAAGTTGCACCTCGCTCTGGTCGTCCTGTTACGGATAAAATGGACGCCATTTTTGAAAAAGTGGAGCAAGATCGGCATATCAGTAGTTACGACATAGCTGAGAACTTGGGAATTGACCACTAAACAATCTTAACTCATTGGAAAAAAAATGGGTACCCAAAAAAGGTCGATATTTGGATGTCACACAAGCTCACTGAAAGAAACCTTTATTCTGTATTGAGACGTTATGAACCCGAACCGTTTTTGAAAAAATTGATAACTGGTGATGAAAAGTGGATCACGTACGACAAGAATGTGCGAAAAGGTCGGTCAGGCTTCACAGACTGTGCCAAAACCCGAGTTAACTCCCAATAAGGTGATGCTGCTTGTATGGTGGGATTGGAAGGGCAATGTTCATGATGAGCTTTTACCGCCTGGCAGAACCTTCGATTCGGATCTCTACTGCCAACAACTGATGAGATTAAAGCAAGAAGTTGAGAGAAAGCGGCCGGAATTGATCAATAGAAAGGGTGTGATATTTGATCACGACAACGCTAGACCACACACATCTTTAGCCATTCAGCAAAAATTAAGAGAGTTTGGCTGGGAGATGTTAATGCATCCTCTATATAGCCCTGACCTTGCATATTCAGATTTCCACCTGTTTGGGTCTCTTCAGAATTCTTTAGGCAGTGTCAGGTTAACATCAAAAGAGGACTGCCAAAACTACTTCTCGCGTTTTTTTTTTTATAAAAAGTGTGAGTAGCTTATGTTACTTACTGATAATGTATTGGTGAAAGAATTTTTAAAATCGGTCCAGTAGTCTTTGAGTTTATTCCTTACAAACATACATTTGTCCCCATACAAAAAGGGGTTAAAAGGGTTTAAAGGGGGAAGGAAGGTAAAGGGGGAAGATGGGGGAGGGTAAGTAGCTTATGTTACTCGCTGATAATTTAGCTTTCTACATGTGAAAGAATTTTGAAAATCGATCTAAAAATTTTGAAATATTTTCTCTTTGTAATATAATTAATTATAGGTATATAAGCAAATGAACAAACAAACTCACTTTTACGTTTACATTATTAGTTAGGATATATATGTATATGTATATAGACTTACTATGACTATATGGGCACAAACTTATATTTATTATACAAAACAAAGAAATTATAAAACGTACTAATTACGCCCCCCTGACATTTTTCTACCCCCCCCCCCCCCCCGAGGGGGTGTGCCCCCTATGGTTGGGAAGTCCTGCTCTAAAGGATATGCAATATTATTTTTAATAAACTTCAGCAATTAGTAACGTTATTAGGTTACGTAATAAAGACTCCTTGCGTTTTTATAATGCTAAAGACACCGTGAACCTAATATCGTGTCTGTTAGGGTCGTTCTGTCAAAAGCTATTGGACTGTGACATCTGATGTGTAATTCAAACAAAAATCCAGTCAGCCTTCCTCGAACTTCAAACAAATAAAAAAAATTAGGCAAATTGATTCAGCAGTTCGTTGAATTCATTTTTATTTATATGCAATTCGGTTTTACTATAATGTATATAAACCTTCCGTGAAAAATTATCTAACTGATAGTGAAAACCGCATCAAAATCCATCTCGGGCAGCGACTTCAACTATGTGAGGATAAGGAAGCTAACGATTTAAGATTTCTTCTTCTTTATATATGTAACAACGGAATATATTTTTTTCAGTTGGTCCAACATTACAATCCAAATATCCAGTGGTAATTTTCATTCATGGAGAATCATTTGAGTGGAACTCAGGAAACGTGTACGATGGGGCTGTATTGTCTAGTTACGCTGGACTGGTCGTCATCACCATTAATTATAGACTTGGAGTTTTAGGTAAGTGATTTTTTTTAAATTTATTTTAACTGAGACTGTTAGCGTTCCAATAGAATCAATGATGATCAGATCAAGTTATGAACGTTATGAGACTTAAAAAAAATCTTTTAGAGGCTTTTCCCTAAAGGACATGTCGCCTCATTTGGCAAGGTCATACATACAGGTGCTACAAGTAAATGGTCTCTAGCTCTTTTACTCGCTCAACGAAACACAACAGCATGCATGTCTTTTAAGGAAAAGGGGTGGTTACTGCCGCCAGATAGGCTATTTATTTGTCGAATTTAACTCCCAATTAATTACAGCGAAACGCAGTGTGCTCTGCTAAAAGCAATAGAATATTTACTTATAAGTAATAATGTTATTTAGTTCTTCCTTCTTTGTTATAACTCGATCTCTCAGATATAAAATGCAATCTGATACGATATATTTACAACTTAGCCCGATTGCAGCCATGGCAGTTACATCACATGTCGTCTAGTCTATGTCCGTCTGGAATTATGTGCATTTTAAATATCAAAAAGACATATTTTTTGTGATATATTTTTTTATGTTAAGGTCGACAGACGGGCTGACAGTCCACTTGATGATAGGCGACTACATGCAACCGTACAGGTGCGAGTGCGGTGTCGACCATAGTAGGATAAGGGATTAGAAAGCGATAGGGAAATAGGATCGTGTATCCCTTACTCACTCACCGAAACAGCACAAATGCTGTTATTTCACGGTGGACTTCTCTAAAAAGTTGGTTACTGCAGCCAGACGGGCTGTCCAAATGACTACGAAACGCATTGAGCCACGTCTGTCTGCTCATTTGTTTTAAATTGTTGTAAGTGTTAGTTTTAAAAATAAAATAGACAATTTATCTGTAATAGTAACCAGATAAAGTTTTTGTTACGAAGTTTTTGAAGATAATGTCTATCTATCATCTATCTAATTCAGATCAGCCTGAATAACAATGTATGTACCTACACTTTTCAAATTTTGTTCGAAATTTTTTTTAGATAATAGGTAATGTATATAGACATTAATTCATTATAATAAAATATTACCTGATTGACTGCTTTTTAAAATGTAACAGAACTCGATGGAATAATGAGCTTTGATATTTTCGTTTTAATATTCCTTACAAAGGTTGTTCTTAGCTTTTTCACTATGCTTGAGATGGACCGAAACTAAGTTGCAAATAAAATTTAAAATGAAAGAAACGTCTCAATTAGGCGAGTCAAGAATAGTTTAAAGTTTAATTAAGAGAAGAGACGCTTTATAAATTAACTTCCGTGAACGGAGTGTGTAACTAGACTGGGAAGGAAAGAAAAATAAATTCACCAACCGGGATTTTATTATTGACGATCTTCCCGAGTTTAAATTGAAAATTTCACCATTTATCGGGAAAATATTATAATTAACTATTTGTATGCAAATGGGTATCATTCAAAGAGCCCTTTCATTCAGAAAGCCCTTTCATTCGTTTGTTTAATCTAAGCGAAAATAAATATTGTGTTGGGCCTTCTCCAATATTTGTACGTATTATACGATTTTGAAGTAGTTCCCGTATTGAGACAGACGATTTTGCATAAGTTATATCTTAGAGACATTTCTTTTTAACATGAATCGGATTAAATATCAATATTTCAGCATAGTTTATTTAATTATTTTAGTTGTTTTTTTTTTTAAATTATACATTAACATATTATAAATTATAAAGTTTCGGTCCCCTAGGCAGAGTCCCGAGCATGCTGGCTGCATTACCTCGTTGTATGGCAATGCTAATCTGTTGCCCGAGGTAATGGCCAGCTCTATAATCCCCGGTTATGTCGACCAAACGTTTTGACAAGTTGTTAAAAAATTTAAGCGCGTTGGGGCCCCACGGACCCAGAGATTCGACACCAAAAGGAATGAATATGTAGCCGGTGCCGATATCTCTGTATTTGTGAATTTTAAGTTTCTCGGCCGCTTCCGCAGCAGCACCAGCTGTGGTAAGTGTTCCATGAAGATGGGACGGTGCCAATGTGTCGACGCAGGTAGCATCCCACAACAGCGGACGACCCATCTTCCATGGAACTAGAGACATTCCATCCGGTCTCTTGCCATCATCACGCATGATACCATTTGGTTCGAGCATCGAGCATAGTTTTAATTTATTATTATAATGGTAACACCGATGTGTAGTATTTATTACATTTTAGTCTTGGCATCCCTAGCCGTGTTCGCTCTCTTCCTGGCCACCTTCGTAATAGTTATTTCGTTCTGGGTAAAAGAAATATATGTTCCAAATTAAATCTTTTACTGACAAGGATAAATCAATTATTATTTCGTCGCCCACTAGTCGAAATTCGATTATAATAATGATTATAATGTGTAGCACGGTGATCAGGCCAAATATGTTTCGAGAATCTTCGATGAAAAAAGTGGACTGTATTTTTTAATGAAAGGAAAGTATTTTGAAAGGACTGTATTTTGAATGCAATCAAAGGAGGAGGGGAAAGGAAAGAAGTCAGGATGCTATCGACTCTTATCTTGTGAATCACCAGGCCCTTGGTCTTCTAAGTGATGAAGGCTACGAAGGACCCGTGAGACACGAAGCACACTGCATACTTCAATTGCACACGCGAATCGGCGCGATCACTTTGCGTAGATTACATAAGCACAATGCTTATTTTGCGGCGAACAATTCAAATCTCGCCACGCGAGATTTGGCGGTTGAGTCATACGATGTTTTCTTACGACTGGTTAGCCACTAGCTTTGCGGCTATCAGCGCGGTATTGAAGGGAGTGAGACAACACATACCACAACTAAATATTATTAGTTAGTTGAATTGATCAATCCGACGTTAACACACGGTAATAGATAAAAGCATTTTTTTAAATATCTAGTACAATATGACACCGTAATGGGACAATAAAATAGGTTAAAAATGCCATGTTTGGTAAATGACCTTGTGTCACATCCTACTCATTTTATACTACTATGTGTCTAGGGGAACTTTGCGCTTCTGTCTGCAAATAAACTGACTAATCTGACTATCCTCCATCAGAGTTCTCGCTAAGCTGTTGGGTTGACTTGTAATCCTTTTTGGTAGGCTTTGGTATGGCTATGAATAATGCCATTATAATATTCCGTTACATTCTATTAGGTAAATGAGTATATCACAATTTTATAAATACCTACTCAAAATATAGCAGTTCAGAAAATTTTCCTCATTTGTTTGTGAAACGATTTCCTTTGTTCATTTATTGTTTAATCCGTGCTTTATTGATCAATTAAAAAAATTTGGAAGCAGTCCTTTTTCCATTTTATAAATGACTTTTTTGTGGAAAATGCGGCCGACAGACTGAGATTCAATTGATATTATGAGGATATCGTCGCCTATTAACACAAGCAAGGCCACATGGGTCCCAAATATACTATATTAGAAAGGATAAGGGATAAAGAGGATATAGAAGATTAGACTTTAGCATCCTTTGCTGACCTACCGAAGACCGTTTTGTAAGATGGTAATCCTCGTCTCTCTATATAGAGGTTTAAAAATTAAAATAACATATTTTATTATCAACAGGTTTCCTGAACGCCAATCCAATACCGCATATCAAGGCTCGTGTGGCCAATTACGGTCTAATGGATCAGATAGCGGCACTGCATTGGGTGCAACAAAACATTGCGTTATTCGGAGGGGACGCAGGCAACGTGACCATGCTAGGTCACGGCTCTGGAGCAGCCTGTATCAACTTCCTTATGATATCACCAACAGTTATGCCCGGTAAGTATTACAGTCGAAAGAATTTATTATTTTCAATTAAATACTTCAAAATTCCCTTTTTAAGGAACTTGTGTATTGAACTGATTTTTGTATGCACAGTGATGACATATAGCGCTGAAACGTGTTCTCTAACTAAGGGCCTCGTAAGAAAACTCAACGTTGCTCAAAGAGCTATGGGGGCTATACTCGGGGTTACGCTGCAAGATCGAATCAGGAATGAGAGATTAGTATGTTGAAGTGGCAGCGGACAGGACACATAGTACGGAGAGCCGACGGTCGTTGGAGGTGGAAGGTTCTCGAGTGGAAGCCATGGACCTGCAAGCGCAGCGTAGGACGTCCACCTACAAGGTGGACAAACAACTTGATAAGGGCCGCGGGTCGACGGTGGCTCCAGGCTGCTTCTGATCGGTCCTTTGGAGAATTAGGAGGGAGGTCTTTGTCCAGCAGTGGACGTCCTATTGCTGACATGATATGGAGCTTGGAGCTAGTTATTATCTTTATTTCTTCAGTCTAAATTATGAATGTCAATATTTTTCTTAAATTCATCAATATTTTTATATAATATCAATGTCTAATACATATGTACATTAAGTTTCATAAATGTATTAATTTTAATATTCAGTAACCAATGCTTTTTAGCGCTTACTATCTGCGCTGCCGACTACAGTAGGATTAAGGATAAGGGATAGGATAGGAAAATGGGCTCTGGCATCCCTTACTCACTCACTGTAACTCACTCACCGCCTTACAGAAAGGCATCCCTTTCTGTAAGGCGGTGGTTACTGCCGCCAGACGGGCTGCCCAAATGACCACGAAACGCAATGTGCCCTGCCACTACTTTCCAGATCCAGACCAGAGCCAAATTTGAAAAGTTCATTTTTCAAAATTGACCCTGCCGGGAATAGAACCTGGGGAACACTAGAACAGAGCAGTAAGGCAAGCACACTAACCAGTGATCCAACGGGCTCATCAAATAGAGAAAATAGCTATAGAGAAAATCTTTTGTTTTAAAAACATTACAACATAATTATCTTTGTCATTGCAATAATATGTATGATGTTTTGTAAATTCAAGATCTTATCATTTGACAATCTTGTCATTTTGCGACCTAGCAAGGTGAACCCGTAGTTATTATGCAACCTCTAGTTGGCATCGTGCGACAGACCCTGTATATACCGCAGTCAGGGCCTTATATATTTATATTCTATATTCAACAAACTTGTCTGGGTAAGGAGTATCCTTAACAATACAAGTATGTTGATGGTCTCACATGTGCATTAAGAGATATAATATTTAAAATGTTAATGTTACGAGCGCACATTTGCAACTGAGTTTGGTTTGTACCAATTTAGGTATGTTTCGCAAAAGGTCGGCGTTCGATAAGCAGGTTGTTAACTAGGCATTTTTAAGTAATACAAAATAATGTACGTTTGAACCGTACAAAACTATTAAATGAAAGGGATTTTAAAAAGGCGAGGCGACGCGACGTCGCATACGTGTCCACTTATTAGACTGTGTTAAATTAGAGATCACATTTGCCGCTGAGTAGCATTTAGAATTAACATATGTAACTTTAAGAGAGCTCGAGTTCGCAACCTTGTAATTGTTGCTACGTACTTGCAGCACTCAAATTTAGGCGAAGCTTTTAATGTGCCGCTCAAAGAATTAGAAGTAAATGCCACTATTTAGTAGCAGTAGATGCCGAAAAGACTAAAGCCGTGCCCTGCACTACTAAGATACCTATTCTATGAGTTTCGACGAGCCCGTTGGATGAGTGGTTAGAATGCTTGCCTTAACGCTCTGTTTTAGGGTTCCCGGGTTCGTTTCCCGGCAGGGTCAACTTTGAAAATCAACTTTTCAAATTTGGCTCTGGTCTGGATTTGAAAAGTAGTGGCAGGGCACACTGCGTTTTCGCAGTCATTTGAGCAACCGGTCTGGCGGCAGTAACCACCCCCTTACAGAAGACCACCGTGAAATAACAGCACGTGTACTGTTGTGTTTCGGTCAGTGAGTAAGGGATGCCAGAGCCCATTTCCCTATCCACTTCTAATCCCTTATCCTTAATCCTACTGTAGTCGGCAGCGCACTTGCAGCAGCTTTGGCATTGCTTGTATTATAGGCAATGGTAGCCACCTACCATCAAGTGGACCGTCAGGCTGTCTGCCGACCTTAACATAAAGAAAAAAAAAGAGTTATATAGCCTACCACACGTATGCTATTGTATTGGGCTATCCAATGTGTGAAGAGGCCCATGTACTTTGCTTTTAACTGTATAAAACAGCGAATTTCAAATTAAGACTTAATCCTTAGTCTAAATTAAACTTCAGAGCTTTAATCTAAAAGTACAAGTAGGTCCACTAAAGTTTTAGTGTATACGTATAATGTCAAAAAAAGATATTATTTTTAGGGTTCCGTACGTCCGAATAAAAAACGGAACCCTTATAGGGTCACTCGTGTGTCCGTCTGTCCGACCATCCCCCCCCCCCTATCTCCGAAACTACTGAACCTAATATTTTGAAAAAAATACAGAAATTAGTTTTCTACTTATAGATTATAGGAAAACCTATAAGAAGTCCATGAAGATATTAAAATAACATGATAAATCACTCAATATTGTGCGGATAGGTAACATCGTACGGAACCCTCTTCACGCGAGTTCAACTCGCACTTGTCCCGTTTTTTCTGTATAAAAAGTATTCTATGTCCTTTTCTATATCCCTTAAAACGTGTATGCAAAACTTCATGATGATCGGTTTTAGTAGTTAAGGCGTGAAAGCGTAACAAACAAATATAGTTCCGATTTAAAGACCTATCGGCAAAAAGTTATTTTGACCAGTCATGTTTAATTATTATTAATGGAATAAAAAAGCACGTGTGCTGTTAAGAGTGTTTTTTTTTCCTTGGCACGTTTATTCAATACTAGGATAAAAACGTTTATTCAATGCTAGTCCAATTTTTTTTTATAATAGACTAATAGTTTTCATATTAGTCTATTTAAAAAAACCGGACATTTGCGAGTTGAACTCGCGTGAAGAGGGTTCCGTACGATGTTGAGTGATTTAGCATATTATTTTAATATCATGGACTTCTTATGGGCTTTCCTATAATCTATAAGTAGAAAACTAATTTCTTAATTTTTTTTTCAAAATTTTAGGTTCAGTAGTTTCGGAGATAGTTCAATTTTCGTCTATTTTCTTGAATAACTTGGAATTTAATTTTATTTTAAAATTAAAAAAAAAAAATATTTAAGATCTTAACAACAAGACTTTCCATTTGATATGTCACACGATGCAGCTTTCAAATATGTTTTTAATTTTCCACCTTCCCCCCAAAAATGACCTCCCATATACAGATTTCGTCTATTCACGTCACACCTCTGCGTTTGGGTCACAGAAATTGATATGTGTACCAAATTTCAACTTAATCGGTCCAGTAGATTCGGAGATAATTGACTGTGACAGACGGACAGACGGACACACGAGTGATCCTATAAGGGTTCCGTTTTTTTATTCGGGCGTACGGAACCCTAAAAAAGTATATTTTTGAAAATACTAGAGTTCATACGTCAATAATTACTAGTAGTATTTACATCGATTGCCTAAATAGTTCAACTATATAATTAGCGTAACAGGATAATTTAATAGGTTTGCTAATTGAATATTCGGGCTCGCCCTTAAATTAAATCCAAAATTACAGCTAAAATACTATTACAATTTAATATAAATTGCGAAATAAATTACATAGCTCACTAGTTACGTACCTACCTACTTTAAATTATTCTCAGATAAACACTCCAACTTCATTAATTATGAACTCGAAACAACCTCTCTCAAATAATATCGGTTCGTTCGTTATTATTTAATTAATTTATTTTTCAATCAAATAAATAAATAAATAAATAAATAATAATAAATCAACCTTTCAACAATAAAATGTAGCATCTTTTTTTAGGTCTGTTCCACCGGGCCATACTTCTGTCCGGATCAGCCTTGAGCTCTTGGGCGTTGGTCGAAGATCCAGTAAGCTATTCCGTCCAGCTCGCCAAACAATCGAACTGCACTTTACCCGAGGATATAGTCAAAGATCACGAGCTGATAGTGGACTGTCTCCGGGAAGTTCCCCTCGAAGAATTGATGTCCGCCGAACTCAGCACTCCGAGTTATCTGACCGCGTTCGGTCCGTCAGTAGACGGAGTTGTCGTGAAGACCGATTACGCTAAGGAGCTCCTGACTTATTTCATTCCGAACGATCTGCAAGGCTTCACCAGTGTTTCCGGCGTCAACAATATAAAGGCAGACAAGAGGAGTGGCGATAGAATATTCGGGATAAGGGGTGGACAGAATAAATACGATCTGTTATTTGGGGTGGTGACGAGCGAGGCGCTTTGGAAGTTTTCCGCTCAGGACATACAAAACGGGTTCGAGGGAGAAAGGAGGGATAGAATAATAAGGTATGGACAATGTTTATTCAGCAAATTGGTGTTTGGCGAGGGTCGGCGATGAGGGTGTCTTCATATAGATGAGTGGAAATAAAAGCTCAATAGACGTCTGATTGTTTTTGTTATAGATAAAATCGAATAGGGCGAAAGTTTAAGTGAACTCTTTTTGCCTTTAGAGAACTTTAGACGAATTTTTATTTTATTTAAAATCGTCTTACAAAGTTTTAAATCGATTAGATGTTGCCTGTATATATCATTGATGTGTTACTTTTTCTTAAAAGTCGACAGAGAAACTGAAAATTTAAAGGTCCGTTTATATCTTCAGACAACAAACGTATCAGACACGTACCGTCTCAGACACTGTCAGACACACTTTATTTACATCTAGCGTACCAGAAACGTGCCATATCAGACAAAAGCGGACAAGACAGCGGCCGCTCTCCGCCGGCAGTTACTTGCACGGTTCCGATTCTGGGTCACAGGCCTTCAGACACGTTCAGACACGTTTCGGCTCAGACAAAATATACTCTTAATGCCGTCCGTGCGCAGGCAGTGTCTGATGGCGTCTGAGCGACACGTTTCAATAGATATGAATAAGTTCTTACATATCATATGAAATAATATTATTTTGTCTGACACGCCACGTGTTTGATACGTTCGTTGTCTGAAGATATTTGTATAAACGTACCTTAATTGGTTAGGTATCGCCGTCTTTTAACACAAGCAACGCCCATAATATTAGTGAGCACGCACTGAGCCTTGGGATTTTTACACAACAACACGTAAATATGGTGTTAGTTCACGATGGTCTTCTGTAAGAGACTGTGGAACGTGCCCAATATCCTTCTTACTTTCTCCAGGGTTTGTCACTGCCAACGTATATGATTCTGAGTAATGAGTGGATGCGTTTGTTTTGATTTAAATACAAATAAATTATTTAATCAGAGACAATTATTTAGTAGTGGCAGGGCACACTGCGTTTCGCAGTCATTTGGGCAGCCCGTCTGGCGGCAGTAACCACCGAGTGAGTAAGGGATGCCAGAGCCCATTTCCCTATCCCCTCCTAATCCCTTATCCTTAATCCTACTGTAGTCGGCAGCGCACTTGCAGCAGCTTTGGCGTTGCTTGCTTGTGTTATAGGCGACGGTAGCCACCTACCATCAAGTGGACCGTCAGCCTGTCTGCCGATTTTAACATAAAAAAAAATATAAAAAAAAAAACAATTATCATATTATATAAATAAAAGTAAATCTGTCAGTATGTTAACATTTAGAAATTGAGAGTCATATAAGTAGTGCTTTTTTTAATGATATAAGTGGCTGACGTGTACTTACGTCTTAGTATACAAGCAACACCAGAGGTATGTATACAAATGATCTGTCATATAATTAGAAAATGATGGAATACAGGCCTATGCATAGAAACACAACACCACACGTGCTGTTATTTAGATGTATTCTTAGGAGTAAAGGGGGTGATTCTTAGGGGTTCTGTATGATTCTGTATTCTTAGTAGTAAAGCCAGACTTATAGTACCCAGCTCATGACAATTTACAATTTGTGTTTTTATTTAAAGAAGTTGAGAGATTTATTTGTCTTGACGCATATACTTGCTATAATATATAATCATTTAAATATTTTAATCATTTTTTGTTGCAGAACTTACGTAAGGAACGCCTACACATATCATTTAAGCGAAATTTTCTTTACAATAGTCAACGAATATACGGACTGGGAGAGAACTGTTCAGGTATATTATTTTTATTTTTATTAAATATATCTATGTAGCTCCCGTAAAGGATGAAACATATTACACCGGGCCGGGCGCTCACCGGGTTTTTCTCAACGTGCCCCGGCCGGGGTTGCTATTTGTCACCGTGCCGCCACCGGGCCGCCACAGGGCCTTGCCCGTGCATTGTCATTTCCAAATACTATTATACTATTTTGTATTTGTATTACTATACTAGCTGTGCCCGCGACTTCGTATGAGTGGTATTTTTTTTGTTTTCCAACGAGAAAATGTGAATTTCGAAATTTCGTCGTAAACGAAAAATTCGTCTCCCCGAGACCTCTTAAATGAGTACCAACACGGAGGGTCTGCGACGCACCGCTCCCGAGATATTTTTGAAATTCTTTTTTTGAAAAAATATTTAAGCAGAAATATATTATACCTACCTACCAGAAATATATTAATATATATTATTGAAAAAATATTATACCTCGAGGCAGTCAACCTCGTTATAATTTTAACAATTTAAAAAAGAAACTGGTATCATTTAACATATTATTAAATGATACCACTAAAAAAACTAATACTATACCCCGAGCGGGCCTCGCGAAGCTGTCTCCGAGCGCACGGTGAAAACAAACATTTTATGAAATTTCGCGATTGGTGCGCTCCGGCCGTGCCACGGCCGCGGCACGGACACGGCCCGGTGTAATATGAATTGGTTCATACAAACGCATACTAACAATATCTTCACCGGGCCCCGGCCGGGGCACGGACCGGGCACGCCCCGGTGTAATATAAATCATCCTTAATTCGTATGTGACTTTGACAATTGCAGGACAAGCCGCATATAATGTCTAGAAATAAATCGGTATATTCGCATTATTGCTTCATTATTTGTTGGAGTTTAAAAAGGCATTTTTGCCATTGTTTATTCCACCCAGTGTATAACCCTATCTATTAACTATATTCAAGCAGCTTTTATTCGCGACTTCGTCCGCCCCCTTTTTCTTAGGTATTAAAAGGCATGAAAGTGTGATGAACAAACAAACAAACAGGCTCACTTTCTCATTTAAAATATTAGTTAGGATAGTCTAAATAAATGAATAATTTAATGTAAATAACATTTAATTCATTTAAATGTAACATTATTTGCGAGAGACATGCCAATAAATCGTTTTACGTTTTATTACATTTGTAGTAAACAATCTAGAAAGCAGCTAAATGGTTATTAAATTTAATATCTCTCTGTTACGAACTTCACTTGCAAATCCTAGTAAAACCCATAAGCTTATTAGTGTTACAAAGTAGCTGAGGATAAAATTATTCATCACGTTTCTTTATGCTAGAAAACTATAGAAATTGCTTATATTTATACAGAAATATTATTTACGTGGGTACAGAAACGTGTGTGTATTTCGTCCTGTTGCAAATTAGTCTTTTGGTCTTCTGGGACGAACGCATCGAGAAGTCTTTTCGATTTTATGATCGTAACTGTAACTTAGAGAAAAAGACCCGGCTGCGATTCGAACCTGCGTAACAAACTAAGCGTTAGTTGCTTAAATTTTTGTCTCAGTAATACATTCTCTTGCAGAGTCTGTTCTAAGCTTTATTTATTTGTTAATTAAACGCCACGGTATTTGAATTATTACCTCAATATAATACAAAGGCTTCCATCAAATTCCAATGAATCAATTTAATTATTAACACGTGTACGAGTACAGACAAAGTTAATTAAGTTGTAAGTGCTTGCTTAAACGTGTTTAAAATTCGAAACCAACGTTCCATGTTTGAGTTCTTTTTTAAATACGTATTCTTTTTAAATTACTGGTGTTCTTTTAAAATAATAGTTTTCAGAAAACGGTTTCCTGTACTTGCCATATTAATATGTCCATTGTGTATGTTTTAATGTAGCCTAATGCTGGTTCAGATCTCGATCAGGCCTACCTTAAGGCGCTGCTCAAATGTGGACACTTTTTGTTGCCCACATAAGTTGCCGACATCGTAATAATATATTTTGAATATCGGATATTTTTATTGGCAATCCACATATCACTCACTCATTGCAAGATTGTCATTTCTCAAAATTTATAATTTTTTTATTAATATTAATATAGTTCACAAACAATTAAACACAAATATTTGCATGCCCTTGGCGGGTAGAACATACTGTGTACTGTAACTGCTGTATACAAATTAAAATCCTGTATACATGTCGTGTTCGCGCAAATAAAGATTTATTTTTTTATTTTATTTTATATTTTTTTAAGCTTTAAAAAAAACTCTTTTGTCGACGTTGTTTCTGTGAAATAATGATAAAAGCATTCTGGAAGTCTCTAGATGGCGAGAAGTGACGTCATTGCACGATGTGCAAAGCTACAAATGTTTTATTCCAATACTAGCTGGTGTCCACAGCTTCGCCCGCATTGAAAAATAAAAAAAATAACGGCTGATTATATATATGAGAAATCTAACGCCTAACATCTTTATTGCAGCCTGGAATTGAATGATCCCTCGGGAACAATACTATTTTTCTGGATAAAAGGTATCCTATGTCCTTTCCTGCATCCTTGACAACATGTATGCAAAATTGCAAAAGGTAACAAACAGACAGACAGTATAGTATGGATAGTTTTATCTCAGTTACTTACAAGTGTTCCACAAGAATGCTGCACTGCGCGAGGACGTCATATTTGGGTTTATGTCAAGTGGAAACAAATATTGCGTCTGCGCAAGGTGTGATTAATTTCATATTGACTATATGAAATTAAAATATTCACTTGTATATTGTATCCACCATAGGTTCCAAACGTATGACACAAAACTGTCATATTTCGTTTTCAGATATAGAATCCATACCTTCTCACATTTGGGAAAAGATGCTTAGAAATGAGAGATAATATACTGATAAAGATACTAAATAGTGGACATCCACTATGAACTTTTCTAGTATCTCCAGGTTGCAAGAGAACAGTATACGGAGACAGCTTGACTACGAAGAAAGCTAGTATATAGTCTATATTTAGTAATGGATGATATGGGCATGTTTTTAGAGTATTAATACTAGCTAAGTGGGCGTGGTTGGCTTGTCTAAAAGCGTGACGTCACGAGTGATGCTCCGCCTACATATTATCTTAACATCTTAACAAGTTAAATCTTGCTGAAAAGTTATAATTACACGTCGCTCGAATCTAGCAGCTAAGTATATTTTACGTTGTACGTTATTCTAATAAATTCTGGTCTCTCTCCCCGAGCAGCACCCAATAAATACGCGCGATGCAGCCGTGCTGGCCCTCTCCGATGCACAGTATGTGGCTCCGCTGGTGCAGACCGGAGATTTCCTCAGCGTCGCCAAAAGCTCCCCTGACTCCGGACCGAAAACTTTCTTTTACGTGTTTGATTATCAAACGAAAGATGGCGATTACCCGCAGGTAAGATTCATATTTTTAAATTTTTCACTTATTTAGTTATTTTTAAATACATTATCTTTAGGATATATACAGGGTGACCCAGCATCGACGGATCAAATGGGGTGTGGTGGTAGAGGGACAAGGAGATGTCGCATGTGCATTGAAGCTGTTGGTGGACATTTCGAACGTTTGTTATGAAAATATTAAATCGTTGTCATTATTCTTTTGTTTTATACATAATATTTTGAAACATTTATAACAGTTAATTTTTTTCGTATCCAGTTATAATTAAACTGGTGAACTGCATTGCTAGCTTTGTCTTTGTCTTTGAATTGATAGAATAAGTCAAAACTACAATGGTAACGAGTTACACGAAACAACTTTCTTGGAATTTGAAAACAAAAGGCACGTGGTATTAAAGTGATATTTTCACTTTCCTAATTTGTAAAGTAGATTTTGGTCAGAAGTTTTACAGATATTCAAATGAAATTTGTGTGACGTATTGACAGAATATTAAAAAACTTTTTAAGATAGCTTTTCATTTTTTTTTTCAGTAATTTTTTTAAGTTATAACCTTAGAAAATTAAGTTTTTATACTCGCTTTTAGAAAAAGCGAGAAAAATTAAATTATGTTTTGATGTGATAGTTATAATATCAGGCTATAAGAATAAAAATAAATTATAGCTTTAGTAACAATGGAAAGAAATTGTTTACGAATTCGGAGTTACATAAAAGCAGCACAAAAAGCTGAATAACTCGAAATCTAATAATAATCGCTGAACATACATGGGTGTCCATTGGATGGGTGTTGGGCCCCTCTACCACCACACCCCATTTGATCCGTCGATGCTGGGTCACCCTGTATGTCCTAAAGATATATGTATGTATATAGAACTAAAATCATCACAATTTTTCGAAATACTCTATTCATTATTTTCTAAACAAATAACACTAACGTTAGAATTAGAAATAATAAAAAAAATGTCATTCTTCTAAAATGAAGGCTCATTAATAAATGCCAAGCAGTTTGGCCAGACAAGCAATCATTACAAGATTAATGTTTGGCAGGCCGGGTGTCAATCCACTTGATGTTAGGCGACATCCGTCGTTATTAACAAAAAAAAAAAAACAATTTTGCAAGTGCGCTGCCGACTTTAACAGGATAAATGATAAGGGATTAGGAGGAAATAATGAAATGGGCTCTGGTTTATTTGCTCATTGCAACACAGCGACACACATGCTGCTGTTTCACTGTGTCTTCTGTAAGAGATTAGTTGCTGCCTCCAGACGGATTGACCACAATTTATGACTGCGAAATGCAGCTTGCTTATTCGAAATTTTCTTCACTGTATAAAAGTTTGCCGTTTGACAAGCCCTTTGGATGAGTGGTACCCTAACCCTTGCCTTAAGGCTCCGTTCTAGGGTTCCTCCCGGCAAGGTCAACTTTTCAATGTTGGTCATGGTCTGAATCTGGAAAGTAGTGGCAGGGCACACTGCGTTTCGCAGTCATTTGGTCAGCCCGTCTGGCAGCAGTAACCATCCGCTTACAGATGACCACCGTGAAATAACAGCACGTGTGCTGTTGTGTCTCGGTGAGTGATTAAGGGATGCCAGAACCCATTTACCCTAACCTTTCCAAATCGCTTATCCTTAATTCTACTGTTGTCGGCAGCGCCATGCAGCACCTGTGGCATTGCTGATGTTATTAGCGACGGTACCATCAAGTGGACTGTCAGCCTCTCTGCCAACCTTAACATAGAAAAAAGATTATTCTAAATAAATATTATGTTTACTAAATTATTAAACCGCGATGTGCATAATCTCTTTTAGATTCTCTCTCGTACAATTTCAACTGACACTGATTTTTCTTCTTTACTTGTCGTTTAGCGAATGGGTTCGGTCCACGGCGAAGAACTGCCTTATCTCTTCGGTGCACCGCTAGTGGAAGGTCTAGGGCACTTCCCCAAGAACTATACGAAATCTGAGGTGGCCTTGTCGGAAGCCTTCATAGTTTACTTGGCCAATTTCATCAGGACAGGGTGAGTTGACTATGTTATAACTTGAACATGTTATAACTTGAACTATAAATTCAATTTTTTTTTAAGAGCAGTCACTAAAAGCACATAAGTTTAAAAAAAAAAAACCATTAAGGGCTTCACTTAGGCAAATGACATTTACAATAGAACTCACTGGCGGCGGAGACAATTCAACGGGCCTAGAAATTATGTTTTTTTGTACAATAATTCTAATCGACGTTTATAATAATATATTCTACACGTGTTTGATCGACAACTCTTCACAAAGTTGATTTTAATAAATGAATTAATTAAAAATTGTATTCAATTTGTTTAAAAATAACGACAGAATAATTTATTCAAGTACGAAAACTTGGTGAAATTATATCATTGTTTTCACGGATCGGTGAATGCGAAAATAAAATGGCGGATACAGACTCGCTAACGGCCAGCTTCCCGTTTCCGCCTTGTTTGGTAACGTCACAGTGCGCCTTGTTGACAGTATGTCAGTTTTGTGAATAATTTAAAATTGGAATCGAACACATTTACTTACATACAAAAAAAATGGATTAAAGTTTTCAATATTATTTTCTCTTTGTCTGAAAGACGCTGTTCTATTGCTAAAATAAATAAATAAATATTTATTTGTACAAACACAGTATGTTTATAAATTCATCCAAAATTTAATGCATATAATATAAACATTTTCATTTTATAGTTACAGTTTTCATTTTGGCCCTGCAATAGTTTCCAAATAGAGCCCTATTTCGCGATTTTTGAAAAATAATTTTATTTTATTTTTTATTTTAATGAATACAAAGTCACACAGCACTTATTATCGACTAATAAAATACAAGTAAATACATAAATATGTATGATTTAAATCTTAATGCAAATAACAGACTTCAATTTATTTTAATACTTCATATTTCAATTTACTTCATATTTTTAATAAATACCGGCGAAATCTTTATATAGAAGCAATTATGGGAAGAATGTGTTAACTTTTTATTTGTAAATAGCGGTACAAAACTCCATAAAACCCACGCTATATTTTTTTAACATTACGAATATTATCAGTAACAATGGGTACTGAAAACAACGAATCAATTTTACACACGTAAGAATAAATCAACTATTTTATCATGTAACTCTTAAAAATACTCGCAAAGTAATGTGGATGTAATATTTGCTGTATTTTTTTTTTAATTTTTAAACCGTCGTCGTCTATACAAGCAATGCCATAGTCGTTGCAAATACGATGTTTATCATGATGGGATGAGGGATAAGGCAGGCATAGAGTTCTGGCACTTACTTAAAGAGAAAGAACAGCATACGTATTATTATTTGACGTGACAGCTTATGACTGCGCTATGCAATGTGCTCTATATATTAAAGTAGCACATTGGTGGTCGTGTGTATGATGTACACCGAGGATGGTCGTGTTCGCCCTCTTTGGTGGGGGGCAAACACTCCTGAGTTTGCCACTTCAGAGATGCTACTCTACTTTTTTCTGGTGGTGGCGTCACGAGCACACTACACCACAGCAGATCGAGATGTGGATTTTATTAGATCTGTCCAGCGGGTAGACTATTTACCTAATAGTAGACTGTAGGTTTTCTCGGCCGGTATCCATATGAGTTGTGGGTTTCCGGGATGATGGCCCAGGTCTGTTGGAAATTCTTCCAAACGTTTCGTCAACAACTGCGGTTGACATCCTCAGTCTTGCTCGAGAAGTCGAAAAGTGCAGAAGTGAAGTGCAGTGATGTGATGTACTTTTTCTTCTAACACGGACTACACCACTGAGGATGTCAACCGCAGTTGTTGACGAAACGTTTGGAAGAATTTCCAACAGACCTGGGCCATCATCCCGGAAACCCACAACTCATATAGACTATTTACCTCTTGGGCGTCTGCCCTCCACCTGACCCTGAATCACCAGCCGTTCAATCAGATTTTCCTTCCTAGAAATGTGGCCAAAGAATTTTAGTATTCGGAATAGCATAACAGAGGAAAGCTTAACTTAACTTAGCAGTGCAATGTGTTCTGCTTAAACTGATATCTTTGTATGTTATCATTGCTATAAATGTACCTACTGCTTACTAGGATTTCAAGCTCCGAACACGGCGCTTACAACCTTTTCATAGCGAGAAAATTATATCCTAGCGTCAAAATCAAAAGATGCTTTCTTTCTTTCTTTCCCAAATGGAGCAATACTTGTACTTAGGATAGTCTTCTAGTATGTGAATAGTTTTATTTAAAAATAATGCTTTTTATTACAAAAATTCAAAGTCTATTTACTATATTTAAAGATAACCAGATAGAGATAAACTGTATTATGGAAACTAGACGATAGAAGACTACGTGAGCTGTCACCTGCTCAGAAACGGCTTAACCGATTTGAATGCGGTTTTCATTGATGTTTTGTAGCAAGCTTCCCGTAACATTTCATTCCAATCGGTACACAAACATAAAATTTACGCGCTATACCGAATACCACGCGTACGAAGTTGCGGGCTCAGTTAGTTTTTACATATTTGTAATGAATAGAAGATGAACCACTGTCGCTTTTTAGTATGTGATGACTATGCTGGAAGGAAAATTATAACAGGGCACGAAGTTTGGTTTTAACTGGTGTTTCGTTTTGATATCCTTAAAAAAATGTGAAGAACTGTAGTGTAAAAAATGATCTAATCAAATGAAATGGCTTGAAAATGAACCAATTTGATTGCGGAAAACTTGAATTCGCATTTCTTTTGAATTCAAATGGTTTTATGGTAGCTTTTCTTTGACTAATTTTTAACTTAGGTATCTATATTTTTTTTTATTAAAGTTGGATTTGCTCTTGCATCTATCCGTGTAGGAAAGAAGAGACCAATGAGCTCACCCAGACGATGCCTATTGACTAATGATGTTGCTTGTGTAATAGCGATGGTACCTTGATATGACCCTCGAGTGGACCGTCAGACTGACTGGCGACGTTACCATTTAAAAAAATAATAAAAATTCTGCTTTCATAAATGGTTAACTAAGTTGCCATGCCGTCCGAAAATAAAATTTCAAAAAATAACACTTAAGTAGGTAACTGAATGTTACACTATGGATTGTTGTGTTATTTTTAAAATTTTCAACCTATTTTGCATAACAAAATTCATTTAATCTCCGGCCCTGCTTACAATAACATACCCATATGTGTTTGACCTAAAATTTTGCTTACTTGCATGTAGTGAGCGGGCCTTGGAATCGATAGGTCACGGAAATTCCATACCCGCAAAGGAAATTTATTACGATGTTGTTGTAGTTTCGCATTTTTCGATATTCAGACTATTTTCTATCTAATACTTAAAACTATTGCCTAAGTTTATATATTTTTACTTTTTTTATTAACTGAGCTTTGTAACTTTTCAAATGATAGGTATTAGGATTTTTATTTTATTTAATTTAAATGAGACACCAACAGCACATCAAAATTCACTAAGTCACATTTATAAATTATATAAACACGTTTACATTTGTGTACCAATTACTGGTATTACTGGTATTACTGGTATCATGTTGTCTCTGTAAAAAATTTGGGAAAAAAATGTCATAAGTAATTAATAATAGTTAGTTAATAATAGTTATGTTATTTCTACTCAAAGCTCAAGCATTAAAATGAAAAAAATGAAAAAACGAATTTTTTTTTTTTTTTAATTTAGAACATAATAACAAATATAAGAAAGAAAGAAAGAAAGAAAGAAACATTTATTGGCATTTAAAAGAAAAAAAAATGAACACAACAAAAAAAATAAAAACATTATAAGTAAACACCAAAAGGACACAACTCAGCTTAGGCTGCAACATTGTTACAGCGCTGATTTTCAGTTGTGCCCTTGCCGATGTCTCATGACACGCACTGGGACCACGCCAGCAATATTATTAATAGTAGCACTGTGCGACAAATGGGTGCAGCGATCACGTGCGCAATAATTAATAACCTAGGCATACGGAAGTATTCCCCCTTAAAAAGTACCTAAGGCATTCAACAGTGCAATCTATGCCGCCCTTAGTGTTCACAATTCATAAGAAGCAAAATTCGTTCAAAAATCAACTCCCATTTCCCTATCCACTCCTAATCCCCTATCCTTAATCCTACTGCAGTTGGCAGCGCACTTGCAGCAGCTTTGGCGTTGCTTGTGTTATAGGCGACGGTAGCCACCTACCATCAAGTGGACCGTCAGCCTGTCTGCCGACCTGACATTAAAAAAAAAATTCAGTTAAATAATAAAATTATATAAGTCAAGCAATATCTAACAATATCTTGTATTAATGTAATTTATGAATAAGGAATATGTAATATGGGTATTTGGAAGATAAGTGTTGTATTTTATTATTAAAGAAAGATTAGGGACTTTTTATATTAGGTGAATATATTACATAATAAAAATACATTATACGATTATATCTTACTATTTTTTTTTCGGCATACAAAACGAAACTGATATTATAAAAGGAGAGACCGATTTTTTTAAGTATTTTTTTTCGCATCTAGTCGAAAAATTCTTTCACTATTTGAAATATACCAGAAGGACATAAGCTACCTATGTATTATGTATAATAGGTACTAACTTACCCTATTGCATTGTTTGTCTAGTATATATTCTTGACCAACAGAGCAATTCATATTACTCAAATTACTCGTGTCACATTAAAGATAACAACATGACAGAGATTTATAGGCATTATTGACATTAGTCATGGATTTTTTAATATTTATTTTTATATTATTGTATATTTGGGTAATTTCTAATAATAATACCACTATATTACCCAAATTTAAAAGTCTTGATATTTTCAAACGTTTTATGAAAAGCTTTTTAAGTTCACTTCAAAATCACAACCTAGTAACACAACACCAAGAGGGATGGAATTAGCTGCCTATCCTGATAGGATAAAGGTTAAGAGACATGGTAGGGACAGGGGAATGGTCTTGGGAATCTACTGCAAGAGGTTTTATTTGCCGCCAGAAGGGCTGCCCATTGTTTTTCTTTCCACTGCAGAAATGTTATATTTAAATTGTACATTTTTTACCTACACTAAACAAACCGCTTTTATTAGTATTTTATTAGGCTTGTGTTATGGGATATCCTTACATGCGGACAGGGGGCGATACCCTGAACACCCAGATCAGAACCAACTTTGAAAATATTATTTGCAAATTTGGTTCCGCTGGAAATCGAACAGGGGGCCCTGAGTTAGAACGCTAGGGCAAACATCTCAACCACTGGACCAATAGGGTCTAACTTATCATCTCACCGCGTCTAACTGTGCACTGTAACTGTAATTTTTTTTTATTTTGATTTGAATACAAATAATTCAATTCCATTAAGGCAGAAACAACTCGGACAAAGAGGTTGACAGAAGAATTCGGCTGGTTTGGGCTGCATTCGGGAAGCTACGTCATCCTGTTCTCGTCACCACTGCCGCAATGTCTGAAGACCAAGTTATATCATTAGTGCATTCTGCATTATATCATTATATCATATATCATAGTGCATTATATCATTATATGATAGTGATGACGAGTGGTTCTGAAACGTGGCCTCTCACAACAGTACTGATCCACGAATTTAAAGTCTCTCAACGAGCTATGGAGCGGGCTATGCTCGGATTTTCTATGATGGATAGGATCAGAAATTAAGAAATTCGCTGAAGAACTATGGATGTCGATATAGACAAGAGAATTAGCAAATTGAAGTGGCAATGGGCCAATCATATATATCGCAGAGTGGATAACCGATGGGGTAGAGAAGTTCTCGAATGGAAATCACGAGTTGGAAAGCATAGCGTGGGACGCCCTGCGGCCAGGTGGACAGACGACATGAAATGATGTCCACCTGGCCGCAGGGCAGAAGATGGAAGGACAGAAGATGATGCGTGGTGGCGAGCCTTGGGAGAGGCCTACATCCAGCAGTGAAGAGACACATGCTGACGATGAATTCATTTACCAATAGCTTACGTTGTTGAAATAGAGAGTAATAATTCAAGTTTTTTACTTGTTAGAAAAAACGACTTGTTAAGACGTTTTTTACTTGATCGCTCGTAACGCGATGAAATTTGATACAATGTCTTGCATATTTTTATCTCGGTAATGCATTCCATGGGGTTATAGTTGGAATTTAATGTTTTTTGAATAATTTATTTTTCATTATTAAAAAATCATTTCATAATTATTGGACATTTCGAAGAAGAGCAGTACATAATAGGTAATTTCATAATTAAGTTACTTAAGAACAAAAAGCTTATAAAAACATTAAATATTAAAAAGAATAGTTATCTGATTCTAGATTATTAATTTTATTGATTGATATGTATGAATTAAGATGATTAAGAGATTTTTTTATACATCGCTTGTGGATTTGTACTTAAGTACATAATTGACTTTTTTATTTGCAATTAAAAATATAAACTTTCAAAAAAAGAAGGCTTTGTTTTAGCTGTGACGTCCTGCAATGGGTTGGTCTTTTTCATCAGAATAAAATAGCATTAGAAATACACACTTTATGTGCGTGTGCCCTGACTTGTTTAGCGTTGTACACTTATTATTTGAAAACTTAATTATTTTGATAATTTTTTTTTTATTAGGAACCCCAACGAGGTGCAACGACAAGAACTAGCTCTGCCGATTTCAAGAGAACGGAATCGATACAAAAGCATCGTGTGGGATGAATATGACACATTACATCAGAAGTACTTGGAGATCGGTAAAATTCTTACGTTATATTACCATATTATTATTATTTTGTGTAAATTAAGAAAAATATTACTAAAATATTTCATTTTTTAATTATACGTACATATTTGTAAAGTATGATTTTTTTAAATTAAGCAACTAAAAGCGACCGACCTTAATTTTTCTTTAAGTATTTTGATTTTAATATAGATAAATTTCAATATAAATAAATAAAACTAAGTAAGTACGTAGTGCACGTGACCAAGCAATTATTAAATCCTACTAAATGTATTGAGTTATTCCTACACAATGTATACTATCTTAAATAATAAATTTATACACATTGTGATCCCGTCATCGCGTATTTAAGCTTAAAACTGGCTTTTCCAAATGGAATATATGTTATATCAAAAAGACCGCGAAAGAACTTTGCGTCATCAGATATATAACGACTTTAATAGTGGTCGTGATTATTATGACACTTTAATATCACGAAATACAGATATAATACAACATACGCTAGTCGAAATAAAATGAGCATGCACATCCATAAAATATGTGCGTAGTATAACAGGAAAAATAAAAAAGTTTATAGTTTGAAATGAATATTAATATTTGAACTAGATGTAAAAAGTTAAATTTTGAGATAATTTACATTTTAGCATATAACATACATTCCAAGCTAAAAGACATAAGAGAGGAACATTACAATTGTATATAAACGGTGTAAGACAAGTAAATATTTAGGCAATCAATCATTCGGTCTAGTGGGATAATTGTCAGGCCCACTCACTCAACCAAAATTTTTGTTATAGATTTAGTTTCATTTAAGTAATCTGTCTATACTAAATTAAGTTCAAATTTGAAGTTCAGTTGCCTAATTTAAAAAAAAAAAAAAAACTTGTTTGTTTCTAAGTAAAATATTCCTCAAAGTAAAAGATTTAATAGCCACATTGAACTGAAGTTCATCAACGAAAACTGCTCAACTTTCGTGGAACTGTTAAAAATTATGGTCGAAACAAAACAGTTCTAATCTAACCCGAGTCACGTTCACCCGTGCAATATCAATTTTAAAGTTAATTACATCGACCCTTGCCCGGTTTAACGACGAACCGCCGAAGCGATTCAACCCCCGCAGGCCTCCTTAAAAATCCTTATCCCCTCTTTAAAGCCCCAAATTCTATTGCAGGCATGAAGCCGCGCATGAAAAACCATTACCGCGCCCATCAGCTGTCGGTGTGGCTGCGGTTGATCCCGGAGATACATCGGGCCGGCATGAAGGACGTGGTCGCAAAACACAACCTTTTCAGGAACCACAACGACCCGGAACTGTACGACGGCCTAGTTCGGCCCGACCCTCTCACTCGCGCCAACTACTACGACCCGACACTGGAGCTTTACCGCAAACCCATTTATAATGTTACACTGGACGCGCCGTCCACAACAATGGACACTTACGCGACTACATGCATTAGTGTCATTTCCGCACGACCTGGCTCTCCCGTCACGCAAACTCAGCCTCCGAACAACACTCACGCCCAAGACGTGTCCAATTTGGAAGTGGTCGGCTACACAGCTTACTCGACGGCATTGAGCGTCACTATAGCAATAGGATGCTCTCTGCTCATTCTCAACGTGCTAATTTTCGCAGGAGTGTACTATCAAAGGGACAAAACGAGATTACAAGTGAAAGCGCTCCAACAGCAACAGAAGCGGAATCACAATTCGACATTCGACAGCGTATCTTCGAAGCATCCACACTACTTCATTGGTCACTCGCAAAGCTCGAGCACTATCGTGGACATAGATCATCAGGATAAGAACGCGATAATAGCGATGACGAATCGCGTGCCGCATTTCACGAGCGCGAACTGTCCCAACGTTTGTCACACTGGGATACAAATGTCTAATTTGTCGCAGAAAGCTAGTCCGCCGACTAATCGCGGTCAGTGTACGACTCTGCCAAGAAAAGTCGGCTTCAGTTATCAGACGCAATGTAACGCATCCAATTGTATGACGTTGCCGAAGAACGCAACATTTCTGAGCAGCGCCAGCAATTTGCCAGATGTTCAAGCGCAAACTGGCCAAAGTCAGACTCCTGGAAACGGCTCAGCCGTTCCACCCTCCTCGCCGCCGAATCAGCACTTCTCCCAGAAGTCTAGGGTCCCTCAAGCGGCCATGTCGGAGATGAATGTATGAGAAATGGAAGATATTTACAATTATGTGTAAAGTGATTCTCATCTGTGTCGGGACACTTGGATTTCGTGATCACTGGACAAAGCATGGTTGTAAATATCGTTGTGTAAATTGTATTATAAATAATGCAATTGTTTATAATAAAGGTTTTTTTAGGTTTACTTTTAGGACGTAAACTCGAATAGTGTACATTTAATTGTTTTGGTTGGCCCTGTAAATAGTTGGATAATTATAATGTTCCCATTGTAAATGGAATTTGTCTGACACCAACCTACGAGTATTTGTGATTTATTCCTATTTTTTTCTTAGTCTAATACGATGGTAACAATGATTGAAAACCCAAAGCAAGAGTTTAGGGTTTTAGCAACAACAACTTTGCTTGATTTTAAATGCATAAAACGAACTGGGAAATTCTTTGATACTGTAGGAATTATTTCATCAAAATAAGATAAATTGTTTGAAAAATAACTATTTTGGCATAATCAATTATATACTAAGTTGTTTTAAAAATAATTTTATTAAATAAAACATGATTATAGTATTAAGTGGTCAAACTCAGATTTTTTTTATTGATTCGCCGTCATGTAATGACTCCATTATTGTAAATAAATTAGAATCTTAAAGACTGTATACTTGAATACTTAAGAGAATCATTTCTTTTTTTATAATTTGTGGTAATCAGTGAAGATAAAACATAGTCAGTGTTGAGGCGATTGACACTAAACTACAATTAAGAGTTTTTTTTTTAAATTTCCTTATATAAAAAGCGCTTACAGGCTTAGTTTTTTATGAATCTTTTCGTATTATAAAAATGAATTTCTTATCCAATTTTAAAATGACTAACTAAGAAGTAAAAATTCTGAACGATAATGAAAATTACAATATTTTAAGAACGAAAAACACTCACGGCGCGGAGAAAAGATCTGTTTTTTTACAAAAAGTGGCAAGTAATTATTTATTTTCAACCAACTGTATCCATCCATTAGTTATTTATTGGCAGAAATTCAGTAACATTTTAAGTTTCACTTAAGAACTGGTGTTAATAGTCGTCTCGTTCTGACTGTATTTTAATAGTGACATGATTGATTTCTCTTTGAGATTTTTTACAAAGTGGAATAAGTAATATATGGTGTTTTTTTGGAAATACTACGAGTTTCCATCATATCATTGGGAAGCAATCTGTTTGATTAACATGCAATTTACTTTACTGTTTTCATTGCGAATAAGAAAAAAAAAAGGTATTTTGGAATATTAAAATTATTCTGAACACGCCCAGCTATGATTTTTTTTTTTTTTTTCAATTCAAGGAACTTTCTTTAATATCTTCGAGCCCGTAATCATTAATTCAACCTACACTGCGTAATCATTTTATCGAATTGGGATTTAATTTTTAAAAAATACAAGCTTATTTGTATTTGTCTATATATATGCAAATATTATAAAGAGAAAAGATTTGTATGTATGTATATTAGTAATGAATAAACTCAAAAACTACTGGACCGATTTTAAAAATTCTTTCTCCTATAGAAAGCTACATTATCACCGAGTAATATATTTTATAAAGAGACGCGGACGAAGTTAATAGTACATTACTGCAGAGTCCAGGAAGTGAAGGAATGCCGGACGAAGTGGTTTCAAGGCCGAACTTGATAAAGATCTGAGTCCGGCAATCCTCATTCCGGTCGAGGCTGGTATAGTGCTTTTCTCAATAAATGTGAGGAAATAATGAAACACGCCCCCGCCTACTACGCCCGTGACAGCGGCGGGCGCATTCGTGAATACTCGTGAAACTTCGGGTTTCATCGGGCTGAGCAGCGGCCAGGAATGAATTTTCATACAACATTCTTGGCCTAGGCCGAGAAAGAAATGCACGAGCCAAGAATTACAAACTTCGTGGCTTGTTTTTATTACAAGAATGCCTACATTTCCGAGCATGTTTGAGAAAACTATATTAACTCATACTGTATTCTCTTTAGCAACCCTTTTTTTTTTAAAAAAAAAAAACATTATATTCCGTTTATTCCACTTTACAAAATATTTGATGTGATTGTTATAATTTATTCGTACTACTGTACATTATAGTTGTTATTATTAATACGTGCAATATAAAAATTATTTATCAAATTATATCGCCTATGTTTTTTGTGAAAAATCGTATTAAAACTATGTTGAAAATTATTAAGATAAAAAAAAAACTTATCTAACTGTTACTATGAAATCTTATGATGAGTATCAAAATAAGAAAAAATAAAATTTGTGAGATAATTTCTTACCTTTTATTTGCTTTTTGAATCCTTTGCGGACATATTGTAGCTCGTATCCATTGAATATAATTTAGATTCTCTTTGAAATAATATTCACCTTCTTATGAAATGCTACTTCCTTTCAGAAACGAAATTGCTCGCGCCTGAATACTCTGAGAGTGCGACACCTTTTATATTTTTATCTACTAAATCTGTCGACGTTATACTATTTATAAGGGCTGAGAGATTTCCAACTTCTAAAATTAGGCTTGTAGAGTTAGTGATTTACTAGCTGAACCCGCAACTTCGTGCGCGTGGTATGTATTTGGTATAGCGCGTAACTTCTTAGTTTGTAAACCGATTGGAATGAAACAAACACTAAATGTTATGGAAAACTTGCTATAATACATCAGTGGAAACCGCATTCAAATCGGTTAAGGCGTTTCTGAGATTAGCGTGCACATAAAAACTCTATTGTTTGACTAACATAAAAGTATGTGTATTTTTTTTTAAATACGAATTTAATGCACAGACATAACTCGTTCACAATTTTATTATATTTATGGAATAGAATATAATATTATATAGAAGATAGATTGTGTTAATTCAGATTTTTTAATAACGTAGTGTTCTGAATGCATTGCACCACGCACAATTTTAAAAAAAATCCTAGTCTATTTCTCTATTCTCAGGAAATACGAGCTACGAGACAAGTGCTGCAAGTAAACTGCCAACCTTAGTAGGATTAAGGATAAGGAGTTCGCGATAGGGAAAAAGACTCTGGCATCCCTTACTCACTGATCGAAAGAATCTTCATAATTTTCCTAAGCGTTCAAAATTGTCCTTCCCTCAAATAATTGGTCAGTGGCCATTAGCAGACCGTTGACTGGTTTTATACGCAAACGAATCTTTGAGTCAGCAACTTTGTGGCCGCAGTCGGAGAACTCTAATTGGCTGAAAATGTAACCTGTAGAGCTAATGAGCACTTTTGATCTAAAACATTCGTTTTAATGGATACATTGTGGGCTAGGTTTTTTTAGCCAATTATAATGAGCTATTCGATAATAATTTACAGAGAACTTTAAGGGACCATGCTTAATTTCCATACAAACTTAATTACGACACTTAACTAGTATTTAACTTTTTAAGTGTATTCATAAACGACTAATTATCAAGGTTTTAATTCATGCCTATATTTATTAATATGATAAAGTTTAATAGGTTTTTTTTAATGGCATTTTCAACGGATTTGAAAAATCATTTTGGATCTGATAGCCCAATTCTTAAGGAAGTTTACAAAATTCTTTAAAAAGTCGAACAAAAAAAAAGGAAAAAGTATGCCAAACAAAATCAACATAATAGCTCGAGCGGACGTGGCAATCGACAAAGACAGAATTTTACCTAAAATAACCGAATTCTGTAGGCCTATATCAAACTAAATTAAACAGTGAGTTAAACCGTGAGACACAGCTAGTTATGTATATGACATTAATTACGTTCGAACATTGAGCGCGTCTTCTGCTGATTAGCAGAACTGTCTTCGAATAGTGTTGTTCTTCTACAACATAAACTTTTTCTTGTGACTTTTTCTTCACTGTTTCAGTAAGTTAAATCATTATTTGTTTTTTTATGTATAAACCTTCTAAGTTTCTCCTATTCATGACAATCAGTACTTGCAGCAGCTGTGGCGTTGCTTGTGTTATAGGCGACGGTAGCCAACTACCATCAAGTGGACCGCCTGTCAGTCTGATTTGATAACAAAATAAGAATAAGGCATTAACAATCTTGCTTATGTGCTTTAAACATCTCAAAGTATTTTTTTTTAAATGTCAACAAGGGAAAACACACCGGCAACTGTATTAGTAGGGGATTCCAAGAGGAGATTTTGGGATTTACTCAAGTACGTCAGATTAACGTAAGGTGGGTTAATTACATGCTGAAAAGTATGCATTTTAATAATCTGACGACCTGAGCATGACTAAGAGATTTGGAGGGTAACAAAGTTGCAAAAAAAGTCACCTCGACATTCTCGAGCGCATCAGATTAAGTTATGGTGGATTAATAACATGCTGAAAAATGTGCATTTTAATAATCTGACAATGTGAGCGTGCGTGACGTAAGGGAGTTGGCGGGTCACAAAGTTGCAAAAAAGTCACCTCGACATTCTCGAGTGGGCTCAATTAAAATAATTAAAGGAAAAAATTCAATGATAACGAGAAAACTTAATCTGCCACTTTCCACAAGCCGAAGTAACAAAAATCGTCAATAAAGTTTACCGCGTACAGCTGCCATGACGCCATGATTCTATCACAGCTATTCACCCTTGTGGTATTGTATATTAAACGCTCTGGCTAATTTGTTATATTTTAAGTGCTACGGATTAAATATTTTAAATTTAATATCTGTACGACGACGAGTGACGACATTTTGAAGTGTGTTTTGTGGACAAAATTCACCTCAAAAAAATTGTAAAATTTACGTCCGAAAAAAAATGTTTGCATTTTCCTTGCATTTTGTGTCTCACATTGATAAAAAGAAATGAAGAGTTTTTTCGAAACCGTCTGATTATGAAACTCCTTCAAATAATCGTCAGATTATGAACCAGCAGGATCAGGAATGTCTGTATGAAAATCTGAACCGCTCGAGTATTTCAAAATGACGCTTTTTTGCATTTTCAAGAAGCTGCCACAAGCTTGCGTCATCCGCAATCCATATCACATCCGAATCGTCAGTTTTTTTTGGGAGCTTAGTTTGGGTTCCCTCTGAATATCTGGCGCGCTCGAGTATACCCCTGTGATTTTTTTTTATATTTTTGAAAGCCTGCAGACGCTCCCTCCACCAGTTAAAAGGTAAAATACAACTATACTTCCACCGTTAACAAACTGTCTAGATAATGTTTAAATTTTACCGTCTCTACGATATATTTGCCAAAAGGCGACTTTTGCTCGGTTGACCCAAATTACAAGCAGCTCAAGCGAACTGAAGTGCCTCAGCCATAGTAGTCTCTACATACGGAACTAGAATTAGGGTTGTCACTAATTTTCTGTGACTCTAAATTTACATTTATTAACTCATAACATAAGGTTAAAATATACTGATTTAATATTTTTATTAATTTACCGATTGCAAAAATTCTCTTTTCGATATGTACCTACAGCTAATTTTAGTATTATTTATGGTGTTAAAATCTTGAAAACTATTTATTGAGTTGGTAAATTATAAATTAGAGACAAATGAAGCCTACAAAATGAACAATAATTTAAAAAAAATTATTTAATAGAATAATTATATAAAAAGAAAGACAATTATCAAAGGAATATTGTTAAATAATTATTATTATAATCCTTGTTACTTAACTCGTAGAACTCGTACTCGTAGAAGAGGGTACGTCAGCGCTTATCCCTCAGTTAATCAAGCAGCGGCCTATTTGGACTAGGTGTAGTGAATTTTTTTTGTGTAAGATCGGCAGATAGGTAGCTACTACCGCCTATAAGCACAAGCAACAATCAGTGAATGGTATGAGTCCTGGCATCTCTACTAATAGGATAGGCATCTTTGTATTTTGTTCATGTTCACACCACAACAAAACACACTAAACAAAAGTAAAGTCCATACATTTCCCATTCTTAATACGAGAAAATTTACTTTAACGAACAGTAACAAACAGTGAAAAGACAAGCGGCACGCATATGCGTGTATCTTTGGCAAGCGTTGTATCTTTGAATTAATACTAACTATATTGTTACGACTAACTATGGAACGTTCTGGAAAAAGCGTTCGCGCCGGCCGAACGTCTCACCCTATCGATGGTAGAAGCGCTCTTCCCGATCAGTATCAAGGTCCTTATGTTTACAACATAGAGTTTACATTTCAACAGAAATAGCATTCCCGAACTTTCAATGGCTTGTTTAGATTCTCTGGAAAATTCGAAATACGTCGAGGTGTTTGGCGCCAAGTATAAATAAGAGAGCACGCGGGCGAAATGTGGTGTGGTGCGACAACCCGCGATACGAAAGCGACTTTTCGGAGTTTTTGCGAAGTTATCTACAGAGAACCGGCGACACATTAAGGGAATTTGGCTTTTTGCTTTTGGCATTGACGATTTTTGGCAAGTTTAACGGTTTCACCGGACAAGTTTAGTGATTTTGGAAGTAATCTTGGTTTGTGAAAATAAATCGTTCGTTTCGCCTTTACACGGCATTTTAACTCACACCGCACGTAACAATATTTAATACTATACTAATAAAATGTCAATGATTTTTGTTAAGCATAATATGAACGCCTGCGCAGGTATCAGATGTGCGAGGTGTGAGATGTCAATGAAATATACTAGATGGATTTAATTTAATAATTAAAATTTATTTATTCCCATTAAGGTTTATCGGAAAAATAAAATTAGAATAATTTATTTTCAGACAACTCAAGGCAAAGAACGTACATTATAAACTGTTTAGTGAAACTGTTTGTCGGAGGAGACAAATAAATTCAATTTATAATTACATTTGTGTATGGACTTGGCTGAATCCTGTATCTCAGACAAAAGCCGATATATACACTCTCTATACGCGTTCTTTATATGCGCTCTTAAAATTTTTCAAATTTGGCTCTTGTCTGGATCTGGAAGGTTGGCAGGGCACACTGCGTTTCGCAATCTTTTGGGCAGCCCGCCTGGCGGCAGTAACCACCCCCTTACAGAAGACCACCGTGAAATAACAGCACCTGTGCTGTTGTGTTATCCCCCCCTCCTAATCCCTTAGGTATCCTTAATCCTACTGTAGTCGGCAGCGCACTTGCAGCAGCTTTGGCATTGCTTGTGTTATAGAAGACGGTAGCCTCCTACCATCAAGTGGACCGTCAACCTGTCTGCCGATCTTAACATAAAAAAAGATCCTGGATGCGGCATTCTGAATTAAAGTTTTAGGTTATATAAATGAATTAAATTACCGTTATTCATCTTAAGATTATTTGTATGTTCGTGTGAAATGGATCTTGTCAGAAACTTAAGATTTATATGCCATTTATATTTAAATAATTTATTTATATGCCTAATTAAATCAAATACAGCAACATTTGAAATAAAAGTAGTAAGTAACTGAAATAATTGTAATAATTCAAATCTAAGCCATGCACCATACTGAAGAGTGAAATTGGCGCTGTTTTTCGATTGGGTACGATAATAAATTCATAAATTTTGGCACCCCTAGCCTAACAGAAACACTTGTGAAATAGACAAGAGTCATTCCACCACTTAAAGCGTGTTTAATGTGCAACTGTCAGTTCGTTATATGGATTTACGTCACTACTTAAGGTATTTACATTCCAGTGAATGTCAATAGATACTATATAACTCAAATATAACTAATAACAAATGTCAAAATACTGTCTTCCAAGAAATAACACAATAAAAGTAGGTTTTACTCTATATATTTTGAGCCTTATCTATAGTATAATATTATAAAGCTGAAGAGTTTGTTTGTTTGAACGCGCTAATCTCAGGAACTACTGGTTCGAATTGAAAAATTCTTTTCGTTTTGAATAGTCCATTTATCGAGGAAGGCTATAGGCTATATAACATCACGCTACGATAAATAGTATTATATATAAGCGCAGTGTCCAGTACCGCGCGCTCCAAGCACACGCCGCCGCCGTATGGGCCGCAGCGAAGCGTGGCCGAGTTCAGCTAGTATTATTTTTTTTTTACAAAAAATCTTCAAAGAAATCTGTGTAGCCTTTTCATTTAATAATAGTATAACAAAAATTCATATATTTTATTTTAGATTTAGCCATAGATTAATGACAACTAGATTAGCACCTCGCGTGGCCGCGTCAGTCCCTCTCGCTCTAAGATTAATGTTGCCAGAAAAATAAGTGCCATACTTTTGAGGAATTTTTAACTTGTTCTTGTAAATTCTACATTAGTAATAATTAGAGAATACAACAAAAATAAATAATATAATAGCTTTCTGAATGACGTTTTTAAAAGATAAAATTGCTCCAGCATTGTTAAAAGATGTAAATCCTCTTGGTTTTACAGTCCAAAAGAAGTGACAGCACTTTTAATTTGCATTCTTCGATTATACATATTGCAACATTTAATGTTGTTGGCCATACAACTGTCACAATTTGACATTTGTGAGGCCAGAAAACCGGCCACGACGATAAGGACAAAAAATTATATTTGCATCCCTTTTTTTCAAAGGCGTTATTGTAACAAACAGTCCTTGTTTAACATTTCGTGACGTCAGATTGATTCCATCTAGTTGTGATTAATCTGAGGATTTAACTAAAAAAAAGTTTTAGTCTCTTAAACGTTACGGGATCTAACAAGCCCCGTACCGCCATTATGATAGTTTTCATACGAGGTTTGAAACGTCCCGTACCGCAGGAATGGAAAAAATAAAAAAATAGTGCCGCTGCCAACGTGTTAACGGCAGAAATAGATGATGATACTGATAGTAGTCAAAATTAGATGTAGATGATACTCGTAGTTACGTAGCTACAGCATCAAACTCTATCCCCCAAATTTGTCATAATCTTAATTTTCTTAATTGTATCTCACTATGAAAGCAAATTTAAAGGTGTATTCACATCAAAATATCTAAAAAAAAAATTAAGGGATCTTTTTAAGTAATCTCCTATTCTTAGTTATATTATTATGAGTTATACGAGAGGAAATTTTCCCAAGCAAGTACTCATGCCGTTATCCAATATTTTACCCGTAGCCCACCTTGCAAGTTCACCCGGGTGTACTACAGGCACTCGTTCGGACCCTTGGTACACCTCAGACTATTGCCGCTTACCAACTTGCCGCACTCGACTCGGTGGATCGCAGAGCTAGTGGGCTCATTGGCGGCGGTACGCTAATAAGAACCAAGCTGTAGAGCCTGGCACATAGACGAAAAATCGCCTGTCTGTGTGTATTCTATAAGATATATTTCGGAGAGTGTGCTCGGGAGCTACATGAGATCATACCGCCTTCCCCTTTTTTCTATCGGCCATGCAGACATACGGCTGGTTACCATCCTCACTTTGTCGAAATCCCTCTAATTCGGACCAAACGCTTTAAAACATCTTTTATAAACACTGCTAAGGATTGGAACTCCCTGCCGGTTTCTGTATTTCCAAGATCATACAATCCAAATCTTTTCAAAGTTTGGGTGAATCGTCGGCCTCATCTTTCCTACACGGATAGATGCTGGCTAAGAGCAAACAAAAAAAGAACTTAACATCGCGTTTACATAATCGTTTTATATTTGGTCCCCGCAACGCCGCGTAGTTACAGCCGAAATTTTGTTACCAACTTCGTCTTCGTTAGAAAGGTCCGTACGAATTTTAATAGGAAAACCTAATTTAATTTCCTTGGCTCATGAATTTCGTGCAGGAGATTTCGCATCACTTTTTTAAAGTTACCGGGAATTCGTTAATTAGTTGCCAAGATTTTTTTTCTTTAAATGAGCCTTGAAATTAGTTCGGGAATTTATATCGTGTAAGTGTTTTGTCCATGTGTATTTATATAGGCAATATTTTTTTAAAAAAATTCATCTTTTATAAACTCAAGTTATTACATAAGTAAATAGCAATTTATACTAATACTAAAGTTATAATTTGTAATTACTTTTTTGCTTTCTTCTGTTTCTGTTTAAAAGCGCCAATCTCTTTAAATACCGGTGTGATTTCAGAAACATTTGACAGTTTAATTCTCAAGAGAGATTATTAGGCTTTAACCTAGCGCTACGTCTCTCAGAAATTAAATAAAATGAAAAAAAAAAAACTGAATAATAATAATAGAAAGCATTAATGAAGCCCTAAGTTTCGTTGCCATTGGCTTAGAAATTAAACAAGACATCGCGAGATGTAATTTGATTTTGTAAATGGATTTACAACTCCGTTAACTAACGTTTAAATTAAGATTTTTTTTTATGTTAAGGTCGACAGACAGGCTGACAGTCCACTTGATGGTAGGTGGCTATCGTCGCCTATAACACAAGCAACGCCACAGCTGCTGCAAGTGCGCTGCCGACTACAGTAGGATTGGATAAGGGATTAGGAGGGGATAGGGAAATGGGCTCTGGCATCCCTTACTCACACACCGAAACACAACAGCACGTATATGCTATTATTTCACGGTGGTATTCTGTAAGGTGGTGGTTACTGCCGCCAGGCGGGCTGCCCAAATGACTGCGAAACGAAGTGTGCCCTACCACTACTTTTCAAATCCAGACCAGAATCAACTTTGAAAATTACATTAAAATTTCCAAAGTTGATCCAGCAAGGAATCGAACCAGGGGCCCCTGAGACGTTAGGCAAGCACCCTTGCCACTCATCCAACGGGTCGTCGATTCCTGACGCATGATGCACAATCGTCACAATAATTTGTCATAATAAGATGATAATCATATTGATGATAAAATCGACCACTCAACACGTATAATATACTGAATATATGAACATATTTTGTTAAAAATTTACTTTGTAAAATTAATTCGCTGATGTATAACTAAATAGACCAAGTTCCGAAAAGTTTACGGAGACGAAATTAACTCTTCAGAAAATGTCCTCTAAATATGGAAGCAATTTTATCTCATTTAAGTAAAAGAACTGAAGAATGCCTCGTGGACTCTTTGCGATACATTCATTTAGCTTTATAGAAAAAGGTTCAAAGTGGAAAGCCTTTACAGAGATATGCCTGTCCATTAGCCCGTGAGAGTACGGAAACACTAAAAGCCAAATAGGAAAAAAATTTCTAAAGCGCTTTTTACGCTCAACTTGAGTGGGTAGATCGATTTTCGCAGTCAACAAATACGTAGAGATAAATGTGGTGTTTTGTGTTCGGTAATAGGGACAGGCTTCTGAGAAGACCGGAAATATATTCTGATTATTTTTCTGATACATTTTTATTACATAAGTAAATTTATTTTGTATTATTTTAGTCTCTGAAAGAAATTCTGGGGCTGGCTTACTTCATTAAATGCCCTCGCTTTAAACACCTCCTAAGGTTGATGCTTCAAGGTAGGTTATATGCTCTCTGGGTAATGTTACTTTGTCCTGCCGGGGTTCATTCATGTGCCGGGACGCACATGCATCCACCATGTGTTTCTTCTGTTTCTAAGCAAATGTAGCCATAGCCACCTGTCATCATGGAAGTCTCACCAAAAACAGTTAACACGTGATAAGTAAGAAATGTACAAACCACAAACCTTCCAATTATTTTTTTTTTGTTTTCCCTCAAAACCACCCTCGTGACTCATATATACGGGGGCGGAGTGATAAGTCTGGTAAAAATTAAACAAGGAGTAAAATTAATTAAATTATTATTATTTATTTTTCAACGTAGTCTCCGTGTAGCTCAATGCACTTCACCCAGCGTTTCTCTAGCTTTTCGATCCCTTCCATAAAATGCGACTTAGGCAACCCTTCAAAATAGGCATTGGTTTCGTGCATGACCTCTTCGTTGGAGCCAAATCTTTTCCCACCAAGCCATTTTTTTTAAATTCGCAAACAGAAAATAGTCACAAGGGGCTAAATCTGGGGAATACGGTGGGTGAGAAAGCATCTCATAGCGCAACTCATGAAGTTTTGCCATGGCAATCATATTTGTTCAATTATTTTTCTTTAATGGCTGTCACAAAAATATTAACCGGCGGCGGTACTGGCTGAAATTTTTAATTTAGTCCTTCAAAAGAGTTGTGAACAAGGAGGTTCCATGCAATTTGCGATAATTTTAATCCAAAATAGATTTCTACCAGACTTATCACTCCGCCCTATTATAATCTTAAATATGTATATCTTGACGTAATTTCTTACTTAAAAAATAAAATAAAATGTTATACATAAAACCGTTAAAGCAGATATTGACATAAAACCAATAAAGTAAATATTCTTACCATTTCAATCTCGACCAATCTTGAGGGTGGTACGGGGTACGATCTGGTACCCCTAACATAATTAGATCTCTTTTACGTAAGAGTTTCAGAATATTTAATTTTTAGTTTTGTTACTATTTATGCGATCTTTATCATATTATGTGTAAAACATTTATGTCGTTTTTCTTTTTCTATTAAAATCTTACTAACATTATCTTTTTCCAATTTTGATTTATATCATTTTCTAGGTCCAGTTGTGCCAACTCAAACCTGGGGCACTGAAGCAGCAAATACTGTACCCCAAGCTCGCACAATCAGGATTCATTTACTTTTTACATTTATTTAATATGCTATTTGCTTAAGGCGGAGACAAACGCTAAATACTAAAAATATCCATTGCTTTGAAAAATATATATATTATACTTAAACAGTGAAGAACCAATTGTATTAATTTCGTTAAAGTAATAGAAACTCCACAGGAAAAGTTAGAACACAAGCAGAATTTGACTTTTATTGAAAATTCTCTCGAAAACGGCTTATTGCGCGCATATGAATCCTGTACCTATTAATAAGTTAATATAAGTTTTACCAATAAAAAGAGGTTTTGTCAAAATAAAATAAAATGTCTTGTTAAAAGGCAGGCTGACAATTCACTTGATCATTGAAGGCTACCGCCGCTTAATATTACGCCATAGGATACTGCAATGGATAGGGAATGAGTTTTGACATCCCCTATTAACTCGCGAAAACGCAATAGCACGATGGTTTTCTGTAATGAGATGGTAACTATCGCCAAAAGCACTGCTACAATTACATAAAATTTATAAGCATATCATCAATTTGGTTTTTATTTGTATTTGACCCGTGAGAACTGTTTATAAATAATATAATACTGTTGACGCCAATGGTTAATTTAAATTAATTAATAGTAGTTCGCTGTAGTATGTGCTATCTCACTCCCACTATATACCTATCCGTATGTCACTACTGCAAGCGACCGGCCATTTTATGAAACCGCAGTTAGACTAAGAAAAATATCGCAATAATAACCCGCGTAGACTTATCCGCCGATCTTGACCTGCGAGATTCGAATTTATTTCATCCGCTAATCAGGCAATTTTGCGTGTAGTTTGTCTATTTGGTCACGCTTTTCGCTCCGCGAATGTAATCATTGAAGTGGTGAAGTGCTCGAGCTTGTGGGCTCTGTGTGTGATGGGCCCGTTGCAATCTTCGCCGTCGGAGGACCAAGGACTTGGTGATTTAAGAGGTAGGTGACAGATTCTCCTTCATTTCCCCGTCCTTTGATAACATGTACCACCAAAGACTTGTATGTACGTAACTTGTATCCAACAAAATAAGTAAAAAAAAAAATATTAAAAATTGAATAAATCAAAAGTAAGGCGGAAGCAGATGTCCGAGTTTTTGAGTTCGCAATTAATTCCAGAAGAGACGGAATATTTTATCAAGTAAAACATCAAACATTACAGATCGAGGATTCATCACTATGTTGATAAAGGCTCAAAAGTAAATAAAGCTCCAACTTTGGGCCAAGTTAAAGCTCGGACTTATTAAACATTTAACCTGTTTCCCTCTTATCGAATTCACTTGGGCTAATCCAATAGGTATCCAGTTGACGGAGATTTTCACTGCTTATTCTGAATTGTAGCGAAACACTTAATACATATTTTTAATACTCATAAGAGGCAGATAGCCTGGTGATTCAACTGCGACAAAGAGACCTTTGTTTGGGAACGAAAAGTGACCCTCATAATATTAATAAATAATATTATAATATTTTCGTTCATAATTAGTAAATAGTGGGGATAAGGCCTTAGCTTTGGTATCCCTTATTCGTATAACTCGAAAACCAGGGTGGAATGATTTGTTGCATTTTTTATTGGGTGAATTTTTTGGATAAGTATATTTTCTTTTATCATAGGCAAGTTATTCCAAAATAGTGTTCGCTAAGCTACCTTTGTCATTTTCAAGAAATACACACACACACACACACACACACAATGATGGTATGTATATGTGACAACTAAACATAAATGAAGCCAAACGCGTATTCGCAATGAGCTTGGAATTGCTACGTCACAGGCTACGTATTGGGTATGGTGCGCTTAAAGGTGATATCAGACGGTTCACTCAAATGAATGTTTAATCCAGTGAATGCTTCATTTTTCTTTCATTCCATGTTCACACAACTGAACTAGAATACATAAAAAAAGAACATTAATCTGTTTTTTCTTTCAATATGTCATCGAATAAAGTCGTGCGTCTTGGAATTAGTTTGTGCTACAGGACTCGAGACAAAGTGCCAAATTAGAGTGAATGTTCTTTTTTGTGTACAGATTGTTCATTTTTCGTTCATTCGAAACGGAAGTGAATGATGTCGAATGCCAATATCTAACATCGTTAGATCAGTTCATTCACCTTAAGATTTTGTATTGGAGTACATTCCTATCCTATCTCTGGTTCTTTTTGCTGCAACTTATTAATAAGAACGCGTAACATAGTATTATTATGTCGAAAGCCTTTCAGGAGGCACACTCTCGTAGTTGCTCGATAGCAACTACGAGTGTGTTGTATTTAACAGAATAGCAAAAAGATTAGAAAAAACACAGATGTGTTGATAGTTTTCTTTCGATATTTTCCAATGGAGTTAATATTGTGAGCGGATGTTACATACAAAATATTAAATAACATTAAGGTAATTACGAAAAATGTGATGCTATTGATTTATAGTGGTGTTTAACTACAGATAAATAGACTTTTTAGCAACAACACATAAATAGTAGTAAAAAATCATCAATATTAATTATTATTGTACATAGTTCAATACGGATATGACACAAAAATTAATTATCCTTATAATAAATGGAAGATTTTCAACTGTATAGCTCGGGCAAGACGAAAGAATCCGTAATTTAACATTTTGAACCACGTGGTACAAAATCGCTCAGTCCATCGCCAGCTTTATAAGGCTATATTTAGCTACGCCAAGGCCATTACGGCGATCAGGATCAATATTTTTGTAGGAAGATTTTCCCAATGCACTTTCTATATATTTCTATATAGTTAATCTTTTTGTAAATAGATGTCAGTCTGTACGTGTAAAGTAACTGAAGAGTGAAAAGTGTGAATAAGCATTCAAAAATGGTCCACTTGATGGTAGGTGGCTACCGTCGCTTATAACAAAAACAAGGCCACAGTTGCTGCAAGTTCGCAGCAGAGTTACCTTGGACAAATTTTAAATTTTTACCATTTTACCACTGCATTCACAGGAATGCATATCCTACGGAACAGAACTGGCAAAAACCTTATAGTTTTTCTTTTCAACGTCCATTTGATATACATAAAAAAACAGCCATCAGTTACCAGTCATCTATATAATATCTTATAATATATAAAAAATGAATCCCCATTTCCCTTCGTGACGGCATCACGCGTGAACGGGTAGACTGATTTTAATTCGGTTTTCACTAATGGAAAGAGGGATAAACGGGGAATGTTCATATATATGAAAATTGCATGCCGGGCGAAGCCGGGGGCGGGTCGCTAGTCTTATATATAAAAATGAATCCCCATTTCCCTTGGTCACGGCATCACGCGTGAACGGGTAGACCTATTTTAATTCGGTTTTCACTAATGGAAAGAGGGATAAACGGGGAATGTTCATATATATGAAAATTGCACGCCAGGTGAAGCCGGGGACGGGTCGCTAGTCTTATATATAAAAAAGAATCCCCATTTCCCTTGGTCACGGCATCACGCGTGAACGGGTAGACCGATTTTAATTCGGTTTTCACTAATGGAAAGAGGAATAAACGGGGAATGTTCTTATATATATAAAAATGGGGCGGGTCGCTAGTCAGTAAAAAATTACACGAGTAATAAATAATAACAGTCTTTTGAATATGAGTTGGGCTCTGTTGTAATTACGTAAAATATCAATAACTTTTATATTTTATTTCTTCGCTTGCTTTTTGCCTATTACAATTTAAATATAAAATACTTTCTAGGTTGGCAAGTTGGTAAATGAAAGTGCCAAGTGAAAAGCTGTTTAAAATTTTCTAGTACAAAGCTCCTTTCAGAATGGTTCTTATGAAAGAATTGGAGATTGGAGAGAGACACGAACGATTTTAATTGTCTATTAACACTTCGGAATCTGTCGCTCGAGAAAATTACCATCTTGTTAATTCTGACTTCTGCTCCCCCATTGGTCGAAATTAGATTAGGTACATAAGTTTAGACTTGTTTGACGGGCGACCACCTGTCATCCGAGAGTAGGATTTAAATTTAATTTTATCAAACCGAAACACTCAAATCAAAGCTACTGACATGGTTAATCCGTAAAGAATAAAACAAAAACAACTGCTGGTGGACCATCAAAAATTGTGTAATCAAGCAAACTCAGAACATTACATGTTTTCTGTAATAATATTTTTTTTTCATAACAAGTTACTTTAGGCTTAAAACAGCTTGCTTAACTAAAAAGAAAAACTTTAATTGTTGAACTAGAAATTAACTTGGCGAGTGTAGGTACTGACTTTTATTTCTAACTAGCGACCCGACCCCGGCTTGACCCGTGGTGCAATTTTTATATATATTATGAACATTCCCCGTTTATCCCTCTTTCCATTAGTGAAAATTGAATTAAAATTGGTCTACCCGTTCACGCGTGATGCCGTGACCAAGGCAAATGGGGATTTATTTTATATATATAGAAGATAAATATATAAAATTCTCGTGACAGTGTTTGTAACAAAACTCCTCCGAAACGGCTGGACCGATTTTTAGGTTTTTTTTTTATATTTGGTAGGTGTGATGTTTTTTTGTACCCCCATTTTTTAATCCCGATTTTAGTTTTTTGTATGAAAAACATTCAAATAATTTAACCGTCGTTAATTGACGTGAAGTGACGCGTCACTTTAACATATGGTTTGAAAATAAAATTTAACCCGATAGGTGGCGCCACAATCGGGTTACGGAATTATTTTCGGGTGCTGGCAGAACAACTTCTGCTGGACCAGCTGGTTACAGCTATATATTTATTTGCAGATCAACAACCAATAACAGCTTAGTATGTACGTAGTGAAGTAATCACCATCTCATTTACTGGCTATGATAATGCAGTAACTGTGAACATAATATATATAGGTAATTAGTTACTGCTATCGATTATAATAATAAAAATACGTAATTAATAATTTAACAAAATTATAAGAAAAGGACTATAAATAACAAAAATAAGAACATATATTTTTTTCTCGTAAAGACTACTTTTTTTTATTTACTTAATATCAGTACTTTTATTTTTTACTTATATTCTTTTTCTTTTGGTACATTTCTCTATAATGTTACAGTATAATAACCAAATCATCCCAGTTTTTAATGAACGACATGAGTGTGATATATAAAAGTAATACCTAGGCATAACTTACTTTGAATTTTTATACGAAAAATTACCTCAATTCGAAGCGAAAATGTAATTTGAATTTTTTTTTTAATTGAAAGCGTGACCTAAAAAACTTTTGGAACCGTGCCAACTAAAGTATTAGAGACAAAACCGTAATCACGGGAAATTTCGGACAAAATACGTAAGACGGTTTGTAGGTATAGAGGAGAAAAAGGTCGTATCAAAGACTGTATATTCGCAGACGTGACGTTTCTTTGATAGCTAGTCCGCATGAATAGTCCCAATTAATTAAATGTCTATCTCAATTAAACGAGGCATTGGACCGTTTCGTAAATAGGTACGCATAATTGTAGAAGGCGTTACTGTTGAATTCAGGTATAGTACACAGAGTGTTTTGATGACATCGTAACATCTAAATGAACCTTTGTTTTCTTAGTTTAAACTATACAAAGCAAGATTACACTGTTACAAATTATAATGTAACGATTTAATTTGATAATTGAAGTTCTATTTTTAATAATAATAAGTTTATTTATTAACGCACCAACAAATTTGGCGTACGCGTACAATAAACCAGATAAAAGAATCCTGCTACTAATATTATAAATGCGAAAGTTTGTATGTTTGTTACTTAATCACGCCAAAATGGCTGAGCAGATTTGGATGAAATTTGGCACACATATAATGTATTACCAGGATTAACTTATAGGATACTTTTTATCCTGGAAAAATGTTAGGTTCCCGAGAGATCGTTTAAAAACATAACAAAATCGGCGCTACCGTCGTCGCAGTGATAACTATACATATAATAAAATCGTAAACGAGCCGTGTCTGGACATTAAATATTGGAAAAAAAGATTTTTATAATTTTTGTCTGTTTGTGCGTTTGTGCACGCTAATCTCAGAAACGGCTTAATCGATTTGAATGCGGTTTTCACTGATGTTATTGTAGCAAGCTTCCTGTAACATTTTGTGTTTTTTTTTTAAATCACAATCGATTTACAAACAAAAAAGTTACGCGCTATACTGCGCATACGAAGTTGAAGGCTCAGCTAGTTAGTCATAATATGTTTTCTCAGGTCTTATATTTTTTAAACATATAAATATGCAAACCAATAACATTACTGTTTAATATTATGCTAGCTTATGCTATACTAGGCTTGGTTCGGCATGAAATCAAATTAAATGTTTTGGTGATAAGTCCACTGAAACAGCATAGCATAATGTACAATCAAGTTTGCCTTTGAGCAGTTTGCGAAGAACAGTTATTTGATCGATCACGTAAAAATTACATTTTAACATCAGGGTATAATGTACTTGAGAAGCTATCCAAGTAAAATTTTTTTTTTTTTTATGTTATGTCGACAGACAGGCTGACGGTCCACTTGATGGTAGGTGGCTACCGTCGCCTATAACACAAGCAACGCTACAGGTGCTGCAAGTGCGCTGTCGACTACAGTAGGATTGGATAACGGATTAGGAGGGGATAAGGAAATGGGCTCTGGCATCCCTTACTCACTCACCGAAACACAACAACACGTATATGCTGTTATTTCACGGTGGTCTTCTGTAAGGGGGTGGTCACTGCCGCCAGGCGGGCTGCCCAAATGACTGCGAAACGCAGTGTGCCCTACCACTACTTGCTAGATTTTGATAATAGTTATAAAACTAAATACGCTGCAGCGCTAAAACGATACTAATGAAGTAGGTATAATCAAACGATACAGCGCTGCTAGGACATAATTTTCTCGCGATGAAAAGGTTGTAAGCACCGCATTTTCTACGGCGCTTACGCGTTTTGTTCAAAGAAGTACCTGCTAAGGTTTAGAGAGTACAGTACAGTTCTCTGGAATACAGTGAGTGTAAAATCATCGTTGCATTTCAAGGATATTTAGTCCCTGTTTAATTACGACGATGGAGATTATTATTGACCTCTCGTAGAGTAACTAACTCTAAACCAGTCATTAAGTATTTTGTAACTATAACTTATTTTTAAAGTTATTACATTTATCAAGGAAAAGAAAAAAAAAAACAATACGATAGTCGAATTCGTTACTAATCTCAATATTTGTGTACATGGAAATCTTTGATCTAAGCCTTAAATATTAATAGCCTCTGTTTTAACTTTTTAAAATGAGTTTTTCCAGTTATGACAGTTTGTCATGACAGGTTGGTGTCATTGACAAAAACAATTTATCGGCAGTAATTTCTAAACTTCTGGAGTGTCAGGTGCAGAGCTAAACAGCTCCCACATATGTAAAATACTGGGTAATAATAAAATGTAACAACTAAATATCAGCACATATGCTTTTGAGTTTCCCAAGCCTATTCGTCCATTTTCTCTTCCTATCTACAGCTGTTTTTATCTATGACACCCTAGTGTTATAGGTTACATTTCAACTAATCTGCTGTGAGCCTGTTTGTGAAGCTTTTACATAAAAAGTTTCTCCAATATAAATTGTCTTTCTTGGTATCTTAAGTCATTTTTCATTTAACGCGCAACGTAACACAGTCGTTATAATATATCAAACAAGAAATGTCATGCGTGTACTAAAGTATGGGGATTTTTATAGCCGCAGCTTCCAGAATTTTATTGCTTACAGCATCCTTCAGTTAAATGAAAAAGCTGAAGCTTTTTTGGGAGTTACCAAGACTATAGCAAATACTACAGTCCTAAGACGGCCCGTTGGATGAGTGGCAAGGATGCTTGCCTAACGTCTCAGGGGCCCCGGGTCCGATTCCCGGCGGGGTCAAGTTTGGATGTAATTTTCAAAATTGACTCTGGTCTGGATTTGAAAAGTACTGGTAGGGCACACTGCGTTTCGCAGTCATTTGGGCAGCCCGCCTGGCGGCAGTGACCACCCCCTTACAGAAGACCACCGTGAAATAACAGCATATACGTGCTGTTGTGTTTCGGTGAATGAGTAAGGGATGCCAGAGCCCATTTCCTTATCCCCTCCTAATCCCTTATCCTTAATCCTACTGTAGTCGGCAGTGCACTTGCAGCACCTGTAGCGTTGCTTGTGTTATAGGCGACGGTAGCCACCTACCATCAAGTGGACCGTCAGCCTGTCTGTCGACATAACATTAAAAAAAAATATCAGATATTAAAAGAAAATATCACCGAAAATATCATAGTACTTGAATAATTTTATGTGCTATCATCACATTCCTCATCTTGAGTTTCTTCCGGGGATTCTTCTCAGGATCGTCAAAGTCTTGGCTATAAATAGAGTGATGATTAAAAGTGTTTAATGACAGAGTTTGTTTAATGAATAAATTCCTAATTGAATAAACAAATTTAATTTCAAATAAGTTGATAATAAGTTGAAATGCAGCTAAACAATCAAATTGTTGCTTTTCCATTTCCTACATAATTGGACCCATGGTTAATAATGGTTGTGGAATACTGAAGTAATTATGATCATTTGTTTGCCAAAAGATATTGATAACTGGAAGAGGGGTTGAGCCTTGATATATCTTACTCATCCATCTAAACGTAACAGCACACGTGCAGTTAATTGATGATATACTCGTAGTTCTGTAAGGGGTTGTTTACTGCTGCCACTGTCATGTAGGTTAGCCGGGCGGATGCTTGTCTATACTAATACTTAAGCTGAAGAGTTTGTTTGTTTGAACGCACTAATCTCAGGAACTACTGGTTCGAATTGAAAAATTCTTTTTGTTTTGAATAGACCATTTATCGAGGAAGGCTATAAGCTACGATAAATAGTATTACATACAAGCACTGTCCAGTACCGCGCTACCCATGCGCACGCCGCCGCCGCCGTATGGGCCGCAGTGAAGCGTGGCCGAGTTCAGCTAGTTTTTAATATAAGCTTATAGAACACCACTTTAACACATAATGACGATGGCTCCATCACGCTTCCTTTCGAAAACAAAACAGCCTTTAGTTACGCAAAGCCTTCCTAACATTATGATAATGTGAAATACCCAAAAGGATTCTCGCTTTTAGTTTCCCTCAACTTGGTTTTGTCCCCCCATTGTTATAACTTTCCCATTGTGGAGTTAGGATGAAGTTTGTACAGAACAAGACTTTATGGTGTATCTTTGGGTGGATTCTAACCATTCTTTGTTTCCTTTATTACATTTGTAGGGATTTGACTTGTTAATTTGGTTTAATTTGTGACCGAAACTAAGATTTAGCTATCAATATCTCTCTATAAGATATATATATATATATATATATATATATATAATAATATATCTCTATAAGAAAGAGCAGTGTGTTCCTGTACACTTTATTCAATAAAAGCTTACACAAATCATTAGTATCAGATTATTTGATAAATCAAAATATAATTTACCCAACTACCTAAAACATTAAAAAGCGACATAACACCCAAAAACATCACATATAAGCTAAAACAATACAGATTAATATAATTTTAACAAAAACAGTTATAAACAAAGTAATATTAATTATTATTGCAAGGTATTTCAATTCAGAATATGACACAAAATAAGATTATTAACTTAAAGTAATTGAAGAATCTGAAGTGTACGTGGGCGTCTACTGAAGGTTTATTAAAATTTTCTGTAATCGGCACATGGTGTACGGTAAAACTCTAACGAGTTTTTGTTTACACCAATGTTAAGTCACATTAAACATTATTGTATTAATAAATAATAAAAATAAAAGATCATTGCTCAAAGTGATGTACTTTTTACCTCATAGATTCCCTACCACTCAACTTTATAACTATTGTGACGTCTTATCTGTAAGAAAATTATACATCCTAAATGCTACACTTAAACTACATAAATCCTTAATTTATGACTCTAATATAATTAATAAGAGACGAAATAATATAGTTGTGCATGCTAAAATTGTTAAAACCGCCTTTGCTCAAAGACAATATACTACCCAAACTTCTTACATATATAACAAAATAAATGAGAAACTTAATATTTACCCCATGACCCACTATAATTGCAAAAAGACCCTGACAGACTGGCTGAAGACCCTAAATTATGATGAAACCGAATCTTTATTAAAGATTATTGCATAACATAACTTTATTAAATTATTATAATAATGACATCATTTCACACATGACACATACACACTCACACACACACGTATATTATTCTAAGTTTTTAAGGCGACGATGATGAAACGGGGACTCCTGATACAAGTATGCTTAAATACTTACTAGGAGTGCCCCAATAATGTGTATTTGTACCTAGAATAATATAAAGAAATAAAGTATTTTTGTATTTTTTTTGTATTTTTGTATCTATGCAAAAAAATATTCAGTACGTTCGTCGCTCAGTTATGACTTGTCATAACTGATAGAAGCAGTTACGGAAGTAACCACTATCCTACAAGAGAGTACAGTGGAAGAATATTTCAGGAAGTAGGGGAGGTTTGAGCCTATTCCTTATCTCATAATCATTTTTCGTGTCGATTTCAACAACGCACTTGAAACCTAAACGGTTAAGGGCTTCACTGAGGCAAATGACATTTACTATAGAACTCGCTGGCGGCGGATCCAATTCAACAGGCCTAGAAATGGTGTTTTTTTTTGTTTTTACCATTAGAACAATACACAAAATAAATTTTTTTTATTAATACAATTTTTTAATCTGATATCAACTTATTAATAGGTACAGGATTCATATGCGTGCAATAAGCCGTTTTCGAGAGAATTTTCAATAAAAGTCAAATTCTTCTTGTGTTCTAACTTTTTTTTGTGGAGTTTCTATTACTTTAACGAAAATTCTAATTAATACAATTGGTTCTTCACATGTTTAAGTATAATATTTTTTTTTTTCAAAGCAATTGTCTTGTCCATTTCTTGTAACATCTTCATTAAACAATGGATATTTTTAGTATTTAGGGTTTGTCTCCCCCTTAAATTAAAATATATATACCAAATATACAAATCACAGGTTGCGAGGAGCTCCCACAAGATCCTGAAGAGGTTACAGGATGGGACGGACGCGGCGAACCACGGTCTATTCGCAAGCTTATTGCCGGTGAAGCCAGTGAACTGCTTGTTAAGGATGTTTTATTTTTGCTAGCAAAGTTAAAATTTTGTTATCGAGAGACCAAACAAGAGGTAGGTAATAATTTAGACACATTCATTCATTTATCAATTTAGTATTTCAAAATTCCTGTAGACAATAGTACATTATAAAAGAAATATTGGCATTGGCATTAAAGATTGTAATAAAATCGAAGATCTAGAAAACAAATATTAAATACAAAAGAGTGCATTTTACATTTTTCAAGAGAGTACATTTTAATTTTTTTTTTTTGTAAACCGGTTTTTTCTTTATTGATTTAATAGCTGTTGAGAAGTTTTAGAGTTTTTTTTTAATATTATTAAAGGTGGCAGATAGGCTGACGGTCCACTTGATGGTAGGTGGTTAGCGTTGTCTAAAAACACAAGCAAAACCAGGGGGTACATGTGCGCTGCCGACCTTGCAGGAATTTGTTTACTGCTCGCTTGAAGAAGCCCATATTGTAGCTAGATGGAAACACCTTAGAAGGGAGACTGTTCCAAAGATCGCGCGTCCGTGGGATAATAAATAATAAAAAAATGCGATTAATTTTTCCCCTACCTTTGAAATTATTATTTATTTTATTTATTTATTTATTGAAATTAATTTCCAAACAGTTAAATTACAATACCACAAGTTATCGTTGACCCCCACACTAAGATGTGCTTGTATCGTGGGAGTCTACTACAAATACATGAACTCTGCATATGCTTACTTAATCTAAAATACCTAATATACAATAATACAAAACAAAAATTTATAGAATACTTAATAATAAATAGAGAGTAACATATTTTAGTATAATAAGAGAACATATATAAAAACATAGAAAATTATAGTTCGCAATTTCAAGCGGTGCGGGCGTACACTTTGTCTTTATATAAATAAGTAAAGACAAAACAGAGTTCCTTATTTGTAAAGCGTTTTTTTTTTAAATAGCTATCAACAACAAGCTTGAAAACCTCTTGGAAGCCATTAAATTTATTTATTTTTAGTTTTTTTTTTCCACTTTCGATTTTGATCGAATTTCGACCAGTATGTGCGAACACTAATTTTTATATAAAACACATTTTTCTTGTCTGCCAGCAATCTGCCTCCTTTCATTTTTAGTCGAGAAAAAAAAGAAACATATTACTTTACAGACAAACTCCACATTCGAATAAATCCATATAGAGAGGGGACTGTAACGATCCAACACGGGATATGGAAATGAGTGTCAGCCCTAACTCAATAGCGTCTTTGTCGCCGCAAATCATGCGTGTGATGTCTCCCAGCTAGGAAATCAGTTTAGGATGTGCTCTGAATAGATCTCAGCTTGCTTTATCGATTTCCATTTCTTTCACATAATACTTTTGTTTAAATGCATATTTTTTTTTATTTTAAAAATAAATTTAAATTAAATTGTAGTGTAAATTAAATTGTACAATTAGCATTAATTATAACCCCCTCATACATTTTCAACTGTGTTTTTTCGGTGCATGTATAAGCGTTCGCCTTCACCTTGGCATTCTAACATTTTTTTAAAGATTTGCCCGAATTCATAGGGTCTCAGCATAGTGTTAAATAGCCTACAATCAACTAATGAATTGGATTATTAAATGAAATAAAAAAAATACAAACAAACTAATTCTTCTGCTTTTCTATTATAGTATCGATTCAATTTGGTATAAACACTAAACTTGTACCCAGTGGTATTGTTTGTATTCCTAAGCGTCGATATCTACTTAACATTAAGGCATCGACGTAATATCCAACTAGACTTCTAGTACACTTAGTAGTAACACATTAGATAAATAGATATTATATAATTCCACGCTCGGTAATGTTCGACCAATAGAAGTTACTATGGGCAGTAACGACCAATAGAATTTCGTCGTGACCTTGTTCGGACCAATTGGCGTTCAGTACCCCGCGCCCGCGCACCTCAGTTAGTTGCCAGAAAAGTTTGCATTGTGAATAAATAGGTATTAGCCGTCTACTTGGATATTACGTCGATGCATTAAGGGGACTATCAGCCTGGTGGTATTCCTTAATCATAAAAAAAATGGATTCTCCGATTTCACAAAATGAGCAAGCCAAATTCCGGGCCAAATTCTATGTAAAGGTTGCAGACAGACTGAAATTCCACTTGATGGTAGGTGGCTACCGTCCTCTATTACCATGTTACGATGTAGGATAAGGGATTAGGTAGGGATAAAAAATGGCCCTGGCATCGTTTACTCACTCACCGAAACACAACAGCACACATGTTGTTATTTTATGGTGGGCTTCTCTAAGAGGCTGTTTACTGCTGCCTGACGGACTGTCCAAATGACTGCGAAACGCAGAGTGCCCTGCCATTACTTATTACCAGAACAATCAAAAATTTTAATTGTTTGCAAAAAGTAACATTATCTTTCTTCGGATAAGGTTCTTTGGATAAAGTGTTGTGAATTAGATAAAATAAATAGTAAGATAAAAAAAAGAGCTATATAAATATACATCCTAACACAAAGATGAAAGTTACGATGTTAAGTTACTATATTTTAAAATAATTCTTAAACACTGTAACTCTAAGGCAATAATAAAATAATTTGTCAAATTGAACGTGAGAATGACAGTTTGAAGTTTTCCTCGAGTATTTTTCAAATATAGAATATCTTTTAATAAAAATTCGTTCTCGACCTTTTGGAATACATAAAGACTCTTCAGAGCAGTGGATACAAAAAAATCAGGAAGAATACAGAGTGATCGTTCGGTTGCTGCCTACAAATGTTTCATATGCAAATCGCTTTGAGGCATCGGCGCCCATAGATTTCAGACATTGACAAGAATTGACAAACAAATTTTGTGAATAGCGTTCACACAATTGCTTTTTTTTATGTTAAGATCGGCAGACAGGTTGACCGTCCACTTGATGGTAGGTGGCTACCGTCGCCTATACCACAAACAACGCCAAAGCTGCGGCAAGTGCGCTGCCACCACAGTAGGATTAAGGATAAGGGATTAGGAGGGGATAGGGAAATGGGCTCTTTCATCCCTTACTCACTCACCGAAACACAACAGCACACGTGCTGTTATTTCACGGTGGTCATCTGTAAGGAGGTGGTTACTGCCGCCAAATGGGCAGCTGAAATGACTGCGAAACGCAGTGTACCCTGCCACTACTTTCCAGGTCCAAACCCGAACCAAGCTTGAAAAGTTCATTTTTCAAGTTGACCCTTTTTTATGTTAAGGTCGGCAGACATGCTGACCGTCCACTTGATGGTAGGCGGCCACCGTCGCCTATAATACAAGCAACGCAAAGCTGCTGCAAGTGCACTGCCGCCACAGTAGGATTAAGGATAAGAGATAGGGAAATGGGCTCTTTCGTCGCTTACTCACTCACCGAAACACAACAACACACGTGCTGTTATTACACGGTGGTCTTCTTGTAAGGGGGTGGTTAGTGCCGCCAGATGGGTTGCTCGAATGACTGCGAAACGCAGTGTACCCTGCCACTACTTTCCAGTTCCAAACCCGAGCCAAGCTTGAAAAGTTCATTTTTCAAAGTTGACCCTTTTTTTATGTTAAGGTCGGCAGACAGGCTGACCGTCCACTTGATGGTAGGCGGCCACCGTCGCCTATAATACAAGCAACGCAAAGCTGCTGCAAGTGCACTGCCGCCACAGTAGGATTAAGGATAAGAGATAGGGAAATGGGCTCTTTCTTCGCTTACTCACTCACCGAAACACAACAACACACGTGCTGTTATTACACGGTGGTCTTCTGTAAGGGGGTGGTTACTGCCGCCAGATGGGTTGCTCGAATGACTGCGAAACGCAGTGTACCCTGCCACTACATTCCAGTTCCAAACCCGAGCCAAACTTGAAAAGTTCATTTTTCAAAGTAGACTCAGCCGGGAATCGAACCCGGGAATGGTTAAGGCAAGCACCCTAAGCACTCATCCAATAGGCTCATCAATTGGATAACGCTTGTCTAATATTGCTCCCATACAATTAATAAGTGATTAATACATTAATAATAAAACCGGGTCTTAAAGCCGAAAAAATTATGTTTTCAAGTACCTACAAATGGGTACTTGAACCAATGCAGCATTCTAGAATAGCACTTCGAAATGCTAGCGTCCCCAACTTAACTATCAGCAATAAAATAAACAAAATAAGACCACTCTTAACTTCATAATGGCATGGCAATATTATGTTTCAACACCGTCCTAACTGCGCATCGATTCCAGAAATAAATGTGATGAAATAATATTCCAAACACGGATCCACTAAGACGACTTTGAAAGGATTTCTCTACCATTCCAGAAGTTTTGAATTATTGCCAGCTGTATAAAGTTTTGTCCCTACTAAGCATATGAATTAAACAAAATTTTGCTCGAATGAGCATTAAAACAGTTGTTTCGAGTTCTTCAAAGGTCCATATTTTGTGAGGGATCAAATTTTGGGTCGAATTAATATCTAATTATCTATTCAAGTTAGCAATGGGCAGATGATTAATGAAGGTGTATTTCTTTAGAATTTCGTGATCCATTTCGTAATAACATTTTATCCATATCATGAATAAATAAATAAAACTATTTTTTTTGTTATATGGAACCAAGGACATATAAGCAGGGTGAACCTAGTTACATATAACTATGGAATTATTGTAAGATAACCTTCGAAGTCAAGGTAAATCAGCTTGTTATATCACATGTGGGTTAAGCTGCCTGAAAATAAATGTATTTTATTTGTTTACCTATATACTGTACCTACCGTAATGTGTAATTTATTTTGTCATTTTTAGGGTTCCGTACGTCCGAATAAAAAAACGGAACCCTTAATTATAGGATCACTCGTGTGTCCGTCTGTCCGACCATCCCCCCCCCCCTCCACCCCTTATCTCCGAAACTACTGAACCTAAAATTTTGAACCTAACCTAACCTAACCTAAAATTTTGAAAAAAAAAAAGAGAAATTAATTTTCTACTTATAGATTATAGGAAAACCTATAAGAAGTCCATGATATTAAAATAACATGGTAAATCACTCAATATTGTGCGAATAGGTAGGTAACATCGTACGGAACTCTCTTCACGCGAGTTCAACTCGCACTTGTCCCGTTTTTATATATATATTTACTAGCTGACCCAGCAGACGTTGTCCTGCCAGAACCCGAAAATAATTCCGTATCCCGATTGTGACGCCACCTATGGGGTCAATTTTTATTTTCAAACCATATGTTAAAGTGACGCATCACTTCACGTCATTTAACGACGGTTAAATTATTTGAATATTCTTCATACAAAAATACTAAAATCGCGATAAAAAAATGGAGGGTGGGGGTAGTAGGGTGAAAAATTCCTATTCTCATATCTACCAAATATACAAAAAAAATCATAAAAATCGGTCCAGCCGTTTCGGAGGAGTTTTGTTACAAACACTGTGACACGAGAATTTTATATATTAGATTTGATAGGGTATTCATTAAATCATTTGAAGCGAGCTAGACACTTGCATTTTTTTTTATCAAACAAGCATTTATTATTATAAACAAAATAAGATTACACATACGTTCTTAAAGCTCTTCATAAAATAAAAAGCAATTAATTCATAAAATAAATAGCAAGTTAATAATTACAAAATAAAACATACGTGACGGGGATCGGATGTGAACGGGGCGGAGACGGGACGTGGCATTTTGCAAACCCGGACGGGAGTTTAATCCATACGCACCGTGAGAGGTCCGCGAAGCTAACGTGCTAGTGTCGTGCATATGGAAAAATGGATTTTTCATTGGAAGAATTGGCATTAATTGCTATTGCTTTAGATGACGAAGAAGCTACAACCGCCAAGAGAAGAAGATTTTCTGTACATCCTACTTGGCAGAAAAAAGAACAAGAAGGAGAATACAACATTCTTTACAAAGAACTTTTGGATGATGAGACTCAGTTTTATCTGTATTTTCGTATGACAAAAGAATGTTTTGCTTTGCTGGAAAATAAGCTAAGCGCTCATTTACTTAAGAATGACACTGTTATGAAAAGAGCTATTACATTGCGTGAACGATTGGAGGGTAAAAATCCCACATAACACCCTTCACTAAGTTGTAATTACATTACTCTTAATCCTAATAGGCGTAGCGATTTAGGTGTGCGCGGCACTCGTGTCGCGCTACTCACTCGCTGCGTATTCAAATTACAATAAACAACTGCATAAACAGACTCAAAAGGCGTAAAATCCTACAGGCATCCTGATAAATAGTGTGGTGTGCCTGATGGGGCACATCTCCACATGCCACAAATCTTTCAACACATTTGCTCATGGTCGATAGACTGATTGCAAAATATAAAACTTACAAAAAAAAAAAAAAAAAAAAAAAAAAACACCCTTCGCTACACGACTATCCGGAGCGAATGGGGCGACTGTGCATACGCAGCGGAATCACGTACGATACGTAGCCCGCACAGGGCGGGACGTGGTAAATATCGTCGTGGACGATATTTTTTTCACGCTCCCGTCGCGTATATTTTACTACTATACTTTTGTATGTAACGATATTTAAAAAAAAATCCCGTTCCGTCCGGGACGAGCGAAATCACGTTACGTATGCAGCGACCTTAAATCAAAACCAATTGAATTAATACTTGTGCAATTTCAATTCGAATCCTCAAATAAGATTGTATCAATCGTATTTGCCCCATCATTGGTAAAATAAAACCCACATATCTCAAAGATGTAGATACTTATTTTCATCATAGTAATTGATTAGCTGTATTTCTATTAGATATATCCCTGAAGCTGTTTATTAATTAACCGTTCCATTGCATCTTAGAAGAAAGACGCAATAGCTAAGCAAGATTTTTTTGGTGAAGTGGACATTTAGAATTTTCAAAATTGACGAATGAACTTCTTGGAGTAAGAAAGAAAAAGCTGTGAAATATTAACAGAGCCTTTTTGGTTATTTGCTTTAAAATCGTGAAATAAGGTATAATATTATTGGTTAAGTATAAAGTATTTGGTGAGTTTAACTATCTGAGTGTCAATTATAACAAAATATTTAGCACCTCAATCAAAATATAATTTCATGATTTAATCCTGACGTGCACATGATAAGGCTCGTTGATGCGTGACCAATTTTGATGTCATTGCGCGAGTGATTGATAATCTTGTGCTTTTGACATATATAAATTATTTAATCATTATTTTAATAATGATTTGACTTTTTTTATGTTAAGATCGGCAGACAGGCTGACGGTCCACTTGATGGTAGGAGGCTACCGTCGCCTGTAACACAAGCAACGCCAAAGCTGCTGTAAGTGCGCTGCCGACTACAGTAGGATTAAGGATAAGGGATTAGGAGGGGATAGGGAAATGGGCTCTGGCATCCCTTACTCACTCACCGAAACACAACAGCACGCGTACTATTATTTCACGGTGGTCTTCTGTAAGGGGGTGGTTACTGCCCCCAGACGGGCTGCCCAAATGACTGCGAAAACGCAGTGTGCCCTGCCACTACTTTCCAAATCCAGACCAGAGCCAAATTTGAAAAGTTCATTTTTCAAAGTGACCCAGCCAGGATTCGAACCCGGGAACCCTAGAACAGAGCGTTAAGGCAAGCACCCTAACCACTCATCCAACGGGCTCGTCAACTTTGTGCTTTTCTTTATTTGTAGCAGTTTCTACTAATAAATATTATAGTATAAGGGCGCTCCGTTTTGCACTCATGAACTGAAGTTTATCTGGCGTCAGCAACCACACCTTTACCTAAGACCACAGTTGCGTTTCGGTTAGTGTGTAAACCCATTTCCTATACCACTTGACCCCTATCCTTTATTCTATCAATGTCGGTACTTAGTGAATTATATTTTCTTCTGGCGTTACAAGTGTTTATAAGAAACAGTAGGACCTTCTATCAAGTAAACGTAAGCCTTCCTGATAGTTACATAAAAACATATTATAAGTTTCAAAGTATGCAAAAATATTTTTTATGTTGGGATGTCTATTACTAGAAAAATTTTGATGACCCTCGTCCATTCGCTGAATTAACTTATCCAATGTGTGGTTCTAGCATAAAAATATTAGTCAATTTAATAAAAAATGAGATGTACACAAATAGGTACTAGGTTTAAAATGATTTAGATTTACATAAGACGCGACTCCACAAGATAAGTAATTCTTTTATGGGTCAGTGTATACGGTTTTATAATAAACTGCCTGAGATGATCAGAGCCTTGTCTATAAATAAATTTAAAGGTGTCATTAAAACCAAACTCCTCTCGAAGGGCAGGATAAGGTCACTGATTATTTAAGCGACAATGAAGCCTGGAATTAAAGCCTGGATTCGGAGCTCATACTATGTTTAGTATTGTATATGTACTTTGATTTAAGTATTACTTAAGTGTATCTAATTGTTGTAATTTTATATTTTAAAGATGACAAAAAAGAATAGTATCCTGAGTTTCTTTCGGGGTTTCTTCTCAGGATCGTCATCTTGGCTTTTTTTCCAAAACCCTGGTAAATTTAAATGACGATCATAAGTGTTTCTTGGAGAAACCTAATTGATAAATAAATATTTTGATTTGATTTGATTTGTTTAGCTACGCCCCGGGAAATATAGTATAAAAGCTTAGTATGGCCTTGCATTATTTATTTTCGAATTAGTATTTGATACTTCCTTATTTGAAAGTAAAGGATGCCATCGAACAATAATATTTAGTATAGGGACAAGGCGGACACAGATTATGACATCTGGCATTTAAACTCATAACAGCACGGATGTGGTTATTTCATGGTGATCTGAGTTTGTGATTACTGAACGAAGTATGCGTAGCCATTATAAAACAAGACAGAAATTGTTTCTGCTTTTCTATATATAAAGGTCTGCAAGCAGGCTGATGTTTGCCACTTGGTGGTAAGTGGTTCGCGTCGTCTATTAGCACAAGCAATACCTTAGACGTCGTAAATTCTAGGTCGATTTTGAAAGAAAGGAAGAAATATATATTTTCGTAAAATGTGAATATAATTAAGATTCTAATTTCAGCCATTAATAAATTTAAAAATATTTATTATTAGCTGGTGCCCGTGACTTCATCTGAGTTGAAAAATTAAAAATGTAATACTTTGGAAAATATATTAGTATTATAACACCCCCGACTCCTTTATCGCTGTGAAGACGTTGGTGCTGAATTTTTTTATATTTTTGACGATCTTCGGAAAACTAACATTTTTCCAGGATAAAAAGTAGGCTATACATTAATCTAGGTAATGAACCAAATTTCGTCAAATCTGTTGAGGCGTCGCCTGTTCACTGTCGCAGTTAACTTCGCAAAAGCTCCGAAGAGTCGCTTTCGTATCGCTTGTTGTCGCACCACTAAATCCCTTGACCGGCTGCACTCGAATTCGAATCTACCAAAAAAATATTAACAAGATTGTAAACAAGCTATTGAAAGTTCGGGAATGCTATTTCTGTTGAAATGTAAACTCTATGTTGTAATATGTTGTAAGGGCCAATTTCCTTTGACACTAATCGGAAAGAGGCGTGGCTACCATCGATAGGGTGGAACCTTCGATTCTTTCGGCCGGCGCGAACGCTTTTTCCAGAACGTTCTATAGTTAGTCGTAACATTATTATCTAAAAAAATTGCATAAAGGTTACATAGCACTGGTCGGCCAGGGCCCGGCGACCAGTGTGATCTTGGCTTAGTTAGCAGATTTTAAAACCTTGGCCACCTAGTTCGCATGTATGAAAATCCTCAATCGTGCAACTGAGGATGGAGTGTGCTCTGGGTATCACCTAATAAATCACTGTCGGTACATCTTAGGTATAGATTTCGTTTAAATATTTGTAAAATATTAGCACATATTTATTACAGAAAATAGAAATATTACTTGAAAAACTTAAATAGGGTGAAGCGATGCTTCACACCTGGACAGCTCCTCTCTTTGTACAAGGCACAATTTCGATCTTGCATGAAGTATTGCTGTCATCTTTGGGATGGCTCAACAAAATACCAACTTACCGCACTCGACTCGGTGAATCGCAGAGCTAGGAAGCTTATTAGCGACGGCACACTAATTAGAACTAAGCTGGTACATAGACGCAAGATTGCCTGTCTGTGTGTATTCTATAAGATGTACTTCGGAGAGTGTGCTCGAGAGCTGCATGAGATCATACCGCCTTCCCCTTTCTTCTATCGGACATGCAGACGTACGGCTATTTACCATCCTCACCTAGTCAAAATCCCTCTAATTCGGACCAAGCGCTTTAAAACATCTTTTATAAGCTCATACAACCCAAATGTTTTTAAGGTTCGAGTGAATAGGCATCTTCTGGGTGAGCTCGCTCCATCGTCGGCCTCATCCTTCCTACAGAAAACCCATCTTTAATAAAAATAAAAAAACTTGAACGGGGTGAGTTTATATTTAAATCGTTTTTAATTAATGTTTATGAAATCCCACATTGGGCTTAGAAGTGAAAGAGATTTCAATTTTCAAATTCTTATAAAAACAATTGTATACATTATATTCTTTACAAAATAAGCCTTGAAATTTAAATATTTTCAGAGCAAGTCAAGCTTTCAAGCTTAATGGAAAAAAGTTGAATTGCAAATCGCAACAGCAATTTAACGATACACAAGAACAATACATAACAAGTGTTGCATGTAAATGGCTTTGGTCAATGAATACGGATGCCGTCGACGTGCATCGGCTTGCAAATTATGGATTTGCCCTGTGTACTCTAGGGCTCACTGTTTGAAATTCCTCCCTCACGCAAACTTCTCACTATCTTCAGAATTATTACTAAAATGTTTCATAGATTTCAAGTATAGACTAGCAATCCCTTTGAAATCCCTTTAATTGAATTCGATTAAACAATTGTTATCGTAATCTACTTATATTTAAAATTTTATTTTGCAAACTGAAATATGAGTTCTCAGTCTCTTCAACACCAAAAAATATCAAATTCTTTCTTCTATATTTTCAAATCTCTGGATTTTTTTCCCTTATTCTTCGGTAATTTTTTGCCAGCTTATTCCAGCTTAAATAAACAAGCTTATTTATTTTTAAACTTTATGCCCCCACCTCTGACGCAAAGGAAATAAGGGTTTTCTATAATCAATTACAAGAATGCCTTTTAAAGTGTGGTAAAGATATTATTAAAAAGTGGATAGAAAAGGCAAAAGATAGAGATAAATTGAGAAAAATGGAGGAGGCCTTAACTCAGTAGAGAGGTCCTTAGTGACACTAGTGAAAATTGCATGAAAAAAAAAACACGTAATGTATAATTTATATAATGTTTAATTTATATTTAAATTGTAATCAAACCAACCAAATATCTTAAGTGCAAGTGTAATCATATTAAATTGTAGCTTTTTTTAATGTTTCTAAGAAATAAACAAGGCTTTATTATTATTATTATCGTAATCTACTCTGCTGAGATTTCAGAGCAATATAGAGCATCTATCTACAGAGTTATTTCCCAATTTTCTTATGTAAAATAGTAATTACTTCCGCCAGTCGGTCTGCCAGTTTTCTGATGAATGTATTTGTTTTCTTGCAAGGTCATTATTTCGCGAATTTTTTTAATCTTGTACAACATTGAGAGAAATCTTTAGAGAAATCAAATCGAAAATAATAATTTTTAAATTAAAGGCGTCCTGAATTCGGTACAGTAATAATAAGGAATGATAGCGCCAAGTTCAAAGTGGCAGAAAAAGACCGAAAAGGAAATGAGAAGGGAAGTGAATTTTAAAAAGAAATTGAATAAACAGTCTTCTTGCGTGAAAACGTTTTGTGGCCTTTAATGATGCCTTGGAGCATTAAATTGAATCCAAACCTAAGAATTGTTAAACATGAATTAATACGTTCTTTTTAATATAAAAAAAATGGTTAAAATATCATATTTTTTTATAATTAGTACATTCATAAATTTGCACTTACGTCGTTCAGTTGCCTTCTGGATGTTGTAATATATTATTATTTCTTTTCTTTTTATTTGAAGTTATATATTATATAAGATTGGCAGACAGGTTGACGGTTCACTTGATGGTAGATGGCTACCGTCGCCTATAACATAAGCAACGCCAAAGCTGCTGCAAGTGCGCTGCCGACTACAGTAGGATTAAGGATAAGGGATTAGGAGGGGATAGGGAAATGGGCTCTGACATCCCTCACTTACTCACCGAAACACAACAGCACACAAGCTGTTATTTCACGGTGATCTTCTGTAAGGGGGTGGTTACTACCACCAGACGGGCTGCCCAAATGATTGCGAAACGCAATGTGCCCTGCCACTACTTTCCAAATCCAAACCAGAGCCAAATTTGAAAAGTTCATTTTTCAAGGTTGACCCTACCAGGAATCGAACCCAGAAACCCTAGAACAGAGCGTTAAGGCAAGCACCCTAACCACTCATCCAATGGGCTCATCATTAAGGCTGTAACCCTTAATGCTTACAGAAGACCGCAGTGAGTTTTTTAGGAATACTTATTCTTCTAATAATGAAAAAAAATGATTGAGAATTGTTACTGACTGAAAACTCGTTATAAGTTTCCACTTCTATATATCTAGACTAAAACCTATAGCAAAGCTAACAGAAATAAGAGCTTTTGGCGTGTATTGTGTTTCGGTAAGTGAATAAGAGACATCAAGACCCATTCCCCTATCCCCATTTTATCCTCTCAGGATAAGCAGCGCACCTGGAACACTCCTTGTGTTTTGTATTTAGGTAACCTAGCTTCAATCATAAGCCTTTAACAACAACAAAAGTAGTCGAAAACGAGATAGTTTTTTTAAGTAATTTTACTATGAACAAATCTAAACATGAATGACACTTTAATAACAAGGGGGGATTAAGGGAATAAAGGAGAAAAGAATAATTTGCAATGATGTCTCGACATGGGAAATTTTAAATTCGTCAAAATTTGCCGCCGCCATTACAAAGTTTTTGGATAAATATAACTTTGCTCCCGCGAGAAATACGCGGCGTCAACATTTCGTAGCTTTTTAGGGTTCCACATAAAAAAGGGTCAGTTAACCAAGAGTTTCACTTTGAACATCTGTGGTAATAAGAAAGAGGAATAAAACATTTAAGTGGTAGTAAAAGAATTCAATAATGAATTAACAACAATGTACTTACAGAGAATTGTTTTAAATTTACCTTCTTTTAAAAAGTTCATACACATGTGGACGTTACGTTTCCTAATGCTTATTTTTATGAGAATATTTTTAAAATGAAATTTTAAAGCAATAAGATTATGTAAAATGAATGACTTTTACACATGACCCTGATGTGGCCTCTGGCACCACACTCATCACAATTAAAATTACGACAACGACACCTATATATCCGCATGTTGTTTGCCGCACCGCCAGCACTTCTGCGGCCGCCAGCACTTGAAGAAAGTGGTGAAAATAATAATTTATATATACATATACCCACATATTATAAAACTAGCTGAGCCCGTAACTTCGTAAGCGTGGTATAGCGCGTAACTTTATTGTTTGTAAATCGATTGAAACGAAATAAACACTAAATGTTAGGGGAAGCTTGCTACAATACATCAGTGAAAACCGCGTTCAAATTGGTTAAGCCGTTTCTGAGATTGCGTGCACAAACCCATAGACAAACAAACAGACAAAAATTCTAAAAACAATATTTTTGATCTCAGTAACATAAGTACAACCTGTACAAATTGTTTTTTTTTTTTTTTTTTGAACTAACACACCCAGCGAATTTTCATACGGTTTTCTTTAAAGTACAGAATAAATAATAGTATTTGCGTACAAAAGTTGCACTCCTTTCACATTCAATGTGAGCGACGGTAGGTAATTATTATATCAGGGGCACACACGGAGTGACAGAGGCCTTTAATGCAGGAGCGAAAAACTAGTTTTTATAAATAATTTGTACAAACAAAACTCCATATGTGCGAAACCAGGGCAAGGCAATAGTAACATAATGAATAAATAAATAAAAAACTTATTATGTAGTCTATGCAAAAATTTGCAATTTGAGAGAGAATGTTTCAATTTTTTTTTTTGGCCAATCGGACGATCATTTCAAAGAAATGTTGAATTGGAAATTATGTAAATAAATTTACAATTTTCATAAAATAAGTTACAATTATAAGGCAGAATAACATAATGTCACCAGGTAAGTACATGACGACCCCATTTGTGTAGTTGGTAGTGACCCTACTTGCTGAGCCGCGTAGGTCCTGGGTTCGAATCCCAGTAGGGGCAAACATTGATATGTGAATATAATGTTTGTTTCCGAGTCATGGATGTTTCTATATTTATCTAAGTAAATATTTATAAGTATATTAGCGACCCGCCCCCGGCTTCGCCCGGCGTGCAATTTTTATATATGTACACACCCCGTTTATCCCTCTTTCCATTAGTGAAAACCGAATTAAAATCGGTCTACCCGTTCACGCGTGATGCTGTGACCAAGGGAAATGGGGGATTCATTTTTATATATAGAGATATACCTATAAGTATGTATCTATATACCGTAGCTTAGTTACCCACGACACAAGACCTTAGAGATCTTACTGTGGGACTAGGTAAATGTGTTGTAATGTGTGTGATATATTTAATACCATACTTATGGTCATGGCAAATAGAGATTAAGTGCGCTGTCGACCTTACTAGAATAAAACTATCAATTATTGTAACATTTTCAATCCACAAACAAATTATATTGAAAGAAAGAAAGAAAGAAAGAAACATATATTTATTTAAACGGACACAAAATACACACAATACAAATTTAACAGAAAAGAAAATATATATATATATTTTTTTTATTTTTATGTTAAGGTCGGCAGACAGGCAGACGATCCACTTGATGGTAGGTGGCTACCGTCGCCTATAACACAAGCAACGCCAAAGCTGCTGCAAGTGCGCTGCCGACTACAGTAGGATTAAGGATAAGGGATTAGGAGTGGATAGGGAAATGGGCTCTGGCATCCCTTACTCACTCACCGAAACACAACAGCACACGTGCTGTTATTTCACGGTGGTCTTCTGTAAGGGGGTGGTTACTGCCGCCAGACGGGCTGCCCAAATGGCTGCGAAAACGCAGTGTGTCCTGCCACTACTTTCCAAATCCAGACCAGAGCCAAATTTGAAAAGTTAATTTTTCAAAGTTGACCCTGCCGGGAATCGAACCCGGGAACCCTAGAACAGAGCGTTAAGGCAAGCACCCTAACCACTCATCCAACGGGCCATTGCATGCATAATTGCATAAATGCCTCGCCTCAAACGGGCATACCTCAGCATATGCTGTGCGTGTACAGCGCTGATCTTCCGTTGAGGACCTATCTTTGGTCTCATGGACGTCCGCCATTATTCTTAAAATACATTAAATTGTACAATCTCTATACATAAAAATGAATCCCCATTTCCGTTGGTCACGGCATTATGCGTGAACGGGTAGACCGATTTTAATTCGGTTTTCACTAATGGAAAGAGGGATAAACGGGGAATGTTCATGTATATAAAAATTGCGCCCCGGGCGAAACCGGGGGCGGGTCGCTAGATACATATAAAAGACATAAATTTAATATATTGCTTATTCCTTTTTTATGTATGAAACATAAGTAAACATAAAGGTGGCGACCCTCATAGGCTTGCCAGGGCGCGTGGTAAAGGGACACGAGTCTATTAATTAACCACAATTCTACAAAATTCCAAGTAAATTATTTACTTCGTGGAAAGGCTCTCAGAATTAATACATCATGAACCATCTTCCTCCAACGATTTTCCAATGATTTTCCAATAGGGGATCGGACAAATTTTCAGAAAGTGTTTTAAATTAATCTTCATGGATATTTATTCCCATAAAAAATACTATTTTATTTATTTATAGCCTTTTAGGTACTCAAAATCATGTTTTAATATTGTTTGTTTGAAAATGCCGCCAAAACGCCACGATAGTTCATCTGAGAACGCGTAACGTCATTTGTGGTCATATCATAACAAAACAGCTGCATTGGCATAAGACAATGATTGCCCACAAATGACGTCACGGTTGGTCACGGTTGGTGTTTCAGCATAGATTAAAAATATTGTAAATAATAAAATTTTATTTCTTCATTTAAAAATATTTAAATGAATTATATTAAATTATTATTCGATGAATAATCGTAAAAAATTATATATTTTCTTTCTAAGTACATTTTAGATTTTAATCTGATTACTGTCCGATCCCCTATTGTACATCTAGATACCTATAAAAATGAAAATTGAGATATATTTTTGTAAAGAATCCTTTACAAAAGAACAGTTGTAAAGAACTCAAGTTATAAACAAGTTTTTAAGTCTCAACGCTCCGGCTAAAGCTTAACTTAAATCGATATAACAACTCGAAAGAACTAGTACACAGTTGGTTACTCGTTAGAAGTTTCATAAGCAGTTATGCTAGAGCGAATCGATCTGTGCGGCGTTATTAGATTCAGAGTGGAATTCGTTGGAGTTATGCCACCAGAGTGATGGAATGCTCACCTCTATATTAATAAACTATATTCCGACGGTACTCCTATAAAATGGAATTTAAATTGGAATTTTAGTTTAGTGAAAATTGATTATTTATAATAATTACTATTTATATTGTCTATTAAATGTTAATAAATTATCTGCACATCTAATAGGACTTGCGAAAAATAATAAATTTTTTTTAATATTATTATTGTAATTTAATTATTATAGTTGTTTCATAAATAAAATTATTATAAACGTTAAATAATTCTGAATATATCTTAGAAAATATTTCTACACTTACAATACAAGTATCAATAGTTTTTAAATAACCAAAAAAAAATCAAGTTTTCCTTTTTTTATTGCCACGAATAATCTTTTATATGTCAACGAATACACTTCTATAATGAGGGCCTTCAATATTAATGTGATTTAAGTTCAATAGATGGCGCCAGTAGTTGGTTAAGACAATCTGAGAGCAAAGTGTAACTAGCTGTCGCTTTACGTAGTATGAACTTGACGTATTGTAACTTAGTATATTGTATTTCACCAATATTATGTAAGAATTAATTAAATAAAGAGAGATCCGTCACCAGATCTAAAATCACTGGAGTTTTTTTTGTGACAGTCCCACCTGTGGTCTATAGCATCATTTAGTGCGAGTACACGCGTAATTTTTTTATTATTATTAATTCAAGGTAGTGCTTGACCACTATCTCACCTGATGTGAGGTGCGGATCGGCCGAAGGTGGACAACGTTTACCCAGTAAATGCCTATTTACCCTGGTTTTGAAGACCCCGAGGTTGTAGTCCTGTGAGAACACAGACGCAAGCAACGAGTCCCACTCCTTAGCAGTCCGTTACACAATCATTATTGTCATTACAATCATTGTAATATCATTATTAATATTACAAATGCAAAAAGTAGTAAAACAGTAATCATGTACAAAAATTCAAGCTAATGAACAATGTATTCGAAATCTCCCTAATTCGGACCAAGCGCTTAAAAACATCTTTTATAATGCGCACTGCTAAGGATTGGAATTCCTTGCCGGTGTCTGTATTTCCGAGCTTATACAACTCAAATCTTTTCAAGGTTAGAGTGAATAGGCATCTTCTGGGTGAGCTCGCTCCATCATCGGCCTCATCTTTCCTACATTTTTTTTTTTATGTTATGTCGACAGACAGGCTGACTGTCCACTTGATGGTAGTTGGCTACCGTCGCCTATAACACAAGCAACGCTACAGGTGCTACAGGTACAAGTGCGCTGCCGACTACAGTAGGATTAAGGATAAGGGATTAGGAGGGGATAAGGAAATGCTGGTCAAGAGCAAACCCATCTTTAATTTAAAAAATATATTTATTTCACTGAAGCTCATATTCTGTTACTGATTATGAGCTTTCTTGCCATTTTTCCTCATTGAATCTGAGGTAAACGTTATAGGGAATAAATTAGTCCATTTACCGGTTAATTTTACCGGTGTTACGGATAGCAACATCTGCAAGATATGGCTGGCGTGAAGTGTGAACTATGGCAGAATACCGTTTACAATTAACGATGCTTCCATATAGAAACGTGTCTGTCATCTGTCAGATTTGTCAATTCTGACAACCAAATCTAAATAAGGACTTTTTCCCCGGCATTTTTCCTTATGTGGGTGTGATCTCTCTGAATTTGTGAAAGAGAAAAAATAAGAGAATAATGATTCTTTGACCACACCCGTAACCAAGTCGATTGAGTTGTGGAAGGAGTGCTTGCCACGATGACGTCGGGAATCTCATTGACATATTCAATTCGCATTCGTGAGCGCGTGTCACGAGTAAAGATACGATCTCCAGCTGAGTTTCCCGCAGTGTCAACAGCGAGACGTGTCGCCACATTCTTCAACAAGCTGCAGACAAGGCTTTTACGGCCAGGTCAGCTCCAGACATCATCTCTTAGAGCGGACGCTGCTGTTATCACCGTATACCCTCATCTTGTAGACCGAAGCTAAGCACCAGTGCTTCCTTGTCAAGTGTTTAGAAGCAATGCTAGCCTTTAAGAACGTGCCAGCACCTTCAGTGCGGCACACAAAGTCCGTAAGTGTACACAACTATAAATAAATGTGTAAGTGACAAGATCGTTGTTTTATGCTTTGTTCCAAAATTTCCTTCGGTAATAAGGCGCCCAGAGATACAAAAGCACAGAAATATGTGTGTAGAGTCTTTTCCAGTCCGACTGTTTCTGGTCGGTGAGTAACGTTTATTGGCCCAAGATAAACGGTTACAACGCAGAAGAATTAATGTAAGCAACTGAAATTTAGTCTTTATTAAATGTAACCTTTCGAACTCACTCACCCTCATGTTTATATGTATGTATGTACCTATATATGTTTATAATATTTATGTGTTTAATGTTATATTATTATTATTATTTTCTTTTTGTACACTTATAAACTGTAATTTGTAAAACCTAGTAATAAGCTTTGTAAAAATTTAATACTATTTAAAATTTATTTGTATTTTTTTTGTATGCTGTTAGGTTTGCTAATAAATGCTAATAAATAAATAAATAAACAAACAAACAAACAAATAAATAAATAATCAAACTTCGGTCTGCTTTCTGTTAAAATTGTTATTACAAACAATTTTTTTAAGAAAGAAAGAAAGAAAGCATCTTTTATTCCTCTAATAAACACATTATACATATATGAACAAATAATAATTACAAAAAAACAAATATATAAACAAGTAAGAAGAGGAAAAGGAACCCTGACTCAGTATACAGTTGTGGTGCGGACCACAACACTGATATTCTGCCAGGGACCAGAAATTCAAAGAAAAAGAAAACAAAAAACATTTAAACATTTACGCGGGACAATTCATAACACGATTACAATCAATGGCTGAAATTATTGCACTATTTAATTAACTAATTAATTACTATTTATTACTTTTATATAACTTTGTGTTATTATAATTTAGAGCATAAAGTAGCCGTCCGCTCTCCTCTGACTTCATCTGAACCACTCAAAGAATTTTGTTACAGTTTTCACTAATGGAAATAAGATTGGTCTCCATGAAGACTTTTTTGATTATGATACGTTACAGTGCAACGTGAATGCTTTAAATCGTACGAGTACTTCCGATTACCACCTGGTGATAGTTACGATAAGGATTTTTTTGTATTTGCATTAAACACACTTAAAATCATAATTAACCACTTCTCTCTTAACTTCACAATCACTTCACAACTCACAACTCTTTATTAATCACCCGACCGATTTTGATACGGTTTTCACTAATAGATAAATCGAAAAACGAGGACGGTTTATTTGGTTTGTTTATTTGCAAGAAATAAAATATATTAGAATAATCTGTGCGAAACAGAGAGCTGGCTGTTAGTACTCAATAAAATAATATTTTATCTTAATGTGATGAATATCCCAATAGGATATTCACTTTTTTTTTTATATTTTCATACGATATGTTATATCCTTATATAACCGTAAAAAAATATTCAGCGCCAAAAAACAGAAATTTAGTAACAAAAAAAAGTTAAAATTAACTAACAGCTACGGGCACTTTAAACACCCGCCCTTTTCGGGCTTGTCGTGATGTCAAAGTCTACAATACAATCAAATGTTAAAAATCTAAACATCTACACGCTTGTTAACATTTCATAGACGTTGACGTCACATTCCATAAACTTTGACGTCACATTCGATCTGACCGTTTCAAGTATTTTGAATTTCCCACATTTTTATGCACTTTTTAATAATTATTTTCTTAACGAAAAAGAAATAATATTAAAAAATATTTACATTGACATAATTCTAAAGCAAAAATGTTGATAAAAAAATATATTTAAGCCTTTTTTGAATTAGACGCATATTCCCTATTCAAGCTAACAAATGTGATGTGTTCATAGTATTAGTACACGAATTTTTATTTAGACTTCGAAAATATAACAAATTCTCTTTATACAAATTCAGAGCTTCGCGCGTGGACGGAATTTGTAATTTGACTGTACCTAAGCTTATATCTCTGCTATTTATAATTCGGGTGTGGCTTTTAGCTTTTACAAAACAGAAATACATTTATTCTCTTTCGTTGAACTTTACAATTGATTATAAATTCTTATATAAATTATGTTATTCTTTCATAGTCATCATCTTCCAGCCATAATTCTTCAGTAGGACCGGTCAGAAGCAGCCTAGATCTAACGCTGACCCGTGGCTCATACTAGGTCGTCTGCTTATTTTTTGACCTGATCCTATCTGCGTTTTCCAGTACGTGATCTCTACTGTCGAACTTTTCGGCCCCATCGATCTTCGGCTCTTGGTATAATGTGTCTTGCCCATTGCTACTGCAACAACTTGTTCCTAAATGAAGAAAAAAGTACACACTATTTACAAAATTGTATTTAAGAGAGATCACAAGCTCATAAATACATAATTGTTTCTGTCTTTGAAACGAAAAAAAAACCAGTGAAATTAGAAACAAGTGTAAACCTAAAATTAACCTACAATGAATATTCCTTCATTGCTTTGTTAAAAAATATATGCTATCAAAAACTCTTCTCTACTCTCTTATTGTCTCTAAATACTCCCATTCTAAAACGAAATCACTGTTTGCCTCTGTCATTTCATATGCGGTTTTCACTATTAGGATGAGCTGTGAACTAAGTGTTTTTGTGTGTTCATCAAACACAGATTTGTCCAGATAATCGACTTATTGGAACACTTTTGAAACAGTACTAGTCGAATCGATAGTAATTATAAATCGGTCTTTTCTGAGATCAAATAGATCTGGGTGATAAGAAAATAATAATATAGTGGCCTCGGCGCCGAATATGGTTTTGTACCATTCGGAGTCGAGACACTCGGTCCGTGGGGGCCTGCAGCAATGAGCCTCTTCAAAGACATCTCGAAGAGGCTTATTGATGCGACGGGAGACCGAAGAGCTGGCACTTTCCTCGGCCAACGTATTAGTTTGGCCATTCAACGAGGAAATGCTGCCAGCGTACTTGGTACAATGCCGCAGGGTCCATTTTTATATTATTAGTTTTTAATCAATTTAATATTAATTTATTTTTAGATTAGATAATTTTAGTTTTTATGTTAAATGATATGTAAATAATTGTAATAGAATAAATAATTAATACAAAATTAAAAATAATAATAATAATAATCTGTTTCTATTAAGAGATAAATTTAAGGAGACCAACATATCAACAGTGCCATGTCAATACACGTTTGATAATATAATTTTTGTTCATAAAATATTGATCTTTAAAAAAAAAAACAATGAAAAATGATCTTGAGTTTTCATATAAAATGCGCAGAATTCATATATTGTTGTTTTCGCATTATGTAAAACAGATATGGTTAATAAAGTTTTCTACTCGGTAATTCAGTTTAATAATCCTTGTTATTAAACTGAAGCTTTTTGTTTTACAATACGAGAAGTTCTGTACGGCTTATTGCGCGCATATGAATCCTGTACCTATTAATAAGTTAATGTCAGTTTAAAAAAATGTATTAATAATTTTTTTTTTGTTCTAGTGGTAAAAACAAAAAAACACCATTTCTAGGCCTAATAATAATAAACCCTGCTTTAGTAGTGGTAGGCAAAATGCAGGATGCCCCAAGACTACTAATGCATGTTTTATTATTATTTTTGTTATTAAGTCCAAATTGGTGTTAATTCTTGATAAAGCTCTTAGAAATATGTGCGACAGCTCATGCTGTTATTTTATGGTGGTCTTTTATAAGGCATGGTATTTGCCGCATACCACCTCTTACAGAATGTATGATTGCTAAAGGCACTGTGAACTGCCATTTTTGGCGGTTCACAGTGCAACCCAACCGCAGTACAACGAATGGACCTCGTCTGGGAAGACCGCCATCTTGATCTCAATATAGGGGATATAGAGATATTGATCTTGATCTCAATATAAGGGATATTGCCAGGTAAATACAATTAATTTAATAATTTCAATAAAAAATATTTAATTACTCTGCTCATATATAAAAATACACAAAGAGGCTAGTTTATAAATCGAATTTCATATGAATTTCAATTAATTGTGCGCTATATATACGCATTTTACAAGTGGTCGACAATTCTGAATTATGACCCTGTTATTTTGGAGCGCATAATAAAATGCGATGCGGATCGCTATGCGGTTGCGATAATTTTTTACTTTTATCTTGGCCTATCAGGTATGTTAATTACAAGGCAATTGAGCTTCGGTGACCGAAAACTACTGAAAATAATATGATGTCATTTAAAAATACTGTCTACATAAATCGACAAGAGAAATTGAAATGAATTTTCTCCTCTCTCGTTTGCGGAAATTTTTCATAAATTTATTAAACTTTCTTAAATGATTTTTTCCGCGACCGTTGCAGACACCGAGAAAGAGATAAAGTCATATTGAACTAATAGCCCAACGGAACTTTCCGATGAATTTGCCTCAGTATATATGAAATTTATTTCGTACTAGCTGGAGTCCACGACTTCGTCCGCGTTGAAAAACAAAAAATATAACATCTGACGAGTTTCGTACAATAGGGAATATGCGTCTAATTCAAAAAAGGCGTAAATATATTTTTTTATCAACATTTTTGCTTTAGAATTATAAATATTTTAATATTTAATATTATTTCTTTTTCGTTAAGAAAATAATTATTAAAAAGTGCATAAAAATGTGGGAAATTCAAAGTACTTGAAACGGTTAGATCGAATGTGACGTCAAAGTCTATGGAATGTGACGTCTACGTCTATGAAATGTCAAAAAGCGTGTAGATGTTTGTGATTTTTAACATTTGATTGTATTGTAGACTTTGACGTCACGACAAGCGCGCCAAAAGGGCGGGTGTTTAAAGTGCCCGTAGCTGTTAGTTAATTTTAACTTTTTTTTTGTTACCAAATTTCTGTTTTTTGGCGCTGAATATTTTTTTACGGTTATATAACGATATAACCAATCGTATAAAAATATAAAAAAATGTGCATATTCCCTATTGTTTACTTCTAAATCGACGAAAACAGTCATTATAATCGCTGCGATAAGATTGTATTACTGAGATAAGAAGTAAACTCTTTTATATCAAACTTAAGACTATTTGTATCCTAAGTTTACTTCTTCTTTTATGTAATTAAACGCGATTAAATAATATACTTAGGTATATGTAAATATTCCTCAATTACAATAACTATCAAAGTCCATGAAGTAATATGGGCGTGAATTGAAATTTACATGTCTGCAGGTTTTGATTGTTTTTAAAAAGTGGTTTCGCAGTGATTTATGCAGCCTGTCTAGCGCCAGTAACAGCATGTGTGCTGTTGTCTGTCGGTGAGTGAGTAAGGGATGCCAGAGCTCATTTCCTCCTTCACCATCTCAGCCGTAAGACGTCCACTGTTGGACAAAAGCCTCACCCACTATTTTTCCAAAAGGACTGGTCAGAAGCAGCCTGAAACTCCGTCGACCCGCAGCCTATATAAGGTAGTCTGTCCACTTTGTGGGTGGACTTCCTACGCTACACTTGCCGGTCCGTGACCCTCGAGAACCTTCCGGCCCCAGCGGCCGTCGGCTCTTCGTAGTATTGTCCTGCCCCCTACCATTTCAACTCACTAATCCGCCGGGTTATGCCGGTAACTTTCGTTCGTCTACTGATCACCTGTTTCCTGATTCGATCTCGCAGTATAACCCTGAGTAAAGCCCTCTCTTTAGCTCGTTGAGCGACGTTAAGCTTTCTAATGACACACATAGTTAGAGACCACGTTTCAGCGACATGTGTCATCACTAGCAAGACACATTGGTCGAAAACTTTTGTTTTATCCCGAAAACCTTTTCGCTATCCCTTCTCAATCCCTTATCCTTAATCACCTGTGGTGTTGCCTGTGTTATAGGCGATTGTAGCCACCTCTACCATCAAGTATACCTTCAACCTGGTTACAGTCGTATATTAACTTAAGCCTACTGACTCGCCTATTAGTAGGATTAAGGTGGATTTATATTATACCGGACCGTGCTCCGGCCGTGCCTTTTCATACTTCACCGAGCCTATCCCTACCCCGGCTGTGCCCCGGCCTTTGAGAAAAACACGGCGAGCGTAGGTATGGCCCGATGGCGGCACGGTGTAACATGAATCATCCTTTATGGACAAAAAATAGGTGGGGAAAAGGTTCTGGGTCTATTATACCAGAAGAAATATTTCCCAAAAAGAGATTTAAATTTGGTCACTGTGTACCTAAACAAATCTTCCTTTATGAGTTGTGGGTTTCCGGGATGATGGCCCAGGTCTTTTGGAAATTCTTCCAAACGTTTCGTCAACAACTGCGGTTGACATCCTCAGTGGTGTAGTCCGTGTTAGAAGAAAAAGTACATCACATCACTGCACTTCACTTCTGCACTTTTCGGCTTCTCGAGCGAGACTGATTTGTCGACTGGAATGTGTCTATATTTAAATTTAAATTTATATCCCCACCCCGTGGTTGAATTGGTGGGGTGTGGTCACTAGGAGAGGGGTTATAATGCCCTCTCTTTTGACGAAACGTTTGGAAGAATTTCCAACAGACCTGGGCCATCATCCCGGAAACCCACAACTCATATGGATACCGGCCGAGAAAACCTACATTCTACTATTAAATCTTCCTTTAATTATGCATGAAAACTATATTGACAAAATTTAAATTAATTAGCCAGCAGTTCTGATACAAGAGCAGATCCCTAGACACCAGTTTGTTTGTCTTAGCGGAGAAACAGTGTAGGCTATTGTCGTAGCCAATGGCCAATGGGTGTAGCGATTGGGGTGAATATAGTATACAAGCATAATAGAAACCTTCAAACTATACAAACTTTAAAAATATACAGTATTTTTACCAAAAATAAAGCGCTCACTGAAAAATAAACCAAGGTGTTTTTTAACAAAGAAAAATCGTTTTCGTACTTGAACGAGAAATGAGACGAGAATGTTTTACGATACTTTAGAAAAGTGCGGCCGGTCCAAGTGAGTTATGTAAGACATAACGGTTTTTTGTATAACTTCTAAGGACATCTTACCCGTATGCCCACGATATTAAAACCTTTGCAGACTTTCTTTGCGATGCTACGACACAAATGTGTATTTGTTACGTATGCACTCTCTACATTTAAAAAATCCTGTCAGTTACATTGAATATATTTTACAGAATTCAAAAATAACAGACAATTTTAGAAGTTTTTTAACGTTTCTGCTTATCCGTATGTCTGTCTCTTTGTTCAAGTTAATCTCCGAAAATACTGAAAAGATTTTCATGGCATTTTCACTGATAGATTAAGCTTTATTATTATTATTGTTAGTTCAAGTTACATGGACTCATTTTTGTTTAAATTATCAAATTAATTTATTATTTTTTTTTTTTAATGTTATGTCGACAGACAGGCTGACGGTCCACTTGATGGTAGGTGGCTACCGTCGCCTATAACACAAGCAACGCTACAGGTGCTGCAATTGCGCTGCCGACTACAGTAGGATTAAGGATAAGGGATTAGGAGGGGATAGGGAAATGGGCTCTGGCATCCCTTACTCACTCACCGAAACACAACAGCACGTATATGCTGTTATTTCGCGGTGGTCTTCTGTAAGGGGGTGGTCACTTCCGCCAGGCAGGCTGCCCAAATGACTGCGAAACGCAGTGTGCCCTACCACTACTTTTTCAAATCCAGACCAGAGTCAATTTTGAAAATTACATTAAAATTTCCAAACTTGACCCCGCCGGGAATCGAACCCGGGGCCCCTGAGACGTTAGGCAAGCATCCTTGCCACTCATCCAACGGGCCGTCAAAAAAAAATTCAAATTAAATTAAAATTATTTGACGATGCCGCTAGATTTGGCACAACAGTGATTAGCTTAGCATGGGGGAAATTTTTAGCTATGTTTCATTGAAATTGGATATCGGAAATAAAGTAACTGTGATATAATGGACTATGACATTATGACCATGCAGTTTTAAGGGACTATGTTAGATTTTTAATTTTATTCTTTGTTCTCTATGTATTATAAATTGAAGTCGCTTTCCGCATCTGTTTCTCCGCTAACTTCTAAAACATCTCAAGGGATTTTTGATAACGTTTTCGCTAGTAGAAAGAGCAATAATTGAGGAAGGTGTGTGTATATAATTTGCAAAAAATGCATTCGCGTTAAGATTTGAGCGGGTTGTTTATAAGTAAATAAATAAAATAAAAAATAATAATTAAGATAAATTTAAACTCATCGCTCGCAAGCGCATTATAGCAAGGATTAAAAGCTTCTTTATTATTTTAATACATATACAAACATATAACTTAGATCTTCATTATCGGCTAGTTATTTTATATAGAAATATGTTTTAAAAAATTTTTATTCTGATATAATACCTCACTATGTCCGAAATTGATTCATTAAAAGAGGAACAAACACTCGAATTTTAAAACAGGCCCTGTTTGTGGCTATGATAATTTTTCTATTTATTATCCAAGAATTTTTATTTTATATGTGGCTTTAGAATTAAATATCAACTGTTATAACGTGGAAAGAAACGCCTCTTTATATGAAAATACGACCAATCTTCGAAAACTTGTGAGTTCGTGCCAAATGGGGTTTACTATGGATACGCCAAATACGGCGTGATGGATTATTATAGCCCATACTTTATACAAAGAGGAAAGTCTTAGCTTAGTAGTGAAACATAATAAAAGGTTATTAATACTTACGTATAATATAATATACTGATACAATATCAAATTTATTACTTCTCTGACATAGAAAGCTGCGTAAAGAATACAAATACTCTTCGTCGTTACAATCCTTCATAGTGGTCGTTTGGTCCATGTTGACGAGCCCATTAGTCGAGTGGTAAAGGCCCCGGCAAGATTCCAGGCTAAGCAAACTTTGGAAATGAACTTTTTAAAGTTAGCTCTGGCTTGGGCCTGGCAAATAGTGACGGGTCACACTGCGTTTCGCAGTCATTTGAACCGTAACCACCCTTATAGAAGACCACCGTGAAATAACTGAATTTGTGCTGTTGTATTAAAATAAAATAAAATAAAATAAAAATAAAATAAATCTTTATTTGCGCGAACACATGTTTACAGGATTTTAATTTGTATACAGCAGTTATTACTAACAGTACAAAGTGTGTTCTACCCGCCAAGGGCATGCAAATATTTGTGTTTAATTGTTTGTAAACTAATATATTAATAAAGGAATTAATGTTTCTTATTATAAAATTCTTTAACATCATAATAACAACAATCTAATAACCATTTTGTTAATGTTCTTGTAAATTTAGGATCCGGCAATTCTTTTATATTATTAGGTAGTTTATTGTATGTTTTAATTGCCATAACATAAACATTTCTATTAAATAGTTCTAATCTACATTTTGGTCTTTGCAATAAATTACCTTGTCTAGTTATTTTGGTTCCTATTTCGTTATTTATTCTGAAGCTAGATCTCCTTGTTATCTTAACACCTACTTCGGTGAGTAAGTAAGGGATGCCAGAGCTCATTTCCCTAATCCTTCCCAATCCCTTATCCTTAATCGCCATGCTGAACCGCCAGGCTGTCTGACGACCTTTACATTAAAAAAGTGGTCAGGTTTACCATATAGCAAAACAATTTTATGGATGATCGACGTAGAGAATCGTAATATCTCTGATTATATATTCCTTGTACCGTACAGTGAATTGCGATGGAAGGACAAGCAGTGGACTAGACGACTTTTGTTCAAAAGGATAACTTAATCTAAGTTTTGATCATATTCCGTGATATTTGATATCCCCGGAGACTTCGTGAAGAATTGTCGCGAACCCGAATTGTTCGGAATTGATTCAGAGAAGACTGGACATTCCCTTATTTTGTTTTCAATTCTAACAGCGACTCTCTCGGAGATTTTATTACGTGAAATATTTTGAAATTAAAGCCGAGACCGGCCATCTGTCACAGATATTTAGGTATCATTTCCGTGATATGTCCCGATGAAAATCTTTTGTCAGACATTCTGGGGCATTTCGGGAACGTTTCCTTTTGAAACCATCTACAATGGAACGAAGGATTTTCTTGGACGTTAAACCAAGTCGTAAACCACGGACAGACAAGCAATTATCATCTACTTTTTATTGCTACATTCGTTTATGGGACGTCTTAAAACGGCGCAAGTGTAAGAGATAGCGTTGTCGACTCAATTTATAACAAAGCTGGTGAAAAGTAGCTGATTAAAATATATAATAAAAATGCCCATTTATACAGTTTTCCAATATTGTCACGCTCAAGACTATCACGGATCTAGGACACCCGTAAACCATCGAGTTTCTCAAATATGGGACTAACGAAAGTCAACGGGACCTTGATTCAATATCTAAAAGCTCGACTTAATTATACACGGCAACCCTGGATTTTACTGCAATTTCGATGTGGACAGGAAAGTAAGAAAACATTCACTGAAAATCAAGTTTTCTGAAAACTGCTTGGTTTATCAGCCGAATTATTTGCGATTGAATGTAATATTCTTTCCGACGCAAGATCAGCCATAGAAGCAATCTGCACAAATACATCTTTGAACCGGATTGCTATAGAAATTCGTTGACTTATGGTACTAGCTACGAACCTCAGGGCACAGTTGTCCGGTAGACAATGGGGTTTTAGGGCTTACTTACATAGGTTTACTCATGTGGACGGTCCTACTTGCCCATGTAATGGAGAGACAGAGGAAACGGTTCTTTATGAATGCCCTATTCACTCCCTGTTAAGGCTGGATACTCTGACCTGGACCTGAAGTTAGAATTGGAGGCTTTGCCATTGGTGAATGAATGATCATAAATACACCCGAAACCGATGCTTCCGGTCAGGGTCCAGCTATTTAGCCGCTCCCGGCAAAAATAATATTCGCCGCCCTTTACACAACACCATATTCTTAAATCAAGAGCTTGCTATTCCAAAGAGGGGAAGTTGTATGTGTGATATATAATATTTAGTCTATTGCGGCTTCTGAGCGAGTATGCAAAAGTTCATGAGATTTCACATTATGTTTGTAAGTATGTATGAATGTCTGTTAAAGAATTTCTCAGAAACTACTGAATGTATTGAAATATTTTATTCTTTCAACTTCATCATTATCATCAACCGGTTTTGACTTACAAGTAACTGCTGGGCCTGTTTTCCCTTGTGACATTTTTCCTACCTACCATCTTGCCACGTATTTACCATTAATTGAGGGAACAATAATAATTTTTCGTCAAAATCATTAATGCATATGATTCGTACATTAAAATTCGTACGGCTGGTTACCATCCTCACCTTGTCGAAATTCCTCTAATTCGGACCAAACGCTTTAAAACATCTTTTGTGATGCACACTGCTAAGGATTGGAACTCCCTGCCGGCGTCTGTATTTCCGAGCTCATATAACCCAAATCTTTTCAAGGTTCGAGTGAATAGGCATCTTCTGGGTGAGCTCGCTCCATCGTCGGCTTCATCCTTCCTACATGGATATATGCTGGTCAAATCCAAACCCATCTTTAATAAAAAATATTAAAAAAAAATAAAAATAAAAAAAATACACCGGTAATTATGCCTAGAAACAAATCAGTCATTCTTAAAAATAATCAAATTAGGTAAATAAAACTCTTTTTTTCTGAGAATATTAAACTCTACCTTGAAATTAAAATTTACTTCGATTTTTTTTGACAGTTTTTGATAAATTTATGCTATCGAAAACCTTATGTTGCTGCAACCTTATGCAACGCCACAGGTGCTGCAAGTAAAATAACAAGATTAAGGATAGTGTAACGCGCCAGCTAATTCCACCCGTACAAATAAGACACCAGCCAGCCGACCGGCCAGCCAATAGCTATCGTCCACCAATCGCCAGCCAGCCAGCCAGCCAGCCAGCCAGCCAGTAGCTATCGTTCACCAATCAAAAGACATCCTGCGCCTCGCGTGATTTTATGCGAGTGGTGGAGTAGCTTATAAAAACGCTTGCACGCGTAAATTTAATTTAATCTGTAATTGATGTCTAAGAAATAAACGTTTTTACAATTCAGAAGCGGGATACGATAATCAAAAATGAAGCGAGTTCATCGTGACCAAAATGGACACTGTGTGCGACCACCTGGATGGGACGATCTGTCACAAAACGGCCATGATCCAGACGAAGACGCTTCACAAGAAGACGAACCGTCACCACCTGCAAGAAAGCTGTTAAAAGATTTGCTGGAAAAGAAAGTTAGTCGAGCCATACGGGAGCTAAGCCAGGAAAGTCCATCATTCACCAGGGAAAGGGAACACCGTGCCGCTTCCTTAATTCCGGAATTCGATCCTGATAATGACGAATGTACGGTGAAAGCTTGGCTTAGAAAAATCGATCAACTTGGTGAAATTCATGGTTGGGACGGTAAAATGAAATCGTTCTATTTGCAAGACAAGCTAAGAGGGCAGGCAAGAAGATGGTACAATCGCCTCGAAGACTACAATAATTCGTGGGAAGAATGGAAACTACTGTTGCTTCGTGCATTCCCAAAACATCGTGACTACTGTAATATGTTAGAAGAAATGTTGCGAAGGAAAAAACTACCCACAGAAACGATGACGAAATACTATCAAGATAAAATCGCTATGTGTTTCCGCTGCAATCTACCAGATAGCGCCAGTGTCTCATGCATTATCCGAGGACTTCCGCCAACTCTTCAAACTAATGCTAGAGCTTTCCAATGTGATCGTCCTGATGAACTATACGAGGGTTATCTCTGCGCTCTCGATGACTACCGCCCATTATACCCAGAGATACGCGCTCAAAACCCAAGCATAACGAATACGACAACAGAGAGGAAGGTTATCAGTTTGGATACAGCTCCCTGTCCACGGTGCAAAAAGACTGGGCACACTTTACGTGACTGCTCTCTACCCGACTTACGCAAATGTTTTAAGTGTTGGGAACAAGGACATATCGCAACTCGTTGCCCCAAGTCTCAAATAAATTCAGTGCCCACCACATCAGGCCAAGGATCAAGCGGCATTAAAGAAGTTAAAATTTTACAGAATTATAACGACATTTACAAGAAAGTGGTAAAGGTAAATGAAGTCTACGTGAAATCTTACATAGACACAGGAAGCGAAGTCAATGTGATGTCTACCCAAGTTTCTAAATTGCTTGCACTTGACGTCACACCGACCAGCGTCGTCCTTAAAGGATTCTCCGGAGGTTTCATTACTAGTCGAGGCGAGGTCAAGTTCCAACTTACAATTGATAATATTATCATTATGTGGTAGTGCCTATCTTTCTGACGTCGATATGAAAGGAATTAATTTATTAATTGGTCAGCCAGTAATCAATAAGGAAGGAATGTCATTACTTGTTAGTAATGGTGTTGTCACACTTAGACAACAATCCAACTTTCTCAATGCTCTTGATGTGGCTGAAGAAAGTCACCGCTTTAAGGTGGTCACGGCGGCAGAAGAACGTTTACCACCAGGAATTTCCATAGTTAAAGTACGCACGTTGGGTAACAACAAAGGCAACGACGTCGCGACAGTTCCACGTCACTACGAGCTACATGGTGTCACCTACTCCCTGCCCGCTACCGTGCTGCGTGGTGAAGAGGGCTATATCAAGGTTGTCAACACTGGAACGAAGGATGTCGTGTGGCAGCCTGGTGAAGTGTTGACCAGAGCCGAGAGCTGCAAGGAGTCGCACAGCTTTAGCCAGGTTGGTAGCCGTCAATCTATTTCTAATGTATCGGCCAGCAAAGTTTTTAATATCAGCCATGCCAGTAATTCCATTATCGGTGTGGTAGAAATAAAAGAAATTAGAACGGGTCAGTTAAACAAAAAACAGTACACTGAATTGATATCTTTGTTAGCACGTTATAGCAACTGTTTTGCGAGCACTACGCAGGAGTTAGGATGTACAAAATTAGTGCAAATGAAAATTAAATTGACGACTGAGCAACCTATTCATCGACAACCATATCGTTTGTCACATCACGAACAGGAAATAGTCCGATCTAAAATAGTAGAGTTACTCAAGGGAGATATAATTCAAGAATCCGAATCCAGTTACGCCTCACCTGTCATTTTAGTAAAAAAGAAAAACGGCGACAGTAGACTATGTGTAGACTACCGCGCGCTTAACTCTATTACGGTCAAAGACAGGTATCCATTACCCAATATAGAAGACCAAGTTTCGAAGTTGGCGGGTAAACATTACTTCACTAGCCTAGATATGGCCCAAAGTTACCATCAAGTAAAAATTTACCCGGAGGATTCCCACAAGACGGCCTTTGTAACCCCGCAAGGTCATTTTGAATTTAAGCGGGTTCCGTTTGGTTTAGCCAACGCGCCGTCTGTTTTCATGAGATTAATTAACAAATTAGTTGACTCGGTGCATTCCGAGTGTGCAGGTAGATATGAAATATTAGCATTTTTAGACGATTTGCTCCTACCCTCGGTAGACGTTGAGTCTGGGTTAGAAATGTTAGAAGCCGTATTGATAAAACTCCATTCCGAAAACTTAAAGTTAAATATGAAAAAGTGTTCATTTTTACAAAATAAAATTACCTATCTTGGACACGAGATTTCAAAAGAAGGCGTACAGCCGAGCGAATCTAAGTTAGTAGCTGTCTCACAATTCCCTGCTCCAAAAAATGTTCATGACATTCGGCAATTCATTGGATTATGTAGCTATTTTCGAAAATTTATTCACAATTTCGCTATCATAGCTCGACCTTTGACAGATTTGACAAAGAAAAATGCAACTTGGGTATGGGACTCAGAACAAACACATAGCTTCGAAGATTTGAAACGACTCTTGTGTACTAAGCCCGTACTTGCTTTATATGATCCAAAATTGCCAACTGAAATTCATACGGATGCGTGCAAATCGGGAATAGCCGGTATATTGTTGCAAATGCAGGTTGATGATAACTTGCGTCCTGTTTTGTACTATAGCCGTGTAACCAGTAAAGAAGAGAGTATGTACCATAGTTACGAACTTGAAACGTTAGCTGTAGTCGAATCCTTACGTAGATTTCGAGTTTATGCAATCGGCAAACCTATTAAAATTGTGACCGATTGCACAGCCGTTCGAGCAACTTTAACCAAACGCGATCTTATACCACGCATTGCGAGATGGTGGCTTCTCATTCAAGATTTCGACATTAGTGTTGAGTATAGACCGGGAGAACGCATGAAACACGTTGATGCATTGAGTAGGCATCCCGTCGATACCGACGTCCCGCTTGACATTGCTAATGTAAATCGATTGGAAATAACCGACTGGTTCCGTACAGTTCAATTACAAGATGATAGATTAAATCGCATCATCGAACAAATTAGAGGCGGCACGACAGACCCAAACGTGACAAACAATTACGAACTTATTGATGGTAAGCTGTATAGGAAGACAACAAACGGGAAAAGATTGGTAGTACCGGGACAGGCTAGGTGGAAATTAGTACAGATGCATCACGATGAGATTGGGCACGTAGGATTGAAGCGTAGCATGGACTTAATAAAAAAAGATTTTTGGTTTCCAAAAATGTCGAGATTCATACGTAAATATGTAAAATCCTGTCTACATTGTGCTTACGGTAAGGGGGAATATGGTAAGAAGGAGGGAAAGTTACACCCTATCCCTAAACCTACTGAACCAATGCGTATGGTACACGTAGACCATTTAGGGCCGTTTTGTAGAACAAAGAAAGGTTATGTGTACATGCTTGTATTGACAGATGGGTTTTCTAAATTCGTTATAGCAGAGCCTACCCGCACTGTTAACTCTATAGAAACTATTCGTGTTATGAGAAAAGTATTTAGCCAATTTGGGTATCCGGATCGCGTGGTAACTGATCACGGGAAAGCTTTCACTAGTAGGAATTTTAAGAAGTTTTCAAGCGATAAACAATTTAGACACATTCTCAACGCTATTGCATGCCCGCGAGCAAACGGTCAGGTCGAACGGACAAACCGCACCATACTTGATGCCATACGAGCGACCGATCCCAGTGAAGCTGCAAATAACTGGGCAAATTGTCTGCCGGATGTCATTTGGGGAATAAATAACACGCTAAATGAGACAACTGGATACAAACCTTACGACCTTATGTTTTCTCGTGTGGGTAGATCCGTTTGTGATGTCTCTATTCCTGGACGTGAACATGAATCGATCCAAACGAGACGCGGCATTGCGAGCACGCGTATTGAAAAGGCCAGTGATAGGATGAAAAAATATTATGATAGGAAACGTAAATGTAGTCACACATACAAGAAGGGTGATTTAGTTCTGTGGAAAAACGGTCCCACTTGTAGTGCCACCAAGGTGAACACTAAGCTCGACGATATATATTCGGGTCCCTACGTGGTTACGAAAGCCGTTGGCAATGACCGATACAGGATTAGAAGCATTAAGGGAGTGAGGGGTTACAAAAAGTTTACCGGTCTGGTACCAGCTGACGCACTCCGACCTTACAAGAGCATAGCCCCTGTATCTGACAGTGCCAGCAGCTCTGATGAACAATTAGAAACCGAAGATCTTATCGATTTGCTAGAGAGCTAACATGTTTCTTCAATGTTCCCATTGCGGGAGCAATTTTTGCAGGATGGCCGAATGTAACGCGCCAGCTAATTCCACCCGTACAAATAAGACACCAGCCAGCCGACCGGCCAGCCAATAGCTATCGTCCACCAATCGCCAGCCAGCCAGCCAGCCAGCCAGCCAGCCAGTAGCTATCGTTCACCAATCAAAAGACATCCTGCGCCTCGCGTGATTTTATGCGAGTGGTGGAGTAGCTTATAAAAACGCTTGCACGCGTAAATTTAATTTAATCTGTAATTGATGTCTAAGAAATAAACGTTTTTACAATAGCGATTATGAAGGGATAGGAAAATTGGAGTCTGTAAAGGTTTTATGTACAGGCTGATGGTCTACTTAATAGACAGGTGGCAATCGTCCGACTATAGTAGGATTAATGATAAGGGTTTAGGAAGCAATGGGAAAATGGGGCATTCTTTATTCCGAAACAACAGCACCCTAGCTGTTAATTCACTGTGTGAAACTCTGTGTGTATCACCTCTTTTCCAAACTTCGCAGCATTTATGGAACGGACATTTTGAAGTGGTCATCCCGAAACCTTTTCCTTTAATAGTTTTATTTATCTTTGGAAACAGGAAAACGTACTTGTCCAAGTCGGGCGAACAATGTAACTGGGTAATTACATCTGATTTTTATGGCTTTTAGTGCGTCTCTTTGACTGCTTGTTAAAAAATACCGCTCCATATAGAACTTGTATAATACAAGTCTACCAAATAATAACAATATTAACAAAGCTTCCAAAATTTAAAATTCTTCACATTTTATTATAAATTAGCTGACCCCACAATTTCGTACGCGTGGTATTCGGTACAGCGCGTAACTTTTTTGTTTGTAAACCGATTGGAATGAAACAAACAATAAATATTACCGGAACTTGCTACAATACACAAGTGAAAACCGCATTCAAATCGGTTAAGCCGTTTCTGAGATTAGTGTGCACAAACGCATAGACAAACGGACAAACATTCTAAAAACAATTTTTTTGACCAAAATGGTTTTTTTAGAAAAATATTTAATGTATGTACGTACAGACTCTGCTCGCTTACGATTTTATTATATGCATAGATGTATAGATTTGTGGGTCAGAACTGAAAAAAAAAACTAAGCGACAAAAATACCTAAATTATTGTGCATAGCTGTGCTCCCGACTTCGTACACGTGGTATTCGGAATAACACGTAACTTTTTTTTTGTATCTATGAAATATACATATTACCGGAAGCAAACTACATAAAAATCGGTTAAGCCGTTTCTGAGATTAGCGTGCACAAAGGCATAGTAGGCCAAGAACGATTTTATTATATTACATTTTATGAAGAAGTTCCAGCCTAAGCTGAACCCTACTTAATATGACTGATCGTATAGATCTGAGGTCAACTTAAATTGGATTTTTTTAAATCACCTAAACAGAATATTTTAACTTTCAATCATCATCGTTTTACAGATGATAATATATAGTTAACTAAAGTTTCAACCAATTCAAACGAAAATTTTATTGCATTTTTATAGAAAAAATGTTGGACTCGTTTCGTTTGTAAACCGATTGGTTAAAAAACACACTAAATGTTACGGGAAGCTCGCTATAATACATCAGTGAAAACCGGTTTAATTAGTGAAATTCAAAATGGTTAAGCCGTTTCTGAGATTATCGCGAACAAACGCGCAGACAAACAGACAAAAATTCTAAAAACAATTTTTTTGACCTCGTGAACATTAGTACAACGTACAAGTACTTACAACGTGTAGATTTTTTTTTTTTAAATAGTAGGTACATTACTGCAGAGACCAGGAAGTGAGGATTGCCGGACGAAGTGAGGATTGCCTTGATAAATGTGAGGAAATAATTAAACACGTGATAACGCAAAAAAAAGTAGTATACTTAATATGAAAAAATTAATAAAAAATTAATTTACATATATGTAGAAACACGATTAGAGTCCCCGGCATCATCGGTCCCGAAAGGACACGACCAGGATTCTTCGTATCATTGGTCTCCACACTTGATCACAGATAGGCGCGAATATTTGATCCATATTTGATCACGTTAGGTCACGCGCTGCAATTCCAAACAAAACGCCACAATCGGCACAAAATAAGTCCTCGATCGCATTGTCCACCAGCCAATCACACCAAATCAGATAACACTCCACCAAACACGTAGCACTAGTCCCTTGATGTCAACCGATTGCCTTCCCGTGAGGTACTCCCCGGCCGACGTGCCTCTGCGCTAGCGCTCGGTGTTGTGTCCGAGTCAACGACAATGACATTCCGATCCCGCTGTCCAGTTGACAAATGACAGTTGTCAGTGCTGTTCACTCCCGCAAATCAAAAGCGCCGACACGGCCAGACTGACATGCGCACGCCCTCGTGCGCCTCTCGTCTCCGCCTCGATCCACGTTCGGTTAATATGCAAACAAAGAAAACAAACTATCTGGCTCACCACATTCATTATGCTCGTCCTATCCTGACCAACTAGATACAACTTCACACATATGCACTCACGCGCCATGTTGCGTTGAGGGCTGGTCGAAAGTGCCTAGCACGCGCGGTCCACGCGCCATGCTGTGTTGAGGGTCGGTTGCTGGAGTTAATATGATCCTTACAATCAAAAACCCCATCTGTTTTAAGATTCCACAAGAGTATCACAGCTTGTACACGCTGGTCTAGACCGTCATTTACTAAAAGAAATGAGATCCCCACAGCTGTCTATCACTGAACTAGATCATCGCCCACACAAGCAGGTGAGATCCCTACAGGTATCATTAAACAACAACTTGCTGGACCAGATCGTCACCCACAAAAGCAGGTGAGATCTCTACAGCTTTCATTAAACAACAACTTGCTGGACCAGATCGTCACCCACAAAAGCAGGTGAGATCTCTACAGCTTTCATTAAACAACAACTTGCTGGACCAGATCGTCACCCACAAAAGCAGGTGAGATCTCTACAGCTTTCATGAAACAACAACTTGCTGGACCAGATCGTCACCCACAAAAGCAGGTGAGATCTCTACAGCTTTCATGAAACAATAACTTGCTGGACCAGATCGTCACCCACAAAAGCAGGTGAGATCTCTACAGCTTTCATGAAACAACAACTTGCTGGACCAGATCGTCACCCACAAAAGCAGGTGAGATCTCTACAGCTTTCATGAAACAACAACTTGCTGGACCAGACCGTCACCCACAAAAGCAGGTGAGATCTCTACAGCTTTCATGAAACAACAACTTGCTGGACCAGATCGTCACCCACAAAAGCAGGTGAGATCTCTACAGCTTTCATGAAACAACAACTTGCTGGACCAGATCGTCACCCACAAAAGCAGGTGAGATCTCTACAGCTTTCATGAAACAACAACTTGCTGGCCAGATCGTCACCCACAAAAGCAGGTGAGATCTCTACAGCTTTCATTAAACAACAACTTGCTGGACCAGATCGTCACCCACAAAAGCAGGTGAGATCTCTACAGCCTCCATCAAACAACAAATGGAACTCTCTCATAACAGTTAAAAAGAGCAAGCAGATAAAGCTTCCTCGGAATCTATGGATAGGGCCTCTTCGGAATCAACGGATAGTGTTCCCAAACCATTAATTAAAGGTTCCCCAGAATTAGTACGTCGGCAACTGCTACAATGCGAGAGCCCGAAGGCTCTCCAAGTTTCTCTCTCTCTCTCTTTTTTTTTTTTTTTTTTCGGTCAAGAAGAAAACGAGTACTGGTAATGACTGATAATATTAACTAAAGCAGGGGTCTCTTAACTCGTAAGTATAGTAACGACAAGCGTTCGATATGAGGTCACTAGAAGTACAGTATTTAAATAAGAAAAACAATCAGGTCGTATTACATCCGCTTGCAATAATTAACGACCCCTGTCCATAACACATTTACATTCCACTACACTGATACGGGATGGGCGTCGCTGAACAATGCGCAATTCATCAAAAAAAAGGCGTATTTCTAACTGTCCGGTAGCTACACTGCGTTTAGAAACCTCTTTAGCAAGCAACAATACTCTCTGCGGTTATCCAACAATCAGAATTTAGAACTATCGGAGTGCAATTAACAACCACTCATACAGGACTACTAATCTTTCCAAGTCTAATCTCACTTTTGGGTTCGTTTGGGTGTGATAACTCACATTCTAGTACTTTAAGTCCATCTAGAAACAAAACACGGTCTATCCCCCGCTTCACATTAAAATTTTTAAGATAATTACTCTCGCATAACAATAACTGGCATTAAAATTTTTAAGATAATTATTCTCGCATAACAATAACTGGGTGGGTAGATCGAATTAGAAGTAACAACAGATCTACATGAAATAAAACCTCAATTAAATAACTCTCATTTAAACAGCTGATAAGATTTTTACTATTTTTTTTTTTTTTTTTCCAGTGTTGTAGGTAGGCTTAGTAAAACTGCGCGATTAGCAAGGCCAGCCAACGTTACAACATCATAATGTCGATTTTCGCCCAACTTATGGGCTGTGCTCTCTACCCCAAAATGAAAACGACTCACCGTTATTATTCACGAGGATCCATTGACCATGCGGGTCTTGTTGCAACAAGATCAGATCCTGCCCGACTTGTCCAGGATGGGCTGCTGCTGCAACATCTTTATATTTTTTTTTGCACGGTCATCTACAACTCCTTGTAACGGTCCCTCTGAGAGGCACAGGTCCATGGCGCTGCACCAAGCCCACGCATCGACGTCGGCAGCCTCAAGGTTGAAGTCTGACAACTTTAATTTCACTCGTCGTAACCGGATCCTTTATGGCTTCGATAAAACTGACGATTTTCCATCACACTGCACCACATGATTGCGTAGTTTTAATTTTCATAGCAGTGCCCGTGAGACAATCCCACTTCTGATGTAGAAACACGATTAGAGTCCCCGGCATCATCGGTCCCGAAAGGACACGACCAGGATTCTTCGTATCATTGGTCTCCACACTTGATCACAGATAGGCGCGAATATTTGATCCATATTTGATCACGTTAGGTCACGCGCTGCAATTCCAAACAAAACGCCACAATCGGCACAAAATAAGTCCTCGATCGCATTGTCCACCAGCCAATCACACCAAATCAGATAACACTCCACCAAACACGTAGCACTAGTCCCTTGATGTCAACCGATTGCCTTCCCGTGAGGTACTCCCCGGCCGACGTGCCTCTGCGCTAGCGCTCGGTGTTGTGTCCGAGTCAACGACAATGACATTCCGATCCCGCTGTCCAGTTGACAAATGACAGTTGTCAGTGCTGTTCACTCCCGCAAATCAAAAGCGCCGACATATACACAGTTTTATTTAGAATAAAACAAACGTAAATGTTTACTAAAGCAATAAATATTTAGGTAGGTACTGAAAAAGTCTGCTTTCCCGCCTTTTTTATTTTTTACTAGATGAAAAACCGGCTTCGCTCGGGTGTAATGTGACTTCATAATGTACAAAATGTAGGTAGATATTATAGGTATAGTGCTTTTCTCAATAAATGTGAGGAATAACGCCTGTGACAGCGGCGGGCGCGTTCGTGAAGACTCGTGAAACTTCGGGTTTCATCGGGCTGAGTAGCGGCGTGGAATGAATTTTCATACAACATTCTTGGCCTAGGCCGAGAAAGAAATGCATGAGCCAAGAATAACAAACTTCGTGGCTTGTTTAGTACAAGAATGCCTACATTCCCGAGCATGTTTGAGAAAAAATATTTAATGTACAGACACGGCTCGCTTACGATTTTTTTAATAATAAATAAATAATAAAATAAATAATAATAATTATTATATTAATGTATAGCTACAGATTTAAATATATGCCTATAGTCTTATAAATTCGAAATTCCAATATTGCGGTCATCCAATAAACGTTTCTTTTTAAATGAAAATAACCAATACACAACAGACACGCTAGTCTACTTGACACTACGTGGGTACCATTACCTTATGCAATGCCAGTGGCTGCAAGTATGCTGCTGACCCTGTAAATAAGAACCTAGAAAGTGACGATTAGGGAATTAGGCTCTGAAATCACCGAACGAAAATTATATAAAATAAATCTGAAAATTATTATTTTTTTAAAGTCCTGCAAGTACAAATTTTCGATAAAGATGACTTATTAATCAGAAGCAGTCTCAGCATGAAAATTATTTTCTCAGCATGAAAATACTATGTTACTGGCTATAAATAAATCTCTATATATAAAAATGTATCTCCATTTCCCTTGGTCACGGCATCACGCGTGAACGGGTAGACCGATTTTAATTCGGTTTTCACTAATGGAAAGAGGGATGAACGGGGAATGTTCATATATATATATATAAAAATTGCACCACTGGCGAAGCCGGGGGCGGGTCGCTAGTAAATAATATAAATAAATAAATAAATAAATAAAACTTTATTATTCTTTATTATTCGTTATCGTTATTACTTGATGGTAGGGTCGCTGTTAATTAAACACTTCTGTTATTTCACTGTGATCTTTCGTATGATCTTCGTTTATGACTGCGCGACGCAGTATGCAAATATTATATTTATTTATTTGACATCAACAGATTAACTTCTTGTAAACCGGATAAATTTTATGAAAATCGAAACGATGAAAACAAGCTGAAAAAATTAAGAAACATTTTTAATGAAAATAATATTAATAAACCAAAATCCAGCCCCAATTGTAAATGGGTTCTAAAACGAACGGTTTAACTCTTATAAGATTAATAAGTAGGTACATAATCTGTTAATGGGTTCGTATACAAACTCAACTGAAATTTAATAATTCATCTACATCCCTTAATAAAGCTCGTGTTTAACTGGCGTAAATATTCACATTTCTATTTTTAGTTAAGAAATAATTATCTTGGGCATACATTGTGCTAGCGTAATATACAAACCTAGCGACCCGCCCCCGGTTTATGCGGATGAAAATTTTTAATTCAAGTTTTATACACAAACCTTCCTCGTTGAACGCTCTTTCCATGAGTAAAAACCGTATCACAATAATTAATATCGCCCAAAAAGCCTTTATAGTAAAATAAACAATAATAAAATTGCTTTAAGAATAAGCTTGTAGATATCAACGTCCAACATGTATATCAAAATCAATATTTTAAGCCAATTTCGTCATGTCATTATGTACGCGACCGTCGGCCTCCAGCAGGAAATGCAGTGGAAGCGACGAAATTACTTTATCCTGGAGACCAGCGGCCACGACATAGTCCGCGTTACGCGGATCAGGGGGGAGGGTTTCGGACGCTTGGCTATCAGCCTATGCCGACAGCCAAGGGTACAGGAGATAATCAAGTCACTTACCCTAGTTCTTCATCAGGGTTTCGTCCGTCGTGTAGACGGCCCACGGCAAGGAAATATATATACAATATAGAACGGGAGTCAGGAAATGCAAGGTAGGAAATACCGTGTCCTTCAAGCCAGATGTCGACGACAGACTGCTAGGTTCCCGACGCAAACTCCCGCCACCACAAATGTCGATTCACACTAGTCACACCACAAAAGGGATGTCCTTTCCAAGCACAGATCACCAAAATTACCAAAAGAGGATTAATTAAACACTCGGGCTCAAAAACACGCCGCGCGTCCCGATGCCATATATAATCTCTGTCTACCGACGCAATATTTTCGTGTTCCCGCACGAAATAAATAATAACGAACTCCTGTCAATACTATCGTAGCAATATTGGCCGGATCGATAATAATTGCATCGGTTCTAAACACATTATAACATACATAGATTATAACTTACTTAATCTATGGACATAAAAAAATTAAACTAAATATAAGCCCCAGGAATCGCTATTGCCCCTGGCCGCCATTTTGGTGACGTAATGTCGTGAGATGGGCTCTCGTGTTGTTTTTTGTTGGCCGTATTTTTTAGTTACGGATGACGTCACGCGGATGTTAATGTGACAAGGTTCCTGCACATTAGCAATTTGCGTAGATTATACAAGGAAATACACAAAACAAAAAAATTGTAGAAACAGGTGTGACACTAAAATGATACCATAATTAATCTTCATTTATCACACAGTACGCAGAAGACATAATTATGTCGTACACTGTTAACAAAATTCTATGGATCGCTATTCGTCTCTGTTTTTCTCCGTCACTTGATCTGCTATCAGCCTGCCTGCCTATTTGTTTTTCTATGTAAAACACAAAATATATAATTATTATTAATTAGAGATGTGTCAAAAGTGCTGTAACCGTTACTTTGGAATCGCTACTTCATTGGTGCCACTGTAATCGTTACTGCTATTTCCAGATACTGATTACAAATACACCCGTTCCGTACTTTGGACTGCGTTCGGGGAAAGAGTATCTGTATTCAGTAATAAGTATCCGTTGCATTGCACTCACTTTCGGGTAGCCGTTACCAACTCGGAATCGGAATAGAAGCCATTCGTTTTCTAAACTGCCTTTTAGTAATTTCACAGGTCCTAATGTAAATTTTTAAAATAATGTTACCAACGTTTTTTTCGTAGTGCTGTAATAATATCGGTTTTACTTAAATAGTTATAATATTTTACGGTAAAAATATTTTTTATCTTGTTTTATTGATTTAACATTCGTATTAATAGTAGAATGTAGGTTTTCTCGGCCGGTATCCATATGAGTTGTTGAACCGCAGTTGTTGACGAAACGTTTGGAAGAATTTCCAACAGACCTGGGCCATCATCCCGGAAACCCACAACTCATAACATTCGTATTATTGTTATTTTAAGGTTCGGATTTCTAACAGTGTTCCTTGTGAGAGGATGTTCTCAAAAGCTGGAACAATTATTTCGGAAAGGAGAACCCGTTTACAAACAAAAAAAGTAAAAGAACTTATGTTTCTAAACGCAAATTTAAAATTGTAAATAGGTAATAGATAGTCTAATAGTAAAAGTAATACATTTTTCAATTAATAAAAACAACCTTGATTGAACAACGTAGAAGGTTATTTTATTTACAATGAGTCCAACGACCTCTTTCTTAATTTTTTTTAACTGTATTCAAGTTACTTGTAATAGGTAGGTACTTTAATATTATATGATTCCAATTTGTAAAATTTGTAAAATGGAATCGTGAGTAAATGCTGTAACTGGAACAAGTATTTGTAATCAGTACTTCAGAGTAACTGTAATCATTGTCACGGTTACATCAAAGTAATCATTTGGCACATCTCTATTATTAATTCACTTTTAATATGTCGGCGGATATTGGTTCTAGTTTCAGTACCTAATCCTTGAATAGGAGACCGATTCCTACGCACCATTCCATCTTTTATAGCAATTAGTTCTAAGCAAATATTTAAGGTATGGGTCGGTTATGCAAACAAATTCTTCAATCAATAGCTAGGGTTAACCTCTGATGAAATCCATTTATCCAGAAAACAATTTGAATAAAAAAAATGTCAATATGCTTTACATCAAAACTTTTTTTTTCTAAGCGAACTCAACAACAGTTCCATGACAATCCCAAACGAAAACCTTTTAATCAATACAAGTTATCGTATTGAAGCCTACACAAGCCATACATTGTATAGGCATTTTTTACACCGCTCACCCGCAAATCGTTTATGTAATCCAAACACCAATATCGGACAGATATTGTTCAGCGTTGGTATGTATTTTTGTATGTTACGCGAGAACTCGTAAACTGGGATCGTATACATTTACGTCGACCTCGTAAAATTGATAGGTGTTCGATAAAAAAAATCTGATTCCCTATTTGTGCTTAGCGGTTTGCGCTATTGGTTAAATAAATCGTTATATAATTTTTTTTTCTGCCAAAATCTACGTTTTGTTTTCGGTTTTGCTCATGATTTTATACAATACTAACTAATAAGCGACCCCCAAGGAGTTGAAATTTTTAAAAATTCTTTCTTAGCGGATATAAAATAAATCTATGTTCCAAATTTCAGCTTTCTAGACTTTCTAGTATTTTTTTCTGTGCATTGATAGTCAGAGAAACGATTTTATAAGTTTGACTTGCTGAGCCTGCAACTTCGTACGCGAGGTATAATTCGGGTACAGCGCGTACTATTTTTGATTGTAAACCGATTGGAATGAAACAAACACTAAATGTTACAGGAAGCTTACTGCAATACATAAGTAAAAATGGCATTCCAATCTGAGATTAGTATCAGAGATTAGCGTGCACAAACGCACAGAGAGACCACAAAAATTCTAATAACTATTTTTTGACCTCGGTAACATAAGTACAACGTGCACAAATTGTTTTTCTTTTTTTTTTTTTTTTTTTAAAAAACTTTAATGTACATACTCTTAACTAATACATTTCTTTATTGCTCCTCCTCCTCGCTTTAGTTTCCTCTCTATACTAAGGGTCGTGAGTGACATCACGCGAGAACAAATTTTTCCGGGTCATTCGCCGCCATTTGTCTCTATCTGCAGCTGAGTGCAGAGAATCGCAAACCATAGTATCCAAAATACTGTTCAAAGTGTCGGGCTTCTGCCTCTAGTATTTTTCTGTCCACTTTTTCTCTGACCACTACCTTTTCCAGGTTGTCACTGCTTTTTTTTTCTGGCAATTTTCTGGCAAATTATAGATAGATTCATCTGGACCATCTGCCTACGCAGGATGAAGAAGTTAGTAAGATGTGCTGTTCACCTGTTCGCCAGCATCTTTCACTACTACTACTACACCTTGAAAAGTTAAAGGTTATAAGGTTACTTACTATATGCTCTTTTTATTCAAATTATTTACTACACAGTTGTTTCCATGCCGGTACAATCGACAAGTCACTTCAAGGGTATCAAAGAGTGAGAAGCATATATTCAGATATAACTTGATTATTTAGACAAACCAATATCATGGATTCAGTGACGGGAAAAAAATAAATGTTATAGGTTTTTTTTTCGATTTTTCATGTAACATTATTCATAATCAGTCTACAATCGTCCACTTTTGCACAAAGGGCTTTTTAAATGACAATACAGGTCCTTCACCCTTCGCATCCATTCATTGTCAGATGCTCTTTTAAGCGAACAGGTGGTCGCCCCATGGGGTGTTTACAGTGGTATCCACTCCAAGACTCGTTTCATATTATATTTTATTTTTAAGACTGAGTTCACTAAAAGTTAGTAAGTAGTTTTGAAGAAAATAAAAAAGATTTTAGTACTTGCATATTCAAAAATCTCAAGGATTTAAGAGATAAAGGAGCCAGGTATATACCTACAGGTGCCGGACAGTCGGTGCCACTTGCACGAACTAACCCCCTTAGTGAAACACCTTTGAATCGCGCCCTTCGCTCTATCAATGTTATAGTAGAAGAGTTGGACTTATTTACCTGTTCTATGAGTGAATTCAAAAGAATATCTATAAGCATTTTGTGTTATAGGTAGATAAATATATAGTGTTTTATATAGTTATACTATAGTTTAGTTTATATTAGTTATAGTTATCACAGTTAAGATTAGTTAAGATTGATAATGCTTCTCTATCGCATTAGGCCTGTTATGATAGTCGTAAGTGAGGTAAATAAATAAATAAATAAATAATACTCACACAGTCAATGATATTATACTGACCGACAAAGAGCATATTGAATCCCATGGAGATATTCCTAATTTACTGGACCAAAAACTAATTTGCTGTGAAACCGGTAATGGAATTTTACAATTGTAGATCTACAATAGATTTATAGATGCAGTTGTTTGAGAATTCAGCTACAGCGAGTGTATCCAACTCTAGCCTAAATGAATAAACAGATTTTGAAACAATCTTTTTGAATAAAGTGCAACTTTTATTACCTAAAGAAATCACATGCCTTTATTTATCGATATTTAAAAATACGTTTTTTTTTCACATTTTTTTTTCTGTAAATTATAAAAATAAACTTCCTCGTTTACCTATAGCTCTTTGAAAGAAGCGGCCCCCTCTCGGCTTCACACGGATTCATTTTTTTTTTAATGTTAAGATCGGCAGACAGGCTGACGGTCCACTTGATGGTAGGTAGCTACCGTCGCCTATAACACAAGCAACGCCAAAGCTGCTGCAAGTGCGCTGCCGACTACAGTAGGATTAAGGATAAGGGGTTAGGAGAGGATAGGGAAATGGTCTCTGGCATCCCTTACTCACTCACCGAAACACAACAGCGTACGTGTTGATTTCCATTATTGTTCTCTTTCCATTATTGAAAACCGTATCAAAGTCTATTGGTTTTGTAGCAAAACTTGTGTTTAGTTATTATAGCTATATCCGCCCAAAACTTTCTTCGTGTAGAAGGCGCCTTACGAGATTTAGATACATGCGTATATACACGGATACACGGGTTTATATAGGTATTTTTAGTCTCATGTTGTATAGATGTGTTTTAGTCAGTGAGTAACGTTGAGGGGAAGGCAGACCTCCACGAGGTCCTGTAGTCCCCATCACGGTTACAAAATATGTACTAGCTGAACCCGGCCACGTTTCGCTGTGACTATTTATTTTTTCGTTTTCGTTCAGAATAAAAAAGTATATAAAAACACTACTGTTAAATTGCAAAAAAAAATCAAGTCAATCCATTGGCTAGTTTTCAAGTTTTGTGGACACAAAAATACGATTTATATATAGATATTCAATCAATAAGATTTAAATAAAGAAAAGAATTCAAAAAGTTATAAAAATTCCACCGCGCTAAGGCCACTCCGAATTAATAAATCATATGTCGCAGTAGGTTCACAAGCGCGGTCTTAGTTAGAAAAGCTTTATTTTCGTCGCCTAATTTGACTTGTTAGAGTAAAATTGAAACTTAGATAAAAATACACAGCAAAAAAAGTTTGAATCGGACGGATTTAAAAAAAAACTATTTTATGAGAAAAAAAAGTAAATTACTGCCCAAAAAAAAAGGTTTCTCGTCACAGTACTAAAAATTTAGCGACAACTACATTATTTTTAAGCTTATTAATTAACTAAAGTTCTGTACCTACTAAAGTTTTTATTTCATTTTTCATATTTTACACAATATTTAAGAAAAACCTTCCAATTTTAAATGTGTTAGGTTATCTCTGAGAAGTTACATAAAATTCGTTGTTCAATATTGCACCTTAATTCGTAGGTTATTATAGGTTGTGCTCATTTTGGTAAGAGTTGTGTTCTGTCTGATGTTTTTTTTTATATTTTTTTTTATTTAGATCAGGGTAGCGCTTGACCACTATCTCACCTGATGTGAGGTGTAGATGTGGCCGAAGGTGGACCACGCTTACCCAGTAAATGCCCATTTACCCTGGTTTTGAAGACCCCGAGGTTGTAGTTCTGTGGGAACACAGACGCAAGCAATGAGTTCCACTCCTTAGCAGTCCGAACAAGGAAGGTGGAACTAGTTAGTTCTAGCTATTGTTTAATTTTTCCACAAGTGACCAGATTTCATCTAGTTCCAGAAAAATTGCAGACCTTACAAAAAACTTAAGTAGTTAAGATTAAAATACAAGGTAACCCGCGCGAACGAAGTCGCAAGCACTACCTAGTTTAGAATGAGGCTTAAATCAAACAATGTTTGGACATTATACAAATGTTTGGACGAACTAAACACATTCCGAAAGGTAGTAGTTAAACGATGCGCGCGAAATTACTTGTTTGCATAATCGAACGGGTCAATCTGTTTTTGATGAAGAGTACATGAAAACATTATTTTAAATATAACTTTTTATTTGAATTTTATCAAATTATTACAGTCTATTCAATTAATTACAATAAAATTGCTAAAATTCATAAAACCATTCCATTATTTTTTTAAATACACACATGTTACAATCGTTTAAACAATGTGTAATAATCGTAAACTATAAAAGTTAACTATAAAGGCGACTCAATAGTCCGGGTGACGTGTATAATCGGACTACTTACACTGAAAAGTCTCATATACCTCATAGCTCAAATAAGCTAAGCTCAAACAGCCGTAGTTATCTGAGTATATATATGTCGGGGCCACCAGAATTCAGTACTAATCTTATTACATCTTGACACTGTGGGCAATAAGGTGGGTGTCCGTGCAAGGATACCAAATACAGTATGATCTATTTACATACACCATTTCTAAAAGTTCAACTATGTAATGTAACACAAAGAAGCGAAGTAGGTCAGTTCCCAAGCACGTCTGCACTCGATGGCGCCGCGATCCGAACAAGGCAGAACCTCAGCGGACCCGGCCCAGCCTCAGGTACTACAGCGTCCCGTGGTCCCTAGACTCTGACGAAGCGCAGCCGAAGAGACCCGATCGTAGTTGTCGATTTCCGTCACCAGAGGTGCGCTTAAGCTTCGCCGTTAGACCTCTCTGTAGCAGGACGCGACATAAATATATAGGTACCTACTAATATTATAAATAGAGAAGGTTTGTATGTATGTTATGTATGTTTGTAATGAATAAACTCAAAAACTATTGGACCGATTATAAAAATTCTTTCACCTATAGAAAGCTACATTCCCAAGCAGCACATTAGTGAATTTTGCAGCTTATCTTATAGCTTTATGTTCTAAATGAGTGGGTTAACAGTGTTTGATAAAACTTATAACTTTAAATACAACTCAAAATTGTATATAAGTTCATCCTCTCACTTGTAGTTGCTTAGGAACGTTTTTTGTTTCTGTTTTATTACTTATGGTTGGGTAAAGTAGATTTTGCTTCTTAAAGTTGCATGCAGGTTTCAATTGTCACTATATAAGAAGCAATAGTGCTATATAAGGCCCTAAAGTCACTTATAAGCAACGTTTACATATAAGTGGGAACATACCCTTATTTGGAACTTTTAATTCCAAATGACAAGTATAATAGAGTAGTATATCACCAATAGTGGCTAAAAAGATAATTTTACGGCTCTTTTGGAACCTAAAGTGATTGCAACTTTTAAGGCCTAGAAGTACCTTATTGCCACTCCAACGCATAAATAGGAGTCTCAATAGACTCATAAAAGTCTCAATAGGAGGTTTTTGAAACCAAAAGCAGTTATTTTCACTTATTTCAAACCACTAACGATCTAACAGTTCCAAAATTAGGACATAGTATTTTATTATTTCTATTGCCCTTGTCAAAATAACATTATTCGTCCTACAAAAGAGCAAATAATTAAAATAGGGCCAATTTAATAGATCACCTTTGACATTTTTCAGCTTAGCTTCATAGTGAAGCTTCACTGACAGCTTCTGTCATTATTTCAATAAACGTCTATTTTTATCTGAAAAAATTACTGTGCAACATTGAACGCTATTATTAAAGAATAGCGTTCAATGTTTATTGAACGTTTATTGAAATAATGACAGAAGCTGTCAATGAAGCTTTACTATGAACCTAAGCTGACAGATGTCAAATGTGATCTATTAAATTGGTCCTACTTTAGTATTGGTAATAACATTCACTGCTTTGCCACTTGCAAGATACAATTAAGTGATTTTCAGACCTGATAGTTCCAAATAGAGAACAAATAAGTGAAAATAAACACTGTAAGATCTTTTTTGTTTCGCCATGTTTACAAATTGGAGTCCTTGAAAATAAATTATTTTAAACAGAATTTTATCACACTTGCGCATAATCACAGACTTTTGATAGTTGTGACGATGTTACTTTAACATTGTACGTAACCTACAATCATTAGGTCAGGTTTTTAACAGTTTTATTTCTTATCAGTATCAATTCCTTATTTGATTTAGCACTCTCTTTTTAAATATTCCTGATCAAATCAAAGGCGCATCGAAATTTACAAAGAAACCATACTATAGTTTCACAGTAACAAAAAATTCGCAGGAATTTCGTGCTTGTTTCATTGCTTGTATAACGTGAAGTTTTAATCATATACCCAAACAGAGGTATAAATCTAAAATTAAAATGGCAGATAACATTCACTTTTAAAAAACAACTTATTGACAAGTTGCCACACCACTCAAAGGAACTTTGGCGTCTCATTTATCACTCATTGACCGAACTGAAATTATTAATTCGGTCAATGAGTGAATAAATAGTTCACTGCGCATAACTTTCACCCATAGTTCTAATAGACACTTAAGGTAATCGTGAGATCTCTTATGGATTCAATTTAGAACCAAAAATAGGCTGCAATTTTTCTCCCCGTGGTTCTATATTGGTTGCCTAAGGGTTCTTTCCACCTATATAGAACTTAATCATGGCTATATATTTCACTTAAGTATGTAAATACGAGCTATTTCCCACCCAGTTGTGCTACTTGGGTTATCAGCGAGTAATATTTTATAAGAAGTCGCTTGGAATAGTTACTCTTCAATATTTGGCTTAATCTTTCTTACCTTCGATTCTTAAAGGAGTGTCTTAAATATAGACACTCCAATTCTCTGTTATCAATGAGATCTGAGAATACTTCAATACTGAACACTCCTTCGCCCAGACTTCTTTCCACAAGTATTTTCCATAAGTCGTGGCGGTTTGATTATGGTAACTTCAGACATTCATTTTATTTTTAAATATAAAGATCAGCAGGTAATCTGACTGTCCAATTGATGGTAGGTGGTTACGGTCTCCTATTTACACAAGCAATACCATGCCTATTAGCATGGCGTCCTTAGTAGGCAATAAGGATAAGAGGTTAGGAGGGGATAGTTGAGAAGGAATCACTTACTCACTCACCAAAACATAATAACACACAATGATGTTATTTTACAGTGACGGCCACTATACGTACTGCCGGAGGAGTTGCTAAATTCATGATTTCCAATGCTGGGTCTACCTGTAGCTATGAACCAGGTTTGCCCAGTATTGGAAAACACTATGAAAATTACAATATACGTATATAATATAATGTAACTAGCTAGTGCCCGCGACTTCGTCCGCGTTGTATGTGACACTTGTTTAGGATAAAAAGTACCCTTATATATGTTAATTCAGGTAATGTACTATCTGTGTGGAAAATTTCATCAAAATCCGTTGAGCCGTTTTTGCGTGAAAGAGTAACGAACGTCCACACATGAATTCATTTTCACAAACTTTCCTATTTTATAATATACGTATTAGTAGGATTCGTAGATTATCTCCTACATACGAACAAACATATAAAATTACCTCCTTTGTCTGCGACTTCGTCTGCGATGAAAAATAAATAAATAACGCCTGAATAAATATATGAGCTATGTAACGCCTAACATCTTTGTTGCAGTTATAGCTTTGCCAGTACGTTTTTCCCTCGAGAACAATATGTTTTTTTTTCTGATGAAAGGTACCCTATGTCCTTTCCTGCATCCCTGACAACGTGTATGCAAAATTTCATGATGATCGGTTCAGCGGTTTAGGCGTGAAAAGATAACAGACAGACATACAGTGTTACTTTCACATTTTTAATATTAAATAAATAGTATGGATTTACTATATAGTATGGATTAAACTTACATACTTCAAATATGTTTTCTGACAAAAACCTTGTCAGTATAAAAACTTGTCACATGTTAAATTCTTCTTATTTAAATAAAATGATTGTTTTACGATAAGATTTTAAGCGAAACGTGTCAATATTTTACTGACATTTCAATTTTTTGGATGTTTTATATTTAGTTTATATTTAATTAAAAAAAAAACCATTAAAAGTAGGCTTTTCAAAAATGCATGAATTAAAACCTCCGAACGATCATTATCCCGACTCTGGAGCAACTTTTGACTTGCAAACACACACGATGCGCTGAAAACTAATTATTTTTTCAGCAGTTAAAACGAATTGGGTCAACGAGAACATTTGGGGCACTGTACAACGATGTGAAGTAGGTAAACAATCTAATCGATATCTATACATGCCTATACCTATACAGCCGTGACTGTACATTAAATATTTTTTCAAAAAAAAAAAAACACAATTTGTACACGTTGTGCTTATGTTACCGAGGTCAAAAAAATAGTTTTTAGATTTTTTGCCTGTTTGTCTGTGAATTTGTGTAAGCGGACCTCAGAAATATCTTAATCAATTTGAATGCGGTTTTCACTTGTGTATTGTAGCAAGCTTCCCGTAACATTTAGTGTTTGTTTCATTCCAATCGGTTCAAAAACAAAAAAGTTACGCGCTATACCGAATACCACGCGTACGAAGTTGCGGGCTGAGCTTGTCTATTTTATATTTATACCCATACATAATTATAAAATCATATAATTATGTATGGGTATAACTAACCGTGTCTGTCATACAGTAAATATATTAAAAAAAAAAAACAATTTGTACACGTTGTACTTTTGTCTATAATATGTCTGTTTGTCTGTGTATTTGTGCACGCTAATCTCAGAAACGGCTTAACCGATTTGAATGTAGTTTCCAGTGCTGTATTGTAGCAGTCTTCCCGTAACATTTAGTTACGTTTACATTTAGTTTCTTTCATTCCAATTGGTTTACAAACAAAAAAGTCACGCGTTATACGTAATACCACGCGTACGAAGTTGCGGGCTCAGCTAGTTATATAATAAAATCACTGTCCGTCCGCCTCGGACTGTTGCTCCCCTAACTTTTTCTAAACCCAATGGTTTTTCTATAGGTTTTCACCAATAGAAATAGCGATAAAGAGGAGGTTTATGTAAATGTATGTATAATTCGCAAAAAAAAATCTCTTAGAAGTTTTTTTTTGCAGACAGGCTGACGGTCCACTTGATGATAGGTGGCTACCGTCGCCTATAACACAAGCAACGCCAAAGCTGCTGCAAGTGCGCTGCCGACTACAGTAGGATTAAGGATAAGGGATTAGGAAGGGATAGGGAAATGGGCTCTGGCATCCCTTACTCGCTCACCGAAACACAACAGCACACGTGCTGTTATTTCTCGGTGGTTTTCTGTAAGGGGGTGGTTACTGCCGCCAGACGGGCTGCCCAAATTAGTGCGAAACGCAGTGTGCCCTGCCACTACTAAATGCATGCATGCATGTGTGTTATACTTTCACACTAAAACCACTGAACGAATTTTGATGAAACTTTTACAGTAATATAATTTATTCATCAGAACAAGACATAGGTTGTAATTTATAAAGCTATAATTAATTGAAATCATTATATATATTTTTTGTATTCTTTGTATAATACTTCTCTAGACTTTTAGTATATGTGTATACATATCTAAACATACAATTTTTATATACCCTAAAACATTCCCCGTTTATCCCTTTTTCCATTAGTGAAAACGAATTAAAATCGGTCTACCCGTTCAAGCGTGATGCCGTGACCAAGGGAAATGGGGATTCATTTTTATATATAGAGATGTATTTGTAATAGTTTACTTGATTACTTACGACCAGGGTGAAATAAAAACATATTATATGCTTTTGTGATTTTTCTCACTGATATTGTCTCTAGACTTTGTGCTATCGGTTTAGGTAGCGAGCTTACACTCCTTGTTTTCTTAGAAGACTCTGACCATATGCCACCAGGTGGATCATCATGTTATCTGACTTACGAGATGGTTATTTTAATATAGGTGAATTTTATTAATTTGCAACAAAGTTTATAACCTGTAAATCTTGTTTTTAAAAACATTTTTGAACGAAAAATCATAGAATTTTCTTTAATTAAATATATAATTTTAAATTTAACTTAATTTTAATTTGACATGAAAACATTTTTAGTTACGAAACGTCAGTCAAAAATAAATATAATAGTTTACTGTATAAAAATAATTTGTACTGTGTATCCCTTGATCCGCCCAACCGAGCTAATGCTGACATTATCCTGATTGCCTAATGCTGTTTGGAAATGGAACAAAAAATGTTTGGAGCGTCTGCAGACTCATAATAGTTCGTGAAACCGAGTTACATTTAGGGTGCAGTTTTCCCTGTAATTTATCCGAAGATTTGTATGTATACGTATGTATTTTTTTGTATGTTTGTAATGAATAAACTCAAAAACTACTGGACCGATTTTAAGAATTCTTTCAGCTATAGAAAGCTACATTATCAGCGAGTAACATAGGCTTCTCACCCTCCATACAACATTTTCGATTTCCAAAAATAATATTTTATAAAGAGGCATGGACGAAGTCGCGTGTAACAACTAGTTTGGTATAAGGTACGACGATGGTGGGTAGAGATAAGACCGACTTTCATGGGTGTTTAACTGAAAAGCTGGCAAGCTATAATATAACCATTAAATAGTAATCCATTAATTGACCTGTATAGCATTAGTGTTTGGTATGATTGGTTGGTTGCGTAGTTCATGAAACCACAGCAAATAAAATGCTACTAATGGTGGCCGACGGACACTTTCTCATGAAGAGAGTCGTCCATGGATAGTATTAACTGAATGATGAATGAAGGTAGAATGAAAAATTCAAACGTTTATAATTGCCGTATTTCGTTAAAATAATTAACTATTACCACCAAATTAAAATTCTATGGCAAAGAAGCCAAGTTTCAATCGCCAACTTACTTATTTTCTACCAGAAAACATTTACGATTAAATTAATAGTAAGTATATTGTATTTTTAAATAGCAGGTAACTCTTTAAACATTCGTATACATTGTACAATTTCAAGTGTGTAGCAGTGGCTCTAGCATGAGTTTACGATACTACACTCGCTAGCGAGAGCGTAAAACATTTATATGGAAAATTGATAATTTGACATTGACAGTTCACGATTTTCCATACAAAAGTTTTACGCTAGCGAGTGTAGAATTGGTATAGTATCGTAAACTCATACTAGAGCCTCAGATATGGGGCCCATTAAAAAATAAGAAGTCTGGCAGTCGACTTCATAGTAAGAACAAGCCGAGCTCAAGAAGACGGACTATCTCCAAACACCTCATATGTTATCGTGGCTGATTTTATTTATTTAATGGTTCCTTTGTTGTCGTTTTCCATTCCGCCTTACCTGCGACCACACCCCGTTTCGCCTACACGATAAACCGGATTAAGCTTTCCATAAAATGTTAATTACAAGTTTTTAATGTTATTTTAATGTAAACCGACATGCCATTTTCTTAATAATGCTGACAGATTTAATTTAATTGTGTCTTTACTGACGTAACTCATTTATGTATTTGGTTTAAGGGATTCACTGAGGCAAATGACATTTACTATAGAACTCGCTGGCGGCGGATCCAATTCAACAGGCCTAGAAATGGTGTTTTTTTGTTTTTACCATTAGAACATTACACAAAAAATACATTTTTTTAATCTGATATTAACTTATTAATATGTACAGGATTCATATGCGTGCAATAAGCCGTTTTCGAGAGAATTTTCAATAAAAGTCAAATTCTTCTTGTGTTCTAACATTTTTTTTTGTGAAGTTTCTATTACTTTAACGAAAATTCTAATTAATACAATTGGTTCTTCAGATGTTGAAGTATAATATATATTTTTTTCAAAGCAATTGTCTTGTCTATTTCTTGTAACATCTTCATTAAACAATGGATATTTTTAGTATTTAGCGTTTATCTCCCTCTTAATAGACATACATTATACTGACTCCTTTATAAGACTACCAATTTCTTACTTATTTTTTATTAATTATCCTTTTTACCTTTAATGATTTTGTTTGTTACGTCGTTTCCTTATTTAACATTCTGATCATATGAACTATTATTTCTTTGTACTATTATTTCTTCTGGGACCGAAGTAAGTTTTGAGTTAGACTGTTTCGAATTCTGTAGCTATGATTGATACATTATATGATTGATGCAACATTATGATAGATTAGTAGGAATGCGTTGAAGTATTCAAGAAATCACATGGTGCCAAGTTGGGACTATAAGGAGGATGACTCACTAATTTCACACGTTCAACAAATATTCAATTGTTCGTCTGGCGGAGTGGGCTGGAGCATTGTCGTCGTGGAGCATCGCGTTTCAATCATGAGCCTCACAGCACTCAAATTATTTTATTTTGTCTCCATAGATGGACGACATGGACGTCCTTTACGAAAATCATAAGTGAGATTGCTACGACCACGCTTAAACTCACTGAATGCCAATTGAAGTCTATCATAACCTTGTTGTTGATTAAGACTGCAACAAAAGTCATAATAAATCATAGAGCGAAAATTTTCTGTCACGGCACTTTTTAAATGATCACAAATTTGTAGAAACAAATGTCAACTGAAGCTTCCTAAAGAGTTCTTAATTCCAAATTATTTTTATTTCTGTCTTTATTTCCTGGCCAGTTTTTTTATGTACTTTTCTTCTTTTTCTTCTTATTTTGGTTATGGCTCCATCAGATCTTCTCCGATGATTTTGCCAGTGTCACTTGTAAAAATAGCAACATAAAAAAAAACTCAAAAATCCAATTAAAATCAAAAGTAGCAGATCCAGAAACTAGTCAGTCAAATGAAATGAATCAAATAATTTATTGATTAAATAATAGATTTTATTGTCACAACAAATGAGTGCATCAATTTTTTTGTAATTTCTATCGAATTGCGTGTTCATAAAACATAAACTTGTAACAAAATATTGAATAATGTTACGTGCGGAGTGAGTCAAACTACCATGTGAGGGCGAAATGAACTATTTATTTACATAAACTAAGATGACTTCTAAAATCACTAAACTTGTCCGATAAAACCGTTAAACTTGGCAAAAGTCGTCAATGATTCCCTTAATGAGTCGCCGGTTCACTCTCGCAGGTAACTACACGAAAAGTTCGAAGATTCGCTTTCTAATCGCTGTTACGCACAAACAGACTGACTCAACTCGCCCGCTTGCTCTCTTATTCGAACGCCTCGATGTATTTCGAATTTACTAGAAATATAAACAAATTGTAAACAAGCCATTGAAAGTCCGGGAATGCTATTTCTGTTGAATGTAAACTCTATGTTTTAAACGTAAGGATTAATTTCCTCTGACACTAATGGGGAAGTAGCGTGACTACCATCGATAGGATCGATCGTTCGAGACTTTCGGCCGGGGCGAACGCTTTTTCCAGAGCGTTCCATAATTATTCGTTACAATAATATAAGCAGTTCTATATAATGCGGTGTGTAGGCCTCCCATAAAGGAGATTCCATTCTGTACTTCGTTTATTATGTATTCTTATGCACATCGTTACTACACAGTTCAACAAAGCTAACGCACAAAGACCGTTGCGCGCTGTAAACGAGCGAATCCTATAACTACAGCTTCGAGTAAATTTATTACTAGTGTCCATCTAAAAAATGGCTCAGACAAATAGGCACGTACCTCACAATCAAGTTTAAACGTTTCACATTTAAAAGCCACAATAAAACACAATCATGTTCTATTGCAAGCAATATGTCACCGGAATGAATGCGTTCCAATCACGATTATTGTTAAGCGCGTGGGCCGGTGCCAAATCACACCGGCTCAGACCGATTTTATCTGGATGAGGATTTTTAAAGCTATACGATAGTTTGAAAAAAGGCGTAAAACGAATTTTTCACGCTGGATGGCGTGTTAATGCCAATTTTTTTTGCTTTAAATTTCACGATGCATATAAAAGTTTGAATACTTTTATAGGGGTCGTATTTCAAGCAGTTATCATATTTAAAAAAAAATCATAACATAAAATTAACAGTGATCATAATGGAAAAATGATCTAAATAGATTGAGAGGCCAATAACATAGTACAATATCCAAGCGCTGAATTTAAGCAAAGCGATGTCGAGCTCCCTATAAGAGCTAGTGAACTCAGTAATAGGTAGGTACTAATTGAACCCTCGAAAATAATAACCTGATGCCAGTAATATTTGACAAAAATCTTCATAGATGGTATTTATAGATCTTAGTTTGCTTCCAAACCTTTATATAATATGATATCTGCGCTGTGGCGACTGTGACAATTTAATAAATATATTAATAATAAACCGATTGGAATAAAACAATTTAATAATAAACCGATTGGAATAAAACAAACACTAAATGTTTCGGGAATCTTGCTACAATACATCAACGAAAACCGCATTCAAATCGGTTAAGCAGTTTCTGAGATTAGCGTGCACAAATGCACAGACAAACAAATAAAAATTCTAAAACCTATTTTTTCGACCTCGGTAACTTAAGTACAACGTGTACAAATTGTTTTTTTTTTTTAATATTTAATGTACGGCTCGTTTACGATACATGTGGCTATAGATTGTTATATATGCCTATAATGGAGGTTATACCTATAATATTTATTGAATTAAATTCAATAAGTTCTTCAACGACGCAACTTTTGTTGACAGACAAGAATCCATTATGCATTTTTTTATTGAAAATGATTGCAGACGGTTAGGTCGTCTGCTCTCTGTTAGGCTCTGTTAGGCTAACGGTAAACTTGATTTACATAGTATTATTTTATAATAATACTTGTTTTTTCAAAAAATATATGTATTTAAGATTTTCATATAATTGAATAGAAAGCATCTATTCGTAACATTGCAGGTAATATTAATTTTAATTAATTTTAAAAATCTACTACAGCCCAACGGTTACCGTAACAGCAAAAACCGAGTTATTTATCAAGTTAACTAAAGTTAGCAAGTCAACTGCATCGGAAACTTCGATAAGTTCTTCCCAGTCCACGTTATTTACGGGATGATATTTGGTCAAGCATGTTGGACTGTTAACGTCTTATTATTTTCACTCACCATTCTTCAAACATTTAAAAGCTCATTTCGCGTTAAATGCAGTTCCCGTGGAGAAATTTAATATTTCAATGCGTAAAGCCTTTGCAGTAATTAATATGGAAGATATAATGTTCACTTATTGTTTACTATTTTCCAAGACAATTGTTAGTCAGTAAAAATCATGTAACATTACCGGATTTACACATAATTCACCACGAGAATTAGTTTGTTTGCGTAACTTTATAAATTATAACCTATGTGTTATTCTAAATTATCCATATCTGTATCCATATCTATATCTATATCTATATCTATATCTATATCTATATCTATATCTATATCTATATCTATATCTATATCTATATCTATATCTATATCTATATCTATATCTATATCTATATCTATATCTATATCTATATCTATATCTATATCTATATCTATATCTATATCTATATCTATATCTATATCTATATCTATATCTATATCTATATCTATATCTATATCTATATCTATATCTATATCTATATCTATATCTATATCTATATCTATATCTATATCTAATCTATATCTATATCTATATCTATATCTATATCTATATCTATATCTATATCTATATCCATATCTATATCCACGTATACGTCTACGTCTACGCTACCTATGTCTCTGTGCATGTCCATGTCCAATTGTCAATGTCCAAAAAGATCGACAACACAAGAACGTAGACCTTATAATAAGAACAAACCTTTAAAATTTAACGAATACTTGTACTAGTAAAAGATATTGACGTGGAAATAATAGAGTATATTTCACCTACATTAACTTAGCATATCCGCCTGACATCATATCAGCGAGATTCAATAACTCTCTACTGTTTTCTGAGTGAGTAGCGAAAGTCAGATTATGACGGTTGTGAGGTTATGAATGTGCTACAAAAATTGATTGTAGCATTCTCACGCACAAATACTACTTATATAAATAACAATCTATATGTAAATATTTGGTGAAATCTTAACAGTTGACAAATATTAACATTGAGTAAATAATATTTTAAAAGTTCATTACAATTTAAAAAAAATCACATCAAAAGAACATTGCCGAAAATAATTATGTAAAACAATTCGTGTTTCCCCAAGGAGACCCCAGAAAATTAACCTTCGAAATAACGCATACGTAACTCGGTACTCCGGCGGGGGACGATCGGAAATAACTTTACAATTCGCAAATTGTTCGATCAATTGTTAATACTTGTGTATTCGACTAACTAGTCCCTGTAGAGGGAGCCTGTTCACAGAACTAGCCGAATAGTATACAAACAGCAGTAAGTAATCGTGAAACTATTTTTTTACTGAAAAACTGTTTCAAGTCTCTGTCATTGTATAAAGAGGATAAACACACACATAGAGGGAAAGAAAGATAAGAGAGAGCAAGAGAAATAGAGGACCTATAGGGGAAACTTGTTCACAGAACTAACCAAATAGTATTTAAACATGACTGTAATTAAACCTGAAACTATTTCTTTTAAACATTTCTCCAGTCTGCATAAATGTATAAAGAGTATAAATGTATCTCTGTGTGTATACACATACACAGAGAGAGAGAGAGAGAGAAAGAGAGGGGGGGGAGAACAGTACTTTTAGTGGGCAATAGTCCCTTTAGAGTAACTCCCCAATGGCATACAAACACAGTAAGTAGTAAGTGGGGATTGGAGGAGTTTGGTCAAAGGATCATACTTTGTCTTTATAATGTTCATTGTAAGAAATGACTATTTGTCATGTGTTAGAGATAAAGTCCATTAAAGGCGTAAACCTGAATCAAATTCTTAGACATCTACTTCAGCTGGTAATAATGGGCCAAGTCGCCGGAAAGAGAAAAGTAAGGCGAAGAAAGAAGTCGTGGCTGAGGACCACAGATAGTGAACCTGTTCCAGGTGAAGGTCAACATTCACTAGCTGGAGAGGCACCACAAAAAGAAGACTAAGGCAGCAGTAAATAATCTTAAAATTATATTTTCTGAAACCTGCAACAATGCATAAGAAGAGGAAGAAAAAAAGAAAACAAAAGCTGATATCAGATTTCTTTGTACTGCAATCTATTCTTGTAACATATTGCAATAGACAAATTTATCTACCTTGATTCCGACATCCATTTTTTATTACAAAAGATGCCAATTTATTGTTTAAGTAATTAAATTAGGTAACTTACTGATAAGGATTTAAAGCTTACTGTGATAATTTGAGAGTAGATTTGGCCCTCAAAACGGGCGTTAATATTTACACCAATTTGGCCAGTAGCGCTTCATTTGAGCTTCAAGAAGTTTCTATTGGATTTCCAACTTTGCTGTAACTTGTATGGCGGTGATATTAAAGCGAATTATTAAATATGATCAGCAATATTTGATACTAATATGGGTTAGTGTAATAAAATTATAATAAAAATACCAAATGAATTGTTTAAATTAACTTCAGTTATTTTAATGATATCGCGTAAACCATCCCCTTGCAGAAGACCACCGTAAAATAACAGCACGTGTGCTGTTGTGTTTCGGTGAGTGAGTAAGGGATACCAGAGCCCATTATCTTATCCCCTCCCAATCCCTTATCCTTAATCTTACTGTAGTCGGCAGCGCATTTGCAGCAGCTTTGGAGTTGCTTATGTTATAGGCGACGGTAGCCACCTACCGTCAAGTCAAATATATATACATATTATAGTAATATTTCGGATGTGTCGTAACGATCGTAAACAATTTGGAAACCCTTTCACAATAATGGATGAAAATGGCAACTTACAAATCAAACAGTAAATCGAATTAATCCTACTGGCAGGACTCCTAACATTTTGACTGCGTTATGTCGTTGTGTAGGTAACAAGAATGATCGAGGTAATATCCAACTTTGAGTTTCCAGTGTTGTAAACCAGATATTTTTCCCAAAACTTAGGTAAACTTTCAAATACCTGCGGATCTAGGTATTCGACACCGTAGAAAGTAATAAAAATATTGTTGGTTCTTTTTATCTCCTTCATAACTTAATAGTCATAACTTATAGTATTTTCATTGTATGATGATATGCGTGACAGTTCGTAACTGACAATTTTAGTGATGCAACCTAACGACATTTAATCGATTGTTTGAAAATATCGAATCAGTTGGCAAAGCAAATGGAATCGAACTACCGATTTTAGATTTTCAGATTTAGAAATAAATTCTAGTAATTAGGAATAAAGGTTACGTTAAATAAATTATAGAATATTTACAATGCAGTCTGTTTAAAATATTAATTTATATATTAATACTGTCAGAACTCGAAACTTGACAACTCGTATCAGACTCGGAACAAAATTTACTTTTGTTTTATTGTTATTATTAGTCAGCTTTAGTTTTATTATCAAAATACGATGTTTTTAAAAATATATGGAATAGAAAAATATTTGTTAAATCTCCGAATATCCAATGAATAACGTAGAGAACTTTCGATATATCGAATATAAGTGAATATCCCTAGTGTCAATCCCTATTGACACAAGTTCCGTTCCACGCATTTGATACTTTTAAAATATATGTTTTTTATTACATTTACCTATTATAGTAATAAATTAATAATAAAAGTGATAATTCCTTTTGTGTTTTTCGAATAGATAATTTTTATTTTCATACATGTTTGTTTGTTTGTTGAATTTTTATTTTTTTGTGTCGGTTTTTTTTTAGTTGAAAACAGTACGCGTGACATGAAAAAGTGAGAACTGTCACGCATATCATCATACAGTGAAAATACCATAGCGAGTTATGATAAAATTATTTTAAATTTATATCCAAGTAATACTGGAGATGAAGAAAATATAAATATCTGTGTCTGTATGCATGTATATGTATGTATGAATGTAAGTTTGTATAATGTTTATTTGTATGAAATACCTACCATATTACAAACAAGTACATATATTTTAATACCATATTCTTAATATGTAACAGTTATTTTTATATATAAATGGTGCCCGCGACTTCGGCTGCGTTGAAAAATAACAACTGACATCTTTATCTCTGTGATGACGGTGGCGCTGCCACTGTGTCGGCAGTGGCGCCCATTTTTTTTATATTTCTGGACATCCCTCCGGAATCCAACATTTTTTCGGGATAAAAAGTATCACATATGTTAATCCATGTAATGAACTATCTGTGTACCAAATTCCATCCAAATCCATTAGGTAGTTATTACGTGAACGAGTAACAAACATCCGTACATCCAACAATCCTCACGAATTATAAATACTAATATTATAATTTCGCAATTCATAATATTAGTACGATTATATGTCGTGACTAGCTAAAAGTGTAAAACACCCACTTTTTATCAGGGTCTTTCGTTGTACAGCGAGACTGATTTGCTAACCGAGCTAATATCCAGTTCTAGAGTCACATGTGATGACGACCGCGCATTGAGACCCCATGGATCCAAGATTTGAGATCGAGGTGAATATAGAGATGTTAGATATATAATATATCATATTTAATAAAGATATAACTATCCTCCATGTGAGGGGAGCCCTAAATAAATTACAATGATTCCTTATGCATGCTTTTTCGTTTGTTTCAGAAAAAGAGTAAGATGGATGTAAGAATGAATGAGGCTTTATTTACCATAAATAAATTAATAAACCATAAATAAATAAATTAATAAACAAAGAAAACGTTTTCTGTATGTCAATACGTATATATAACAAATTGTCCGATGCCTTCAAGAGTGTTCCCATAAATTTGATGAAGAGAAAGCTGTCCCAATGGCTAATAGAAAAGTGTTTTTACAGCCTTAAAGAATATTTTAATGACAAGGAAAAATAACTAATTAAATGACCAATAATGTGATTAATTATAATTGTTTTTTAAATTATAATACATATTTGCACGCCTTAAGGGCAGAATGTAGCGACCAAAATAATAATGTAAAATACATCTATGTTCTGTAAACCTGCATTCAGCAAATAAACAATTCTTATTCTTATTCTTATTCTAATAAAGAAATCGTTTCAATTTTCAACTTAATAAAACAATTGTCCTTTGAGATGCATTTTTCTTTATTATTTTATTCACACATAAAACCTATGCCGGAGTTGAAATTGTGCGCGCATTTGGCGCAAATACAAAACGTGGAAAGTGCATTTCGTCTGTTAGGCTCAACTCGGAGGCAAACTGGTATAAAAGTTTCCGTACCGTACAAATGTTGTCGCAAATGTTTCAAAATAAAATTGCAAATTCTATTTTTCCGTACTGGAAACTGTGAAGAAGACCATTTATGTAACAACTTTAGTTTCGTTCTTAGCGATTTGTTTATTTAATATTTAAAATAAATTAACGAAATATTGAAAACAATAAAAGTCAGAAAATCGTGCGCGACGAATTCTGCTGCAGCTGATCGTGCAGGGGGAAATACAGGGTGGACGCAGGCCGGACAGACGACGTACTTCGTGGCTCAAGAATCTCCGCGAGTGGTATGGCCGAAGTACCAGATCGCTGTTTCGAACCGCCGCCTCGAGGGATAGGATAGCCGTGATGATAGTTGACCTTCCGATAGGAGATGGTACTGAGAGAAGAAGAAGTATATTGCTACTATTGCCATTACTAAACTAAGGATAGAATAAGTTTCCGGTTTATTTGATAAAGATGAGTATATCGCCTAATAGTAATATCTTCGAGGGACCTCCCGACCCGGGGACCACTTGTGCCTGCCGCGGCTAACGCCGTTGTTCTTGCAAGTGGCCCCCTAATTAAGTTTTTCCCCTAGTTAAGTTTTTCCTTGTAATGGCCGTGCGCTTCTCGTCCCCCAGACGATCGGTGACGATTCCAAAGTCCCCTATGGTCAAGAACCACACCATTTATATATATTACCATTATGGTCTAGATCTCACTAAGATTAACAGTCTTATGATTGCAGTACTTTAAGTGTTGCTTGTCTTAAAAATACACGGTAGCCACCTACTATGAAGTGGAAAGTCAGCTTGCTTGTCGACTCAATTCAATTTCCTTTCCTTTCTCTTTCCTTGTCCCGTACATGACCGTTCAGCGAGGAAAAGGGAGAAGGAGATGGCTCTGATGCATCTCGTCCGACGTACAGCGACGAGGTGGGAGCAGTCGTCTAATTGGCTCGGATGAAGTGGACGCATTTCTGAAACCCTCCTCTATAGACTAGCTAACGAATCAACAAACTGTAAATAACATTTGTGCACCAAAGTAAAGTTATTTGTGTTGAAGATTGAAGAGATCCTGGCCAGGCTCCCCAAAGACCAAGTCCAACAAAGGTACGTGTTGTGCACAATTTAATTCGCCCCGCTAATCCATCAAATTTCCACATTTAAAATAACGCAACCTACAGAATTCTTTCTAGCCGTACATACAGTTACTTTTAGAGCTCTTAAGAAAGAGCTCTTTTACAAAATGAGTTCTGGACCACTTTATAGAAAACGCCACCGTGAAATAACACCATGAATGTGTATCTTTTGTTACGCGACAAAGTGTTTTTTTTTATCATTTTTTTATGTTAATGTCGGCAGACCGACTGACGGTCCACTTGATGGTAGGTGGCTACTGTTGCCCATAACACAAGCAACGCCAAATCTGCTGCAAGTGCGCTGCCGACTGCAGTAGGATTAAGGATAAGGGATTAGGAGTGAATAGGGAAATGGCTCTGGCATCCCTTACTCACCGAAACACAACAGCACACGTACGGTTATTTCACGGTGGTCTTCTGTAAGGGGGGTGGTTACTGCCGCCAGACGGGCTGCCCAAATGACTGCGAAAACGCAGTGTGCCCTGTCACTACTTTCCAAATCCAGACCAGAGCCAAATTTGAAAAGTTCATTTTTCAAAGTTGACCCAGCCAGGATTCGAACCCGGGAACCCTAGAACAGAGCGTTAAGGCAAGCACCCATTCATCCAACGGACTCGATACCGAAGCGTTCGAGCCCGTTGAGGTATTTATGTTGTACCTTCACTTTTAGACTATATAATAATTATCACTATCTTTCTTTCTCAAGGTAATTAAGGTTTAGACACAGTAAGCCTTTTGTAAGTCTCTGAAAATCGATTAAACCGACAAATTGATAACAAAAACCTACTAATCGGCCACCGTTTCTTCGTACTATCTGCCCTGCTCACTGCCACTTCAACTTACTAGTCTTCCGGTTTATGTCGGTAACTTTCGGTGGTCTACGGATGTCCTCATTTTTGATTTGATCTCGCATTGTAACCCCGAGCATAGCTCCATAGCTCATAAAGCGACGTTGAGCTTTTTTACGAGGCCCATAGTTAGAGACTACGTTTCAGCGCCATTTGGGACACACATTGGACAAAGCTTGTGTTCTAGTGCACTGAGAAATTATATTATAGCATACTTAATATGTCATATGAAGTTGGTATTGAGTTCTAATCGCGTACAATAAAGGGTAAATGAAATTGTAAAACTGACGTATAAAATCCCATATCGGAGTCCCGCAAATCTTTTCCCGATTACCGCAATACGATCGCCCGCCACGCGCCAACTGCGGCCAGCTTTTGTATCCCTTTAATGTGAACGAAATCTAAAATGGCGTCGAGATAACATACAATCAGTTGCGGCGAAAAACCAAGCGAATTGCTTCCGTAATGTGCCCAATTCGTTGACGTTTAGATTTGTAAGGTGATACTGGCAAGTTCACAGCTCTCTGCTCTTTGTAAGTAACAGTGAGTTTTTCACGGCTTGGCGTGGATGCAAATTTTTCTGCAAATTATTTACGCAAACTTTCCTCTTTTATCGCACATTCCATTAGTGAAAATCCGTTAGGTGGTTTGGAAGAAATAAGCGGAGAAAGTGGAGAAACAGACATTTATTTTATACATATAATAAAATCGTAAACGAAAAAAAGTACATTAAATATAAAAAAAAAAATTATACGCTGTATACTTATGTTACCTAGGTCAAAAAAATAGGTTTTTAGAATTTTTGTCTGTTTGTCTGTGCGTTTGTGCACACTAATCTCAGAAACAGCTTAACCGATTTGAATTATCACAGATGTATTGTAGCAAGCTTCCCGTAACATTTAGTATTTGTTTAATTCCAATCGGTTAACATACAAAAAAGTTACGCTTTATACCACAGAATACAACAATAGTACAATTGTAAATTTGGTTCTCAAAAAATAAATAAAATTTGTATATATTTTTTTAAATCAGCAGAATGTCCTAAAGCAGTATTTCAAAATTAATTCTACTTTTTAAATACCTTCCAGGCCATATGAATTATAGTCGCCGTATCTTTCTAACTGCGAATTTTGCGAACCTAATATGTTTTTCAATTAAGCGATGTACTATTAAAGTTTGATAATGCATCCCACTAGCTCCATTACAAAAACATCACTGATCATGGAAAAAATTTCCCATTATCCGCATTGGCCATTTGAAAAATATGGCGCAATTAAAATTATGCTTTCAATTTCATGATGATTATCGTTTGATCGTTTATAATACCTATTGATCGAAAATAAACACATGATATTATTGACTAAAGTTATCTAAGTTATCTAAACAAGTTGCTATGTTAATTGATGGTATATGGTATTGATTTAAAATGAAAAGTCGGTACAAAGTCAAAATAGGTATATTCTTAATCTATGACAACGTCCTATATTAAAATTCTTCTGTATCTAAACTAGTTTTTTTTTTTAATAATGAAAACGAATATAAAAAGTTTTTTTTTACCAAGTAAACATTAAAATATCATCTACATACAATTATTAGTAATTTCTTAACCATCTGCTACGTAGTAGCGAAATGTAACGCATAAAAAAGTCCGTTTTGAATTGTTTTTATTCAACCGATTACAATTCAATAATATCAAAAACGCTATCTAACTTCCTATTTCAGGTATCTAACCAATCTCGATAATGGGAATATCTGCTATTATAATAAATATTCTCAAAATGTAACGGAATTAAGAGAAATTAAAGCTTAGAAAAGCTATTAAATTTAAATCAATATCAAAGCCAAAATAAAATCAAAAATACAGTTATCTTAACGTCCTCATAGTCTCTCAGGAGTGCACGTAAAAGAATGCATCTAGAATTCAGAATAATAATTTTAGAGTGATATATTTCAATAAAGGTGATTTAGATTCCACGCCAGCGAGAGTCGATAATCTTCAACCAGAATTTTTCATGATCACCTGCAATCATATCCCCAATTCACGATTCCTAATATTATAGAACCTACTGTTTAAAATATGATACGCAATTAAAAACCTTTTATAAATTAAAAGCCTTGAAAAACAACGCACAAGATGTTTTCAAGTTAGACCTGCTAGCCGTTTTCATTTTACGTGTATACGATAAAATATGTTATTAATAACTTAAAGATAAATTAAGTTCATAATCCCAATACTACATGTAAGTTAAGCAACAGAAGTAGCTAATGGCTAGTGGGTACTAATAATAAATAAACGTTACGAAGTTCGGTAACTTCGGAAAAGCGGGGCAAATGTCCCATGACACCCATAAAATCCTCGGCCGTCTTTAAATAACACCAAATCTGTTTTCCGATTCGGAGCACAAATATGGCGGCGCAGTTTTCAGTTACGGTCGAAATAATTAATTCTTAATTGCAATTAAATCTTTGTTCTAATTGTTCTAAAACAAAACAAAATTTTAATAAGGGAATTTGTTTTTAAAAGGTTCTTTTGTAGAACGAGAAGTTTATTGCCGAATAAAGCATCTAAAAATTAAAATCTTTAATAAAACCTCCGTCAATTCTTAATTTTAATTGTTTTAGCACAGCAGGTGATGTAAGTGTTCCGCCGACCACACTAGATTTATGTATTATGCGATAAGGGATTAGGAAGATGTAGCGAAATGGGCTCTGGCATCCCTTACTTACTCACCGAAACACAACAGCACAAGTGCTGTTATTTTATAGTGGTCATCTGCAAGAGGGTGGTTATTTTCGCCAGAGGCAGTGTACCTGCCAACATAAAATTTCATTGTACTAGTAGGTATCTTGTCATCGTGAAAATTAAAATATCAATATTGTTTTTTTCCTGTAGTTAAAACATAATTATTAAGTAGTAAGTTTCGTTTCGCAGCCATAACTTATTTACTTAGTTTAGGATTCATATAGACATTAAGTAAAACGTTATGTAATAACTAAGTTAATTATTATATACTAGCGACCCGCCCCCGGCTTCGCCTATGGTGTAATTTTTATATACATAAACATTCCCCGTTTATTCCTCTTTCCATTAATCAAAACCGAATTAAAATCAGTCTATCCTTTCGAAAGTTATGGGCGTACATACATTTCGAAGATCCATTTTTATTTATATAAGATGATATGCAAAGAAACTATGTATTCGTTAATCTTTTATAATATTCATTAAAAAAATATTAGACACGGAAAATAAAAATTTAAAGAATAATTGAAAGTAATAAATTTATATTTGTTCAATAATATATTTTATTGGATTTATGATAAATCTTTATCATCAGGTATATTCCCTAAATTATGAAATCCCCTGAAGTAGTACCCATATAATTATATAGGAGATAAAAGTGAGCTTGTCAGCAATTACAGGCCGGTTTTAATACTTTCTACACTTGCCAAAATCTTCGAGTCACTAATTTGTCCCTCTAAACAAAATCATTATAAATTGTTTTTAACAGAATGTCAGCAAGGCTTCATAAAATCCATGTCTACAAATTCAAATTTAGTATTGTTAACGGAGGTAATGTTTGAAGTTTTGGACTCTCATCGAGAAATTGATATAGTATATACTGATTTTAGTAAAGCGTTTGATCGGGTCCTAATCGATATCCTTACACTCAAATTGGAGGCGTATGGTATTACGGGTTACTTGCTCGAATGGATCAAATCATACTTAAATGGAAGGGAGTTTTATGTTGTTGTCAATTGCTTCCGATCATACTACTGCCACATCACTTCGGGTGTACCACAGGGATCACATTTAGGTCTCGTACTATTTACCGTTTTCATAAACGTTATTACCTGCTGTCGTTACTGTAAACCGCTTATGTACGCTGATGATTTTAAATTAATCGGTATGTGTAATTCGATTACGGATGAAAAACAAATCCAACATTACACTGACCACATGCAAAAAAAGTGTTATCACATAAGATTTACAAGGAAACATAATTCGTACCCCATTTAGAAACTGTTCAATCAAAAGAGCTTCCAGATCCTTGGGTTTTGTTCTGCGTAAAACAAAGATAGTTTAACAGCAACCATTGCAAAATCTAATTGTATAACAATTTTGTTAGAAACATACTAAAGTACTGCAGTATGATATGAGCACCTCATTACTCAACTCATTCCCTCAGAATAGAACGTCTACAAAAAAGATTTGTATCTAGTTTAGCATTTAGTGATGGAATCACCAAAAAAGTGCGGCAATATGAAGGTAGGCTTCGTTTCGTCTCTGACATCTTTGGACATCTTGCTTTTTAAATCTTGCTTGCTGGACATCTTGCTTTTTACAATGATTTCGGTGATCTTGGCCGATGAATCTCGGGGAGAATTTTTTTCCCATACACAAAAGGTCCGTGCCTAAAGAAGTTTTCACTTGTCATGTGTGACCAGTTATACCAGATAACACATATCACTTTATACTGACGTTGTATGAGATTCAAAATTATAGTTTTGTTTCATTATTAATTATTGCTTCCTTATAGCTAAAACACCGGATTTTATACTCAGATTATTTTGTTCGTTTTTTATAAAAATGCCTAATAAAACGTTGACACTTTGACTGTGTTTTGAAGCGAGGTCTATCTAGCGATGTCCGGTGGGCTTTATTTTGATATTTTGGACGCATCGCGTCAAGTTGTATTTTTTGATTAATTCGGTTTAGGAAATTATAAAAAAAAATACACATGGCTTTTGTACCGATGTCTTCTAAATTCATAACATCGGAAAATAGAGCCAACAATGGGTCCCCGCAAACGCAACTATATAAACGCAATAGATTGTAATTTTATCTTGTTTAGAGAGACGATTTTTTTTATTTTTTTTACTAAGTATACGGATTAAATTAAATATAGTTTTCATACAATCTCAGCTTAATGATTAGGTCGATTGCAATTAAAGTTAACCTTTAATCTTTGACAAACAAATTTTGTTGGTCATTTACTTATCTAAAATCATTGTTATCTGGGTGAATGTCCCATCTTTCTGAGTGATTTACTCAAGTCGAAATGATAATGAAATGAGCTGGTTACTTAAATTTTCAATAATGCAATTTTCAATAATGAGTAAGTTGTCCCTTTTGTACTAAAATTACTTCCATGCCATGTCCTAAGACCTTTGTTATTTCGTTCTCTTCAAGGCGTCTTCGGCTCCTCGTACCAGATTTTGTTTTGGCGTCAGTTTTTTTTCTCGTACCAGCTCTTCGGTTTTCGTACTTCAATTTTCTGTTCTCGAGGTCCTCGCTCTTTGTTTCCACCGAGACTTCTATTTTTGATTTTTGAAAGATCATAAAGTATGGTAACATAATTTTTATTATGGTAGGAAAGAATAGGGCCCAAAGCTATCCCACGGTTTGAACCCTCGTCTCTTCTTATTTGTTTCATATTTGTGAAATGATATACTCCGAGAAAGCTGCTTTCCCATAAGCTTTCGTAAAAAAATATGTCAATAAATTATTTTACTTTTAAATCTCTTTTACTTTATAAAAAAAATCCCTTTATTTTCCTGTTAGGTAAAAACTTCAAAAAAAATATTGTGCATTAAATTGCAAGCAGTTAATTTAATCATATCTTCTACAACCTAACTTCCGTTAGAAGTGTGCGTAATAACCCTGATGTTGTTATAAATATGTAATTTTATATTGTTATGATTAATGTTGTTGTTGTTATTATACATGTACAAATCAGTGTTGTCTAACTGATATAGCGCAATGAGCCGATTGCTAACACTGCCAAAACGCTAAGAACAGGTTCAAATTCCAGTCGAAACATGTTATTTGGATTCTTTCAATTCATTGTTGGATTAAAAATTTTGATAATTAGGTCTAACTCTGAAGAAACTTTCATGTGTAAGAATATCAGCAATATTAAAATAAAATATAGCGCTATAGATAGACATTGTTACACAGATATATAAATACTTGCATGGTAAACAATAAACGAAAAGGTTTGCTCCCTTAATCCCTGTCAAACGCCAAGCGCAGGTAAAGCAGGTAAGGTGTATTAAGGTGTCATTTTGGAAACCTTCGTTGTCTACTTGACTGCAAAGTAAAAAAGGAACCGTAAATTTAGAGTACTTCACATAATATGTATGTCTAAATTGATATTTCTGTATACTTTTAAGATGAAAAAACGGGACAAGTGTGAGTTGAACTCGCGTGAAGAGGGTTCCGTACGATGTTACCTATCCGCACAATATTGAGTGATTTACCATGTTATTTTAATATCATGGACTTCTTATAGGTTTTCCTATAATCTATAAGTAGAAAACTAACTTCTGTATCATTTCACGTTTTTTTATTCGGACGTACGGAACCCTAAAAAAGGTATACACATGCTTTCACTCACTCACACATTCACATCCATAAACTCTAAAACTCTTTATCTTGCTTACACTTAAAAGAAACTTTCTAGACCTATTAATTCTAACTTTAGTTTTTTTTTATTTTGTAGTAATGTTATCATATATTTTAATGGTGATTTAGATAAGTTTAAATGTATCTTCTCTTTTGTATATCCGCATGTCAATGGCTGTTTTAACACCGGCTGTTATCATTCTTGTTTTATCTTATGAAAAAATATTTACTATTTATTAGGAAGTCATCAACTAAGTACATCGACAAAGTACACGAATTTATTTCGTTGTTCAGTAAACAAAACAATTTTCAAATTTTATAATTACAAAATTTACCCTTATTCTCCCCCACATTACTCGTTCATACAAATTCAATATAATAACCTACTTATATTAGGTAAAGTTCATTGGAGCAACAATTTCCTCGTGTAATACATTGCCTCGTATCAGCGCGACCCGTGTCAGATGTAGAACACAGCCGGAGATTCCGAAGCCGTCCACCTTTTTTGATTCGTTTGCGATTGGGACGTGAACAGCATACCTTACTTCATGATGTTCATATAGGGAGACCTTCCAACGAAATATTGAACAATATTTTTACATTACGAGAATTTCTGATACTCACACAATAGAAAATATCCAGGATTATTTAATTATTAAATTACTTTAAAAATATCTTTAAAAATAAAGTGTCACAATTCAAGCTTTCTCTACATTTAATATATAAAATTCTCGTGTCACAGTGTTTGTAACAAAACTCCTCCGAAATGGCTGGACCGATTTTTATGAAATTTTGTGTGTATATTCATTTTTAATCGGGATTTTAGTATTTTTGTATGAAGAATATTCAAATAATTCCATCGTTGATTGACGTGAAGTCATTGACGTTAAATGTCGCGTCACTTTGACATATTATGGTTTGAAAATAAAATTGGACAAGATAGGTGGCGCCACAATCGGGTTAGAAAATTATTTTCGGTCTCGGGCAGGAGGCAGGACAGTCTGCTGGGTCAGCTAGTCTTTCTATAAAAGTATAAATTGAAATCGCTGCCCTCGCTTATCTGTCTGTATGTTCTCCCGCCCTTCTAAAACACGCAACGAATTTTGATGTAATAGAGAGTTAAACGATAAAGGTTGGTGCATATAATTTGCAGAAAAAATAGCACTTATGCGAAGCCGGGAGCAGTACTGGAAAGAGCTATTAACGAGGAAGATTTGTGTATATAATTGCAAAAAAAAAAATAGATCACTTAATATTCAAAAAAATAGCAATTGCAGATGAAGAAAACGCAATTTTAACGTCAAATAATAAGCTTTATAAAACAGGTAATTACTCAAATGAAATTTATTTGGTGTTAGCTATGTATTTATTAAATAAAAGACACTATTACCTTGAATGAAGTCTTTAACAAAAACTTAAACTCTAGGCGTTAGAAAAAGCTGAATTTATACATGCAATGAAAACATTTTAAAGTACTGAAACTGTTGGCCCTTTGCCAAACTTAAAGTCATTGAGAGCGCTATGGAAAGGGAATATCCCTTTCGGGGTTTCTCTACGTGACAAGATTCTTAACGAAGAAATCTGTAATAGAACTAAATCGACCGACTGGACTGGTTTTTGGAAAACAAAAAAGCAGATTTTTGAAATCATGGATAGCACCAATACTAGGTAACAGAGATTCTTGAGTGGTAGTCATGTACCTGTATAGATGGACCATCAACTAGTACATATTAAAAGTAGAAAAGCATTGTATTCCTACGACAAATGATAGTATCCTGTGGCAGTTCTTGGAAATAACCTATCTTTTTTTATTGGAGGCTGGCAGGCAGGCAAGATTCAGTTATTAATAGGCCAAAGCAAAGCATCTGCGCTGCTATTTTTAGTATAACATATAAGAGACGTGGAGAGAGGGAAGTGGGCTCTGGCTTCCCTTATTCACTCACTAAAACAGAACAACACACATGTTGTTATTTTCACGATGGTCTCCTGTAAGATGTGGTTACTGCTACCAGACGGGCTGCCACTGCTAATGCTATCAGACGATTACTATGTCATTTAAATTATCTTTATGATTAAGGGCCGGTGCACATTGGAGGACGACACGGTAAAGTTTATAATCCTTAAGGGCTTGCCTTAACGCTCTGTTCTAGAGTTCCCAGGTTCGATTCCCAGCAGGGTTAACTTTGAAAAATGAACTTTTCAAATTTGTCTCTGGTCTGGATCTGGAAAGTAGTAGTAGTGGCAGGGCACACTGCGTTTCGCAGTCATTTGGGCAGCCCGTCTGGCGGCAGTAACCACCCCTTTACAGAAGACCACTGATACAGCACGTGTGCTGTTGTGTTTCGGTGAGTGAAGTAAGTGATGCCAGAGCCCATGTCCCTATCCCTTTCCAATCGCTTATCCTCCTATTGTAGTCGACAGCGCACTTGCAACAGCTTTGGCGTTGCTTGTGTTATAAGCGACTGTAGCCACCTACCATCAAGTGGACCATCAGCCTGTCTGCCAATCTTAAAATAAAAAAAGATACTTCGCCGTAGCCTCATTCAATTTGCGCAGGCCTTAAGTATTAAGTATAACCACCTCTAGTTCTTTTGCTGTACCAATAAACTTTTTATTTTTTATTTTAATGACCCTAAAATAAATTTATAAGCTATGTTTTTATTATTTTACGTACAAAAATGTAAGAAAGGCAACCCAATTTGGGCGTCTACCCACAAAGAGGCAACGAAGGTTTACCACCCCTGACAAATGCACGATACCCACTCAAGACGTATAAATATACATTTATAGAACCGTACAGTTAACCACCGGTTAAATTAAACGTTCACATCATGTGTTCCGCTTGCGTTGTAATGTTCCGCGAAATGTTAAATTTATAGATAAGAAAACCTTTAAGTAGTTGTAATAGAGAATAATTTGGAATAACACATTTAAATGTGTTTCATTATTATTAAATAGGATAATAAATAAATGTTTTTTTTGCATTCTTTTTTAACTAATTTACCATTGGTTTTGGAATATCCAATCATATATCTACGTTTAACCACTTGTATGCCGGAAGCCGAATTAGCCTCGTCTGCCAGCGCTTAAATTTATCATTTCAAGTGCCATTTGCCATGATATATACAGGTTGTTCAATTTTGAACCGTTTTTACCGATTTTACTACTGACTCTGACTGACCTAGTTGTTCTCCCAGAAGGAGTCATGGGGGTTCTACCATGATTTATTAATAACGTGGATCCACGTTCCGGCATACAAAGGGTTAATATTAATCATCAACATTATCTCAACCGTAGGATATCCACTCATGGACAAAGGCCTCACCCCCTAGTTTTCAAAAAGGACTGGTCAGAGGCTGCCTGATCCACCGTCAACCCGAGGTCCTTATCAGGTCGTTTGTTCACCTTGCGAGTGTACGTCCTACGCTGTGCTTGTCGGTCCGTGGCCTCCACTCGAGAACTTTCCGGCCCCAGCCGGTCGTTGGCCCTCCGTACTATGTGTCCTGCCCACTGCCACTTCAACCTACTAATCCGCCTAATACTAAAATCGTAAACGAGCCGTGTCTGTACATTAAATATTTATTAAAAAAAAAACACACAATTTATACTTCCCGTAACATTTAGTGTTTGTTTCATTACATTCGGTTAACAATAAAAAAAAAAAAGAAAAAAAGAAAAAGAAAAAAAAAAGTTGTCTCCGATTATGTCGGAGGATGACTAGTGTCCCCCCTAAACCCTCAAACATAATTTCAAAGGAAATATATAATAATGAAGTTCTGTTTTACACATAGCTAATTAAAATTGTTACTAATATATAATCGATTGTTAAATATTAGTTGCTATTAATGTGGTGTAACCCCTGGGGGGAAACATTTAAAAAAAAAAGTTAACCTTTATACCGAATACCACGCGTACGAAATTGCGGGCTCAGCTAGTTACTAATAGGATAAAGGATAAATAGGACAGGATAGTGAAAAAAACTGTGGCATTATGCTGGTTTACTATTGGTTTTCACGGTTGTCTTTCTGTAAGGTGCTGGTTACAGCCCCAGTTTATGATTGCGAAATTTAGTGTGTTCTCCCTGTACTAAATTATCCCTGATAATCTATATCTGTGCATATTATAAAATAAAATCGCTGTCCGCCTGTATCTGTTACTCGCTAATTTGTTCTGGAAAGAGCGATAAATGAAAAAGGTTTGTGTATATGTTAGCGGAAACATAGGTAATCCGTTATTGCGTACAATTCCTAATATAGATAGGAAATATATGACATATTTTTTTAATTGTGCACTTTATCTAGGAAATCTTTACATTTCCTAAATAGCAATTGGGAATGTATTACATTTGGGATATCGTCAGTGGGTACAGCGGGGCGGCATGGGGCGATCCATCGCCGCCGATTCATCACCAAGCCATTTCAGCGCCATTTACAAAACTTGTTACAAGACTTATTTGTGCTGGAAACAAAGTTAAGTTAGGTTCTGGAATCTTTATGAAATTAAATAGAGTGGAGCGAGCACATCTTGGATACTGGTTTTAGTAAATATACTGTCGAAATGTGTGTATTGTATAATCTTTGAAACATTATTTTACACATTTACTAATTAAACTCGGAATTGTATTTATTTCCTAAGAATTGCATACAATTCCTAGGTTTCACGCAATTCCGGTAACATCTATACTAATATTATAAAGCTGAAGAGTTTGTTTGTTTGAACGCGCTAATCTCAGGAACTATGTACTTGTTCGAATTGGAAAAATCTTTTTGTTTTGAATAGTCCATTTATCGAGGAAGGCTTTAGGCTATATAACATTACGCTACGATAAATAGTATTATATAAGCAGTGTCCAGTACCGCGCGCCCTATGCGCACGCCGCGCCGCCGCCGTATGGACGGCAGCGAAGCGTGGCCGAGTTCAGCTAGTATTATACTAATATGCAGGAAAAAATTGCATTTCATTGTTATTTTATTTTATTTTTGTAAAGAAATTGTACTTTTAATTTCAATCAATCAATCAATCAATCAATCAATCAATTTATTTGTAACTTATAAAACATACATTTAACAGACACAGAGAAAAAAGAAATAACAGTAACAGCAAGAAAGAAAGTTACAAAAAGGTCCATACTCAGCATTTTGCTGGCATAGGCCAGCACTGATCTTCCGTAACTATATTTAACTATATTTTAACTATATTTTTACAGATATATAACATAACCCATTCGCATTCATAAAAACACTTTTAATTCGGTAAGCGATCTACATACTTACCAGATGAACCTTCAATGCTTTTAATTCAGATTTCAGACTAAAACAATTATGTTTATCTGTTTGAGTTGCAGCTATTAAAAGAGTAACAAAAATATATGGGCGCAATAAAAAAAATTTTTTTCAGCGAATTCATTTTGGTGTAGCTTATTGAATTACACGTTTCTCATATGGAGTGCTCGTATCCAATAGGTTCCAAAGCAGTCTCCAATATGAGGGGCTTCCGTTAAATAAACTGCCGGCAAGATGGGCACATTGAAGAAGCGTGTGCAATAATCTACGAGTGCTGAGCAAACTCTGCTCCTTTGTGCAATCCAATCACTGTCATCGACTTTTATATAAAAGAAATATATGTTTTAGATAAATATTTATTATATCTATATCCTTACATAGTATAAATTGAAGTCGCTGCCCGCGTCTGTCTGTCTGTATGTTCTCTAACTCCTCTTAAACCTAGGAAAGGATTTTGATGAGGTTTTCACTAATGGAAAGAGCGTTAAACGAGAAAGGTTATTATATATAAATTGCAGAAAAAAATGCACCTGTGCGGGAGCGGGAGGGGATCGCTTGTCTATACTTTAATATTATGAAGCTGAAGAGCTTGTTTGTTTGTTCGAACACGCTAATCTCAGGAACTACTGGTTCGAATTGAAAAATTCTTTTTGTTTTGAATAGTCCATTTATCGAGGAAGGCTATAGGCTATATAACATCACGCTACGATAAATAGTATTATATATAAGCAGTGTCCAGTGCCGCGCGCCTCATGCGCACGCCGCCGCCGTATGGGCCGCAGCGAAGCGTGGCCGAGTTCAGCTAGTATAATATAAAATAAAATCGCTATCCGTTTCTTCTTCTAAACCACTCAACAGATTCATATTAGGTTTTCACTAATGAATATTATAATCCCACTTTAATTTTGTAAATACGAAAGTTTGTATGTATTTTATAAATGCGAAAGGGCTAAACGGATTTGGATGAAATAGTTTATTATCAGGATTAATATATGGAATACATTTTATCCTGGATGAGTGGCAAGGATGCTTGCCTAACGTCCCAGGGGCCCCGGGTTCGATTCCCGGCGGGGTCAAGTTTGGAAATTTTAATGTAATTTTCAAAATTGACTCTGGTCTGGATTTGAAAAGTAGTGGTAGGGCACACTGCGTTTCACAGTCATTTGAGCAGCCCGCCTGGCGGCAGTGACCACCCCCTTACAGAAGACCACCGTGAAATAACAGCATATACGTGCTGTTGTGTTTCGGTGAGTGAGTAAGGGATGCCAGAGCCCATTTCCTTATCCCCTCCTAATCCCTTATCCTTAATCCTACTGTAGTCGGCAGCGCACTTGCAGCACCTGTAGCGTTGCTTGTGTTATAGGCGACGGTAGCCACCTACCATCAAGTGGACCGTCAGCCTGTCTGTCGATATAACATAAAAAAAATGTTAGATTCCCGAGGGATCGTCTAAAAATTTAAAAAAATCGGCGCCAACGTCGTCACAGCGATAAAGATTCCAGGTATTATATTACTCATTTTAAGGTTAAAAAGTATAAGGTTTGCATCAATATTGACTGGACATGATGCGTTTCGCAGTAGTAAATTGAGCAACCAGTTTGGCGGCAGTAACCTATAGAATAATAGTATCTATTCGATGATAGTATTCTATTCTATGCTATGAATAATAGTATAAGGAAGGGTATCTGTAAGTAACCCTTCCAGAAGACGACCTTAAAATAACAGTATGAGAGCTGTTACGGTAAGTGCTGAGTAAGAGAACCCAGAGCCCATTTCCAATCACATCCTAATCTCCTATCCTTTATCTGACTAACGTCGCCAATTAATAGGATACGGTAGCCAACTACAATCAAATGGACCGTCATCCTGAAGCAGTCGTTTTATCTTATAAATATATAAATTAACGATTTTACTTAAATTTCCATTAAGTGTGGTTTTAACTAAAAGGTTTAAATTTTTAAATTTTTTAACTTTTTTTTTAACTAATTTTAATTTTTTTTTAAATTAGTTAAAAATTTTAAATTTTAACTAATTTTAATTTTTTTTTTAAATTAATTCTAACTTATATTTTTAATTTTTTATGAATTTGATACTAGTTAATTAAATGCTTTTCCTGAATGCAAAAATTACCAATTTAATTCTGATAAATTGCCATTTATAATTTTTATATATTACATAATATGATTTTCACAACTTTTATAAATAGGTTGGCGAAGAAGCGGAAGCAAATACTGCGTTAACGTCGACTCAAACCAACACAGACCTAAACTAACGTACGTGTTTGCGGGACTTCTTACTACACTGGTGATAAATGGCACACGATGGACCGCAGCTCAGTTGCCTGCACTTTAACGCCTAAGTGTTATGGTCTAAAATTGATTGTCAAATTCTGTTTTATACGACGATCTATCCAAGTTTTTGTTTGCAATTGTTTACTTGTAGTCTTTTTAATATTGACTCTTGTAAAAATGTTCAGCTATTGATCCATCTGCTACAAACTGTCCGACACTTCGTAAAGTTTTCTGTCTTTGGTAATTTAGTCTGTATCTATATCATCAATATATATATTATTTGAACTTTAAAAACTCTATCTACATCTACAGTGTTTCACCAAAGCAGAAAGAACGTGACCGTGGTATACACTTATCGCTGCTTCTTTTGAGACTATTAGTCGCGGGCGTCGTAACGAAAAAACAAGCCGGTCAGTGCTATCACAAATGTAATATCAAAATTTTCGTTGCATCACAGCAAAGAAGTAGCAAAGAACCATAGGTAAAATCATCGAGAAATTATTGGACGATTTTCGTTTAGCATAACTTATATTTACTGATATAAGCTGGATATTCACAAGTGTGTCCTCGAATATTCGAATAATGAATAATTCATGAATTACAAAGTGGGGATGTGGGGGGGAGGTCAAGGAACAAACGGAAGTGGAGTAAAAGGGAAATTGTCCAGCCCCTTTGATTATACAGTTATGTTTCCTGTGTTATTTATTATTTACTGTATTATAAATCTGTGTTTGGATACATAGGTAATAAAATATGTATGTCGATTTCGATTTGAGCCTTTTTAAAAATGTCTGCTTGCTCTCGGAGAAGAGAGAATTTAGATTAAATAATAAATTAAATAATTTTTAATATTCTTCATAATGGTAAAATATTTTACAATGAGAAGAATTTAAAATACATAAATTACGTTTTCAGAACCTAGCTCCGATTTCCCATTTTTTACGATCATACTGTGTGCTGTTGTTTCCACACAAAAGGACATACGCTGCCATTTCACTGTGGTTTACTGTAAGGAGGTAAAATTACTTTAGTAATAAAATTTACTTATTTTTTTATGTTAGGATCGGCAGATAGGCTGACGGTCCACTTGATGGTAGGTGGCTACCGTCGTCTATAACACAAACAACGCCAAAGCTGCTGCAAGTGGATTAAGGATAAGAGATTAGGAGTGGATAGGGGGGTTATTGGCTCTGGCATGCCTTACTTACTCACCGAAACAAACAGCACACGTGCTGTTATTTCACGGTGGTCTGTAAGGGGGTGGTTACTGCCGCCAGACGGGCTGCCCAAATGACTACGAAAACGCAGTGTTCCCTGCCACTACTTTCCAAATCCAGACCAGAGCCAAATTTGAAAAGTTCATTTTTCAAAGTTGACCCTGCCGGGAATCGAACCCGGGAACCCTAGAACAGAGCGTTAAGTTAATGATAGTTAATGATAATTAACTATCATTCTAATTGCAATGATAAGATGATTTCTTGAAAGGTTCATTATAGTAATACGCTGTCTGAATTTGACCTTATTTGATATTACCTACTCAATTTTCCATAGATAAGTGTAGTGATTACTTTGGGGCCACATAATTTGTTTGTCATGTTTTTTTTTAATATTCGTCCCGTTTGATAATTAAACACAGACGTTTAGATAATAAGGCTTAAATAATCTAATATCGAATTATTGCAAGGTTATTGCAAGGACCTGAAGGTGCAAGGTCAGCGCTATATGGCGAATGCATTAACACCTCCCAGCCAAACTCTCTTAATTTTTTCTGAATGGCTAAACATGTGTTGTCGTGGCTAACATGTCTAGCGTTGTCGTGATGAAAGACCACACCCTTCCTATATACAAGTTTATACATACTATATGCGAAAAGACTTTTCCTCGACCTAATGTATATATTTTTTTCAACGCATACCTACTATGAAAGCGAAAGTTTGCGAGAATATATGAATGGTTTTATTTATGTTTGTTACTCTATCACGCAAAAAATACTGTCACAGTAACATATACAAGTTTACCCATAAGAATAATATAATAATATAAGCTGTAATTTTTAAAGCCATGGGTAAAAGCTGGTGATATTAGAATGAAGTTATAGTCTAGCTTTAAAAACAGGAATATACCCGTACAATGTAGTGGAACATAATATCTTAGCTTATTAAGGTTCATCCAGGTTTTGTACCAGTATTATTCCTCAGACGAAAAACCTTTGAGAAATACAGTAAGTAGTGTTAGTATAGAAGAATTACAGAAGTTAAACGAATTAAAAAACCGGCTAAACACATTAGAACTTATGTGGCCCAGTCTCGCTCGAAAAGTCAAAAAGTGCAGAAGTGAAGTGCAGTGCAGTGTGTCACAGTTTGGTGCATTGCGGTGCAGTGATTTGATGTACTTCTTCTTCTAATACGGACTACACCACTGAGGATGTCAACCGCAGTTGTTGACGACACGTTTGGAAGAATTTCCAACAGACCTGGGCCATCATCCCGGAAACCTACAACTCATATGGATACCGGCCGAGAAAACCTACATTCTAACATTAGAACTTACTAGCAAGTAGTGGAGTTAATATGGCAGGACACACTGCGTTCCGCAGTCATTTGGGCAGCCCGCCTGGCGGCAGTAAGCACCCCCGTACAAACAGGGAGTAAGGATTGTTTGATTGGAAAATAAATGTGTCACACCTACAAGATGTAACATTAAATAATATAATGTACCAGCAAATTAAATATTGATTTAAATTTGAATAGTTCTTTAATTGTGAGGACTGTGGATTCCATTGGAGACGATTTTCCATATATACTGCATTTATAGTATAATGTGCTTCGTACATAAGTCTACGAACCCGTAGACAATTGTCTACGATATCGTAGAGCTGTAGCACCTTAAGCTTTCAACCGTATTTGCACTTAAAAGCTCTCGTTGAGAGCAAATACATTCTATTAGGATCTCAAAATAACTTCCAAAAATTGTTTAAAAAAAATAAATTTTAGTAAAATTGACGAGCCCATTATACTAGTGGTTAAGGTGCTTGTGTTATCGCTGTGTCTCAGAGGTCACAAGTTCGATTCCTGGGAAAGTAGTAGCAGGGCTGCATTTCACCAGTTCACAGTAACTATCATTCACCAGTTCACTAACTTATAGAAGACCACCGTGAAATAAATTTATTTATTTATTTACACATTCACTCAAAATCCACAGCTCTCAATATACAATTAATAAACAAAAATAAGGCATGTCTGACAGCCAATTAAGGATTTTACATATGCATGTATATATGCTTTTGTTTTTCGGTGAGTGTATGACAGAGCCCATTGTCTTATCCTTTCCCATTGTCCATTTTTTGTACATTCTCGTGTGCTATTGTATATTTACATTGACGTTGCCATATAGATAACTAGCTAGTGAAAGCCTTCAATAGTTTTTAAGAAAATTTGCAATAATTTCAGCCATGGATTGTAATCGTGTTATGAATTGTCCCGCGTAAATGTTTTTTTTTCTTTTCTTTGAATTTCTGGTCCCTAGCAGAATATCAGTGTTGTGGTCCGCACCACAACTGTATACTGAGTCAGGGTTCCTTTTCCTCTTCTTACTTGTTTATACATTTGCTTGTTTGTAATTATTATTTGTTCATATATGTATATTGTGTTTATTAGAGGAATAAAAGATGCTTTCTTTCTTTCTTTCTTTCTTTCAAATCCCATATCCTAATCCCACTTGCAGCACCTGTGGCATTGCTTGTGCTATAGGCGACAGAGGCATCTGTCACAGTACGTCTACTGCAACCACTCGCAGCGTCGAGGCTTACATCCAGCAGTGGAAAGATACAAGCTGATGAGGATGAGAAGACACTTTATAAATCGGCAATCGGTCCGTCACCTGTAACGCTTGTCCTAAGACAAAGACCTTTATAATATTTGGATTAAATGTACGAAAATCGTAAAGCCTGCATAAATGAATAGATAATGGAAAGTATTCAAATTACTTTAAAATTTATCACACAATAAGTCTTTCTAGAGACGACTAACTATAGCCGTAATTGTGAATAAGACCTCATCCACACCGGCGGACGGTCAGTAAAAATGAAATTCATTTTTATAACTCACAATATTTGCGCCGAGCACGTCATTTCTATTGGAACGTGCCTCGACTTGTTAACCGCCATTGGTACAGCCAACACGAAAAGTCATATTTCACTCACTTCATAGGTCATGCAGAAAACTAATTTAAATATAAGCTAATTCCAAATATGCGGCATGTATAATGATGGAGACCTCCGGCCCTCTAGCAGGGGATGCGAAATGGAAGTCTTAGAGAGTCTGTTGAAGGCCGAGCGTCAAAAACATTGACCACGATACGTGGTGCTAAAACAATACATAAGACCACTTACCATCGTCTTGACACGGCAGGGAAATATATAAATATAGGTCGGGAGCGGGAAGGAGGGTAGGTTACCGCGCCTTCTGATAAGTCTTCAAAGTCCCGACGGCCAGACCCCTATGTTGACGGCAAGTATCTTCGGGTGGAAGACCGCTAAACGACACAATCTTTTTGGTGGTGGCGGCATTAAGGAAGTGCGGAAAAAAAATCATCATACAAAAAAGTCTAGGTATTATCTTTATCTAAGGTGATAAAAAAAACACAACTTAATTACTTATTGAAAAGTAAAATTTAAACTACATTTTACACAGTGTAATATTATAAAATTACATTTTAATCGCTTGTGTTTTCAACTGTACCCAGCTAGGACAGCGCCGCAATGTAAACTGAACAGAGACGCTAGAAAACCGCCGCCATGCTAATACCGACTCGTGACCACTTACATTTAGCGCATATTGAGACTTTTTGATCTCTCCATCTAGTATTAAATTCTTCAACACACTTCACATAAAATGAAGTCAAATGTAAAGTTCTCGGAAACTCAAATATTTAATAAAACAATAAAATATCGTAAAATACTTATAGTACTAGCGAATCCAATTTTGGCAGCGGTCCTGTTCAAACCAGAAAAAAAAACTATAACGCGATTACAGCCGAACCGCTTAGCCGACCTACGTAACAAAATATGTTGAAATGTTGAAATATACTTACATCGCCATCAGTTAATATAACTTACAACCCTTGTCCTATAAAAAAAAAATTGGAACAAAAAAAAATGACATTGACAACATCTCTATAAAAAGTAAGTCCAGACTGCGCACAGTGTGCAAAATTTCGTTCAATAGTATCAGAGTTTACCGCGGAACAAGGTCGTGACACGGGATAGAGCAAGCTTTGACATCTTACTCTTGTAGCAAACTCTCGGCCAAGTTCTTCAGATTAGATATTTTTTCCACTTTCTACATTATGTAGTTCCACTTTCAACTATGCTGAGAATTATATTAGTAGGATAAGAAAAGAAATCTTATTATGTAGATCGACAGTGACTGCTGTTAGAAGTCCATTGCTGGACAAAGGCCTCCCCCTAATTTTCCAAAAGGACCTGTCAGAAGCAGCCTGGATCCACTCTCGATCCGCGGCCCTTATATGAAGACCAGCGCCGCGTGGAAGTACTACGCGGCGCTGGTCGATCCGTGGCTTCCACTCGATAACCCTCCATAATCAGCGGCCCTCGGCTCTCCGTACTATGTGATACAAAGAAGATACTCTTAGAAGAGAACTCTTAGAAAATCGGTTGAGTGTTTTAGAATTAGAGGAAAAATAAACAAAAGCGGACAGAGACTTAATTTTATAATACTTATCTATAGATATATTTTATAAGGGGCGAGGCCTTTGTCCAGCAGTTGACGTCCTACGGACCTGAGGTCAAATGTAATATCCAATAGTTTTGAGTTAGCATAAATCTGAAAATTCGGCCTAGCATAGCGGCCTAAATGTCTGTAGTTAGGGTCCATCATCATTCGCTTTTCTCATTCATTATAAAACTTTTTGTTTCCTTTTTATCTATATTACATATACACTGGCCGGCGGGATTTATGAAAAAAATGAAAAAAAAAGGGACAAGTGCGAGTTGAACTCGCGTGAAGAGGGTTCTGTACGATGTTACCTATCCGCACAATCTTGAGTGATTTACCATGTTATTTTAATATCATGGACTTCTTATAGGTTTTCCTATAATCTATAAGTAGAAAACTAACTTCTGTGTCATTTCAAAATTTTAGGTTCAGTAGTTTCGGAGATGGGGGGGGGGGGGTTAATAGTCGGACAGACGGACACACGAGTGATCCTATAAGGGTTCCGTTTTTTTATTCGGACGTACGGAACCCTAAAAGGAAGAACAGATTCGAACGGAAAAAAGCAAAGAAAAGGAAAAAGGGAAATTGACAGGAGTTTCTAGAGAGGGCATTCTAGAGCGAGCCTTGAAGAGAAGGTGTACGAGATATTTATATATACAATAAAAAGAGATTTAGACTTTTTAGATTTAGGAAGGCGATCATGCCTGAGATATTTACCATTATGACATCCAGACTGGGCTGGAACGAATCCAGCTGTTACTTGAATTGAGTTCGACGTGATCCGCTTCCACAATATCTTTTCCTGTGCTCCTGTCGCTAAAGGGAGTAAAACTAATCCAACACGCTCTCATCTATACAAACGACTCTCGCCGAAATCACTCTTTTCTTGTAGCCAGCCACCCCCAACAGTTCTTCAGAATTGTTACTCTACATTATTTGCAGAAGAATAAAGAAGATCCAATACAGAAGATACAGATATAAATAAAAACCCACGTTAAACAGATGTCTGTTACGCAATACAAAGTGTTTCCAAGAATATTTTTTCTTTTGAGATGCGGAATTCTCACTGAAAATTCTCAAAATTTTACCAAACTCCGATAAATCGTCACCAGATAATCCACTAAAGATTTAAATTAAAACTTTAATACACTTGTAAACATTTTTTTAAAGGTCATAAGCTGACGGTCTACTTGATGGTGGGCGGCTACCGTCGCCTCTAACACAAGCAACGCCACAGTTGCTGCAAGTGTGCTGCCATTTTTTTTAGGTTAATAAATTATGGTAACAATTTGTTAGAGAAAAATCTATTCGTGCGAGCCCACTATATTGTTTTGAGTTATTAATTCCGTTGAATGCCGTTAATTTCAAGCACCGTTGTACGAGTAATTAATGTAATGTTGGAAATAATATATTTTCTCAATACTGAGCCAGGGTTGCCGCTCGTAAATTTATTGTGTTAACAATAAACAATTGGGCGAGTTTCTCATAACCCTGAAATTGGTACCTAATTCAATTTAACCCATTTTGTTTCGTTACTACTTGACTTAATTAATTTTTTATATCAAAAATGATATCATATACCTACGTTACCTGCTCAAATTTCTACAGAAACCTTTTTATCACCTTATATTATATGTTTTTTTTTTGTAAACAATAAATATTTTTAAGACTAGTTAAAAATAAATTAGTATAATTTTCACACGTAGGTGGCTACCGTCGCCTATAACACAAGCAACCCCAAAGCTGCTGCAAGTGCGCTGCCGACTGCAGTAGGATTAAGGATAAAGGATTAGGAGTGGATAGGGAAATGGGCTCTGGCATCCCTTACTCACTCACCGAAACACAACAGTACAAGTGCTGTTATTTCACGGTGGTCTTCTGTAAGAAGGTGGTTACTGCCGCCAGACCAGGCTGTCCAAATGGCTGCGAAAACGCAGTATGCCCTGCTACTACTTTCCAAATCCAGACCAGAGTCAAATTTGAAAAGATGATTTTTCAAAGTTGACCCTGCCGGGAATCGAACCCGGGAACCCTAGAATAGAGCGTTAAGGCAAGCACCCTAACCACTCATCCAACGGGCTAGTCAACTATTAGTAACTTTAGTTGCTGATGAATCTTGATTCATTAATTACAAAAATTACTCAACAAATACTTGTGGAGGATAAAGCGCACGGCATCGTCTGGCTCGTATACTTAGGCCAACGGTGGAGGCGATTGCGGATAACCTAAAAGAATCGGACCACATCGGTTATGAAGTTTAAGTGGACTGTATCTTTTGGATTGCTGCGGGATAAGGGAAGTTGGAGAAATTGGGTAGGGACAGCTTACCTCGATACGATGAAGCGAGCTTGTAGCGGATCCGCGAATCATCGAGACGCTTCCCTTTTCTTATCTTCACTTTTCCTTATAAGCACTACACTGCGGAAGCGATAAGGGCCTTCATCCTTTTTCTAACTGAGGATTGCGGATTACGGCAATAAATGTTGCATAGCGCACAGCGCGCACTTGACGGTCTCGATTGTATTTTTTTTTTATTTATATGTATTTATATTTTGTGAGGTATCTTATGGCGTCGTACATCGATCGTATCGAGAGCCGGAGGGTATTAGGAATTGGGGAAGCAAGCGAGGCATAGACAATGCGCGAAACCAACTTGTACATTTTTAAATTCATTAAATAAATTATTGAAATACTGAAAAAGAGGATGTACAATTTAATCATTTTAAAATTTTCTTTCCCAAATATTAAAGCTTTAATTTATGCGAGTGCTCAATTAAATATTTAAATTGGTTTCAATATTTGAAACACTACTTTTTGAACAATATCGGATTATGATGAAACAACTTCATTTGAAATAAAAACGTATTTTGAAATAGAAGTTAAATGTTTGTGTATTTGTTACTCAATCACGCCAAAATTGCTGAACGGATTTAGATGAAATTTGGCACATAGATAGTTTATTAACATATAGGATACTTTTTATCCTGGGAAAATGTTAGGTTCCTGAGGGATAGTCTAAAACATAAAAAAAATCGGCATCACCGTCGTCACAGCGATAAAGATGTCGGGCGTTATATCACTCATATGTTTTCTCAGGTGTTATATCCATACTAATATTATAAAGCTGAAGAGTTTGTTTGTTTGAACGCGCTAATCTCAGGAACTACTGGTTTGAATTGAAAAATTCTTTTTGTTTTGAATAGTCCATTTATCAAGGAAGGCTATAGGCTATATAACATCACGCTACGATAAATAATATTATATATGTATCAGCAGTGTCCAATACCGCGCGCCCCATGCGCACGCCGCCGCCGCACCGCCGCGCCGCCGGGGACGAAGTAGCGGGCACCAGTTATTAATAATTTTGAAAATAACTTCTCTATTATGAAATGAAGTCGCTGTCTGACTCTTTCTACTCTAACTTCTAAATCTGACAACGAAATTTGTTACGGTTTTCATTAATAGAAAAAGCGATAAATAAGGAAGAATTTTTTTTTTATTTATGTTCTATTAAAGATGGGTTTGATCTTGACCAGCATCTTATCCATGTAGGAAGGATGAGGCCGACGATGGAGCGAGCTCACCCAGAAGATGCCTATTCACTCGAACCTTGAAAAGATTTAGGTTATATGAGCTCGAAAATGCAGACGCCGGCAGGGAGTTCCAATCCTTAGCAGTGCGCATCACAAAAGATGTTTTAAAGCGCTTGGTCCGAATTAGAGGGAATTCGACAAGGTGAGGATGGTAACCAGCCGTACGTCTGCATGTCCGATAGAAGAAAGGGGAAGGCGGTATGATCTCATGCAGCTCTCGAGCACACTCTTCTATGTACATCTTATAGAATACACACAGACAGGCAACTTTACGTCTATGTGCCAGGCTCTGCAGCTTAGTTCTTATTAGTGCATGCAAGATCGGACTTGTGCCTTGTATAAAGAGAGGAGCTGTCCAGGTGTGAAGCATCGCTTCACTCTATTTAGGATGCCCAACTTTTTGGCCGCTGTTTGGGCTTTGGACTCGATAGAAGTACCGAAATTGAGATTTGAGCACAACCTCATGCCAAGAAGCTCAAGATCATTGGCCACAGGTACGGATGCACCTCGGAAAGTTGGATAAAGCAGCCCAAATAAATTTCTAATACAAAATATATACCTATTAGAAATTTTGGTTTTCAATAATTGTTTTTTTACTGACCAAAATCAGTGGCAATTAATATTTTTTGTTTTTTTCAAACACCATTCCCCTTCATTAATACCTGTTTACATTTCAATAATTAAACGACACATTTGCAATTTAAATTGTTAAATTTATACACACTTTTAATCATTGCCTTAATTTGTATTCGATAATTCGATAAAATAATTTATCAATTTCGAAGTTACTTGTTTATTTTGATAATTGATTCAATTAGTACGTATCGCATAAATATCAATTAGTACGTTCGAATCAATTAAACATTTGTTATTAAATTTTCATGGAAATAAATATAATAATTAATTCTAGTTGTTATTATTATATAGTAACCCTGGAGGAGTCACTGTCTTAATATATAGTCATAATGTGAATAAAGGCCATGGAAGAATAGTATTCCACTATTCTATAGTCTACGGTTAGGTTCAAGATCTTAAAAGACGAATAGAACATTCTAAATGTGGACATTAAGTGCACGCATAAACGAGGAAGGTTTGTGTAGTCTGCAGAAAAAAAATCGCATCCATGTAAATCCGGGGGCGAGTCGCTAGTATTTTGTATATTATGTCGAGACCAAGACGAACAATGTGACAGATTTCTTTCTTATATTGAGAGAGCGACCATGTTCGTACAATTTCCTCTCCCGTCTACCTCACGTGTAAATATAATTTCCTTTCAAGTGGAAATAAAGATAGTGTTATTTAAGTAAGAAATAAACATGGAAACAAAAACGGGCAACCCTCGAACGTGGTCGTGAAAGAGCTCATGATTCAGTGCACGCCATTTGAGCATTCATCATGTTTCCTTGTCCGCAAACATACCTCTACATACGTGTTTGTGGACGGTATTATGCCATAATGACTAGTAATCAAAAAATATATATAACTAGCTGAACTCGGCCACGCTTCGCTGCGGCCCATACGACGGCAACAGGCGTGCGTATGGGGCGCGCGGTACTGGACACTGCTTATATATAATACTATTTATCGTAGCGTAATTTTATACAGCCTTGATAAATGGACTATTCAAAACAAAAAGTTTATTATTATTATTATTATTTATTATTATTTTTTAGCTTTATTATTATTATTTTTTATTATTTAGATTATAAAAATTACTGAACAGGTTTTGTTGATACTGTAAAGTAATATATATTTATCTGATACAAAAAGATAATTGGGGGTGAAATTTTGATTGCATGTACATTTATTTCTGTTTTTGTTACGGTCGGCAGACAGGCTGACCATCCACTTGTTGGTAGGTGGCTACCGTCGCCTATAACACAAGCGACGACACAGGTGCTGCAAGTACGCTGTCGACTACAGTAGGCTTAAGGATAAGGGATTGGGAAGAGTTAGGGAATTGGGCTCTGGCATCCCTTACTCACTCACCGAAACACAACAGCACACGTGCTGTTATTTCACGGTGGTAAGATTCTGTAAGGAGGTGGTAACTGCAGCCGGGAGGGCTACCCAATTGACTGCGAAACGCAGTGTAACGTGCCAGGAAATCAAATCCTAGTTCCTTGATTTAGAGTTTCGATGTCTTAATTCTTTAACCAATGGGGATGTTGTTAAGTACAGTTTGTACATCAGAATAACACATAAAACAAGGACAAAGTCGCGGTAAAAATGTAGTTAACTATATGAATTGTCACTATTTTGCGAATATTAGTACAAGACCTTACTATATAAATCTAACCGATTCAAACAAATCCTATAAATATCGAAATATGTTCGATATTTATAGGATGCGTGTCGAATCAGACAGTACTTCAGATTGATATAATCAGTCCCAACAGAATTTTCAAAACTTTTAAAAAAGGACGTCGTCCTTCACTGATTCACCATACTTTTATCTCTGTTTCAATAGAAGTTTCTTCCTATCTGCAGGGAGTAAGCCATAGAAATCAGAAACAAAGATAATAACTATAGGCCTACATGATAGGCTTTTTAATTATTGCATAAATTACCAATAGAAATAGGCTTTTAAAATAGGATATTTAGAAGAATTTAACGCATAATTCAAATCCGGAGGCACATTAGCTTTATCGACAAGCAATAGTTATACTTAGCAAACTTAGTTTCAGTATTGATATTATGTGAATTAAATTTTCCTTTTACAACAGTATATAAAAATTTAAATCTCAATCATAATTTTTCGTCTCTTTTCATTGTAAATAATATGCATTATGTTATTATTATTATATGCGTACAGTTGCATGACACCATCCTATGTGAATACAACGTCAGGGTACGATTAATCCTAACATGAATAATATTATTATATAAAGAACGGATTTAAGCAAAGTAGTAATAATTTTTAAAATATTAGTAGGTACAGTCGACAGCAAGTTTTATTGTTAAAACTTTAATAATCATGTACATTAAGTTTTTTTCAACCCACCATTTAATAAAGTTTATTTTTGTAAGGTCAGCAGACATGCTGACTGTCTACTAGAAAATTAGTGCTTACCTATGTTTACCAAGCAACTCCAGGTGGGACGCTAGTACGCTGCCAAAATTGTTGGGATGCCGAATCATTAATAAACATTCTCATCTGTCTTTTGTATAAATAGCTCATATAACCCAAATCTTTTCAAGGTTCGAGTGAATAGGCATCTTCTGGGTGAGCTCGCTCCATCTTCGGCCTGATCCTTCCTACATGGATGGATGCTGGTTAAGAGCAAACCCATTTATAAAAAAAAAAAAAAAAAAAAAAAAAAAAAATCTGTTGAACAATTAAACGCTAAATGTGGTTGCCAAACGCAAAACTCGAAAACGGCTGGAATAATTTCTAATGAGGAAAAGAATTGAAAAAATTGCCAGGATATTTTTTTTGTTTAAATTACACATCAGCTGCTATAGCTAAAAAGCTTATGGTAATCATAAGTTGTAGATACACGAAAAGCTCAATTTAGTTTAATAATAGGATGCTAAATTCTAAAAAAAAATCAAAGTTCTTTTTTTTATGTTAAGATCGGCAGACAGGCTGACGGTCCACTTGATGGTAGGTGGCTACCGTCGCCTATAACACAAACAATGCCAAAGCTGCTGCAAGAGCGCTGCCGACTACAATAGGATTAACGATAAGGGATTAGGAGGGGAAAGGGAAATAAATCTAATAATAAAGTGTAAGTCAACTCTGGTATATTAGACTTATTAGATTCCGATAATAAAATAATTGAATAAATCATTGAACACAATGTCAGGTCTATTCGCTAGAATAGTCTTGTCTGTGATGATAAGCCGGTCTTTGTTGAGCTTGGCACGGTTGTTCTCAAGGACTGGGTCTAGCGAGTACCGGTAGTAAGGCATCCTCTGCTCAAGCAAACCGTATTTCAGAGCGAGCTCCTAATGCACGATCCTGGCCGCTTGGTTGTGCCTCTTCAAATACTCAGTGTTAGCAAGCGTCGAAGAACCGGAAATGAAATGTCCTCTGTGCCATCCTTTATGAAGTACCTCCAGTATTTCCACGTCTTGACCTCTTGATCTTGTATCGCATAGACAAAACCCTCGGTCTCTCCGAAGAGATCATCGAAGCGCAGCCAGTGGACGGAGGCTTTACGATCAATATGAGACTCGTAGAGAGCGTTGTAAAACCGCCGGCATCTCCTTCTGTACGGCCACCCTGGCCGCCGGTAGAGTCGCTAGGTATTACCAGATCTCGCCATTGCTGATCGGACAGGGATAGAGGGGTGAGTCATAACAACGGACTCACCCCTCTATCCCCTACGAAATCAGTCAAGAAGAACATTATTATTATTAATTTGTTATTATTATTTTAACTTTTAATTATTTAAAAAGTGTATTCTTAGTGTTTAATCAAGTATTGATTAATGTCTATGAGTTTAAATGAGTTGTTGGATTTGGTTTTGATTCTATCATTCTATTCAGTCAGTCGTTAATAAACAGTTAAAATGAACGCACGCGTTTCTTTACAATAAGTCGATACAAGCTACTGCCACCCTTATACTCTTAACAAAAAGGTTGAAAATCATTTGCATGGTAGACATTTATGGTCTTCGAGCCGGATACAATTTTCGAACATGGCGAATGGAATGAAGAATGAACAGTTTAGGCGTGTCGACTTATGATTGTGATTGATTTATATTGTGAAAAACTTTGAGTTATTTGGAGTGAACTGTCGATATTTCGAGTGTAATTACAATAAAAAACGGACATAGCAGTGTTAAACAATTGATTTAAATCATTAACGAAAATTAAGCAACTGAAACATTGGTGAAAAAAAAAAAAACTATACACGCGGTCGGACATAACTGAGTGTATACAGCAGTGATAATACTCATAATTACAAACTCGTACATAATTACATGGCACTGTGATAACTGATGACTTACAAACATTAACAGTGAGAAATATTTATACTTGTTTGGAAAAGTTTTATTTCCTACTTAACCTAAAAGGAAACAAAGAACATTCCTGAATGTTTTGTTTTTCTACCGACTGTGCCTTTTGAAAAAGTACTGATTTGGTAAAGTTGTGAATTTATTTGGACACTAAAACAATAAACACTGATCAACATGGAGTCTACAGATAAAAAAATGAAAATACAAAGTGATAATTACGAAAATGTACAAAAGGCTTTCACAAACTACAAAAAATCACCAAGGGAAAGAATAACGCTGGGGTACGTTAATTCAAGGTTAGAATCATTGGAAGATTATTGGAGAGAATTTAGAAGTTTACATCAAAAAATCGTTCAAGACATATCGGAAAAGGACAAAGAATGTTTCCCTTATTTCGAGCAAGAGGTATATGACAAATTTGAAGAGTTGTATTATACATATAAAGGTGAGTTGCGAAATGCATTACAAAAGTTTCAACCAGAGATGGCAAAGAGATTGGAGCAACAATCAGAGAATGTAAGTAAACAACATAATGATATAATGTTACCGCGTATCGTTATTCCTACTTTTGGTGGCAATTATACAGAGTGGCAATCGTTTCATGACTTGTTTTTAGCACTTATTCATAAAAACGATTCGCTTGAAAATGTACAAAAACTGCATTATCTGAAAAGTAACCTAAAAGGTGATGCTGAAATATTATTGCGTCAGTTTGCCATAACTGGAGAAAACTATGCAGAAGCCTGGTCAATTCTAAAAAAGCGGTATGATAATAAAAGATATATTGCCAATTGCATATTTAAGAAATTTTTTAGTCAAAGGTGCTTATCATATGAGTCAGCAAATTTACTGAAACAATTGTTAGATACATCTATGCAATGTCTAAATGCAATGAAAAATTTGGGTTTACCAACTACACATTGGGATGCAATTGTCAACTTTGTAATAGTGTCAAAATTAGATAATGCAACACGTAAACAGTGGGAAGAGTCAATTGGTATGGAAAATTCAGACAATTTACCATCATTTGAGCAATTAAAAACATTCTTAGAAACAAGGTTTAGGATGCTGGAAATGGTTGAACCTGCAAATAAGATTAATAAACCTGTAAACACAAAGTCTTTCCATTCTACCGCCAATAATAAAAATCAGCAATGCCCCTATTGTAAGGAAGAGCATTATATATATAATTGCAAGCGTTTTGTGAAGCAACCTGTAGACGAAAGATATAAGTTTGTTCAGAAGTACAATTTGTGTTTTAACTGTCTTATACCAAATCATTCTGTATACAAATGTAAACAAACAACATCATGCAAAATATGTAGAAGACGACATCACTCCTTATTACATAAAGACAGAGAACAATTAATTGATGATGATTTGAAAACAAAAGGGACTGCTTTAAAGGAAGAAGACAATAAGGAAGAAAAGATAGCGGCTCATGTGTGCAACAAACAACCTGGTCAAATTATTTTGTTAGCAACGGCACTGGTGGGCGTGACATCAAGGTCTGAAGAAACACACGTCTTCCGTGCATTAATTGACCAAGGTTCAGAGGCTTCCTTCGTGACTGCACGAGTCGTCGACTTGCTGGGTCTAAGAAGAAAAAATATCAACGGAGTAGTCTCTGGGATAGGCGAAGAAAATAGGTTATGTATTAAGTACATGTCAGAGTTAGAAATTAAATCTAGGCATGAAAATAATTTTTCCGTAAAGGTCAAAGCATACATTTTAAAATCACTTACTCGTAGGTTACCTGTTAGAGAAGTGAAGGGTTGCAATTGGCCTCAGCTAAGCGATTTGATGTTGGCTGATCCCAACTTTTATTTGCCAGGTAGAATAGATATTCTTCTTGGAGCTGATGTGTTTTGTAAAATAATAGACTCAGGTTTACTTAGGGGGCCAGGTAACTTAATCGCTCAGTCTACTTATTTGGGTTGGATTATTTCAGGTGACATACACACAACAACACAGGGCCCATTCCAAATGACAAGCCTACATATCACAGATAGAGAAGATGAAACCAACAACCTACTGAGGAAGTTCTGGGAAATAGAATCTGACATGTACACAAACAAGAAGATATACACACAAGAAGAATCTAAATGTGAAGAGATTTTCAAAGAAACCACCACAAGAGAAGAAACAGGAAGATATGTGGTACATTTACCATTGAAGCAGAGTGTTGAAGACACGGTCAACATGTGTGGAGACACAAAGAAACTGGCTATTGCTCGACTGGAATTACTGGAAAGGAAATTTAGCAAAAATGAAGCTTTGAAAGAAGAATATACTAAGGTTTTACAAGAGTACTTACAGTTGGGTCACATGAGGAAAGTTGAAGATGTAGGTCCTGAGAAAGCTATTTACCTGGCACACCATGCGGTCATCAGAGAGGATAAAGATACAACGAAGCTACGAGTAGTCTTCGACGCTTCTGCGAAGGGAGCAAATGGTCACTCTCTGAACGATTGTATGATGATAGGACCTACAATACAACCAGATCTTTGTAGCCTCATAATCAGATGGAGGTCACACAAAATTTGTGTTATTGGAGACATAGTCAAAATGTACAGACAGGTAAAAGTAACAGAACAACACACAGACTTGCAACGCATTGTCTGGAGAGAAAATAAAAATGAAGAAATCAGATGTTACAAATTACTTACAGTTACATTTGGAACAGCTGCTGCACCTTACCTTGCAGTTAGAACTTTACATCAACTGGCCATTGATGAAGCTGTTAATTATCCTAGGGCTGCACCTATAATTCAAAATTCATGTTACATGGATGATTTGATGTCTGGAAATGAAGATCTTTTTGAAACAAAAAGGTTATGTAAGGAAATTAATGAATTACTGAAAAAGGGAGGATTTGAAATGCAAAAGTGGTCAAGTAATTCAGAAGAAGTATTAGAATACCTACGTGAAGAAATAGAAACAACAGATATGAATGAGATTGACATTAAGCTAGATACGGTCATTAAAATATTGGGACTAATTTGGGACAGAAAGGATGACATATTTAAAATAACAGTTAACTTACCGGAGGTTCGAAACCCAATTACAAAGCGTTCAATACTCTCAGATGTAGCAAGTTTATTTGATCCTTTTGGTTGGTTGTCACCGGTCATCATAACCGCGAAGATATTAATACAGAAACTATGGTTGTGCAGTCTTGGCTGGGATGATGAACTGCCTTGTGAACTTGTAAATGAATGGTTATGTTTCAGAGAACAGTTACAAGAGCTACAAGCCATTACAATACCACGCTGGTTGTGTATGTCAAAACGATGTCGAGAGATGCAGCTGCATGGCTTTGCTGATGCTTCTGCGTTGGCATATGCCGCCGTAGTCTACATGAGAACTGTAGATGAGGATGGCCTAATTCATGTCACTTTGGTAGCGTCCAAAACAAAGGTAGCTCCATTGAAACAGTTATCAATTCCCAAACTTGAACTCTGCGCAGCTGTGTTATTGGCAAAACTACTGCATAACATAGCAGGACTATTAGACATAAAAATGAATAGTATCTATGCATGGACCGATTCGATGATAGTCCTGTCATGGTTACAAGCACAACCTAGTAAATGGCAGGTGTTTGTTGGAAACCGAGTGTCGGACATTATACAACACATAGACAATGACAGATGGAGACATGTACAATCTAGTGACAACCCTGCTGATCTCGCATCCCGAGGAGTTCAGGCAAAACAATTAAATGAAGAGAATATTTGGTGGATGGGACCAGAATGGTTAAAATATGAGGTAATTGAATTTACAAGAAGTTATATACCACAAAGTGATTTAGAAATTAAGAAGGTTTATCATAGTCACTCAGCTGAGGAAATGATCTGGATAAGATTTTCATCGCTTTCAAGAATGAGAAGAGTATTGTCATATTGCAGAAGGTGGTTATTAAGCAACAAACGGAAGAAAGATGAATTTCTAACAGCAAGTGAATTGAACCTTATTGAGCTACGGTGTGTGAAATTTTATCAAGAACTAATATATGAAAATGAAATTGAGTGTTTGAAGAAAGATGGAAAGGTCAGAAGTACAAGTTCATTAGTCAACTTGACACCATACTTAGATGAGCATGGTTTGTTGAGAGTTACTGGCCGACTGAGTGATGCTACTTACTTATCACTAAATTTCAAGCACCCAATAATTGTCCCTGCTAAGCAACATATCACTAAGTTGATAATTAAAGAAGCTCATATTAGGACTTTCCATGGTGGTATATTACAAATGATCACTTACATTCGCCGTAGATACTGGATTATTAACTTAAGGTCTGCAGTGCGAGGAGTTATACGTGAGTGTGCTGTTTGCATAAGGGATACAGCTAAAACAAGACGACAACTAATGGGACAGTTACCTGAGCCAAGAGTTACTCCGTATCGCGCGTTTTTAAACAGCGGTGTTGATTACGCTGGACCTGTACAAATCAGGTTATCCAAGGGGCGAGGCTGCAAGTCTTCAAAGGGCTACATCTGCTTATTTGTTTGTATGTCAACTAAGGCGATACATTTAGAAGCCGTCACAGAGCTTACCTCCGCAGCATTTATTGCAGCATTTAGAAGATTTGTGGCAAGACGAGGCCATTGCTCGAACCTGTGGAGTGATAATGGCACCAATTTTGTGGATGCTGCCAGAGAGTTACGAACTATGTTTGAAGTAGGCAAAAGCAGCGTGGCGAAGGAGATAGCGGAACTCTTGGCCAATGACGGGACGACTTGGCACTTCATACCGCCCAAAGCACCTAACTTTGGTGGTCTGTGGGAGGCAGGCGTGAAATCAGCTAAGAGACATCTTACTAGAATCAACAGTAACACAAAATTGACCTATGAAGAAATGTCAACACTATTAGCACAAATTGAAGCATGTCTTAATTCGCGACCACTAAGTCATTTAGATGACACACTAGATACACTGATACCACTGACGCCAGGCCACTTCTTAATCGGTGAGCCTATAATAGGACTGCCTTTTAGGAGATTTATATCTTCAGAAAGATATAAATCTCCTAACAAGATGGCAATTCCTTCAAAAACAAACTCAAGACTTTTGGCGACGATGGCAGTCAGAGTACCTTCACTCAGTACAACAAAGATATAAGTGGCAAAGGGTTGTACCATCTCCTTCTGTTGGAGACATCGTTATACTAAAGGAAGAGGAGCTGCCACCGTGTAAATGGTTATTGGGCAAGGTAGTTGCTTTACACCCTGGTAAGGATAATTTAGTTCGCGTTGTTTCTGTAAAGGGCAGGGGAAATATAGTCATAAAGCGCCCTCTTTCAAAAGTAATTCCACTTCCTAGTAAGCCTGAGTCCTGTGACAATTAAATTCAATGATTACATATTGATGTAAAAATTTTAAGTGTCAATTTAAATAGTAATTTTAGGTAGTATTTTAAGTATTTTTAGTATTCTAGTAGTATTTTCAAGTGTATACATATATGGGTAGTAATTTAAGAGTTTATTTTTTATTTTTTGGATAGTGGTTGGTCTCACTTGTAGGTTTAATTAATTAATGTTTAAGAGTCCTTTCATTATTATCTTAATGCAATATAGTTTAAATTTTGGATAATGGTTAATTTCACTTGTAGGTTAAACCAATTAATATTTGAGAATCTTTTCATTATAACCTTAATGCACTGTTTAAGTTTATTAAGTAGTTGATTTTGTATCATTTATAAACAAGTATTAAGGAAGGCTACTTACTCTCTTATGTTTGGTTTGCATTATAGTCTATATTATAGTTAAAATTTATTTATAGTTTAATATTATAGTTTAAGCACCAAACACTTCTTTTGTATAGTTGTACCTAGTTGATTAAGTAATAGATAAAACTAGTTTTTGCGTGCGGCCGCGGACTGCAAGCAGCCCGCGGGGGGGGAGCCCCTCGAGTGGTTCTGCTATGGTTTTGTGTTTGCTCTTGTAAATTGTTTTGGTTTGGTTTGGGTGTTGGTCTTTTGAATTGTTTTGGTAAGGATTTGGATATGTTTTGTATTTCGTGACGTTTCGGGGGTGGGGGGAGAGGGAGGAGGGAGGGGGATGGTGTCAATGGATTGTCCTCGTCGAGACCGTTCAAATGATACCCAACACGGGGGGTCTGCCTGCCACGGTTACCGACGGTCTACCGAGTAGACCGCAAATGTCAAATTGTGATATTTGGTCTATTGCAAAAAATCCGTCTCCCCGAGACCTCTCAAACGAGTACCAACACGGGTGGTCCGCGACGCACCGCTCCCGAGATATTTTCGAAAAAGTTCAAAAATGCGAATTTCGAAATTTTGTCGCGACCAAAAAATTCGTCTCGCCGAGACGTCTCCGACGACCCCAAACGCGACCCCGCTGCGGCGCGCCGTTTCCGAGATACGGCCGGGGGGTTCGAGGGGGGGATCAAAATTTTTACTTTTTCGGCGCTCCGGCAGACCCTCAGCGCCGCTCCGGGCCACGAGGTCGGGGTGCGCGAAATCCTCGGAGGGAGGGCCGGGGGGGAGGGTCGCGCTGCGCGCTCCCCTTTCCCCCCGCGGCTCCCCCCTCCTCGTCTTTCGCGCACCCCGACCTCGTGGCCCTCCGCGACGCGTCGACCGCCGTCTCTTAAGTGTGAAAGATCCCTAACAGTGTGTGAATTTATACGGAGGGGGTCCGAAGGGGGGGGAGTGGGGGGGGTCGCGGCGTGGTGACCCCCGATGGTCCTCTATGACATCCCGCAAACCCCGCTCCTCTGCGATTTACAGTTTCCGAGATCCCGTCGCCGAATTTTCACCAGGTCGCGATCCTCAACCTTTGGTACTGTTCTGGTACTCAGTGAGCCACCCCCTCTCCGGTCCGCTACAATGGGGATTCCTCCGGCGACTCCTTCCGGGTGAAAAGGTAGCCGTTCAAAAAAAAACTAAAAATTTGTATGGAGGTGGGATGAAGGGGGGAGAAACTGGAAAAGCGGGATAGCCCCGAGGAAGCATCCCACGGAGGGATGGAATCCCGCCATAAAGACCGTCGGGATACATCCCACCGTTTGGCGGATATCCCCATCCCTTTGGCCAAAAGTGGCAATTTCGTATGGAGGGGTGGTGAAGGGGGGCAGGTGGGGGGAGGGTGACGGTCCCGGCCGGTGGGGCTCGGGAAGCGATCGCTATCCTCCGAAGCGATCGCCGGGATAGGTCGCACCGTTTGGGAGTTAAGTGGATTGGAAATTTCAAAAAAGTTGTATGGAGTGTAAAAAAAATGTACGGGCGGGATGAGGATGGGTGACAATTTGGTGACCCCCGATGGCCCTCTATGACATTCCGTAAACACCGCCCCTCTGCGACTCGTAGTTTCCGAGGACCTCCCACCGACTTTATACCAGGTCGGTGTACCGAGGGTTGAGGTCGTCTGAGGAACTCGTGACGTCACCCCCTATAACGTGGGATAGAAGCGACCACCCCGAGTCGACTGCTTCCTGGTAAAATGGCAGCCGTTCCAGAAAATAAAAAAATTGTATGGAGGCGGGATGAAGGGGGGAGAAACCGGAAAACCGGGATAGCCCCGAGGAAGCATCCCACGGAGGGATGGAAACCCGCCATAGAGACCGGCGGGATAGCTCCGACCGTTTAGCTGGTATTCCCATCCCTTCGGCCAAAAGTGGTAATTTAGTACGGAGGGGGGGTGAAGGGGGACAGGTGGGGGGAGAGTGAAGGTCCAGGCCGTTGGACCTCGAGGAGCGATGGTCGTCCGCCGAAGAGACCGCCTCCCTATCCTCGACCGTTTTGGAGATATCCCGCTTAGAAAAATCCATAAAATTTGTATGGAGTATAAAAAAAATGTATGGACGGGATGGGGATGAGACTCAATTTGGTAACCCCCGATGACCCTCTATGACATTCCGTAAACGTCATCCTTCTATCCCTCACGGTTTCCGAGGACCTCTCGCCGACTTTTTACCAGGTCGGTACACCGAGGGTTCGATGCCTTCCTGAAACGCGGAAACTCACCCTCTCTCCAACGAGGTGCAAGAGTCTGGCCCGGGTGGACTCCTTCCGGGCTAAAAGGTAGCTGTTCCAAAAAAAGACCACGTTGTATGGAGGGGGGATGAAGGGGGGGGAAATCCGAAAATCTCGTTGACCCCCAGGAAGCATCATACGGTGGGATGGAAACCCGCCATAGAGACCGCCGGGATGGCTCCGACCGGTTAGCTGGTATCCCCATCCCTTTGGCCAAAAGTGGCAATTTCGTATGGAGAGGGGGTGAAGGGGGGCAGGTGGGGTGAGGATGAAGGTCCAGGCCGTTGGACCTCGAGGAACGATGACTATCCGCCGAAGAGACCGCCTCCCTATCCTCGACACTTTCGGAGATATCCCGCTTTGAAAAATAAAAAAAATTTGTATGGAGTGTAAAAAAAATGTATGAACGGGATGGGGATGAGACTCGATTTGGTAACCCCCGATGACCCTCTATGACGTTTCGCAAATTTCCACTTTCTAGCTCTCGCACCTTCCGAGATCCCGTCGCCGACTTTTTACCAGGGCGGTGTACCGGGGTCTTCGAATTAATTTCTCGACAACTTTATCCGTAGACCACGATCCGCCGAAAAGGGGAATCCCCAGGTGACTCCTTCCCCGAAGTTAAGATCAGTAGACGATGAGTGGTATTTCAGCTTTATAGTTGTTAACTAGTTTTTGCGTGCGGCCGCGGACTGCAAGCAGCCCGCGGGGGGGGAGCCCCTCGACCGGTTCTGGAGTGGTGTTGGGAGTCGCTCTTGTAAATTGTTTTGGTTTGGTAAGGGTTTGGGTCTTGTGAATTGTTTTGGTAAGGATTTGGATATAAGTATTGTATTTCGTGACGTTTCGGGGGTGTGCGGGGGGGAGAGGGTGAAGGGGGATGGTGTAAATGGATTGTCCTCGTCGAGACCTTTCAAACGATACCCAACACGTGGGGTCTGCCTGCCACGGTTACCGACGGTCTACCGAGTAGACCGCAAATGTCAAATTGTGAAATTTGGTCTATTGCAAAAAATTCGTCTCCTTGAGACCTCTCAAATGAGCACCAACACGGGGGGTCCGCGACGCACCGCTCCCTAGATATTTTCGAAAAAGTCCAAAAATGAGAATTTCGAAATTTTGTCGCGACCAAAAAATTCGTCTCGCCGAGATGTCTCCGACGACCCCAAACGCGACCCGGCTGCGGCGCGCCGTTTCCGAGATACGGCCGGGGGGTTCGAGGGGGGGATCAAAATTTTTACTTTTTCGGCGCCCCGGCAGACCCTCCGCGCCGCTCCGGGCCACGAGGTCGGGGTGCGCGAAATCCTCGGAGGGAAGGCCGGGGGGGGGAGGGTCGCGCTGCGCGCTCCCCTTCCCCCCGCGGCTCCCCCCTCCTCGTCTTTCGCGCACCCCGACCTCGTGGCCCTCCGCGACGCGTCGACCGCCGTCTCTTAAGGGCGAAAGATCCCTAACATAGTGGGATTTCGTATGGAAGGGGTCCGAAGGGTGGGGGGGAGTGGGGGGGTCGCGACGTGGTGACCCCCGATGGTCCTCTATGACATCCCGCAAACCCCGCTCCTCTGCGATTTACAGTTTCCGAGATCCCGTCGCCGAATTTTTACCAGGTCGCGATCCTCAACCTTTGGTACTGTCCTGGTACTCAGTGAGCCACCCCCTCTCCGATCCGCTACAATGGGGATTCTTCCGGTGACTCCTTCCGGGTGAAAAGGTAGCCGTTCCAAAAAAAAACTAAAAATTTGTATGGAGGTGGGATGAATGGGGGATAATCCGGAAAAGCGGGATAGCCCCGAGGAACCATTTCACGGAGAGATGGAATCCCGCCATAGAGACCGTCGGGATACCTCCTACCGTTTGGCGGATATCCCCATCCCTTTCTGAAAAAGTGGTAATTTTGTATGGAGGGGGGGTGAAGGGGGGCAGGTGGGGGGAGGGTGACGGTCCCGGCCGGTGGAGCTCGGGGAGCGATCCCTATCCTCCGAAGCGATCGCAGGGATAGGTCGCACCGTTTGGGATTTAAGTGGATTGGAAATTTCGAAAAGGTTGTATGGAGTGTAAAAAAAATGTACGGGCGGGATAAGGATGGGCGACAATTTGGTGACCCCCGATGGCCCTCTATGACATTCCGTAAACCGCGCCCCTCTGCCACTCGTAGTTTCCGAGGACCTCGCACTGACTTTATACCAGGTCGGTGTACCGAGGGTTCAGGTCGTCTCAGGAACTCACGACGTCACCCCCTATAACGTGGGATAGAAGCGACCACCCCGAGTCGACTGCTTCCTGGGATAAAGGCAGCCGTTCCAGAAAACTAAAAATTTGTATGGAGGTGGGATGAAGGGGTGAGAAACCGGATAAGCGGGATAGCTCCGAGGAAACATCCCACGGAGAGATGGAAACCCGCCATAGAGACCGCCGGGATAGCTCCGACCGTTTAGCCGGTATCCCCATCCCTTTGGCCGAAAGCGGTAATTTAGTATGGAGGGGGGGTGAAGGGGGACAGGTGGGGGGAGGGTGAAGGTCCAGGCCGTTGGACCTCGAGGAACGATGGTCGTCCGCCGAAGAGACCGCCTCCCTATCCTCGGCCGTTTTGGAGATATCCCGCTTAGAAAAATCCAAAAAATTTGTATGGAGTGTAAAAAAAATGTATGAACGGGATGGGGATGAGACTCAATTTGGTAACCCCCGATGACCCTCTATGACATTCCGTAAACCCCCCTTTCCTAGCTCTCATACCTTCCGAGATCCCGTCGACAACTTTTTACCAGGTCGGTATACCGAGGGTTCGATGCCTTCCTGAAATGCGGAAACTCATCCTCTCTCCAACGAGGTGCAAGAGTCTGGTCCGGGTGGACTCCTTCCGGGCTAAAAGGTAGCTGTTCCAAAAAAAGACCCCGTTGTATGGAGGGGGGATGAAGGGGGGGGAAATCCGAAAACCTGGTTGACCCCCAGGAAGCACCTCACGGTAGGATGGAAACCCGCCATAGAGACCTCCAGGATAGCTCCTACCGTTTAGCTGGTATCCCCATCCCTTTGGCCAAAAGTGGCAATTTCGTATGGAGGGGGGGTGAAGGGGGGCAGGTGGGATGAGGATGAAGGTCCAGGCCGTTGGACCTCGAGGAACGATGACCGTCCGCCGAAGAGACCGCCTCCCTATCCTCGACCCTTTCGGAGATATCCCGCTTTGAAAAATCCAAAAAATTCGTATGGAGTGTAAAAAAAATGTATGGACGGGATGGGGATGAGACTCGATTTGGTAACCCCCGATGACCCTCTATGACGTTTCGCAAATTTCCACTTTCTAGCTCTCGCACCTTCCGAGATCCCGTCGCCGACTTTTTACCAGGGAGGTGTACCGGGGTCTTCGAATTAATTTCTCGACAACTTTATCCGTAGACCACGATCCGCCACAAAGGGGAATCCCCAGGTGACTGCTTCCCGGAGAACTTTATGAATGAGTGAGTGGTATTTCAGCTTTATAGTTGTTAACTAGTTTTTGCGTGCGGCCGCGGACTGCAAGCAGCCCGCGGGGGGGGAGCCCCTCGAGTGGTTTTGCTGTGGTTTTGTGTTTTTTGTTTGCTCTTCTAAATTGTTTAGGTGTATTGGGTGTTGGTCTTATGAATTGTTTTGGTAAGGATTTGGATATAAGTATTGTATTTCGTGACGTTTCGGGGGTGGGCGAGGGGGAGAGGGGTGAGGGGGGATGGTGTAAATGGATTGTCCTCGTCGAGACCTTTCAAATGATACCCAACACGGGGGGTCTGCCTGCCACGGTTACCGACGGTCTACCGAGTAGACCGCAAATGTCAAATTGTGATATTTGGTCTATTGCAAAAAATCCGTCTCCCCGAGGCCTCTCAAATGAGTACCGACACGGGTGGTCCGCGACGCACCGCTCCCGAGATATTTTCGAAAAAGTTCAAAAATGCGAATTTCGAAATTTTGTCGCGACCAAAAAATTCGTCTCGCCGAGACGTCTCCGTCGACCCCAAACGCGACCCGGCTGCGGCGCGCCGTTTCCGAGATACGGCCGGGAGGTTCGAGGGGGGGATCAAAATTTTTGCTTTTTCGGCGCCCCGGCAGACCCTTAGCGCCGCTCCGGGCCACGAGGTCGGGGTGCGCGAAATCCTCGGAGGGAAGGCCGGGGGGGGGGAGGGTCGCGCTGCGCGCTCCCCTTCCCCCCGCGGCTCCCCCCTCCTCGTCTTTCGCGCACCCCGACCTCGTGGCCCTCCGCGACGCGTCGACCGCCGTCTCTTAAGGGTGAAAGATCCCTAACATAGTGGGATTTCGTATGGAGGGGGTCCGAAGGGGGGGGGGAGTGGGGGGTCGCGACGTGGTGACCCCCGATGGTCCTCTATGACATCCCGCAAACCCCGCTCCTCTGCGATTTACAGTTTCCGAGATCCCGTCGCCGAATTTTTACCAGGTCGCGATCCTCAACCTTTGGTACTGTCCTGGTACTCAGTGAGCCACCCCCTCTTCGATCCGCTACAATGGGGATTCTTCCGGTGACTCCTTCCGGGTAAAAAGGTAGCCGTTCCAAAAAAAACTAAAAATTTGTATGGAGGTGGGATGAAGGGGGGATAATCTGGAAAAGCGGGATAGCCCCGAGGAACCATTTCACGGAGGGATGGAATCCCGCCATAGAGACCGTCGGGATACCTCCTACCGTTTGGCGGATATCCTCATCCCTTTCTGAAAAAGTGGTAATTTTGTATGGAGGGGGGGTGAAGGAGGGCAGGTGGGGGGAGGGTGACGGTCCCGGCCGGTGGAGCTCGGGGAGCGATCCCTATCCTCCGAAGCGATCGCAGGGATAGGTCGCACCGTTTGGGATTTAAGTGGATTGGAAATTTCGAAAAGGTTGTATGGAGTGTAAAAAAAATGTACGGGCGGGATGAGGATGGGCGACAATTTGGTGACCCCCGATGGCCCTCTATGACATTCCGTAAACCCCGCCCCTCTGCGACTCGTAGTTTCAGAGGACCTCTCACCGACTCTATACCAGGTCGGTGTACCGAGGGTTCAGGTCGTCTGAGGAACTCGTGACGTCACCCCCTGTATCAAGGGATAGAAAGTACCGCCCCAAGTCGACTGCTTCTTGGTAAAATGGCAGCCGTTACAAAAAAATAAAAATTTGTATGGAGGTGGGATGAAGGGGGGAGAAACTGGAAAAGCGGGATAGCCCCGAGGGACCATACTAAGGAGGGATGGAAACCCGCCATAGAGACCGCCGGGATAGCTCCGACCGTTTAGCCGGTATCCCCATCCCTTCGGCCGAAAGTGGCAATTTAGTATGGAGGGGGGGTGAAGGGGGACAGGTGGGGGGAGGGTGAAGGGCCAGGCCGTTGGAGCTCGAGGAACGATGGTCGTCCATCGAAGAGACCGCCTCCCTATCCTCGACCGTTGTGGAGGTATCCCGCTTTGAAAAATCCAAAAAATTCGTATGGAGTGTAAAAAAAATATATGAACGGGATGGGGATGAGACTAAATTTGGTAACCCCCGATGACCCCCTATGACATTCCGTAAACGTCATCCTTCTATCCCTCACGGTTTCCGAGGACCTCTCATCGACTTTTTACCAGGTCGGTACACCGAGGGTTCGATGCCTTCCTCAAATGCGGAAACTCATCCTCTCTCCAAAAAGGTGCAAGGGTCTGGCCCGGGTGGACTCCTTCCGGGCGAAAAGGTAGCTGTTCCAAAAAAAGACCACGTTGTATGGAGGGGGGATGAAGGGGGGGGAAAACCGAAAACCTGGTTGACCCCCAGGAAGCACCTCACGGTAGGATGGAAACCCGCCATAGAGACCGCCGGGATAGCTCCGACCGTTTAGCTGGTATCCCCATCCCTTTGGCCAAAAGTGGCAATTTCGTACGGAGGGGGGGTGAAGGGGTGGGGATGGCGGGAGGACGAAGGTCCAGGCCGTTGGACCTCGAGGGACCATGACTATCCGGCGAAGTGACCGCCTCCCTATCCTCACCACTTTTGGAGTTATCCGTCTTCGAAAAATTCAAAAAATTTGTATGGAGTATAAAAAAAATGTATGGACGGGATGGGGATGAGACTCGATTTGGTAACCCCCGATGACCCTCTATGACATTCCGTAAACCCCCCATCCCTAGCTCTCGTAACTTCCGAGATCCCGTCGCCGACTTTTTACCAGGGAGGTGTACCGAGGTCTTTGAATTAATTTGTCGATAATTTTCCTCGTAGACTACGATCCGCCACAAAGGGGAATCCCCAGGTGACTCCTTCCCGGAAAACTTTATGAATGAATGAGTGGTATTTGAGCTTTATAGTTGTTAACTAGTTTTTGCGTGCGGCCGCGGACTGCAAGCAGCCCGCGGGGGGATAGCCCCTCGACCGGTTCTGGAGTGGTTTTGTGTTTGCTCTTTTAAATTGTTTTGGTGTGGTATTGGGTCTTTTAATTGGTTTGGTAAGGATTTGGATATATGTTTTGTATTTCGTGACGTTTCGGGGGTGAGCGGGGGGGAGAGGGTGAAGGGGGATGGTGTAAATGGATTGTCCTCGTCGAGACCTTTCAAATGATACCCAACACGGGGGGTCTGCCTGCCACGGTTACCGACTCTCTACCGAGTAGACCGCAAATGTCAAATTGTGATATTTGGTCTATTGCAAAAAATTCGTCTCCTTGAGACCTCTCAAATGAGCACCAACACGGGGGGTCCGCGACGCACCGCTCCCTAGATATTTTCGAAAAAGTCCAAAAATGAGAATTTCGAAATTTTGTCGCGACCAAAAAATTCGTCTCGCCGAGACGTCTCCGACGACCCCAAACGCGACCCGGCTGCGGCGCGCCGTTTCCGAGATACGGCCGGGGGGTTCGAGGGGGGGATCAAAATTTTTACTTTTTCGGCGCCTCGGCAGACCCTTAGCGCCGCTCCGGGCCACGAGGTCGGGGTGCGCGAAATCCTCGGAGGGAAGGCCGGGGGGGGGGGAGGGTCGCGCTGCGCGCTCCCCTTCCCCCCGCGGCTCCCCCCTCCTCGTCTTTCGCGCACCCCGACCTCGTGGCCCTCCGCGACGCGTCGACCGCCGTCTCTTAAGGGCGAAAGATCCCTAACATAGTGGGATTTCGTATGGAGGGGGTCCGAAGGAAAGGGGGAGTGGGGGGGGTCGCGACGTGGTGACCCCCGATGGTCCTCTATGACATCCCGCAAACCCCGCTCCTCTGCGATTTACAGTTTCCGAGATCCCGTCGCCGAATTTTCACCAGGTCGCGATCCTCAACCTTTGGTACTGTTCTGGTACTCAGTGAGCCACCCCCTCTCCGGTCCGCTACAATGGGGATTCCTCCGGCGACTCCTTCCGGGTGAAAAGGTAGCCGTTCCAAAAAGAAACTAAAAATTTGTATGGAGGTGGGATGAAGGGGGGAGAAACCGGAAAAGCGGGATAGCCCCGAGGAACCATTTCACGGAGGGATGGAATCCCGCCATAGAGACCGTCGGGATACCTCCTACCGTTTGGCGGATATCCCCATCCCTTTCTGAAAAGGTGGTAATTTTGTATGGAGGGGGGGTGAAGGGATGGGGATAGTGGGAGGATAAGGGTCCCTGCCGATGGGGCTCGGGGAGCGGTCCCTATCCTCCGAAGCGATCGCCGGGATGGGTCGCACCGTTTGGGATTTAAGTTGATTGGAAATTTCGAAAAAGTTGTATGGAGTGTAAAAATTATGTACGGGCGGGATGAGGATGGGTGACAATTTGGTGACCCCCGATGGCCCTCTATGACATTCCGTAAACCGCGCCCCTCTGCGACTCGTAGTTTCCGAGGACCTCTCACCGACTTTATACCAGGTCGGTGTACCGAGGGTTGAGGTCGTCTGAGGAACTCGAGACGTCACCCCCTATAACGTGGGATAGAAGCGACCACCCCGAGTCGACTGCTTCCTGGTAAAATGGCAGCCGTTCCAAAAAAATAAAAATTTGTATGGAGGTGGGATGAAGGGGGGAGAAATCGGAAAAGCGGGATAGCCCCGAGGAAGCATCCCACGGAGGGATGGAAACCCGCCATAGAGACCGCCGGGATAGCTCCGACCGTTTAGCCGGTATCCCCATCCCTTCGGCCGAAAGCGGTAAGTTCGTATGGAGGGGGGGTGAAGGGGGACAGGTGGGGGAAGGACGAAGGTCCTGGCCGTTGGACCTCGAGGAGCGATGGTCGTCCGCCGAAGAGACCGCCTTCCTATCCTCGACCGTTTTGGAGGTATCCCGCTTAGAAAAATCCAAAAAATTTGTATGGAGTGTAAAAAAAATGTATGGACGGGATGGGGATGAGACTCAATTTGGTAACCCCCGATGACCCTCTATGACATTCCGTAAACGTCATCCTTCTATCCCTCACGGTTTCCGAGGACCTCTCGCCGACTTCATACCAGGTAGGTACACCGAGGGTTCGATGCCTTCCCGAAATGCGGAAACTCATCCTCTCTCCAACGAGGTGCAAGAGTCTGACCCGGGTGGACTCCTTCAGGGCTAAAAGGTAGCTGTTCCAAAAAAAGACCACGTTGTATGGAGGGGGGATGAAGGGGGGAGAAACCGGAAAACCGGGATAGCCCCGAGGAAGCATCTCACGGAGGGATGGAAACCCGCCATAGAGACCGCCGGGATAGCTCCGACCGTTTAGCGGGTATCCCCATCCCTTTGGCCAAAAGTGGCAAATTCGTATGGAGGGGGGGTGAAGGGGTGGGGATGGAGCGAGGATGAGGGTCCAGGCCGTTGGACCTCGAGGAACGATGGTCTTCCGCCGAAGAGACCGCCTCCCTATCCTCGACACTTTCGGAGATATCCGTCTTCGAAAAATTCAAAAAATTTGTATGGAGTGTAAAAAAAAAGTATGGACGGGATGGGGATGAGACTCGATTTGGTAACCCCCGATGACCCTCTATGACGTTCCGCAAATTTCCACTTTCTAGCTCTCGCACCTTCCGAGATCCCGTCGCCGACTTTTTACCAGGGAGGTGTACCGAGGTCTTTGAATTAATTTGTCGATAATTTTCCTCGTAGACTACGATCCGCCACAGAGGGGAATCCCCAGGTGACTCCTTCCCGGAGAACTTTATGAGTATCTAAGTGAGTGAGTGGTATTTCGGCTTTATAGTTGTTAACTAGTTTTCGCCCGCGACTTCGTCCGCGGAGTGTCGCGGTGTGGTAACCCCCGGTGACCCTCTATGACATTCCGCAAACCGGGTCTCTCTCGGGTTCATAGTTTCCGAGATCCCGTCGCCGACTTTTTACCAGGTCGAGGTAGCGAGGTCTTTGAATTAATTTCTCGACAACTTTATTCGTACTCCACGACCGGCTAGAGAGGCAAACCCCCCCACGGCTACTTCCCGGTTAGAAATGTCACTAGATCAGTGAGTCAGTGAGTGGTATTTCGGCTGTATAATTTTGTAACTAGTTTTTGCGTGCGGCCGCGGACTGCAAGCAGCCCGCGGGGGGGGAGCCCCTCGAGTGGTTTTGCTGTGGTTTTGTGTTTGCTCTTTTAAATTGTTTTGGTTTGGTAAGGGTTTGGGTCTTGTGAATTGTTTTGGTAAGGATTTGGATATAAGTATTGTATTTCGTGACGTTTCGGGGGTGTGCGGGGGGGAGAGGGTGAAGGGGGATGGTGTAAATGGATTGTCCTCGTCGAGACCTTTCAAATGATACCCAACACGTGGGGTCTGCCTGCCACGGTTACCGACGGTCTACCGAGTAGACCGCAAATGTCAAATTGTGAAATTTGGTCTATTGCAAAAAATTCGTCTCCTTGAGACCTCTCAAATGAGCACCAACACGGGGGGTCCGCGACGCACCGCTCCCGAGATATTTTCGAAAAAGTCCAAAAATGAGAATTTCGAAATTTTGTCACGACCAAAAAATTCGTCTCGCCGAGACGTCTCCGACGACCCCAAACGCGACTCGGCTGCGGCGCGCCGTTTCCGAGACACGGCCGGGGGGTTCGAGGGGGGGATCAAAATTTTTACTTTTTCGGCGCCCCGGCAGACCCTCAGCGCCGCTCCGGGCCACGAGGTCGGGGTGCGCGAAATCCTCGGAGGGAGGGCCGGGGGGGAGGGTCGCGCTGCGCGCTCCCCTTTCCCCCCGCGGCTCCCCCCTCCTCGTCTTTCGCGCACCCCGTGGCCCTCCGCGACGCGTCGACCGCCGTCTCTTAAGGGTGAAAGATCCCTAACAGTGTGTGAATTTCTACGGAGGGGGTCCGAAGGGGAGGGGGAGTGGGGGGGTCGCGACGTGGTGACCCCCGATGGTCCTCTATGACATCCCGCAAACCCCGCTCCTCTGCGATTTACAGTTTCCGAGATCCCGTCGCCGAATTTTCACCAGGTCGCGATCCTCAACCTTTGGTACTGTCCTGGTACTCAGTGAGCCACCACCTCTCCGATCCGCTACAATGGGGATTCTTCCGGTGACTCCTTCCGGGTGAAAAGGTAGCCGTTCCAAAAAAAAATAAAAATTTGTATGGAGGTGGGATGAAGGGGGGATAATCTGGAAAAGCGGGATAGCCCCGAGGAACCATTTCACGGAGGGATGGAATCCCGCCATAGAGACCGTCGGGATACCTCCTACCGTTTGGCGGATATCCTCATCCCTTTCTGAAAAAGTGGTAATTTTGTATGGAGGGGGGGTGAAGGAGGGCAGGTGGGGGGAGGGTGACGGTCCCGGCCGGTGGAGCTCGGGGAGCGATCCCTATCCTCCGAAGCGATCGCAGGGATAGGTCGCACCGTTTGGGATTTAAGTGGATTGGAAATTTCGAAAAGGTTGTATGGAGTGTAAAAAAAATGTACGGGCGGGATGAGGATGGGCGACAATTTGGTGACCCCCGATGGCCCTCTATGACATTCCGTAAACCGCGCCCCTCTGCGACTCGTAGTTTCCGAGGACCTCCCACCGACTTTATACCAGGTCGGTGTACCGAGGGTTCAGGTCGTCTCAGGAACTCACGACGTCACCCCCTATAACGTGGGATAGAAGCGACCACCCCGAGTCGACTGCTTCCTGGGATAAAGGCAGCCGTTCCAGAAAACTAAAAATTTGTATGGAGGTGGGATGAAGGGGTGAGAAACCGGATAAGCGGGATAGCTCCGAGGAAACATCCCACGGAAAGATGGAAGCCCGCCATAGAGACCGCCGGGATAGCTCCGACCGTTTAGCTGGTATCCCCATCCCTTTGGCCAAAAGTGGTAGTTTTGTATGGAGGGGGGGTGAAGGTGGACTGGTGGGGGGAGGGCGAAGGTCCAGGCCGTTGGACCTCGAGGAGCGATGATCGTCCGCCGAAGAAACCGCCTCCCTATCCTCGACCGTTGTGGAGGTATCCCGCTTTGAAAAATCCAAAAAATTTGTATGGAGTGTAAAAAAAATGTATGAACGGGATGGGGATGAGACTAAATTTGGTAACCCCCGATGACCCCCTATGACATTCCGTAAACCTCATCCTTCTATCCCTCACGGTTTCCGAGGACCTCTCATCGACTTTTTACCAGGTCGGTACACCGAGGGTTCGATGCCTTCCTGAAATGCGGAAACTCATCCTCTCTCCAACGAGTTGCAAGAGTCTGGCCCGGGTGGACTCCTTCCGGGCTAAAAGGTAGCTGTTCCAAAAAAAGACCCCGTTGTATGGAGGGGGGATGAAGGGGGGGGAAATCCGAAAACCTGGTTGACCCCCAGGAAGCACCTCACGGTAGGATGGAAACCCGCCATAGAGACCTCCAGGATAGCTCCTACCGTTTAGCTGGTATCCCCATCCCTTTGGCCAAAAGTGGCAATTTCGTATGGAGGGGGGGTGAAGGGGGGCAGGTGGGATGAGGATGAAGGTCCAGGCCGTTGGACCTCGAGGAACGATGACCGTCCGCCGAAGAGACCGCCTCCCTATCCTCGACCCTTTCGGAGATATCCCGCTTTGAAAAATCCAAAAAATTCGTATGGAGTGTAAAAAAAATGTATGGACGGGATGGGGATGAGACTCGATTTGGTAACCCCCGATGACCCTCTATGACGTTTCGCAAATTTCCACTTTCTAGCTCTCGCACCTTCCGAGATCCCGTCGCCGACTTTTTACCAGGGCGGTGTACCGGGGTCTTCGAATTAATTTCTCGACAACTTTATCCGTAGACCACGATCCGCCGAAAAGGGGAATCCCCAGGTGACTCCTTCCCCGAAGTTAAGATCAGTAGACGATGAGTGGTATTTCAGCTTTATAGTTGTTAACTAGTTTTTGCGTGCGGCCGCGGACTGCAAGCAGCCCGCGGGGGGGGAGCCCCTCGACCGGTTCTGGAGTGGTGTTGGGAGTCGCTCTTGTAAATTGTTTTGGTTTGGTAAGGGTTTGGGTCTTGTGAATTGTTTTGGTAAGGATTTGGATATAAGTATTGTATTTCGTGACGTTTCGGGGGTGTGCGGGGGGGAGAGGGTGAAGGGGGATGGTGTAAATGGATTGTCCTCGTCGAGACCTTTCAAACGATACCCAACACGTGGGGTCTGCCTGCCACGGTTACCGACGGTCTACCGAGTAGACCGCAAATGTCAAATTGTGAAATTTGGTCTATTGCAAAAAATTCGTCTCCTTGAGACCTCTCAAATGAGCACCAACACGGGGGGTCCGCGACGCACCGCTCCCTAGATATTTTCGAAAAAGTCCAAAAATGAGAATTTCGAAATTTTGTCGCGACCAAAAAATTCGTCTCGCCGAGATGTCTCCGACGACCCCAAACGCGACCCGGCTGCGGCGCGCCGTTTCCGAGATACGGCCGGGGGGTTCGAGGGGGGGATCAAAATTTTTACTTTTTCGGCGCCCCGGCAGACCCTCAGCGCCGCTCCGGGCCACGAGGTCGGGGTGCGCGAAATCCTCGGAGGGAAGGCCGGGGGGGGGAGGGTCGCGCTGCGCGCTCCCCTTCCCCCCGCGGCTCCCCCCTCCTCGTCTTTCGCGCACCCCGACCTCGTGGCCCTCCGCGACGCGTCGACCGCCGTCTCTTAAGGGCGAAAGATCCCTAACATAGTGGGATTTCGTATGGAAGGGGTCCGAAGGGTGGGGGGGAGTGGGGGGGGTCGCGACGTGGTGACCCCCGATGGTCCTCTATGACATCCCGCAAACCCCGCTCCTCTGCGATTTACAGTTTCCGAGATCCCGTCGCCGAATTTTTACCAGGTCGCGATCCTCAACCTTTGGTACTGTCCTGGTACTCAGTGAGCCACCCCCTCTCCGATCCGCTACAATGGGGATTCTTCCGGTGACTCCTTCCGGGTGAAAAGGTAGCCGTTCCAAAAAAAAACTAAAAATTTGTATGGAGGTGGGATGAATGGGGGATAATCCGGAAAAGCGGGATAGCCCCGAGGAACCATTTCACGGAGAGATGGAATCCCGCCATAGAGACCGTCGGGATACCTCCTACCGTTTGGCGGATATCCCCATCCCTTTCTGAAAAAGTGGTAATTTTGTATGGAGGGGGGGTGAAGGGGGGCAGGTGGGGGGAGGGTGACGGTCCCGGCCGGTGGAGCTCGGGGAGCGATCCCTATCCTCCGAAGCGATCGCAGGGATAGGTCGCACCGTTTGGGATTTAAGTGGATTGGAAATTTCGAAAAGGTTGTATGGAGTGTAAAAAAAATGTACGGGCGGGATAAGGATGGGCGACAATTTGGTGACCCCCGATGGCCCTCTATGACATTCCGTAAACCGCGCCCCTCTGCCACTCGTAGTTTCCGAGGACCTCGCACTGACTTTATACCAGGTCGGTGTACCGAGGGTTCAGGTCGTCTCAGGAACTCACGACGTCACCCCCTATAACGTGGGATAGAAGCGACCACCCCGAGTCGACTGCTTCCTGGGATAAAGGCAGCCGTTCCAGAAAACTAAAAATTTGTATGGAGGTGGGATGAAGGGGTGAGAAACCGGATAAGCGGGATAGCTCCGAGGAAACATCCCACGGAGAGATGGAAACCCGCCATAGAGACCGCCGGGATAGCTCCGACCGTTTAGCCGGTATCCCCATCCCTTTGGCCGAAAGCGGTAATTTAGTATGGAGGGGGGGTGAAGGGGGACAGGTGGGGGGAGGGTGAAGGTCCAGGCCGTTGGACCTCGAGGAACGATGGTCGTCCGCCGAAGAGACCGCCTCCCTATCCTCGGCCGTTTTGGAGATATCCCGCTTAGAAAAATCCAAAAAATTTGTATGGAGTGTAAAAAAAATGTATGAACGGGATGGGGATGAGACTCAATTTGGTAACCCCCGATGACCCTCTATGACATTCCGTAAACCCCCCTTTCCTAGCTCTCATACCTTCCGAGATCCCGTCGACAACTTTTTACCAGGTCGGTATACCGAGGGTTCGATGCCTTCCTGAAATGCGGAAACTCATCCTCTCTCCAACGAGGTGCAAGAGTCTGGTCCGGGTGGACTCCTTCCTGGCGAAAAGGTAGCTGTTCCAAAAGAAGACCACGTTGTATGGAGGGGGGATGAAGGGGGGGGAAATCCGAAAACCTGGTTGACCCCCAGGAAGCACCTCACGGTAGGATGGAAACCCGCCATAGAGACCGCCGGGATAGCTCCGACCGTTTAGCTGGTATCCCCATCCCTTTGGCCAAAAGTGGTAAATTCGTATGGAGGGGGGGTGAAGTGGTGGGGATGGAGCGAGGATGAAGGTCCAGGCCGTTGGACCTCGAGGAACGATGACTATCCGCCGAAGAGATCGCCTCCCTATCCTCGACCGTTTTGGAGATATCCCGCCTTGAAAAATCCAAAAAATTCGTATGGAGTGTAAAAAAAATGTATGGACGGGATGGGGATGAGACTCGATTTGGTAACCCCCGATGACCCTCTATGACGTTCCGCAAATTTCCACTTTCTAGCTCTCGCACCTTTCGAGATCCCGTCGCCGACTTTTTACCAGGGAGGTGTACCGGGGTCTTTGAATTAATTTCTCGACAACTTTATCCGTAGACCACGATCCGCCAAAAAGGGGAATCCCCAGGTGACTGCTTCCCCGAAGTTAAGATCAGTAGACGATGAGTGGTATTTCAGCTTTATAGTTGTTAACTAGTTTTTGCGTGCGGCCGCGGACTGCAAGCAGCCCGCGGGGGGGGAGCCCCTCGAGTGGTTCTGCTATGGTTTTGTGTTTGCTCTTGTAAATTGTTTTGGTTTGGTTTGGGTGTTGGTCTTTTGAATTGTTTTGGTAAGGATTTGGATATGTTTTGTATTTCGTGACGTTTCGGGGGTGGGGGGAGAGGGAGGAGGGAGGGGGATGGTGTCAATGGATTGTCCTCGTCGAGACCGTTCAAATGATACCCAACACGGGGGGTCTGCCTGCCACGGTTACCGACGGTCTACCGAGTAGACCACAAATGTCAAATTGTGATATTTGGTCTATTGCAAAAAATCCGTCTCCCCGAGACCTCTCAAACGAGTACCAACACGGGTGGTCCGCGACGCACCGCTCCCGAGATATTTTCAAAAAAGTTCAAAAATGCGAATTTCGAAATTTTGTCGCGACCAAAAAATTCGTCTCGCCGAGACGTCTCCGACGACCCCAAACGCGACCCCGCTGCGGCGCGCCGTTTCCCAGATACGGCCGGGGGGTTCGAGGGGGGGATCAAAAGTTTTACTTTTTCGGCGGCCCGGCAGACCCTCAGCGCCGCTCCGGGCCACGAGGTCGGGGTGCGCGAAATCCTCGGAGGGAGGGCCGGGGGGGAGGGTCGCGCTGCGCGCTCCCCTTTCCCCCCGCGGCTCCCCCCTCCTCGTCTTTCGCGCACCCCGACCTCGTGGCCCTCCGCGACGCGTCGACCGCCGTCTCTTAAGTGTGAAAGATCCCTAACAGTGTGTGAATTTATACGGAGGGGGTCCGAAGGGGGGGGAGTGGGGGGGGTCGCGGCGTGGTGACCCCCGATGGTCCTCTATGACATCCCGCAAACCCCGCTCCTCTGCGATTTACAGTTTCCGAGATCCCGTCGCCGAATTTTCACCAGGTCGCGATCCTCAACCTTTGGTACTGTTCTGGTACTCAGTGAGCCACCCCCTCTCCGGTCCGCTACAATGGGGATTCCTCCGGCGACTCCTTCCGGGTGAAAAGGTAGCCGTTCAAAAAAAAACTAAAAATTTGTATGGAGGTGGGATGAAGGGGGGAGAAACCGGAAGAGCGGGATAGCCCCTAGGAAGCATCTCACGGAGGGATGGAAACCCGCCATAGAGACCGTCCGGATACCTCCTACCGTTTGGCGGATATCCCCATCCCTTTCTCAAAAGGTGGTAATTTTGTATGGAGGGGGGGTGAAGGGGGGCAGGTGGGGGGACGGTATCGGTCCCGGCCGGTGGGGCTCGGGGAGCGATCGCTATCCTCCAAAGCGATCGCCGCGATAGGTCGCACCGTTTGGGATCTACGGGGATTGGAAATTTCAAAAAAGTTGTATGGAGTGTAAAAATTATGTACGGGCGGGATGAGGATGGGTGACAATTTGGTGACCCCCGATGGCCCTCTATGACATTCCGTAAACCACGCCCCTCTGCGACTCGTAGTTTCCGAGGACCTCTCACCGACTTTATACCAGGTCGGTGTACCGAGGGTTGAGGTCGTCTGAGGAACTCGAGACGTCACCCCCTATAACGTGGGATAGAAGCGACCACCCCGAGTCGACTGCTTCCTGGTAAAATGGCAGCCGTTCCAAAAAAATAAAAATTTGTATGGAGGTGGGATGAAGGGGGAAGAAACCGGATAAGCGGGATAGCCCCGAGGAAGCATCCCACGGAGGGATGGAAACCCGCCATAGAGACCGCCGGGATAGCTCCGACCGTTTAGCCGGTATCCCCATCCCTTCGGCCGAAAGCGGTAAGTTCGTATGGAGGGGGGGTGAAGGGGGACAGGTGGGGGGAGGACGAAGGTCCTGGCCGTTGGACCTCGAGGAGCGATGGTCGTCCGCCGAAGAGACCGCCTCCCTATCCTCGACACGTTTGGAGTTATCCCGCTTTGAAAAATCCAGAAAAGTTGTATGGAGTGTAAAAAAAATGTATGAACGGGATGGGGATGAGACTCAATTTGGTAACCCCCGATGACCCTCTATGACATTCCGTAAACCCCCCTTTCCTAGCTCTAATACCTTCCGAGATCCCGTCGCCGACTTTTTACCAGGTCGGTACACCGAGGGTTCGATGCCTTCCTGAAATGCGGAAACTCATCCTCTCTCCGACGAGGTGCAAGAGTCTGACCCGGGTGGACTCCTTCCGGGCGAAAAGGTGGCTGTTCCAAAAAAAGACCGCGTTGTATGGAGGCGGGATGAAGGGGGAAGAAACCGGAAAACCGGGATAGCCCCGAGGAAGCATCCCACGGAGCGATGGAAACCCGCCATAGAGACCGCCGGGATAGCTCCGACCGTTTAGCGGGTATCCCCATCCCTTTGGCCAAAAGCGGCAATTTCGTATGGAGGGGGGGTGAAGGGGGGCAGGTGGGGGGAGGATGAAGGTCCAGGCCGTTGGACCTCGAGGAACGATGACCGTCCGCCGAAGAGACCGCCTCCCTATCCTCGACACTTTCGGAGTTATCCGCCATAGAATAAGTTGTATGGAGTGTAAAAAAAATGTATGGACGGGATGGGGATGAGACGCGATTTGGTAACCCCCGATGACCCTCTATGACGTTCCGCAAATTTCCACTTTCTAGCTCTCGCACCTTCCGAGATCCCGTCGCCGACTTTTTACCAGGGAGGTGTACCGAGGTCTTCGAATTAATTTGTCGATAATTTTCCTCGTAGACTACGATCCGCCACAAAGGGGAATCCCCAGGTGACTGCTTCCCCGAAGTTAAGATGAATCAGCGAGTGAGTGGTATTTCAGCTTTATATTTGTTAACACAAAGGGGAATCCCCAGGTGACTCCTTCCCGGAAAACTTTATGAATGAATGAGTGGTATTTCAGCTTTATAGTTGTTAACTAGTTTTTGCGTGCGGCCGCGGACTGCAAGCAGCCCGCGGGGGGGGAGCCCCTCGAGTGGTTTTGCTGTGGTTTTGGAGTCGCTCTTGTAAATTGTTTAGGTATGGTTTTTGGTCTTTAGAATTGTTTTGGTAAGGATTTGGATATAAGTATTGTATTTCGTGACGTTTTGGGGGTGGGAGAGAGGGGGGAGGGGAAGGGGGATGGTGTAAATGGATTGTCCTCGTCGAGACCGTTCAAATGATACCTAACACGGGGGGTCTGCCTGCCACGGTTACCGACGGTCTACCGAGTAGACCGCAAATGTCAAATTGTGATATTTGGTCTATTGCAAAAAATCCGTCTCCCCGAGACCTCTCAAATGAGTACCAACACGGGTGGTCCGCGACGCACCGCTCCCGAGATATTTTCGAAAAAGTTCAAAAATGCGAATTTCGAAATTTTGTCGCGACCAAAAAATTCGTCTCGCCGAGACGTCTCCGACGACCCCAAACGCGACCCGGCTGCGGCGCGCCGTTTCCGAGATACGGCCGGGGGGTTCGAGGGGGGGATCAAAATTTTTACTTTTTCGGCGCCCCGGCAGACTCTCAGCGCCGCTCCGAGCCACGAGGTCGGGGTGCGCGAAATCCTCGGAGGGAAGGCCGGGGGGGAGGGTCGCGCTGCGCGCTCCCCTTTCCCCCCGCGGCTCCCCCCTCCTCGTCTTTCGCGCACCCCGACCTCGTGGCCCTCCGCGACGCGTCGACCGCCGTCTCTTAAGGGCGAAAGATCCCTAACATAGTGGGATTTCGTATGGAGGGGGTCCGAAGGGGAGGGGGAGTGGGGGGGTCGCGACGTGGTGACCCCCGATGGTCCTCTATGACATCCCGCAAACCCCGCTCCTCTGCGATTTACAGTTTCCGAGATCCCGTCGCCGAATTTTTACCAGGTCGCGATCCTCAACCTTTGGTACTGTCCTGGTACTCAGTGAGCCACCCCCTCTCCGATCCGCTACAATGGGGATTCTTCCGGTGACTCCTTCCGGGTGAAAAGGTAGCCGTTCCAAAAAAAACTAAAAATTTGTATGGAGGTGGGATGAAGGGGGGAGAAACCGGAAAAGCGGGATAGCCCCGAGGAACCATTTCACGGAGGGATGGAATCCCGCCATAGAGACCGTCGGGATACCTCCTACCGTTTGGCGGATATCCCCATCCCTTTCTGAAAAAGTGGTAATTTTATATGGAGGGGGGGTGAAGGGGGGCAGGTGGGGGGAGGGTGAAGGTCCCGGCCGGTGGAGCTCGGGGAGCGATCCCTATCCTCCGAAGCGATCGCAGGGATAGGTCGCACCGTTTGGGATTTAAGTGGATTGGAAATTTCGAAAAGGTTGTATGGAGTGTAAAAAAAATGTACGGGCGGGATGAGGATGGGCGACAATTTGGTGACCCCCGATGGCCCTCTATGACATTCCGTAAAGCGCGCCCCTCTGCGACTCGTAGTTTCCGAGGACCTCCCACCGACTTTATACCAGGTCGGTGTACCGAGGGTTCAGGTCGTCTCAGGAACTCGTGACGTCACCACCTATAACGTGGGATAGAAACGACCTCCCCGAGTCGACTGCTTCCTGGTAAAATGGCAGCCGTTCCAGAAAACTAAAAATTTGTATGGAGGTAGGATGAAGGAGGGAGAAACCGGAAAAGCGGGATAGCCCCGAGGAAGCATATTACGGAGGGATGGAAGCCCGCCATAGAGACCGCCGGGATTGCTCCGACCGTTTAGCGGGTATCCCCATCCCTTTGGCCGAAAGCGGTAATTTAGTATGGAGGGGGGGTGAAGGGGGACAGGTGGGGGGAGGATGAAGGTCCAGGCCGTTGGACCTCGAGGAACGATGATCGTCCGCCGAAGAGACCGCCTCCCTATCCTCGACCGTTTTGGAGATATCCCGCTTTGAAAAATCCAAAAAAATTGTATGGAGTGTAAAAAAAATGTATGGACGGGATGGGGATGAGACTCGATTTGGTAACCCCCGATGACCCTCTATGACATTCCGTAAACCACCCCTTCCTAGCTCTCATACCTTCCGAGATCCCGTCGCCGACTTCATACCAGGTCGGTAGACCGAGGGTTCGATGCCTTCCTGAAATGCGGAAACTCATCCTCTCTCCAACGAGGTGCAAGAATCTGGCCCGGGTGGACTCCTTCCGGGCTAAAAGGTAGCTGTTCCAAAAAAAGACCACGTTGTATGGAGGGGGGATGAAGGGGGGGGAAATCCGAAAACCTGGTTGACCCCCAGGAAGCACCTCACGGTAGGATGGAAACCCGCCATAGAGACCGCCGGGATAGCTCCGACCGTTTAGCGGGTATCCCCATCCCTTTGGCCAAAAGTGGAAATTTCGTATGGAGGGGGGGTGAAGGGGGGCAGGTGGGGGGAGGATGAAGGTCCAGGCCGTTGGACCTCGAGGGACGATGACTATCCGGCGAAGTGACCGCCTCCCTATCCTCGACACTTTCGGAGTTATCCGCCATCGAATAAGTTGTATGGAGTGTAAAAAAAATGTATGAACGGGATGGGGATGAGACTCGATTTGGTAACCCCCGATGACCCTCTATGACATTCCGTAAACCCCCCATCCCTAGCTCTCGTACCTTCCGAGATCCCGTCGCCGACTTTTTACCAGGGAGGTGTACCGAGGGTCCTGATTTAATCTGTCATTGATTTTGTTTGTACTCTACGATCCGCCATAAAGGGGAATCCCCAGGTGACCGCTTCCCGGAGAACTTGATGAGTGGTATTTCGGCTTTATAGTTGTTAACTAGTTTTTGCGTGCGGCCGCGGACTGCAAGCAGCCCGCGGGGGGGGAGCCCCTCGAGTGGTTCTGCTATGGTTTTGTGTTTGCTCTTCTAAATTGTTTAGGTATGGTAAGGCTTTGGGTCTTATGAATTGTTTTGGTAAGGATTTGGATATAAGTATTGTATTTCTTGACTCTTCGGGGGTGGACGGGAGGAGAGGGGGGAGGGGGATGGATTGTCCTCGTCGAGACCTTTCAAATGATACCCAACACGGGGGGTCTGCCTGCCACGGTTACCGACGGTCTACCGAGTAGACCGCAATTGTCAAATTGTGATATTTGGTCTATTGCAAAAAATCCGTCTCCCCGAGACCTCTCAAATGAGTACCGACACGGGTGGTCGGCAACGCACCGCTCCCGAGATATTTTCGAAAAAGTCCAAAAATGCGAATTTCGAAATTTTGTCGCGACCAAAAAATTCGTCTCGCCGAGACGTCTCCGACGACCCCAAACGCGACCCGGCTGCGGCGCGCCGTTTCCGAGATACGGCCGGGGGGTTGGAGGGGGGGATCAAAATTTTTACTTTTTCGGCGCCCCGGCAGACCCTCAGCGCCGCTCCGGGCCACGAGGTCGGGGTGCGCGAAATCCTCGGAGGGAAGGCCGGGGGGGGAGGGTCGCGCTGCGCGCTCCCCTTCCCCCCACGGCTCCCCCCTCCTCGTCTTTCGCGCACCCCGACCTCGTGGCCCTCCGCGACGCGTCGACCGCCGTCTCTTAAGGGCGAAAGATCCCTAACATAGTGGGATTTCGTATGGAGGGGGTCCGAAGGGTGGGGGGGAGTGGGGGGGTCGCGACGTGGTGACCCCCGATGGTCCTCTATGACATCCCGCAAACCCCGCTCCTCTGCGATTTACAGTTTCCGAGATCCCGTCGCCGAATTTTTACCAGGTCGCGATCCTCAACCTTTGGTACTGTCCTGGTACTCAGTGAGCCACCCCCTCTCCGATCCGCTACAATGGGGATTCTTCCGGTGACTCCTTCCGGGTGAAAAGGTAGCCGTTCCAAAAAAAACTAAAAATTTGTATGGAGGTGGGATGAAGGGGGGATAATCCGGAAAAGCGGGATAGCCCCGAGGAACCATTTCACGGAGGGATGGAATCCCGCCATAGAGACCGTCGGGATACCTCCTACCGTTTGGCGGATATCCCCATCCCTTTCTGAAAAAGTGGTAATTTTGTATGGAGGGGGGGGTGAAGGGGGGCAGGTGGGGGGAGGGTGACGGTCCCGGCCGGTGGAGCTCGGGGAGCGATCCCTATCCTCCGAAGCGATCGCAGGGATAGGTCGCACCGTTTGGGATTTAAGTGGATTGGAAATTTCGAAAAGGTTGTATGGAGTGTAAAAAAAATGTACGGGCGGGATAAGGATGGGCGACAATTTGGTGACCCCCGATGGCCCTCTATGACATTCCGTAAACCGCGCCCCTCTGCGACTCGTAGTTTCCGAGGACCTCCCACCGACTTTATACCAGGTCGGTGTACCGAGGGTTCAGGTCGTCTGAGGAACACGTGACGTCACCCCCTACAACGTGGGATGGAAACGACCACCCCGAGTCGACTGCTTCCTGGGATAAAGGCAGCCGTTCCAGAAAACTAAAAATTTGTATGGAGGTGGGATGAAGGGGTGAGAAACCGGATAAGCGGGATAGCTCCGAGGAAACATCCCACGGAGAGATGGAAGCCCGCCATAGAGACCGCCGGGATAGCTCCGACCGTTTAGCCGGTATCCCCATCCCTTTGGCCGAAAGTGGTAATTTCGTATGGAAGGGGAGAGAATTGGGACAGGTGGGGGGAGGGTGAAGGTCCAGGCCGTTGGACCTCGAGGAGCGATGGTCGTCCGCCGAAGAGACCGCCTCCCTATCCTCGACCGTTGTGGAGGTATCCCGCTTTGAAAAATCCAAAAAATTTGTATGGAGTGTAAAAAAAATGTATGAACGGGATGGGGATGAGACTCGATTTGGTAACCCCCGATGACCCTCTATGACATTCCGTAAACGTCATCCTTCTATCCCTCACGGTTTCCGAGGACCTCTCGCCGACTTCATACCAGGTCGGTACACCGAGGGTTCGATGCCTTCCTGAAATGCGGAAACTCATCCTCTCTCCAACGAGGTGCAAGAGTCTGGCCCGGGTGGACTCCTTCCGGGCTAAAAGGTAGCTGTTCCAAAAAAAGACCACGTTGTATGGAGGGGGGATGAAGGGGGGGGAAATCCGAAAACCTGGTTGACCCCCAGGAAGCACCTCACGGTAGGATGGAAACCCGCCATAGAGACCGCCGGGATGGCTCCTACCGTTTAGCGGGTATCCCCATCCCTTTCGGCAAAAGTGGTAATTTCGTATGGAGGGGGGGTGAAGGGGGACAGTTGGGGGGAGGGTGAAGGTCCAGGCCGTTGGACCTCGAGGAACTATGATCGTCCGCCGAAGAGATCGCATCCCTATCCTCGACACTTTCGGAGATATCCCGCTTTGAAAAATCCAAAAAATTCGTATGGAGTATAAAAAAAATGTATGAACGGGATGGGGATGAGACTCGATTTGGTAACCCCCGATGACCCTCTATGACGTTTCGCAAATTTCCACTTTCTAGCTCTCACACCTTCCGAGATCCCGTCGCCGACTTTTTACCAGGGAGGTGTACCGAGGTCTTTGAATTAATTTCTCGACAACTTTATCCGTAGACCACGATCCGCCACAAAGGGGAATCCCCAGGTGACTCCTTCCCGGAGAACTTAATGAATAGGTATGTCAGTGGTATTTCGGCTTTATAGTTGTTAACTAGCTTCCGCTCGTTGCCGCGGGCTGCAAGCAGCCCGCGGGGGGATAGCCCCTCGACCGGTTCTGGAGTGGTTTTGTGTTGGCTCTTTTAAATTGTTTTGGTGTGGTATTGGGTCTTTGAATTGTTTTGGTAAGGATTTGTATATAAGTATTGTATTTCGTGACGTTTCGGGGGTGGGCGGGGGGAGAGGGGGGAGGTGGATGGTGTCCAATGGATCGTCCTCGTCGAGACCTTTCAAATGATACCCAACACGGGGGGTCTGCCTGCCACGGTCACCGACGGTCTACCGAGTAGACCGCAAATGTCAAATTTTGAAATTTGGTCTGTTGCAAAAAATCCGTCTCTCGGAGACCTCCCAAATGAGCACCAACACGGGGGGTCTGCGACGCACCGATCCCGAGATATTTTCGAAAAAGTCCAAAAATGCGAATTTTGAAATTTTGTCGCGACCAAAAAATTCGTCTCCCCGAGACGTCTCCTACGACCCCAAACACGACCCGGCCGCGACGCGCCGTTTCCGAGTTACGGCAGAGGGGGTTCGAGGGGGGTGTCAAAATTTTCACTTTTCGTCACTCCGACGGACCCCTTGCCGCCGCTGCGGGCCGCTCGGCCGGCGCGCGCTCAATCCTCGGAGGGGGGGCCGGAGGGGAGGGTCGCGCTGCGCGCTCCCCTGCCCCCCCGCCACCCCCCTCCTCGTCTTTCGCGCTCGCCGGCCTCGTTGCCCTCCGCGACGGATCGACCGCCGTCTCTTCATAGGTGAAGGGACCCTCTTTGAGGTTTGGTTTCGTACGAAGGGGGAGGTGGAGGGGAGGTCAAGTGAGCTAAATCCAAATTCCGTGGGAGCCATCGGAATCCATCCGGCGAGCCCGTTCGAACGAGCCCAAACACGGGGTGTTTCGGTCGAACCGCTTGCGAGTCCCGATTGCGGGGGGGCGGACGGGGAGGGGGGTCCGGAGGGCAGGGTGACGGGTAAAAAATTCAAAAGGGACGTAATTCCGCAACCCTCCCATGACGTTTGCCGCCGCTCCGGCCCTCGACGCCGGGGTCGCGAACTTCCTCGGAGGGGGGGGCCGGGGGGGAGGGTCGCGCTGCGCGCTCCCCTGCCCCCCCGGCTCCCCCCTCCTCGTCGTTCGCCCCCCCGGCGTCGAGACCCTCCGCGGCGGGTCGACCGCCCTCCTCCAAAGGCGAAAGATCCATAACAGAGTGTGATTTTGTATGGGGGGGGTCCGAAGGGGGCCAGATTGGGGGAGGGCGAGGGTCCCGGACGACGGATATCCGGGAGCCAAGGTTATCTCCCAAAGTGACCGCCGCCGTGACTCTCACCGTTTCGGAGCTGCGGGGATTAAAAGATCCCGGACGGTTGTATGGAGTGTAAAAAAATCGTATGGAGGGGGGAGGGGGGGGGTCGCGATGTGGTCACCCCCGATGGCCCTCTATGACATTCCGCAGACCGGGTCCCTCTCGGGTGGATAGTTTCCGAGATCCATACCCCGACTTTTTACCAGATCGGTATACCGAGGATCCGGGATTTTTCCGCTGGTGAGATGGCCACCCCCTCTCCGATCCGCTACGCGGGGGAGTCCCCCGGTGACTCCTTCTGGGAGAACAACCATATCAATGATGATGAGTCAGTCAGTGGTATTTCAGCTTTATAGTATATTAACTAGTTTTTGCGTGCGGCCGCGGACTGCAAGCAGCCCGCGGGGGGGGGAGCCCCTCGATTGGTTCTGGAGTGGTTTTGTGTCTTTTAAATTGTTTTGGTTTGGGTGTTGGTCTTTTAATTGGTTTGGTAAGGATTTGGATATATGTTTTGTATTTCGTGACGTTTCGGGGGTGTGCGGGGGGGAGAGGGTGAAGGGGGATGGTGTAAATGGATTGTCCTCGTCGAGACCGTTCAAATGATACCCAACACGGGGGGTCTGCCTGCCACGGTTACCGACGGTCTACCGAGTAGACCGCAAATGTCAAATTGTGATATTTGGTCTATTGCAAAAAATCCGTCTCCCGGAGACCTCTCAAATGAGTACCAACACGGGTGGTCCGCGACGCACCGCTCCCGAGATATTTTCGAAAAAGTCCAAAAATGCGAATTTCGAAATTTTGTCGCGACCAAAAAATTCGTCTCGCCGAGACGTCTCCGACGACCCCAAACGCGACCCGGCTGCGGCGCGCCGTTTCCGAGATACGGCCGGGGGGTTCGAGGGGGGGATCAAAATTTTTACTTTTTCGGCGCCCCGGCAGACCCTTAGCGCCGCTCCGGGCCACGAGGTCGGGGTGCGCGAAATCCTCGGAGGGAGGGCCGGGGGGGGAGGGTAGCGCTGCGCGCTCCCCTTTCCCCCCGCGGCTCCCCCCTCCTCGTCTTTCGCGCACCCCGACCTCGTGGCCCTCCGCGACGCGTCGACCGCCGTCTCTTAAGGGCGAAAGATCCCTAACATAGTGGGATTTCGTATGGAGGGGGGTCCGAAGGGTGGGGGGGGAGTGGGGGGGTCGCGACGTGGTGACCCCCGATGGTCCTCTATGACATCCCGCAAACCCCGCTCCTCTGCGATTTACAGTTTCCGAGATCCCGTCGCCGAATTTTTACCAGGTCGCGATCCTCAACCTTTGGTACTGTCCTGGTACTCAGTGAGCCACCCCCTCTCCGATCCGCTACAATGGGGATTCCTCCGGTGACTCCTTCCGGGTGAAAAGGTAGCCGTTCCAAAAAAAACTAAAAATTTGTATGGAGGTGTGATGAAGGGGGGATAATCCGGAAAAGCGGGATAGCCCCGAGGAACCATTTCACGGAGGGATGGAATCCCGCCATAGAGACCGTCGGGATACCTCCTACCGTTTGGCGGATATCCCCATCCCTTTCTGAAAAAGTGGTAATTTTGTATGGAGGGGGGGTGAAGGGGGGCAGGTGGGGGGAGGGTGACGGTCCCGGCCGGTGGAGCTCGGGGAGCGATCCCTATCCTCCGAAGCGATCGCAGGGATAGGTCGCACCGTTTGGGATTTAAGTGGATTGGAAATTTCGAAAAGGTTGTATGGAGTGTAAAAAAAATGTACGGGCGGGATAAGGATGGGTGACAATTTGGTGACCCCCGATGGCCCTCTATGTCATTCCGTAAACCCCGCCCCTCTGCGACTCGTAGTTTCAGAGGACCTCCCACCGACTCTATACCAGGTCGGTGTACCGAGGGTTCAGGTCGTCTGAGGAACTCGTACCGTCACCCCCTGTAACGTGGGATAGAAGCGACCACCCCGACTCGACTGCTTCCTGGTAAAATGGCAGCCGTTCCAGAAAATAAAAAAATTGTATGGAGGCGGGATGAAGGGGGGAGAAACCGGAAAAGCGGGATAGCCCCGAGGAACCATCCTAAGGAGGGATGGAAACCCGCCATAGAGACCGCCGGGATAGCTCCGACCGTTTGGCGGGTATCCCCATCCCTTCGGCCGAAAGCGGCAATTTAGTACGGAGGGGGGGTGAAGGGGGACAGGTGGGGGGAGGGTGAAGGTCCAGGCCGTTGGACCTCGAGGAGCGACGGTCGTCCGCCGAAGAGACCGCCTCCCTATCCTCGACCGTTGTGGAGGTATCCCGCTATGAAAAATCCAAAAAATTTGTATGGAGTGTAAAAAAAATGTATGAACGGGATGGGGATGAGACTCAATTTGGTAACCCCCGATGACCCTCTATGACATTCCGTAAACGTCATCCTTCTATCCCTCACGGTTTCCGAGGACCTCTCGCCGACTTCATACCAGGTCGGTACACCGAGGGTTCGATGCCTTCCTGAAACGCGGAAACTCATCCTCTCTCCAACGAGGTGCAAGAGTCTGGCCCGGGTGGACTCCTTCCGGGCGAAAAGGTGGCTGTTCCAAAAAAAGACCACGTTGTATGGAGGGGGGATGAAGGGGGGGGAAATCCGAAAACCTGGTTGACCCTCAGGAAGCACCTCACGGTGGGATGGAAACCCGCCATAGAGACCTCCGGGATAGCTCCTACCGTTTAGCTGGTATCCCCATCCCTTTGGCCAAAAGTGGCAAATTCGTATGGAGGGGGGGTGAAGGGGGGCAGGTGGGGGGAGGATGAAGGTCCAGGCCGTTGGACCTCGAGGAACGATGACCGTCCGCCGAAGAGACCGCCTAACTATCCTCGACACTTTCGGAGTTATCCCGCTTTGAAAAATCCAAAAAATTCGTATGGAGTGTAAAAAAAATGTATGGACGGGATGGGGATGAGACGCGATTTGGTAACCCCCGATGACCCTCTATGACGTTCCGCAAATTTCCACTTTCTAGCTCTCGCACGATTTAATTTGTCGATAAACTTTTTCGTACTCCACGATGGGTCACTCGAATCTACTCCTCCGTCACCCCTTCCCGGAGAGAAGTATGAATGAGTGATATGTCAGTGGTATTTCGGCTTTATAGTTTGTTAACTAGTAGGTTGCTCGATGCTGCGGGCTGCAAGCAGCCCGCAGAGGGTTTTCGCAACCAGGGTAGGTTGCTCGATGCCGCGGGCTGCAAGCAGCCCGCGGAGGTTTTTCGCAACCAGGGTAGGTCGCTCGATGCCGCGGGCTGCAAGCAGCCCGCGGAGGACTTTCGCAACCAGGGTAGGTCGCTCGATGCCGCGGGCTGCAAGCAGCCCGCGGAGGGCTTTCGCAACCAGGGTAGGTCGCTCGATGCCGCGGGCTGCAAGCAGCCCGCGGAGGTTTTTCGCAACCGGGGTAAGTTGCTCGATGCCGCGGGCTGCAAGCAGCCCGCGGAGGTTTTTCGCAACCAGGGTAGGTTGCTCGATGCCGCGGGCTGCAAGCAGCCCGCGGAGGGTTATCGCAACCACGGTAGGTTGCTCGATGCCGCGGGCTGCAAGCAGCCCGCGGAGGGTTATCGCAAGCAAGACGGATAATGCCATCCATTTCGTCAAAAGTAGCGATTTTGTATGGAAGGGGGGTTAATGGGGGGAGGTGGGGTAAGGATAGTGGTCCCAACCGATGGACCTCGGGGAGAAATGGTTATGCGCCAAAGACACGATATCACTATTCCCTATGGTTGTGGAGTTACGGGGATTGGAAATTTCAAAAAAGTTGTATGGAGTGTAAAAAAAATGTATGGGCGGGGTGGGGATGGGTCACGATTTGGTAACCCCCGATGACCCTCTATGAAATTCCGTAAACCCCGCCCCTCTGTCGCTCATAGTTTCCGAGATCCCTTCGCCGACTTTTCACCAGGTCGAGGTGGCGAGGTCTCCGATTTAATTTGTCGATAAACTTTTTCGTACTCCACGATGGGTCACTCGAATCTACTCCTCCGTCACCCCTTCCCGGAGAGAAGTATGAATGAGTGATATGTCAGTGGTATTTCGGCTTTATAGTTTGTTAACTAGTTTTTGCGTGCGGCCGCGGACTGCAAGCAGCCCGCGGGGGGGGAGCCCCTCGAGTGGTTTTGCTGTGGTTTTGTGTTTGCTCTTTTAAATTGTTTTGGTTTGGTAAGGGTTTGGGTCTTGTGAATTGTTTTGGTAAGGATTTGGATATAAGTATTGTATTTCGTGACGTTTCGGGGGTGTGCGGGGGGGAGAGGGTGAAGGGGGATGGTGTAAATGGATTGTCCTCGTCGAGACCTTTCAAATGATACCCAACACGGGGGGTCTGCCTGCCACGGTTACCGACGGTCTACCGAGTAGACCGCAAATGTCAAATTGTGAAATTTGGTCTATTGCAAAAAATTCGTCTCCTTGAGACCTCTCAAATGAGCACCAACACGGGGGGTCCGCGACGCACCGCTCCCGAGATATTTTCGAAAAAGTCCAAAAATGAGAATTTCGAAATTTTGTCACGACCAAAAAATTCGTCTCGCCGAGACGTCTCCGACGACCCCAAACGCGACTCGGCTGCGGCGCGCCGTTTCCGAGACACGGCCGGGGGGTTCGAGGGGGGGATCAAAATTTTTACTTTTTCGGCGCCCCGGCAGACCCTCAGCGCCGCTCCGGGCCACGAGGTCGGGGTGCGCGAAATCCTCGGAGGGAGGGCCGGGGGGGAGGGTCGCGCTGCGCGCTCCCCTTTCCCCCCGCGGCTCCCCCCTCCTCGTCTTTCGCGCACCCCGACCTCGTGGCCCTCCGCGACGCGTCGACCGCCGTCTCTTAAGGGCGAAAGATCCCTAACATAGTGGGATTTCGTATGGAGGGGGTCCGAAGGGGGGGGAGTGGGGGGTCGCGACGTGGTGACCCCCGATGGTCCTCTATGACATCCCGCAAACCCCGCTCCTCTGCGATTTACAGTTTCCGAGATCCCGTCGCCGAATTTTCACCAGGTCGCGATCCTCAACCTTTGGTACTGTTCTGGTACTCAGTGAGCCACCCCCTCTCCGGTCCGCTACAATGGGGATTCCTCCGGCGACTCCTTCCGGGTGAAAAGGTAGCCGTTCAAAAAAAAACTAAAAATTTGTATGGAGGTGGGATGAAGGGGGGAGAAACCGGAAGAGCGGGATAGCCCCTAGGAAGCATCTCACGGAGGGATGGAAACCCGCCATAGAGACCGTCCGGATACCTCCTACCGTTTGGCGGATATCCCCATCCCTTTCTCAAAAGGTGGTAATTTTGTATGGAGGGGGGGTGAAGGGGGGCAGGTGGGGGGACGGTATCGGTCCCGGCCGGTGGGGCTCGGGGAGCGATCGCTATCCTCCAAAGCGATCGCCGGGATAGGTCGCACCGTTTGGGATCTACGGGGATTGGAAATTTCAAAAAAGTTGTATGGAGTGTAAAAATTATGTACGGGCGGGATGAGGATGGGTGACAATTTGGTGACCCCCGATGGCCCTCTATGACATTCCGTAAACCACGCCCCTCTGCGACTCGTAGTTTCCGAGGACCTCTCACCGACTTTATACCAGGTCGGTGTACCGAGGGTTGAGGTCGTCTGAGGAACTCGAGACGTCACCCCCTATAACGTGGGATAGAAGCGACCACCCCGAGTCGACTGCTTCCTGGTAAAATGGCAGCCGTTCCAAAAAAATAAAAATTTGTATGGAGGTGGGATGAAGGGGGGAGAAACCGGAAAAGCGGGATAGCCCCGAGGAAGCATCCCACGGAGGGATGGAAACCCGCCATAGAGACCGCCGGGATAGCTCCGACCGTTTAGCCGGTATCCCCATCCCTTCGGCCGAAAGCGGTAAGTTCGTATGGAGGGGGGGTGAAGGGGGACAGGTGGGGGGAGGACGAAGGTCCTGGCCGTTGGACCTCGAGGAGCGATGGTCGTCCGCCGAAGAGACCGCCTCCCTATCCTCGACACGTTTGGAGTTATCCCGCTTTGAAAAATCCAGAAAAGTTGTATGGAGTGTAAAAAAAATGTATGAACGGGATGGGGATGAGACTCAATTTGGTAACCCCCGATGACCCTCTATGACATTCCGTAAACCCCCCTTTCCTAGCTCTCATACCTTCCGAGATCCCGTCGCCAACTTTTTACCAGGTCGGTACACCGAGGGTTCGATGCCTTCCTGAAATGCGGAAACTCATCCTCTCTCCAACGAGGTGCAAGAGTCTGGCCCGGGTGGACTCCATCCGGGCGAAAAGGTGGCTGTTCCAAAAAAAGACCACGTTGTATGGAGGGGGGGTGAAGGGGGGGGAAATCCGAAAACCTGGTTGACCCCCAGGAAGCACCTCACGGTAGGATGGAAACCCGCCATAGAGACCTCCGGGATAGCTCCTACCGTTTAGCTGGTATCCCCATCCCTTTGGCCAAAAGTGGCAATTTAGTATGGAGGGGGGGTGAAGGGGGGCAGGTGGGGGGAGGGTGAAGGTCCAGGCCGTTGGACCTCGAGGAACGATGATCGTCCGCCGAAGAGACCGCCTCCCTATCCTCGACCCTTTCGGAGATATCCCGCTTTGAAAAATCCAAAAAATTCGTATGGAGTGTAAAAAAAATGTATGGACGGGATGGGGATGAGACTCGATTTGGTAACCCCCGATGACCCTCTATGACGTTCCGCAAATTTCCACTTTCTAGCTCTCGCACCTTTCGAGATCCCGTCGCCGACTTTTTACCAGGGAGGTGTACCGGGGTCTTTGAATTAATTTCTCGACAACTTTATCCGTAGACCACGATCCGCCAAAAAGGGGAATCCCCAGGTGACTGCTTCCCCGAAGTTAAGATCAGTAGACGATGAGTGGTATTTCAGCTTTATAGTTGTTAACTAGTTTTTGCGTGCGGCCGCGGACTGCAAGCAGCCCGCGGGGGGGGAGCCCCTCGACCGGTTCTGGAGTGGTGTTGGGAGTCGCTCTTGTAAATTGTTTTGGTTTGGTAAGGGTTTGGGTCTTGTGAATTGTTTTGGTAAGGATTTGGATATATGTTTTGTATTTCGTGACGTTTCGGGGGTGAAGGGGGGGAGAGGGGGGGAGGGGATGGTGTAAATGGATTGTCCTCGTCGAGACCTTTCAAATGATACCCAACACGGGGGGTCTGCCTGCCACGGTTACCGACGGTCTACCGAGTAGACCGCAAATGTCAAATTGTGATATTTGGTCTATTGCAAAAAATCCGTCTCCCCGAGACCTCTCAAATGAGTACCAACACGGGTGGTCCGCGTCGCACCGCTCCCGAGATATTTTCGAAAAAGTTCAAAAATGCGAATTTCGAAATTTTGTCGCGACCAAAAAATTCGTCTCGCCGAGACGTCTCCGACGACCCCAAACGCGACCCCGCTGCGGCGCGCCGTTTCCGAGTTACGGCCGGGGGGTTCGAGGGGGGGAACAAAATTTTTACTTTTTCGGCGCCTCGGCAGACCCATAGCGCCGCTCCGGGCCACGAGGTCGGGGTGCGCGAAATCCTCGGAGGGAAGGCCGGGGGGGGGAGGGTCGCGCTGCGCGCTCTCCTCCCCCCCGCGGCTCCCCCCTCCTCGTCTTTCGCGCACCCCGACCTCGTGGCCCTCCGCGACGCGTCGACCGCCGTCTCTTAAGGGCGAAAGATCCCTAACATGGTGGGATTTCGTATGGAGGGGGTCCGAAGGGGGGGGGGAGTGGGAGGTCGCGACGTGGTGACCCCCGATGGTCCTCTATGACATCCCGCAAACCCCGCTCCTCTGCGATTTACAGTTTCCGAGATCCCGTCGCCGAATTTTTACCAGGTCGCGATCCTCAACCTTTGGTACTGTCCTGGTACTCAGTGAGCCACCCTCTCTCTGATCCGCTACAATGGGGATTCTTCCGGTGACTCCTTCCGGGTGAAAAGGTAGCCGTTCCAAAAAAAACTAAAAATTTGTATGGAGGTGGGATGAAGGGGGGATAAACCGGAAAAGCGGGATAGCCCCGAGGAACCATTTCATAGAGGGATGGAATCCCACCATAGAGACCGTCGGGATACCTCCTACCGTTTGGCGGATATCCCCATCCCTTTCGGCAAAAGTGTTAATTTTGTATGGAGGGGGGGTGAAGGAGGGAAGGTGGGGGGAGGGTGACGGTCCCGGCCTGTGGGGCTCGGGGAGCGATCGCTATCCTCCAAAGCGATCACCGGGATGGGTCCCACCGTTTGGGAGCTAAGTGGATTGGAAATTTCAAAAAAGTTGTATGGAGTGTAAAAATAATGTACGGGCGGGATGGGGATGGGTGACAATTTGGTGACCCCCGATGGCCCTCTATGACATTCCGTAAACCGCGCCCCTCTGCGACTCGTAGTTTCCGAGGACCTCCCACCGACTTTATACCAGGTCGGTGTACCGAGGGTTCAGGTGGTCCGAGGAACTCGTGACGTCACCCCCTTTAACGTGGGATAGAAGCGATCACCCCGAGTCGACTGCTTCCTGGCAAAATGGCAGCCGTTCCAAAAAAATAAAAATTTGTATGGAGGCGGGATGAAGGGGGGAGAAACCGGAAAAGCGGGATAGCCCCGAGGAAGCATCTTACGGAGGGATAGAAACCCGCCATAGAGACCGCCGGGATAGCTCCGACCGTTGAGCCGGTATCCCCATCCCTTTGGCCGAAAGCGGTAAGTTCGTATGGAGGGGGGGTGAAGGGGGACAGGTGGGGGGAGGATGAAGGTCCAGGCCGTTGGACCTCGAGGAACGATGATCGTGCGCCGAAGAGACCGCCTCCCTATCCTCGACCGTTTTACAGATATCCCGTTTTGAAAAATCCAAAAAATTTGTATGGAGTGTAAAAAAAATGTATGAACGGGATGGGGATGAGACTCAATTTGGTAACCCCCGATGACCCTCTATGACATTCCGCAAACGTCATCCTTCTATCCCTCACGGTTTCCGAGGACCTCTCGCCGACTTCATACCAGGTCGGTACACCGAGGGTTCGATGCCTTCCTGAAATGCGGAAACTCATCCTCTCTCCAACGAGGTGCAAGAGTCTGGCCCGGGTGGACTCCATCCGGGCGAAAAGGTGGCTGTTCCAAAGAAAGACCACGTTGTATGGAGGGGGGATGAAGGGGGGGGAAATCCGAAAACCTGGTTGACCCCCAGGAAGCACCTCACGGTAGGATGGAAACCCGCCATAGAGACCTCCGGGATAGCTCCTACCGTTTAGCTGGTATCCCCATCCCTTTGGCCGAAAGTGGCAATTTCGTATGGAGGGGGGGCGAAGGAGGGCAGGTGGGGGGAGGGTGAAGGTCCAGGCCGTTGGACCTCGAGGAACGATGACCGTCCGCCGAAGAGACCGCCTCCCTATCCTCGACCCTTTCGGAGCTATCCCGCTTTGAAAAATCCAAAAAATTCGTATGGAGTGTAAAAAAAATGTATGAACGGGATGGGGATGAGACTCGATTTGGTAACCCCCGATGACCCTCTATGACGTTCCGCAAATTTCCACTTTCTAGCTCTCGCTCCTTCCGAGATCCCGTCGCCGACTTTTTACCAGGGAGGTGTACCGGGGTCTTTGAATTAATTTCTCGACAACTTTATCCGTAGACCACGATCCGCCACAAAGGGGAATCCCCAGGTGACTCCTTCCCCGAAGTTAAGATCAGTAGACGATGAGTGGTATTTCAGCTTTATAGTTGTTAACTAGTTTTTGCGTGCGGCCGCGGACTGCAAGCAGCCCGCGGGGGGGGAGCCCCTCGACCGGTTCTGGAGTGGTATTGGAAATGCTCTTCTAAATTGTTTAGGTATGGTATGGCTTTGGGTCTTATGAATTGTTTTGGTAAGGATTTGGATATAAGTATTGTATTTCGTGACTCTTCGGAGGTGGGCGGGGGGTGAGGGGGGAGGGGGATGGTGTAAATGGATTGTTCTCGTCGAGACCTTTCAAATGATACCCAACACGGGGGGTCTGCCTTCCACGGTCACCGACGGTCTACCGAGTAGACCGCAAATGTCAAATTGTGATATTTGGTCTATTGCAAAAAATCCGTCTCCCGGAGACCTCTCAAATGAGCACCAACACGGGTGGTCCACGACGCACCGCTCCCGAGATATTTTCGAAAAAGTTCAAAAATGCGAATTTCGAAATTTTGTCGCGACCAAAAAATTCGTCTCGCCGAGACGTCTCCGACGACCCCAAACGCGACCCAGCTGCGGCGCGCCGTTTCCGCGCGCCGGCCGGGGGGGTCGCGGGGGGGATCAAAATTTTTACTTTTTCGGCGCCCCGGCAGACCCTTAGCGCCGCTTCGGGCCACGAGGTCGGGGTGCGCGAAATCCTCGGAGGGAGGGCCGGGGGGGAGGGTCGCGCTGCGCGCTCCCCTTTCCCCCCGCGGCTCCCCCCTCCTCGTCTTTCGCGCACCCCGACCTCGTGGCCCTCCGCGACGCGTCGACCGCCGTCTCTTAAGGGTGAAAGATCCCTAACAGTGTGTGAATTTATACGAAGGGGGTCCGAAGGGGGGGAGGTGGGGGGACGGCGACGGTCCAAGATGACGGACCTCCGGGGGCGATGGTCATCCTCCAAAGTGACCGCCGTTCTAGGTCTCACCCTTTCGGAGCTACGCGGATTCGAAGATCCCGGTCGGTTGTATGGAGTGAAAAAAACCGTATGGAGGGGGGAGTGGGGGGGTCGCGACGTGGTGACCCCCGATGGTCCTCTATGACATCCCGCAAACCCCGCCCCTCTGCGATTTATAGTTTCCGAGATCCCGTCGCCGACTTTTTACCAGGTTGCGATCCTCAACCTTTGGTACATTTCTGATACTCAATTAGCCACCCCCTCTCCGATCCGCCACATAAGTGAGTCCCCCGGCGACTCCTTCCGAGTGAAAAGGTAGCCGTTCCAAAAAAAACTAAAAAATTGTATGGAGGCGGGATGAAGGGGGGAGAAACCGGAAAAGCGGGATAGCCCCGAGGAAGCATCCCACGGAGGGACGGAAGCCCGCCATAGAGACCGTCGGGATACCTCCTACCGTTTGGCGGATATCCCCATCCCTTTCTGAAAAAGTGGTAATTTTGTATGGAGGGGGGATGAAGGGATGGGGATAGTGGGAAGATAAGGGTCCCTGCCGATGGGGCTCGGGGAGCGATCGCTATCCTCCGAAGCGATCGCCGGGATGGGTCCTACCGTTTGGGATTTAAGTGGATTGGAAATTTCGAAAACGTTGTATGGAGTGTAAAAATAATGTATGGGCGGGATGAGGATGGGCTACAATTTGGTGACCCCCGATGGCCCTCTATGACATTCCGTAAACCGCGCCCCTCTGCGACTCGTAGTTTCCGAGGACCTCTCACCGACTTTATACCAGGTCGGTATACCGAGAGTTCAGGTGGTCTGAGGAACTCGAGACGTCATCCCCTATAACGTGGGATAGAAGTGACCACCCCGAGTCGACTGCTTCCTGGCAAAATGGCAGCCGTTCCAAAAAAATAAAAATTTGTATGGAGGTGGGATGAAGGGGGGAGAAACCGGAAAAGCGGGATAGCCCCGAGGAAGCATCCTAAGGAGGGATGGAAGCCCGCCATAGAGACCGCCGGGATAGCTCCGACCGTTTAGCGGGTATCCCCATCCCTTCGGCCGAAAGCGGTAATTTAGTATGGAGGGGGGGTGATGGGGGACAGGTGGGGGGAGGGTGAAGGTCCAAGCCGTTGGACCTCGAGGAACGATGGTCGTCCGCCGAAGAGACCGCCTCCCTATCCTCGACCGTTTCGGAGATATCCCGCTTTGAAAAATCCAAAAAAGTTGTATGGAGTGTAAAAAAAATGTATGGACGGGATGGGGATGAGACTCGATTTGGTAACCCCCGATGACCCTCTATGACATTCCGTAAACCCCCCTTTCCTAGATCTAATACCTTCCGAGATCCCGTCGCCGACTTTTTACCAGGTCGGTACACCGAGGGTTCGATGCCTTCCTGAAATGCGGAAACTCATGCTCTCTCCAACGAGGTGCAAGAGTCTGGTCCGGGTGGACTCCTTCCGGGCGAAAAGGTAGCTGTTCCAAAAAAAGACCACGTTGTATGGAGGGGGGATGAAGGGGGGGGAAATCCGAAAACCTGGTTGACCCCCAGGAAGCACCTCACGGTAGGATGGAAACCCGCCATAGAGACCACCGGGATAGCTCCGACCGTTTAGCGGGTATCCCCATCCCTTTGGCCAAAAGTGGAAATTTCGTATGGAGGGGGGGTGAAGGGGGGCAGGTGGGGGGAGGATGAAGGTCCAGGCCGTTGGACCTCGAGGGACGATGACTATCCGGCGAAGTGACCGCCTCCCTATCCTCGACCGTTTTGGAGATATCCCGCTTTGAAAAATCCAAAAAATTTGTATGGAGTATAAAAAAAATGTATGAACGGGATGGGGATGAGACTCGATTTGGTAACCCCCGATGGCCCTCTATGACATTCCGTAAACCCCCCATCTCTAGCTCTCGTACCTTCCGAGATCCCGTCGCCGACTTTTTACCAGGGAGGTGTACCGAGGTCTTTGAATTAATTTGTCGATAATTTTCCTCGTAGACTACGATCCGCCACAAAGGGGAATCCCCAGGTGACTCCTTCCCGGAGAACTTTATGAATGAGTGAGTGGTATTTCAGCTTTATAGTTGTTAACTAGTTTTTGCGTGCGGCCGCGGACTGCAAGCAGCCCGCGGGGGGGGAGCCCCTCGAGTGGTTTTGCTGTGGTTTTGGAGTCGCTCTTGTAAATTGTTTTGGTGTGGTATTGGGTCTTTTAATTGGTTTGGTGAGGATTTGGATATATGTTTTGTATTTCGTGACGTTTCGGGGGTGGGCGGGGGGAGAGAGGGGAAGGGGGATGGTGTAAATGGATTGTCCTCGTCGAGACCGTTCAAATGATACCCAACACGGGGGGTCTGCCTGCCACGGTTACCGACGGTCTACCGAGTAGACCGCAACTGTCAAATTTTGATATTTGGTCTATTGCAAAAAATCCGTCTCCCCGAGACCTCTCAGATGAGTACCAACACGGGTGGTCCGCGACGCATCGCTCCCGAGATATTTTCGAAAAAGTCCAAAAATGGGAATTTCGAAATTTTGTCGCGACCAAAAAATTCGTCTCGCCGAGACGTCTCCGACGACCCCAAACGCGACCCGGCTGCGGCGCGCCGTTTCCGAGATACGGCCGGGGGGTTCGAGGGGGAGATCAAAATTTTTACTTTTTCGGCGCCCCGGCAGACCCTCAGCGCCGCTCCGGGCCACGAGGTCGGGGTGCGCGAAAGACGAGGAGGGGGGAGCCGTGGGGGGAAGGGGAGCGCGCAGCGCGACCCTCCCCCCCCGGCCTTCCCTCCGAGGCCCTCCGCGACGCGTCGACTGCCGTCTCTTAAGGGCGAAAGATCCCTAACATAGTGGGATTTCGTATGGAGGGGGTCCGAAGGGAGGGGGGGTGGGGGGGGTCGCGACGTGGTGACCCCCGATGGTCCTCTATGACATCCCGTAAACCCCGCCTCTCTGCGATTTATAGTTTCCGAGATCCCGTCGCCGAATTTTTACCAGGTCGCGATCCTCAACCTTTGGCACTGTTCTGGTACTCAGTCAGCCACCCCCTCTCCGATCCGCTACAATGGGCATTCCTCCGGCGACTCCTTCCGGGTGAAAAGGTAGCCGTTCCAGAAAATTTGTATGGAGGTGGGATGAAGGGGGGATAAACCGGAAAAGCGGGATAGCCACGATGAACCATTCCACGGAGGGATGGCAACCCGCCATAGAGACCGCCGGGATACCTCCTATAGTTTGCCGGATATCCCCATCCCTTTCTGAAAAAGTGGTAATTTTGTATGGAGGGGGGGTGAAGGGGGGCAGGTGGGGGGAGGGTGACGGTCCCGGCCGGTGGGGCTCGGGGAGCGATCGCTATCCTCCGAAGCGATCGCCGGGATAGGTCGCACCGTTTGGGATTTAAGTGGATTGGAAATTTCGAAAAAGTTGTATGGAGTGTAAAAATAATGTACGGGCGGGATGAGGATGGGTGACAATTTGGTGACCCCCGATGACCCTCTATGACATTCCATAAACCGCGCCCCTCTGCGACTCTTAGTTTCCGAGGACCTCTCACCGACTCTATACCAGGTCGGTGTACCGAGGGTTCAGGTCGTCTGAGGAACTCGTGACGTCACCCCCTATAACGTGGGATAGAAGCGACCACCCCGAGTCGAGTGCTTCCTGGCAAAATGGCAGCCGTTCCAAAAAAATAAAAATTTGTATGGAGGTGGGATGAAGGGGGGAGAAACCGGAAAAGCGGGATAGCCCCGAGGAAGCATCCCACGGAGGGACGGAAGCCCGCCATAGAGACCGCCGGGATAGCTCCGACCGTTTAGCGAGTATCCCCATCCTTTTGGCCGAAAGCGGTAATTTAGTATGGAGGGGGGGTGAAGGGGGACAGGTGGGGGGAGGGTGAAGGGCCAGGCCGTTGGAACTCGAGGAGAGATGGTCGTCCGCCGAAGAGACCGCCTCCCTACGCGACCCTCCCCCCCCGGCCTTCCCTCCGAGGATTTCGCGCACCCCGACCTCGTGGCCCTCCGCGACGCGTCGACTGCCGTCTCTTAAGGGCGAAAGATCCCTAACATAGTGGGATTTCGTATGGAGGGGGTCCGAATGGGGTCGCGACGTGGTGACCCCCGATGGTCCTCTATGACATCCCGTAAACCCCGCCTCTCTGCGATTTATAGTTTCCGAGATCCCGTCGCCGAATTTTTACCAGGTCGCGATCCTCAACCTTTGGCACTGTTCTGGTACTCAGTCAGCCACCCCCTCTCCGATCCGCTACAATGGGCATTCCTCCGGCGACTCCTTCCGGGTGAAAAGGTAGCCGTTCCAGAAAATTTGTATGGAGGTGGGATGAAGGGGGGATAAACCGGAAAAGCGGGATAGCCACGATGAACCATTCCACGGAGGGATGGAAACCCGCCATAGAGACCGCCGGGATACCTCCTATAGTTTGCCGGATATCCCCATCCCTTTCTGAAAAAGTGGTAATTTTGTATGGAGGGGGGGTGAAGGGGGGCAGGTGGGGGGAGGGTGACGGTCCCGGCCGGTGGGGCTCGGGGAGCGATCGCTATCCTCCGAAGCGATCGCCGGGATAGGTCGCACCGTTTGGGATTTAAGTGGATTGGAAATTTCGAAAAAGTTGTATGGAGTGTAAAAATAATGTACGGGCGGGATGAGGATGGGTGACAATTTGGTGACCCCCGATGACCCTCTATGACATTCCATAAACCGCGCCCCTCTGCGACTCTTAGTTTCCGAGGACCTCTCACCGACTCTATACCAGGTCGGTGTACCGAGGGTTCAGGTCGTCTGAGGAACTCGTGACGTCACCCCCTATAACGTGGGATAGAAGCGACCACCCCGAGTCGAGTGCTTCCTGGCAAAATGGCAGCCGTTCCAAAAAAATAAAAATTTGTATGGAGGTGGGATGAAGGGGGGAGAAACCGGAAAAGCGGGATAGCCCCGAGGAAGCATCCCACGGAGGGACGGAAGCCCGCCATAGAGACCGCCGGGATAGCTCCGACCGTTTAGCGAGTATCCCCATCCTTTTGGCCGAAAGCGGTAATTTAGTATGGAGGGGGGGTGAAGGGGGACAGGTGGGGGGAGGGTGAAGGGCCAGGCCGTTGGAACTCGAGGAGAGATGGTCGTCCGCCGAAGAGACCGCCTCCCTATCCTCATCACTTTTGGAGATATCCCGCTTTGAAAAATCCAGAAAAGTTGTATGGAGTGTAAAAAAATTGTATGAACGGGATGGGGATGAGACTCAATTTGGTAACCCCCGATGACCCTCTATGACATTCCGTAAACCCCCCTTACCTAGCTCTAATACCTTCCGAGATCCCGTCGCCGACTTTTTACCAGGTCGGTACACCGAGGGTTCGATGCCTTCCTGAAATGCGGAAACTCATCCTCTCTCCGACGAGGTGCAAGAGTCTGACCCGGGTGGACTCCTTCCGGGCGAAAAGGTGGCTGTTCCAAAAAAAGACCGCGTTGTATGGAGGCGGGATGAAGGGGGAAGAAACTGGAAAACCGGGATAGCCCCGAGGAAGCATCCCACGGAGCGATGGAAACCCGCCATAGAGACCGCCGGGATAGCTCCGACCGTTTAGCGGGTATCCCCATCCCTTTGGCGAAAAGCGGCAATTTCGTATGGAGGGGGGGTGAAGGGGGGCAGGTGGGGGGAGGATGAAGGTCCAGGCCGTTGGACCTCGAGGAACGATGACCGTCCGCCGAAGAGACCGCCTCCCTATCCTCGACACTTTCGGAGATATCCGCCATCGAAGAAGTTGTATGGAGTGTAAAAAAAATGTATGAACGGGATGGGGATGAGACTCGATTTGGTAACCCCCGATGACCCTCTATGACGTTCCGCAAATTTCCACTTTCCAGCTCTTCTACCTTCCGAGATCCCGTCGCCGACTTTTTACCAGGACGGTGTACCGAGGTCTTTGAATTAATTTCTCGACAACTTTATCCGTAGACCACGATCCGCCACAAAGGGGAATCCCCCGGTGACTCCTTCCCGGAGAACTTTGTCATCATATATGTCAGTGAGTGGTATTTCGGCTTTATAGTTGTTAACTAGTTTTTGCGTGCGGCCGCGGACTGCAAGCAGCCCGCGGGGGGGGAGAACCCCTCGACCGGTTCTGGAGTGGTGTTGGGAGTCGCTCTTGTAAATTGTTTTGGTTTGGTAAGGGTTTCGGTCTTGTGAATTGTTTTGGTAAGGATTTGGATATATGTTTTGTATTTCGTGACGTTTCGGAGGTGGGAGAGAGGGGGGAGGGGAAGGGGGATGGTGTAAATGGAATGTCCTCGTCGAGACCGTTCAAATGATACCCAACACGGGGGGTCTGCCCGCCACGGTTACCGACGGTCTACCGAGTAGACCGCAAATGTCAAATTGTGATATTTGGTCTATTGCAAAAAATCCGTCTCCCCGAGACCTCTCAAATGAGTACCAACACGGGTGGTCCACGACGCACCGCTCCCGAGATATTTTCGAAAAAGTCCAAAAATGCGAATTTCAAAATTTTGTCGCGACCAAAAAATTCGTTTCCTCGAGACGTCTCCGACGGCCCCAAACGCGACCCGGCTGCGGCGCGCCGTTTCCGAGATACGGCCGGGGGGTTCGAGGGGGGGATCAAAATTTTTACTTTTTCGGCACCCCGGCAGACCCTCAGCGCCGCTCCGGGCCACGAGGTCGGGGTGCGCGAAAGACGAGGAGGGGGGAGCCGCGGGGGGAAAGGGGAGCGCGCAGCGCGACCCTCCCCCCCGGCCTTCCCTCCGCGACGCGTCGACCGCCGTCTCTCAAGGGTGAAAGATCCCTAACATAGTGGGATTTCGTATGGAGGGGGTCCGAAGGGGAGGGGGAGTGGGGGGGTCGCGACGTGGTGACCACCGATGGTCCTCTATGACATCCCGCAAACCCCGCTCCTCTGCGATTTACAGTTTCCGAGATCCCGTCGCCGAATTTTCACCAGGTCGCGATCCTCAACCTTTGGTACTGTTCTGGTACTCAATGAGCCACCCCCTCTCCGATCCGCTACAATGGGGATTCCTCCGGCGACTCCTTCCGGGTGAAAAGGTAGCCGTTCCAAAAAGAAACTAAAAATTTGTATGGAGGTGGGATGAAGGGGGGAGAAACCGGAAAAGCGGGATAGCCCCGAGGAACCATTTCACGGAGGGATGAAATCTCGCCATAGAGACCGTCGGGATACCTCCTACCGTTTGGCGGATATCCCCATCCCTTTCTGAAAAGGTGGTAATTTTGTATGGAGGGGGGGTGAAGGGATGGGGATAGTGGGAGGATAAGGGTCCCTGCCGATGGGGCTCGGGGAGCGGTCCCTATCCTCCGAAGCGATCGCCGGGATGGGTCGCACCGTTTGGGATTTAAGTGGATTGGAAATTTTGAAAAAGTTGTATGGAGTGTAAAAATAATGTACGGGCGGGACGAGGATGGGTGACAATTTGGTGACCCCCGATGGCCCTCTATGACATTCCGTAAACCACGCCCCTCTGCGACTCGTAGTTTCCGAGGACCTCTCACCGACTTTATACCAGGTCGGTGTACCGAGGGTTGAGGTCGTCTGAGGAACTCGAGACGTCACCCCCTATAACGTGGGATAGAAGCGACCACCCCGAGTCGACTGCTTCCTGGTAAAATGGCAGCCGTTCCAAAAAAATAAAATTTTGTATGGAGGCGGGATGAAGGGGGGAGAAACCGGAACAGCGGGATAGCCCCGAGGAAGCATCCCACGGAGGGATGGAAACCCGCCATAGAGACCGCCGGGATAGCTCCGACCGTTTAGCCGGTATCCCCATCCCTTCGGCCGAAAGCGGTAAGTTCGTATGGAGGGGGGGTGAAGGGGTGGGGATGGCGGGAGGACGAAGGTCCAGGCCGTTGGACCTCGAGGAGCGATGGTCGTCCGCCGAAGAGACCGCCTCCCTATCCTCGACCGTTGTGGAGGTATCCCGCTTTGAAAAATTCAAAAAATTTGTATGGAGTGTAAAAAAAACGTATGGACGGGATGGGGATGAGACGCGATTTGGTAACCCCCGATGACCCTCTATGACGTTCCGCAAATTTCCACTTTCTAGCTCTCATACCTTCCGAGATCCCGTCGCCGACTTTTTACCAGGACGGTGTACCGAGGTCTTTGAATTAATTTCTCGACAACTTTATCCGTAGACCACGATCCGCCACAAAGGGGAATCCCCAGGTGACTGCTTCCCCGAAGTTAAGATCAGTAGACGATGAGTGGTATTTCAGCTTTATAGTTGTTAACTAGTTTTTGCGTGCGGCCGCGGACTGCAAGCAGCCCGCGGGGGGGGAGCCCCTCGAGTGGTTTTGCTGTGGTTTTGGAGTCGCTCTTGTAAATTGTTTAGGTATGGTTTTTGGTCTTTAGAATTGTTTTGGTAAGGATTTGGATATAAGTATTGTATTTCGTGACGTTTCGGGGGTGGGAGAGAGGGGGGAGGGGAAGGGGGATGGTGTAAATGGATTGTCCTCGTCGAGACCGTTCAAATGATACCCAACACGGGGGGTCTGCCTGCCACGGTTACCGACGGTCTACCGAGTAGACCGCAAATGTCAAATTGTGATATTTGGTCTATTGCAAAAAATCCGTCTCCCCGAGACCTCTCAAATGAGCACCGACACGAGTGGTCCGCGACGCACCGCTCCCGAGATATTTTCGAAAAAGTTCAAAAATGCGAATTTCGAAATTTTGTCGCCACCAAAAAATTCGTCTCGCCGAGACGTCTCCGACGACCCCAAACGCGACCCGGCTGCGGCGCGCCGTTTCCGAGATACGGCCGGGGGGTTCGAGGGGGGGATCTAAATTTTTACTTTTTCGGCGCTCCGGCAGACCCTTAGCGCCGTCTCTTAAGGGCGAAAGATCCCTAACATGGTGGGATTTCGTATGGAGGGGGTCCGAAGGTTGGGGGGGAGTGGGGGGGTCGCGACGTGGTGACCCCCGATGGTCCTCTATGACATCCCGCAAACCCCGCTCCTCTGCGATTTACAGTTTCCGAGATCCCGTCGCCGAATTTTTACCATGTCGCGATCCTCAACCTTTGATACTGTCCTGGTACTCAGTGAGCCACCCTCTCTCCGATCCGCTACAATGGGGATTCTTCCGGTGACTCCTTCCGGGTGAAAAGGTAGCCGTTCCAAAAAAAACTAAAAATTTGTATGGAGGTGGGATGAAGGGGGGATAATCCGGAAAAGCGGGATAGCCCCGAGGAACCAATTCACGGAGGGATGGAATCCCGCCATAGAGACCGTCGGGATAGATCCTACCGTTTGGCGGCGCGACCCTCCCCCCCGGCCCTCCCTCCGAGGATTTCGCGCACCCCGACCTCGTGGCCCTCCGCGACGCGTCGACCGCCGTCTCTTAAGGGCGAAAGATCCCTAACAGTGTGTGAATTTATACGGAGGGGGTCCGAAGGGGGGGAGGTGGGGGGACGGCGACGGTCCAGGACGACGGACCTCCGGGAGCGATGATCATCCGCCAAAGTGACCGCCGTTCTAGGTCTCACCCTTTCGGAGCTACGCGGATTCGAAGATCCGGGTCGGTTGTATGGAGTGAAAAAAAAACATGGAGGGGGGAGTGGGGGGTCGCGACGTGGTGACCCCCGATGACCATCTATAACATTTCGCAAATCCCGCCCCTCTGCGATTAATAGTTTCCGAGATCCCGTCGCCGACTTTTTACCAGGTCGCGATCCTCAACCTTTGGTACTCTTCTGGTACTCAGTGAGCCACCCCCTCTCCGGTCCGCTACAATGGGGATTCCTCCGGCGACTCCTTCCGGGTGAAAAGGTAGCCGTTCCAAAAAAAACTAAAAATTTGTATGGAGGCGGGATGAAGGGGGGATAAACCGGAAAAGCGGGATAGCCCCGAGGAAGCATCCCACGGAGGGATGGAAACCCGCCATAGAGACCGTCGGGATACCTCCTACCGTTTGGCGGATATCCCCATCCCTTTCTGAAAAAGTGGTAATTTTGTATGGAGGGGGGGTGAAGGGGGGCAGGTGGGGGGAGGGTGACGGTCCTGGCCGGTGGGGCTCGGGGAGCGATCGCTATCCTCCGAAGCGATCGCCGGGATAGGTCGCACCGTTTGGGATTTAAGTGGATTGGAAATTTCAAAAAAGTTGTATGGAGTGTAAAAAAAATGTACGGGCGGGATGAGGATGGGTGACAATTTGGTGACCCCCGATGGCCCTCTATGACATTCCGTAAACCACGCCCCTCTGCGACTCGTAGTTTCCGAGGACCTCCCACCGACTTTATACCAGGTCGGTGTACCGAGGGTTCAGGTCGTCTGAGGAACTCGTGACGTCACCACCTATAACGTGGGATAGAAGCGACCGCCCCGAGTCGACTGCTTCCTGGTAAAACGGCAGCCGTTCCAGAAAACTAAAAATTTGTATGGAGGTGGGATGAAGGGGGGAGAAACCGGAAAATCGGGATAGCCCCGAGGAACCATCCTAAGGAGGGATGGAAGTCCGCCATAGAGACCGCCGGGATAGCTCCGACCGTTTGGCGAATATCCCCATCCCGTCGGCCGAAAGCGGTAATTTAGTATGGAGGAGGGGTGAAGGGGGACAGGTGGGGGGAGGGTGAAGGGCCAGGCCGTTGGACCTCGAGGAACGATGATCGTCCGCCGAAGAGACCGCCTCCCTATCCTCGATCGTTTTGGAGGTATCCCGCTTTGAAAAATCCAAAAAATTTGTATGGAGTGTAAAAAAAATGTATGAACGGGATGGGGATGAGACTCGATTTGGTAACCCCCGATGACCCTCTATGACATTCCGTAAACGACGCCCCTCTGCGCCTCACGGTTTCCGAGGACCTCTCGCCGACTTCGTACCAGGTCGGTACACCGAGGGTTCGATGCCTTCCTGAAATGCGGAACCTCATCCTCTCTCCGACGAGGTGCAAGAGTCTGACCCGGGTGGACTCCTTCCGGGCGAAAAGGTGGCTGTTCCAAAAAAAGACCGCGTTGTATGGAGGCGGGATGAAGGGGGAAGAAACCGGAAAACCGGGATAGCCCCGAGGAAGCATCCCACGGAGCGATGGAAACCCGCCATAGAGACCGCCGGGATAGCTCCGACCGTTTAGCGGGTATCCCCATCCCTTTGGCCAAAAGCGGCAATTTCGTATGGAGGGGGGGTGAAGGGGGGCAGGTGGGGGGAGGATGAAGGTCCAGGCCGTTGGACCTCGAGGAACGATTATCGTCCGCCGAAGAGACCGCCTCCGTATCCTCGACCGTTTTGGAGATATCCCGCTTTGAAAAATCCAAAAAATTCGTATGGAGTGTAAAAAAAATGTATGGGCGGGATGGGGATGAGACTCGATTTGGTAACCCCCGATGACCCTCTATGACGATCCGCAAATTTCCACTTTCTAGCTCTCGCGCCTTCCGAGATCCCGTCGCCGACTTTTTACCAGGGAGGTGTACCGGGGTCTTTGAATTAATTTCTCGACAACTTTATCCGTAGATCACGATCCGCCAAAAAGGGGAATCCCCAGGTGACTGCTTCCCCGAAGTTAAGATCAGTAGACGATGAGTGGTATTTCAGCTTTATAGTTGTTAAAACTAGATTGTGCTCGTTGCCGCGGGCTGCAAGCAGCCCGCGGGGGGATAGCCCCTCGAGTGGTTTTGCTGTGGTGTTGGAGTCGCTCTTGTAAATTGTTTAGGTATGGTGTGGTATTGGGTGTTGGTCTTTTAATTGGTTTGGTAAGGATTGTCCTCGTAGAAGCATTTCAAATGATACCCAACACAAGGGGTTCACCTGTTACGGTTACCGACGGTCTAACTGAGTAGACCTTAAATCAGTTTTCATTAAAAGAAAGAGCAATCAAGAAAGGTTTTGATTGATTTGATATGCTGTAAAGTTGAAATCCGGAAGCAGTGCTAGTGGTAGATTTGTCATTGAATTTATAGTGTACATAAATAAAACAAAAACGAAGCTTTATCTATGTTTTCATTAATAATGCATATTAAATGTTGGTTACTATGTTATGTCATTTTGAAATAAGGATATCGAAATTAAACATAAAGTTTCATGTTCATCGTATAGATGGCGCTTTTCATATATTACAAGCTTTGCTTTATTAAGAAGCTAATATTTTAATTATATAAATTAATGTGATAAGATTGTATATATTGTAGTAAAATGATTAATGATATGTTGTTGAATAAAAAAAATGGTTTTTGTATTTATTTGCAATATATTTACTTCTATTTAGGAATAATGATAATAAAAACAATAATAAATAAACATGAAACTTATGTTATTAAATTTGTTTTTTGTACATATATTGGTTATGAATACCTGTTAAAATAAGTTGATTAACTATTTTATTACGGATATCGAAAACTGAAATGAAGTTTCATTTATTTTTGTACAGATGGCGATATTATATTATATTATTACAAGTGTTGTTATAGGTAGCAATTAATGATGAAATATCAATAAGCACTAAATTATCATTTTCTGATATCGAAAACTGTTTAATTCAATTGTGAATTAATAGGTACCTAAACTTATTAGATTGTTCAAGAGTTCATAGACAAATATTTACTAAAAACGTGACAAATATTAAATTAAAATTTTATTTTATATAGGTATTGTTGAAAGAAAGTAAGTTAACCTACCTACATAATTAAATTTTGAAATCAAAGGACTTTAAAATTGTATATTTTAATATTACATATGATGCATTAAATTGATAATTATGTAGGCATGTATTTATATCAAATAACAGTATTTTTTTATTTTATTTAGTAAAGGTAAGTAAAAGAGATTGTAGGTAATAAAAAAAATTTATTCATAAAAATATAAGTAGTATTGTATATATATTAAAATGATAATATATAGTATAATTGAAACTCATTTCTTACTAAGTGTATTGATAAATATGTGAAAAGTACATATATGTATATTTTGTATAACAAAATAAATATTACGTTTGAGATTTGCGAGGCTAAAATCTTTTTATGAGTATGTAATTTCTTTTTGTTTATATTTTGTGAGTGAAGTGAAATGAAAATTGTGTTAATATGCATTGATATTAAATTATAATAGATAAGTCTGACACAAGTTTTATAATTATTAATTAATGATATTTATCAATATTGATTAAAAATAACAAAGACATTAGGTAATGTTAAAATTACATTAAGACATTATACTTAATGTCATTTTGTATGCAGTAAGGAATGAGTTTAAATTTTCACATTGTACAAAAATAATACATAAAATCTTCTTTGCAGTCTATAATATTTTCCAGAGAGAAATGCACCATGAACTGGGACGACTGGTTTCTTGGTATCTGTAACAATAACAATAAAAATCATTTTACTAATCTACAAAAATAAACAAAAATAGGTAATGTCTTTGGATAACACTGTGATTAGTGTTTTAACAAAATTTATGTCTTTTAAAATTGAAGTGTTCAAAAATCTTCTTATTATGAAATTATATGACGTTAAATTTTAGTTTATATAGGTACGTAGTGTTATTAAAATTAGACAGTGCTTGATGTTTAAGAATAAAAATGTTACTTGCCGGCAATATTACAGCAGTGTCGGTTGAAAGTCGGGAGAAACAGGCTAGTGGCCTTTTGCTGCAATTGTTTCCGCTGTCCGCTAATGTAGACAGGTCGGTGCGTTCACATTCTGCGAGCTGGCTAATTCTTCTTTGCCTCTTCGAGGTCAAGCGCACCGGGTCCAGCGGCAGAGGTCCTCGAGCGACCGGCGCAAATGACTTGATTGTCGAGGTTGTGGTACTTGATTTATTTCAAGTCTGGCGGTCTTGTGAGTGTGATGTGCGCAGTGACAGTGATTACCGAGTGTGCAGTGCTCCGGTTGCGCTCAGCAGCAGAAATTCAAGTTGGTTTTGTAGATAGGTAATGTTAAGTAGGTTTCATTATGATCTGTAAATTAATAAGAATAAACTATACAACTTTTTTTTTACTGTTAGAGCGAATGATAAAAATTTCGAATGATAAGCGATTGCTCGGCCAAATTTCGAATGTGTTTCTGTCGCATTAATAATGACAAAGAGGATTTTTTTTTTCATCCAATATTTGATAGGTGCAATAAAAATAAAAGATTTAAAATATTGTACTTAAAAATTTGGAAGCATTTTTTTAAATAAAAGGTAAAAAGATTCAAAGCTATTGGTTATCGATTATATGAACCCCTGTTAAAATAATAATTAATAACATTGGTTTAATCATTGGAAGGCATAATAATACTTTATAATAATAATGTAGGTTATATGGTTTAGGACAGGTAATCTTTGTTCTCATGTTTCTTCTTTCTTCATTTTCTTTTTCATGCAGCACCTGTTAATCAAAAACGTGTTTTAATTTTGATAACTGTGTTTGTTACTTTTTTTGTTACTTATAAAAGTAAAGGGTATATTTAGTAGTGGTAAGGCACATTGCATTTCGCAGTTATTTGAATAGTAGGTACGACTGGCCGATGTAACCATCCCTTACAGACCATTGTGAAATCACAGTACGTGTGCTGTTTTATTTCGGTGAGTGAATTAGGGATGTCAGAGCCTGTTTCTTTATCTCATCCTAATCTCTTTAATTTTACGATAGTTGGCAAAGCACTGCAGCACTTGTGGTGTTGTTTGTGTTATAAGTGATACTATTATCATCAAGTGAACTGCCAATCTGTCGATTTTAACATTTTTTTTAATTAATTTTATGCAAATGAGATTATTATTAAATATATTATATATGTATGTATGTGACGTGAAAAATGACTGTAAGCCCTAGTTCGATCGCAGATATTATAGTATTTTTTTATGGTTGTCATTCTTGGTCAACTGTACAAACTGTATTGGATATGTTCTGCTGCATCTGCTATTTTCGTAATTATTGTGCTTGAATCTGCTGTTGGTGCTGTTTATCAGTATGTACTGCTGCTCTGTAATGAGTCTTGTTATCAAGATTTAGTTCAAAACGGGCCGAAAATTTAATACCTTAAGTATTAAATTTTCGGCCCGTTTCCATGCCACCCAGGAGGTAGAACCGTAGCTCGCTTTTAAAGTGGTATCCCAAAAACGTTTCGATGCTCTATTCTAAACGACAGCAAATAAATATTGATTAATTATAAGGAAAAAATAGAGAAAGGAAGATAAAGTTAGAATAGAGGATCCATACTTTTCGGCCTACTCCACCGAAAACTATGACTCTGGTTCTTGCGTGATTAGATTAGTCAATTGAATAAAAATTATTGAGTGAATAATTATTTCTTAAAGCCAATAACTTTAAGAGCAAATTAAAGAGTCACAATTATCACGACTACACTACTGATTATGTTAAAATTGAATAAGCAAAAAAAAAAAAAGAAGCAACATAAAAACACAAAATGTATTTTCATGTATACCTATTAATTACTTACATCAAATTGAAAATAATAATATCAATTAATTTTAATAACTAATTATATTTAAATTATCTAAACTATATTATCTAATTAATGTCAATTAAAAATAATTTAAAAGTAATCTATATTTTCTAAATTATTCTACAAGCAGATAAAAAACATTGCCGTCAATGGTAACCATTTCAACAAAATTGCCTACGAAAATTACCTATACCTAAATGTGTTTGATAGATGTAGTGCGCCGATGTAATGTGTGTCGCGTTAAAATGTGCGGACGTCAACAAGCGAAAACGAAATTTGAATTGACATTTAAACGACTCCTCTATAGATAGTAGAATACACCGAAGGCTAAATAAAAGCATATGATTATTAGCAGTTTTAATTATATTACGATTGTGAATACTTGAGGAATACGTTTGAAGACAATGAGTAAGTATCACAGATGCTGTTGTATTTTGTTGTGCGAGTAAGGGATGCCACGAATCCTGCCTATTGTTTTACCTAGTCTCTTATTCGAATAAAGTCGAGTTGCCCTTTGATGTTGCTTTTGTTCTAACATAACTGTCAAATTGTCTGTCACTGTGTCATAAAAAAGCTGTTAAAGCTGTTAATTTGCATGTACATTTTATTCGGCATCTGGCATAGGTATACTACTGCCTAAAGAGAAATCGTCTGGAAGTTCTGACGGAGGATCGTTATTAGAGCGTAAAAGTAAATTAGGATAAACTACGTTATGCGTGTACGGTTTGTTAGCGTGAATTTTATCTACGGGTATTAAAAGTTTAAGAGATTCTAATTGCCGTACACGTCCTAAAGCTACATATAATTGACCGTGACTAAAAACGTCCGAACGCAGGTCAATTCCAACGCGATTTATGGTTTGGCCTTGACTTTTGTGAATAGTCATGGCGTAACATACTTGCAAAGGGAACTGACGTCTACACATTTCAATGGGATTACCGACCGTTATGGATGTTTTAAAAGTGATGCGAGGAATTAAATAGAGATCGTCGGAGAATGGCTTGCGGACAGTTATTAAACGGGGAGACGTATTGACTACGATGACTTTGGTTCCGTTGAGGAGTTGATCAGAGAATGATAAATTTCTCATGATCATACAAACAGAATTAATTTTAAGTTTTAAATCGTGTGGGGGGACGTTTGGCGGAGTCATCTTATTCAATACGTCTGAACTAACGAAGAAGGCGTCGACATCGTCTGCAACGGCACTATCTAAGGAATAAAAATGCAAAATGTCTCCCGGGAGACGCGTTAATATTTTATCATTAAATTCTCTAACACCTACGTGATGAGTGGACAGTATGGAGCGTGAAGCGCATAAGTCATATTCTGTCAGTATCGGGTCGGGGAAAACAAAATCTATGAGATGGTCTACCTCAGTACAATAAGAAATCATAGAGAGATCTACGAGCTGCTGAAGTACTCTGCCAACTGGAACTTTCGTAGTTTCCAGTTGGTTGGAGCCTAACTTTAGAAGGAAATTAGAGAATTCCGGATCGTCACTACACCTATGTGCCGTCGATAAAGAAAATAATTTAAGTTGTGGCCAAAGTGGCGATGATTTAAAAGAGCAATTTATAATGTCTGATGGACTTCGCGCGGAAGGAATTACGGGAGGTATTTGACGAAAATCGCCGGAAAAAATTATTACTTTACCGCCAAATATTTTATTGGTTCGCATTAAATCGCGTAAAGATCTGTCTAATAAATGAATTAAAAATTTATGTGCCATCGGGGCTTCGTCGTAAATGATAACGGTGGAGTTTGAAATGAGTTCGGCCCGTTGAGAACCGTTAGTCACATGCCAGTATCCTAAATCGTCTACGGGATCTAACGGAAATTTAAACATACTATGGGCCGTGGTACCGCCTATATAATTTTGTGCTGCGATGCCCGAACTCGCCGTACATAAGACTACACCGTTTAAATTACCGCGGACGTGAGCAGCTATTAAATTTAAAAGTAAAGTTTTACCCGATCCGGCGGGTCCGTCAATGAAAATAGCCGAAGAGTGAGATTGACGAAAATCGTCACCGTCGCGAAGGAGATTATTAATATACGTAAAAACGTCGCGTTGATCGCCTGACAATTGCGGTAGCCACTCGTCAACGTATTCCCGTGAAGTTACCGCGTTGTAATCTAAACGTTCGCGACCTAATTCGGTGGTGTCGTCGATCGCGTCGGGCAAACCTTGCTCTCGAAGGCGAGAACCGTGTTTACGAAGTAATCTATCCATTGCTACTAAAGCTAAGTTATAGGATTTTTCTACCTCGTCTGGGAACCGGTGTAGAAAATCCTCGCTAAGCGAATTTTTAAAATCGTCCCAGAGTGAAGCTACAGGGGCGCCGGTAGCAGCTAAAAGTACGAAAAATCTACGTAAACGCGGACCGGTCATAAAACTGCACGCTTCCTGCATACATAACCTACACTCGCTATCGTCGTTAGCGATGCCCACAGCTTTCGCGGCGTCTTGAAAGGTCGTGCAGTCCGCACCTCCAAGACGAATTAAATCTTCATAACTGCGACACGGATAAGAGCTTAAAAGTAAGCGCAAGAAAAACTGTTCGCCCCGGTTGGGCTCGACCCAGAACAAACGCGCGACCAATTCGCCCCTTTGCCGACGAGTTATGAAACGTCCATTGGTTAACCGAATTATTTCAACGTTCTTCACCGACGGTCGCGACGCGTGAACTATATACCGTTCGAAAAAATCTAAATACGTCAAGTTATCGAAATCTATACCCAATGGACGGCAGAAATAAGTGAGGAGATCGGACGTTCGGTTTTGTTGTGCAACCTCACTCTCTGTGCCTGGTTGAAAGAAAACGGACTGTTGTCCCTCAAGGTGCACAGAGAGCTGCTTGACGGTCGGTTCGCGAGATGTGATGTCGAACTCCAAAATCCGCCAAGTTGCATCACAAGACCCTATGTAACGTTTAGTTACATATTGTTCGATCTCGTCATTTAAATTCTGTTCTGGTATTAAAGCTACACGAGATTCGTCTGGGCCTTTGGTAATATATTTAAAGAGATATTTAACTATTCCGATTTGCGTGGTCGGTTCTACATTTAAATGACAATCATATTTAAGAAGAAGGGCAGCGTTGTATGGGACGACCCAAAGATCGTTGACTGGAATATCTTTAGTGAAGTGTTTAATATTATCTTTATTGAGAGGATCGCGGCGCAAATGAATAAAACCTCTCCGATCCGTATATGTAATTGGGGTCTCTACTTTCGGAAAAAATTTAGCACATTTCTGTTTAACAGAGTCCCAGCATGGTAAATTGGTACGACCGGAGGGTCCGCAAGGGCCGTGAATCATATGACTCAAGACCGCTTGACGGAGTCTCCCCTGAGCTTCAAAAGGTTTTGGTATGTCTGCCCGTACAAACTTATCTATTTCTACACTACTCGTGGGACCGCCTCCTTCGACGCGGAGACAAATGTGCGCATGGGGAAGACCGCGTTTTTGAAATTCTATAACGTGCATTACGTATGCACGTTTTCCAAACCAAAGACCGGACCGGAGGTCTTTCAATAATTCGTATAATTTTAAGTTAAATACACGCGAGCAAATGAGAGGATCGGGAGTACGACCGGGAGGAGTAGAATTTACGATTTCGGTCCACTTGGGATTGCAAGTCATAGTGATAAAAAACGATGGTGGACCGATGCGACTAACTAACGCGATGGAGTCCATATATTTGGACTTCATGTAACGGGGACCACCCGTAAAAGTATTCGGCAAATAAACGCGACCTGCTACAACGCCGCCTTCGCCTTGAATAGTTTCGTCTTCGTTTAATGGGCGGTTAATTCCTGCAACGTCGATGATTTCCGACATCGGAGCTGTTCGTGGGGCATCGTTAGACGGTCTATTCTGCATGTTACTAACGTAACGGAGCCTCTCTTCTGAAATCCTACAAAACATGTCGACTATCCATTCTTCAGATAGTTTTCCCAATTTAGAAAATCGATTCTGCGAAAGGAGTAGACAACGCACATACTTGTTCTGCGATAATTTATTTCCCTTATTGTCTACTTTGTTGAGATGCCATCCGGGGTTGCCTTGTGGATAAAGTAAGGGAAACTGAAAGCTCTCATAAAGTGGATGGAAAATATCCACTTGGTGAGGTCTACTATGCCCTATCTTCCATATAGCAATACTTCGGGGAGCATACGGCTCCCGTTCGGTATTGATAATGGCGGCGACTTCCCTACCCATCGGTAAATCTCCTAAGATGTTACCGTGGGTTCGGCGAGAAGTCGGTTCGAATATCAAGTGTGCGTTGTCGGACGGCTCCCTACTCAATCTTTTAAAACAGTCTATTAGAGGATTGACCTCGTGTAAAAAATCTAGAATTTCAGTAAGTACTACTATATTTAAATTTAAACCCTCGGCTATTCTTTCGCGTTCTTGACGGTCATGAATATACAATCCGATTGGATTGGTCGTGTCGGTATAGGATAAGTCAAAAACGCGATGATAGGTACGGCCTTGAATTTTTAAAAAATATATACCTCTATCTGGGTTCTGAAACCCGTGCGAAACCCCTAACGCACTGAAAGCAAATAAATTATTATAAGCTCGAGGGTGTGACAAAAAAGAAGGATGACTATAAAAAGTATTTGATAATGGAGGAAGGGTGAGAACATTATAAGAACCCTGACCGCAACACCACATCTTCCGATTTTTCTCCTCAAAAAACAAAGGGGCCCGACAATGAGAGCATCGATAAATATTCGAATCTAAAATTGATGTGTGTTTAAGAGAGAATGTTTTTACTTTATCTAAACCCTCGCCGAAAAGTTGAGCTATTATGTTGATGTTGCGCAAGTCTACATCTATATTTCTGCTAGATACGTTATATTTAATTACCGCGTCTTTATTGATTTGGGGGTTGGAAGCTGTATATTTAGCTACCGCGGCTCTATTTATTTCCGGATGTGTGTTGGTGTATTTTTTAACCGAGTCTCTATTTGCATTTAGATTGTTTTTAATGTATTTTTTAACAGCGTCCCTATGAACGGAAGGATTTTTTTTATCGTATTTTAATACAGCTTGTAAATGACTATTGTCAGAAGTAGCTTTCCGTCTTCCTTTTGTCTTAATGGGTCGACCGCGCTTTTTAATAGGAGTGGTAACTGGTTTAATGAGAAGGTTAAATGGATCAGATACACGAAAATTTTCGTAAGAAAGTTTGGTTTTTAAAGAGGGATTAATTTTGAATAAATCTGTAAGGACAACAACGGGAGTAAAGATATTTTTAATGGAAGTGGCAACTGGTGTAGTAAGAAGATTAAACGGATCAGATACGCGATAATTTTCGAATGAAAGATTGGTTTTTAAAGAGGGATTAATTTTGAATAAATCTGTAAGAACCACAAAGGGAGGAAAGAGATTTTTAATGGGAGTGGCAACTGGTGTGGTAATAAGATTAAACGGATCAGATACGTGATAATTTTTAAATGACAGATTGGTTTTTATAGAGGGATTAATTTCGAAAAAATCCGTAAGAACGACAACGGGAGTAAATTTTGAAATTTGCTGCTCTAAATCTATGTCGTTAATAAGAGATGCATCTAGATTGGTCGTGTCATCGATTACAACAGATGGTTGTATCGGTAAAGGCAATTCGCGAACAAAAGTTAATTTATTAATTGCATACTCAGCACCGGTCTGAGAAGTACTGGCAAAAATTAAACGGGAAAGCCGATTTAAATTAGAGCAACGGAATAAACGGGCTTTATTTAAAAAATCATTATTGAGATTAAGTCTATTTGTGCCATCGACCGCGTGGCTGTTAAAAAGATAAAATTGGTCATCGTTCTTCCAGAATGAAACCGTATAGCTATTTCCCGTAAATAAATAGCTATCAGTTAAATCGTTATTATTGATATTAAAAACGTGTGCAGCTAATAACTCTTCTAATTCGGAGACTCTAATTTGGTAGTTATCCAGATTTATATCTGGAAACAGCCCATTCGCGATCCAGTTATCACCATCCATTTCTTTGATTAAAGCTAAACGATTACCTACTCTTATTTCCGTAGGCAATTCTCCCGGAAACAAATAAGGGTGTTCGTGATAAAGGTGTGGAGGTTTTAATTGCAAATATAAAGCGTCACCGCTTGCTAAAATAAGATCGATATCTTCAGTGGAGAAGATACGTCTATTTATGAGTACAGAGTAAACGGATGAGACTGTGGAAATAGCGACACACTGACTATTCCTACCCCCAAAACTGGTTTGGTTGATAGAACCTGTGTGAGAGAAAAAAGGTTATTAATATTTTTTTTGAAAAGACTAAATCGACATAGATTGTAACTTTTTCACAAATAATTTGGTGATCATTTATTTAGAAGAAACAATTTTTTAATAGAAAACATTAATCATCAGTTGTTATTTTTCTCAAAAAAAAAATTTTTTTTTACACTGATGAAACTTTTTCTCTTGAATTACCTAAATAATTTAAAAATAGAACATTTAAATAAAAATTTTAAGATACTTTTCTTAAAATACTTTAGTAGTAGTTTTTAAAAGTATGTTTTGATATTGATGAAACTTTTTCTCATAAATAGAAGAGTAATTTATGAATAATATCCTGAGTAATTTATGAAAAATTTGAATCGATATTGATTTTTTTTTATAAATAGAAAGACTATTTAATGATTACATTTAAAAACAATATATTTCAATAAAAATATATAAGTTACGCAATTATTGTTATTTTTGTCAAAAATACTTGTTAGTAATTTTTGAAAGGCTATTTCGATATTAATTTTCCTATAGAAAATTTCGTAAGGAATGCTCTATAGGAAAAGTATGTTTTGTTTAATTGTATATTTAATTTTACGTATTTACCTATAATTTATTTCAATAAAACATATTATTTTTTAAATATCTTAATGAATTTTAAAAAATGTATATAAAATTATTGAAGTTAAGGTATGGTACTTTAACTTGAACCTAGTTCAAACAAAAATTGAAACTAAAAAATATTACAAAAAATTTAACTGTGTTGTGCAATTAATAATCTATTTGTTATGGCTATTTTAAATAATTGAAAGCCTTAATTAATATTGGAATAAGATACTTAAGTAGAAAACAGTCTGAGTATTTAATGAAAAAAAAAAATGCAATTTTAAAGAAATAGGTATCATAAAATTAGTAACGTGTGTTAAGTGCGTCTTAAAATACCTAGCGACAGTAGCAGAATTTTTATGTAGGTATCTTCACATGGTATATAAAAGCACAGTTTATTACACAAACACGTGTATTTTATAATTTTATATGCAAAGAAGTTTTGAGTTTGAGAGGTCTTTTAGAAAATCTATCTATCTATGTATTATATGGTTGTAAGACTCGAATTATATGCGTCCACGTGACCAAGCGGCAGGGCCGCTCCGCTGTTGAAATTGTATGAAAATTATAAAACTGCGTCTCGAATTATGGTATGAACAGCGGGCCGCTCGGCGTAACATTACATTTTCATACAAATATACAGCGGAGTGACCCGGCCGCTTGGTTGCGCGGATGCATATAATTCGAGTCTAAACGACCTGAATAAGCTTTTTAGATAACAGCATGTTTATTGCACGTTTTAGGGAATGTTTATGAGTAATAAAAACTATTGATTTTTTTTCGATTCTTTTATTGGGTCAAAGTACAGCGTTTCTGTAATAACTTACAGAATAAATGTTTCCGTAAGATCAACTTTAGTTGAGATATCGCAATTCAAACTTTAACTTTTTGAAAGTAAATTTTGTATGGGGCAAGACAGACGAAATTTCGATATTTTTTTTAATATTACTCTTTTAGCATTACACTCGTAGAGAACGCATCAAAATAGACATAAGGTGTCAGATATTTTTTTCTCTAAGATCAACCCTCGCTGATCGATGTTCCTACATTTTAAAACAGCGAGACTCGATATAGGTACTCGTAGGAGCAGTCGACGGAGCTCTGCTTCGTGGAGCTGTTCCGTCTTGTTATGCCGCTTTGCGCCTTGTCACAATACTGACCTAACGTAACCTAAATTAATCTATGTTTGTGTTTTTTTTTTTTTTTTTTTAATTTTGTTTTAATTTTGAAATTTTAATTTTGATTTCAATTTTTTTTTATTATGGATTGTTAATTTAAGGTTTTTTTAGGTGGGAGGAAGGGGTGGAGAGGCGGTCTCTCCGGTGCAACCCTCCACCTATGGAAATGTATAGTTACCAAAATCTTAAATATGGACGTTATTTAAGATTCAATAAGCATTCAATAAATATTCATATTCAATAAGCATTCAATAAAAAAAAATTATGTTTCAAAACTACATACTTACCTAGGTATTAAATGAATGAAAATTATATCACAATATTTTTGTAATGATTGATTTTAGGAAAAAAATTATTTAACTTTTTTTACTTATTTTGATGCGTTCTATACGATTCCATTATTTAAAAATAATTGCAAAAATAAATTCCTCGAAGTTCTGTTAAAGAAAGTTGAAATATTGACTACATCTTTGTAATTGTTGATTTTAGATAAAAGTTTATTTGATATTTTATGCTTATTTTAATAAACCTTATGTATAATTGTTGTGCTAAAAAAGTTTGGATCACAATATCTCTGTAATTATTGGTTTTAGAGAAAAGTTTATTTGGCGTATTTTGCTTATTTTGATGCGTTCTACAAGATTCCATTGCTAAAAAATAATTGTAGAAAAATATTATACCCTAACCTAACCCAACCATATTGTTTCAAAATAATTTTTTTGTGGCCATATAAGACACTATAGCGTAAAAATTGTAAATGATACATGACAATTACACCAATTATTTTACGCAAATTGTAAAGTGTTATCCTAGAATACTTTCTATTTAAGAATTAGTACCTGTTCTTTAAATTAATCATTGTTCATTATATAAATCTTTTAATATATAAAAATGAATCCCTATTTCCCTTGGTCACGGCATCACGCGTGAACGGGTAGACCGATTTTAATTCGGTTTTCACTAATGGAAAGAGGGATAAACGGGGAATGTTCATATATATAAAAAAGAAGCCGGGGGCGGGCTGCTAATCTTATCTATTATATAAAAATGAATCCCTATTTCCCTTGGTCACGGCATCACGCGTGAACGGGTAGACCGATTTTAATTCGGTTTTCACTTATGGAAAGAGGGATAAACGGGGAATGTTTTAGTATTTATATAAAAATTGCACCACGGGCGAAGCCGGGGGCGGGCCGCTAGTTTAAAATGAAAATGTACCAACTCATGTGACATAGGTATAAATGATGTTAAATTTTGAACACAAAGTATCTAAACAAAATGGCTAGCGGTGAGAATTTTCGAGATAGATTTATCTAAATTCTTTGTTTCAATTACTTTTGTAAGTTGTGATGCATTGAAAAAGAATATAATTATAAAATCACAGTTTCTAATAAGTATAGGTAACCTGTAAAAGGATTATCGCAAATTACTTATAAATTTGAAATAAATATAAATTTTGAAATTAAAAATTAAACTCAGTATTTACGTCTATTAATATTCTTGAAATATGTAAGTAACTCAATCGGTAGTTAAGTTAATTTAGATAGGTAAATGCTTAATATAAAAAAAAAACGGTACAGAAAATATACAATCCAAAATGACATTGTTAGTGGCGAAAATTTTAGTTAGAGTTAGTTTTAATGGTTTAATAATATTAACTTTATTTGTTTTTTAATAATGATCATCACTTATTTTACAAAAACCGCAGTAGTGCATATTTTATTTCAAATTTACAATGAGTTTCAAAAACACAGAAAATGATATACAGTAAATGTATGAAAAAATTACTTACCGATAGCAATGCAGCAAGAATCCTCCATTATTACACTAATTGACAAACACAATTAACTTAATATAAGAGAAATAAAAAAATAATGTAAGATAATAAATATATCAAATAATATTAGTGTAATAAATATATCAAATAATCGCAAACGCATTTAAAAATGCGCGTGATCATATTCGATACAGCTAGCTAGCAAGAGAATGAAGGAGAGAGCGAAGGGACGCCGTGGCGTGAGCGCCTATCTATACGCATGCGCACTGCGCCAGTGTTGCCAGTGCCCTGTTCTTAATTCACGGGTAAGTTTAAATTCGGGAATTATTCTATTATTCCGAAATGTAGCACAAAAGTAACGTTTTGAGTCGTGTAACGTAAATGTGACGTGAAGCGCTCAAAAAGTAACGTAAAATGTTACAAAAGTAACGTTCTGGCAACGCAGTATTGCGCAGATCCTTGTTATTACCAGTATAATAATTTAATAATTACCTCAAATCTTAAATGATAAATTTTTATACTTACTTAATATAGATATTGTAACAGAGAATAAGATAATTTTCGTGCATTTATAAAAACGATTATTATAGCGTAGTTCTTGTTTTATATAGGGACTATATACCTTTTTCCGTTTTGAGAATGCATAAAATTAAAGAAACATGTTAATAATTATGTAGAGTTATTCCGTAGTAAGATTTTGTCTTAGTCTCTTTTGTTTTTACCTAAGTTGCGTTTAACGTTTTGAATAATTCATAAATTAATCAAGTTTAAAGCAATACTTTAACTACTGTATTAACTGCTGTAAGTATATATTTTATTTAATACGTATTTTCATATTACCAAATTATTTTTCAAAATACGAGGATTATTGATCTGATGGTAGCTATATTATCTACGTACTAAATGAAAGTTTCGAATTGAAATCATCTTTTCTGGTTAGATTTTTTATCAATTTTATATTTTTTATTTGTTTGATGAAAAATATATTAGAATTTAATGCAAGCATATTAAGAAGAAAGAATATCGTATAATTTAGTAATATTTGAAAACTGTTATTATTTTTATAATAGTATTGATTTGATTTCGTAAGATTTGTGCAATTTATAATAACTTGGCAACACTTATAATTGTCATAGTTTGCACACAACGACTTATCCTACGTCATTTTAGTTCGTTAAATATTTGAATTTAACTTTTTAAATTTTCTAGGAAACGACGCTTCTCGGAAGTACACAATAAATAAATTTTGGATGGCGTCGCCCCGGCGCGGCGCGGTGGGATTTCGTCGTGCAGGTGTTCTACTTCTCCCCTCACCCTACCGTGTAATCCCCGCTATCGCCTTTTCGATTTCGCGAATGCGAAACAATTGTAATATCAATATATTTTACATAACTAATACATATTTTTTTACAGAAGTTTAATTTCAATGTAGTTTTTGTGTGAAACTTTTTGAAGTAATTGAATAGGTATTTATTTATTCGTATTGTATAGAATAGGTTTAGATAGTATTTAGATGGATTTGTAAATAAATAAATTGGCGCTGGCACTTAGTCTAAACTTAATAAATACGTACCTACCTACTTGTATATTATCGGTACTAACTGACAGTTACCTTTTTAAGTCTTAAGTAAGATTCAACAGCATAAAATTTTGCATAAGTTTCTACACGTTGTCAGGGATACAGATAAGGAAACTGGGGCCTTAGACAAAGTAGCATTCGCTCCGTAGCGATGCGATATCGAAGTTCGTTATCGTCTCAGAGACAAAGGAATCGACACTGTAACACGTGATAAACACGTGATACCTTGTCATGATTTCTTTGTCTCTGAGACGATAACGAACTTCGATATCGCTTCGCTACGGAGCGAATGCTACTTTGTCTAAGGCCCCTGGGTATCTTTCATCCAGATAATGTATAATGTTCTCAAAAGAATCCAACGTCTGGCAAAAATATAACAGCAATGAATATATACGGCATATTGATCACATATTTTGTCAATTAAATATGTTTTTCATTTTTCTATGCGGACGAAGTCGCGGGCACCAGTTAGTAATATACAATTTTTTGTAGGAAATTATACAGTGAACGTTATATTATTTCGATACACAGGTACCACTTTATATTCCGACATATTATGCAACATAAGAAGTTTAATAAACATAATATAAGTGAAAATTACAAAAAGGTAGGTAATTTATGCATTCAGGAATTATAAGCTGATTCATTATTTTCACTATTATCTGTTATTACTGTATCAGGCTACATAAATACCTACTATTTTTGGATACCTATTGATCTCATGTATTAGGTATTAATTAAATATATCTTATATATAAAAATGAATCCCTATTTCCCTTGGTCACGGAATCACGCGCGAACGGGTAGATCGATTTTGATTCGGTTTTCACTAATGGAAAGAGGGATAAGAGGAGAATGTTCTTATATATAAAAATTGCACGCCGGGCGAAGCCGGGGGCGGGTCGCTAGTATAAGATAAATATAATGATTGCATATTGGCAAAACGTAATGTATTCGAAGATAGAATTCTAATTATTCTTTAGAGCTAGTACTTACTTATATCTATTTTTATAGTGTTTGATGAATGAAATTATGAACCTTTTCATTATTTTTTGAACTTAATAATGTCCATGTTAAATCAGCTGACAGTGATATATTTGATATTAACCATAAGAATAAATGTGTTATTTATTTATATTCTTATGGTATCTATATAATGCAGCTATACTTAAATAAAGGGTATTTATATTATTAGGTATTTAATAACATTATGTGAATATAATATAATTTAAACTATTTCGCTCTTGTTATATACGTAATAGAAATAGATAGATTGTGCATGCTGCCGCGGGCTGTGCAAGCAGCCCGCGGGGCGGAGCACTTCAAGTGGTTTTGCGTGCGACTGTATTCTTTAAAATTGGTAAGGTATGGTTTTGGGTCTTTAGAATTAGTTTGGTAAGGATTTGGTTATTTGTTTTGTATTTCGTGACGTTTCCGGGGCGGGGGGCAGGGGATTTAGAGGGGGGGAGGGGGATTATGTCAATGGATTGTCCTCGTTGAGACCTTTCAAATGATACTCAACATGGGGGGTCTGCCTGCTACGGTTACCTACGGTCTACTGAGTAGACCACAACTGACAAATTTTGATATATGGTCTATTGCAAAAAATCCGTCTCATCGAGACCCCTTAAATGAGTACCGATATAACGGGTCTGCGACGAACCGTTTCCGAAATATTTTCCAAAAAGTCCAAAAATGCGAATTTCGAGATTCCGCCGGGACCGCAAAATTCGTCTCCCTGAGACGTTAAAAAAGAGTACCAACACGGAAAAGCGGGATACCCCCCATGAAGCATCTCACGGAGGGATGGAAACCCGCCATAGAGACCGTCGGGATACCTCTTACCGTTTGGCGGACATCCCCATCCCTTTCTGAAAAGGTGGTAATTTTGTATGGAGGGGGGATGTCAAAAAATTCTACTCCCCGAGACCTCTCAAATGAGTACCAACACGGGGGGTCTGCGATGCGCCGTTGCTGAAATATTGTCGAAACAAAAATTGCCTATGCCAAAAAATTCTACTCCTCGAGACTTCTCAAATGAGTACCAACACGGGGGGTCTGCGATGCGCCGTTGCTGAAATATCGTCGAAAGAAAAATTGCTTATGTCAAAAAATTCTACTCCCCGAAACCTCTCAAATGAGTACCGACACGGGGGGTCTGCGATGCGCCGTTGCTGAAATATCGTCGAAAAAAAAATTGCCTATGTCAAAAAGTTCTACTCTCCGAGACCTCTCAAATAAGTACCAACACGGGGGGTCTGCGATGCACCGTTGCTGAATTGTCGCCGAAAGAAAAATTGCCTATGTCAAAAAATTCTACTCCACGAGACCTCTCAAATGAGTACCGACACGGGTGGTCTGCGACGCACCGCTCCCGAGATATTTTTGAAAAAGTTCAAAAATGCGAATTTCAAAATTTTGTTGCGACCAAAAAACTCGTCTCCCCGAGACGTCTCCTACGATCCCAAACGCGATCCGGCTGCGTCGCGTCGTTTCCGAGATACGACCGGGGGGTTCGAGGGGGGGATCAAAATTTTTACTTTTTCGGCGCTCCGGCAGACCCTCACTGCCGCTCCGAGCACGAGGTATCGACCGCCGTCTCTTAAGGGTGAAAGATCCCTAACAGTGTGTGAATTCATACGGAGGGGGTCCGAAGGGGGGGAGGTGGGGGGACGGCGACGGTCCAAGACGACGGACCTCCGGGGGCGACGGTGATCCGCCAAAGTGACCGCCGTTCTAGGTCTCACCCTTTCGGAGCTACGCGGATTCGAAGATCCGGGTCGGTTGTATGGAGTGACAAAAAAAACATGGAGGGGGGAGTGGGGGGTCGCGACGTGGTGACCCCCGATGACCATCTATGACATTTCGCAAACCCCTACCCTCTGCGATTAATAGTTTCCGAGATCCCGTCGCCGACTTTTTACCAGGTCGCGATCCTCAACCTTTGGTACATTTCTGATACTCAGTTAGCCACCCCCTCTCCGATCCGCCACATAAGGGATCCCCCGGCGTCTCCTTCCGGGTGAAAAGGTAGCCGTTCAAAAAAAAACTAAAAATTTGTATGGAGGTGGGATGAAGGGGGGAGAAACCGAAAAAGCGGGATAGCCCCGAGGAAGCATCCCACGGAGGGACGGAAGCCCGCCATAGAGACCGCCGGGATACCTCCTACCGTTTGGCGGATATCCCCATCCCTTTCTGAAAAAGTGGTAATTTTGTATGGAGGGGGGATGAAGGGATGGGGATAGTGGGGAGATAAGGGTCCCTGCCGATGGGGCTCGGGGAGCGATCGCTATCCTCCGAAGCGATCGCCGGGATAGGTCGCACTGTTTGGGAGTTAAGTGGATTGGAAATTTCGATAAAGTTGTATGGAGTGTAAAAATAATGTACGGGCGGGATGAGGATGGGTGACAATTTGGTGACCCCCGATGACCCTCTATGACATTCCGTAAACCCCGCCCCTCTGCGACTCGTAGTTTCCGAGGACCTATCACCGACTTTATACCAGGTCGGTGTACCGAGGGTTGAGGTCGTCTGAGGAACTCACGACGTCACCCCCTATAACGTGGGATAGAAGCGACCACCCCGAGTCGACTGCTTCCTGGTAAAATGGCAGCCGTTCCAGGAAATAAAAAATTTGTATGGAGGCGGGATGAAGGGCGGAGAAACCGGAAAAGCGGGATAGCCCCGAGGAAGCATCCCACGGAGGGATGGAAACCCGCCATAGAGACCGCCGGGATAGCTCCGACCGTTTAGCCGGTATCCCCATCCCTTCGGCCGAAAGTGGTAATTTAGTACGGAGGGGGGGTGAAGGGGGACAGGTGGGGGGAGAATGAAGGTCTAGGCCGTTGGACCTCGAGGAGCGATGACTATCCGCCGAAGAGACCGCCTCCCTATCCTCGACCGTTGTGGAGGTATCCCGCTTTGAAAAATCCAAAAAATTTGTATGGAGTGTAAAAAAAATGTATGAACGGGATGGGGATGAGACTCAATTTGGTAACCCCCGATGACCCTCTATGACATTCCGTAAACCCCCCTTTCCTACCTCTCATACCTTCCGAGATCCCGTCGCCAACTTTTTACCAGGTCGGTATACCGAGGGTTCGATGCCTTCCTGAAATGCAGAAACTCATCCTCTCTCCAACGAGGTGCAAGAGTCTGGTCCGGGTGGACTCCTTCCTGGCGAAAAGGTAGCTGTTCCAAAAGAAGACCACGTTGTATGGAGGGGGGATGAAGGGGGGGGAAATCCGAAAACCTGGTTGACCCCCAGGAAGCACCCCACGGAGGGATGGAAACCCGCCATAGAGACCTCCGGGATAGCTCCGACCGTTTAGCGGGTATCCCCATCCCTTTCGCCAAAAGTGGTAATTTCGTATGGAGGGGGGGTGAAGGGGGACAGGTGGGGGGAGGGTGAAGGTCCAGGCCGTTGGACCTCGAGGAACGATGATCGTCCGCCGAAGAGACCGCCTCCCTATCCTCGACCGTTGAGGAGGTATCCCGCTTTGAAAAATCCAAAAAATTCGTATGAAGTATAAAAAAAATGTATGGACGGGATGGGGATGAGACGCGATTTGGTAACCCCCGATGACCCTCTATGACGTTCCGCAAATTTCCACTTTCTAGCTCTCGCGCCTTCCGAGATCCCGTCGCCGACTTTTTACCAGGGAGGTGTACCGGGGTCTTTGAATTAATTTCTCGACAACTTTATCCGTAGATCACGATCCGCCAAAAAGGGGAATCCCCAGGTGACTGCTTCCCCGAAGTTAAGATCAGTAGACGATGAGTGGTATTTCAGCTTTATAGTTGTTAACTAGTTTTTGCGTGCGGCCGCGGACTGCAAGCAGCCCGCGGGGGGGGAGCCCCTCGAGTGGTTTCGCTGTGGTTTTGGAGTCGCTCTTTAAAATTGTTTAGGTATGGTTTTTGGTCTTTAGAATTGTTTTGGTAAGGATTTGGATATATGTTTTCAATTTCGTGACGTTTCGGGGGTGGGAGAGAGGGGGGAGGGGAAGGGGGATGGTGTAAATGGATTGTCCTCGTCGAGACCGTTCAAATGATACCCAACACGGGGGGTCTGCCTGCCACGGTCACCGACGGTCTACCGAGTAGACCGCAAATGTTAAATTGTGATATTTGGTCTATTGCAAAAAATCCGTCTCCCCGAGACCTCTCAAACGAGTACCAACACGGGTGGTCCGCGACGCACCGCTCCCGAGATATTTTAGAAAAAGTTCAAAAATGCGAATTTCGAAATTTTGTCGCGACCAAAAAATTCATCTCGCCGAGACGTCTCCGACGACCCCAAACGCGACCCGGCTGCGGCGCGCCGTTTCCGAGATACGGCCGGGGGGTTCGAGGGGGGGATCAAAATTTTTACTTTTTCGGCACTCCGGCAGACCCTCAGCGCCGCTCCGGGCCACGAGGTCGGGGTGCGCGAAATCCTCGGAGGGAAGGCCGGGGGGGAGGGTCGCGCTGCGCGCTCCCCTTTCCCCCCGCGGCTCCCCCCTCCTCGTCTTTCGCGCACCCCGACCTCGTGGCCCTCCGCGACGCGTCGACCGCCGTCTCTTAAGGGTGAAAGATCCCTAACATAGTGGGATTTCGTATGGAGGGAGTCCGAAGAGGGTGAGAGTAAAAAAATTTAAGGGGGGAGTGGGGGGGTCGCGACGTGGTGACCCCCGATGGTCTTCTATGACATTCCGCAAACCCCGCCCCTCTCCGACTTTTAGTTTCCGAGATCCCGTCGCCGTATTTTTACCAGGTCGCGATCCTCAACCTTTGATACTGTTCTGGTACTCCGTGAGCCTACCCCTCTCCGATCCGCTACAATGGGGATTCCTCCGGCGACTCCTTCCGGGTGAAAAGGTAGCCGTTCCAGAAAATTTGTATGGAGGTGGGATGAAGGGGGGATAAACCGGAAAAGCGGGATAGCCCTCAGGAAGCATTCCACGGAGAGATGGAAACCCGCCATAGAGACCGTCGGGATACCTCCTACCGTTTGGCGCATATCCCCATCCCTTTCTGAAAAAGTGGTAATTTTGTATGGAGGGGAGGTGAAGTGGGGAAGGTGGGGGGAGGGTGACGGTCCCGGCCGGTGGGGCTCGGGGAGCGATCGCTATCCTCCGAAGCGATCGCCGGGATAGGACGCACCGTTTGGGATCTACGGGGATTGGAAATTTCAAAAAAGTTGTATGGAGTGTAAAAATAATGTACGGGCGGGATGAGGATGGGTGACAATTTGGTGACCCCCGATGGCCCTCTATGACATTCCGTAAACCACGCCCCTCTGCGACTCGTAGTTTCCGAGGACCTCTCACTGACTTTATACCAGGTCGGTGTACCGAGGGTTCAGGTCGTCTGAGGAACTCGTGACGTCACCCCCTATAACGTGGGATAGAAACGACCACCCCGAGTCGACTGCTTCCTGGTAAAACGGCAGCCGTTCCAGAAAACTAAAAATTTGTATGGAGGTGGGATGAAGGGGGGAGAAACCGGAAAATCGGGATAGCCCCGAGGAACCATCCTAAGGAGGGATGGAAGTCCGCCATAGAGACCGCCGGGATAGCTCCGACCGTTTAGCCGGTATCCCCATCCCTTCGGCCGAAAGCGGTAATTTAGTATGGAGGGGGGGGTGAAGGGGGACAGGTGGGGGGAGGGTGAAGGTCCAGGCCGTTGGACCTCGAGGAACGATGGTCGTCCGCCGAAGAGACCGCCTCCCTATCCTCGACCATTTTGGAGATATCCCGCTTTGAAAAATCCAAAAAAGTTGTATGGAGTGTAAAAAAAATGTATGAACGGGATGGGGATGAGACTCGATTTGGTAACCCCCGACGACCCCCTATGACATTCCGTAAACGTCATCCTTCTATCCCTCACGGTTTCCGAGGACCTCTCGCCGACTTCATACCAGGTCGGTACACCGAGGGTTCGATGCCTTCCTGAAATGCGGAAACTCATCCTCTCTCCAACGAGGTGCAAGAGTCTGGCCCGGGTGGACTCCTTCCGGGCTAAAAGGTAGCTGTTCCAAAAAAAGACAACGTTGTATGGAGGGGGGATGAAGGGGGGGGAAATCCGAAAATCTCGTTGACCCCCAGGAAGCATCATACGGTGGGATGGAGACCCGCCATAGAGACCGCCGGGATAGCTCCGACCGTTTAGCTGGTATCCCCATCCCTTTGGCCCAAAGTGGCAATTTCGTATGGAGGGGGGGTGAAGGGGGGCAGGTGGGGGGAGGACGAAGGTCCAGGCCGTTGGACCTCGAGGAACGATGATCGTCCGCCGAAGAGACCGCCTCCCTATCCTCACCACTTTTGGAGATATCCGTCTTCGAAAAATTCAAAAAATTTGTATGGAGTATAAAAAAAATGTATGAACGGGATGGGGATGAGACTCAATTTGGTAACCCCCGATGACCCTCTATGACATTCCGTAAACCCCCCATCCCTAGCTCTCACACCTTCCGAGATCCCGTCGCCGACTTTTTACCAGGGAGGTGTACCGAGGGTCCTGATTTAATCTGTCATTGATTTTGTTTGTACTCTACGATCCGCCACAAAGGGGAATCCCCAGGTGACCGCTTCCCGGAGAACTTGATGAGTGGTATTTCGGCTTTATAGTTGTTAACTAGTTTTTGCGTGCGGCCGCGGACTGCAAGCAGCCCGCGGGGGGGGAGCCCCTCGACCGGTTCTGGAGTGGTGTTGGGAGTCGCTCTTGTAAATTGTTTTGGTTTGGTAAGGGTTTGGGTCTTGTGAATTGTTTTGGTAAGGATTTGGATATATGTTTTGTATTTCGTGACGTTTCGGGGGTGAAGGGGGGGAGAGGGGGGGAGGGGATGGTGTAAATGGATTGTCCTCGTCGAGACCTTTCAAATGATACCCAACACGGGGGGTCTGCCTGCCACGGTTACCGACGGTCTACCGAGTAGACCGCAAATGTCAAATTGTGATATTTGGTCTATTGCAAAAAATCCGTCTCCCCGAGACCTCTCAAATGAGTACCAACACGGGTGGTCCGCGTCGCACCGCTCCCGAGATATTTTCGAAAAAGTTCAAAAATGCGAATTTCGAAATTTTGTCGCGACCAAAAAATTCGTCTCGCCGAGACGTCTCCGACGACCCCAAACGCGACCCCGCTGCGGCGCGCCGTTTCCGAGTTACGGCCGGGGGGTTCGAGGGGGGGAACAAAATTTTTACTTTTTCGGCGCCTCGGCAGACCCATAGCGCCGCTCCGGGCCACGAGGTCGGGGTGCGCGAAATCCTCGGAGGGAAGGCCGGGGGGGGAGGGTCGCGCTGCGCGCTCTCCTCCCCCCCGCGGCTCCCCCCTCCTCGTCTTTCGCGCACCCCGACCTCGTGGCCCTCCGCGACGCGTCGACCGCCGTCTCTTAAGGGCGAAAGATCCCTAACATGGTGGGATTTCGTATGGAGGGGGTCCGAAGGGGGGGGGGAGTGGGAGGTCGCGACGTGGTGACCCCCGATGGTCCTCTATGACATCCCGCAAACCCCGCTCCTCTGCGATTTACAGTTTCCGAGATCCCGTCGCCGAATTTTTACCAGGTCGCGATCCTCAACCTTTGGTACTGTCCTGGTACTCAGTGAGCCACCCTCTCTCTGATCCGCTACAATGGGGATTCTTCCGGTGACTCCTTCCGGGTGAAAAGGTAGCCGTTCCAAAAAAAACTAAAAATTTGTATGGAGGTGGGATGAAGGGGGGATAAACCGGAAAAGCGGGATAGCCCCGAGGAACCATTTCATAGAGGGATGGAATCCCACCATAGAGACCGTCGGGATACCTCCTACCGTTTGGCGGATATCCCCATCCCTTTCGGCAAAAGTGTTAATTTTGTATGGAGGGGGGGTGAAGGAGGGAAGGTGGGGGGAGGGTGACGGTCCCGGCCTGTGGGGCTCGGGGAGCGATCGCTATCCTCCAAAGCGATCACCGGGATGGGTCCCACCGTTTGGGAGCTAAGTGGATTGGAAATTTCAAAAAAGTTGTATGGAGTGTAAAAATAATGTACGGGCGGGATGGGGATGGGTGACAATTTGGTGACCCCCGATGGCCCTCTATGACATTCCGTAAACCGCGCCCCTCTGCGACTCGTAGTTTCCGAGGACCTCCCACCGACTTTATACCAGGTCGGTGTACCGAGGGTTCAGGTGGTCCGAGGAACTCGTGACGTCACCCCCTTTAACGTGGGATAGAAGCGATCACCCCGAGTCGACTGCTTCCTGGCAAAATGGCAGCCGTTCCAAAAAAATAAAAATTTGTATGGAGGCGGGATGAAGGGGGGAGAAACCGGAAAAGCGGGATAGCCCCGAGGAAGCATCTTACGGAGGGATAGAAACCCGCCATAGAGACCGCCGGGATAGCTCCGACCGTTGAGCCGGTATCCCCATCCCTTTGGCCGAAAGCGGTAAGTTCGTATGGAGGGGGGGTGAAGGGGGACAGGTGGGGGGAGGATGAAGGTCCAGGCCGTTGGACCTCGAGGAACGATGATCGTGCGCCGAAGAGACCGCCTCCCTATCCTCGACCGTTTTACAGATATCCCGTTTTGAAAAATCCAAAAAATTTGTATGGAGTGTAAAAAAAATGTATGAACGGGATGGGGATGAGACTCAATTTGGTAACCCCCGATGACCCTCTATGACATTCCGCAAACGTCATCCTTCTATCCCTCACGGTTTCCGAGGACCTCTCGCCGACTTCATACCAGGTCGGTACACCGAGGGTTCGATGCCTTCCTGAAATGCGGAAACTCATCCTCTCTCCAACGAGGTGCAAGAGTCTGGCCCGGGTGGACTCCATCCGGGCGAAAAGGTGGCTGTTCCAAAGAAAGACCACGTTGTATGGAGGGGGGATGAAGGGGGGGGAAATCCGAAAACCTGGTTGACCCCCAGGAAGCACCTCACGGTAGGATGGAAACCCGCCATAGAGACCTCCGGGATAGCTCCTACCGTTTAGCTGGTATCCCCATCCCTTTGGCCGAAAGTGGCAATTTCGTATGGAGGGGGGGCGAAGGAGGGCAGGTGGGGGGAGGGTGAAGGTCCAGGCCGTTGGACCTCGAGGAACGATGACCGTCCGCCGAAGAGACCGCCTCCCTATCCTCGACCCTTTCGGAGCTATCCCGCTTTGAAAAATCCAAAAAATTCGTATGGAGTGTAAAAAAAATGTATGAACGGGATGGGGATGAGACTCGATTTGGTAACCCCCGATGACCCTCTATGACGTTCCGCAAATTTCCACTTTCTAGCTCTCGCTCCTTCCGAGATCCCGTCGCCGACTTTTTACCAGGGAGGTGTACCGGGGTCTTTGAATTAATTTCTCGACAACTTTATCCGTAGACCACGATCCGCCACAAAGGGGAATCCCCAGGTGACTCCTTCCCCGAAGTTAAGATCAGTAGACGATGAGTGGTATTTCAGCTTTATAGTTGTTAACTAGCTTCCGCTCGTTGCCGCGGGCTGCAAGCAGCCCGCGGGGGGATAGCCCCTCGACCGGTTCTGGAGTGGTTGTGGGTATTGTGTTTGCTCTTCTAAATTGTTTAGGTTTGGGTGTTGCTGTTGGTCTTTTGAATTGTTTTGGTAAGGATTTGGATATGTTTTGTATTTCGTTCGGGGGTGGGGGGAGGGGGGGAGGGATGGTGTCAATGGATTGTCCTCGTTGAAACCTTTCAAATGATACCAAACACGGGGGGTCTACCTACTATGGATACCGACGGTCTACTGAGTAGACCACAAATGTCAAATTTTGATATTTGGTCTATTGCAAAAAATCCGTCTCCCCGAAACCTCTTAAATGAGTACAAACACGGTGGGTCTAATAAGTATGTAAGAATTAAACAAAATACTAAATGTAATATATTTTTATTGTATATGTTTATATAATATTATTCACATACATATTATATTTTGTATTTTTTGATTAATTTCTTTCTTTTGATAAATTGTTACAGTAAGAATAATACTATGTTGTTGGTATGTTTTATTATTTATAACAATATATTGATACTTCTATTTTTTATGTATTTACATGATTCTTACTAAAACTGTAACAAAATAATTCTTTTAATTAAATCTAACGTACCTACTTTAAAGAGCTTTAAATTGTTAAAAATTAGTCAGCATAATTTAAACATTTTCATTTCATGATTATCTTTTATTTTACAATTTTGTATTCCTTATTAATTTCAGATTGATATTTTTTTTAATGTATAAATCTTGATGGTAGGTAGCAATAGTTACTTATAACACGAGCAACAAAAAAATGCCTATGGTAGAAAATCCGTCTCACTGTGATCTTTTCAATGAGTACCAAAACGGGAGTCTACCATGCACGCCTCCCGAGATATTATCGAAAACGTCAAAAAATCTAACTTTCGAAATTTCGTTTTCACCGAAAAATTCACTCCCCGAGATCTCTTGAATGAGTACCAACACGGGTGGTCTACGACGCACCGCTCCCGAGATATTTTCGAAAAAGTCCAAAAATGCGAATTTCGAAATTTCGTCTTCACCGAAAAATTCTACTCTCCGAGACCTCTCAAATGAGTACCAACACGGGCGGTCTGCGACGCACCGTTGCTGAGATATTAAAGAAAGAAAAATTGCCTATGTCAAAAAATTCCTCTCCCCGAGACCTCTTAAATGAGTACCAACACGGGTGGTCTACGACGCACCGCTCCCGAGATATTTTCGAAAAAGTCCAAAAATGCGAATTTCGAAATTTCGTCTTCACCGAAAAATTCTACTCCCCGATACCTCTCAAATGAGTACCAACACGGTGGGTCTAATAAGTATGTAAGAATAGAGACTGAATTTTTTAATCAAAATACTAAATGTAATATATATGCTTATTATATGTATATACATATTATTATTATTATATTTCTCACATTATTATATTTCGTATTTTTATTTTGAACAAAGGTTTTTGATATTAATTTCTATTTGATTAATTGTTATAGCAAGAATAATACTTATGTTGCTGTTATGTTTTTTTTTTATAACTATAAATGGATACTTTTATTTTATGCATTTTTTTAAATGTTATGTCGACAGACAGGCTGACGGTCCACTTGATGGTAGGTGGCTACCGTCGCCTATAACACAAGCAACGCTACAGGTGCTGCAAGTGCGCTGCCGACTACAGTAGGATTAAGGATAAGGGATTAGGAGATGATAAGGAAATGGGCTCTCCTATGTAAATGGCATTTACATGATACTTACTAAAACTGTAACAAAATAATTCTTTTAAATCATTAGATAAACTTTAAACAGCTTTAAATGATTAAAAAGTAGTCAGCATAATTTAAACATTCTTATTTCATTTTTATCTTTTACTTTACATTTTTTTATTCCTTACTAACTTCAGATTGATATTATTTTTTATGTATCGATCTTGATGGTAGGTAGCAATAGTTACTTTATAACACAAGTAACGAAAAAAATGTTTAATTAAATGTTAAAAAAATTCGTCTCACCGCAACCTCTTAAATGAGTGCCAACACGGGGGGTCCGTGACGAACCGCTCCTAAGATATTTTCGAAAAAGTCCAAAAATTCAAATTTCGAAATTTCATCTCCACTAAAAAATTCATCTTCCCGAGACCTCTTAAATGAGTACCAACACGGGGGGTCTGCGATGCGCCGTTGCTGAAATATCACGGAAAGAAAAATTACCTATGTCAAAAAATTCTACTCCCCGAGACCTCTCAAATGAGTACCAACACGGGGGGTCTGCGATGCGCCGTTGCTGAAATATCACGGAAAGAAAAATTACCTATGTCAAAAAATTCTACTCCCCGAGACCTCTCAAATGAGTACCAACACGGGGGGTCTGCGATGCGCCGTTGCTGAAATATCACGGAAAGAAAAATTACCTATGTCAAAAAATTCTACTCCCCGAGACCTCTCAAATGAGTACCAACACGGGGGGTCTGCGATGCGCCGCTGCGGAAATATCGTCGAAACAAAAATTACCTATGTCAAAAAATTCTACTCGCCGAGACCTCTCAAATGAGTACCAACACGGTGGGTCTGCGACGCGCCGTTGCCGAAATATCACGGAAAGAAAAATTACCTATGTCAAAAAATTCTACTCGCCGAGACCTCTTAAATGAGTACCAACACGGGGGGTCTGCGACGCGTCGTTGCTGAAATGTCGTCGAAACAAAAATTACCTATGTCAAAAAATTCTACTCCTCGAGACCTCTCAAATGAGTACCAACACGGTGGGTCTGCGACGCGCCGTTGCTGAAATATCACGGAAATAAAAATTACCTATGTCAAAAAATTCTACTCCTCGAGACCTCTCAAATGAGTACCAACACGGTGGGTCTGCGATGCGCCGTTGCCGAAATATCATCGAAAGAAAAATTGCCTATGTCAAAAAATTCTACTCACCGAGACCTCTCAAATGAGTACCAACACGGGGGGTCTGCGATGCGCCGTTGCCGAAATATCATCGAAAGAAAAATTGCCTATGTCAAAAAATTCTACTCCTCGAGACCTCTCAAATGAGTACCAACACGGTGGGTCTGCGATGCGCCGTTGCCGAAATATCATCGAAAGAAAAATTACCTATGTCAAAAAATTCTACTCCTCGAGACCTCTCAAATGAGTACCAACACGGTGGGTCTGCGATGCGCCGTTGCCGAAATATCATCGAAAGAAAAATTGCCTATGTCAAAAAATTCTACTCACCGAGACCTCTCAAATGAGTACCAACACGGTGGGTCTGCGACGCGCCGTTGCTGAAATATCGTCGAAAGAAAAATTGCCTATGCCAAAAAATTCTACTCCCCAAGACCTCTCAAATGAGTACCAACACGGGGGGTCTGCGATGCGCCGTTGCTGAAATATCATCGAAACAAAAATTGCCTATGCCAAAAAATTCCTCTCCCCGAGACGTCTCCGACGACCCCAAACACGCCCCTAATGCGTCGCGTCGTTTCCGAGTTACGACCGGGGGGGGGGGTTCGAGGGGGGTTCAAAATTTTCACTTTTCCTTCGCTCGGGCAAACCCCGTGCCGCCGCTCCGGACCACTCGGCCGGCGTGCGCGAAATACGCGGAGGGGGGCCGGGGGGGAGGGTCGCGCTGCGCGCTCCCCTACCCCCCGGCTTCCCCCTCCTCGTCTTTCGCGCGCGCCGTCCTCGTAGTCCTCCGCGACGGATCGACCGCCGTCTCTTCGTCGACGAAAGAATCTCTTTGATGCGTGTTTTTCGTCGCGTCGTTTCCGAGTTACGACCGGGGGGGTTCGAGGGGGGTTCAAAATTTTCACTTTTCCTTCGCTAGCAAACCCCGTGCCGCCGCTCCGGACCACTCGGCCGGCGTGCGCGAAATACGCGGGGGGGGGCCGGGGGGGTGGGTCGCGCTGCGCGCTCCCCTACCCCCCGGCTTCCCCCTCCTCGTCTTTCGCGCGCGCCGTCCTCGTAGTCCTCCGCGACAGATCGACCGCCGTCTCTTCGTCGACGAAAGAATCTCTTTGATGTGTGTTTTTTTTGTATGAAGAGGGACCCGAAGGGGGGGGGGGAAGAGCGATGGTAAATGGATTGTCCTCGTCGAGACCTTTCAAACGATACCCAACACGGGGGGTCTGCCCGCCACGGTCACCGACGGTCTACCGAGTAGACCGCAAATGTCAAATTTTTAAATTTGGTCTATTGCAAAAAATCCGTCTCCCGGAGACCTCCCAAATGAGCACCGACACGGGGGGTCTGCGACGCACCGATCCCGAGATATTTTCGAAAAAGTCCAAAAATGCGAATTTCGAAATTTCTTCGCGACCAAAAAATTCCTCTCCCCGAGACGTCTCCTACGACCCCAAACGCGACCCGGCCGCGTCACGCCGTTTCCGAGTTACGACCGGGGGGGTTCGAGGGGGTGTCGAAATTTTTACTTTTCCAGACCCCATGCCGCCGCTGCGGGCCGCTCGGCCGGCAGCGCGCTCAATCCTCGGAGGGGGGGCCGGGGGGGAGGGTCGCGCTGCGCGCTCCCCTGCCCCCCCGCCACCCCCCTCCTCGTCTTTCGCGCTCGCCGGCCTCGTTGCCCTCCGCGACGGATCGACCGCCGTCTCTTTTCGATAGAGGAACCTCTTTTAGGTTTGGTTTCGTACGGAGGGGGAGGTGGAGGGGAGGTCGAGTGAGCTAAATCCAAATTCCGTCGGAGCCATCGGAATCCATCCGGCGAGCCCGTTCGAACGAGCCCAAACACGGGGTGTTTCGGTCGAACCGCTTGCGAGTCCCGATTGCGGGGGGGCGGAGGGGGAGGGGGGGTCCGGAGGGCAGGGTGACGGGTAAAAAATTCAAAAGGGACGTAATTCCGCAACCCTGCGATAACCTTTGCCGCCGCTCCGGCCCTCGACGCCGGGGTCGCGAACTTCCTCGGAGGGGGGGCCGGGGGGGAGGGTCGCGCTGCGCGCTCCCCTTCCCCCCCGGCTCCCCCCTCCTCGTCGTTCGCCCCCCCGGCGTCGAGACCCTCCGCGGCGGGTCGACCGCCGTCCTCTAGCGACGAAAGATCCCTAACAGAGTGTGATTTTGTATGGGGGGGGTCCGAAGGGGGCCCGATGGGGGGAGGGCGAGGGTCCCGGACGACGGATATCCGGGAGCCAATGTTATCCCCCAAAGTGACCGCCGCCATGACTCTCACCGTTTCGGAGCTGCGGGGCTTCGAAGATCCGGACGGTTGTATGGAGCGTAAAAAAATCGTATGGGGGGGAGAGGGGGGGGTCGCGGTGTGGAGACCCCCGGTGACCCTCTATGACATTCCGCAAACCGGGTCCCTCTCAGGTTCATAGTTTCCGAGATCCCGTCGCCAACTTTTTACCAGGTCGGTATACCGAGGATCCGGGATTTTTCTGCCACTCGAATCGAAACCCCCTCTCCGATCCGCCACAAGGGGGAATCCGCAGGTGACTCCTTCCGGGAGATCAATAGGGTGGGTGAGTGAGTGGTATTTGAGCTTTATAGTATATTAACTAGCTTCCGCTCGTTGCCGCGGGCTGCAAGCAGCCCGCGGGGGGATAGCCCCTCGACCGGTTCTGGAGTGGTTTTGTGTTGGCTCTTTTAAATTGTTTTGGTGTGGTATTGGGTCTTTGAATTGTTTTGGTAAGGATTTGTATATAAGTATTGTATTTCGTGACGTTTCGGGGGTGGGCGGGGGGAGAGGGGGGAGGTGGATGGTGTCCAATGGATCGTCCTCGTCGAGACCTTTCAAATGATACCCAACACGGGGGGTCTGCCTGCCACGGTCACCGACGGTCTACCGAGTAGACCGCAAATGTCAAATTTTGAAATTTGGTCTGTTGCAAAAAATCCGTCTCTCGGAGACCTCCCAAATGAGCACCAACACGGGGGGTCTGCGACGCACCGATCCCGAGATATTTTCGAAAAAGTCCAAAAATGCGAATTTTGAAATTTTGTCGCGACCAAAAAATTCGTCTCCCCGAGACGTCTCCTACGACCCCAAACACGACCCGGCCGCGACGCGCCGTTTCCGAGTTACGGCAGAGGGGGTTCGAGGGGGGTGTCAAAATTTTCACTTTTCGTCACTCCGACGGACCCCTTGCCGCCGCTGCGGGCCGCTCGGCCGGCGCGCGCTCAATCCTCGGAGGGGGGGCCGGAGGGGAGGGTCGCGCTGCGCGCTCCCCTGCCCCCCCGCCACCCCCCTCCTCGTCTTTCGCGCTCGCCGGCCTCGTTGCCCTCCGCGACGGATCGACCGCCGTCTCTTCATAGGTGAAGGGACCCTCTTTGAGGTTTGGTTTCGTACGAAGGGGGAGGTGGAGGGGAGGTCAAGTGAGCTAAATCCAAATTCCGTGGGAGCCATCGGAATCCATCCGGCGAGCCCGTTCGAACGAGCCCAAACACGGGGTGTTTCGGTCGAACCGCTTGCGAGTCCCGATTGCGGGGGGGCGGACGGGGAGGGGGGTCCGGAGGGCAGGGTGACGGGTAAAAAATTCAAAAGGGACGTAATTCCGCAACCCTCCCATGACGTTTGCCGCCGCTCCGGCCCTCGACGCCGGGGTCGCGAACTTCCTCGGAGGGGGGGCCGGGGGGGAGGGTCGCGCTGCGCGCTCCCCTGCCCCCCCGGCTCCCCCCTCCTCGTCGTTCGCCCCCCCGGCGTCGAGACCCTCCGCGGCGGGTCGACCGCCCTCCTCCAAAGGCGAAAGATCCATAACAGAGTGTGATTTTGTATGGGGGGGGTCCGAAGGGGGCCAGATTGGGGGAGGGCGAGGGTCCCGGACGACGGATATCCGGGAGCCAAGGTTATCTCCCAAAGTGACCGCCGCCGTGACTCTCACCGTTTCGGAGCTGCGGGGATTAAAAGATCCCGGACGGTTGTATGGAGTGTAAAAAAATCGTATGGAGGGGGGAGGGGGGGGGGTCGCGATGTGGTCACCCCCGATGGCCCTCTATGACATTCCGCAGACCGGGTCCCTCTCGGGTGGATAGTTTCCGAGATCCATACCCCGACTTTTTACCAGATCGGTATACCGAGGATCCGGGATTTTTCCGCTGGTGAGATGGCCACCCCCTCTCCGATCCGCTACGCGGGGGAGTCCCCCGGTGACTCCTTCTGGGAGAACAACCATATCAATGATGATGAGTCAGTCAGTGGTATTTCAGCTTTATAGTATATTAATTAATTAACTAGCTTCCGCTCGTTGCCGCTGCAAGCAGCCCGCGGGGGGATAGCCCCTCGACCGGTTCTGGAGTGGTTGTGGGTATTGTGTTTGCTCTTCTAAATTGTTTAGGTTTGGGTGTTGCTGTTGGTCTTTTGAATTGTTTTGGTAAGTATTTGGATATGTTTTGTATTTCGTTCGGGGGTGGGGGGAGGGGGGGAGGGGTGGTGTCAATGGATTGTCCTCGTTGAAACCCTTCAAATGATACCAAACACGGGGTGTCTACCTACTATGGATACCGACGGTCTACTGAGTAGACCACAAATGTCAAATTTTGATATTTGGTCTATTGCAAAAAATCCGTCTCCCCGAAACCTCTTAAATGAGTACAAACACGGTGGGTCTAATAAGTATGTAAGAATAGAGACTGAATTTTTTAATCAAAATACTAAATGTGTAATGTATATGCTTATTATTATATGTATATATTATTATTATTTTATTCACATTATTATATTTTGTATTTTTATTTTGAAGAAGAAAGGTTTTTTGATATAAATTTCTATTTGATTAATTGTTATAGCAAGAATAATACTTATGTTGCTGGTATGTTTTTTTTATAACTAAATATAAATGGATACTTTTAATTTATGCATTTACATGATACTCACTAAAACTGTAACAAAATAATTCATAGATAAATCATTAGATAAACTTTAAACAGCTTTAAGTGATTAAAAAGTAGTCAGCATAATTTAAACATTCTCATTTCATTTTTATCTTTTACTTTACATTTTTTTATTCCTTACTAACTTCAGATTGATATTATTTTTTATGTATCGATCTTGATGGTAGGTAGCAATAGTTACTTTATAACACAAGTAACGAAAAAAATGCCTATGTCAAAAAATTCCTCTCCCCGAGACCTCTTAAATGAGTACCAACACGGGTGGTCTACGACGCACCGCTCCCGAGATATTTTCGAAAAAGTCCAAAAATGCGAATTTCGAAATTTCGTCTTCACCGAAAAATTCTACTCTCCGAGACCTCTCAAATGAGTACCAACACGGTGGGTCTAATAAGTATGTAAGAATAGAAACTGAATTTTTTAATCAAAATACTAAATGTAATATATATGCTTATTATATGTATGCTTATTATACATTATTATATTTCGTATTTTTATTTTGAACAAAGGTTTTTTGATATTAATTTCTATTTGATTAATTGTTATAGCAAGAATAATACTTATGTTGCTGGTATGTTTTTTTATAACTATAAATGGATACTTTTATTTTATGCATTTTTTTTAATGTTATGTCGACAGACAGGCTGACGGTCCACTTGATGGTAGGTGGCTACCGTCGCCTATAACACAAGCAACGCTACAGGTGCTGCAAGTGCGCTGCCGACTACAGTAGGATTAAGGGTAAGGGATTAGGAGATGATAAGGAAATGGGCTCTCCTATGTAAATGGCATTTACATGATACTTACTAAAACTGTAACAAAATAATTCTTTTAAATCATTAGATAAACTTTAAACAGCTTTAAATGATTAAAAAGTAGTCAGCATAATTTAAACATTCTCATTTCATTTTTATCTTTTACTTTACATTTTTTTGTTCCTTGCTAACTTCAGATTGATATTATTATTTTATGTATCGATCTTGATGGTAGGTAGCAATAGTTACTTTATAACACAAGTAACGAAAAAAATGCCTATGTTAAAAAAATTCGTCTCACCGCAACCTCTTAAATGAGTGCCAACACGGGGGGTCCGTGACGCACCGCTCCTAAGATATTTTCGAAAAAGTCCAAAAATTCAAATTTCGAAATTTCATCTCCACTAAAAAATTCATCTTCCCGAGACCTCTTAAATGAGTACCAACACGAACGGTCTATAACGCACCGCTCCCGAGATATTTTCGAAAAAGTCCAAAAATGCAAATTTCGAAATTTCGTCTCCACTGAAAAGTTCTACTCTCCGAGACCTCTTAAATAAGTACCAACACGGGTGGTGTGCGATGCACCGTTGTTGAGATATTTTCGAAAAAGTCCAAAAATGCGAATTTCGAAATTTCGTCTTCACCGAAAAATTCTACTCTCCGAGACCTCTCAAATGAGTACCAACACGGGGGGTCTACGGCGCACCGCTCCCGAGATATTTTCGAAAAAGTCCGAAAATGCAAATTTCGAAATTTCGTCTTTACGGAAAAATTCCTCTCCCCGAGACCTCTCAAATGAGTACCAACACGGTGGGTCTGCGACGCGCCGTTGCTGAAATATCACGGAAAGAAAAATTACCTATGTCAAAAAATTCTACTCCCCGAGACCTCTCAAATGAGTACCAACACGGTGGGTCTGCGACGCGCCGTTGCTGAAATATCACGGAAAGAAAAATTACCTATGTCAAAAAATTCTACTCCCCGAGACCTCTCAAATGAGTACCAACACGGTGGGTCTGCGATGCGCCGTTGCTGAAATATCACGGAAAGAAAAATTACCTATGTCAAAAAATTCTACTCGCCGAGACCTCTCAAATGAGTACCAACACGGGGGGTGTGCGACGCATCGCTCCCTAGATATTTTCGAAAAATCCAAAAATGCGAATTTTGAAATTTTGTCGCGACCAATAAATTCGGCTCCCCGAGACGTCTCCGACGACCCCAAACACGCCCCGAATGCGTCGCGTCGTTTCCGAGTTACGACCGGGGGGGTTCGAGGGGGGTTTAAAATTTTCACTTTTCCTTCGTTCGGGCGGACCCCGTGCCGCCGCTCCGGACCACTCGGCCGGCGTGCGCGAAATACTCGGAGGGGGCCGGGGGGAGGGTCGCGCTGCGCGCTCCCCTACCCCCGGCTCCCCCCTCCTCGTCTTTCGCGCGCGCCGTCCTCGTGGCCCTCCGCGACGGATCGACCGCCGTCTCTTCGTCGGCGAAAGAATCTCTTTGATGTGTGTTTTTTGTATGGAGGGGGTCCGAAGGGGGGGTGTTGGGGGAAGAGCGATGGTATAAATGGATTGTCCTAGTCGAGACATTTCAAACGATACCAAACACGGTGGGTCTGCCCGCCACGGTCACCGACGGTCTACCAAGTAGACCGCAAATGTCAAATTTTGAAATTTGGTCTATTGCAAAAAATCCGTCTCCCGGAGACCTCCCAAATGAGCACCGACACGGGGGGTCTGCGACGCACCGATCCCGAGATATTTTCGAAAAAGTCCAAAAATGCGAATTTTGAAACTTCGTCTCGACCGAAAAATTCCTCTCCCCGAGACGTCTCCTACGACCCCAAACGCGACCCGGCTGCGTCGCGCCGTTTCCGAGTTACGACCGGGGGGGTTCGAGGGGGTGTCGAAATTTTTACTTTTCCAGACCCCATGCCGCCGCTGCGGGCCGCTCGGCCGGCGCGCGCTCAATCCTCGGAGGGGGGGCCGGGGGGGAGGGTCGCGCTGCGCGCTCCCCTGCCCCCCCGCCACCCCCCTCCTCGTCTTTCGCGCTCGCCGGCCTCGTTGCCCTCCGCGACGGATCGACCGCCGTCTCTTCACAGGTGAAGGGACCTCTTTGAGGTTTGATTTCGTACGGAGGGGGAGGTGGAGGGGAGGGCCGGTGCGCCAAATCCGAATTCCGTCGGAGCCGTCGGAGTCCATTCGCCGCGCCCGTTCGAACGAGCCCAAACACGGGGTGTTTCGGTCGAACCGCTTGCGAGTCCCGATTGCGGGGGGGCGGAGGGGACGGGGGTCCGGAGGGCGGTGACGAAGGGTAAAAAATTCAAAAGGGACGTAATTCCGCAACCCTCCGATGACGTTTGCCGCCGCTCCGGCCCTCGACGCCGGGGTCGCGAACTTCCTCGGAGGGGGGGCCGGGGGGGAGGGTCGCGCTGCGCGCTCCCCTTCCCCCCCGCCTCCCCCCTCCTCGTCGTTCGCCACCCCGGCGACGAGACCCTCCGCGGCGGGTCGACCGCCCTCCTCCAAAGGCGAAAGATCCATACGAAAGTGTGATTTTGTACGGAGGGGGTCCGAAGGGGGCCAGATGGGGGGAGGGCGAGGGTCCCGGACGACGGATATCCGGGAGCCAATGTTATCACCCAAAGTGACCGCCGCCATGACTCTCACCGTTTAGAAGCTAAGGGGATTTGAAGATCCGGACGGTTGTATGGAGCGTAAAAAAAACGTATGGGGGGGGAGAGGGGGGGGGTCGCGGTGTGGAGACCCCCGATGACCCTCTATGACATTCCGCAAACCGGGTCCCTCTCGGGTTGATAGTTTCCGAGATCCATACCCCAACTTTTTACCAGATCGGTATACCGAGGATTCGGGATTTTTCTGCTACTCGATAAGCCACCCCCTCTCCGATCCGCTACAAGGGGGAATCCCCCGGTGACTCCTTCTGGGAGAACAACCATATCAATGATGTGTCAGTGAGTGGTATTTGAGCTTTATAGTTTATAACTAGTTTTTGCGTGCGGCCGCGGACTGCAAGCAGCCCGCGGGGGGGGAGCCCCTCGACCGGTTCTGGAGTGGTGTTGGGAGTCGCTCTTGTAAATTGTTTTGGTTTGGGTGTTGCTGTTGGTCTTTTGAATTGTTTTGGTAAGGATTGGGATATATGTTTTGTATTTCGTGACGTTTCGGGGGTGGGGGAATAGTAGGAAGGTGGGGGGTGGTAGAAGGTGGTGTAAATGGATTGTCCTCGTCGAGACCTTTCAAATGATACCCAACACGGGGGGTCTGCCTGCCACGGTTACCGACGGTCTACCGAGTAGACCGCAATTGTCAAATTGTGATATTTGGTCTATTGCAAAAAATCCGTCTCCCCGAGACCTCTCAAATGAGTACCAACACGGGTGGTCGGCGACGCACCGCTCCCGAGATATTTTCGAAAAAGTCCAAAAATGCGAATTTCGAAATTTTGTCGCGACCAAAAAATTCGTCTCGCCGAGACGTCTCCGACGACCCCAAACGCAACCCGGCTGCGGCGCGCCGTTTCCGAGATACGGCCGGGGGGTTCGAGGGGGGGATCAAAATTTTTACTTTTTCGGCGCCCCGGCAGACCCTCCGCGACGCGTCGACCGCCGTCTCTTAAGGGTGAAAGATCCCTAACATAGTGGGATTTCGTATGGAGGGGGTCCGAAGGGGGGGGGCGTGGGGGGTCGCGACGTGGTGACCCCCGATGGTCCTCTATGACATCCCGCAAACCCCGCTCCTCGGCGATTTACAGTTTCCGAGATCCCGTCGCCGAATTTTTACCAGGTCGCGATCCTCAACCTTTGGTACTGTCCTGGTACTATGTGAGCCACCCCCTCTCCGATCCGCTACAATGGGGATTCTTCCGGTGACTCCTTCCGGGTGAAAAGGTAGCCGTTCCAAAAAAAACTAAAAATTTGTATGGAGGTGGGATGAAGGGGGGATAATCCGGAAAAGCGGGATAGCCTCGAGGAACCATTTCACGGAGGGATGGAATCCCGCCATAGAGACCGTCGGGATAGCTCCTACCGTTTGGCGGATATCCTCATCCCTTTCTGAAAAAGTGGTAATTTTGTATGGAGGGGGGGTGAAGGGGGGCAGGTGGGGGGAGGGTGACGGTCCCGGCCGGTGGAGCTCGGGGAGCGATCCCTATCCTCCGAAGCGATCGCAGGGATAGGTCGCACCGTTTGGGATTTAAGTGGATTGGAAATTTCGAAAAGGTTGTATGGAGTGTAAAAATAATGTACGGGCGGGATGAGGATGGGCGACAATTTGGTGACCCCCGATGGCCCTCTATGACATTCCGTAAACCCCGCCCCTCTGCGACTCGTAGTTTCCGAGCACCTCTCACCGACTCTATACCAGGTCGGTGTACCGAGGGTTCAGGTCGTCTGAGGAACTCGTGACGTCACCCCCTGTAACGTGGGATAGAAAGGACCGCCCCGAGTCGACTGCTTCCCGGTAAAATGGCAGCCGTTCCAGGAAATAAAAAATTTGTATGGAGGCGGGATGAAGGGGGGAGAAACCGGAAAAGCGGGATAGCCCCGAGGAAGCATCCCACGGAGGGATGGAAACCCGCCATAGAGACCGCCGGGATAGCTCCGACCGTTTAGCCGGTATCCCCATCCCTTCGGCCGAAAGTGGTAATTTAGTATGGAGGGGGGGTGAAGGGGGACAGGTGGGGGGAGAGTGAAGGTCCAGGCCGTTGGACCTCGAGGAGCGATGGTCGTCCGCCGAAGAGACCGCCTCCCTATCCTCGACTGTTGTGGAGGTATCCCGCTTTGAAAAATCCAAAAAATTTGTATGGAGTGTAAAAAAAATGTATGAACGGGATGGGGATGAGACTCAATTTGGTAACCCCCGATGACCCCCTATGACATTCCGTAAACCTCATCCTTTTATCCCTCACTGTTTCCGAGGACCTCTCGCCGACTTCATACCAGGTCGGTACACCGAGGGTTCGATGCCTTCCTGAAATGCGGAAACTCATCCTCTCTCCAACGAGGTGCAAGAGTCTGGCCCGGGTGGACTCCTTCCGGGCGAAAAGGTAGCTGTTCCAAAAAAAGACCACGTTGTATGGAGGGGGGATGAAGGGGGGGGAAATCCGAAAATCTCGTTGACCCCCAGGAAGCATCATACGGTGGGATGGAAACCCGCCATAGAGACCGCCGGGATAGCTCCGACCGTTTAGCGGGTATCCCCATCCCTTTGGCCAAAAGTGGCAATTTCGTATGGAGGGGGGATGAAGGGGGGGGAAATCCGAAAATCTCGTTGACCCCCAGGAAGCATCATACGGTGGGATGGAAACCCGCCATAGAGACCGCCGGGATAGCTCCGACCGTTTAGCGGGTATCCCCATCCCTTTGGCCAAAAGTGGCAATTTCGTATGGAGGGGGGTGAAGGGGGGCAGGTGGGGGGAGGGTGAAGGTCCAGGCCGTTGGACCTCGAGGAGCGACGGTCGTCCGCCGAAGAGACCGCCTCCCTATCCTCGACACTTTCGGAGCTATCCCGCTTTGAAAAATCCAAAAAATTCGTATGGAGTGTAAAAAAAATGTATGGACGGGATGGGGATGAGACTCGATTTGGTAACCCCCGATGGCCCTCTATGACGTTCCGCAAATTTCCACTTTCTAGCTCTCGCACCTTCCGAGATCCCGTCGCCGACTTTTTACCAGGGCGGTGTACCGGGGTCTTCGAATTAATTTCTCGACAACTTTATCCGTAGACCACGATCCGCCGAAAAGGGGAATCCCCAGGTGACTGCTTCATCGAAGTTAAGATGAGTAGATGAGTGAGTGGATAATACAGTAGATGAGATGAGTAGATGAGTATTAAGTAGATAATACAGTCCACTGAAGTTCGCATTAGGTACATTTCTTAAGTTAAAGGTAGAATGTTGTGAGAGTTCTTTTAGGCCTTATAATTAAAAACAGTCGTTTTTGGCTGGCGGTATGTTTAATCAAGTATTTGGGTTTGTCTATGAGTTTAAATGAGTTGTTGGATTTGGTTTTGATTCTATCATTCTATTCAGTCAGTCGTTAATAAACAGTTAAAATGAACGCACGCGTTTCTTTACAATAAGTCGATACAAGCTACTGCCACCCTTATACTCTTAACAAAAAGGTTGAAAATCATTTGCATGGTAGACACTTAGTATATTTTAAATATTTATTTCAACCAATTATCAAATTAATTTTTGACAAGTCAGGAATGGGCCTCTAACTATGCTAATACGTTTACTGATTAATTTGTTCATTTCTTCCCTGATCTCAGTATAAACACATATAAACTACAGAGGTCCTACAGAGGTCCGGTCACATCCGAGTGCAGTCGGACCTAATTTCCGAGCGCGCCCTTCGTGATTTCTCGGTCTAATGACCTCGGCACGGAATCAAAAGAACATTAAGCGGAAATCTCGTTTGTGCTTTAATCGTTTTATACATTTCCATTACCGGTAATAATCGGTTGTGCCGTAGGTTAATCCCTTTACAATTGAATCTCAGTATCTGTTTATTGTTATTTTTGTAATATAAATTTTATAGATTTGTCTGCAAATCTGCATAAAATAATGTAAAATCTATTAAATAAGAACTAAGAATATTACTAGTTTTTTTTATTATAAATGCTTAAATATCTATGCTTAAAATCCATAACCTATACATATACTTACTTAAAACCGCACTAAAACACCCCTTGAGATGGGTGTGGTTCTAGTCCACACCCATCTCACATGGGTCTCTAGTCATCTTACAGTCTTTTTCCTTGTAGGTGGTTCTTACAAGGAAACATTTAACTACTGCTTAACTATAAGGGACCGGCTAGCCCTGGAGAGCCACCTGCAACAGCAACGGCGCTAGCCGCGGCCAGCACGAGTTGTCCCCGGGCCGGGAGGTCCCTCGCTGGCACTGTATCATGATAGCATCTCGGAGGTGAAAAGCGGCGCGGCGGTCTTCCTCTTCTTTCTCGGTGTCGGGGCAGCTGCGCGTCATGGTCATCACCAGCATGCGCCGCGTTTGCTGCTGTGATGAGGACATCCTGGTCCAGCAGGATGTGTAACATATATCTACTATTTATACTAATGTTATAAATTTGAAAGTAACTTTGTCCAGAAAAAGTACTGTTCCCGAGGATCATAAAAACAATAATCCAATAATAACTATAACAGCAATAAAAATTGAATAAATTAGTGCTCATATATTTTTATTTTATTTATTATTTTTCAACGGAGACGAATTCGCGGCACAAACTAGTTTGATATATTAAGAAACAGAGAAATTGATTATCTGGGTTTAACATGATTGTGTTAAGTGTGTTAAAAAGAAACGTACTTAACATGGTTTAAGTACGTTTTTTTTTTTCAGTTTTTCTTCATAGGATATGCATTCCCAATGGTTATTTTTAAACATCTAAGATCTAAGTCCTTTCATAAATCAATATAATAAATATGTAGTATATTACATTGATATAGAAGCAATAAAACTGTTTAAAATTTATGAAAAATACACTTTATTACAAAGACATAAAGAATACAACTCTAAAACTCTCTGTGTTAGTCGGAAAGAAACCGAATCTCTTAGCGATAAAATGTGTTTTCTTCAGTTATCGAAATAACTTTGGGCACTTTAGTAGCTTCTCTTTATTGATAGAATATTTATATAAGGACCCTGGATGGCAACTGTGTCCTATTCTAAAAGCAGTTCATATATTGGATACCTTTACTTACATATCGTTACCTTTCCACCCAATTCATATATTCCCTTCACAAACACTCGAGTTTCCGTGGACGAATTTCCTCATACATTTTTCTATTGAAAACATCTTAACGCATTTCTATACGTTCAGGGAACGTGTAAATTGAATCATTTTATTACTCGACAATGCACAGAATTCATAAATGTATAGGTATGCGATTTCATTCTTCAGAATGATTCAAAAGGAGATCAATCAGTTTTGTATTGAGATCGGGCCATCAGTGTGTGGTATTTTCGTTTTAACGGTTGAAACTTGTACCGTTGGGTAAAGAAGAAATTATAGATTACTAGCTGATGTCTAACGCCTGACTAAATATATGAGCAATGTAACGCCTAACATCTTTATTACAGTTATAGCTTTGCCAGGCGTTAGATAATCCCTCGGGAACAGTACTTTTTTTCTGGATGAAAGGTACCCTATGTCCTTTCCTGCATCCCTGACAACGTGTATGCAAAATTTCATAATGATCGGTTCAGCGGTTTAAGCTTTAAAAGGTAATAGAAGACAGAGTTACTTTCACATTTATAATATTAATATGGATACCGAGGGATCATCTGAAAACAAAAATAAAAAATTCAATAATATAATTAAGTAATAGAGATTGAATAAATGTTTTAACACCTAAGGAAAAGGGGCGCAGACGAAGTTGCCGAAAAAGCTAGTTCTATGATAATAGGCATGATGACGGTCAAAGAATAAATGGTTTTGGAGAAAAACATATGTTGAAAGGAGTCTAAAAAATTACTAATTTTTTGTATTAAAATTGAGATTAATAAGATTTTCAATAAAATAGAAGTATAAATAACTGCAATCGGCCATGTTAACTGAAACACCAATCAGAGCGAATGACGTCACGCCCAGGTAAGTGCCATCGTGTTGCTTGATTTTGCTTTGACAGAATGAAAAATCTGATGACATGTCGGTGACGTCACGGTTCATCAAACGCGACGCCATGACAGCTAAGGGCGCGTAATTCAAAATAGATTTAAAAACATTCAATAATTCGTGTTGAAATTTAGTTTTTTGCTGAAATATAATTTTTTTCGGATATGGTAGACGTGTATCTACATTATGGAAGGGAATTTCAAAATCTGTCATCATGCCTATTCTTTGAGAATAATTTTATCTTCATACTTCCCCATCTCGTCTCCAATGAATATTTATGTTGCGTAAATTGTAATCATAAAATTTCCAATCAAGACTTGCTTACATTCGCCGCTAAGCGTGAAGCTATAGGACACAGACCAGTAAACGGTTCAGAGACTCCTCATAATTGAAAAAGCACTTTGAAGCGAATTCCAATGTTAAATTCGCGAGGCAAACACGCGTAAGCCGAGACTTCATTAAAAGTTGGTAAAGTCGTTCAAGTCAGTCCTACAGTTAATCCGTCCACTTCAGTGTTATGATTGATCTCATAGTCCTAAGCTTAAACTGGAATTGTTTACAACTTTATCATATTTACTCGTGCTGAATTTAATCATTTACTAATGAGAAAACTTGATGGTAAATCGTCCTCTATTAACACAATCACTGGTATAGGAGCTGCAAGCGCATTGGTGTTCTAAGTACTATACAGGATAAGGGAATAGGAAGTGATAAGTGATCACTATATATATGTATATGTAACCGACGACCTTTTCGATGGTAGGTAGTTATCGTTTCTTTAATCAGAGGCAACACCAGGGGGATGCATGTGACATGTCGACCTTGAGTGACAAAGGATAAAGAAGCTGGGATAGGGGAACGGAGTCAAGAATCTCACATGTGAATAACTAATTAAAAAAGATAGCGATTGCGAATTGTATATTTAATTTTTAAATTTGTAGTGTTTGTAATGTCAAAATAACTGCTTTTTACTAAACGTATTTCATAGTATTTACGGTACTTACAAAAAAAAAATTTTTATTTCCTTTTTGCACTAACTTTCGTCGCTTGAGGTTAACTTCCTTACATAAACCGCATAAATATTGAAATATGTAAGTATAAACGCAAAAAGTTTAATTTTTCCTCTAAATAACAATCTCTGAGCATACATTTAGGTATGTAGACCACATGATAACAGTAACAATAAATCACTGTATCGCCCAAACTAATTCATGTTTTAAACAAGGCCCAACGTTCAGTTTTACGATAGGATTAATCGTAACCTTTGGGTGTTCGTACAAATTAAGTTACTGCTTAAAATCATGTCGTAACTATTTGTATATGGAACAGAAAATGAATGTAACGATTAGTTCTTATTTTATGTAAAGATCCACTTGATGCTATGTGGCTAGCGTCGCCTATACACAAGCAACGCCACAAGAGCTACATGTACGTTGTCGACTTTAGTAGGATTAAGGATAAGGGATTAGGAAGGAATAGAGAAATCGAGCCTGGCATCCCTTACTCACTCATCGAGACACAACAGCACACATGCTGTTATTTATTTATTTATTTATTTATTTGGGATAGATACACCAGCGACAATATCAGTATTTGTTACAAAAATATTATAAACTTGTAAAATCTAGATCTAACAGATACGCCTTTACAGGTGAATACATTAATTTCACGACGATCTTCTGTAAAGAGGTGGTTACCGCCATCAGACAGCTGCCCAAATGACTGAGAAAAGGTAACAGACAGACAGAATTAGTGTCCCATTTATAATAATATATATATCTACGTTTATAAATGAAATAAAAAATATAAATGTTAGAATATAATAATGATATATTATTAATTTTTATGATTCTTAATAATATGAAGGTTCTCATTAATAATACTTTATTTAGTCTTATGATAGATTACACAGTAGCCACCATCTTGTCCCTATCTTGTCATAGAGTATCTTAATACGAACCACAGTTTAGTTAAAGCTTATTACATATAAAAATGGATATTATTAATGGTGATTCATATATGTACATGCACAAGACTAGAAAGGGTCTTTACGATACTTTGAAATATATACCTAATTAGGGTCGAGCTGATGCGAGCACAAGGGTGTGAAGCGAACGTTTTGTACACTGTAGGGATATGTATACAATAATATACATAGTGCAATGTGATAGTATAATGCAATATGAATTTTTACACAAAGCTATTATTTTATACTTATTATTTTGTTCCATTTTAATATTTTTCTTGATAAAGTGTGTTTACTTTATGTATTTTCCAAGTTTATAATTATTTATTTATTTATTTATAATTTTAACAATTTAAAAAGAAAACTAAATATACATTAATATAATGATAGCATTAAAAACCACCTAGGTTTAACCGTAGAGTGTGTATGTAAATAGAGTGTGTTTTTAACTTCTAAATAGACGTTATGGTTCCTTGGAATAAATTTACTTAATGTTGACTTATATAAAGAAACTAATTGTTACTACTGTAAATTTTTGAGATTTTCTTTTTAAAGCCAATTCAAGCTATCGTAAAAAATAAATTGCGAAGCTAACGTGAAAATGAGTGAATAAAAATGGGCAATGATACGGTCATTGGGCAAATTGAAAATAGTTTAGTTTAGTTGTAATTTAATTTGACAGTATAATCTCATATATTGATAAATACACCCACCATCAAGTTGATTTTACTTAAATACACATATACACAATTACCCATCATTACAGAGGTACCTACCTAATGCGATTCATCAAAAAACATAAGCTATAATTTATATGGGCAATTAAAATTAATTTTAATTATTAATTTTTTAATGTAATTTTCAAAATTGACTCTGGTCTGGATTTGAAAAATAGTGGTAGGGCACACTGCGTTTCGCAGTCATTTGGGCAGCCCGCCTGGCGGCAACGACCACCCCCTTACAGAAGACCACCGTGAAATAACAGCATATACGTGCTGTTGTGTTTCGGTGAGTGAGTAAGGGATGCCAGAACCCATTTCCTTATCCCCTCCTAATCCCTTATCCTTAATCCTACTGTAGTCGGCAGCGCACTTGCAGCACCTGTAGCGTTGCTTGTGTTATAGGCGACGGTAGCCACCTACCATCAAGTGGACCGTCAGCCTGTCTGTCGACATAACATAAAATAAAAAGGCAATTAAAAACTACATTTACAAGACATAACAAATAGTGAATTCACTGAAGAATTCTAGTGAAATCTTCAGTGTGCAATGGAACAAGTCAATTAGTTGCGTCATTTATTGATTTTTCAGCATTCGCTTTAGAGAAAGAAGCTTTGCCAAGTAAATCGGTCCTTGAGTGCGATATGGCCAATAGATGAAGTTTTCGCTTCCTCTACACATATCTGTCAGGAACACACAGTCCAATCCGATTCAATAGTTCTCTATTATGTGCCCTCCGTTTCAGCAATTTAAATTTAATCTCTAAATACAATTTTCAGCTGATAAAACAATATACAGCAAACAATACACGAAGCAGTTTTAAAATAATGAAATGTTTAAATTCCCATTTCATTTCAACTCGCTCAGCGCTCCGGGAATACATTGCAATTTCTCATACCAAGAAACTAATCTACATTCTAAAAGATATTATGAATACACTGTCTACATCTCGTTTCTCATGTTGCCGTTCTTCGAAGTAGAACATTCGAGATCGAATCGTTGGTTTTCACGTAACGAGCTTTCATAGAACAACATGAATACACGTTATCTCCTACACACCTGTATTTTTTATTCCTTTATGAATAGAAATGCGTTTAATACTATCTTACATTTATAAGGAGGTGTTTAAAAAAATAAAAATCAGCGTACGGACAAGCTCTGTTTGCGTAATTGAATTATAATTAACTGGGAGCAAAAGCACACGACTTCGTCACCGTTCTAATATTCTGCTGCATCTAATATAATATATCAAATTCAGTGCAACTTCAAAATTCTCAACGTAGCTGGGACGATATAGTCTGCAAATTGTCATTAGATTCCCTGCTCAGCCAGTGCTGCACTAGGGGAAGAGCCAGACCCCTCGCTGCTAATACCAAAGAAGCAGGATTCTGGCTCCAAGCACATCCATCAGCAAACACTGGTACTTTTTTAGATCCCATAACTTTTAGAATTTCAATTTGCCTCCGCCTAGGGGTCCCGGTCTGGGCCCAGCATCAATGTATAGTCGACCGTCTTGGTCACCACGGACTGTCTTGCCAGAAAAGTGCTGGCCGCTTTTCAAGGCATGCCGCCTTATACGACATCCTCCGCTGGTCTCGTGAGTCAGCCAATGTACCAGCTATATTAGAGCCTGCAGGCATTTCGAGAAACGATGGTTGGAGACCGGATGGGATGTCTCTGATTCCCTGGAGATTGGGTAGGGTGCTGGTGTGAGATTCTACCTGTGTAGACACACTAGCCCCTTCGCATCTCCATGGAACATCCACTAAGGCAGCAGGCGCAGCAGAGGCGGCGGAAAAAATAAAATTTCTAAATATAGTGGCCTCGGCGCCGAATATGAATTTGTACCATTCGGAGTCGAGACACTCGGTCCGTGGGGCCCTGCAGCAATGAGCCTCTTCAAAGACATCTCGAAGAGGCTTATTGATGCGACGGGAGACCGAAGAGCTGGCACTTTCCTCGGCCAACGTATTAGTTTGGCCATTCAACGAGGAAATGCTGCCAGCGTACTTGGTACAATGCCGCAGTGTCCATTTTTATATTATTAATTTATTTTTAGATTAGGTAATTTTAGTTTTTACTTTAATTTAATTTTCACTGTTTGTATAATTGTTATTGTGGCTAGAATAAATTTTCATATATATCAAATGTAACAAAATAATAATATTATAAAATTATAATATTATAAAATAATATTATAAAAACTTTAAAAATTATTTTCTAAAATTTTAAAAACTATTTTTTGACGTCGGTAAAACGTGTCCAAATTGTTTTTGTGAAAAAATATTTGATTTACAAACACGGCTCGCTTATGATATTTTTCAGTGGCACCGGCTATGCTGCAGTGGTATAAAACAATAGCGTTAAAGTCGACGTAGGCCAGTGAAAAACAAAAACGTAGACTCACCTGGATTGCGTTCTCCACAGACCCATTGAGACTCTACCTCGCATCTCAGTTCGAGGGTCACAGTATTTGCGAACAAATTTGAGATTTTGGATAGCAAAAGTAGATCATATGATCATATTCGTGGGTTGATGGAAGGTCAAACAAGCATCTTCCTAATTTGCTGGATGCAGCGTACGTATTGGGCGCGCGATGGTTTACGAACGTTTCTCAGAGCGCACGCAACGATCAATACCTACTAGTAGCATTGCCTTTGCTCACGAGCGAATTAAAGAAAATAATATGTATAGATATTGATATAGAAGAAATAGATATAGGTAGATGCTACCTATATCAGTGATGCCAGTGATAAAAAATTGATAAAAATTTGGGTAAAATTGACAATTTTATTCCAAGTTAGTGTCACGGAATGTTCTAAATTGGAATGCTTTGTTAACCCATGCGTACTCCCTAAGTATGATTGGTATGCTATTTAAACGGTTCAAGTTTTGTTCCGCATCAAGAAGCGAGTCCCGATACCGATTCGTGACTTAACTTCAAGGACTCACGATAATAGCTGCCGATCAAAGGCTTTATCTTGCAGGAAAGGATTTTCATTGCGACGGCCCGAACTCATTAATTACGACCGAATTTCAAACAATTTCACTGATTGTAGCTTTGAGGAATTATTCTTATCAATTTCATGTTGTCATTACAAGGTTTGAGAACTTGGGTTAACTAAGTTCTGTTTCTATACATCCTGAATCTAATAGCTGAAATATAATCCGTCCTGAAAAAACTGATGCCCTTTAATCACTAAGGTCATGTTAACAGAATGAATTAAGATAGCTTTAAGTGTTTTTGATTCAATTTTACAGAGTGTTCGTGATGTTTCTACATTTAGCTTCTAATAAATTAAGCCTAACACATAAACCACATAAGTTTTCCAAACTATTCTCTACTTCAGTAAAATGTTCGTTTTTCTTCCTCAATTCACACATTATTGTCGTTGTTCAGTGATTGATTTTCTAAAAAAACGTGGATTGTTCTGTAAAATCCCTAAGTTCAAATTAAAAAAAAAAATTAATTACAGCCCTATATCAATGCTCTACAACATCTTCTCTCTTTTTGCGCTGCACTTGCGCTGCCTTTCTATTTTTGCTTATGTAAATAGGCAATAGTAAACAACTTCTAAAAAAATGGCCCGCTAGCCTGCCTGTGACATACGATATGACATATGACAGATCTACATATGGGGTCTGCATAGATTCGAGAGTAAAAAAAAATATTTTAACTTCAATTTGAAGTTAAAGTAAGATATTTTGTACAGTAAAGAAAATAAGAAAATATAGTACCGCCAACATAATAAATTGACTTCATGGTAATTAAGTATACGCCTAGGAAAACAGTAACACCAGGTGTTATCTAAGAAGCCTAAGTCTAATAATCTAGGTCTAAATCCATATCGCGGATAATAATCGCGGTGGTATTCAGATGGACTGCTTTGTTTCACTGCAGAACACGGTATGCCCTACCTCTACTAAAAAATTAAATACCGTCTATTTTTTTAGATCATATTTCACTTAGAAATACAAAATGAAATTTTGCATACAGTTTGTCAGGGATACAGAAAAAAAGTACTGTTCCCGAGGGATCATCTAAAAATAAAACTATGAAAAAGGGACGCGGGCAAAAGATAATAGCAATATAATAAGCATAATATTTTGTGTAAATACTGAATTCATCTAACTTATGGTTACCAAACATGGGCACTATGAACAGGCCAATATAACCTATGAAGAAAGAGGCCAATAAACCTGCCAAAGCACAACGGAAAGAAGCTTGACGGGAATAAAAAAAGGTGGAAAAAAGTAAGAACGAAGAAATAAGAACTTTAACCAAGGTGCAAGATGTAACATCAAAAATAACGAAATTAAAATGGAGATGGATAGGACACGTAGTAAGAGCACCAGGCAAGTGGAGCAACCTAATAACTCACTGGTACCCTATAGAAGGCCAAGGATCAGGGAAGGGCAACATAGGAGATGGGCAAATGATTTGAAAAAAAAAATAGCAGGAACCATGGACGAGGAAAACTAGAAACAGGAAAGAATGGAGACATTTGGAGGAGGCCTTTGAAAGAGATAAGAAGAAAAATATATATAAAACAAAAAAAATGTTTAAAACCTTATAACAGTAAAAAGGGAAGAAATATAATTAAATCCATGTAACCTACTCTTAAATAAAGGCTTAATAATAATAACAATAATTTCGAATAAAAAAAACTGATACTCAACTTTAATAAATTCCCTAGCATCATGTTACGTGTCAATTGTTTATTTTGTTTCAGTCGGGACTAAAAGTTCATTTTTATTTCCATGTCGTCCGTTTCCCAACGAACCGAAATATCTATTTGAAATCAATAACATCGAAGCGCGAACCGATTCGTGTTTATTTAAAACCAAAACAAATGCGTCTGGGTTTGAAAAAACATGCAACAAACTAATAGAGGTTTGATGAATTTTTTACTTCATCGATGTTAGGGCAATCGGAACATTTCTTTTAAAAAAAATATTCATTTTAAATAATTATAATTATGTTAACACAATATGATACACAAGGAATTTGCGCATTAATTTACTTATGCACTCATTTAATGTTTTTTTTTTTTTTTTTTTATTGTCAACAATAAAATAAAATTTCCCTATCCCCTCCTAATTCCTTATCCTTAATCCTACTGTAGTCGGCAGCGCACTTGCAGCAGCTTTGGCGTTGCTTGTGTTATAGGCGACGGTAGCCACCTACCATCAAGTGGATCGTCAGTATTGTTTAATTTATATGTGACATTTTTGGGTGTTATGTAGCTTTTCAATGTTTTAGGTATTTGATTAATTAAACTCGGTACGACATAATCAAGACGTCTTTTCCCATGAATTGGGTAGATTAAATTTTGGTTCATCAAATAATCTGGTTGAGTTTTTTCAGTTTAAATTTTGTTTTTTCTTCGATGGGTAGAATTTTACAAAATGCGTGTAATTTCCGACAATCTTAATTAAAGTTTTCTTTTAAGTTTTTAGGAACAATTTCTTTTAGAATACGCAATTGAAGTGAGAAAATTTTATCCAGGTTGCTTTTGAGAATTCTTCCGTAGCTAGATAGTTAAAAAAAATACGTATTGAACATTGGTTCTGCTAATGACTTGTAATAGAAGTGATTTCTAAGGTATTTTGTTTTTGCTCTTGCTCTGTCACATACATGATTAATAATTGTGTTCTATCAAATAATGTATTTATTTAATATATTTATATGTCTTAAATATATTTATAACACGGTGTGAATTTCCAAGCTTTTTGAAAAAACCTGAGCAAGCAAAGATGCTACAACAAACTCTTACGATATGGTTTTAAAAAAGCAATAACAATGATTGAGTTGGTTTATTTAACGTTTAACGTAAGACGTCCAAATATTTAATATCAATAAATATACATAGTACATACTAAAATTATGTTTTATTTTATTGTGAACAAAAAAATTGTGATAAGTATTTCAAAAATCTCCGGGTCTGTTCTTATTGAAAGGTGGCAGCCCAACCTGATAAGGTGGACAAACGACCTAATAAGGGTCGCGGGTTGACGGTGGAACCATGCTGCTTCTGATCGGTCCTTTTGGAGAATTAGGGGGAGGCCTTTGTCGAGTAGTGGACGTCCTGCAGCTGAGACGATGATGATGAGGATATTTAACACATACACGCTACATTATTGTATGACAAAGACCATCATGATCTCAACCGCAAGATGTCTACTGCTGGACCTAAGCCTTCCCTATAGTTTTTCTGGTAAATTTTAGACTTAATTAATTAATTTAATTTTAAATTTTTAGACAATTTAAAAGGGCTATATACAGTGTATCGTAATAATTATCATATCTTTCTTTTTGTTGTTATATATATTTATATTATTTTTTGAGTCTGTGCTGTGTTGCCTATAATTTTGCTTTAATAATGCTGTGCTTTCCTGTAATTTAAATTCATACTTATAATGTTTTTTTTTATGTGTTGTTGTATGTTTTAGTTGGTCTAAGTATGTATTTAGTTGGTAAGCCTTGTCAAATAAATAAATAAATAAATAAAATAGGACAGGTCAATGCAGTCAAAATCTAGCGACACGCAGCCCTTGTTAGATCGTCAGTCCACAAAATAATATTGTTCGTTATTGATTCATTCAGAAATTATAGATAAGATAATTTATTTTTATTAATAACGTTCAATTACATATTTTCTGCAATGAATATTGATGCGGTTTTACTGTCATTAAAAATATTTCTTGCACGAGGTGTGCGTTATAAATGAATTTATAAATAATAAATTAAACCGCAATTTACAGATTGATGTTATTGATCTGTATGCCGCTCGATAATACAAAATGCTTCCTCATACAGACGAACGTAAATCTACTGATAATATAGATTACCTAGAATAATATACATATTATATAAAAATTACATGTTTTGCTACCATTGCACATTTTGTGATAAGTTTTGATAAGTAGGTTGACTATAATATTACGATAATATCTTTTATGTAATATTAGGCAGTCAGGCTGACGGTCCATTCGATGGTAGACAGCTGCTATCGTCAATTAACGCAAGCAACGCTATAGAATACTTAGATAGAGGATAAGGGATTAGGAGAGGATAGGGAAACGTAGTGTGCCTTGCTTACTACTAAAAGTGAAGTACTTGTCGTCAATCTATAACAACTCAATCTACCATTCATTTCTTCGTCAATATAGCTGCCGTTTAAGGTTACTTGCAAGAGACTATATTAATAATGTACTGTTTAGATATGTCGCATAATCGTGATTCAATAATATCTTGCGATAATACTCAGCTGTTTGTGGGAAGCCTTAATGTTGCGCTTCAGCAAATAGCACACGTGCGAAATTGGTATGTGTCGCTAGTGTAATGTACATATATATAAATATTTACCAGCAAACTAATGGTATAACTTTACGAGTATAATCGCGTCACGGTGCTCACTAGACCATAGTATAATGCGACCTGCCATGTTGCAAGCCAAGTCAACTTCGGTTAAAGTAACTTAGGGCAAAATTACGTGCACCCTCCGTGTTACTGACTTGCCTAAGACTTATGCGAGAAACAGAAACACTGTGTAGAGGTATATTATTATTATCTAGATAGTGTCATTAATTATCCAGATATTCCACAACATTATAAATACTTACAATGTTGTGGTTAAATTGAGATACAAAATTATCAGTATTTTTGTATATGTTTGACAAGGCCTTTGTATAGCCTCCGAAATATTGTATAAGTTTTCTCATAATAATGATAAAATTGAAAATAATGTTATTTATTATTATATATCATAATAATGTGTATTTAATTAGGCTTGCAACGAATATTCGGTTACTATTCGGTATTCGGCTTATTTGGCTGCTTTTATTATAGGCCGAATACCGAATACTCAAGTAATATATTTTGTTATAGGGAGATAATTGGTAAAATGAAAAAAAAAACGATTCATTACGTATATATTCATCTTTTCATTTCTCTTACAATCATTTAAGTAGTCATTGGTACATAAAACAGGTAAGTACATAATCATCTTCTATATTAGAAAAGTTAAGAATTTTTTTATACATTTGAAATATTTTCATAATCAAAATTTAGAAGGGGAAAGTTATGGTGCAGAAAGACTATTTTTTCTGCATTTTTAGGAAGTAGTTTACTTCATTTTTTCTCGTAGACGATATCCACGAAATAAACTTGTCTAAACATGCAGTTCGTTAGCAATATACCGCGCAGAGCAACTGCGAGCGCGCGGGCGGGCGGTGAGTTGAGTACCATTAGAACAAACGAGCGCGAAACAATCACGTCTGTATCCGGCCGATTACTTTTGCCTAATATTCGGCTATTCGGTCACCCTGATCGAATAGTCCAGCCCCCTGGATCGCCGAATATTCGGTATACTGCCGAATATACTATTCGTTGCAAGCCTATATTTAATACATAAAAAATATTTCTCTGGACAAAAATTGTTTTTACTCGTAAATTATGTAACGTATTTTATGCTAATTGCAATACATAAATGTTTAAACTTAAACAAACTTAAACTTAAAAATTTAAACAGAGTATCTACAAGTAGTTTTAGTAATTAAAAATATACTATGTATCTCAATTATAAGCTAGACAGCCTATCTGGCGGCCGTAACCACTGCCATACAGAACAGAAGCCATACATATTATGACATAACTTGAGCTGATATGTTCACACTGAACAGTTATTTTACCCCTGAATATGGGATGCCAGACACATTCTCATCGAGAGCTTATCCTATCTAGATCGGCGAGATGTCGAACCTTAAATCCCTAAGATGATGCTTTATTTCATAGGCGACTGAAGTCACTTGCTATCCACTGGACCGTTATTCTGATGGCTGTCGATTTATAAGCATTAAAAATAATCTTTATATCAATGTTTTTATTGTTATAAATACTTGTAGTAAGCAGAAATTTTTATTTTGTGCACATAAAGCCTATTTCCTTATCCCCCTCCTAATCCCTTATCCAATCCTACTGTAGTCGGCAGCGCACTTGCAGCAGCTGTCGCGTTGGTTGTGTTATAGGCGACGGTAGCCACCTACCATCAAGTGGACCGTCAGCCTGTCTGTCGACCTTAACATAAAACTAACTTATTAATGTTTTTTTTCTTTCTTTTCCCGGTTCAATCTGCGATCGGCTACCTAGTAGCCATAATCAGATGCGTTCAGAAAAGATAACGGGACTCTTAGCGACGTTCTGTTAAACATCTACAATTAAGGAAAACTGGTTTTCATGTTCTGATGTCTATGTTTTTTTTTTTTTTTTTTATTATTATAGATGGGTTTGCTCTTGACCAGCATCTATCCATTTAGGAAGGATCAGGCCGAAGATGGAGCGAGCTCACCCAGAAGATGCCTATTCACTCGAACCTTGAAAAGATTTGGGTTATATGAGCTCGGAAATACAGACGCCGGCAGGGAGTTCCAATCCTTAGCAGTGCGCATCACAAAAGATGTTTTAAAGCGCTTGGTCCGAATTAGAGGGATTTCGACAAGGTGAGGATGGCAACCAGCCGTACGTCTGCATGTCCGATAGAAGAAAGGGGAAGGCGGTATGATCTCATGCAGCTCTCGAGCACACTCTCCGAAGTACATCTTATAGAATACACACAGACAGGCAACTTTGCGTCTATGTGCTAGGCTCTGCAGCTTAGATATGCCATCTTTTTAGGCGTGAATCGTCATTTTCTGTGTTTAGAAGGCTCTTGGCCCGGTTAGAAGGTCTGTTCTATATTTTGCTGCTTTTTACTATCATTTCTTCTTTCACAGTTCTCTAAACTTTAAAGAAAAATTTGTTAACGGCGTTTTGTGCCCACAAGTTATTTCTACCAGTATTATAAATGTTATAGTTTTTAGTTTGGATGTGTGTATGTTCGTTACTCTTTCACGCAAACAATGGTGCTTGGGTTTTTTTTTAATGTTAAGGTACTTGATGGTACTTGATTGTGATATTACCACTTGATGGTAGGTGGTTACCGTCACCTATAATACAAGCAACGCCAAAACTGCTGCAAGTGCGTTGCCGACTACAGTAGGATTGAGGATAAGGGATTAGTAGGGTGGAATAGACAAATGAGTTCTGGCATCCTTTACTCACTCACCGGAACACAACAGCACGCGTGCCGTTATTTCACGGTGGTCTTCTGTAAGGGGTTGGTTACTGCCGCCAGACGGGCTGCCCAAAGCAGTGTGCCCTGCCATTACTTAAAATTTATAATAAGACACCATATAAGCTGTAACAAAATAACATATAAGTTATAATTTATACAAGAATTTATTTATACAAGAATTATTTATATTAGAATTATTTATATTTATTTATACAAGAATAATACATACTATAACATATAAGCTATAATTTATAGAAGAATGAAAGCGCGGGAAAAGGCTAATTGTTATATAATTTTATATGACGTATACAGGCAGATAAGCCAACACTTTCTGTTTAATCCGCCATGTCTATTTTATTTAAATAAATAGCTAGGCTCTATTAAGGTTATTATTGAGAATAAAGACATTCATTTTATTTGTTTGCTTATCAAATTCTTTCCCTGTATAAAGCAATTTACATTTTACCATTGTTGTATGTAGTCGTCTTATTAACAACAATTTGCCTAACCCATGATCAAACGTTTGGCCAATATTTGGCGTGGATAATGAACTCGCGCGTCAAGTTGCGGTAACGATCCTTGCTGTAATTAACATTGGAGAATTTGTCGTGTAACTCGAGTGTGTTGTCAAACTTCAATGTGACATGTTGTCCTTTTCTTGCTCAAGACAAGCGTGATTGACGCGAAATAGGAAGCGATTGACGTAGTATACCTACTCCATCTCACGGTTATAAATCCACAGTGAACTGAATCCTCAAAATGATATAAATAGGTATGTAAAGAAATTTTTTTTATTATTATTTGATTTAGTTAACAAGCACCAAGTTAGTGTATATCATGTAACTATAACTATAGTGTGCCCATAATTATAGCATCCAAAATGACTAAATATAGTAGTACATATAATAAAACTGTAAAATGCAATTTATATATACTTACATATAATAAAATCGTAAACGAGCCGTGTTTGTACATTAAAGATTTTTTCGAAAAAACAATTTGTACGCATTGTAATAATTATACTCATGTTATCGAGGTCAAAAAAAAAATAGTTTTTAGAATTTTTGTCAGTTTGTCTGTGCGTTTGTGCACGCTAATCTCTGAAACGGCTTAACCGATTTGGATGCGGTTTTCACTGATATATTGTAGCGAGCTTCCCGTAAAATTTAGTGATTGATTTATTCCAATCGGTTTACAAACAAAAAAGTTACGCGCTATACCGTATACCAAGCGTACGAAGTTGCGGACTCAGCTAGTGGTATAATAGAAAGCTATAAAATGCAATTTCTTTTTAATAAATATTTTACAGTAAGTATCGGTAAGCTGATTGTCTAATAAAAATACTCAACTAGTAAGTAAATTAAGTACTTATCTATATCTTCTAATATATAAAAATGAATCCCTATTTCCCTTGGTCACGGCATCACGCGTGAACGGGTAGACCGATTTTAATTCGGTTTTCACTAATGGAAAGAAGGATAAACGGGGAATGTTCTTGTATTTAAAAATTGCATCCAAGGCGAAGCCGGGGGCGGAACGCTAGTATTAAATAAATAAAAATATTTTTTATTCATTTTAAACGGAGGTAAGTGGCTGATAGTCCATTTGATGATAGGTGGCCACCATAATCAGTCACATAACCAGTCTTAAAATTTACTTCAGAGTGCTCTGTGCCTTTTTTATGTTAAGATCAGCAGACAGGCTGACGGTCCTCTTGATGGTAGGTGCAGGTTACCGTCGCCTATAACACAAGCAACGCCACACCTGCTGAGTGCGCTGCCGGCTACAGAAGGATTAAAAATAGGGGATTGGATAGGAAAGTGGGCTCTGGCATCCTTACTCACTCACCGATACACAACTGCACACGTGCTGTTCTTCTGTATGGGGGTGGTTACTGCCGCCAGACGTGCTGCCCAAATGACTGCGAAACGCAGTGAGCCCTGCCACTACTTTCCAGATCCAGACCAGAGCTAAATATGAAAAGTTCATTTTTCAAAGTTGATCTTGCGGCGGGGAATCAAACCCCTGAACTCTATAACAGAGCGTTAAGGCGAGCACCCTAAACACTCATCCAACGGGTTCGTCAAACCTTTAAGATTACTGCATCTAAGTGAGTAAGTGAGTAATAGGGGATCGGACAGTAATCAGATTAAAATGTAAAATGTACTTAGAAAGAAAATATATATTTTTTTACGATTATTTATCGAATAATAATTTAATATAATTCATTTAAATATTTTTAAATGAAGAAATAAGATTTTATTATTTACAATATTTTTAATCTACACTGAAACACCAATCACAGTGCGTGACGTCATTTGTGGGCAATCATTGTCTTATGCCAATGCAGCTGTTCTGTTATGATATGACCACAAATGACGTTACGCGCTCTTAGATTAACTATCGTGGCGTTTTGGCGGCATTTTCTAACAAACAATATTAAAACATGATTTTGAGAACCTAAAAGGCTATAAATAAATAAAATAGTATTTTTTATGGGAATAAATATCCATGAAGATTAATTTAAAACACTTTCTGAAAATTTGTCCGATCCCCTATTATACTTTGTAATGGGTTTTAAAGTTCGCCTACTTAATTTTCCCATCGTGTCAACTATTTGCACAGCACGTTACTAGAATTAATGGCATCTCTGTGCTAATGAAACCTTATGAAGGGCCAGACAATGGTGCCAATGAGGTCGGAGTTACCTGCTACGGATGGATTTATGTTCGTTCTCTACGAGTTATTACATACACTTTGAAGCCTTTGTTCAATACAATAGGTACAGTCGCAGTATGACTTCTTGTCGAGAGTCCATTGGGCGTTAACTAAGCCTCCCAACTTAGTTCCTCTTGGAGTTATAAATTTGTTTTAATAAATATATCGACAACCCTTTAGATTTTTAATTACTTTAACTTATAGTAGAATGTAGGTTTTCTCGGCCGGTATCCATATGAGTTGTGGGTTTCCGGGATGATGGCCCAGGTCTGTTGGAAATTCTTCCAAACGTTTCTTCTACAACTGCGGTTGACATCCTCAGTGGTGTAGTCCGTGTTTTTTCTTTCCGTGTACTTTTTCTTCTAACACGGACTACACCACTGAGGATGTCAACCGCAGTTGTTGACGAAACGTTTGGAAGAATTTCCAACAGACCTGGGCCATCATCCCGGAAACCCACAACTCATACTTACTTTAACTTAATTATGTACATGTTCGGAAATTTTTGTATACATATAACAAAGTCGTAAACGAGCTTAATATTTTTTCAAATAACAATTTGTACATGTGGTACTTATGTTACAGAAGTGAAAAAATAGTCCATTTGATTGTCTACAGATTAATATTGATTTGAAAATTAATATGTGTCCACTTCAAGATGTAATTTTAAAAAAAGTCTCAAAAATAAATTTAATTATGAATGGAAAAGAAATCTCAAATGGGATATATTCAATGGTTCGATCTATACAAACTTATAATAAAATCCTAAACGAGCCGTATCTGTACATTAGTTTGTCTATTTGTCTGTATGTCCGTGCGTTTGTGCACGCTAATCTCAGAAACGGCTATCCCTGTTTTCACTTGTAGCAAGCTTTGTATTTGTAGCAAGCTTCCCGTATTTAGTGTTTGTTTCATTCCGATCGGTATACAAACAAAAAAGTTACCACGCGTACGAAGTTGCGGACTCAGCAAGTATTCTAATAATTTACGTATAGCTGTGAGCCAGAGAAAGAGGGAAGATAAATGGCTGCCATCACTCAAATGACCTTGACAGGATAAAATATAGTGTAAGATGGGTGATGAGTTACAAGATTAGGATAAGGAAATTAATCCTAGCCTACCTTACCTATACTGATTGAAAGATAGCACATGTGGGGTTACGTGACGTGGTATTTGTGTGACAATGGTTGCTGTCTCTAGCTTGTCTGAATTTATGTGCCAGCCAATATTAATTTTGAGATTTATTTTTTAATAGAGGCCCATTAGATCAAATATCGCTTCTTGAAATACCACCCGGAGTACGTAGTGGAGTCGACCAACTGTTTGCAATGCATTTCTTGCTGACAAAGAAGTAAAAGTCAAAAGGGCAGTCTACCAAATGAGACAGATGCAAAGTCGCTTCACCGAGGAAGCTGGATGGAGATTTAGTGTCGAGCGGTAGGCGCGAGCTCAATGGAAGCTCGAACCTATGTTCAGTTCCTGGTCCTCACGCTAGATAATCAGCTGGACGCACCCGCCCCAGATGCAGACAAGTGAGGCGACGAGGATGACGGGGCGTGGCTTCAGGACGACATAAGTGGGCAGGCGCGAGACCAGAGACTTGATCCTCTGTCGAGTTCCTGTCCCTTGCATGCCATGGTCGTTTCTTCGGATGCTGACTAGCCGGATGACATGAACTGGACCTCTGCCTCCCACTCAGCACTTCCACCAGGTCGACGTACCCTTTAAAATAATTATAATGTAGTATAATATGAAAATAAGTAGTAAGCGCCTTCAGCTCACAAGTGTACTGCATATTGGTTTTCTATGATTAAAGTATTGTGTAACAAGCAAAGAAAGCTGGCGCCAAGGGATACTAAAGTCCCAGCTGGTCTGAGCAAGCTGGTGGTAACGAAATGTAGAAAAAAATTGCTCTCGTGCGAAGCCGGAAATGGGTCGCTAGTATGTTTATATTTTATAAGTAACATATAATACCTACAGCGCCTCAAAATCTAAACGCCACAATTTACTATTTAGTTTAGAAACATTCAAGAATGGACTCAGAAAGACAGAAAGCATAAGTGCTTCGTATGTAAGAGGAGAAGACTATATTTTTGGAGCCATGGATTGACAACAGAAGAATTATAATAATAAATCAAAGCACATTATTTGCAAAAGCGTACGCTTTGTTTCATACATATTAATCTGTCTCGTCCATTTTAATAACAACGAAGCTCCGAACAATTGTTTTAAATAACCTTCTTCACAAAAGGCTCGTCACGGGGAAATTTTATTATAATTTTTGGATGGCGTGTCGTTTTGTGAAAATTTTAACGTGATAAATACTTTCGGGTCTCAAATGACGTCCCTGGGCGATGGTGCACGTCGAGCTGACGTAACGATTAAGCGGATCATATTCCGAAACGAAAATTTATGTAAAAATTGTTACTGTAACCTAGTCGGTTTTTATAAAATTTATGAAAGCTTTAAAATAGTTTACAAATACAGCTTTAAAATAGCTTTAAAAATACAAATGATACACTTTTTTACACATAGATAGTAATGAATAACTTACCATGGTTAAATATAAAGAAATAAATAGTAAGTGAATTGAAAAACAATCATAAGTGAAATGTCACCTACCTCGTGAATCACCAACGAGCCCGTCACACGCAGAGTCCAGAAGCTCCAGCACTTCACCACTTCAATGATTATACTCGTGGAGCGGGAAGCGTGACCAAATATTAGGTGTGGGAATGAGTTCCCGCTGTTTTTACTTAGATGTCGTTAGTAGCTCTGCCTTCATTTTATTTAATCGGGCAATACATGTTATTTGAAGGTTAGATGGCAAACTTCAATAATCACAAGTGACATTTGTTCAGAACAATGGCAATTTGCCAATACTATTGGCAAGCGTTTACATGCTTTGGGATTGGTTCGTAAGTTAGGAAATTGAAAGAACGGGACATTGAGCGCCAAAAAACCATCTGCGAACTCTTGCTTCAACGCCAGCAAAGAAAGGTTTTTTTTACATAGGATCATCACTGGAGATGAAAAGTGGATTCTATACGACAATACGAAGCGCAAACCAGCATGGGTCAAGCCAGGGGAACCGGGACCATCGACGCCAAAAGCAAAGATTCATGGAAGTAAGGTTATGTTGTGCATATGGTGGGATCAGAGCGGCGTCGTGTACTACGAGCTGCTGAAACAGGACGAAACCATCACTGGGGATCGTTACCGACGACAACTGATCCGTTTGAAGCAAGCTCTGGGTCGAGAACGGCCGGAATGGGACAATCGGCATGACAAGCTGATTTTGCAGCACGACAACGCTCGGCCACACGTTGCTTTAGTTGTCAAGAACTACTTGGAGGGGCAGAACTGGGAGATTCTACCCCACCCGCCGTATTCACCAGACATTGCTCCTTCAGACTACCACTTGTTCCGTTCGATACAGTCAGCCCTGGCAGAGCAGCACTTCACATCATACGAAGATGTCAAAAATGAGTCGATGACTGGATTGCTTCCAAGGAACCGGAGTTCTTCTATCGCGGAATTCGTTTATTGCCCAAAAGATGGGCGAAGGTTGCAGCTACCGATGGAGCATACTTTGAATAAACCAGTCATTCGTTTTCGATTCAAACAAACGTCTTTTATTTCACCAAAAAACAGCGGGAACTCATTCCCACAACCAATAGATAAACTACAACATTGCCTGATAAAACTAGCGGATGAAATAAATTCAAATCTCGCGGGTCGAGATCTTGGGGTGAGTCTACGCGTCTTATTTTTGCGATGTTTTTCTTAGACTGACTGCGGTTTCATAAAAGGGCCGGTCGCACGGCTTGCGGAGACATTTATGGATACGTATATGGTGAGAGTGAGGCAGCATATACCTCAACGAATAATCAATTTAACTAACTTAAATTGACAGTTGGCGTCAACACAAATAAAATTGAATAATACTCAGACAACCAAGCCAGACCAGGAGTAGAATCGTGTTTGCTGCTTCAGCATCTAAATATTTGACCCGTTCGCCTATTCACTTTAATATTTTGTTTCAATTATTTATTTCTGTTTTGTTATTTAATTAATTAGAACTCACGCATCGAGGGGCTGATTTAAATCACAACAGATTCGCCGGCCATCAGGACAAGTTGCCGGCAATTCATTAAGTGGGGAACGTCCGAATGTGCTTGATGTATGTTCGGGTTGAATTTGGGTTCTTTGTGATGAGCGGCGGCGGAGCGAAAGGATAAATTAGCTGACATTATGTACGCGCATGAAAGAACTCCGAAAAATCCGTACAGAAATCATAACTGTTTGCGAGAATAAATGTTTTTAGGTGTTATATCGTTTCAGGCCATTGTATTCATAATAGGTCACGTCCAACTACATGACTGCTGTGAAGTATCCCACAGAAAGACCGCAATAATATATTTTTAAGGCAATCGCTTTCACATGACTTTAATAGTAGGCTAAATCTAGTACTGCTAAGTAATACTTGAGAGTCGAATCTCCAGTCCGTTCTGATTCTTCAAGTCTTTCTAGATCAGAAATAATCAAGATGAGCACGTTTTTTTTTTTTGGATATTAAAGTCGGCAGGCAGGTTTATATTTCCACTTAATGGTAGGTGATGGCTTCATCGCCTATTAATACAAGCAATGCTATGACTATGATCCAATCAGATGCTAACCTTGATAAAATAAAAGATAAGGAATAGGAGAATGTTGGAATAGAATCTAATATCCCTTACTCACTCATTGAAATTCCACAAGCAAATTTTATAACGTGGTGTTAACTTACTGTGGTCCCCTGTAAGGAGGTCGGTAATTGTAACCTTATTAAAGCAGGTAACGTCAGAGAAGCTGCGTGTAGTGCTCCCGACCTTAGTAGGATTAAGGATAAGGGGTTAGGATCGTATAGGATCTGGCATCATTTACTAACTTAAAGGAACACAGAAACGTCTTCTGTCAGTTGGTGGTTACTTCGCTAGAGCGAATTCATCTCTTCTTTGATAGAAAAGATGAAATCCGCTTGAACCAACCTGTCGGAGTAGAAATCTGCAAAAATAAATAAATAAATAAATCTATTTGCACAAATATACAGCAGTTAACAATATAAAGTGAGTTCTACCCGACAAAGCCATACAAATATTTGTATTTGTTTCGTTTTATTGTAACTTTATGTATTTTTCTAATAAGTATGAAGTCTTGTCAATTTCAAGTAGACAAAGCCTATTCTTCCCCAAACAGAGGAGAGGTAATACCCATTACCCCATACTATAAAAATCGGTATCAATTTCTAAAATAAACATTAAATTCATAAAATATAATAATTGTTACTAATGATGAATCTTAGACCACACAGTAGGCATAGTGATTTATAGTTTGATAGGAGACGTGATTGTTTGATTCACTCATCCCTTGTCAATTTAATTAGAAACGATTGTTTTAAAGGGAACGAATAATTATCGTTTCATAGTAACATCTTATTACGATTTATCGGACCGCCAAGCAAATCTTAATATTAACAAATCCAACAAGTACTTATCAATTTAAACGTAAAATTATATCAGCAGTTTGCAGAATCACATATCAATTAATTCAGTATGAAATTTTGAAATAGCGCTTAAATAAAAACTAGAAAAACACTAGCTACCAGTTAGTCAATGTACTCGACAAAAAAGTAGGTTCATAAACAAATGAGAAAATGGAAATAATAGGGGATCGGACATATTTATTCCCGTAAAAAATACTATTTTATTTGTTTATAGCCTTTTAGGTAATCAAAATCATGTTTTAATATTGTTTGTTTGAAAATGCCGCCAAAACGCCACGATAGTTCATCTGAGAGCGGGTAACGTCATTTGTGGTCATATCATAACAAAACAGCTGCATTGGCATAAGACAATGATTGCCCACAAATGACGTCACGCACTGTGATTGGTGTTTCACTATAGATTAAAAATATTATAAATAATAAAATTTTATTTCTTCGTTTAAAAATATTTAAATGTATTATATTAAATTATTATTCGATAAATAATCGTAAAAAAATATATATTTTCTTTCTAAGTACATTTTAGATTTTAATCTGATTACTGTCCGATCCCCTATACTTTGGTCATAGTATTCCTATGCTATATGAGGTATGTTGTGTCTTATGACAATTTAGTTCATACTACTTATGTATGCGTTTCTAGAATAGGGTGGAACTTTTTTGTTTGTAAACCGATTGGAATGAAACAAACACTAAATGTTAGGGATAGCTTGCTACAATAGACCAGTTAAAACCGCATTCAAATAGGTTAAGCCGTCTCTGAGGGTTTCATGCACAGACAAACAGACAAAAATAATTTATGAACTATTTTTTGACCTCGGTAACATAAGTGGAACGTTTACAAATTGTTTTTTTTTTTTATTTAATGCACAGACATGCCCTATTTATCTATTAGTTAAATAGACTAATTTATCGATAAGTTTTTTAATACTCTTACTTAATGATTGTAACTAACATAATCTCCAAAGGATGATGGGATTGGTAAATCAAAAGTCCAAATTAAAATATATATATATATATATATATATATGTGTGTAGAAAAAAATAGCCTTACCGTATAAAGTGCATCTTGATACGGTAAGGCTATTTTTTCTGTCAGGAACCTAGGGTAAATAGTTAATGTAAAGTTAAGTTTATTAACATTACATTAACGCACACGCATACACACAAATATACACACAGCCACACACACACACATCCTAACTCCAACTAGATACTTTTCCCCATCTTCTTAAATCAATTTGCTTTTCAACTTAATTTTCAACATAACTTGGGTACATAATGAAACCCTGTAAGTGGCAATGTGCTTTGTGATGTCTTTTTTGAGTATTATTTCTGCTGTATTGCTGTAGGGTTTTTGTTGAACATACAAAAACAAAAACAAAAATTAATTAAAAGTGTGACAAGAGAAAAGCATATACTCAAATCTATTCCAGTTTGTATCTCGGGATTTGTTATTTGACATTTGCTACCAGACGTGTTGACTTGTGACAGGAGCCTCGATATATTCAGCCAGGCAAGATAGAAAATATATTCTTAGAATTGGCTGAATTTTGGAGTTGTACTGCATTCGTAAGAACATCACACGTGTGAAAGGTTTCAGAAGGTTTGACACATTACGTACGATTGAGAAGCAATTTTTCTTTGAAAGATATTTTCTTCGAAATGAGAGTGAGTGTTCATTTAAAGTTGTTATTTGTTGTTACGTTATTAAATATTTAACACATTTCAAGTCTTGTTATTAACAAACAAAAAGATTAAATATAATTATACAATATAGAGAGGGCATTGGGAAATTTTTCCTACAGAAATATTGATCCTGACAGCCGTAATCAGGGTGGCCATGACGTAGCTAAATAGCTACGCTAAATAAAGTTGGTGATGGGCTGAGCGATTTTGTACCACGTGGTTCTAAATGTCGCATTACGGATTCTTTAGTCTTGCCCGATCTATACAGTTGAAAGTCTTTGTTAACAAATATTTTAAATGTTTATTGAACAAAAAAGGTAGCTATTATTATTGATATCAGTTTTAAATTTTCAACTACAATCTTTTTTAATATACAATACAATTATAATCTACTACCTTTTGCATTTACACAAACACACATTACATATATATATATATATATATATATATATAATATTAATAGGTTACTTTAAAGTTTTTTCGAAATCCGCTCAGTATTTTCTGTGTGTCTGACCAAATATATGAGTAATGTAACATCTTTATTGCAGTTATAGCTTCGCCAGGCGTTAGATGATCCCTTGGGAACAGTATTTTTTCCTGGATGAAAGGTAATCTATGTCCCTGACAACGTGTATCCAAAATTTAATGATGATCGGTTCAGCGGTTTAGGCGCGAAAAAGTAACGGACAGAGAGAGTTACTTTCACATTTATAATATTAGTATGGATAGACTACTAATATTATAAATATTAGTATTATAATATTATAATATAATATTAGTATTATTATTATATTAGTACATAGACGCAAAGTTGCCTGTCTGTGTGTATTCTATAAGATGTACTTCGGAGAGCGTGCTCGAGAGCTGCATGAGATCATACCGCCTTCCCCTTTCTTCTATCGGACATGCAGACGTACGGCTGGTTACCATCCTCACCTTGTCGATATCCCTCTAATTCGGACCAAGCGCTTTAAAACATCTTTAGTGATGCGCACTGCTAAGGATTGGAACTCCCTGCCGGCGTCTGTATTTCCGAGCTCATATAACCCAAATCTTTTCAAGGTTCGAGTGAATAGGCATCTTCTGGGTGAGCTCGCTCCATCTTCGGCCTCATCCTTCCTACATGGATAGATGCTGGTCAAGAGCAAACCCATCTATAATAGAAATAAAAAATCCAAAATTATACGGATATTAGTAGTAGGACTAGTAATCTTCAGTAATCACTAACTAATATAACGAATACTGTAAAATAACAGCAGGTTTGCAGTGTGATTTAGTGAGTAGGTAGGTATGGCCAGAGCTCTTCCAACGTCGGCTTCAAGTATAATACTATCAAGATTGGCAATTCACTTGCATACTCCTGGTGTTAATTGTGTCCGTAGGTCGCAACCACCTATCATCAATTCCACCTCTAGAATGTCAGGCGCTATTTCTCATACACAAAATCTAAGATGGAATAGGTACAAAAAATATAGCACGAAATAAAAGGAGAAAGGTATTTGCGGCGCTTGCTACCTACATTAATTAATTAAAACACTTACATGTTCTAAGTGTACAGAATAAATTTGAAATATTCGTGCGTGAGGGTACTGTCATTTTTTTTTTAAGAGGGCCCTTTCCAATTCGAACAGCTTACTTATTCTATACTACGTAATTCCATGATTACTCATTAATTATAGGTCGTAGCAATACATAAAAAAAAAACATGACATTTCTGTGTCATAATATAAGGTTTGCATCGGAACAAAAAACTGACTAATTAATTTCTAAAATGTGCAGAATTGAACTAAAATCCAAAAATGTTTTTCAATGGAAACATCCTAACTATAGTGTACATTTGAGATTGGGAATAGCTACCATCTATAAATATTTTTCTAAAATTTTGGAATTACTGGCGCATGTTTCATTATTTTCGCAAGTGAATAAGTGGCGCGAATGTGCTGCGTCGCATTCTGTCTTCGGTTATTCGCATTATAATAAGTTGAGACAACAAATTCTCCCAAATACCTATTACTGAGTTCCCACGCTCGTATAGCGCCACCTTAAACTGTCATTACACATTAGGTTAACTTTAATACACTAAATAATTATACAGTATAATGCACTTCAACGCGTTTGAGTTCAACAAAATTAAAGATCACGAGATAGGTTTAGTGCTTTGAAACACAAACGATTGTACCTACTGTTCACAACACACAATCGTTTTCATAAATAAAGCAGAGCAACTTCACTAATCATGTTACCAAGGTAAAATAATAATGGAGAGAGGTTTCCACGCACACCTTTACCTATTGAAAAAACATACACCAATCCAATAAAATACACGTCTATTTCAGCAATGGTCAGTAATCTAGACACGTCTTGAAACACGATTTTCCGTACGACTGCACATAACTGACTGCAACCAGCCCGAATTCCGTGCAACGAATTAACAATGTCGAGCTTCGAAAGGTATTAAGTTGTAGTAACATTTGAAGATCGAAGTGTTGAAATGTCATATGAAGAGTAATTAGTAATTTTTTAATACCTTTATGCATGACAAATTCCAGAAAATTAGAAAGAAAGAAAGAAAGAAAGAAAGCAACTTTTATTCCTCTAATGCATACAATATATGAACAAATAATAATAATTACAAACAAAACAAACAAACAAACAAATATACAAACAAGTAAAAAGAGGAAAAGGAACCCTGGCTCAGTATACAGTTGTGGTGCAGACCACAACACTGATATTCTGCCAGGGACCGGATATTTAAAGAAAAAAAAAACATTTTCGCGGGACAATTCAGAACGCAATTATACAATTAACTATCACAATTTTCTTAAAAACTACTGCAGGATTTGACTAGCTAGTTATATATATGGCAAATTCATCGTGAATTTATATGCAATAGCACGCGAGAATGTTGCCTCACTTAAAGGGTCATTTTTTTAAACTTGTTTGCTCTCCAATCAATTCCAGCTGTTCCTCAGCTTCTATGGACATTTTTACACCTTGTAGCTGATCGTGTATGTAGCTCAAAATCGAAAATTTTGAGTTTTTACGACATGGCACCAAGGCACGACTACTAAGTTACTCACTAAACTAAGAAAAATAACTACTGAGTAATATTAAGTTAATAATATAGTCTAATACATATTGTTACATGCGGGTGAGTCAAACTGCGCGTGGCTACCATCGATTGGGACCTTCGAGACTTTCAGCCGGCGCGAACGCTTTTTACAGAACGTTCCATTAGTTGTAACAATATTGATTGCTTAATAACTTAAGTACTTAAGGAGAATTCAGAAAAATGTTATTAAAATAAGAGTTATCGTATTGTCGAATTCACTTTTAAACTTTATATTGTGTTTTGGGGACTTTTGTCTCACAAAAATATTTAAAGCCTACTTTACTCGTATATAGAATTATGAAAATTAATAACATAAATTATTGGGAGTTGTATGAGGTATGACATAATAATAATAATAATAATAATAATAATAATAATAATAATAATAATAATAATAATAAATATTTATTTCCACACTAATTACATATAGATTAGGTTTTGACCCCTACACTAAGCATAGCAAATAGTCAAAGACAACTAATGTAACTAATAAATTAAATTAAATTCTCACATGAATCACAAAGATTAGAAATCTTCTGTAATCCCGTACTCCGCAATTAATATGGTTTACTTTTTTTATTAAATATAAGTAAATCTATACCTGTTAAGTTTTGTACAGTTTTTACTGTTGACAATGAATAATTTTTCATCATACACGGGTTTCTTTGTTTTTATTCTTTAATTTTCCATTTACTTTTAAAAGTGTTGAGAGTGTTTCTTACAAAATAAATATTTCAGTTAAGAATTAAAATTGCTACGGTTACAAAATTATACAATTTTTTAACCCGATCCATTTTTTAATGGAAAATCTTTTTTTGCAAATCTCTCTAACCATGCATTTTTTCAAACACAGTCATACTCCGAGATAAGTAGTTAACCCTTGAGACGTTCTCAAACGCTGTGTGGTTTTACATTCTTCTACAGCATTGCTTAAGCACACTTAAATCTATTTACATAAGGTTTAATTTCTTTTGGTATTAATTTTTAAAAGGAAAATATTGAAATTAGTGACATTCAAAATAAGATTGATCCCAGAATTGGTTGTTTTCTCGTATTCTCTCAGGAAAACTCAGTCCATAGGGCGATGGTACATTAATAATAATAATAAAAATTAAATTATTATTATTATATTCAATTTTCAATAGTAATATATATTAAGAAAATACCAGGCAGTTCCAGTTCCACATAGCATAGATATTAATATTTAAAATTTATATAAATCTATACATATTTATGCTAGTACAATAAATTTGTTTGATTGTTAGTTCGTTTGTTTGAACGCGCTAATAGTCTTTAGAACTGGTAACAGTCGGATTTTAAAAATCGTTTTTGCATTCGCCCAATTCTCGAAAAGGTTATAGACTACGAGAATTACCGAGAAAAACCGATATGAGATGGATTTGTGAATTTAAATTAAACGGCGTGTAAGACCGCGAGACACAGCTAATTATAAAATGAAATCGCTGGAAACTTATGTCTGTTTATAATATAAATAAGAAAGGTTTGTGTATATAATTTGCAATCAAAAATTAAATACGTGCGAAGGCGGGGGCTGGCCGCTAGTATGTTTATAACTGTACATAGTTAAAAACATTTCAAAGGTAAGTAAGTAGTCAATCACTATAAGGGTGACAATACAAACCTACAATCAGCAGTAATCTTATAATATGATAGAATCATCATCAAAATCATCAAAATAATCAAGGTACTATTAACGTGGAGACAAACGCTAAATACTAAAAATATCCATTGTTTAATGAAGATGTTACAAGAAATAGACAAGACAATTGCTTTGAAAAAAAAAATATTATACTTAAACAATTGTATTAATTAGAATTTTCGTTAAAATAATAGAAACTCCACAAAAAAAGTTAGAACACAAGAAGAATTTGACTTTTATTGAAAATTCTCTCGAAAACGGCTTATTGCGCGCATATGAATCCTGTACCTATTAATAACTTTATGTCAGTTTAAAAAATTGTATAAATAGATTTTTTTTGAGTATTGTTCTAATGGTAAAAACAAAAAAAAAACACAATTTCTAGGCTGAATTGTCTCCGCCGCCAGCGAATTCTAATGTAAATGTCATTTGCCCAAGTGAAGCCCTTAATAGATAGATTTTGAAATAGTACATTAGTTGAGATTAATTGTCGGTAGTTTAATTAAAGTATAATCGCAATAGATATTCAATTCTGACTTATCACTCTTACTTAATGATCTACTGAGAGCGTCAGTGGCGCAGTGACAAAAACGCGCCCTATCATATTGACCAGCTATCAACCTATTATGTTCGATCCCCGGTCATGCCATGAATTCTAAAAACTTAAGCGCATTTTATTGATTGCTCTCAAACTGCGAAGGAAAACATCGTGAAGAAACCTGCACACGCCAAAGAAGAAACTCTAAGACGCATGTGAAGTTCACCAACCCGCACTGGGCCAGGGTGGTGGACCATATAGTCCATACGCTATTGTCGGGAAGGCGGCCCTGTACCATGTGTGATCAATTTCAATAATAAAATTTTCATTAAATAAAAGAATGTTTCCTATCGATTACATTTGCCATTACCAATACTTACGTCTCGAAATATTTATATTTTGCTAGCCTTATGACCTTAAAAATCTAGAATCTGTATGTACACTCTTCTGGTACATAAATTATATATTACTAGCTGTTGCAAGCGATTTATAAAATATTATTCGTGGAAAACGGCAATTAGGGGGTAAAGGGGGAAGATGGGAGTGGGTGAGTAACCTATTTTACTCGCTGACAATTTAGCTTTTTATAGGTAAAAGGATTTTTAAAATCGGTCCAGTAGTTTTTGAGTTTATTCATTACAAACATACAAAAATACATACATACAAACAAATCTTTTCTCTTTATAATGTTAGTATAGAAATAAATTTCTAATTCACAGTTCATACTCGTGTTCATAACGTAATGTAATTTTAATGTAATTTTCAAAATTGACTCTGGTCTGGATTTGAAAAGTAGTGGTAGGGCACACTGCGTTTCGCAGTCATTTGGGCAGCCCGCCTGGCGGCAGTGACCACCCCCTTACAGAAGACCACCGTGAAATAACAGCATATACGTGCTGTTGTGTTTCGGTGAGTGAGTAAGGGATGCCAGAGCCCATTTCCTTATCCCCTCCTAATCCCTTATCCTTAATCCTACTGTAGTCGACAGCGCACTTGCAGCACCTGTAGCGTTGCTTGTGTTATAGGCGACGGTAGCCACCTACCATCAAGTGGACCGTCAGCCTGTCTGTCGACATAACATAAAAAAAAAAAATAACGACTTCAAACTAAACTGTCACTGTCGAAAGTACCTAAACTAATTCTATAAAATTATCGAAAACATAATATCGAAAAACTAATATTATGAATGCAGTTCGCAAGCTTCCGATCTAGTTAAATTAAATGTCTCTACAAAAACATTTAAAAGTTAAAAAAACCTTTAAAAGTTATTGATATACCATGTCAAAATGCCTCTTTTTTGATAAATTTACAAATTAGCAAACACTTTACGATAATCGTAATATTAGGAGATATTCCTTAAAATGCCAAATAGATTGATGATTTGAATTTGAGCAGGCGAAGGTTACATTACCATAAACCACAGCGAAATAGTTCCCCATTGGAAAATAAAAAACCGATTTGTGGTATCCGCCATTAGCGAAATGTTTTGTTAAGTGTAATCGGTGTAGGGCCATCCAATATTAAATTGGTTTGCGGTACAAACACAAGCACTGATCACGGTTTCGCTTTTTTTAATATTTAATTAGTTTGCGGTTTTTGCAAATAGTTAATGTTATTTAATAAGTCAACATATTTACACTAACCTCAAAAACGCAAGAACCCGATCATTTAATAAATAATAATAATAACTATAATAAAAGTGTTTTATTTTTTGAGTGAATTGTAGAAAAAAATAAAGAATATTTAAGATAAAGTTGAGTTGAGCTTATTCTATATCTAATTATTCAGAAAAAAAAAATGTTTTTATTTATTTACATGTATAATATGCTTTATACTTGGAGATGAAGGTCTCCTCCAAGGGAGTCCACCGGTCTCTATTCTAGGCAACTCTTATCCATCGTGGGCCAACCGACTTAATTATCTCGTCTTCCCATCTCATACGGGGTCTTCCTTTAAGACGCTTCCCTTTCGGTCCATCCCAAATAGTTACACTTTTTGTCCATCTTTCATCCTGAAATAGTGAAATGAAAAATAGAAGTTTATTTAAAGCTTTTCAACATATTCCCCTCCAACTATTATGCACTTATGTATTCGGGTTGCTTGAATTTGGGTGAACCAGCTTTCAAAACATTTAAAAAACTTATTTTGAGTGGGTGCGGTTTTGTCCGAGTGATTATTTAAAAGTAGCTATATTTTTTACTAGGGATTGCCAGAACTATCGGAATATAACGGAAAACTAAGTTTTAATTTCGTAAAAGACACCATCTAGTTCTTTTTAACTGAAGTGTAAATCGATTGAAACTCTTGCGCATGATTGAGTAACAAAAACTAAAAACTGATGTCTTTCAAATCATGTTTTCATTGTAATGTTAACATTTTTATAATACTTAATGATAATTTTTATAATTCTTCTCCATCTCCATATTATATGTTTATATATCTTATCCATACTATATATCTTATACTTGTTTTTACCCACGACTTCGTCCGCACCCATTTTTCTTAGGTGTTAAAATCATTTATTTAATCTTTATTGCTCATATGTTTTTATTAGGTGATCCTAACAAAAACAGTATCTACTTTTTATTCTAAATGAATGGTTACCCTATGTAAATTTCAAGATGATCGTGAAAGCGTAACATAAAAACAAACAAACACATTTTAGGATTTAAAGTATTTTATTACCATATATATTTATTTATATAAAGATCAACAGGCAGACTAATGGTCTACTTGAAGGTAGACGACATATAAAAAGTAGCATTGAGCTTCCTATAAAGAATCGCTTCAGATAAGACCTTGGCATCTTTTACTCACTGTTGTCTTTTGCAAAAGGATTACTGCACCTAGATGGACTGCTTAGTTTAAAATTGCAGAACGTAGTGTGCCCTGCCACTAGATTACTAAAAGTAATCTATTAGCTTATCGAATATTACATTAAATTGGGCAATTTACTTCCTAATATTGCGAGCCATTATCTACTGGATATAAGCAGAAGCATCTTGTTTCCCTGGACACATCGTTCGATACCATCTGATCCAATTTCCCGATGCAAGCAGGTGCTAACTCTAAAAACACTGTTTCCATTGTATACTGACACCAGGAATGCGTTGATTGATGCTCCTCTTCTTTAGAGTCGCACACTCTTGTTAGTGTGGTCGTAGTCGTGTTCGTTGTCAATATCGATGACAATGTTGATGATGCAACCATGAAAACATCCATGAATATTGAAATAAAAAGCTATATTATAATTAAATCCTATTTATTACTCAATTACTTTTAAACAGAATTTTTTTAAAAAAATGAATCGGCGTGTAAATATTAGCCAACCACCAGCGGGTGCGTAATTCGATAGAAGCGTCCAATTAAGCGAGAAAAAAAATACCCTTGAAGGGGGCGTACGAAGCAATCCCTAAGATATACTATGGCGACAATCTAATACGGTATAAGTAATGAGCCAAACCACCGACCTGCAATCGAATCCAGAGTATCCTCAATGGAGAACACACGCAGATTGGCCCTCCAGCAGATCGTCGTCGTCACCATAGCGGCGGAGATGCACACAGTTCAGTCGTGTACGATAAATAGTCTTATAAATAAACAGTTCTGCGTTATCACATCACACCAATCACAATCTGAAGAAGAATCCTCAGTGCTAGCGGGCGGTAGCAGCGGCATAAAGCGTCGTTCGTGATCACCACGGCGGCGGAGAACTTAATTAAAGGAGTAGCTTATCGGAAGGCGTTCAAAGACATACTGGCCTTGACCTATATTCACCGAGTCAATGTCACTCATTCAATGCACGCACACTAGATGGCGTCCTGCGCAACTGGAATCGATATACAAATACAATGGAAAGGCCCAGAAACCAGATGTCGCCATAGTCTATTATCAAAAATGTGCGGTTTAATTTAATCCATTTTAAGTAGCTTCACCAAAAGAAATAAATAATGATTAATATTTGTTTAATTTCATTGTTTTTTTTTTTTCATTGTTTAATTGATTAAATTTGTTTAATTTATCACGAAGATAACTTTAAAATAAATGATTCAGTATAGATAATATCTGATATCTAGGAAGCATAGATTTAGAAAAAGCATTATAGATAGACGGTTTAAATGAGCCCTCTCCCGCGCCCCTATAACGTCCTCATTTCCCAAATAAAAGCCACATTTTTGCTGAGACTTCAATAAATATGTATATATATGTAAGTTTTATTAGGATTACCTTACGTCATAAAAAAATAAATGCATTTTCATTAATTTGTAACAAAGCCTATGCCTGGAATAGGTATCCATGTTTTATAATATACTAGCGGCCCGCCCCCCGCTTAGCTCGTGGTGCAATTTTTATATACATAAACATTCCCCGTTTATTCCTCTTTCCATTAGTCTTTTTTTTTTATGAAATCGAGGTAGCGCTTGACCACTATCTCACCTGATGTGAGGTGCAGATGTGGCCGAAGGTGGACCACGCTTACCTAGTAAATGCCCATTTACCCTAGTTTTGAAGACCCCGAGGTTGTAGTTCTGTGGGAACACAGACGCAGGCAATGAGTTCCACTCCTTAGCAGTTCGAACAAGGAAGGTGGAACTGAAACGCTTTGTTCGTGATCGAGGTACATCTAGTGGTCCGCAAGTGGAACGGTTCCGGTTGTATTAAATCGTATGTATAGTATAGATGCACACTCTCCATAGTGTAGACGATAGTCAAAACCGAATTAAAATCGGTCAACCCGTTCGAAAGTTATGGGCGTACAAGTTATGGCGTTTCAAAGATCCATTTTTATGTTGTTATATTCTGAAATCACATTAAGTAATGTGTGATTAAAATATTCGTATCGTGTGACATTGGACACTTGTTGACAAAATCGAAGCAGGAACACAATAGCGCGCTGCGTCGCACTGCCGATGTCGCGTCGGGAGTCCTTGCGACGTCTCAGAGAACGTGTCTATCGGGATTATGGATTACTTTTCAATAGAGTTTATGTTAACTATCTACAATATTTGTAGAAATTAACTTCCAAAAAAGTATTTATTTATGATCTCTTTATGATATTACTTAAAAAACCAATTAATTTATTTTCTTTCTTGTGAATTTAGTTTATAATTTTTTTTTTCATTCGGGTTTCTTTTAACGATGCAACCTTTTTTGCCGTCGACAGATAGGCTAACTGATCACCCATGTTAGGCGGCTACCGTCTCCTTTTATATAATCTTCACGGTTTATGCTCATTTTCTATATACCTATAAGGTATGTAGAAATTTGACATGGTACGAGGTGATGTCCTAATTTTAGTAAGATATTGAGAAGTCAACAAAGTTATCAAAGTAGTAGGCCCCACTAATAAATCATTTGTTAGAGATATAAAATCTCTACAACAACTTTTAAAAGAATAATGGTTTTGTACCATTCGGAGTCGAGACACTCGATCCGGGGGGCCTGCAGCAATGAGCCTCTTCAAAGACATCTCGAAGAGGCTTATTGATGCGACGGGAGACCGAAGAGCTGGCACTTTCCTCGGCCAACGTATTAGTTTGGCCATTCAACGAGGAAATGCTGCCAGCGTACTTGGTACAATGCCGCAGGGTCCATTTTTATATTATTAGTTTTTAATCAATTTAATATTAATTTAATTTTAGATTAGATAATTTTAGTTTTTATGTTAAATGATATGTAAATAATTGTAATAGAATAAAGAATAATATGAAAACAATTTGCTAAACTTCCTAAAATTTTCCTAAACGTATGTAACAAACATTTTGATTGAACCTACCGCGAAAACACTACAGTTGAAATTGCTACCTCCGGTTCGTTTTCCAATTTGAGCTCAACGCAAATAGTTCCGTTAAAGCGAAGTTTTTAGATGGAATCATAAGAGATGATCAGAGTGATATTAAAAATAATTATCAAACCTTTTGATAGCAGTAAGTGAAACGATAGACGCCTCTTAAAAAAAAATCAATCAATAAATAATCATCGACAAATTAAAACTACAAACTAATAAAAAATAGACTACTGCGAAGAAAAATTGCAAGACTTGTACTACTAATTCTGTAGTGGTAAAAATTACAAACATACATTGCATTACTCCGTAAAATAACAGCTTTTATGCTGGTATGCGCAAATGAGTGCAACTAGAGCTTACATTCCTATGTTGGCGGTGGTAACCATCCCATTACTTAAGACCACGGTGAAATTCGGTTAGTCAGTACGGAATGCCCTCCTGATTCCATGCACCTATTTCGTTGCTTGTGATAATCACCTTCCATCAAGTGTACTGTCAGTTTGTCTGCCAAACTTTACAAAAAAAATACAATATATTACTCTTGACTGTATACCTAATCGTAGCAGAAAGCTATTATGTTAGGTACATTTTTATTCTATATTGGAAAGACGTCATATATCTTTGAAGGCAGATATGGGACACACACAGATATAGATTTCCTCACTAAGTATATTTTTCTTCGCACTTAAAGCACGCCATCAAATCAAAGGACACCGCCAATGCCCTATACATCGCGGGGTCCTGAATTTGATGACCCTTTACAAATTCCAAATTGGTACCATTTGATAGGTATCAGATTTATGCTACCTTAGTTTCAATGTGATTGTCAGTTGCGTAATCAAGATACATGGGCTCAAATATATGGTTAGGTTATGTTAGAGATTGTGTTAATTTAACAATATATTTTGCAATTATCATTTTAGTATTGTTTAGAAGACTAATCTTAAACTCTAGGTAGATTTCCATTAGATTATAATGTCTTTATAATTGCATAAAAAACACTAAACTAGACATAGACAATAAACAAAGACTTGACTTTGTTTTTTTAAAGGTTATTTCATGACGGCTCGAGCACAGAACTCTATATACTCACAGGATCTCTACACAAAACACAACATATTTTTCTGTATTTAGCAACTGTAAAATGATTTTTTTTTTTTTTTGTGATTTTAGTTTAATAAAAAATAAAGGATTTTTTCCGCCATTTACTTTCTCTGTAACAGGTTGGGCCTAAAAGTTGGCAATCCCCTTTAAACTTGACTTCAGAGATAACTTCAGAGGTGACGTCTATTCGCTTATAGTTCTTACAATTATACCAGACTAATCCTGTTCTTTATTTTTATGTAAAAGTAGTAAGACCGACTGACGATCCAAGTGATGGTAAGTGGCTATCCTCGCCTGTCATAAGCAACGCCACAGGAGCCGCAAGTGCGCTGCTGACCATAGCAAAATTTCAAAATCCTTAAGGGATAAAAATTACATAATAGGTTTACCGAATTTAAGTAAAATCCAGAGAACTAGATTTTCGGCAATTCCTATAGTTTAATTCACTTCCCCTTAACACAGTTTATCTGCCTCGCTTTTGCCGGCATACCGCAACAAGTTACGTTTGCGTTTTAGATACCTAATTGGAGTTTTTATTGCTATTAAAATGTACACGCCGGAGTCGCCAAACGAAATCATACCTTAAGAGACATTGAGAGAGTTTTCATTCAACTAAGACGCTTTTGGCTTGAACCAGTAAAAGCGTTTTTTGATTACGCCATCGAATAAACAGTATTGCCTCTTATTCGTGTTTACATAGGTTTCACAAAACTAAGTACAATTGCTTAAATTCACCGCAGCCAAATTCAAAGTGGTTCCTTTGTAAGTTATCCAATTTCCTCTCGTACTTTTTTATTGATTTCTTAATTAAATTTATCGTGCAGCTTTAGTTTTCTGAGGTTCAAATATTTTTATTGCATAATGGACTAAGTACACATTAAAAAACATTTTAGAAAACAAAATTACGTAATCACTTCTATAGCATTACTTATTTAAGCACCCAAATACAACAGCACACGTACTATTATTATTAATAAATAATAAAACTTACTAAGACTTGGCTCACGAGGTGACCGCCATGTAGAATGTCCATTCGACAATATCATCGTCCCGATAGTTGTATCGGTGAACGGTCTTAAATAGCGAAGAGCCTAAACCAACACCGCGAAAGACTCTCACTAGATGGTTAAGGGACAGATACAGAAGACTTCTTAACACTTAACTTCTTAACACGGCACGTATTGTCAAAGGGCTCCTCACTCTGCAGCCCTAACCACCGGTAGCTTGGACCTTGCCACGCTATCTGCGGAATTCTAGTTTTAAATGGTTTGTTTGTTTTTTTTTATAAATACTTATTTATATTGTAAAATATTTAAAATTAATAAAGAAAATAAATAAGTGAATAATAATAATAAATTAATATTTGCGGAGACTATGGGCAACTATTAACATTTTGTTTACCTGATCCTTCATAATCAACCGATAAATCTTGACATCATATTAACATTTCATGAATTTGACGAATTTTCGACTTATTAGATTGCTTGCAATATAATATTATTATTGACATGTCGAATTTACATTATTATATCATGTTATTAGAGTTCGGTTTTGAGCAACATCGAATTGAATTTAAGCATTCGCTTAAAACGGAACGTATTAAAGTCAGTTCTTCGCACAATTCGTGCGAAACAAAATTGTGCGAAACCACTACTAAACCGTAACATTTACTCGTACTCCGTGCAATCATCAATGCGTAACAGAGATCACATGGGTATATGCAGGTTGGTAAGCCCGCATATACCCATGTGAATCAAAGAATATAATACCTACCTCCTTCAAAATTGCAGTGCAACGTGCCCTGTCACTACTAATGCTATGTTGGAAGATTAAAATTTAAAGTCCTATTAAGCCTTGTTAATCTTCAGTAGAGTAGTCTGACAAACTCCTCATACAAAAGAAATATGTGTATAAGATATTATATAATATGCCATATATAAAGGCTGTTACGATATAATAATGATTAGCAAGTTAGCACCAAATTCATAATTCATGAAACCAAATTGGTTTCCTAGATAAACAGTCAACTGTAACGATGGAATGCTTATTATTAACGGCTTACTGAGCTTTACACGGTTCAACGGGGAGCGGTTTTTGATACTCCGTCGGTTAACCTTTTGATTTTTTTCTGAAGTTACCGAACCGCATCTTCCCATATTTATTGGATACAACATCTATTGACTCGTTTGATCCCAATTTTTATCTTACTGCGACACGCAACGTTTAGTTACATTAATCAGAGTTCTGGCTTCGATAAATGGAAAGTTATTTTTATTGTAATTATCATGTCCTTTTATTGAAATAAATTAAAAAAAAAATACTTATTTACACGTCATGTTTAGAGAATCTTAATTTATATAGAGTACAAAGCATGTTCTACAAGACAAGGGCATGCAAATATTTGTATATAATTTGTTAAAATTATATACAATGTGGTGTGAAAATTTACAATAGATGTAGGTAGATGTACAAAATATATTTTACTGTAGTAAGTAAATAAATGGGATGGCTCAGCAAAATACCTACTTGCCGCAGTAGACTCGGTGGATCGTAGAACTAGGAGACTCATTGGCGACGGTACACTACTAAGAACTAAGCTGCAGAACCTGGCACATAGACGCAAAATTGCCTGTCTGTGTGTATTCTATAAGATGTACTTCGGAGAGTGTGCTCGAGAGCTGCATGAGATCATACCGCCTTCCCCTTTCTTCTATCGGACATGCTGACGTACAGCTGGTTACCATCCTCACCTCGTCAAAATCCCTCTAATTCGGACCAAGCGCTTTAAAACATCTTTTGTGATGCGCACTGCTAAAGATTGGAACTCCCTGCCGGCGTCTGTATTTCCGAGCTCCTACAACCCAAATCCTTTCAAGGTTCAAGTTAATAGGCATCTTCTGGGTGAGCTCGCTCCATCGTCGGCCTCATCTTTTATACATGGATAGATGCTGGCCAAGAGCAAGCTCATCTTTAATAAAATAAAATAATAATAAAATGTAGGATCTGGCAAAATTCCTTTATATTACTAGGTAGTTTATTATATGCTTTAATTGCTATTACAAAACATTTCCATTGTTCTACTCTACATTTTGGTTTTTGCAATAATACACTTTTCCTTTTTTTTTTGGACCCTCTTTCACTATATTTGACAAAATGATTAGGATATTTTCTAACGAATACAATGTATTTGTATACGAGCAAGGTAATTGAAGTATATATAACTTTTTAAATAACTCTCCATAAATATTAAAGTATTTAATATAACATTTGTATGTCGATGAATATTATGTTATTTATTTGTTTATTAAGCTATAATTGAGAAATAAGCGGTTTGAACACTAAAGTTCGAAATATTATATTACTACTTGGAACTCCAAGTTGGGAGTACTACTAAAATTTTAAATCGATAATGCGATCTGATCACGCCTGACAAATTATAAAAGTGGACTGTATTTTTCAGCGGTGGTACATGTAATCAAAGGACGAGGAAATGAAGGAATATCTGTCACCTACCTCGTGAATCACCTGGTCCTCCAGGGGCGAAGACTGCAAGGGGCCCGTAACACAGAGAGTCCAGAAACTCCAGCATTTCACCACTTCAATGAATACGCTCGCGGAGCGGGAAGCGTGACCAAATAGATAAAATACAAGCACATTACCTGATAACATTAGCGTATGAAATAAATTCAAATCTCGCGGGTCGAGATCGGCGGATGAGTCTACGCGTGTTATTGTTTCGATGTTTTTCTTAGACTGACTGCGGTTTCATAAAATGATTTGCGGTGATGATAGACATTATGGATAGGTTTATGGTGGGAGTGAGACAACACATACCACAGCGAACTACTATTAATTACTATACTATACTATTACTACTATTTAGACTTTTTGAAAAGTACGCTGACTTAAGGCTTAAAAATAAATATTACTTCTTTCCAAACAAATAAACATGTCTCAATAGAAAATTCTAAAAGCTTAATAGAAAAATAGTCTCGCGTGGAGCTCGAACAGCTGCTCACTTTATCTTAATAAGATGTTACAATGAACACTGTCTCTAGTCACGTTTTTTAAATGGAAAAACGCCAGCAAAATGCAAATGTAATCTTTGATTTGCCTCGCAGACTAATAGTACAAGATAGCATAGAGCAACAGTTTGATATATATATACATATATATGATTCCTCGCGAACAGCACTTTTTAAATCTGGATGACAATTGTCAAGCAACTGCGTACAAGCAAACTGAGTTCATGCACTCTTGAGCTGGGCAGCTAGCCTGGCAGCAGTAACCCTAACTATTGTGATATAGCAAACCTATTCTGTTGAGTTTTGGTGGCTGATTAATGAATCCTTTATCAAGGTCGGCAGCATACTTACACACAGTTTGGCGTTGTTGGTTTTATTTGGCGAAAGTAGCCATCTAGTATTAGGAACCTAAATGTGTTCAATGAAATAAGACAAGAGTCATACGGCAACAGTTTATTAAGAACTAGCAAATTTTTCTCTTCATAAGAACCTTCCTCAAACTTCAACGAATATTTGAAAAAAAAAATGCTGAATTGGACTAGCCGTTAAAAAAAACCTGAGAGAGAGATTGGAAACATAATAACTTTAAGACTTTGAATACATCGTCTTCTTAATTCTTTACAATAATTACAATTATTTTTCTTCTAATCTGGAGCTAATGTTTCAAATTAAGAGGGCACTTTCCAACTCGAACAGCTTACTTATTCCATGCTACGTAATTCCATGATTACTCATTAATATAGGTCGTAGCAATACATAAAAAAATCATGACATTTCTGTCTTATAATATAAGGTTTGCATCGGAACAAAAAACTGAAAATAATTTTATATCTAGTATAATTAATTTCTAAAATGTGCAGAATTTTATGAAATTTTTGCGGATTGAATTCTTGTAATTACTGACTAAAATCCAAAAATGTTTTTCGATGGAAACATCCTACCTATAATGTACATTTGAAATTGGGATGTCAATAGCTACAATCTATAAAGGTTTTTCTAAAATATTGGAATTGCTGGCGTATGTTTTATTATTTAGGCAAGTTGAATAAGTGGCGCGAATATGTTGCGTCGCATTCTGTCTTCGGTTATTCGCATTATAATAAATTGAGACAACAAATTCCCCCAAATACCTATTACTGAGTTCCCACGCTCGTACAGCGCCACCTTAAGAATTGTATCACTGCTACTACAACGCAACATAATTAGCTAACTGGAGCAACTTATAAGAGAGGCCTTACTTAAAAGTTGAGTACTCAAGGTATGGAAAAAATATTTCCAAATTAATATTGGTAATCTAATCGGCACATCGAAAGATGATCTCTTCGAATATAATCTCGTTAACTTATTTTAGTTTGATTTGAAAAACAAGTTCTTATTTTTTTTACAGGAAAATAAAAATTTATACTCGTGTTTAGGATCAAATATAAAACAATAACGACATGCTCCCGTCTTCGCATGGATAAAATGTTTTTCTGCAAGTTATATACACAAACCTTCCTCGTCTTTCTCCTTTTCCATTAGTGAAACCCATACCGAAATCCGTTTGGTTTATAAAAGGAGTTGTGGAAAATAGATTGAAGCGGAAAGTAAGTTTTTTTATAATATGTAGACGTAGACGTACACTTACGTATATACGTACGTATACGTATATACATACGTATATTTGAAGATGGGTGTTCGTCGTTTAATAATTACACGATTGGCTGTGGTATTTATTCATTGTTAAGTCACCAATTTAGTGTACTAATATAATAATAATAATAATTTTGCTCGATGCAACCAGGATAATCGTCGGTCGCCTTGAACCCCAACCCACTGTGCTTCTGTCGGGGATAAAACCGTCGGGAAACGAGTTAAGAGTAACATGTATAACAATAATTTACTTATTTAGACCATCAAGGATCACATTATGTTAGTAAAAACTTAAATCTATGTTAGTATTTACATTTATTAGTCAGTAGGTACATGAGCTATATAAAAGTGGTTCAGCTACTGACCGTCAAGCCAAGCAGCAAAAGCTGTTACTGCTGATTTGATGCAGCTAGAGCTGGTCGAACCCTATGCACCAAGGATGCACACGGTTTCCGAATTGTCGTAGGTATAGAAACAGTCGACTAGACGAACATCCGATGCACTACAAAATCTTGGAGGCCCCGTCAGCATCCTAGGTACTATTAATATTTCTTATATGTAACATACTCGTATACACTACTCAACAATATTAGCGTCAATAGTATGGACGCGCTTTTATTAATAAAATAAGGATTTAATTTTGTATGTTTTGCTTTTGGTAATTTTACAAGTATTTGCTTTAAAAAACAATAATGATAAAAGAGAATAAAACCTTTATACATTGACAGAGTTTTAAAGGTCCAATCGTATCTTAATCTTACTAAAGGAATAGTGCGTGATGTGCCCAAATTATGTAATCAATTGAAACGAATGAAGACGTACTGCGTGAAAGATCGGCTAGCAAGTGGAGTGTGGGCGATTTCATTCATTCACTCCGTACGTTCGGGTCACCCATTCGTTCGCCATTCGGTTTGGTTCACGGCCCGTTGGCTGCCACGGTCGGATGAGCATCGACTTGTTGATACATGACCCGTTCTGACTTCACGGTGTATGCTCGTTCCAGGAATATCGCATAATTCTCATTTTATAATAACTAGACTTGTTCAGTACGGGTACCTTGATTTTTTTTGTATATGAGCTTTCTTCTTAAGTTCAGCTTCAGCTTGTACAGATTACCTACACTTTAAGGTAAAAATAGACAGATAGAGTTACTTTCACAATTAAAATAATAAGTCGGGGAAAAGTTAATCACGTGGCGACCACAATATTTCAGCATTGGACGAAGTGATACTGGTACTCTAGCAGACAGAAATAGCCACTAAGATAAGATAAGATATATGAATTTAAAATTTATATGAATCGCAATTTATTTACATTTAATTAGAGTACCTATATATATGCCATTTTGTTCGATGTCTTCTTGCCATCTTGTCGGTAGTGATATGATCCCGTTCCTGTAGAAATTTTGGAACTTGTGATAATAAAATTGCGACAATAGTTTTGGCAGTCCTCTCTTGATGTTAACCCGACACCACCTAAAGAATTTTAAAGAGACCGAAACAGATGGAATTCTGAAGGTGCAAAGTTAGGGCTAAATGGCGGATGCATGAACACCTCCCAGCCAAGCTCTCTTAATTTTTGCTGAGTGGCTAAAGATGTGTAGTCTAGCGTTGTCGTGATGAAATACCACACCCTTTCTATTGATCAATTTCGGCCGCTTTCTCTGAACTCTTACTTTAATATCATCAGTTATTACAAGTAGAGATTTGAATCGATAGTTCTGCCCGGCGGTAAAAGCTCATAATGAACAATGCCCTTCCAGTCCCACCATACACACAGCATCACCTTATTGCAACTAACCCGGGTTTTGGCATAGTCTGTAAAGCCTTACCGACCTTTGACCACGACCTTTTCCACACTTTCTTGTCATACGTGATCCACTTTTCATCACCAGTTATCAATCTCTTCAAAAACGGTTCGGTTTGATTACGTCTCAATATAGAATCGCAAATGAGTACACGATTCATAAGGTTTCGTTCAGTGAGCTCGCACCCAAATATCGAGCTTTTTTGTGTACCCAGCTTTTTTTTCAAATGAGTCAAAACTGTTAAAGATAATATGCCGATCTTGCTCCACTTTTTCAAAAATGGCGTTTATTTTATCCGTAACAGGGGGCGACCAAAGCAAGGTGCATCTTTGATATCAAAATTCCCGGATTGATAACGCTTAAACCAACATTGTTTACTATTAGTGACACTGCATTAGGTCCATAAATTGCCTTTTTTTCTTTATTGTAATAAAATTTTCAAATTTATCGAATTTCTTCATTAGATTCACTTATTTTGACAGAATGATAAATGAAAAATAGCTGGATACAACATTTTACTAATTTGTTTCTTTTTTGGAAATGTAACCTTTTTACTGTCATCAAAACCAGCCAGATACAAATAGTACAGTCAAAGAGATTTTATTACAAGTTTATACATACTATATGCGAAAAGACTTTTTCCCCGACCTAACATAACAGTCCAGTTCAATGGTGTAAGTAACTCGGATCAGATTAGGCATTTTCCCGTTCTCTGCTGAATCACGGAGACTCTCAAGTAAATTATTTGACCACTTCTATTTATGGGACACGCTTCGTCCTCAGTCCGTCGATTTATCTTATAATAGTATCCACTTTGTGCCTATCTATGTAACAGTTACCACAACACTGCACCGGCTGTTGGTTAAGGGGTCTTAGAGCTTTGAATGGCCTCCCTACAATTATAATACTAGAGAGGCCAGTGAGTGGCTCCATTTTGTGCGGCTATTAGTAACGAGAACTTGTGTACAGTACCACTATTATACGTATTACAATGTCTTACAAACGATTAAATATAACAGTGAAAGCTTCTATCTAAGACTGCTTGATTAAATAAATAAATAAATAACACTATATTTAGTCTTATATACAAAAGGGGATGTAAATGTAAAATTGCCTTTTTTTCACTGGCAACTTTGAATTACAACTGAACCTGCATCCAGCCAGATTTTAGAGTGAAACTTTTTTCAACGAAAAAAAAAATGACATTTGTTTATTCGATTTTAAATATTTTTTACATTCAACTTTTAACGTGAAGACGGATACAGCAAAAATAACAGCAGATGTATACTGTGCAGAACTCAGACCAATGATTGCGAAACTCGCAGCAAAACAGTCCTGACTCGTTACTCGGTCTTCATCATTGATAACCAAAACCTCACAGTGTTCGAGAAACAGTTTTAACACTACAAAAAAACCTACAAACCTACAGTTAGAAATCATCTGACATCGGTACATTGCGACAAAATGATCCGAATCGACCTACGAAAATATGGTCTAAGAGCCGGTGAAGACCGTCTCATCGAGTTATCAGATCGGTGAAGGTCGTTCTTAAAATACAACTAAATTTGATTACTGGTGAGTATCAAATATTATTAATCATACTTTAAAGAATATGTGTTTTTGATGTGAAACATCTATAGGCGCGGGTGAAATTGACTGATGGCGTGACGACGCAGTCCGTGGCGACGCGTCACCACGCTATACGATGGATATACATATACAGTCTATGCGTATAAGTGTGTACGGTGTGGCGACGCGTGCCGTGCTGATTGTTGTTGTTGTTGTGATTGTTGGTGGTTGTTGCGACTTGAAATAAATATTACAATTTTTGTATTCAATAAAAATAAACGTTAAATAAATAAATAAACAGTCATCATTTTATTTCACTCGATGATTCACATCTACCAGACGTCCCGTGTCGGCTCATTTTTTTAAGTTATCTATTAATTGAGGTGTGAGAGTACTTTTAAGTTGGGAAAAAGCAACTACTTTTTGGGGACATAGGGGATCGGACAGTAATCAGATTAAAATCTAAAATGTACTTAGAAAGAAAATATATAATTTTTTACAATTATTTATCGAATAATAATTTAATATAATTCATTTAAATATTTTTAAATGAAGAAATAAAATTTTATTATTTACAATATTTTTAATCTATACTGAAACACCAATCACAGTGCGTGACGTCATTTGTGGGCAATCATTGTCTTATGCCAATGCAGCTGTTTTGTTATGATATGACCACAAATGACGTTACGCGCTCTCAGATGAACTATCGTGGCGTTTTAGCGGCATTTTCAAACAAACAATATTAAAACATGATTTTGAGTACCTAAAAGGCTATAAATAAATAAAATAGTATTTTTTATGGGAATAAATACCCATGAAGATTAATTTAAAACACTTTCTGAAAATTTGTCCGATCCCCTATTACGTCTGAATGTCGCATTTGCCTCGTTTCGTTAGTCACCAATCTTTTTTGCGAGTGTATTGTATATTCCGTCAATGCGAGATAATGCTTACTGTCTAATTAAATTGAAAATCTCTACAACTCCACGTTTTTTCCCGAAAATGTAGAATTCGATTTACAAAAAAAAAACTCTTCTGAATGTCTAAAAAGCCTTTGTGTCTGTTCCTCGTATGATTTTACATATTTTTCCGTTTCTTTTGATCTCCCGCTTCCATAAATCTCCATGCACTTTTCATATTCGCATACACAATATACTCGTAAGCTATTGATAAAACGTTGCAAGTATGGATTACGGGCCGCATTTACACATTTCGGTGAGATATGAGATATATTGATTTTATAATCGAAATTTGAAAGTATAGCTCCCGAAATTTTCCACAAGTCTTTAAATGTTAATATAATCAGTAGAAAATTATAATCTATTTAGTATTAAATTAATTACTAATCAGTAGAGTAATATTGCTATCAAAAACTGAAATTCGATAAGAAACATAAATTTGTTATGATGAGAATGCCTTATCATATCATGTCAAGTTTTATGCATATGAAGTAGAAATTAATTGAATTTTGTATTTTGTACACTGTATTAAAGTATGTAATGATATTATTAAATAAATAATAAATGTACCTATATCCAAATAATAAATATATAATAAATTGTTCTTATTGTAATGAAAGATTTTATAATTAACAATAATTTCACATTTAGGGACTTAAAAGAAACTGATTAGTTTGCTTAATTTGGTATGAGATGTACATCTACAATCATATAAAAAATTAAATAACATAAAGAAATTAAAAAAGAAATCCTAAAAATACACTTTTTAAATAAGTAAGACCCAAAATAATAATAAATTACAGTTAAAAAGGGTATTTATCTGATTAAATCAATATGTGATTTGGAATAGTATATATATATACTTTTATTCTATGTAACCTACACTTGAATTTACCTGCATATGTATGTATGTATACTTTGATTGTGTATAGGAGAACTCATTTAAGATTTATTAAGATTAAGCTATTAAGATTTATTGATAAATATATAAATTATTGTTAGACATTTACATATAAAGTAATATTAACGCACAACGCATTACTTTACGGTGTAAAGCTAGCAGAAATTGACTGAATGTCCGAAAGCTCTGTACTGCGACATATTATTCTTATACGAATATGTCTGTTTCAGCAATATTAAAACAGAAGCTTTTTTGTTACTTTTGTGGCGGTGAAATATACGTTTGAATGCTTTTGATGTTTGGAATACATGTGCACATAATATTACACAATATATGAGCAAATAATGGCGCGACTGAGCAAGAGAAAAAATGAGAAAAGAAGACAATTTGGATATGGGCAGCGGAACCCCAAGGGACAGAGATCGGTTCTTCTAAAAGGAGGAACTCTTCATGATTAACACTTTCTTCCAAACTCCACCTCAAAGGAAATGGACCTAGTTAAGTCCGGATGGTTCCACGAGAAATGAGATAGACTTTATTCTAACCACCAAAAGACGAATATTCAACGATGTCTCCGTGATCAACAGGGTGAAAACCGACAGCGATCACAGAACGGTAAGAGGCACATTTAAATGTCAAACTGGAGAAGAGTCTACCGCTTTTTGAAGTCTACGCTTCGACTCCTACTTGTTCATTTCCACAATCTTGAGGAGTTCCAACAGCTTCGACTGCCTTGAAACCTGCACTTCGGTGGATGAGACTGTCCGGTCGGTGGGTTCGAAGTTTTTCAAACCTATCCGTCAGAATAGACCACAAAAACCCTCTGACCAAACCCTAAAATTCATGGCTGAACGACGACGCTCGCTGAGACTGCAATCTTCCAGTGAAACTGATATGTATAGATATGTATAGAAGTCCTTGCGACAGGACATTCGTGCTTTTAATACTAACAGTATTAATACGATCGAGCAGAATGACGGCTCTAAAGTATTCGCAAGAGACAAGTGTGTTGGGCAGTGTAAAGTCATCTGGAGCGGATGTGCTGAAGGAGATCGAGAAGTTCAAAATTTGTTGAAAGTTCGGCCAAAGACCTTAAAGACAAATCAACCCGATACTACACATAAGATATCCCTGATATCAGTCTGTACGAGATAGCCATGGTTCTGAAACAGCTGAAGAAAAAAAGGCACACGGTGGGGACGGAATCACAATGCAGCTTCTGAAAGTGAGTGGAAAACCAATGCCTAAAGTTCTTCAGCTGCTCTTCAATTTCGTTCAATTTCGTCCTACTCGGCGGTATAATGCCAGAAACAAGGAAGAGGGACGTAGTTGTTCTGTTCTTCAAAAAGTATGATAATATCTTATTGAAGAATTATAGACTCATCACGTTTACAACTTGTTTTATAGGGTTATCGCAAATCGTTTGGAGCGCAGATTTGATGACTTCCAACCTCCCGAACAAGCTGGTTTTCGAAAAGGCTATAGCATCATATTCGTACTTTACGGTAAGTTATACAGAAAATCGAGAAGTATACCTAACTTTCTATTGTGTCTGGCGTTTGAGAAGGCCTTCGATTCAATTGAAACATGGGCATTACTCAAAGTTCTGCAGCGAAGTCGAAATCGAAGTGTTTCGATATAGCAATTTAGTTTGTACAATAAAGCCTCATGTCAGTCCCATGCCCAGGAGCCCATGTAAGAGAAGAAGATGTACTCGGAAATTATTCACTGTCGCTTTGGAAGATGAATTTAAGCTCCTGGAATGGCAAGAACTTGGTATCAACATTTAACGGCGAGTATATATCACTCACCTTCTGTTTGGCGATACGACCTTGTGGTTCTGACGAAATCGATAAGAGAACTAAACACGATGCCATAGGGTACATAGTCAAAAGTACATAGGGTTTCATCCAGTAAAAAAGTACTGTTCCCGAGGGTACATATAAAAATTAAAAATTCAACATCTGACAAAAATATGAGCAGTAAAGATTAAATAGATGTTTTAATATCTAAGAAAAAGGGACAAGGATACTTATTTAGATATAAGGTAGGTAGTTCAAAATTAAGATAGAAAATCGATTATTGCAGTGAAAAATGTATACGTTGCAATTCGAAACAGGCACAAAGATCTTATTTAGAATAACTTATTTAACATCCGGATGCAGCTCAAAAGAGAAGTACTTATCTTTATTGTCCGATATTTTAAAACCGAATAGGGTAGTAAAAACAAAACAACCTTATTTAAAGGCAGTAATTTTGTGTATTGCGAACTGTGGCAGTTGTGTGTATTATACATACATACATTAGTAGTGGCAGGACACACCGCGTTTCGCAATCATCATGGCAGTCTGGCACTGGTAACCACCACTTTACAGAAGATTACCATGAAATAACAGCACAAGTGCTGTTGTTTATTGGCCATTTCCTCTTCCAATCTTTTATTGGCAGTACAAATGCCGCCGTACGGCATTGCTTGAGTTAATACACGATAGAAGCCACCAAACATTAAATAAGTAGTCCTGAGCTTTGCATAAAAAATATATATTAGTATCTAAGTGGAATGATCGAATTTATTTTAAAATCCTATAGAGAAGCTTCTCGATTAGTCAGTACTGTATAATGTAGGCTTCTGTAATCTTTGGGTTGTATGTTACCTATCAAGAAGTCCAGTTCTAATAAAATGCTATTCTTCAAAAGGCTCTAAAGCATGTAGAAAAACCATGAATAGTTCTTTCAACAGGACTTAGCATTGTAAACACATTCTTATACCACTCGGAAAAAAGTATTGTATTTTTACTATCAAAAAACATTACTAATTGACTGTCGCTTTCCTGCGAAGAATATTATTACAAAACACTTACAAAATTACCTAAATGTATAGTATAAATTACCTTCATACTCAGATGTCACGTGTTCCTACAAAGGTTCCGTTCATATTTTCGACGACAGATGTCTGTGCGCCGATAAGTCATAACATCTTTCTTTCCTACACGTGGACTAAATTTTTCATATGAAATTTTGACGTTTCCTTTTATAAGCCCTGAGAATAGAATTAGGGAACATAAATACATGCGTCAGCTGTCGCGCAAATGTCATAGGGACAGATAACGTAACGCTTTTTAGTTACCGCTTGCATTAATTTTACTCCTCATAAAATTTCCATACCAATGCCTCATATGATTCTAATGAAGTAAACTCCAATAAAACATTTAGCATCTCAGTTTGTTTTGATAGATGATTTTCTTTCTTAAAATATATTCTACGTAGCGTAACGTAAAACTGATACATTAGGCGCGTACATAAAGGCCGGAATGCATAAATAAATAATATATTGTAACTATTTTTCAAGAAAGGGACCAGTTAAAATATTTAACGTCCATTATTTGCCTCTGAAAAATGCCTATCCCTTCCGTGTCCGCACTTTGTATGCAAATATGGCGACCGAGTTTCAGTGAAAACATACGAAGCACTATTACGTATACAATTATATACGTATACAATTAGATTTGTATAACTATAATTACACAAATCTCTAATATAATATTATCAGTGTATTATGTAATTAAAATAACTGTTGTAGTAAAACAGATCAATAACATTTTCCTGGCAAGTGTTTCAGCGTAACCTCGAAATACAAGCAAATGTGAAGACATACTCGTACTTTCGTAGGTAAATGGTGGATACGTCTATCTTAGGTTATCGTGAAAAATTTGGTATCATTAGATTGTCATTTGCATTTAATTCGAAATAAAATAAAAATTTATGCTTTATAAAAAAAATTGTATAATTTTTTAAGTTTACAAATTTTAGTTCAAGTTTTAGATATTAGACGGACGTTAAAATGCATCTATCATACTGTGAAAAGTCATCGTTGCCTTTAATTAAACTTGTCTGATTAAGAAAGGATTAATTTTAACTTAAAAGTTTAAGATAAGGCATTAATTAATTTTTATCAACTAGATTCTTCAATTTTCATAATTTAGCAGTCATTTAGGCAACCTGTCTGGCGGCAGTAACCACCCCCTTACAGAAGACCATCGTGAAATAACAGCACGTGTGCTGTTGTGTTTCGGTGAGTGAATAAGGGATGCCAGAGCCCATGTCCCTACTTATCCTTAATCCTACTGTAGTCGGCAGCGCACTTGCAGCAGCTTTGGCGTTGCGTGTGTTATAGGCGACGGTAGTCACTTACCATCAAGTGGACCGTCAGCCTGTCTGCCAAACTTAACATAAAAAAATAAGTTGAGTATGTCAAAGATTAAATTGGGAATATTTTATCAAGTAATTTCTTTTTTATATCTAACAATACATAGTTAATTCCGCTGGACTTGATTATATATAATAAGTAGGGAATTTTCAGGGAATTAAAGTACATAGTTGAAATTTTTGAAATAATATTTATTGAAGAATATTATCTGTATTTAGTTAGCCCTATTCTATGTACAGTCTTGTCATATATAATGACAATCCCACATCTTAGTAAAACAATGACGGTTTGTTTTTGTACGTTCATTAGGCTCTTATGGACAAAAGTAATAGCTAGTCTTATATATGCAATTTTTTCTGTAAATTATATTCACGAACCTCCTTGTTTATCGTTCTTTCCATTGGTAAAAACCGTATCAAAATCTGTTGTGTGGCTTAGAAGAAGGTAGAAGGAAAACAGACAAAGGCGGACGGCGAATTTATTTTATGATATGTTCCTATAGATAGATTGACTGCTCTTCTTTGGGTATTTATTACAGCTAAGATAATTACGATGTAATGAATATGAAACGCGCGAAATATTCTTACGTATGTCTGAATCATACACGAGAAGACTCAGTATGTTCTCGTTACAGCACATTATACGCGATCGTGGGTGGAACAAAAGTGTGTGATAATGCGCCCTTTATGACCTACACAATTGATATGTGGTAATATTATGGCGAAGTAAGTGACTTGGAATCCGCCTTTGGGTGTATTAAAAATGTTTAACCTCGTAACAGAAATCACTGGAATTCTCTTATTGTTTGAAAAATTATTGTTTTATAAAAGCCTTAAGAGGGCACTTTCCAAATCGAACCGCTTACTTATTCCACACTACGTAATTCCATGATTACTCATTAATTATAGGTCTAAGCAATACATAAAAAACATGATATTTCTGGGACATAATAGGAAGGTTTTCATCGCAACAAAAAACTGAAATTAATTTAATTTCTAGTATAATTAATTTCTAAATTGTGCAGAATTTGTGACATTTTCACGGGTTGAATTCTTGTAATCACTCGTACTGACTAAAATCCGAAAATATTTTTCTATGGAAACATCCTACCTATAATGTACATTTGAAATTGAGATGTCAATAGCCTACCATCTGTAAAGGTTTTTATAAAATATTGGAATTGCTGGCGTATGTTTTACTATTTTCGCGAGTTGAATAAGTGGCGCGAATATGTTGTGTCGCACTCTGTCTTCGGTTATTCGCTTTATAGTAAGTTGAGACAACAAATTCTCCCAAATACTTACCTATTATTGAGTTCCCACACTCGTACAGCGCCACCTTAAAAAAAAAACGACCTATATATGTTGCCAGTGATGACATATAGCCCTCGGAACGTGGTCTCTAACCATGGGCCTCCTAAGAAAACTCAACGTCGCTCAACGAGCTATGAAGAGCATTATGCTCGATGTTAAACTCCCAAGTAACACATTAGCGCTAAGATAAGCGTTATATGATCTGTACAGTGGTTCTAACTAACGTTTAAAGTGACATATCAGTGTTAAGATTTAGAGTTACAGCATACTATAACACAGATATAACCACGAAAGAGGCCCACATCCTTAGAGCTTAAAGTTCTTTAGTGCTTATATAATAGCGGTATATCAGAGTTAAGTTTAGTTACAAAAGTGCTACAATGACGTTACTCACTGCTTTAAGCGTTATAACAGAGATGCTATAGTGGTCCTTACCGCTAAAAGCGTTATTACTGAAATACAAGAGTGATATTTAGCGCTCAAATCATTATTACTGACACACAATAGTTCTACTTACCACTTAAAGCGTCAGATCGAATCAAGAATGAGGAGATCCTTAGATGAATGAAAGTTACCGTCATAAACCGGCGGATTGAAGTGGAAGTGCGCAGGACACATAGTACGGAGAGCCGACGGCTGCTGGGACTGGAAGGTTCTCGAGCGGCAAGCGCAACATAGGACGTCCATCCACAAGGTGGACAGACGATTTAATCGCAGGCGTATCCAAGCTGTTTTAACTGGTCTTTTTTGAAATTAGGGGGGAGGCCTTCGTCCAGCAGTAGCTGAGATGTTAATGATGATTTTGTATTTTGTGAACGTACAGTAAAATCTAGTATACCTACATTAAAATGGACTAAAACAATTTTTTTTTTTGTTAAATCAAGGTGGACCACGCTTACCCAGTAAATGCCCATTTACCCTGGTTTTGAAGACCCCGGGGTTGTAGTTCTGTGGGAACACAGACGCAGGCAATGAGTTCCACTCCTTAGCAGTCCGAACAAGGAAGGTGGAACTAAAACGCTTCGTGCGTGATCGAGGTACATCGACCACGAAGGGACGAAACCCTCGCCCACGCCTAGTTCCGGTTGGATTAATTCGTACAGAATAGATGCACACTCTCCATAGCGTAGACGATAGAAAATTGATAGGCACGCTACTTTTCATATGCTGAAGGCTTTGAAGTTGGCAATCTACAATACTTAAATATTTTTTTATTCTTACCTTTTTGCGGAATATACATTGATAAGACTTGGGAAATTTGAGAAAATATAATTTATTTTATATATAGTATGTTTTATATGTTTAAGTTTAAATTTATTAAATATATTTTGTAATAGTAATTTAATCATAAACTACATATTGCATAACAAAGTGTCTATAATGGTTACGATTTTGGGCCGGCGCAAATTGCTTTTAATATAATTTAAATTTAATTTTACTAAATAGGACACCAATCAACGTGCTGAGGCATTAGCATAACATAATGAAATTTTAACTATATTAAAAGACATTAAGGTTCAAATTTCTATGATAAAAATACTTTAGCCTACCGTCCTCCAATGTGCGCCGACCCTTAAACCCTTAAACATATTTTTCAGAGCAAAATATTTTTTTTATAATTTTATTCTTTTATTTGCTATCAAGGTCGGCAGTGCATTTCTACGTTATTAGGGGACCTATAACCAAGTGGACCTATAACCAAGTACCAAAGCCACCTACCACCAAGTGGATCGTCAGCCTACCTGCCTTTATTTAGAAAGATTTTTATAGAATCGCTGACTATTTAAGGGATACTATGGAATTAAACTATTCTGATCTTATACTATGTTTAATATTAGTAATTGCAAAAAATTTAATTGTTATAAATTTTATTTTAAAGATGACAAAAACAATAGCATCCTGAATTTCCTTTCAGGGTTGTCAAAATCTTAGCGATTTACCGAAATACTATATGTGCTAAAATAAAGTGATGGTTAAAATGGTTTCTTTAGTTTTTCACTGTTTTTATAAAAAAAATCTTATAATTACGATAATTTTACATATGTTTACTTACCTGTACAGAGTCTTTAGATAACAGCCTAAAAATTATTACTATTCTATGTAACTAATTTGTTTATGTACATATTATTATTATATTTATACTGTTTCCACCTACCTGAGCTCTGGGCTTGGAAATCATAGCCGCAAGCGTACTTATCGCCGGCTGCAGCATAATAATATAATTTCATGTTGCGCATAACTATTATATTATCGTCAAACTGGTGCACCGTATATAAAATATACGTAGTTGTACTTTTTATTCTATGTAATCGGACCAATAATGATCAAACTTTTATCTATACACATAATAAAATCGTAAACGAGCCGTGTGTAAATTAAAAATAAAAATAAAAATTGTACTCGTTGTACTTATGTTACCGAGGTCAAAAAAATAGTTTTCACAATTTTTATCTGTTTGTCTGTCCGTTTGTGCACGCTAATTCCCGTAACATTTACCTAATGTTTGTTTCATTGCAATCGGTTCACAAACGAAAAAGTTACGCGCTATACTGAATACCGCGTACGAAATTGCGGGCTCAGCTGGTCATTTAATAATTATGATGAGCCCATCGGTCGAGTGGTTAAGGCTTTTGCCTTAGCGCTCAGTGTCAGGGGTCCCTGCACATTCCCGGCAGGAAAATTTTTAGAAAATTTCTCAAAGTTGGTTCCCCGGCACAGAATAAATAATAGTACTAGCGTACAGAAGTTGCACTCCTTTCATATTCAATGTGAGCGACCTTAGGCAATTATATCACGGCACACACGGAGTGACACAGACCTGTCCCCGGTCTGAATCTAGCAAGTTCGTTAGCAATCATTTAAGTGTCCGCTTGGCGACAGAAACTAACACAATAATAACAGCATGTGTGCTGCTGTGTTTCGGTGAATAAGTAAGAGATGCCAGAGCCCGTTTCTCTTGTCTTTAGGTCTACGAAGGTGGGCATTACTTGCACCACCCGTGGCGTTGCTTAAGTTAATAGCCACCTAACTTCAAGTGTATCAGCCCGACAGACGACCTTTGCATAAAGAAAATAACGTGTTTATCGTTTTCATACTTTTATTTAACTTATTTAAATCATTTGGTTGTTTATTATTTTGTTACATTTAAATAACAAATTGATTTTCTCTGTTCTACGAATTTATCAGTTAGAAGTTGTGATGGAAATATATATGTACGTATAAGCGATGGATGTTTTTAAAAGCGGTCCCCGTAGTCCTTCCGCTAGTCGTGGAACATCGACTGGCCATTAGATTAGGCGTCTAGGGACCGCTTTGTGATCCTTTGTGCTTGTTTTCCAATTCAAGCGGAGATAATAAAAAGGTATTTTAACAAAATACAGCCTAGGCTTTTAAATAATAATGATTTTTGTAAATAAGATTCAATATTAGTGTCAGGTCACACAGCGTTTGTTATTGGCTATTGAGCTATCAAATGCAAAAATATTTTTTTATATCCCAGTAGCAGTTCCAAAGATTAGCGCGTTCAACTAAACAAACAAACAAATAAACCCTTCAGCTTTATTAGTATAGATAGATAGATAGTCGCCATAGATATTGATAGCTCATAGATGACTATAGCCACTTACGAATAAACGGACTGGATTGATTTTATCTTTTGATTTTTTTTACGTTGTGTGTAACGAAGATTTTCTTCCCTTACAAACAAATACAACGTGAATTATTATAAGTCTTAATAGATCTTATCTGTAACCAGAATAATATAAATATGTACTCATCAATCGATCGATTGGCCTCTCCTATGAACGTGACGTCATTTGGGGTCAAAAAGATTAAATATATAGAATATAGAGAGGGCATTGTGAAAATTTTCTTAAAAAAATATTGGCCTTAATCAGGATGGCCATGGCGTATCTAAAAGTCTTGTAAAATTGGCGATGGACTGAGCGATTTTGTACCACGTGGTTCTAAATGTCACATTAAGGGTGATTCTCCGCCGTAGCGAAACATCCTTTGTAGTAAATAAAAGACGTGCGTCCGACTAAACGTTTATTGCAAAACTCAACTACCTTCAAAATACACTAATACCTCCACACTTAATTAAAACTACTTAATAAATCTATTATCTAAATACACGATGGATCTTAAACCTATTTTGACAGAAGAGAAATCAAAAAGTATTTGTTCTCATATGTGCTAACTGACTAAATCACTTTTGTAATAGAAAAGTAAAAATACAGAATACAAGTACCTATTTGTAGAACATGAACTAATCAACTATGTCAAAGCCAAAACGAATGGGAGGTCTTGGCTGCCTTCTAGGCCGCTCGACCATATTGTCGGCGGTAGTATGAGCCCTGTTCCCCGGCACCCTGGGTGGCGCGGGCGTCACGTCGCTCGGCGGTGACGCCGACGCCCGCCCGGGCGATGCCGGCGGCGGTGTCGCCCTTCTCTCCGGCTCCGGAGAACGCTCCCCCGGTCCGCTCCTCTCCACTACAGGTACTATCAAGGGACTAGCTCTACGAGCCGGGGTTTTAGGCGATGTACGTCCACTATCGGCAACATTAGAGACTCTACGTCTTAACTGGTCAATATGTCTATGTACCTCGGTTCCATTAACGCATCTTACCGTGTAATCCGTATTGCCTAACTTTTTCACCACCTTACCAGGGAGCCACCTGTCCTGTGCGCGGTAGTCGCGGCACCACACGCACTCGCCGCACTCTAGCCGGCGGCGGCGCGTGCCGTGAGCCCCCTCGCTCTCACCTCTCCCCTGATACTCGTGCACTCGTCGCGCCCGATCTGGTTTTATTTTATCTAAGCGCATACGTAAGCTTCTACCTTGAAGTATTTTTGCAGGACTATCTCCAGTTGTATAGTGTTCAGTATTTCTGTAGGCTAATAAAAACCGACTTAAAGCTGTGTCCACGTCTACTTTTTGTTTATGAGCTTTTTTAATCACCCGTTTGCAAATTTTAACTGCATTTTCCGCTGCCCCATTTGAAGCAGGATGATAAGGTGCCGAAAAAATATGATCGATTCCGTTGTTCTTAATAAAGGTACCAAATTATGCGCTAGAGAAAGGCGGGCCGTTGTCACTGACCACCTGCTTTGGCAGACCGAATCTCGCCCACAGGTCACGCAACACCGTGATCACCGCCCCCGCCGTAGTGCGTTTCATTTTAATAGCTTCGATCCATTTTGAACATGCGTCTACTACCACTAAATAGGTGATACCCCCTATTGGGCCTAAAAAGTCAACATGCAGCCTGGACCACGGGCGGTCGGGCCACGGCCAGGGGCTCGGTGCGTGCCCGGGCGGTGCGTCCGCCACGCTAGCGCACACCGCGCACGCCCGGCACGCCGCTTCCACGGCCTCGTCCACTCCCGGCCACCACGCGTAGCTCCGAGCCAACGCTTTAGTCTTCTGAATGCCCATATGTGACTCGTGCAACTCGATTATTACTCTCGTTCTACAAGATGCTGGAATGACCACTCTGTGTCCCCACATAATACAACCTAGTTCACAGTATAATTCTTTCCTCCTAGTAAAGTAAGGCTTAAGTTCTTTTATCTCGATTTCCGAAGGCCAACCATCAATTATATAACTTATTATTCTACTCAGTATTGGGTCTGAGGCAGTTTCTCTTTTCAATACTTTATAATCCAACAAGAGCGCTTCCGCTGCAAAATGTAAATACGTCTGTTCGGGAAGTGTTTCCTCGGCAGCGACTGTCTCCTCTTTGTGGATTTTAATTAAGCGTGACAAAACATCCGCTGTATTCTTATCTGTACTTACATACTCAATTTTAAAATCATACGCTGATAGTTTAATGGCCCACCTTTGTAAACGACTCGCCGCCGTGGCCGGAATCCCTGAATTTGGACCAAAAATGCTCACAAGTGGTTTATGATCTGTGCGTAGGATAAATTTTCTGCCATACAAATACTGATGAAATTTATCCATCGCAAATATGATCGCCAAGGCTTCTTTATGTATTTGGCTGTAATTCCTCTCCGCCACGGTGAGCGCCCGCGACGCGTACGCGACCGGCCGCTCGGCGTCGTCGGGCCCGCGCTGCGCCAGGACCGCGCCCAGCCCGCGCGCGCTCGCGTCGCACGTCACCACCGTGGGTCGCGACATGTCGTAGTGCTCTAATACGCCAGCACTGCATAGTAGTTTTTTAACCCGTACAAATGAATTATTCTGTTCCATTCCCCAGATGTAATGAGTTCCTTTCTTAAGCAATTGATACAGGGGTACTAAATGATGTGATAATTTATTTATAAACTTCCCGTAAAAATTGACCATTCCCAAAAATGACTTTAGTTCAGTAACGTTTTGCGGCGGAGGCATATCGATTATTGGTTTAATTTTGTCGGGGTTTACTCGAACCCCGTTTTGATCTACGATAAAACCTAAGTATTGCACTTGTTTTGACAAAAAATTACACTTACTCTTTTTAATTTTTAAGCCATTGCTCTCTAAAATTCCTAAAACCTGTTCAATACTTTTCAAATGGCTACTCAAATCTTTATTTTTTATTAAAATATCATCGTAGAAGATTATTACGTCTGGTACGTCTTTAAACAAGTTTTCCATAAATTTTTGAAAAATACCAGGGTTTGAAGCCAACCCATAGACTAATCGGTTATATTTGAACAAACCTCTGTGTGTATTGATCACTGTATACGCTCGGGAAGACTCATCCAAGACCAATTGATTGTACGCTTGCGAGAGATCTAGCTTTGTGAAGTATTTATTGCCACACAGATTACTGAACAAATCATCTACCTTAGGAACCGGGTACTTATCGACCAACAAGACACGATTTAATGTTACCTTATAATCGGCACATAGACGTATACCGCCATCCCCTTTTCTCGCTATTACTAAAGGAGTGGCCCAGTCGGAGCGCTCTACGGGCTCGACGACACCGGCGCGCAGCATCGCGTCCAACTCGGCGTCAACGCGCGGACGCAGCGCGTACGGCACGGGCCGCGCCCGGCAGAACACCGGCTCCGCCCCGTCGCGGACGTGCAGCTGCACCACAGAGTAATAATACTACAGAGGAACAGCTTCAAGGAGCGCGCGGCGGCGGGTACTTCACTACATGCGCAGCTATGTGTGCGTGACCTCTCACCGACGGGTTCACGAACGTTGGCCGAGAGGATCTTCGGGCGGCTTCGGCAAACCCGAGCGGACAAGTGGCAGGGACGCGCGCGAGCGACGCAGAAGCAATAGTTTTGTGTTTTATTTATTACGTAAAAAAAAAAGAAAATGGTTAATTGCTGTACTGGGTTGTATGAACAATACTAAGAGAAATATATACGTAAATGTGTCGTTCTTCACATACATCGAAAGATCGTGAGAGGTTAGTACCCGAGTACAGTTTTATGGAAATGACGCGTCGTTATCATTATTACGTTGACCTGTAATTATGTAGTAAGTAGGTATTTATAACAAAACTAACTAGATAGGTACCTAATAAAAGAAATAGGGAACGGAATTTCACCTAATTCAAAGAGTTTTTTTTAAATTTTAGTACAGAAGCAAATAATAAAATAGTACCTAGAAGCAAATTTACAAGAAGTAGGTACCAATTAGGCGGTCTTGTCGCTAATAAGTGATCTCTTCTACTTAGACAACCTTAGTTAGTACCTATATGGCGCAATAATCTATTTGAATTACTAACTCGGAATTCCACATTCTTTTTTGGGTCATTGATATACACAATATATTTATATTATTATTTTTTTGTTTGAAAGGATATACTTGTTTTGTTGCAATCTGATGATGGATTACGAGGTGAAAATCGGAATCTCTTCAACGGATGAAAGCACATGCATCGTGATTGCATTATTGGATTAATGATAATAATAATGATGAAAAATTACAGGGAGTATGCTAAAAACTAGAAATTGTGAAAAAAATAAGTTTTAATAAAAACTAAAAATCGTCTTCAAAAATCAACCTAGGTAGGTAGCTATTTACACTAAAAAGTTAAAAATAACATTATTAATTTCTTATTCACAACTCATCATCATCAATTCTATTTGGAGTCGGTGTCAGCCAATGAGGGTTTTCGATACTTTTTCTGCCACTAGGCAGCGCTTCGTAGGCGTCAGGTCTAAACAGCTGTCAGATAGCGCAGAGTCGTAGGTACTTAACATAAATTATTGAAATTCTATTGTGTTGGTTTCATAATTTATGTTAATAAATACATAGAAAATTGCAATTCGCGTATGTATTTTGACAGTTCATTGGACCTGACGCTACAGTGCTGCCATCTCAATTAGACCCTTCCAGAAAACCCTCATTAATTAAGTATTTAAAAAAATGTATACAAGGCTAAGAATTTATTACACCGTAAAACGAAATAACAAGAATCGCAAAAATATTTTTTTTATATATTTTTAAGCCATTTGTAATAAACTTAAATTTACCAACAACAAAAAATCATTTTTTTATTTTCCCTGTGTGACAACCCTACAAGAATAGGCTAATAAAATTTACGTTCCTAGGGAGCTGTCGCTCTGTATAGATACTCGGTGGCTGCACCGCCGCGCCCACGTACCGCCCCAGCGTGCCGTCGAACAGTGACTCATGCCTGGAAAGGATTTCATTCAAATGTGTAGACATATTCTCTTTTCCAGAATTTACATTATATAAACTTACGTTTGGTACCTCAATACCTAACTCTGAGAGCCATTGTCGGCCTAATAAAGTAGTGGTACCGTTGTCAATAACGTACAAATCTAACATTTTTTTAATATTATTATACATCACTTCTACTCTTAAATAGCCGAGCGGTCGTATAACTGAGCCATCATAAAATTTTAATTTTAATCGACAAGGATGCAAGGTTAAGTCACCGTATTCCTTTTGATAAGTTGTACCGCTTATACAAGACAAGGCAGACCCAGTGTCTATTTCCATGTTTAAAAACTTGCTTTCTACTAAAAGAGCGATACATACCGGCTTGTATTTGGTCAACGACATTTGGTACATCGGTTCATCATCATCGCTTCCCCCTTCACTATCATTACCCGGCGCCTTATTCCCGCCGTCGTCGTCGCTGTCGCCGCTCGGCCCCTCCTGGCCCGCCGGTAGCTGGTGCTCGTACACACAGTACGTAGCTGCGCTGTGGGAGTCGCCCGTACCCGCACCGCGCCACCTCCCGCGCGCTACTGCCCCGCCGCGGCCGCCCGCGCCGCCTCGCCCGGCGCGTCTCCCGCCACGACCTCCAGGACCGTTGAAGGTCACGCGCTCGCCGCGTGATTGATTTCTATCGGTAAATCCCGCCAAATCGAGTTTTGCATTTGCCCTTTTCTCCGGGCACATTCTCCTTAGGTGGCCTAAGTTCCTGCAGGAACTACACTCGAAATTCCTGTACTTGCAATTCTCCGTTCTATGCCAGTTATCTCCGCACGCCATACACTTGTAGTTATTTTGAACCTTATTCACACTGACTGTAGCACCAGTCTCGCGATCGACCGCGCAGGCATTTTTCTCCGCTGCTTCGAGTGTCATAGCTAACTTAACCGCTCTGCTGTATTTTATATCATCTTCCGCAAACAACCTTTGTCGCGTAGCTTCGCTGATGATGCCGCAGACTAACTGGTCCCGTAGATTCTCCTCCAATGATGAGCCAAAATCACAAGTTTTGGCCAGCTTCTTAAGATTAGCTACGTAATCTGCGATTGTTTCACCGTCTGTTTGCCGCCGTTGGCGAAATAAGTAACGCTCAGCCAAAATTGAGGGTTTTGGTTGTAAATGGCTTTTCATTAAAGACGTAGCTTCACTGTAGGTCAATTCCGAAGGCTGTTTAGGGCTTGCTAACGTAGACAAAAGTAGATATGCTTCCTCGCCCATTACAGATATCAATGTGGGCAGTTTGACATTGTCCTCGATTTTGTTTGCGAGAAAATACATATCTAGCCGCTCACAATACACTGACCAGTTTCCCGCTTTCACATCGAACTCCTGTATTTTCCCGACACTCATTTTCGCACTTTAATCCGATAATTACTTAAAACCACATCTCGTTCGCCACTAGTAAATAAAAGACGTGCGTCCGACTAAACGTTTATTGCAAAACTCAACTACCTTCAAAATACACTACTTTGCAATATACAGTGATTCAAGATCCGCTCTCCAGTCCATCGCGGCGAATAAATGTCTGCACCCTCTGGCAGCTGAGACAAGGAGCAATATAACATCTGACTTAAAGAATGGCAAAATAATTAGATTATTTTGGATTAAAGCCCACGCTGGACTAGAGGGGAATGAGCGAGCGGATTGCCTCGCTAGGGAGGCCGCGCTTAAGACCAAGACCAAGCCGAAGTATGACCTGTGTCCGGTGTCATTTGTCAAGCGAAGCATTCGAATGCGATCGCTCGACGAGTGGGACCAAAGATACAGGGAGGGCACTTCGGCGGCGGTCACGAAGCTGTTCTTCCCTAGAGCCATAACAGCTTATAGTACCCTGAGGAAGATCGTGCCTTGCAACGTGTTGACCCAAGTCTTGACAGGGCACGGTGGGTTCTCCGAGTACTTGTATCGTTTCAAGTGCAAGGGGAGCCCATCGTGCATCTGTTCGACAGATTAGCCCGAGACTGTACCCCACATTCTGTTGGATTGCCCTGTCTTCGCCAGGCAAAGGCTGGAGGCTGAATATGAGATAGGTGTAGATATTAGGATAGATAGTTTAGAGGAACTTATTAGAGGAAATAGTAGGCATAGATTTTTAAGATACTGTAAAGAGGTGGCAAAGAAGGTAATTGAAAGAAACAAAATATGAAGTAATGTACCTGAACCTTAGTTAATATATAATTTTAACCTTGTAATTTTTCGTATTTAATTTTAAAGTGTTTTCAAATTTTTATATTCAATCTATTCAATCTCAATGTGGGTAAATTTTTATAATGTAACTAATTTTAAATATAATTAATTATAACTAGAATAAGAAATAATGTAATTTTTTTTAAAAATGATAATAAAGAAATAAAGAACAACAATAAAAAGGTAAAGGTTCAAGGTACCGGAAAGGATGGAAAAAATTGAAACCTATAGATTATAAGAATAGATAGTATTAGTCAGGCGGGCATCCCACCCGCAGAGTATGAAAGGTGATGAATGAGTGAAAGAACAAGTATGCAGCATGAAAGTACGAGCAGTAGCGATTGATAGAACTGGAATGAAAGAGAATTGTCAACCATAGGCTCCAATTAAGTTGGAGGCATTCGCAAAAAAAAAAAAAAAAAAAAAAATGTCACATTACGGATTCTTTCGTCTTGCCCGATCTATACAGTTGAAAATCTTTGTTTGGGGTATATTAATTATTGGACTTATTACAAAAGTCTAATCCTTGAAGACATGAATTATCAGCATCCTGTATTTTATTATATCAATAATCTTATATATAAAAATGAATTCCTATTTCTCCTGGTCACGGCATCACGCGTGAACGGGTAGATCGATTTTAATTCGGTTTTCACCAATGGAAAGAGGATTAAACGGGGAATGTTTTAGTATATAAAAATTGCACCACGGGCGAAGCCGGGGGCGGGCCGCTAGTTGTATTATAAAATTAGGTCCAATGATAATATTTATAAACTAATAAAAGTAATCTTCCTTATATCTCATCCTACAGGAGTTCAGATGAAAGAAGCTAAAATTCAATCGTCAAAGCTCGACTAAAGCTTATATACTAATGCAAAACGAATATAAGTATATACCAACCTTTATATATTGTTCGCGCCATTTCCCTGACATTGTCTGATTCTTGAGGAATCAATCTGATTGGCTAAGAGGGGGCACGTCATTGTGGGCCAATCAAAGAACACCCCTGTTCTTTGAATCCGCCGAACAAAGACCCGCCGTCTTCTTCGTTTGTCTATCACCCGACAGATTGTCACGCGACGTCTCTTCTGTGAGTGTCCAATGTTTCCTATGTCCAATGTACCTATTCCTCTAAACTAATCTGGAATGATCCGCGTCACGAGTGCTGAGAAGAGAAGAATCCAAAGCTTTGGAAGAAGACTCAAGCCTAGAAGAATCCCGCGCGTCACAACAGTGAGTAAATAGAATAGGTTTCTTTTAATTCCAATTTACCATATCCCGCATATACCTAACAATCCACACCCGCCGTATTGGGGGGTGTGGCCATCCTGATTAAGGCCAATATTCAAACCCGAATACTCACTTTCGGCAGCTCTTACACATATAACTATATGTATTTTAAAACACATTTCGAATTTTGAAACACCAAAAGGTATTAATAATTATTTAAAAGTAGGTAAAGACAAAATAGTTTGTATAATTTTCTCATTTATTTATGAATTTATGTATTTTTATTTCTTTTTGTTTGATCAAATTTAGTGTTATGCATAAAAATTACAGTTATTTTCTGGTCGAATTTAGACCAGTGGCCAAACCCAAAATCCCCGCGATCATTAAATAAAATGGTTTTGCTCGCACTTATTTATTTTTGTTTTTATTTTTTATTGATATAACAATTTAAAAAATTAAATTAATTTCCGTAAAACTTTACTGACATTATTTCTATTTTCTTGGTACTACTGGAGTACAAAAAAAAAAACAATAAAACAATCTATAAATAATTGAGAATCTAAAAATATTTAATAATTTTGGTCTAGATTTATTTATTGTAAAAAAAAATTCTAATTTGTTTGTCTAAAACAGAGAGTATATTCCTTTAACCATAATTTATATTTGATTCATGACAGTTATTACAAGAAGTTAAGTCGGATGGGAAGGGATTTCTGGTTCGTATGCCCAGAGGGTCCTTTTGACATCCTTTGAACTTATAAAGGGACTGCATCGCGTACTGGTTTCAAATCACTACAAAACAACTATCAAAACGTTTAAGCTTCATTGTTTCTGTATTTTCAATCTGCAAAATAGTTTTTTATGGTCTTATTAAAAAAAAAAAATTAAAATTGTAATTAATATTAAAAACTACCGTAATGCAAATACAATATAGTACTTAATCGCTTTAAAGTTAGATCTGACTTTTAAGGGATTTAATTTGATAATAATTTAAATATAATTAATTGGAAAGAAATACAACACTCTGTGTATACTATTTATACTTCTATACTAATATTATAAAGGGAAAAAAATTGTATGTATGTATGTTTGTAATGAATAAACTCAGAAACCACTGGACTGATTTTAAAAATTCTTTCACCTATAGAGAGCTACATTAACAGCGAGTAATACCTATTTTATAAAGAGACGCTAGTATTGTACATATGTATTTATATTTAGTTTAATTCAAAACGGTTCAGTAATTTTTGTGCTCTGTTTGACGAGCTTTAATGTTATCTAATTATAACTATAGTACCTCCATATTTTTTTATATCAACGTGGACTTAAGATCGTCACAATAATTGCATTGTTACTGTAGTATATATCAGTTGTCCTATAGGAGCCTATAAACGAAGCCTTAAACAGGCCCTCGAAAGTATATTTGTGTAGTCTTCTTTTTGTAGCGGCCAGTCTATTTTATTTGTTTATTTTGTACGCTATATGATAATATTTATTTCTTTGTTTTTCTCTTTCTTTACTTTTTTTACCTTTTTGCATGTATTCTCCTATATAGCTCCAATATTCTGTAGTGAATTGTAAGTTATAATATGTTTTAGTAACTTAGTTTTTTGATAGCTGACCAGAGGCTGTGGCTTTGAGATCTTGTTATTTCATGATTCTACCATGAAATGTAGACCTTTCACCAGAAAGTCATTTTGCGGTCTAGTCGTTTTACTGCTAAGCCATTCGGAGATATAGACATTCCACGAGGTGGCCGTTTTGCGATCTTGTCGTTTTGATATTAAGCCATTCTGAGACGAAGACCTTCTGCTCGATGGTCGTGTTACTACAATGTTATTTCGAGATATATGCTTTCTGCAGCTATGGTCGTTTTGTGAGCTAGTGCTTATGCAGATATAGTCATTTTGGAGATCCAGTCGTTTTGATACCGACCCAGCCGAACGGTGGGTAATTTAATTTCTTTATTAAATTTAATTTTTTTATAAGTAGGTATTACCATTACCTTTATTACGCAATAAAAGATTTTTTTGTTTATCTTTAAATATAAAATATATTAAGTTATATTTTAATATATTAAATTAAATTATATTATTAACACAATAATATAATATTTAATAACATAATATTAATTAAATGGCCTCGGTAACATGTACTGTTTTTTTTTTTAATATTTAATGTAAAGAATTTAATTCAATTATATTATGAAATTATATTAAATTAAATTATTAATTAACTCAAAAATATATTAAATTATATTTTTGTGTATGTAAATTTAATATAAAAATATATTATATGTATCAAAATTGTTAAGCAATATAATTAGTTAAAAGGAAAATTCTAATGATCTAAAGTTTAGTAGTGGCAGAGCACACTGCGTTTCGCAGTCATTTGGACAGCCCAGTTGGCGGCAGTAACTACCTCCTTAAATACCACCGTGAAATAACAGCATGTATGCTGTTATGTTTCGGTGTGCGAGTAAGGATTGCCAATCCCTTATCCTTCCTAAACTATTTACCTTAATCCTACTATGGCCAGCAGCGCACTTGCAGCACCCGTAGTGTAGTTTGTATCATAGGCGACGGTAGCCACCTACCATCAAGGAACCATCAACCTTAACATAAAAAAATAGAAGTTTTTATTTCATGTCAAGTGTTCTATTAATCCAGTCTAGTACAATTTATTAATTCAATCCTTCATTCATGTACCTTTTTTTAACCCCCATTTTTAACACTATTTTATAGTAATCTACCGTGCCCTAGTAAAAACAATGTGTAGAATTTAGAAAAAAAATCTACCATTCCTGTAACTGTTGATGGAACTCAGGAAACTCCATTTTACCGGGAGGGACACCTGTCCAAATAGATAAAACTTTATTGCCGCAGTAACCTGACCAGCCAGTCACTGCTCAGATTAATACTTTCCTTAATGTATGTATACTGTCAGCAAAAAAAAAATATTTAAGTGTACCGTACTCATTTAATGAATGTGGTTTTTTCTTCATTGTAATACTAGCTCTGTCTCGCGGTTTCAACCGCAATAAATTCGGATTTCTATTGAATTGTTAATTTACCAAGGGTTGCATTTATATGAGTGTTAAAATATATAATAAGATACCTAATGATATTAAACTATTGTTCTTAAATGAATTTTAAAAAAAGCTTGTGATATGGCTGAAAGATAAAAATTTTTATAGCATTGATGAATATCTTAAATTCAAATGAATCGGATCTGTTTTATTTTTATTTTTTTGACATAAATAATTAATTGACATGACATCCTATTCTCCTAAATTGTGTTATAATTGCTGTTAAATTTGATAATGTTACTTCTGTTAATTAATTTTTGCATGCCTTGTAAAACGGCGAAACATTTTGTTCCTTTTGTAACTCTTTTGCACCTTCTATACAATGTTTTAAGCAAATAAATGAATTATTAATTAATTATTATTAATTATTATAATGCTTCACATAAACAAAAAATAATGTTTGTTTGTTTATCCTTTATGGGTTTCTGTACCATTTATCAAAGTGAAACTTTAGTAGTTCTACTGCGTAAGCTCGGGTCTTCTTTATTTTCTTTATATAAAGAGTACCTGAGTAGGCCAGTCAGAAAATGTGGTCACACGCTGTTTCATACAGTAATATTGGTGGGTCGAGAAAGGAAAGATGTATGATGGTCAACGTAACTATTCTCTGTATAGTTGCCACCCCCAGCGCTCCTAAACCTGCCAATACTAAGTCTGAAGGAATCGGCATGAGGTTGTCCTCAAATCTCAACTTCGGCCCTTCTATCGAGGCCAAAGCCCAAACGACAGCCCAAAAGCTGGGCATCCTATAGGAATTGTGCCTTTTACATCACTTCATCCTATATATAGGATGAACTGATGTAAAAGGCACAATTCCGATCTTCAATGAAGTATTGCTGTCACCTTTGGGATGGCTCAATAAAACACCAACTTACCGCACTCGACTCGGTGGATCGCAGAGCTAGGAGGCTTATTAGCGACGTCACACTAATAAGAACTAAGCTACAGAGTCCAGCACGTAGTCCCAAAATTGCCTGTCTGTGTGTGTATCTTATAGATAAGATGTACTTCGGAGTGTGCTCGGGAGCTGCATCATACCGCCGGCTGGTTACCATCCTCATCTTGTCGAAATGCCTCTTATTGGGACTAGAATTGGAATTGGCTAAGAATTGGAACTCCCTATCGGCGTCTGCATTTCCGAGCTCATACAACCCAAATCTTTTCAAGGTTCGAATGAATAGGCATCTACTGGCACACGTGCTGTTGTGTTTCACGGTGGTCTTCTGTAAGAGGGTGGTTACTGCCGCCAGATGGGCTGCCCAAAAGACTTCGTGTGCTGTGTGCTCTGCCACTACTTTCCAGATCCAGACCAGAGCCAAATTTGAAAGTTTATTTTTCAAAATTGACCCTGCCGGAAATCGAACTCGGGAACCCTAAAACAGAGCGTTAAGGCAAGCACCCTAACCACTCATCCAACGGTCTCGTCAAAAATGTTATTAAAGTTTTACATAGATATTGGTTTAAAACAAACAATCATAATTTGGAGGGAGCCTAAGAATAATAGACAATAGGGGATCGGACAAATTTTCAGAAAGTGTTTTAAATTAATCTTCGTGGATATTTATTCCCATAAAAAATACTAATTTATTTATTTATAGCCTTTTAGGTACTCAAAATCATGTTTTAATATTGTTTGTTTGAAAAAGCCGCCAAAACGCCACGATAGTTCATCTGAGAGCGCGTAACGTCATTTGTGGTCATATCTTAACAAAACAGCTGCATTGGCATAAGACAATGATTGCCCACATATGACGTCACGCACTGTGATTGGTGTTTCAGTATAGATTAAAAATATTGTAAATAATAAAATTTTATTTCTTCATTTAAAAATATTTAAATGAATTATATAAAATTATTATTCGATAAATAATCGTAAAAAATTATATATTTTCTTTCTAAGTACATTTTAGATTTTAATCTGATTACTGTCCGATCCCCTATTGCAAAGATATTTAAGAGAGAGAGTTAAACAAAATAGCAAACAACTTTTATTAGTTGTTTTAGAATTGTTTCTGCTCACTGTAGTCTCGTTACATACTGTTCTTTCGAAGATTTATTTTTTCCTTGTCGACTATTGTTTCGACAAGAATAGACGGACTTATAAACTGATATAACTACATATTATAGACGCAAGCTCTCTTATATAATATCTTTTTCTCATTAATTATGTACCATTTGCAGATATTATATTTGTAATTTAGTTATAATTAATATATCTTTTAAAATTGTCAATCGAAACTTATTAAATGTTTAAAAAAATGTATGTGAAGGAAACATAAACATAGTTTTGTCTTTATACCTTTTTTTGCAATTAAATGGACTATTGGACTTAAATCGGCTATCCTACTAATGTTATAAATGTGGAAGTTTGTATGTTTGTATGTTTGTTCCTCATTTACGCCAAAACGCCTAAATTTCATCCAAATCCGTTTAGGAATTTAGCACACTGACAGTTTATTACCAGGATTAACATACAGGATACTTCTTATTCTGGAAAATAGTTAGGTTCCCGAGCGATCATCTAAAACAGAGGTTCACAGACTTTTTTTCTCATAGACCACTTTCAAAATTTAGCTGGTTTCGGTGGACCCCCTGCACCTACATTTCTATCATATTCCCAAAACTCGACAAAAAATGTGAATATTAGATCTAACTATGGAAATTTGCGTTGCGGCTGAGCTCCCACCAGGAATGGGGAGTTTTCTAAATGAAATAAGTGAGGATTGATTGTTTTTTTGTCACGCCAACGTAGACCCCGTCGAGTCTCCCGTGGACCCCTAGGGGTCAACCTGGACCACTTTGGGAACTAAGGGTCTAAAAAATAACAAAATTGGCGCTACCATCGTCAAAGCGATAAAGAGGTGAGGCATTGTATTACTCATATATTTTCTGAGGTGTTATACTTTTCTTTTATCAACGCGGACGAAGTCGAAGGCACTAGCTGGTTTTATAATTTAAATTATTTTACAAGTAGCACATTAGGATAGGATTAGGAAGGAATAGGGAAATGGCATGTCTTACTCGCTTACCGAAACAAACATGCCGTTATTTCACGGTGGTCATCTGTAAGAGAATGGTAACTGCCCCAAGACAGGCTGCCTAGATTATTTAGTCTGGATGTCGATTCATACTTCCATTTTTTTATGTTAAGATCGGCAGACAGGCTGATGGTCCACTTGATGGTAAGTGGCTACCGTCGCCTATAACACAAGCAACGCCAAAGCTGCTGCAAGTGCGCTGTCGACTACAGTAGGATTAAGGATAAGGGACTAGGAGGTGATAGGGAAATGGGCTCTGGCATCCTTTACTCACTCACCGAAACACAACAACACGCGTGCTGTTATTTCACGGTGGTCTTCTGTAAGGGGGTGGTTACTGCCGCCAGACGGGCTGCCCAAATGACTGCGAAAACGCAATGTGCCCTGCCACTACTTTCCAAATCCAGACCAGAGCCAAATTTGAAAAGTTCATTTTTCAAAGTTTTTTGACTTTATTAACGTACAGAAAGAGTTAATAATTAATTGTCAATATACATATTTTCACATAGAATTACTAATCATACTCCATCTCCTGGTTTGTGTGTAACTATTATAACTCTAGTTATATTTAATTGAAAATTTGCTACCACATTGAAATTGATAGTATTTGCTAATACCACATGCTTTCAATTGGAATTCGAAATACATAGTAAGTGAAATTCCCTTTAATTCATCATATTCACAAAGGACCGGTGTGCAAAACTCATTATTCTTGTAATGAGCAACTCGGCGCTTGTCCCGTTTTGTCAGTCTGCAATCTCGAGCACTTGTAAATGTATTGTAGTTTAATTTACAAAAAAATTACTATTTTGAATTTTTGAAAGATTTTTTGCTGAATACCTATTAAATAGATTTAATAATTAACACAATATACATTATTTTAGCCAAGTTCGAAACGCCGAAAGTATAAAATTAATATGACACCGATTTAAAGATCAATAATATGGTTCAATTTCTTAATATCATATCATTGTTTTCAAACTAAAACCTGCTGTGTGCACTTTTTTGAGATTCCAACATTTTGAGCTTAGTGAATAAGCCTTATCTATCATTTAAAAAAAACTGCTAAATATTTATGGTTCCGTACGACCAATTAAAAAAACGGAACCCTTATAGGATCACTCGTGTGTCCGTCTGACCGACCATCCCCCCCCCCATCTCCGAAACTACTGAAACTAAAATTAGTTCTCTACTTATAGATTATTGGAAAACCTATAAGAAGTGCATGGTATTAAAATAACATGGTAAATCACTCAATATTGTGCGGATAGGTAACATCGCACGGAACCCTCTTCACGCGAGTTCAACTCGCACTTTTTTTTTATTAATATTAAAAAATTAATATTATTATTGTTATTTATTTTTTAATTAATATTATGAACATTATACTGTCGCAGGAATATGTGAAGAATATTCTCGAGAAAGTAGCGTGTTAATATAATTTTCTTATGACTTGCACCAACCACCAAAGCACTCATGCAATGTACAGTTGTAAGTAGTGAGGAAGCCGGGGCGGGGCATCCAGTACGAGACACCCTGATATTTACAACTAACGCTCATAGTTTTACAACTGCTCGTTTAAATCATAACTTGCTTTTCTTTTAAACTTCTTCATGTAGAGAAAAACATTTAAAATGAATTGTTAGACACAATGTACTTTAACTAAACCCCGTTATCTAACGCTCAGTTTGGGGGCAAGCGATGTTCTCTGTTCTAGGGTTCCCGGGTTCGATTCTCGACAGAATCAACTTTGAAAAATGAACTTTTCAAATTTGGCAGGGCACACTGCGTTTCGCAGTTATTTGGGCAGCCCGTCTGGCGGCAGTAATCACCCCCTTACAGAAGATTACCGTGAAATAACAGCACGTGTGCTGTTGTGATTCGGTGAGTGAGTAAGGGATGCCAGAGCCCATTTGCCTATCCTCCTCCTAATCCATCCTTAATCCTGCTGTAGTTGGGCGTTGCTTGTGTTATAGGCGATGGTAGCCACCTACCATCATGTGGACCGTCAGCCTGTCTTATAATCTTTATCGATACAAAAGGAAATCGATTCACTCACACACACACTGCTGGACGTATAGAGCAGATATTTACAAAATGGATTTTTTTAAGAATGACAAGTTTTTTGGCATATTTTATATAGTATGTAATAAAATCTCTTTAGCTGTATTGTTTGTATCTGGCTGGTTTTGATGACATTAAAAAGGTTATATTTCAAAAAATAAACAAATTAGTAAAATGTTGTTTCCAGCTATTTTTCATTTGTTTTTCTTTATGTTAAAATGAGTGAATCTAATGAAGAAATCCGATACATTTTAAAATTGTATTTTAAAAAAGAAAAAATTCAACGCAATCCGCAAAAAAAAATTGTGGACCTAATATAGTGTCAGCAACACAAAAAATGTTTTGAGTTTTCATATAAAATGCGAAGAAACTTTTTCCCTAACTTATTATGTCAATAATGTTAGGTTTTTTATAAGACATTCAAAGAAAGTTTAATATTTTTAAAATATAACTGTAACTGACTCTAGTTATAGATTATTTATTTACTTTAGTGTTATAGGTACATACCTAAATGTAGGTAAATAAGTAAGTGTACCATACGTCAAAATATTCATCTACAATGAAATTAGGAATTATTACTAACCTTATATTGGTCCTAATTCCACTTCTTCTATTAATATTACAGTTCCTTGGTCAGAATGTGCCGAACCCACAGGAATGTGCTTCTTAGAGAGAAAATTGATATTGTGTATATTGCTTTAGATTGCAATTCAGCAATTAGTAATAAACATGTAAGGCATATACCTCGATATTATTTTAATCTGTTTGCGTACCTTCTTATAAATAAATTTGCTCATTTTGCTAGTCTAATAAATGTAAGCTATTATTTTACTACTATACTTATATAAATAGTATAAACACATTTATTTTTTTTTCAAAATTACGTAATTCATCAATTTCAATGTTTTTTTTTATTATAATTGTAGCAGGCAGATGGTACACTTTAGTTTAGATGAAATTCATCATACATCAACTCTATGAGTAACTCTAGCACACAAGCATTTCCAGGAAGCATTGAGATAAATAATAAGGACAAATGATTAAGGTGGAGACAAACGCTAAATACTAAAAATATCCCTTGTTTAATAAAGATGTTACAAGAAATAGACAACACAATTGCTTTGAAAAAAATATATGTTTACTTAAACCTGTAAAGAACCAATTTTCGTTATAGTAATAGAAACTCCACAAAAAAAGTTAAAGAGGAATTTTACTTTTATTGAAAATTCTCTCGAAAACGGCTTATTGCGCGCATGTGAATCCTGTGCCGATATTAATCGGTACAGTTTAAAAAATTGTATAAATAGAATTTTTTTGTTTATTGTTCTAATGGTAAAAACAAAAAAACACCATTTCTAGGTCTGTTGAATTGTCTCCGCCGCCAGCGAGTTCTAATGTAAATGTCATTTACCCAAGTGAAGCCCTTAAAGCAGAAGTATATAAAAGTCGCGTAGCAGTTAATAGAACTACGACTGTGCTAGGAACCAAGAAAATGTGCCAATTTTGTTACGCGAAATGCATGAAAATCAAAGATGCTACTAAAAGTCAACTCTAAAATGAGTCAGTAGGTACGTAGACAATTTGCTAAATTGGGACGTTGTGCTACAGAGATGGAAGAATAGAAACTACGAGATTTTTTCTCGTGAAACAAATTTTTATATGAAATAAGTGGACGGGTGTTATTTTATTTTTTAAATATAATAATGCTTTATATGAAAATGTTTATGTTTTTTTTTATATTTTTAACCTCGGATAAAAGTGGAATAACAGTTACACAAAATTTAATTTAAGCCTTTAATGGGAACAAATCAGCTTAATCCTTCTACTAAACAGTACATCAACATAATATCAATAAATACTTTTACAGAAACTTATTTGAGATTCATTATAGGTAATGTATTAAGTTTGCTTACATTCTAAATTGATAAGAGATAGCAGACAGTAGTGATCAATGATTGAATGTCAACTTGTGTGCGAGTAGCACTTGGCATTCTGCAGGGATCACTACTAGGGCCTCTAATTTTATAGTATTAACTAGTTTTCGCCCGCGACTTCGTCCGCGGAGTGTCGCGGTGTGGTAACCCCCGGTGACCCTCTATGACATTCCGCAAACCGGGTCCCTCTCGGGTTCATAGTTTCCGAGATCCCGTCGCCGACTTTTTACCAGGTCGAGGTAGCGAGGTCTTTGAATTAATTTCTCGACAACTTTATTCGTACTCCACGACCGGCTAGAGAGGCAAACCCCCCCCACGGCTCCTTCCCGGTTAGAAATGTCACTAGATCAGTGAGTCAGTGAGTGGTATTTCGGCTGTATAATTTTGTAATTAAAGGCATGAGAAATAATTCAGTTCTTCTTGGGTTTTATATGTTGCTGTTGGTATGACTTTTTTTCTAATTATCATCTTTGTTTGCTTCCCGAATTCGATTAATATAATATTAACTGCTTGCGCTTGTGTATGTGTGTATGCTCGTGATATACATAGAAAAAAAAAACAAGTTCAAACAGCACAGTGTAAAGCAGAATTGTGAACCTTAATTAATTTGACGAGCCCATTGGATGAGTGGTTAGGGTGCTTGCCTTAACGCTCTGTTCTAGGCTTCGATTCCCGGCAAGGTCAACTTCGAAAAATGAACTTTTCAAATTTGGCTCTGATCTGGATCTGAAAGTAGTGGCAGGGCGCACTGCGTTTCGCAGTCACTTAACCACCCCCTTACAGAAGACCACCGTGAAATAACAGCACGTGTGCTTTCGTGTTTCGGTGAGTGATTAAGGGATGCCAGAGCCCATTTCCCTATCCCCTTCCTAATCCCTTATCCTTAATCCTACTGTAGTCGGCAGCGCACTTGCAGCAGCTTTGGCGTTGCTTGTTTTATAGGTGTTATAGATTATAGGTGATTAAAATAATAATATTATAAGTGAAACTAGGTACTTATAACTTATTCCACAATATGATAACATACTTGGACATGTCAGTAGTAAAATAATAAGAGCCCCCGAAAGAATTACAATCAATTAATTTTATATTGTTCTCTTACATAAAGAATTTTGTAGGGAGTCCCAACGAACAACTGTGTTTTACTTGCGTTAAAACTAACAAAGCGAATTCAATTTCATTGTACAACGAGGACACTGCACATTTTTCTTCAAGTTACGCGAAATAAGATTTCATGAGGCCACTGTGTAATTGACTAAAAGTTAAGAAAATATAAGTTTTCCTGGAACTAACTAATGATACGAATGATATAGAACAGACCAGGGTCTTGTTGCAACATATTAAGGTTATTTTATGCTGTATTCCCCTTGATAGTGTTTTTGTCCTAAGACGACGACAGTGGACCATCGGCCTGCCTGCTACTAATGTATTCTAGTTTATACTAATATTATAAAAAGAGAGAAGTAAGTTGTATGTATATGTGGTAGGCTATTTATTATGTTACATATGAACTGCCCTATTTGTACCCGGACGAAAATGGTGTGTGTTGGTAACAGCCACTTTTTTTTAATACAAAAAGTGGTTGTTAATGCTGAGCAGTATAAACAACAAATAGAAGCCCTTTGAATAAAAGCAAGTAATGTATACTATATTAAAGTGAGTATAGACAATCTGTTTAAGTGTCTGCTTGTAATGTTAAATTAACTGTAACGTTAACTTGTAATGTTAATTTTTTTTTTTACTAAATGTATATCAAAACATTGCTACCTACATCTTTTCCGCGGTGTGAGGCGGACAGGCGGACAATAAAAAAAAGGAGAAATAAAATATGTGCTACTGGCAAACCATATTTATTACATAAAAAAGAGGAATTACATTTCCTACATATAAAAATAGCACATATAAAAAAACATACAAAATAATAAAAAAGAATAAAAAAGTTCCAGGGACCTTGTGGAGAATTGGACTAAAGGAAACCTTGCCACGAAAGAAGAGCCATCGGCGTGATAAAATATAAATGACTTAAAATTTTGATATGTTCTAAATTACTGACTATTGAAGGAGCAAACTTGGTCTCGACCGGCTCTCCGCGGGGACGTTCGTTCGATTTCCGGGCAGGCCAAGCGTACTCGCGCGGCACTTCTGTTTCGGCTTCTCGACAGTTGTTCGCTCAGTCTTTCCGTTCCAATTTTGGGTTATCAAAATTTTGGATCAATCGTTTTTCACTCGTGAATGAATTCGAACCACAGACGACTCGACTACGCTAAACATTGAACTAGCGCCGCACAGACAAAGCGAAGGAAACCTGTTTGGTCTGTTGCCTTCAATCCGCAACGACGACGAATATATATATCCGACAACTGGAATCAGTGCCATAGGCCAAAAAAATTAATGTAACAACATATACGGTACTTATAACAAAAAATTAAAAATTATTTTTTTCTCCCTTTGTCTGACTGTTTATTCCGGCTAATCTCCGAAATGGCTGTACCGATTTTAATGGGACTTTCAGTGGCAGATACGTAGTAATGTTGTAAGAAGTAACTTGCGTTACTTTTAAGACAAGTTAGTATCGCGCGCCCCACGCGCTCCCCGCGTCGCAGCAAAACGTGGCCGAGTAACAAACATAAATTTATTTAATTATTTCAGTAGTTTACAACAAATATTTCATAGAAACAATGAATATTTAAGACATGATTTAAAAATATTTTTAAGAACTGGTAACACGTAAATTAAAAACAATAAACTTTCTCCAGATTTTCTGTATAGTGTTCAAATTATTCGTTTTCATAGGATTACTATATATTTTTTAAATTGTAATCGAAAATATTTTTCTATTTTTCGCATATTTTATTTGATTTTTTTCATGGTGTGTCAACACTTATATATTACGTAAGCACTACTTACATTCTCGTAAGTACAAGATAATAAAAATTTGTGAGACAGCCAATACAAGACTACTTTTTACTAATCAAAAGCCAAATATCTAAATAAAAAATGTCCTTTTTAAAACTGCTGCATGAACTGCTACCAACTCTTGTACACAAAAGTGGCGAGACGCGACATTGCATACAAGCTTCTTTAACTATACGTGTCGAGTGCTAAACTGGTATGAAAAGTGGGTACTCACTGTAAACTTATTATGTAACTTGTACAATAATTTGTTAACTACCTTAATATGTATATGTTTAATATATTGGCATTTCAGTAGTGGCAGAGAGCACTGTACCCAGCAGTCTTGAACTAAGCAGCTCGTCTGATGGTAGTAAGCATCCACTCTCAATAAAGCCACAGCATACTCTCCAAACCTCACCTTGTCTCATATATTTTATACTTTCCAAACTCGACAGGGCACTTGCTTCCTTCGTCCTCCAGGGGTGATATTTTTTCTAATCGCTTCTCCAAGAAATCTCCACATTCGTAGAACTTCCACAGTATAAACGGTGTATATAGTAAAGTTAATCATGTTACTTAATTTTTAAGATTTTTATTTGCAAAAGCTGTAATGCTTGTAAGGTCAACAAATTTAAAGTATTAACTAGCTAGGCCGAGATTAAAGATGTCTCTCTGTGTTTTGGTTGCGTTTATAGGATATAGAAGCCACACACCTTGAAGTTAGCCAGCCAGTCGAAAGCAATCCATACAGCGTTTTTGTCCAAAGTTGCAAAACCTTGTTCTTCAAAACCTTGCAAAGCAGACAATTTTCAAACCGTGGTTAACGTTAAATCATTATATTTCTAGGGTTGCTTAGTGTACTGAAATCCATTTTTATAAATCTGACCATTTAATCAAAAATATAAATTGTTCGTTTGTACAAAATTCTCAATAGAATAAAATATTAATCCATCATTTTATTGAAATCTGATTCTTGCGGTACCACTCCAACTAGTGAAGGTTGATGATCAGACTGAAACATTATTCCTGTCTTTGTTCGTCTGAACAGCTGAAATGCGTTAGCTATCTTCCAACTTTTCTCTTTCCAGTGATTTGTATTTAAATACGCCCATGATAACATCTATATTGTAAAAATTCTTACATAAGTTTAAGTTTAAGTTTTTTACTTGAATACTGTAACAACCTTTAAAATTACTTGTGAGACTAAATTTTGTAAAGTGTAATAAATTGTTACTTAATATAGGTAAATTTGTTTGGTCAAGTGGCGTACCTACTTCATATATTGTATGTCATCTACCTATATGTGGAAACTTTTAGTTGGCCATTGATGTTCTATTCTGTGACTACATTGTATTCTATTAGCTGTAAGTTTTCCTAAAACTGTAATAAAATAAATAAAATATACCCGAGTAAAAGTTACTAAATAATTATTTTCTTCTAATTGAGACCGCTAACAATTTTATTTCAACCATAAACTAGATAAACCGAACACTCTTAAACTAATGGAAAAATGTTGTTTCTTCCGAAACGATACAATCAAATCTAAGGAAGTTAACAATTGAAAGCACTCAACTGAATTAAAATCAATAACATTTTTACGCAAGCGTTTGGAACCTTAATCTACACTCTAGAGTGACTTTTTTTTAAGTCTTCCGTTATCTACTTAAATCTTTATCATCAATAGCTACAATATTAACATCTATGGCATTATTATTATTATTATCTGTAACATTACTTGGCATTACCTAGGGTATGGCGGTGTGTAAATAACCACCATTCTAATGCATGTGCGGAAGCGGTTTTATGGGTATCCTGTGGTATTGGCTGGCACTTCACTCAAAATTAAGAGCGGTCGAGAAACAGTACCTGCTCAAGGGATGCATCCAGGTCCAGGTGCCCTCCAGATGAGAAAGTTCAGCTCGGCGCCAGTCACCAACATATATTATTGTCCACAATGAAAACACTCCTTTAAAATTATAATGCGTTGCTAGGTTCATAGAGCGTTTATAAATACATTATTGTTTTTAAGCGAAGCGAGCAGGGTCACGTCCGCAAAGGACGGCGACAAGCGAACAACTGCTGCCCTCTCTCGCCCCAAACTGCGAGAAGGCCAGCATAACACACACGCCCGACCAACCTACATAATTTCCAATTACATTACGTTACTACACCTACCGAAATTTGGATAGTATTGTTATTTTTTGTAGCAACTTATTAATGGGGTGTATCAAATCCTCACTTGGTGATCTAAACTTATGGGGAGAATTCAAATTTAATTTAATTATTTGAAATTCAAAATTAACCAGCATTGAATAATAATAGAAGAATATTCCACATGAATGCATTACAGAGATTTTAATAGTATCCTAAATATCTCTTATCTCCAACTTTGTAATCAGTTTTTTAATGTTTATTACGAGATTTTTCTTAAAAAGACATATTGCTTCATTGAGCAAAGTCATTATACACTGTTACTCCTCTATATCCTCTATATTCTTTTCTCTAAGTATGTATTTCTTTTCTTTAGGTTAAATATATATATTGTACAACTTCCTTGTATTATCTGATAATGGGAATTCGCCTACCGGTTAAGGGCGCCGCAAAAATCGCCTTTAAGACATGAATTGCCACTGGAGTTGACTTTTCTAACTTAAACATAATCAGTATTGATTTTACTGTTAAAAAATTGCTCCGCAAATATTAGAAAAAAATTAACGAAGAGGTTTACAGCAACAAATTTTGAATAATATTTGCTAAGATTATTTAGTAAGGTGTTGTAGGCCACTAGAAAATAATAAAGAAATGAATAACAGAACAGGTCAGCTTATATTATATACCTTACTACCTTACGTAATGTACTGCATCGCACTGGTAGGCACAGAACTCTCCTCTGTAAGTGTCTATTGTAGATTGGCAGATTAGCAGATTTGACAAAAGATGTCTTCTGAACTCAAATTTCTCATAAATTGAAAGTTTTCCATGTTTTCCTTTTGTGGCTAGAAGAAGGTGATCATTATTTTTCCTTATCCAAATATGAAATGGAATAGACTAGAGGCACAAATTTTACTGAGTTTATAGCTTAAGTAACAGCGAGAGCTTTGATTTGTTTGAGATTCAAAAAGTCTCAAATATTTGGCGTTATTTGGTATAGAGTTTCAAATGCAACATTTAAATCCGTTCAGGCTCACATATCCCTGAACAACAAATTTTCGAAGTCCCCGTTCAAAATTGAAATTGTTTTCGGAGTGTTGACTTTGAGTGATGCCCCATTATCACATGAACATGCTGACATTTGAACAAAGTTCTTACCAACAATATTACTTTTCTCGTGTATTGCACCGAAGAAAAAATCAATTTTTAACCTTCCGCCTTTACCATAAGGTACATCTCCATATTTCGCCGTCGGTAGTCATAAATTTGTAACAATATACGATAACAAAATAAGGTATTCTGTGAGCAAATTTGTATTCCACAACAATTTGATTCTTTTGCGTGCACAAATAAGGTTGTAATAATTGTTTACTTCGACGTAAGGGAATTCTGTATTCACTTCAAGCCCATACGGATTTCCGAGATTGTTTCAGATATGTATAAGTCATGCGAGTTATTGATTGATGGTTATTTAGTTTGAACTATTTAATAAGCTTAGTGTGAATTCTGATTCAGTTAAATTTGTGACCTGATCACAATACCAATAATTATTTAAATTAATTGCACCTAACCTCAAAGCCAGTTATAAATTCTATAAAAACACAAAACTGATAATAGCACGATGTCATCCACAATGTGATGATAACAATAAAATTAGTTTTAGTCTACATTCAATATATTCAGGATGAACGTTTATAACAAAATAATTTATAATTATCATTCTTTTTAAAGTTGTTTAATATTTTCCCATTCTATAAAAAGACTCGTATGAAAAGTCACGCGTTTAGAGATCCACATATAGAGGTCAAATTTAGGTCAAATTGTCAAGAATTCAACTTTTGAATATTATTGCCCGAACCCGAAAATGATTCTGTAACCCAGTTGTGGCATCACCTATGGGGTACATAGCAACCACATCGTCGATTTGATAGTTTAGAAAATTTATAAATAAAAAAATGATCATTATTCTAATAGGACTTCTAATGTTTTTTTTTTTTTTTCATTATTAATCAAGCAGTTCGTCACTGTGCTCACCAAGCCTGCTCAAAAATAAAGCTTCAAATTAAAATTTAAAACTAAATTCAACTAACTAAACTTCTTATATAAAAAATTGCCTTGCAAATCAAACTTTGCAATTCTAAAGCAGATGTAGAGGTTTGTTTAATTAGAATGGTAATCTCCGAAATTGCACCTACTCGAGAAATATCGATATTTGAAAGATACAATGTTATAGTTGGACATAGGTTACATTTAATTTATACTAACTCCCCTAATTATACCCGGACGAAGCCGAGCAGCGACACTCTAGTAGTAATTAATCATATGGAGTAAAGATTTTTTTATATGCATGTAATGTGAAAACACCTTATTTAAATTGTGGTTGTTGAAATAAAAACAAAATTTTGTTGATCCGAAAAGAGAAACATTTTATTATTAAACTAAATTGATTATACATCTTCTACTATACAAATCTTCACCTACATTAAATAAAAATCTTACCTGAAAAGAGAAACAACATTTAAGCTATTATTTCTCAACTTTACAAACACTTAACAATATACTTTATAATGATTTATTAAATTTAACTTTATTTTAATGATTCGTATAACCTTTATTGGTACGTTTTTATTACCATTGTAGGTAGCCACTTTAAATATTACGAATTACCTACTTAACTTATTAAAAGTAAAAAAGTATTCAAATGAAATAAAGTCAATGCAACTTCATTTACATGCATATAAAAGTCGGCAGGCAGGCTGAGGCAATTTGGCAAGTGTCTCGAGTCGTCTAATAACCCGAGCAACGTCATAGGAGTCGTAAGTGAATTATCAACCTTAACAGGATAAGGGATAAGGAAGGAATAGGTGAAGGAGAAGAAGTATCTTCATCTGCCTTAGACTTTGCAGCCGCTGACTCACTTATAAATATGAGTTCCAATATCACTGAATTGTGAAATTGTATCGAAAAGGTCATGAACATAAAGTAATCAATTACTGTATAAAATGTGTACAAAAGGGCGAGATCCATTAATCTCTTTACCAGAAAACGTCCCGGATGCGCTCAGAGTGCACGTGCAGAAAATTTAAATCGGATTTTAAAATTGTACCAACACAACCATCTCTTGTTATAAAAAGGCGACTTTTTCATTCCCATTGCAACCCTGAAGCAATTACAGGGATGTCACAAAACTTGGATACCTACTTATAATTTGATTATGAGAACTAAAGAATCATCACTAATTTTATGTAATTAAAAAATAAAGTTGCATTTTTCACTTTCCTGTTAGATATTATGTAAAAATATTACGTAATATAATATATATTATTATTAGAGAATTCTTCTTCTTCCCTTTTCATTAATTCATCCGATTTAAGAATTCTAGAATGTCTTGGAAGTGGACGTGACATACATCTTATCGCTGGCTAAGCTGAGGCTCTAGTATGAGTTTACGATACTACACCAATTCTACACTCGCTAGCGAGAACGTAAAACTTTTGTATGGGAAATCGTGAACTGTCAATGTCAAATTATCAATTTTCCATATAAATGTTTTACGCTCTCGCTAGCGAGTGTAGTATCGTAAACTCATGCTAGAGCCACTGCCTACTGCTGCTAATTTATGGTGGATTGGGGCGAGCAATTGAGACCAAATCACGCTTCTTTTCCGTCACCTCCAATTCTTCATTTCTGAAGGTATTTTTTTTATTCATTTCTGTAAGGTATGATTAAGTGTACAAATTCCACCAAATAATAAAGCGTTTTCTAGTTCATGGAAACAAGTTATTCTGGCTTTATGAGTTTAAAGATTACATTTAAACTCATAAAACTAGGTGTTAACTCATACTAGGTGTTAAATCATTTATTCAATCTTTATTGCTCATATGTTTTCGTGAGGTTTTCATTTTTTATTTTATTTTTAAATGATACCTGAGGAACAGTATTTTTTTTATGAAACTCTATTCTGTATTACCCTTTTCTGTATCGCTTACAACATGTTGGTATGTAAAATTTCACTTTACCATTTATAGGATTAAAAGTATATAATTTTTAAACAGAAAACTGTTGATCTCACTTTACCATTTATAGGATTAAAATTAAATAATTTTAAACAGAAAACTGTAAATAGATATGTATTTATTTCTGCTAACTTCAAAGCAATTACAAGCATTAGTCAGAAACGCAAAAGTTCGCTTTGCATTTGAGAACGTTTCACGATTTGTGAATACGAATTTCAGCTTATTTTGTCGTTTCTACGCTAAACTAATATATAAACAGTAAATCTACCAGATAAGCTTCTCATCTTGAATACTCTTAGAATTAAAGGTATTGACAATTTGTCTGACTTAATCACGGTTAAACCCTAATGTTACGGCACTCTGCTTGTATTTTTTATATTTAACTAGCGGCCCGCCCCCGGCTTCGCCCGGCGTGCAATTTTTATATACCCTAAAACATTCCCCGTTTATACCTCTTTCCATTGGCGAAAACCGAATTAAAATCGGTCTACCCGTTCACGCGTGATGCCGTGACCAGGAGAAATGGGGATTCATTTTTATATAGGTATAAGATTTGTGATCGTTGGAATCATAGATATTAGCTACGTATAAGTTACAAATACCAAATTAGTAAAATCGCAAATTCTACTTAATCATTTAGTAAATTAATTGATTAATTAATTAATACTATTAATTAATAATTAATTAATTAATAATACATACATATAATAAACGTGCCGTGTCTGTACATTAAATATTTTTTCAAAAAATCAAATTATACACGTTGTACCTACTTATGTTACCGAGGTCAAAAAAATAGCTTTTAGAATTTTTGTTTGTTTATCTGTGCGTTTGTGCACACTAATCTCAGAAATGGCTTAACCGATTTGAATGCGGTTTAATTAAACTGATGTATTGTAGCAAGCTTCCCGTAACATTTTAGTATTGTTTCATTCCAATGGGTTTACAAACAAAAAAGTTACCCGCTATACCGAAGACCGTATACCATGCGTACGAAGTTGCGGGCTCAGCTAGTATAAAATATTTTTTTCAAAAAAAAAACCGAGGTAATTACTTTTTTAAGTTATTGTCTGTTTGTGCGATTCTGCACGCTAATCTCAGAAACGGCTTAACCACTGTGAATGCGATTTTCACTAATATATTGTAGCAAGCTTCTCATAACATTTAGTGTTTGTTTCTTCCAATCGGTTTAACAATAAATTTACCCGCTATACCGAAGACCACGCGTACGAAGTTGCGGGATCAGCTAGTTTATAAATAAGTTAGTAAATTGGTAGAAGTGGAAAGAACCAAAGAACTGAGCGAAGACAGAGATGTGTCTGCTCATATTTATCAAACAGGATAACAGTGGTGATATTTCGCAGTGTTCTTTGTCTCTTGTAAGGCAAATCTTTTTTTCAGCGAAACGAAGTCCTATTGACCTGAACCCGTCATTCCAGGGAGTGACTGTTCCAATCTCAGACCATCTCCAACTCCTTGGTGTGGACCTTACAGCTGATCTGTGTAGGCACATCGAGTCCATTGCCAAAACAGCTGCCAAAAGGCTTGGCATCCTTTCCAAGGTGAAACGATGTTTCACTGCGAGGCAGCTCCTGGACTTATACAAAGCACAGGTCCGGTCTTGCATGGAGTACTGCTGCCACCTCTGGGATGCGTCTGCCCGTTACTAACTGGCCGCACTGGACTCGATTGAAAGGCGAGCAAAGAAGCTTATTGGCAACGACACTCTTGTGGATTCCCAACTTCAAAGCCTGCAGCATCGCCGAAAAGTAGCTTGCCTATCAATTTTCTATCGTCTACACTATGGAGAGTGTGCATCCATTCTGTACGAATTGATCCAACCGGAACCGTTCCACTTGCGGACCACTATAGGCGTAGGCAGGGGTTTTGTATCCCTTCGTGGTCGATGTACCTCGATCACGCACGAAGCGTTTCAGTTCCACCTTCCTTGTTTGGACTGCTAAGAAGTGGAACTCATTGCCTGCGTCTGTGTTCCCACAGAACTACAACCTCGGGGTCTTCAAAACCAGGGTAAATGGACATTTGCTGGGTAAGCGTGGTCTACCTTCGGCCGCACCTGCACCTCACATCAGGTAAGGTGGTCAAGCGCTACCTTCATTATTAAAATAAAATAAGAGAAGCTCACACAAGAAACAAGAAGACATGAAATCCTATACTTAGTCGGTGAAATACCATATCTACAATATGGTTATTCTATAGAAAGTTGTGAGGAGATTACGCCCGCAAGCGTCGAGTTTATTCCATATAATTAGATTGCACTGCGCGACACCGAACGAGGGGTGTTTGAAAATGGCATAATAATATTTTTATTTCGCTGAGTGCTAGTTTACGAGGACTGTGTAGAGATTGCTGATATAATGTTGAGAAACAATTTAAGGGATTCACTGAGGCAAATGAAATTTACTATAGAACTCGCTGGCGGCGGAGACAATTCAACAGGCCTAGAAATGGTGTTTTTATGTTTTTACCATTAGAACATTACACAATTTTTTTTTTATTAATACAATTTTTTAATCTGATATTAACTTATTAATAGGTACAGGATTCATATGCCTACAATAAGCCGTTTTCGAGAGAATTTTCAATAAAGGTTAAATTCTTCTTGTGTTCTAACTTTTTTTGTGGAGTTTCTATTACTTTAACGAAAATACTAATTAATACAATTGGTTCTTCACATGTTTAAGTATAATATATATTTTTTTCAAAGCAATTGTCTTGTCTATTTCTTGTAACATCTTCATTAAACAATGGATATTTTTAGTATTTAGCGTTTGTCTCCCCCTTAATCAACTTTTCTCTGTGGTATAAAAATTAAAAACGACTCAAATAGGCTTCGGCAGTCCTAAAATTGAAACGCATACAAACCTTCGCCATGGAAAACATATAAGACGGCAAATTTAATTACTATCCATCAATCTTTTCTTTTCAAGATACTACATCATCGACATCTATGTATCAACGTCAATTTTGTAGATGTTTATATGTTATGTTCTGTGTTATTACATTTTTTTTAATGTTAAGATTGGCAGTCATGCTGACGGTCCACTTTATGATAGGTGGCTACCGTCGCCTATAACACAAGCAACGCCACAGCTGCTGCAAGTGCGCTGCCGACTACAGTAAGATTAAGGATAAGGGATTGGATAAGAAAAGGGCTCTGGCATCCCTTACTCACTCACCGAAACACAACAGCACACGTGCTGTTATTTCACGGTGGTCTTCTGTAAGGGGGTAGTTACTGTCGCCACACAGGCTGCCCAAATAACTGCAAACACAATGTGCCCTGCCACTACTTTCCAGATCCAGACCAAAGCCAAAATTGAAAAGTTTTCAATGTTGACCTTGCAGGGAATCAAACCCGGGAACCCTAGAGCACCCTAACCACTCATCCAACGAGATCGACAAATAATTGTATTATATTATTGAATTATTGCAATTATTGTAATATAGAGGTTATCTTACAGAATAACTTCAGCATTAACCAATTTCTTGTCACTAACGTTTCTTATAAATAGGAGTAATGTGTGCTATGTGCAATGCGAGTAATTTGCAATGAGTTATCGTTGCAATGGTCTTATGTGACCTTAAGGGACTCTCGATTCTTAAAACCTTCGGGCAAATGTGAAATATTTACGTTTAAATTAAACTTTTTTGAAACCTTTTTACATCAATCCGAAATATTGTATATCGAAGGTCATAAATAATTCGATTTATCTTGATTTTACTTTATAAAATTTTAAAATCTTTATCTTTTCCGTTGACAAGCAGTCTTTATACAACTATTAAGGAAATGTTAATCACTTTTCGTGAGCTTCCATCTCAGAGAATATATTCAGCGAAAACATTCTACATCTTAAACATTTTGAACGCTCGCAGCATATGTAATATCTTACGAAACCTTACTCAAACCTTTCTAGTATTTTTCCAAGTCTAAAAAGCACCTTAATGTTGTAGAAATAAAAGCTAATATACGATGGATTTAAAATGTAGCTAGAGGTTAAATGTGAAATCAGAGTACGAAGTTTAATTTATATTGCTTATACTATATTATAAAGCTAATATTAACTACTAATATTATAAAGCTGAAGAGTTTGTTTGTTTGTTTGAACGCACTAATCTCAGGAACTACTGATTGGAATTGAAAAATTCTTTTTGTTTTGAATAGTCCATTTATCAAGGAAGGCTATAGGCTATATAACATCACGCTCCGATAAATAGTATTGTATATAAAAGTGTCGCGCCGCCGTATGGGCCGCAGCGAAGCGTCCGCGTCGTCGTCGCCGAATTCAGCTGGTATAATTATAAGAAGCTTATAATCTTAAGAAGCGGATTACATGGACGTGTCCGTCGTTAATATTTTTTACTGAACCGAATATGTATTTGGAACGAATTAATCCAGTTTAAAAAAAAAACAAGCATTATAATATTCAAGCAAATATAAATCTGGTGAAAATTATATCATTTCTAAGAAATGCCTGAAAATTATATCATTTCAAGTAATTAGTGTATTTAAAACGACTTAAGATAATAATAAGAATAGTAGTGGCAGGGCGCACTGCGTTTCGCATTCACTTGGGCAGCCCGCCTGGCAGCAGTAACCACCCCCCTTACAGAAGACCACCTTGTGTTGTTGTGTTTCGGTGAGTGAGTAAGGGATGCCAGAGCCCATTTCCCCAACCTTTTCCAATCCCATATCCTTAATCCTACTGAAGTCGACAGCGCACTTGTAGCAACTGTGGCGTTGCTTGTGTTATAAGCGACGGTAGCCACCTACCATCAAATTGACCGTCAGCCTCTCGCCCTTACGTAAAGCATAGAAACTCAAATTTCTTTTTGTCGCAATTTCTTTTAATCAATGAATCGATTTCTGTAAGACTGCCAAAGAAATAAAGTACAATCTTGTTCTTAGTAAAAAATTAATACTTACCTAAAACTTCGAATGCAACTATTTGCAAGGTAGTTCCTCGAAAATCAAGATACATTTACGCGGGAGTGAAACGATACAAACTCTCAGAGATCTCAGCCATCGCCACTCCGCCAGTTAGCGACGAAAGACCGAGGTTGCGATTCATAAATTTATATATATATTTTATTGTAAAATTTTATAATGAACTAGCGACCCGCCCCTGGCTTCGCCCAGGGTGCAATTTTTATATATATAAACATTCGCCGTTTATCCCTCTTTCCATTAGTGAAATTATAATCGGTCTACCCGTTCACGCGTGATGCCGTGACCAAGGGAAATAGGGATTCATTTTTATATATAGAAGATAACTATACATTCAGCACCCTGCTAAATCTACAAAAAATCTTAAGTAGTAAAAAGATAGCCCAGGTCTGTTGGAAATTCTTCCAAACGTTTCGTCAACAACTGCGGTTGACATCCTCAGTGGTGTAGTCCGTGTTAGAAGAAAAAGTACATCACATCACTGCACTTCACTTCTGCTCGCTCTCGCTCGAGTCTCGCTCGAGAAGTCGAAAAGTGCAGAAGTGAAGTGCAGTGATGTGATGTACTTTTTCTTCTAACACGGACTACACCACTGAGGATGTCAACCGCAGTTGTTGACGAAACGTTTGGAAGAATTTCCAACAGACCTGGGCCATCATCCCGGAAACCCACAACTCATATGGATACCGGCCGAGAAAACCTACATTCTACTAGTAAAAAGGTACACTAAAACCCAACAAGGAATCAATACCTAATTACCGGATTCAGGTTAATTAATATTTTCAGTTATAATTATTTTTACGTTTGCAACGAGAATAGTGAACAATAAAAAGTGCATTTTTTAGACACACAGTTTATGACTGCAGAAAACAGTAGTCCGGCCATTCGAACTCGAAATTTCGAATCCCTCGTTCCCTGTTAATCCTAACCCAGTTGTAGCGAGTCTCCATCGAGCCATCCCCTTTCACCTTTGCTCACGTATATGTATATCATGTCATAACTGGGTGTTTACGTCACAAAGTAAGCACGGTCACATACGGAGCCAGAGATTACGAAGTGTTTCAACTTAAAAAGGGTGGCTCAAATGAAATTGAGTGCAAATTCTCAGTATTTTTAAATTCGCTTGTCAAATGAAAAATTATTTTCAGTTAATTTTTTCAAAGGGGAATTTTGTCTCCTACGTTGTAATGAATTTGTAATGACAACAGAGGTAGTTTGTATAGTCTGGCTAAGAACTAAAACTTTATTTTACACGTAATCTTTAAAATCTCGCTGTTATGTCAAGATTGGATTCTACGTTTTGTTATCTATGGATTAAAAAATAAGAATTAAATGTCATGGAAGTCTTTGTTACCTGTCATGAAAGTCCATTGTCCACAGATTAATATTGATAGGAAAATTAATGTATCCAAATCAAGATGCAATTTTCCAAGAAAATGTCTCAACCTTCCATGTGTTCTCAGCTATCTAACAAGATAAAATAATAAAGCAAAACTGCAACAATTGGCAAGTCCAGAAACGATAATATGCAAAAAAGCTGAACGTCTGTAGACACATTTTGATACAAAATGTATGGAACTTATTCAAAAAGCATTCAAATCACTCACTACAATAAAAGAATACTGAACTCACTAGAATTAAAACTGATACTACATTATCTATATTAATACATTCGTCAAGGGGTACGGTAGACTCGATTGAAACCTTACCTGAATAATAAAACATAAAAAATAAAGATTTCTAGTCGACAACATATATCCTCAAAATTCGGATTGTCAAGTATTTTGTTAAATTCTAATGGTGCTGACAGACAAATCGCAGTCGCCATATTGGCCACTCTAGCGAAACGTCACTCACTGACACCTGTGACATCTTGAGTGGTTAATAAACGTTCCGTTTCATTCATACTAGCGCACATACGCCTCGCCACTCAATACGTCGTCGCACCATTCATTTTAAAAACTATAAGTGTCCATTACAAAGAACTGTGACTCATGTGACTGTGTAAAACGAAACGTCTTGCCGCAAATATTGACGCATTGAGCGAAATCTATGCCGCTTTGCCTTTAATATTCCTTGAGAACCGATAACTACAGAAATATCTACCTACATTTTGTACCTACATGTGTACATTATGCGGAGCGAAGCCGGGTTTTCATCTAGTTTTTAATAATTTTCGTCATTTGACTAATAATGGTCACATTTGCACGGAAAAAAATGAAAACAATATGTAAATATGGACAACATTTTTTTTATGTTAAGGTCGGCAGACAGGCTGAGGCCCACTTGATGGTAGGTGGCTACCATCGCCTATAACACAAGCAACGCCAAAGCTGCTGCAAGTGCGCTGCCGACTACAGTAGGTTTAAGGGAAAGGAGATAGGGAAATGGGCTCTGGCATCCTTTACTCACTTACCGAAACACAACACGTGCTGTTATTGTACGATGGTCCTCTGTAAGGGGGTGGTTACTGCCGCCAGACGAGCTGCTCAAATGACAGAGAAACGCAGTAGGTATGCCCTGCCATTACTTTCCAGATCCAGAGCCAACTTTGAAAAGATAATTTCCAAGATTGACCCTGCCAGAAATCGAACCCGGGAACCCTAGAACAGATGCAACGGGCTCGTTGTTTATTTAGTTAGCTATTAAATGGTTTTTAGAGTCTTTCAATACCAAAATTCCGGATAATCTGATATTTTTTAAACTCAATTTTCTCGAAAATTGTTAATTTTCACCCATATATGACCATATTTAATTACTCTAATATGATCATAGTTTAGTCTCCGACAGGGAATATGAACATTCCAGATCATTCTGTATAAAATGTAGCTAGAAATGCACCTGTATAAAAGCTAAATGTCATTTACTTGCAGATTAAACTCGAACGTTTTAAAAACTTGTAATGCTAGATACACTGAGTTTGATAGATCACTTAATAGGTCTTCTAATGTATGCAATAGGTATATAACACAACTATCAAGCTTAAAAAGAATTTTTGGAAAATTAAATTTCAAAAAGTGTTACAACGTCTTCAGATGAAACTTTTATCTTTTATACGGCCGTAAAATTGATTCTCTATGGCCGGAATTTTAACACGACAGGAAGCTAATATAATATTGATATAATATATATTATAACAACATAATGTAACAATTATTATATCAACTGATATAAAGTGTAGAAATTCACCATGCCAGTTATCGAACCCGCCACCTTTAAATCTGGCTAAACTACAACTCAACTCGATTCGTCATTGTCTATAGCCTACACGAAAAGAACGAAATGCATTTTTGTTAACCACATAGAAAAATCAGTATGTCACCACTCGTGTAAAGGATTGATTGTGTCAACCTTTCACGTGTCTCCTCATAAAACCATTGCTCAGGGGTACGGTGTGGTGGGTGAAGAGTGTCCCTCCGTGGACATCTGACGGATCGTTGCGTTACGTGCCTGCGACATACAGAGACATTAAAAGGAGCGGGATTGCCGGAGTTTTGTTTACAAAAAAAAACCGTTTTATCTTTTTGCTGCTAATGTCCATCCAACATCGACGTAATATCCAACTAGACTTCTAGTACAGGGCGAACGCATTCAGACAACACATTAGAGAAATAGATATTATATAATTCCACGCCCGGTAATGTTCGGGCAGTATAGTACCCGGCAAACTTCTTGGCCATCGCGTGAGGTGGTGGGGGAAAGTTTGCGAAATGAACAAAAATATTGTTTCATTGAAAAACGCAATTTTTTTATTACTGGGTTTTTATTGATTGAGCTAATAACGTTTTAGTTGGTGGTATAGAGAGAAAAGAGATCACGAGAGACAAAGAGACCTATTTTTCGTTTCTGCGCATTCAAGGTCGTTTGTCCAAGAAGTTTGCCGGCTACTATAGCCTACTATAATGGCTACTATAACGGCTACTATACAATTGGCGTTCAGTACCCCGCGCCCGCGCAACTCAGTTATAGTACGGTCATTCTATGAATGCGTTTTTGACATTTCTTTATGTCCATTGCATAAAGTTCATTTCCGAATAAACGATACAGAAAATGTATGGAATTCACACCTGTCAGAACAGCACTCTTATAGTGTAGTTGCCAGAAAAGTTTGCATTGTGATAAATAGGTCTACTTGGTTATTACGTCGATGCCATCCAATATCTACATTTACGTTACTAAAGATTGCAAGGTGTACCTTGAAAGAGTTCAGAAAGAGGTCACCTGTCTGGTTGGTTACTGAATAAATCCTCTACTAATCAATATGCTCTGCTTCATAGTTTGGGGTCCATAATTAAAACTGATATCATACACAAAACCGACATCAATACTTAGAAACACAATCTGAATGATATTTTGTAGTTGGTTAAGTTTTTTTTTTCTTCATTTCCTTTTTTTATTTAATAATTTTTGTCAAAATCTTAATGTCAAGTAACAGTTTTCTTTCTTTTATACGTCTGTTTTAAATAATTAAAAATAATTTTAGCAAGCTTGTCCATAATTAGTTTATTTTAATTTGTGGCCTTTAATGAGCCTTAATTATTGTTAAAGGTCTAATTGAAGCTACAAAAAAATAAGTATACCTTTAAAGTATAACTAAACCGAAATATACGTTTCTGAATATTTCATACTAGCTGTGACCTGCGGTTTCAGCGGCCATTTAATTTAGTTTATAATATTCCTTGAGAATTTTACTATCAAATGTAAACTTTTTTTAAAATATCGTCTGGTAGTTCCAGAATTAAACGCGTTCAAACAGACAAACCATCGAATTCTTCGCCTTTATTATAATAGTCTAGATACATTGATGATATGTAACGCGTGTAACCAACATTATTTCTTATTGCAGTGTTGATTTTGGAGTTTAGTGCAATATAGGACTAGACTAGACATCATGGTTAATAAATTGTCTTCTAAATTGTCAAGCATTTAAAGAGGCATTAAAATATTCCCTCACGATAATAAAATATGTACAATTACACTTAAATTTTTTTGGGGGCAAATAAAATTATATCGGATGTTAAGGTTGGCGGTAACGTACGCAATTCAAACCCGTGTGTGTTCGTATCAGTCTTGCTCGAGAAATAGTTTTATGTGCTGCGCTAGTTGAGTTTACCTGAGTGGTTTTAACCCTTCTGTGAAAGTTTACAGATAGAGCGAATCACATATCTATAGGTACTTACATAATAAAGCTGAAGGTTATTTTTTTCTGTTTTTTATGTGAAAAAAATATTTTTGCATTTGTTAGTCCGATTCTCGAGGAAGGATGTGGCTTTTCTCATAACATATTAACGTCACGTTACGAGTACAATCCACTTATAAGAGCAGAGAAAATAAATCCAAAATGCCGCTAAATGGAAACATAGTGGATAGCCGAAATAGGCATTAAAATAAACAACGGGTGAAACTGCGGGGCATTGGTAATAAAATTTATTGATTTATCGAAGCAGCGAGTGAGTAGAAGCTTGATATATATTTAGCGATTAGATTTACATGGGTATTCCAAATTTTCTATTTAAATTTTCGATGGCATTCTCCGCAATCTAATCAGTCCTTTCCTTTATGAATGTTAGATTTGAAGGGCTTATCGAGTCTTCGATAATAGGGGATCGGAAAGTAATCGGATTAAAATCTAAAATGTACTTAGAAAGAAAATATATAATTTTTTACGATTATTTATCGAATAATAATTTAATATAATTCATTTAAATATTTTTAAGTGAAGAAATAAAATTTTATTATTTACAACATTTTTAATCTATACTGAAACACCAATCACAGTGCGTGACGTCATTTGTGGGCAATCATTGTCTTATGCCAATGCAGCTGTTTTGTTATGATATGACCACAAATGACGTTACGCGCTCTCAGATGAACTATCGTGGCGTTTTGGCGGCATTTTCAAACAAGCAATATTAAAACATGATTTTGAGTACCTAAAAGGCTATAAATAAATAAAATAGTATTTTTTATGGGAATAAATATCCATGAAGATTAATTTAAAACACTTTCTGAAAATTTGTCCGATCCCCTATTACAAGTTATTTGAAGAAGTAAATTTCCTTACAAAGCTTTGCTCAACATTAAAGCTTCAAAATTAATAGAGATTCAAGTTTTGTTTTTAATCTGTCTAATATTACTAACATCATTTTGATTTTATTATTTTTGGTGCTATCCCAAATATATGTAATCATCATTAAATAAAAATGTGTTTTATTTTACTTTTCACATTTTATCTAACTAACCATTTTATCTAACCATTACAAGTGAAATTTATTTTATGATTTATCAAACGTTTATTAATAATTTAATAATGTTTGATAAACAATAAAATATTTATTAATTTAATAAAACAAATTAATAAATATTAATAAAATGTTTATTAATAAAATAACGCACAGATAATTATAATTGCCAGTTTTCCTGTAAATGTGACAACGTCATGCATATTATTGTTTATGCCCATTCATAAACTAAATCCACTATGCCTGGTAGATGTGAAACATCGAGTGAAATAAAATGATGACTGTTTATTTATTTATTTAACGTTTATTTTTATTGAATACAAAATTTTTAGATATTATATTTCAAGTTGCAACAACCACCAACAATCACAACAACAACAACAATCACCACGGCACGCGTCGCCACATCGTACACACTACTACGCATAGACTGTATATGTATATACCATCGTATAGCGTGGAGACGCGTCGCCACGGACTGCGTCGCAGTTTCGCCCGTTTCTATAGATGTTTCACATCAAAAACCATTGCCGAAAAAAACGGTCCGTTGCGCAACGATATCGAGAATATCTGAAAACACCAATAGCTACGTATAACTATGGAGTATGTACAATTGATAAAAAGGACGGTCTGTTGGTATGTTTCGTAACGAAGTTGACACAGACAATCAACTGTAGACGCAACGAGACAGGAAGATAAATAAGCTTTCGTAAATACGCATTCTAACCATTCGGATACACGAGTATTTTCCAACTCGTAATACTAAAGAACGCAATCATTTTTTTTTTTTTTTTTCAATTGAATTCTTTACATTTATGTAATTAGGTGATTACTGTCGCTTATTAATACAAGCAATGCCATAGCTAGTAATGGTGCACTGCCTTAATAGGATAAAGGATAAGGATAAACGATTAGAAGGAGATTGGGAAATAGGCTCTGGTCTTCCTTAATTCATTCATGGAAGCACAACGGAACACTTGCTGTTATTACGTTTATGACCCATGGACCAACTCGTCTACCAACAACTTTTTAGCGTTCCGTACGTCCGAATAAAAAAACGGAACCCTTATAGGATCACTCGTGTGTCCGTCTGTCTGAACATTCCCCCCCTCCCCCTTATCTCCGAAACTACTGAACCTAAAATTTTGAAAAAAAATACAGAAATTAGTTTTCTACTTATAGATTATAAGAAAACCTATAAGAAGTCCATGATATTAAAATAACATGGTAAATGACTCAATATCGTACGGAACCCTCTTCACGTGAGTTCAACTCGCACTTGTCCCGTTTTTTTTAGTTATGCTTTATATTTATTTTTTATTTTTTACTTTATTTAGTTAGACCAACTACGCTTTTTAGGTACATGTTTAAAAAATACCTAAAAAACATGCTCCACGGTACAACTATTTTTGCATGACCAACTGCGTAATAAGTTTATGGTATTTTGCATGGAGGCAATTACTGCCGTCAAACGGACTGCCCAATTTATGAATGCGAAACGCAGTGTGCCCCGACTCTACAAAAATATCGCTGCCGGTGAAATCACACACGTTTTACGCCCACGGAAGAAACAAATACATTTTATTTTATTTTCATCAAAAAATACAATATAAATGCTTGGATTCTGATTAATAATTCATCCTGTATACGTGCAAATAAAAAGATACTACAATATTTATTACTAAGACAACATAAATAAGGTAAGATAGAATAAATAAAGAAATGTTATTTACTTTGCGACTGTACGGTATACCTTCCGACTGAGCAACCACTTCAATCGTGTATTGGATTAATCGAGCAATTTAATCCATAATCGTAATATAATGTGCAATCACATCAACTGTTACTCACCACTTAAACTTTAAACCTAGGACATTAAAAAAAAGTGAATTACAGTTAAATAAATAATTTTCGCAATCAGTCAGCCGTGTGTTCGTGTAAGATCGGACGTTCAGTCGTTCGCTTCGTACTTGATAATGAATAATTATGTTTACAACTAATTAGATAATTAAAATTTAGATTAGAATAAGATTAAAAGAAGTTAGTGGAGAAACACGCATAGCGACTTTATTTATTTATTATTAAATGGCCTCCAACGAGGCAGGCACCGAACAAAAACACACAGTAACGGACAAAAAAATAACATGGCAGATGCCGCCGCAATTAAAGGAGGCACAGCCTACGCCAATTAAAGTCAAAGTAGCATCCCGGCAATAAAAATAGAAAAAAAAATATCAAAAAATTATCAAAAAAAAAGGAAAAAATTATACATAGGAATATGATTATATCGGAAATTTGGAATAAATGTCAAAAATAAACTAGTGTTAATTATCTAAACCACGGACAAGGATGAGTCTTTTATAGTGGTCTATATGTATTACTAGGTGAACTCGGCCACGCTTCGCTGCGACCCATACGGCGGTGGAGTGCGCGTAGGGCGCGCGGTACTGGACACTGCTAGTGCTTATATATACTACTATTGATCGTAGCGTAATGTTATAGCCTTCCTCGATAAATGGACTATTCAATACAAAAATAATTTTTCAATTCGAACCAGTAGTTCCTGAGATTAGCGCGTTCAAACAAACAAACTCTTCAGCTTTATATATTAAGTAGTATAGATAAATAAGAAATTAAACACTAACATGTACCACCCGAACATGTTGGTGATGGAACTAATGCAGAATGACACCAAATTCACTCGTCTTCGTCTCGAAAAACTCGTTGAGATTTGTAGACGAGAGAAGTAAAAATAAAATTAATGCATAAGAATGCCCTTCACGTTCAGCTCACACAACCCAACAATTTGCTGAATTTTCAAAGAAAAGAAAAAAGATACAGAAATAGATGTCAAGATTGAAAATTGAATATTTAGTTATTGAATTTACTCATCAATTTGTTAAGAAGCAACACTTAAAAGAATATTTTTATGGTATATTTTATATTATGTTAATTCATATATTAATGGTTGAGGTAGAAGGAAATTCAATTTGATTTTGATAATTAATTTTATCTTGTATGTATTTTTTAAACACATATAAGACTATTCGTCATCAATTAATTAAATTTGGCGAAATAAACTATTGTGTTGTATATTGCATAATATTTTCAAAAAAAAATTTTTACAACAAACTGAATTACAATATTATAAAATTTAACAAAATTCCTACCTGTAATCAATGAAGCGACAATTAAAGTTTTATTGTTCACCAATTCCTTTTTAAATTAAAAAATAATTTTCATTAATAAATTCACGTGAGAATAAAAACAAATTAAGTAACTTGATATATTTGATTGACAATATATTGTTACTGTAGTAGGCAACGTCAAAAACTATTTTACCTACGCGGAAGCGGCAAAATATCAAACTAAAGAAATACATATTATTTACACACATACAAAAGAAGTGTATTTTATGTACTTAGATTTCAAAGACAGATTGGGTTTCTTAAACTGATAAAAATATCATTAAAACGTTTATGTTACCGTCGTGTTATTTGTGTCCCATATGTTGTAATGAAAATTTTATGTAAAATTTATTAAAATAATATTAAATAATATGAAATAATTATGAAATTTAATGTAATTTTTTTTAATGAAAGCTCTGTAGGTTCGCATGAGACTTTGTTATCCTTGGGCGCCTTACTATCCTGTTACGAGGGTAAATGAAAACTCTTTTACTTGTCACATATTTGTATCATTAAGCAAAACCAAATAAGTGCCCTGAGAACGCTTACATTTTACAAAAATGCTAGTACAAAATAGGTAACACAAATACCCAGACCTTGATAAATGTGCTGTGGGGAAGGCGGAGGTATGGTCTACGACGCCCGGTTAGTTGACAAAGGGAAAAGCGCCAGGTCGACTGATGCGCACGAGCAGAAACTGGACACATGTTAGACAAGCTGTCAGAGGCCTTTTTTTTTAAGAGGAGTAATCCGCTTACAGATACGCTTACAGTATATGTGGAGGTCGCCCAGCGCCTGTATCATAGCGGCACTGGGAATACCCACTAAAACTCCATGGTGTCTCCTTGCCCTTTGAGCGGGGGGAACCAGGCACTGCCGAGGCATCAACTCCGATCCACCCCGGGGCAAGCTGTCAGAAGCCTGAACTTGCCATGCGTAGCCAACTCGACACCAGATACGTCGTCCTGCCTCCGTCATCTCACACGTCGGCCTGGAGGAATGCGTTCGGCTGATCATGTCGCCCGAGGATTGGAAATTAGACAACGCCGGATGCCGCTTAGTCCTTTTTCTTGATGAGACGACGCCCGCGGCGAGTTTCTCAAACCCCCTACATGTTGCTGATCTCTATGCCGGGTCCAATTTATTGCGTGTACGTAGGGAATATTTGCAATTTAAAGTCTACATATTATTTGAATAACAATATAAATTTGGTTATTTGAATTAGACCGAAGATAGTGTTCCAAAAATTAAAACGGTGTGGTTAAAATGTTGTTGTTACAAAAATTCGATCTCGCTAAGCTGCGAGTATATCCGTGACATCTCTTATATAGTTTACCCGACCACCATGATATTGACAAATGACATATGACATTTTAAAACAAGTACGTTGATATTTAATCGTACATTTGTCACAGATCACTGAGGATTCCCCACCAGATGGAGGTGACTGTTTTAGATATGAGTGGTCACATCGAAGAATGCAAAAAATGTATTAGGTAATTAAAACTAAATTTATTGTGTTATTGTTAGCTTATATTTCAATAAATAATGTTTATGTATGTAAATACACTCTTGAGAAGTCGATATAATGTCTTAAGTTCGATGTTTACGTTGTCGGCTGTGTATTGATTTATATGTATCGGTTTAAATTGGTGGGTAAATTCGGTCGACTAATATGGCGTATTAAATTTGATTAATCCCTTTGAATATTCTCACAAAGCTGTATCTACGTATAGTACCGAGGTGATGAAATAAAAGTGATTAGGTATCTTAATAGACTGACGACGTATCCATTGGTCGAGAGATCAAAATGTTTGCTCTCCACATCTACGGTCCAGGGTTGGATTTCAAGAATGAAATCTAATTTTAAAATATAACCCCCAATTCATAAAATTTTTAACAATTTTATTTAAATGTGAAAGGGAAAACTTAACATTATGGCCAATATTAATATAAATTAATTATAAATCTCTTCTAAACCGGTTCAGTTTCATTACGTTTCAATAAAGAATCGCAAATGAGTACAAGATTCATAAGTTTTCTTTCAGTGAGCCCGTGTGGCACCCTAATGTCGAGCTTTTTAGTGTACCCAGGTTTTTCAAATGGATCAAAAATGTTTTGTGGTCAATTTCCATTTCTTTAGCTATGTTGTAACTACTGATATGCCGATCTTGGTCCACTTTTTCGAAAATGGCATCCATTTTATCCGTAACAGAGCGACCAGAGCGAGGTGCATCTTTGACATTAAAATTCCCGAATTGAAAACGCTTAAACCAGCTTTGTGCTACTCTTACTGACACTGCATTAGGTACATGAACGTCACAAATTCTTTTCGCGGATTGCGTTGCATTTACCTTTTTTTGTAATTAAATTTTTAAAAATGTATCGAATTTCTTCATACATTTTGACAGAAAAAAAAACAATGGGGAAAAATAGCTGGAAACATTTTATTAATTTATTATTTTTTTGAAATGTAACCTTTATAATATCATCAAAACCAGCCAGATACAAATAGTACTGCCAAAGAGATTTTATACATACTATATGCGTAAAAGACTTTTTCCCCGACCAATATGAATCAGATTGTAAGAGAGTTCCCGAACATTAACAAACACATACCTACGTATACATAAATATTGTTTATTTATAATTTGGTTTTATTCCCGAAATCCGCTGACCTTGTAATTCCTCCCAACATTTATTGTAAATCACGGAACGAACGGAAACCGAAACAACGAAAAGTTAAATTGAATATAAATCTCTTTTACGCAATTCCCACTACTCGTTTGCGTTTAATGCAAACCAAAATAGAGCTTATTGTACTCGATTTAAGTACGCAGTAAAATGAAAACATAAGTTGGGATTGCGAGCACCATCAATATTGGAAAGGGGTCGCTTTGCGTTTTAAATAATATACACAGATGTACACAATTAGCAGTTCATGGTTTTTTTTTTGGTGATATTTTGATTTTGTTTAAATGTAATCTAACTTAATATAATTAACTTAATTCGTAATTAAGTTAATTAGTAATTAATTAATTACTTCATTAGTAATTAAATAATTAGTATAATGTTTGTAAACACTTAATTTCTTAGTTAAGGGCTTCACTGAGGCAAATGACATTTACAATAGAACTCGCTGGCGGCGGAGACAATTCAACGGGCCTAGAAATGGTGTTTTTTTGTTTTTACTATTAGAACAAACACATTTTTTATTTATTAATACAATTTTTTAAACTGACATTAACTTATTAATAGGTACAGGATTCATATGTGCTCAATAAGCTGTTTTCGAGAGAATTTTCAATAAAAGTCAAATTCTTCTTGTGTTCTAACTTTTTTTGTGGAGTTTCAATTACTTTAACGAAAATTCAACAAAGCAATTGTCTTGTCTATTTCTTGTAACATCTTCATTAAACAATGGATATTTTTAGTATTTAGCGTTTGTCTCCACCTTAAGTAAAACTGCATTCCAGTTTTATGGGACTTTGTAAATATTTTTTGTAATTATTCATGTATAATAAATAAATAAATAAATAATAAAATAATTTAGTGGTTGGTTTCATAATTCCTCGAGAAAATTTATTAATCTATACACATTATAATTATAAGGAAATCGTAAACTAGCAGTGTTAAGATTTTTTCAAAAAAAAAACATTTTTTTTTAAGATTTTTACAAAAAAACAATTTTTACACGTTGTACTTATGTTACCGAGGTAAAAAAAATAGTTTTTAGAATTTTTGTCAGTTCGGTTTGTGTGTTTGTTTGTTTGTGCGTTTGTGCACGCTAATCTTAGAAACTGCTTAACCGATTTGAATGCGGTTTTCATTGATTTATTTTAGCAAGCTTCCTGTAACATTTAGTTTTGTTTTATTACAATCGGTTAACAAACAAAAAAGTTACTCCCTATACCGTATTCCACGCGTACGAAGTTGCAGGTTCAGCTGGTTTTTATCGTTATTCTCTTAAAAATAAAATATGTTGAAATATTTATTTTATTGGAAAGGAACAAAATTTGTGCTTTATGTTACTTTTATTTTTACTAAAATACAAAATAAATATATTTACCTATTAAAATTTTTTGCATTGTAAAGAACTAACTTTCGCAAAAAAAAAATTCTGTCGATAGCACTAAAAGGAATAAGGCCAAAGGATACCAAAGGGTAACAAATCACAAAATGATACATAACGTTTTAATTTAATAATTATATTTGTTAATATAATAATAAAGTTATTAGAGGAGGATTTACATTAAATACGATTAAAACTGTACAAAAATCAAAATAATTGGAAATATTGCATCTTTGTTCCATAAAAATATATGTGAGAAGTGAATTATTGTGATGTTTTTTCCAATATCAGTTAATGTAAAAATATTATTATTAGAATGCATTAGAATCGCTCCGTTCTTAATAGTAAGAGCGTAGGACACTATGGCCTAAATCCGTCAAACCTTCAGTCAACCTCGGTTCGATCAGACTTGATTTGGGTGCTCAGCAATAAGGTCTGTGTCACAAATCCGTGGCATGTGTCGTCTTCACATTACAAAAAATGCTACGGAAATAAAACAGCTAATCTATTTTAGGAATAAAGTGACAATTGAAGGGATTCCATTTATTATTTTCTAAAATAGTTCTTCTTGTACATTTTTTTTTAAATCTTTAACTAAATAAAGCTTTTCCTTAAAGGTCATGTCGCCTCATTGGGCAAGGTAACATACACCTACCATCAAGTGGACCGTCAGCCTGTCTGCCGATATTAACATTTAAAAAAAAGTTTTAAAATGCAACCCGTTTTTCTATCGCATTACTAATGCCGGGTAGAAGATTTTTACCGACGCGCCAATAAAAGAAAATTACTTTTGTTACTAATTATCCCAACTAGCGACGCGTCGCTGGCTTCAAATGGTTGTAAATTTTTTTCTGTAAATTATATGCACATGTCTTTCTCCTTTATCGTCGCTTTTTCCACTAGCGAAAACCGCACCTAAATCACCTTCTTAAAGGCCACTGTATTCGGTGCGTGAGTAAGGAATGCCAGAGCTCATTTTCCTACCCGATCCCTTACCCTTAATCCTACTGTAACTTGCAGCACCGTGGCGTTGCTTGTGTTATAGGCGACGGTAGCCACTTGCCATCAAGTGGACTATGAGCCTTACTGGCATAATATAAAAAGAAATAAGAAATAAATCTTATCAAAGTACCTAAGTTTCTACTAAATTATTAATAGTTTAGCTATATATCTCTAACTACTAATTCATAGTTATTTGTGGGAGCACGTAGAGTGAAGAAACTGCGCTCGAAACGTTCAGGTTGAGGCGGTTGTTCAGTAATTGTGAATCTTCGTAGTAGCCAGGCCAACCCTGATTTCATTTGAATTCGAGCCAAACGTTCAGCTGTAATGTTAAAAAGGTTGGGTTAGAGACATTTTGAAAATAGAACATTCTAAATTTACATCTGTGCACAACAGTTTTTTTTTTCATAAATGTCAATTAACCAATTAATATTCATTTGGTACTAGCAAAAATCTTTTGCGAGCACATGGCATCGCTGATATTCCGTAGGAAGTCACTCCACTCCAGTTTTATTTCTTAGACGACAGCAACTTCCTACAGATAGAAACATCCGCCTGACTGTACAGATTATTGTGCTAGATTGAAGTAAACGGAACACAATTCCTAAACATGGCCGCCTTAACATCTTTGAGAACAGAAAAAATCGCTAACTAGAAGTCGCGCAAGTCAAAGAGACGTTAAAAACTTTATGGAATCGTTGTTCGCATTAAAACATGTCTGAATTTTTGGATCAATAAATTTTTGGATCAATAATACCGTCGCCTACCATCAAGTGGACCGTCAGCCTGTCTGTCGACATAACATAAAAAAAAAATTACCCATTAAAAATTAAAGAAAATTGACTCGAAAATTATAAACACAAGAAATAAATAGACTGTTATTGTGAGTTAGTGAAATAGACTCTAAACAGATAAATACTCCTTTTAACACATAAATCACCAGCTTTTTGAGTAGATCCATCCCAATCTGGAGAATTTCAACACATAAATACTCTTTATAGTTTATTTATTCTAGCCCAGAAGGTTGCGTCCCACTGGATGAGAAGTTCTGGCTTACCACAAAAATAAATTAATTGTAAATGGCTTACCATAACAATTTCTATATCCCGCTCCGAAACCCAAATACGAGTACTTAACCGGGTCACTCTCTTTACAGTTAGCAAATCTTTCAGGATCGAACACATCTGGATTTGGATAGAATTTTTCATCTCTGTGTAGTCCATAAACTGGTATTGCAACAAATGTACCTTCTTCCACTTTTAAATTACCCACAGGCAACTCAGTGTCCTCGGTGCAGCGTCTCTGTATGATACCAACTGGGGGGTATTTTCTTAATGACTCGCTTAAAACCATATCTAAATATTTCAACTTTGCACAGTCTTCGTATGTGAAATTTTCAGTGCATTCTTCGAATACTTCGTCGATTTCATTGTGAACCCTCTCTAAAATTTTAGCGTTATATGACAGCTCTAATAAAGCAAAATGCATCGCGTTGGCTGCAGTATCAACACCACATAAAAAGAAGAAAAAAGCTTGGGCAGCCAATAACTCAAAAGTCGGAGTAAGCTCGTAGGTACTCGTTGGTTCAAAATCATGGATGACTCCTTGTCTCTGTATCCATAAACATATATCTACGAAGTCATATCGTATTAGTCGATCATTTTGTCTTTCTTTCATGGTTCTTTTGATCACTTCAATAAAATACTCATGTTCGCCAAAAAGTCTAACTTTCAAAAGCTTAAACAACTCGGGACATAAAATACTTAATAAACACTTTATGTCAGCTTTCAAAGAAGGCTCGTGCAGCTTTCTTGTTAGATCTAAGAATGGACACTCCATTATATTAACAGTTGATTCTTTATTGATTCCAAAAATGTAAGAAGATAATGATCCAGTTGTGTAAGCAAAAATGGCATCAAAAGGATTTTCTCTCATATGTTTATTGTCTTCAATGATTTCAACAAATGCACGCGCACAATGCTCTATAATGTAAAACATATCCATTAACCTTCCGGGTGTGAAAGTATAAGTCGTTCTAAATCTCATACACTTCCATGGTCTGTATTCCATATTGAGGAGATTATCAGTTAATAAATCGTTTGAATTTGTTAAGACACCACGGCTATGAAAGTTTTGGCATTTACCTTCGAGTATATATCTGATATTTTTAATATCTCTCACTATTAAGACGGGGTTCTGGCCTTGGTAAACGCCAACATAAGGTTCGTTTGGATGATTATCATACACTTCCTTGTAAATATCAGCAAGAGGACGTTCGCTCTTCAGAAAGTTCCAGAACGTTCCACAAACTTCAGTTACGTTGCGGTTCTTCCAATAATTTTCGTTTATCTTTGTCAATTTTTTAACTGTTATAACTATGGCAACACATATGATCAGAGCTAAGATGAAAAACATTTTTATTAAGGTATCGCTTGGTTCGAGAACTTCGAAATAATAAATTTTTCGCTAAGTTCAAACACAAATCGTATACTAGTGACTCAGACACTTGCCAATTAAGAAATGGTTCAGAAATTAAATTGTAATTAATTACACTGGATGCCAACATTCGGCGAAATGACGCAGTAACAAATGTTTGATGAGGAATCCATTTACTAATTACTTTTTAGAACAAACGTAATGGTACTCATTAAGTAAGTTGATTCCAAGTTGTCTTCAAATAAAAGATACCGAAAAATAATTTATATTCTTGAACAGGTAAATGTATGTATGTTGATAAATTATTTGAAAAATATTAGAAACTAGCGTTCCGCCCCCGGCTTCGCCCGGCATGCAATTTTATATAATTGTAATAATAATAATAATAATAATAATAATAATAATCTTTATTTGCTGCGACCATGGGTATGGTAGATACCAGTTGACATTCTATTTTGTTCCATCATAATCGACCGAGTAATCGGTATGCAAATGTGAATTATCTAGTAAAATTTACCTATAGATTAATTAAATAATAAAAACTTCAACATCAGTCAATATCTTCTTACTTTAGTCACCATTTATGTTTTAGATATTCATTAACACTATAGAAGTTATGTATGTGAAGAAATGTCCATAATGTTGTTTTAAAATTTCTCATATTTATTTCTTTCATATATTCCGGCAAATGATTGTATAATTTCACACACATTGAATAGCAGTTTCTAGCATAAATTTCAGTTTTGAGGTTCGGTATTAACAATCTTTTGGGATATCTTGTATAAAATTTACATACGTCATTAACGTTTCTAAATAATTCTAAGTGTGATTTGGTGAATTTGCAGATTTCGTAAATATAAATGCATGGTAAAGGTAGAATCTTCAATTTTTGAAAGAGTGGTTTACAGCTGGTTGTCGCTGGTACGTCACATATTGCCCTGATGCATAGTTTTTGCGTAATAAATGCTCTTTCAACTTCAACTGAATTACCCCATAATATAATGCCGTATCTAAGATTAGAAGCGACGAATCCGTGATAGGCTTTGAGGGCAGTTTCACAGTTACTGATTTTATTAAGTCTCCATAATGCGTATATGAATCGATTTATTTTTGTACATAGTTGCGCTAAGTGGTTTTTCCAAGTGCAGTGCTTATCGATAGTTAAACCTAAAAATTTTGTCTCTGTAACTTCTTCTATTTTATTACCGTTGTGTTCAATCTTTAAATTAAAAGTTTTTGCTCCTCTATTACAAAATTGTATGTAATTAGTCTTCGTCGTATTTACTTTCAAATTGTTGCTTTTAAGCCAATCGATTATATTTTTAATTCCGTCATTAATATCAGTGTTATATGTTTGTCTATCGGTACATGGTATTACCATTGATACGTCGTCTGCATAGAGAGTGCAGTGGTAGCTTGTATTCAAAGGTAGATCATTAATATATATAATAAAGAGTAGTGGGCCAAGTATGCTTCCTTGCGGAACTCCGCATTCGATGGTCTTAACTGTAGATTTGTACTTTATCTCCATATTACTACTGTTCAGGTTCGTCAGCTCCACATATTGTGTTCGGTGAGATATGTAATTTCTGAGCCAATCGAGAGGCTTTCCTCGTATCCCGTACCTGTCACATTTTTTTAGTAAGAGCTGATGTGAAACACACTCAAAAGCCTTTGACATATCAAAGAATATCGCCGTTACAGGGGTTTTATTGTTGATATATTCTATAACTTTGTTAAGTAGTTGAAAAGTTGCATATGTTGTCGATTTTTCTCTTTGAAATCCATTTTGATTTTCGTTTATTATTTTATGTTTTTCAATAAAATTACTGAGTCTGACATGGAAAGCTTTTTCAAGTATTTTTGAAAATACTGGTACTAAAGCAATAGGTCTGTAATTGCTTAAACAGGTGGTGTCTCCTTTTTTGTGTATAGGTTTTATCACTGCACATTTAAGTCGATCTGGAAAGATTCCTTGGATGTATGATAAATTTATTACGTGACTAAGAATTGGGGCGATGATTTTTGAGGAGTGTTTTATTATTTTTGTTGGTAATTGATCAAAGCCGACCGAGTCCGTATTTCTTAAGCTGCAGATTATTTTATGTACTTCGTTAGGATCTGTTGGTGTCAAAAATAAATTATTGTGATTATAATTAGTTTTCCATGTATAGTATCTTTGTTCTTTATTTAAAGCATTATGATTCATTGAATTTAAAAAAGAGTCATTGAATAAATTTGTCAATTCCACAGGATTAGTTATAATTCTATTATCAGTTTTTATATTCTTTATGTAATTTATTTTATTTCTAGCCTTCTTTGATTTGACATTTCTATCAATTAAATTCCAGGTAGCTTTGCATACATTTTTTGCATTTAATATGTAATATTCATTTTTTATTTTTTGTGCATTTCTGAGACATCTTTTATATATTGTATTGTAGTTATTATAATTGTCTTTATTTGTTTTATTTGGATTTTTGTAGTATTTGAATCTAAGTTTTCGTCTAGTTATAGATGCTTTTTTTATTCCCTTTGTTATCCATGGAGCTGGTGAGTAGAGCTTCTTTTTTATCCGAATCATTGGAAAGCACAACTCGAACAACATAGTAAATTGATCATGGAATTTATTAAATGCCAAGTTTGTATCATTTATCTCGAAGACATCTCTCCACGATATAGTTTCTAAGTATTTAAGAAACTTGAGTATATTATCTTTACTGAAATCTCTTCTATTTACGTTATATGCTACAGGTGATATTTCTTTGGAAGAAATCGGTACTGTGAGTAGTTGACCTGTATTGTGGTCAGATAATTCTAGATTAAGGATTTCGCTTTCAGTCTCTGGTATATTACTGATTATTTGATCCAGGCAAGCTTCGCGTCTTGTGGGTTTATTAATGTGAATGGTAAAGTTAAAATTTTGAACTATTCTTTTATATTCCGTTACATGATTCGATAATTTCAGTAGATTAATGTTGAAATCTCCCGTTATTATAATATTCTTTTTAATTTTTGGTCGGAGTTTTAATAAGACATTCTCCAGTTTATGTAAGAATATATCAAATTTGCTTTTGGGTGTCCTGTATATACATATGATTATACATCCAAGATTAGGAATTTCGATTCCACATGCTTCAAAGACAAAGTCACTGCTTATTTCCTTTAGAAAAATTAGTGGTTTAGATTCAATATAATATTTACAAAGTATTGCGGCTCCACCCCGTTTTTGATTTCTACAAAATGAATCGCCGATGTAAAAACCGTGTAGAACGGATGTTTCATTGCCATTCTTAAGAAAAGTCTCGCTTAAACACAGTATATCAATGTTTTTATTATTTCTACTCAATTCATTAATAGTCACTGTAAATATATCCCTTTTACTCAATAATCCTGCTATATTTTGGTGTAATATAAAAAGTTTTTGGTTCGAATCAGGTACGAAAAAAATCTTTCTGTGTCACATTTTCTTTTGAAGAACAAATTTCTTTATTATTGGTATAGACATTTAAAGTACTTATTAAATTTTTCAAATTAGTAATAACATTTTTCATTCCATTATTATTTAGAACTCCTTTTTGACTAGAAAACATTCTGTAGTCGCATGTTAGATGGAGATTAGAGTCGAGTAAGTATGCATATTCGTGTTTCTGGATACTGTTATATAATAAGGTATTAAATATTTCTATTCGTCTGTTATATAGGTTGGCATAGGGGTCACATCTAAATGTAGGTAGACAAAATATTACGTTGGTATTTTTGATAGATTCAATTTCATCCTTAATATCGTTAACAAGTTTATTGTAGTTCTGTGACTCGAGAAAATCCTTTTCTCCTATTTGTATAACGCAATAGTCTCTCATGTTAAAAGTTTCAAGCTTCTTTTTAAGACCTCGAAGTAAGTATCTAAGGTCGCAGTTTGGGGTCAGATAATGGCAGTATTCATATTTTTCAAACATTTCTGCATAAATTTGGCGCAATTTATTTCTTTTGTTTGAGCTTAAGAGGCATAATTTGCGTTTTTTTTGTGTGTCACTCTGATCTGTATCCTCTTGCTCCGTAAAAGAAAGCTTTCTAGATTCATTATTATTAATTATAGGTTTATTAGGTGAGTTATGATTACATGCTTTCTGATCGTTTCTTACTACCAAGTTTGGTAGTTTATTTTTTGTTTGTGATTTATATGTTCGAGTTAGGTGAGTAAATTTTTCCTCATAATCAATAATTTTTTTCTTTAGGTTGGAATTTTCCATCAGTACATTTTCAATTTTAGTTTCAGCGTTTTTGAGTTTTGATTCTAAGAAGTAGATTTTTTCTTGTAGGTCTGTAACAATTTCTTCTGTAGATTTGGTCAATTCTGGGTTGCTTTGATTTAATGACTCTAAATGCAAATTTTGGTAACTGTCATCATCTGTAAGTGATTGGAAAGAGTTTTCTGTGGAAATATTTTTTGTCTTGTTTCGAATTGTGACATTACTATTGCTGATATATTTCTTTTTCTCGGTAGACGTGCAGAGTGGTGAGTTCTTATCTAGTCGTATGTTTATTGTTTTTGAAGTAGACGGTGAGCTTGTCAATAAGTTTGTTAAGGTGTCACTGTTTTTCAACTTTCCTGGTTTATCAATACATCCAAAACATATCCAGTTACTTTTTCTGTCTTTATGAACATTCTCCGTTTATCCCTCTTTCCATTAGTGAAAACCGAATTAAAATCGGTCTACCCGTTCACGCGTGATGCCGTGACCAAGGGAAATGGGGATTCATTTTTATATATAGAGATTATTAAAAATGTATGTAGTTGACAGGATTAGCCGTAAGCTAAATATTTTAATTTAATTTTAAACTCGTATATACCTATGTATATACGAGTAGGTATATACATAGGTAGAGATTAATCAAGAAAACCAGTTTGATCCGGGAGAATTCAAAAAGTTTCTCTACCAAATCACATTGTGTGATATAATTACTAGCGACTCGGGGGGTACGCTAGTACTATTATTTATTCTGTGCTCGGGGGGTTTAAGAGAAGTAAATTGAATAACATTCTAATATAATTCAAAATTCTTTTAAATTGAATTTACACTGAACGATCTAGGTTGTAAAGGAGGACATCGAGAAATCCAGTCTGCTTTCAAAAGGGTGTCGTGCTAACTTTTCCTTTGATTTATTACTGTTTCGTGCTAAACTTTGTCATTTGCGTACAAAACTTTTTACGATGAACCCGAACTGGAGTAAACTTATGTGCGACTCATGGTTCACTAAAAACGAATTGCTGGGTTACATGTATTTTCAACACAAAGGTTTGGTTTTAGGCGGATAAATTAATAAGCTAATATAAAAATAATAAACTTTTGATTCATCATATAAATTTATAATAACAATATTTATTTCATTCTGAATGTAAATCAGAATTTAAATTATTATTATTGTTATTAAGAAACCTTTGGACCTTGGAAGGTCTTTGGACCTTTGGAACCATAGAAGGTTTTGTGAAATATTTGCTGTAGTGGGTGTTAGCTCTGTGACTGTCGTGTGTGAATTGTCGCTATTAGACATACGAGTAGACAGTGAAAGCTACAAATTTTTGAATAGGGGATCGGACAGTAATCAGATTAAAATCTAAAATGTACTTAGAAAGAAAATATATAATTTTTTACGATTATTTATCGAATAATAATTTAATATAATTCATTTAAATATTTTTAAATGAAGAAATAAAATTTTATTATTTACAATATTTTTAATCTACTGAAACACCAATCACAGTGCGTGACGTCATTTGTGGGCAATCATTGTCTTATGCCAATGCAGCTGTTTTGTTATGATAGACCACAAATGACGTTACGCGCTCTCAGATGAACTGTCGTGGCGTTTTGGCGGCATTTTCAAACAAACAATATTAAAACATGATTTTGAGTACCTAAAAGGCTATAAATAAATAAAATAGTATTTTTTATGGGAATAAATATCCATGAAGATTAATTTAAAACACTTTCTGAAAAATTTTCCGATCCCCTATTGTTTCGGTTACCAATTCACATAGGTATATATTGAAGAAATATACCAATAACATACTTCTATTAATAAAAAAATATATGTTTCCATAAAATAAATATTTCTTTTTTTATGTTAAGATCAGCAGATAGGTTGACGGTCCACTTGATGGTAGGTGGCTACCGTCGTCTAAAACACAAGACACAAGAAACGCCACGGCTGCTGCAAGTGTGCTGCCGACTACAGTAGGATTAAGGATAAGGGATTTGATAGGAAAAATGGGCTCTGGCATCCATTACTCACTCACCGAAACAACAGCACACGTGCTGTTATTTTACGGTGGTCTTCTGTAAGGGGGTGGTTACTGCCGCCAGACGGACCGCCCAAATGACCACGAGACGCAGTGTACCCTGCTACTACTAAAGTTAATTTACAAATGAAAAAAAAAATATATTAAGACTTTTCTTGTCTTTTTGTCGCTTTTTCTTAGGTGTAAGACATTTAATGAATCTTTATTATTCATATATTTTTGTCAGGCGTTTTTATTCTTATATTTTTAGATGATCCCTTTCCCCATCCAGAAAGAAACTGTACTTTTTTCTGTATGAAAGGTATGTAATTTTTTTGAATCCTTAATAAGGTATGTGTAAACTTTCATAATGATCGATTGAATAGTTTAGGCGTGAAAGAGTCACGAACAAACTCACTTTCGCATTTATAATATTAGTTAGGATAGAAAATGTTCTATGTTATATTTTATGAGAATTTTATACTTATAAAAAGCAAATATTTAGTAGTGGCAGTATACTGCGTTTCCCAGCGCCGAGAGTTGAGGGCGGCGTTGGGAGGTGGAGAGGTCGCACTGTCAATCATGGTAAGAGCCATGATTGAAAATGTGACCACCTGGAAAGCGGCTGCCTCCTTCTGCAGAGATGTCATGTCACAGAAGGAGGCAGCTGAGAGTGAGCGAGAGGAAGAGGCCGGTCTCGCTTGCCTCAGACGCAGACGGCAAGGCAGGCGAAAGCGGGTGTATCAAGCACACATAGTTAGCCAACCATGTTTACTAATGAAGCCCATTAGTAAACATGGTTGGCTAACTATGTGTGCTTGCACAAGGTCCCCCCGTCTCGGGATTGCCTCGGTGCCTCCGGGCAATCCCCCATTAGAGTTAGACTGGTCAGCAATAACTAGGCTGCCCTGGGGGTGGATCGGAGCTGTTGCCTCGTCAGAGCCCGGTTCACCCCGCTCAAAGAGCAAGGAAACACCGGGGAGTTTTAGTGGGTATTCCAAGTGTCGCTATGATCAGGCGCTGGGCGACCCCCACATACTCCAGCCGTCTAGCCAGCGGCAGGAGATCTGTAAGCGGATTACTCCTCGTCAAGAAAAAAAAAGGGTATACTGTGTTTGGCAGTCCTAAACTGAGCAGTTGACTCAGTAAAAGCTCAGTAATGAGTGAGTGAGTAAGCTATGTCAATTTCTTCTCAATATTCCTTCATCATCCCCAATCCGCTATTGCGAAGCTTGGTAGCCACCTTCCATCGAGTGGACCATCCGTCTGCCTCTGCCTGCAGATCTTTATATATAAAAAAAAAATATTTATTACCACGTATATATCAATACACCGTAACAGTATACTTTGTATAATAAAAAAAGATACAAGTTAGACAGTTCAACTCAGCTGAAGGCAAAAGTTTGTAAGCTAAAATAGATTACTCGCGTAGCAAAACTCAAAACGTAACACAACTTTTGTTTGGAGAGCGGCCAAACTAAGTTGCAGGAAAGGTTTCTACAAGTGGGGAACGAAATACTTTTACGTGTCCAAAAGTAACATGAAAATTATGTTTACAATCTAAACCGCAAGTTAGTTTTATGAAAGCCTGTCTGGCTAGAATAGTAATACTTAACAAATATGTTTTATAAGAAAATATTTCACACAGACTTACGGTTAAATTTATTGCATGTGGATATTGTCGTTTATTCACGAATTCAAGCGAAAATTAATGGCACACGTGTTATTATTTCAGTGGTCTTGTACAAAGAGGTGTTTGCTTTGATCCAAAGAGTGCTGCAGCCAAAAGATGTAACAGTTACCCAGATTTCGCCGCACCAAACATGCAAATAGGCCATCTACTTTAATTAAGGGACATTATGTTTTAAACGATGTAGACGCAATCTTTGGAAAATAAAGTACCAAATACTTACTACACGCATAAAAAGTATGCTGTCTTAATGTCTAGAGATATTGTTTATATTTATGCGTTTTTTCAACAATTTTCGTATGATTGATCGCTGAATATCTTTAGCAATTTTTTTTAAATCACAATTTTTTACAGTTCAAGTATGTGTAATTTTGATAACATTTGTATGTTGCATTTTTTCTACAAGTTATATACACAAACCTTTCTTGTTTAATTGCTTTTTCCATTGGTGAAAACCTTACCATATTCTGTTGAGTGGTTTGGAAGAAATTAGCCAAGAAATAGATAGAAGCTTGCTGTCCTTTATATAAAAAGAAACTTCCGCCAGTAGTATTTTAAATTAGAACAAAATTTCGACAGTCACTTGCCTTGCCAGTAGAAATAAAAGAAATAGTTTTAACGACAACACGTTTTTTCGTTAGCAAATGTTCACAAATTGTTCTTAGTACGAACCCCCAAACCCGTAGCGTTCGCAAAAAAAGCAATACATGTCACTCATTGAAGAGGGTCTCTTCCCAAAGTACCGTTGGCAGCTGATTTCATTAATACCAGCCATGTACCTGTCTTACTTACTGTACTGGCTTAAGCTTCGGTCTTGAAACTTGTATGTATTACTTCTTATGTAGATACATAGGCCGCACCAAAAGTTTTTAGAACTGGCCAGAAAATGAAGACAGAAACCAAAAATAAACATAAATTTCGAATTAAGAACTCTTTAGGAAGCTGTCATTATTTAATAAAAAGTATTTCACACTTTTGAAAAAAGAAGCCAATTATTAGCATTATTTGTTCAAAATAATACGCCTGTTCCCTTTTTCATATTATAGCCGTTTAAACATAAGAAAACGTAAAAAAAAAAATTGCCTTTTTTTATGAAAAATCAACACGTAAAATAGTAAACCTAACATTAATCAACTACATCATAGTAAATCATTCTAGCCTACGTTATCCAAAAAAAATTAAGAGAGAGAAAGACGGACGGCCCTCATACGCAGCGTATAGCACTGTAACCGTTTCATAGAATAGGGGATCGGACAGTAATCAGATTAAAATCTAAAATGTACTTAGAAAGAAAATATATAATTTTTTACGATTATTTATCGAATAATAATTTAATATAATTCATTTAAATATTTTTAAATGAAGAAATAAAATTTTATTATTTACAATATTTTTAATCTATACTGAAACACCAATCACAGTGCGTGACGTCATTTGTGGACAATCATTGTCTTTGCCAATGCAGCTGTTTTGTTATGATATGACCACAAATGACGTTACGCGCTCTCAGATGAATTATCGTGGCGTTTTGGCGGCATTTTCAAACAAACAATATTAAAACATGATTTTGAGTACCTAAAAGGCTATAAATAATTAAAATAGTATTTTTTATGGGAATAAATATCCATGAAGATTAATTTAAAACATTTTCTGAAAATTTGTCCAATCCCCTATTCCGTAGAAATTAAGGCTGCTGAGGCATGCGACTGACGTACGCACCGACTGTCGGTCGGACACTGTAACCGGCCTAAAGGAGCACCATTCGGCAAAAAAAGTCCCCACAAAATAATTTATTTATTTATAACTAGCTGAACCAGCAACTAAGTATCCAATCGATTTTTTTAAATCGATTGGAATGAAACAAACACTATAGGTATGTTACGGGAAGCTTGCTAAAATACATCAATGAAAACCACATTTAAGTCGGTTAAGATGTTTCTGTGATCAGCGTGCACAAACGCACAGAGAAACAGACATAAAAACAATATTCTAAAAACTGGTTTTTTTTTTTACTTCCGCAACAATAAGCCAACATAAGTACGTGTATATTTTTTTTTTATAATTAATGTACACAGACACGGCTCATTTACGATTTTATGATGTATGTAGATTATTGGCGGACGGATTTTTTATACAAATGAGCCAAAACGTACATTGTCGTATATGCTTCCTAGCCAAATTGGACTTTCCTATATCCAATCCATTAGCTTTTCGCCACAAACTTCCCTTTTCTATCGGAATATACACTATATTGGAAGCGAGTTAACGTAAATAAAGTTAAGTAAAATACAAATAGGGCGACTCGCGCACGGTCACGAGTTTTTTTTGGAGCGAGTTAACCAATAACTCTCTGAAAAACTTGTTTACTGTCGCCAGACGTACTGCGTCTGATTACTCGGTTTATGGCTGCGAACGCCATCTCTACGTACGTACATACAATACTGTGATCAAACTTTTACAATTTACCATTGCATCATAATAACCTCGCCGCACCATGTGAGCTTCCGTTCTCGTTTTAGCCCAACCCTGTAACAAATTACCAGCTGTTACATCCGTCCGGGAATTTGAGTTTGACGCAAATGCAAACATTAAATTATAAGCTTAGATATAATTTAATTTTACCGTTCCCCTCCACACTTGTTTATACTTTATGCGAATTTAGGAAAACATAAGTAATTGAAAATGATACTGAAACTAGAACAAAGTGTACACACATACACACACAAACAAAAACCTAATTAATTTGACCTAAAAAATATTGTAAGAAAAACCAAGGTCATTAAATTTTCTGAAATAAGATGTAGGCGGACTATTAAAAGTTATACATATTAACTTTTTTTAATACTGGCTCTCGCTCGCGACTTTGCCTGTATCTAAAACTAAAGAGTATTATTTAAAGAGTAGGTAGTATTATTTACCCAGGGTCCAAGTTCCTACATACATTTCATTAAAATCATAGAGTTGTGTAGCCTTTACACACAAAGAAAACAACATTTATACGAGTATCATAATCTCGATTTGTTTCAAAAAGTGAACTAACTTATTTTGAACTCGATAGAAAAATGCCTTCATTTCTCAAATTCAAAGTAAATGATGATTGATTGCGACTAAAAACTGGACCTGAGGCTCTAGTATGAGTTTACGATACTACACTCGCTAGCGAGAACGTAAAACTTTTGTATGGAAAATCGTGAACTGTCAATGTCAAATTATCAATTTTCCATATAAATGTTTTACGCTCTCGCTAGCGAGCGTAGTATCGTAAACTCATGCTAGAGCCACTGTCATTCAACCCGCCCGCAAAGGCATTGACAATGTTATTGTCACAATATGAATTCATGGAAATGTAATTAATAAATTCACAATATGAAAGGTAATTAATAAAAACGTTTCAAAACTAACGTTCATTGTTTCAATTAAGTTGATTGTGTTACTATAAGCAGAAAACATATACCATTATCAAGTTTTTTAATCATCAAACTAAATAACAATTTATTCTAAGTTCAAGCAGGTTTTCTAAAAACTTACGCATATACCTAGTATAAGTTTATGCAACGTTTAGTTCGGTCACGTTACAACGAACGGGCGATAAATGATTTATGTAGAGGCACTTTAGTTCCATTGAACAGGTCCGATTCGGATGCAAAATATCAGATTGTAAAGCAAGTGTGCTCTATTTGCACACAAATCGATGCTTTATCATTTACGAATAGAGAATGTTGACTTGGCCAAGTTATTGAATGATCAACGGTACACAAACAATGCCAGGATATCTGTATTTTAATATCAGGACACACTGTGTTCTGAATTTTTTTTTTATCTTCTTAGTGGCTATTTCTGTCTGCTAGAGTACCAGTATCACTTCGTCCATTGCTGAAATATTGTGATCGCCACGTAAATAGGCATGATGACGGTATTAAAGAATCAAAGAATAAATGGTTTTGGAGAAAAATATATGTTGAAAAGAATCTAAAAAAGTTACTCATTTTTTGTATTAAAATTGAGATTAATAAGATTTTCAATAAAATAGAAGTAATAAATAACTGCAATCGGCCATATTAACTGAAACACCAATCAGAGCGAATGACGTCACGCCCAGGTAAGTGCAATCGTGTTGCTTGACTTTGCTTTGACAGAATGAAAAATCTGATGAGATGTCGGTGACGTCACGGTTCATCAGATGCGACGCCATGACACCTAAGAGCGTTTTCGCGCATAATTCAAAATAGATTTAAAAACATTCAATAATTCGCGTTGAAATTTAGTTTTTTTGCTGAAATATTGCTTTTTCGGATATGGTAGACGTGTATCTACATTATGGAAGGGAATTTCAAAATCTGTCATCATGCCTGTTAAAGCTCTCTACCTATACCTACCACGTTAAGAAACTGTAGTACTTTTTTGATAGAGGTATTCTTCACATCTTCACAAGCCATTGTGTGGCTTCCTAGGATGTGACTGCGCTTGTGCCTCAGGGGGCCACATTCGCACAGGATATGCATTGGTGTTTCTTCTGCCTCATGGCAGAAGCGACACTCTCCCGTACTAGTGAGCCCCATTACTTTAAGGTGCCTATTGAGGCGGCAGTGCCCCGTTATGATTCCATAGATTCTATTCTGCATTTATGATTCCATAGAAAAAAATACCGCTGCAATTGAACAGAAGACCACATAGAACAGAGTTTCTGATAACATCAAATTTTCATTGCATTTGAAGCATGTTCTGTCTGTACGAGGCTTTTTTCCTTGTCCTATTTGTGTCGGTGAAGCACTTGCATCCAATCTGTTGTTCGTTGGCCACCTAACCACACCTATTATAGGAAGTTGAAGCCTACTATAAATATTACTATGACTATTTGTTTGGTTAAATTTATAATTAAACTAGTGGACCTGCCTCTGGCTTCGCACGGATGTAATTATTTTCTCCAAATACACAATTGCACCTCCATCATTCTCTCTGATTTACCCAATGGTTGACTGGTAGATAATGCCTTAAGGCATTAAGTTCGCCTTTTGTACGTTTGTGCAATAGAGTTTAAATAAATAAATAAATTGTTTAGAGAGCGAATCGGGCGGCCAAATCCCAAGTGTAAAAAAAATTATCTATACAATTTCTATGTTTGTTTGTTTATTTGTATGTAGGAGGTAATCTTTGAAACTCAACCGATTTAAAAAAAAAACACAAATTTTCAGGATTAGCATACGCTTAATATTCCATAAGACACCCAGCTATCTAAAAATAAACATCTTACTCTTGGCAAAAAGTGTAATGTTGACGTAAATACATGTCATCCATTATATTGCTTTACATATTTTGTCAGGCGTGGGCATCAGCTATTAGCACCTTATACCCATATATTTTTCTATTTACACTCTAAATTTTTTTGCACTAATCACATCAATGGTGATAGAAATTACTTCTATAAATAGGAAGGAATTTATAGAAGGAAGAAAAGAAATAAGATTTTCCTTCTATAAATAGAATTGCTTGTCGGCGACAAGTTAAAATAATAGGGGATCGGACAGTAATCAGATTAAAATCTAAAATGTACTTATAAAGAAAATATATAATTTTTTACGATTATAAATCGATAAATCGATAAATCGAATAATAATTTAATATAATTCATTTAAATATTTTTAAATGAAGAAATAAAATTTTATTATTTACAATATTTTTAATCTATACTGAAACACCAATCACAGTGCGTGACGTCATTTGTGGGCAATCATTGTCTTATGCCAATGCAGCTGTTTTGTTATGATATGACCACAAATGACGTTACGCGCTCTCAGATGAACTATCGTGGCGTTTTGGCGGCATTTTCAAACAAACAATAATAAAACATGATTTTGAGTACCTAAAAGGCTGTAAATAAATAAAGTAGTATTCTTTATGGGAATAAATATCCATGAAGATTAATTTAAAACACTTTCTGAAAATTTGTCCGATCCCCTATTGTCTATATTGAAAACATCGGATTAAATCTGTCTAAATGTCTTGTATAATATGTCCACTCATAGTATTTTATACTAATAGATGGAGGCGCTCATTACCTGAATTACTATGTTTGAAAGGAGCAGTCTGCTGAATCTTTTCAGTGCCTGATTGAAGTTTAATAGCTATTTAAAATAGTTACAATAAAAACTAAAACAGGGTTTTCGTGTTGAAAATAGCTAGGTTTTTTAGTAACACGAATTTTATTTATTTTTGCTAATATTTCTATAGAAAAACATACGTAGAAATTGACAAACATAAAGGAATTTTAAAGACAGAAAAAAGAATAAAGATACAGCCTTAACATATGCCAATATTTAACTAAACAGCTCTCTCTTAGGACATTTAATTGTCTTTACATTTTTGCCTACATAATTTGCCCTGTTCAAAAATGTTAGATGAGTGGTTAGGATTCTTGCCTTAACGCTCTATTCTAAGGTTCCCGGGTTCGATTCCAGGGGAGCTGGAAAGCAGTGGCAGGGCACACTGCGTTTCGCAGTCATTTAGGCAGCCCGTCTGGCGGCAGTAACCACCCCCTTACAGAAATAACAGCACGCGTGCTGTTGTGTTTAGGTGAGTGAGAAAAAGGATGCTAGAGCCCATTTCCCTATCCCCTCCTAATTCCTTATCCTTAATCCTACTGTGGTGACAGCGCACTTGCAGCAGCTTTGGCGTTACTTGTGTTACAGGCAACGGTAGCCACCTACCATCAAGTGGACCGTCAGCCTGTCTGTCGATATTAACATAAAAAAGCCGCTATTTGTTTCTCCGCTTACTTCTAATATTTTTAACGGATTTTGATACGGGTCTTCACTAATAATGTCTAAAATTGTCGTAACATAATATGTAATATTTAAAAACAAACTTTCCTTTGCCGATTAAAAAAATTACAATATGTTCAGTTCTGACAATGTCTATAATTATTCTATATCTTCTTTAGCTATATCTACATACATTATCTAAACGAGGCCTGTCTGTACATTAAATATTTTTTCAAAATAAAAAAAAGAATTTTTTCAAAACAAAAAAAAAACAATTTGTACACGTTGTACCTACTTATGTTCACGAAATCAAAAAATGGTGTTTAGAATTTTTGTCTGTTCTGTCTGTGCGCTTGTGCACGCTAATCTCAGAAACGGCTTAACCAATTTGAATTCGGTTTTCACTGATGTATTGTAGCAAGCTTCCGGTAACATTGTTTCATTCCAATCGGTTTACAAACAAAAAAGTTACGCGCTATACCGTATACCACGCGAACGAAGTTACGGGCTCAGCTAGTTATAAAATTAAGTCGCTATTTCTGGCTAATTTCTTCTAAACCACCCATGTATCTTAGGATACACGTAGGTACACCTACGTGTATATATGCTTTAATGAATTTAAAGACCCATTGATATTCTCGAAGCAATGACGTCAGCGAACTGTTTAATTAAACTTTTTAAAGTTACCGCGCTTATTCTAAATAGATACTGCATATAAACATTATCTAGCTGTAACTAGGTATACTTAAAAACCAATCTGTTAAGTGTAGTTACATGTAGAGGAAAACACACGGTATCATATTTCAATTGCGGTCGAATGAATAAAATCAAAAAATACCTATAGACATTTAAAATCATTTGTGCGGAGGTTGTAGATATAATACAATTTTACTAATACCAGGTGGCCTATGTTACACGCTGATAATTTAGCTTTCTATAGGTGAAAGAATTTTTAAAATCGGTCCAGTAGTTTTTGAGCTTATTCATTACAAACATACAAAATTACATATATACAAACATTTTCTCTTTATGATATTAATACTTATAGATATAGATTTATTAAATATAGATCCACTCATTCAATCTTAGAGTTGTTTTCCTGACTATCCTCTATTTAAAAATCCTGTCAGTTCAATCTTCTAGAATATAATTTTGTTTTCATTATTAACTAGCGGCCCGCCCCCGGCTTCGGCCGGCGTGCAATTTTTATATACCCTAAAACATTCCCCGTTTATACCTCTTTCCATTGGCGAAAACCGAATTAAAATCGGTCTACCCGTTCACGCGTGTTGCCGTGACCAGGGGAAATGGGGATTCATTTTTATATATAAGACTAGCGTTCCGCCCCCGGCTTCGCCTGGGATGCAATTTTTATATATAAGAACATTCCCCGTTTATCCCTCTTTCCTTTGGCGAAAACCGAATTAAAATCGGTCTACCCGTTCACGCGTGATGCCGTGACCAGGGGAAATGGGGATTCATTTTTATATATAAGATTATTATTAATAATGAAAACAAGCAATTATAAAACTCGAATTTATTTTTCGTTGGTGGTACATTTAATCAAAGGAAGAAGAAATGAAGGTAAATCTTTCACCTACCACGTGAATCACCAAGTCCTTGGTCCTCCAGCGGCGAAAATTGCAACGGACCCGTCACACACAGAGCCCAGAAGCTCCAGCACTTCACCACCTCAATGATTACACTTGCGGAGCGGGAAGCGTGACCAAATAGATAACCTACAAGCACATTGCTTAATAATATTGGTGGATGAAATAAATTCAAATTTCGCAAGTCAAGATCGGCGGGATGAGTCTTTACGCGTTTTATTAGGTCATGTGAATAAAACTAAGTGTATGCTTTTACTAGCCCGATTTAAGTAAATACTTGCGCTTTAGGGCAATAAATAAACAAGTAAGCGCTTTTACTTAAGTAAATGAGTATTTGCTAAATCTATATATCTTAGAGTCTATAATCTATATATCTAGAGCTTCTGATAGTGTGAATAAAAACGAACTTTTACTTACAACTTTGAGCATAAATTATGCTTGACTAATTTGTAGTATGCATTTTCAGATGCTTAGTAATTGTTGAATAGGTTAACAAATGCGAATAAGCTTTGCTATTATTTTTTGGATATTTTGAAATTATATCAACAAAGTTACTGTTGGCCGAGGTTGCATAGAGTCAATATTTTCGTGACTGGATTCCGTGTCAGACATTTTCTAGTAATTCAGATAATCAATTACAAATGCAAAAAAGTCTTAAACGCGCTCTTTTGCTTTGCGGTTAGAACATGTCCCGCCCGCGCCCTTTGCACCTCTGTAGGTAAAGAACACAAGTGGTTACTATTTTTTGTAAGCATTTGCTAGGTGGTAAAAATAAATTATTATTCATATCAAATTAAGCATATACTTATACTATGTAGCTTTTGCTAGATAGCAAATGCCTGAAAATTTTACTAGTACCTAGTAAATGCTTTTCTTTTATTCCCATGATCCATTGTTGCGATGTTTTTCTTAAGACTGACTGCGGGTTAAATGCGGCTTGCGGTGGCGACAGATATATGGATAGGTAAATGTGAGTGAGACAGCACATACCACAGCGAACTACTATCAATTGATTTGAATTGACATTTTTTTTTTTATTTATTTATTATCTGACACATATTTTAATACAAAATGTTTACAAAGTCTGTAAACCATTATTGGTTGTGCGTGTGGAACTCGCTACACAGGTGTTCCATTCCATGCAGACATGTATTTTCATAGGATAATTATTTATGTAATATTTTTAAGGTACTCTATGTTTTTTGTGTCATTCCATTTTTTAGGTAAATTATTAATTAAATAGGAAATTATATATTGCGAGGTTCTTTTGCCATACTCATTAATAAATTTTGGTTTATATAATAACTTACTAGTGGCCCTTCTAATTTAACAATTAATTTAAGTCACAAAACATTTTATGATTACGTACGTACCCATAACTAAGCCCTCTTGAAGCCTCTCCCACAATGATTTATGTATAAAACGCGATGTGTTCCAACTTTGTCACTTAACAACTTTTTAAGGCGTATGTAACTAAAACACGATTCATTGTAGGCTTTACTAACTTTGATTTCGGTGGGTGTCAGTGGCCGACGATTTATTACTGTCTCTGAACTAAATATTTTTCTGAAGAGGATCGAATTCATTACAGATAATTATGTTAACCATCTTAATAAGTGGCGACCCGATCCTGGTTTCACACGGGTCTCAACATAAAAGAAAAATATGTATATTTAAAAAAAAATTTTGGACTTGGACTTGGTGTATTTTATAAGATGTACTTCGGAGAGTGTGCTCGAGAGCTGCATGAGATCATACCGCCTTCCCCTTTCTTCTATCGGACATGCAGGCGTACGGCTGGTTTCCATCTTCACCTTGTCGAAATTCGGACCAAGCGCTTTAAAACATCTTTTGTGATGCGCACTGCTAAGGATTGGAACTCCCTGCCGGCGTCTGTATTTCCGAGCTCATATAACCCAAATCTTTTCAAGGATCGAGTGAATAGGCATCTTCTGGGTGAGCTCGCTCCATCGTCGGCCTCAATCTTCCTACATGGATAGATGCTGGTCAAGAGCAAACCCGATAAAAAAACTTATATAATATTCTAATCTAGGATTGGCTATTCCGCTTAATACGCCCTTTTAATAGCCGTGTTAAAACGTTCTATGTTAAACCTCTGTTGACATTGTTTAAGAAAGAGAAATAATTCCGACTTGTTACTGAAGCATTTTTTAAAAATAGGACTTTTATAAGCATATATTTTTAAGAAACCTATTTGAATATTCAGCGTTTAAAACCTGTTCGTAATTGGAATAGGTTAGTTGAACATGTGAATTTAAAAGTTGGAACTCCGTATTCCAAATATATTTTTAAATAGTGGAACTCATTTAAAACGTCTAGCGTACGATTCATGAACACTTTAATACGCTTTTTAAAATGTAATGGCGAACAAACGCATCGATGCAATACGTCCAAGCAATTTCGCTTTGCGCGTGCAGTCTTCATCCTATTGAATTTCTGAAACAGCTAAGCTCAGTTGACGTCTAGTTGCAACTAGTAATTTTTTATACACACAATCGTTAATTGTATGGAGTCAATTTTCCCTTCCCTTCCTCAATCCCTTATCATTAACCCTAATATGATCGGCAGCGCTCTTGCAGCACCTGTGGACCATCAAGTGGACCGTCAGACTGTCTGTCCGACCTTTACAACAAGAACAATCCAAAATGCTTAAGCTTTTTATGTCTGGATTTTATTATCCTATACGAAAATCGATAGTTTAAAGTTAAAGACTAATCTCAAAAGTCACAAGTTAAATATATCTTATTACAGCATGTGTGGAGTTTTAGAGTTCATAGCGGGCATGTCATTAAAACTTGCTCGAGCAAAACGTCTCGGAATAAACCAGTTCAAATTACGAGCACGTAAAAGTATTTGAGAGCATCTAAATTTCAAATTTTAAATACCTAATTCATTCTAAATATTTGTATTAAATTGTCTTTCAACATATTATGTTGAATATCCCATGTTATTATAGGGTAGATTAACTTGAAACAAAATGTAGATTTCAAGCATAAACTTAACAGGAAGAATTTCTTATTTAAAAACAACATAAAACATCTTCTAAAACATAATTAAAATCAACCATAAACAACTTTTTTTTAATATGGTGGGGCGCTTTAAACCGACACCCCAGTCTAATGTGGGGTACAATAGAATCATTAAATTTTCTTTTCTTTCTCCTTTCCTTTATTCTTGATCCCACATTTCTTACATTTATTTCCAAACGTTGTGCAATCTTCATGCAACCAGCCAGAGCATAAAATACATTTTAACCAGTCACATTTTGTATGATGATTGTAGACAGTAAACTCCAAACAAATATCTACAGTCTCGTCGGAACACTCTTCTACAGAAAATGAAAATAGTTCTTCCTCATCAGATTCTGATGAACAGCCTATTTTGCGTTATTTTGCGTGATCATTAGACGTCAAAATCTGTCATTTTGCATTCTCCTTCTGCTGAAGAGCTATAAAAAAGGAGAGTTTGTGTATGTCAAAAAAATGAAATAATAATGAAATAATTTTAACATTAAAATTTTCACAAACCATAATAATTAACACATACCTACTTAGTAGATATCTATGGAACTATTTGCTAGGCGTAGGTTTTATGTTAAAAAAGGTATTTAGGATTTCTTTGGAGCAATCACAATCTATACATATAATAAAATCGTAAACGAGCTGTGTCTGTTTTCAAAAAAACAATTTGTACACGTTGTACTTATGTTACCGAGGTTAAAAAAGGTTTCTTCTGTTTGTTCGTTGTGTGTTTGTTCACGCTAATCTCAGAAACGACTTAACCGATTTGAATGCGGTTTTTACTGATGTATGTAGCAAGCTTCCCGTAACATTTAATGTTTGTTTCATTCCAATCTCTTTACAAACAAAAAAGTTACTCGCTATACCTTATGCCACGCGTACGAAGTTGCGGGCTCAGCTAGTTAATAATAATTTTACTTGTTATAATAATTCACATTATAATGTCAAAACGTGTTTAAGCTGTCACTTATTTAAAACTCACCTCTGAAGCCCCAGCGGAAATAAATTTTGTGAAAGCCTAAATTGAAAATTTATTTTAAAAGACATTCCGGTGCATTCTCACTACATTACCGTAGATTACACTCACAATATATTGCAAACAACCTGCTAATACTGTGAGAGGCAATACGTTTGGTTTAAAAGCTGGGGTCACAGTAGACATTTGAGAGACAATTGGGAAACTCTTCACTTGAGCTCCAACACATCTTTATCGTGAAGAAGTGGGCATCGTGAAACTTAAAAAACTTAAATAACCTTACATGGCTTATGTGTGCTCAACAGCCACTTTCAACTTCAATCTTCAAATATCCAAACACTTTTCTCACTTAGTCCGCCTTAAATCATGCGGTGCCTTTCCTTATTTTGATGAATCTCAGAAAATGCCAGCTGTTAAAAATGGGTACCTACTATAAAGCGAGTCCAAAAGATGTGTTTGCCCTTTACTAGCATCTATCCATGTAGGAAGGATGAGGCCGAAATTATATACACAAATCTTCTTCGTTTATCGCTGTTTCCTCTAGTGAAAACCTTATCAAATTCCGGCGAAGAAACAGACAGAGGCAAAGAGCAAGTTCATTTTAAATCATTTTTAAATGCAGATATAATGTTTCAGAGTTTATATTTCTGACGTGAAACTACTGGCTATCGTCCTGTGTTGTGTCCGGGCAATGGCCAGCGTCAACGAGAATATACGCCTGTATTACATTAGCCGAGCCGTTTACTGGCGGGGTAAGAAGAAAATGTGGTAAAAATAAATCCCACTTTAGACAATGCGTAAAGGAAACTAAAAGTATTCTGGATAAGTCATTGACGTCGTTGTGGCTTGCTCTTCCACTTTGTCAACTCCATTCTGTCCCTACTGAAGATTTGAAACTCCTCAATAGTAATACTACTACCTAAAAGGAATATGTCTTGTTATTCTTTTACATGATTAAATTAAGTCATAACTAATGTAACTACTAACGACCCGCTCCCGGCTTCGCACGGATGTACACAAACCCTCTTCATTTATCGCTGTTTCCATTAGTGAAAACCGAATCAAAATCCGTTGGGCGGTTCAGAAAATAGCGGAGAAACGGCGGAGAAAACCGGTCATATATATATATACATATAACCGACATATATTAATTAATTACGGTGAGTTAATAAGGCATACCAGAACCTGTTTCCCTAACACCTTAGTAGTCCTAACCCTAACCTCAAATGTAACTTAAATATAGTGTGCTTTGTCGCTAGCTATGTGACCATAACTTTATCCACGAATTTATTAGCAGGGATCAAGCAAAAAAGGTAAAAATAAATAAGAGCCTACCTTTTGGGGCTTTGCGCTTAATTGTTTTGCTGATTACGGATCATTCCGCGAAACCTCCGCTCGAAAAAACCATGGACCCTCGCGGGGAACGGACCGCATTAAAAATACTTTGAAATGTATTTTTCAAAAGAAAATTCAAATAGCCCTCAATTTGTTTTTAACAATTACATTATTTCCCTAAATTTTTAACGTTTTTAATCAAAACACGTTTCTATTTTCGACAAGGATGGAAATGAAAAAGAATGAAAAATATAGGAGACTTGAAAAGCTTTAGATTGTTCCAATTTACTAAGATTATTTCCTTTAAATTTCTTGATAAATATTTTATTTATATTTTAATGAAACTATAGCGAGACTAAAATTAATCATACTCCTTAAACATTAGCTTCAATACTCTCTCGTCATCCCTTCGATACCGGAATCCTGCTTCAGACATTTCTTTCAATGGTATCTCGGCAATGGTAGCGAATCCAGCCTTTTCTGCGCACTTTTGTGACGCGATGCCCGTGAATAGTGTCATAGTTGCTTTCACTCCTTGCGACTTGCACAGCGGTTCTCTGAAAAACAAAAGTTTCTAATTGAATAACATTTAAAACGGAACATTCAACGTTTTTGAGCCCTTTCAACGTTTTTGAGCCCGTAAGTCCAAGCTCAACGATACAAAAAAGAAACAGATACTTTAATATATATTTTAAAGAAAGAAAAGACATTTTATTAAAAACGTACACAATGATGCACATACAAATTTCCACTATGTTATGAAATACAGTAGAAATAATGTTATTAATGTCATATTCCTCGGATATTTATAAAAGTACGTTTCGGGAATGTATACAAAAATACCACAGCTCTACAGACAGACATGTAGTGGCAGGCCACACCGCGTATCGCAATCATACTGTTATTTCACGGTGGTATTCTGTAAGGTGGTGGTTACTGCCGCCAGGCGGGCTGCCCAAATGACTGCGAAACGCAGTGTGCCCCCTACCACTACTTTTCAAATCCAGACCAGAGACAATTTTGAAAATTACATTAAACCCGGGGCCCCTGAGACGTTAGGCAAGCACCCTTGCCACTCATCCAACGGGCCATTCAAAGGTACATTAAAAGGATTACCTTGCAGCTAGTAACCGAACACCAAGTTTTAATCCCCTATATTTCTTCACAACGCATAGACCAGCCCCAGTGAGCACTTTATCAAGACCGGTGCGCTTAAAGATATCTATTTTAGAATGCGCATAATCAAGCGATCTGAGAACATGTTTCCACGCTTCACCTTCTTCCTGAAATTAGTAATTTTTAAGATTATAAAAACTAGATGAACAAAAAACCTAAACCGAGACAACTGCGACTAAAAAATTGAAATTAAAAAAAATGTATGTGTGTATGTCAGCTCCAATTATAATCTACAATTATAATATGTATGTATTTTATTCTATGGCGAAGCGGCGACATTAATCAGATGAATTCCAAAAATATAACACTATTGATAGCGCCATCTATCATACTACAATAGAATTAGGGAACGCGGCTTGTACATCAAATTTTTTTACGACTGATGTCGCTGCGCCGGCAGGTTATGGTTATAACGCGCTATCACTTCGTTTCTCAACGCGGACTACACTTTTCATATAAGATTTCGACATTTACTTTTATAAGCAGTCAGTGATCAGGTTTCAAAGTGACAGTGATAGATAACGTAACACTTTTTAGATAACGCTTATTAATTTTACTCCCTTATATAAAAATCGATTCTTAAGGAGGGTAAACTCAAAAAAGTTAGGACATTAATCGAATGGAGCATAGTTCAGCTTCTCTGATTGGGTTAATGCAATGATTTTCAAAGTAAGGATACTCCCAACGGAACATTTTACACAAACTTACTTCTTATATATCTATATATTTATGTATATAAATATGAACATTATAATGTTTATATTTATATACATATAAACATTGTTTCTTAATAAATTCTTACTTTTCATGTTTTCGTCACTGTTACATTAACAACACCTAGTGCGGGGTGAGTTAAAATGCCGTGTAAGGGCGAAACGAACGATTTAAGTAAACTTGTTCGATTAAACCGTTAAACTTGCTAAAAAGTCGTCAATGATTCCCTTAATGTGTAGCCTGTTCACATAACTTCGCAAAAGCTCCGAAGAGTCGCTTTCGTATCGCTGGTTGTCGCACCACTCACTCATCTCGCCCGTCTGCTCTCTTGTTTATACTTGTGCCAAACGACTCGATGTATTTCGTATCTTCCAGAAAATGTAAACAAGATCGTAAACAATCCATTGAAAGTTCGGAAATGCTATTTGTGTTGAAATGTAAACTCTATGTTGTAAACATAAGGACCAATTTTCCTTTGACACATTCCTTTGACATATGTAGTCAGTGGTAACAATATTAGTATGTTAGTACTACTTAGACGAAAAAAAAAACATAGATCATAATACTGACTTGAATTACTATGTTATTTTCACTTGGTAATGTTTGTTTCTTGGGAGCATATTGCAAAATTACATATGCGCAATGAAGGAATTCATCAACGGGAAATTACGGCACAAGACTGTTAGCTAAGTAAGCTAATAAGCTAAAATGAAATGGAGATCAAAGACTAAAAGAAAGATATTGGACACACTTCCAAATCTAATATAAATACGGTGTACATTACTGTTGTGAAAGTCAATGTTTACATTTGAAAATGCATATTACTTATTTGTAAAATGGCCTACTTTCTCTATATCCAGTTCTTCTTCTCCCAAACATTTGACATGGCATATATTGAGGGCTGCCAATTCTCTAACCCCATTCACTTCGCCGTAGCATGCCAGAGACATTCGTTCTTCTAAAATTTTTCTCCATAGATCCATCGTACCCCGGACGCTTACGGGGTCTCTAACAAAGTCTGGAGGATTTGAAAAAGCCTATATATTTACACTTATTACTTTAATTTTAATATATACTAAGGTTTAGCTCAAGAATTTGCTTGTTTGTTTCTTGCTTACATGCCTTAAGTTGTGTCTTAAGGTAATTTTTCATCAAAATGTCTATCTCTGATAGAAATAGACATTTAAGAAATAGACAATTCTTTAATATGTCATGTCTACCAATTTCAATACCAGTAGCGATGTATACTGCCATTAAAATTGGTAGACAAACCCTTATTAAAAAATTACTCGAAGTGATTAAAATCGCCTTCAACTAAGCATTTGTTCGGTGATTTTAGTCACCAGCCGCATGCGACTGTTCGCCGCGCGGCGAAAAGTCTGATGCAAGTCTACTTTCTACATTCTTATGTAAATATCGTTGTGAAGCTGGTCTCTCAACAAAACGCTTTGAAAATCTGTTATTAAAATATACTGTCTAAAACTCAGGGTTAGGTTCAGGGTATTGTAGGATAACCTCTACCTGGCAGAGATAGATTGCCGTAATTAAAAGAATAATTTACTCGTAGATCATTTATAAAATCTATATCCATATCCATATCCATATCCATATCCATATCCATATCCATATCCATATCCATATCCATATCCATATCCATATCCATATCCATATCCATATCCATATCCATATCCATATCCATATCCATATCCATATCCATATCCATATCCATATCCATATCCATATCCATATCCATATCTATATCTATATCTATATCTATATCTATATCTATATCTATATCTTCATCTATATCTATATCTATATCTACATCTATATCCATATCCGTACACAATATAAAAAAACTACTTTATAAAATAAAGTCCCCCGCTGCATCTGTCTGATCTGTATGCCTGCATACATATTCGCGATGTTCTCTAAAACTACTTAACGGATTTTGATGCGTTTTTCACTAATGAAAGGAGCGTTAAACGAGGAAGATTTTTATATATTATTTGGCCCGTGCGAAGCCGGGGCCAGTTCCATTGCCAGTTAACTTCATGTCTCCATAATTTTAATATTTAAAGTAGCGCCTAGCAAAAGGAAAATAAATGCATTATTGTGTTAATTTAAATTAAAAACTTTGACTTGGTTTTTCTTTTATTAATGCCAAGGCACACTGCACTGCGTTTCGCAATAATAAATTAAGCAGCCCGTCTGGTGGCGGTTACCACCTCCTCACAGAAGACCTCACAGATTAACGGCATGTGTGCTGTTGTGTTTTGGTGAGTAAGTAAGGCATGTCAATATCCAGTTCCCTGTCTCCTCTTAGTCCCTTGACCATCAGCCTGCCTGCGGACATTTTCATTGCAGAATGTATCTATTCAGATAATAATTAACAAGCGCTTTTACATCAAGTACCTTATATTATGTACCTATATTATACGAGTATAGTGGTTATAAAAGAAGAGATCTTACCAACAGCAACACAAAAAAGTTCATCGGTGCAAAAGTACTCAACCATTATTTCATTGGCTTTTTCATCATCTTCCGGAGGTAGATCCTGAATCGTCCATTTCACTCCACCCGACTCCCAACTATCCCAGATGCGGGGACAGGTTGAATCCCACACTCTTTTGAATCCCATTTTTTCTATGAAGAAAAAAATTAATAATATAATTATAAATAGGTATAAAATGTTTATACATCTAATGTATATAATATATGTAAAAACAAATAAATGCTTATCTTGTTTTTTTATTATTTAAAGCAGGACATAATTTTACTCGTTTAATATAAACAAAATGGTATTAAAAGTACCTAATCTAATGAACGTTATTTTGTATGTATTGCACACTCGTTTCACACAATCAGAACATATCTCCGATAAAACGTATGTAACCCGATAACGTCATAATTCATACTAAAAATACTACAAAACAAAGATAAACAAGTAAGTCACGAATAGTAACCTACTAATATCCACGTGCAGATGTTATTTACAAACGAACATACTCAAAGTCGTTGTTCTATCTCACTCTCTCACATTGGTTGTTCCATCTCGTTCTATCTCATTCCGTGTCAAATTGGTAATTTTTTTTGCAATTTTTATGTATCATAATTATGTTTATCATCTGCTCTTAAATGTGTTTATTTCATTATTTTCGGATGTCTTCAAAGGAGATAATGTTTTATATTTTAAAGCACTTCTAAACACTGGACGCCTATAATAATTCCATGTTAAAATTTTGCTCACAAGCGGAACTGATTACCTATGAATTACCCTTTTGTCATAAAAATCATGACCTTGGAGCATGAAAGGGACGGCTTTAAAAATTATTTCAACATACGAGTATTATTATATTATTATTGTACATTATTAACATAGAATATTATTATTGTAATGTATTCAATTCTAAAGATTTCAAATAACATACCTATTTAAAAAAACATAATTATTTACGCAGAAAATCTAAATATACAAATATAAGTATCAAATTACGCATATGAAATAAACTAGGTAGGTAGCAAAATAACTCACGCGCAAAACATAAGTACAATCATCTACACCATCGTTTCTCAAGCGGGGAGGTCGCGACCCTTGGGGAGGGGGGTCGAGTTTGTTTTTAAGGGGGTCGCAGTATGTTGAAAAATAATAAATACAAACTACATAAGTGCAACCATACGCAAATAAATGTAAATAACCACACAAAGACCCCGATCAAAGCCACTATCTAAGTAGGAAGTCCAAACTTCCTACTTAGATATACATTATACATATATATATATATACCTATATGTGTGTGTATGTGTGTATTAAGATCGGCAGGCAGGCTGACGGTCCACTTGGTAGGTGACTACCTTCGGCTCTAACACAAACAACGCCACAGGTCCTGCAAGTGCGCTGCCGACTACAGTAGGATTAAAGATAGGGGATTGGATAGGAAAATGGGCTCTGGCGTTTCTCACTCACTCATCGAAACACAAGCACACGTACGGTTATTTCACGGCGCACATTTTGTGGTTCTTAGAGCAATATTTTGAAATTTCTGAAGTATCGAATTTCTTGCGGAGTTCTACCCCATACGTCCCAGATAGGTTTTACTATAGCTTTGTTAGGAATGTTTGTTAGGAATGTTGTTAGGAATGTAGGCTTTGTTCCAAGAGCTTGTTAGGAAATGATGTCCCGAGAGCCTGTATAAGCTTTTAAGTTATAAAGTAGCTTGTTTTCTCTTAATTTTAATATGTTTCGCCTAAGTGAGACTTTCATCCAGATTTTTCACACAGCCGTTTCTAAAGTTATGCTTTGTTTTACATATACACAGGCGGACAATCAACCTTTCATAGAGTAATCCTGCGTAGATTTCGTTAGATTAGACTTGATTCTCTGTGAATTTCTGTGATGGCTTTCTAGGGTCATTGCCACTACCGAGATAGGTATTGTCGTCTACATAAGTAGCAGTAACCATCCCTACCGTTTCAGGTAAATTTGCAGTGTATGGAGTAAAAAAAACCGGTCCAAAGACTAAACCGTGAGATACTGAAGCATTAATACTCTTAGAGATTTCTTTCTAGAATTTCACATAGAATAGAATGAGTTTTGTATGAGTTTCTTTACTTTAAACAGTACAACTTTATACCATACCCTATCAAAATGTCTAAATTTTTATTGATAAATTAAAAAAAGAATGTAATTTAGATATTTCAATATCACAGCAGTCAGGTCAAGGCTTCTGGTATACACTACATAAATATTGTGGCGCTGATAAAATATTATCTTCATTATGTGCCCAAATCACCGCCTGTAAATCAAACATGGTAACAAGCATTCCGGTTTTAAATCTTTTTACAGATGCTAAATATGTATATTTGACTAAGCGTTCTAGTTCACCCAATTCTTTAATGCTATCATTCTAAATAATGCCTCATAATCATCACAATCAAGCATGAGGCTAGTTTTTATTTACTTATTCAAATCTGAATAGAATTAATAATACTTTTTCATTAAAAAAAATCAGTGTACATTCATAAAATAATAATTCGTATCAATAATCATATAGAGATTTGTACTTCAAAATTAAATAGTGTGGGCACCTGCCCTGAAAATATAGCTTACCATATAAAATAAAAATTATTCATTAGATTTGTTAGTAGAATTATCCGGTTAGCATTAGCATTCTCAGAGCACTTCCGGATGGCCGCAATCATGAACCTTCATAATTCTGAAACTTGAGGCTTCTTCGTGTGTCCATTTTTCGGTTCACTCATAACCACCAGTCTTCATATTGAGCGAATATTCCAGTAACCGCTTTTATTATTTTAGCCATCTAAATTATTTCCAAAGCCTATAATTGCTGATTATTCACCATTATTCACCAATTGCTGAACCTGGGGTGATTTCGCGTTGCGAGTGGGTGAACGAACCAAGAAGTCAGCAACTCTGACGCGTTGGAAGACCACAGGAAGGCTCATCGTCGAAGAATCGTCTCCCGAGGATCACTCCTGAGTTCATAAATAAAATCCTTATTCACTCTCTTGATCCTGATCGAAGCTGGTGACTCCTGTTTAACCGAATATTGCTTTTGGAAGCCCTGAATTACATATTCCACTTTCTTCTCTTTCAATTTAAACAAAAACAAATTTCTATTACCAGTTATTTGTATTTTTCCGAGTAAATAAAACAATAACTTTTTACTCATTATTATAAAATTAAAATAAACAAATTTAGAAAACCAACAGTGAAACTGTGAAATTATTGGGAATTTTCACAAAAGGAATTACCTACACTGAACAAATCACTGTTATCTTTGAGAGAATCTGAATTATACAACGTCCCAAAAAGTGATCAAATCAAAAGATGAGAAAGTTCATACAATTTCATCTAGAAATTACAAATAAGACATAAATCATTAATCAGAAATATTTACGAAAAAAAATTGTGAATAAATATAATTTTCTCAAATGTTTTGTATCGAAAGTTTTTTTCTTTGATATGTCGAAATGGATTGACAGATTTCGATTTTTCTTTGAGTGTCTCGGCCTCGAGAAGTTTCTCGCATATTGAAAGTTTTTTTTTTATGTTAAGGTTGTTAGACATGCTGACGGTCTATGACACAAATAAACCTACAGGTGCTCCAAGTGCGCTGCGGACCATAGCAGGATTAAGGATAAAGTGATTAGCAAAGGGATAGGGCAATGGACTCTGACATTCCTTACTCACTCACCGAAATACAACAGCACACATGCTGTTATTTCACGAAGAGGGTGATTACTGCCGCCAGACGGGCTGCCCAAATAACTGCGAAACGCAGTGTGGCCTTTTTTTTATGTGTAAAAATCTGAAACCAGACCCCCACCGATCTACCCATCGTGATAGTGATCTCATATATGATCCCACTAGCTGACCCGGCGAACTTCGTACCGCCTCAGAATCAATAAATGTTGTATTAACTTATTAGCTGAATTAATTCTAAGTCAAAATGAATTAAGTTCAATAAATGAAATTATGAAATTGCCGTCATGTACTAAAAAATTAAAACAGTTTTATTTTGTAGAATAAAATATATATTTAATCAAAGTCTCATTGTCTATATATTTATACCATCTAATCAGGAGATCATTTAAACCTTTGCAATAGAGCTCTGGGAACCTGAACTCCACAAACTGTGCGAAGGCATTTTGTACTGCTTCCTGGGAAGAATTTTTTTTCCGCGCAAATAATTGTCTGAATCGCGAAAAAATGTTAGTAGGTTGGAGCGAGGTCCGGCGAGTATGGGAGATGGCGGATGGCTTGTAACTGCAGGTCTCGTAGTGTTAAAACTCTCAAGCAGTGTGAGCTCTTGCGTGATCAGGGAGCAATAATGGTGGAAGATCAATTGACGAGTCGAAGCTGTTTTGCTGCGAATTTCGCCATCATTGTTCTGAGTTTTGTACGTAGACATCTGCTGTTATTGCTTGACCGGATCTGAGGAAGCTGTAGTAAATTACACGATGAAGTGGACCAAAGCTTTACCAACATCTTTCTATGTGTAAGCTTCCTTTAGGGCATTATTGTGGTCTTTTGACATGGGGTCAGCCATTACGTTGTTCGCTTGCGTTTATCGTAAAAGATCCATTTTTCTTATGACATATGCTCGTGAAAAAATAAAAAAACATTCTTTCCGTAGTCGGATTTTTTTAATATTCATAGTGAAGTAATTCAGAAATATAGTGAAATAATTCATTTACATCTGAAAATATGTAAAAAAATAAGAATTCAACCCCTGGCAGAAATATATAAGCAATAAAGATTGAATGATAGTTATAAAACGATAAAATGCCCTTTTGTATGGCGTTCTCTTAACTAAAGATGTACCTATCCAATAAAAACTATTGAACAAAAATATTTTATAACAAGTAAAAACATGTATGTTATTCAACCTACGTCAATTTTGAAATATTCTATGAAGATCAATCTAGGGCGATAAGTGACTTACTCATTGGCTACAAAATATCTCTGGAAACAGAAAGTTTAATCCATAGTTTGCATGGCCATAGGACAAAATTTCTACTCATCTAGAAGGTAGGTAATTATTTTTAGTTTGTGTTTTTATTTTCTTACCCATAAATGTGTTTTAGTAGGACGTGGTCATTTATGAATAACTAGCGGCCCGCCCCCGGCTTCGCCCGGCGTGCAATTTTTATATACCCTAAAACATTCCCCGTTTATCCCTCTTTCCATTGGCGAAAACAGAATTAAAATCGGTCTACCCGTTCACGCGTGATGCCGTGACCAGGAGAAATGGGGATTCATTTTTATATATAAGAAGATGGAAAGATAGAAATAATAAATTACACGATTATATTTTTCTACTGTTTTAATAATACTAATTTCTTTGTAATTTGAAAAGCGAATGAGTCTTCATTACGTTCACATAATCAGTTATTACAGGAAAAAGTCACTATTAAATTTAATTAATATAAAAAAATCTACTCCTTAGTATTTTTATCGTTTTCTTTATTTTTATCATCGTTATCATCGTCATATCAACACTAGGATGTCCAGTGCTGGACATAGGCCTCCTCCATAATCATAAGTAGACCGGTCAGAATGTTTTAACAATTCTTTATTTTAAAACATGTGTGGCAAATGTTTATATACATAAAATTAAAACAATAACAGTTCTTAAATTTTGAAAAACAAATTTGTTTTACGAAACAGTATACGCACTGGCCAATACACTTGTACAAAAATTATTGAAATTACAATCACTGTACAATATTGTGTTAAAGCAATCATCATATTTTTTATTTCATCACATAATGATTAAAAGCTAAATATTCCACTATCATTTAATTGATCAATTGCACCGTTGAGCAATTAATATTAGAAAAAGAGCAAATATCATAAAAAGCCGACAAATTTTTATCTCAAGGTCGACACAGGCTGGCAGTTCCTTGAGGTTAGGTGGCTTCCGTAATCTATAAACACAAGCAACGAAATATTGGTTGCAATATTTCGTTGCTATATTGACATGATGTAGGAAAGGGAACGCGTTCTGGCATCCCTTTTCCACTCACCTAAACACAATACCACAAGTGCTGTTACTTCACGGTGGTCTTCTGTATAGGAGTATTTACTGCTATCAGACGGGCTGCCGAGTTTATGACTGCGTTCCGCAGTGTGACTTACCTCTACCAAATGCACGGGCAAAATACTTTTTTTTCTTTTTCTTTTATGTTAAGGTCGGCAGACAGGCTGACGGACCACTTGACGTTAGGTGGCTACCGCCGCCTATAACACAAGCAACGCCAAAGCTGCTGCAAGTGCGCTGCCGACTGCTGTAGGATTAAGGATAAGGGATTAGGAGTGGATAAGGAAATGGGCTCTGGCATCCCTTACTTACTCACCGAAACACAACAGCACACGTGCTGTTATTTCACGGTGGTCTTCCGTAAGGGGGTGGTTACTGCCGCCAGACGGGCTTTCCAAATGACTGCGAAAACGCAGTGTGCCCTACCACTACTTTCCAAATCTATACCAGAGCCAAATTTGAAAAGTTGATTTTTCAAAGTTGACCCTGCCGGGAATCGAACCCGGGAACCCTAGAACTGAGCGTTAAGGCAAGCACCCTAACCACTCATCCAACGGGCTCGTCAATTAACGTTAACGTGACTTGTGTGGTCGTGGTTAGTGTGCACACATTAATCTTAAATCGATTAATCGATTAATCTTAACTAATATTTCTGCCGCCGGCCTTAGCACTGGCCTTTGGGTACCGACTTAGATTAGTAACCCCCATTTCAACCAGTGTATGTTGTTGAAATCGGCTAAGGGAAAACCACTAGAGGGTAGGCAGCGACACCCTATGGGAATATTGTATTAAACCCGCCCTGCCTGACGTGGAGAGCATTGGCAAATTCCGCCATGGTGGATACGAACATGACCAGACCAGAACAGATCTATCGACTATACATTATAAATCCATTGGGTCTTGAATACCCACATAATGATGTGGTCAGTCGCCATTAATCAATATATTATGCCATTAAGTGCCATTTATGTGCTAGAATTATAGTGTTTCATCAAAATAATACTTAAGACTAATACATATTTTTAGAGGTTCTCATATGGCAAAACTCGATGTAAACTAAAGTTAATCGTATTCCTTGAGCATAAGCTTCATAACTCTTTCATCATCTTTTCCATATCGGAATCCAACTTCTGCCATTTCTTTAAGGGGTATCACGGCAAGTGTAGTGAATCCAGCTCTCTCCGCGCACTTCTGAGACCCAGCGCCTGTGAATAATGTTTCAGTTGCTTTTATTCCACATGCCTTGCACAGCGGTTCTCTAGAAAACAAAATGAAGAATCTTCTTCAAATAAAGCAAAACTAATTATGAATTGTCCCGCGTAAATGTTTTTTTGTTTTCTTTTTCTCTGAATTTCTGGTCCCTGGCAGAATATCATTGTTGTGGTCCGCACCACAACTGTATACTGAGTCAGCGTTCCTTTTCCTCTTCTTACTTGTTCATATATTTGTTTGTTTATAATTATTATTTGTTTATATATGTATATTGTGTTTATTAGAGGAATAAAAGATGCTTTCTTTCTTTCTTTCTAATTCACTAGCAAAAAATAAATAAAATTATCTTTAGAAACAGTTGTAAAAAATTAATCGTTCAATTACATGGAGCGATTATTTTAATACTAAAGGTAAAATATATACACACATGGTATCAGAAGATGATGTCGTTTATCTCTGCCTGAAGATAAAAGTAACCAGCGCTTTTCTATCAAGAAAGCCCATGGAAATCAAACCTTGCCACTGCAAGGGCACTTATATGGGATACATTATGATACAAATTGGGAATTCAAGAGCAACAAACATTCTAAGTCTTGGTAAATGCAAAAAAAAATAATCACAAATAAATTATTAGGTCGTCATTGTTGGCCTCGTTGGAGGCCATGTAATAATAAATTAATAAATATAGTTTGCATGAAAATATAGTTTTACCTTGCCGCTAATAGCCGAGTACTAAGTTTCTTTCCTCTATGGTTTTTCACGACACATAGGCCAGCTCCAATGAGAATTCTATCAAGTCCAGTGTATTTGAAGATATCTATTTTGGAAATCGCGTACTCTATTGTTCTAAAAACATGTTTGCAAGCATCACCTTCTATCTGAAATAAGTATTTTTGAATTTTACATTGTGAAATCAATTTGGTGCAAACTAATTCTTATTTTAATACAAACGTCTAGATATTTTTATTCGTTCTAATAATAATAGTCAAAGCATTATCGGGCTAGTGAGAGGGGCACAGGATTTCATAGTCATTTTGGCAACCCATCTCGCCACCCCTTACAGAAGACCAACGTGAAATAACAGCAATCCTCAGATTTTGTATGTAGTCCATAATTACGTGTAAGGTGGAAGTAAAGAGACGCACTGTGCCAAAGAGGAAGACGTAGTTGCGAAACATCCGGGAGTGAAATGGAATTGTCTTAGTTGAGTAATTGTTCGAGTTGGCTCTTGACAGAGATGACTTCAAGAAGTTTATGGCCAACCTTTATGACTAAAGAAGCACTGGGAAAGAGAGATTTATTAATAATAATATCATAATAGTTCATAATTCAATGGCGAGTACTATGGAGATATCCTTCAGAAATATGGAGATCAAAGAATCAGTCAGCTAATTTGCGCTAAGTCAGTTAAAGCTAAAGTCAGGAGCAGAATCTAGGAGTTGAGGCTACGATCGAAACTCCTCGAGGGCCAAACACCTGCTTCTTGATATTGAAAGGCAGCAGAAGATGAAGTCCGGGGTGTAGTGGCGCCCAATAAAAAAGGCCCGTGTCCCACAACGGTCGCTTGTGAGTTCACAATTGTAGCAAATTTCTTACTTTGTCCATATCCAATTTCTCGCCTTCCAAACAATCTACGAAACATATATTCACGGCTGCTATATCTCTAATCCCATTGATTTCGGAGTAACACACCAGTGTCATGTGTTCTTTCATTGTTTCTCGCCATAACTCCACCATACTGCGCACACTTATTGGATCATTTATGAAATCTGGAAAATTGTCATCATAATCTCATATCTACTACACAGGTGTATAAAAAGCATAAAATAAGGGTTTTTTTTAATGAAATTGTATTCAGTGATTTTTTATTTTATATTTATGTGTCAAATTTGACCGGCTATGGAGTACGACTAATATCATTAATCCATAAGCGGCCTTTTTATATCACCACACTCGATCCCATCAATCCACTTTCAGCCACCCTCTTAGGTTTCTTCTATTCTGACGCCTATAAGTTTATAGTTACGCGTATTATAGTTACATGTTAAATGAATAAATGTTTATTTTAGAACACAGATTACTATACATATCTTTGGTAACAATTGCGATATACGCTTTCAAACAACTTTAACCACTTTTATACATTTAATTAATTTTTTTCCAAAATTAATATGGAGTTTTTGTGTTTTATGGTATCATGGCTCAGTTTAGATATAACAGACGCTAGGAAAAATTTATTTTTATTATCTATTTATTATTTTATTATTTATTTATCTACTATATTTAGATAAATAAATATTTTTATTTTATTTATTTACTAGCTGACCCCACAACTTCGTACGCGTGGTATACGGTATAGCGCGTAACTTTTTTGTTTTTTAACTGATTGGAATGAAACAAACACTAAATGTTACGGGGAACTTGCACAAACGAACTTGTTACAATACATCAGTGAACACCGCATTCAAATTGGTTAAGCCGTTGCTGAGATTAGCGTGCACAAACGCACAGACAAACAGACAAAGTTCTAAAAACTACTTTTTTGACATCGGTAACATAACATTAGTACAACGTGTACAAATAGTTTTTTTTTTTAAATGTTCGTTTATTATATTCGACTCGATTTTAGAGATGCAGCTATTATTAAAATTTTTGAGGTTATGATATGTTATAACAATTGATTTCGGATCGAAGGAGTTTCTCTCGAAAATAAAAGATCGACATAGTCTGGAATTAAAAAAATAATAATGAATTTGCTAAAATAATGAATTGCTGTTTTGGAGGCCCTTTGAGTCGAGTAAAACAACCGTTGACGCGACTAGTCGTCTTCTTGTTCAGGCAACTTATGGCTACTGACTTGCCTACGTTTGAACGCTACTTACTACTCGCTAGTTATTACTTAACTGACTCATTTCTTAACTCGCTACTGTACTTATTGAAATCTAAACAGGCCTTTAGGTCAAGTTAGTGAAATAAACTCTGGCATCCCTTACTCACTCATAGAAACACAACAGCACATATGCTATTTTGACGCTGGTCTATTAACTAAAATGTTAAAGCCGTTCTTTCTAATATAAAATATCTTTCTATCACTAATATTTTTTAATAATTGTTTCTTAAGGTGATAGGTATGGTTTTACATTGACATTGTTTGTCACTTTGCTATCTGCATTATCTGATACCCTATTTATTGGGGTTCTAATTAACTTGCGCGATCAAAATTCAATTAAAAAGGAGATTTATTTTTCATACCAACAGCAACACTCATGACTTCATCCGGAATATAATGCTCAACCATAATGTCTATAGCTTTTTCGTCGTCCTCCGGCGGTAAATCTTGAATTGTCCATTTCATTCCATCCGACTCCCAACTGTCCCAAATGCGAGGACAGGATTCATCCCATTCTCTTTTAAATCCCATATTAGTCCTACAAGGAACATAATGAAAAATTCTTTCAATTAATTGTTAATATATATTAATTTCATAAACCAATAGCTGGCCCATTGGAGTTAGTCTAGCCAGCAATGGCTAGGCTGCCCGGGGGTGGATCGGAGTTGTTGCCTCGGCAGAACCCGGTCCATCCCTCTCGAAGGGCAAGGAGACACCGGGGAGTTTTAGTGGGTAGTGCCAGTGCCGCTATGACCTGCCTAGCCAGCCAGCCAGCGGTAGGAAATCTGTAAATGGATTTCTCCTCGAAAAAAAAAACCAATAACTGGTGCTCGCGACTTCGTCCGCGTTGAAAAATAAAAGGTATAACGCCTGAGAAAACATGTAAAGCAATACAGGGTGGTAATTTGAGATGGGTCAGTAAGGGCAGCTACCTAAACCTTTGTAGCTAGAACAAAACACTCTTAGGAGACTATCCATAATTTTAATAGTTATTCCCATCGGCATTCAAAGATTTTGAAAAAATGGTACAGTCAGCGGGAAAAAGGTCAATTTTCACGTTTTGTTTTTATAGCGCCAATCGATTCTGTTACTTATAAGGATCAATTGACCCTACGGGACCACCTGAGCTTAGAGTACTAGAAACGTCAAAAATCTCAAAAAACTACTGCCATACATTTCTTACGGAATGAGATTGAAAAATAAGTTCAAATATTGTTTTTAATTAAAAAAGGCGGCAATCACTACAATTGCCAATCTTTAAAAACAAGTAAAGATCGTAAGTAATAAATCTACGATAGTAGTTGCTCTATTTGTTTGCCGTTTGGACGGTTTCTGCAATGAGCGTGTAACCGCTGATATTTTGTTTGCGTTAACTCCATACACCGTTGTAGTGACAATTCTTGAACTGTAATGTACCTAATTTTTCTTGTAAATTCCATTTTTGAGATATCCCAAAAAAAATATCAAGAGGTCTCAACGACCACAACGACAGCATTTGTATTTGTACTTTTTCCATATCTTTAAAACTTGGTTATGGGAAATGCCTACTTCGGCAGCGACTTCAAAGCTTCTAACGACCGAGTGTTAAAATTGCAACCGCTATTTTTTATCAAGATCATTGTTGTCGTAAGGATTTCTCTTAAAGGAGCTACACTCTACAAGAATATTTAGGAGATTTTTTATAACTTTTGATATAGGGTATAGGGTATTTAATCTTATATCATTCCATGGCAGTTGATATTATTTATAAAATAAGCTTCTAATAAATCTATGCGATCTAAATGAATCAATATTTTCACAATTTAGCTGACATGCAAGAATAATAATAAATAACATTTGTTTCTAAAACAATGTTTTCCTTCCAAATTCAAATTAATTTAAAATAAACATTGCCTAGCCAGTTTCCATTGTAGTAATTGCCGCCTTTTTTAATTAAAAACAATGTTTGAACTTATTTTTCAATCTCATTCTGTAAGAAATGTATGGAAGTAGTTTTTTGAGTTTTTTGACGTTTCTAGTACTCTAACCTCAGGTGGTCCCATAGGGTCAATTGATCCTTATAAGTAACAGAATCGATTGGCATTATAAAAACAAAACGTGAAAATTGACCTTTTTCTCGCTGACTGTACCATTTTTCCAAAATCTTTGAATGCCGATGGAAATAACTATTAAAATAATGGATAGTCTCCTAAGAGTGTTTTGTTCTAGCTACAATGGTTTAGGTAGCTGCCCTTACTGACCCATCTCAAATTACCACCCTGTATAACGCATGACATTATACTTTGGGCAAGTGTTGGATCTTTTATATAGCTGGTGCTCGCATCTTCGCCCATGTGGAATATTTAGCCTATGTCCAGCCTGAAATTTTATTCGAAATATTGGTAAAAGATTTTTTTTTAATCAGATGAGTAGTTTCGAAGATCACCTCCTACATACAGATCAACAAACAAACATACAAACTCTTTAAAAAGTTGGATATTAACACGAATATATATTTTAATATAAGACACGGTCCACCCATGGTAAGTAAATACCGTCCTCTATTAATATAAGCAATCCTAAAGCGCTCGCAGTGCTTTAGGAGTTGCACAAGCTCCGCAAGTGCGCAGCTGACCTTAAGTAAGATAAAAAATATATTAGGAGGAAATATGGTAATAGGCTCTGGCATGCCTTACTTACTGAAACAGGAGGGGGAGAGAGTATTGCAATAAGATCTCCTCATTATGACCTTTCAAATGAGCCCAAACATCCCCATGTTTGAGGTCTACCTGTTACCGTTACCAATGGTCTACTGAGTAGACCAAAAAAAATCGTCTCCCCGAGAACTCTTAAATGAGTACCAGGGGATCCAGTCACTCCCCCTTTACCCACCGTCACCCCTTCACTCCTTTCACAGACATGCACCCCTCTTCCACCGCCTTTCCAACCCCCCTTTCACATCCCCCCTTACAAACTATCACCTTTAATACTGTGTGTTGGATAAGGAAACACATTCAGAGATACAAGCCCCACTATAATTTAAATATATGTATGTCACAAGCAAATGAGCTACCGGCCCAAAAATATTAAAAATTCTCGTTCAAAAAAGTCGTACCAAGTCAAAAAATAAACAGACCTTCGATCTTTCTTATTTTTAAATTTGTTAATCACTAATAATATCGGTATAAATAAAAATATTCTGAATTAAATATTATGTTGAACATTCGAAAATGTGACTTACCTGCGTAATTTATACTATCTGAATATGTTGTGAATGAAGCGTCTTCATTAGATAACGAAATAATTCCCACTTAAAAAAGATAATGTACTCACCTTGAAACTGTGAAGGCATTATGTTGAATACCGGCGTTGTTTGTAAACGAACTAAAGACGCAACGAGATACCGCTTTGTAAGTTTGACTTTTCCTAGAAATACAGACATGTTTCCACCTATTTTGATTAATATGAAATGCTCTATGAAAAATGGCCACGCCAAGCAATTATAAAAGTGGACGTATTTTTCTTTGGTGGTACATGTAATCAAAGGACGAGGAAATGAAGGAGAATCTGTCATCTACCTCATGAATCACCAAGTCCTTGGTCCTCCAGCGGCGAAGATTGCAACAGGCCCGTCACACACAGAGACCAGAAGCTCTAGCACTTCACCACTGCAAAGATTACACTCGCGGAGCGGGAAGCGTGACCAAATAGATAAACTACAAGTATATATAACATTATCGGATAAAATAAATCAAATCTCGGGGGTCGAGATCGGCGGGATGAGTCTACGCGTGTTATTGTTGCGATGTTTTTCTTAGACTGACTGCGGCTTCATAAAATGACTGGTCGCACGGCTTGCGGTAGTGACAGACATATGGATAGGTATATAGTGGGAGTGAGACAACACATACCACAGCGAACTACTATTAATTAATTTTAATTAACAATTGTCGTCAACAAAATTCTTATTTTGATTATAATTCAAACAAATAGATATCTATCATCATCGGCAACAGCCTGTGTCTCTCCACTGTTGAATAACACCGAGAAAGAAGAGGAAGACCGCCGCGCCGTGACTCACCTCCTAAGCGCAACCAGGACACATCCTTGCGAGAGACCTCCCGGCCCGGGGACTAGCCAGTCCCTCATAATTAAGTTTGTTATTCTTTGTTTCTTTGTTTTTCTTTGTTTTGTCCTTTAGGCCGAGCACGTCTCTTTCGAGAAACGTTTCACGCGTTACAAGATTTTAACCCTTGCCACAAACATCCTACCGAATTGACTACGTTTGGTAGCCAGAAGCCAAGTAGGTCGGTAAATTATCAGAGAACACTTGTATGTCAACGAAATGCAGGGTCTGCTGAAAACGTCACTGATGTGGGTGCGAGTATACCTATACTGGCATGGTTATCTCGCGCCTCGGTGACGTGAATTGGCCACCGAGATCATGCGATTTAACAGCTTTAGACTGTCTTAAATCATTAATCTTAATCTTAATCTTCCCTTGGGGGCTATCTTAAATCGCAGGTCTACAAGAATAAATTCCAAATAATTGATGCCCTCCAAATCAATATAACAAACGCCATTCAGCCATTTCAACCCAATTTGTGTGACATGGTCAGAAAAATTGGACTTGCCGAATACGTGCCACCAAGCAAAGCTGCGGTGAACATTTGAACGATGTCTTATTCCAGACCTAAAGCCATAACATCTTATAAATAAATATAAAAAATTGTGGCTATCCCATAAACCTTTATTAGGCCGTAGCTTAGAACTAACGAAACGTATCCATGGTATGTTGTAAATCCAGCCTCCTTTGATCGTTATTCCTTAGCTTCCTCAGTGAAAATACACATTCTGTTTCTAAATTACATTCCCATCAACCATTATTCCTAAAATAATGTCAAAGAATACACAGTAATTTTTGTCTACCATCAAGTGGAATCAGCCGGTCTGACGACGTATACATAGAAGTAGTAGATGTGTTTATAACAATTTAAAATATGTATCATGCAGCTAGAAATATTAAATGTAAGTTGTAGACAAGTTTAATTATTGCGCTAAGATATAAGACAGACAGACAGACAAAAATGGTATATGTTATTATATTGTTTTAGTGTTCAATGACAGTGACTTAGTACATTAAATAAACGCATTAGTTTTACCCACAAAGAATTTAAAAGTATTTGTTATCTACGAGTATATTTGTCGCAAGATCATATAATTATGATAGCTATTTATAGGAACTCTGTAAAGTTTCCTAGAAAAACAAGCGAAGATTTAATCTAAAAACGAATGATACTTATGATAAATCTTAAGAAAAGTGTTCCAATTTATATCCCGATTTCGATACTCACTGCTGTACATAGGCATTTTCTTACTACATTTAAGACATCTACACCGTCAATTCAATTTTAAATATTTTTTTGGCTGGTCTATAATCAGTTCTTATAACACAAATCAGCATTAATTGTGCTGTTGTGTCGGTGAGTAAGGGAAGCCAGAGCCCATTTCCTTATCCCCTACTAAACCATGCGGCAACGGACTCGCAACACTTACCATCAAGTGTGCCATCAGCCTCTCTGACTACCTTCACATGTATGACACCTTTGCATGAGTAGATAAGTGATGCCGGAGCCTATTTCCCTATCCCCTCCTAACCCCATATCAGTTATCCTACTCTACGGTCGGTAGCAGACTTGCAGCACCTGTAGAGTTGCTTGTATAGGGCTTGTATATCATCAAGTGGCAATGAGTGGCAATGATTTTAGTAATATATAGTGGACCATCACTACTAACGTAAAATTTGAAATAACTTTCTAAAGTAAGTGACTTTTAAGAAAAGGTGGACAGACAGACAGTCTGACTGTCCACTTGATGAGGATCACCACCGTCGCCTCTAACAGAGGCAACACCACGCGTGAAGCAAGTATGCTGCCGACCATAGTAGGATTAAGGGTAAAGGATTATGAAGGGAAAGGGTAATGGGCACTGGGATCTCTTACTCACTTACCGAAACACAACAGCTACATGCTGTTATTCCACGGCGGTTTTCTTTAAACGGGTGTTTACTGTCACCAGGTGCCCAAATGACTGCTAAACGCAGTGTACCTTGCAACTACTTAAAAATCATTGTGAATGGATTTGCTAAAAAAATATAGAAAGGCGAGCTAAATGTGTCTATATAATTCCATATTTTAAACCCCAAAGATATTTGTTTATAGATTTTGGATCACCCTATCACACTCCCCTAACAAATTCACTTGTGTGCGTGACTTCATTATAATCGTTTTATAATTAAAAATCTCTAAAAGGCTCTTTGTAATTTAAAAATGGTGTCTCGTTACTTCGTTTGCGAGACCGGCGTCACTGATAGTTAAAAATCTGCCTCAAAATCGAGAAGCTCCGTCAAAATTAATTAAAGCCGTTTATTGTTTACCGGCGAAGTTTTTAATGAAAAAATATAACAATAAAAAAGAGCAGAAACAAAACATCTCGAATAAAATTTAATACAAATCCCGTGTAAGGGAGCGAACGAGGTACGGCCGCTTAATTGTTAAACTTTCGCTGGACTTTGACGAAAATTTTCAAAGAAATTTTATTAAAATCGCTCAGCAACGCGACCTTGGAGGTGGTTCAAAGGATAAGTTTTTAATAGTTACCACGTAGGCTTATTCAACAAAGATTATTTATTTTAAAGATAAATATAAAGTCAAGGCATTCGAAGTTGTAGGTAATACAATGTCGTTGCACCAATAGTTGTGTAGTACATATTTCTTTTTATGTAAAGATATCAGGCAGGCAGACAGTCCATTTGACACCAGGTGGCCACCGGTGCTGTAAGTACGGTTCCGACCTTAGTAGTGTAGTATTAAGGATAAGAGATTAGGAAGGGATAGAGAAATAATCCATAAGGCATCCATTACACACTGGTGGTCTTCTGTAAGGGAGTGGTTACTGCTGCCAGATGGGCTGTCCATTTTAAACGCAGTGTGTCCTGCCACCACAGAATTTCGTAAAATAGTATAAATATTTCGGAAAGTTTGTAGGTACTACACGATTTTAAAATTCTATTTAACTTGACTTTGTCTGTGTTAAACTAAGTAATTTAATTTTTGGGACTAATATTTCTTAGGCTACCAAAAAAAAGTTTTTACCCAGCCGGACCGTGCATCAAAATAATGCGGATAAACACCACATCTGTAATAGATACCTAAATAGTAATTGGTAAATTAGATGATAAGCTTGACATTGATCGAGTGCTTGAGGCGTTTGTTCGTTTCTCGACAGGACCAACTTTGCAAATTAACTTTTCAAACTTTGCTCTGGTTGGATGTGCAGAGTTTCGCCTCATGTCTGCTGTATGGTTATCCCATAAGACAAATCCAATAGTTCTTACCTTGGGGACCTTAGCTGACCCGATTGTCGTTGCTCTGTCATTGTCATATAAAAATTGCAACCCAATTTCCGACTTTTCCCGTATATTTTCAAAAAATTTCTTTCATACAAGTCTTGTCCTGAAATACGAGCACAAAAAAATCCTCAAAATCGGTCGTGCTTTTCTCAAGTGATACTCGGCCATATATGGGCCAATTGTTTTATATCAATTTAAAGTTATATAGAAAAATGAATTAAAAAAAGATACTGACAAAAATTCAATGTCTAGTTTTAAGTGACTCTCGAAGTGACCTACTGCTGAGCCTTTTCTCAGCTACATCGCTTTGCTGGTTTAATGCGGATTGTTAGATTTAACCTTATTTAATTGATAGCACAACTTATCATTTTTTTTTTTTTTTTTTTTTTTTTTTTCTATTTATTTATTTATTATACATGAAATAATTACACTAAAACAAAAAATAATTTACATCTAAAACTAAATAATCCTAAAACTAAATAAAACCTAAAAAATATGTAAAAAATTGGGCGCCCGCGGCATGGTGCCGAGGATACTGGCAGCATTTCCTCGCTGTATTGCAATGCTAATGCGTTGCGCGAGGAAGCTGCCAGCTCGTCGGTCACCAGTGGTGTCGGTGAGCCTTTTGGAAATTTCTTTTAGAAGTTGGCGAGCGCTGGGACCCCACGGACCAAGGGTCTCGACTCCGAACGGCATAAAAGTGTATCCGGAACCGAGACCCCGGTATTTGGCCGTCTTTAATTTTTCGGCCGCCTTAGCAGCCGCACCCGCTTGCTGACTCGTTCCGTGGATGTGGGAAGGAGCCAGTGTGTCCACGCAAGTAGCGTCCCACACTAGAACCCTTCCCACACTCCAGGGAATCAGGGACATGCCGTCCGGTCTCCTGCCATCGTCCCTGGCTATTCCAGTTGGTTCCATTAAGGTAGGCACGTTGACGGTGGCAAGAGACCGGCGGATAATATCATTGAGTGCGGCGTGTCTGGAAAAGCGGCCGGCGCTTTTCTGGCATGAAAGCCCGTGGTGACCCAACTCGTCAACCTCGCTGCCGCAGGCGCACCTGTGTGGAGCACAGGCACGAGCCCCGAGGCGAAGACACGTGGCAAGTCGAAGGGTGTCTGGCTCGAGGAACGTGCCAATATTCGGCGACGGGTAGGCCCGGAGCCAATCTCCGGACTCCTTCGCCCCTGCAGCAAGTAATCTGGCCTGTTCTGAATCTGTGCTTTCACTTAAGAGAGAGTTGAATGTAATTTCACAGATTGTGTCATCCCAACTCCTCTGACAATTTGGATGAGATGGGAAATCCTTGCTCGGGCAGGCAACTGACCAAGCCTTTCTGGCCTCCCCCAAGCCCGCAGTCTCATAGTTTAAGGGAAGATCCCGTAAAATTTTACCTATGAGACTAGCGGAACTGTGCACGGAAGACAGAAAAGCTGGTAAGGACACGCTAGAAATTTTTCGGATCCCTAGCCCACCATGTCTGATGGGTAGGGATGCTTGGGACCAAGACTTGTCGCTGAGCTGAAAGTTTAAAATCGATTCCAATGTTAACCTTATAAGGTCGTCTAGAGGTGATAGAATATTTTTAAATTTCCAGAAAGGGCTACAGCGAAGAATATATGTTAATTTAGGTACGAAAAGGCAAAATTTGAGGACGGATATTGCATAATGGGGGCTTATTTCGAGTAGGCGATAGGAATAATTTTTGAATTTAGAAATGGTATTTTGTATAAAATTGGAAAAGGAGTCTTCAAAAACGGGGGAACCTAGGAGGTAAAGAGAGTGGTTATATACTATTTTAATGTTAGGTGTAAGCGCATTGAATTTTTGTTGAATTTCATCGTAATTTGGACAGGAATTTGGGATGTATAGCTCACATTTATTAAAATTCAGTTCCAAACCGATGTTTTTAAATTCTGTCTGGATTATTGTAAGATCAGACAAAACTGTGTGTATATCTCCTCCTAGGGTTCCATCGTCCAGGTACCATACGTTAAATTTAGATTTCAATTTTTTAATAATAGGGTTGATTGCCAGAGAGAAAATTGCTGGCCCGAGAGGATCACCCTGCTGACAGCCGACTTCGGATGATAAAATATTTTCTCGGTAGAGTAATTTAGTAGGATCTGCGTACGAGAGAAGAAGGTAATTGTAGATTTCAGGAATATTATGTTTTGCTTCTGTCAACAGAGTGTCTCTGTTTACCGAATTGAAGGCGTTTTTCACGTCAATTTTGATCAACACTTCGGACGTTGTATTGGTGAGGTAGGTGCGCAGGGAGTGTACTGCTGCTTCGCAACCCCTTTTGGTGCCAAAGCCTAATTGTATTGGTTCGAAATGAGATTGTAGTTTTGTTTTGATATGTCGGACAGCTATTTTCGATGCAAGACGCCGAAGTGTTGTACCAACGGCTACAGGTCGTACCCCGCCATCTTTTTTTGTTAAGGCGATAAGATTGGCGCCGAAAAGGATTGGAACTATGTCGGCGTTGATGTTGCCAGAATACATTTTATTTACTAATCTTGTTATTGAATTTAGGAGCTGTTCACCAGCATCGCCAGCAGAGGTTGAGATAAGGTCCTTAAGATGTTGGGGTGAGATCCCGTCCAGGCCAGCTGCGGAGCCGGTTTTGAACGAAATAATAGCGTCAAGGGTGTCTTTATTGTTGACCGTTAAGCATACCTGTGTAGCCGTTGGTGGATCCAGGAAATACGGGGTTGAAGGAGATGAGGGATGTTTAGACCGCAGGCACGAAAGAGTTTCAGGGGAATTTGGTGACAGCATTTCGTTTGAAAAAAGGAGGCGAGCAGCGCTTTTTAGGTCCCCATTGCGTATTTTGGCTTCTATGTATTTACCTCGATTAAAAGATACACTGTCTCGTTTATTAGCTGCGGAAAGAGGACATGTTTGATTAGAGCAGTTATTTTTAATCTTCTGTGTAAGAGAGATGGATGGATTGTCGTTATCGACGTGAAGCGTGCGGAAGGAAAAAAGGAGGAGGTTATGCCAGTCATGAATGTTATTATGTTCTAAGCATCTTTCGATTAGGTTAGATAGATGAGTGGCGACGGTGATTCTAGCACCGCGAGGAATTCTTTTAACTAATTGTATACTATGCTTTAATTTGCTAATATGAAGATGGAATGGAATGACTGGATCGTTGGTGAGTGCAGGTGCGGGCGGAGGGGTATTATGGCTGCAGGCTGAAGGTGCGACATTTTGGCTGTTACAATTTCTGTGTGATTTGGTAAAATGAATATTAAGCGCTCTTACAGATTTAAAATGTCTGGGGCACAGGCTGCATGTGTGATTTGACGATGTGCTGTCACCAGGCTGGGAGGAAGGTTGCATCCACACGTGTAATAACTTACCGTACACACTTTACGAAACAACTACAATATCAAAACTTAAAAATTAAGTTAAAATATACTATAAGAAAACTTAAAAACGAAAAATGAAGAACTAAGAACCTTAAAAACGAGAAATAATAAAATACACAATATAACTATTAAAATGTTCGACAAACTTGGCGACTGTATAGTTGGGGTTAGTTAGGCCTTCTGCGTTGGCGAGGCGTCCGAGGAACCATCTGTCGTGGCAAGTACGGGCCAGTCGAAAACTGGTTCACATAGACGCACTGGACGAGTTGTCCTATGTGCTGAACAATAGGAAGCTCCTGGCGAGCCAGACGAGGGCATCATCAGTTTGTGATCTGCTTAACGCCGAGGATGAGAGATTCCCACCGGTGTGTATCCCGCTTGTCTTTTGAACGCGACTTTGTGTGTCAGCTCACCTACATCTTCTATATTCCCGACAGTGAGAACAGATTCAATAAGTAAGTATGCAATTATTTCAATAGTATTTCATCATACAAATTTTATAACTTCTCAAAATTTTCTTTAATTTGACATTTTTCGACAAATTTGACAAATTCAATTTGATTTTCACAAGACAATTTAATTAGATTTATCACATTCACTTCAGTCACGATATTATTTCAATATCTGAAAATTGGTCGTTGTTTAATTTGATATTCGTGCAAACTGAATTACTTCGAATTTACTTAAATTCAATCGATATAAATTATATATATTATACTTATCATTAGTTATAATCCAAATATGAAATGGAATGATTAACAGATGTAAACTCAGGATCGAAACCGCAAACTACCAAATTTGTGGCCAGAGACAAATCCTGCAGGACCCCTGTCTCGCTCTCTACTTATGACTGATATCTGAGCAGCAGGTAATCGTAACAAAGAATTTATAGCACTTTCTAGTATTGGTACGATTAAAGTACAAATTTTTCTCAAAGCCTTAACTTAATTATAAAAATTATTCCGCCAAGTCTTTTATACAAGCAGTCTCTGGATGCATTATACTCAAAAGACGTACAACGGTCTGCGCATCCAGTTTAAGATCCTTCAGGGTGCTGTTGCGGCTACTGTGTAGTGCGTCAGAAATGTTATCCCGAAAACGTACTGATGATTTTTTTGCGATAAGAAGAATAGGGTTGCATCCCTACGACACACGATGCTGGCAATACCATTCGGAAAACAATTATAGATAAATTCAACTACCCCATTCAAACATTTTGGACGAGGCTGAACAGTGAACACGACAAAATTATTTATAAATTTTGTATCCACTAAAATGGATGTCAAAATAAATGACTAAAATAAATGATAAATTTATAAATTTTATTATTATTATTTTTTTTTCATTATCATGTAATAAGCAATAAGCCTTGGTTTGGGGTGTTTTTTTTTTTATTTCTTAAATTAATAATAAAATACACATGAAAAGAACACTGGAGGACAATGACAAAGTGACAAGGGACTGGGTAATGAAAATGAAATACTTTGGGTCGCCGACCGCTGGATAAAATCTGTACTTTTATAACACCCCGTCCATCTTGAGGGATAAAAATAATACTTCATAATCATTTTTATCATCCCCTTCTTCGCAGTCGCACGGTGTACGGTGAGCGTGTCGCGACTACGCAAGTATTAGTCTAGGAGATGCTATACTTAAAATTTACTTGGCAAGTAGAACTTAGACTTCAGGTATATAAACTTGAACCTCTGTAAGAATAGAAAAAGTGCAACATCAAAGTAAACATTTTTTGAAACGATGGGCTTCCGGGCACACTGTAACAAAAAATATTATTAAGTAAGCTGATGGTCTACTTAATAGTAAATGATTACCGTTGCCTATAAACCTAAAAACCACGGATTTTCCAGATGGGATCCAAGAGCGTTGCCTTAAAATAGAGGATAAGTATGGAGAAATTAACTCTGGCATCCTTTCCCAGGTTGCGATTACGAAATCAGCAGGCGGGATGAAGCGGGGCGGAGCGGGGTGGAGCGGGGTGGAGCGGGGCGGAGCGGGGTGGGCGACAGCGATCACATAAATGCTCCCCGCTTCGCTAGTTTCGTAACCTCACCTTCACCGAAACACAACCAACACAACAACGCACTCTCTACTCTATTATTTCTCGGCGGTTTTCTGTAAGGGTGCTACGCCACCATACTTGAAGTCATTTATGTCTACGAAACGCAGTGTGACTTACAACTACTATCAATTTTATCACCAAAACTGATCTGATCTCCAAAACACAGGCAAGCCTAGCTTGGAGGTCAGGGGACAATTAACTATGTACGTATTTTAAAGCCTAAATATTCCATCTAGCTTTGTTATAAGTTGTAACGTTCTAATGTACATATGCTGGCTTAAGAAATAAAAATTATTATTATTATTATTATTATTATTATTATTATTATTATAAAATTGATCCTTAACCTAATGTTATAAAGCAGGGGTTCCCAAACATATTTTATCTATTGCCCACTCTGAGATAATATTAATTTCCAGCGCCCCCATTTTTTCACCTACTTAAAAACCACTATAACTTCAAATTAAATTAATTAATTATTGTGAGCTATATTAGCGGAGATTAAACATTTATTCTAAACAATCTCGAGTTTGAGCAATCTCTTAATTAATATTAGTTGATGTTCACAAGTTGTAGTCGAGAGTCGAGAGCTCAGTCGGTGTCTAAAGAGTCCTCCTAGCTAGATGAAATTACAAATCACTCCTCAAGCCTCTACATAACGCCCCCATTTTTTTCTGGGTCTCTTACCGCCCCCCTTAAGGTCTGCAGCGCCCACAAGGGGGCGTTATCGCCCACTTTGTTAACCCCTGTTATAGAGAGATGGCTCTCTGTAACATGAGGTTAGGAGTTAACGCATCCATAGGATTAAATTTGTACTCATCTAGATGATCAATTAAACGTTTCAATAAAATTTGTGAGCATTTCCTACATAATATACTCTGGTGTTAAAGATTTGTAAGTAATTTTGTCGGTAGCTCTGAGACTACGCGCCTTCAGTCTTCATCTGCGAGCCATTAATCTGGCTATGTGTACAATATTTTCTCACTAACAGATGTTTGGTCGCCACGCAGAATAATATACAGCGGTATAAATTGTTTTACCGTACTATACTGATCGATCGTATATAAAAATTAAATCTAATAAGTAGGGTTCTTAGATTTTTGCATATGATTAGCTTTCTCATTCTTACCTTGAATGTCCATCCTGAATCAATGTTTATGATAGATATTCAGGGATATTAAAGGTTTCTTTATGGAGCTTTATAAATTTGAAAAAAAAAAATGAATTTTCATATAAAAAGAGATGTAGCCACTCTTATATCATACTGCCCGCCACAGATGCAAAGTTCATCCGCATTACTTGGATAAGCAGCCGTTGAGCACAGCCTTGATAAGTAGAAACTTTATCCCGCGGAAGTGAGAACTTTGGAACAATCTTTCTGAGTTGTGTCCATCTATTTATAATACCTAGCCCTCCTGGTTTTTCTCATGTCCTTAGGCGAGAAGAGAATCAATTGAAAATTACATGGATCACATGGACAGTCAGTGACACCTTTTATAATATACAAAAATATATTATAAGAAATATACAATATAAAAATATAAAATTTGTACTATTGCTTGTTGTTCTTTCTTTTTTAAAATTATTTTTTATGTTTATAGTACAAATAAAGAGTTAAAAAAAGTGTAACTTATGTTATATTTTATAACTTACTAATAACGGCCCGTTTCGTGATTTAGGAGGAGTTAGCGGATAAACACACGGACAGACAGACCCGGGTAGCGACTTCAATTTATATTATGTAAGGAAGTTTTATATTTATGTGTTCCTAAAAACAATTTGGGTTAATCATGATACAACACAGTCAAGAATTTATTTAATTTTTTCTTAATCTTTAAATAATGTGAATATAAATTGTACTGTAAAAAATAATTTTTACAGTAATGAGAGTGTAACGTGACCTTAATATAGGATGACCAGTGTTGCCATCAAATAATGTGTGTAAGCTTCTTCAAGCGTGCTATGAAACAATACTTGCAGGGTCGGCAGCGCACCTGAATCCTCTCTAGTTGCTTTTGCCGTGGCGTTTAGCTATCTACCATGAACTTGACGGAAGTCATAATAATAAATATTATTATTATAAAATGATATATTACATAATTTGCATTAATAGATAAGAAAGTGAAAATCCTACAACAACTTTATCTCATTTGTAACTATTCTATACATTATTATAAAATAAAATTACGGCCCCCCTCTGTAGGTTTTTCCGCTAATTTCTTCTGAACAACCTAACGGATTTTGATACAGTTTTCACCAATGGAAAGAATGATAAACTAGAAAAATCTGTGAATATAATTTTTAGAAAAAATTGCATCCGTGCGATGCCTGGGGTGGTTCGCTAAGTAAGTTTTATAAATTTCATATGAGTTGTGGGTTTCCGGGATGATGGCCCAGGTCTGTTGGAAATTCTTCCAAACGTTTCGTCAACAACTGCGGTTGACATCCTCAGTGGTCCGTCTTAGAAGAAAAAGTACATCACATCACTGCACTTCACTTCTGCACTTTTCGACTTCTCGAGCGAGACTGATTTGTCGACTGGAATGTGTCTGTATTTAAATTTTTATTTATATCCCCACCCCGTGGTTGAATTGGTGGGGTGTGGTCACTAGGAGAGGGGTTATAATGCCCTCTCTTTCTTTCATTATTATTATTCTTGCGTAGTGCCGGATACCAAATGTTGTGTAGCCTTAGATTTTCCTCCTTCCTGTTGAAATTATTTGGATGCTTGAAAATTTCATTGGCTTCCCGATTAAATACATCACTGAGGATGTCAACCGCAGTTGTTGACGAAACGTTTGGAAGAATTTCCAACAGACCTGGGCCATCATCCCGGAAACCCACAACTCATATGGATACCGGCCGAGAAAACCTACATTCTACTATTTATAAATTTCATTCTACATAAGTGATGACTTGAGAATTATCACATTTAATTAAATGTCGTAAACTACCCGCGACTTTCCACAAGTTTATCCAATCTTTCTCTTTATAACAACCTTCCTCGGACTTCGACGAATAATTATATTTAAAAAAAAAAGCCGAATTGGTACAGCCGATCTCGAGTTTTACGCTTAGCAACACATTTAGCTTTTCATTTTTATTTGTAAAGATAGATAATTATCTCGTTATAACTTGTTTGTAAAATTAAAACGTGAAAATTTATAGAATTTTAATTGGAACTATACCTATTTGGAACGGTATTGAAAGTGGAAATTAAAATGTTTTCTTTTTTAATTAACAGAATTATTAAACACAATATGAAATTTTTAAAATACTGCAAAGAAAATACTCCATCTTTTCTTTTTTTTTAATTCTTTTTTATAATTTACGAATTTTACAGTTATTTTGTTTGTAATTTTATAATTTTTAAACCTTACACTAAGTATGGGAGCTTATACTGAAAGAGACTCAGTATAGGAACGCAGAGACATTTTTTACAATCTCGCAAGCTAGTATGGTCGTGAGTCATGGTGTCAATATTGGTATAACGTAAGTTATTTGATATAAGTTAATAGATACAGACAGTACATAGTTATATAATTTTTTATATTATTTGACATTATTTTCAAAAATAAAAAAAATATAATATTTGGTCCATTGATTTCATGTTAACGAAGGTTTCTTCTTTCTGAACCGGCGGTAGATTTATTTAATTTTAATTTATTTGACAATGTATAAACACTTTTATAGTTTTTATATAAATTAGAAATCAAATAAAAATCTTCGCAGATTTGTGAGGTCCTAACAATCCGCATTGATTTGGCTTGGTAGACGAAAACTCATAATTAATCGCTAAAGGCTGATTGTTTTTACACTTACATAAGAACCACTTCAGTATACACGTATACAGTGCTATGTTTTAATCATGCTTTATTAATTACACGCGGAATACAGTTTTTTACATGCGGCTACTAAATTAAAGCCTTTTAAAAGAAAACTATGTCACTTTTTGATAATGATTTCTTGAGTTGAAGACTACATATGACGCACTATACGTAAGTTTACAGAACTGGCCACTTACATATACAATATTTAAAAAGTATTTACATTTGAAAATGGAACTCTTTGACTCTAGACTACAGTTAATAAGTAATTTAGATTTGAATTTTAGCTTAATTACTAGAAACATTATGGTTACCAGGAAAGTAGAATGACCGGCGACATAAAATCTAAAATTGATTTTTAAAATTACATAGGTACTTACGAAAATTAAAACGTTGAATGACCCACACAAAACATTAGCTATTTAAAAGTATTAAAAAGTATTAAAAGTTATAAGTATTTTAATAAATGTTCAAAATGTCCTCCTTCATTTCTTTGATTCGCTCTTTTAAATGTTCCATAGTTTTTGGCTCAGACACATACATTCAAGCCACTGAAAGTTCGGGAATGCTATTTCTGTTGAAATGTAAACTCTATGTTGTAAACATAAGGACCAATATCCTTTGATACTAGTCGGGAAGGGGAGTGGCTACCATCGATAGGGTGGGACGTAAGAGACTTTGGGCCGGCGCGAACGCTTTCTCCAGAACGTTCCATAGTTAGTCGTAACACTATATTAGCTGGAGAAATCGCAATCAAAATGTAGTTATTAATATATGCTATTACTTACAGGAAACACGTGAATTTCTATTAAATTGCATACCGATTTTCAATTTACTACGCATTTGGTACAAAATTATGTCGATCCCTAAAATTAAGTGTAAACCTAACTTTATGAACTAAATCATGCGGTTGCCAGCCACTCTATTAAAACTTACACAAGCACCCGAAACGTTTATTTTGCGAACATTGTGTTGGCCGATTAATTAAATTATTTGTTAATAGGATAACCAAATAAGGAGAAGATTCGACTATAAATATTTATATTACAGATATTAGACACTTGAGATATCTTAAGACAAAACTGAGCTTGATCCTACTGATCCTACTAATCCCGTATCCTTAATCCTACTAAGGTAGGCAATGCACTTGCATAACCTGTGGCGTTGCTTGTGTTTATCTAAGATTAAGTGACGGTCTACTTAATTTTAGGTTATCTAAGATTAAGTAGACCGTCAGCCTGTCTGACAATCTTTACGAAAGAAAGAAAGATATTCTAAAATTAGTAATTATTACGTTCTGGGATAGAATAGCTTCCCATCCCAATAAGTTAAGTACTGTTCCTAATATAAAAGCACAAAGGGAGATTCACTAAGCTATAGACCATCTAGTATTGATGTGCCACCAGAAGAAGAATAAGGTGAAAATTTATGAAAAGCCCATTTCCATATCCTTTCCTAATTCCTGCAGCCTTGAGGCGTTGTTTGTTATAGGCGACGTTAATAACCATCTACCACCAAATTGGCCGTCAGCCTGTCTGACATTTATTTTACATAAAATAAATGTATTTGGATCCTTATTCTCTTATGATTTTTAATTTTGAAATATTATAGTTCATTTATATAACATTTTTCAGAATCAAAATATGTCCATCATAATTCAGTTTCAAAAGAAATAAAATTGCCTACCCGTGTGTATTTTATAAGATGTACTTCGGAGAATATGCTCAATAGCTCATGAGATCATACCGCCTTCCCCTTTCTTCTATCGGACATGCAGACGTACGGCTGGATACCATCCTCACCTTGTCGAAATCCCTCTAATTCAGATCAAGCTCTTTAAAAGATCTTTTATAATGCATGGAACTCCCCTGTCGACGGCGCGGCGTCTGTATTTCCGAGCTCATACAACCCAAATCTTTTCAAGGCTCGAGGGAATAGGCATCTTCTGGGTGAGCTCGCTCCATCGTCGGCCTCATTCTTCCTACATGGATAGATGCTGGTCAAGAGCAAACCCATCTTTTAAAAAAATTTTTTTTTTATATATAAAGTTCGGCAGGCAGGCTGACGATTCACTTGATGGTAGGTGGCTACTAACACAAGCAAAGCCATAGCAGTTGCAAGTGCGTTACCGACCTTAGTAGTATAAAGGATAAGGAATTAGGATGGAATAGGGAAATGGGCTCCGGTATCCCTTACTCGCAGCACACTTGTTATTAACGGTGGTCTTCTGCAAGGGGGCAGTAAATGCCATTTTATAACTGCGAAACGCAGTGTGCCCTGCCAGTTCGAATAGTTACTAACAATTCGCTCTGAATTAATTTCAAATTATTATATCTATGACTTGTTTGATAAGTATTTGTGATAGCAATTTAATATCATATCTTAAAGTGAACCTCCGGCCTTAAATACACAAAATACGCCCTCGGATTTCCGATAAGGAAAAAGATATTTGCAAATCCAATAACAATAAGTACAATTAGATTGAACCATTCTTAATTCCCTCCGACACTTCAATTATATTCAGAATAAATTAGGAGTAGCGAGAATGTGAAATGAAAATCCTTATAATCGTTGCCCCAATAAAGGAATCCAATTTCTATACGGCAGAATTAATAAGAACGTGATCCGGGGCCGCGCAGGTGCTCTATATACAGGCTGTTCAAAAATTCAAATATGCAAGTTAATTAATTATTGCGATTAAACTTTTTAATCGCATTCGTAGTTTAAGCTTACACGTAAAGTTTGAAGCTTTAGAAGAACACCTCAAATTCGCATGTTGAGTCTATTACTAAACGAAGCATTTAACTAAAGTTAGAATTCTAACGAAAAAGATTTTAACTAAAGTTAGTTTTAGTAGTGGCAGGGCACACTGCGTTTCGCAGTCATTTGGGCAGCCCGTCTGGCGGCAGTAACCACCCCCTTACAGAAGACCACCGTGAAATAACAGCACGTGTGCTGTTGTGTTTCGGTGAGTGAGTAAGGGATGCCAGAGCCCATTTCCCTATCTACTCCTAATCCCTTATCCTTATTCCTACTGCAGTCGGCAGCGCACTTGCAGCAGCTTAGGCGTTGCTTGTGTTATAGGCGACGCGACGGTAGCCACCTACCATCAAGTGGACCGTCAGCCTGTCTGCCGACCTTAACATAAAGAAAAAAAAAAAAAAAACTTAACGAAAACTATTCACATTTGAAATATTCACATTTGTCACTCAAATGACCTAATGCCACAATAGAAACATAGTTGATATTTCTAGATTTCTTTTGATACTAGAATACATGCGGTTAGATAAATAAATAGATAAAACAAAGTAACAATGTCGGTATGTTTATGGTTCTTCTTCACTAAACAAAACACTAAAAAACGAACTTAATAGTATTTTACTCTGAATATAGGCTGGAAAGCGATCTTCGGATAATCAAAAAATTAAAAACCATTGGTAGAAAAAAATTTTTTTTAACACTTGCGGCATTCTGTTTGTCTAAAAGCCTAATTGGGTCTATTAATTTTTAAAAGTCTTAATAAAAATAAACAATGTATGATGTGTTTTTTTTTACCTAGTAACACCAAGTTTATTATTCAATAAGGATAGATTTCTTAATTAGGGTTCCGTAGGATCATTCGTGTGTCCGTCTGTCCGTCGCTCACAGTCAATTATCTCGGAATCCACTGGACCGATTAAATTGAAATTTGGTACACATATCAATTTCTGTGACCCAAACGCAGAGGTGTAACGTGAATAGATGAAATCTGTATATGGGAGGTCATTTTTGGGGGGAAGGTGGAAAATTAAAAATATATATATATATATATTGAAAACTGCATCGTGTGACAAATCAAATAGAAGATCTTGTTGTGAAGATCTTAAATGTATTTTTTTGTAATTTTAAAATAAATAGTTTCCAAGTGTGACAGTTTTTACTAGAGTGTTTAGATTAATATGTATTTAATTAAAGAATTACTGCCAACAAAATTTATAGATTTTATTAATATGTAGCAATTTGGTCGTGAGTTACAAAAATGTCCGCAGGCCAACCTCACAAGATGATCTCACTACACAAAACCCCACTCTCCTTTAGTCTCCTAGTTCTCCTCCTTCTTCTTTCCCTCCTTTAGTCCTTTAGTTGCAAACTCCAACTTAGCTGTCCGTGGCTGGAACGTGGCAGTACAGGATCTCCTGGTGTTAAATATCCCGGCCCGGGAGGTCCCTGGAAATATTTTTAATTTTGGACATTTTAATAATGTCCAGATTCACAATTATCCTGCGACATTGAATGTCGATAAGCGAGCCATTGCAATAGTCATATTATGACGGTGTTGGTAGAAATGGGGATTTGATAGCATCAAATAGTGATCCCTGATGCGGCTTTCACAAGTAAAATATATATAAAGACAATGCAATAATAACAAAACCTTAGCTAGGTGGTCTTTTTAAAATGACCTATAATTACAATTAAACTTAGTTTTATCTTTTACAATTTTACACTTAGTTGGTAATGCTTAGATACCTAATAATTACAATTATAAAATTATGATGGGGAACAAAAATAAATAAGGGTTTGTTACACTTACCCAATGGTTATATTGGGGAATTATATGTGAATTAGTAGTTATTCAAAAATCAATGTATCAATCACATTTACTTGTTAAATAATTATTATAAGTAATTTGTTTTAATAAAGTGAAGTAGAAGTGAGTAAAATAAATTAGGTAGGTATTTTTGAATAATCATTTACTTTCCGTTAAGATCTACCTCACCATTCAAAATTCATCAATTCAGTCCGTCAGACATCTGTCGTTTAATCAAGCGTGCATAGAGTAGATGCAACCAAAGGTGCACAGACTTAAATTCCAATTAAGTTTATAAAAAGAAATTGTGACACAAGTTATTCAAGAAAATAGACGAAAATAGACCATCTCCGAAACTACTGAACCTAAAATTTTGAAAAAAAGTACAGAAATTAGTTTTCCACTTATAGATTATAGGAAAACCTATAAGAAGTCCATGATATTAAAATAACATGGTAAATCACCCAATAGATGTGCGTAAATTTAAAAAAACATGATGGGTAACATCGTACGGAACCCTCTTCAAGCGAGTTCAACTCGCACTTGATGTTTTTTTTTTCTTATTGTTTCCAAAATTAATCTCTTAGTAATTAATAGTACAAAACAACGTTGCTACTATGTCGGTTTTTTTTTTCTCGATCTTGAGCATTTCTTCCTAATAATTTATATTTAATTAGAATAAAAAGTAGTTGAGAAAGTAGATATTTCGTAGCAAAATCCTTCTTAACACTTCTCAATCAGCCTGTGTAGTTGGTGTCGAAAACTAAGTATTTGATCTCCAAATGAAATTGGGACGGATGGAGTCTCGACGGAGGGTCGCGAAAATCAAACTGGATCACACTCCGCCGCCGTCTTGAGCCTTCCCGACTCGGATAAAAGACTCCATTTATGTTTTCTCTGAATTTAAAAACACTTGTGGACAAAGGAATCATAAACGAAAATAATATCTTAGTCCCTTTATGGTCCATTTAAACAAACTTTGAAGGGATGGTAGTACAAATGAGAAATTAACAAGAGGATTGGTGTTATTTTCACTTCCAAAAATAAAATGAATAAAACGGCAGCGTTCGGAAGCTCCAAGGCATTTTTTATATGAAATTCGTTAGTGCCTTAAAATACCTAAACGTTTTTGATCAGTTCGAGTTACCAGTGAAGACATATGGCGCTGTAACGTGATTTATAACTTTGGGCCTCGTAAGAAAACTAACTTAACGTAGCCTTTAAATAAGCTCCAAGGGCTATTTAAGGGGGAGACAAACGCTAAATACTAAAAATATCCATTGTTTAATGAAGATGTTACAAGAAATAGACAAGACAATTGCTTTGAAAAAAATATATATTATACTTAAACATGTGAAGAACCAATTGTATTAATTAGAATTTTCGTTAAAGTAATAGAAACTCCACAAAAAAAGTTAGAACACAAGAAGAATTTGACCTTTATTGAAAATTCTCTCGAAAACGGCTTATTGCACGCATATAAATACTGTACCTATTAATAAGTTAATATCAGATTAAAAAATTGTATTAATAAAAAATTTTTTTTGTGTAATGTTCTAATGGTAAAAACAAAAAAACACCATTTCTAGGCCTTTTGAAGGCCTAGAAATGGTTAACTCGCCGCCAGCGAGTTCTATAGTAAATGTCATTTGCCTCAGTGAATCCCTTAAAGGCTTTTCTGTTGAGTTACTATACGGTTTCGAATAAAAAATGAACATATGCAGAGACAAACGTAATCATCATAGACATAACATGGAACTTTAGTAAAGTAAAATGAATTATTACGTATTTAAGACACATGGTACGAAAAGCCTACGGACAGTGGAAACGATAGTTCTTGAATAGAAATCACGACAGACGGGCTGTGCACGTGACTACGAAACCCATTGGGCTTTGCAAAGTTCATCTCCAAAGTTGGCCCTGCCAGGATACACATTATTCATTACTATCATTAAACCAAGCATCTTAACCACTCGACCAAGGGCCGTCAACAATTTCAAGCACTTATGCTTTTGTCTACTTTTCATTAATCAATACATTTTTAATGTTTAAATCGACAGACAGTCTGACTATCCACTTGGTGGTAGGTGGCTATCGTCATCTATAACACAAGCAACGCCACAGCTGCTGCAAGTGCGCTGCCGACTACATTAGGATTAAGGATAAGGGATAGGATAGGAAAATGGGCTCTGGCATCCCTTTCTCACTCATCGAAACACAACAGCACACATGCTATTATTTCAGGTGGTCTTCTGTTAGGGGATGGTTACTGCCGCCAGACGGGCTGCCCAAATTATTGCGAAAAGCATTGTGCTCTACCACTACTTTCCAGATCCAGACCAGATCCAAATTTTATAAGTTCATTTTTTGAAGTTGTCCCAGCCGGGAATCGAACCCGGGAACCCTAGAACGAAACAAAGGCAAGCACCCTAACCACTCATACAACGGCTTGTCAGTATGTATGTAGTTCTGAAAGTTAATCGGCTAGTCTTCAATTAAACTGACATTCAATACGCTAACATGATAATTGGTCGACGAGGATTAAACTACCTTCCTCGTTACACTTTACTCGTTATCTAATTAATTAATAATACTAATGAAATTTTTACTAATAGAAATAATTCATAAAATATTTCCGTACTAGTCCATACTAATGTTTTACTAGTAAATTTTAAAGTAATTCTATCTGTCTGTCCAACTCTAAAGCTGTTATATCGCGGCTTATAATTGTTTAACTGATTAACTTTATAATTGAAGTGCTTTGATAGGCAATAAGCAACCTACTAATTGAATTCCCAAATGCCTCCTTTGTAACCTAATCATCCAGATCTAAATTCACAGATATAGATCGGTCTTTGACTAGCTTCTAATGTTAAATTAATGCCACTAAATCGGCCCGAGACGATTCCCAGATGCATTCGAGGGTTAACCAGCTTAGGGGCACACAAGTCCTCAATCAGATGTCCAACAAGTTAACAGTTCGATGCGACTTTGAAATTTGATTTCATCTATTTGACGCTTATATCAAATTAAAACATAATGTTACGGGAAGCTTGCTTCAATACATCAGTGGAAACAGTATTCAGATCGGTTAAGCCGTTTCTGAGATTAGCGTGCACAAACGCACAGACAAACAGGCAAAAATTCTAAAAACTATTTTTTTGCATAAGTACCTACAACGTGTACAAATAATATTTTTTTAGTAATATTTAATGTAAATATTTAACTGTATTAACTACATTACCTACTGCTAGGTTTTATCCAAACCGTTCAGTAATTGTGTGAGAATTTATAATAAACTAGCGTCTCGCCCCCGGCTTCGCCCGGGATGCAATTTTTATATATGAACATTCCCAGTTTATCCCTCTTTTCATTAGTTAAAACCGAATTAAAATCGGTCTACCCGTTCACGCGTGATGCCGTGACCAAGGGAAATAGGAATTCATTGTTATATATAGAAGATTTCATACATTTTGCTCCACACAATGAAATTAATTTATACACGTACTTATCTATACTAATATTATAAAGTTGAAGAGTTTGTTTGTTTGAACGCACTAATCTCGGGAACTACTGGTTCGAATTGAAAAATTCTTTTTGTTTTGAATAGCCCATTTATCGAGGAAGGCTATAGGCTATATAACATCACGCTACGATAAATAGTATTTTATATATAAGCAGTGTCCAGTACCGCACGCCCCATGCGCACGCCGGCCGCTGCCGTATGGGCCGCAGCAAAGCGTGGCCGAGTTCTGCTAGTTATAAAATAAAGTCACTGTTCGGTTCTGTCTGTTTCTCCGCTAACTTCTTCTATAACACCCATCAGATTTTGATAGGGTTTTCACAAATGCAAAAGCGATAAAAAAAGAGGAAGCTTTGTGTATATAATTTGCAGAAATAAACTGTATACGTGTGAAGCCGCGAGCGAGCCGCTAGTATATAATTATATATACACAACAACTAAATATTACTGTGAGAGCCTGGAGCACATGGTAGGTATTAAAAAATTGGAGCGCCACTCTGAATGCTGCTTCAGACATATAAAAAACAAGGAGAGAGGTGTGAGAATAAAAAAACAGCAAAGAGGAGAAAATGTAAATTAAAATGAAGAGAGTCAAAGGAATGAATTTGAAAGGACGAAGTCATGAAAGGATTTTCTAATAGAGTGGACGTATAACATTCTGTGTCAAAGTATTTAAAACTTTTTAGGAATCCTGAAACTATAATAGTTTAATTTAATAATTTTGTTAACTATAATATTTTAATTATAATAGTATTAATTTTGTCATACACGAAGAAAATCATAGAATCTAATTATATATAGAAAGGACTAGCTGTGCCCGCGACTTCGAATGCGTGGTATTCGGAATAACGCATAACTTTTTTGTAAACAGATTGGAATGAAATATTACCGGAAGCTTGCTTCATCAGTGGAAACCGCATGAAAATCGGTTAAGCCGTTTCAGAGACTAGGGTGCACAAACAACAATATTTTTTTATATACTAACTGTTGAGTATATTCATTACAAACATACATTAGTATGGGGGAGATGGGGGAGGGTGAGTAGCCTATGTTACTCGCTGATAATGTAGCTTTCTATAGGTGAAAGAATTTTTAAAATCGGTCCAGTAGTCTTTGAGTTTATTCATTACAAACATACAAATCTTTTTTCTTTATGATATTAATATAGATGTTTTATATTACTAGCTGACCCAGCAGACGTTATCCTACCAGAACCCGAAAATATATCCGTAAACCGATTGTGGCGCCACCTATCGGGTCAAATTTTATTTTCAAACCATATGTTAAAGTGACGCGTCACTTCACGTCAATGAACGACGACGGTTAAATTATTTGAATATTCTTCATACAAAAATACTAAATCGAGTTTAAAAAATTGGGGTGGGGGTAGGAGGGTGAAAAATACTTTACAACCTATTCTCATACCTACCAAATATACAAAAAAAATCATAAAAATCAATAAAAATAAGTTTTGTTACAAACACTGTGACAAGAGAATTTTATATATTAGATAGAACATTCTTTCTACGCATATCAATATGGATTAAAAAATAGGTTCACTTGTTGTTACGATGAAAAAAAAAGTTTAGGAAACCAACGGGTCTTATAAGATTAGCAATATTTGAAGACATAAATTATAATTCTGCCAAAAAAAATTTCTTTTCTAAAAAAAATACTTATTACATTGTCGCTTATTTTTATGACATTCCTAGTTTTATTTTTTGATGAATGCGGCGTGAGGATTATATACACATAAATGTTGAAATTTTAAGCCTCCATTTAACTTAGTACCTGAGACTTTTGCCACCGAACGTCACTTCCGTCGTGGCTCGCCTCCGTTCCTACACTTCCGGTAGAAAGCGTCAAGCCTTTTGTTATGAAAATATTTACGAAGATTTATGCTGTCAAAACAAATAATATTTTATAGGGCTGAATTTTTCTAGACTTTTTAAATTTTTTATTATTTTTGTTCAACAGGTGTTCTTATAAAGAACATGTTGATTTATATTAACAACACATGAAATCTAAAATCTGTCAGAGGTGCAGGTCCACTAAAATAAAATCAAATACGTAAAGTTTTAGAAAAAGAGAAAGTAGAATCAGAGAGATGGTTCTCCAGAGCGTGTAACATGGGTCTGAGCAAAAGAAAAGAAAAAAGATATGTCCAATGTATCACATATTTACATTATTTACAAACACACTGGGCATTTTGATGGAAGGCATTTAACCAAATAAATGGAAATTTTTAACGTACAAAAAAAGAAAATAATGTTAATAAAATTATATGTGTGCATGAGTGTGTGCAAGCATGCGTGTGTGTGTGTGTGTTGTGTGTGTATTAAAAAAAAACGCATTTTCCTAATTTCTGATTTTAATTTTTAATTCGTCCGTTCCACATAGCCCTACTATGTTGTTATCCCAACTTGTATTGATACTTTTCCACATGTCTCCACTATTCGAAAATTCAAAATAGTATATTTCATTACAAGTGCGGAAAGGCTGTCATTGCAAAGAGTTCCGACAAATGTCTACCCGAGCCGAAGGCGAGGGTTGACAGTCGGAACAAGTTGCAATGACGGTTCCGCACGTGTACTGAACGACTATTTTTAATACAGTTGCGAAAAAATGAAGCGATTTAATAAAACAAACAACTAAACTCGCAAAGAGAATTTCTGGAAAATGGCGCCAACCGTACAATATAAGCAGAGACATTTTTTTTCTTCACGCATTCCGGTAGGCAAAGGAAACTATGTGCCCATACAGCCAAGTCTTCAGTAGAATTTTTTTGTTGATTTGAAATGAAAATGAAATTTAATGAGATGAAATGAAATGAAACCTAACCTAACTCATTAAATCAAATCATTAAATCTGATATTGAAACAAATTCGTAGCTTCTTTTTAGAAATATACGTATTTGCATGAATCATAAAAACTTTTTAGTAAAAACTTCATGGTTGGTTTTTCTTTTTAATAGATATTATTTTGACAGTTGGGAAAGAGAACGCACGAGTGCGGGAAAGGTAAAAAAAAAGCACGAGTGTGTAATAGCCCACTTTCCGAACGCTATACGTCCCTGCAATACGCCACTTTTTGAGCAACTGTATTAAAAAATATTTTTTTTAATACAGTTGCTCAAAAAGTGGCGTATTGCAGGGACGTATAGCGTTCGGGATGTGGGCTATTACATACTCGTACTTTTTTTTTTACCTTTCCCGAACTCGTGCGTTCTCTTTCCCAACTGTCAAAATAATGTCTATTAAAAAGAAAAACCAACCATGAAGTTTTTACTAAAAAAAATTCATAGAAGTTTTTATGATTCAAATACGTATATTTCTAAAAAGAAGCTACTAATTTGTTTCAATATCAGATTTAATGATTTGATTGAATGAGTTCGGTTAGGTTTCATTTCATTTCATCTCATTAAATTTCATTTTCATTTCATATCAATAAAAAAAATCTACTGAAGACTTGGCTGTATGGGCATAGTTTCCTTTGCCTACCAGAATGGGTGAAGAAAAAAAAATCTCTGCTTATATTCTACGGTTGGCGCCATTTTCCAGAAATTTTCTTTGCGAGTTTAGTTGTTTGTTTTAATAAATTGCTTCATTTTTTCGCAACTGTATTGAAAATAGTCGTTCAGTACACGTGCGGAACCGTCATTGCAACTTGTTCCGACTATCAACCCTCGCCTTCGGCTGCGCCTCGGCTCGGGTAGACATTTGTCGGAACTCTTTGCAATGACAGCCTTTCCGCACTTGTAATGAAATATACTATTATTCAATCGGATTGACGTTTTAAATTTTTAGAATACTCGTATTCCTTTTGCAATGTGCTTTTCTTTCATAATTTCAATCTTGTTTTGTTAATTTCTTTGTAACACTTCTGTAAGTGTGACACTCCTTATAAAATGGTTTGTCCTGGCTGACTATAAACGCACACCCCGCACTTAATTAAGTCTAGAAAGCTAAAATTTCGAACATAGATTTATTGTATAACGTAAGTATACGCCAGGAAAAGATTTTTGTATGGACTTGAATGTGAAATTATAGAATTTTTTGTACTGACAAAAAAAGTACAGCAAACTTATTAATGTGTGTCACAGTGTTTGTAACAAAACTGCTCCGAAACGGCCTGACCGATTTTTATGTTTTTTTTTTTTTTATATTTGGTAGGTATGAGAATAGGACGTAAAGTATTTTTTAATACAGTTGCTCAAAAAGTGGCGTATTGCAGGGACGTATAGCGTTCGGGAAGTGGGCTATTACACACTCGTGCTTTTTTTTTACCTTTCCCGAACTCGTGCGTTCTCTTTCCCAACTGTCAAAATAATGTCTATTAAAAAGAAAAACCAACCATGAAGTTTTTACTAAAAAAAATCATAGAAGTTTTTATGATTCATGCAAATACGTATATTTCTAAAAAGAAGCTACTGATTTGTTTCAATATCAGTACCTCTACCATGAGTTATAATGACCGCACTCGCTAGCGAGAGCGTAAAATAATTTATATGGAAAATTGTAAAATTGACATTGACAGTTGACAGTTTTTCATATAAATGTTTTACGCTCTCGCTAGCGAGTGCGGTCATTGTAAACTCATGGTAAAGGTACAGATTTATTGATTTGATTGAACGAGTTAGGTTAGGTTTCATTTCATTTCATATCAATAAAAAAATTCTACTGAAGACTTGGCTGTATGGGCACATAGTTTCCTTTGCCTACCGGAATGCGTGAAGAAAAAAAATGTCTCTGCTTATATTGTACGGTTGGCGCCATTTTCCAGAAATTCTCTTTGCGAGTTTAGTTGTTTGTTTTATTAAATCGCTTCATTTTTTCGCAACTGTATTAAAAATAGTCGTTCAGTACACGTGCGGAACCGTCATTGCAACTTGTTCCGACTGTCAACCCTCGCCTTCGGCTGCGCCTCGGCTCGGGTAGACATTTGTCGGAGCTCTTTGCAATGACAGCCTTTCCGCACTTGTAATGAAATATACTATTTCACGTTTCTAGCCCTACCTCCCATTTTTTATCGCAATTTTAGCATTTCTGTATGAAAAATATTCAAATAATTTAACCGTCGTTCATTGACGTGTGTGATGCGTCAGTTTAACATATGATTTGAAAATAAAATTGGACCCGATAGATGGCGCCACAATCGGGTTACGGAGTTTTTTTCCGAATCTAGCAGGACGACGTCTGCTGGGTTTGCTAGTCCTACATAAAAATCAATCGCGTTAGTCTCGTAAAAGCTTAAAAATGGGGAAGATCGATTAACCAAAAATTACAATTGGTAATTTTCTATGAGAATTTCCAATTTTAATTACTTTCAGTAGATGACGCTGTTAGCGGACATCTTAAGCGTTTTTGGCGCAACATTGTGTCTCTGAAAGACACAACGAAATACTATTACGATTTTCTTCTATAAGGGTGTACTCCCACTTCCCGATATTAAGTAATACCAAATATCAAAGGTTCAGAAGTTTTCACTTCAAGTTCACAAAGTTTCGTTATTGAGGACGTGTCTAAAGTCTATTAAAATGCTTTCGAAATACGAGAACGCAATCCATTTCCAACTTGAGTTTCAATTGTAATAAAGCAGGGAAATGACAAATGACATCGGCTAATGAGGGCTCATCAAAAGTTACCGAATTATTTCAATGAACCCGCTTCATGGAGATACTTTCCCACTGTCCGTCTATTTTACAATATTTGTAAATTAAAGTAAACCTGCAAGTTTATGCAGTTATTTGAATTTTGCTTATAAACAACACAGTTGTCTCACAAGCACGAAATAATTACAATGGGCATTTCAAAATGTTTTAGGTCTATTTAATAAGCAATTTTTATATGTTATTATATATGAACTAGCTGGTGGCCGCGACTTCGTCCGCGTTGAAAATTAAAAAAATATGTGTAACATAACGCTTGCGTATGCATCAAGCGAGTGCCGTCGTTCGAGTCGCGTTGACCGCTTCAATTTATTTTCTCTTGCGTACTTTTTAATTTAAGATATCTCCTAAGATATTCATTGAAATCAAATGATGTCAAGGGCAATATTGTTCAAAATTAAATACTTTTGATGAATAACGTATTTATTTAGATAAGGATTATTATCACGTTTATAAAAACACCTTCGGAAATAATGCATTATTTTAGAACAAATTTAATTACCATAAAAAAGGTGATAGTGGGAAGATAGACATATGCTGTCTTATAACCTTAAAAGATAGACATATTATGGTGTCGCGGACTTTTTTTTAGAACTTTCAATCGGGATTAATTCCGTCGTACATCATTTTTACGTAACTTTAACCGTTTACGCAGCGCGCGCAAAGGAATTTCTCAAAAGGGATAATTTTTCCCGATTTTGCAACATTTTCCATTGAAGCTCAGCTCCTAATGGTCGTAGCGTAGTGTTATATAGCCTATAGCCATCCTCGATAAATGGACTATCCAACACAGGAAGAATTTTTCAATTCGAACCAGTAGTTCCTGAGATTAGCGCGTTCAACCAAACAAACAAACAAACTCTTCTGCTTTATAGAATTAGTATATGTATAGATATATGAAATAGTAGGTTGCATAACTAACCGGTTTCATGCAATTTTTTTCTGCAAATTATATAAACAAATCTCTCTCGTTTACCTACTGCTCTTTGCAATATGTATTATCGTTTAAGTTTTTTCAATTGACTTTCAAATTACGAGTTATTTGTAGTTCATGGTTTGAGTTATTCCGTGCGCGTTAAAATATAATTAAAAAAAATACATGTGAGAAAATATTTGAAATTTTTGTCGCTGTGATGACGCCACAGCAACATTTGCGCCAATTTTTTTAAAATTTTTGGAGGATCCCTCGGGAACCTAACTTTTTCAAGATAAATAGTATCCCATGTTTTAATCTACGTAATAAACTATATTTATTCCAAATTCCATCTAAATCCTTTGAGCCATTTTTGCACGAAAGAGTAACAAACATCCATTCATCATCACAAACTTTCTCCAAAAGTTAATAATGAATCACCATTACACTATCTACTGATTTATTAATTATTAATTTATCGTTCTTTCAATAAACAAAGTTAACTATTTTGTTTATTAAAAGCATTACTATTTAGCATTGTTTAGTAGAGTTCTAATAGAACACCATCCGTAGATGTACTTTCTAGGAACTTTTAATTAATAAACAACAAGCAGATAAGAACATCCAAAACTTATTACCTACATTTACCTTCAGTTTGATGTTACATTTTCGTATAAATCACGCTATCAAAGTGATTATTATGATTTAAAAAAAAACATGTTTTGCAGGCATTATTAAATTATTTGTATTAATTTGGCACCAATTTAAAGGGTCATTTTCAAGGGTCAGCGAGGTGCATCTTTGACATCATAATTCCTGGATTGAAAACGCTTAAACCAATTATTATTTTGTGCTACTCTTACTGACACTATATTAGGTTCGTAAACGTCACAAATTTTTTAGCGGCATGCGTTTCTTCATTAAATTCACTCATTTTGACAGAAAGGAAAACAAATGAAAAATAACTGGAAACAATATTTTACTAATTTGTTTCTTTTTTTGAAATGTAACCTTTTTAATGTCATCAAAACCAGCGAGATACAAATATTACAACCAAAGAGATTTTATTACAAGTTTATACGGTATACTATATGCGTAAAAGACTTTTCCCCCAACTCAATATATACTCGTATATTGTACAGCTTCTTCGCATGATCGATCTCCTCTTCAGAGAAATGAGACAAACATATTTTTGTCGGACTTTCACTATCCATAACATCGTCTCTGCGTGCGGAATGGAAAACCGTAGACATAAGTATAATAATTTCATTTTAATATATCTCTATAAATAAAAATGAATCCCTATTTCCCTCGGTCACGGCATCACGAGTGAACGGGTAGACCGATTTTAACTCGGTTTTCACTAATGGAAAGGTGGATAAACGGGGAATGTTCTTATATATAAAAATTGCATCCCGGGCGAAGCCGAGAGCGGGTCACTAGTATTTTATAAATATTATTTACTGAACTGTCTACGCATTTAAAAGACACAGACATTTCAACTAACTCAGATAAACAGTTTGTCGTTGTTAAACAAAACACATTGTAATATAGTAGTAATAGTAATTTTCACTAGTGTAAACTCTCTCTTATATCGCAAATCCAAAAGGCGGGAAACGATAATTATACTTCGAGATAATAATGTTACTTCCTTTCACGATTCAAACTTTCCCTTTGAATCGTCTACTGAAGAGAAATTAGCATTTTTTTTCGGACGTTTACAGATGTCAAACGAGTTTGTCGCTCCTCAAAGTGATTTAATGTATTTAAGTTTGGAAACTTCAACAATCCACCTCATTAACACGCTTCGAGGTCGTGTTAGGTATTCCGGCGATTAATGAACAATCGTGGTTGAAGATAAACTTAGTAGTTCTTGAAGAGGCTTGAGGACAGTATACTGTCCATTGTATAAGTCTGTTTCTTCAATATACTTTTTCATGATTTAAATTTGCAAGTAGTTCGAAGGCCTATTTGAGTAATAATTATACACATTTAAATAATCAAGAGTGCTCCCATAAATTTGATGAAGAGAAAGCTGTCCCAATGGCTAATAGAAAAGTGTTTTTACAGCCTTAAAGAATATTTTACTGACAAGGCAAAATAACTAATTAAATGACCAATGTGATTAATTCGTGGTGTAATGTATTTTTATAATTTTCTATATTTATTTTATAATTGCTTTTTAAATTATATACATATTTGCACGCCTTAAGGGCAGAATGTAGCGACCAAATTAATAATGTAAAATACACATCTATGTTCTGTAAACCTGCATTCAGCAAATAAACAATTAATTAATATTAATATAATATTAATATAATGTTAATTAATAATATTAATAATAATAATAATATAATAATCAAATGCAAGTGCGCTGCCTACCCTGACAGACATGGTGAATACAGGAGCTCTGACATTCACACTCACACACTTCCGCAATCACAACAGCACAAGTGCTGTTCACGGAGGGCTTCTGCAAAAGGCCAGTTACTGCAATCAGTCGTACTGCCTAGTTTATGACTACACAATGCTTTATTAAGTATACTTGAGATTCTATTCAGCCCCCCAATTCAGTAATCGCACGTTTTCAAAACGCGTGAATTAAAAACGTCTCAAAACGTAACGCACTAATTTCGATTACTAAAACTTTAGCATTCAGTAAGCAAAAGTTAAATTGTCTCTGGCACGTTATGACTTTCACAGCGACGTTCTGAAGCTGCATAATAACGCGAACCGATATTTTTATCGGTTTTTGATATTTTAATATAGTACATATTTAATTTTATTAAAAGTTACATTATTAAAAGTTTATAACATTATTAAATCATTTTGCTTATGGTTTATTTATTTATTATGGCTTATTTCACTAATGTTATATATTATTTCGTAACAAATAATTTCAAAGAAGAAGCGAAGCATTGGATTTGAACGCACTCTTTTGACAAACTATAACGTAACCTCTTTTTATTTTTGTTATTTTGTTTTAAAGTAGATGTTTAACGGATTACCTAATACATTTTTTGTATAATTGTATACTTTTTGAAAAGGTACGTAAAAGATTAATTACATTAATTACCCATGAACTAATAAACAATTTCTATAGCTTTGTATAAAACGAATACAATTATTATAAAAACAATGTATAAAACTAATATAAATGTTTGCTTCTTGTTTACAGATGGATAATATTAGACGATTAAGGTTGATTCGTCGTGCTCAGCATAAAAGAGCACGTATCATAAAACGCAACTTGCGAGACACATCAGACCCTTTTGAAATATCAGACGTAATGTTTTTAAAGAAATATCGAAGAAAAACCAAGAAATTTAAGAAGAAGTAAAACCATTAATTATACCAACGCAAAGAAATACTTCTATACCATTAGAATTGAAGGTGTGTTTATAAAGTTTATTGGTATAAGAAATCATCATGTTGCTATACCTACCTACCTATCAAATTTTACCCAATTAAATTATTAGGTACACAGGAAAACGCGCCAAATCCGTATCGTTTGTGATGTCGAAAGTTTGACAGTTAAAAACCACGCTTAAAACGCGCGTTTTCAATTGACAGATGTTACTAAATACAAAAAACTTTTTTTTTTTTTTTAAATCGAATTCAATTCACGCGTTTTGAAAACGTAGGCTTACTGAATCGGGGCCCAGGTAACAAAAATACATATATATTTTTAAATAATATAATATTTTTATTATATATTTTTAATATGGAAGTGCACATAGAACTCCTCCATCGTGTTAGTATTGAGGGATTTTATTTTAATTATATCAGGGGAAACAAACAATATTTCGATACACATACATACAAGAAAAACATAAATCAGCAAAGTGTCCGCTAAGTTACTAAAACATATTATAACTTACAATTCACTACAAAATATTGGAGCTGAGAGAAAACACACAAAAAGGTAAACAAAAAAAAGAGAAGAGAGAGAAAAACAAATAAATAAACCAATTAACATATATAGCATACAAAATAAACAAATAAATATACTGGCCGCTACAAAAAGAAGACTACACAAATATATTTTCGAGAGCTTGTTTAAAAGGTTTTGTTTATAGGCTCCTATAGGACAACTGAAAATATCCAGATATTTTCTTTATTATATTTATACTAATATAATAAAGAGAAAAGATTTGTATGTTTGTAATGAATAAACTGGACCGATTTTAAAAATTATTTCTCCTATAGAAAGCTACATTATCAGCGAGTAATCTTATAAATAAAAATGAATCCCCATTTCTCCTGGTCACTGCATCACGCGTGAACGGGTAGACCGATTTTAATTCGGTTTTCGCTAATGGAAAGAGGGATAAACGGGGAATGTTTTAGGGTATATAAAAATTGCACGCCGGGCGAAGCCGGGGGCGGGTCGCTAGTCTTATATATAAAAATGAATCCCTATTTCTCCTGGTCACGGCATCACGCGTGAACGGGTAGACCGATTTTAATTCGGTTTTCGCTAATGGAAAGAGGGATAAACGGGGAATGTTTTAGGGTATATAAAATTGCACGTCGGGCGAAGCCGGGGGCGGGTCGCTAGTATTTTATAAAGAGAAGCTGATAAAGTCGCGTGCAACAGCTAGTATAGTGCAAATTGAAATAGCTGCCCGCGTCTGCCTGTCTGTATATATCCGCTAACTCCTAAACCACACAACAAATTTTGATGCAGTTTTCACTAATGCAAAGGGCGTTAAACGTGCGAAACCGAGAGCGGTTCGCTTGTAATAAATAAATAACATTAACAGGAAAAATGAAAAGTGTAGACAAGTGTGCAGCTGAGTGTCTGTTCTTGAGTGAGAAATACCAAAGTTCACTCCATGAAGTATCAAGACACAGCAGTGAATAAGCATATGCTTATTTTTCGTAGACGACTTTGTCTGTTGCCTACCGGCTACTATTCATAATTGTATAAAATAATAAAATGAAACACTAAATAAATATAATTTCCGTAATCAATTTACCTCGAATATTTATAGAGACGTGGGTATTCACGAAAAAGTAACTTTATTGACAGACACGCGCCATGCGATTGACAAATACGTTGCAATAAACAAGGCGCCTCGAGCAATGGGGGACACACTGCTGATAAGATAGTAATGCAAAAAAGACTAAAATCACCTTTTTCTTTTATTATTTACTAGTCCCGCGAATTCGTCGGAGGTGAAAGATTAAATCTAAATAACGCCTTATATCTTTATCGCTGTGACGACGATGGCGCCGAATTTTTTATATTTTAGACTATCCCCCGGAAACCTAACATTTTTTCAGGATAAAAGGTGTCCTATATGTTTATAAACTATCTGTGTGCCAAATTTCATCCAAATCCATTCAGCCGTTTTTGCGTGATTGAGTAACAAACAAACATACAGACCTTCGCATTTATAATATTATTAGGATGACTTTTACGTAAGAAAGTAAAGCATTAATTTTTTATAGGCTAAACGGTCCACTTGATAGCACCTATATCACAAGCAACGCCAAAGGTGGCTATCATAGTAGGTTTAAGTATAAATGATTTGGAAGGAATACCGAACGTTCACCGAAATACAATAGCACACATGCTGTTATTTCACGGTAGTCTTCTGTAAAGAGGTAATTACTGCTTTCAGGGGTGCGAAGGAGACTAAATTATTGCTACACATAGTGGGTTCTGCAACTACTTGCCAAATCCAGACCAGAGTCAACTATGAAAATTTCATTTTCAAAGTTAGCCCTGCTGATAATCGAACCCAGGTCCCGTGAGACAGAGCATTAAAGCGAGTACCAATCGACTTAGGGGTTCATGAACTTAAAATATAAAATGAAAACAAGGTTCATGAAAATAAGGTCATTTGTGATTACGTTTTACCGGGCAAAGGAGAACCCCCGTTTGGGCTATGAATGAATGGCTATAAACAAGCCAAATATATATATACAAAAAATCTCCCTTTCTTTTTAGATTAGCCCAGCTAAAACTTTGCCTCATTAACAATGGCCAAACGCAAAAAGTACATGAATTTGTTTTTCCATTTGTATAATAAGTGGCATATAATCTAATTATATTAAATAAAATGTCACAACATGACATTTATGACCTTATACCATTGCAATTATTCCCATCGTATCAGAAAACGTAACACGCATCCACGACATAACCTCAAATGTGCATATTGTACGATTTATTTACAAACTTGGCCATTGCTGATAGATTGGGCTCGTACAATAGTTTTCAATATCCTAATTACAGGTCAATTTCAAGTTCTGTACAGTCATGCTTGTATGGGAAACGAGGTTTCTCCTTTTCCAATTTCTCTTCATAAGAACCTTGCCGTGTCTTCAACGATAATTTGAAAAGAAAAAGTCGAATTAGTCGAGCTAAAGTAGCCTTCAATACATTTAGTTTTTATTTATATAGACTAAGTAAGATTCTAAAGATTTTTCTTCTTTTCGTGCGATGACACCACAGACTAATTGTGTTCGATCAAAAGTTTTTCAAGCGAGGCGTCCGTATGTAGCGTCAGGTATACAGCGCCGCGCGTACCGGCTCCGCGAATTCAATTCCGGAACTTAATCATAAAACTTTTTGAATAAACAATAGGCCCATACCCCGGCCTCGGCCTCGGCGCTTGTAAGAGCGCGCCCGTTCAAAACTAACTTATCCCCTCCTTCTCATTCGAGTTCGGTTATATTGAAAAATTATTATTGACTCGTTTATTTATTCACTGTAAGACTAACTGTTGCTCACAACTTTGTCCTCACCCATGTGTTATTTAGGAGTTTATTTTTAGCAGACATGCTTTACTATATATATTGAAAATAAATGTGTCATGGGCAATACTTAGAAAGATTTTGTTAAGTAAATAGACACAGTAAATATGTACACCTAAATTTTACATCGTAGTTACTCAGATTTTTTAATATATGATATATGTAGGTAGAGGCAGGGCACAATGAATTCGCAGTCAAACGTGACAGTAATTCTGACGCCAGTAACCAACTCCTTACCACTGTTGTGTTTCGGTGAGCGAGTAAGGGATTCAATCATCATCGTTTTACAAATGATAATAAATAGTTAACTAAAGTTTCAGCCAATTCAACCGAAGAGTTATTTTATTGCATTTTTATCGAAAAAATGTTGGACGTGATTCTTTAAATTTATATAACTTTTATTTGTAAACCGATTGAAATGAAACAAACACTAAGGGCGGCTTGCAAGCAACGTTTTAAATATTGTTTAAGTATTATTTAAACGCAATTTCTTATTTAAGTCCGACAATTAAATAAGAAAAATTAAATAACCAAAATTTGCTATTTAACAAAGTTAAATATGATTTAACGTCAATTTTGACATTGAAAAATTGAATTCGAGTCATTGAATTTTGGTGTATTTGTTATTGTTTTGTAATAACAAATTAAATTACTTTACGTGCCGAAATGGACATCTGGGAATTATTTTCGGACGATGATGAAGAAATTATTGAATTTATAAATAATTCAATTACTAGAGAATTTACGACAAGAACCAATTTAGTTTACACTCTCAATGAAAAGAAATTCAAGAAAGAATTCTTTTTTAAGATTTCGTCTTAAAAAATAAACAGCATTAATGTTGTTGCTACAAGTTATGCGATATGCGAACGAAACGTTTCCGGTAAATTTGCCATCTCCCTAAACATGTTTAGCTAAACAAAGTAACAATGAGCTTGGTACAAGACGAGCTTAAACGAAATTAGTGTAAACATATTTAACGACTAATTTTTTAATTTAGGTATTAATTTAGGAATTAATTTAGGTAAATGTATTTTGTGGATATTTAAATGATATTTGGTGCAAGCTGCCCTAAATGTTACGGGAAATCCGAACACTTGCCGAAACACAACATCACACATGCCGTCATTTCACGATGGTCTTCTTATGGTCGATGGTCATTTCATGATGGGTTAGTTACTGCCGCCAGGTGGACTGCCCAAAAGTCTGTAAAACACAGCATGCCCTGCTACTACTTGCAAGATCCAGACCAGAGCCAACTATGAAACGTTCATTCCAACTGGGAATAGAAGCCGGATTAAATATTAAAAACAGTAATTGTTGCTGCATTATGTACCTACATTGATATGTTTTAATGTAGGTATTTATAAAGTATCTATCTATACTAATATTATAAAGAGTAAAGATTTGTATGTATGTTTGTAATGAATAAACTCAAAAACTACTGGACCGATTTTAAAAATTCTTTCACTTATAGAAAACTACATTATCAGCGAGTAACATAGGCTACTCACCCTCTCTCATCTCCCCCTTTATCCCCCTCCATACAAATGTATGTTTGTAATAAATAAATTCAAAAACTACTGGACCGATTTTAAAAATTCTTTCACTTATAGAAAGCTACGTTATCAGCGAGTAATATTTTATAAAGAGACGTGGACAAAGTCGCCTGCAACAGCTAGTAATAAAATAAAAATGAGCAATGTCGATGCACAAAAGGTATCAAAACATATAGAAGTTTTATTTATGAAGAAAAGAATTTTTCATACAATTATTATCACACCATAGTCCCCGTTTAGTTTCAAAGAGAATTGTTCAAACAATTCTCATATCATTTTAGTTACATAAAGTGTTCTTTATTTTAAAAATACTTTTCGCAAAATGGTTGGAAAAACGTGATCCGAGAGCGGATTGTAGTTCCTTTTTTAATAAAAACACAGTCACAAAATTCCACTTTTCCATTTCACTAGCGGCCAGACTCACTCGGGCGACATATTCTTTCTGATGAATTTTTGTATATTTGCATACATATTGGTGTCCCGATTACTTGTCTGATTCAGAGAGAACTCGGGGTTCCTTATTAAAAACTATACGATTGAATTCAATTAATTTTTCGAAATTGAATCTTTTTTCTACTATGTGAAGTTTTCCTGATAGGCTACTTAATAGTTGACGGTTCACTTGATAGTAAGTAGGCACTCCTTGGGAGACGTTTACATCCAGCAGTGTACATAATATATTAAAAAGTTTAAAATGACTTTTTGTAAATAAATTACATTTAAATAATATATTATTTAATCAGTAACCGATTATCAATTTAATATTAAGACTTAAATTAAATTAAAATAAAAACTAAAATTACCTAATCTAAAAATAAATTAATATTAAATTGATTAAAAACTAATAATATAAAAATGGACCCTGCGGCATTGTACCAAGTACGCTGGCAGCATTTCCTCGTTGAATGGCCAAACTAATACGTTGGCCGAGGAAAGTGCCAGCTCTTCGGTCTCCCGTCGCATCAATAAGACCGAGTGTCTCGACTCCGAATGGTCCAGGCTTTATTAGCATCGTCCAGGTCCTGAATTTCGCAGTTTGAACATAGGATTTTACCTACGAGATTCAGAGAGGCATGAACTGATGATAAACGAGCAGTCCAGGACTGCTCGTTTAGTTGTATGTTTAAAATTGATTCTAAATTATTTTTGAGTAAATTGTCTATTTTTGATAAAAGATTTTTATATTTCCAGAGAGGACAGCAGCGTAACACATAAGTTAATTTAGGAACAAAAAGGCAAAATAATTATTATGTTATTATTATGTTATCATGTTCAGCGTGTACACATGTTTCTATAAAATTGTATAACATACTCCATAAGAAACACTTCCTCGGCTGGTCGGAAGTCGTTATTCAAGACAAACATTATATCAAGGAAAAAAGACATTATAGAATATTGATTCTCGATTCGTTCTTCGCACGACCTCTACACACACTCGGCTGTAAATTAATCGAGGGGCGTGTGACGTCATGGATCCCTACATTCTAACCCCCCAGGCTTCGTCTGCCCCCCTCCTGCAAATTACCTCGTATGATTTAACGCGAGGATTCGCAAGACGGATGTGGAGTACTACAGACGAATTGCCGTGTTCTTAGAGCTTGTTTATTATACAGGGTGTCAATTTTTCTCGTTTTGATTTAAATAATTTACTTCGAATTCTAAATTAATTTCTAAAATAATTCCTAAAATTCTAATTTCTAAAATACTATAAGAACTTATAGAAGGACTTATAACTTTATAACTTGATAATAAGACTTATAACTAACGCTGGTGAACGTAGGCCTCTGTATCGTATTATACAAATAAAAATACAAAATACAAAATAATTTATTCATACACTTAAGCATAGGTACAAAAAGAGGTGTAGGGAGCCTCCTATTAAGTATAAAATACTTGTATCAGGAGAACCCCGCTTCTCCAACACCCTACTAAATTCCAAAGAATACAATAAAGTGTGTATGTTTGTATGAGTGTGTGAATGTGTATTTGTGTGTGAATGTGTATGTGTAGCATTATCTATATGAGTTAAGTGTAGCTTTTACATAAGTCCCCCTTCATAATCAAATTAATGTTTTGATAATAAATGTTTAATTTAGTTAAGTAATAGTCTTTAATAAAGATTCGGTTTCATTATAATTTAGGGTCTTGAGCCAATCGGTCAGGGTCTTTTTGCAATTAAAGTGTGTCATAGGATAAATATTAAGTTTTTTATTTAATATGTTGTATAAATAAGAAGTTTGGGTAATATATTGTCTTCGAGCAAAGGCAGTTTTTACAATTTTTGTTTCAACAACGATATCATTTCTTCTCTTTCTAATTAAATTAGGGTCATAATTTAAGGATTTATGTAGTTTAAGTGTAGCATTTAAGATATATAATTTTCTTACATTTAGGACGTCACAATAATTATAAAGTTCGGTAGTGGGGAATCTATGTCGCAAAAAGTACATCACTTTAAGTAATGATCTTTCCAATTCTAAAAATTTAATTTTAGAGGCTCCGCCCCATATTGGAATACAATAACACAGAACTGATTGAACTAAGGCTATATATATTTTATTTAGAAGCTTTTTGTTTGCAACATGGCGAAGTGTTTTAAAAATCCACATCAGTTTCCTAGCCCTGCCCATAATCTGTTCGATATGGGAGTGCCATGATAGTCTTTGATCAATTATAACACCCAAATATCTAACCGTTGAAACCTTATTAATATAGCTGCAAGAGCAATTTGTACTTAGGGGGCCTCCACACCTGTGAATCCCCACTCTAAAGTCACTACCCGGCTGTGTTCTTTTATCAATAGAAAAACATATAAAATTAGTTTTAGTGGAGTTTAGGGTAAGGAGATTAGTGTTAAGCCACCCACATATAATAATAAGCCCTTCCTCCGCTATCCTACGCACATCGTCCCACGAGTTACCAGAGAACACTATGGCAGTATCGTCGGCATAAGAAAAAATCCTACCGCTTGGAATGTTTAGATTACAGAGCTCATTTATGTACACAAGAAAAAGAGTCGGACCAAGAACACTTCCTTGAGGTACTCCGTAAGATATTTTCTGTACGTCACTCGTGTAATTGCCAATCCTAACCCGCTGCCTGCGATCCCGCAAGTATTCATCAAACAAAGTAAGGGGAGCACCACGAACACCCAGTTTTTCAAGTGCATGAACAAGAATGGGGACGGAAACGGTATCGAATGCCTTTTTTAGGTCTAGAAAGACTGCTAAACATTTTTTGCCTTGGTCGACTTGTTCAACTATTAAGGTAGTTAGGGCAGTTACAGAGTCTTCAGTTGATTTTCCACATATAAAACCATATTGTGAATCTGATAGAATATTATATTTGTTTAAGTAATTGACCAGTCTAGCATTTATTAACTTTTCTAAAATTTTTGAGATTGCTGGTAATACAGAGATTGGACGATAATTATTGACATCATCTCTGTCACCACCCTTGTAAACAGGGGTTACAGTAGATTCTTTGAAATCAGCAGGATAGATACCCTGCCGGATACATAAGTTAGCTAGATGGCAAACAATAGGGACAATAAGTTTATGTGCCATTTTCAAAAATCTTGTAGATATGTTATCCCACCCAGGAGCACTATCAGATTTGAGATTCATAAGTATGTCATGTATTTCTTTAGGATCAGATTCAAGCAAAACAAAGGACGACAACTGGTCAAAAGTGGAAACTGAATAAACATTGGGGTTATTAGAATTTTGCATGTGCGGAGAGTAAGGTTGTATTTTAGAGTCATCAAGGCTAGGATTATTTGATATATTAGTTAGATTTATTTGTTCGGCTAGAGTTCTTCCAATGTCGGAGAAAAAAGTATTAACAAAATTAACCGATTCCAAAGGGGACTGTTTTACGTCAAGCAATTCAAGATTTTGAGATTTTTTACATCTAAAGTTAGCTATATTGTTGATACAATTCCATAATGATTTAGGGTCTTTGTTTGATTCCTCAAGCTGTTCTCTTTCAAACATATACACACACATATATATATATATATATATATATATATATATATATATATATATATATATATATATATATATATATAAATATATCTTTGGGCACTTTGTGGCTCAGACGTGCCGTATAGGTAGTTATTCTTTGATCCATTTTCACTTTTTGATCCGGGCGCCTTTTCTTGATCCAGTGCCAGCTGACCATAAATATGTAGCTCCGTTCGGAGCCACAAGTGTCACGATGAGCAATAATAATAATTAAGGGTTTTTTATACAAATCTACCTTTTTGGCGTATAAACAGTTGTAGATCCAATTCAAATGGGCCAATCAGGGCGCAGCATTTGCCATTGGGCTTCCTCATTGGCACGTTTGGGACTACTCGAATGTTCTTGCGTGCTATTGTGCTTTTAAATTGATTTGTTTGTTTTTGGGTATTTCGACATATTTTATATGTTGTGTTTATGAAATACAAATGCAAGTTACAAAAATTAAATAGATAGGTATACAATTCACTTTCGATATAGATGCTTATTGCTTGGAAAAAAATTGTAATTTGACTAGATGTTACCTATAATAATAATAATTATTGTAATATTTATTTGTTCCGGCAAATTACAGGGAGTAAATATTAAGTCTAAGATCTTAAATTTTAAATCTTGTTATTTCAAAATCTATCTATCCTTACATATAAACTAGGCTGAGCCTGTAAATGTAAGCCACATCCGATGACATAATATTTTAATATTTGGATATTATGCTTGCTTTAACATGATTACACCTTAACAACGCAAATAAAAAATAGGTAATTTAAAATTTAAAAGTGTTCGTAGTTTTAGCTCCACCCCAACGTTACAGTTTTTTATCTTCAGTTGTTCATTTCATTTGAACTTAAGATTAGTTTTTTTTTTTAAATTTTCTTGTAATTTTTCATTTACATTTTTGATAGTTAGAATAATTTCGAAATAAAAGACTAAATGTAATCATTAGTAATTATATTATTAAAAAATATGTCAAGTTGTAGTCTTATAGATGGTAGGTGTAAGCAACTGCGGACATGTACATAAAACATCTGATTAAATCTTATTATTATTGTCGTCATTAGGTTTACGATTTCTTCATTTGCTTTATTTTTCAGCCACGCAACAATTATTTTTTTAACATCGGGTTTGTTACATGGGTATAATCCTAGAATTTTATTTAGTTTGTTATAAAGCATAAGGGGCATGTATAACGTTGGAATTTATTAATAGAATAAACACAGTAACTGGACAGACCCTATCTTTACGCCTCTTTAATGTTAGGTTATTGTCATAGGGAAGTTTTATATGTTGAGGCAATATGGTATCTTTATTGAAAAGTTGTCTAACAGTTAAAACGTCATACTCAGAATATAGTTTAAGGATTTTATTACTTTTATAAAAGGAGGTCACTTCTACAGATCCCTTTACAGAAAAGAAGAGAAAACAACCTTGGTGGACACGACCGTTACGTCCGTTACTATGAAAAGCGCGGGACACTGAAGGACGAGACTTAGATAATAGTCCAACGTATTTTCGCATTGGCGACGCGGAGACGACTGAAATGCGCGCGGCGATAGGCGCGCGGGGAAATCCGTTACTTTCCAATGCCATATATCAACGTATATCCGCGTGATCGGTTAGTTTTGCCGCGCGTCGTTTCGGAGCCCTGGGGCGCGCGTGTCGCAGTATGACCAAGACGGCGCGTTACACTTTGGATTTTTGAATGTATGGACAATTGAAATTGGAAGTTGTTTGGACATCTAACTTGACAAGTGTGTATTTGGATTTTCAATTCCAGTTCACTATGCAGTGAACGTTCAGTATTTGCAAATTGCATACATTTGGTTTTATACCTACTTTAAAATTATGCAACATTGTCGATAATTTTTCATTTTTCCTTATATGGTGTACCTACAGTGAACCGTATATTTGTTTGTTTTTTACTATTTACGTAGGTTTGTAAATAAAGAAAAATGTCCAAATTAATAAAATATTTGAAAATACTTATTTCACGTTTTATTTTTTCTAAGAATATATTTAATTATAATATGTGTCACAGCATTTTAACCTGCGAAATTACTTGCTTAAGTCGATTGTTACTATATTATATTTACCTACTGATAAATAAATATTTTGAAAAATGAGTGTTTACAAAAAGAAACACAAACATACTTTTGCTAGCATTTTTTTTGTTTTTGTTTTACTTAGTGTTAGGTCTGAATTCCTCAGGGTGGTTGTTGTTGTTGCAACTTTTCTCTTGGATTGCTTCGGTGTCTATGGGGGAAAGTTGCGTCTCGCCGAGACCTACATTTTGATAGGTCGAACAGTATGGTTTTCACCATCAGTTTGGGAGTTGTAGATTTTAATGTGTTTTTTGGAATTTTTGGATTGGAGTTTTTCGTTTGGTTTTTCGTTGTGGATTTGCTTCCAGTTTGAAAGGGCCCTTCTCAGGGCCACTGCGGAGCACTCCTTACTGCTGCCTCTTGTTGTTTCCTTTGTTAAACTGTCGTTATTAATTGTTATTGTTGTTGATTGTTTTCTTTGTTATTTATTATTGCTGTAACCCAACCAGAGCTGGATTCTCCGACTGACTCAGTGGTCGGCAGGGCTGTCTACTGGTCAATGTCTGAGGAATCAGGGGCTGGCGAGACCCGTCCATCGGGGAGGGGGGGGGGCGTAAGCTCTCTTACTCCTCGACTGTGACGAGGCCAGTACCGCGGAGGCTAGGTGAGGCGAGTGGATCAAGCGACAAGGGCACTGTGGAGCCCAAAATGGGCGCGGAAGCGGTCCGGTAAAATGGGCGCGGAAGCGGCGAATATAGTCGAGGAGCCGGTCCCTCTGAAGGTGACAAAAGCCAAGACCGGCTGTGGTAAACCGTTCAGTCATGATGTTGGCCTTTCGCGTGCTAAACGCGAACTAAGGGAGTACGACAAGTACGAGTCCGACTCGAACCTGTCGGACATGGGAGCCCTCTCGGACGATTCTCAATCGTACAAGGGACTCACCGATAGAATCCTGTCCAAGTTTGATTTTGACGGAGAATCGGAGTCAAGCCAGAAGGACCGGTCCGAAGGCTATAAACGGCTGCGGGAGGAAAATGGGCGCCTCCGCGGTCAGATAGAAAAGCTTGAAGCAGAAATATCGTCACTCAAACGAGCACTTATTGAAAGGCCCAGCCCAGTTGTGTAATCGGGAGAGCCACCATCGACCATGGCCGCTACCCAGATGTTAACCAGGGCGGAGTTCCTGGAGACATTTGGGTCCTTGCAGGAAGAGCTGGTCTCTCACATAGACAGCATCCTGATCTCCCGCTCCGCGAATCAGGAGTCTGAAGTGAGACCCCTTCCGGAGCGACGGCCATCAAATGAGATGACGACGCACAGCGGCACTACCATGGAGAAGGCACAAACCTCCCAAAATACGACACTCGCTCCGCCGGCTAACTTGCCCAAGGCGGTGAGAGCGGCCAAAGTGGCCAGGAAGACCGAGCCCAGAGCAACGAACCCTGCTAGGGAGACTGAGGATGGCCCCTCCGGCACTACTGAAATGTGGTCGGAGGTGGTGCGGGGCAGAAAGAAGCGGCCCATCACTGTAGCGGCGCCAAATACCAAGAAAACCAAGCTCCCTAAAGAGCCAAAGTCACTTGCGGTGGTGGTGTCCTTAAAACCTGAGGCGGTTGCCAAGGGCGCCACCTACGGGGAGGCGATCACTAGGGCTAAAGCCTTGGTATCCCTGGACGCCCTTGGCATAGGGCCACCCAGATTCCGCGTGGGCATCACGGGAGCCCGTATAATGGAGTTGCCAAAGGACACCACTGCCGCGCAAGCAGACAGTTTAGCGGCAGGAATTGGTACCGTCCTAGGTGATACCGCAAAGGTCACCCGACCTGCAAAATCAGCCGACATCCGAGTCAACGGGCTCTATGACAGGGTGTCGGCTGAGGAGCTCAGAGCCAAGTTGGCATCAAGTTCGGGCTGCACTCCCGAACAAATCAAGGTTAGTGCCGTCCAAGTGAGTCCCAACAAACCAAACTCGGCGTTTACGTCCTGTCCGGTGGAGGCGGCTAGGAAGCTGGCGAGCGCTGGTCGGATAGCAGTAGGATGGAGCCTTGCCTCCATCCAGATAATGGAACAGCGCCCCATGCGCTGCTTCAAGTGTATGGGGCTCGGGCATCCAGCGGTCCGATGTCCGTCCACCAAGGACCGCAGTGGATTGTGCCACCGCTGCGGAATGGACGGGCATAAAGCCAGCAGATGTGAGGCTACTTTTAAGTGTGCCATCTGTAGTGACGCAGTCCTTCCAGCAACCCACAGAATGGGGGGGTTAAGCTGCAAACCCCCATCGGTAAGAGGTCGGCTCATCGCGGCCGCACCAGCCGAATGCATACGGGCTCCACCGGCAGCAAGGGAGGAGCCCATGGACTTGGCCCAGGGACAATAATCTCAGATTAGAGGGAGCGGGCGGAGGAAGCTCCAGCCGCTCCTAACGCAGATGAGTGGGCAGGCGAAGACGGGCGTGTGACGCCCTCCTTCAAATGCCCAGGACCTGCGCGCATGGCCTGGCCGCTGTGCGCGCGTCCAAAGGTCCTCTCGTCTGGGGATTGTCTCGGTGCCCCGGGCAATCTCCCCCTTGGCGTCAGCTTGGCTAACAGGCTGAGCTGTCCGGAGTTGGATCGGAGTAGTTGGTTCGCCAGAGCCCGGTCCAACTCACACAAGGGCTTCAAGGGGTCACCGGGGAGTTTTAGTGGGTAGGACCAGTCCCTTTAGGACTGGGTGAGTCCCACATACCCCTATCGCCTAGCCAGCGGTAGGGCATCCGTAAATGGATTTCTCCTCGACAAAAAAAAAAAAAAAGGTCTGAATTCCTCAACCATTAATATTCAAATTAAGCTTAAATACGTACGATGTTTCTGCTATCGCTATTAAAATATATACGCGGGTGAGTGGGACCTATTAATTCGGGTGAGTCGGGAAAATTAGTCATCAATTTAATTTTCGGGTGAATGGGACATACTTTTCCGGGACAGTTGGGAAAAATAATAATTCGGGTGAATCTTGCGGGCGAATGGGACCTAAACCCTACCTGCTACGGTTACCCACGGTCTACTGAGTACTGAAAAATTTTGATATTTGGTCTATTGCAAAAAATTCGTCTCCCCGAGACCCCTTAAATGAGTTCCGACACGGGGGTATGCGACGCACCGCTTCCGAGATATTTTCAAAAATGTCAATTTTCAAATTTCGTCGTAACAGAAAAATTGGTCTCCCCGAGACCTCTTAAATGAGTACCAACACGGGGGGTCTGCGACGCGCCGTTGTTGAGATATTACCGATAAAAAATTGGCGCCGCGTCATTGCCGAGTAACGACTGAGGTGGTTCGAGGGGGGGTGGCAAAATTTTCGCTTTTCATCACTCCGGCAGACCCCGTGCCGTAACCCGGCTTGCGAAGCCGGGGTTGCGAATTCCTCTCTTGGGTGGGAGGAGGGAGACGGTACCGGACGACGGATCTCGGTGGGCGATGGTTATCCGACAAAGTGACCGCAGCGATAGCTGTCACCGTTGAGGAGCTACGAGCTTTCAAAGATCCTGGACGGTTGTATGGGAGTGTAAAAAACATGTATGTGGGGAGGGGCGCGATTTGGTAACCCCCGATGGTCCTCTAACCCCTCTGCCACACTATGCTCCTCGCGCTGCTCATCGCTCTGCTCCTCGCGCTGCCGCGATGTTGCCCTTCTGTCCACACGCTTCTCTACTCGCGCGATTAATCGCGACGCGCCGCACTAGGTCATTTGCTTTTGCAACAGAATGGACGTGGAAATTGAGAGAGCGTGCGCGCTATGCATTTTTAGCTAATTTTATAAATGTTATAGAAATATACGTCGTCGTCGTCGTCCTCGACAAATTATTACATTTTATTATCAACAAAATTATGAATCCTTATCAAAATCAGCAAGTTTATCGTCATAAGTATTTATACGTGTGATTTTTACTGCATTTGTTTTGCATTTATCGTTAAAGATATTACGATATAATTGTAAAGCACGACTGCGCCGGGTACCACAGATGCAGTGCAACATCAAGACACGCTACGCTACGCTTTTATTGTTAACTAGCTGTGCCCGCGGCTACGCCTGCGTGGAATCCAGATTGTTTCTCGGTGGTAGCGTATGTGTCTTGATCTTGCACTGCCTCTGTAGTTACACGGCGCGGTCAATATATCAATATTGGCGAAAGATTTTTTAAATCGGATATAGTTTCGAAGATTACCTCATACATACAAACTTTACTTATTTATAATATTAGAATTTTATATATTAGTGCTTGCCTTAACGCTCTGTTCTACGGTTCCCGGGTTCGATTCTCGGCAGGGTCAACTTTGAAAAATGAACTTTTCAAATTTAGCTCTTGTCTGGATTTGGAAAGTAGTGGCAGGGCACACTGCGTTTTTCGCAGTCATTTGGGCAACCCGTCTGGCGGCAGTAACCACCCCCTTACAGAAGACCACCGTGAAACAACAGCACGTGTGCTGTTGTGTTTCGGTGAGTGAGTAAGGGATCCCAGAGCCCATTTCTCTATCTCCTTGGCACATTATTTGTTAAAGTAGGTTGATTACTGACATACTACTTCACTTTCAATAGACAATATAATATATAAAATAAAAAAGGAAAAAATAAGTGTCAGTTGCTATGGTGTTGTTAGAGAGTGAAAAATAAAAAAATATAAAAAAGTATTAGTGTTGTGTAAATAAATAAATAATACGTGTTAACCAAATAAATTATAACTAACTATTTAGACTTCTTCTAATATTTATAATTATTAATAAATAACAATTATAAACGAACAATTCAATAACTATAGCCGAAACTTTCACTGACTTTGGTGAGTGCACAAACATTTATTCTTCCACTGTGAAATAGTTTCAAGAATATTGGCGTTGCTTGTGTTATAGGCGACGGTAGCCACCTACCATCAAGTGGACCGTCGGCCTGTGTGCCGATCTTTACATAAAAAAAAAAAAGATAATTTCTTTTTATTTTAGAATTCGCGTCGCACGACAAAACTTTTTTTTGCAATAAACATTTATATAATTAGTTAATACTAATTATATAGTTAGTTGTTTTATACTTTTATTTATTCATTCGTTACAGAAGCAGTATGAACAATTTTACTACAATTCAAAAAAGCCGTCGGCGCGGCGGCCGGCGGCATGATTAAGCGTATGCGTGAAGTGTTTCCATAGCGAGCGCTCGATTCGGAGTGCGTCTGCCCGCGATTATGTGGCCGGTGACTCGCGTTCATATTGCCGCTCTTTGAATCGCGCTTAAAAACCGACAAAGCATGGATCGGTGGGCAAGACGAGGAGCATGACGTGCGGCATGACGAGTAACGTTGCCACACTACGTCTCTGCCTCCTTTCCTCGCTACTTCCCATGCCACTCGACGAGTGTGTGGCAGTGGCAGGGGCATAAGACATTCCGCAAACCCCCCTGTCCTAGCTCTCAGCACGTCAGATTAATTAAACTCTCTTGCAACTCTTTTCTTTATCATGAAAAACGGTCTATGTATGCGACTTCACAACTCGTGCAAAGTAGTAAGCAATAGGTGGCTTGATAAACTTCATAGACATCGTGGTACAATCATTAGTATATTAGTAAGAAAGAAAGAAAACTAAGTAGGAAAGAAAGAAAAATAACCAAATTTCACCTATTATGATAATTTCTATATGTAATTAAATTATATTCATTAGGTAATTTAATTAGTCTAAGCACAAATTGTCTTTAGTGCTCGGTGTCTTTTAAGTTTGCATGACGTTTTTTGCTATGTCTATATTTCTTTGTTCACAACCTCAGATAACTTTCTTAGAATTTAGGCACATAATATTAATTAAACTCTCAACTTGTCTGTAACTCTTTATCATAAAAAATGGCCGATGTATACGACCTCGCCTCTCATGCAATAGGAGTAGTAGGTAATAGCACAGTCTAACCTAACCATACTTACGTAGGTATTTTAAGAAAACCACGATTCTTTATAATAAGTATATTATAAGCAACGACACGACAAAACGTAAGTGTTGTAATCCGGTCGTGAAGCGCACGCGTTTTTCTAAAAGCGTAGTTGGAATTCACTGAGGCCCGCCGAGGTGCCCGCTGACATCATCGCTGCGCGAGCGACGGCGACGCATGCGGCAGGGGCGAGGAAACACGGCACGTGTAAGTGGATGCCTACAGCTTACAGTATTTAATGTAAAAAATGTAATAAAAAAATGTTAAAGCTCAATTAATTTGTTTTCTACTGTTTACCATAAATAATTCCAATTTGTTTTACTTATATGTGGATCTCTTAATTAAACGGTCAACTTGTTTTGTACCTACCACTTGTAACTCTTCTTTATCATAAAAATGGACGTAGGTATAATAACGTGGCCATACAATACCTACCATAAATAGTAAGTATATTTAATTTGATAAATCTATTTTTTTAAAAATTGATCCGGCGAAATTATTTGTTTTTAAAGATCGTAGGTATTTTAAATAGCTATAGCGAGGTTTTGTGATTTTGTACTAAATAAAATGTCAACTTGTCTGTCAACGTTTATCATAAAAAATTATTTGTTCGAGTCACAATGATGCTCGGTTCGAAGTGTGTATACCCACCTGTGTCAATACTCCACAACTAATTAAGTACTAATTAGCAATCATTCAAACCTGTTCAAATGATTTCAAACGATTAACATGATTTTGTAAAAATATACCTACATGCGTTCAATCAACATTGATATTGTTTAATGTTATAAATACTTATTATATTACATTTTATAAAAGTACCGACTTATTTTAATCCCTTGTATCTATTTTATCAACTACAATATTTTTTTAAAGTATTATTTTGATGTATTTTGAATAGACTCGAAAATATTTTTTTCGTAATTTTGAGAATTTTTTAAAATTAAACAAAAAAAGATCAAGTTTTTAGCTTAAAAATTGAAAAAGATGTATGTTTTGTAAAAAAAATGTGTGGTAGGGGGTGAAGGTTAGTAAAGTTGTGGAGACCACCAGAGACCCTCTATAAAACGCTGAAAACCCGACTCTGCTAGCTGTAATAGTTTTCGAGATCCTCTCACCATTTTTTTACCAGATCAAAAAGACCAAGTCTTCGGAAACTCCTGGAACTGCACATCTAATGGACTCTTCTCTTTCTATGAGAAAAGTTTCTTTGAAGAAAAAAGAAAAAATATATATGGGAGGGGTGTCAACCGAGAGGAATATCCCCCATTCGAGTAGACCATCAAAAGCAACCCCGAAAATGATGACAACCCACCCTAATGACCGTCGCCGTAGCTCGTACCGTCTGGCCGCTGGCCTACTTTAAAAATTATAGCTTCTCGCGCCGGGACTTCAGATAGAAAAAATCGTTTAACTAGGTACTAAATGTAAAACACATACCCTTGACCTTCACTTTTGTCTTCATTCAAAAACAAATTCAAATGACGACTTTAAAATAATGTCGATGTGCGCACAGTTCAACTAGCGCATTCAAACAACCGAGGCGGATCTACAATGTATGGAGCATTGCGAATATACAATATCTAGATTAGGTATAATAAATTCATAATTGATCGACCGTTACAGTATCGGTACCTATTCGGATCAAAACAAGTATTACTGGAAGTACGAGTATATAAAGTGATCAACATAAGTAATTGATTTTTGAAATATATACGGAGCCAAAAAGTCTTCGTGCATTTAGAAAATTTAGCCTTGACGGATCCCACCGTTGCATGAAATCGTTGAAAAAATATTTATCGAATAATAGGTACTATCGACGAATATATTTGGCAACATCGCATAATAGAATGCTAGGATGCCGTATTACCTATTCGGATCAAAACAAGTATTACTGGAAGTACGAGTATATAAAGTGATCAACACAAGTAATTGATTTTTGAAATATAATCGGAGCCTAAAAGTCTTCGTGCATATAGAAAATTTAGCCGTTACGGATCCACTGTTGCATGGAATCGTTGTAAAAATATTTGTCGAATATATCGACTATGGACGAATATGTTTGGCAACATCGCATAATAGAATGCTACGACGCCATCTCGCCCGAGAAATACGCAACTAGATTAAAGTTATTCGGGTCAAAAGGTGGAGTCAACAATGTACGGGCTCGTGGCATGATCAACAAAGTGCCCAAAGATATGTTTATATATATACATTTCAGTATATATACATTTCAGTATATATACATTCAGTATATATACATTCAGTATATACATTCAGTATATATATACATTTCAGTTTCTTTATACAAATTGACCTGTTTGCAACTAGTCCACAAAAATATAGAAAAGATATTATGAAATCAATGCATTAGCTTAATGAGTTTGTACGCGACCGTCGGCCTCCAGCAGGAAATGTAGTGGATACGAAATTATTTTCTCTTGGAAACCAGCGGCCACGACATAGTCCGCGTTACGCGGATCAGGGGGGAGGGTTTCGGACGCTTGGCTATCAGCCTATGCCCACAGCCAAGGGTCCAGGATATAAACAAAATCACTTACCCCAGCTCCTCGTTAGGGCCTCGTCCGTCGTGTGGACAGTCCACGGCAGGAAATATACATATATATATATATATATATATATATATATATATATATATATATATATATATATATATATACAAAACAGATCGGGAGTCAGGAAATACAAGGTAGGAAATACCGTGTCCTTCACGCCAGATGTCGACAACAGATTCCTGGGTTCCCGACGCAAACTCCCGCCACCACAAATACTGATTCACACCACTAGTTACACCATAAAATATGTCCTTTCCGATGGTAGATCACCAAAATAGCCAAAAACGGATTAAATAAACTCTAGGGCTCAAAATCACGCGCGCGCGTCCCGATGCTATCCGATGTATATAGAATCTCTAACTACCGACCACACAATATTTTCGTGTTACGGCACGAAACTAAATAATAACTAACTCCTGTTAATACTACCATAGCAAATATGAGCCGGACTGATAAAATCGTATCGGTTCCAAACAGAGTTTTTGTTGTTTTTTTTATTGATTTTTCTCTCTTGATCGTTATATTGGTGTGTATTTGTATGTCCTCTTTGTATAAAATTTGTTTACCACTTTGTGGAAAATGTTGTTGATTGCACTATTATTTAAGTTTATGTATGTTTTTTTTCCTAGTCTAATATACATGGTGTAATTTTTTGATTTCCTTAATAAAATAAAATAAATAAGAACTTATCGACGCCCCCGATAAATAATCCGGTAAATTTAAATTTAAAAAATATTCTTCATTCATAACTCCGTTTTTTTTTTTTTAATTTAGCATAGAGGCATCTTTACAAATAATAATAATCAATTATCAAAACAAAAAGTCTAATCGGAATCTTTGTCAAAATTACAATCCTGGCATTATTATTATCATACGTCAAAGACTAGCAAAACTCAAAACAATAATTTTATATTATATTAGTATTCTATGGTAATGTCTTGGAATTGCTCCGGAGCTACACAAACTTTACACAAACAACGCCTTCGCCTTCGTTATAGGTGTTTGTGATATGCTTGTTTCAATTCAGTATCATCAATCAGTTGGTCCTGTTGCGGTATTCGCCCACGAAGCTCTCTGTTTCGGACTGTTATTTGTAGATTGATAACCAGTTCAGAGTATTCTTCATCAAAAATACTTTAACAGTACTTGAAATTAAACATACTCAGAAATACTTGAAATAGAAGCAATTTGGATTTTCATGAGAAACACTTACTTCCATCACTTCAGCGCACTTTTTCCCCGTTTTTATCTTCTGTTATTTTCTTGGTACAACAAATTTTGTATATCCGTAAATTCAGACTGATTCCTTTCAGGGAGTATTTTTCTCCCCTCACTTTTGCGTCCATTATGATTACGTAAATTTGATCAAGTGTGCGAGCATGCATTGAATCATCTTGCGTTATATCGAGCTGTATAGTTTTCACTACATAAACGTAAAGTGAAAATTTTAAAATGTGTCTATTTTTATTCTGACCATTTTTACCTATAGGAATAAAATTCAATTTTGCTAATTTGTTTTTAGTATCCCTCCGTTCGTTTATATCTAGTTTAAGTTTCCTTGTTAATTTTTTCAAAGTTGATGGATCTCGATTTTCAGAATCTGAGGCAAGGATTGATACTTTATTCTCATTGTCTGCTGCCGCAGCTGCTTCTAAAATAATTACTTTAGGTGGTGTTTTAGGTCTCTCAACCCAAACCTTCTCTTCGGCTCCGATACTTTGGTTAGTTTCAATTTCATAGATAGCTGATTCATTGCTTAAGTTCAAAGGGTCTATATTTTTCAATAGTAGTTTTTGAATGTCCTATATGAACTTTTCTTATTTCTGATTCCCTGAATTACTGAATATTATTAATACTTGGTCATTAATACTATTAAACTCCGCTTCAGGCACATCAAATTCATATGCCATCAGATGTCCTGGTTCTATAACTATTTCAATTTGATAATTATGTATTGTTAAAGCATTTTTATTTTATTTATTCCTTATGCATTATTGGGAATATCTGTTTGTAATGGCTCAACAGAAAAACACTGTACTCGCACTCACCAAAAGTCAGTTAAAACCATTTTTACGCTAATAATATCGTAATGTTCTTTATTGTATTAACTGTAAAGTAAACTTAACTCTATGTAAACTTTACTGTATTGTTTGTCCTTATCGAAAAAATAAGTAATGTTTCGTATCTTTCTCAAATAGGAAAATTCTACAAAAAAATTACAAGATGTATTCTGACCTACAGATACCGAATCTGGAATAACACGAAAACTACCATAATAGCATATTACCGGATTATTCGCCGGGGGCGTCGTATAGACGATTGGCAATCCTTTGTGATTGAGATTAAGATTTCATATGTAAGCCGCTTAGGTATATATACAATATTTTTATCTACACATACTTAAATCGTTTTCAACACTATTGTACGTATTAGTATATGAAATTTTTAATGATAAACGACAGTAGACAATGTGACTTGCCAATTTGATATAGGTAGCTTGTGGTTACAGTCGTGTAAGAACAGAAACAATGTAAGGGAAGATTGGTTTGCAAATGTTACAAATACTCAATATACCTTCATAACTTCCTTCAATATCCTCAGGTTAAAGGAAGACACCGTGAAATAACAGCACGTGTGCTGTTGTGTTTCGGTGAGAGAGTAAGGGATGCCAGAGCCCATTTCCCTATCCACTCCTAATCCCTTATCTTTAATCCTACTGCAGTCGGCAGCGCACTTGCAGCAGCTTTGGCTTTGCTTGTGTTATAGGCGACGGTAGCCACCTACCATAGAGTGGACCGTCAGCCTGTCTGCCGACCTTAACATTAAAAAAAAAGTTATTGAGATGGAATTACCAAATTGTTGTTCTTTTAGAATTATTTTTTCTTATTCAAATAATATGAATAATATTCACTTTTTATTTAAACCGTACACCACCTGTAGGTGGATAGACACCTTCATTTAGGGGTAGGGGAGGTTTTTGTAGCAATTATTCGCGAAGGTAAATGGCGATTTGTTTAGGCTAATTTGTGCTCAGAAATTACCAAAATTTTATAACGTACGTATTTTAAAACACGCACCATTTGTCTACTTTTGTGCGTGCCTTTAATTTCATAAAAGATTCTAAATTCGAATTCAATAAATATTGTTGTGGCCAGCAATATTTCTAAATTAAAAAGTTTTTAATTTGTGACAGAATATATAATCTACAGAAAAAAATGCACCCATACGATGCCGGGAGCAGGTCGCTAGTATATTATAAACCTTAATTTTAAAAATAAGGTAGCTTACAAAACAAGACAAGTACAAAAACTGAGTATTAAAGCGATACATGAAACTGTCTAAATAAAGTAGGCCCAGATTGCACAAACATCACAGACAATACTAGACTCTACTCGTAATGTCTTTAAAGTCAAATTCGACTAACCACATTGAGGATTAATGAGAAGAGATCATTACAACGGGATAACTTTTCATCGGTTTGGCTTGTTTGCGCGAATCTGTTACATTTGTAACTCTTTTCGGCTCATTTCCCAGTTTTACTTATGCAAATAAGTTTCGACTGCTAGCGAGAATCTGCTCGAATGAAAGTATTTATTTTAAATGTATTTTTTTTGTAGCAGTCGTCAGACAGGATGACGGTCCACTAGACGGCTACCGTTTCCTATTAATACAAGCAACGCCTCGTGTGCAGAAAGTTTCAAACCTATAAGGGTGGTTGACGAGCACGTTGGATGAGTGCTTGTCTTAACGCTCTGTTCTAGGGTTCCCGGATTCAATTCCCGACAGGGCCAGTTTTGAAAAGTGAACTTTTCAAATTTGGCTCTGATCTGGATCTGGAAAGTAGTGGCAGGGCACAATGCGTTTTGCAGTCATTTGGGCAGCCCGTCTGGATACAGTAAACACCCCCTTACAGAAGACCACCGTGATATAACAGCACTTGTGCTGTTGTGTTTCGGTGAGTGAGTAAGGGATGCCGGAGCCCATTTCCCTATCCTCTCCTAATTCCTTATCTATAATCCTACTGTAGTCGGTAGCTTTGGCTTTGGCGTTGCTTTGGCTGACGGTCCACTTGATGGCATGTGGCTACCGTCGCCTATAACACAAGCAACGCCAAAGCTGCTGCAAGCGCGCTGCCGACTGCAGTAGGATTAAGGATAAGGGATTTAGAGGTGGATAGGAAACTGGGATTATTGATATTATTTTAATCTCGTATCATGGACTTCTTAAAAGTTTTCCTATAATCGATAAGTAAACTAATTTCTGTATTATTATTTTTTCAAAATTTTAGGTTCAGTAGTTTCGGAGATAAGGGGAATGGTCGGACAGACGGACACACGAGTGATCCTATAAGGGTTCTGTTTTTTTATTCGGACGTACGGAACCCCAAAAAGACAATTGTCGCTGCACCGGCAACTTATAATGCGCTATCGTTTTGTACCTCAACGCGGACTACACTTTATCATACAAAATTTCGACGTTTACTTTTATAAGCCCAGAGAATAGAATTAGGGAACATAAATACATGCGTCAGCTTTCGCACAAATGTCAAAGTGCCAGATAACGTAACGCTTTTTAATTAACGCTTGTATTAATTTTACTCCTCATAAAATTTCCATACCTTATATAATATGTAAAAATCGATTCTTAAGGAATTAAAATATGTTTTGAATCAATCTACCCCATGAAGAAGAATCTGGAGAAGTAATAAGTATATTTATTCAATGCATACGGCTTCTACATTAATATCTCAGTTAAATTCAAACCTTTTAAAAATAAATGATTGTAGTGGGACCAAAATAAGAATAATTATACAATAAAAATAAATATCATACAATGACTATATGACTGATACAAGTGTTTTTGTTATTTTTTTTAACTGGAATGTTAACTATGTTAATAAAAATGATAACAATTAAAAAAAAATACCTTCCTTTGAATGTTTTCCGCCATTTAGTATCTAATTGCAAACGAAAATCAGTTTGAATACAAACACAGCCTACATTTGAACGGTACATTCATATGAACCGAGCCGGAATGTGGTATTTCGAAATTGCATATAAGGCACCGAGATGCATCCGCAGTTGCTTCACTACGTTCCAGTTCGCTCGCTATCACAAAAAAATTGAAATTCGAAGTGTATTACGCAAACATTTTTGGTTTTCACTGTATATATATCTGCATTTGTATTATTAGTTCCCATTGGAGGCAGTACAGTATGTACAGTATGTAGTAATACTACAGTATGTAGTAATAGTCCAGTCAAATTACGAAATCTTAAAACATAAAATTATGTAGTTTGGCGATTGTTAATTTCAATTTGAGGGGTTCTCCGAAGGTCAGCTGTATCTCATTTTGCTAAAGACGCGTTTAATTCGATATCTCGATGTCGAAAACGGTTAGTGTTAGGCAAAAAATTGTAGAGACACTTTCCCTTTTAAATTAAATTTACTAACTTTTTTATCTGAAACTTTTTTTTGTAGCATCAATATTTTTCAACTTATTACTTCCGAAAGGCAAAAATATTCCTTTTTTTACCTCCCTATTTTTCATTTTTCGTCATTTCCTCCCCAACCGTTCAATTTTATGAAATTTTCCCGATTATTAAAGTTGTAGATCTTTTAATTACGAACAACTTTTGTCTAAAACCTTCAGAGTTATACCTTACATTACCGAGCGAAATCCCCAAACTACATAGTTTTATGTTTAATAAACCCATTTTGAGCCATAACTTGACTGGACTATAAGGAGAGAGCAGACAGACTCTAATCTAATCGCAAATTAATATAAATTAGAAATAGTTCCTGATCGCATAAACGATAAGTTTTTTTTTTTTGTTTAGGTTGTACCTACCTGGGAAAGTAGTCAGGATAAGAAAAGGTTCGTCACCTGAAAGTCGAAATTTGCTTGCACCAGGACAATTGTCAGTCATGCCAAAATTTCGTTTCAAACGTCTATCAGTTGTCTCCTTAGTGCTTTAGTTTCAAAAGGTACTAAGAGTCTACGATTTGATAAAGGAATTAATTTGAAAACTGACGAAGGTTTTCGTACTCCGCCTGTACATTCTTCCAGAATTACAACAACAGTTTTAATTTAACCTTAATTACTAAATATATTTAACTAAAAATGTGTCATGAGTCTCTATTAAGGGGAAGACACTTTGTTATTGTGTATTATTTATGAGTAGCATTAACTTCACTATGTAAAGAAATCCATATAAAAAAATCACTTATATATTTATTTTATAATCTCAAAAAAAAAACAACTTATTCTAGCGACCCACTCCGGCCTTTTAGTTCTGCGAATTATATACACAAACCTTCCTATTTTATCGTTCATTCCATTAGTGAAAACCTTATCAAAATATGTTGGATCGTTTAGAAGAAGTAAGCGGAGAAACAGACAGAAGCAGACAGCGACCTTGTTTTATGTGTATGTATTGAAAGACCGGTGATTGCTATGATTATTAGTATAGGACCTTAGTTCCCAAAGTGGTCCAGGTGGACCCCTAGAGGTCCACGGGAGACTCGACTGGAGTCTACGTTGGCGTGACAAAAAAAAACAACCAATTCTCACTTTTTTCATTTAGAAAACCATTTGTGGTTGGAATTTCCATATTTAGATCTAATCTTCACATTTTTTGTCGAGCTTTGGGAATATGGTAAAAATGTATCTGCAGGGGTCCACCGGAACCAGCTAAATTTTTTAAAGTGGTCTATGAGAAAAAAGTCTGGGAACCTCTTGTATAGGACAACAATAAGTTGGCTGCATAGAATAACCAACAAGGCTTACCAAATAATATACTCTTTTATAATACAATGAATACGCTTCTATAACCAGGTCAAACCATATAGTATACTTATATAAGGCCCTACCTTATTATATAATCCAAGACAGACAGACAGACAGACAAACTCTTTATTACTCACACAACATAAATGAAAATAACAAATAAATAAATACTACAAATAAGTGAGTACAGGCGGTCTTATCGCTAAGAGCGATCTCTTCCAGACAACCTCGTGGCAGAGGAGAAAACAAGAAAGAGAGAAAGAGGTAGAGTGCTAAAGAAACAAAATATAATCAATAATCTATATACTAAATTTTCAAATATAACAGAGAAGAAAAACATACACATATACATAAATAAATAGATAAATACATAAGTATATATACAAAATAATATATATACATATAAAATACAAATACAAATACATATATAACATATATACACTTGAGATTAAAACAATAACAACTTGCTAACTAAGCTTGGGACAAGAGATAATTATGCAATTTATATTTAAAGATAGACAGTGACTTAGAGTGCCGAATTTTAGACCTTACCATCATATTAATTGAAGATTGGTGTAAATTGTATTTCATTGACAGAGGCGTTTGGGATTGATTACTGAATATTTGGACTTGAAATTGCTTGAAAATACTTGAACTGCATGCCAGATAATCATTTGTGAACATGCCACAGCCAAGAAGGTCACAGCGGCGCCTTTCACCCAAAAATGGTAAAAGGTATGTTTAAAAGTATGCTGTAAGGTTCCTATTGTCCCCTATTTGTTAGCTTGAAAGTTTGGAGGACAAATAAGCTCTGACGTTGGTTATTTCGTTATGGTCTTGTTTGCGGTTATTGTCAAAATGTTAACTGTTTTATGACTGCGAAACACAGCATTCCTAAATTTTTTTTACACTGATTTCCATTTAAGTAGTGGTAGGGCACACTGCGTTTCGCAGTCATTTGGGCAGCTCGTCTGGCGGCAGTAACCAACCCCTTACAGAAGACCACCGTGAAATAACAGCACGCGTGCTGTTGTGTTTCGGTGAGTGAGTAAGGGATGCCAGAGCCCATTTCCCTATCCACTCCTAATCCCTCATCCTTAATCCTACTGTAGTCGGCAGCGCACTTGCAGCAGCTTTGGCGTTGCTTGTGTTATAGGCGACGGTAGCCACCTACCATCAAGTGGACCATCAGCCTGTCTGCCGATCTTAAACATAAAAAAAAATTAACATTCACTTTGATTCGTATTGAAAAAGGTCATAAGCTCTAGATGGCCATTTATCACTATCAAGTTACTGAGTTGCTGCCGCCTTCATTAAATCATTTTTGCAAGTGTCGATCGCAATTAGAAACTGTTCAAAACCGAAATTTTATGCCGATTTTAACGCTTTTCTCACAAATATGGTTGGTAATTGAAAAACGTATTTTGTGTAATTCAAATGCTCCAGACTCGACGACGAGAGTCTCACCCACGGGAAATATCGTATTATTCACACACACCAGTCGCAAAACAAACTTGGGTTTAAGAAAGTGCTCGCCGGCGAATGGGAACTTGTTCTACTGGGGCTGAGTGAAACAGTTCAACAATTCACAAGTATTTTTCACTTTAAACAATCCTGGGATTTCTTTAGACTTTCGTAGTCGATATAATGAATTATCATATTTTTTCATAAGAGATATTATATGATAAGGCATAGCTGAATATTTGTTTTTATGTGAAAATTCAGATGGTTTATTATATATATATCTATCTATATCTATATCGATATCTATATCTATTCTATACCTACATAAAATATAATCGGAAGCGAGCTGTGTCTGGACATTAAATATTTTTTCAAAAATACAATTTGTACAGGTTATACTTAGTTACCGAGGTAAAAAAACATTAAATATTTTTAGAATTTTTGTCTGTTTATCCGTTTGTCTGTGCGTTTATGTAGTACGCTAATCTCAGAAACGGCTTAACCCATTTGAATGCGGTTTTCAATGATGTAGCAAGCTTCCCGTAACATTTAGAGTTTTTTTTTTTTTTTTCATTTCAATCGGTTTAAAAACAAAAAAGTTACGGGCTATACCGAATAACACGCGTACGAAGTTGCGGGCTCAACATGTCTAAAAACATATTTTTTCAAACATGGCTCGTCATTCCTTTGGATTCTTTAGACATAAGCATGTTGGTTGGTCTTTAAAATGGGCAAAATTCAATCTGCCTTGAAAGAATCCAACCATTTTAAAATTGGAATGACTGGGATTGGAAAAACATGTAGATATTTGTTCCACTCCTAATGAAAATTCGTATGAAAATAATTAGGTATACAAAAGAGAATTTAAACTGTGGCTTTGTTCACTTGAGGCCATTATTATCTCTTTTATATTTATTCCTCCCTGCAATGTAAGGGGAATGTTTTCTCGTTTGACAAGAACCTTATTATTTTCTCCGAAGCTACATTTATCTGGATTACGTCAGATTTCCTTTAATAAAATACTTGAGGCCGAATGAAACGAGACCAAATATTGAATGTTCCCTGGCAACTGGCAATATGTTCTTTATCTGTCTAATTTATTGCAACGGATATCTATTAAACTGTGTCAGTGGCGAATGGATAGTTATATACTAGATGCGTTATTTATATTGTGATTTAAGCAAGGTTAGTTGTGAAATTTTTCAATTTTCTTTAACTGAAAAAACAGAAGAAGACCACCGTGAAATAACAGCGCATACGTGCTGTTGTGTTTCGGTGAGTGAGTAAGGGATGCCAGAGCCCATTTCCTTATCCCCTCCTAATCCTTTATCCTTAATCCTACTGTAGTCGGCAGCACACTTGCAGCACCTGTAGCGTTGCTTGTGTTATAGGCGACATAACATAAAAAAAAAAAAAAAACTGAATTGTAGGCGCTGAATGTGCTCATTCTTTGCCATAAACTGTACAATCCGTAATACGAGGGCGGGATGATAAGTAACTAGCCTAATAAGAAAATACTTAACTTTCCGTGATAAAATTAATTTTATTTTACGACATAGTCTCCGTGAACCTCTACGCACTTATTCCATCTTCGTTCTAAAGCAGTAATGACTTCCATAAAATGATTTCTTTCGAGGCCTGCAAAATATTCCTCTACAGCGGCCATGACTTCATCATTTGTGGCAAATTTCTGTCCGCCCAAAAAAGTTTTGAGCTTAAGGAATAAGTGGAAGTCTGATGGCGCTAGATCAGGCGAATAAGGTGGGTGGGGCAGCAAATCATACTTCAATTCGTTGATTTTTGCCATAGCTTTAGCACATGTGTGAACTCTAGCGTTGTCTTCGTGGAAGATGATTTTTTTTTCGCCAAACCTGGTCGTTTTTGCTGATTACATTGATGAAGCATATCTATAAGATTAGCGTAGTATTCTCCATTAATTGTTTGACCTTTAGGAAGGTAATCTATCATCAAGATCCCATCTGCATCCCAAAAGACGGAAGCCATCACTTTTCCAGCCGACTTTACAGCCTTGGCTTTTTTGGAGCCGGGCATCTCGATTGAGTCCACTGTTTTGATTGAATTTTTGATTCTGGCGTGTAATGATGAACCCATGTTTCATCTGTTATTACAAATCGACGTAAAAAATCGGCCTTATTACTCTGAAAACGGTCCAGACATTCTTTGGAGTTTTGCACCCGAATCATTTTTTGATCGTGCGTAAGCAATTGCGGCACCCAACGGGCCGATAACTTTTTCATATTTAATTCCTCACTTAGGATATGATGTACCCGTTGTTTTGAGATACCTGTAGTGTCAGCTATTTCAGATAACTTCAATCTTCGATCTACTAAAACTTTATCATGTACTTTCACGACCATTTCCGGAGTCGTGACGCTTTTTGGACGTCCGGGGCGGGCTTCATCTTGGACACATGTACGACCGCGTTTAAACTCAGCCACCCAGTTTTTTACTGTGGCATAAGAAAGAGCACATTCACCCAAAACATTCTTTAACTCGTAATAGATATCTTTCCCCTTCATGCCCTTCATATGAAGAAACTTTATCACCGCTCTTTGTTCAATTTTATCCATTTTGAAAACAGTTAACGAAATATATTTTCAAATGAAAAAAAATCAATAAAATTTTCACGCCACCAAATTCAAATTTAGAACACAGGTTGCCAGAGACACGAATTTAAAAATGACATATATATTTTTTTAATTTTAAGTTTTTAAATAGCAGTGGCTAGTTACTTATCATCCCGCCTACGTACCACCGTGAACAACCTTTAAACAAAAGGACATAGTGAAATTATTTATTTATTACACATGGAAATAATTACACTAATATTTAATTAATTGTCCCATAAAACTGGAAAGCAGTTTGTCTATGGGATCAGGTTATCAAAAATAAAATAAAACTGAAAATAAATGTAACCTAAATTAAAAACCTAAATCTACACCTAAATTTCATTAATTAAATTAATAAAAGTAGATAATATTTCATTAATTTCTTTTTAAATGTAGTTTTATTTTTCTCTTGTACAATGTCTTCGGGCAACTTCTAAATTTTTATGTCACTATATTGGTGATTGGTGATACTCACATAATAAATGAACCCCGAGTATTATTTGTTCAATAGAACTCTAAGCAGGCGCTGACACTTTCAAAACAAAAAGTTAGAAACTTTTATCCCTGTCCTTGTATATCTCTCTTAAAACAGCTGTCATTGTTTTTATCTCGCAATCTCGCAAACAGTAGCAGGGCTGCGTTTCGCAGTCATTTGGGCAGCCAGTCTGCTGGTATAACCACCAGCTTAAAGTAGAACACCGTGAAATAACAGCTTGTGGGCTGTTGTATTTCGGTGAGTGACTAAGGGTTGGTCCCTTCCTAACCTCTTATACTTAATCCTACTATGATCAACTTGCCGCATCCGTTTATGTATCTTCTTAATGTTAGCCATCTACAATCAGATAGACAGTCACCCTGTCTGACGACATTTACGATAAAAAAGGAAACAAGAGAATGATACTAGCTACTTGGTTATATCTGTGCAAATACTCACCGTTGGAAATATGAGTACAACCGGAAATAATATTACTTACGGTGGCATGCCCGACAGATGTCGACTGTACCGTCCTTCAGGATATACTTCCGGCAATGGTTCGTCTTAATAACTTCGTTCGCAATTTCAAAGACGAAACCTTCAGTTTCCTCAAAGAGGTCACCGAAACGTAGCCAGTTCACTAACATCCACATCAAGTCCCCTCAGGCTCAGGGCCTTGTAGAATCGCCCATTCAGCTCTTTGCTCCTCCATACATTTTTACTACCCTCGATGCTTAAATTACCCTACACCTTCTCTTTTGCCACAGATAGTAACGTGAGGATTTTGTCTATTCTACGACGTCGCGATTTACCCCATTCCCATTGTTCAGAAAATAATTTCTAAGTCTGCACACCTCACATTTATAAAGGTTCTTGTCGTTTAAAAAACCGCGAACCTCATTTTTCCTGGGATGTACAGTCTGATAACTGATGAGCGCGGATGTAGCATGCGTGCGATACGCTGTTAGTAATTGGCGAACCCTCCTTTCTAACCCATCGAACTCAGTTTGAGTTCACTCAGTATGCCAAAGAAGTAAATGAGTGAAGGCACAATCCATGCAGCGTACCTTGCTACCTCTTCTCGAAAGACTGTTATTGCATTCAGGCCGCCAATGAAATGCAGGCTAAAGAATTATTATTAATATTATTATTATTATTTTATCCAAAAGCCAAAATGAGGGGGAGACGGTGTTACCCCCGACAGAAGCATAGTCAGTCGGGGTTCAGGACGACAAAGACAGAAACCAACGCACGATCCTGGCCGTATCCTGCATTTGGGCCGGGAGGGAAATGCCACGGAACCCCAACCGTCTCAGGTTACTACTGAGGCTGGTTGGGATTAACCCGTTGACGGATATAACGACTGGGATGATTTCAGTGGACGCAACAGCCCACATGTCAACGATCTCGTGGGCCAAGTCGAGGTATTTCCTTTTCTTTTCGGTTTCAGCCTTCACGAGACCGTCATCATGCGGACTAGTTACGTCCACTAAAAACACCCTCGACTGCTCCCGGTCCATCAACACGATATCAGGCCTATTCGCTAGAATAGTCCTGTCCGTGATGATAGGCCGGTCCCAGTAGAGCTTGGCACGGCCGTTCTCAAGAACCGGTTCCGGCGAGTACCTATAATAAGGCACCCTCTCCTCAACGAAGCCGTATTTCAAAGCGAGCTCCTGATGCAGGATACAACTCGAGAACCCTCAAAAGCCATGTATGGGGAACCGAGTCAAATGCCTTTTTATAATCAATCCAGGCAGCGGAAAAATTATTATTATTATTATATGCTTTGTTTCTCTCACACATGCCGGGTGACCATGTTTTAGTATGTACTTTCATGAGACTGAAATTATGTAGATTTTAACGCTAATATCAAACTATTTTATATTCACACTTAAGAGCTTTTACTGCGAAGCTCACTCTTTAACTTTGTAGTTGAGCTTTGGCACCGCGCCGGAACGATGGCTTAATTTTGTATCGGAATATGCATTTACCAGTAAATCTTTGAAGAGTTATAACATAAAAATGGTAAAAACAATTCAGACGTGAGAGATTACTTATATTATACAAATATTATTATTGAAAAGTTATTGAATATTATCATAATAATTATTTTGTTTGTTAATACAAACACTTTTCTAATCATTCGGTAGAGATATTAATAAAATTGTGTTACATAAACAAATAAATATAATTTTAAAATCCATTTATCTATTTTTTCAGACATTTTAAGTGCATAAATCAAGAGGAAATATCTGAATAGAATCACAATTATTACAATTTTTACATAAGCCAGGCCAGATTCAGTAACTTTGGCATCCACAATTTGATTCTACATACAAACGAAAGGGAAACGGTTGGTGAATTTCAAACAGATCCTTTGTATTATTTTTTTGCGTCGTACTTTATTAGGGCTCCATTGTTAGGGCTGCAGACTGATATTTTAAATGGCCTTTGTAATGAAAATGAACCAAAAATAAACTCTTTCGAATATTTATACTCTTTCTTTTACTCTTTTCTCGCCTGTGCGCCTTCTGAAATGGGCGCTGATATGTTATTTTTAAATTATCACAGCTAAATAATACGACTGAATTAGAAAAAATGTTTAACATTGCATTTTTTTATAAAATTTAATATTGGTGGCGAAAAAGATAGGTATGTATTATGCGTTCTTGGTAAAATGCATCCGTTAGCGTTTATATATATGTCTATATATATGTCTATGTCTGTGTCTGTGTCGTGTCCGTGTCTGTGTCGTGTCCGTGTCTGTGTCTGTGTCGTGTCCGTGTCTGTGTCTGTGTCTGTGTCCGTGTCCGTGTCCGTGTCTGTGTCTGTGTCTATGTCTATATATGACTATATCTTGCTCCAATTAATTTGCGTATTATGTTTTTTAATTAAATTAACTCTCCGCTTCTATCCTTTTCTCTGTTAACTTCTTCTAAACCATCGAAATTATTTTGAAATGGTTGAATTATTTTGAACGAATTATTTTGAACGAAATTATTTTCAAAGGTTTGATATATAATTTATAGAAAAAAATCATCCATGCGAAGCCGGGTGCGAGTCGTTACACGTTGATGACGTGTTAATGACGAAACAGTTTTTTCCTAATTCTTTTTTTTCGATTTATTTTTTCCTAATTCATTTGTAAACCGATTTTTTTCTTTGGTGACTAAGAAAAAATTATAATTACGAAAGGTTGTGAACATGCTTGGAAAATGCGGTAAGTGTCCCGCATGTGGACGTCCAGATTACGAAAGAATCCGCAATCCGCATTAAATATCTAGGTAGTAACATTATTAGATCTTAAAAGTCTAGGTATACGTTAAAAAAATCATTTACAAATATTAACTATAGTACCTACCTAACACAAACTATTCAATTTTTAACATAAATTAATTCGTTGTCTATAGGCTATTGTATTAATTATGGCCAGTCACGGTTCCTTCTTAAGCCTTCGAGCAACGCATTAAATTATAAATCAGCAGACTTAGGGATTATGATAGCATTTTGTTTATATAAGGATAGAATAATGGGTTCTGGCATTACTTAATCATGTCACAACTTTAGAAATTCATTTATTTCGTGATGTTTTGTCTAAAGGACGTTGTTACTGCAGCCAATTCAAGTCAAAATCACCATTAAGTATATTATTTGTAACTCCACTCGAATTTTATCGTAACAGGCTGGGTTAGAAATGTGATTTTAAAAATGACTCGTTTAATTTCTGTTAATGTTTTTGAACTTAATACTGGCTATATATTTAAATAGGTTTGATTTTGAAACAATAAAAAGAAAAGTTGAAATTAGAATGTTTTTAAAAGGAAATATAGAAGATGTCATTGTTAGAAAAAAAATATGAGTTGGTTGAAGTTTAGAGAACAAAAGAAAATTATGTGTTTTGATAGTGTTTAATTTATTTTATGTTGTATACGAAGCAAAAACAATATATGTGCACATAAAATGGAACAACAGAGTGTTTTATTAAATTAAGATGATTGGTTCCCAAAATAGAGTGTAGGCACACAAAATCTCTCACAATTTTTTTAAGAATTTTTTCTAGAAATGTCAGTGCAAAAACTTGTTAAACTTATGTAAAGAAATTTTGTATGTTTGCTTAGTTTTAATATTTATGCTATTCTTATAAATTCTATGGAGTATTTATTATTTTTTACCCTCCTACGATAAATTTCACTTGTGAAAAGAAAATATCGTCTTGAATTTTTTATACACAAAACATTTACTTTTTATTTGATAATTTTGTTTTATTTTTTTAAATAGTTTCCTTCATCTTTTGCCAATAGTTTCTAAGTTCGTAATACCAAAAAATCAGATTTTTGAGACTATGTGCGTAAAGATAACTAAATTATTTGTATTATTTGAGCGGTCCAAAATGCATTTCAACAAGCATACTACAGTGATTCTTACGCACCACCAAGGGCTCTTAGCAGGCTCTGATAGCCAACCTGTTAATTGAGAACCAACGCTCGTCAGGTCGAAAGTCTATTTGGGTAAGTACCTACCGGGCACAGACATCTCCTCTGGCTGAAGTTTACAAAATTTCGAATTTGCTATTCAAGAATTGTTTGTCTTTGTCTTCTCTGATCCTTTTTAAATGTAATTGCCCAAAATCCGTGCGCGACTTACTTTATACGTAATTGCATGTACACGTATACAAGTTTGTATATTCTCGTACGAGTATTTTCCTACTTAAAATTAGTTACGATACACATCAGTGGCTTCCTTCAACATTTTATGGACACAGTATAAAAAATAAACGTATCTAGTAAGAATTCAATAAGATTACGTCTAATGGACTCTTGGTTGTATAATAGGGGATCGGACAGTAATCAGATTAAAATCTAAAATGTACTTAGAAATAAAATGTATAATTTTTTACGATTATTTATCGAATAATAATTTAATGTAATTCATTTAAATATTTTTGAATGAAGAAATAAAATTTTATTATTTACAATATTTTTAATCTATACTGAAACACCAATCACAGTGCGTGACGTCATTTGTGGGCAATCATTGTCTTATGCCAATGCAGCTGTTTTGTTATGATATGACCACAAATGACGTTACGCCATCTCAGATGAACTAGATGGCGTTTTGGCGGCATTTTCAAACAAACAATATTAAAACATGATTTTGAGTACCTAAAAGGCTATAAATAAATAAAATAGAATTTTTTATGGGAATAAATATCCATGAAGATTAATTTAAAACACTTTCTGAAAATTTGTCCCATCCCCTATTGTATAAGCTAAAAGTTTTTTTTTTCTTTATGTTATGGTCATCAGATAGGATGACGATTTACATGATGATAGGTAGCTACCGTCATCTATATCACAAGCAACAGCACAAATGCTGAAATTGCGTTACCTTCGGTACCGACTTTAGTAGATTAAGGATGTATTAAGAAGGAATAGGCAAATAGGATCTAGCATCCCCCAAATGACTGCGAAACGTAATATCCTGCCATTACTCAACGAATTTAGTAAGAAGTAACTTATTAGTTTTTACTTAGTATAAACTGTCTTCACTTGTATTGTGTTGTTATATAGCCGTGTCCGCGACTTCGTACGCAAGGTATTCTGATATTAGATATAACTTTTTTGCTTGTAAACCGAATGGAAAAACATTAAATGTTACGGGAAGCTGACTACAATGCATCAGTGAAAATTGCATTCAAATCTAACCGATAGCGTGCGCAAACAATTATCCCTATCCCTTCCTTATCCCTTATCCTTAATCCTACTATGGTCTGCGGCGCACTCGCAGCACCTGCAGCGTTGTTTGTGTTATTGGCGACCGTAATCTTACCATCAAGTGGACGTCAGCCTGTCTGTCGACCTTAACACAAGAAATAAAAATTCTAAAAACATTTTTTAACCTCGGTAACATAAGTAAAAAGTGTACAAAGAGTTTTTGAAAAAATATTTTGTCTCGTTTATGATTTTATTATACCTTTATGATTATATTTTATTTGATGCAAACAAGGACGGCCCAGTTGATGGTAGATGGCTACCGTCGCCTATTAATATAAGCATCTCCATTGAGGTTACAAGTTCGCTGCCGACCTTGGAACAGAGGAAAGATAGTGGAATTCCTATTCTCAGACATTCTTTACTCGCCGAAGCATGCACGAGCTACTTTTCATTGTAGTCTTCTATAAGTGGGTGGTAACAGCCGCTAGTATTTAGTAAAAGCAATTAGTATTGTGTAAATTTACTTGCAATATTGCAAGTATTGTTTGATTATTGTACCTAATGCGTAAAAATTTGTAAGAAGTCTCTCTGTTAAATAAAAAAAATGACCGGTACTAAATTTCGACATTTTCGTCTCGGCCTTCGAAAGATGATATTTAAAGAAATATCGATATACATGTTTCATTATTTACAATACAAATTCTTTTCTTTCGTTTTTAGGGTTCCGTACGTCCGAACAATAAAACGGAACCTTATAGGATCACTCGTGTGTTCGTCTGTCCGACCATTCCCCCCCCCCTTATCTCCGAAACTAATGAACCTAAAATTTTGAAAAAAATACAGAAATTAGTTTTCTATAGGAAAACCTATAAGAAGTCCATGATATTAAAATAACATGGTAAATCACTCAATATTGTGCGGAAACTTAAAATCGTACGCAACCCTCTTTACGCGAGTTCAACTGTCCCGTTTTTTTTTTTTTTTCACATACATCAGATATTGCAATATTGAAAACAATACCAATATAATAACTTAAAATAAAATATAAAACAATGAATATAATAAAACAATATAAACATATAAAACAACGGTAGCAGTGGCAAGCCACACATTCCACATGAATGTGCTGTTGTGTTATAGTAATTGAGTAAGAGATACCAGATCCCATTCCTTTATCCCTTATCCTGTCGGCTGCGTTTTATTATTAAAAAAATATTTATTTATATATTTATAAGTAGATAATAACCTACTGAAAAATTGTATCACATTTTCAATACTTTTTATACTGTGTGTTCGCAAAGGTCTAATTGCTCCCGGCATATCCGAGGGCCAGAGGAACTGCGCGGCATTAAATTTTACTTAATAATCCCCTTATACTAGAGTGTACTTGCGTATATTATTGCGGTAAGACTGGACCGAGGGAATTAACATTTTTGTATTATGTATTTAAATTAATCAAAATATATGACTAATGTTATGTTGCTGAAACTACACTAAGTTTTTATTCCTTTTTTTTATTTTTCTAATAAAATTACAACGAAATATACAACAGAGTGACACATCAAAAGGGAGTTTTTTCAGGAATTTTCAGCGGACCCACGAATTTTTAACTACTCCATATCCAAGTAGTGAGGATGAACTCCGCATCTGTGGTACGCTGTACCGTGGTACAAATTCGACGTAGGAATTAATAGGATCCACTTATCAGAGCATTCATCCCGATAAAACACAAAGACAGACTACATAATCGCTCGTGCGCAGGGTTCGGGATGGCTACAGCCATATCCTCCAAGCCTTGGCTGGGAGATTAGATGGACAGTACTTTAACCATTGGTCCATGAATCATTGACCACCAAGTCATGATTTGTTTATTGATTAGTGTGTAAGATTTTATTTTATTATCTTAATTTTAACATTATTATTGTTATTATTCACATATTTATTTATTTTCTAAATTTTAATTTTTTTACAATATTAAATATAATTTTTACAATATTAAAATATTAAAAAAAAACAATATATACCATAAAAAACTTAAAACTAGGATTCCGCAGATAACGGGGCAAGGCCCAAGCTACCGGTGGTTAGAGCTGCAGAGTGAGAAACCTCCTGAGAATTCGTGCCGTGTCAGGATTTGTATCTTTTGTATCTGTCTCTTGATCCAGCCATCTAGCGAAAGCCTCATGAGATGTTGGTCGTTCGCCGAGACGACTATCGGGACGATAATTGTCGAATCGACATCCCACATGGCGGTCACCTCGCGAGCCAAGTCAATGTATTTAGTAAGCTTTTCTTTTTCGGCTTTCACGAGGTTTTCGTCATGCGGGACAGCGATGTCAACAAGTATAGTCCGGAGCTGGGATCGGGCAATAACCACGATGTCAGGCTTATTGGCGGCAATAGTCCTGCCCGTGATTATGGAGCGATCTCAGTAGAGCGTAGCATGACCATTTTCGAGAACGGGCGTAGGTACGTACTTATAGTATGGCACCTCAGACTTAATAAGACCGTATTGAAAAGGCAAGTTGCTGATGAATGACCCTGGGGCTACTTGGTTATGTCTATGTTATGTTATTATTATTATTATTCCCCTCGATGGTTGATATAAATTAAATAAATAAATAAATAAAATAAAAATAATTTCTTGCACTAATGCGTTCTAACCGTTGGTGTGACCAATGGATCATCGAAAATACAAATAATTCGACGTTGCAAATATCAAAATCTTCTAACTGGTATTTTGTCAGCCCAGAAGTGAGACTTCTATATTCTGTATTCTGGGTATTTTTTTAAGTAAATGGTCAGTTCTCATTCAGGAAAAATCCAGTTCTAGTTAAATATCATACGGAATTTTTACAACCTTTTTTTTAATTTTTTTTTATTATTTTTTTTTTTTTTAATTTATTTAACACATTTTTATTTACATACTATCTCCATAATTTTGTACCTACGTCTTTGATGAACCACGCTTTTCAAATTATTTCCGTAGAAATGTTTCTCTTTGAGCCTACTCCCTCTAATCTCACTTTTCGTGAGATATCGTCACCTAAAGAAATTTAATTCGTAGACGTGACGCACATTTTGTATGGGACGCGAGAACATTTTTCAATCTCGCTGTGAACAAACTTCACTGCTTCCACACGCCAATCTAATCGGATGTGATAGTGTTACCATAATCATTTTAAGAGTCACCTCATATTACGAGGTGACATTCTGATATCATTTAAGAGTAATTAAATTGTTTAACTATTTACCCATTAATTTTTTACTGGTGTATAGAAAAATCATTTAAATTTTAGAATTCGACATGAAATACTAATAAACATTTTCTTATGTTACAATCGGCAGACAGCCTGACGGTGCACTTGATGGTAAGTAGCTGCCATCACCTATAACACAAGCAACGCCAAAGCTGCTACAAGTGCGCTGCCGACTACAGTGGATTAAGGATAAGAGATTAGGAAGGGGATAGGGAAATGGGCTCTGGCATTCCTTTACTCACTCACCGAAACACGACAGCACACGTGCTGTTATTTCACGGTGGTCTTCTGTAAGGGGGTAGTTAATGCTGCCAGACGGGCTGCTCAAATGACTGCGAAACGCAGTTTGCCCTGCAACTACTTTCCAGATCCAGACCAGAGCCAAATTTGAAAAGTTCATCAAAGTTGACCATGCCCTAGAACAGAGCGTTAAGGCAAGCACCCTAACTAACTCATCCAAAGGGCTCGTCATTAATTGTTTACGAAATGTTTAATTATTATTATTATTTAGTGGTTTTTTTTTATTATAGATGGGTTTGCTCTTGACCAGCATCTATCCATGTAGGAAGGATGAGGCCGAAGATGGAGCGAGCTCACCCAGAAGATGCCTATTCACTCGAACCTTGAAAAGATTTGGGTTATATGAGCTCGGAAATACAGACGCCGGCAGGGAGTTCCAATCCTTAGCAGTGCGCATCACAAAAGATGTTTTAAAGCGCTTGGTCCGAATTAGAGGGATATCGACAAGGTGAGGATGGTAACCAGCCGTACGTCTGCATGTCCGATAGAAGAAAGGGGAAGGCGGTATGATCTCATGCAGCTCTCGAGCACACTCTCCGAAGTACATCTTATAGAATACACACAGACAGGCAACTTTGCGTCTATGTGCCAGGCTCTGCAGCTTAGTTCTTATTAGTGTATCATCGCCAATGAGCCTCCTAGCTCTGCGATTTTATGATTGTTAAATAATCTTTAGTTTAATTGTTTACTGATTTTATAAGGTGACTTTAATTTGATTTGGCACACTTCAAAATCTGTATGGTTTACTTGGCTCAAAACACGCCGAAGCACGAAGCGACGCAGCGCGTACTTTTTGGGATAACAATACAATATAGAACTTAGTAACTACACAAAAAGGCACACAATAGGGTATTTTAGTCTATATGAAAAAAAATCTAAAAGTATATTATTGAGATAGCTTAGGCAAAAAGCAGTCGGAAAATGTTAGTTTAGTTTGTAAAATAACAAAATAAATTTTAAAATTAAATTCAAAGTTTTCAGAATTTTTAGTCTGTTCTTAAACATAATGAAATAGTAGCCGCCATGTTTACGTCATACGGTTGTGTAAACAAAAAAGTGTCAATCAGTGTCATGTAACTTACCGGCGCATTTGTTTACACAGCCAACTGACGTCATGACCACAGAGCAAAATGGTTTCCAGCGTTTTCGTCAAATTACGCGCGAAATTTGAAAATGTAAATTTTAAATGCATTTTTATTAAACTTATCGATTGAATAAAAATTTGGTGTTTTTTTTAGTGGTTCATTAGCACTACAGAATCTAATTGGGACACTTTTTAAAAATGGGTGTAATACCCTATTAAGTGAGCGTGCAAAAGTAGTGTCGGCGTATTCACGCTGCTTTTCCCGACGACCGACGTAGCAATAGGTCTCGTTCGGTATGAACCCTTAGGCGATTTAGTTGTGCAATGAGATTTACTCATCTTACTTTTAAATTGCAAGTAAATTTTATATTTTAAAACAAATAATAATAAGTAAGAAATGCTTGCAAATTTAAAAAAACTGTGTAAGAGCCCTTATTATAAAAAACATTACATATAGTTACATATGTATTTGATTATATCAACATTGTAATTAATTGTACATAGTTAGATGTTAAATCTTTTAATATTTTAATAATAATTTAAAGCATTATGATAGCAAACGGTTAAACCTAGGTGGTTTTTAATGCTATCATTATATTAATGTATATTTAGTTTTCTTTTTAAATTGTTAAAATTATAAATAAATAAATAAATTTATGTCAAAAATATATTTTTTATGATTATATCAATGAGTCAATGCATAATTTTCTTACAATATTCAGACCCATCACTACGAGCGCCGGCAAAAACTGCGATTCATGGCGATTCCCAATTCAAATTGGAATGCGATCGAGACGCTGAGCGAAGATTACCGACGCTGAACGAAGAGTATCGAGAATGCTTCAAATAATTCCTTCGTTATGTTTTCCAGCTGCCACCATTAATGAGCGTTTACTAAAGAAATTTCAATTTGAATTTTAAATTTGGGAAAATTACCTATTAAGATTTTCAAATTGTTTCTTGGAGATGTTATTATATCCTACTCAAAGGCAATTATGATTAAAAAATCTAGTTTTTTTATTATTTATTATAAATTATTTTTATTACAAAGCTAGTGGACCCAGCAGTCATTGGAGCGCCACCTGTCGGGTTCATTTGAGGATTTAAGCCATACATAAAATACTTGAAACAATGTACTTCATGTTTATAGTACAAAAAATTAGCAATAAAAAAAATAAGGTCAGAATAACCGTTTTTTGTTCAAATTAATCACTCAAAACACAGTCAAAGTGATTTCCCTAGCTTGACTTCACTCACGCACTCAACGATGATGACATTCGTACATAAAGCATATCTTATGTACGAATGCCATCATCGTTGAGTTAGCGGACCACCTGCTCACTGGACTAATGATCTTAAGAGAACAGCTGTCACTGGATGGATGCGGAGGGAGGAGGATCGAAGGATGTTCATTTATGACGCTTATGGACTGATAATGATTACTTTTTTTTTGTAAGCTACGGGGGCTGAGTGATAAGTCGGGTAAAAATTAAACAAGGTGTAAAATTAATTAAATTATTACTATCGTGTAGCTCAATGCACTTCACCCAGCGTTTCTTCAAATCAAAAATCAAAATCAAAATATTTATTTATCAATTAGGTTTCTCCAAGAAACTCTTATAAGATCGTCATTTGGAATTACCAGTTAAATTTAAATTTACCAGGGTTTCGGAAAAAAAGCCAAGATGACGATCCTGAGAAGAAACCCCGAAAGAAACTCAGGATACTATTCTTTTTGTCATCTTTACAATATAAAAAAATTACAATAATTATAATCATACACTTAATACCTAAAGTAAATATACAATACTAAGCATAGTATGAGCTCCGAATCAAGGCTTTAATTCCAGGCTTCATTGTCACTTAAATAATCAGTAACCTTATAATAGCCTTTCGAGAGGAGTTTGGTTTTAATGACAACTTTAAATTTATTTATAGATAAGGTTCTGATCATCTTAGGCAGTTTATTATAAAACCGTACACACTGACCCATAAAAGAATTACTTATTTTGTGGAGTCGCGTCTTATGTAAATCTAAATTATTTTTAAACCTAGTACCTATATTGTGTACATCACATTTTTTATTAAATTGACTAATATTTTTATGCGCGTAAATTAAATTTTCATAAATATACTGACATGTAACAGTTAAAATCTTAATTTCTTTGAACTTTTCTCTGAGGGAAGACTGCGGATCTAGTTGATAGATGGCTCTAATGGCCCTTTTTTGTAAAATGAAAATAGTATTTATGTCCGCAGCGCCACCCCAAAGAAGGATCCCATAACTCATTACACTGTGAAAGCAACTAAAATAGACAATCCTAGCTGTTTCGACATCCCTTAGGCGTCGAATCTGCTTAACTGCATAAACCACAGAGCTTTTACTTAGTTTCTCAATATGTGGAGCCCATTGTAATTTAGAATCTACGGTAATGCCTAAAAATACTGTCGATTCCACGGGCTCCAATTTCTCACTACCCAAAATCACATTCGTTCCAATATTTTTAACATTCGGAGTACTGAATTTAACAAGTTTAGTTTTCGTGGCATTTAAAAGGAGATTATTAACACTAAACCAATGCACTACGTTAGAAAGTACATAATTTACCTCATTATAGCACCCAAATTGCCTTTTAACCTTAAATATTAATGATGTGTCATCAGCAAATAATACAATATTGTGTTTACTCACAGAATGAGGTAAATCATTAATATAAACTAGGAATAAAAACGGACCGAGATCGATCCTTGAGGGACGCCCATTTTAACTAGAGAACCCAGAGATTTCCTACCATTAACATCAACCTTCTGAATTCTATGGCTGAGATAAGAAGTCAGAAGATCGGGAGCCTTATTCTTAATTCCATAGTGGCACAATTTCCTTATTAAAGTGTCGTGCTGGACACAGTCAAAGGCTTTGGACTCCCTCATTTTGGTTTATGGAGGGGGAGACGAGTCAAAATTTCTAAATAATAATATATATTAATTGTAATTCTAATTTTAATTAATTTAATCTACTTAAGTGTAGTAGAGAAATATAAATATTAGGCGTAACCGAGTGTGCAGACATTTTTCTGCTCACCACAGCCATAAACCTTTTTAATTGAAAAAGTTTACAATGCAAAGCGGCTTAATGTACGTACAAGCCACGGAGCATATACAAAGAGGAGATGGCCTAAACAACTGTGCACTGATTTCAAACTAGGTCCTGACGTCATTTTTTGTGGGCGTGGTCTTGGTCAGTCTGCTGTCGGCACTGGTCACGGTGTGGCGGCGCTTGTTTGTTGTAGACTACAGTCAATTTTCATTGGCAATTTAAGATAATTGGGCGGGGTCTAACTTCCTCCTTGCCCCGCGCAGTAGTCACGCGCCGCTCTATAGAAAAATTCAATAACAACATCTCCTCTTTGTATAATGCTCCGTGGTACAAGCAGACAGCAGCGCGGGCGATTAAAAAAAAAGATACTTTTTCAAACAATTAAGCGAGCGAAAAGTCAAACAGAAAAGCCGTTGTTTGTTATATTTAAACAAGCACAACGCAAACGGATTATAGTTTATTGATAAAAACCTTTATTTTTATACAAAAACAAGGAATACAATGTGTTTTGTTTGAATTTAGAATTACAATATTTCATTTTGTAATATAAATGATAAATAAAAAAATAGGATTCGGTAGTCGATATGGTCTTTAACACAAAAGCGCAAGTGCTTTTATTTTTCTGCCTAGCCTATGATAGTACTAGTAATACTTTTCATTAAAAATGAATACCTTAAAAATAAATTTAATTTATTAGAGGCTTCTAAAATGGCCCAAATTAAATGTATTAAATCAAATTGTATTAATTAAATTTGTTAAATTCTATTATTGTATTAAAATGAATTATTGAATTGAAAATTTATGGTCGTTAAGATAAATCTGTCACATTTTTAAATAAACCTTAAATTAGTGATGTAAATTGTGCCATCGAAATTTGATTCATAGTAAATTTTATTTTAATATAGTTAAAATGGTACTGTAAAAATTAAATTTTAAATTTTTTAAGCTCTAGAAAAATATTTGTAGGTACCTCCTTACCCCATGAACCAGAGTTTACCCTACGTCATCTCTTATTGACTACCACTTGTATGAATCAAAAATATCATTAAAATTCGTTAATTTACATGTCATAAACATTGTGTGGGAACTGCCTGTAAAAATAATGAAATAAGTTTTCGGGTTTGAACCCGAATACGGTGGGTGTAGACTGCATAGGTATGTTGCGCGGGATATGGGAAATTGGAATTAAAAGAAACCTCTATTTACACAATGTTGTGGCTATATTTATTTACTCTTCGTGGCTTGAGTCTTCTTCCCAAGCTTTAGATTCTTCTCTTCTCAGGACTCGCGACGCGAATCGCTCCAGGTTTAGAACTTATAGAAATAGGTACTTTAAGGCGGTTGGGTATAAGCGGAAATATTGGACACACACAGAAGAGACTTCGCGAATGGGATTACCATATCTCAAGATTTATCCTGAGATCTCAGGATTTTTACACTCCTCTCAGGATTACGGCCGGATTTTGGAAATCTCAGGATTTTTAGTTTCTGTTAATTAACATCTATATACTCACTGATATAACACCTCCGTGCGTACGGTGTTACGAAAAAATAATTGAACAGATTCATTACCTACTACAGATTCCATAACAATATGATGATTATCAGCCGAGACATTCTCTCGATGTCTTGTCGGGATAAAATAACTATATAAACGGGTGATAGACAAACAAAGAAGACAGCGGGTCTTTCTTCGGTCTTTTCGATGAGCGTGCTTGTTAACTTTCTTTCACTAGGTAAATATTTTGGTCTATTCCCAAAATGTCCCACAAGAAATGTCCAATTTGGGACATTTTGGGAATTCCAAAAATAAATATTTTTATTGTTTCCAAAATGTCCACTTTAATTAATCTTTGTGGACATTTTGCAACTTTTAATAAATATTTAGTTTGTTTTATATGGCGGCGGATTCTAACAGGCGCATTCTCTGATTGACTCACAATTATGTGCTCCCCATGTTAGCCAATCAGAGCGATTCCTCAAGAATCAGACAAGCCAGAGAAATGGCAAGAACAAGATATGCTATTATGGTGTAGGTACTAAACTTGAAATGAAAACAGATACAAGTCTGAAATAAAATTTATTATTCTCTGTCCTGTTTTGTATATAATGTCAGTGTCTTTCGTGCAGTGAATAAAAGTCTTTCTTTCTTTCTAAAAAGCGAAAATTTCCAAAATAATCCTATCGATACTTAGGTACAGCTGGAAAAGACAGAAGATAAGTCTTTCCGTCAATAAGTCACCTTCACAGACTATACAAATGAAATAAATCACAAAGTGTAATAAGGCGTTGGAACGCTAACCCCAATAGAATACGAGAACATTAATTTCTTTGCCCATTTCCTACACTTCCTGGTTCCGCAAGTATCTCTCCATCACTCGCCGTAGGCCCCTAAGAGTTCGGCAAATTAACACGTCTCTGACATGAACACACCAAATAATGTTGCCCAATACAAAGATATATAGAAATGATTTTTAGTTTTTATAAATCACTAGCGACCCGCCCCCGGCTTCGCCCGGCGTGCAATTTTTATGTATATGAACATTCCCCGTTTATCTTTCTTTCCATTAGTGAAAACCGAATTAAAATCGGTCTACCCGTTCACGCGTGATGCCGTGAGCAAGGGAAATGGGGATTCATTTTTATATATAGAGATATCTTAAACGATATAGACTTATAAAAATAAATACTTCAGAATTGTTAATAGTACTGCAAAGGGAAAAAACAGCACTTTGGACTGTTTATATTCACATGGTTATGTGGGATACTTACCGCAATAAAACCTTTCTCGTTTTGCCTTAGCTTTTAGTCTTAGGACTTTAAAAACGTAACCGGACTTGCCGCGAGCGTTCTAAAAACACTCAAGCCCTGCAAACATGGCGATTGGGAAAATCGCGACATAAATGGGGAGAAGCTATGAAAAGTTTAACTGTTGCTATATGGTAGGACCCGGGAGGGTCACGCAGGTTTACCTCTTTCTGGTTCTCCGTAAGTGCCTAGCTGTCGGTTGAACGACATCATCTAGGTGGTGGGGAGCGGCATTAATAGCCGTGAAGGGGACATTGGGGTCTCCACCCTTTGAGGGCGGAGATCCCAGCGGACTTTATTAGCGTTAAGAAGCGGTAATGCAAGGGGCCAAGGGGTAATGCTGGGAGGTCTACCTCTCCCTTCTGCCTCTTCGTGGATGCCTAGGTGCTGGTTGTATGACATCGTCTAGGTCGTAAAGGACGGCATTTGCAGCCGTAATGGAGTGGGTCATCGAGGTCGAGGAGGGCGTGCCTGGAAATAGGGAATGCCTGGGAAGTATAAAGGAAACATTTCGGTAAGTCGGCATTTCGGTAGACATATTTAACTTCAAGTGTTTTCAGATGTTGAAAAAGTTAAATACCATCTTTTGTGTTGTTTCACTAATAAAAATTAGTGACATCTAATAAAACTTGTGGAAACCATAACTACTCTCGACGTAAAAAAAATCGCACCTTTAAAAAAACTACTTCAAACACTTTCAAAACTTATTTAGTGTCAATTATGGGGGTAATGTTGGGTATCGTTTGAAAGGTAATAAAAAAGAGAAGCTAAAAACAATTTAAATTTAACATTTTGTTAATTGTACCAACAGAAAAAAAATTAAGTTTACAAAACAATAAAAAATCCTTAATTAAGCCTTAATTAAAAACACATTAATTACAATATTTTTATACAAAAAAATGCTTAAAAAGAACCTAAAACCTAGTGTTACCCCCCCTTGCCCTAATGACGGCTTCCATGCGCTCTCTCATGGACCTAACCAATTTGAGGAGCTCTTCTTGGGGGATACTGGCCCATTCTTCAAGAACGGCCTCCTCAAGCTCCTGTAGAGTCGTGGGGGCGGGATCACGAGCCCGAACCTTGCGTTTCAGGTGGTCCCAGAGGTGCTCTATCGGGTTCAGATCTGGACTTCTCGCCGGCCACTGCATGACAGGGATCCCGACGTCTCGAAGATAGTTACGCACAATAACTGCGGTGTGAGCGCGAGCATTATCGTGCATTAATGTGAATAAAACCGACATAGGGAACCACATGCTCTTCCAGGATCTCTGTGACGTACCGGTGAGCAGTCAGCGACCCTTGCTCACGAGCACCTCCGGTCCGGGAGACGCAAACAAGGTCGGTTTTGCCGTCGGAACCGCCCCCAAAATCTACCGTCTCCTGAATGCAGGCTTGGGTAACCGTTCTCCACGTCTTCTGTAGACTCTTCTGCATCTGTCGTTGCAGTAAAGACATACAGACACGTGACATCTGAGAAGAGAACAGCTCTCCACTGGTCAAGGCTCCAATTGACGTGTTCGCGAGCAAACTGCAAGCGGGCTCGCCGATGCTCTGCGGTTAATTTGGGACTGGGTATTTAGTGTCAGCATGACAGCCGCCATTTTCAGTGAAAAATAAAATGGCGGGGGAATCACAATAAGAAACATCAATTGATACGTTAAAGGAAATTAATCCTTATCCTTACATAGTATAAAAATTCTGAAAATATTTAATGTACGGACACGGCCCGTTTACGATTTTATTCCCTGCGAAACCGGAAGCGGGTCGCTAGCAACATATAAATGTATATTAAATCTTTAAAATGGTAATAATTAATTTTTACTTAATTGCCTCTGTACCCTGTGATAAAGTGGTTCATGATCTTTTCGTGTGTTGAGATGTGACCGGATCATTGCCTCTTCAATTTGCTAATTCTCTTGGGTATATTGAGAACCATGACACTTCGGCCAATTTCAGAATTTCTGATCCTGTCTGAATGACTTTAAACTTAAGGATCGGTCCTGCCGTGAGAGGCCACGTTCTCCTAACGAAAAATATTTATTGCGAAATTGAGTTATTGTTTGATACGATACACTTTTACTCTTTAATTACTCAATCGATCATTATAAAATCTTGCATGCCGTAATAGGTATAGAAGTTGTTAGAGGTATATAAAAGTACATAGGGTACCAATCGTCTAGAAAAAAGTACTGTTCCCGAACGACACGGACGAATGTTCTGATAAAATAATTGAATCGGCATTTATAATGACTTCTAATTTACTCGTATTCGTTCAAAGAAATCCCATCAAATTGAGCAATTCGCATTTTAATTAGTGGCCCTCATTAATCATCTAGTAAGAATCCAATTTGTGCCTATTAATATTTTTTTTATTTAATTAAACATATTACATTAATTCACAATTTTTATTATAAAATAAAATTACATCTCCGTGCTATTTTGAGGACATATTTTAAGTATTCAGAGAATATATATATATGGATATATATATATAGGTATATATGGGATAGGGAAATGGGCTCTGGCATCCCTTATTCACTCACCGAAACACAACAGCACACATATTGTTATTTCACGGTGGTCTTCTGTAAAGTGGTGGTTACTGCCGCCAGACGGGCTGCCCAAAATGACTGCGAAACGCAGTGTGCCCTGCCACTACTTTCCAGATCCAGACCAGAGCCAAATTTAAAAGTTCATTTTTCAAAGTCGAACCTGCCGGGAATCGAACCCGGGATCCCTAGAACAGAGTGTTAAGGCAAGCACCCTAACCACTCATCCAACGGGCTCGTTAAGTTTATGTTATATAACTGAGACCCGGCCCCGGCCCCTCATCGCCCCGGAAACAATACTTTTCTGCTAATAATATACACAAATCTTCCTCTTTTATCGCTATTTCCATTAGTGGAAACCGTATCAAAATCCGTTAGGTGGTTTAGATGAAGTTAAGGCGACGCATTGGAAATTTTGGTGGCAGGGTTTTAAATTTTTCTCAGCAATGACAAAACATATGAAAGTGATGTTTGGTAATCTGTTTCTTCATGTTACTGACTTCCTTTTTTCAGTTGGATTACACGATTGGTAAACTTTTATAATAGAGAAACAAATTTCAAAGAAACCTCTTTTAAAACACAGATTTACATTTTACGGGCAAACGGGACCAATTTATACCTCCAAATTTTCTATGTACATTAGTATAAACATACACTTTAATTTTACAGTTGAATTTCTTAAAATACATTAAGACTTAAAATACGCATACGACTTTACGACATAAGCAAGCGCTCTCTTGTTTTTGTATGCAGTCAGAGCCGTATTAATTGTTTATCGCTGCGTCGCCTTAAGGTGGCGCTGTACGAGCGTGGGAACTCAGTAATAGGTATTTGGGAGAATTTGTTGTCTCAACTTACTATAATGCGAATAACCGAAGACAGAATGCGACGCAACACATTCGCGCCACTTATTCAACTCGCGAAAATAATAAAACATACGTCAGCAATTCCAATATTTTAGAAAAACCTTTATAGATGGTAGCTATAGACATCCCAATTTCAAATGTACATTATAGGTGGGATGTTTCCATCGAAAAACATTTTTAGATTTTAGTCAGTAATTACAAGAATTCAACCCGCGAATATGTCACAAATTCTGCACATTTAAAAAATTAATTATACTAGATATAAAATTAATTTCAGTTTTTTGTTGCGATGCAAACCTTTATATTATGTCCCAGAAATGTCATGTTTTTTTATGTATTGCTACGACCTATAATTAATGAGTAATCATGGAATTACGTAATATGGAATAAGTAAGCTGTTCGAGTTGGAAAGTGCCCTCTTAAGCGGAGAAATACAATACAGAGGCGTACAGCGACTTAATGTACCTATATACATAGTTAGCTACAGATATAGAATTTTTATATGTAATGGCATCTTCTTACTCCTTTTATTTTCTCGTTGTCAATGCTAAAATAAATATACATTATATGAATGAGGCAAGTTTCTGCTATTCCTATTCAAACATATTTCGGAGTAAACTGTGGACAGTATGAATATTAGAGAGATAAACACACTATGCTGACATTAGTACACAGTATTATAATAAAGTAGTTATGCATGTAAAGGGCTTTTTGCACAAGGTAATTTTTATTATTGCTTATAGTAGTTTGCAGGGTTTGCAGGGCTTTTCACATTAAAGGACATCAGACAGGTTGACGGTTCACTCGAAGTATCCCTTACACACTCATTAATGGCCGTCTGTAATGAGGTAACCTTCTGACCTTCTTTAAGTTTCTGTAAGAAGAGCTGACCAAATTACCATATCTATTCAGTGTTAATGAATATTTATTCATTGTAAACTTATAGAAATTTGATGTTGAAATTTATAGCAACGATGAGATTCAATGGGGTAAATACAAAAAAGAAACATAAAATTTTGTCCTACGCAATAAAGGATATTTCTATTATCTATTATTATTATTATTTTTTTATTTGTTATTATTTTAGATTATTATTAAGGTTCTCATTAAGGGCTTCACTTGGGCAAATGACATTTACATTAGAACTCGCTGGCGGCGGAGACAATTCAACAGGCCTAGAAATTGTGTTTTTTTTTGTTTTTACCATTAGAACAATACAAAAAAAAATTATTTATACAATTTTTTAAACTGATTTTAAATTATTAATAGGTACAGGATTCATAGGCCGTTTTTTTTTTTTTTTTAATAAAAGTCAAATTCTTCTTGTGTTCTAACTTTTTTGTGGAGTTTCTATTACTTTAACGAAAATTCTCATTAATACAATTGGTTCTTCACATGTTTAAGTATAATATATTAGGTCCTAACATATGAAATTGGCGTTTTGTAAGTCGATTTTTTCAAAATATAATATATTTATTCAGTCAAAGTATGTACCATTGCTATTTATGCACTTTTGCCATCTCATAGGTAGTTCATTGATCCCTTTACTAAAAAAACCCATTCGGACTGGAATCAATGAAATTTTTGAAGGCGCTTTGGACTGCCCCATCGGAGTTGAATTTTTTCCCTTGCAAGAAGTTATACAAATTTCGAAAAAAATGGTAATCTGTTGGAGCAAGGTCCGGGGAGTACGGTGGATATCTTAGACATTCCAATTGAAGCTCTTCTAATTTAGTAACTGTCTGTTGTGCAGTGTGTGGTCTAGCGTTGTCCTGAAGCAGCACTGGCCTACGGCGATTGACCAGTCTCGATTGTTTAACAGCTAGCTTTTCCATCATGGTTTGCAACTGCTGACAATACACATCTGCCGTAATCGTCTGACCAGATTTAAGAAAGCTGAAGTGAACAACACCGGCACTAGTCCACCAAACACTCACAAGTAACTTTTTTTGAATCAATTTTCGCTTGGGGCAGGATTTGGCTGGTTCGCCAGGGTTCAGCCATTGCGATGAGCGTTTCCGATTATCGTATAAGATCCACTTTTCATCACAGGTAATGATTCGATTTAAAATCCCTTCATTATTATGCCGGTTGACTAATGTAACGCAGCAGTCTACGCGCGTTTGTCGATTTGCTCCACTGAATTCACGAGGGACCCACCTTTCAAGCTTTTTCACCTTAACAATTTGCTTCAAGTGGATTAAAACAGTTTTGTCACTAACACCGCAGCCTGCAGCTAACTCGGACGTGGTTTGCGATGGATTCGCTTCCACAATAGCCTTCAATTCTTCATTATCAATCTTGGACTCCGGCCGCCCACGGGGCTTGTTTTGCAGGTCGAAATTTCCAGAAAGAAAACGTTGGAACCAAAAACGCACTGTGTTTTCTTTTGCGAAACCACCGCCATACACATCATTAATCCTTCGAGCCCTTTCTGCAGCACTGGTGCCACGGGGAAACTCGTACTCGTAAATAACGCGATAATTTAAGTTTTCCATTTTGTAAACTATGTGACGCAAAGAAAAAAACCAAAGATGGAAAAAACATATGGATTACGGTTTTCAAAAAACAAATGCATGAGTAAATAGCTGTATAAATTTGAAATTGGAATTCCTAACCAAAGAGGAGATATTTGAGATCAAAGTGGCCAGTACGACAAAACGCCAATTTCATATGTAAGGACCTAATATATATTTTTCAAAGCAATTGTGTTGTCTATTTCTTGTAACATCTTCTTTTAACAATGGATATTTTTAGTATTTAGCGTCCACCTTAACTGATTAAAATTTTCTTTGTAAACTGTTTGTTTTAATAAAAACATGGACGCAGTTCGGTTTTAACCGATATTCAACTTCGTGTCTAGTATACATTGTTGCATCGGCGCCGCTTTGGCTGTACGACCGTAGCAGTCGAACGAGGGTGTTGAGAAAAAAATGTGGGTTTTGTTATGGTGGATAAACTCAAAAATGTTTGTGTTGTTTGTCCACCTCCCGAGTGCCATCACGGTAAAAAGAGATGGTGTCGACTAAAGGCCTTCAATCCACGACGAAACTCGCTGTTTTATAGCCGTAGACTTGCCATCTTCACTCAAGATCTTGTCAAAAAGCGCGGTAAAACTTCCCTCCTTCCCGATCCCGATCTATATAATTTCCCTACTGTCTCGAGACGACCGGATATCTACGGGTTGATGATAAGTAAGTAGCTTTACACGTTTTAATAGCCCCACTGGCATACTAATAGGCAATACTGGTGACGCTCGGCCTTCGACGGGAAACCGTGCATTTCCTGCTAGAAAACTGGGAGTCGTCAACAAAATCGTATTTAAAAAAATATCTCCTATAGATGACTGTTTGACTAAACACTTCTGGTGTTTGAATAACTGGTTTTCCTAACTTAAAACTGAAATACTAGGATTATTTCTCTAAAATACAAAAGAAGAATTATAAAAGCTAAGACTTGAAGACACACTGTTATTACACATTTTTTACATGACGTCAAATGCAAAGAACTGTCATACAGAACCCACACGAAAAGCAACGTTAATTTTACTACGGACTACGGACGTTGTAATTACAACGTCAGTATTGTAAAATATATGTATAACAAATAATACTTCTGTTTTTTTTTAATAGGTTAAAATGAATCGGTTTCCCTATAAAGGAATAAAACGAGTTATTTTAAATCTCCTTTTTTACGTGTTTTATTTGACTATGCCTACTGTTATATAAAATACTATGGGTTCACAATATGTTTGTGTAATGGAGTAATTAACATCCCTTTGTGAATGTATGAAGACATGAACACTGAGGGTATCGCGTTGTCTATCACATAAGTTAGTTACAAACTCCAAAAGTTAGGCGAAAATACACCATAATCTAAACATTTCAAGTCGCAAACCTTTGGCAAAATTGATCTGCATTACTTATTTTCATCAGGGCTGACGCTGAATAGGTTCACTGAGCCTAAATTGTAAAACATCTTGGTGGACGAAACAATCAGATTGTAATACCTTTTTTTTTTTTTCTTTTTGTTTTTTTTTTTTTAGGAGGGGAAATGCATTTCCGCACTATCCCTCGCCGACGAGGACGGTCGGCGAGGGGGTGTGAGGGACTCACCCGACGGAACGAATCGCCCCGCCGGTCCTACCCCCTAAAACCCCTCCATGTTCCACCATCGGCAGTGATAATGGGACCCGGGATCACAGCGAGGCCTTATCCCCGGGCCCCACGCACCGCCACGTCCTTGCGGACCCTGCTCCATCGCGGCAAGCCGCATAAAAACTCCTGTGGTGACCTGCGGAACATCTGCAGGCCAACCACACCTCTCATCTGTTAAGTTCCAGGCGCCAGATGTCCTCCTCTGACGCCTGAAACAGACAGCGCCGCCGCCGATAAAGCGACGGATCCACCATCTCTTCGGACACCTCTGCGGAGCCAGCCACTGATTTTTACCTACGGTCTGACCACCCAGAGGAGCTCAGAAACTCCCGGGGACCGTAGGCTGGACCTCTTCCTTGACCAAGGGCCGGTGCCACCTCCGGCGACTGAGCAGGGGCCTGGGTCCGCCCCCCGGGTTGCCCAGGTCCCCAGAACTCAGTCCCCCGACGACAGCTGACAGAACAGCAGAGGGGAGGGATACTGCCCTGCCCCGGACCGTCGGGGTTGCCTTCCTCTTCTGAGCGCTCCGCCACGAGCTCCGCTCAACGGAGCCCGCTCGGAGCCCACCTCGGTGTGGGCCTTCTTTGTCCCCAAAACCAATCCGATCGGTCGAGCAAAGGCCGGTGAGGAAAAAAAGCACCGACCCCTGCGACCGCCCGGATTGCCAAGGGTAAGCCCCCCCACCACGACAAGGTCATGGCCCACCTAGGGGGGGCAGATTGTAATACCTCAGATGGGCAAAAGGTCGAAGTTGAGAAAACGTTTATGTTAAATTGTATTATTTTTTTTGTACATTTTATCAATGCATAATAATAAAGTCACAGAATACCTAGAAGGGAATCTCTTGGAATTTCTTTTGATGTCGTAAAAAAGCTTTTGATGTCGTCGTTCTTGTTATTAGCCATATATTTACACAATCTTGTTAAAATAATATGAAACAATTTATTAAACAATCTATACACAACACACTTATAATAATCTACTCACAAAGAATGCATATTGAACTATGACATGAGACGGAAGATAGTGCATTTCGCAGAATAAAAACGTTATAAGTGCCAAAAGTGTTAAATATTAATTACTCCTAAGTCATAATAATGTCAAATGAAAAATTAATTCACAAAGGCCTAGATAGTCTGTGAAGTGAGATTACTGATAATTTTTTAGGTTTGTGTCATTTTGTGTCATTTTGAAAATAAAACAAAAAACGATAGAAATGAGAGGTAACTTTTTTATTTATACGCACTCTTAAGTTACAGATATGCGAAATACACAGTAATTAATCTAGTTATCTATTTCGAAATATACGTAGTAAGTAGGTATTTATCTTTCTTTGTCTTTAAGAATCCGAAAAAAACTTAAACAGTTCATCCTAATTTAGTTATTTCGGCATCCATAGACGCAGCAATAATTACCACCGGTCATCTCTCAAAACAATAGCAACAGTGGCTCTAGCATGAGTTTACGATACTACACTCGCTAGCGAGAGCGTAAAACATTTATAAGGAAAATTGATAATTTGACATTGACAGTTCACAATTTTCCATACAAAAGTTTTACGTTCTCGCTAGCGAGTGTAGTATTGGTGTAGTATCGTAAACTCATACTAGAGCCACAGGTGATCGAGAGTAAAATTACTACACGTACACGGACATTTGGCAGAGTTGCAAAGCCCTTACTATGCGTTCCATCCCGATTTTGTAAGTAATTATAACGAAAATAGGTACATTCGTGGCCGGAGAGTTTTATCTATACCTATGGCTTATTTAGTTACCTATTATCAAGTTGACATTACTTGTATTAGTAATGTTTTCACAGTTTAAGAAATTTTTTTTTTCAGAGTACGACTTGTAATTTTGATCAAACCCGCCTTCTATTTTATTATGGTTTTATAAAGTCTTATTATTAAAATTTAGGTTTATAATATACTAGCGACCCGCTGGCTTCACACTGATGCTTTTTTTTTCTTCAAATTCATCGTTTATCGCTTTTTTTTATGTTAAGGTCGACAGACAGGCTGACGGTCCACTTGATCGTAGATGGCTACCGTCGCCTATAACACAAGCAACGCCACAGCTGCTGCATGTGCGCTGCCGACTACAGTAGGATTGGATAAGGGATTAGGAGGGGGATAAGGAAATGGGCTCTGGCATCCCTTACTCACTCACCGAAACACAACAGCACGTATATGCTGTTATTTCACGGCGGTATTCTGTAAGGAGGTGGTTACTGCCGCCGTAATGATTGCGAAACGCAGTGGTGCCCTACCACTCTTTTCAAATCCAGACCAGAGTCAATTTTGAAAATAACATTAAATTTCCAAAGTTGACCCCGCCGGGAATCGAACCCGGGGCCCCTGAGACCAATAGTAAAAACTGTATCAAAATTCGTTGGCTGGTTTAGAAGAAGTTAGCGGAGAAACAGAGAGCGAGTTTATTTATATATATAAAAAAATTGTAAACGAGCTGTCTGTACATAAAATATTTTTTCAAAAAAACAATTTGTACACGATTTACTTATTTATGTTACCGAGGTCAAAAAAGTTTTTAGATTTCTTGTCTATTTATCTATTTTTCTGTGCGTTTGTGCATGCCAATCTCAGAAACGGCTTAACCGATTTGAATGCGGTTTTCACTGATGTATTGTAGCAAGCTTCCCGTAATATTTAGTGTTTGTTTCATTCCAATCGATTCATAAACAAAAAAGTTACACGCTATACGAAGTTGCTGATTCAGTTAGTTTTATAATATGTAAGTATATAGATAGGTAACTAATGAGGTTAACCAATGAGTGTTACCTAAATGTTTATATAGGAGATGATTTACATCATTTGTTTTTTTTTACGTTTTGTGAGTGTTTTCTATTTTTGTCTAACGTAATCGGTTAGATTTTACGATCGTCCAAAGCTTCGAATGGTAACATTAGTACAATCTGGGTCCAATCCGTACGTGACTGACCACTGACCGTTAAGACAAGGATTAACATCAGACCAAACACAATTTTTACCAAAATGAGCGCAACCTTTATAACCTACGAATTAAGGTGCAATATTGCATGACGAATTTTTGTAACTTCTCGGAGATAACCGAACAGATTTAAAATTGGAAGGTTTTTCTTAAATATTGTGTAAAATATGAAAAATGAAATAAAAGTTGCCGATTAAAACTTTAGTACAGAACTTTAGTTAATTAATAAGCTTAAAAAATAATGTCGCTGAAAATTTTTAGTACTGTGACGTGAAAGCTTTTTTTTGGGAAGTAATTTACTATTTTTTTTTCTCCTAAAATATATTTTTTTTGTAAAAATCCGTCCGAGTCAAACTTTTTTAAATATAGTTTATTATGCTCTGTATTTTTACCTAAGTTTCAATTTTACTCTAACAAATCAAATTAGGCGACGAAAATAAAGCTTTTCTATTAAGTCCACGCCTTAACAGCATTAGTTATTTGCTGCGACTATCTACGCTTTAATGTGAAGATGTCACAGAAAAATTCCACGATCTAGTATTTTAAACAAACTCGAAAATTTTATTTCACAATTGTTTATCCGAATAAAGTACCTTCATTTCTCACTTGGCTTGGATTGCTGACTTCGTCAGTTGCTATACGAGTTTCTGGGTACATCCTACGCTATATACTTATTTAAACAATCCCCTAATAAACACTGTACTAATAATAACTAATAATAACAATAATAGTCACAGTACTAATAATAACAGGACACATTAAATTTAAGTAGAGAAATGGTTCATCAATAACATATTATGATTAGGATTGTCAGTGCACACTGTGCGTATCGCAGTCATAAATGGGCAGCCTGTCCGGCGGAAGTAACCACTCACTTACAGAAAACTATCGTGTAATAACAGCATATGTGCTGTTGTGTTTCGGTAAGTGCGAAAAGGAACTATTTTCGTAACCCTTCCTTATCCCTTATCCTTAATCCTATTATGGTCGGCGGCAACTTGCTGCACCTGTGGCCTTACTTGTGTTTATAGGCTACGGTAGCCATCTATCTACCATCAAATGGACCTTGCCTGTGTGACGACTTTAACATAAAATAAATGATTTATATTTATAAATCATTAATATAATTTTTAAAATGAAAACTTCTTTAGCGGCACTGTGCGTTTTTGTGATGGGTAAAAAATGTTAAACTCGCGATCGAAAACTTTTTTTTTTTGACGCGGGGAAATGTCGTTACGCATACACACACCGTCTGGAGAGACGGTGCGGTTATGTGGGACTCCCCTTCCTCATAGTGAGGCAGTTATACCCACTAAAACGCCGCGGCGGTCTTCCTCGGCGGTCAGGGTGGGTCCTGGGATCGCATTAGCGCACCAAGTCCCGCCCCCGCTTTGTCCCTCTTGGTTACGGGGGACACCTCCTGGGGATGCGATAATTGCATTCCCTCGAAATATGTCGGGGGATACAGTGCACCCCCCAACACTCAGCAACACCCCAGGCTACTAGGGGTGTTGTCCAGTCCCGGGTCGCATGTTTTGACGGCGCGTCTCCCCATGATGCGCCGTCCGCTACCCGAAGGCAACGCTTGGGTTACCTGTTGCGGGCGCCCCTGCGCCGCCTCCTCCGAGCGGGATCGGCCCTCTCCCGATCCCGCTCAGCGGTCTCCTTCTGGAGCATTACTGCCTCACAGAAGGCGACCACGGCCCTCCAGCCGTCCTCACCCGCCAGCATAGCCGCGACTACTGCTGGCGGGGACAGATTTTGCCCAATCTGATCGACCAGGACTCGACGCTCGGACACCCAAGCTGGGCAGTCCTCCAGCGTATGCTGGGCGGAGTCCCGGTCGGAAGCGCAGTGGTGGCATTGTGCCGTCCTTTCTCGTCCGATTCAATTCAGATACTCACCGAAGCAACCGTGCCCGGTGAGTATCTGAGTCAATCTGTAGGTGACACTGACGCATCTCCTTTCTGTCCAAGCTTCAAAGTTCGGCAGAATTACACCGACGGCGCGTTGGCGCGTACCACGAGGCTCTTCCAGCCTCGCGCGCCAAACCTCCAAAGCCCGTCGGTAAGCGTTCCGCCGTAACATTCCGAGCGCCAGTCCTGCCGTATTCCGCTCCTCCCGCTCCTCCGCGATCGAAAACCTGATCGAAAATTCGTAAGACCAACTCAACTAGACCCCAGACCCAGATATACGCCCGCCGCGGCGGTAAAGGTAGGTATTGTTACTGCCTATCTGAGGACACCTTGCACTTAATTTTTGGATCACTGGTTCGAAAGTTATTACAGTTTGAAATTATAAAATTTTATTAGAATTGAAAAATGCACAACGTTAATATTCAAGTTTTCACTTCTGCCGGCACTCCCGGAGTGCAACCCGTATTTTTTTTTTTTCTATATGAATAAAGGCTCTTTTACACCAAGTCGCGCTGGCTGATATTTTTTTAATAACTCATTAAAAAGATTTTTTTAACACTGTAAGCATGCATAGCAATATTGTTTAGGTAAAGGTTAAATAGAATATTTTACCTATTACATAAATAGAAGCAGTTATGTACATGTGGGATGTAAATTAGGACGAATAAATTCTATTCCCAGTAAGTGTCATGCAGCGTCTACCATTATTCACGCAAATTGCTATCTTACGTTCTTCGCTCAGCAATTATCCCTGTAGCTAAACTAACAATTAGGCAACTGACGTATGTATCCTCGTCCAATAATTTCTAGAAATAGCCAGTTAGTGTGAAACGTAATATTACTGCACGTAACGTCCCATTTGTACGCAAAATATCTCACTGTATTAAAGCTCCACCCACATGCTGTTATTAATCTCCAGTGATTAATGAAATTTGCATGTGCATGTGCGATAATTATTATTTTCATATGATTTTTCACAGTTCTCGTTACTCAGAACTGCAATGCTTAGAAATATGCATACATTGTTGTAGTTTCAAGACCATAATTATTAAAATTTAATATTTTATTCTTCTTAAGGTCCGGCTCCCGAAAATTATGATTGTTTGCCTTAAGTTTGTAACTAAACCAAATTATCTCATCAATGTAAAACTTAAATCATATGTTTTTTAAAACCTTTTTCTAGTCATTTTAAAAACAGTATCACAATTGATGGAAATTGACTCGATACTTTTATTTTTTTTTAAATGATAACATTTTTCAAGATTTTCTCGTTTTTCTCGGAAAAAACTTTAGTTACATATGTAAAATGAATACTCATAGAAAGAAAATACGATTTATTAGTTACATAAAAGACAAATATTGCCTAGACCGATTATTATTCTCATAATAAAGCAAATATGATTTGAGACTTGTGTCCTTTACTTCTGTGCAAGAATACGGTCAAAGGGATCATTTGATATTCAACCTTATTTTAACATAATTTAGGTTGAATATCGAATGATCAGTAGCGCGCTAACGCGGTCTTCGACGGACCTAGACGGAGTCAAACGTAACATTTGATATTCAACCTTATTTAGAATTGCATAAGGTTGAATATCGGATGATCAGTACAGCGTTGTGCGCGAACAGTGACGAACCTATCGCGGTTTTGAACGACCTTGACAGCGCGGTCTTAAAGCGGTGCTTATACCACTCTCTAAAATTCAGAATTTATTTTCAACCAGAATTTCTTTCTCCCGCCTCCCCTGTATTTTTCCTTGCATCGCTAGTTGAAGAACACGATAGATATCTTTCGTCCCTCATTAGGTTGCCCAAAATCTTCCTCTCCTTTATCGTTCCCTAAGTACATCCATTCCCTTTCTAATTCGACGTGCAACTTCAATATTTATTATTCTTTGCACCAATGATATGCCAATCATGCGGCATATAATATAATGTTTTATATACCTATTGTTTATCAAAATAAACCTTATTTCACACTCTTATCTTAACTCACCTACGCGTTGAGTCATACAACGCCGCAGTGTCGCCTAGCAAAATGTTGCCGCAAGTAGGTATTATATTTATTTTTGGTATCTTTTTGTTAACAATTGCACTCATTTGTTTGGAAACAATATAAAGTGCCATTGAAAAGAGACCGTAGATAGGTCTCTTTTCTATGGTTGATTTCTTCTCTTTTCTAGCACCTGGCAGCCCAAGACTTCAATCAAAATCAAAAATCAAATCAAAATATTTATTTATCAATTAGGTTTCTCCAAGAAAATCTTATGATCGTCATTTAAATTTAAATTTACCATTTACCAGGGTTTCGGAAAGAAGCCAAGTTAACGATCCTGAGAAGAAACCCCGAAAGAAACTCAGGATACTATTCTTTTTGTCATCTTTAAAATATAAAAATTACAACAATTATAATTATACACTTAATACTTAAAGTACATATCAGGAGCTTATTATCAAAAAGCGTTAAGTCCACTTTTCAACATATTGAGTAAATAGTAATTTTCAATTCCAAATTACTGTTACGAACTACACTGAAACATAGAAGAATTTTGTATGAGAGATAACGAAGAAAGTATGTGGACTTGATCCTTTTTGCAACTAAAGATTTATGTCAAATAAAATGAAAAATTTAATTTTAAAATATAAACCGTTTAAGCAAAAATGGACTTGACTTGTTTTGATAATAAGCTCCTGATATACAATAATAAGCATAGTATGAGCTCCGAATCTAGGCTTCATTGTCACTTAAATAATCAGTAACCTTATAATAGCCTTTCGAGAGGAGTTTGGTTTTAATAACATCTTTAAATTTATCTATAGATAAGGTTCTGATCATCTCAGGCAGTTTATTATAAAACCGTATACACTGACCCATAAAAGAATTACTTATCTTGTGGAGTCGCGTGTTATGTAAATCTAAATTATTTTTAAACCTAGTACCTATATTGTGTGCATCACAATTTTTATTAAATTGACTAATATTTTTATGCGCGTAAATTAAATTTTCATAAATATATTGACATGTAACAGTTAAAATGTTAATTTCTTTGAACCTTTCTCTGAGGGAAGACTGCGGATCTAGTTGATAGATGGCTCTAATGGCCCTTTTTTGTAAAATGAAAATAGTATTTATGTCCGCAGCGCCACCCCAAAGAAGGATCCCATAACTCATTACACTGTGAAAGCAACTAAAATAGACAATCCTAGCTGTTTCGACATCCTTTAGGCGTCGAATCTGCTTAACTGCATAAACCACAGAGAATGAGAAACTAAGTCTTTTACTTAGTTTCTCAATATGTGGCAGACTAAGAGGTGGCAACCTATTTCTTTCCAGTTATTGAGATCCGTCTAAATTAGTTTAGACGTACGTCTAAATTGCCTTGTAAATTTATTCAGAATATAAAAAAAAAAAAAAATCTCTCTCTCTCTCTCTCCCTCTCTCTCCGAGAAAAATATTTGGGGTGAGAAAAGCAGCCGGACAAAAGCGCCAAATGCATTCGTCCTCCTGCTCTGCACAGCCAACATCAAGCACGTATACAGAGGGGGGGATAGTTGGGATTTATCCCCCCCCTCCCCGAAGTCTGACTGAAAAAAAAAACGTTTTTAGCAGATTCTTTATTTATTCGCTTGCGTGTTCTTTCAATAAGTAGATAAAATAAACGGCATCTGTGGAGCGTTTCAACGGCATCTGTGGAGCGGTCATTTTCATGCCTAAAGAGAATAAAATCCTTCCTAAGGAATAGAATGGCGGCCGAGAGGCTTACTGTTCTCGCTCTATTGTCTATTCATTCCGCTTTGGCGCCAGATTCTGATATGGTACTAGACGTAATGGCTGCCAACGGAAACAGAAAAATACTTATATTAAAAATTATAGTACAGTGGATACAGCGATTTTTACACAGTTCACATGGTTGTTTCAATGTTTGTCCCCCCCCCGAACCAAAAGTCTGGATACGTGCCTGGCCAACATTGTATTTATACTCATTGTTTAATCATTTGTCTATGTCAAATTGAATTATTAAAAAGTAGTTATTACTGAATTAATATCATTAGTGTGATACTATTCAGTACTATTAATTGAGTGACGAAATATTTATATAAGTACTTCTTACTCTTTCGTTCCTCTTGACTTTGAAACGCTGCACTGGGCTGTGAGGTCCCTATGCGCTTCATCTCTTTAAAGACATATCCAAGCGATTGATCGAAAAAAAAAATAATGGCGACGGTCTGGGCATTACCTCTCTCAGAAATTAAGTTTAGCAATCCAGAGAGGTAATGTAACCAGCATGTTGGGTACCTTGCCACCTGGACCATAATTTACTTGTTATCAATAACTTGTTAATATTTAAATTTAATTTTATTATATATTTTTTATTTAATAGGTTCGTTTTAAGTTTTTCTATTATTACTGTAAAATATTATTAATTTCCTAATATATAAATTTTACTAAATATTGATAGCGTCTTCATCCTAGTATCTTTTTAAATTTCATGCTACCTATCAAGCTGTAACCACTTCAGCTTACACAAAACCAATTATGTAAATACATTCACAAAACTAGAATGAAAAAGTTTGGGCGGCTATGGAGGGTGAACAAACATCGTGACAAGTAATTTTTATATATTAAGATAAATCCATTGTCGAGACCATAGTCTGTTCTGTATTATGTAAGTCAGGTGACTAAGGAAAATCAGCAATTAACTGTTATTTTTTAAGAACAATATATTTAATTTTTAACATAGTACGTAACCGCTTTAGGTCTTTAAATATTTATGAAGATCTAGTGAACAGTGAAGAGAGAAGAAAAAAACAATATAGAGGCGCGAAAAGTTTCTTAACAACTTGTTTTATTCATACATTTGAGCTCTGTTCCTCTGATAGAACTGGCGAAAGTTTAGAAATTGGAAATATGTAAGCTGGATTAACAGTCAGTTCTTGATTTATTGAGAAACTAGCTTTTCCTCGCGGTTTCTCCCGCTTAAAAGTAGGGGAATACCCAATGTCTACCCGAAAATATTTGCATTGAACATCAGTTATATTAAAAACAAATGTGAAAATTCGGTCGTATTGGAACTTGTATGACATATTTCGTTAAAAAGTTGTGTTGAATGTAACGATCGAAAACAGCAGTACCTATAATAATCCTTGTTCGATTTCCGGTTGAGTCTGTCTTTTCGATATCATATATCATTTAAAATTGAGCATTACATTAAAAATACTCAAATGGCGTCGAAAGAAATCGTAAAGAAATCTGCATGTGTGAGCAATGTTTATCAAAAATAGCGATTCGTCACCGTATATTTTCAAATAATACAATAGTCAGTCGCAATTTTCCATTAAACGTATAAAACGTTTGACATGTTCTCAGATGTTAATATGAATCAGTAATGTTGTTACAAAACCACAAATACTCTTGAATTCGGAGTAAATCATGAGTTAAGACAACTTTTTGAGCTGTGTCACATTTTTGGTACTATATAATAATAATTGATTAAACTCTTTATGATATCTATGATAAGTAATAAGCTTTGAAATGTGAATTAAAATGATTATTGACGTCTTTTTATAAATAATTTGTATACGAATATGAAATAGCGATATATTAGCAGTAGGAATAAAATTTGTGAAATAAAATTCTAAGCGGTTCATAAGTAAGGGTCTCCTAATAACGAGACATCGACGTAATATCCAAGTAGACGACTAATACCTATTTATTCACAATGAAAACTTTTCTGGCAACTAACTGAGGTGCGCGGGCGCGGGGTACTGAACGCTAATTGGTCCGATCAAGGTCACGATGAAATTCTATTGGTCATTACTGCCCATAGTAACTTCTATTGGTCGAACATTACCGGGCGTGGAATTATATAATATCAATTTCTCTAATGTGTTGTCTGAATGCGTTCGCCCTGTACTAGAAGTCTAGTTGGATATTACGTCGATGTAACGAGAAGAAAGAAAGAATGAGAGAAAATACGAGACAAATACATACAATATTTTTATAAATTTATTACACCCACTTTAAGCACTTATTTCTTTTATTGCTATAATAAAAGAAATAAGTGCGAATAACGGCTTTACAATCCATGGAGAAAAGGCTGCGGAATACTCTGATTTTTTAATTTAATTTTAAAAACTAGATTTTTCGGCAGTTAGTACACGCAACTTATCACGTTAAAATCGATATTTTAATCATTACTGTTACATTATTTTTTTATGTCTTGTCTTCTCCCCAATACTGAAAGTCGTGTCTGAAAATTCTACATGGCTCTGTGTACCCTACTATTTGCCTCCGCTCTATTCGGTTCTCAGCTTCTCTCAGGGCGAGAATCACAGAGAGGCTAGTGAGTGCAGTTAATTGGGGGGTCTCTTTGTCTCGACCTTGCCGTTAACAACTAATTTATTTACGTCAACAGGCAATGTGACCGAAGTAACTCAGAATTACCAAAAAATTGGTAGCACATCGCTTTTCTTACACTAAATTCCTCCAGGACAGATTTATTGATTCTCTTAGCGACCCACGGTTTGAGAAGCATCTTTCTCCAATATCATTTCTACGTTATATTAAAAGTTATATTCATTTATTTGATTTAAATCCGATATTAATAACAGTATGAAAGTTTTCACAGCATTCGTTCACAGAATTTTAATATGCCACCTATTATCAATATGCCTCACTCATCTTACATTACAGAATGAGTCACATGGATGACTCAACACTACTCATTGTCGCCGTGTCATTGGTTAGACCGGGCATCACACCGACACGGTTTCACCTAGTTGCTCCCATTGGCTCCCAACATCTTGTCAATACGATTATTATTGTGAATATTGAATGCAAAAGTAGAACAAACTTGCACTGAGTTGAATATTGTTGCAGTCTGTTTCCATTCGTGAAATCCATGTATGTCATGGATTTTTTTTAATTATATACAAGAGATGTCGTTATGTGCCGTTATGTTTTCTCCAATTAGACTCTTCCTTTATTCATCAAATTAGCAGCGCACTTATGTTAGGGTCACCAAACAGGCTGACGGTCCACTCTCTCTCTCTCGATTATTAGTATCTATAGATAACAGTAGCCACCTCCCATCAAGTGGACCATCAGCCAGCCTGTTGATCTTTCTTTGAAAAATATTATTTCTCTTTAAGGGTCATTTCATAAAGTATTTGTTTTATATTTTAATAAAAAACATTTTTTTAAAGTATTTTACATTAATATTATATAATGTTTTACAATAATCTTTTACGTATCATAATACAACTTGGTATGAAACACCATAGCTACTTACAAAATTTGTGTTCCTGTCAACGCACAGTCGTTTTGACGAGCCAGTTGGATGAGTGGTTAGGGTGTTTGCCTTGACGCTCTGTTCTAAGGTTCCCGGGTTCGATTCCCGGCAAGGTCAACTTTGAAAATGAACTTTTTAAATTTGACTCTGATTTGGAGGTGAAATAACAGCACGTGTGTTGTGTTTCGGTGAGTGAGTAAGGGATGCCAGAGCCCATTCTTCCTAACCATCAAATGGACCGTCAGCCTATCTGCCGATCTAAAAAGAAAAAAAAAGAAAACAATTAAATATAAGGGGTATTTAAAAGATGGTCCAATTATATATATTAAGTCAGTATGCCATAGAAGTGGGGGGAAAAGCTAGTGTAATTTAGATAATGTAATTTAGTTACCTTTAACTATTACCTTATTTTATGCGTGAAAACTGCATGGAAATCTATTCAGTAGTTCCTTAGATTAGCGTGAACAAACAAAAGTAGGCTTATAACGGGAAAGCGAACTCCATCTTTAGATCTCATCTTCACTTATCATCAGTTGAGATTGAGGTCAATCGCTATCGAGTATACAAATATTACCTATATAACATATACGTCGATTTTTACCGTTTTTAGATGATCCCTCGGGAATTTTTTTCATAAAAGGTACCCCATGTCCTTTTCCTGTATCCCTGGGGTTTAAATTCAAGTAGTTAAGGCGCGAAGACGTTTCAAATAAACAAACGAACTCACTTTCGTATTTATAATATTAGTTAGGATGAACAGACACGACTATTCTATTAATATTCAATAATATTTTTCTACAATATTGGGAAATACTATAATATTTTAGTGCATTTTGTAGTGAATTAAGTTAAATTTAAGTTAAGCGAAGCCGCAGGGCGCAGTTAATCTTATATCTAAAAATGAATCCCTATTTCTCCTGGTCACGGCATCACGCGTGAACGTAGACCGATTTTAATTCGGTTTTCACTAATGGAAAGAGGGATAAACGGGGAATGTTCTTATATATAAAAATTGCATCCCGGGCGAAGCCGGGGGCGGAACGCTAGTTCTTGATAAAGGTAAACTCATCAATGATTCCTTCTCAGAACAAACGTAGATATAAGAAAATTTATATATCTCGAAGCACTTTACTCGGAGCAATACTGTTTATTCTGCCTTTGGGAGTTATAAAAATATTATCCTTTTAGGAGTGGATATCTAATATCAGTCGAAACAACCTCTCAGCGCCGAAATGTTTGCTTTTATTGCAGAAAAAAGTATGGAATAACTTAATTAATGGTAACCGAGAAATTGTTTTTTTTACATGTACGTACCTATTTATTCAAACACAACCAACACGTTCCCGTATTGAAATTATTTAGAAGATGAAACAAAGAACCCCAGCTTGCAAATATCCCATGATCAATTTAGGTATACGCATGTATTATCCTATGCTATGCTAGATTTCTTGGATTATCTGAAAATTCAGTTCATCCAGGATATTTCCTGTACGAATGAAAATGGGAATCGTACATACGATTTCCCATTTTCATTCGCTCCAGGCTGATGTGGAAGTAGACATTTTTCATGACAGCTTGAATTGTTTTAAAAGGAAACCCTCAAGTATTTATGATACGCGTTAGTCGTTTTAATTTTGACCTTTTTTTAAATTGCTAATAGTAATGTAATTATTGTTTTAAAGAATTTGACGAAAATTTGATTGATTAGTAGTGGTAGGGCACACTGCGTTTCGCAGTCATTTGGGCAGCCCGCCTGGCGGCAGTGACCACCCCCTTACAGAAGACCACCGTGAAATAACAGCATATATGTGCTGTTGTGTTTCGGTGAGTGAGTAAGGGATGCCAGAGCCCATTTTCCTTATCCCCTCCTAATCCCTTATCCTTAATCCTACTGTGGTCGGCAGCGCACTTGCAGCACCTGTAGCGTTGCTTGTGTTATAGGCGACGGTAGCCACCTACCATCAAGTGGACCGTCAGCCTGTCTGTCGACATAACATAAAAAAAAAGATTACATTTTTTATAATTACTTGCAATAATTAACTGAGTATTTTTTTAAACAAAGATGAAATGTTAATGTAAATGGCATGCAAATGTAAATGTGTTTATTTTTGTTAATGTGATCTTCACGAAGTTGAGCCCCCCTCAATGTTGTGACACGTATGCGCCTGGTCCGGTGTTTCGTTTTCTCTGTGTTGTTATAAGGGGTCGAGGCTTGAACACTCACCAATGCAATGACCAGACGCTTGGAGGTTTTTAAGATGGGGATGTACAGGCGCGTTATAGAGACGGTTCTGCAGAGAATGAAAAAGCAGGCCGAAATATTGGAAAACCATAAGAGTCAGAAAACTGGAATACTTCGGGCATGCCGTCTGGCGGCAGTAACCACCCCCTTACAGAAGAGCATCGTGAAATAACAGCACGTGTGCTGTTGTGTTTCGGTGAGTGAGTAAGGGATGCCAGAGCCCATTTCCCTATCCCCTCCTAATCCCTTATCCTTAATCCTACTGTAGTCGGCAGCGCACTTGCAGCACCTGTAGCGTTGCTTGTGTTATAGGCGACGGTAGCCACCTACCATCAAGTGGACCGTCAGCCTGTCTGTCGACATAACATAAAAAAAAAGATTACATTTTTTATAATTACTTGCAATAATTAACTGAGTATTTTTTTAAACAAAGATGAAATGTTAATGTAAATGGCATGCAAATGTAAATGTGTTTATTTTTGTTAATGTGATCTTCACGAAGTTGAGCCCCCCTCAATGTTGTGACACGTATGCGCCTGGTCCGGTGTTTCGTTTTCTCTGTGTTGTTATAAGGGGTCGAGGCTTGAACACTCACCAATGCAATGACCAGACGCTTGGAGGTTTTTAAGATGGGGATGTACAGGCGCGTTATAGAGACGGTTCTGCAGAGAATGAAAAAGCAGGCCGAAATATTGGAAAACCATAAGAGTCAGAAAACTGGAATACTTCGGGCATGCCGTCTGGCGGCAGTAACCACCCCCTTACAGAAGAGCATCGTGAAATAACAGCACGTGTGCTGTTGTGTTTCGGTGAGTGAGTAAGGGATGCCAGAGCCCATTTCCCTATCCCCTCCTAATCCCTTATCTCTTATCCCTAATCCTACTGTAGTCGGCAGCGCACTTGCAGTAGCTTTGGCGCTGCTTGTGTCATAGGCGACGGTAGCTACTTACCGTCAAGTGGGCCCTGTGGTAAAGGTATTTGTTTGGTAAAAGGTATAAGAACATAATATTAAAAACGAACAGTGAGCCGTCAGCCTGTCTGCCGATCTTAATATTAAAAAAAAAAAAAAAAAAACGCGGCGAGAATCTGAGAAAATACAAGATGGGCAGACGACGTTCTTCCTGGCTAAAGAATCCCGCGAGTGGTATCGCCGTAGTACCAGATCGCTGTTTCGAGCCGCCGCCTCGAAGGTTAGGATAGCCATGACAAGCTGACCTCCGATAGGAGATGGCACTGTGAGAAGAAGAAGAGATGTGACCTAATGAATTTTTGCTATCCTCTTGGTTAATAAAATAAAAATCAACCCTTAACGTTATCAATAGCTCTCGGAGTAATCCACCTCTCTAGAATATCATGAGTGTTATTATGAATAAATAACACATTTTATAATCGTCAATACCACAACAATACATCAGATCCATCAATGGACCCTCGTATACTGAATCTCTGGATAAATAAAGAATAATAACAAAAAATAGGATAAAGGAGTGATGAGTGAGGACGAAATTAAGTAAATCATTGCCTGAGCAAACAACCGTTAAGAGGTAGGTATGTAACAAAAAAAGCGAGTACGTAGCGTTTGTTTTATCTCACAAAAGTGAGAGAAAAGTACTAAATCACGTCCGGGGGCTTAAAACAGTTATCAAGATGAACAAAACATTTTTCTTTATGTTAAAATAAAAGTTCAGCAGTCCAAGTAAAGATTAAGACAGAAATATTCACATTAATACCAAAAAGCTGTATCATTTTTCAAGCTAAAGTGCCGCAGATAGACTAACGGTCAACTTCATGGTATACCTTCATCTATTTAGTTAGACAGACATCACCAGTGGCATGCATGTGGGTTGTCGACTTTGATAAGATAATGATACGATACAAGATGAGGATAAGGGAACTGGCTGTGGCATTCCTGCACAAGGTACAGAAGTGCAGCCCTGGTGTTTTCAAGATTTTTTTTCTGTTACTACGCGTTCAGTGTCACCAAGATGGCAACGTAGTTTAAAATTTAAACTAGGTTTTAAACTTTAAAACTCAGTGTGCTCTGTCTCTTCAATTGAAAATTACATTTACAGATTACAATTAAATTAAAAAATATCACCTATAATTAAGATAATTAATTTAATTAAGAGATGAGCTATGAAAGGCCTATGTAAGTCGAAATTAGGCTCCAAAATAGGATACATATTATATACTAGCTGAGCCCGCAACTTCGTATGCGTGGTATTCGGTATAGCGCGTAACACTTTTGTTTGTAAACGGATTGGAATAAAACAAACACTAAATGTTACGGGAAGCTTGCTACAATACATCAGTGAAAACCGCATTCAAATCGGTTTTGCCGTTTCTGAGATTAGCGTACACAAACGCACAAACAAACAGACAAAAATTCTTAAAACTATTTTTTTTTGGCCTCAGTAACATAAATACGTGCACAAATTATACAAATACATTTTTTAAATTAAATTAAACTTATGTTTTTATTTTATTTTTTAATTTATTTTAATAGATTTAACAGTGTCTATACATTAAATATTTTTTCAAAAATTCAATTTGTACACGTTATACTTATGTTACCGAGGTGAAAATAATAGTTTTTAAAAATTTTGTCTGTTTGTGGACACTAATCTCAGAAACGGCTTAACCGATTTGAATGTGGTTTTCACTATTGTATTGTAGCAAGCTTCCCGTAACATTTAGTGTTTATTTCATTTTAATCGGTTTACGAACAAAATAATTACACGCTATACCGAATACCACACGTACGAAGTTACGAACTTAGCTAATCTTATTTTTCTATATATAAAAATGAATCCCTATTTCTCTCGGTCGCGGCATCATTCGTGAACGGGTAGACCGATTTTAATTCGGTTTTCACTAAAGGAAAAAGGGATGTTCATATATATAAAAATTGCACCCCGGGCGAAGCCGGGGGCGGGTCGCTAATGTAGAATGTAGAAGATAGCTATAGGTATGTGCTATAGTATAGATATGTGGTATAATTTTTAAAGTGTTTTAAGATTACAATCTAATCGTAAGACTAATGAGTAATTTAAATTTAACCTGAATTACAAAACTTATTTCATTATTTTATTCGAAGGCAGTACAGCGCTCTGCGAGTTCAGTACAATGATGCGTTTAGGGTGCTGATGGGGCTTCCACGATTTTGTAGTGCATCGGGGATGTTCGCCGAGTCGCGGGTCGACTGTTTCTATACGATAATCCGGAAGCGGTGTGCATCCCTGGTGCATAGGGTTCGGGCCAGCTCCAGCTGCATCCTGAGCGCATTTGCTGCTAGGCTTGACTGTCAGTACCTGAACGACTGTTGTATGGTTCATATACTGACTAATAAACATATGTAATACTAACATAGATTTTAAGTTGTTACTAACATAATATGATCCTTATTGGTCCAAATAAATAAATTATTATTATTATTATTAATTCGTCATTTATAAGAATATGTTGATTAATACAATTCTTATTGGCTCTATTAGGAAGAAGACACTGTTTTTATTTTTTTTACAGGTAGAGTTTCACTATATTACAATGATTTGTCACTAAGTGAAACCATGGTCGTAACGCCTTGTGGGCTGAACACCTGCTTGTTGGCCGCATGGCCTCAAAAGAACAGCCTTCAATGAGTGGATCCGAAATATGGAAAGCTGTGAGTGGTGGCACTCAATTAAAAAAGACATACGATCAATCCAAATAATGACAATTGTCCATTATATTTTATTTTGTCAACCATAAAGTTCCCCCAAATATAATAAAAACAAATGAAATAATTTATTATTTGAAAGCAAAATGGCGAACACCATAAGAACTGAATGAAAAAAACATAACATCGCCCAAATGGAAAAACTTTCTTTGATTCAACTTAGTGAACAACTTGTTAGAAGAACTCGTTTATTCAACAGTGAATTTGTAAAAAAGGCAATTGTTCTGCACTTTCGTACAATTTTTATTTCAATTAGTAAACAGAGCTTTTGTATTGAGGACACTCAATTCGTTACAGCAAAGTGCTTTGTCGATTGTCGATTTGTTTAAAGACGCGAATACTACGGTGCATTTTGACGAGTCTCTTGGATGAGTGGCTGGAGTGTCTGCCTTAACGCTCTGTCTCAGGGGTCTCGGGTTCGATTCCCAAAAGGGTCAACTTTGGAAATAAACTTTTTAAAGTTGGTTCTAGTCTCGATTTGGAAAATAGTGGCAATGCACACTACGTTTCGCAGTCATTTGGGCAGCACGTTTCGTGGCACCAACCACCCCCTTACAGAAGATCACCGTGAAATAGCGGCACATGTGCTGTTGTGGATGCTGGAGCCCATTTCCCTATTCCTTCCTAATCTATTATTCTTAACCTTAAAAAAAACTGTGGTGCATTTATCGAAATTCGTTTTATTCGTCTTCCAGGGGTTTTTCTGGCGAAGTTACCATAAATACTCCATGCTTTTGGACCATTTTACATAAGAAAATTGGAAATTTAGTATTATTTATTGATATGAAGACTAATATTTTTTCTTATTATTTCATTTTAAATGTATACTATATGTACGAATATGAAATGTATCTGTATTTACGCGACTTTCTAGTTACATAAGTTCTTCTATTCAACACGCATTTATAGCAAACACTTCTCAAAACCTACTTATGGGAAGTGATGTTACTTTAAAAAAGATTTTTAACATAGTCATTAAAAAATAATTTCTGAACTCGGCCACTCTTCGCTGAGGCCTATACGGCGGCGGCGTGCGCATGGGGCGCGCGGTACTGGACACTGCTTGCTTTCCTCTATAAATGGACTATTCAAAACAAAGACAATTTTTCAATTCGAACCAGTAGTTCCTGAGATCAGCCCGTTCAAACAAACAAACAAACTCTTCAGCTTTATAATATTAGTATAGATAGATATAATTATAATTGCCTGATTACTTCTTAGTTATTGGTCTTAGCAAATCATTAAAAAAATAAGATATTTCTAAGATATCATATTTGGGAGCAAACTAAAAACTAATATCTAATAAAATTAATTTTAAAAAGTGTCCTATTTGTAAAATTTTCGCGTGGTAAATTCTTGTAATTACTGACTGAAGGCAAATAAAGTTTTTGCATGAAAACATCTTAACTACATATATACCTAATATAAATTTAAAATGGGTAGGTATTTTTTAATGTAAATAAAATCTGACTTCAAAATAGATTTTTCTGAAATATTACAATTCCTGGCGTATCTTTTATTATTTTCTCCAGTTCAATAAGTGCTGCTTATGTCTTGCGTCATACTCTATCTTCGGTTATTGAAGACAAGTATATGTTGAAACAACAAATTCTCTCCAATACCCATTATTGACTTCACTCGCTCTTACAGGGTGCTTTTAAACTCTTTTACACAAAGATATTGAAATTTTTGAGACAGTCAATTTAAAACGAATTAGGTATTCTCTTCATTAGTTGCACTTTCGTAATAATAATATCGCTACCAATATAAACACCAAATATTATAATACAATAATCTTTTATGGGCCAATGAAAGCTTACGACTCTTAATACCAGACTTTTATACGCAATAACAGCATTAGCTAATCTCATTAAGACGACTGTAGGCTTTGATACATTTGGCGAAATGGACCCAGATGTCGTCGCAGCTACTAACAATTGCCTCTATACCGACCGGAGCCATCACTAATTCTCACCAAGAATTCTTCCAACAAAATTACAATTTTCATTGTTCAAATTTCACGAACGGAGAGTAAATTAATTCAACGTCGCAATTCACAATAACTTTTGTTCTGTTTAGATTAAACTTAGTTTATACTTGAAGATTAAGATCAACATTATACGTAAAGTTGAATAAATCTTAAAGCAACTTATACATATATATTGTTATATTTCGCTCCTAAATAATAAACCATCAAGTGCCTCAATTGATTTTCATTTTCTTCAGTCTCCTCGTGATTCTTTGCTTGCTTTTCTTTTTGTTTGTAAACATGACAGTCGTGAGAACATTTCTTGTTGATGTTTCAACACTAGGAGTGTGTTTACTAATGAAGCTTCTTTTAGTAAATGTATCCGGTTGGGTATTCTCTTCAAAACTATCTGTAAATGACTCTATAAACTCCATACTTGTATTACTGAACCTTTTACTTTGGTTTTTCTTTTGGTTTTTTATTTTTAAAGGATTATCCGAAACATTTTCAATTATACCTTCACGTGCTGTTTCTAGTCTGTCATTTTTATTAGCATTTAAATTGTTGGTTGAGTTGTAATTTTCCGTGAAAGTAATTTCTGGAACATCAGTGTTTGCTGTTTCTATCACTTCGTAATTACTAGAAACCTCAAAACCATCCAAAACGCTTGTATTCTTTGACAATTCTATTTTAACTTGCAATAAATCTTCCGTAAAATTATCCAATGACGATAAATTTTCTTTCGACATTTCTGCACTAGCATCCCTTTTAAAGTATCTTTGGTAGTTAATGCTCTCTCTGTCTCCTTCATTAAAATGTTTTTGTTGACCGTTTAGAAGCCTGTTAATTGTTCGCATATCTTTCCTTTCCCATTTTATCCTGTCAATCATCATATTTTTAGCATGTTCTCTCAAATTATACCTAAGTTCGCCTTTCGGCAGCTTCTTATATTTAAATAGCATTTTATACCTCTCCTGAAAAAGGTCTGGATGAAAATTTGTCTGTACAGGTTGTTCATGCCGTTCTGCAAAATAAGAATAATATTACTGAACTTTATATATGCAATATCTCTATATATAAAAATGAATCCCTATTTCCCTTAGTCACGGCATCACGTGTGAACGGGTAGACCGATTTTAATTCGGTTTTCACTAATGGAAAGAGGGATAAACGGGAAATGTTGATATATATAAAAATTGCACCACCGGCGAAGCCGGGGGCGGGTCGCTAGTTAACTATATTAATACACTTAATGGTATGAGTTACAACATAGAATAATTAACAGAAATGTTAATGTCTTTTTTATACTTTATCTTCCTTATAGATCATGTCGCCTCAGTAGCCCAAAACTCCTTTATATTTTATGTTTATGCTTTACATCGTAAATATTATATGTATAACTGCCCGGCATTATCGGATAACAAGAATACCATAGCGTGGTTCAAATTACTTATTTGAGAACTAAATTGGCCACTGAAGCCCAGTCTATTCGCCTTTTTGTTCTGGACATCTTCAAAATTATACTTATTCTAATACATAATGATTATCTAGCAAGAAGCCCAAGATTATTTGCCATAATGATTATTTGCCACGAGCTCAGATACAACAGATATATGCTACTTCAGTTAGTCATGATGGGCAAGGTGGTAGGAAAGGAACGCCATGGACGATGGAGGATATATCGTGGTTGCGAAACATCCAGGAGTGGACTGGAATTATCTTGAACTGGAACAGTTGGCAAGAGATAAGTTCAAAAAGTAGACGGATCGTCAGGACTGAGGATGCACTGAGAGAAGAAGAGTTGAGTTTTTTTATCAAATTTAGTTCAGCTAAGCCAATTTGGCTTAGATTTTACCTCCGACCGTTTTCGCGTTCAGAGAAGTATTTTAAATCTATAATTTGAAAGCTATGACAAAATGACTACTGTACCTTTAAATGAATTATTATCCAAGTAATTATCGACATTAGCTCTTACACTCTCAATAAGTCTTTCTGTTTGTGCAGTAGTTGTAGCTATTCTGTGACTATCCTCAAGTCTTTGTTCACTTCTTTTTAAACAACCGTTTGGATAACAATAAGTCGGTTGATTTATACACATTTGAAGACAAACACATACTGGTGGGACTGTTTGAAATTCGCTGAATACTACATTGAAGAAATGTTCGATAAGGGCTGAATTTCTTTTGTTCTCGCACATTTGTGATGTCGGTTTGTGTTCTTGTGTCATAAATTGTACCATATCTGAAAATTAAGTTGTATTTACCCTTTCAGAGATTTTTATTGTTATTTTTTCATTTCTAATAGGTATGTTATTTATAGAAAAAATATATTAAAACAAAGCTTTCATAAATTTAATCCCGCGTTTTTATATATGTTTATTTGAAACACCGCCATCAAATTGTGCAGCTAAATGTGAGATTATGTTAAGTATGTTTTCAAATATTGATTTTATTCTTAAATCTTTCACCAGTTCACGTTAAAATATTTTAGTGTTTACTGAGAGGTGCAGATAAACCGGGTCATTTATTTTTTTACGATTAAGATTATTATCACATTAGTGAATATGACTATACAATATACTAGGAGGGTCCAAAAGTTTCTGGCCAGAAATATATGTAAAAACAATATATTATACATGTCATTTTAATTGTTATAATTTTTGTCTGTCATTAAGCAGTCATTTTAACTGTCATTAACCCTTTACGATCTTTTGAAGAATAAATACTAAGTCGCAATAATATCAGTCTGTGAATAAATTCCTTACAAATAAAGTATATTAAACAACGATTGGATAACGTGTACGAGGAATCATCTCCATCGTTTTCCATCGTTAAAGATTGATGTAAGCAAATTCGTTTAGGAAGACAGACTATCGACGATGACCTTCGCACCGGTCGGCCCATTGAGGCACTCGCACCAAACAACATCGAGTTAATGGAAGAAGAAGTACTAGAGGGCCGACGTCTCCAGAGAAAGAAAACAGCGGCAAGAACAGATATTTCAAAAACTACAATCTTGAAGGTTATTCATGAACATCTTCATATGAATAAGGTCAGCGAAAGGTGGATGTCAAAACTTCTTTGAAGTGTGCAGCGATGTGGGCGAGTATCGTGCTCTAAAGAACTTTTGGAGGCATTTCTTACAAACGAGAACGATTTCTTGGAATCAATAGTCACTGGAGATGAAACTATGGTACTATACCATGATACCCTTTCAAACAGAGAGTCGATGGAGTGGCGTCGTTCTGGTGAAAAACCGCCTAAAAAGGCAAATGTGACTCAATCCACTGAAAAGATAATGGCTACGATATTCTGGGATTGTCAAGGAATGTTACTCATAGACATAAAAAAGTGCAATACTGCGATGACAGGAAGCTATATACTAACCTTATCGAGCAATTGCGTGAAGCAATCAAGCAATCAAGTACACGTAGAGGAAAATTAATCAAAGACATGCGGCTTCTTCATGACAATGTGCCTGTCGCAGTAGCGAAGGCTGCTATTTTTATTTTGTAACCCCCAGTGACTCCCAGTGACCCCCAGTGACTATTACTTATTTTCAAAGCTGAAGTCTATTTTCTAGAGACGATGAAGTGGCCGCTGCAGTTTTTGTTCATTTTGAAGGCACAGCTTCTGAATATTTTTATATAGGGATTAGAAATATTAATTAAACGATCCGAAAAGTGTATAGAGGTCGATAGAGACTATATTGAAAAATAAATGTAACTTTATGTATTACAGTGCCTTTTATCTTTGTCGGGCCGAAAACTTTTAGACCCTCCTGCGTACATGTCTATATTTATACGTTTTTCTAGGAATTATAATTATTACAAAATGGAACAAAAATAAAAATCAAGAGAAAAAACTCACGATCGATTTGTATAAATACAAGCAACAGATTAAAAACACATAAATTCATGTTTATTGCAATATTATAAATTTTACCAAGACTTTTTTTAACAGTTAAAGAAACCGATAGGTTTTTAAATTAAAAAATAATATGTTAAAAGAGGTTCTCAATAATTTTACACTTCTTAATTCATGTATTTAAACGAAAATAATCAAATTAATATTTTATTTTGCAATTTAGAACCTTTTTTTAAATACGTTTAACACCATATCGCAATAAACACGACAACACAAGATTGTATATTCCCACAAAAGAAAATGAGTTAAACAAACCATTCTGCCGTAAAATAGCCCAACTGTTAGTAGTATCGCTTACATCAACATTTTTGTTTTGCCTTAACCGAAACAAATGTTTTTTCTTATTATCGACTAGCGACCCGCTCCCGACTTTGCACGAATAAAATTACATTATTCGTTCAAATTTATTGTGCAAATTACATATAATATACACTCAGAGGCACAATTTTATTAACAGCCCACTTAAATTTTCCGACGTAACTTCAAAAAATTGTTTTGGAATGATTTTTTTTCTTGGTCATGTTATAGATTGGATAATTTCGGATGAAATCAATAAAAATAAAATTTTCTATTACTTTAATTATTTAATAATGAAAAAAAGTTTCATATTACCGATTAATAAACAAAAACAAAGGTGTTTTTTGTTTACAATAAAATTGTTGACATTAAAAACCTAAATTTTAATAATTAGGTACAACTATAATACATGGCATATATTTGTAAGTAAGACACTTTTTCATTGTTTTTATACTTCCATTTTGTTTTAAGGGGGAGACAAACGCTAAATACTAAAAATATCCATTGTTTAATGAAAATGTTACAAGAAATAGACAAGACAATTGCTTTGAAAAAAATATATATTATACTTAAACATGTGAAGAACCAATTGTATTAATTAGAATTTTCGTTAAAGTAATAGAAACTCCACAAAAAAAGTTAGAACACAAGAAGAATTTGACCTTTATTGAAAATTCTCTCGAAAACGGCTTATTGCACGCATATGAATCCTATTAATAAGTTGATATCAGATTAAAAAATTGTATTGATAAAAAAATTTTTTTTGTGTAATGTTCTAATGGTAAAAACAAAAAAACACCATTTCTAGGCCCGTTGAATTGTCTCCGCCGCCAGCGAGTTCTATTGTAAATGTCATTTGCCTAAGTGAATCCCTTAACTTTTCACTAGAAGGCGCCAGCGAATCTATGGAAATCTGCCAATATTTCTATCAATATTCATTCAATATTCAATGACGCCATCCCATGTTTACCTTTGACTTTGAGGAAAAAGAGGAAACCATCATTTTCCTCAAAGGAAACAATATTTGCGAATTGTTGACTTAAAGAAAAATCTATAAAATAATATTATAAAAACGATATATCGAAAATAGTTTGAACATCAGTTATCTGTTTAATTTGCACGTCAAAATAAGTAATCAGATTCATAGATTAAATCAAAAGACACTCAAAGTTCAAATCACGTACTGGATAATGCTAGTCAAAATAAAATTAGATATGCAGAAGTGAAATGAGTAGAATATAAGAGAACTAACGGTTTAGGATATATATTTTTCCTATAAACTAGAGATGTATCTAGGGCCAGTCGTGCCCTGGGGTGGATCGGAGTTGTTGCCTAGGCAGAACCCGGTCCACCCCGCTCAAAGGGCAAGGAGACACCGGGGAGTTTTAGTGGTGTAGGACCCAGTCCCTTGACTGGGTGAGTCCCACATATCCCTACCGTCTAGCCAGCGGTAGGGAATCCGTAAATGGATTTCTCCTCGATAAAAAAAAAAAAAAAAAAAAAGGGCCAGTCGTGTAGCGTTCATGAAATGGGATTAAAATGGGATAATAAATAAGGAGCATGGTGAGAATTGAGAGAATTTTATTGGCTTTAGCATCCTAATACTGACAGTTAATAAATAAATAAATAGAAATTCGGAATAACTGACAAGCCCATTGGTCGAGTGGTTAAGGACTTTGGAATACTTTGGAAACGAACTTTCTAGTTTGGCTCTGGCAAGTAATAGCACCAAACTGCGTTTCACAATCATTTGGGACGTCTGAACCACCCCTTTACAGAAGACCACCGTTTAAATGTTTCATTGAGTGAATAACAGATGCCAGATGTTACAGGCGACAGTAGCCAATCAAGTAAACCGTCAGTCTGTCTGTCGGGAACAGTACTTTTTCTGGATGAAAGGTAACCGTCAGCTACCATCAAGTAGACCGTCAGCATGTCTGACTACCTTCACATATTAAAAACAGTATCGGGAACAGTACTTTTGCTGAATGAAAAGTTGTACTTTCTGTGTCGCTAACAACGTGAATGAAAAATTTCATATTTTTTTTTTATTAAAGATGTGTATGCTCTTGACCAGCATCTATCCATGTAAGAAGGATGAGGCCGACGATGGAGCGAGCTCACCCAGAAGATGCCTATTCACTCGAACCTTGAAAAGTTTTGGGTTATATGAGCTCGGAAATACAGACGCCGGCAGGGAGTTCCAATCCTTAGCAGTGTGCATCACAAAAGATGTTTTAAAGCGCTTGGTCCGAATTAGAGAGATTTCGACAAGGTGAGGATGTTTCATAATGATAAAGGATTAGGAAGGGATGAGGAAACGGGCTCTGACATTCCTTACTCACACACCGAAGTACAACAGCACCTTATGCTGTTATTTCACGGTGGTCTTGTGTGAGGGCGTGGTTGCTGCCGCCAGATGGACTGCAGAACTGATTCCAATAGACAGTGTGCCTTGCCACTACTTGCCAGATCAAACTTTAGAAATAAACTTAGAAATAACCCGGGCCCCCTAAGACAGAGCATTAAAGCAAGCAATTCAACCATTTGAGTTAAAAAATAAATTCGAAGGTGTTCTAAATAAACACAGTAAAGTCCTTCAATATAAGACATGCACGTAAGTATAACCTTTTCAAATAATAGTGGATCGGACAGTAATCAGATTAAAATCTAAAATGTACTTAGAAAGAAAATATATAATTTTTTACGATTATTTATCGAATAATAATTTAATATAATTCATTTAAATATTTTTAAATGAAGAAATAAAATGTTATTATTTACAATATTTTAATCTATACTGAAACACCAATCACAGTGCGTGACGTCATTTGTGGGCAATCATTGTCTTATGCCAATGCAGCTGTTATGATATGACCACAAATGACGTTACGCGCTCTCAGATGAACTATCGTGGCGTTTTGGCGGCATTTTCAAACAAACAATATTAAAACATGATTTTGAGTACCTAAAAGGCTATAAATAAATAAAATAGTATTTTTTATGGGAATAAATATCCATGAAGATTAATTTAAAACACTTTCTGAAAATTTGTCCGATCCCCTATTGTTTCATTGTAATGAACTGATTAATAAACATTTTGTCAATTATTAAAATTGTAGACATTTCTGTTTATTAGTTATACAAGGTTCCGTAGCAAACTTATTCCTTGTGACCCAGATTATCAATTTAAAATAATTGCTATTTTTTTACAGAAATTAGACCAGGTTCAATTCTTGGTCGCGTATGAACGTAATTTGAAAAAGTTTGAATGCAGTTTTTATTTTTTCAAAAATGGAGGCCTTAGTACCTAAGAACAAATTTTCGTATCTTTTGGCCATCACTGGCCCCCCAGCCACTGGGATTGATCACCTTGTATATCACTCTTGAGGTCGTCTGTCCAGCGAGAAGGTGGTCGCGACCCACGAGACATTTCAACTATCGCAATGCCCATCCACTGCACGACAAATATAATAATGTTTGGCTGACTCATTCATTGGGCAATATCGATTGCTTACCTAGTTTTATTTTAAAACTAGCTAAACCCTGCCACGCTTCGCTGCGGCCCATACGGCGGTGGAGTGCGCGTGGGGCGCGCGGTACTGGACACTGCTTATATATAATACTATTGATCGTAGCGTAATGTTATATAGCCTATAGCCTTCCTCGATAAATGGACTATTCAATACAAAAAGAATTTTTCAATTCGAACGAGTAGTTCCTGAGATTAGCGCATTCAAACAAACAAACAAACTCTTCAGCTTTATATATTAGTATAGATTAAAATATATGTGACTATAAAAGTGGTATCATTGAGTGACAAATGAACAAATATATATAAACACTAGCTTTTGCTCGCGACTTGGTCCGCGTATCTTTAGAAATTATTACTCCCTGATAATGTAGCTTTCTATAGGTGAAAGAATTTTTAAAATCGGTCCAGTTAAATCCTTAAAGAGTGGTAGGGCACCACTGCGTTTCGCAGTCAATTGGGCAGCCCGCCTGGCGGCAGTAACCACCTCCTTACAGAATTTTTTTTTTTTTTTTTTTTATAATGATAGATCAAGCATTTGACCGCAGTCTCACCTGATGGTAAGTGATGACGCGATCTAAGATGGAGCATGCTTGTCTATTATGAACCGATTCACTCGCGACTTGAAGAGTCCAGGGTTGTAGTGTTGTGGAAACAAGGGTGCTGGAAGTTGGTTCCACACGCTAGCAGTTCGAATCAAAAAAGTTGACCCGAACCGCAACGTGCGGATTTTAGGTATATCAACCATATAAGGGTGACATTTAAATGTGCGCCTTGTTGTCCGATGGTAGAAGGGGCTAGGGGGGACTAGCTAGTGCAAGTCCAACGCACACTCTCCGAAGTAAATCCTGTAGAACACCGAAAGGCTGGCCACCAATCGCCTGTGCTCAAGACTCTGTAAGCCAGCCCCGGTAAGGGAGTCATCGCCAATGAGTCTTATGGCTCGCTTCTGAACAGCGTCCAAGGCCTCAAGCTGATACTTAGCGGAACCGCCCCACAAGTGGGAACAGTATTCCAAGCAAGAACGAACTTGAGCCTTATAAAGGTCAAGGAGCTGTTTAGGCGCAAAATACCGTCGTACCTTGCTCAGAATGCCAAGCTTTTTTGCAGCAATTTTTGTCTTGGACTCAATGAAGGAGCGGAAGTTCATGGTTGATGATAAGGTGACACCCAAGAGATCCAGATGGTCAGAAATTTCCACAGGATTACCCCGGAAAGTTGGAGTAAGATGAAAGGGACTCCTTTTTGCGGTGAGGCGGTAATACCGCCGTGAAATAACAGCATATACGTGCTGTTGTGTTTCGGTGCGTGAGTAAGGGATGCCAGAGCCCATTTCCTTATCCCCCTCCTAATCCCTTATCCAATCCTACTGTAGTCGGCAGCACACTTGCAGCAGCTGTGGCGTTGCTTGTGTTATAGGCGACGGTAGCCACCTACCATCAAGTGGACCGTCAGCCTGTCTGTCGACCTTAACATAAAAAAAAAGTTTTTGAGTTTATTCATTACAAACATACAAATATACGTACAAATCTTTTCACTTTATAATATTAGTAAAGTCACAGTAAACTAAAGTATAGACAACAATTGTATTAGAGCTTATGCAACGAAAACCCAAATGCCTTTTTTGCAAGCTTTTTTAACTATCTAAGTTTGTACGTCAACAAATAGGTACTTTCTCTATAAATTTGAACCTGACGGCAAATATAAAAATCAGTTTATATTTTTCTGTTTAGTACAGAGTTTGGTACAGGGCAACTATAATATTTTTTTTAACTATAAAAATGTATACAATTTTAACAAAAGGATATTTCGTCATTATCTACGAGTATAAGCGGAAATTGTACAATAATAAAGCAAAGGGGAGACAAACCCTTTTTTTTTTTTTTTTTTTTTGACGAGGAGTAATCCGCTTACAGATCTCCTGCTGCTGGCTAGACGGCAGGAGTATGTGGGGGTCGCCCAGAGCCTGATCATAGCGGCACTGAGAATACCCACTAAAACTCCCCGGTGTCTCCTTGCCCTTTGAGCGGGGTGGACCGGGCTCTGCCGAGGCAACAACTCCGATCCACCCCAGGGCAGTCTAGCCATTGCTGACTAGGCTAACTCCAATGGGGGATTGCCCGGAGGCACAGAGGCAATCCCCAAACGGAGGGGACCTTGTGCAAGCACACATAGTTAGCCAACCATGTGCGCAGGTCCCCTAAGACATTTGAAGACGGGCTTCGTATGCCCGCCTTCTCCTGCCCAACCGCCTACGTCTGAGGGAAGCGAGACCGGCCTCTTCCTCTCGCTCCCTCTCAGCTGCCTCCTTCTGCAACATCACTTGTTCACAGAAGGAAGCAACTGCTTTCCAGTTGGTCACACTATCAAGCATGGCTTCGACCATGCTTGACAGTGTGATCTCTCCACCACCCAGCGCTGCCCTCAACTCCTGGCGCTGGGATCTCCAAGCCGAGCATATCTGGAGCGTATGCTCGGCCGTATCGTCAGGATCGCCGCAGTGATGGCACTGCGGCGACTCCTCCCTTTTTATATGGTGCAGATAATGACCAAAGCACCCGTGTCCGGTCATTACTTGCACCATATGGAAGGTGAGGACACCTCGTCGGCGCCTCACCCATTCCTCCAGTACCGGACGAACCGCGAGGATCGTCCGGTGGCCGGCGGTAGGCTCACGTAGTGCCTCACTCCATTCGTGCATGGCCCTCTCCTGCGCTTCTTCGCGGACCCGTCGCACTTCCTCAGCGACGGGTCTTTGTCCTTGGGCCCTTGTGGTGACCCGATGCCGATGCACCTGGGACAGAACCAGGGCATCGACATCCCACGGGAGAGTGCCCGCTAGCACGCAGGCGGCCCCGTGACTGACAGTGCGATAAGCCCGCACTGCCCGGATCGCCATGACCCTTTGCGGCCTCCGCAAGAGGGCCCGGGTGCGAGGAGTGAGGCACTCGGCCCACACCGGGGCTCCATATAGTGCCATCGACCTTACCACCCCGTGGTAAAGTCGACGACACGCCGAATCCGGTCCTCCCAGATTCGGGAGGAGTCGTCCGAGTGCGGCTGCAGCTTTCGTCAGCCGTGGAGCCAGGAGCTTAAAGTGCTCCTCGAAACTCCAGCGGGGGTCCAGTGTTAGGCCGAGATACTTAATATGCCTCCCGACCGAGATCCAGACCCCCTCCACTCGGACTCGGAGCCCTGGAGGGATCCTGCGGCGTGGGGGATGGAAACCCATGGCCCTAGTTTTGTCTAGGGCCACCTCCAATCCTAGCAAGCGGATGCGCCGGACCACCAAGGAGGTGCCGACCGACGCTAATCGCATTGCGTCCTCCCACGTCTTCGCTCTTGCCGCGACCAGAGTGTCGTCGGCAAAGCAGACAACCTCCATCTTGGGAAGGAGGTTGCCTCGCAGGACCCAGTTGTACCCCAGGTTCCACAATAAGGGGCCTAAAACAGCCCCCTGGGGTACACCTACCGCCACTGGCCGGCGATGGACATGTCCCTCCGCGCCCTCGTATAGCACCACCCGACCAGCAAGGTAGTCGCTGACCAAGGCGCGGAGGTAGGACGGCACCCTGTGGAATTCTAGTGCCGCCCTTATGCACTCATGAGGGAGGCTGTTGAACGCGTTGCGGATGTCGAGTGACACCGCAACAACAGCCTCCCCCCTACCGGTGGCCTCCTCAGTCCATCTTTTGAGGAGGCTCACTGCATCCACGGTGGACCGACCGGCTCGGAAGCCGAACTGGCATTCATCCAGATTCGGCCCCGTTGTCTCCAGGTGCTCAACTATCCGGCGGGCTATGATTCTTTCCATAGCCTTGCCAGAGTCGTCGAGCAGGACCACCGGTCGGTACCCCGCCGGCGAGTCGGCAGGGCGGCCCTCCTTGCGAAGGAGGCAGAGTCGCCCCACCTTCCATCTCGCCGGGAACTTGCCCCGGGCGATACAAGTATCCATAATCGCCCGGAACCTCTCCTCCAGAGGCCCTAGCGCTATAGCCAGGGCCTTTGCCGGAACTCCATCTGGTCCTGGAGCCGTCCTCTTGCCCCGGATCCGCTCCCTCACCGCCTCAAACTCTACGTCGGAGACGGGAGGGCCCTCCATTTCGGGCTCCGGAAGTGGTTCCGGAGCCATCATTTCGGGGGGCTCGAATTGGCCAGGGGTCGGAAAGAGTGACTCTATGACCTTTTCGAGCAGCTCCGGGTCAAGGTTGGCCGTGTAGGGGGAGCTACATGCGAATTTCCCCCTCACGACCTTATACGGACGACCCCAGGGGTTGGCGTCCAGGAGGGCCAGGAAGCGCTCGTAGGCCTCTTCTTTGGCCCTGCAGATGCCTTTCTGCAGGGCATTATGAGCCTTCCTGTACGTCTGGCGAAGGAGGACCTCTTCATCAGGCGTCCTCCTGGAGTGTCTTCTCCGGCAACGGAGGAAGCCGCGCCTAGCCGCCAGACAGGCGGAGCGCAGGGAGGCAATCTCATGGGCCCACCAATATACCCTCTTCCATTTGGGAGGAGGGCGCCACAACGGCATGGAGGCATTGCAGACGACCTCGAGGTCTTTCGCAAAATGCTCTGCCATGCCGTCAGGATCGCCTGCGAGGTGGGGAGGGACTGACGACCACTCCCTCACCATCGCAGCCTCTTCCGCCACTTCCGGGCGGAGCTTGGCAAGTGCCCACCTGGGAAAGGCGACACCTGCCGTTGGACCCCGATGCTGTGACGCCCTAGGGGTCGAAGTGGAAACCTCATATCGGACATACAAGTGATCCGATAGGGTTTCCACTTCCTCTTCTACCCTCCAATCCCTAATATGGGCAGCCAGGGTGGCGGTGGCGAAGGATACGTCTACAATGGACGTACCCTGCCACCGCACGCACGTAGGAGAGGTGCCCTGGTTGAGTATCTGAAGTCCCAGGCCCAGCGCCCAGGACTCCAGTATACCCCCCCTTACGTCCGTACTAGGGGACCCCCACGCCGTGGATTTGGCGTTGAGGTCCCCGGCCACCACAACTGGGAGTGGGGCAGCGCGCCTCACCACACCCTCCACCGCAGCCAGGAAGGACTCGAAATCGGCCCTGCTGCGGTTAGGGGAGAAGTAGGTCGACACGACCACTATTTTCCCCCAGTTGGCTGCCACATATCCCCGACCTCTCTCCCTCAGGGAAAGAGGAGAAGCCACACCGCCAGGCCTCGTCGCGATCGCAGCGGAGTCGTCCAGTGCCCCTAACCAATGGGGGTTCTGGGGCACGTGGTATGGCTCTGCCACCACCGCCAGGTGAATCTCCCACTCCGCCATGGACTGACACAGTAGATCCTGTGCCGCAGCGCAGTGGTTGATGTTCGCCTGGAGGATTTTAGCGAGGGGTTTACCGGGCATTGGCAGTGTCCATTGGCTCCTCCCTGGTTACATTCGTGGCCCCTTTTGTGACCGATCGGGCCGCAGAAATTCGGCCCCTAACAGCTGGGGGGGAACACTTCATTCCCCCCATTCGGTGGTTAGCCGGGAGACCAGCGTCGGCGCAAACGGCACATTTGAACGCCGCCTCACATGCATTGGCCGAGTGTCCATCCGAGCCGCAGCGGTAACACAAACTGCTACGGTCTTTTTTGGATGGGCACCGGGCCACTGGATGACCGAGCCCCATGCACCTGTAGCAGCGCATTGGTCGCTGCTCGATGAGACGAACGGAGGCTGAGCTCCATCCCACCGTCAGCCGGCCAACCGCTGCTAGCTTCTTTGCTGCCTCAATGGGGCAGGAGGCGAAGGCCGAGCCCACACCTCTAAGCCCAGGATGGACTTTGCCCACCCTTAATAGCTCAGGGGTGCAGCCCGTGGCTAATGCCAGAGCTGCTTTAAGCTCCTCGGCCGACACCGAATCATCGAGTCCGTTGACTCGGATGTCGACCGATTTAGTTGGGCGTGTGACCTTCGCCATGTCACCCAATGCTGCGCCGATTTTCTCCGCCAAACTGTCCGCTTGCGCGGCGGTGGTCTCTTTGGGGAGCTCGAGGATGCGAGCCCCCGTAATCCCCGTGCGGAATTTGGGTGGACCAATCCCAAGGGCCTCGAGGGAAACCGAGGCCTTGGTTTTCGAAATGGCCTCACTGTATGTGGCTCCCTTCTCGACCGCCTCGGGTTTAAGGGCCACCACAACAGCTAAGGTTTTTGGCTCCTTTGGGAGCCTATTCGCCTTATTTCCCTTTTTAGTGGCCTGGGCTGCAGGTGTGGCTGCTGGAGTTGTGGCGCGCTTCTTGCGCCCCACAACCTCCGTCCATCCTTCCGTGGTCTCCAATGGTTCTGCTCTTGGACCAGGAGTCGGCTGTGAGGGCTTGGGGGCCTGGGTCGTTTTCTTCGCCCTCGCCAACTTTGGCAAATTAGCCGGAGGGGCGAGAGTGGAGCCCGTTGTGTGCTGGTGGACTGTTTCCCGCTCTAGGGGAGACAAACCCTAAATACTAAAAATATCCATTGTTTAATGAAAATGTTACAAGAAATAGACAAGACAATTGCTTTGAAAAAAATATATATTATACTTAAACATGTGAAGAACCAATTGTATTAATTAGAATTTTCGTTAAAGTAATAGAAACTCCACAAAAAAAGTTAGAACACAAGAAGAATTTGACTTTCATTGAAAATTCTCTCGAAAACGGCTTATTGCACGCATATGAATCCTGTACCTATTAATAAGTTAATATCAGATTAAAAAATTGTATTAATAAAAAATTTTATTTTGTGTATTGTTCTAATGGTAAAAACAGAAAAACACCATTTCTAGGCCTGTTGAATTAGATCCGCCGCCAGCGAGTTCTATAGTAAATGTCATTTGCCTCAGTGAAGCCCTTAAATTGACAACCTCGTTGACACATTATATACTATATGAGACAAAAGCCTAAAATGTAAATTTAATTACTATTCAATAGTATAAATGCACCTTAAGTACCTACTTGATGATAATTTTCTGCATTTATACGAGTATACACATTGATAATGTGAACTCAATTTTAGATAACATACGAGTAACATAACATTCAGATAATGTTTAAAAGCAGTAAAATGAAATAAAATAAATTCGGTAAAACGCGTAACTTTTTTGTTTGTAAACCGATTGGAATGAAACGAACGCCTTACGGGAAGCTCGCTGCAACACATCAGCGACAACCGTATTCAAATCGGCTAAGCCGTTTCTGAGATTAGCGTGCACAAACGCACAAACAGATAAACAGACGAAAATTGTGAAAACTGTTTTTTTGACCTCGGTAACATAAGTACGTGTGCAATTTTTTTTTTTTTTTGAAAAAAATATTTAATGTAACAGATACGGCTCGTTTACGATTTTATTATAATTATATTAAAGTCGCTGTCCGCCTCTATCTGATTCTCCGCTAACTTCTAAACCACTCAACCGATTTTGATGCGGTTTTCACTAATCGAAAGAGCTACAAGCGGAAAAGGCTTTGTGTATAATTTGCAGAAAAAATGCATCTCTGCGAAGCCGGGGGAGGGTGTCTAAAATCTGCAGAGTTTTTGTATGACATAGGTACTGTATTTTTTAAAATACTTTGTTATTATGAGTTAAATATTCAAGAATTTAGGAAGTTGACCTTCTCTTACGGCCTCTTACATCAACCTTTTAAACACGTTCTGACGTAAACATGAGATGTAGGTATTTTTAGGGTTCCGTACGTCCGAATAAAAAAACGGAATCCTAATAGGATCACTCGTGCGTCCGTCTGTCCGACCATTCACACCCCCCCCCCTTATCTCCAAAACTACTGAATCTAAAATTTTGAAAAAAATACAGAAATTAGTTTTCTACTTATAGATTATAGGAAAACCTTTAAGAAGTCCATGATATTAAAATAACATGATAAATCCCTCAATATTGTGCGGATAGGTAACATCGTACGGAACCCTCTTCACGCGTGTTCAACTTGCACTTGTCCCGTTTTTTTTTTTTTTTTTCATAATTTGTGTTTACGGCTATCTAGTGCCTTGCTAAGTCATGTCGTATGCGTATAGAACGTTTTGAATTATGTTTCCGTACCTGAAGCGTGCAGTTACTGGACATGGGTGAAATAGAAATTTAGCTTTGTGCCCACTGTTATAATATATGCCTCTGTGGCAGTCACAGATCATTGTACTGTAAAATCTGTAACTAAGTTATAGCGTCACTAAGTTTTCTTTGTATTTTTATTACGTAAGTTAATTTTAAGGTTTATTAGGAAAATATGTAAATAAAATTATTTTATTCTGAAAGTGCTTTATTTATACTATTAATGGGCTAACAAATAACTCGATTGGTCTACTTAGACAGGAAAACTTAATTCAAATAACCATTTTCATCTTGAATACCTAAGTTTTTTTTGCTCATTCAATGAAATATCTCGTAATAAAAGCATTTTCTTATGTGACAATTACAGCGTTTGTAAAATTTAAATAGACGGTTGCTGTAACATGAATACTATTATATAGTATCACTATTTTATGTAAGACCAGCTGATCTATGCGATTGTCGTCTAGGAACTTTATATGGAAAAAAATGAGGTTTTTCCGGGCAATTTCTCCAATTTTTCCATTCATAAGAACTTCCTCGGACTTCAACGGATATTTTAAAGAAAAAAAGGCCGAATTGGACCAGTCGGTCTCGAGTTATACTCGAGCATAGCAAGACATTTGACGATTCATTATTTTTTTATGTATATATGGATATTAATCTGTTAGAAAAAGTTCAAAGACGAACCACTAATGTGCCTCAAGAACTTACACATAGTAAGAGGAAGTCAAAGGATTATAATATTTTAGAAAATTGTGATTCGCTGTATTTTACAATTTTTTTTGTATTTCCCTATTTTGCTGGCTCTGTATTGTAACTTGTAACACATGCTTTGCTCATGTCCACTCCTAAGCGCCAAACATTGTTACATGCGATTATTAATCAACATCATATCAACATAAGACTTGCATTAATAAAACAGTTTACATGTAGGTACTAAATTTAAGAGTTATGTAATATCGAGTGTAAATGGGCCTTTACATACAACGCAAACAACTACTATATATAGAATCGAAGTAGATTTATCATTACTTCTATTAGTGTGAGTGTGGCATTGAACACACAAATCAAATGAAAATAAGCAATTGTTTATCTTCTTAGAGGAAGTAGTAGGTTGCCTACTAAGTGTTTCTAGTTTGAACTATTTAGTTGACAGTTTAAGACGTTTTGTCGTGGACACATACCGAAGTAAGTATGTTACAAACATTTTATTTTTTAATACAGAGGAAGATTTATTAACATAGAAAATGATATATATATATATATATATATATATATATATATATATATATATATATATGTGTAAAAATTAATCCATTTATCGTAGTTATATGGCGTAAATTATATTCGCACTAATAGATTAATATTTAGATAAGTACATATTTTTATCATAATGATTCGCAGGGAACCCATTTTATGAAATAAAATACTTCAAGAAAAAATACAGTAGTATACAAAAATTATAAAAATAAAGTATACAAAATTTACAAATACAAATATATTCAAATTGGATGAGTCCTCAGGGTGCTTGCCTTAGCGCTCCGTTCTAGGGTTCACGGGTTCGATTCCCCGAAAAGTCAACCATGAAAAATGAACTTTTCAAATTTGGCTCTGGTCGGATTTGTAAAGTATAGTGGGAGGGCGCACTGCTTTTCGCAGTCATTTGGGCAGCCCGTCTGGCGGCAGGAACCACCCGTTACAGAAGACTATCGCGAATTAACAGCACGTGTACTGTTGTGTTTCGGTGAGTGAATACAAGATGCGAGAGCTCATTGTCCTATCCAATCCCTCATCCTTAATCCTACTGTAGTCGGCAGTGGACTTGCAGCAGCTTTGGCGTTGCTCAAGCATGTCTGCTGATCTAAACATAAACAATAATTTAAAAATAAGAGTTTTAGATAAGAATGACTAAAAGCTCCTAAAATATTTGTCTTAGGTATATTAAAACAAAATCAATTTAATATTATAGTTATAATACGATTTTTTCTGCAAACATGTATATATTTTTTATCTATATCTATAGCTATAGTCATTTGGTAGTTTTACCTGGAAAGTTATCCGGGAGTTTTAAAAATTGATTTTATAGATTTCGATGTGCTCTTTTCGAATTTCTACTTTACCACCGCTCGCTCGCGCATCTTTGCCGCTCGCGCAGCCATATTGAGAATTTTCGCCTAAAAACAGTTATTTGAAAAGGTCTCTTTTCCGACTCATTTTATGACAAAAACAATTCTACAATAAATTAAACTAGAGAAAATTTCCTATCGAAATCTATAAAAAACCACAAATTTTCAAAACTCCCGGAAAACTTTCCAGGTAGGTAACAAATAAATGTACAAATTATATAATAAAGTCGCACTCCGCCTCTGCTTCTCCGCTAACTTCTTCTATTTCCGCTAACCGAATTTTGATACGGTTTTCACTAATAGAAATACATTATTATTGTATTGTATTAAAGAGCGATAAACGATAAGAAGCCGGGAGCAGTACGCTTGTATGGAATAAAAAATTATATGAAAAAAATCAATATTTCAATACTAGCAGGAACACCCAAAGAATTATCCAATATTAAAACATGACGATGACATGACACAAATAAAATCAACAAGTTTTTAGACCTTGAACAATTTAACTCAATAAAAAACAATGTTAGTTCCCAGTTATCTACATTGTTTTGATAAACAATCAAAACATTGTTTTGATAACATTGTTTTGATCACACTGCGTTTCGCAGTCATTTGGGCAGCCCGCCTGGCGGCAGTGACCACCCCCTTACAGAAGACCACCGTGAAATAACAGCATATACGTGCTGTTGTGTTTCGGCGAGTGAGTAAGGGATGCCAGAGCCCATTTCCCTATCCCCTCCTAATCCCTTATCCTTAATCCTACTGTAGTCGGCAGCGCACTTGCAGCACCTGTAGCGTTGCTTGTGTTATAGGCGACGGTAGCCACCTACCATCAAGTGGACCGTCAGCCTGTCTGTCGACATAACATAAAAAAAAAAAAAAAAAAAAAAAAAAAAAAAAAAAAAGTCTTTTTGTGCAAATAAAATTATTTCTGAAATGTATATATTTTTGTGGAAACTGTATGGAACTGTAAATTTCAGGCATAGGTATTTGTAGCAGTGTTCTGCTACCAAACAATCAGCACAGCAAAACATCTTTTTCTCGAAGCGACCACGGCAACTTTGACCCACCTGTAACTTCGTTGTGGATAAAGCAAGAAGCAATATATAAAAATCTCTATATATAAAAATGAATCATTATTTCCCTTGGTCACGGCATCACGCGTGAACGGGTAGACCGATTTTAATTCGGTTTTCACTAATGGAAAGAGGGATAAACGGGGAATGTTTATATATATAAAAATTGCACCCCAGGCGAAGCCGAGAGCGGGTCGCTTGTTGCAAATATAACTAATAACTATCCATACTAATATTATAAATGTAAAAGTAACTCTGTCTGTCTGTCTGTTACCTCTTCACGCCTAAACTGCTGAACTGATCATCAAGAAATTTTGCATACACGTTGTCAGGGATGCAGGAAAGGACATAGGGTACCTTTCATCCAGGAAAAAGTACTGTACCCGAGGGATCGTTTTACGCCTGGCAAAGCTATAACTGCAATAAAGATGTTAGGCGTTTAATTGCTCGTATATTTAGTTAACGCACGTTCAGGAGCGCGAACGCCTACATACATGCTATTCGGATCTGCCCCGAAACGCTACTTATACGTTTACGATTTTGATTGCTATTATCGGTGAGATGATTGAAAGGCTAAACTTGTTTATTTACTGATATTACTTAGATAATATAAATTTGATTAAGAAAATAAGTAGTTGACGTACAAGATAAGATTACCCGAGATTGTTTTATACATCCAAAATAAATCAAACTGAAATAATTCATTCAAAATTATTCCTCACACAAATCTACAGTATTTTCACTTTACAAAAGAATTTAATTTATTTCTCGATATAACGTAGGTAATAATTGGCTCACCTATTAAGAAAACTCTCGCAAAATAACATCAAATCGCCTGGCTCCTCTTTGAACGCTCGCTGAGACCATCTCGTGCGAGCGGGGAAGAGGGTTCATGTACAAATAGCACAGTTTTAAAACAATGTAGGCACTCAATACCGCAAAACTCGTCCCGCACTGAATTGACGGGACTGCTGAGCCCCCTCAGTCGCTACTTGCAAATCTCGGAAATATCTATTTAAAAATTAAATAAAGTATAACTCAAATTTTTCCTTTGATGAGACTTCAGATAGTGGATCTTAAAATTTATCTTAAGAACTATTTAAAATATTGATTATTAAGTAAATCGCACGGTTACAACATCGATATCAGGCCGCAAATTAGTAATTTTTTTCTATATACCTATATAAACAAATATAATTTAAAAAATAATTATGATGATCCCCTTTCATATATCCTGCAGATGATTTGAGTATTTTTTAAATTATAATTATTATGATAATTTAAAAGGAAAACGGTTACAAATAAGTGGATTTTTTTATCATTAAGGGCTGGCGTCATTAGGGGCGAAGTAACTCTTCCCTAATATAAACATGAGTAGGTACATTATTTCATGTACCATCAATAGTTTTCACAGCGCACACCAAATAATGATTTTGTAGGCAAACTTTGGATAAATTATTGTAATTTTCGTATGGACCTATAATTTTTTGAAATTAAAATACAGCTTTCTATAGATGAAAGGAATTTTTAAAATCGGTTATGTAGTTTTTAATATCATCCATTACAAACATACAAAAAATTAGTGTAAATTAAATATGAAGTACTTATAATAATAAAATTATTTTGTACTTCAACGTACCTGCAAAACATAAGGATAATATTTAAGGGACTATACGAGAATAGGAGAATGGTTTGTGGTATCCCTGTGGATCTTTCCACTGTGAGAATATTCAGTCTAATGTGAGGGGATGCAGAAAAGCTGCTCAATTTTCGACTACTGAATTAAATATGCCCTTACCATTGCTTTCCGAAATCTCCCTTATTTTCCAGGTATATTATGGGATTTAAAAGAGTCTGGGATTCATCCTGTCCCCGCATCTGGGATAGGTGGGAATCGGATGGAGTGAAGTGGACCATCCAAGACTTACCGCCCGAGGATGACGAAAAAGCTATTGAGGTCTTAGTTGAGAATTTATGTCCTGATGAAGTTATGTGTACAGCTGTTGGTATGACACTTTATCTTTCCTTTTATTATAGGTACGCGCGTATTCATTGACATTACTTTATTAATATCGGAAGTTTAATAACTAGTTTTTGCCCCCGACTTCGTCCACGCATCTCTCTATGAATTATAGCTTATGAGTTATTCTAATGTCAATAATAAATTTCTGTAGTTTCATTAAAATCCGTTCAGTAGTTTCTGCTTGAAAGAGTAACAAACATCCATACTTGGCCTAATAAACTTGCATTTATAATATTAATAGAATTTTCATTATTAACAAATTGTTTGTAACAAACAAACAACATTGTGTGGAACGCCTTTTGCAGGATCACGATATACACGCCATCAAAATACCACCTTTGTAAACTTAGTTTCTTAAAAAATTATCTTCGATAGTAGGTACCTACATTTTATATTTAAAACAATGAATGGAAAGTCTTTTTATGCAAAGTCCACTTGATGGTATGTGGCTACCGTTGCCTATAACATAAGCAATGCCACATAATAAGGTCAAGAATAAGAGATTAGGAAGGGATAAGAAATGGGCTCCACATCTGGACTCATTTTTCAAAGAAAAATCACCCGAACGAATTTTCGCAAACCATCTTTGACATCTTGTTACTGCATCCTGTCTAAACACATCACACAAGTTTTTTTTTTCCTGTATCGCTAGAACTCGTACAAGATACAACAATGCACTTTTTCTTCACTCGTGTTGACGGTTTTACAAAAATTGTGTAAACATCAATCATATATTATCATCCTAAATAGGAAAAAGTATGGCTTCTAACCAAGATGGATATTATACCATCCTGTATAACGGATCCGATATTTAATATCATGTAACATCTTAATTAGGAAGTTATTTAGGAAGATGTAATCGCATTTAGTCACTTGAACGCTTGGGCATAGGTTGAGATTTTAAAGAACTAAATCTCAAATCTTGTAGCAAGAAATCGTAATGTTATGATCAATCTTCGTTTTGCACTAATACTCGTAGAATAGTATCTTGTTTTTGAATGTACGGTGTCACAAGATTTATTATAAATATGTCAAAGAAAGTGTAATCAAAAGCTCTAATTTGCTTCCTTTCCTGAATCATTATTTAAGGACGCTATTTTGGGTGGAAGATGGGTAAATGGAAATAAGGGTTTTGTGTTCAAAAACCAAAGAATTTTCCCTTAGGTATATACCTAATAGTTTTAACAGGTAATCATCTTTATAATATATTAAGTTGGGTAATATTAACAAGTGTCTTTACAAAACAAAAATAAAACAAAAATATTTATTATAATTTTAATACTTAGAAAAAAAAAATACATTTTGCCGATCCAAACTGCTCATTTGGTACCATTTACACATTCAGTTGTTTATTCTTCCAGACTTAATAAATGATCCAGTCAGTGTGCGCGGAACGACGGAGTTTTGGCGAAGCGCTATAAGAGAACGTATGACTCTGGCATGTTACTGCGAAGCAGATGGGAAAAGAGAGCTTGCAGCGCTGAATTTGTGTAGCGTAAAATGTTTAGACGACAAAGAACCTGATATAGACAAGGTATGTAATATAATAATCTAAGGTAATAGTCACCTAACCCCATGACTTCTTTAACATATCGTCCCACATATTTGTCAATCCCATTTGTCGATTGGTTAAGATGCTTGCCTTAGCCCTCTAAGTCAGGTTTCGATTGGACCCAGCCAGGGCTAAATTTGGAAATTAAATTTTCAAAGGTAACTCTGGTCTGGGTGTTTTAAGTGTCAGGGCATACTGCATTTCGAAATCATTTGGGCAGCCCGTTTGGCGGCATTAACAATCCCCTTACAGAAGACCACCGTGAAATAACAGTATTTGTGCTGTTGTGTCGGTGAGTAAGGGAAGCCAGAGCCCATTTCCTTGTCCCCTACTAATAAAGGTGATGGTAGTCACCTACCATCCAGTGTGCCATCAGCCTCTCCGACTACCTTCATATAAAAAAATGGCCTCGACAGTCAGTCTTAAACCATGAAGCAGTTTCGATTTTAAATTCTATACTTGAATCCCTTTATAATAAATGTTTTTATCGATGCCAATAATGTATAAAACCACAATTTTTTATGTCCTTTTCTATATCTAACTCTTCATATCTGCATTAAAACGTTTTTTTATAAGGTTATCAGGCTAAGGGTCTACTTGAGGGGGCAGATGGCTACCGTCACTTATAAATATTGCACGGCCACAAACGCTACTAATAAGACTAGTAGTAATAATATTGCCTATTGCTGGTATTCTACCACTCATGTGTCACCAGTTCCATAAAAGTATTAATAAATCAATAAAGAGTTTACAGCTTTCCTATTCAGGGCCTTGATTCTGTGTGGCAATTATGATTTCACGCTTTTGTCTTACCTTATCAAAACACCCGTCTTACTACAAAAGATTAAATAAGCACTGTTTAAACACGTGCTTACGTAGACAATGTATAACTATTTAAACATTGTTAGGCGAGCGCTTAAAATGTTCTTACCACAAAACCTTGTATAGCGCTTGTTTTTGTAGACAGTGTTAAAATTACGTGAATGGTATTCAATTATGGCAACCCTGGCAAACATTCATTCAGTCACTCGCCCTGCATTCATGTCGTTTTCATTTTACGCAGATATGATAGGCGTATAATGATGAATTTTGGTTTTCACAAGCTATTATTACGGACTATAGTAATGATAATATAAGCAAATTATAAAATTGGAATAAGGCATAAATTACAACAAATACGTTAGATTATTTATAAAATTTTGTTATACCAAAAAACATTGCGCTTAATGGAACGTAAATGACACGGGCGTAACGTAATTGTCAAATGTCAAATTTGATTTTCATAAATTTCAATGACTAAAGAACAACATAATTACAATTATCTATCATTATCAACTAATATCAACATGGATAGAAAATGAGCGCGGCGACAATTGGAGTCAGGAAGAAAATGTTTGTAATCTTAGCTTTCATTAAGCAATGAGCATTCATAAAATACTACGAGATCAAAACTTCTATGTACTGGACGTGTTGAAATTATTTTAGGACCTCTTCCTGCAAATGAGTCAGTCTGGCGCAATCATAGAAAATAAAAAGACGGAAAAGTCTTGAGTGGATTAATGTGCAAAAAAGTGAGTACATATTTATCCAAAATATCGTGGATAAATATGTACTCACTTTTTGCGTCATCGTAATATTCGAATGGATTAATTCGCTCGCGATGTATCCTATCTCGAAAATTATCCATATAATCCATATCCTCCATGTCGATGTAATCAATTAAATTTAAAATATCTATATTCATTTCAAAAATCAAATGAAATGTTTAATATTATGCAAAACGATTATAAATTTGACAGAACACGTCCAAGGAAGAGAAGCCGATAATTAGGTAGACACTCGTTAAACAAGCATCTGGCGGTGTTTAAATTTAAATAATGCTTAAGCATTGTCTAACCCCAAACAATGCCTAGACACCCTTTTGTAGTAAAGATTTATTTAAACACGTGTCCAAAGCCTGTATAAAGTGTGTTTAATGTTTTTGTAGTAAGACGGGTAATGTCATGTCATGGCATTTATATTTAAGAGAATGACTTTTTAGCAGATATCGTAACAATTTGAGGATATGACTTGGTTTCGAAGTAAGGAATCGCGTGGAATCGCTAAATGGCGTTAGTGAATTAGAGCCCTGATAACATTTTATCGGTGTTAACATTGCTTACGGATTCCTATTTTGTGAGTTCAGATCTACTGTTACAAGGAGAAATAAAACAAGTGATATTGAAATATGTACATACATACTCTATGACTCGCGATAAAGAACCAGAAGAGGAAAACCCCAAGACCCTACGACGGTTCCCCCATCCTATTACTACCTAACCTAGTTGCTCCTATTAATAGGCGACGGTGGTTATCTACTATCAATTGGTACCAGTCTGCCTGCCTACATTTACCCAAAAAGAAGATGGGACTCTCCACTCCTTCGGAGACGGTTTTTTGTAAATAATACACTATGGACTAAGGTTATTATTATTATCACCATTGCAATTGTGGCAATGGCTCCGTTTCTGAAGACCAACTTGTATCAAATAAAATACTTATTTCAGGAAGAGGGTGAAGCCTGGAAACACGTGTACAGGACCCTATTGTATGCGGATTCCAAAATAGATATCTTTAAATACGCTGAAGTGGACAAAGTTCTCGTGGGTGCTGGCTTATGCGTCGTAAGAAAGTATAGAGGATCGAAACTTGGAACGCGGGTACTAGCCGCAAGGTAAGAAATATTTTAAACTAGCGAGCCGACTCCAGCTTTGTACGAATGCAATTTTGTTTGGTTAACACACCAACAGATTTAGCTGAGAAACAGACATACGAGGACAGCGGGTTTATTTTACAATAATGTATACTTAAATAGCAAATCAAGAATGGCGAAATTTTTGTTCAAAGAATTTTGAAGCGTCTTTGAATGTGATCTATATAAAGAGAAATAACTAAATTTTCAAAGGTTTTTCAAATTATACTAATGGTCTATCTAAGTCCGAATATAAATATCAATTTTAAAAGAAACACAATTGAGTAAACATCTTGTGAAGTAGTATATAGTGTTCTGTGACATCTTCCTTTGATTGAGTAAATGACAATTTAATGTGACAAATAAGGTAAAAAAAAAATAGAATATAATGCTTTAGTTATTATTCTATCTACAAAAATTATAATACCACAGAACATTATATATACTCGTAGCAAGACGTTAATCACAATTTACCTAAAAATATTTTATACTGAACTCAGTTTTAAGTACTAACAGTTTATTTTAATCGAAAAATACGCAAAATATATATTTTAATCCAAATAATAGGTGTTATATTACATAACCTAAAAATATTAAAACTAAAATATTCTTAATTCCAAACTTTGCTTAGTAATAAATCTAAGACCACTTAGTTTAGTAATAAAAATTTATCCTTTTACATATTATTTTTCATTTGTAGACGCGAAGAGTTTAAGTCAACAAAATTTTGTATGGGGGTTCGCCATTGTTCTTTATAACCGCTACTATTAAAATTATCATTATCGATATGTATTATATTTTAATTCATTGTTTTCTAGAGAACCGTTGTGCAGGTCGCAAGGAATAAAAGCCACCGAGACACTATTCACGGGCGTCGCGTCACAGAAATGCGCCGAGAGAGGTGGGTTCACTACACTCGTTGTGATACCTTTGAAAGAAATGGCCGAAGCTGGATTTCGTTATAGAAAAGATGATGACAGAGTTATGAAGCTTATGTTCAAGAAATATGATTAGTGTTAAAATAGCTTAATATGAATTTGTACATTTATTTTAGAATACTGTCATTGAATTCAGTATAAATTCAGAAGAAAAAAATGTAATAAATCCCGAAATGTCTTTATTAACAACTGAAGTATTAAACTACAGAAAAGAAAAACCTAATTTAATCGAAATTAATTAACTCATAAATTTAAAAAAAAAACTATCAGAGCTTTGCTTGTTTTGTGAAACAAAAACTAGCATAACACAAATTCTCAATACTTGTGTGTAAAAAAATTTTGACAAGATAACAAAGATTTATTTTATTTTAGTTGATTACTTATATAAAAAAACTATACTATTTATATATGTATGTACAACAGAATACGTACGTTATTTCAACATTAGGATTAACAAAACTAGAGCGACATGAAACCTCACTATAAACTGGTTTAAAATTACAATTGATATTTAAATTTAAGTTTTTTTTTTATGAAACGTATAGTTTAAATAAATCATATTTTAAAATAACAAAACACGAGATACAAAAGTAACCAAATTGCGGTTTCATAGTCTTACACATAAAAATTAAAATAATTACGATTTCAAATCTAATCATTTGGACATTTATTCATTGGTAATAAAAATTATGACGTCCGTTTCAAATAAAACGCTCCATGAGAACCCTATATATCTATCATTTAAGCTTGGAGAAAAATAATTATTGATCACCACTATCATAGTCTTGGTTTAAAAAAATAAGTTAAAACTGACTAAAAAATTATGTATTTGGCAAAAAAAAATCCAAGAGACGCTAATCGAAAAGGGTTTCAATTGGCCGATTCTTGATGGGTCACTAAAATTGTATAACTTTAATCGGTTACCTTTTAATTTGCTGTTTTTTTAAGAAACAGGTACAAGAAAGAATATAAAAAACCTTTATAGGTTTATTTATACCTTTTATGAACACCACCATAATCTAACAAGGTTTCCCAGAAACCCTTTAAATAGCCTATTGTCGAAGGTTTCTTTGTGATGCTATCGTTGTTATCCCAATGTGTTGATTCATTGTAGCCTACATATTTAATACAACAGCACAAGATGTGACGACAAAACTGGTTGATGCCCCGCCCTGAAAAACACAAAATTCTTATGGTATATTTTTTTTCTTTGTTTTAATGTTTGCTTTGTACTTTAAAAAAGGTCTGTGAATTGTGCTTTATAATTCAATACTATAAAAAGTTTCGGTGACACGAACATATTCGCTTACAATTCGCTAATCGCTGTCGCTAAAAAAGTACTAGTGTTCGTCCACTAGTCGTGATTCGACCATAATAATTTTAATGAAAAAAAAAAACTATCTGTTTCTAATTTGACGAGCTCGTTGGACGAGTGGTTAAGGTGCTTGCCTTAACGCTCTGTTCTTGTCGCTTCGATTCCCGGCTGGGTCAACTTTGAAAAATGAACTTTTCAAATTTGGCTCTGGTCTGGATCTTGAAAGTAGTGGCAGGGCACACTGCGTTTCGCAGTCATTTGGGCGGCCCGTCTGGTGGCAGTAACCACCATCTTATAGAAGACCACCGTAAAATAACAGCACGTGTGCTGTTGTGTTTCGGTGAGTGACTAAGGGATGCCAGAGCCCATTTCCCTAATCCTTTCCAATCCCATATCCTTAATCCTGCTGAAATCGACAGCGCACTTACAGCAGCTGTGGCGTTGCTCGTGTTGTAGGCGACGGTAGCCACTTTACCATCAAGTGGACCGTCAGCTTGTCTGCCGATCTTAACATTAAACTGAGGAGTTAAAGGTACTGAACTGTTTTTTCTCTACCTATTTCTATTTAATAGTTTCCACTTAATGGAAAGAGTGTGATAAACGAATATAATTTGCAGAAAAAAATTGTAAAATCGGGTGCGTATCGCTAGTACATACTCGTATATTGTAAAGAAATCATACTTAAAAGGCGGTAAAAAAAAAGAATGTTTTCTATTATCCACTCACATATGGAACGACGTCGGTCGATTAGTCGAGTCTGTAGTTGGGCAGACAGTTGAGTTTGGGATCGGGCGGCGTCTCCTCGGTGAGGAACGCGCTGAGCAGTACTGGTGCACAGATGGGCACGCGCTTCGACACCAGGTAAGCGGCGTCGCGTTCACTGAGCGGCATACGTCTGATGTCGGCGAAGCAAATCTGCACACAATTACAATCCTTGGTGGTTGACCAATGAAATACATTTAAATTTGTATATATATATGTCGACGCAAGTCCATCGTAATTAACAAATGTAATTGTTATGATTATGAAATCAATCATTGTGTCGATTAAATTGGTTGTTTTTAGTTATTAATTACTGTTATGATTTTTGGGAATGTACTGACTGTATTTTGCGTTAGAATAAAAACCTAAAATTAATTGATAAATTATTATGAGTTGTTTAACAGTTGAAACATTCGCCGCCATTTTTGTAGACCGGATGTTTCAACTGAGATTAAGATTTAAAAATTAATTCAATTTGTTCATAATTACTTTCGAAATGTTTAATTAATTTACGAATTATTTTTGTGATTAAAATTAAGCATTTAAAGAAGTTGCAATTTAAATAGTGTGTTGACATTTTTCCGCCCGACGCCATCTTTGAGTTGCAATACGATAGACCGAATGTAAGAGCAGTTTTTGTACGAGCGCCGGGCGGTTAAGACGTGGTGATCTGATGATTCACATCTTGTGAGTACCTATCTATTGTTGTGTTATAATTGTGAATATAAAACTATTACTTTGATAACGCTTTGGTGTCTTGTAGAATAAATCGTTTAGTGTGTTTCTGGTTGTGTTTTATTGTTTGTAATGAGCGTGCCGAATAATGAAAGCGGTGACGATAGCAACGCTGACGTCACTGCTTTTAAAGATTCCTCTGGACCAAACCCCTCGTCATCAGAAGTGGGATTAACACCCACATCTGCTCGTCCTTCTGTTTCAAACAATCAACATAGTGATGCTTCTGTTAGCGGGGTCCCAGTGGAATTTTTCACGCAAATGTTGCAAATGATGAAGCACATGTCCGATCGTATGGCAACAATACCGGACACAAAAGTTAAAATCAATGACGTGTTTTTGCCATCATACGATCCGGACGCAAATATAGGAGTGCGAGAGTGGTGTAAGCATGTGACCACGGCCATGGAAACCTACAACCTGAGCGATTATGATGTCAGAATGAAAGTCGGTAGTTTGCTCAAAGGTCGTGCAAGGTTGTGGGTTGACAACTGGCTTGTTTCAACCTCCACGTGGCAGGAATTGCGTGATGTTATGATAACAACTTTTGAACCTGAAAATAGGTATTCTCGTGATATAGTCCGTTTTCGGGAACATAGTTACGATAATTCAAAGGACATCGCACAGTTCTTATCACAGGCTTGGATGTTATGGAGACGTGTCACTAGGGATAAATTATCGGATGATGACGCGGTTGAGGCTGTGATTGGTTGCATTGGAGACGAGCGATTGAGAATTGAGTTGTTGAACGCCAGGGCTACTTCGGTACCAGAGTTGATTTCTATAGCTTCCTCAATAAAGCGCAGTAAGCGACCTTATCCTAGTTCATCAAGTATGCAGCAGGGCCCTGTCAAACGACAACGATTCTCGGATAAGCCGTCTTTATATTGTCAACAGTGTAAGAAGCCCGGTCATGATACTCGAGATTGCCGTTACCGTGATAAAGCTGATAACCCTCAACGGCGACATCATGATGATAAAACTGTTCCCCAAAAGGATAATAAACCGACCTGTACGTTCTGTTCACGAACAGGTCACACATATGAAACTTGTTATAAACGTGAACGAACATTTGTCTCGAATGTTAATTGCGTAGGTACACCTAAGTTAAACTCCATACCGGTGTTGATTGGGGGTCTAAAATTTTTCGCGATTTTCGATAGCGGGGCGGAATGTTCGGTAATACGCGAATCGGTTGCTTCAAAATTACCAGGTAAAAGGACGAATGTTGTTAATTATCTAAAGGGTTTAGGACAGTTTACAGTAGTGTCATTATCTACGTTGATAACCGTTTGTGTGATCGATGATATAAGGGTCGAACTTCATTTCCACATAGTACCGGATTATGAAGTGGGTTCAGATATTTTGATAGGCATGAATCTTATGGAAAATACGAATTTAAGTGTGATAGTGAATTCAAAGGGCATAACATTGATTCATCAGCCCGCGATTTTCCACATGCGATTACAAAGCGAAAAGTTTGACAATTTGGATTGTGACTTGACAGATAGTAATCAAATAAACGAACTTAAATTGTTATTAGCAAAATTTGAACATCTTTTTATCCAGGGTTACCCTCACACACGTGTTAATACCGGTGAACTCGAAATACGTTTGAAAGACACGAACAAGTGTGTTGAGCGTAGGCCATATAGATTGAGTCCAATCGAACGACAAAAAGTTCGTGATATTGTGAGCGAGTTACAGGAACACAATATTATTCGAGAGAGCAAGTCACCTTTCTCCAGTCCAATAATATTAGTCAAAAAGAAAAACGGCAAAGATCGCATGTGCGTGGACTATCGCGAGCTGAATAGAAACACTCTGAGGGATCACTATCCTCTGCCTATAATTTCCGACCAAATAGACCAATTAGCGGGTGGTTATTACTTCTCTACTTTTGATATGGCAGCGGGCTTCCACCAGATCCCCATCGCTGAAGGGTCCATTGAAAAGACTGCCTTCGTAACACCGGACGGCATGTACGAGTACTTGGCCATGCCATTCGGTCTCAGTAATGCATGTTCCGTTTACCAGAGGTGCATGAATAGGGCTTTAGCTGATCTTCTAAATTCGCCTGAGGTCTGCCAAGTCTACGTCGATGACGTACTTACGAAATGTAGTGAATTTGCAGAAGGTTTGTCCCGTATCGAACGGGTACTTATCGCATTACAAGATGCCGGGTTTTCTATAAATATTGAGAAAACTGCCTTCTTTAAACGCTCTATCGAGTACTTAGGCAATGTAGTTACAAACGGACAGGTTAGTCCTAGCCCAAAGAAAGTGGAGGCTTTAACGAAGGCACCTATTCCACGAACGGCTAAACAAGTAAGGCAATTCAATGGCCTCGCCGGATATTTTCGTCGTTTCATTCCCAATTTCTCGCGTGTGATGGTACCGCTTTATGAACTAACAAAGAAAGACGCAAAATGGGAATGGAACGAAAGGCACGAAGAGGCCAGAAATAAAATCATACTGCATTTGTCTACTGCGCCTACCCTTACATTATTTCAGGAAAATGCACCAATTGAGCTTTACACTGATGCGAGCAGCCTCGGTTATGGCGCGGTACTCGTTCAGATCATCGGAGGTCGCCAGCATCCAGTCGCGTACATGAGCCAGCGTACCACTGACGCAGAGAGTCGCTACCATTCATACGAACTCGAAACGCTAGCAGTGGTGAGAGCAGTAAAGCATTTCCGGCACTACCTGTACGGTCGAAAATTCAAGGTAATAACAGACTGTAACGCCTTGAAAGCATCTAAGCATAAGAAGGATTTACTGCCACGAATTCATCGCTGGTGGGCTTTCCTGCAGAACTACGAGTTCGAGGTCGAATATAGAAAAGGTGAGCGACTGCAGCATGCAGACTTTTTCAGCAGAAACCCTACAACTGAAATGGCGATCAACATCATGACCAAGGACACAGAGTGGCTGCAAATTGAACAACGTCGTGACGATACTCTTCGTCCTGTGATAAACAGCATGACAACCGACAACCCAGCTCCCGGCTACGTTCTTGAGGAAGGCGTGCTGAAGAAATTACTCGCTGATCCTTCTATACTCGGTGCGTGCAAACCTACAGTAGTACCAAAGTCATTTCAGAGGAGCCTGATAAACTCCTTTCACACATCTCTACAACACCCGGGATGGGAAAAAACTTTACAAAAACTCAGAGATAGTTACTGGTTTCCTAACATGAGTACCATTGTAAGAAGGTTTGTAGATAACTGCGTTATATGCAGAACCTCGAAGGGACCTTCAGGTGCAATCCAGGCACAGCTCCACCCAATACAAAAACCTACTGCAGCATTTCAAGTAATCCACATGGACATTACCGGCAAACTGGGTACGAGAAACGCCGAAGGTCAGGACGAATATGTGATAGTTATCATTGACGCCTTCACCAAATACGTCCTACTTAGTTACTCTAACGACAAGAGTCAAAGCAGCAGTCTCGCGGCGCTGAAACGAGTCGTGCATTTATTCGGGACTCCAGTCCAAGTAGTGGTTGATGGCGGCCGAGAGTTTCTTGGCGAATTCAAAGCCTATTGCGACTGTTTTGGTATCAATTTGCATCCTGTAGCGCCAGGAGTAAGCCGAGCAAACGGGCAAGCGGAACGAGTAATGAATACCTTGAAAAATGCATTAACAATGATAAGGAACTATGACACTGAAAACTGGCAAACTGCCCTGGAAGCCCTTCAACTTGCATTTAATTGCACCCCACACAGAGTGACAGGATGCGCGCCACTTACTCTCCTGACACGCCGTAAGCACACCGTTCCGCCAGAACTTTTAAGGTTGGTAGACATTGATAGCGAAACCGTCGATTTTGATATGCTCGATCAACACGTGCAACAAAAAATGGCGGCTGCAGCTGAATATGATAAGCACCGTTTTGACAGAAACAAAGCCAAGCTGCGTCCTTTTCAAAGAGGAGACTACGTCCTCATCAAAAATAATCCCAGAAATCAAACCAGCTTGGACTTGAAATACAGTGAGCCATACGAGATTTACAGAATATTGGACAACGATCGCTACATGGTAAAACGTGTGACCGGCAGAGGGCGCCCACGCAAGGTGGCGCACGATCAGCTACGCCGGGCTCCACAGCCCGGGGAACAGGAAACCGTGTCGACGGGCGCCAACTATGACACCGAACAGCAGCCCACAGCCCAAGTAGTCGATACACCGAATCCACCATCAACGACTACATCACAAACCACACAGTTATTGGACGCTTAAGGGTGTATTGTAACGTGATTGTAACATTGATTAGAAGCTTAGTGTAACATTTTAAGAGTGTGCATCATTTATTGTGGATGTTAAATTCTGTGCGACAAGTATTCCTTTTTCGCCTAACTTGTCATTTTCAGAGCCTCTGGGGACCACGGTCAGAAATATAAGGCCCAGGCCCCAGCATCGACCTACCCTGATCCTTTAGGACCCCTGTGGACCACGGCGTACGAGACCGCTCAGCGCCACAGCAGCAATTCCCTGTGAGCCTCATCAATAAACTATGATAACAGACTACATAATTTTCAGAGCCTCTGGGGACCACGGTCAGAAACATAAGGCCCAGGCCCCAGCATCGACCTACCCTGATCCTTTAGGACCCCTGTGGACCACGGCGTACGAGACCGCTCAGCGCCACAGCAGCAATTCCCTGTGAGCTTCATCGATAAACTATGGTAGCAGACTACATAACTTTCAGAGCCCCTAGGGACCACGGTCATTGGGAAGACCTAGGCCCTAGCATCGACCTGCCTATATCCCCTAGAGCCCCTGTGGACCACGGCGTACATGACCGCTCAGCGCCACAGAACGCCTGTTCGAGAAATATAATCATGCAAATATGTGTTGGTCATTTGCATGTCAACAAATCAGAAATGTAATCAAGTTACTAACTATTTTGCTCACATTCCTTTATATTTCCTTAACTTTATGATTTGCTGTGTACTAAAATTTATTTTACGAGAACCGTGACAGGTGCTGAGCACGCACCGTCTCGCAGAATGGCCGTGTCGACGCAAGTCCATCGTAATTAACAAATGTAATTGTTATGATTATGAAATCAATCATTGTGTCGATTAAATTGGTTGTTTTTAGTTATTAATTACTGTTATGATTTTTGGGAATGTACTGACTGTATTTTGCGTTAGAATAAAAACCTAAAATTAATTGATAAATTATTATGAGTTGTTTAACAGTTGAAACATTCGCCGCCATTTTTGTAGACCGGATGTTTCAACTGAGATTAAGATTTAAAAATTAATTCAATTTGTTCATAATTACTTTCGAAATGTTTAATTAATTTACGAATTATTTTTGTGATTAAAATTAAGCATTTAAAGAAGTTGCAATTTAAATAGTGTGTTGACATTTTTCCGCCCGACGCCATCTTTGAGTTGCAATACGATAGACCGAATGTAAGAGCAGTTTTTGTACGAGCGCCGGGCGGTTAAGACGTGGTGATCTGATGATTCACATCTTGTGAGTACCTATCTATTGTTGTGTTATAATTGTGAATATAAAACTATTACTTTGATAACGCTTTGGTGTCTTGTAGAATAAATCGTTTAGTGTGTTTCTGGTTGTGTTTTATTGTTTGTAATGAGCGTGCCGAATAATGAAAGCGGTGACGTTAGCAACGCTGACGTCACTGCTTTTAAAGATTCCTCTGGACCAAACCCCTCGTCATATATATATATATATATACACACAAATAATATATATCTTATACTGTATATCTGTTGGTCATACACATAAAAGTCCCAATTTTTATTTTTATACTAACATAATAAACCTGAACCAGATTATTTTTTTAACGTCCCAATCAACTAGCAGTCAGATTTGAAAAAGTCTTCACTGCATTTAATAGCCAAACTCTTGGGAAAGTTTATATGTTATTTAACAATACGTTACGTCCCTTAGGAGCCGAACAAAAAATAAGTCAAAAGAATGTGAAGTGTAAACGAAGTAACATGAAAACTGATCATTATAGAGAACAGCCAAAATGTGCACGCATATTAAAAAGAAATACCACCACCCGCGGCTCAGAGCGAGGTCGGCTCCCTTCAGATTTGAACACCATACATTGAAACACCATACAAATCACATATCTCTCTGCAAGCTTGCAATGCATTTTTATAATGTGCCTTTTTTAATTTAATCTACTAAAATTAATTACGCTGCTTTTAAAGGAATGTATGCTTGCCGATAAGGTGATTGGGGTGAGAATTGAAGATTTGTGGACTTCAATTCTCATTATAATCATTATAATATTCTACATTATAATCAAATAAAATATTTCAATTAATCAAATTAAATATTTTTTCAAAATAACAATTTGTACAAGTTGGACTTATGTCACCGAGGTGAAAAAAAAAATTTTTTAGAATTTAGTTTTTAGAATTTTTGTTTGTTTGTCTGAGCATTTGCGCGCGCTAATCTCAGAAACGGCTTAACCGATTTGAATAGGGTTTTCACTGATGTATTGTGGCAAGCCTCCCGTAAGATTTAGTGTTTGTTTCATTCCAGTCGGTTTACAAACAAAAAATTTATACTCCGGCCATTATAAGAGTGCTGTTCTGACAGGTGTCAATTCCATACATTTTCTGTATCGTTTATTCGGAAATGAACTTTATGCAATGGACATAAAGAAATGTCAAAAACGCATTCATAGAATGACCGTACTATACGCGCTATACCGAATACCACGCATACTAAGCTGTGGGCTCAGCTAGTATACAATATATCAATGACATCCATCTTGGGCATAATATATTAATACTATACTACAAACCGTAACGTCGACGTCCATGTACGGAGGCTCTGCCTCAATTGCTTGTCCGCCGCCAGTGCGTAAGAGACGCGCGAGCATGGTCCGTCGCGACTCGGGCATGTGGAGCAGTGCGCGCATGCCCGAGAAGGGGCCCACGAACGAGTCTCCGGCCTGGACCCTCGCCGCTCGCCAGCGGTACGCCGCCGAGGCCAACACGCTCTCGCTACTGCTCAGCGTCGTCGGCACCGACGACGCGTACGGATTGCCCCACTCGAACTCCTCCTCCTGCGTCAGACACCGTCCGGAATGAACGTAAAAGCCATTTGATGGCTAAATTATGGACAAACACAAGTTGTACGTCGCGAGCGAGTGTTATACCTCAAAAAATTGCCCGATTGCGTTAACTTTATTAACATATAAAACAGTGAAATCTTAAACTATGATAATAAACTCGTACCCCGACGAACTTCGTACCGCCTCAGAACTAATAAATGTAGCTGAACTTATTAGCTGAATTAAATTAATTTTTTTTTTTGTTATGATAAAAAGATTGAATTAAGTTTAATAAATGTACAAAAATTAAATTTGTATTTTATTTACATTAAAATTAATGTAATGCGGCCTGGCATTACCGGAACCAGCACATACATGCCATGATTTTGTTTCTGTCGTGTATCAGAAATGGCGTTGTATACGGATTTAAATTTGTTGTGATTTTCTTACTTTTCCAATGCTCGAGAAAAAAAATTCACCGAATACAGTCAATCCGTTCTCAAGATATCATCAAAAAAGCCATTTCATTCAAAATGTATGAGAAAATGAATTTTATTCATAATTTTATTACGTGAACATTTCCGATTTTTAGGGTTCCGAACGTCCGAATAAAAAAACGGAACCCTTATAGGATCACTCGTGTGTCCATCTGTCCGACCATCCCCCCCCCCCTTATCTCCGAAACTACTAAACCTAAAATTTTGAAAAAAATACAGAAATTAATTTTCTACTTATAGATTATAGGAAAACCTATAAGAAGTCCATTATATTAAAATAACATGGTAAATCACTCAAGATTGTGCGGATAATTAACATCGTACGGAACCCTCTTCACGCGAGTTCAATCGCACTTGTCCAGTTTTTTTTTTTAATAGTTATTCTGTCATTTGGCACAGAGACAAATTCACTGTGAAAGATTGGATTTCGTTTCGTTTAGGAATAGAATCTATTGACGATGACCTCGGTCCGGTCGGCCCGTTGAGGCACTCACACCAAACAAATTCAAGTTAGTGGAAGAAGAAGTACTGAAGAACCGACTCCAAAAACAAAAGAAATAGCGGCAAAAACTACAGCCTTGATGATTCTTCATGAACGCCGCATCACAATGCTTACTATAGAATTATTTATTTTTATTTTTATTTATTTATTTATTTCTACGCTTACAACTATTTTTACAGGACTAAGCCTAAAGACAATAGTGTAACTATTAGTACAACTTACTTTATTTTTTACAATTGTAGCATATTATGAACAATGCTGACTTTGTGAAGTCATTCAGAGAACACGAAAACAAGTCAATGCTTTCCGCGACTAGGTTGAGGATACGCAGTGCGCGCGTCATAGGTGCCATGCCGAGCAGGTTGGTGCGCCCGCGCGGCACGGCCAGCAGCCGTGCCGCGCTACGATTGTGCTACTACTACGATCTCTTTCACACGCCGATGTCTTAGGGGGCATTCAAACGCTTTGCGCTGCGTCTCTAGTTCTTTCGAACCATTGCAGCGTCAACGTCGTCCCTAGCGTTAGTACAAAATTACATATAACCAGAGTCACTGTTTAAAGGCTACTGTTGTGAACGTCGTTTGCTGCTGCGACATGTATTTACCGCAGATGCTGTTGACTAGCGTTCTGTTCAGACCTCGAGCGAAACATTTACACCGAAGTTGCACGTCACATATAGCATTTAATAGTAGGCCGTAGTCTTATACCTATATATTAATACGTGTAGCGAAGACTTCGTCTCCCTTTATAAGAAAATTGCGATGACGGAGGAGTGTGATATTTTGTACACTTAAAGTTTATATGAAGAAGGAGTGGAGAAAGCTAATTTTTTTTATATTATATACATTAGAAATAGATTAAATTACACACACTACCACGTGTATGACACACACACATTTGACACAATGAATGTATGAATGCTCTTATGTTTATGACCTCTAGAACTAGTAAATACCTGTAAGAAGCAGTCCGCAGCCCTACTCCGCACCACGTAGGACGGATGCAGCACCCAGATACCCGCGGCGATGGAGCCCAGCATTTTCTCACTTCGGCTGGGGGCGGCGCACAAATAGTGCGTCGCCTCCTGGTCTAACTCGGAGCCGACCGACACCTGTCCGCCCAAGTGCAAGATCATTTGTATTATCTCTTCTTGGTTCTGAAAAGATCGATCAAACGGTCAATCGTCAATGATCCATCAATCACTGACGGCTCACTCTCACCAGTACAACTTTCACTTTCATTAGTTCAAATACAAAAACTCATTGAACTATCAAAACTCGAAAAGTCGCAGTAGTCCAATATTATAATTTGTTAGCTTTGTTAGAATTATAATTTAAAAAATGCAATAAATATACTTCAAGATAAATTATCAAAATTCACAAAAGCTACTGAAGAAATGTCGAAAAATTGTCATGGGATTTTTTAAATAAAAAACGCACCGTATATAAAATCTGTTAAATAATTATAGGAACAAGGGAGACATTTCAGCATCAATGAGTCATACTTACATATTAGATCGGGGAAAAGTCTTTTCGCATATAGTATTTATAAACTTGTAATAAAATCTCTTTGACTGTACCATTTGTACCTGGCTGGTTTTGATGACATTAAAAAGGCTATATTTCGAAAAAAATATTTTTCATTGTTTTGTTTCCAGCTATTTTTCATTTATTTTTCTTTGTGTCAAAATGAATTAACTAATCTAATGAAGAAATTCAATACATTTTAAAATTTCATTACAAAAAAACCCGCGAAAAAAATTTGTGACGTTTATGGACCTAATTCAGTATCAGTACGAGTAGCACAAAGTTGGTTTAAGCGTTTTCAATTCGGGAATTTTTATGTCAAAGATGCACCTCGCTCTAGCTCTGTTACGGATAAAATTGACGCCATTTTTGAAAAAAATTTACCCCTCAAATTTTACGTATATAAATTAGCATCTAGAGTACACTCAGACCGAAAGGTACTACTCAAACGCATGATGTCATATCGATTTACAATTCTATAAATGTTTTACATAATTTTATAAGTTTTTAAATAAAAAATATTTCAAATGAGAGTAGTATTGATTCAAATCGTAAATAATGTTCTTGTAAATTTTTTCTCTTAGGTTCCATATGCATGGGTGCCTTTCATAGCATTCTAAAAACTTATGTAAGTATGGTGTTATTTTTATTCATGGTTAAACCAAACTATTTGAACGTAGACATATACGATAGCGGGACAACACAGCTCAAAACACACCTTTATGCGGCGGGCGATCGCCTTATTCGCCTTCGTTTGAGCATTTGCACGGTCGATTTTAGCCACCAGCCGCATGCGGCCGGTCGCCGCAAGGCAAAAAATCGAATGGTCTATTTTGGGGCTTGCGACTTTAAGACAAATTGCCATTTAGACTCTATGACGTATGGCTATAGTCACCAGTGTAAATCCCCCATTATGGTGCTTGCTTTAATGCTCTGTCTCAGGCGTCACGGGTTCGATTCCAGGCAGGGACAACCATGGAAATGAAATTTTTATAGGTGACTCTTGTCTGGATTTGAAAACCAGTGGCAAAGCATTTGAGGAGCCCGTCTGGCGGCAGTAATCAATAGCGCACTTGAAGCGACGACGGTAGACACCCACCGTCAAGCGCCCTACGTCCACATTCAGAACCATTTTTCATAACCACAAAAAAGAAATTTTCTTCACTGTTTCATAACTAGTTATTACATTAAGAACTATTATTCCACTTTTATAATTTTTCATAAACAGTATAAATTTTTATTTTCTGTATTCCAATAATTAAAATATTATGTTGTAAAGGAGAAGAGATTCAAAACACTAACCATGTAGTTGGCAATTGTAAGAAATAAAAATCCATCCTCAGCAAAAGTGCTCCCCATTTTAGAAAAAGAAACAAAAATTAAGAATACTATTAAAGTACGAAAAAATAATTATTGACGTGGAAACTGACACGAAAATAGAAGAATTAGAGAAAAAATAAGTAAGAGTTGGTCATTGTTTGGAATTTATAATCTATATTTGTAAATATTTTTTTCTTAATGTAAGTTTTTTTTAATATATAAATACGGTTAAAATTTATTTAAAAGTTAAATTTTTATTGTTATTTAATCATTAGGTCATTTTAATTCAAAAACGTTACAATTTTTTGTAACGTTTTTGAAGTTAGTGGAATTAAATAAAAATCGATGTAATCTATTGATAAATATCGGAATTATTTCTTAATTACAAAAATGAAAAAAATAATTTTGTTTAATAACTAGTTTGAAACAGTGAAGAAAGTGTTATTTTTCGTAGTTGGTTATGAAAAATGGTTAACGAATGTGGATGAAGAGATCAAGGGGACAGTCTGACGACCTTAACCCAAATAAGGGATGAATTTATTTAATTTACTAGTTACTAATGATTTCGTATTTTTCGACAATGATTTCATAGTCACTGACTATATATTAGTATGCAGCTGAAATTTTAAGTCGTGACTGAAAATCGCAAAAATTTTCAACAGTGAAAAGAGCAGTTTCGTCTTATGCTACAGCATAAAATTAAATAGGTAGCACTTTGAGAGAGCAATTCAATGTGCTATTTTAATATAAATAGTTCTGTAATACTCACTTCGACGTTCGATGAGAGCATGAACCGCTTGGGTGCGGGTATGGGGTGATCCGGCAACGGACTGGTGTCAACCCATTTCACCGAATGGGGCTGCGATTCCTGCAGAACTGGCTCCGAATCCGCCGTGCCTGTCAAATAAGTTTATGTATTCTCGTAATTACTATAGTTCAACTTTCTTGCATCACTTAGGGCATAATTGACAAATGCATGTCGTTTTTTAAAGTGGGTTTATATAAGAAACAATTTTTAGTGTTAATTTCTTTCAAGAAGCGTCCGTCCGATTAGTGTGATCCTATTTGGACTTTTAGGACGAATTATATGTTATAGAAGCAAGCGAGTAATAGTCAAATTAAAATTTGGCAATCATTTAATTTGGCAACATAATTAAATACTTTTATCATTAAAAGCAGATAAACATACTTTTCTTTTTGCCACAAAAAAATGTTTTGCGTGCCCTCGTTTCGCTGGCAATTTTATAACACAAATAATAACTTAACCTACCCTAAGCCTTAACGGACATTTTTCAACGAAACTACTGAACCTAAAATTTTGAAAATAAAAAAACACAGAAATTAGTTTTCTACTTATAGATTAGAGGAAAACCTATAAGAAGTCCATGATATTAAAATAACATGGTAAATGTTATTTTAATATCATAATATTGTGCGGATAGGTAACATCGTATGGAACTCTCTTCACGCGAGTTCAACCCGCACTTGTCCCGTTTTTTTTTATTTTTTTCTTATTTTATGTTAAGATCAGCAGACAGATTGACGGTCCACTTGATGGTAGGTGACTGACATAAGCAACGCCAAAGCTGCTGCAAGTTCGCTGCCGACTACAGTAGGATTAAGGATAAGGGATTAGGAGGGGATAGGGAAATGGGCTCTGGCATCCCTTACTCACTCACCGAAACACAACATTTATTTCAAGGTGGTCTTTTGCAAGGGGTTGGTTACTGCCGCCAGACGGACTGCCCAAATGAGTACAGAACACAGTGTGCCCTGCCACTACTTTCCAGCTCCAAACCAGAGCCAAATTTGAAAAGTTCATTTTTCAAAGTTGACCCTGCCGGCAATCGAACCAGGGAGCCCTAGAACAGAACGTTAAGGCAAGCACCCTAACCAATCACCCAACGAGCTCATCAAATATATATTTTTTTAATAGCATATCATCGTCAACGCGGTTATCATATTTATTTTCTAAATTAATATACACTTATGAAACAAGTTATATTAAGCTATAATGACAGATGTACGGTATGTATAAATAAATAAAAATTGTGAACTTTTGGGAAAAAATAAGTTATTTAGAAATTCGTAAACCTCGTTAACAATGTCAGTGACAAAAAAAAACAAACAAACGGCACTTACGAGAAATGGATTTCTTTGGGCGCGGACGAGAAGAGTTTACCAGAACGTCGATACCTGCACTCAGTTCGTGCAGCTGTGCCAGTGTTCTTGAAGCGCTTGAACCGTTCAAAGTGTTTGGTGTCGTACACCTCGAATGCGAAATCGCGCCGGCACGCTGTAATCCATACGAATTAATCTATATTTGAAAAAAGTATGTCGACGCACGACTCCTTTAAACGTATAAAATTTTCCTCGTGTCAACAAATAACTGGATACCTAATTACTTTATATTATTTAGTTACATTCTGCATACTCAGATGTCACATGTTCCAACAAAAGTTATGTCAGTTACGTTTGGTATACACAGATGTCACTACGTTTTATAGTTCAGATGTCGGAGTACCCGATGGGGCCATAATATTAAAATTTGTAGATGTCTCTGCGCCGGCAATTCATAACGCGCTATCCTTTCGTTCCTCAACGCGGACTACAAGATTTAGACGTTTGGTTTTATAAGCCTAGAGATTAGAAATGGGGAACATGCGTCAGCTGTCGCACAAATGTCAAAGTGACAGATAATGTAATGCTTTTTAGTTAACGTTTGTATTAATTTTACTCCAATTTATTAATACTATTTAAAATTGGTAAATTATTGTCAAAATATTGAATTAAATAATAAATTACTGAGAATTAAAACAGTATTTCGAAATATTGATGGAGATAGTTTTATCATAGCTAGAAAGTCTATTTCATTTCCTACATTCGACTATACATAGAAGTAAAACTATAGATATAGATTTTATTCAATTTTATTAATTCAGCATTTAAAAATTACTCTTCGGGTGAAAGACGTATGGGTGATCGCATATTATTTTTGTTATCAAATAAATATTATATGACTGTCACCCCCTACTAGAATAGAATCAGTCGGCAGTTGTCAACTTACATCATCTTTGGTCAATTTGGGCATTTTAGCAGGCGGAGTGTCAACTTGATCCTGAAAATATATAAAAACTAGATGAAAACCCGGCTTCGCTCGGGTGTAATGTGAGAATGTGACTCATAATATGTACACATGTAGGTAGATATTTCTGTAGTTATCGGTTCTCAAGGAATATTAAAGGCAAAAGCGGCATAGATTTCGCTCAATGTTTGCGGCAAGACGTTTCGTTTTACACAGTCACAGAGTCACAGTTCTTTGTAATGGACACTTTGTTTTTAAAATGAATGGTGCGAGGACGGAACGGAATGAAACGGAACGTTTATTAACCACTCAAGATGTCACAGGTGTCAGTGAGTGACGTTTCGCTAGAGTGGCCAATATGGCGACTGCGATTTGTCTGTCAGCACCATTAGAATTTAACAAAACACTTGACAATCCGAATTTTGCGGATATATGTTGTCGACTCGAAATCTTTATTTTTTTATGTTTTATTATTCAGGTAAGGTTTCAATCGAGTCTACCGTACCCCTTGACGAAATTATTAATATAGATAGATTATGTCTATACAGTAATGTTTCATTAATTTACTTATATTTTTGATGTTGCGATTCATATTTATAGGACTAATAACGTGATAGGATTGTTCTGGCAATATTTGTATAAGAAAATAGTCTAAAGAAGATTCAAAACTTGGCACTATTATTTTACGAATTCAGGAAAAAAGAAATGTTTTTACTGAACAAAATATTTTTTAGAGATATTTAAATATAGTATACTCAACGAGAACCAATTGGATTAAGAAGCCCATTCAGTGGAGTGTCTAAATCATTATAGGTTCTTAGGGAGCTTCCTTATAAAATAAATAATACATAAATTCTACATAAATCCATGCAGGGTCAACAGCGCATCTACATCCACCCTTATGCTACTAGTGTCCCTATAGCCACGGACCGAGTAAAAAGAAAATCTGCATAATGTATGTTAGGAGAAATCGTAATCTATAATTAGAATCTTGGATCGATGACCGCCAGAGAGCAGTTGGCAGTGGATAGATGCGGAGGGCGGAGCACTTTTTTTTAATGTGAAGGTCGCTGAGACACCAGCAACGCCACAGGTGCTGCAGGCGCGCTGCCGACCATAGTAGGATCCTTAATCCTTAATGGATTACGAAGGGATAGTAAAATAGGCTCAATTTAAAAAGACCTAGATCCGACAGTGGATGCTAGTCGGCTGACGATGATTATGGTCATGTCTATGAAGATATGAACCTGCAAGGTGAGTTTCCGGGGCGGAGCGTGAAGTTGAGGTGCGGGGGGTGTGTTCACTTCGTTGTTCCTGAACTGCATCAAGGCCCGGTCGATGACATCTGGTAACGGCTGTCAATTAACAACACAATAAGCTACCGTCTACATCAGTTTTCCGTTCAGAAATTACGGGAATTATTTTCCTAGTTTTTATTTTTATTTTTATATGTAACTAAAATCTTTTCTTATATAACTTATATCTTTATATGTTTATTCCTAACAATCTCACCAACCCTCTTTATGTATAACTTAACTTGCCAACAGAATTATTCCATCTAAAAGATCTTAATTACAATAGACAAAATTATCTTCGAATCCGAAGGAGTCAAACTCAAGAATTATATTGAATAAACCTACACTACACTACATTACACTATACTATTAAGACATATTGGTCTCAATAGTTATAATACAGTTTTAATAATAGTCTTAATAGTTAATACAGTTTTTTTACATATTGGTTTGCAGGCAGCCTTCCAGACCACTTGATGGGGTGTGACTAATTTGGTCTTCAGATCCTATGAAAACCCTATTCCTTATACTAATCCTAGGAAGGACGTACCTGCTGCAATTACTGTGTGGTAATATAGCTGTTTTCTTTCCTAATCAGAAAACAGCTAATCATAAACTAATAATCAGCATTTTCGTTTACCTCGTATACAATACAAAAAAAAGGTTACCCACTACGCAGACAACGCAACCCATAAGTAATTTCAATGACGAAAGAGCTTAAAGATGTCTTGTGATAGCCATGACTTTATTTTTATAACTACTACTATCGCCTACCAAGAAATAATTGACCAAAAAAAGATTTTGTTACTTTTATCCTTGCGTGAACATTCCAAGAAACTTTTCAACTTCTTCAATTCAAATGTAATAATAATATTAATGACTACCGTGTCGACTTTGTTGACTGGAGCAGTGTCGAGAGACAGTGGATGCACGGCGGACCAGAGTCGCTTGCGCGCGTCGGGCGTTAGGCGGCTTTCTCCCGGACGAAGCGCGGCGCCGAACCCGCTATCGGGCGTCTCTATCTTCTTCGCGACTGGGGTAAATATTTTTCAATTCACTCACACAACGTTATAGTGCGTTTATTGTGTACTGTTGCATATACATATATTAGCTGTCATTATGGATGATTCACGACACTCTGCCGTCGCAGGGCCGTGTCATTCCCACCGTGCCCCTGCAGGGCCACTAATTCATGCTACACCGGGCTGTTCCCGCGAATGTAGCGAGTGTCTATCTACTAAGTGCAATTTTCACAATTTGAGTCGGCAGCTATAGCAATTGCTAATACATTCATGATACCTAGTGTCGTGACCGGACTGGACCGCAGCCGGGAAAAAATACCCATTTCGACGCGCTGCCACGGCCGTGGAACGGACTTGGCCCGGTTTACCATTGGTTCATACTAGTGATGTAACGAATGCCAGTTTTTAAGCATTCGCGAACGCGAATGCGAATGCGAATGCGAATACGAATATTCAGTTTTTAAATCTAAGGCCGTTTATCTATGATTCAAAATATGCCGCGCGCGACGCACATGACCCACGATGGTTGATATAAATTAAATAAATAAAGAAAAATTAAAAAATAATAAATAAATAAAAAATAACATTTCCGGTGACACCGGCATGAGTATTATTATTTTCTTGTCTAAAGAAAGGTGATTAATTAACACCAAATAAAAGGTTGATTACAAAAAGATATAATTGTTTTAAGTAGATTTTGTAATTAAAATGAATAGAAATGAATACATTTTTGTTTAATTTACCTAATATTGTTTTCACATTCTGTATTTTTCTTTCACGTTCATATTCGCAAAATATTCAAAGATAATTGCGAATGCGAATGCGGATATTCGTTACATCACTAGTTCATACAAAAGTATACTATAGATATTTGACCGTGCCACGGCCCGACTCCAGCAAGGTGTAACGTGAATCATCCTTTAAACGACATTAGTTCCAATTTTTACGACTTTTTATGTCTTTATCTTAAAAAATGTAATGGTGACAACAAAATTCAGTTTGTAATTTCAGACTATAACGCGTTTTAAGCGTCATTTACGTCATTTACTTTATTTTGTGATAAAGAGTGAGACAGGCTAGGTGACTATTGTCACCTAAAAAAACAAGCAACACCATTGCAAACCCTGATAGAATAGAACTAACATGGATTATGCTCTGGCATCCCTTACTTACGCTACAAAACACAATATAAGTTCTGTTATATCAAGACTGCTAGATTTATATTAAGGCCTTGTTGCTTTGATAACGGTGATATTTATAGTTTATAGAATATCAGCTTTAATCTTTAAGCAAGCATATAAAGTTAGTTGGTAAAGTTTGGGTTTGTATGCTGTATTACGTACACTGGGTTTGTATGTTTGTATGCTACTGTGTTATAGCAATTAACAAATTGTATTACGAAAAGAGTCCAGAAATAATAGAGGTCGTCCACATCCGAATGACACGTTTAGCTCACACCGAAACGTAACGCGACGTTGCGTGCACTTTTTAAGGTAGCAATACAATACAGAACTTATTGACTACCCAAAAAGGTACACAGTTCAGTGAGTGAGTGTCGGAGGCTTCACACAGTGCCGCGATTTATCTCGTGAAGTCGCAATGCATATATTATCCCGATACTGGAATTCAATGAATAAGCTTTTCAATGCGCCACGAAACACATCAAGCATCTTCGCGTCGCTTCACGTTTCTGACAGTGTACGGAAAATTTACACGAAAATAAACTCTATCAATTGCCCGCGGGGCTTCATATTCGAAGATACTCACAAGGGTCCTGTGGGGTAACTATGGGATCGGAAGGCATCTGGCCTTGTCTAACGGCGCGCAGGCGGCGTTGGGTGCGAGTGCTAAACGCGCGCAAGTTCGGCGACGACAGTTCTTCCAGCGGAGACGGAGTCGCCACGGCCGCGGCTAACTTCACTGCACAGTACACCGACAGACATGATAATATTTAATCATCCTTAATGGTATTTATATGGGCTTGAAAGGTTCTACACTGGGTGAAAAACTCGTTAAACTCGCCAAACAATTTAAATATTTGATTAGTATAATTATTTACAAGAAATACAACTAAATAGGATGCCAAATAAAATAATGGAGCTTAAAAAGCAAAACCTTATCTAAATGCAAAATTTCATCCAAATCGTCAGAGACGTTTCCGAGGTGCGCAAAATGAATTTATATACAAGTATTGCTCGTTCAAAGTGATTAGATTACATATCTTTTACAACCAATCGTCTACAATGACATGAAGGTTGACTTATAATTTTCATACTAGCAAATAGCCTAATAGGCTAAACATAAGCAACCATGTAAGTTTTATAAATTTAAAACAAATCAAAATAAAAAAAGACTTAAAATATTTCTCACAATCTTTATCCGCTGCTTTAGGGGTTTCCTGTGTGCCCCCGAGCAACCCCTGGCGTGCCATCGCGATGTATCGCGACGCCGGTGATATGTCAGCGCCATCTGTATTGTGTCCAATAAACGAAACCTTATTTTAATATTGCCTCCATACTCATAAAAGATGAAAACGTACGCGTAAAGTCGGCTGTGTGCAGTGGAACAACGCCTCGGCTAAAGAAGCGCCTTGCTAGTCCTGCCGTTCGGTGAGAGGCGAGTAGTGAACGAAGACTTGAATTGAATTAAATTCGTATTGGACGATGCTATTGTATAGCTGCTTTTGCATGTCAGATTCTGGCGAAAAGCGCGAACTGTATTATAATTAAATCATGAATTTGTACCGCTTTTTTAGCAAAATAAATGAGTTTGAGTTTGACAAAAAAGCACACAAAAAATGACATCTAGCGACATCTAGCGACGGCCGTGACAGGTGCAATGTCGCTATTTAATTTTATACATCTAAATTTATACCTACATATATCTGTGTGTTTAAATATCTGCTCACTTTACAAGTATTTATTCACACTATTTAGTTTCCACTGTACTCATAACTATCTACAATTATTATCTGTTGCGGATATCCCGAACAAAAACGTAACGTCAGTTTTGTTTTATACACTGATTTGTTGAAAATACATTTGAAGACAAAATGAGACAAGTGCGGGATTGAAAATTTATTGATTTACAACATTTTGCTTTACCATTTCCGACACACTGAGCGTCAACTTCTGGCGGAGGCAAGATATTTTCTTTAGTCGTCTCGGCATCCGTTCTCGTTTGCTCGTCCAATTGTTCCTCGTGTTGTGATTGGTTTTGTTCCTCGCGTGGAGGAGCTGAAATATTACGAATTCATATGTATTATAATAACTCAAACACACATTTTATTAATTCGATTTGTCAGAAAATGTGGTTTAGCATTCCTTATTCACACGTCGAAAATCCACAACACAGGTGTAAAAGCCTGTAAACAAACATTTAAAAAAAAATGCTCATAAATGATTTGAAATTGGGTAACTTCTTGTAGTCCCTTTACTTTGACCTTTTAAAATGCTTTTACTTGACACATGTTATGTCCCACTGGTAGTGGGACAATATGTATGTTTGTTATTAATATGTCTTTGGCAGTCTAGCCAGATTGCTTAAGGGCTTCACTGAGGCAAATGACATTTACTATAGAACTCGCTGGCGGCGGATCTAATTCAACAGGCCTAGAAATGGTGTTTTTCTGTTTTTACCATTAAAACAATACACAAAATAAAAATTTTTATTAATACAATTTTTTAATCTGATATTAACTTATTAATAGGTACAGGATTCATATGCGTGCAATAAGTCGTTTTCAAGAGAATTTTCAATAAAGGTCAAATTCTTCTTGTGTTCTAACTTTTTTTGTGGAGTTTCTATTACTTTAACGAAAATTCTAATTAATACAATTGGTTCCTCACATGTTTAAGTATAATATATATTTTTTTCAAAGCAATTGTCTTGTCCATTTCTTGTAACATTTTCATTAAACAATGGATATTTTTAGTATTTAGGGTTTGTCTCCCCCTTAATAACACCCCTACCTTAATCTCACCCTCCACCAAGTATTGTCAAATTAACTCACCCTTTGTGTCTCCGACTAGATATGGTCCTTCGTAAACGCGCTTTCCCTCTGTGGCGCACCGCAAGAGCCATTCAGCAGTGACCGCCGGCAAGCCCCACTTGATGGCGCCATTGTATTTGGCACCGCTCGCGGTCGGACATATAAGGTGGGTCGACGCCCGGCAATCGGCCGTGTCGTAGCGGCAGAAACGCAACTGAGTACTGAAACATATTAGAAGGGATGGTTGACAAAACCTGGCAATTTTGTATGTTATATTACTTAATCCTAGTTAGTTTTATATATATAGAATAGTCGCGGTGCCATTTCTAGACTTAGTAGTTTTGGCTGTTCGTTTATAGTTAATCAGAACTTTGTGGCATAATTACTGGTGATAAAATTGTTGTTTTTCGGACAATGTGAAATGCACATAAGTGACCCTTTCAAATAATTGTTTCAATAATTCAAATAATCGAATTTATATGTTTTAACATTTTGCCAAATATTTAAATTATAAGGATTTCTGTTAATTATTTATACAAGATTCCATAGCAAAATGTATTCCTACACCATCAATACGCACATTATCAATTACGGTAATTTGACTAAAGTTAGATTTCTAGTCGTGTATGAGCGTAATTTGAAAAAAGTTTGAATGCAGTTTTGCTTAATTCAAAAAGCGAAGCTTTAGTTTCTAATTACAAATTCTCGTATCGCTTATGGTTTGAGATTAGCCGTCACTGATAAATTAGGATTGATCACCCTGTATTCTATTTTTTTTTAGCGTCTACGATAAACTTACTTAGCACCCAAAAGATTCGCAAGCTCGTCCAAGAAACTCCTTTCGACCAAGGTGTAGGTGCTCAAACAGGCGACGACGCCGTCTAAAGGTGGTTTTCCCCCGTCCCATTCGGGGATTTTAACTGGCCGGTGGTAATACTGAATGGGAATCAGCTGTTGTTTCAGAAGACAATCTTTCTGTAAATAAATACGAAGTTATCTTATTTTATTAACAAATACATACTTAATCTATACAAATAAAAATGAATCGCTAAGTGTTGCTGGTCGCAAAACTCTGGAACAGCTGAACCAAGCCAGAGGATGATTCTCATGAAGAGTAAAGTTGGAATAATTGCCTGGAAAAAAACCCAATTTTTCCCCACCCAAAATTTATAACTGAATCAATATTGATTATTCAATATCAATAATTCAAACATTTTAATCAAATATTCTATGCTCCATCAACTATGCTATTCCACATAGTGTATTGAATTAGCACAAGAGAAATAATTAATCAAGTGCGATTTTGTTAAGAAAACATCATAAAACAATTTAAGTACAAATACAATCAATTAAACGGGCCAATGAGAGTTAGTGAGTAACTGACCACCCAAAAGGCCGTTACGGGCTCCGCGTTCGCAGTGATGCAGTCTTCAGGGTCGAAGTCCAACGGCACCAGCACGTGATCACCTCCGGCGCCCGCCGCCAACAGAACGCCTCCCGCCGCGGACATCTCCGCGTTCAAATTGCAAGTCGATTCTTCGTCCAGTCCTTGCACTTCTATCCGCAACCCTGAGAGTTTAACAAGACGTTTTCTTGATTAATTATTTTAAATACATTCAAGATTTCAATTTATTGAGATCCTTTGTAGTCATGTATCGACAAATAATGTTTCGCTAGTTGTTCGAAAAGTCCCTTTGCACTAAGCTTGAAGTTTGGTTAAGAGCCAATTGGATGAGTGGTTAGGGTGCTTTCCTTAGTTTTAGATATGAACTATTCAAAGTTGGTTCTAGTCTGGATCTGAAGAGTACTGACAGCGTACAGTAATCACCCCCTCACAGAAGAGCACTGTAAAATAACAGCATTATGTACACTTGTGTTTTGGTGAGTGAGTAAGGGATGCCAGAGCCCATTTTCCCTATCCACTCCTAATCCCTTATCCTTAATCCTACTGCAGTCGACAGCGCACTTGCAGCAGCTTTGCTTGTGTTATAGGCGACGGTAGCCACCTACCATCAAGTGGACCGTCAGCATATCTGCCGACCTTAACATTAAAAAAAAGTAAAGAAACTTTTAAGCGAGTTTTTGAGCACTTTCCGCGTACATAATAATTACAAACTTAATTGATAAGTTCAATTGGTTTATACAATTGGTAGAAGAGCTTCTTAACTCTTATAAAGACATTTAGGTTTTTAATTCTTTTTTAATTATGTTTTAAGTTTGAGAGTAAAGATTTATTATTTTAGAGAAAAATAAAAAAAAAATAAACAGAATACATATAAAAAATAGTTTTAAAGTAATTAGCAATTGTAAATACACAGGTATGCAAGTTAATATCTAAAAAAATACAGATAACTTCATAAGTTATCTTTCGGTAAATAATTTCATGTCTTTAATTTCACACTAAACGAGACGAGATATAGAGAAAAGCATAAGTACTTAATTAAAATTACACCAGAGTCAATAAAAAGCAAGTTTACCTTTAAATATTTGAACAACTTCCTGAGTAGGTTCACTTAAATTAGTGAGGTCTTCGGTTATGTCCGATCTATCTTGTGTCAATGATGGCTTTTTTGAAACGTTTACTGTCGCCGCCTCATTTTCTTTTTCCGTTTTGTTCTCTGGAATACAGGTTATTAAATTTTGTTAACGTAATCAAAAAATTATCCTTAATTCTAAAAAAATGATACTTCAACTGCATGTTGCACCACAGTACTTCAAACTCAGATGAAGTTGAAAGCGTTTAATGACAACAATAGTGAATGTCAACAAACTTTTTTTATTTCCAATATCCTGTTCATTTTCTATACTAATATAATTATGATCGAATTTTGTAAGTTTGTTTATAGGTGTAGAGCAATCACTGCACTTATTAGAAAAAATCTTTCAACTCCTATCCAGTCGGTCTAGTTAACTAATGAAAACAATCAAACCAACGAGTATTTGTGACGACAGTCACATTTAGTTATATAAGTATTTGTTACTTGGATATACATATGTATGTATGTAGTATGTAGTATCTCGGATATATGTAAAATATTAATTTTGGATAAATGTAGTATACGAAACAGTCAGCCACTAGCAGTCGTCACCGGACAGCATTAAGAGACAGATATTTAATTTGTGTATTTATTTTACGTATAGTAAGCAGTGGTCGGACGGATGTCGCTTGACTTGGCAACCGACAAGGGAAACGCAGATTCCAAATCCGGTTCTACTTACACCTCTAATCTACGCGTGCGATCGGAGTGCAGCTCTTAGGAATGCCATTAGGCCTCTTGGGAACCACACGGGCAATTATCAAACAACGTATCTGTATAGCGCATACTTCGAACGTCGAAGTATGCGCTCGGGTTATAAAGAATCGAATGCAAACATTTGGTCATACTCATCCGTCATTCGAGTTTAAAATGCGCATGGGGTTGCTTAGGTTAGTTTATATATCGGATTTTATTATACTAATTTTTATTTCATTTTGTTTTTATTAGTTAAAAATCAGTTTTGGTTAATTATTGCATTACATATAATTATTATTCGATCCAAATGTTGCGAACCCCGGAGTGTTTGTTTACATAATTTAAAACTTCTCTTGACGGCGACTATTAGTGATAGTAATGGCGTTAAATCAGATACTATCGCGGTCTGTAAACTTTAAACGCTTAAGTTTTATAATTGCACAGTCACAAGATCGATAACTTTCTATACTTACAAAATCGTTTGTCCTGACTGACTATCAACGTACAGCCAAATCTACTAAGTCTAGAAAGCTGAAATTTTTAACATAGGTTTAATTTAGGATAGTATAATGTCTATAACATTTTTTTTTTTAATTTAATGACATTATGAGTGATGTAGATATCGTATGTATACATAAATTTGATAAACCACTGTGGACACTTACGGCTCAAGTAATGATTGAGGATGTCATTCTGAGGCGGTTCGGGGTCCACGTCGCTGCTGGGCGGCGGTAGGACAAGAAGCTCGCGGCGCAATAGTTGCAGGTTCCGCTTGCTCATGGGCGATGCTGCTTCGACGCGCGGTCTGTTCGCGTCCTTCTTGCTAGGTGTCGTAGGCGTGAACTCCAAAATTGAGAACTAGAAATGAGAGCATGTATAATATGTAACATTTTAAAAGTAACGAAAACACTTCAACGGGGTGCTATAACCAAACAAAAGGGTGGGTGATTTCCTACCTGAATACAATTGTATTGTTGAATACTATGGTTTTATGGAGATTCTAAGAACGTTTTTGATACTTACCATTTTTTAATATTACAGAATATTACGTTTAGTTATAGTTAGAAGAAAATTAATTTAAGTCAAACGAACCTCAATATCACATCATAATTAATACAGTGGATCAATTATGATCGAGATTACTTGTAGTGCCTAACCTAGATAACTGTTTACAATTTTCGTTGAATTTTATTCTTATATGTGAAGTAGGGTTTCGTTAATTATAAAATGTTAGAAACTTTATGTAAAGCTGTGACAGCCTAACGGAATGCATGCTAGGCTGTCGACAAAGTAGGCAGAGGTTGATGTATGAATTAGGAATGATTTATTTATTGAAAGTGTAATGCGCCGTGCGCCGTCCGTCGTTTTCCTTACTACGTTTCTATTCCAACCTACTGCCTCTACTTAATAGTTATATTAGTAACTAGATGAGCCCGCAACTTCGTACGCATGGTATTCGGTATAGCTCGTAAATTTATTGTTTGTAAATGAACTGGAATGAAACAAACACTAAATGTTACGGGAAGCTTCCCACAATACATCAGTGAAAATCCCATTCAAATAGGTTAAGCCGTTTTTGAGATTAGCGCGAACAAACGCAGAGACAAACAGACAAAAATTCTACAGACTATTTTTTTGACTTCAGTAACATAAGTTCAACGTGTCAATTGTATTTTTGAAAAAATATTTAAGAGGGTTTCACTAGGCTCTGAATAAGGTATTTACAATATTCAACTCGGCTATTGGCATAACTCAAGGTTGACATCCATGGCTTGATCAAGCCAATCGTATCATGCCGATTGAACGTGTTTGAGTAGCATAATGCATTAGGCTTCAAAAGAATGGGCGAATTCTAAACATGGCCCTATGTCAAAAAATCCACGGAGGTCGGAAACTGATAATGTAAATATAAACGCATAATTAACCTGCAATTGTTTCTGTCGCACACCAGTCGTTCGCATAAATCCATCGCGTTCTCACCTGGGCTTCGTCGAGAGCGTGCCCTGCCTGCACGCTGCGCGGTATCCAATCGGCGGAGAGGACGGGCACGACGGGCGGTAGTAAGCGACGAGCACCCGCCGCGGACAGACGTGTACCGCACACGGCGTGCGTCACCCGCTCGTGCAATTCCTCGTACCACACGCCGCCCGCACGAGACACACACGCGGTCGCACGCTCTCGGCACATACCCTCTAACCCGCAAATGTATATCTGCACAAACACAGCGGTTAGGAAGTGTGTTATTAAGTTGATGCTAGTCCACAGAACACTATAATGTTCACTTATTAGTATTAAAATCACGGCAACCAAATCCGCAACAAAATTATTATTACCGCAATTGTTTGATAATTATGGCATCTCTATTTAGATTAGGGAACCTGCAATTCCTCTAATACAGCTTGTGTCCTTAGAGGACAGTAGCCACCTACCATCGAGTGGATCGTCGACCTGCCTGCCATCCGTTATATTACTTGCCAACTGCCAAATTGATCGCTGGCATCTCTATTTAGATTAGGGAACCTGCAATTCCCCTAATACAGCTTGTGTCCCTAGAGGACAGTAGCCACCTACCATCGAGTGGATCGTCGACCTGCCTGCCATCCTTTATATTACTTGCCAACTGCCAAATTGATCGCTGGCATCTCTATTTAGATTAGGGAACCTGCAATTCCCCTAATACAGCTTGTGATCCTAGAGGACAGTAGCCACCTACCATCGAGTGAATCGTCGACCTGCATGCCATCCTTTATTATACATACTTGCCAACTGCCAAATTGATCGCAGTGAAAGTTGTATCACAAGTGTGAAAGTTGTATTTTTTCATTGCAATTTTTTCCTGCTGTCAAATTTAAAAGCGAACGAAGTAGAGGATGACAGTAAGAGGAATATAAATACAGGTCAACTCGACAGTATTTATATATTGCGTTTGAGAAGCTTTATTTTTTTTTTTTTTTTGAGATTTTTTTATTTTTTTATTGCGCCATATTCTATAGGACATCGAAAGAAAAAAGATGCGGGAATAATATCCTCATACTGTCTTTAGCTAAAGCAATTAGGTACGTAAACCCACACCATACGTCCTGGTGGGCGACGGTCGTCATCTACCATCAAGTGGACGGTTATCCTGCCTGATTGGATCTCATTACTGTATGGATGAGAAGTGTGAACTGATCTTATTTTTGACACATTCTGCAGAATAAAATTTAAAAACAAGCATACAGATCCCATGTAGACTAAAATATTACAATCATATTAGAGATATAATAAAAGATTTAAAAATAGAAAGAAAGACTTTTATTCACTGCACGAACGACACTGACATTATATACAAAACAGGACAGAGAATAATAAAAAAAAAACGTGTGTGTGTCCTCGCGGCAGCGAATCGGATACTGACTCAGCATTGTGCTGAGGTGCTAGACAAACACCTACAGCGCTGATTTTCAGCCAGCACCGTATGTGACTCATTGAGCACCATACAAACATACTTTATAAATTACTATATACATAATTATACATATACATAAACATATATACACATATATACACACACATACACACATACATAAAAAACATACAAACATATGCATACATGTAAATACATCGAAAAATACATAGGCAAGAAATAATATAAAAAGTTATAATTATATACGAAGTGTTAACTCCCTCTATCTTAATTCGGTTCGATTTCTAAGGTCAGATTTCTTCCATTGTACAGTAAAACAAACTTAATGTTTCATTAAAATCAAAAAGTAAACAAAAATAGCGTGAACAAAAATATATAAACAATGATGGCAAAATTTCCAATTTAAAATATTAGCAAGGAGTCTCACCCCGAATCCATCAAAAATCAGTCCCGCTTTCTTTATTGTATTCATATCGAAGTTCTCAAACGCATCGTGAATTTTCTTCTCAAACGGATCAACATTTCTTGTCGAGTCCTGCGATAACTGAAAAAAAAAGGAAATAAAAACACCTTCATTTTAACGCTAATTTTAATAATTCAATGTGTGCATACCTTTGTACTTTTCCCAGACATAGTAGACATATCAGAGGTTTTCGTCTCATCAACTAAATTGCAAGGTGGCCTCAAATTTGATATTCGAGAAAAATTCAAGCCTGCAAAACCATAAATTAACACTACAGTTTTTGTATATGCGATTGATAGCTAAATATTTGTTTATTGTATATATTTAGTTATATGTAAAATACGAACAACTTGAAATATTTAACCACGCCCACTGGTAGCCGCTATATTGACATTCATTGTATTTCTTGAATCCTTATGACAACTGAAATATTCCTTATAGCATAAGATAATTAAACAAGTAGTCACGTACTCATGTCGGGCGGGGGACGCTCGGCGATGGGGGATGAGGTGGAGGCGCCAGAGACGACGTATTTTGAGAACGGAAGACTAACGCCGGCTTTGGCAGAATCAATCACCCACGCGGGCAGCACACACGGCTTTCCGTACTCAATGGCCGCCTTGTACTTTCCCCCGTTCAAACCTTCCCTAAAACGGACACAGCACTTAATACTCAGAGTGAGTACAGTAAATTGACTAAATCAGGACATAATGCATTTCAAAGTTATAAAATGTGCAGTCCCTTTGGCGGCCGCACCAGCCCCTTACAGAAGACTTATCTCTTCCTAAACCCTTATCCTTTATTGCCTTTGCAGTTGGAGCATTATGGCATTGCTTGTGTTAATAAACGACGGTAGCCATCTACTATCGAGTAGACGACAGCCTGCCTGTGTATAAACAATAAAGAAAGAATAAATTATTGCTCACATTTTTTTTTCATAGTTTAAGAAAAAGGGACGCGAGCGAAATCGCGGGAATAAAGCCAGTATATATAAAATTAAGAGCTTGTAAAACAAAATTTTAGATGAAACTAACGTGTCTTAGATACTTTGCAGGATTCGTCCTTTATATAAGGACGAATCCTGCAAAGTATCTGAATTCGAACCCAGCGGTATTGTGACATAAATTTGGTCGAATGCAATAGATTTTATGAAGCCAATAACAGTGGTAAGTCAAAAATAGAACTCACCTGGTCAACACGACAACATCAGTCGTGTGGCTCTGGAAAGCTCCAGAGAATTCGCCGCCATTTTCATTTATCAATTTCATGATGTTCTGTTTCTCTTTCCTCGACAGGCCCGTGCACGTCACTTGTAAATTGGCGAAAGCAGGAAGACGATAGCTGTCGAAGTCCGGTGAGGATCCGTTGATATTGAGAGTCAGTGAAGCCTCCCACACCGCTTCAACCCAATCCTGATTCATGATAGGTATGCCTTTGGCTACTGATTTCTGTAATGTCAATTATTATATTATTAATTGAAGTTTCAATTTATTTATTATTATTTTTCAAATATTCTTTGAAGTCCAAGGAAGGTGAGAGACAAGAGTGGAAGAAAAAAATTGTACATCCGTGCGAAGCCAGGGGCGGTTCGCTAGTGTATAAAAAATAGTACAAAGAGCATTGTTGAAAATATATCTCAGAATAAATTTAAATAAATAGTAAAATCTTTATGTTAGTATAATTACTAACGACCCTTTTCACATTTGCATGGGTTCAATTTGACAATTTACAATTTTTATGCATAATAAAACAAGAAAGCGGAGAAACACAGACAGGTGAACAGCAAGTTTTTTTTATACTATTTATTAGAAGATATTTATATGTATATGGTTATTATATACTGAAATCATTTTTAATATTGATTTTTTATTATTATTATATACACTCAGTCTCTCAAAACAAACATGAAGCAAGGCCAACGAGACAACGCAAGTATATAAACAAACTTTCAAAGGTTTTCAAGATGGCTTCTGTTACTATGAAACAGATAGCGCCGGCCGCTTCGTGTGAGGGAAAAGGACAGAAGGCCAGGTTTGTTCACATTGTTCGCGTTGTCTCCTCGGCTTTACTATAGTTTCATATAAAACAATGCATACTTATGCATGGCACAATATATTATTATACTAAAATTAAGTGTTATTTTCACTCTCTACTTATTTATTTGTCTATATAAACTTTTACAAGTATTTATATGTCAACACACACAATAAAGATAAATAATTAGAATTCTGTTTATTCCACGAAGAAATTGAAAAAATCTCCCTAGTTGATCTTTTCAAATAAATATTTCATTAACAGAGAATATATAAATTCAATGTCAACAGTAACATTGCAGAACTTCTTTTTTTATCTACAGGGCGAATTTGGGAACACTAAACAAACTTTTTTACTGTAATCTTTGTTATTGTATTAAAAAAATACTAACTATACAGGGTGGTAATTTGAGACGGGTCAGTAAGGGCAGCTACCTAAACCATTGTAGCTAGAACAAAACACTCTTAGGAGACTATCCATAATTTTAATAGTTATTCCCATCGGCATTCAAAGATTTTGGAAAAATGGTACAGTCAGCGGGAAAAAGGTCAATTTTCACGTTTTGTTTTTATAGCGCCAATCGGTTCTGTTACATATAAGGATCAATTGACCCTATGGGACCACCTGAGGTTAGAGTACTAGAAACCTCAAAATCTCAAAAAACTACTTCCATACATTTCTTACAGAAATTCAAGTTCAAATATTGTTTTTAATTAAAAAAGGCGGCAATCACAACAATTGCCAGTCTTTAAAAACAACTAAAGATCGTAAGTAATAAATCTACGATAGTAGTTGCTCTAATCCTTTTCTAAACGGATTCCACAATGAGCGTGTAACCGCTGATATTTTGTTTGCGTTAATTCCATACACGGTTGTTGTGACAGCGTCTTTCAATTCTTGAACTGTAATGTACCTACTTTTTCTTGTAAATTCCATTTTTGAGATATCCCAAAAAAAAAAAAATCAAGAGGTCTCAACGACCAGAACGACAGCATTTGTATTTCTTCCATATTTTTAAAACTTGGTTATGGGAAATGTCAACTTCGGCAGCGACTTCAAAGCTTCTACGAGTGTTAAAATTGCAACCGCCATATTTTATCAAGAATACATTGTTGTCAAAAGGATTTTTCTTAAAGGAGCCACACTCTACAAGAATATTAAGGAGATTTTTTATAACTTTTGATATAGGGTATAGGATATTTAATATTATACCATTCCATGGCAGCTGACATTATTTATAAAATAAGCTTCTAATAAATCTATGCGATCTAAATTTGAAGCCATTTTCACTTCAATATTTTCACAATTTAGCTGACATGCAAGAATAATAATAAATAACATTTGTTTCTAAAACAATGTTTTCCTTCCAAATTCAAATTAATTTAAAATAAACATTGCCTAGCCAGTTTCCATTGTAGTGATTGCCGCCTTTTTTTAATTAAAAACAATATTTGAACTTATTTTTAAATCTTATTCTGTAAGAAATGTATGGAAGTAGTTTTTTGAGTTTTTGGCGTTTCTAGTACTCTAACCTCAGGTGGTCCCATAGGGTCAATTGATCCTTATAAGTAACAGCATCGATTGGCGTTATAAAAATAAAACGTGAAAATTGACCTTTTTCTCGCTGACTGTACCATTTTTCCAAAATCTTTGAATGCTGATGGGAATAACTATTAAAATTATGGATAGTCTCCTAAGAGTGTTTTGTTCTAGCTACAATGGTTTAGGTAGCTGCCCTTACTGACCCGTCTCAAATTACCACCCTGTATATTAAAATATTGCAAAAATACTACTAAAATAAAAAGTCATTACATAAAAACAAAATCATTTTATACTGACAAAATCAACCTAAAAATATCGTCTTTCATGCTATGGATGCTCAGCTGTCAATGGCCTCGGAGGAGATTGTACGTACATGGGTAATTGTGTCGGTCATTTTTTTTTTCATGTAATAATTCGGACTTCCATTTTATCCACACTTATATACATATTATATAATGTACTACATGTTTATATATACTTTTTTATACTCATCATTACCCACAATTACCGTTTTTTTTTTTCAAATTACTCAATCAAACAGCCCTAAGTCCTACACATTATATATTTTGTTTAGTTTGTAATATTAATTTTTGTTTGGTGCAAAGCCGGGACGGATCGCTAGTTTCTATACAAATTAATTATATAACTCCTTATATAAATAGAAGAAAGAAACTGTCAATAAAAAAACTACTTATGTCGATAATACTAAAGTTTAATAATAATACATCACTTACACAATATTTATCCGACAGCACCGTATCAGATACAAGATGTGTTGTGTCTGCCTTCAAAAGTGTACTGTACACGCCTCCCATCCATTGTACCTTTTTCTTAATAGTTTCCTGAAAGCATTATAAACGCACTCATTAGAAGAGATAACTTTATTTAATTTGTATAACACTAAAGCTAGATTGCCGCTACGCTGGACGGGCAGATTCGCCGGAAACCGGCGGGGCCCGGACAATCGAAGTTTAGTTTCAGTACTAACATACTTCACGCCACGCTACTAAATTCAAAGCGACGAACGAGCGGAGGACAGAGATACCGGTGTATGAGCTCGTTCACATTACTTCGATCTGGGCATTCAGCCGGCGCTCCGCAGTGACAAAACGTCCGGCAAGAATGCCGAGCTCGGCGTTTTTACCGGATCCAGCATAGTTAGAATAGCTTCATATAAATTGTGCGAAAAGCCACTGGATTTTCCGGCAGTTTTACCGGCCCGATAAATTCGCCGGCCCGGCATAGTGGGAACCTAGCCTTATAGTATTTTTCTCATGCAATTGCATTTTATGGTATTTTTTTTTTATGAAATCGAGGTAGCGCTTGACCACTATCTCACCTGATGTGAGGTGCAGATGTGGCCGAAGGTGGACCACGCTTACCTAGTAAATGCCCATTTACCCTAGTTTTGAAGACCCCGAGGTTGTAGTTCTGTGGGAACACAGACGCAGGCAATGAGTTCCACTCCTTAGCAGTTCGAACAAGGAAGGTGGAACTGAAACGCTTTGTTCGTGATCGAGGTACATCGACCACGAAGGGATGAAACCTCTGCCCACGTCTAGTGGTCCGCAAGTGGAACGGTTCCGGTTGGAATAAATCGTACAGTATAGATGCACACTCTCCATAGTGTAGACGATAGAAAATCGATAAGCACGCTACTTTTCGGCGATGCTGCAGGCTTTGAAGTTGGGAATCCACAAGGGTGTCGTTGCCAATAAGCTTCTTTGCTCGCCTTTCAATCGAGTCCAGTGCGGCCAGTTGGTAACGGGCAGACCCATCCCAGAGGTGACAGCAGACAGCAGTTTTGGCAATGGACTCGATGTGCCTACCGAAGTTCAGATCGACTGTAAGGTCCAGACCAAGGAGTTGGAGATGATCCGAGATTGGAACAGTCACTCCCCGGAATGACGGGTTCAGGTCTTTCTTATACTTTGTGAATATATTGATGTTTTATTAACGATTTTAGTATAAACGTATTGTGAAGACACAGTAAGCAAATATATTTGAATAATTTTATAAAGATGCAGTTTCGTTGTCATCGTCAGCCAGCAAGTGTCCACTATAGGCTAAGGCCTTTATAAATAAGCGCCACAACACTCGCTCTTTATAAACTGCCAGCCATTCTCTGGAGATCATTGTTGCAGTTAGCAGGTTGGTGGTCTCGATTCCAGTCTCGTCATCGTTGCCCATCGTTTGCACTACAGTCCCGGCTATCCCAACTTCAGCGTAGTTCGCTAAGTGACTTACAAGTTTTTTTTTCTTTTATACTGTATATCAAAATTGACATTACACACTGTTTTTATTTCCTTTTAGTTTTTTTTTTTTAAAAGTTCGACAGGCACATGGACACTCTACTTGTTAGTAGGTGACTACCATCACTTATTAAAACAAGCAACGCCATAGGTGCTGAAAATGCTCTGCCGATCTTAGTAGGATAAAGCATAAGGGATCAAGGATAAAGGATTACGAGGAGAAAAGGAAAGGCAATAATTTCGTTTTCTATAAGGAGATAAATTCAAATCTATGACTCTAAAACACAGTGTGGCTTGCCACTACTAAAGTGTGGTATACATTGATACTTGAGAGATTGACAATTAATATGAACGATATGACGAAGTTATTCCAATATACCTATTATTTACATTAACACAGCATATATGCATGTCAAAAATTTCAATAACTTTCAAATAGTACTATTTAAATAGTACAAACACACATTGAAAGTCTTAGTGAATATTACTTGTATTCATTGATCCTCCCCTTTTTAAATAAGTAAACTACATCAAAAGTAAACAGCATCATCTTTTATCATTATCACAATAAATCTATCCTTTAAAGCATGAGTACTATTTTAGAAACTCCCAGCTATTGCTAGTCGCTAACGCCACATTTATTAATATATATAATAAGCAAGAAAAGAAATACCTTTATTTCCTTGGTAAGGCCACTTGCAGTAATAACAAGTCCAGTCATCGCTATTGTAAACACTGGCTCGTGCACCGAGGGTATTGGTATACCTTCTGTAATGCAGCATGATAAGCACCGTGGACCTACTAGCCTGTTGGGAAGGAAAAATACTAGGCTATTCAAAGGTCACTTCTTTAACCTATTGATTTTCAGCCGCAAGTCACTAGGTTAATAAGAAAAAAAATCATAGCAAATCATCCATTGTTATCGCTTTCCATTATATATTAAAAATTATTATCAATTTTCTAATTAATCAATTTTATAATCAATTATTCTAATTGTAAAGGGATAACATTATGAGCGAACCTGGATTTCCAAACAAGTCAAGAATTCTTCAAAAACATAAGAAGCCCAACAAACAGGGTGACATGCATGCATAAAAGTCTCCGCCGAACTAATTGTACTACAAATGACCTCATGCAATTTAAAAAAGTCTCAACTCTTTTAGAGCTTAGCATTAGCATAACAATCTAGTGTTCAGGTCGAGTAGCCGCAAATAGATGAGCCCGCAACTTCGTACGTGCGGTATCCGATATAGCGCGTAACTTTTTTGTTTGTAAACCGTTTGAAATGAAACAAACACTAAATGTTGCTAAACGGGAAGCTTGCTACAATACACCAGTGAAAACCGCATTCAAATCGGTTAAGCCTTTTTTGAGATTAGCGTGCACAAACGCACAGACAAACAGACATAAATTCTAAAAACAATTTTTTGACTCGGCTCGTTTACGATTTTATTATATACATATGTATAGATAAGTCAATGTTAGGCTTTAATCAGCCCCAAGTGGATTTTACCATTTAAAATATGTAAATTAAGGTTAAATAGAGAATAATAGTGTCATTTAGTGAAATATGTACATAAATTGAACTAATACATTTCAATACAATAATAAAACGCCTGCGTCTGCATCATGCGAGTCCTGTCGTCGTCGTCGCGACGCTTTGATGCGAGACCGCTTGAATAATTTTCTCGCTCGTAGTTTTTAATTTACGATAACTCCTAAGATATTCATTTAAATTGTACGATGTACAGGATTATCATAATATGGATGAAATGCTTAAGGTAACTAATGTATTTAATTTGATAAGGATTAATACTGTAGGTATCCGATCCGTCTAAAAATAGCTCTTCAATGTGATATACCACATCAAATGTAATCATCAATTTTTTTTTTAAGTTAGAAGGTGTTCATCCTTGCAATATTGTTTCATAATAAAATAAAACCGAAGGCACTGGCCAAAAGAGAACGGGATTCACTGCCAAGAAGCTAGGCCCTTCTACAATAGAATGTTAGGTACCTCTACTCATCAGTCAGACAGTATTTAAATTCAAAATTCAACAATAAGCGGGCACCAAAAGGTGTACCTGCTTGTGACTACTCGTGAAAAAAAAAATGAAAAAAAAACTACTAATTCAGGTTACAATTTACAATTTTTTTTTTGTATCAGCTATTTAAGTAGCACTGCTATCCACCACAACTCTTAAAAATCCCAGAATGCCTGTAGTTTTTACACAAAAATTAAACGAAATTATATTTTTCGCTAAAATTATTTTAGAATTTTACTTTCAATCCACTTTCAGTCATCGTGGTTTAAAAAAAAGTAAGTACACTATTATGAAAGTTTTCTTAAAAATTTATGCAACTAACTAACATTCCAAAATGGTATAACTTGGGTAGGTATAATACCTAGGAAAACTAGCCAGGAAAACTGCTATTCTTACTATTTACTATGTACCCATGATGTACCCATTTTACTTTTGTAACCGTTTTATTATAAATACTTAGAATTTGAATGAGACATGTGCGTGCACAATAAAATAGGTTAGAGAGAGACAGATAGATGTTAATTGTTAGGTAACATTAGGGCAGGTAGAGAAGTAAAAAAAGGGTTTGTTCGCATAAGGACAGATTCGCAAAAAGCAGGTACACCTTTTGGTGCCCGCTTATCGTTGAATTTTGGGACACGTTGTATATGTTATCATTCACTACATATATTACAAAACAAAATCACCCGCCGTGTCTGTCTGTGTGTATTGTATGTTCGCGATGAGCTCAAAAACTACTGAACGGATTTTCGTGCGGTTTCATCTATCAGCAGAGTGATTCCTGAGGAAAATATAGGTGTACAATTCGTTAAGGTTTTTGATTGAATGATGATTGTTGAAGATATCGAAAAAAAAAATTGTTCGTCGACACTGTTATAGCACAATTATAGTACTCAACTTTGATGGGGGGGCGGGGGGGCACAATAACATGGTAATGTCACTAAAATACTGTGTAATGGCGCCAAAACGGCTTTATCCAAGATCAAAGGGGTGCAACTTCTGTACGATTGCTAGTTGGATAGTAGCTGTACCCGTGACTTTGTACGCGTGTTTCTAGAACAGCGCGTATTATTTCAACTAGCTTATTTGTTTATAAACCGATTAGATTGTAACATTAGTGTTTGCAACAAACACTAAATGTTACGGGAATCTTGCTACAATACATGTGTTGTAGACGGATAAACCGTTTCTGAGATTAGCGTGCACAAACAGACAAAAATTCTAAATACTATATTTTGATCTTGGTGACGAAAGTATGTGTAATTTTTATTTTTTTAAATATTTAATGTACCCTTACGATTTTATATGTATTGATAATAAAGATGTGTAGATGAAATCAAATACTCACAAACACTTGGCACTTTTCAAACTCTCAAACAGTTCTCCTTCAAATTCTGTCAAGACATAGACATCTTTTTTAGTTAAGCTATCAAATTCCATAATTTCCGTTTCATGTGCAAACTTTGCCTGAATCCCTCCACCTCTGTGCTGTAAGCATGACTGAAATAAATAATATAGGTAGCAGTTTTAATAATTATTAGATACACTATTTATAAATAACAAAATCAGATGATTAAATATATCATGCAAGATTATATGCCTTGTAACAATAACAAAAAAAAAAACTTGATTCCTAACAATGACATTATTCAGTAATAACACTGCTTAAAGTAATAACAGACAATATAAAGAGCTGCTACATCATATTCACAGGGTTCACATTTTGCTATAAGAAAAAAAAATGAAGCAGAATGTTCTCAAATAAATCACTATTTTAATACTACTAAATGCCACACCAGATACTTTTTTTCATGTTGACAGACAGGCTAATGGTCCACCACAAGCAACGCCACAGGCAACGTTGCCAGAAGGTTACTTTTGTAACCTTTTTGGTGATTTTTAACTCCTTCGGGTTACTTCTAGGTTACACTACTCAAAAGGTTACTTACAGGTGATTTTTTGGATCTTGTAGAATTATTCATAATATCTTACATAAAACCTACGTAAAACGAAACGCAAATTAAAACAACAAAAAAATTCGTAATGCAAAAACTATTAAAACATGGCTTTCTCTTTCATACTAAAGAATCACAAATTAATCACGGCATATCTGCTTACTCTCTCAATCAATCCGATTCAAAGTTCACAGGTTGTTATTCGAGTCTGCGCAACACCTACTCTACTTGTTTCGTATACACTTCCTAGGTATACACAAATTATCTCCAGATTACTCACTTATCTCGTCATTTTTGTTGTGAAGCTTTTAGTTTTGTTTGTGTGTTAGTGTTTTGTATGAAAAAAGAGCTGGAAACTTGGAAGTGTACAAATTAGTATGTTTACATAAGGTACTAATACCTACATTACTAATTTTTTTTACAGAATTTTGGCAAATGTATGATTTTTGTAGATTAGATAAATTTCAATTAAATTCTTCTTTTTTTTTCACTTACAAATTAGATTTTCTGTTATTAATTTCAGATGTTTTCAAAAAGTATCTGGTAAAATGCAACTAAAAGTGAAAATACAACATTATTCATGTTTGTGTAAGATACGAGGGGCACACTGAAATGATCGGGAATAAGAAAAACCACATGCACGGTATAGCTAAATTGTATCTTATTGTTTTTCGAAGTATTCTCCGTTCAACTTAATGCACTTTTCCATTCGTGCAAACCAATCATTAAAACAGTAATTCCAGTCTGAAGTTGATGTTGACAAAATGGCTGATTTGTACGCTTCCACAGCTGCTTCGGGGTCTTCAAACCGTTGACCGCGTAATAAATCTTTCATTCTAGGGAATGTAAAGATATCGTTTGGGCTCAGGTCAGGACTGTACGGAGGATGGTTCATCAGCTCAACGTTTTCCTGCTTCAAAAAATCATTTGTCTTCCGAGCCGCATGGGAGCTCGCATTATCGTGATGTAAGATGATGCGACGTTTCGGGTTTTTTTCGGAGCTATCATTTCTGGCAAACAAACCGTGATATACCACTCGGCGGTAACCGTTCTGCGTTCCTGTAAAGGAATTGTAGCAACATGCCCCTTTTTCGAGACAAACGTAGCGACCATTTTCTTTGACACGCTGCGGGAGCGAACCACTTTCGTTGGCTTGACCTCGTCTTCGAAGACCCAAACTGCTGACTGATGTTTTCTTTCAGGTTCGTATGAATAAATCCATGATTCGTCACCTGAGACGATATTATAAACGGCATTTGACTTCCCTCCGTTGAAGCGTTGCAGAGTATTCCGGCACCGATCTACACGAACGAGCCGCCTTTTGCTCTTCGGACAAATTGTGGGGAACCCAGCGGGAAACTAGCTTTCTTACACACAGCTCATTATGTAATATCGACTGAATTGCAGTCATTCCGATACTGATAACAGCCCGAATCTGCTCGTATGTCACATGACGGTCATCTAAAAGCCGCGACGATTATTGTGATAAATTATGGCACGGAAATGTTCACGCGTGAGCTCCATTTCTGTTAACGACGTGTGAACTTTAAAGCAACATAGTTTTTGTTTTTAATAAAAAAAATTAATTGTTTGAATGTCATTAAGATTCTAAGAGGCCAGTATTCAAATTTTAAAAAAACGTTTTATTGTAACTCAATCCGAAATATCCTATTCCCGATCATTTCAGTGTGCCCCTTGTAATTCAACCGACATGTATTTTATCAACTTTTAACTCGTTTTCACTAGAAATAGATTAAAGGTTACTTTTTAGGCTAAAAGGTTACTTTTTTATTTATTTGAGGTAACTTTTAAAGGGACCCGGCTGGCAACACTAGGTGCTGCAAGTGACCATCTTATATATAAAAATGAATCCCCATTTCTCCTGGTCACGGCATCACGCGTGAACGGGTAGACCGATTTTAATTCGGTTTTCGCTAATGAAAAGAGGGATGAGCGGGGAATGTTTTAGGGTATATAAAAATTGCACGCCGGGCGAAGCCGGGGGCGGGTCGCTAGTAATTTATATAATTAAGGATAAGGATAAGAAAATAGAAAAATTAGACTTATACTATAGTAACGTTAATGGCACGGAAATGTTCACGCGTGAGCTCCATTTCTGTTAACGACGTGTCAACTTTAAACCAACATAGTTTTTGTTTTTAATAAAAAAAAAATTAATTGTTTGAATGTCATTAAGATTCTAAGAGGCCAGTATTCAAATTCTAAAAAAGGTTTTATTGTAACTCAATCCGAAATATTCTATTCCCGATCATTCCAGTGTGCCCCTTGCAATTCAACCAACATGTATTTTATCAACTTTTAACTCGTTTTCACTAGAAATAGATTAAAGGTTACTTTTTAGGCTAAAAGGTTACTTTTTTATTTATTTGGGGTAACTTTTAAAGGGACCCGGCTGGCAACACTAGGTGCTGCAAATGACCATAATTTATATAATTAAGGATAAGAAAATAGAAAAATTAGACTTATACTATAGTAACGTTACATTATTGTATCTCTAACCAACAGCTTCTTTTCTGTTGTAACATAAATAAAAAAATCTATAATTATTGATTTACATAAACTTCTACAAGTGAGTACTCTACACACAGTAATATTGCGATTATTATTACTATTATTACTGGTGCCCAAATAAGTAAATGTGTATTATAACCCTTTTTATGTATGTGTACAGTGTTTATTTTTCAATCCAGATGCATTTGATTGTAAGCGTTGCGCGAAAATCGACAGTACGCGAGAAATGTTTGGTTTATTGTGGGTTTGAATATAGCAAACATATGCGTGCGTGTGAAGTGTATCGCTCGCCTGTGTAGTTTAAAAAAAAGAAGGACCTAAAAGAAATTATTTTTACTAAATATTATTTTTAAAAGAATTAAACAAAAAAAAAATTATTTAAAATAAAATTATTTAAAAAACTTAAATTTTTAAAATAATTTTAATTTAAATAAAAAAAATATTATTTATAACCTAACCTAAACTTTTTTTAGTATATTTATGAAAATTTAATTTATATGCATAATTTTATGTAGGGGGGGGGGGGTAAAGGGGGAAGATGGTGAAGGGAAAATCGAATTCATTGAATTAAAGTTTTGGCTCTGACTGTGTTGGGACAGATCTGCGCCACTATACAGGTGTTCAAATTGGAAATAAAAAACATGGGATCACTTGTATTTTTATTTGTATTTTGTACCTGTATTTTTAACAAAATATTTTTAATTTAAATTTATACACATTTTATTTGAATCGACTTTATTTTACAAATAAACATAGACATCGTGATAAATCCTTATATTGTTCGCACACGACTTGAGTGCAGCTCTGAGGAATGCGCTAGTGTTGCGACGTAACTAGTGGTGATCGATAAATTAGATACAATCGCGCTCGGAAAATATTAACCATCTTAAGGTTTATTATAATTGCATGCAGACATCTATGTCACAACGTCGGTGATCTGACAGAGTGCTAACTCCGTAAATTCCCGCAGTGTTTTTAAGGAGAAAAAGCTCAGATCAGTCATTTTTAAAACAAAAGTAAGTAATGAGTAATCAAGTTAGCAGCTTGTGTAGTAACGCTATCGATACGCATGCGAAATATGTTAAGCTCAGCACTACACTGCAGGCGGGAAAGGGTAGGCGTGCGTGCGGCGGGGGTAGATGCTCCCGCGTCGCACCTCATACCCCGAATGCACTCAAGTCGCGCGCCTACAATAACTAGTTATCGTACAAGTGCAACATTACATTATATAAGTTTTCGTGGATGTTGACCTCCGGAATTGAGTCTGATCATATTGCCACTTTTCGAGGAAATTCTGTTAGAATAAAATAAAAAAACAACGAAAAAACCGTCTCCCAAGGGTCGGCTCGATCATCATCGTCATCATCAGCCCATGTCACTCCACTGCTGAATGTAGGCCTCTCCCAAGGCTCGCCACCACGTAACTTACAGAGCATAATATGTTAGAGGGCACATCGATTGGTGTTGCTTGTGTCAGTGGAACGTCAGCCTGCCCCCCCTCCGATGTTGCTTGTGTCAGTGAACCGGCAGCCTTCCCCCCCCCCCGTGTTGCTTGTGTCAGTGAAACGACAACCTGACCCTGGTGTTGCTTGTGTGAGTGGACTGTCCCCTCCCCCCTCCTCCCCGGTATTGCTTGTGTCCTTAGGCGACGGTAAAAGTATCAAATGGTTTAAGTGTTTAGACGCCTTTTAAATGCCTTATAAGCATTTTAAATGTTTATTTTATCAACATTGCTTAACACACGAAACACTGTCCGGCCGTCAGTTTCGATACTCGTGTCAGAACTTGAGTGAAGTATGTGGTAATCTAACCAACACTGACCAACACACAAGAAAACGTCACATTCGCGGCAAAGAATGTTGCTCATTGTGCGAATTTGTTTTTTTGCGCATTGCACGCATCGCCCCCTCTTGTGTCGCACCTGGCTCTTCGAAGAGCGGTCTTCCTGAGCAACATCCTTATGATAAGGGAAATGATTAAAAGAGACCTGATCACGTGAGACGCGGCTGCATGCCCGTTGGCTGTTGGTTTCATATAATTCACTCAGTTGTGACGCGAGTCTATATCGAAACTGACGGTGAGTCATTTTTGTTTCTTGTTGACCAATGTTGACACAATATATAATATAAGCATTTAAAATGCTTATGTTTACAAGGCGTCTGAACACTTTTACGTGCCATTTCATACCTTTATTTCTTTCCAACAAGTACATGGACAGTTTTTGATCTTTTAAATCAACTCTGCCCATGTACTTGTTGTAATCTGTAATGACATCAGGCTTCGGGAAGGTTAAACCTGCCCGTTGCCCCAATGTCATCTCGTTTTTGTGATAAGTCGACAATGTAGTGACTAATTTCACATTTTTCCATGCCACCACAGAAACGTCACCACAATGTCGACTTACCACGTCGCCTTTTCGTAGACTCCTTTCATTGAGGTTTTTTATTTCTGGGGGCGTTCCCACTCGACGCCTGTTGAAAGTCCCCACGACGTCGGTTTTATTTTCTTTGAGAAACCTAGCCAACGGTACAGAATTGAAAAAGTTGTCCATATACAAAGTGTACCCCTTGCCAAGAAACCCCTGTAATAATTCCAACACAGTTTTTGCCGTGGCACTGGTGAATCCGTACAGAGGTTTCGCGGATGAGGTACCTTTACCGGAGTATATATGGAGCCTAGCGCAATAGCCGGTTGTCGCCTCACATAATTCATAAGTTTTTATCCCAAATCGTGCTGCTTTGGAACGGATGCACTGAATCCAGCTAAGGTGCCCCTTCCAAAGCAGCAACGATTCGTGTATTGATATTTGCTGCGCTGGCGTGTAAATATCAATAAATTTGATATTTAAATAATCGAGTAGGGGCTTAATTTTAGCTATTTTACGCTCCTGACCCCGAGTAGTAGGTGTGACTTTATCATTAACTACAAAGTTTAGATAGCTCATCAAAAGCGAGAATCTATCCAGCGTCATTAGCTTTCTAAACTCCGTCATTCCTAATACTCCAGTCGTCCAATATTCGTCGACGCGCCCTCTAACACATATCCCCATAAATATTAAAACAGACATGAGGCGGTAAATTTCGTCCACGCATGTCTCTCTCCATTCGGCCATACGTGAACATTGCGAAATTCCGAGATCTGAAGTGACCGAGATCTTTTGCCTAGCAAAAGTATTCGTCGCTCGTACAATCATATCCAAGAGAGGCTGGTCCCAGATTTGCGTGAATATATCAATAGGTTCGGTTCCAACAATTTTGGGACCAGCCTCCTCTTGGTACATTTCATGCTCCCCTCGAAAAGTGGCAAAATCATCCGACCATGCCACAGCTTCTCCCAGGTCCTCTGCCTCTGGTTCCAAATCTACGTCGAGTGTGACCACCTCCTCCTCCTCCTCAGACTCCGACTCACTGGCGGAGTCGGCCTGTACCGCTTCGGCACGAGGGACGTCAAACCAATGCTCCTCATCCTAGACAAAAACATGAAAAAAATCAACCCTTGGGCAAGTCAGTAAAAATGAGTAACCTTAAGTTATTGTTATTCACATGCCAAATAAATACACTGTGGTTGCAAATAAAATAGATATTCAGAGTATTTTCCTATTTTAGCATTACCAGCATGTGCATTGATTATACGTATAAACAAGTTTAAAAAATCCAAGTACTTACGTTCTCCTCTTGGCCGAAGAGACTCCGTCTAACATCTTGAGGAGGCTGTATGATCTTCACATCGTCACAACCGACCAGATGACCAGTTGGAACCGACGGCTGTAAGCAGAATATGTTTTGATTAGGAAAATAAATATATTATAAATAATCAAACAAAAATAATTCAAACATGATGGTAGTTACACAAATAAATCTGAATCTGCTTTCCTCCAACAAGACTTGGTCAGTAATGTTTGATACCTGCGGTGTTCTTTCTACACCAAGACCAAGTGGTCTTCCGCTAGTAGAAGGCTCCATTTTATAGATTATAAGATTACCTATAAGAAAATAAATAGTTCAAGTCAAGTTTATTGAGCAAGGTTGAGATTTATGCTTTTTAGATAGGTAAATAATTATAATTTTAATTTAAATAAATTAAATAATGCATACTAGGCAGACTAATGGAAAGAGGGATAAACGGGGAATGTTTTATTTATTTATTTATTTCAGCAACAGCTTAGCACACTTATCGTTTATTAGCATTAACATTCAAAATTAATGGTACAGTGTGCAAGCCAATTAAAGCTAAACACGTCGTTTCAGTTTGGTATACAATCCTATATATCATCTTATTTTATATCTTATATTAACTTATATATCAAACTTATATTGGCAAAATATTAACAATTTGGAAAAATAAAGGAATTTTAACAGAAATTATTATAATTAATAATAGGATATGATTCCTATTGGCAACTTTTTTCAGTGACTGATTTTGAAAACGCAAGACTGATTTAAAACGTAACTTGCTACATTTCGATTGCGGTTTGTAAACGCGCGATTTTTTTCTGTCCCATAGTAATAGTATGAGGACACGCGCACGGTGGTTAACCGCATTCGGTTTTTTATTCAGTCTGGCATTCGGCTCTTCAGGTGATATTGGTGTGAGGTAGTGGCTAAGGCCTCGGTAGGGAGTGTCTTTATGTGGTAGACACTGGCCCGCAATTTGCAATAATTTATCAAAAGTACCAATCGACATTCTATACCTAGTAATTAAAAAATTTATTTAGATGCTGTCGCACGTCGTTGAATATTCTTTCAAATGTCTTTGATCTGTTAGTGGGTGTACCCAGTACCTATGGCGGCGACGTTTTTTACGTTTTCTATTTTTTATTATAAAACCAAATTATATATTATATTTATTATTAACACACACTGCTCGCCAGAAATCCATGGTGGTACTGAAATAAATTTAAGCCAAACGCATGCCGCAATGCGTGCCTGTATGCGGTTTTGCGTTTTCAGCTACCTATTTCTCAAACGCTTGCGTAACAGTGCGTGCTAAGCCTTCGCGCTCGAAAGTAAGCAAAAGTTAACCAGCCTTTAGAGCAGCGTATTCGTTTATTCCACGTCGGCCATTTTGCTTTTCTAGATTTGTGTGCATATTCGCATTTAGTTTGACTACTTTCGGAAAATAATCTATCAGTTTAACATTTTTGGTATAACAGTCAAACCACGTCCAAAACTAAAATCCTAATAAAATTTCCTTTACGATGATATATGATACTACTAGAGACATGTATAAGATAAAGAAACAAAATCAAAACAGCAAAACAAAGTTAACGACCTCCAAAAGTCGATTTATGAAAAGTAATACATATTTGATAGTTTTATTGTTTAAAAATCATCAATATAGATATAATACAAGATAAGTTTTACTTACGTTTCCGTATATTTTCCCAATAACTAACAAAAACTAACAAAAAGCACTGACAAAGGACAGCACACCCAACTATGACGCACTTTACAGGTAAAGAAATGAAATGAAAAAACCGGTTTTATTTAATTGGTATTGGTAGGAAAGTGACAAAGTAATGACGTTTGTCTATGGTTCACTCATTTTTTTGTTATTATTGTTGTTTAATTTTAAACTCTATTTACACACGATTAATATTTAAAATCGAGTAAAATGTTAATCTGATTGGCACAGATCTGCGGCAACACGGACGACGGGAGTGCACAGATCTGCGCCTAATAAACTGACAAGAGGCAAAAATTATAATAATAGATTCGGGGGAAAGTTTCTTGGCATTTTATATGAAAACTCAAGACTTTTTTTTCAATAGTAGATTTTACAACAAGTGCACAAAACGTACCATTTTTATCCGACTTTTAGCAGCCCGAGCCGAAGGCGAGGGTGATAGTAATGTCGAAGTTAAAAATGCTTTTGCGGACGAGTATAAACTCTGCTTTTCACTTCGATTGCGAGGAAATAAAACAGTAGTTCTTTGAACGCACGAAAAAACAAGAGCTGTTTCCCGCCGCTTAATTTTTTGTAAATCTTACGACATTGACATCTTATGACATTGGCTTGGGCTGCAGACCTATACAGCCTACTATTAAATTAATTTTGTAATAATAATTTTCTTAAATTAATTAAATAACTTACCATACTTGAATTTAAATTTTAATATCTTTTATGTCTTAAAAAACACATAAGGCAAATTTTAAGTAAATATTATAAAATAAATTCTATCTATGAACTTCTTATTGTGTTTGGCTGTATGGCTCATTTTCTTTGCCTTAATATAGATACATTTATGAGTAGATACATTAATGCACTTGTGCACAAAATTCGATTTTGTGCAGCACAAATAAGCACTTTCACACAAATAAAACATTCACTTTCAGCACTTCCTGCACAAATAAGCACTTTCAGGACATGAGAAGTGAAAAGTTTATTTACATATGTATAATGACAGTATAATGTGCCATTTTACTCGATTACTTTTTTGCCATCTTGTAGGTAGCGACATGATCCCGGTACTGTAGGAATTTTGGGACTTCTGATAAAAATAAAAACGGGACAAGTGCAAGTTGAACTGTGAAGAGGGTTCCGTTTGATGTTACCTATCTGCACAATATTGAGTGATTTACCTTGTTAATTTAATATCATGGACTTCTTATAGGTTTTCCTATAATCTATAAGTAGAAAATTAATTTCTGTATTTTTTTTTTCAAAATTTTAGGTTCAGTAGTTTTGGAGATAATGGTTTTAGGGGGAATGGTCGGACAAACGGACACACAAGTGATCCTATAAGGGTTCCGGTCTTTTATTCGGACGTACGGAACCCTAAAAACGCGAAAAGTAGTTTTGGCAGTCCTCTATTGATGTTAACCTAACACTGCCGATAAGCCTAAAGAATTCTGAAGAGAAAGAACCTCCAGATGGAAATCTGGAGGTGCAAGGTCAGAGCTATTAACAGCTCCCAGCCAATTTTTGCTGAGTGGCTAAAGATGTGTGTTCTATTGATCAATTCTGGCAGCTGCTAACCTCATCAGTTGTTAGCAGTAGAGATCCGAATTGATAGTCCTGCCCGGCGGGCGGTATAAGCTTATAATGAACAATGCCCTTCCAATCCAACCATACACACAGCATCACCTTATTGCAAGTTAACATGGGTTTTGGCAGTCTATGAAGCCTGACCGACTTTTAACCTTGACCTATTTCGCACATTCTTGTCGGATGTGATCCACTTTCCATCACCAATTTCAATCTCTTCAAAAACGGTTCAGTTACATTACATCTCAATAATGAATCTCAAATGAGTACATGATTCATAACTTTTCTTTCAGTGAGCTCGTGTAGCACCCAAACATTGAGCTTTTTTGTGTACCCAGATTTCAAATGGGTCAAAACTGTTTTGTAGTTAATTCCCAGTTCTTCAGCTATTTCATAACTACTGATATGCCGATCTTGCTCCACTTTTTCAAAACAGCATTTTTTTATCCATAACAGGGCGACCAGAGCGAGGGGTGCATCTATGACATCAAAATTCCCAGATTGAAAATGCTTAAACCAACTTTGTGTTACTTTTACTGACACTGCATTAGGTCCATAAATGCCACAATTTTTTTCATGGCTTGTGTTGCATTTTTTCTTTTTTGTAATATAATTTTAAAATCCATCGAATTTCTTCATTAGATTCACTCATTTTGACAGAAAGAAAAACAAATGAAAAATAGCTGGGAACAACATTTTACTAATTTGTTTCTTTTTTAAAATGTAACCTTTTTAATGCCATCAAAACCAGCCAGATACAAACAGTATACAGCCAAAGAGATTTTATTACAAGTTTATACATACTATGTGCGAATAGACTTTTTCCCCGACCTAATATAATTTAAAAATGTTTATGCTTTCACAGCAAAAAAGGCCCCATTTGTAACGACACCTAAATTTCAAGGCACTCCCCTCAAAATATCAAAGAGCTTTGGTATCCTGGGTGTGGACATTTCGAGCAAGGTCGAGTTTATATGTCATTTGGAAGAAAAGGCTACTCTAGCTTCAAAAAAAATTGGCGTAATTGAAACGAGCAGAGCAGTATTTCACACCAGAGCAGCACCAACTTTATTCTTTATAAGGCCCAAATTAGGCCCCATGTGGAGTAGTACTCTGACATCTGGATTGGCATGCCTAACTACCAGCTAGATCCATTTGACAACTTGCAGCGTTGAATTGTTGACGATCTAATGCTCATGCAGCAACGATTAGAACCACTTAGTTTAAGAAGAGATGTGGCCTCTCTTTATGTGTTCTACCAGCTGTACAATGGTGAGTGCTCGGATGAGTTATTCCAATTAATGCCTACCTCAAAATTTTACCACCGCACTGCACGCCATAGGTGCAAAGTTCATCCACATTATTTGAATAAGATGCCGCTGCGCACAGTTCGGATGAGTAGAAACTTATTTTCTTAACCCAGACGCGTGAAGTTTGGAACAATCTCCCTTCTAACGTGTTTCCACGAAGCTAGAATATGGGCCTCATCAAGCGAGCAGTAAATAAATTCCTGCAGGGTTGTCAATGCACATGTACCCCCTGGTGTTGCGTGTCTTTAACCACGCACCATCAAGTGCTAACCTAACCACCTACCATCAAGTGGACCGTCAGCCTGCCTGCCACCCATAATATAGAAAAAAAATGTAAAGTAAAATATACTTACAGTAAATGCAAGTTGCATTTCTTCCGAACAGTCGTTTTCATCTTTACAATCCTTAGGTATAACGAATGTAACTTTTATATCTTCTGTCATTTTTCTATTCTTTCTATGCCGTTAATTGACCGAATAAAAACTTTGTTGTCAGTTTGCAAAACAAACCTATACCATATGTACTAAACTTGAAAGCAAATAGCAGCTTATAAATTCGGCTCGAAATTTCCCTCCGCTTTTCTACTCTCGAATTTCCTCTAATTCCTCTTTCTTCTCCACTTCCACTCCATCCAACCAGTGCTGCCAGTGCCAGGTCCATTTATTTTGAGTGTTGGGCGCCAGATCAGTTAAAAAAAAGCGCTAGATTCCGCTAAACAAGCGTGATTAAAAAAAGCGCTAAATCTTAATGCTATTTTTAAATTATAGATGCGTTCCAGATAACAACCATATTGTTTGATTGACCAAAAAAAATGTGCTTGTAGGTATAGATTTTTCATTTCAAGTGGTACCTATCGTCTTCGTTCTGAACAAAAATTTCTTTAACCACGACTTGAAGTTGAGATTACTTTCCCATTCAGTTTTATAATGTTGTTTGTAAGATGTTTTCTTTTTTAATGGCACGTCTATGATATCAATCAGAATCACATCAATGTGTCAATCACATCTACCGAACTTGAAAAACTTAAATATAACCGTAAATACATTTACGTGTACCGTAAATACATTTTCAATTACCCTGAATAAGTTTAAAAGCATTCAGTGGAAATAAGGTACTACTGGAAATAAGGTTCGTTTTGAGATGATTATAAATAATAAGTATGGTATAATTGGGTATAATATAACAATCATTTCGATAAAGCGTTAGATTTTCCGCTAGGAGTCAACTGCTAATATTGGGAGTTGACTGCCCTAAAATTCCGCTAGATCTGGCGGCGAAAGCGCTAAAATGGCAGCACTGCATCCAACCAGTTTTATTTTGTTTTTTAGTCAACGTCAAGCCCTGTACACAGACTAATAAAGTGGGTCTGACCTGACTGACAGGACATCTAATATTAAACAGAGCAATAAGAAAAATAAAAGTACAAGTGCTTGGCGTTATGGTCCGCGAGCTAGCAACAGATTATCATTACCAAGTTCCTCTAGGGCGATAACTCGTAAAATGCTTCAGAAAGTGGTACCGTCAAGTGGACCTACCTAAAAGGGCCTACTCAAAATACAATTTCATATCCAATCTGTCGATTCAATTTGAGTTGATTCGACAAATTGCGATGTGAGTAAACAAATTGCCGTCTACTTTCAACGTGTTGAATGAATGTCGAGTTGTCCTTCCTAGTAATCGATGTGTCAAATCAACAGATTGAATCCGCAGTGAATAGTTAATAGAGCAGTTCATTCAATTCAATTGCTACATATTTTAAAAATGGACAATAATGAAAAAAGTTTGGATTAAATTGTTAAACTTATATGAAGTTTTACCAAATTTGTGGTATAAAAAAATAGTAATTATTTAAACACAAATATGCGACATGCAGGCCTTTAAGACTGACAGACGTAAGTGGAATCTATAAAATTGGTTCTACTTTGTAAATTGATGTTCAGCATTCCCTGTTAAATACAAATAGTTTGCTAGGTATCTTTCGTTTGATTCGTATGAACGCAGATATCTATGGAGTAAGTAACCAGAAGTGATACTGTACAAATAATATAGCCGTAGTGATAAGTATGTTTAATTTTAATATAACTAGGTAAGTATGTGTTTAATTTAAGTTTAGTAGTATTTTATGAGAAGCATAGGTATCGCTTTATTATTTAAATTAAAAAAAATAAACTGTTACCTACCTACTTAATAAAAAACTAGACATTAAATTCTACAGGCTAAATATTATATATTAAAATAAACATTATTTTTAAATATTTAATCACATAATTTTTTGTAATTCGTAAACTGAGAAACAAAACGTAATCAATCATTTACCTTTCATCATCTTTGTTTCGGAAGTCCTGACAATAGTCAGTATAAGAAAGAAATTTTGTAAAGCTTCGGAAACTGAACTAAATTTCCAAATCATTTTTATCGAGTCTTTGTACTTGTACGGGCCGATAAACTCTCGTACATATGGGGTGGTGTTGGTAAGTTACGGCTGTATACCTGCTAATTATGTTCGGTGGCAGCAGAGGATGCGAAAAAACGATTTTACTTATAATTGCTTTAATTAAAAGAAAGGCAATGATTTGGCATATGACTACGTTGAAGTGACACCGGTTGATGTTCGATCTGAAGCATACATATTGTAGTCTTTGATCTGAAGTGTGCTGATTGTACTGAGACCGGAGTATTTAAGGTGGCCCTTGGTGCAGGTGTCCGGTGATTCATACTGATTCACACGCCCGAAAATTATTTGAAACTTATTTCATAAGATTGCAATGCTTCAGGGAATTGCCTGTAAATGTGTCGTAATGCCACCCATGTAGATGACGCTCGTTTGGTGGTTCTTGCATGTTGTAATCCTAACATGCTAGTGGGCAACGCTTCGTTACAGAAGCGTCGCTGGTCTAGCCGATTCGGTGGTTTGGGCCGAAGAGAGTAAGTAATGTTCCGAACAAGTTTGTACTAGTTATCAGGTCTTTATTGCGGTGAACGAAGACAATTTATTTACAAATGTGGTCGATTTATATTACAATTTTATACTATTCAACTAGTGGCAACCGTGCCAAGCGCCGAACAATACGCCAAGGTCGAATAAGTGTGACACGATCGCCCGAACGATGTAATAACAATAATTAGCTATGTATTGTGGTCTCTATATCATTATCCACGTTTATATAGGCTAACATTCACTGAGCACTATTGTTTAGTTTACGAACTTTAGGCTGTCCCGAACAGTACTGTACTATCGATAAATCGATACTTCATCAGAAATTGAATCCGCAGATTGTGTTGATTTCCAGCTCTAATTCACTAAATTGTGGTAGTCAAATCCACAAACTAAATAATAGATAGGTATATGTACCTACCTAAGTAATGTACTAACCTACTAAATAATGTACACATCGATTTGAGTCTATACATACAGACATTCGTTCCAAGGCAGCGGGTATAACGTGTGGAGTCACTCTCTGTAGCACTCATTCATTGTTTAATTTTCGGCGAGTAAATTTTCGAGTCAAGCTATCAGACGGTAAACTTTTAAAACTAATGGATTAACGGAATCCTCTTATTTGTCTTTTTATGGTCCTTATATTATTAGCCAAAGAAAAAAAAAAATAAAAAAAAAAAATCTTTATTTGCGCGAACACATGTTTACAGGATTTTAATTTATTTAGAATTGGATTTAGAAACATCTATACATCGAATAGATAAATTATTTGTGATATCCTACGGTAATATCCGTAGGACCATGATTCGAATCATATACTACGGTAAACATCGATTAAATTCGATACATCGATGTATAGTGAATTTACTCCAGAATCAAATGTTTTCGTTGTACTATAATTCGTTGATTGCTGGGACTCAGACTACTTTTATACCTGGTATTGATCGATTTTATGTGAATTTTGATTTGACGTTTTGGTTTGTTATTGTTGTGATTTAGAGGTTATGTTATGTAGGCATTGTAGAATTTGTTCAAAACTGTGTTGGAGAGATCAATACGAGATAATCTGTTGATTCAACAATATAATAAGTGTATTTAAAAAAATTGTCATATCAAAATGTTATACGACGATTTTCAGCCTATAGTTGATTTAGTATTAAATAATTGGACAGCGTTGCAACTTGCTGTTGAACATGGCATGGGCGCTCCTGGAGGTGAGAAGGTACGTTCGATTCGTAAATGAGGACTTTGGATTTTTTATTAATTGGTCCGTCGTTAATGGTTTTTCATTCTCGAATTTTATTTCCACAGACCGCGCAGTTGATGTCAGTGTATATAGCACGTTATTGCGTAGAGAATATCGTAGACAGGGATGATCTCACAGAGCTAATTGAAGACCTTATGGATGAAGAATTCGACACTGTGTGCCATGATAACTCTCCCAAAGGTATAAAAACATGATTTCAAGCAATGCATTATTTCAAGTCTGTTTATTTTTTTCTGTTTATAGTAAAAATAACAGCTGGATGGGCGAGTGAAGTCAGCAATAGGTATTTGAGAAATTTTGTTATCACAAATTACTTGTCTTCAATAACTGAAGACAGAATATGACCCAAGACATTCACAGCACTCATTGAACTGGCAAATATAATAAAAAAATACGCCTAATTTTAAATTTACATCTATAGACAATCTAATTTTAAATTTACATTACAGCATTATTAAGCAGTGGCAGGGCACACTGCATTTCGCAGTCATTTGGGCAGCCCATCTGGCGGCAGTAACCACCCCGTTACATAAGTTGTTCTACCCAAAAGGGCATGCACATATTTGTATTTAATTGTTTAACTTTTGACTTAAAAAAACTAATACTTTTATAGGAATAAAACATGTTTATGGAGATACCTATGGATCTAAAGTGCTAACAAATAGCCCATTTGTTAGATATACTCAAATTGGTTTATTTGGTATTTAGTAAGAGCCTTCAGCCTAGAGGTGCAAACATCATTTCATCTTGTTATAAATTAACACTAAGAGTATTTAAAGAAATTAAATCAACAAAACCAAAATGTTTTAAATATAGAGCAGAAGATTTTCATTGCATCTCAGTTTCTTTTTAACATATACTGTGAAATAATATTTTGATGTAACTTATTGTTAATAAGAGTGTAATATTTTTTTTACAGAAATTGCAATACTCTTATTGCAATTTTTACAAATGCTAAAAGATGGGCACCATGATGAGTTGAAGGCTAGACTCGAAGCAATGCCAAAATGTCAAAAATGGCTTAGTCAACCTGTTCATGACTCTGTGCCACCACAAGTAAGTAGAAAAAACATTTTGTCTTTTTTATTAGTGGATATTAAAAGCTGATGCTTCTTAATTATGTGAGTATACATATATTTTTTGAAGATAAAATAATGAGTGAGCAAAGAAATAGTGGAATTTGTATTTTTCGGTATGTACATTTTTTTGGAATCTTCATTCTATCTGAAGGAAACTGAACTCTCCTTTATTTAAAGATATATTTGGCTTCCGCGTATATGACAAGTATTACTTAGTATAAATCTAAACACAAGTGGCATCCTTTCATAAAATTGACTTTATAATGTCTCTTATCTAATAATGGTATAGGTAGATTATAATCATTTATAAATTTATTACATTTTACAAAATTACAAATAAGACATTTACAAATAAAACAAGTATAAAATATAGATTTTATATAAAAGAGCTGTTGTTTATATTTTTCATTTAAAGTCGAGACATATTTTTAGTTATTATTTGTTAAAAGTAACATGAAAACACTTCAATGCTATAATTGTATAACCTGGCTTTATCTATGTCTGTACTGCATGCCATTGTATTGCTGAATACCATAGTTATTTCGTGGATACTGTAGGAACGGTTTTGATACCTACTTCTAACGACGACTTATATTTGGATTAGCAAAATAAGTATTTGGTTAATAGAATATTTGGTATAGTCAGTTAGAAGAAAATAAATAAGTTGAATGGTAAATTTTTTGTTCTCATCCAACGAAACATAGGAGCACACTACTCTTATTTCACGGATATAATTCTTAGATGGTTAGTTTTAATCGCATACATGGATATTCCCACTACTATTGGTTACTGCATCTGAACTTTAAAGTCAAGTCTGCTATTCTTTGCTAGCATCCTAGATGGAAGATTGATAGGTTTTAGGACACGCACGATTCTATATGTTTCACCACTAAAGCTTAAAGCAGTTGAAACATTTCACTATTAAAGCAATTGATCATTATTTCTAATCTACACACGAGACCGAAAAACACTCGGGAGTTGCATACACCCCATTGGGATTCGAACCTGCTTCTATTTCCTGGAGTGTTCGGTTCGGCTCACCCTGCTTAAATTTTATTTCTTTAAAATTGATATCAAGATTTTCATGATGTGATTAGGTGTGAAAAAATCCAGTTAATTAAACTTCATTAGTTTATTTAGTCTGTACTCAATTCTGTATAGCTTAATGTTATACCGAAATAGAATAATATAAGACAAATTATCGTTACAGTGTCATGGAAACCCAGATGATGACACCACCAGCAGCAGCGATGAAGGTGAAGAAGACAGTTCACCTGCTACAACTGGATTAGAAGCATCATCATCACAACAGAATCAAGGACCAGAACCTATGGACGAAGACGAAGAAGCGGGCTGGACAGTTGTTCGAACAAGAAGGAAAAAGTAAATTTGTATCAACATTGTAAGATTAAGGATGAAATGATTTTATTATTTGTTTAGTACAGTAGAACAAGTAGTACCTACTAAATCATTGTGGAAATCTATACACTGTTAGATTTATTGCTATAATAATAATTGTATTTATTACTATCAAGTACATATAAAAATATATTTTAAATGTCTGTAGGATATTTTCTGTGGAAGTTCTGGATAGTTGACTATATTAAAACATAATTTTCTTTATAATCTAATTACATATTCTTCAGACGAACACAAAACAGGTAGTAATAAATTATATTGTAGTCCTAAATGTGGAAGATTTTACTATAATAATAGGTAATTGTATTTATTCCTGTCTAGTAAATAAAAGAAAATATATTTTAATGTTTATTGGATGTTTTCTTTGAGTGTTCTTGTTAGTAGACTCAGTCCACTAGACTGTATTGAAACATTGTTTTCTTCGTTATCTTGTTTATTCTTCCATACTAAAAAACCACCCCGACTTCGCACGGATGCATATTTTTCTGTAAATTATTTCCATAGAGAAATCCGTTGGGTGGTTTAGAGAAGTAAGCGGAGAAACAGAAGTGGGGATTGATAAATTTTGTAATAATTATGTATAGATTAATTCTTTAGGAGTCACATCCTAAGTATGTGATTCGTAAAGTATTGTACAAGATGTATCCAAATTTTTTCGTCTTGTAAACAGCGCGCGCTTAGCAGACATCGGTTCGTCTAAGCCACAGAGCTAGGGTTGCCAGGCCTCAAAATCGAAAATCCGGACACAGACTTATATTTACCTGGATATTTTGCCACAAAAGCCTGACACACGGGTTTTTGAAAGAAATAGTTCTTTTTATTTGTGCATTTATTACTTTAAGACTTGCTCTATCTACTCTTTATTATGTATCACATATTGTTTTCTTAAAGTAATTTGTAAGATCGCGAATCATGCATGTCCGTGTGATTCTGGCCGCTGCGGGGTTGACCAAATGCTAACAAAAGCCGGACTTGTATATATTTGGCCGGACACGACTGTAAAAAGCCGAACATGTCCGGCTAAAGCCGGACAGTGGACACCTGGCAACCCTACACAGAGCAAAGAATCGTTACGTCGAATCTACTAGAGACCAAAGATTTAGAAAATATTTTACAGAAATTATTTAGGTAAATACAATATGCAATTGCCTTCTTAATTTACTATGTTATTTAGTATTTTAAATACTAAATGTAAAATAAAATACTTTTCAGTGAGATTAGTTTTCTTTTCTTATTAAAGATTTTAAGACTACATGCTAAGTATATAATTAAAATAAATTGCGCCTACAGTCGGTGTACGAATTACAAATGAAAATGAAATAAAGTAGTTATTTTATTATCGCTGGTTCAATTAATGTTATATATATTAATAACTCTTTTCATAAAATACGACCAATGTAGCAATGAAAATAAATTAATATTTTATTGTCACTATTCCCCGAAATTCCCCTATTCGATACCATCCCCGCGCCCTCATTCTCTGCTATTCGGGGAAATTCCCAGCCGTTGGTAGCTTGTCACTTCACTATTAGATACTTGCTTGCAGGGCCTCTAGTGGCTATTTATCTATAATTAGCCCATATACCAGCTGTCATAATTTGTCAATGATATGCTGTATAATATAAGTATATGTGCTGTTGGCGTAAAATAAGTAAATAAACATTATTCAAAAAAGCTATAGCAATGCCTCATCGTGTTGAAATTTGCTGTAATAATCAAAGTAAAAACTGAATGAGTAACATTCTGGTGTATCATATTACAAGTGAGTAATTAAATGAAATTTTTGGTAACGGAAACGGCAACGTCTCCTCACGCTGGAATCCGCTGGATTTGCATGGAAAGCTTTGACCATAGACCATACCGTGTCTAGTAAGGGGCGGTGTTGCAATTCGTTGGTCTCCAATCAGCGTCCAGTGAATGGAGCCACTCTCACTCACGCTCTCGCACTCCCTCAGCGTCTGGACGAAGTACCTTCATGCATCCTCGCTATCCATATTTATGCTGTGCATAATTAAAACATTCATTATAATTATTAATGCATTACTTTTCTATATGTAAAATGTTATTGGAATTCCAAATAGAAAACTTTACTTATCAAATTAACCACGAAGTTAATGAAAAGTAAGTATATGTACTAAATCCTGTTAATAAAAAGGTACCTATCAGCTGAAGATTATTTACCAAACCCAAAATGTCACGACATATAATATTAAATTATAATATACATATACCGTTTTACTTTTAATAGGTAAGTTATGTAGGTAGTTCGTAACATTAAAAGTGGCTACCTACAACGGGAAATGGGAATAAAAATCGGCAAATGAATGTTATGAATCGTAGAAATAAAGTTAAATTTAATATATAATTAAAAAGTATATTGTTAAGATTTGTAAAATTGGGAAGTAGGTAATCACTTAAATGTTGTTTCCCTTTTCAGGTAAGATTAAATCTACCTATTTGATTTAGGTGAAGATTTTTATACCTACTTAGTCGAAAATGTAAAATCAATTTAGTTTAATAAAAAAATGTTTCTCTTTTCAAAGCAACGCATTTTAGTTCTTATTTCAACAACCACATTTTAAATAAAGTTGCACATTTTAATAAATAAGTTTGCACATTTTATATAAAAATATTTTAATTTTACTTTATGCTTAGCTTATGGAATGGAAGATACCTACGGAAGATATTATGACTTCATGACTTCTGTAAATATTGACATCTATTTCCTAGTGAGTATATAATACTCTGTGATTCTGTGTTATATTGGTAGTGTTCTGTGGTAGCTTCCATGTTTTCCCTTATTGTTGCCGTTTTAGAGCATTTCGGGCTAGATCTAGTGCAATTATAAACCCTTTGACTCCTTTCCTTTCAAAACGAATCGCTAAAAAAATTAACAATATTTTCCTCTCAAAACTATAGTTTATGGAATCTGGTGGAAAATAGAAAAATAGATTTACATTCATAAATTTATGCTAAAAGTTTAGAAAAAATAAAAAATATGGTTAATGCGTTTAGTGTTTTGTCTCTTTTTTAAGTGCCACTGAGGAAGAAGGCTTATAGCCAGAAATATCGATCGTAATGGTGTTAATGAATTTTTGAACTTAAATACTAGCTGCATCGAATTAGAAAAAAATAGAGTTGTTTTTGATTTGAACTGTAAATAAAAAGAGGAATGTATAGAAAGACCGAAAAAGAAAATTGTGATTGATAGTTTTATTTTAATATAGAAAATGTTTTTATTATAAATATTAGTTATTGTGGATTTGTAATGTATAGAATACATGTGCACATAAGCACATATATGATGGAAATATTATAGCGTTTTATTGTTAAAGAATAAACAGATCCCAGAGATGTGAAGAAAATTTGCCTATAATATATGGGAACTAATGGTCAAATGGAAGAGATCGAAACTGGCGAAGCGTAAGTTACGAAATCGGTTGTCAATGAACTCAATTACGTCATCCATCAATTATCATCAATTAAAAAATATTAGGAAAAGTTATGATTAAGATAACTTGTAATTTACCTGAAAATTTCCTCAACAAAATTACTAAAACTGTCAAAAAGGAACAATAGCAGGTGAAGGCATGTCAGGCACCTGAATAGAGTATTTATTTGCCTATTTTTGAGAAAGTGTGTAAACTTAATTATTTATCAATTTTAAGATATACATTTTTTGTTCTGCATAAATAATAACTGGATAACAATGGCAAAATACAAAAAATATTTTGCATTTTAATTACGTCATATGCTATGTATTGACGTCATATTACTTAAACCAAAAACCTCATTGGTGATAGTTTTTCCAGTCTCTCCTTGTCAGTCCTTGTTTGAGTAATATGACGTCATACAAACCACGTGACGACATATGGATATTAGGCGGCAAAATTTAAATGTGAATTTATCAAATATAAAATTTATCAATAATTAAGTTTGCACAGTATTCGAAAAATAGACGAATACTCTGTTGTTTAATTTAGTTGATTTTAATAACTAATTCAAATTCAATTTTTTTATACTCCATTATAACATGCCCAAGCTAAAATTACGTTTATAAATAGCTAGCGGAAGTTAGCGCATTTCAGACATCTAACACAATTTTGAGAATGTTCTGGCGTATCTTCTTTTCTCCGAACGGCAACACTTGAGACAAATAGTCGAATCGAATCGAAATTTTCAGATTCAGATTGTCAGATTCTACTTTGTGTACCTACCTCATATAATAATTTTTAATATTATAATATTATTAATGTATTAATCACGAATATCTACAAATGCCGTTAACAGCCCGTCAAAGAAGTATACACAATAAAAATGGTGCTAAAAGAACTACGAGCTTTAACAGAGGAAACAAAAATCGGCGAGCTTCCGATGGGTAAATTTTATATATTTTTTATTAATAATTCCCATATTCTCTTTATGTATCTCTTGATATTAACATAATTAGTAAGTATTTAATCATTTACTTCAACTATAGGTTATTATATCACTTCAGCTTAGACTTTGCTCTTGCAATTTTTTGCTGATTATTCCAATTTGGCGCTTATCCAGATGTTCGGATACTGCTTTAAGGTAAAAATGGCTTGCCTACAGGTTAAATATGCTTTTGTTTGTACTAACGTATTTTTCCATGCATCTCACTAATTAGAAAAGAGCAATGCATGCATTCAATGCAAACAGATGTAGACTGTTATTAATTTTAATTTTCTGTTATGATTTTTTTTATTATAAACTCTAATACTAGATACGATTGATTTGTTACAGTAGAAATTTGTTATATACACTTTTAGTATCACTGGATAGATTTTTGTTTTTGTATGAAAAAAAATCCAATTTAGATAAAATTATGTCTTGGATTATTTAGCTAATAAGATAGATGATGGGTGGTGGAATATGAATCTCTTAAAATATTTAGCAAAAGAAATAGTGTCCGAACAAAACCACAGTTCCGAATTCGGTTTCAGTCTCCATATAAGGTCATGTTTTTTTGTGACGAAAAATAAATAGTCAATCATAATCTGTCAGTCTTTATTTAGTCACCGATATTTGAATAGATCATTAACATAACAGCTTATCACACATAATTTCACTTAAATTATTTGTACTCTTTGAAATAAGGTGTTAATTTGAACCTACTACATACTTTTTCTTTTTAATATTTAAGAATGATATAAAATAAAAGGTACAAAACAAAAATAGAAGATGTTATTTTGTTGAACAAATGATTGTTGTTATTCTTGTTAATCGACTACAATAAAATTAAAATTTTAAATTACCTACCTCCTCAGTACAACTAAATATTTTTAATGCAACCAATAATAAATTTCGTCGCTCGCAGCTCAGCGTCCAATCGCAGAGTGAAATCACTAGAATTCAGTTTCGGTTCCGGCTGGATGGCAACTGAAATTAAACCAAAACCCGTTTATTTGCCGAAATTAGGCCTAAAACAAAACTGAAAGTTCTGTTGGACAATAAAATTTTTTTTTGTTATTTCTAGCAGGAGTTCTATCCAAACATGAAATCTAATTTGGTTGCATCAATTATTAATAAGTATATTATGTAAAATTAGAAGGGAGTTTTATATATGTTGTACTTTTTTTAATGTAGGTATAGAAAATATGTGAAGTCATTATACAATTTTTTTGGGTCATTAGCAATGATCTAAAACATGCAAGATTTTTACTTTTTAGTAGGCATTTTTTTGTAATTGAAGTTTCATTTAACAGTAATTACTGTGTGGATGCCAACATACACATAATATACCCACTTTAGGGAAACCATCTTAGACATGATATCCTTTAATCGATTGTTACAAAAAAAAAAAAAAAATCAAAATCATCTATATAAAATAAAAAATAGATTAGGATATGTAGTAATTATGTTTAACAATTTACACTGTATTTTTTAAATTGATGATGTTTTTGATTTTCAACATGTCAGTCCCATTGATATTCGCAGGACAGAAATAAAACTCTGTTTCACCAATAAATGTTTTCCTATAAACTATAAATAGACCCAATAGAGTAATCCTGCAGTGATCCTTCTTAGAAAATAATAATAGTTGTGGTTGGTTTAAATTTAATAAAATAGTCATTAACCATCTCATCCAAAGTAAGTCAAAACTCTTAACTATTCAGCTGTAGCATAGCAAAACTCAGTCCAACAATGTTATGCCTTTGTGTGTTTTGAAAATAAATTCAATAGAAATATCTTAATATTATTTGTTTTTTTTTTATTTATTTTTTTCAGAGAATACTTAATAGCGAGTGCTCCATCCGATCTCCGCTCTATAGCTTACCCTGGCGGTGCAATAGCCCTAGTACTTCTATTGACTGCACGCTTAATATCAGCTTTCTGGGGACATATCGGAGATTGTGATGAGACATACAATTATTGGGAGCCATTACATTATCTGGGTGAGTTACATGACTTGTTGACAGTTTGGTTTAAATATTTAATTTTATTTATAAATACGGTCATTCTGTGAATGCGTTTTTAACATTTCGTTATATCCATTGCATTTTCAATTAAACGAAATAGAAAATGTATGGAGATTGACACCTGTCAAAACGGCAACCATATCATGGCTGGAGTATAATAAACATAGTTGAATAAATAATCACCACATAAATTGTATGGCCCCCAAAGAAAGCGCTTAGAGGCTTGCGTTATGTAAAATCTTAGAAAGGAAAGAGGTTGAGGCTTTACACACCCAGACCAAGTCGACCAATGTGCTTATAATTTTTTTTCTATCTGTGCAGTAGTTTTTGCGTGAAAGTAATAAACATTCATTCAAAAACTTTCGCATTTTTACTGTTAGTTTTTGCTCGTGACTTAGTCTGCATATCTTTATTAGTTACAATAGCCTATTTGTTAGGTTGATGTTTAAACTATATTACTGTAAAATTCCTTCAAAATTGGTCTTGTAGTTTTTGCGTTTATGAGTAAGAGATATTCCCACGAACTTGCTCATTTAAAATATTAGGATTAGACCATATTTTGACAGGCACTTTGTGGTGTGGGTTGTCATTGAATTGATTGCTCTTCATAATTATTTCTAGAGATCATCTACTATTGACAGTTTCTCATATTATAACTTCCAGTTAAGTATTCTCTAGGAAGTTATTTACTTAGATAAATTTAAATTTGAACATCAATAATCTATAATGTGTGTTAATTATAAATCATACTAAATATTGTGCTATTATACATTTTGATGGAGTTTATGCAAGGCATTAAATGAAATATTGCAAAATTTGAAGTCTAAACTCTATGTTTAAGTGCTAGAGTTTATTTTAACAACATCATATATTTTAACTATTTTCCCCTGCATTTTTTTTCTTGTAAATAAACTTTTCATGTCTATTGTAGTAATTTAGTTATTTAAAAATAATATTTACACAAAATGTAAAATCCTAAATACAATTTTTATTTCTAACAATTTTATATTTCGTAAACCATTGTTTCAAAGAATGTCATGATTGTTAAAAAATATAATCCTAATTAATATTATAAATGTGAAAGTGAGTTTATTTGTATGTTTGTTTGTTACGCTTCTATCCCCTAACTACTCAACCAATCATAATGAAATTTTGCATACATAATATCAGGAATACAGAAAAGTAGAAAAAAAGTACTGTTCCCAAGGAATCATTTAGAAATATTAAAAATTCAATGTATGATAGAAACTATGAAAAATAAAGATTGAATAAATCATTGTCTATGGGTTGTGATGGCCTTGCAGTATCATGAAATATTTGTTAACCGCCACGGGGGTAAGCTAGAAAAAAATAGACTGCCGCATTGAATCTGTTAATGAGACACAATGTGCCTGGTCACTACAAATATGTATTTTAGTCACAATAAAACTGTTTATTATTGTCCCTATTGTGGAGGAGAATGTCCATCAATATTCTTACTATGACTAGTTATTCACTTTCACAAAGCGTTTGGTTACTTACTGACCAAACCTAAATTGAACATCAGCATGTTGTCTATATCAGTCTTTATACATCCTACGTCAGATGTTTTAAAATAAATCTTTCATTAACAAAAAGTTTACTAATAAACATACTTTCAATGTCAAAACAGTAACATTAAGTATGAAGGGGCATGATTAGGGTCTTCCGTAATGAAGGGACATGATTAGGGTTCTCCGTATCATTCGTCTCCATATTTGATCACAGATAGGTGCGAATAGTCGGGCGCGGAGAATATAACTCAACATTAGGTCATGCATTGTAATTCTAAACCAAACGCTATAATCGGCACAAAATAAGTCCTCGATCGCATTGTCCACTAGCCAATCACACCAAATCAGATAACACTCCACCAAACACGTAGCACAAGTCCCTTGATGTAAGCCGTTTGCTTTCCCGTGAGGTACTGCTCGGCTGCCATGCCTCTGCGCTAGCGCTCGGTGTTGTGTCAGAGTCCACGACAATGACATTCCGATCCCGCTGTCCAGTTGACAACTGACAGTTGCCATTGCTGTTTACTCTCGTTAATCAAAAGCGCAGTCAAGTATGAAATCTTGTGATGGTCACCACAGTGACAAATTTCGTGAACCCCTTCCTGATTGAGTAACAATAAGTTTGTGACAATGTGTGTCGGAAACTTTCACATGTATCTAGTATAGAGATGCGAGTAGGCGGGTAGACACCAGATTTTTACTCTATCAATGTTGTCTTTAATATGTTGGAAAGTGTGTATATGTTATGTCAATATAATGGTAACACTATGTTACAGTATATGGAAATGGGCTGCAAACGTGGGAATACAGTCCAGCTTTTGCGATCAGGTCGTACATGCCGCTTTGGTTATTCGCAATTCCTGCAAAACTAATGTCCTATGTTATGACACCAGTTACGGTTTTTTATACTCTGAGGGCAATACTTGCCGCGCTCACCGCTTGTGCCGAACTCATGTTTTATAAGTGAGTATCGTTCAATTTTTACATATTTTTTTAATATAATTAACCCTTATAATGTTTTTTTTAATGTTAAGTTTTGCAGACAGGCTGACGGTCCACTTGATGGTAGGTGGCTACCGTCGCCTATAACACAAGCAACGCCAAAGCTGCTGCAAGTGCGCTGCCGACTACAATAGGATTAAGGATAAGGGACTAGGAGGAGATAGGGAAATGGGCTCTGGCATCCCTTACTTACTCACCGAAACACAGAAGCACACATGGTGTTATTTCACGGTGGTCTTCTGTAAGGGGGTGGTTACTGCCGCCAGACGGGCTGCCCAAATGAGTGCGAAAACGCAGTGTGCCCTGCCACTACTTTCCAAATCCAGACCGGAGCCAAATTTGAGAAGTTTATTTTTCAAAGTTGACCCTGCTGGGAATCGAACCCGGGAACCCTAGAACAGAGCGTTAAGGCAAGCACCTTAACCACTCATCCAAAGGGCCCGTCAAATTTCCAAAGCATTTTCCACAATGCTTTAAAAATTTGGAGAATTATGAAAATTATAGTACTATAATTTACGACTCCTTTTAAGTTGCTCGTTTAGTTGCTTCTTAAATTCATATTAAACTGGATTTCTTTAATCGGATTTCTGCAAATCTTTAACCATTCAGTTGTAAACTTTCGTTTATGGAGTTTATTCCTTTGGAATCGATTTTCATATAAGGTCCCCAATAGGGAAATTTTATGAAGAGTAAAATTAATACAAGCGTTAACTAAAAAGCGTTATGTTCTTCTAAACTGTTCTACCTAAATCCAAATAAATGTCGCCGCTTCACTTAATTCTATTGTAATAAGATAGATGCCGCGTTTATTCACCCTCTTTTCCTATTGCGTAGTCAAAGACAATCGTACTTAAGGAGTAAAATCCACTCGCGCGTCGGAGCTGACACACACATTTTTTTCTTTCTATGCCTATAATACCTAAACTCGTATAAGTAGTTATTCAATGACCTTTTATATGCTTATTATATTTCTCAGTGTTCTCTTTTAATGTGTAAATTCATTTTATTAAAATCAATGTTTCTTGTATTTAACAAAGATAAATTGTCTCTACATTATAAAGAGGGTGTATGTAGCCTTGAAATTCGGCTTAAATCTATTCTATAATTTTTCAAAATAAAAACAATATCGAGTAATTAATGGAAAGTAATTGCTATTAATTTATTTCTGGAATAAACTTTGAAAGATTCCGTTTTTTTTTTTCAAACTTACCTATTTTTGATATTATTCAATCTTACTAAGCCCTTATCTTACTAAGCTCGGCATCACATTTGAGTGTTGATAAACGACGCTAGCCATCTACTATCCAGCGGACTGTTAGCCTGTCGGCAACCTACCATTACCTAATAGTTAAGATAACTAATGATTGATTAACTATACATATATTACGCCTTTTATAGTAACAGATTATGTCTTGGCACAAACTTCTCTCATGTGTTTAGAGGTAATTTTGCAGTCTATCACCACATTAAATCATTGCAGTGTTTTTTCTCGGACACGTAAATTTTATGTAATTTTTGCTCTATCACTTCCCCTAACTTCCCGAGATTCGAATGGGCGACATTAATTAATAAATATTACAACACAGGGGTATATGCCATGAGTTTGGCGTTCACGTGGGCCGCACTTGGCTAGGGTTGACACTGTTCGCGGCGGGATCGTTCGTGAGTGCGGCGGCGATGTTACCGTCGTCGTGGAGCTCTGCGCTGTCGGCGGCAGCCCTCGCCTGTTGGTACCGACGTCGGTACGCACCAGCTATAGTGCTCGTTGCTGTATCTACATTACTCAGTAAGTTATCTCTTATTTTCATGTTAAATTAGCTGAACCCGGCAAAGCGTGGGGCGCTCGCGGTACTGAGCACTGTTTTTTAAATGTATACTAGATGAAAATTTACACAGTCACATGAGTCACAGTTCTTTGTAATGGACACTTTGTTTTTAAAACGAATGGTGCGACGACGTATTGAGTGGCGAGGCGTATGTGCGCTAGTATGAATGAAACGGAACGTTTATTAACCACTCAAGATGTCATATGTGTCAGTGAGTGACGTTTCGCTAGAGTGGCCAATATGGCAACTGCGATTTGTCTGTCAGCACAATTAGAATTTAACAAAATACTTGACAATCCGAATTTTGCGGATATATGTTGTCGACTCGAAATTTTTATTTTTTTATGTTTTATTATTCAGGTAAGGTTTCAATCGAGTCTACCGTACCCCTTGACGAAATTATTAATATAGATAATTATAATTTTATTTTTATTATTTTAAAACTAACCTAAGTTACTATCTACCAGTAAAAGTCTCAAAATAGGTCCAGTCATTTCCGGAACAGACTGACAATTTTTTTATTTTGTTATTTTATAAGTATACTAGCTGACCCAGCAGACGTTGTCCTGCCCGAACCAGAAAATAATTCTCTAACCCATTTGTGACGCCACCTATCGGGTCCAATTTTATTTTCAAACCATGTATCAAAATGACGCGACACTTCACGTCAATGAACGACGGTACATTTTTTTGGACATTGTTCATACATGGTTCATACAAAAATACTAAAATTGCGATTAAAAAATGGGGGGTGGGAGTAGGAGGATGAAAAATACTTTACGACCTCATACCTACCAAATATACAACAAAAATTTCATAAAAATCGGTCCAGCCGTTTCGGAGGAGTTACTATTACTACTAGTGTTACAAACACTGACACTAGTAGTAAACAGCATCTATTTTGACGCTCTGTAAGCTCAACGTAAAATGAAATGTTAATTTTAACCGAATTAAATACAAAGCGATAAGATAGAGAAACAGACTGGCATCCTTCATCCCACTACTCATGGAAATAGATACATATTTTTAATTACAGGTTGGCCATTCACAGCCCTAATCGGTGTACCGATAGCAATGGACATTTTAATAGTGAAGAAGCGCTACTACGAGTTCATTAACTGGTCCATTATCTCGCTTCTGCTGGTCCTGATCCCGACAGTCGCAGTGGATTCGCTGCACTATGGCCGTCTGGTGGTAGCGCCTTGGAACATTGTGGCGTATAATTTATTCTCCAATCATGGCCCCGATCTGTACGGAGTTGAACCGTGGACGTACTACTTCATCAATGGACTGTTAAACTTTAATGTAATCTGGGTAAGTGGCAGTGAACATCAATTGTATTGGGAAATCTGTCACCATGAGAGATTCACAAAGAATATTGGGAGTTTTTGTCCTGGTTTTTAGCTTTTCCGTGCGTCCGAATAAAAAAACGGAACCCTTATAGGATCACTCGTGTGTCCATCTGTCCCACCATTCCCCCTTTCCGAAACTACTGAACCTAAAATTTTGAAAAAATAAAGAAATTAGTTTTCCACTTATAGATTATAGGAAAACCTATAAAAAGTCCATGATATTAAAATAACATGGTAAATCACTCAATATTGTGCGGATATGTAAAATCGTACGGAAAACCCTCTTCACGCGAGTTCAACTTACACTTGTCCCGTTTTTTTTAATGTAAGGTCACGGGCAGACTGACTGTCCACTTGATGGTAGGTTGCCTGTTTATACAAGCAATGTCATATGTGCTGCATTATAGAACATATCCTTATAGAAGACCTTATAGACCTTATCCCAAGCAACTTCGTATGCGTGGTATTTGGTATAGCGCGTAACTTTTTTCTTTGTAAACCGATTGGAATGAAACTAACACTAAATGTTACAAGAAGTTTGCTACAATACATGAGTCAAAACCGCATTCAAATTGGTTAAGCCGTTTCTGAGATTAGCGCGAACAAACGCACAGACAAACAGACAAAAATTCTAAAAACTATTTTTTGACCTCTGTAACATAAGTACAATGTGTACAATTTTTTTTTATATTTAATGTTCAAACACGATTCGTTTACAATTTTTTAAAATGAGTAGATAAATAAATATGTAATGACCTAACGACCCAGACCAAAGCCAACTATGAATGAACAGAGTCAATAATTTTAACAACTTCTGGGCTTGATGAAAAAATGCAACCTTTTCAGGTGCTCGCTCTTTTGTGCCCAGTACTACTTCTGGCTTGTGCAGGGTTGCTACTCCGGTCAAGGGCCGCCTTCTGTGCCCCTTACTACTTGGGACTGCTACCTTTGGTGCTGTGGCTTGCTGTCTTCTGGATACAACCGCACAAAGAAGAAAGGTAACTAAATATTCTCGACAGCTTTACTGTAAACCATTTTTTTTCTCCGATTTTAGGCATTCAATTTTAATAAACGTTTTACGATTAAGGATTTATGTTAGCATCCTTGCACTAGATCCTCTTGCTCCATAACGTAGTGATAGGATTCAGAAAAATTGAGATTAATGGCAAAAGAAACAGGTTTCAATTCTCGATCCATTTTTTTTTCTAGTTTATGTTATGATTTGCCCAGTCTAGTTAATGATAATCATGAATATCTTGACCGGGCTCCGGCCGGGGCACGGTCCGGTGTAATATAAATCCCCATTTAATAGAAACCTTCTTTTATTATAAATATTTTTATTTATTTATAAACAGTTTTTTTATTTATATTAAAAGGTTGCACACGGGCTGACGGCCCAGTTGATGATGGGTGACTATAGCCGCTTATACACAATACCAGGAGGGATGCAAATGGGCTGTTTACTTGCGAGGATATAGGCAAATGGAGAAGACGAGGATAGGGGAATGGGCTCTGGCATCCCTTACTCACTATGTCAAGGGTTGTTATTGCATAGTCGTCTTCCGAATTCGAATACACTGAACACCCTCTTACAAGATGACAAGACACAGGTCGGGAAGATTAAATATGTTGAATTTTACAGGTTTTTGTACCCCGTGTACAGTATGATACTCCTGGCGGGCGCCATTTCTATCGATTGTATACAGAAGTTGATATTCGCCGTCGGATACGAACTAATGGGCTGGAGGAAGGAGGGGGAGAAACGCCACTACCTGTCCTACACGGGGCCAGTCATGGTTCTCTTCCTACTGATCAGTGGATTTGCCGGTAAGCTTTTCTCTCTGTCACACCGAACCTATTTACTACGCAAAAAGATACACAGTTTAGTGAGTACGTGAAAGTGGTATAGGCGGCATGACTTCACGCTGAGCGACAGTAACCACTCAGTTGCAAAAGATGTTTCACATCAAAATTCGGTGTTGCCATGTGCCCACCTCAAATATAAGACATACATATTTTAAAGAAACGTTAGTAGTGCGTAATCTATTGTGCATAATGCGAATTGACTGAATGCTATTCGACTGCAGCGAACCTTGACTTTGACGGATTTTAATCGACAATTCACAGTAACGCCATCTTAAGTCAAATTTTATAGGGTACGGAATCAATGTACTCGTACGTGAGTGACCACATCTATACTGGTTAAGCAGTATATTATCGATGACAAGATTTACTGTAAAAGACTTAATGATAGGATATACATAATTTAGAGACTTCATCCTAAGCCGTGGCGCGGCGTTGCAGCATACATACGCAGCCCGTTTCACGAGCCCGTTGGATAAGTGGTTAGGGTGCTTGCCTTAACGCTCTGTTCTAGGGTTGCCGGCTTCGATTCCCGGCAGGGTCAACTTTGAAAAATGAAATTTTCAAATCTGGCTCTGGTCTGGATCTTGAAAGCAGTGGCAGGGCACACTGCGTTTCGCAGTTATTTGGGCAGCCCGTCTGGCGGCAGTAACCACCCCCTTACAGAAGACCACCGTGTGCTGTTGTGTTTCGGTGAGTGAGTAAGGGATGCCAGAGCCCATTTCCCTATCCCCTCCTAATCCTACTGTAGTCGGCAGCGCACTTGCAGCAGCTTTAGCACTGCTTGTGTCATAGGCGACGGTAGCCACCTACCATCAAGTGGGCCGTCAGCCTGTCTTCCAATCTTAATATATAAAAAAAAGTGCGTACGTAACTTACACGATGCGCCTCGCTCGTCGCCTCTTCAAGGGTCTCGTCGCGTTTCGGTGTGAACTGACCCTTAGGCTTTGTTTTGATTATATATAATATCTATAGTTTTGACAGGTCGAATACATGATCTCTTTACCAATCAGAAGACACAATAACCATTGGTGATGGTTGGTTTGTATCGTTTACGACTAATTTGTTTATGTACTGGTTAGCAGATACGCTGTCGGTCCACTTTATGGTGGCTACCTCGCCTATTTAACACAAGCAATAGCAAAGTGTTGCAAGTGTGCGTTCCCAATCTAATTAGGATAAAAGATAAGGGATTAGGAGGTGATAGGGAAATGGACTCTGGCGCCCTTAATTCACTTAATGAACTGCAACATCAAATGCTATTAATTCACGATGGTCTTTTGTAATGGGGTGATTTTTACAATGCAGACGAGCAGCCCAATTTATGGATGAAACGCAGTGTGCCCTGGCCAGTACTTATAAGATTGATAACACAACATTCTTGACTCGAGGATAACGAAAAATAATTTAAACTAATAACTTGAACTCCAAGTGTAAAGCGACATCTATGCACAATGTGATCATCAGTTTTATACAGGAGATGAAATTAAACAATGTAAACAATGATAATAGCTCATATTTAAAAGACATAATTTCTTTAATATTTTAATGTGTCTCAGTCTGCCCTTAACCCCTTGTAACCTTCTCTTGCAGCTTTCTCATTCTCATAACATATAATGTATCTTTGTTTTTATTTAACATTAGCTGCGACCGAAGCACGTTTCCAGAATAGCCCGTATTATTACAATTAACTTTTTTGTTTGTTAACCGATTGGAATGAAACAAACATTAAATGTTACGGGAAGCTTGCTATATAATATCAGAGCCAACTTTGAATATTTCCAAAGTTTTGCTCTGAGACAGAGCGTTAAGGCAAGCACCCCTAATCCAATGGGCTCGTCATTGTTGTGAATTTGGTTTCGATTTCCAGGCGTATCTCGCATAACGTCGCTGTACAGGAATTACAGCGGGCCAATGAGCATCCTGCAGCACCTCCCTCCGGCGCCAGACGACGTGGGCGAGCTGAGCGTGTGCTTCGGCAAGGAGTGGCACCGCTCTCCCTCCGCCTTCCACCTCCCCACGGCGTACAGGATCAGGTTCATTCCCTCGGAGTTCACGGGACAAATGCCCGCGCCCTATCACCACGGCTGGAATGGTGAGCTTTAATATTGTAACCTTAGTTGTTGGAGGAACCTAAGTGTCCACCCCGTACACGAGACCGTGAAATAACACCCGCGTAAGGAAGGCGTGAGTAAGGAATGCCAGAAGCTCTTTTTATATCCTATTCTTAAAATCTACCAAAAGTTGTTAGTATATTGTAGTCAGCGATACAGAAAAGGACATGGGGTACCTTTCATCGAAAAAAAAGTACTTCTCCCGAGGGATCATATAAAAATATAAATCCAACGCCTAACAAAATAATAACAAATTATTAACTAAACATAGCAATAATAAATTATTACTCATATATTTTGTCAGGCGTTATATTTTTTATTTTTCAACGCCAACATAGTCGCGGTGTCATCTAGTTCCTTCAAAGGTTATGACCAAATTGAAGCGACATAGACAATAGTGTAGACAGCATAATATTATAAAAATATATGTCACTTGCCGGCTCGACTGTGAATAATTTTTAACCGGACATATTTAATTTCCAGCTACTCGCATCGAACACCCGTACTTCAACGGCAGAAATAAAGGCGACAATAGCACTTACTTGAACCCGAGTCAGTGTCACTTTCTGGTCGATTCTGACATTGGAGAACCCACTAAACTGCAACCCTTCTACCATAGAGACGTTAAAAATTGGGAAATAATAGCTTCTACGACTTTGTTGGATGCGGAGAAATCCCATAAACTATACAGAGCTTTCTACATACCTGTGTTGTCGAGTGAGAATGTGTTCGGTCATTTGTATTTGCTGAAAAATAAGCTAATTGACGATTAACGCCTGCAAATGTCTTTTGGGGCAAAATTTTAGCATTCGTTACTCTAGAAGTCCATTAAGCAATTGCTGAATGGGAATAAGTTCGCTGTCTGCATGTCTGTATGAATAGTTTAAGGGAATGTTTGGAATTGATAAATAAAGTATCATATAATTTTATAGAGTTAAATTAGAGTATAAATACTCTATAGACTTTAGTGTCCTAAAAAGAGATTTGATTTTTATCTGATAGCATCTGATATTTTTTAGCGGATGTTGTAATGATTCCATACATTAATTACAACAAATTAAAATTATATTTAAATGTTAGAATGGGAAATAGAATAAATAAATCGATAAAAATTAAACTGGAAAAATATAAAAATTATGAAGCGATATTTCTTTAGTCGCGGCAAATTTATTCCCGTTTGTCAATTTATAAATTATTATTTTTAACTATAAAGGTTCTTCCATCGAGTACAATGTTGTACAGTTGTGTTTTAATAAAATATAACGATATATTTGTGCAATATTATGTATAGTATAGTGATGTAACATGCATTTTTGTGAGAGCACATATCGATAATTCTACGGCCGTTATCGTAATGTATGCAGAATGTTTTACTTTTCATGTAGCTGTCGCAGCCAAAACAGCCGATTAATTTCACGACTAGCCCAAGGTACCCGTGGACCTGTTCGCAATAGAGGACAACGGTGGCATAGGCCCTTTACCTCTTCTCTGTCTGCCAAATAGTAGGCGGAGACTCGAGATTTCGATAGACGGCTAGCCCATTCATTGAACAATTACTCAACCACGCTTCTGCTAGGGTAACTATTATGTATTGAAGGGAATAAAAAATAGCCATTGTCACAACACTCTACAGCATGAGAAAAGGGTGAGCATAAGTTTAATGGAATAAGTGATTTTACTATAAAAAAAATTAAAATTAAAAAAAAAATTTAAATCAGCGGTGTTGCTGAACGTTTTACATGATGATTCATTTACAAAACTTAACCCTCTGTGGTTGAGTGCCGTTGTCCAATGAACAAAGACTGACAAGGAGAGTTCTGTTTTGTTTGAGTAACATGACGTCATACAGACCACGTGACGACGTAAGGGTGTTTAGGCGGCAACATTTAAAAATGTAAATATTTTTTTGTAGCTTATCATTGTTATTATTTATCCAAACAAAAAATGCTAAGAATTGATCAATAATTTTGAACAAGAATTGATCAATAAAGTTTGAACACTTGTTGAAATTAGGCAAATACCCTATTGGCTAAGACGTAGGCTTTAAATAAGCATTGAGGATCGATTGCAATCTGTCCACTTTGCTCATTTATTTGTGTATTTTTGAACACTTGACTTGCTGTCGACTGTGCGCTTAAAGACGGCTAATGCGATGCACGTGTGGTTTATTTCGGACCTGTGTTATGGTTTAACCATAGCTTATAGGATTTTCAATTCCCTCCAACGAAAATTACAAGCGGTATAGAATATACTTAAATTTTTGCTCCATCTGACAGGCAGGCATGTTTGGTGCTAATAACCACTCTCTTTTTCATCTTAAAGTGCCTCCCCATTTATGAAAACGTGCCCCTGTTCTGGGTCAGAGGGAACGATGTTTGCACTAGAGATTATTGTCGGTCTGCCGGTCCATTCCCTGATGTTACATATTCGAGATTTCTTCCGTCTTCCAGGGCGCAGTCTCCCTTCCTTACAGAATGATAACCTCGGTGGGTGACCATGTGACCCATACTGCCAAATATTTATATAGGGAATCGATGGAAGCTATAGTATAGATTTGCATTACGCACTACAGTAGATGTCTACAAGGCTCAAGAAGCGTTTTCTAGTTTCTCATTTATCCGCTAGAAATGCTACAAGTCGATAGAAAAAATCGGTTGTTTACACCACTAATAAGGTAGGTACTTCGTCTCCCCTGTTTTGCCTTTCAGTGAACAGCCAACATTTTACTCACGAAAACAGGTCAACATATATTGATGTTTATTGTAAGTAAACTATGACTTACTTTTATGTGACGATACAATTATAGAACATTTTATTTGTACCATGCATGTGTCATATAAACTCTGGTTACGGTGACGGTCGGAGGGAAATATATAAATTGAATTCACGCTAAAAATTCTATGCAAACATTCACAGCGCCCCATTTAGGCAATAATTGCGTCAAAATTTTATGGTATTTAAATTAGAGCGTCCTATTTTAACTTTTCCTTATTATGATTAAGCTTCTCTAACGCTCAGTATCAAGGTCGTTTTTGGCGTGAACTCAGATTTATTTCTATTGAGCACCAATTGGTGCTGTTATTAAGCTAGTCAGAATAATGAATAATGAATTTATTAATATAATGATATAAATTAATATATTTTCTATGTAATTATGTTTGTGGTTGTCTAAGTTACGATTTTTTTCCCGATGGAACTTCATCATCGATTTATGATATAAGAGTTAAAAGAGTCTATAGGTCAAAAATTCTACCACCATTATGGATATAACTTCTCAATTATAATGTGCAGTTAATTAAAAAAATGTGTAATAGCGACTTTTAATAAGAGACTTGAAAAATGTATAAAAAATTCCTTATCCTTAATGCTATGTAGTCGGCAGCCCATTTGCAGTATCTGTGGCGTTGCTCGTGTTATAGGCGACGATAGCCACCTACCATCATGGAAGATCTACAAAAACTAGAATAATTCAAGGGTCCCAATTTCTTTTTAAAGGCAATATTAGTTGTGGACTTCGTATCGGGTACTTACCCGTGGAAGTACCGGTTTCACTATTAGTTATTTGCTCGTAGTACTATTGACTTGTCTGGTAGTAGGTACCACGGGAGATATACTTTTCACTCTGGTGCTACGTCTGTATTTATAAAATAAATTTTATAACTTTAGAACTACTCGATTACGTCAGTTTTCGTTTGGCTAAAAGCGTGCGATTTTTATCGATTGCTACAACGTCGCATTGTTATCCCCCCGAGACGGTTGTGGAGGAGGTTCTTGGCGTTTAAAAAACCGCGACCTCCCAATTGATGGTACTTTACGGTCTCATAACGGGATGTAGAATAAATATAATTTTATGCTTATAATTTTTAAGATATAAAATTAAAAATACTTTAATTTCAAATGGCTATTAATTCGGCCTGATAAACCGAACAGTAATTTGACTGATTAATTTTTATAGTTTGTATTTCCTTATCTTTCCATGCTGAGACTGCTGCACCCGTTCCCCCTGTATTTTACTGCAATTGTAGATAGATCCTGTTGTTCTATTATATCAAAGTTTAGGACTTCAACTCTAGCAGGGTGTCCTAAATCCATGATTTAACCTTTTCTTTGGGGTAATCGTTCGGAAGATCAGCAAGGAGACGGCCCTTCTTGACATGATATAGCTTTTGTGATTCAATTGCTCTTAAGTCCAACGGTATAACACCAGCCAACAGATTTATTTTATACTTACATGTACTTGTATATTTTATTTTATTAAATTAATTATTAAATAATAAAAATTACATATTACCAGTACCAAAGTCAAAAGTAAATCTCTCTTGGTAACTACCAGACAGATCAGTAGTGCTAAAGGCAAAAAATACTAGTAGTATTGACGCGGTTAGTTCTGCGGGTAAGTACAGTTCGTATCACTCACTTATTAAAAATATCGCATCCCATGCAGCCTTAAAACACTGACCTGTTTGAAAGGAGGACTCATATTTTGACAATTTGACTCCAGTAGAGTTTTAACAAATGCGGCGAAATGCTTGTTTAATCTTGAGATTAGGATTTAAAGATAAATTTTAATCTTTGTCGAATTATGTTTGTTTATGTAATTTGAAATGAATAAGTGTAGGCAATTTGCATTTTTATAAAACACGTGACTTGGTCAAGTTTTTATAATGTAATAAAATAATAATTAATTGAAGGGTTGTTTTATTTTTGTTTTGGAAAAAGCAAAAAAGTGGATACATTTTAGGTTAAATTGAAATTAGATAAATCATACCTTTGTGGTGATGGAGGAATGTTTGTTACTCTTTCATGTAAAAACTACTGAAAGAATTTCAATGAAACCTTACAGCATTATACAGTGATAAGTAATATTGACGGATTAAATCGCGGTCAAAAGTCAATATACCAAAGTTAATAAATTCTTCAAAATGTATTTTTTAACAAAATGTAATTGTTAATAAATCGGATTAATGATCATACGATTACATGACTAGCTAGGTTTTGATTATGAGGTGATTGGGCCCTCAAAGAGAATATTAGCCTATTTGAGGGCTATCATTATTCATTAGCACTATTTCTTTGGATTTATGCGTCAGAAAAAGTTGGTGCATAGTAGAGCTTACATCTGTATTAGTCTATATTAGTCTATAGTAGAGCTTACATCTGTATTAGTCTATAATATTATAAAGAGAAAAGATTTGAATGTATGTTTGTAATGAATAAACTCCTGGACCGATTTTAGAATTCTTTCACCTATAGAAAGCTACATTATCAGCGAGTAACATTATCCCCACCTCCCCTCTTTACCCCTCCATACAAAATTGCCGTTTTCCACGTATAATAGTTTATAAAGGGACTCGGACGAAATCGCGTGCAACAGCTAGTAAAAAATAAAATGGTCGTACTGTCGCGCGTCACACAAGCTTTATCCTTTGGAAGGCGAGATTCTTATTTACGCTTCCGTCATCAAAGAGAAATATTGGAATAGTATCTACCTAATTAAAATTTTTAATTGTGTAGTAGGTAATAACATATTTTTGTATCATAATAATGTTAGATAATATTTATTTACTTTATTTTGATCAAAAATCGTACATCAATACAGAAAATAACCATACAATTTGGTTATTTTCTGTATACAACAGGCAACTTGAGCATCACTAGCGTCAGTTAATTTTGAGTTTTATCTTTATTAAAGAGCAGGGCACATAGCGTTTCACTGTCATAAATTGGGCAGCCCAGTATTGGCTTCAGTGACCACAGGCCTTACAGAAAAATACAATCTCAATTATGTGCTGTTTGTTGTGACTAAGGGATGCCAGAGCCAACATTTCGCTATCCCTTCCTAATCCCTTATCCTTAATTCTTTATAAGTCGGCGTAGCGCCTGCTAATTTTATAGACGACGGTAACCACCTACCATCAAATGGACCGTTAGTGTGTCTGACAACCTATACAAAAAAAAAACGAACTTATACATACTAGATATTGTACTATAACCAAAGATTTTCAAATGTATAGATTGGGCAACACGAAAGTACAGAATCACTCAACTTAAAAGGCTGATTTTCATTGATCCAGTAGCTGGATCCAGCGTCACTGGATTCCAGCGCTGGATTGCCATTGGATTAGTGTAAACATATTTCAATCCAATACAGCGTCCAGTATCCAGCACTGATCGGAATAGACCACGTTCTTCCTACTTTTCAATCCAGTGTCCGCCCCCCGCACGCCGCGCACCCCATCAGTCGCCGCCGTGTAATCGTATAGTGACCACTCGTGTTTGGCAATGTCTACTGATTTAAATGTAGGTATAATACGCGGCACTTAAGTTGAACCATGACCTTGGATGCGCAGTAACACATTTTTGGGTCTCAATCATAGTGCGGTATGAGGTGCGCGAGGGGCCGCGTGTAACCATAGCAACGCGGCAACGCTTACCAGCTTACCACCATTCAGTCGCACTACCCCTCGCGCTGCCCGCGCACGCTCTGCTTGGCCCTGGAGTACAATCGCGCACAAATTTCTTTAGTTTTTTGATTATTCAGTTTCATTTCAAGAATATGACTCGACCACAATCAACTTTAAGGAGGCAGGCGAGAAGAATGGTATTTGACGTTTATAATTATTTTTTAAAAGAAAATAATATAACTGATTATCTGAAAAATTTTATGACAATTGATTTTCCGTTTAACTTGCGTTTAATTAAATTACTTCACAAAATTTTCCCTCTTTTCAAAAAACTAGGTATTTAAATACGACGATATCACGGTTGTCTCAACCACGGAGCATTCGTCTAACACTTTTGTCCATAATTTTACCTGCGCGGACGACCGCCATTTTGGTTCAACTTACGTGCCGCGTATTATAAATGCCTTTACAAGGCTATTTAGCTATGCCATGGCCATCCTGATTACGGCGATCAGGATCAATATTTTTGTAGGAAAAATTTCCCAATGCCCTCTCTATAAATATTCTATATATTCTTTTTTTGACCACGACCAACAAGTTATAAATAAATCTACAGAGCCATGAAACAAACATTAAAATAGATATGTAGATGTAGGAACAATTTTTTTGTTTTCCTATTTTTATAGTTATTTTTTTAATTCGTCTAATTTTATTAATTCTTTTTATTTAATTATTTTTGTTTGCTGAAAATTCTTTGTAGAATTAAACATGAGAGAAATTGTGAATGTACAAGTCGGGAGGTGCGGTAACCAGATTGGATCCAAGGTAATGTACAACATCATTTTGGATCTCTATAGAATATCCACCATTCTTGATTCTTGCACCAAGTAAAGATTTATGGTCTATGGCCTGCTAAAGACTTCTGAAAAATAGTATAAAACTTTTTTTTTAAATCTTAAGTTCGGCAAACAGGCTGACGGTCCACTTTTTTTATGTTAAGGTCGGCAGACAGGCTGACGGTCCACTTGATGGTAGGTGGCTACCATCGCCTATAACAAAAGCAACGCCAAAGCTGCTGCAAGTGCGCTGCCGACTGCAGTAGAATTAAGGATAAGGGATTAGGAGTGGATAGGGAAATGGGCTCTGGCATCCCTTACTCACTAACCGAAACACAACAGCACACGTGCTGTTATTTCACGGTGGTCTTCTGTAAGGAGGTGGTTACTGCCGTTAGACGGGCTGCCCAAATGACTGCGAAAACGCAGTGCTGCCACTACTTTCCAAATCCAGACCAAAGCCAAATTTGAAAAGTTGATTTTTCAAAGTTGACTCTGCCGGGAATCGAACCCAGGAACCCTAGAACAGTGCGTTAAGGCAAGCACCCTAACCACTCATCCAACGGGCTTGATGGTAGGTGGATACCGTCGCCTATAACACAAGCAACGCCACAGGCGCTGAGTGCACGCGTGTTTCCGATCACAGTAGGATTAAGGATAAGGGGATAGGAAAGTGAAAAACCTAAAGCAGATTTCTCTTTGTTTCAGTTCTGGGAGGTGATATCAGACGAGCATGGAATCGACCCAGAAGGCTGCTACAAAGGAAATAGTGACCTTCAACTCGAAAGAGTCAACGTTTATTACAACGAAGGCAGCCCTCAAAAATACGTACCGCGTTCGATTCTGGTCGATCTCGAACCAACAGCCCTCGATTCGGTACGATCCAGTCCGTTTGGCAGAATATTTCGACCAGATAACTTTGTATATGGCTATGCAGGTGCAGGAAATAACTGGGCTAAAGGATTTTACACTGAAGGAGCTGATCTCTTAGAGGCAATATTAGACGTTACGAGGAAGGAAGCGGAAGGATGCGATTGTCTCCAAGGCTTTCAACTAATACATTCCATAGGAGGCGGCACTGGCTCTGGTTTAGGAACCTTACTGCTTTCTAACTTGAGAGAGGAATATCCAGACAGAATCATAGTGACTTATTCTATAGTGCCCAGTCCAAAAGTATCTGATACAGTAGTTGAACCCTACAACGCAACACTTTCAGTCAACCAATTGATAGAAAATTGCGACCAATCGTACAGTATCGACAATGAAGCTCTATATGACATTTGCTTCAGGACTTTAAGGATGAAAACGCCTACATACGGAGACCTAAATCACTTGGTATCCATGACAATGTCGGGTATTACGACCTGTTTGAGATTCCCTGGACAGCTAAACGCCGATTTGCGAAAACTGGCTGTAAACATGATTCCGTTTCCTAGACTCCACTTCTTTATGCCAGGATTTGCGCCTTTAACATCACGCGGCAGTCAGCCGTATCGAGCTCTTTCCGTTGCCGAATTAACCTTACAAATGTTCGATGCGAAAAATATGATGGCAGCTTGCAATCCCCGTAATGGTCGATATCTTACGGTTGCGACGATCTTCAGAGGTCGCATGTCCATGAGAGAAGTGGACGAGCAAATGTTGAACATTCAACAGAAGAATAAGGAGTATTTTGTCGAGTGGATTCCGAATAACGTCAAGACTGCCGTATGTGACATTCCTCCGAGAGGTCTGAAAATGTCTTCAACGTTTATTGGAAACACTACAGCCATACAAGAATTATTTAAGAGGATTTCGGAGCAGTTCGCCTCAATGTTTAGGAGACGAGCATTTCTGCACTGGTACACTGGGGAAGGAATGGACGAAAGCGACTTTACAGAAGCGGATAATAACTTGTGCGACTTAATTTCTGAATACCAACAATATCAGGACGCAGTTGCTGAGGAATTAGGCGAAGACGAGTCCGAAGATGAAGAAGCACCTCCAAATGAAGAATAACTAAAATAGATGCGAATTTTGTATTTTATTTATTGAGTAAATTATATTGGCACTGTTTGAAAAACGTTAGATTCTTCTATTTATTTTTAGTTTTCGTGGTATTACCACAGTTTTACAATACATACAGTTGAGAAACGAATGTACTTGCGTAGAGCAACGATGGGTATGTGGCGGGGAAGCGGGCGGCGCGGGCCGCGTTTTGCAAACTCATTCAGTTTGCAACTCTTGTACGGAGGGCTGACGCGAACGTGTTTTTTACGTATTTTTATTTAATTTATTGTTTTTTTACGTATTTAATTTATTATGGTGTGCTGTGCTGTGTACGGATGCACCTGAACAGGAAAATACAACAAGGATTTAAGTTTCATAGATTTCCCCGTGATGCGAGGTAAGTTTTTCCTATAAATAAGTATATAATCAGAATAAATATATATTTTTATTAAGGAGACTGTAAGTCTAGATTAAGAATAACTCTGTCTTACTAAGTATATAAACTATAAGAGACTGTTTGTTTCCGAATAAATAAATAATTAATAATAAAGTTACTGAAGTCTATAATGGACTAATATAGTCTAGCACTATTATTTATTTAGTACTAATTAAAACCTTTGTTCATAAAAATTATTGAAGGGGTTCGAACTTTTTTTGTATGGAAGTTGCGATGCGGTGCGATTTAGTTAGTAGGCAAATAATCAATTGTAGTAGTAGTAGTTTTCTCGTACTCCTAGTAGTATGTAATTTACCTAGTCTCTTCCAATAAACAGCAATAATAATAATCAACCTGGGAACGATTATTTGGATACAATCTGACGCCTATTGACACGTAATAAGTCTATTTCTAATTATTGTTGTACTCATATATCGATATATTTACCTCCAAATATCTCGGTAACGTGACACTTTGGAGTACCATGTTACTTGGCATGTGATGTTCGTCTATGTGTTCTCTATCCATACACTTTCACCTTGCGCCGCAAAAAAAAAAAAAAACGGCGACGGGTCGATATGCCAGATCGGTTCATGGTCTTTTGATTTATGGCTAGAGACTTAAGAAGTTTTGTGAAAATTATGTACAAAATTTGTCGCAATAGCTAAAGACAGGCATGGGGGGGGGGGGTCGCACGCGCGGGAAGGGAACCTCACGAACTCACAACGCGCTCTCCTACGCTTCGTCACTTTGTGATGCTTATATGTGTTAGTGCGCGTTTATAGAATAAACCAGTAATAGTACTAATAATAACAAACAATGTAAAAATGAATATTCTTTTGACTAGTAGAATGACTTTTTGACAAAGTAGAATTTAAATCACGACCATTCTCATGTTTCCCTCAAACTTTTATGATAAGATTGTTCATCCTTGATAAGATTTGATCCTATGGTAAGATACACTACATAGTTAAATTTAATAATAGAAACCTTAAAACATTAAAAAATAAAGTGTCACGTAAATATCTGGCAGTGCGACACTTGTAAATGTATATCCCAGTGCATCTTTAACACTTGTAAATCACGACCATAATTAGATAATTAAATAATATAGCCAGTCTTGATCACTAAAAATTAAATCAAACTTCTTGCTTTATCCACAACGAATATTTTATATTTTGTATATTTTCTAAGCAGGTGCATTATGATGAGCCACCTGTGTTGATGGCGCAATGTGTTACAATCCTAACATACTTGTAAATAAATGATCACATAATAATAAACACATTTATTTTATTTTCAATTTTGTGCCAACCCTAGCATATCGGAGTGTGACAGTGTAAGTACTTGCACGGGCGGCGGCATCGCCCAACTACAAAGGCGTTTCTCAACTGTATGTATTGTAAAACTGTGGTATTACTATCAACAAATTGGAGGACGATGAGAACATTTTTTTAAATAATTTCACTGTTCACGTGGTGTAGATCAGTGAAGGGATAGACTCTTGGTCATCGTTTGTCTATGTCAGTTATTATAAAGGCATCTTGAGGCATCATGTTTATCTTAAGGCAAATACGAACTAAATATATATCTTATACTAGCGACCCGCCCCCGGCTTCGCCCGGTGTGCAATTGTTATTTATATATAAACATTCCCCGTTTATCCCTCTTTCCATTAGTGAAAACCGAATTAAAATCGGTTTACCCGTTCACGCGTGATGCCGTGACCAAGAGAAATGGGGATTCCCTTCTGCTAATAAGCCATTTTTATATATAGAATAGAAAAGAAGATTTCTGGACTTTATTATCTATTCTTATCTTAATCGACATTGCTAGGTTCTTAAAATTAAATACAATTATTACAATAGCAATTAATCTCGTTTGTTATATAAACATGTCAGGCATTGTCAGTTGTGCAATAGGAATTTCCTCTCCTTCATCTTTGGCGAATGAACAATATTATTCAAAATCCAATAGGAAGTCATGACTAAAATTATTGTAGTAGTTAACTTGTTGGGATAAAACGAAAAAAAAAAGTTTTATAAACACGTTATATTTTGTCTACTGACCATAAAATATACAGACATTTAGTTACGCCTACACTAAACATTTCACAGACACCACAAAACATTGTACATGATACAAACAAATATGTAACTAATTATTCTTCAACCTCCTCATCGAATTCACCTTCGTCGTCAGCTGTAGCCTCTTGATACTGTTGATATTCAGAAACCAAATCGTTCATATTGCTCTCTGCTTCCGTAAATTCCATTTCATCCATTCCTTCTCCAGTATACCAGTGAAGGAAAGCCTTTCTCCTGAACATGGCAGAAAACTGCTCCGATATTCTCTTAAATAACTCTTGGATGGCTGTGGTGTTACCGATGAAGGTAGCAGACATTTTGAGTCCACGAGGGGGGATGTCGCACACAGCAGTCTTAACATTGTTGGGAATCCATTCGACGAAGTAGATACTGTTCTTATTTTGAATGTTAAGCATTTGTTCATCGACTTCTTTCATTGACATGCGTCCGCGGAAGACGGCAGCAACGGTAAGGTATCTCCCGTGACGCGGATCACACGCAGCCATCATATTCTTCGCGTCGAACATCTGCTGTGTTAATTCCGGAACAGTGAGGGCTCGATATTGCTGGCTGCCGCGAGATGTGAGCGGCGCAAAACCAGGCATAAAGAAATGCAACCTCGGAAACGGAACCATATTCACAGCCAATTTGCGTAAATCCGCATTCAACTGTCCAGGAAATCGCAGACAAGTTGTCACCCCAGACATAGTTGCAGACACTAGATGGTTCAAATCTCCGTATGTTGGTGTAGATAGCTTCAGTGTTCGGAAGCAAATATCATACAATGCCTCATTGTCAATGCAAAAGGTTTCGTCTGTGTTCTCCACGAGCTGGTGAACGGAAAGCGTCGCATTGTAAGGCTCGACGACCGTATCGGAGACTTTCGGACTAGGAACCACAGAGAATGTATTCATAATGCGATCCGGATACTCTTCCCTGATCTTCGATATAAGTAGAGTTCCCATTCCGGAACCGGTTCCACCGCCTAAAGAGTGAGTTAACTGAAAACCTTGCAAGCAGTCACAACCTTCAGCTTCCTTTCTGACAACGTCAAGTACAAAATCTACCAATTCGGCTCCTTCAGTATAGTGTCCCTTGGCCCAGTTGTTGCCAGCGCCAGACTGGCCGAACACAAAGTTATCGGGGCGAAAGATTTGTCCGAATGGACCAGACCGAACAGAGTCCATGGTACCAGGTTCAAGGTCAACGAGTATAGCTCTTGGAACATATTTTCCGCCGGATGCTTCGTTGTAGTATACGTTAATGCGCTCAAGTTGAAGATCAGAGTCTCCCTGGTAAGCTCCCGTGGGATCGATTCCGTGCTCATCGGAGATGACTTCCCAGAACTGAAAGTGAAAAGACTTTTTGAATTTACTTATTAATTTTCCTTTAATTTCCCTATACCTTCCTAATCACTTATCGCTAGTCCTACAGCATCGCACTTGCAGTACTTGTGGGATTGCTTATAGGAAACGGTTGTCAGCTACCATCAAGGTAACCGTCAGACGGTCTGACCTTTAACTATAGCAATAAGGTCTACAATACAAACCTTAGCACCTATCTGGTTGCCGCATTGCCCAGCTTGAATATGTACGATTTCCCTCATGTTGAAAAACACAAAAAATTTAGAGCCGAAATAACTGGTGGATACAAATTTAGTTTCTATAAAATCATAAAGACAAAAAAAAATTAATAAAAAAATATATACGACTATTGTAGGTGCATACTACACGAAATTTTCTATGACAATGATCATTTTTCTATTCTTTTGTCAGGAGCAGAAAATGTGAAATTCGAATTTTCTAATTCAAAATTAAACTGTAGCGGCCAGCATTGTGTCAAAGTTTTTACACTTAGCATTCGATTCGATAAAACCTTTAGGATTTTAACTATGGGTTTTCACCGGGTTTTCACCGTTTCTTCGATATGACATGTAATGATTAAGATTCCATAAATATAATTAAGAAAAAGGTCATTGTATCCGGTACAATAATAACTATATAGTGTAGCAAATAATTGTATTTTTGCTGCAAAAATGTTACACAATGTTGTGGCATTGAATGTATAATTTATTTTTGGAGTTTAAACGCTTATTACACTACACGGTATTCAGGGCCCTGTGGCGATGGTGGGCGTTGGTCATAACTAGGGAGCTGCTTATTACACTAGCCGGTCGATTTCACCCTAACTCAGTTGTGAGGGGGTGGTCAATTTCCGTCTATTTTCTTGAATAACTTGGAAACTATGTATTTATTTAAAAATTACAAAAAAATAGATTTAAGATCTTCACAAAAAGACCTTCCATTGATAAGTCACACGATGCAGTTTTCAAAATTTGTTTTTTAATTTTCCACCATCTCCCCAAAAATTACCTCCCATATACAGATTTCATCTATTCACGTCGCACCTCTGCGTTTGGGTCATAGAAATTTATATGTGTACCAAATTTCAACTTAATCGGTCTAGTAGATTCCGAGATAACTGACTGTGAGCGACGGACAGACGGTTCCGTTTTTTATTCGGGCGTACGGAACCCTAAAAAGAAAAAGATATGGGTGAAGAAATGCTTACAATTACGAGTCTAGTTATCTAATATGCAGATACTTAGTGTTCTCGAGCCACTAAGTATCTGCATCTCACGTAAAGTACTCGAGACGTCCGTTCAATCCGCTCGTCTCGCGACGACTGTGCTCTCTAGCGCCCTAAACGCTATTACACTGCAGGGAGTCAGGTAGAACGGGCCGCCCCGGTTGCCCTAATTAGGGACCCTAACTCCCTAACTATTATTACACCACCTTGATTCAGGGTTAGGGACCCTGAATACCGTGTAGTGTAATAAACGCTTTACTCCTTAAAAATCGATTTTCATATAAGCCCCCAAATTTTATCAGGAGTAAAATTAATACAAGCGTTAACTAAAAAGCGTTACATTATCTGTCACTTTAACATTTGTGCCACAGCTGACGCATGTATTTATGTTCCCTAATTCTATTCTCTGCGCTTATAAAAGTAAACTTCAAAATTGTGTATGAAAAGTGTAGTCCGCGTTGAGGATAACCTGCCGGCGCAGCGACAACTGTCGTCGCAAAAATGAACTATTGAACTATAATACGTAGTGGCATCTGTGTATACCGAACGTAACTAACATAACTTTTGTGACATATGAGTATGCAGAATGTAACTGTATAATATAAAGTAATTATCTAATATATCCAGTTCTCTATTGACACAAGGAAATTTATACATTTAAAGGAGTACATTTTATACTAAACTAAATTTTATACTAAACTCCAATCTTGTTTCGGAGCTAACCCACACACTGTTTTATTTCCTTTTAATTTTTGTTACAGGTAATAGAAGTTATATTTTTTAAAAATACGAAGGTTTTTACTGGTTTCTTCTGCATATTTTATCTTTGTCAACTGTATTGTTATTTGTGACCTGTAGAATCATTAGCGATTCTGCGTTACAATGAATAACACGTTGAAATTTATAGACCACCAAAAAGGGGATAACTTTTCCAAATGGAGCGATTTCGTCGCATTTGGTTTAATAAGCGTTTCGTCTAAACTAAATTGCAGTTAGTCAACACTCGGTTCGTGGAGTTCAGCATCGGTTATGCTGAGCAATCTTCTAAGGAATAAGAAGGCATACCAAAATTTTGAATCAAAGTAATATTGAATTTAAACGATTGGCTGATATAAAAATTCCACCCTTTGTGAGCATAATATTATATTCGCAAATTATTATATTCTCAAAATATTCTAATAGCAAAATATTACATTTCGGACAACCATGGTTAAAAATGTTTAATTAAATGGCTTATTTGCGAAATATTATGTTCTCAAAATATTATATTAGCAAAATATTACATACTTAATTTTATAAGTGCAATCAATTCTTTATATATATAATAATGTCAGCATATATTTTGTATCAGCGTGTCCTCGGTGATTCCAACTAAATAGAATCATTTAGAATCTTAAGTCTCTATATCTTATATATAAAAATGAATCCCCATTTCTCCTGGTCACGGCATCACGCGTGAACGGGTAGACCGATTTTAATTCGGTTTTCGCCAATGGAAAGAGGGATAAACGGGGAATGTTCTAGATAGAGAAAGTAGACCGATTGGACAAGTAGACCGATTAGGAAAATAGACGGAATGCTCCGGAGGGGTTTTAGGGTATATAAAAATTGCACGCTGGGCGAAGCCGGGGGCGGGCCGCTAGTATAAAATCAAAATGAATCCCCATTTCCCTTGGTCACGGCATCACGCGTGAACGGGTAGACCGATTTTAATTCGGTTTTCACTAATGGAAAGAGCGATAAACGGGGAATATTCTTATATATAAAAATTTCACCCCGGGCGAAGCCGGGGGCGGGTCGATAGTTTTAAATAAAAATTTCAAATTTATTAAATAAATTTTTAATAAACACAATGTACATGCACAAGTTAATACCAAAAGCTTATTCTTCTAAACCTTCCTCTGCCTCTTCATCAAACTCTCCCTCTTCGTCAGCTGTTGCGTCTTGATATTGTTGATACTCTGATATCAAATCGTTCATGTTGCTTTCCGCTTCTGTGAATTCCATTTCATCCATCCCTTCTCCAGTATACCAATGGAGGAATGCTTTCCTTCTGAACATGGCCACGAACTGTTCAGACACTCTTTTAAATATTCCTTGAATTGCTGTCGTGTTACCAATGAATGTCGACGCCATCTTCAATCCTCGAGGAGGTATGTCGCACACAGCTATTTTAACATTATTTGGAATCCATTCCACGAAGTAAGTGCTGTTCTTATTTTGTATATTCATAATCTGTTCATCTACTTCTTTCATAGACATTCTCCCTCTAAATATCGTGGCCACTGTAAGATATCTTCCATGTCGCGGGTCGCAAGCAACCATCATATTTTTAGCATCAAACATCTGCAGGGTCAATTCAGGGACTGTCAAAGCCCTGTACTGTTGAGCCCCTCTCGACGTAAGGGGAGCGAAACCGGGTGTATAAAAGTGAAGTCTGGGGAACGGGACCATATTTACCGCAAGCTTCCTCAAGTCAGCGTTCAATTGACCAGGAAAACGCAAGCATGTAGTGATGCCAGACATTGTTGCACATACGAGGTGATTTAAATCGCCATATGTCGGCGTAGTCAATTTCAATGTACGGAAGCATATATCGTACAGCGCCTCATTATCTAAACAGAACGTGTGGTCAGTGTTTTCTACAAGCTGATTGACAGACAGCGTAGTGTTATATGGCTCCACTACGCAATCCGAAACCCTGGGACTGGGGAACACCGAAAAGGTGAGAATTATTCTGTCCGGGTATTCTTCACGAATGCGGTTAACCAGAAGCGTGCCTAAACCGGATCCGGTCCCTCCGCCCATCGAATGAGTCATTTGGAAACCTTGCAGACAGTCACAACCCTCGGCTTCCCTACGGACCACATCTAGGCAGGATTCTATTATTTCTACTCCTTCCGTATAATAACCTCGTGCCCAGTTGTTAGCGGCGCCATTTTGACCGTATACAAAGTTGTCAGGTCGGTACAAACATCCGAAAGGTCCGGAGCGCACAGAATCCATGGTTGCAGGCTTCAAATCGATCAAAATGGTTCTTGGAACAAATTTTCCTCCAGTTGCCTCATTGTAATAAACGTTAATACGCTCCAGTTGAAGGTCGGAGTCGCCATGGTAGCATCCGCTGGGGTCAATGCCGTGCTCGTCGGATATCACCTCCCAGAACTGTTGACAAAAACACAACTCTTAAGTGGTAAACAGTACAAAAAGGAGGTTTAGTGGAGGCAGAGCACGTTAAATTTCGCAGTTATGAATTGGGCAGCCCGTCTGCTGGCAGCATACATCCCCTTACAGAAAACCACCGTGAAATAGCATTGATGTGCTGTTGTGTTTCGGACAGAGAGTATCATAGCTAATTTCCTCATCCCCTCCGATAACCTACAGATACGGTAGCGCACATTCAGTTATAGCGTTGCTTGCGTTTAGGCGTTGGTGACTACCTACAATCTCGTAGAGATCAGCTCGCCTGCAGACTTTTTCAGCAGCACACGCCCAATTTCGGTAGATTAAAAAGTTGCACACATTACGTACCTTTCCCCCAATCTGGTTCCCGCAGGCACCAACTTGAAGATTGATTATTTCCCTCATCTTGACAATTTAACAAATAATAGATCAGTAACACTTTTAAACTTTTCGAGAAATTAACCAAACGTGGTAAAGGAATTGAAGCTTATCATTAACTTAAAAGCTAAATAAAAAAAAAACTAAAAAAAAAAGTATTGAATATAATCACACTATGTGCATCACGTCGGATTTCCAAAGAAAAGTGAGCTACGAAAATTCTGTCAGGCTTTGTTAGAATTTTGAAATTTAAATTCTAGAACTGTTTACAGATTTTTTGAGTTTTTCACAGGCCAGTACGTTTAGATATGTCCAAAGAGAAATTAATAAATTTATTTCGTTCTTATTTCCTTAGAGTTCTTTCTCGAAATTATTATTATTATTTTAAAACAATTAATACGTCTATTGTGAATTCAAAAGAAGCCTATGTTTGATTTAATATTGCAGCGTCATCTAATAACAGGATGGAGTAAGCACCAACCACGTTTGAGGATTGCAAGTGATATAAAAATTCATACAGTGTCGAGCAGATGTCGCCACTTCAGTCGCCACTGACTGAAGGGAGGCTTGTTTTGTTTTCAGCGGCGTACAGTGTCATGGCGTTTGCCTGAAATGTCAGTCAGGTAGCGAATCCGTATAGAATGTAAAATTAATTGGTTATCCTGTATGATGTAGGTATATTTAATGAGTGCCAAGTGTTTAGTGTGTGAGCGAGCAACGAGTGATGTCATTTGTCGAACAAAATGTTGGCATCGAAGAGAAAAAAACGGGTTTCTGTGAGGACAGCACGGACAGTGACAATGATACTGAGAGAAAACCATTGTTACGGAGGATTTCAACTAGCAAATGCGTCGGGAGGCTGGTGAGTTGCAATATGACCCTTGTTCCGATGCACTTAGACTCGAAGTTTGTTGCTCGGTGCGCAGGGCGTGCCATCTGTCAAAAGCTGGAGAGGGGTGAGGGGCGAAGGTCCATGTGCCCCGGGAATCGAGGTACCAACTTCCAATAGCGATATTATTTTTAATAAATAATTGTTTACATTGCAGTAATTGTGTACAAAAGTAATGAAAAGCAGCTCGCTTGACCTGAATAGGGTGAAAGTAGGTCCCGTGGGAAACTCGCCGTGTACTGTGACAATCATTTCGCACAAAGCGGGAACGGGTTAATGAGCGTTCCTTGGTTATTCAACGGTGGAAAATTTAATTTAACTGCTAGCGAAGTGTTCACTCTTTTGAAAAATGAATGCGCTTTAATTTACCCGGTGCACATAATAAAACAGTTGTAAAATTTTCATTACTGTATTGTGTTGTGTTTGTATTTTTAAATTGTTGTATAAAACTTTTTATTCAATTCTCCGTTGTACCGTGTACCTAATACCTTTAATAATAATAATCTTTATTATTCGAACCAGAGTTCCAAATTCAAATGTATAGTTTTACATACATATGTATATTAGCTAACTAACTTTTTCGAACTGCCGTTGGGGACCAAGAAGGCACACAATAGCGGGTCCGGTGGGTGCTTCAGTGCACAGCCGGACGCAGTTCTGTCTGCACCGCTGCCCAATCTCGTAACTCCCTTCAGGTTCCGTTAATCATGCCTAGTGGCCTGGAGGGAACCGTGAGTCTTGCTTTATCCGGCCGACCGCGAGGAAGAAAACCTACATACTTTAGAACTTTACTTAATTAGATTGCAAAGTATAAATGACACAAATTTAATACAAATATTTGTATAACATTTCTAAAATATACGTTCTATATTTTAGTAAACGTAGAACTATAGTCATTAACCTATAATAAATGTTCATTCTAACTTCATATTACAAAAGCGAAAGTGAAAAAGGCAAGCGTGTTTGTTCTCTGCAAAAAGGAGCCCTTTCGAATTGGCTCCAACTTTCCGACTGTGGCCAATGATCTCGAGCTTCTTGGCATGAGAAGCTCAATCGACCAGCCCAGGCACTTCAATCGAGTCCAAAGCCCGATGCTTCACACCTGGACAGCTCCTCTCTTTGTACAAGGCACAAGTCCGATCTTGCATGGAGTATTGCTGTCACCTTTAGGATGGCTCAGCAAAATACCAACTTGCCGCACTCGACTCGGTTGATCTCAGAGCTAGGAGGCTCATTGGTGACGGTACACTAATAAAAACTAAGCTGCAAAGCCTGGCACATAGACGCAAAATTGCCTGTCTGAGTGTGCTCGGGAGCTGCATGAGATCATACCGCCTGCCCCTTTCTTCTATCGGACATGCAGACGTACGGCTGGTTACCATCCTCACCTTGTCGTAATCCCTCTATTTCGGACTACTCTATTACTCTATCCTTGTGGATTCCCAACTTCAAAGCCTGCAGCATCGCCGAAAAGTAGCGTGCCTATCGATTTTCTATCGTCTACACTATGGAGAGTGTGCATCTATGTTGTACGATTTAATCCAACCGGAACCGTTCCACTTGCGGACCACTAGACGTGGGCAGGGGTTTCATCCCTTCGTGGTCGATGTACCTCGATCACGAACAAAGCGTTTCAGTTCCACCTTCCTTGTTCGAACTGCTAAGGAACTCATTGCCTGCGTCTGTGTTCCCACAGAACTACAACCTCGGGGTCTTCAAAACTAGGGTAAATGGGCATTTACTAGGTAAGCGTGGTCCACCTTCGGCCACATCTGCACCTCACATCAGGTGAGATAGTGGTCAAGCGCTACCTCGATTTCATAAAAAAAAAAGCGCTTTAAAACATCTTTTATAATTCGCACTGCTAAGAATTGGAACTCCTTGCCGGCGTCCGTATTTCCGAGCTCATACAACCCAAATCTTTTCAAGGTTCGAGTGAATAGGCATCTTCTGGGTGAGCTCGCTCCATCGTCGGCCTCATCCTTCCTACATGGATCTTTAATAAAAAAAGAGAGAGAGACGCTGTTGTTACGCCTTACGCCTTTTATTTGTTACGCCTTAACTACTCAAACGATCATTTGCAGTTTTCAGGGACACAGAAAAGGCTATAGCGTAACTTTCATCCAGAAAATGCACAATTCTAGAGGGATGATGTAAACATAAAAATAAATTCAACGCCTGATAAAAATTTAGTAATAAAAATTGAATAAATGTTTTAACACATTAGAAGATTGCTGTTGTGTTTCGGTGAGTGAGTAAGGGATGCCAGAGCCCATTTTCCTATCCCCCTCCTAATCCCTTATCCTTAATCCTACTGTAGTCGGCAGCGCACTTGCAGCAGCTTTGGCGTTGCTTGTGTTATAGGCGACGGTAGCTACCTACCATCAAGTGGACCGTCAGCCTGTCTGCCGACCTTAACAGAAAAAAAGAGGCGCGGAGGAAGTCGCCGGAGAAAGGATAGTTTAAAATAAATCCATTTTATATTTGTAAAATATTATATTTATTAAGTAATAAAATTTGTAAATGATACACATATTTAAGCGATCTTTTCCAAAATGATACTTTAAGTATGGTCACCGTGCGGTATCACATTGAGTGTAGGCAGTAGGCATACGGATATCCGCACGTCACTCTTTCAAATGTGCTCCATTCTATCCCATTTCGCTACGCTTTCCATAGCGCACTTTGACAGATAAATGATGTGGGTACCGTTTTGCCTTTGGCGAAACAAACCGTCCACATTAAATTGTACAAAGTTGACAGGACACAATGGCTTCACCTACTTGTGACGTAGAAATGCCACACACACACACCCATCCTTTTGTCGGGACATCCCCGTGTCGACTCACACCCGAAGTTTGAATTAAACGAGACTTAATTGTAAGAAATTTTCACCATCACTTTCAATATGGACATACAATTATATCGTACAACTTTGTAGCCGTGGTAAAGAGAGAAATATTATAATTACTCAACGTTTTCGAAAAAAAGTGCGAAAAAAAATATTGTTGACGCTCCCTGGTAAGCATATAAGAAACGACAATAATTAAATTCGTAAATAATAGTATATGAATTTGACTTCATCGTCACGTGAATGTCGAAGCGATCCAGCTGCTGCTCGAGCCCGTTGGATGAGTGGTTAGAGTGCTTGCCTTAACGCTCTGTTCTAGAGTTCCCGGATTCGATTCCCGGTAGGGTCAACTTTGAATTTTGTCTTTGTACTTTAAAAATAATTCAAACTTTTCAAATTTGGCTCTGGTTTGGATCTGGATAGTAGTGGCAGGGCACACTGCTTTTCGCAGTCATTTGGGCAGCCCGTCTGGCGGTAGGAACCACCCCCTTAAAGAAGGCCACCGTGAAATAACAGCACGTGTGCTGTTGTGTTTCGGTGAGTGAGTAAGGGATGCCAGAGCCCATTTCCCTATCCACTCCTAATCCCTTATCCTCAATCCTACTGCAGTCGGCAGCGCACTTGCAGCAGCTTTGGCGTTGCTCGTGTTATAGGCGACAGTAGCCACCTACCATCAAGTGGACCGTCAGCCTGTCTGCCGACCTTAACATAAAAAAAATATGGACATACAATTGTATCGTACAACTATGTGGCCGTGCTAAAGAGAGAAATATCATAATTGTACAACGTTTTCTAAATGAAGTGCCGGCGAAATGAATATAAGAAAGGGTGAAAATTAAATTCGTAAATAAAATTTGACTTCATCATCACATGAATGTCGAAGCGATCCAGCTGCTGCTCGAGCCCGTTGTATGAGTGGTTAGGGTGCTTGCCTTAACGCTCTGTTCTAGAGTTCCCGGATTCGATTCCCGGTAAGGTCCACTTTGAACTTTGTCTTTGTACTTTAAAAATAATTCAAACTTTTCAAATTTGGCTCTGGTCTGGATCTGGAAAGTATGAAAAATTAATATATTGTGACGATGTCTACCTTTTCTTATGCAGAACGGTCACTGAATATATGGTACGGGTGATGCTTGTAGAAAAAAAACATAGATGAGCTCGTTGGATGAGTGGTTAGGGTGCTTGCCTTAACGCTCTGTTCTAGGGTTCCCGGGTTCGATGCCGGGCAGGGTCAATTTTGAAAAATCAACTTTTCAAATTTGGCTCTGGTCTGGATTTGGAAAGTAATGGTAGGGCACACTGCGTTTCGCAGTCATTTGGGCAGCCCGTTTGGCGGCAGTAACCATCCCCTTACAGAAGACCACCGTGAAATAACAGCACGTGTTGTGTTTCGGTGGGTGAGTAAGGGATGCCAGGGCCCATTTCCCTATCCAATCCCTTATCTTTAATCCTACTGTAATCGGCAGCGCATTTGCAGCAGCTTTGGCGTTGCTTGTGTTATAGGCGACGGTAGCCATCTGCCATCGAGTGAACCGTCAGCCTGTCTGCCGATCTTAACATAAAAAAATATAGATTTAGTGAGAAGACTAAAAAAGAGTAAACCTTTTGAGTTAGTTTAGTGAAATTTAATAAACAAAAAATGCTGTGAATTGTGACATTGCTATCAAAACACAAGAAGAAAATGCTTCTCCTTAATAGACACTAAGAAAAGTCATTGGACGCTATTCATAGATATAATTGCATTTAGAAGTTTAGGTTAAATAGTTATTTGTTCAACTAGAGAGCAAAATTGTTTTTTCCTGCGAGTGCAGACTTTAAATCACGAACTAGCGAAGTAGTCTATAGAATTGAATCACGAGCGTAGCGAGTGATTCTAATATAGACTACTGAGCGAAGTGAGTGATTTAAAGGCACGAGACATAAAAAAATTTGCTCTCGTGTTAAACATACAACTTTTCACCTCAACAGCGAGTTAGGCCATCACCACTGGTATCTTCACAGCTGTAAAACTATCTTCACAGCTGGGCCAACTCTAGTTGGCTATGGTCGGCCGAATCTAGTCGGCTATGGCCGGCCGACTTTAGTTGGCTATGGCTGGACACACTAATAAAATCCTAATGATGTTATTCCTGTGAGTTAAATCGCGTGTTCGAAATTTGAATCACTTTTCCTCACGCTCGCAGCAAAAATCGATTTTCCTGCGAGTTTTTAGGCACCAAAAGCACCCTTTTCGTGCTGGAGAGGTGAAAATAAAATTACTTATTAGTCTCAGTCTAGATTGCAGAGATAAAATGTCCTTAATGAATATTTAAAAAAAAAACCTTTTCCCATTATCTTGCATCCCTTTTCAATCAGCAATCGGTATCAATCAATCACCCTTAAGACGCAATATGGAAGTGTCTTTCCAGGATTTTTATTAAAGTGATAAAATATTGTGGCCTCTTAAATTATGTTGGAATTTTGTTTGAATAATACATTTTCATGATTGTGTTTATTTTTATATTGCAATCTCGTCATTCTGAAATATCGTCAACCATCGATTTAGTCATTCTGATATATGCGCATTATTAGAGGGCGATGTAATAATTTATTTAATGAATAGAGAAAAACCATATTTTTTTATCAAAATGGTTTATTTATTACAGTAATATAGTTTATACTGAGAAGAACTTGAAGACACGCGGACGAATCTGCAGGCAAAATTAGTGTATAAATAATTTAATAAATAAAATTTTAATAATTTTCACTTTATAAATACTTCTGTTGTATTATATTTGACGAGCGATTGTATTGGATGAGTGGTTAGGGTGCTTGCCTTGACGCTCTGTTCTAGGGTTCGATTCCCGGCAGGGTCAACTTTGGAAAATGAACTTTTCACATTTGGCTCTGGTCTGGATTTGGAAAGTAGTGGCAGGACACACTGCTTTTCGCAGTCATTTAGGCAGCTCGTCTGGCGGCAGTAACCACCCCCTTACGACCGTCAAATAACAGCACGCGTGCTGTTGTGTTTCGGCCAGTGAGTTAGGAATAATGTCAGAGCCCATTTCTCTATCCCCTCCTAGTCCCTTATCCTTAATCGTACTGTAGTCGGCAGCGCACTTGCAGCAGCTTTGGCTTTGCTTGTGTTATTAGGCGACGGTAGCCACCTATCATCAATGCAATGCAAATGCTTGTGGTAATATTATTATTTCAAATAAAAATACAAAATCCAAAGAAGGCAAATAACTAAAATCAGTGGGTAAATTTTGACGAGCCCGTTGGATGAGTGGTTAGGGTGCTTGCCTTAAGTTAAGGCTCTGTTCTAGGGTTCCCGGGTTCGATTCCCGGCAGGGTCAACTTTGAAAATGAAATTTGGCTCTGGTCTGGATTTGAAAAGTAGTGGCAGGGCACACTGCGTTTTCGCAGTCATTTGGGCAGCCCGTTTGGCGGCAGTAACCACCCCCTTACAGAAGACCACCGTGAAATAACAGCACGTGTGCTGTTGTGTTTCGGTGAGTGAGTAAGGGATGCCAGAGCTCATTTCCCTATCCACTCGAAATCCCTTATCCTTAATCCTACTGCAGTCGGCAGCGCACTGGCAGCAGCTTTGGCGTTGCTTGTGTTATAGGCGACGGTAGCCACGTACCATCAAGTAGGCCGTAAGCCTGTCTGCCGAACTTAACATAAAAAAAAGAAACTAAAACAGATTTTAGTATTCGTTTAATAACATTTAACATTTCATTAGAGTTCAACTTTCGTGTTTCGTCTATGTCCAAACAAAAGTTGTTACTCAACAGGTACGTACAAATAGGCAAGTAGGAGTAATTTAGAAATTAAGAATGAAAAATATGAAATGTGAATTAAAAAACTTAACAAAACCATTTGCTTTTTACCAATGATAAATATTATTATAAATCATTTTAAATAACACTCACACACACACACGCACGCACACACACACACACACACACTCTCTCTCTCTCTCACACACACACACACACGCGTGCGCGCGCACGCACGCACACACACACACATACATACAGACACATAGACAGACACCCAAATCTCCTTTTCTTTTAATGACTATTTTTAATTCTAAAATTTTATATCTTATTAAATTCTGGCCTTTACAATACAAGCTATGCTTAGTGTAAAGGTCACCGAAAAACTATTCATATGTGTAAACTATCTGTAAATTTTAAAATAAATAAATAAAATAGAAAATAAATGTTTTAAAATTTCAAATATGTAAAATAAAAATGGGTTTTTTATTTTTTGTATTTGCATTTCATATATAGGCATGTATTTAAAATAATTCACATCTCTGAATACCTATTCATAAAATCTAATAATAACTACAAATTTTTAATGTTGAGGTTATTATTATTCTAAATAAATTGTAAATAATTAAAACTAAATTATAATAATAATAATTTTTTAATAATAATAATAATAAAAAGGTACTTTATTTAATTTATTTCATTTTATTAAAATGAAATGAAATAAAATTTAAAATAAATTTAAAAATTAAAGCAAGCTGTATGCAATCTATTAATTATTTATATTTATAACTTATTGTCTATATTATTAAGAAGAGAGAGAGAGACGATGCAGATTCTGTAAGTTTGTTTGTGGAGGGTACGAAACTACTGCACAAAGGTAGGTACATGGTTCCAGGTGGACATAGGTTATATTTGTACGACAACTCTCCCATTCGGACCCGGATGAAGCCGAGCTATGTTATACCGTTATATATTTAGTGTTAATTTATATTCTTAAAGACCAGTTTAGTTTAAAATACTTAAAAAGGAAAATAAATTAATAAAGGGATTGTAAAGATTTTGTAATGGTTCCGAAGTAAAACCTTAGGAAGGTTTCAGACCATGTAAGTTTAAACCATAACCGCACTATTAAATTGATCAAGCGGTCTGGCGACAGTAAAACCACACCCAGTTAACTTATCCTTTTAACTTTTATCCTATTATGATCAGCAGAACACTTGGTCTTGTTTGGGTTAAGAGGCGACGAGAGAACCGTCATCCTGCCTGCCGAAAATAGTTTTAGAACATCTGATTACAAAGCATTGATTTATCAAGTGTTTTTAAAATTTAATTTAGATGTGCCAGACGCTTAAATCTTTCTATAGAAGGAATAAATTCTCAAACAATGTGAAAACCGCATAAAAATCTATTGCCTGGCATGGAACTCAGCGGATAAACCGAAAGAAACACTTACACACTTATGTGCCTGTAATTTGGTAAATGTAGTTTAATGGAAATAGTGTATACATTAATATAAAACAATTATTCATAACCCGTACAGACACAAAAAAAACTTGATTTTCCTGTGACAAATCTATATACAAATTAGACACTATTTAATTGGACCCTTGAACCTTATCGACATTAGGCTTCTTGTGTGATAATTCCTAAATAAAAATTGGTATTTTATTTCCAATTTTTGGTAGAAAAATTTCAAAGTAATAATAATACAATTATAAGAGGCAATATATTTTAAGCCAACAACAAAATTCAATGTCGTCTAAGCGTGAAATTAATTGGAATTTAATTTGCACTAAGGTCGCTTTTTCGTTGACCTTTCATTATAAATTGTGCTTTCGTTTTAATATAAATTGAAATTAACAAGGCGCGGCTTTTGATTTTGATAATAACTTTGAAATAGTGAAAATTCTATAGAGCATGCCTTCTTGTAGCGACTGAAAGTCTTCTTTAGAGACGTTGCTTAAGGCAGTAGATAAGCAAATATTGTCCGTAATCTGTGTAATGAAGTAATAAAATAGTAATAAAATTTGCGAAATTCTTAATAGGTTTTGTTGAAATAGACTTTATTGGTAGATGCATTGTTACCGTTTAATAATACAATTAATATAACAATTATGTCGGAGTACGCGCACATTATACACGATGCTAATCTTTACTGTTAATCTTATAATGACGCTAATCTTTGTAAAATAATAAAAAGGCATTCTTTTATATAAAAATCGTTAGACAGGCCGACGACGACGGCCTGCTTGATGCTACCGAAATGCCGCAGGTGCTGCCGACCATAGTAGGATTAAGGATCCTTATCCTAGGGGATAAGGATTAGGGATTAGGAGGGGATAGGAAAACGGACACGGGCATTCCTTCCTCTTTCTTGATCTTCTGCAATTAAAACGCCAATTTATGATTAAAAGACCCCGAGTCAGAGCGCTAAGGTGCTGGCGCTAACCGCTCGTCCAATGGCTTTTCAAATATATTTTGACATATATTTTAAGAAAGCTTTGATTCAGTGACAATCCTTGGGCTTATTTTGATAAGTCAGTCATCTACCGCTGGACAGATTTGATAAGTTGGTGAATCAATCTGTCTAGCTATTTTCTTTTCCAAAATTTTTGAAAGTTTACCTTCCACCTGATACTCAATCACAATTCATTGATTCCCGGTTCTTAGACACATCAGACATGGCCAAAGAGTCTCAGCATTCGTTATACCACAATATAAATGCTGCAAAACACGAATTTTGAGAGACAATAGATTCCTATTGTGAGTGTTATTCACTTATCTCGTTCCCGAACTAGTTCTGAGTTCTGTGGAAACAAAGCCTTCGGTTATGGGATTAACGTCAATGAAATTTTGCAACTCTAAACTTCAAATCTGTTTTAGTGTTGAATTTACATTCGTAATAATCTAGGGGAAAGTAAAATTAATTACAGTTAGTTACAGAGGTATTATTCTAACACTACTTGTACCTACTAGGTTTGTATGACTATTAATTCATATTTATCTTTATCTTTACAAATCGAAGCCTGTGTGTTACTCTGACGTATGAAATATATTAAAGAAAAGTTTCATCAAAGTACATTTAACAGTTTTTGCGTGAAAGAGTAACAAACATCCTCACAAACATTCGAATTTGTAATATTTGTAAGGATATAAAACCACAGAGCGTCAAAATCGGACTAAGTTTGAAGGATATGTACAGTGCCGGTTTTAGCATTACCAGCGCCCTGGGCGAGATTTTTACGGCGCCCCCTGTCTCCCATTGAAAACCACATAAAAAAAGCGGGATTTATTTATTATAAGTAATTAAATTAAGTAAATATAAAACATATAAGTAAATATACAAATTAAAATAATAAAACTAATAAAATTTTACTTTTATATTAAAACGAATGTCATTCGGTAGTCGAAACTAAGAGTGAAAAATACCACCGCAATAAACGTTTGCTCGTTTTAAAACAAATCCGAATACTTAAGTGTTAGTTGAGCTGATTGTAACCCTCTTCGTCAAACATAACCCGAACTCTTTCTAACAAAAATGTTTTGTGATCTATGCTATGGTCGAAGATTCCTGGTTAAATGAACAGCAGTGTTTCAATCGAAATGCAATCTGCATTTTATTGTAGTGTTGCCAACATAAGGACTTTTTATCTAGATTTAGGGAATTTATGTACTATGTAAGTAACACTTACACTATGAACAAGCTGATATTAAGAGGCGCCAGCGCAGCGGCGCCCTTTTATATCTGGCGCCCCTGGGCGGTCGCCCAACCGCGCCCTACCCTAACGCCGCTACTGGATATGTACAACAAATGAGGATATGTTGCATGATAATTGATCCTTTCGTTGAGTATACCAGTTTTTTTTATCAATTTCATCGGTTTGATTAAAGGCCCAAGCCGAAATACATTTCCTTGAAGGCAAAGGAATTATTTGCTATTAGTAAAATGTTCTATCTTATCTTTATATAACTACTAGCTGAACTCTGCCATGCTTCGTTGCGTGCGCGTGGAGCGCGCGGTATATGCGTATATATAATACTATTGATCGTAGCGTGATGTTATATAGCCTATAGTCTTCCTCGATAAATGGACTATTCAACACAAAAAGAATTTTTCAATTCGTACCAATAGTTCCTGAGATGAGCGTGTTCAACCAAACAAACAAACTCTTCAGCTTTATATATTAGTAAAGAGTAAAGTACAGATATGATTCGCTTGCCCTTCAAACGATTTTCCTTCAAAGTGTTTTCCTTTTCTCCCCCTCTGTATTAATTCATATTAATTTTTTTTTTTTGGGAATATTTACAAAAAACAATATTTTTGTAAAATTACTACGATAAAATTACAAAGGGAATACCTTTTTTTTTTTTTTTTTTACGAGGAGAAATCCATTTACGGATTCCCTACCGCTGGCTAGACAGTAGGGATATGTGGGACTCACCCAGTCAAGGGACTGGTCCTACCCACTAAAACTCCCCGGTGTCTCCTTGCCCTTTGAGCGGGGTGGACCGGGTTCTGCCGAGGCAACAACTCCGATCCACCCCAGGGCAGCCTAGTCATTGCTGACTAGGCTTACTCCAATGGGGAATTGCCCGGAGACACCCAGGCAATCCCCAGACGGGGGGGACCTTGTGCAGACACACATAGCTCGCCAGCCATGTGTGCAGGTCCCCTAGGGCATTTGAAGACGAGCTTGGTATGCCCGCCTTCTCCTGCCCAGCCGCCTGCGTCTGAGGGAAGCGACACCGGCCTCTTCCTCTCGCCTCCTCTCAGCTGCCTCCTTCTGTGATATGACATCACCACAGAAGGAGGCGACCGCTTTCCAGGTGGTCACACTCCCAATCATGGCTCTTACCATGATTGGCAATGTGACCTCTCCACCTCCCAGCGCCGCCCTCAACTCCCGACGCTGAGATCTCCAAGCCGAGCACTCCTGGAGTGTGTGCTCGGCCGTGTCATCCGGATCGCCGCAGTGGTGACACTGCGGCGACTCCTCCCTTTTTATATTGTGCAGATAATGACCGAAGCACCCGTGTCCGGTCATTACCTGCACCATATGGAAGGTGAGGTCACCTCGTGGGCGCCTCACCCATTCCTCCAAAACCGGACGAACCGCGACGATCGTCCGGTGGCCAGCGGTAGGTACACGCAGAGCCTCACTCCATTTTTGCAAGGACAAAGGGAATACCTACCAATATATGAATTATATAATGTACCATTATAAAAGATATATTTGTTTTATGAGAATATACATACATATGTGCCTACTCGTGATAATATTTTTATTACAACATTTGCTGGCTTATTGCTCTTTTTATTAGTAAAAATCGTATCAAAATCCGTTGTGTAGTTTAAAAGTTAGCGGAGAATCAAACAAAGCGGACAGCGACTTCGACGGTATTAAAAAATGAGAAAATATATGAGTAATATAACGCCTGCGTCTGCATCAAGTCCCGTCGTCACGTCGCTCGCGTCGCATTCTTGCGAGACCTCTTGAATTTTTTATTCTTGTGCGCAGTTTTTAATTTAACTCCTAAGTTATTCACTTATGGTGTAAAGGCTATTATAATGTGTATGAAATGTTTGAGGCGACTCCAGCCGCAAAACTCGTTCTGTACTGAATTGACGGGACTGCTGAGGGGGAGTCGCTACTTGCAAATCTCGGAAATATCTATTTAAAAATTAAATAAAGTATAATTCAAATTTTTCATTTGATGAGCCTTCAGATAGTGGATCTTAAAATTTATCTTAAGAATTAGCTATTTAAAATATTGATCATTAAGCAAATCGCACGATTACAACATCGTGCGATTGCTATTAGACAGCAAATTAGTAATTTTTTTATATATATAATTAAATATAATTTAAAAAATAATTATGATGATCCCCTTTCATATATCCTGCAGATGATTTGAGTATTTTTTAAATTATAATTATTATGATAATTTAAAAGGAAAACGGTTACAAATAAGTGGATTTTTTTATCATTAGGGGCTGGCGTCGCCTTAAGGTAACTAACGTATATCTAATTTGATAATGATTAATACCGCATTAATAATGCCTCCAGTCAGGCGTCATTACCTTACCACCCCTCCAGAGAAGACCACCGTAAAAAACAGCACTTCTACTGTTGCCTTACGTTTCATGATTAAGGGAATCCTTCCCCATATCTTTTTGAAATCAGGGTCATAAACAATATTTTACCCAACCCCTCACTACCCTTAGCGTTGTTTATATTGTAGTCGACCGTAGCCATTTGCCGTCTAGTGAACCGACGACGGCCTATCTGCCGCCCTTTGTAATAAAAATATGTAAATTTATAATTAATACATTTTATGTCTCTTGTCATGGGGAGGGTTTGCCATAAATAATCACCACGCTTGGCAGGTGCGTTGGTGATCGCAGATATAATTGGAAAACGAAGCGTGGAACGCTCTGCGGCCAGGTGGAGAAGCGAGAAGCGGCTGGATGCGAAGGACAGAAGACCGTGCGTGGTGGTGAGCCTTGGGAAACGCCTACATCCAGGAGTGGAGAGATACAGCCTGATGATGATAATGTATATTTTTTGGCATACCGAAAACTCCGAAATAGATGCTTTTAGTTTTATAAGAATAAAGAAATATACAAGCATGTAATTTTGAAAAGTTAATGTCGCGATATTTTCTTATATCCAATGTACGTATAGATGATAATCGTATAGTTAATTATTATGTAGGTATCGTATACATATAAATATCGCGCCCTCGATATATGTGATGTAAAGAGAAATCGAACTTCTTCAAACGCGGTTGAGTGGCGAGGTCATCACTCGATGGCTCCTCTTAATGGATCACTCCGATAGTCCATTAGTGGGGCTCTTCGAGCTTTAGGCTAACTTACACTTAAAGAATAGCGAAGAGAAGGCACGATTTTATATAATACTAGATGAAAACCCGGCTTCGCTCGGGTGTAATGTGACTCATAATATGTGTACACATGTAGGTACAAAATGTAGGTAGATATTTCTGTAGTTATCGGTTCTCAAGGAATATTAAAGGCAAAGCGGCATAGATTTCGCTCAATGTTTGCGGCAAGACGTTTCGTTTTACATAGTCACATGAGTCACAGTTCTTTGTAATGGACACTTTGTTTTTAAAATGAATGAGGCGTATGTGCGCTAGTATGAATGAAACGGAACGTTTATTAACCACTCAAAATGTCATAGGATAGGTGTCAGTGAGTGACATGAGTGAGTATGGCGACTGCGATTTGTCCGTCAGCACCATTAGAATTTAACAAAATACTTGATAATCCGAATTTTGCGGATACATGTTGTCGACTCGAAATCTTTATTTTTTTATGTTTTATCATTCAGGTAAAGTTTCAATCGAGTCTACCGTACCCCTTGACGAAATTATTAATATAGATAGATTATGCAGCCTCGTAACACACAAAGCTAGAAACATACATATATTATGTAACTAGCTGAGCCCGTAAGTTCATACGCGTAGTATTCGGTATAGCGCGTAACTTTTTTGTTTAGGTATGAACCGATTGGAATGAAATAAACAATAAATGTTATGGGAAGCTTTCTACAATATATCAGTGACAACCGCATTCAAATCGGTAAATGCACAGACAAACAGACATACAGACAAAAATTTTAAAAACTATTTTTAGACCTCTGTAACATAAGTACAACGCGTAGAATTTTTTTTTTTTTTTTTTTTTGAAAAAATATTTAATGTTAGGATTTTATTATATGTATAGATTATTTATTGTTGGAAACTGTTTTGGCTAATATATTGTGCTTTACTTTATTGTTTTGTTTTCCTAGTTATTAAATAAATAAATAAAACACTGTTAAATTAGGCCACATAAGAATCCAAATAAATACATATTCGATTTCAATTCGGATTAGAAGTTTAATTAGCAATGGAATTTCCGTTTATAACTTTGTAATGTTGGAAATACGGCAATTAAAATCAAATTAACGCCATTTAAATTTATGATCTATTCAATATCTCATAGGGTTTCATCTGGAATAAGGAATGCGAAACCTTGTGAATTGCGCGTCGCTACACGGTTCCCGAATTTAAACATTTTAATTAAAGTAGATTTTATCTGAGATAAATTAAACGATTCATAAAGTTTCATAAAGGGTTGGATTCATAAAGTCTTGCTAGACATAACGTTGAGATAAGACAAGGTAGCCAAGAGGTTGAAGTTTCAGAACGTTGAATCATTCAAAATAACACATTTAATTAGTTATTCCTATTGATTATGCCCCCAATGTCACATTACAGTAACGACGTTTTTTCTACTAAGACGTTTTAAATTAGCCTTTATGAACCCAACCATTTAAAGCGAGTAACACAAGTGACACTTTAAATGTGGTCCACCGCTTATTAACACACGTAATGCCACAGGTCCTGCAATTACACTGCTAACCTTAGTAGGATTAAGGACGAGGGATTAGAAAGGGATAGAAAATGGGTTCTGGTATCTCTTATACTCGCTTATCTAAAAACATCATACATGCCAAAACTAAAAACTGCGTAAAAACTATGAATACAAAACTCTTTAAGGAAAATTATCTATATCTACGTCTACGTCTATGTTGTCTATGTCTATGTCTGCGTCTGCGTCTGTGTCTATATTTATACCACACGTACGAAGTTGCGGGCTCAGCTAGTTTACAATAAATTCAAAAGATTCACTATTTAAATCGTGCAATATGGTTGTGTGAAGATTAATGCTTTCGAAAAAGTGCAAAAAGGCTTTTTTTTGGACTTTTCCTTAAATCATCTGTGGTGCTTTATATTCATAAAACAAAACAATGAGATGGTTGTCCCCTTACGTTCAAAAGTAATAGTAATTGACTTTACTAAACTAGCTCTTGCCCGCGACTTCGTCGGGCGTTCCTCGGGAAATGTGTTTTTAATGGATGAATTGCACCCATCTTTCTCTGTATCCGTTATAAATGGTCAATGATGATTTTATTTTTTGCATGGGCTTTAAAGAAGTTTCGCGATATTTTCTTTTTTTGAATTCTGTTTCGCCTTAAGTTACTATTCCCAGTCCCATAGTTCAAGTAGTAGCGGTATCGTTGTTTTCTAACAGTATCTAACATTGTCGGCGAATACCTCCCGTGTAAAGATTCTTATCTTGCAGTGTGACTCAAGGTTTTTGTAGGAGCAAGGGAAATATCCTAATTAAACATTTTACTCTGTGCTGACTGCAACCGGCACATTAATTAAGATTTACACTGTGACAGGATGACATAAATTCACATACTCACACTTCGTTCGCTTGGAAATCATCTTATTAATAAGATATGAATTACATAATTTACATAATTTTATAAACAAAAACTAATAATAAAATGTGTAAGGAACTTAGGTATTTTTTTTTCCATATGCAATTTCATATTTGTAGTAACTTTTATACGAAAGGTTTAATGAAACGAAAGATAAGGATTTATTATGATACGAATGTCATCTTTCGATTTTATCGGTGTTTTGATTGACTAATTTGAAGAAAAAAGGTAATGCGAACAAGAACAATTACATTTTATCACGGTTAATTAAAAAAAAAAAACAAGTCAAAAACTACAAAATAAAATACAGATAAGGAAGAAAAACAAAGCATGCCGTACAATTAAAACTCACAGTACACATAATATAAGATAATAATGTAAATTCGATATCGTCATTGTCAAACCAAAATCGGCTAGAGATTTTTTTTTGAGATTCCAATATTTTCAAAATAGTGCTGCCTTATCTGTCGTATAAAAAACTGCTAAGTGCTTAAGAGCACCAAGGAAAAAGTTTTTTCGCATTTTATATGAAAACTAGCGGGCCGCCCCCGGCTTCGCCCGGCGTGCAATTTTTATATACCCTAAAACATTCCCCGTTTATTCCTCTTTCCATTAGCGAAAACCGAATTAAAATCGGTCTACCCGTTCACGCATGATGCCGTGACCAGGAGAAATGGGGATTCATTTTTATATATAAGATTGAAGACTTTTTTTTTTCAAAGTTTGTTTACATTTAATTACAGTATATATGTACCATTTTCTACGATGAATTTTAACCATCTTGTATTGGTAGTGACATGATCCCGTTGCTGTAGAAATTTTTGGACTGATCAAAAAAAGTAGTTTTGGCAGTCCTCTCTCGACGTTAACCTGACACTGCCTAAAGAATTCTAAAGAGACCGAAATAGGTGGTAATCTGAAGATGCAAGGTCGGTTTCTCTCAACTTCTTGCATTAATCTCATCAGTTTTTAGCAGTAGAGATCCGAATCGATGGTTCTGCTCGGCGGTAAAAACAATGCCTTTCCAATCTCACCATACACACAGCGGCAGCGTCACCTGTTGCGAGTTAACCCGGGCTTTAGCACAGTCTCTGAAGCCTGACCGACCTTTGACCACGACCTTTATCGCATGTTCTTGTCGTACGTGATCCACTTTTCATCACCAGTTATCAATCTCTTCAAAAACGGTTCGGTTTCATTACGTCTCAATATAGAATCGCAAATGAGTACACGATGCATAAGGTTTCTTTCAGTGAACTGGTGTGGCGTGGCACCCAAATATCGAGCTTTTTTGTATACCCAGCTTTTTTCAAAAGGGTCAAAACTGTTTTGTGGTCAATTCTTCTGCTATGACGCAACTACTGACATGCCGATCTTGCTCCAATTTCTCAAAAATGGCGTTCATTTTATCCATAATAGGGCTTCCAAAGCGAGGTGCATCTTTGACATCAAAATTCCCGGATTATTGTAACAAAATTTTTAAATGTATCGAATTTCTTCATTAGATTCACTCATTTTGATAGAAAGAATAACAAATGAAAAGTATGCTGGAAACAACATTTTGCTAATTTGTTTTTTTTTTTTTTTAATGTAACCTTTTTAATGTCATCAAAGCCAGCTACAAATAGTACAGCCAAAGAGATTTTATTACAAGTTTATACATAATAAATGCGAAAAGATTTTTTCCCCGACCATACAATTTTCTCCAATTTTTAATTCTATATGTTATTTTTTAATTTTAATAAAATGATATGAATTAAATATATAAATAGAATAATGATATAGATTTTTAATACCCTGGGTTACGTTATTGCAAATTGTGTAGGGATTTCTAAATGAAATACTCGTACGGCACATCATGTTAGGTGAAAGAATTTTTAAAATCAGTTAAGTAATCTTTGAATTATCCATTACAAATAGTAGAATGTAGGTTTTCTCGGCCGGTATCCATATGAGTTGTGGGTTTCCGGGATGACGGCCCAGGTCTGTTGGAAATTCTTCCAAACGTTTCGTCAACAACTGCGGTTAACATCCTCAGTGGTGTAGTCCGTGTTAGAAGAAAAAGTACATCACATCACTGCACTTCACTTCTGCACTTTTCGACTTCTCGAGCGAGACTGATTTTTTTTTTTTTTTTTTTTTTTTCCGAGGAGAGAAATCTTCAAAAGATACCTTATGCTCAAATGCCGCATGCAATGCAAATGCCCATAGAGGTTATGTGGGACTCTTACCGCACTAAAACTCACCTCGAAATGGGTGTGGTTCTAGTCCGTAGGGGACTTTGGAACCGTCACCGGGCGTCGGGGGGGCGAGAAGCGCCCGGCCCTTACAAATAAAAACTTATCTAAAGCTTAAGCTATGAGGGACCGGCTAGCCCTGTAGGGCCACTTGCGACGACCACGGCGTTGGCCGTGGCCGGTACAAGTGGTCCCCGGGCCGGGAGGTCCCTCGCAGGCGCCGTGTCCTGGTCGCGCCTCGGAGGTGAGAAGCGGCGCGGCGGTCTTCCTCTTCTTTCACGATGTCGGGGCAGCTGCACGTCGTTGTCATCACCAGCAAACGCCGCGTTTGCTGCTGTGATGGGGTCATCCTGGTCCAGTAGGATGTGTCGAGGTCGTCTTCTGAAACGAGAAAGAGTATCGCTAGTGTCAGGAGAGTAAATGAGAGAACTGACCACTAGCGGATTAGGATGGCGAGGGAGTTTGTCGTAGTACTTCAAGGCGAAGTCCTTGATGCACTTGACAATGGAGGGAAGGTTGAGGTCGTGGTGGAGGTCGACGTTGCGGATGTACCATGGGGCGCCCACAGCTCTCCGCAGGAATCGGTTCTGAATGACTTGAAGGGATTGGATATGGGTGGGAGCAGCGTGCGCAAAGACAACGCTAGCGTACGTCATGATCGGTCTGACGCAGACTTTGTACAATGTCACCTTATCTCTAAGGGCCATTGTACTCCGCCTGCCTATGAGGCACGTCAGGCGACCCAGGACGAACGCTGCCCTGTCCCTGACACGCTTTATGTGAGGACCGAAGGTAAGTCTTCGGTCGAGGGTAACACCGAGGTATTTGGTCTGATGGACCCAAGGGATAACGCGGCCCTGGAGTGAGATTTGACCGAGTGAAGCTCGATCAATTTGTAGGGCATTCTGAGCGCGAGGAGTTTGAAGTAGATTCCCGCGCGAAAAGAACATTGCTGCGCTTTTCTCGGGATTCACCTCAATTCTCCATTTCTGAAACCAATCGCCGAGAGCGGTCACGGCGGTTTGAAGCATTCGAGTTAAGAAGCCTCGGTGTCGGGTGGAGAAGTAGAGGGCCGTGTCGTCTGCGAAGAGAGACAACTCGACCCCCTCCGTGCGTGGTATGTCGTTGGTGTATAAGGAGTAGAGGGTTGGTGAGAGAACTGAACCCTGAGGAACGCCTGCCCGTAGGGGGCGGGGGGAGGAGAGAGTGCCTTCAACTCTGTAGCGAAAGCTTCGATCGGCTAGAAAGTCCCGTACTATAAGTACGAGGCCCTCCGGCAGACCGAGTTGATATAGCTTGTATATCAACCCGGCATGCCACACCTTATCGAAGGCCTTCGCCACATCGAAGAAGACGGCACCGGTGCCTGTCGGACGAGGGCTTGCGGTAAGCCCGGTGAGAATGTGCTCAGTTAGTCGATGCACTTGATGAACGCACGAGTGTCTGGCTCTGAAGCCAAACTGCTCGTCGATGAGAAGATTGTTGGAGTTAACATGACGAAGGATACGCGTCAACAGGATTCTCTCGTAGAGTTTCCCGATGGAGCTGAGGAGGCTAATTGGCCTATAGCTGGAGGGAAGGGTTCTATCCTTGCCCGGCTTTGCAATACCGATAACTATCGCTTCCTTCCAGGCATCTGGAAAGACGCGATCGCGCAAGGCTGCATTGAAGATGCTTAATAGGAGCGAGAACAACGTCGGCGGAAATCGCTTCAGTAGTTTGTTGGGAATTCTGTCTATACCGGGCGATTTCTTAGGGTTCAGTTGTCTGATGAGGATATGTAGTTCAGCAGGAGAAATCGGTTCAATAGTGTCTTCGGGAGGTTGTGATGTCCTCTGCTCCACCTCTTCTTCCACCCGAGCGACGTGGTTGGCGTCGACCGGTTGAAGGCTGGGCGAGCATTGGGCCTCGAGGGAGTCGGCAAGGTATTCGGCCTTCTCGTCGTCGTCGAACGCTGGAGGGCCGTTGGGTCGTGCTAGAACAGGTAATTGGGATAGGTTAGTTTCCGTCTTCATCGTCCTCGCCAGCCTCCAGTATGCTAGATGTGAAGGCGAGATATCGGATAGAAGACGGCTCCATTGGTCACTACGAAGTTCGGCTATGCGCGATTTGACACGGCGTTGCAGTCGCCGTAAGCGAGAACGGTTCTCGGGAGAGGGAAACGAGTCGTAAGCACGAGTAGCCGCATTCTTAGCTCTCAACAGCCTCCTCGCGTCCTCCGGGAGTTCCAGACGGCGATCGTTCGCCGCCGGGATCTCCTTGGAGGAGTCGCTGATGCGATCGTGAAGATGGTTGTTGAGCGCTCTGATTGCTTCACTTATGTCGTCAGGTCTGTCTAGTGTCTCGGGGATCTGCTCTAGGTGTTGCGAGGGACGCGCGAGTGACTTCTGTAGTTTATTCCAATCGATAATCGTGGTGGTATCGCGAGAGAGACTGATTTGTTGACTGGAATGTGTCTATATTTATATCCCCACCACGTGGTTGAATTGGTGGGGTGTGGTCACTAGCAGAGGGGTTATAATGCCCTCTCTTTCTTTCATTATTATTATTCTTGCGTAGTGCCGGGTACCAAATGTTGTGTAGCCTTAGGTTTTCCTCCTTCCTGTTGAAATTATTTGGATGTTTGAAAATTTCAATGGCTTCCCGATTAAGGCGTGAGTGATAGTGTACCTCGGATGACAGAACTAATGTGTTTTTGAAAAGGATTTTATGATTGCCTTCAGAAAAGGCGTGTTCAGCTACTGCCGATTTTTCGGTCTCTCCTCTGCGACAGTTACCCTTGTGTTCTTTAATTCGAGTGTTAATGCTGCGTTTTGTGGTGCCGTTTGGAAGAATTTCCAACAGACCTGGGCCGTCATCCCGGAAACCCACAACTCATATCCATTACAAACTTTATAATAAATATAAGTCAATCAATCAATTTATTTGTAACTTATAAAACATACATTTAACAGACACAGAGAAAAAAGAAATAACAGTAACAGCAAGAAAGAAAGTTACAAAAAGGTCCCTACTCAGCATTTTGCTGGCATAGGCCAGCACTGATCTTCCGTAGGAACCCTTAGTTAATACACAAACACGATCACACACCATGCATGTACCCGTTAACAAATGAAATAAAAAATATTTATTTAAATTTATTTGTTGTCAAGAAACACAACTGCTTGCACGAATATTGAAAACATTTCTCCAGTTCACTGCCGCACATAAGTAAATATTAATGCTATTATTAGATGATATTTAAAAAGTTCAAAAATAAATAAATAAATAATAAAAACAATAATAATACCTAACAATAACAATAATGAAATCATTTTAATTTTTTGGCTGAGTGCGAGGAGATTGGTCCTGGAATTTATAAGTGTGTATAATAATTTATAATTTTTTACTTATAAAGTCGTGTAGATAAATGTGTGTATCTCATTTTATTTTTACTCATGAAAGTAATTTTGTAGTATGAGTTGAGCATATTGATTAAAAGCAATTTGATCAAAAGTGGTGTAATGTTATTTTAAAAATAATTAATTATGAAATGTCTACTCTGTGTCGTACCCTGAGCGGAGGCTACGACACGGGGTAACTTAAAGTTTAGGGTAACATTAACTTTAAAGTTGACCCCTGATAAGGTAAATTTTTAAAGTATAATTAGGTTAAGGTGAATTCTTATAAGGTAAAATAACGATAACGCAATAACGATGCGTATCTCGCCTATGTAAATCTGTCCACTGGGACTGGCATTTTATCAGTGTTTTGACTCAGCTGATGCTGAGCCTGACACTTGTTTGCAGCCGTGGCGCACACTCAATGGTATTGAACTATGTATTATGCGGGAAATTTGTCTGTACTTTTAATTTTTTTTCTCCTCTTTTTTTTATTATCTATCTATCTATTATTAAGCAAATGATACCTTTCGTCTAGGAAAAAAGTACGGTTCCCGAAGGATCACCTGATATTAAAAGAAAATTGTATTTGTAAAATAAATAGATTTATTTATTATCACGGCAAAAAGCCAACAACAAGTGGACGATTGTGAATTGAAATTGACTTCTCCTTTCCTCAGCCCGTGGTCAAAGAAGGTTACCTGATGAAGCAAACCCGCAGTTTTCAAAGATGGCAGCGTCGCTACTTCCGGCTGCGCGGGCGCACGCTGTATTATGCCAAAGAGAAAGAGGTCAGTGTATAGATATTAGATACGAGTATGTTTATAATACTTTTCTAAAATAAATAACGTGTGATTTAATTTTTAAATTTAAAAGGAATTTACATGAAAATTTACGAAAATGAAAAGGGATTAAGTTATTGTCAAGCCTATGCACGTCACAATCAAAAGAAAAATTCTCATTATTAAATGTATATCAGCGGGCAGATTGCACTTTCAAATAGCTATTTTCTAAAATACATATTCTCGATAAACAAGTAAATTAAATATACGTCTAATCCCTGAAAGTAATTTCACCTATTCGAAGTACTGCATGAATAGGTTAATACATTGGCTATCATATGAATAATAGGGTAGTTTAGTCTATATGAAAAAAAATCTAAAAGTATATTATTGAGATAGCTTAGGCAAAAAGCAGTCGGAAAATGTTAGTTTTAGTTCGTAAAATAACAAAATAAATTTTAAAATTAAATTCAAAGTTTTCAGAATTTTTAGTCTGTTCTTGAAATAGTAGTCGCCATGTTTACGTCATTCGGTTGTGTAAACAAAAAAGTGTCAGTCAGTGTCATGTCAATTACCGGCGCATTTGTTTACACAGCCAACTGACCTCATGACCACAGAGCAAAATGGTTTCCAGCGTTTTCGTCAAATTACGCGCGAAATTTGAAAATATAAATTTTAAATGAATTTTTATTGAACTTATCGATTGAATAAAAATTTGGTGTTTTTTTTGGTGGTTCATTAGCACTACAGAATCTAACTGAGACACTTTTTAAAAATGGGTGTAATACCCTATTAAGATCTTATTTTGCACTCACATTTCAAGCAAATATCTTCCTACTTAGCGTTCGTAAGTTCCAAGGAGTAAAAATTTATTAACTAAAAATCACCGTTAGATACGTTTACAAACAAATGAGACTGTAATGTTTGTTTTTATGGATCTGTATGCCTTGATTTATATGAAATATCTAACTCATTAAAATAAAATTATTGAATTAAAATTATTTTTGGAATTATTTTTAAATTACTATATATTTTTTTAATTGTAAATTATTAAATTAGAATATTTTATCTAAATTCCCTCAAATATAAAGTTTCCTTAATACCTTAATTTTTTTTTCTAAATTTATAATTGTATATTTTACTTCAATAATTAGATACCTACTATTAAAAAAATTGATGTAATAAATAATAGAACTAATAACTAAATAGATAAAGTATATTTACTTTTTTATTTACATTGTTTAAGGGAATAATGTAATCTATTAAATGATAATTATTACTGAAGTCTCTGGAGGTTTTCTGAAACGTGCTCGTACATGCCTCAATCAAGATGAAGGCCATATAGAGCATATTGATCTAGTCATACTGGGTATTAAGGTATTGAAGCAGTACCTAGTAAATCAGATTATTTAAGAATGATATGAATTTTTTTATTAAATTTGACCTACTTTTGCTGCCTCGACTTGCTTACACAAAACTGAATAATAGTCAATTTTATAAATTATTTAAAAACTCACGCTTGAATAAGAAATTGATGACGCCAAATTTTGGTTTCATTTAAAAAATACAGAATGTGTCCTTTGCCCAGATTGTCTGCATCTACTTTAGTGTTGGGTTTTCTTATTTACTGAGTCTTTTAAAAGACAGCAAAGACATAAGAAATCTATACATTTAATAAAATCGTAAACGAGCGTGTCTGTACATTAAATATTTTTAGAAAAAATAATTTGTACACGTTGCAGTTAAGTTACCGAAGTCAAACAAAATAGTTTTTAGAATTTTTGTCCGTTTGTGCACGCTAATCTCAGAAACAGCATAATCGATTTGAATGCGATTTCCACTGATTTATTGTGGCAAGCTTCCCGTAACATTTAGTGTTTGTTTCATTCCAATCGGTTTACAAACAAAAAAGTTACGCTCTATAGCGAATACATACCACGCGTACGAAGTTGCGGGTTCAGCTAGTAATAAATGAAAACAGTATTGTTTCCCCTTGTGTTACGTGAACTCAGCCTTCACAAAAGTCATGTTTTTTTTTGTGTTAAGGTAGAGAGACAAATTGAAGGTCTATTTCATGGTAGGTGGCAACCGTCGCCTATAACACAATGTAGCCATGCTACAGGTGCTGCAAGTGCGCTGCCTATCATAGTAGGATGAAGTATAAGAGAATGAGAAGGGATAGGGAAATGGGCTCTGGCATCCCTTACTCACTCACCGAAGCACAACAGTACGGTGTGTTACGGGTGTAAGGGGGTGGTTACTGCAGCCAGACGGGCTGCCCAAATGACTGCGTCATGATATACCTAATCTATGCATATTCCATAAATATGCATACTCCAGCGCACTTGTGGCAGCTGTGGCGTTGCTTGTGTTATAGGCGACGGTAGCCACCTACCATCAAGTGGTCCGTAAGCCTGTCTGCCGATCTTAACATAAAAAAAAAGTATTGACATATTTTAAAACCTTCACTAAAATCTGTTTGACAAAGGCGATTTAGTGTTATGAGAACAAAGTATTTTTATTTCAGTATTTTCGGTATATTCCATAGTCGTCCTAATAAATCGCTATCGTCGACAGGGGGTATCCTAGGGGAAATTACGCTTTACAAATGCGGCACAAAGGTATTGGCGGGAAACAATTAACTTTTGATTTCGTTTCAATAACATCTAATGTGTTATCTTAATCGATTGTGATTTATTAAGAGTTGAGCCAAAGACATTGCTTCATAATCGTTTGTGACATTAATGTCCACCTTGTCAGGGATAGCTAACTATGGCAACACTGCGTCCGGTGTGTGAACCCCGACTTGGGGCCATTCGGTTTCAATCCACTAATCTATCAAGCATGTAAATTACAAGTAAATTTATACTGGTACTATACAATAAAGAAGTCTAAAGATCAATTGTGTATCTATTACACCAATACAAGACATGGTGTCAGAAGAAAAAAGAAAAGTCGGAAACAAAATATATTCTACGTAAGTCGAAGAGACCAACCAAAAAAGAAGAAAAAAGTAAATGTTTTTTTACCAATATGTCCCAAACAAAGGAGTCAGAAAATACAAATGCTAACTATAACTATTATATGTCGTCTGGAATCGACGCATTGCCCCTTCCTACATTGTACATTGTCGATGTATTGGTGTAATTCTGTATCTCTATTACACCAATACAAGACACACCTGTTAAAAGTTCAACTTAAACGGTGACTTAAAGCAGGCTGCCAATATAATTCATAATTGTCACAGACATTTTTTTGCTACCTTCATCCGCTTTCTGTCTCAAATCTAATACATTGTAAAGGATTTAAATTTATTTCGGGAGACAGAGCTGCAAGTAGGCTGACGTATCACTGATGGGCAACGTGCCCTGTGAGTAAGTTAAAGAGTAAATGACTTCAACACTGTAATTTCATAGTATAAATTTTTATATAAAATCTATTTTTATGTATACATCATAAATAAAGAAAAATTATTAATATTTTAGCAATGTATTTAATTATACTTGTTGATTATTGATTATAGGACGTCCACTGCTGGACAAAGACCCCCCCTAATTTTCCAAAATGTCTGACCAGAAGACAGAAGCAGCCTGGATCCACCGTAGTCCTGCGGCCCTACGCTGCCCTTCCCGGTCCATGGCCTCCACTCGTGAACCTTCCGGTCCCAGCGGAAGTGGCTCTTCGTACTGTGTGTCCTGCTCACTGCCACTTCAACTTACTAATCTACTGTTTGTCTACGATTTCCTCATTCTTGATTCAATCTCGCAGTGTAACCCCAAGCAAAACGCATTTTACAGCTCGTTGAGCGGTTTTAGAGTGGAAACGCATTGATTTTTATCCTACTAATATTATATAAATGCGAAAGTTTGTTGTTTTGATGTTTGTTACTCAATCATGCCGAAGGATAAACGAATTTGGACGTCCACTGCTGAACAAAGCCCCTCCCTCCCCCCTAATTTTCCAAAATGTCCGATCAGAAGCCAGAAGCAGCCTGGATCCACCGTAGTCCTGCGGCCCTACGCTGCCCTTGCCGGTCCGTGGCCTCCACTCGTGAACCTTCCGGTCCCAGCGGAAGTGGCTCTCCGTACTGTGTGTCCTGCTCACTGCCACTTCAACTTACTAATCTACGGTTTGTCTACGGATTTCCTCATTCTTGATTCAATCTCGCAGTGTAACCCCAAGCAAAACGCTTTTTACAGCTCGTTGAGCGGTTTTAGAGTGGAAACACATTGATTTTTATCCTACTAATATTATATAAATGCGAAAGTTTGTTGTTTGTTACTCAATCATGCCAAAGGATAAACGAATTTGGATGAAATTTGGCACAAAGATAGTTTATTACCAGGACAGATGAGGCTAGTAGATACATATAGGATAGATACATACAGGTAAGGATAACTTACCTGGAAAGATATTAAGTTCCCGTGGGATCGTCTAAAATATACAAAAATTGGCGCAATCGTCATCACAGCGATAGATATGTCAGGCGTTATATTACTCATATGTTTTCTCAGGTGTTATATTTTTGAACTAGTATACACATATAGAAGATTCCCTGAATAAACCTGGGCGATGCTAATACGCGTCCGTTTAGTTACTTAGATAATTATATACATTTAGAAATTAGTCCGATCTTGCATGGAGTATTGCTGTCACCTTTGGGATGGCTCAGCAAAATACCAACTTGCTGCACTCGACTCGGTGGATCGCAGAGCTAGGAGGCTCATTGGCGATGATACACTAATAAGAACTAAGCTGCAGAGCCTGGCACATAGACGCAAAGTTGCCTGTCTGTGTGTATTCTATAAGATGTACTTCGGAGAGTGTGCTCGAGAGCTGCATGAGATCAAACAGCCTTCCCCTTTCTTCTATCTGACATGCAGACGTACGGCTGGTTATCATCCTCACCTTGTCGAAATCCCTCTAATTCGGAACAAGCGCTTTAAAACATCTTTTGTGATGCGCACTGCTAAGAATTGGAACTCCCTGCCGGGGCGTCTGTATTTCCGAGCTCATATAACCCAAATCTTTTCAAGGTTCGAGTGAATAGGCATCTTCTGGGTGAGCTCGCTCCATCGTCGGCCTCATCCTTCCTACATGGATAGATGCTGGTCAAGAGCAAACCCATCTTTAATAAAAATAAATAAATAAATAGAGGATAATAATGGAAATTTCGTTCTAGCTTTTGCTGCGACTTCGTTTCCATATCCTTGTAATTTGTAGCCTCTGTAAATAAAGTGTAATCTATAAGGTTTTATCGATATCCATTTAGTTTTTGGGTCCCTTAGTCCATTCAGTCCATTGGGTTTTGTACAATTTAAAAATCTGTCTTTCACGGAGACCGCGCACAGTCCCTCTTAAGATTATTCGTACAATATTCAGTGACATGTTTTATTTATAAAGTCGACATTGTAGTAGACAATGTAGCAGTCATTATCATCTCGTTGAACGTTGAGTTCTCCTCTCGGAGTGTTTCTTTGTGTTCGGAGTTCGGTTCCAATGTACCTACCGGTGCAGGTCATTCAAAACGGTTTGCACAATATAGCCATGGAACAATAGCTCGGAACTGTGCATTATTTATTCGAGCTTAGAAAATGAAAAAGTATAAGATTATTATTTTCAGAAAAATTGTTTTTGCAAAAGTAATTGGAATTTTACGACAAAAATACATGAAAATGAATTGTTCTAGAATGTATTGTCAAGTGCGGGGTGAGTTAAAATGCCGCATAAGCGCGAAACGAACGATTTATTTTCACAAATCGCTAAACTTGTCCGATGAAACCGTTAAAGTTGCCAAAAGTCGTCAATGATACCCTTAGTGTCGCCAGTTCACTGTTGCAGATAACTTCGTAAAAGCTCCGAAGAGTCGCTTTGTCGCTTTCGTATCGCTGGTTGTCGCACCACTAACACATCTCGCCCGCCTGCTCTCTTATTTATTCTTGGCGCCAAGCGCCTGGATGTATTTCGATTTTCCAGAAAATCTAAACAAGATCGTAAACAAGTCATTGAAAGTTTGGGAATGCTATTTGTGCTGATATGTAAACTCTATGTTGTAAACATAGGGACCAATTTCCTTTGACACTAGTCGGGAAGGGGTGTGGCTACTATCGACTTTCGGCCGGCGCGAACACTTTTTCTAGAACGTTCCATAGTTAGTCGTAACAGTATATTTATTAATTAACAGTAATTTATTCATGAAATAGGTTTCAAGGAAAGGAAAGGAAATAGAGGTTCTTTGAATCGTCAGCTTTACCAGGATTCCGAAAATCCTTATTTTCCTCTAGAAACCCTGAAATAAACTCAGAATACCATTCTCTTTGGTCATCTTTAAAATAACATTATTTATTAACAATTACATTTCTTACAACTATTATGCACAAATCACAGTATAATGTATAATACATTCTTAGTATAACAAGATCGGAATCGTAAAAATTCAGGCTCCATTATTGCTTAAATATTTAGCGATTCTATAATAACTTTTCGAAGAGAGATTTTAATTACACTTTTAAAGTTGTTTAGAATTTGTTGGTCGCTAGTTATATAATTATATTGAGAAATTTATTTATTATTAGCAGACCCGACTGTCTGCTCTGTCAATTTAGTATAAAAATATTGTCCAAATTTCTGACATTTCTTGTCGATTTACCAAATAATTTCTTTCATAGAAACCTTATCCTGACAACTGAGATTGTAAATATTATTTTTTTTAGTTGACTAATATTGTAAGATGTGTTAATTAAGTTTTCGTAATATCCCCTCCCATTACTTATCCCCTCCCAATCCTTTATACTTAATCCTACTGTAGTCGGCAGCGCACTTGCAGCAGCTTTGGCCATCAGCCTGTCTGCCGATATTAAAAAAATAAAGTAAAAAATAAATATACGTAACAGTTGAAAACTTTATTAGAATTTTTGTATTTGACAAATTTTTGTCGAGCCTTTGTCCGGTTATTTAAGGCAGGAAACAAAAGACTGGGGACTTGTTATATATTCCCAAGTAGCACAACTGGGTGGGAAATAGCTCGTATATCATATCTATTTACATACTTAAGTGAAATATATAGCCATGATTAAGTTCTATATAGGTGGAAAGAACCCTTAGGCAACCAATATAGAACCACGGGGAGAAAAATTGCAGCCTATTTTTGGTTCTAAATTGAATCCATAAGAGATCTCACGATTACCTTAAGTGTCTATTAGAACTATGGGTGAAAGTTATGCGCAGTGAACTATTTATTCACTCATTGACCGAATTAATAATTTCAGTTCGGTCAATGAGTGATAAATGAGACGCCAAAGTTCCTTTGAGTGGTGTGGCAACTTGTCAATAAGTTGTTTTTTAAAAGTGAATGTTATCTGCCATTTTAATTTTAGATTTATACCCCTGTTTGGGTAAATGATTAAAACTTCACGTTATACAAGCAATGAAACAAGCACGAAATTCCTGCGAATTTTTTGTTACTGTGAAACTATAGTATGGTTTCTTTGTAAATTTCGATGCGCCTTTGATTTGATCAGGAATATTTAAAAAGAGAGTGCTAAATCAAATAAGGAATTGATACTGATAAGAAATAAAACTGTTAAAAACCTGACCTAATGATTGTAGGTTACGTACAATGTTAAAGTAACATCGTCACAACTATCAAAAGTCTGTGATTATGCGCAAGTGTGATAAAATTCTGTTTAAAATAATTCATTTTCAAGGACTCCAATTTGTAAACATGGCGAAACAAAAAAGATCTTACAGTGTTTATTTTCACTTATTTGTTCTCTATTTGGAACTATCAGGTCTGAAAATCACTTATTTGTATCTTGCAAGTGGCAAAGCAGTGAATGTTATTACCAATACTAAAGTAGGGCCAATTTAATAGATCACATTTGACATCTGTCAGCTTAGGTTCATAGTAAAGCTTCATTGACAGCTTCTGTCATTATTTCAATAAACGTTCAATAAACATTGAACGCTATTCTTTAATAATAGCGTTCAATGTTGCACAGTAATTTTTTCAGATAAAAATAGACGTTTATTGAAATAATGACAGAAGCTGTCAGTGAAGCTTCACTATGAAGCTAAGCTGAAAAATGTCAAAGGTGATCTATTAAATTGGCCCTATTTTAATTATTTGCTCTTTTGTAGGACGAATAATGTTATTTTGACAAGGGCAATAGAAATAATAAAATACTATGTCCTAATTTTGGAACTGTTAGATCGTTAGTGGTTTGAAATAAGTGAAAATAACTGCTTTTGGTTTCAAAAATCTCCTATTGAGACTTTTATGAGTCTATTGAGACTCCTATTTATGCGTTGGAGTGGCAATAAGGTACTTCTAGGCCTTAAAAGTTGCAATCACTTTAGGTTCCAAAAGAGCCGTAAAATTATCTTTTTAGCCACTATTGGTGATATACTACTCTATTATACTTGTCATTTGAAATTAAAAGTTCCAAATAAGGGTATGTTCCCACTTATATGTAAACGTTGCTTATAAGTGACTTTAGGGCCTTATATAGCACTATTGCTTCTTATATAGTGACAATTAAAACCTGCATGCAACTTTAAGAAGCAAAATCTACTTTACCCAACCATAAGTAATAAAACAGAAACAAAAAACGTTCCTAAGCAACTACAAGTGAGAGGATGAACTTATATACAATTTTGAGTTGTATTTAAAGTTATAAGTTTTATCAAACACTGTTAACCCACTCATTTAGAACATAAAGCTATAAGATAAGCTGCAAAATTCACTAATGTGCTGCTTGGGTTGTTACGTGTGGGGTGAGTCAATCTGCCGTGTAAGGGCGAAAATCAACTATTTATTTCCACAAACCAAGATGACTTCCAAAAGGGCTAAACGAAAGGTCCGATAAAACCCTTAAACCTGCCAAGAGTCGTCAATGATTCCCTTATGAGTCGCTGGTTTATTGTCGCAGGTAAGTTCCGAAGTATCGCTTTCGAATCGCAGAATCGAACTGAGCCCTGTCACCTTGCCACTCTCCTATTTATATTCCCCGTCAAACGTCTAGATCTATCTCGAATTTACTTCAAACAAACAATAAACAAATACAAGTAAACCAGTATTGTAAACACGTATTGTAAACAAGGTTTTTGAAAGTTCAGGAACGCTATTTGTGTTGAATGTGAACTCTATGTTGTGTACATAAGGACCAATTTCCTTTGACAATAACCGGAGACTGGCGTGACTTCTATTCTAGGGTTGAACTTTCGAGAACTTTTGACAGACGGCAACGCTTTTCTAGAACGTTCTAGAGTCATAACAATATTATTCAGAGTTTGATGCATGAATGGTTTAAAAATAGATAGCGACGGCATCAACCCGAAAAGATGATTCTCATTGACATCGTTGTGAATAAAGCGAGTGAATATTGAATGAAATGTGTCAAGTTGAAAAGGATTACTCGGCCATAGATGATGCTTATATAATCTGAGATCGGATTGGGAACAATCAGAGGGATACGTGACCCGTTTTCGCGACGTATAATTGAATGTCGGCTGATCCGATCTTCAAGGATTAATGATCGAATGGTATTGGGAACCAGGCGAATCCGTGGTCAAAACATGAAACATCTTCGTGAAACAACAAATTGATATGATTAAATCGGAGGTGTGTCTGTGAATTCGAAATGAAGGCTTTTTCTTTAGATCTCATGATGATTTATTTCGATGTACAATTTTTATTTGGTCTATTTAATTTGAAATTTTTACAATATAAGTACAATAAATATCTTAAAAAACTTGAAATGAATGTGCCGCAGGGGCCAGATTGGCTACCGGTGGTTAAGGCTGCAGAGTGAGGAACCTCCTGACGTGTGTTTCTCTTTTCCAGCCATCTAGAGAGAACCTCTTAAGGCGAGGACTTGGCAGGAAAGCGTTATTTTCGTCGCCTAATTTGACTTGTTAATCTAAAATTAACTAAAATAACTAAACTAAAGCTACAGACTATATTTAAAAAAGTTGAATTGGGCACATTTATACAAAAAAAAAAAAATCGGAGGGAAAAAAAAGTTAATTACTTACTGCCCAAAAAGCTTTCTCGTCACAGTACTAACAAAAACTTTCAGATACAATTACATTATTTTCAAGCTAATTAATTAACTTAAGTTCTGTACTAAAGTTTTAATCGGCTGCCTTTATTCCTTTTTTTGATAATAAAATTTAAGAAAAACCGTCTAATTTTAAATTTGTTGGCTTATCTCTGAGAAGCTACAAAAATTTGTGCCTGAAAATATTTAGGAAACATGAATTTTGAAAAATTATACTGAGTACAACGAAATTACGAACTATAAATTGATATTATTTATATATAAATATATATAAATAATAGGGAATATGCACATTTTTTTTATGTTTTCATACGATAGGTTATATATATCTTTATATAACCGTAAAAAAATATTCAGCGCCAAAAAACAGAAATTTGGTAACAAAAAAAAGTTAAAATTAACTAACAGCTACGGGCACTTTAAACACCCGCCCTTTTGGCGCGCTTGTCGTGACGTCAAAGTCTACAATACAATCAAATGTTAAAAATCACAAACATCTACACGCTTGTTGACATTTCATAGACGTTGACGTCACATTTCATAGACTTTAAAGTAACATTCGATCTGACCGTTTCAAGTATTTTGAATTTCCCACATTTTTATGCACTTATCAATAATTATTTTCTTAACGAAAAAGAAATAATATTAAAAAATATTTACATAGACATAATTCTAAAACAAAAATGTTGATAAAAAAATATATTTAAGCCTTTTTTGAATTAGACGCATATTCCCTATTAAATGCGACATTTCAGTAGAATGAAACTATCATTCAACCGTAAATCTATGTATGAAATTTGATTATAAAAATATGAACTATATATGCTTTACTCAATGATTTTTTAATTAATTATTTTTTAATATTTTTGGTGCGAAAAAAGGTTTCACTATTTGGAATGTACATAATTCCAGATGGACATATATTATTTAAACTAAATATCTCAATTGGACTCGGGTGATGGCCATGGGGGGGGGGGGGGGGGGGGAGGACATGGTTAAACGGATTTGGATGAAATTTGTCACATAGATAGTTTATTAACATATAGGATACTTTTTATCCTGGAAAAATGTTAGGTTCCCGAGGGATAATCTAAAAACATAAAAAATCGGCGCTACCGTCGTCAAAGCGATAAATTTTTGTTATATTTTTGATATATATCAACGCGGACGAAGTCTCGGGAGCCAGATAGTAGTTAATAAATATATTTGAATTGAAAGTAGTGAAATCAGAGTGAAGGTCTATATTTTGTTCAAAAATATACGTTCCAAACACATACAAATCTCTTTCATTTGTTTATCGTACGCAGTCTAAACAGGTCAAGTTGACATGTGTCATCAGGTCTCTGACATGTTTGATCTGTCAAAATAATCTCTTGCAGAGTGTGGACTTGTTGTCTATCCAACCCGTCGTGACATAATATGTTCAGCGTTTAAATAACTTTTTAAAATTAGTATTTAAAAAAAACCTTTTTAATGTTATAATTTAACCAGAAATTCTCTTTATATATTATAAAGTCAACGAAAACAATAAAGTTAGGTTTAAACTAGTTCACTAAGAATTGCCTAAGTTTGTTTGCAGACTTCAGCGTGTAAAAGGCACGTACGTACATACCATAAATAGAACATTACCCAGCTAAATTTAGTACAAATGTATTTATTATACCTAATACAATTGTTATTACTCGGACCTTACTTACACAACAAGTTCGGCTAATTGTAAGTTAATCCATGTTTCCCTGCCATTAATTTCCATATCAGACCTTTGTAAATTTCAATTATAAAGTTGGCCCCTGTAGGGAATCGAACTCGGGACCCCTAAGACAGCAAGCATCTGTTTAAACTTTTTTCCAAATTGTGAGTTAATGTAAAGTCTCTTAAGGCAAGCATCATAAACGTTCATCCAACAGGCTCGTCTTAAGGCGACGCATTGGAAATTTTGGTGGCAGGGTTTTATATTTTTCTCAGACATGACAAAACATATGAAAGTGATGTTTGGTAATCTGTTTCTTCATGTTACTGACTTCAATTTGTCAGTTGGATTACACGATTGGTAAACATTTTAAGAGAGAAAATTTTTTCAAAGAAACCTCTTTTAAAACAAAGATTTACATATTACAGGAAAACGGGACCAATTTATACCTCCAAATTTTCTATATACATTAGTATATACATATACACTTTAATTTCTTAAAATACATTATAGTTTTTTTTTTTAAATAAAAATTATTCTGTCGCATACGACCTTACGACATAAGCAAGCGCGCTTTTGTATGAAATCAGTGCCGTATTAATTGTTTATCGCTGCATCGCCTTAATCAAAGTTTTTGACGTGAAAACTTCTATAGGCTCGTTGGGCACTTTTGGTATGAGGAAAATGCACTGAATTCGCGTCACGCTGACTGAGCGACACCCTCCGATACAATATAATGTGTGTGTGGCATCGAGCAACTTACTAGTAAATACATATATTTATTTGTGGAGCTTATTTTTCACTTCTCACATTTTTATTTTTATTTTCTTATGTTAAGGTCGGCAGACAGGCTGACGGTCCACTTGATGGTAGGTGGCTACCGTCGCCTATAACACAAGCAACGCCTAAGCTGCTGCAAGTGCGCTGCCGACTAAAGTAGGATTAAGGATAAGGGGTTAGGAGTGGATAGGGAAATGGGCTCTGGGATCCCTTACTCACCGAAACATAACAGCACACGTGCTGTTATTTCACGGGGATCTTCTGTAGGGGGGTGGTTTCTGCCGCCAGACGGGCTGCCCAAACGGGCTGTCGTTGCTTTGGTTTGACAACGACGCTTTTTGATTGAACGCCATCACAATAAATTCTCCGTCCTCCCCATATATCTATCCACTGCCAGCCTTCCTCTTGAGGTCATCGGTCCAGTGACTGGGTGGTCACCCCACGGGGCGCTTCGACTATGTCCTTTATTTCAAGTCTCGTCTACCCGAAACGTCCAATCCATTTTATGACAATTTTATCCCGACCAATCCCACTTCAGCTGAATTATCCTTAATCCTACTAGGGTCGGCAGGGCACTTGCTGTACCTATTGCGTGGCTTGTTTTAGTAATTAATAGGTGACTGTAGCCACCTATCGTAAAGCTTGTCTGTCGATATTTATATTTAAAAAATCTGCATGACTTTGCATGACTTTGCAAATGTTGAAAATCAAATTAATTATTGTTAGCTACTGCTAATTACATAACTAACCAGTATTTAGGTAGAAGTTGTAATACACGATCGCTCCTGTCATAATTGACAACAATTAAGAAGGTATTACTTATGGTCGTGTATGACACTGAGTAATGTCCCACCTTAATAAAGTTTTGTAAATCTTTACATATTTATCTATACTAATATTATAAAGCTGAAGAGTTTGTTTGTTTGTTTGAACGCGCTAATCTCAGGAACTACTGGTTCGGATTGAAAAATTATTTTTGTTTTGAATAGTCCATTTGTCGAGGAAGGCTATAGGCTATATAACATCACGCTACGATAAATAGTATTATATATGTATAAGCAGTGTCCAGTACCGCGCGCCCCATGTGCACGCCGCCGCCGCGCCTCCGCCGTATGGGCCGCAGCGAAGCGTTTCATCTAGTATTCTATACATATAATAAAATCGTAAACGAGCCCTGTACACGTTGTACTTATGTTACAGAGTTAAAAAAAAAAAATGGTTTTTAGAATTTTTGTTTGTTTGTACGTTTGTGCACGCTAATCTCAGAAACGGCTTGACCGATTCAAATGCAGTTTACACTGATGTAATGTAGCAATCTTCCCGTAACATTTAGTGTTTGTTTCATTCCAATCGGTTTACAAACAAAAAAGTTACGCGCTATATCGAATACCACGCGTACGAAATTGCGGGCTCAGCTAGCTATAAAATAAAGACGCTGTCCGCCTTTGTGTATTTCTCCGTAAACTTATTCTAAACCACCCAACCGATTTTGGTATGGTTTTCACTAATGGAAAAAGCAATAAACGAGAAATGTTTGTCTATATAATTTGCAGAAGAAAAAAAAGCATACATGCGAAAACAGGGGCGTGTCGCCACCAATAAGTATCAGTTTTGTAACAGATTTGGTTCTATTCTACGCTCCCAATAAAGATTATGTTATTACGATAAAATTTCGACGCAACGAGAACATACATAATATAGTAACAGGCAAACCGAGATTTAGGAGAATATGAGATAAGAGTCTCATATGGTCTTTGTAGGAATAACAATCGAGATTACATTTTTTTATAATAAATGCACCAGGGAAACGGTCAGGGGCCTTAGACAAAGTAGCATTCGCTCCGTAGCGAAGCGATATCGAAGTTCGTTATCGTCTCAGAGACAAAGAAATCATGACAAGGTATCACGTGTTACAGTGCCGATTCCTTTGTCTCTGAGACGATAACGAACTTCGATATCGCTTCGCTACGGAGCGAATGCTACTTTGTCTAAGGCCCCAGGTCCGCTTGATGTTAGGACTAGGATCACAGAATACACAGAAAGGGGAGATTCAAGTTTTTTACCTATTCTTTGTCGTTATTCCGAAGGATAAGAGATGATTTAAGGCGAGTACGGGCCATAGTCTCACACCGTACTTACAAAAGCACACTTGCTGTTATTTTGGTACAATCTCGATTCACATTTTTTTAAAAGCTAAAAATTGCAATAATTACTAACTTTTGATATTATTAACCGGAAGTTTTCTTTTATTTTGATTATTACATCAAATCCAGCACGATGAGGTGTTTCTATCACTTTTTTACTCACAACGTGCAAAATGCGCCCAGAGTTGCGCTCAGCGCAATTGCTCGGCACGAATAATTATTGTTATTAATGCCATCTCTAGTAGCTTGCGGCGCGTCGATTCCTTGCTCTGCAATTAATACCCATGTTTAAAATATCAGGCAGAGGCTTTATCGCATATAATTTAAACAACTTTCCACAAGTCTCGCAAATAAACTTGACAAATTCTTAACAAATTTAACAAATTTATATGACTAACAAATTTATATGAAGATGTGTGAGAAATATGCATTTTTATGGTTATTAAAATTTATTGCCCACAATATTAAAGGAGATCCCGATAGGATCTTAAGTACCTAAAAATTTCTTCTATTAAATGAAAAATCTATGTTAATACGAAAGTTCTGATAATCTATAACCTTTATTTCATTAATAAAAAAATGGTTATTGGCGGATTTTGCCCGCAACCTCATCCGCAACCCATTTTCTTAGGTGTTAAGACACTTTTTAAATGTTTATTGCTCATATATAATGTTTATGTCAGGCGTTGAATTTTTTATTTTTATCTGTACAAGATCAATCAGAAACAGTACTTTTTCTAAATTATAGGTACTACCCTTGACAACGTGTATGTAAAATTTCATGAAGATTGGATTCATGAAGAGTAATTAAGGCGTAAAAGCGCAATAAATAAAAAATTCTCCGATTATGTCGGAGGATGACTAGTATCCCCCCTAAACCGCCAAACAATGAAGTCCTATTTTACACTTATCCAATTATTTTTTTTTTTTTTTTTTTAAATATGCATAGTCTAAAATGTTATTGTTGTTATTTTAATTATTATATTATTTTAATTTAATTAGTTAGGATGTAGTACACAGAGCTCTAAAATATTTTCCTTTTTAATACTAGTATGTAATCAGTGCCGTAAATAACCTTTTCTGCGCCGTGTGCGAGCTTCTGTAACTGTGCCCTTGTTTTTTATTGGTACCCTAGAGCAATGTTATGCCTACTTTATTTCATTTAGGGTAATAAAATAAAGCACAAGGAACTTGGTGGACCAATTATCTAATATTTTGGAAGAAAAATCTATTTTTTTAAAGAACTGATGTGGGCAGACAAGTCATCTGATGTTAAGTGGACCCTTCGCCTATTATACCACCCACTGTTTCTGCTCGTGCGCTGCCAAAAAAAAATGAGGGCGATGTTTTGTCTAATTTAATAGACGTTTTGATGATACTGGCGTGTAGTTTATGTTGGAATCGAGCACTAGAGGCGCAGCGGGAACTTATCAGGAGCAAACCGAAAAAATAATAGTCCTGCCTTGTCTGGCCATTCTTGCGCAACCAAGAGTCTACGCCCTGTGCCTGGGCACCGGTGGCACCGTCCTATTTACGGCCACTGTATGTAATACTAGTCATAGAATAAATAGAAATAAGTGCAATCATTTGTAAATGTTGACAATATACGGCCCGTGGGGTGGTGCGAACCCCCTTCCCCCTCCCGGAAAAAAAATAAACAAACAAAAAATCACATGTTGCCTAGTCAAGAATTCTAGGCCTAGTCCCAGTAGGTATTAAGTATTATTCATAAGGCTGACACAGTCGTAGACCGCGTTCAACTTTTTACAGCCCGCCGTCATGTGCACACGTGGGACCACAATACTAAACTAATCGCTGGTGCAACATTTTGTTACATTAAATTGAAGCCATTAAATTGAGTCATTCCAGCGAGTCGTGACAAAATAAAGAAATCCAAATTGAATTTGACATAGCGTCTTGTCGGCATAATAAATGTTGTCGAGATAACAACGTGTTCGCACTCAAACGTGTATATTGTGCGTAGTGAATGTTTGAGGGTAAAAGGAGTACACGACGACGGGGCGAGAGGGGAGGTTTGCACCTGGCCTGGCCGAGAGAGACTGCTGGGCGTCCCGCCCGCCCAGCCGAAACCCGTAACTTTGCGTATCTTTCAGTTTCACAGTAGCGCTTGACGCGCCATGATAGGTGGACGTGTGGACCGCGCGCATCGGAACCGTGACTAGCGCGATCAATCAAATGAAACATCATTAATTAAAAATTACAAATAGAAGAGTGTAGAGCGATAATTTCTGCCTTTAACTGTACTATACACTCTTCGAAAGCCTTTCCGCGTGCATTAATTCTTCTCTTGTGCTGTGTTCGTTTACACTACTGACCTGATTCTTATTTTGAAACTCTTGCACAATTTTCTCGTGTTGTGTGTGTCAGTTTAAGAATAACCATGTAAGTACAGTATTTATGTATTCCTGGAGCTATAGTAGTTAGTATTTTTGTTTTATTTCATTTTATTGTTTATTCGATAGAATGAAGTTGACCCCGCCGATTCCTGGCGGGGTCAACTTTGGAAATTTTAATGTAATTTTCAAAAAATGACTCTGGTCTGGATTTGAAAAGTAGTGGTAGGGCACACTGCGTTTCGCAGTCATTTGGGCAGCCCGCCTGGCGGCAGTGACCACCCCCTTACAGGAGACCACCGTGAAATAACAGCATATACGTGCTGTTGTGTTTCGGTGAGTGAGTAAGGGATGCCAGAGGCCATTTCCCCCCCTCCTAATTCCTTGGCGTTGCTTGTGTTATAGGCGACGGTAGCCACCTACCATCAAGTGGACCGTCAGCCTGTCTGTCGACATAACATTAAAAAAAAATTCAAAATGCACAACTGTTAATGTTTTATTGGCAAATTGGAAATTCTCTAACTAGCAAATGACAGATTTTAAAATTGTAAAAATACAAGTAGGTAAATAGATTAAGAAAATGTAATTATTGTGCCAAAATATGTTTGCACTTTAATTTAAAATTTTTTTTTTTCGAAGTAAACCTGTCATCATTAATAGTACCTATTGAAACCAAAGAATTATAAATCTTATTATATATGTATATACATATATATTTAATATTTAACATAGATATGTCTGTGACTGACCAAATTATTTAATTAATTAATTAATTTATTTTATTTTAGGGAAATTTACAGACACAAATTTTACATAGTAAACACACCAAATAACAAATTTCCACTTATAGCATGAAAGATTACAAAGATTAATTAGAACCAGTATTCACGGTAGGCAAGTTACACTACAACAATATAAGGAAGTTATAGTTTTAGGAAGTCACTGAAAGAATTTTTCGGTTATAATATTTCTAGTTTTAACTATAGAGCTTTGGAACAGGTCGACATCTGTATCTAATAACATATCATTAAAAAGTTTTTCCTATAATTTGTTTTACCTTGAGCTACATGCAGCAAAGGGCGATTCCTTAAGTTAGTATGCGGAACATTTAGATATAATTTGGATGAATATTCAGGGGAATCAGTTTTACCCTTTGCAATTTTCGTCAAATAACAAATTTCATTAATGTTACGCCTATGCTCAGAGGAAGAAAATGGTAGCACCTGCATCTTTGAGCATAATCTTGCAATTTTTGATGACTTTTGTAATCAAGGTATCGAAGAAAAGTAAGATATTGCGGACTCCATATCTGTGATGCATATTCTAGGTGGCTGCGTACAAGGGCACAGTACAAAATAACTTGACTAGGGATCCGCTTCCGGCTTCGTATGCATTTTTTTCTGCAAATTATAAATACAAAATTTCCTCCTTAATTGCTCTTTCCATTAGTAAAAACCATATCAAAATTTGTCGAGTGGTTTAGAAGGAGTTTGCAGATTTTTTACTTTCATGTTTCGCTTTTGGATAAAGTTATCTACAGAGAAACTTGTCTTATCTACTCGTATTATTTATATAAGATTGCATAATTCGCAAATAATTTAATCACTTATTTCACTTATTTATATAACTGGAAAATCTTACTAACTGTGTTTGCAGCTTGAATTAAATACCAATAGGGAATATGCGTCTAATTTAAAAAAGTGTTAATTTTTTTTATGATCATTACTACTTTAGAATTATGTTTTTAATATTATTTATTTTTCCATGAGAAAATAATTATTAAAAGGTGCAAAAAAATTGTGGGAAATTCAAAATACTTGAAACGGTCAAATCGAATGTGACGTCAAAGTCTATAATGACAGTGTCAACGAGCGCGTAGATGTTTGATTTGTGATTTTTGCAGACTGCGACGTCACGACTAACACGCCCAAAGGGCGGGTGTTTAAAGTGCCTGTAGCTGTTAGTTAAATTTATAATTTATTTTTATTTATAATTATTTGTTTTTCAGCGCTGAATTTTTTTACGGTTATATAACTATATATAACCTTTGGTAGAAAAATATTTTTAAAAAATGTGCATATCCCTATTATAAGTACATATAACATTATAAGTAAACAATAAAGTAACGTAATATGTGGTAATGAAGTTTAGTAAATATTAATATTATGTATATAGTTGGTTGATTTGGAAGAAATTAGCGGAGAAACAGACAGAGAAGGAGAGCGATTTTATTTTATATACTTAGATGAACGAAAACGATGCAAGCTTGCTCTATCGCACAGATATTAAGCTGCAAGAGCTGAAGACTGCACAAAAGACTATACGAGTACAAAAGAATAATTTTGTAAAAGGATAACTGAACTAGTTAACTCATTTTGACAACTACTTATTTCAGTAGTATTTGTCACACTGTCTTCGAGTAGAATAGGTAAAAATCTATATAAATAAAAATGGATCTTCGAAATGTATGTACGCCCATAACTTTCGAACGGGTAGACCGATTTTAATTCGGTTTTGACTAATGGAAAGAGGGATAAACGGGGAACGTTTACGTATATAAAAATTGCGCCACGGGCGAAGCCGGGGGGCGGGCCGCTAGTTTTAAATATAGTACACGCATTTTGTAGGTAATGTCAATTTTAATATTCGTTTGTCAAGTCGGAAGAAAGAGCGCCGTAGATATCGCCATTTGTCCGTACTTGGAGTGCAAAAGAACATTATAAAAGTTTTTGCCATTCGTGCAAAGAAAGAAGTAAAGTCACGGTTATTTTAAAAGAAAACGGAGTGTAGAATTATCCTTGGAATTTAAGCTCTGATTTTTTTTTGCTTAGTGGAAATCTCAAATTTATATGTCACTAGCTTTTGCGCGCGACCTCGTACACGCTCCTTTTTCTTAAGTATTAATTAAATCTTTATTGCCCACATATTTTTATTAGACGTTGAAACTTTATATTTATTTTTACACTAGCTGAGCCCGCAACTTCGTAAGCGTGGTATTCGGTATAGCGCGTAACTTTTTCGTTTTTAAACAGATTGGAATAAAACAAACACTAAATGTTACGGGAAGCTTGCTACAATACATCAGTGACAACCGCATTCAAATCGGTTAAGCCGTTTCTGAGATTAGCGTGCACAAACGCACAAACATAGAAAAATTCTAAAAACTATTTTTTTGACTTCGGTAATAAGTACATCGGGTACAATTATTTTATTTGAAAACATATATTTAATGTTCTGTACATTAAATATTTGTTATATGTATTTACGATTTTATTATATGTATAAAATAGATATAGAATATGTATATGTATAGAATAGACATAGACATAGAATACATTTTATTATGTGTATAGAATAATGATACAAAAGATATATATATAATATTAAAAATGTATTAAACGCCATTGGCCGGTGCAGATTGGAGGACGGCACAGCAAAGTATTTGATTTTTTTTATAGTATTTTGTACCTTAAGCGCTTTTAATATAATTCAATTTTTTTTTATTATTTTAAGATCGGCAGACAGGCTGACGGTCCACTTGATGGTAGGTGGCTACCGTCGCCTATAACACAAGCAACGCCAAAGCTGCTGCAAGTGCGCTGCCGAGTACATTAGGATTAAGGATGAGGGATTAGGAGTGGATAGGGAAATAGGCTCTGGCATCCCTTACTCACTCATCGAAACACAACAGCACAAGTGCAGTTATTTCACGGTGGTCTTCTATTGTGTTATGCTACGGTGGAATGCCGCAACACGCTGATTGTTGCCGTTGCATAATACAATTAAATTTGGATTATATCTTATGCTGCAATTTGCGCCGGCCAATGGCGTTTAATACAATGTTTTTCCTCAATGTGAGGACGTATGTTTTTTTTTTAAGAATCCCTTCCAGCAACACGCTAAAGCCTATTTTTACTTATACTCTTCCCTTCCAGTTCCCGCAATCTTGCCCCTCGCACTTTTATTCCGCATAATTTGTCTTTCTTTCATCACGGCTTTAGTTCACAACGTTAGTCCACCGCGGCATGATTTGAAGATTGTCTTTTTTAAGTCGAGAATTATGGGTAAATACTTTTCTACGCCATAAAAGACTATCGCTTTGGTCTATAGGTGTTTTAGCCCATCTGGCTGTAGTGACTACCCCTTACAGAAGACCACCGTGAAATAAGTAGCAATTGTGCTGTTGTATTTTAGTGAGTGAGTAAAGAATAAGAGGATTCATTTCCTTATCCCTCCCTAATCCCTTATCCTTAATCCTACTAAAGTCATAAATGATACATATTTCTTTAATTTTAATACCCATCTCTTGATTTCATTTTAACAGTCTAGTGGTTTTTCGTTTGAACATTGGTCTGTTAAAATATTCAATATATCTTTCAGAAGCAGAGCCTGTGAACTGTGACCTTTGGATTATGTTTTGCCTCGCTTTCCTCTTTTCACGAGTCTGTGCAAGTAATCCACTTTAAACATTTTCAAACTAGTCAAAGGGAAAATCGTTTTGAAGAAAATGAATTTTGCATAGATTTTTCTTTTAAATACTTATTTTAAGTGACTCGCACGAATGAAACGCTTTATTTTGAAAAGGTTTTTAGAATAAATGTCTAAAGACAATTTTGTTTCAAGAAATAAATAAATATTTATTTAGACAAACACATGTCCGCAGGTAGTATTTTACGAAGTATTTTCTACACGACAAGGTCATGCAAATATTAGTAGTTAATCTATCCTAATCCTAATAATATTATAAAAGTGAAAGTTGTATGTTTGGTTGTTCCTTAGTCAATCACGCAAAAATATCTAAGTATATATTTTAATGTATACACACACACGCACACACACACACACACACACACACACACACACGAGTACACGTACACACATACACATTCAGGCATATACACACATACATTTCTTTGATTTTGTTTGAAATGTTTAAAATGTTGTTGAGCGGGGACTCCTGATACAAGTAAATTTTATACTTAACTAGGAGTGCCCCTATAAATGTAAATTTAAAAAATGTAAATGTAAAAAATGTTTAAAATAAAAATGTAATGTAATGAATAAATAAATTAAAACTTTTACTATAATCATTTTTAAAGTGATAATAGCAACAGTTTAATAAATATTCTGAAAAAGCTCTTGTAAATTTGAGAATTGAATTGTAATGAAAAATACAATAAAAAACCCAATAATGTAAGGAATTATTGGGTATTTTATTGTAATTTTCATTTTCAGTAACACTTCTACTATTTCATTGTCTAATGCATCTAGTGCTGGTGTCCTATTTTTAAATAAATACATAAATATAAACCTAACTTAAAGAATTTAAAACAAAATAAATGCTTTTATTATAAGGAAGATCCTTAAAATAAAGTAATTCATTTTGTTTTAGCCAACCGTGAAGTAACAGCACGTGTGCTGTTGTGTTTCGCTTCTACTAACTTACGCAGCGCATTTTCAGCACCAGTGGCGATGCTTGTGTCATAGGCGACGGTAGCCACTTACCATCAAGTGAACCGTCAGCCTGCATTTTTTAAAATATATTATTAAGGGTGGCAAACAGGCTGCCGATCCACTTGATGATAGTAACCTTACCCAAGCAACACCAGGGGGGTACATGTGCGCTGCCGACCCTCCAGGAATTACAGCCCATATTGTCCCAGCGTCCGTAGGATAAGTTTCTACTGTGCGCAGCGGCACTTTATCTAAGTAATGCGGATGAACTTCGCATCTATGCTATGGCGCGCAGTGCGGTAGTAAAAGTTTGAGGTAGGCATTAATTGGAACAACTCATCCGAGCACTCGCCATTGTACAGCCGGTAGAACACACAAAGAGAGGCTGCATGCGGAAATTTAAATAAAGAAAAATATGTTCGTCAAAGTATATGGTTGCATCAGTAAAGTAATATTATATTTCGATGGCATCAGTCTCCTAAACAGATGAACCAACCAATTTTGACGCCATTTTCTCTGGTCGCTAGACTATTGTTCATAGTAATTGTAAACAAGTGTTTAATTAGTTAAGAAATCCCATGCAAAAATTGTTATAAAAGTAACACATCGTCTCTTTACTAACGCGCCACCTCTTATAAAGTACAGCTGAACTCGGGCACGCTTCGCTGCGGCCCATAGGGCGGCGGCGGCGGCGGGCGGCGCGGCGGCGTGCGCATCGGGCGCGCGGTACTGGAAGTGTCCAGTATTTATCGTAGCGTGATGTTATATAGCCTATAGCCTTCCTCGATAAATGGACTATTCAAAACAAAAAGAATTTTTCTATTCGAACCAGTAGTTCCTGAGACTAGCGCGTTCAAACAAACAAACAAACTCTTCAGCTTTATAATATTAGTATTGTAGATTAAACGAGTTAAATATTTTATTTTATTTATTTTAAAGTTTACAGATAGAATTGTATCTTTAAATTAAATTATATATAATTAAAATAATTAAATATATATAATTATATATATAATTATACGCATAATTAAAATTCACAGACAGATACAATATTGTAATAAACAATGAACGATGATAGCTTTTGAACGCTGTTATTGTTACGTGGTTATAACATTAATAATCATAAATATGATCAATGATACATAAACGGCGGAGGTTGAACATAAAGTAGTTCATATCCCATCCCGCACATCTCTTCGCTCGACGTAATAATATACGTAGCAGATTTACGATGTCAAATCATTACATTAAAGAGTTAATGTCGTCGTGATATTACCACAGGCGAAGTGTTTGTAGTGTGTTAAATAAATAAAATTTGTTCGCGGATTAAAGGTTTAGTTTAATTGGACGTATTATTTTTTAAATCTATACATATTGTAATAAAATCGTAAACGAGCCGGGTCTGTACATTAAATATAAAAAAAAAAGAATCTGCAATTCTACGAGGTCAAAAAATAGTTTTTACAATTTTTGTCTGTTTGTCTGTGCGTTTGTGCACGCTAATCTCAGAAACGGCTTAACCGATTTGAATGCGCTTTTCAGTGCTGTATTGTAGCAAGCTTCCCATAACATTTAGTGTTGGAAAATTTGTCAGGAAAGAGGTAAAAAGTTCATTCTTCTTTTCCCATCCGTTATGTGTAATCGTCAAGTTCATACTTGACGATTACACATAACTCGCCATAGTCCAATAGATTTTGACAGAACGACTTCTGTCGGGTCGGCTAGTTTATACATTAAATATTAAAAATATAATTTGTACACATTGTACTTATGTTACCGAGGTCAAAAAATAGTTTTTACAATTTTTGTCTGTTTGTCTGTGCGTTTGTGCACGCTAACCTCAGAAACGGCTTAACCGATTTGAATGCAATTTTGACTAATTTTGACTATTATAGTAAGCTTCCCGTAACATTTAGTGTTTGTTTCATACCAAACAGTTCAAATTTTTTAATTTCTTTTTTTTCAAATATTGATTGAAGTTTGAGAAAGGATCTTATGAAGAGAAATATTGGATAATTTGTCAGGACTTCATTCACAAAAACGTAAAAACTTCATTCTGATTTTCCCGTCCAAATTTCCTAGCTGACGATTACACATAAGTTGCCACAGTCCAATAGATTTTGACAGAATGACGTCGGTCAGCTAGTCTTATACATTAAAATATTTTTCAAAAAAAATTTTTTTATTCGTTGTACTTATGTTACCGAGTTCAAAAAAATATTTTTTTAGAGTTTTTGTCTTTTTGTCTATGCGTTTGTGCACGCTAATCTCAGAAACGGCTTAACCGATTTGAGTGCGGCTTTATGTATTGTAACAAGCTTCCCGTAACATTTAAAGTAGTGGCAGGGCACACTGTGTTTCGCAGTCATTTGGGCAGCCCGTCTAGCGGCAGTAACCACCGTGAAATAACAGCACGTGTGCTGTTGTGTTTCGGTGAGTGAGTAAGTGATGCCAGAGCCCATTTCCCTATCCCCTCCTAATCCCTTATCCTTAATCCTACTGTAGTCGGTAGCGCACTTGCAGCAGCTTTGGCGTTGCTTGTGTTATAGGCGACGGTAGCCACCTACCATCAAGTGGGCCGTCAGCCTGTCCGCCGATCTTAACATGAAAAAGAAAACATTTAATGTTTGTTTCATTTTAATCGGTTTACAAACAAAAAAGTTACGCATTATATCAAATACCACGCGTACGAAGTTGCGGGCTCAGCTAGTTAGAAATAAAACTTCAGAATGGTGAATAAATGCTTATTCAGAGGGATGTGTGTTATTGTGGTTGTGTTTAACAAGGGTGGGTAATGTGGTCGTAATAGCTAAAGAAAATTGGTCTTAGGATAATATCTTACTGTTGGATATATTTTGACCTAGATATTTTTTTAGTCGAACATTCTTTTTAGTCCGGTTGAGTAGAAACTTTTTCCCGAGGACGGGCGAATTATGGAACAACTCCCTTCTGAGGTGTTTCCATTTAGTTACAATATGGGCTTCTTTAAGGGAACCGTAACCAAATTCCTGCAGGGTCGGCAGCGCAATTATAACCCCCCCTGGTGTTGCTTGTGACCCAAGGTGACGGTAGCCACCTACCATCAAATGAACCGTCAGCCCGCATGTCCCACCCTTAATAATATGAAAATTTGGATAGGTTCAAATTTCTTTTTTTTTTTCTGATGAATAAGTAAATAATATAATCTCTCCTTATTTTAGGGTACATTAACGAAAACTCCTATGTATTGTGTATACAAATAATTTTTAATGACAGACTACATGCATGGACATGCTGACGTACGGCTGGTTACCATTCTCACCTTGTCGAAATCCCTTTAATTCGGACCAAGCGCTTTAAAACATATTTTATATTGCGCACTGCTAAGGATTGAAACACCCTGCCGGAGACTGTATGTCTGAGTTCATACAACCCAAATCTTTACAAGGTTCGAGTGGATTGGCATCTTCTGGGTGAGCTCGCTCCATCGTCGGCCTCATCTTGTACCGTAGTGGTACTGTTTTTTTATTATTTATTATAAATAAATATATTAATCACATATATCACCTCATTTTTAATTACTCCTTCATGTTATTTATTTTTTAATCAGTTTTTTTTTAATTTTGACAAACCTTGGTTCGATAATCAATTCAAAATTTTCGTTGTCACAAAATTTTGTTTCCGTCGCGGACAAGCCATTCTGCTTTTGACCGTTTTGGTTTTCGTTTCTAGTATAATGATTTTTTTTTGTATTTTCAATATGATATAAATATATATTTGTTATATGGGATAAATATATTTAAAAAATTTCCCCATTTAATTCTTGGGGATCAAGTCCGGGAATAACAAGTTCAGGAGTAATAAGGATTCTCCGTAACTGTTAATTATTCGAATCCCGGCTTGCAGCTGTTACTTCTGGGAGACGTAGACGCTACCAAGTTTTTTTTTTGAGATTGGATTTTTCCTATGACACCGGATGAAGACAAGCCGAGCCAGTCCAGAGGATTTTAACTTTATTGCCGAGTTTGTCCAAATTTTCCCGTTCAGTTAAGTTACTTACCTACATTAAATATATAAAGTGAAAATTGTGATATCAAATGAGGATTGTGTATATATAAATTTAATTTCACGCACAGGGCAATTTTAGGACTCACTCCCTGATTTAATTTATTTTTTTTATATATATTCACAAATTGCTTAATTACCGCATTTTTTTTTTTTATGTCAGGTCGGCAGACAGGCTGACGGTCCACTTGATGGTAGGTGGCTACCGTCGCCTATAACACAAGCAACGCCAAAGCTGCTGCAAGTGCGCTGCCAACTGCAGTAGGATTCAGGATAGGGGATTAGGAGTGGATAGGGAAATGGGAATTTATTAGGTAATTAGCTGGCGCCCATCTTATTTTATTATATTTTTTTTCCTTTCTTACTCTGCCGATTGCATATATTTTTTGCCACCATAAGGCGGCTATGCAACATTAAAAAAACTGATTAAAAATAAATAACATGAAGGAGTAATTAAAAATGAGGTGATATATGTAATTAATATATTTATTTATAATAAATGATAAAAAAAACAGTACCACTACGGTACAATCTTTCCTACACGAATAGATGCTGGCCAAGAGAAAACCCATCTTTAATAATAAAAAAGACTGATAAGTCCAAAACATAATTCTAAAAATAATATACGCGAACATACGAGGGGTGATCCAAAAGTAATGATAATCAATATAAAATAAGGGTATTTTAATTAAAAAAAAAAATTATTTCTCTACGTAGTCTCCTAGTAAGTCAATGCATTTAGTCCATCTTTTCTCTAAACCCATAATTCCTTTTGAAAAAAATTCTTTGTCTTGACCCTCCAAAAACGCTCCAGGTCTGGCGAATAGGGTGGGTGTTCGAGCTGTTCAAATCCCGTTTCTTGAATGGCAGCCATCGCGACGGCGGCTTTGTGAGCCGGTGCGTTGTCTTGGTGAAACAACACTCCAGCTCGGAGTTTGCCTCGTCTTTTTTCTTTAATGGCTTCCGCAATCTTCTTATTTGGTCTGCGTAGTAAGAGCCCGTAATAGTGGCTCCCTTTTCTAGGTATTCCACCATAATAATTCCTTCAGCATCCCAAAAAACGGACGCCATAACCTTTCCTGCCGAACTTGACACTTTGAATTTCTTCGGCGTCGGAGAAGAGGCTCGTTTCCAAGTCATCGATTGCTGTTTTGTTTCCGGATCAAAATGGTGGATCCAGGTCTCGTCCATGGTCACGAAACGAGACAAAAAAAGTTCCCGATCCGTCTGGAACTTTTCGAGATTCGCCCTCGAAATGTCGACTCGTTTTTTCTTTTGCTCGTCGGTTAACATTCTCGGCACCCAACGCGCAGAGACCTTTTTCATATGCAGTTCGTTCGCAAAGATTCTTTGAACACTACCATATGAGATCCCTGTGACCTCAGCCACATGCCTTATGGTCACTCTTCGATCTGCCAATACGATATCTTCGACTTTTTTGACGTTTTCTGCAGTGAGGGACGTGGATGGGCGGCCCTCGCGATGTTTATCTTCTGTAGATGTTCTACCCAGCTTGAACTCCTTTGCCCAGCGCGCAACCGTGGAATATGGAGGAGCAGAGTCCCCCAATGTTTCCACTAGGTCGCTGTGTATGTCTTTGGTAAACATTTTTTTCAAACAGAGGTACTTGATGACAGCTCTGATTTCGTTTTTCTCCATTTTGATGTTTACTCTCCGACTGTTCGTATTCAAATGAATGTACCTCCCGGTAATCGTGTCCTATTTATATGATTTTTTTATGCTGAACTAGTGGATATATGAGGCAGCAAAAAAAATTTTTTTCATATTTTTATGTGCTCTACAAATATCTCATTATCATTACTTTTGGATCACCCCTCGTACGATAGCAACCTCACTTTTCGACCGCTTGTTTCTTCCTCAATCGCTATCCCAGTTTCATTCCCATTTCCTTTGTTTCATCCCCGGTTGAGAATGATTAATAATAATGGGTTGCCGTTTCAACGAGGGACAATATGCAGATCGTTATTAATTAACTTCAGTTGACATGAATAGCAAACGATAACAGTTGTGAACCGTTTTTTCTTGTTTTACATTTTGTGATGGCAAATAAGAAAGTTAGTATAGAATGTATTTTTATGTTGCTTAAATTTTTTTATTTAATTTTTAATAATATAATTTATATATACGTGGAGGGTCCAAAAGTTTTCGGCCCGGCAAAGAAAAAAGGCACTGTAGTACTTACAGAAAGTTAGATTTATATTTCAACTAGCGGCCCACCCCCGGCTTCGCCCAGCGTGCAATTTTTAAATACTCTAAAACATTCCCCGTTTATACCTCTTTCCATTAGCGAAAACCGAATTAAAATCAGTCTACCCGTTCACGCGTGATGCCGTGACCAAGGGAAATGGGGATTCATTTTTATATATAAAAAAGATGTAGTCTTTCTGTCCAGAAACTTTTGGAGCCATCTAGTATGTATAATTCCTATATGTTATATATATAGTATGTACAATTCCTATATGTATCCTATATATGTATATTCCTATATGTATATTCCTATATGTATATAACAAAACAGTTCAGTAACTTCTGGTCAAATATTTGTGAACCGATCCAATTCAGTCACATTGTACATTGTAGTGATGTTTTTTTGAATAATTAAATTAAGTCGCCTCGTGCTCGTCTCTCTTCAAGTGTAGGTAAGCCTTATTATTTTTAGATGCTAAAAAATTCTATTTTTAAGTTTAAATTAAAACGGTTTAAAATTAGGCATAGCAGATGTCTTTTTCTAGCAGATGTCTTTCATAAAAGGATTCAATATCTGTTATGCATATTGTAGCAATGATCCTATAAATATACGGTTATAAGGTTTACCAAAGGCTGTAATTGTCTTGGCTGTAATATACAAGGGATATATTTATGATTTCAAGATTAATACTCATTACTTACTTGTGCTAGCACCTAATCAATGACAGGACACTCTTGCTTTTATTAATATTTATTAATTAAATTTATTTATGTTTAGTTGACGTACAATAGTCAAAAGTTAATGTTGACCCCCACATTAATCTGTGCTTTATTGTGGGAGTCAATTACGAGTAGGCAGGTACGTAAACACAATAATCGCTACAGTACAACCCAGCAATAAAATAAGTATACCCAGTAATATTGATTGTTATCTCCCAATAACAATCAATTATCTTACACAAAAGCAAGCTTTCCTACATATTGTTTACCTACTCCATATTTATATACAATTATGTGTCTATATATATAACGGCACTTGAGAGCCTTGATCAGTCATATCAGTGTTGTAATGCGTGGGTTAGCGGGCGAGGAGTTTAATTAAAATAATATTCCATATAATCATTCTTAAATTTTCACTATTGCGCAAGATTACAAAACAAGAAAGATATCGGACAGAGCGTTCCGCAGACCACGTGTTGATGCAACCGAATTCACTGGAAGACCGTCGAACATTCCTCTCTTTCATCTGAACCAGCCATTGCCCCTGCTACCAATGACGTCACTCTCAAAGTGCACGCTCATTGGACGAGGCCACTGGTTGACCGGCACCCTAACCAATCACGACACACACTTATGTTAGGAACACCGTGATCTGCGTTACGCTAAGAGATGGCGCCACTCACTCTTATCCGTTTAGAACAGTTAATTAAATCAGATTATACTCTAGATGGCGCTGACATACAATTAAAATTAAATTTACGAATTTATATTATAACTAAAATAACGAAGCGCCGTCACGGCCAGACTGACACTCGCACGTCCACGTGCGACCTTCATTCATTAGCAGGAACATCTGAAACAAAATGATGTTATTTTAACGATCAACGCTCGCCCATTCCTGACAATACAACTGGCATCCGAAGAAATGTGCACAAAAGGACCGGACACTCAGTCCTTTCCACCAGCTTTCAAGATCGTAGTCGGCATGGACCGGACACTCAGTCCCTTCGACCAGCCTTCAACATCGTAGTCGGCATGGACCGGACACTCAGTCCCTTCGACCAGCCTTCAACATCGTAGTCGGCATGGACCGGACACTCAGTCCCTTCGACCAGCCTTCAACATCGTAGTCGGCATGGACCGGACACTCAGTCCCTTCGACCAGCCTTCAACATCGTAGTCGGCATGGACCGAACACTCAGTCCTTTCGACCAGCCTTCAACACCCACAGTTGCCCGGACATCTCCATCGTCCTTTCGACCAACTGTACCCCTACTGTTGCGGACCGGACATCGGCGTCCTTTCGAACCAACAGTAGGTACATTTGTGGACCGGACATCAGCGTCCTTTCGACCACCTCAATCAACATACTAACATACCCACACTTATTACTCGCCATGACTAGCTGACCGCTCATCGTGATTCGATGTAGTGGTGGAGTCAGCTGTCATGATGTCACTGCACACGGATAAGGTATCGCCATCATCATTATCTACAACCGCCGTCACGGTTTCATCATCACTACGGCTCTCATTCATTACATGATCCGAAATTTGCATTAGGCCTTCGTGTGAATATTTATAACTACGATTGGACCCTGTAATGTTTCTTAATTCGTATCGATCGTTTTCTGAGACTCGAATAATTTTGAATGGCCCCCTAAATTTTTTATTTTTTTATTTTTTTTTTTATCTCATTTTGTCTGATTTCGTTCGCTGCATTTAATAAAAACAAAATCACCCTCACCAAAGGGCTAAACCGTAGCCTTTCCTTTATTAAAACGTACAGTATTCGCCCTACCCCACAGTAATATTTTTTTTTTTTTTTTTTAGTGTTGTAGGTAGGTATAGTAAAACTGCGTGATTAGCAAGGTCAGCTAACGTTACATCATAATGTCGATTTTCGTTTAACTTATCGGCTGTGCTCTCTACCCCAGAAACAAAACAACACGGTCTATCTCCAGCTTCACATTAAAATTTTAAGATAATTATTCTCGCATAACAATAACTGGGTGGGTAGATCGAATTATTAGTAACAACAGATCAACGTGAAAGAAAACCTCAATTAAATAACTCTCATCTAAACAACCGATTTTTTTTTTTTTTTTTCATTATGAACAGTGCCTAGAAACTTATCGACTAAACTCGATCTAATTAAGGAACAGGCAACATTAAGGAACTATCAAAAAGAGATGAAACGGTCTCACCCGATTGTGTCGACAGCGAGCTCCTCGCGTGCTTGCGATCACAGACATAGACCTCCTTCAGCACTGCACTGCCATCGCCTCTTATCTTCTCCGGACAGGCTGATGATAAGTGTCCCTGGACACCGAGAGCGTAGCATGTAGGAGAGGTTTTTTCTTGTATCTTCTTTAGTTTTCTGTGCATTCTGCTTTCCACGCCGGCGATTACAGTCGATTTTTTTATGCCCTTCGATCTGGCATCACCGCTGGCATTTGGCTAGCGGTTAGCAACCGCGTCAGCAGAGTTTCCATACCAGCAATAAAACCGGTCGTAGATACATTCTTGCTAGTCTCCTCCGATGGTAGCCCTTCGCATCCCACTTCTGATAACGGCACTTGAGAGCCTTGATCAGTCATATCAGTGTTGTAATGCGTGGGTTAGCGGGCGAGGAGTTTAATTAAAATAATATTCCATATAATCATTCTTAAATTTTCACTATTGCGCAAGATTACAAAACAAGAAAGATATCGGACAGAGCGTTCCGCAGACCACGTGTTGATGCAACCGAATTCACTGGAAGACCGTCGAACATTCCTCTCTTTCATCTGAACCAGCCATTGCCCCTGCTACCAATGACGTCACTCTCAAAGTGCACGCTCATTGGACGAGGCCACTGGTTGACCGGCACCCTAACCAATCACGACACACACTTATGTTAGGAACACCGTGATCTGCGTTACGCTAAGAGATGGCGCCACTCACTCTTATCCGTTTAGAACAGTTAATTAAATCAGATTATACTCTAGATGGCGCTGACATACAATTAAAATTAAATTTACGAATTTATATTATAACTAAAATAACGAAGCGCCGTCATATATATGTATATTATTTATATATCGTGGCCAGATCTTAGAATTTATTACCTTATGATATAGGCAATCATTTCATGAAATTTTGTACATTTTCATGGTAGGGCCCGCTAAAACTAACCATATACGGTTAATTCAAGTTTGGCCATATCATTAATGTATCCATGATTAATAAAAATCTCTATATATAAAAATGAATCCCCATTTCCCTTGGTCACGACATCACGCGTGAACGGGTAGACCGATTTTAATTCGGTTTTCACTAATGGAAAGAGGGATAAACGGGGAATATAAAAATTCATATATAAAAAAATTGCACCTCGGGCGAAGCCGGGGGCGGGTCGCTAGTTTCAAATAAAGAAGGAATTATATAGTTTTTCTTGTAAGTACAAAAAAATCACTCCATCTCTCTCTATTTTGTCAAAATGTAAACAAGTAACGCCGTTAACTAGTCGCATAGCATAGCGCGTAACAGGTCAAAAGTAAGCATTTATTTTTGTCAAAAGTAAACAAGTAGTAACATATGTAACATATGAATAATATTACATTTGTTAGTAGTTACATAATATAAAATATGCAACTAATGCATATTATGTGCACCTATAGTCCGATTTAATATTTGGCATTTATTTATGTTGTACCTAGGTATTCTATACATACATATTGTAATACAATCAACAAAGAATCAAATATCAAGAAGTAGACTATGCCTTCTGACATTTAACTTTTCTCATAAATACAATGGCGTTTCATAGCTTTCTCTTTCCAGAGCGAGTTGAGAGCAGTGGACTCAACTAATTGTAGCTGTAAAACCGAGGAGCGCTGAGTTTTGGTGTGATATGCATATAATATACTTTGTGCCAAGAATAGTCTGCACCATACTAAAAAGTAACTTTGTTTCCTCCATTGAGCGATACCAAACACACAACACAAAGCACACACACACACATTAACATTAACTAACATTAGTAAATCGCTTACACTCACACACATGCAATCACCCATATATATTGTAATTTGTCAGACCTAGTAATAGGCTTTGTAAAAATTTAATTTTTTTTAAAAATGTATTTGTAATTTTTTGTATGCTGTTAGGTTTGCTATTCAATAAATAAATAAATAAATAAATAAATAATCCATGACGAACACGAAAGAATATTTTTTTAGCGTTATGCTAAGGGAGGTATTCGGGGCCCCTAACACCTCCCCCCCCCCTTAATGTACCCATAAGTACAACGTGTACAAATGGTTTTTTTTTAAATATTTAATGTACAGACAAGGCTCGTTTACGATTATATTATATGAATTCAGATAATGATTATATTATTATGATATTAGCCGATGCCCGCGACTTCTTAAAACTTTCTTGAAAGATTGCCCAATAATTTATAGTAGGTACGCCAAGGAAGTGATTGATGAAAACCACACATTAATGTGTCACCCCAAATACATGAAAAAATATGTAGTAACAATTTACTGGAAAAATAAATCACACGAATTAACCACCAACTGCAGAGAAAAAGTGAATCTCGGTGATGTAGTATGATTTATGAGAGAATAAACACGTATTTTTGCGTAAAACGTTTAACCTACAACATACTCGTATATTTGAGAACAACCATTCTTCGTGCGTTTTAAGCTGACATTTGACTGTAAAGGTTACAGTCGCCTATTAAACAAGACCTCCACTAATTAGGTGTAGACAGGAAAAAGGGATATTCACAGAAACAGAACAGCACATATGCTGTTATTATGTTATAATAATTTTGTGCACGGATAACTCATTGATTTGTATGGCTCGGCGTCATCTATACTAATATTATAAAGAGAAAAGATTTATATGTATGTATGTATGTATTTTTGTATGTTAAGTATCGCAAGTTGTAAAAAACGTGATGGGAAATGTCAATAGCGGCCGTTTGAGTTTTTTATAAAACAATATTTGCACTAAAGACACTTTGAATTGTCTAAGAGGCGAAAGAACAGTGGCGCGTAATTCTTCTTTTGCAGCTACCTCTTTCAGATACCAACAAGGGCCCTCACGGTTAGAAATAAAGCCGAAGACGGTACGCGAAGAAATTTTGGTGAGTTAAAATCGATCCAGTAGTCTTTGAGTTTATTTATTACAAACATACAAAAGAAAACATACAAAAACATGAGATATCTGCTCATACGAAAACCTATGCCCAGCAGTGGGCCAAAAAAATTAATAAAAGCTGAATCAAAGATGTTGAATTAGTCTGTACCTAAGCTGAATAGTATGCAGGCGGTACAAGCTTGTGACACAATTTTCTTCAATTTTCTCAACAAGAAAAGAAACTTCTATTCGATTTGTATTTTCAACTTTTTGACAGTCTAGCGTGGATGTTCCGAATTATGCTTTCGTAGTAAAATGTCGGAAAGTTTCAATAGAAAAAAGGTAATACATTGCGTAAAGGTTAGTTTGGAGTTTATTGCCTTGGTTTAAAGTTGTTTTTAGCACAGACCAATTGTGTTTTGAGGTAACGGGGTCATTCGCGGATTGTGTGGGCGTTTGATTACCTTGAATTCCGGAATGTCATTTAACAATATAGCTAAGCCTTTTTTCATGAATAAAAGCGAGTGAAGGACTGACGTGAGGTCTAATGGGTGGTTTTCCTAACCTAAAGGTTGACTTAATTGTGCTTTTGTGCTTTATATTTATTGTGACAATGGCTATGTTATATGAAACTGGTCACGAGTCTTATTTTAAGTAAGAGTTTTATGCGATTGAGGGACCTAATTTGCTATCTACTACCATGATATAGACAAAGTTATAGGTTTTAACCACATCTTTCGCCTTCATTTCTAGAGCAGAGTTACAACAGAGTAGACAGGATAAAACCTTCAGAGAAGAGTTAACTTCAAAGCTGTGGTATTCGGTTAACCGGTGTACAACACAATACAATACGGTTAGTAATAGCTGGTGTCCGCGATTTTGTCTGCGTTGAAAAATTAAAATATATATGACACTAGCTGAACTCGGCCACGCTTCGCTGCGGTCCATACGGCGGTAGAGTGCGCGTGGGGCGCGCGGTACTGGATCGTAGCGTAATGTTATATAGCCTATAGCCTTCCTCGATAAATGGACTATTCAATACAAAAAGAATTTTTCAATTCGAACCAGTAGTTCCTGAGATTAGCGCATTCAAACAAACAAACTCTTCAGCTTTATATATTAGTATAAATATAAATTTATATCGCTGGTGGCACTGCCACTACGCCAGTGGTGCTGATTTTTTTTTATATTTTAGAACCTAACTCTTTTCCAGGATTGAGAATATTCTATAATATGTTAATCCAGGTACATAATAAACTATCTGTTTGCAAAATTTCATCCAAATCGGTTCAGTAGTTTTCGCGTGAAAGAGTAACAAACATACATCCATACATAGTAAAAACTTTCGCGTTTATAATAGATATCATTAGAATTAGGATATCTTAGTATTATAGGGGAAATAAAGAAATTGTAACTTACTGCCTTCTTCTGTGTAACTTATACCTTCTAATTGTAGACTGTAGTTGCTGTGAACTGTATTGTTTTATCCACGGAGCATATACAAAGAGGAGATGGCCTAAACAACTGTGCACTGATTTCAAACTAGGTCCTGACGTCATTTTTTGTGGGCGTGGTCTTGGTCAGTCTGCTGTCGGCACTGGTCACGGTGTGGCGGCGCTTGTTTTTTGTAGACTACAGTCAATTTTCATTGGCAATTTAAGATAATTGGGCGGGGTCTAACTTCCTCCTTGCCCCGCGCAGTAGTCACGCGCCGCTCTATAGAAAAATTCAATAACAACATCTCCTCTTTGTATATGCTCCGTGGTTTTATCCGTTCATCAAACGCTTGTACAAGGACTTTAAAAACGCAAGGACTTTAGCACCCATATACATATATCCTTATACAACGCCCTCATCCGGAGTATCCTTGAGTACGCTTCGACCATTTGGAACCCTATTTACAAAGTGCATGTGCAAAGAAGAGAACGTATACAAAAAATAAAAAACCATGTTATTTATTATGTCACCCGCCTTGAACATTTTAAAATTCTTTCTCATTATGACTTTATACAAAATTCTGTCTCCTTCTTTGCTCCGGCAGATGGGTTTCGCTGTTCCTTACCATATACCAAGACATACCAGCAGAACTTGGGGAAATATGCTCCATTAATTCGGTGTATGCGAGATTATAACGAATCGATTAACCCCGATATTGACATCTTCCACGATTCTGAAAGTATTTTTGAGAAGAAGTGTGTGGTTGGGTCTCGTTGTGCGGTTGGGGCTAACCTAACCCAACCGCCAGTTGGGTCTCTTTGTATTTGTTTAGGTATTTAATTTTTAATATTGTATTGTAATGACATTTGCGTAATTGTTTAAATACTTGTAATCATTTCCTTACATTAAATGACTATTTCTAGTTAATGGTTTTGATAACAATTGTTATAATAATAATGATAATTGGTATTTTTTTTTAATCTCTTATGAGATGAAAAAAATCCTCGTTCGTCCCATACGAGTATAACATTTTTAATTCGTCCCCAAAACTTAGCCATCTTAAAACAAAAATTAAAATATATTTTTTTTCAAGACGCACTGTTAAGTTTCACTTTAAAACCTCTAGGATAAGGGAACCTCCCTTGCGTTTTGAAAAATCTGTTTGCATTTGATAGTCGAATGCTTGAGGAAGGATTTAATATCAGTTACAACTTTTAGAAGTGAAAAAAAAAAAGAAAAAAAACCGGACAAGTGCGAGTTGAATTCGCGTGAAGAGGGTTCCGTACGATGTTACCTATCCGCACAATATTGAGTGATTTACCATGTTATTTTAATATCATGGACTTCTTATAGGTTTTCCTATAATCTATAAGTAGAAAACTAATTTGTGTATTTTTTTATTGAGGGGGGGGGGAATGGTCGGACAGACACACGACGGACTCCGTTTTTTTATTCGGACGTACGGAACTCTAAAAAGACATAAATAACGTTAAGCGACAAAGAAGTAATAGCATTGATGGGCGATGTGATACTGCCGAGCGAAGACCGAGGGCGCCCGCTCGACGAGAACCGAGCATTACCGAGAGGAAGCGAATTTTTAATTTAATTTAAACGGTGGCTGACTCCCCTTTTTCGTCATAGTCTATAAATGACTTTATAACGGGTCTTTTCTAGTCGCAGGCTGGTCAACATATCGTAAACGTTTTTACATTTAAATCTCCTCTTTTATTTATTGCCTATAGGTAACTGACAATCGTAGTTGTGTTAACATCCTCAAAAGGTCCACGGAAGAAAGTCTTTAAAGAATAAATCTTACTTTTGAGCCCGTTGAGTTAGGAAACTTCAGAAAGCTTTGTTCAATGTCTTTCTTTGTCGGTTTATTCGCGAAGTATTCAAGCGTTATATACGTATTTCCAGGATTATGACTTCAATTGACAGTCACATAGGTACTGCACCGTTAGTCTTCAAATTCTATAGTGTCATTCAATGAGCGAATCTAAATGGTCACTTTTTGTCGACAATATCTTTTTGTGTAAAAGTGCGTACAAATTAAATAACATGATATATGGTATAACTTTGTTGTATAACACGTCCCGTTAAAAATGTTTAATTTTGTGTAATAAAACAAGTGTGTATATTTATATGTTGACAATAGGGTATTTGTTTATTGTTTTTGCATTTTTGTTTTTGCATAAATAATATCCGGATAACAATAAAACACAAAAAATATTCATATCTTAATTTCGTCTTATACGCTTTACAGTGATTTTTATATAGGTTTACAGTTATTACGAGGCATAATATTTGAAATTATATTATTCAAGCCACCAGCGGTTGACTTGTTAGCAGGCTACGGTGCACAGAGTACATTATATATCGGTACGGTGTACAATATTCAAGCCCTATTCAGTTACCTAGCGATCGATATCGGAGTACGATAGTAACAATATAGATCAATGATCGGATTCCAGTATCAGTAGGTTAACGTTAACGGTTTGACAGAAAGAAGTATAAATAAGTCAGGTCACGGCACGAGAAGCTCACGACACAAAAGCGAAGATAGAGAGCGTCCTAATCATAGCGTAGCAATATGTACATAGAATACAAATCCTGGGACCAAAACTCAATCCAGGCACAGAACATAAAAAAGTACTTTTAGCTAACACAAAAATACCTAAGTTGATAAATATCTTCAAACTATTATTATTTTTGCATTTTATTTATGTCCTGCTAATCGATTTACCGTTTATGCCAATTGACAGTATTTTTTTTAAGTAAATTATTTTGAATCCGATGATACTTAAAAGAAGACTTTTAAGTATCATCGGTTACTTAAAACACACTTAAAAGAAGATACAAGAGAATATAGAATACATACAAGATACAGAGTAGTAGCAAGGTGCGTTTATGGAAAAATTAATTCACTTACTTTTTGCTTTTGGCCATTGTTAATGAGGCTTAGTTTTAGCTGAGCTAATCTAAAAATAGGAGACTTATTTTTGTATATATATTTGGCTTGTAGATTCATAGCCCAAAATGGGGGTTCCCCTTTACCGACTAAACAACCACACAATATCATGTGGTCTGTATGACGTCTCATAACTCAAACAAAACGAAACTCATTGGTGAGTTTTTTCCAGTCTCTCCTTGTCAGTTCTCTGTGTAGAGTAATATGACGTCATACAGACCACGTGACGATGTGTGGGTGTTTAGGCAGCAAAATGTAAATGTGTTTTTTTTGTCTTTTATCGTTGTTATCCAGTTACTATTTATGCAAAAAAAAATATAGCAACTTAGTCAATAATTAAGTTTAAACAATTTATGAAAAATAGACAAATACCCTGTTGTTTCGGTCGACATTAACCGGTCGGTTTTTATAACATTGTACGTACCTTAATTGTTACAAATGTTTTTATTTTACAGTGTCTACTAAAGTAATTTTTCACGTCATAAAGCCAATTTTTGTATGTAAAAATTGATAGACAGGTTGACGGTATATAGGTCGCGATCACGCCTATTAAAACATGAAACTACATCCTATCAACCTTGAAAAAATAAGTTATAATAAGCAGGGGAAATCGAAATAGGCTCTGCAATCTCTTACTCACTCTTCTAATCGTAAAGAGCACAAGTGCTTTTATTCCACGGTGGTCTTCTGAAAGGATTTCATTAGGTACTATCGTTAGCTAAAGCTATAGCTTAATCACTGTTTGCCAACTACCTTTAGTTTAGGTTAATGAAGCCATTTATGCTTTACAGTTTATACAAATTGTATTTATATCTTATATACAAGTTTAATTAAGAAAGTGATAATTATAATTATGACTGTCGCAGTTCCATCCCCAATTTACAGCAGTATTACGTTATTTGGTTTAAGGCCCTCCAGCCATCCCCTGTAGGTACCGTTAGAAAATTGCGGCGACTGCTAAATATCTTGTTGTAGGTATACCGTCACTTTGAGAGTTTCTTATAAGCCCTCCAGCGAACCATCGTTAAAGACACCCGCTGTTTACATTGTCTTTGTGTAGGAGTGAATTTATCTGAATTCGGATTATTCTACTGTAATTAAATTTGTTATTAATAACTTACCAAAGCGTTAGTAGTGGTAAGGCACACTGTGCAGCCCGTTTTGCGATCAGTAACCGGAAATAAAAAAAAACCTGTTTTTTTTTAACCTGAGGAACTATATCCTCGTTGTCAAATCAAAACTTGCTTTCGAGATATTAACAAAAAAAGTTCATCAGAAATTTTTTATTTACAAACAAAATAAATATTTTGTTTACACTTAGGGTTTGTTATTGGTATTTTAAACATTTTTTTAATGTTAAGATTTTTGTTAAGGGCTTCACTTAGGCAAATGACTTTTACAATAGAACTCGCTGGCGGCGGAGACAATTCGCAAAAACAATACGCAAAAAAAATTTTATTAATACAATTTTTTAAACTGACATTAACTTATTAATAGATAAAGGAATCATATGCGCGCAATAAGCCGTTTTCAAGAGAATTTTCAATAAAAGTTAAATTCTTCCTGTGTTCTAACTTTTTTTGTGTAGTTTCTATTACTTTAACAAAAATTCTAATTAATACAATTGGTTCTTCACATGTTTAAGTATAATATATTTAGCGTTTGTCTCCACCTTAAGGCAGACAGGCTAACGATCCACTTGATAGTAGATGGACAGACATACAGAGTTACTTTCACATTTATCATATTAGTATGGTAAGTATGGTATTAGTATGGATAAAGATTGAATAAATTTTAATGTTTTAACATCTAAAAAAAACTATACATAAGCGGTTGGTAGAAATTAGAACAATTTTTCGTATATCGAACATTCCTGAAGTTGCAAGCGAGTCCTTGTTCTGTGAAGTGGGTGCGTCGCGTGGCTGTAAACCAATTCCACTCCAGACAAGCCAATTAATATTAACCTTGTTACCCTTTCGCGAGCAAAGTCACCCTTGTGGGGGAAGATTCACTTTGCAGCATTAAGTTACACAGATTATACGTCATATACACGCTACTGTGAGAGCTGCATAATTCCTGGGATATTTTCTTGAGAACGCGTTGACTTAAATTAATTTTCTTTTCTTTTATGATTAAATAAATAAAAAAGCCTTTTATTTCTTGCAAAAGTTAAATACATATATTCTCTATTATCCTATACTAGTCTGTTAAATTTATTATATAGAATATTATGTTTTAAGGTAGAATATTATTTTTTTATATTAACACCATTAAAATTTAACATAGTCTGCATGAACCCCTCCACAGGTGAAGGCCTCCTCCAAAGAAAACCAATTGTCTCTATCTTGGGCTGCTTGCATCCAGTATGGACCGGCCGTCTCGATTATGTCGTCTTCTCATCTCTTGTACGGTCGTCCTCTGTAGCGTTTTCCTTTTGGACCTTTCCACATTGTTACTCGTCTGGTAATCGTGCTAGGTGCCCCGCCCATTTCCATTCCAATTTCTGGGCATAATTAAAAGCATTAGTGGCTTTTGATATGCTTCTTATTATTAAGATTAAAGTTACGATTATTAAGATTAAAGTTTTTTTTTTGACGAGCCCGTTGTATGAGTGGTTAGGGTACTTGCCTTAATGCTCTGTATGAGTTGTTTCGGATGAGTGGAAACTTTATCCAGCGAATGCTCGAATTTTGGAGCAATATCCGTTCTGATGTGTTTCCACCTACGTAGCTACGATATGGGATTGTTCAAGCGAGCCGTAATGTTCCCTGTGTCTTTAAGCGACGGTAAGTACTTACCATCAAGTGGACTGTCAGTGTGTCTGCCACGCTTCATAATAATTAAAACACAACTTGCAATTGGCTTCTGTTCTGTCTTATGGTTCATGATAGATGTAGGCCACCTACAACCCTTACAAGAAACTTAATAAGAGTATATTTAATAACTAGCTGAACTCGGCCACGCTTCGCTCCGGCCCATACGGCAGTGAGTGCGCGTGGGGCGCGCGGTACTGGACACTGCTTATATATAATACTGTTGATCGTAGAGTAATGTTATAATTAATAGCCTCCCTCGATAAATGGACTATTCAATACAAAAAGAATTTTTCAATTCGAACCAGTAGTTCCTGAGATTAGCGCGTTCAAACAAACAAACAAACTCTTCAGCTTTATATATTAGTATAGATAAATATGATAAAGGAACATCACAGTAAGTACTTAATTCTTATTATCATCTAAATAACAATCTGCCCATAGAAATAAAAAAATAATCATATGCCAACTTTCTCGGTTAGTTTGAGTTTAATATTTGCTTAAATTTCAAGTCGCTATTGAAGCTTTAAAACTTTACTTGTTCGTGATCGTACTTCATATTTAGCAGAGGAATAAGTTTTCCCAATTGTCCAAAAGTTTGGTTTGTTTAAACAGTTTTGATACTTGAGCGGAATTTGTTTGATTTTGTGAGTGTTATCCAGGACAATGGGTCCACAATAAATCAAGATCATCAAATGGTTTTTAAGCATTTTTATCGTCTACGGAATTTTCTTTTGGCATAAAGGACGAATTACTTCTTTATATTGTGTATTCATGATTTTTTCTTTAACTTCGGCAACTACTAATAAAATATCGAACTATAACCAAAAATACTTAATTAATTAGATTTTCGTTAATTCACAAAGCTACATTACATTGTAAATTTCTTCCAAATATTACAAAGTTCTCGATTAGACCGTTAAACTCGCCAATGTCGTCGCTGATTCGTTCAATGCTCCGCTAACACACTGTCGCAAATGACTTCACAAAAACTATCCACCGTCGCTTCCGTCTCGCGTACCGTAGCACACTGCCCCTCGAGCGTCCATGCCCGTTTTTATATTCGTGCAAAGACAGTCTTGCTAGTCTTAGATCTAGACAGTTTTTGATACTTTGGGCGTTACATTCACTTTGACTGTGAGCGAGCAAACCGAGTTGTGCCACCATTGTAGCTGACTGCCCCGAATGGGCAGAGCAGCACGCCGCACTGACGCTATAGTATTTTCACTGTTTGATTATATGCGTGACAGTTCGTAACTGACGATTTTAGTGATGCAACCTAACGACATTTAATCGATTGTTTGAAAATATCGAATCAGTTGGCAAAGCGAATGGAATCGAACTACCGGTTTTAGATTTTTAGATATAGAAATAAATTATTTTATTTCTATAAAAGAATTTATTTTATAGAAATATAAACAATATAAGTTAAATAAATTCTATAATTTATGTTAAATAAATTATAGAATACAATGCAGTCTGTTTAAAATATTAATTTATTTATTCATTACTGTCAGAACTCGAAACTTGACAACTCGTATCAGATATAGAATCTTCTCCGACTGAGATAATTAATTATTGGTCCCGAATTACAAGTCCGAAGTCCCGAAGGTTACATATTGGCAGGCCTCCTCCAGTATTTTCAACATCTTATTTGTCGTAAACGGTGGTACGAGGTTGTTTTTGGCGACATAATTTGAAAATAATAAAAACGGGACAAGTGCGAGTTGAACTCGCGTGAAGAGGGTTCCGTACGATGTTACCTATCCGCACAATATTGAGTGATTTACCATTTTATTTTAATATCATGGACTTCTTATAGATTTTCCTACAATCTATAAGTAGAAAACTAATTTCTGTATTTTTTTCAAAATTTTAGGTTCAGTAGTTTTGGAGATAAGAGGAGCGGAATGGTCGGACACACGAGTGATCCCATAAGGGTACCGTTTTTTTATTCGGAGTCCTAAAAAAACACTTATGAATGATTATATATTGGACGAGTGATTAGGGTACTTGCCATAGACGGCGGGAGGAAACACCGTGAGTTTTTAGTGGGTAGAAGTCCCACATACCATGGGAAGATCGGTGGGGATCTGGCTCGCAGATTTTTCCATGCAAAAAAAAATGTTACGATTTTATCGAGTTTTTTGCATTTTCCTCTGAAAGTATGAAATAAATTTGGATAAATATCATAAAGAATATTATGTTTAGTGAGTGTAAATAAATACTTGTATATTTGAAGGTGTGATTAAGGTTAAAAGTTAAAAAATCCATGTTGTGAGTTGTTTGCTTACCTTTTTGTTTTCATTCTTAAAAAAATGTATACGTATTATACATATATATTGTCTGTTTCTCCAGTAACTTTTTCTGTACCACCCAACGGATTTTATTACGGTTTTCACCAAAAGAAAGAGCGATAAAAGAGCGTTTGTGTATATAATTTGCAGAAGAACATGTATCTCTACGAAACCGGGGGCGGATCGCTAGTGAATTATTTAAATTTAAAAAAAAACGAGTCATTTTTTAAAGAACAATGGCGAACTCCATACAAATATTTGTTGACTTCATTTTTTTGCGTCTATGTATGGAATATATTGAAAAGTGTAGAGTTTTGATTCCTGAACTGATTGACCTTTGTTTAATACTAAATAAAGTCTGCAATTAAAGATATCCTCGTTTGAAGTTTTTGAGGTTAACGTATTTTTAGATTTAATTGCTACAGATCTAAATATTTTTACGTATATATAACATATGACATTTAGTTATGTGTTCGATTTTTATTATTTTAAAAGGTAAATACATTTTCAAAATAAACTAATGTTGTGAAAAAGTATTTGCTTAAAAGTTGTGAAGTTAAGCCACAGAGTGCACAAAGAAAACTAAGTCATTACAAATACTAGACTAATGACGATTTATTCATTGTTTAATTTAATATTTATAATAATTTCCAGACTTAGATGGCATTAATGTAACTCGAAAAAACTTGTAAAAATATTTTTCTTCTATTTATATTAATGACATTTAGAGACGCTTGAAAATTCTTTCAGCAATTATTTCGCCATTGTTCTTTACACTGATATCACAAACAAAAATGCTTCCCGTATTTTAATCGACATTCAAAGTTTAGGTTTTTATAAAAGTGTCATGCATATCTACTTATTCAAAAATGACAAAAATGCATGAATTCCGTAGGGTGCATAATGTGTTTCAAAATACGAGTACTTATCACTTTTATTACTTTCATAAGATAAAAAATTCTCATAGACCTTATATTTAAACAAGCAGCAACGACATATTTTTAAGTATCTACTTAAGAAATCCATTATGTAACATCCAAGCAAAGAAAGTAGCTTAACAAGGCACTTAGCGAAAAACCCGCGCTCATAAGTTATCTCGGCTTCAACTTGAATGAATGTTGAAATAAGGAAATACTACAATGAGTAATAAATTTAATGAGAAATTTGTGTATAAGTTTAAGCATCACTTTTTATAGGATGTTCAAAAGATATTGCACAACTCGTGAATGAATAATTTCAATAAAAAATGTCACAGATTGTTCAAGATATTTCCGTGTTTTATAACAATGAATCCTCTCCGACGATATTAGTGACTCCAAATTTGAAAGTTAATGGATATATTTTTATTTACTTAATAAGTTAACGGAGAATAAGACAGAAACAGACTTCGACCTTATTTTATAATGGACATAGACAGATTAAACGGAAACTGTTGTAAAATTTCGGATGAAATATGTACGCATATAAACCTTTGAATATATCAAAAAATTACATTAAAATCGTTGACAAATTTAGAAAGAAAAAAAAGAACAAATTAAAAGGTTCACAAAGAGAAAACGTCACGCCTTTCGCCTTTCGATTCGACTAGATATAAGCTATAGGCGAGATCAAATTGTGATTAGGTCAAACTAACCTCAAAATCACATCATAATTAATACAGTTGAAAATTTATCTTCTTCAAATACTGATTCAGTTATTTCATGGTGGTCTTCTGTAAGGGGGTGGTTACTGCCGCCAGACGGGCTGCCCAAATGACTGCGAAAACGCATTGTGCCCTGCCACTACTTTCCAAATCCAGACCAGAGCCAAATTTGAAAAGTTGATTTTTCAAAGTTGACCCTGCCGGGAATCGAACCCAGGAACCCTAGAACAGAGCGTTAAGACAAGCACCCTAACCACTCATCCAACGGGCTCCTAAAAAAACAAGTATAAAGAACATTTGTTGTGTTAACATAGATAATTGTTCAAAATCTTCATTGACTTGTTTTGTTATGTTTGAAGTAAAGTCTCAAGTGTTTTTATTAATTTTTAAATTTTATGGACTACACCTACATTTTGCTTTTAAATCACTGCGGTCTTCTGTCATAGAAGACCGCCGCAAACAAGGACTGTGAAGTTTCTCCGGTTTAGATAAAGATGTCTACCGTCATCAAGTCATCAAGTCTGTAACTTGAGCGATGTCAAAATTTCCCCTTATTTGTGAGGCGAGTGAAAGTTTGCAATTTTGGATACATGCAGGTACAAGGCTAATTTAGAAAGTTTCAACTTGTTTAATGTAATGAAGACGACATCCCCCGCGGTGCCGCCTCGGTCTATTACACGCTAATTACCGTAAGAGTTGTTTATATTTATACCGGGTATTAGGGAAATGCTCCCGAAAACGAAGATAAACTATAGTACCTGGGGCCCTAGCCAAGATGCAAACTATTGCACACGCTTCCTTTGCGTACTTACGAAACGAAAGAAATAAAGCCCGGTGATTGGTTGTTGAAGTTACAACTATTACAACAACCAATCACCGGGCTTTATTTCTTTCGTTTCGTAAGTACGCAAAGGAAGCGTTTGCAACAGTTTGCATCTTGGCTAGGCCCCCTGATAATGACACGTTTGATAATAGGTCAGAAAAAGAACCGGATGAAAAAAAAAAAGCATATTTTTAACATGATGGAGCGTGAATAATGCTAATAAAACGTTGTAAAAATATGATATTTTTTTCATCGGGATCGATTTTTTTTTTGACCCATCATCAAAGGTATAATTTATATCGTCTGTCTGTCTGTATTAAGGAAACGCTCCCTAATACCCGTTATATCTCTAAATAAATAGGCAAAGACCGAACAGTTTAATAACATTTTCTTATTTGTTTGGCAATAAATGTTCTCATATTTTGACGACAATATTCTTATGTCACGTTTGGTACATACATTAAAAATATAAACCCTATTCACAATAGGGGATCGGACAGTAATCAGATTAAAATCTAAAATGTACTTAGAAAGAAAATATATAATTTTTTACGATTATTTATCGAATAATAATTTAATATAATTCATTTAAATATTTTTAAATGAAGAAATAAAATTTTATTATTTCCAATATTTTTTATCTATACTGAAACACCAATCACAGTGCGTGACGTCATTTGTGGGCAATCATTGTCTTATGCCAATGCAGCTGTTTTGTTATGATATGACCACAAATGACGTTACGCGCTCTCAGATGAACTATCGTGGCGTTTTGGCGGCATTTTCAAACAAACAATATTAAAACATGATTTTGAGTACCCAAAAGGCTATAAATAAATAAAATACTATTTTTTATGGGAATAAATATCCATGAAGATTAATTTAAAACACTTTCTGAAAATTTGTCCGATCCCCTATTATCCCCCTGACAACCCACCTGATTTCACTTGTTTCGGTCTGCCTTTTGTGTCCGTTTATCTTGGTCTTCGTTGGTGGCAGCCAAATGTCATGACCGAATTGTTCCGCCTTTTCCTTCGCCACACTTGGCGCCGAATTTTACAAGTCTTTTATAAACACTTTAAAACGTTACACCAATTGCTTCCTTTTAAAATAGAAAACAGACACACGTAGAGAGTGCAGATGCATAGAGTAAATTGTGTCTGTAGGTGTGCAACTAACAATGACACATAGTATACATATATTAAACAGATGTTGACGAGCGAACTAAACGGCGATGAAATGGCCAGCGTCGAATCGGCCGGCGATGAAACGGCCAGCGTTGAAAGGGCGGCGATGAATTGGCGGCGGTGAATTTTCTTAGACCCTATTTCACGGTGATCTTCTTTAAGGGGGTGGTGACTGTGGCCATACAGGTTGCATAATTGTGCTTTGCCACTAATAAAACACCCAGAATAGAACAAGCAGAATAATAGAATAGAATACTTATAGGCATCGTACGGTTTTCATCTCCAGTCACGTATCTTATAAATGCGAGGCATTAATAAAGTATGGTTTTTTTATATATCATTGTATGATATCGGCTTGCTATTTTTCTGCAAATAAATGTCGTTTGGTGCGTAATAATGTAGTAAAGAGCCGAAACAAGGTTAAAACTCGAATCAATTCAAAATTCCATCTCAACATTATAAGTTATAATTCTATTTGGCTGGGCCTCACAAACGACAAAAGTTTGTGGAATGTCGAAATTGATTTTCCAACTTTGAAAACACTCCCTTTTTACAATAATGGTGTTCAAAAAGGTGTTACCTAAGACGATTTAGTTATAAATGGACACATTATTTGACCGTCATAGTAATCCATCACTTCGTAGAAAAATAATACCTTTGAAATATAAAGGCCTTTTTTTATCTTATAATAGGTACCTATACTTGCTCGAAAACACTTATGATTTTTTATGACAAGAGGCAATAGCCTACTACGATAGCCTACTATAATCACACCACGAGGATAAAGGATGAGGGATAGAGAATGGACTCTCTCATCCCTTATTCATACGCCCAAATAAACATAGACTAATTTGCAATAGTTTATGTAAAGGGGAGCTTAGATAACGCTAATAAACGGATGGCCTAAATTAATAACATATATTGTTACTACTAAAACGGTTACAACATAATTCATACAACATAACCTAATGTGAGGATGTAAATGTAAGGATGTTTGTTGCTCTTTCACCCAAAAACGGCTTAACATATTTGGATGAAATTTGGCACACAGATAGTTTATTACCTGGATTAAAACATAGGATACTTTTTATCTTAGAAAATGTTAGATTCCTGATGGATCGTGTAAAAATATAAAATAACGCCTGACATCTTTATCGCCGTGGCTTATTTCATTTTATTTTTATTCAAGATCTTCATTTTTATTTCAACATCTTTATTTAGTCGTTGATAGGTAAGTAATATTCATACCATTATGGAAAAAAAAAACGCGATTTGGGCCAAATAGACGAGGTAATGTTAATTCTGCTGTATTTAAGGTCATTCATGTTATTCTTACATAGGAATGGGCTCTGAGATTCCTTACTCACGAATGGCGGCTAATCTCGAAAGCTCAAAGCAGATGGCGCTGGTGTATTTGGAGGTCTTGCTATCTGTCAAACTCTATTAATTCATATGCAATTATCAGTTGAGTGAAAGGATATTAAATATTTTGTGGAAATAAAATGCCTCAGTGTTGTGTTGTGCCTTTGTGCTCATTGAGAACACGGGACACAGAGGCTCTAGTATGAGTTTACGATACTACACCAATACTACACTCGCTAGCGAGAACGTAAAACTTTTGTATGGAAAATCGTGAACTGTCAATGTCAAATTATCAATTTTCCATATAAATGTTTTACGCTCTCGCTAGCGAGTGTAGTATCGTAAACTCATGCTAGAGCCACTGGTTCTTCCTTTTTCCCTGTAACTCTAGCGTTTCTCTTCTTTAATTCTTTTTTCAGCTTACAAACTGTCCCAAAGCCGTACTTTTCTGCCATTTTTCTCAAAACAAATAATAAAAAAACAGTAAACACACAAAAACGATACGCGAATAAGGGAGCTGTCAAAATGGTGTGACCTCCAACACCAGCGCCACCAAGCGTAAGCGAAGGCGGACATACCTGCCATTGAAACATATTATGTTCCTGGAAGAGAGAGAGTGGTTACTGCCGCTAGGCGGCCTGCGATAGTGTAACAAGCAGTTTAGTACACTTCTCAGTTACATTGAAATCAAATTATCTAACATTTAATCTTTTAAATTTTGGTAATGAATTGAAGTTTTCTTTAATGTAAAGGTTGCCAGGCAGGCTGATGGTCCATTTTATGGTAGAAGGAGGTTAACAGAGTTAACACCTATGGTTGACACGAGGAACACCATATGTGCTTCAAATACGCTGCTAACATAAATAGGATGGAGGGGACATGGAAATGGGTTTTGCAATCCCTTATTCACTCACCGAAACACAATTTTTTTTCCAATTTATGACTGCAAAAAGCAATGTCCTCCGCCACTGCTGAAAGTAAATTATGTATATAAACTTAATGTAGATTTTGAAGATTAATGATCTTATTGTAAAGACAGATTATGTCAAAAAGAAGCATCTTAATGGTTAAATCGACTTTTGTGGAAAGTCGGTGGAAAATTCTTATGAAGAGATTCTTATGCATCTAGTGGAAGATATACAAGAGTGGATATCTTCCTTCTGTCATATTCTGTTATTATCCAAGCACTGCAGCTTCCTTTTCTCAGATCTCATAACTCATTTTTTTTTCATTCAATGTACAATTTCGACAATAATGTGAATTTCTAAACCCAGGCCATTTGTGATTTCGTGAAGTCAGAGAATGCGTTTCTGCACATTCCAAAGGTAATGAATTTATTGTGAATAAATGAACAAAATAAATTTAACTGTGAATATTTATTTTGAAATTATAACTAAAATTTATTGAATTGTAACTTTTATCAAATTTCCCAAAAGGCTGGTGGATTTTCAATTTGCGATAGAATGATCGTAGTCAAAGAATCATGATTGAAAATCTCTCAAAGGGAAAAAATTGATACGTTTATATGAGATTACTTTGTTATACGCCCGTCAATTCCTCTGGAGGACTAGTCATAACGTCTTTTTTCAGGAATAGGTATGTTTCATGTTTGAAATGTAAATCTAGCTTCAAAGACGCCATCAAAATACATAATGACACGTAGGTAGTTCTATTTATTTGGCACATTTTAATACATACAACACATCATAAAAATCCATCGAGTCCTATGGGGAGTCCCTAAAATTTGTTAGAAGGTGAAAATGATCTATTTCTTTTAGAAATTTACATTTAATGCTGATTGGCCATGGGCCGATCTTTAGTGGATAGATACCAAGGGTGGAGGACAAAGTGTAGCCAATTAAAATGTCCTTTTTCCAACAATGGACACTCGTCAGCTGATGGTGATAATGATGACAGTTGAAGCCTCGTGTGTTCGTATTTCTTTTGAAGAAAGAGGATCTTTGTCGTGCAATAACAATAAATAAAAGCGAGATAAGACAGAAAGTTACTCAAATGTTGTATGGACAATATAAGAAGTTAATGTCTTATAACGCTTTTGTTTATTAGGTCTATATTCGTGATCATTTTTGTTGTCATCTAATACTTCTATACTAGTACTAGTAATATAGTAATAGTAATAATATTATAAAGAGAAAATATTTGTATGTATGTATGTATGTACATAGTATGTTTGTAATGAATAAACTCAAAAACTACTAGACCTATTTTAAAAATTCTTTCACCTATAGAAAGCTACATTAAATTTTACAAAAAGACGCCGACGAAGTCGCGTGCAACAGCTAGTATTGTATATAAATCTTTCATTACTACAAGTGAAACCAGTGGCTGCAGCAATGACAATGACAAAAATAAATGGCAGTTTTATATGACTTCGTCTGCGCCCCTTTTAAAAAAATAACGCCCGACAGAATATATGAGCAAATTATTGCTGTTATAGTTTTGCCAGGTGTTGGATTATTATTTTCATGTGATCATTCGAGATCATTGCTTTTTTAGATGAAAGGTAGATGAAAGGTATAAAGTCATGATGATCGGTTTAGTTAAGGCCTGAAGGCGGCTAGTAGCGACAAATGGTTCAGATTCTATGTCGTGTATTTAAGTGGTCAATAAGGGTAATATATGGGGGATTATATTATATGGGGATCGAAGGCAATGAACTTGCCGACGAATTGGCTCGTGTAGGCGCAAAAGGTAGGCTAATAGGTCCTGAACCTACGTGCGGACTAGCTCGCTGGACCATATGGAACCAGTGCTTTATTAAATTTTACAAACGCTGGATTAACTTGCCAGGGTTGAACCATACTAAAGCGCTCATTAAAGCCTATAGTTGAAACGTGACAAATCAGGCTATGTCGCTTAGTAGGAATAATTTGTGTATGCTATCTAGGGCACTAACGGGGCACTGCCGCCTCAATAGGCACCTAAAAGTAATGGGGCTCACTAGTACGGGAGAGTGTCGCTTCTGCCATGAGGCAGAAGAAACACCAATGCATATCCTGTGCGAGTGTGGCCCCCTGATGCACAAGCGCAGTCACATCCTAGGAAGCCACACAATGGCTTGTGAAGATGTGAAGAATGCCTCTATCAAAAAAGTACTACAGTTCCTTAACGTGGTAGGTATAGGTAGAGAGCTTTAGTTCACGCGGCGATCACAATATTTCAGCAATGGACGAAGTGATACTGGTACTCTAGCAGACAGAAATAGTCACTAAGATAAAAAAGGGTAATTTAAGGGTATACTTTTATTAGTTGAAATGTATTTATTTGTATTTAACGTTAAAAGTAGATATATATTTAGAAAAAAAGGGCAAATTTTAAATTTATTTTAAAGTTCACTCAGGGGTAATGCATTTATTGTGTTGTATTGAACCCAGTAGGGTTTGGGAAAGTATTGAATTAAGGTTTGACCCCGGTTGACCTCCCGTGGCACCGTTCCAAGTCCATCTTGCATTATCAACTTTATAGGACATCCATTAACCTCTTTCTACAATTTTGTTGTCCCACTTTCTGAGCTTAATCGCAGTAATCGCCGTCTTCGATAAGTTTAGGTGTAGATGGGACTAAAAAACTTTTCTTTTTATGTGATGCGTGACGAACAGACAGACAGACATACTTTTTCCGTGGACTTGTGGAACGCCAGGATAGTTGTACCTATGTGGGACGCACTAAAAAGTTTCCGGAATGAATAAGAAAAAGTTATCAATGGTCAAAAATGAATTAATTGTTTCTCAAAATATTCTCCGTTAGCGTAAATGCACTTTTTCATGTGAATAAACCAATTTTGAAAACATTTAGGCCACTCCTCCGTGATGACTTCGGAAATATGTTTTTCATACTCTTCGAAAGCCTCTTCCGGTGATGAAAATCGTTGACCGCGTAACTGGTTATTTTTTGGCAACAAAAAATGTCGCGATGTGCAAGGTCGGGACTGCATGCAGGATGGCTCATAAAAGTTCTATGTTTTTCACTTTCAAAAATTCGTTTGTCTTTCTGGCCGTGTCAGAACTGGCATTATCGTAGTGCAATATAATACGGCGTTTACGGTAATTTTTACGGAGTTCGTCAATAACTTCCAGCAAACAAATAGTCGTCTGGCGGCAGTAACCACCCCCTTACAGAAGACCACCATGAAATAACAGCAGGTGTGCTGTTGTATTTCGGTGAGTGAAGTATGGGATGCCAGAGCCCATTTCCCTATCTCTTCCCTATCCCCTCCCAATCCCTTTTTCTTAATCCTACTGTAGTCGACAGCACACTTGCAGCAGCTTTGGCGTTGCTTGTTATATAGGCGACAGTTAGCCACCCAACATCAAGTGGACCGTCAGCCTGTCTGCCAATCTTAACATTAAAAAAAAACACTTTTCACGCGAGCTACTTTGGTTGATTTTAGCTCATCTTGTAAGACCCATACGCTCGATTGCTGCTTTGTTTTGGGATTGTAGCAATGTCACCTATTTCGTCACCTGTTACTATGTCCCCCACCAAATTTCCCACAAATATATACGAACAATTGAATAAATGTTTTAACACCAAAGAAAAAAGCCGTAAATCGTTTGTCCAAACTACAAATTTTAGAAAGCTGAAATTTGGAACATATTTTACAACATAAGCATCCGCTAAGAAAGGATTTTTGAAAATTTCAACTCCGTGAGAAGTCTCTAAATATTTTATTTTTTTATGTTAAGGTCGGCAGACAGGCTGACGGTCCACTTGATGATAGATAGCTACCGTCGCCTATAACACAAGCAACGCCAAAGCTGCTGCAAGTGCGCTGCCAACTGCAGTAGGATTAAGGATAAGGGATTGGGAGTGCACAGGGAAATGTTTGTATGCAGAAATAGTAGTGTCTACACTTATTAATATTTGGTAAAGATGATTGTACTAATTGTCAGAGAGCTTCATTGGAAGTAAAGTGTAAGTACTTACTTAATAATATTAAGCTTTGAACTCTCATTAGCATTATAAGATTTCAGTTTAGACAAATATTGAACCATGTCGAAATGATGATTGAATAGATCTTGGTTAAAATTTCAGTAACAATTTAGTTAATTTTATTTTTAGAGAGGATCGCCCGCCTATTATTTAGTTAGTGTAAATATTTCTAGCTGTGTAAATAATCCTTTGTTTGCTATTATACTGTCAAATCAGATAAATAGTTTCGAAAATTATCCTGGACGCACAAACAGATAAAGAATAAAGTAAATATAACTGTTTTATTTTATTTGAAAATGTTATTAGTTTTTTTATTTTTTATTTTGATTGATTTTATTTGATATACTATAATGACGAAATACCACTGACTGACGTATAACGAACGCACTGAAATAATTGTTCTCCCGGACAGGGTCTTGGGGGGTTCTCTTTCATAGCCGATTGCATAGGGGTCCCCCAGTAAGTAAAATTGCGACCTTTGACTTTGCGACCCGGTAAAAATCGGCTACGGCTTCTCGAAAAATATAAGAGCTAGAAGGAGGGGGTGTTTGCGGCATATCATAGAGGGTTGTCGTGCGGCCTTTCTCTTCACCCCCCCCTCCATGCAATTTTTTAATTTTTTCGAACACCTAATTGTTCACTTGGAAGCAGTCGACTTATTGCGGTCTCTCGCACCAGATCAGATAGTGGATGACATCACGAGATCTAGAAAAATCTGGAACCCTCGGTATACCGACTCTGTAAAAAGTCGATGAGAGGTCCTCGGAAACTATAAGTTGCAGAGAGGTGTCATGCAGGATCATCAGAGGTTACCACATTGCGGAAACCCCTCCCCCAATTCCATACTTTTTTTACACTCCATATAACTTTTTTGAAAACACCCCATCTCCGCGCGACCTACCCCTTCACACACCTGCCACTTCTAGTTTTAGTATAAAAATTAATACACTAACTAAGTACTAATGTTTTCTTATTGTGGACTTTTTTTAATTCTAAATAATTATAAAAAAGGATTTAATTGAACGGATATTATGCTGTTATGGTTTCTTTAAGGGGCTGATCACTTCCGTCATACAAGCTGTCCGTGCCTGATATAACATAATCCTGCCTGTATTATTACACTCAGGGTACAACTTTCACGTTTATCGCTCTTTCAATTAGTGAAAACCGTATCAAAATATGTTAGACAGACAGCGACTTTATTTTATACCTAGATGTGGAATAATATTTTAATAATATTATTAATATTACACATATAAACCTCCTCTTTCAACTTGAATCTTTTCAAAATAACAATGTCCAATCCAGAAACACATAAACCCAGATTACGTTGATATAAAATGTCTTTACGATCCGTTTCGCGTTATACTCGTATCAACAGTAAGCAATATAAATGCTAGCCGCATAACTTAATTAAGTAAGAACCATTTTCATAGCGAAAACTTGACACATTTTAAGTGAAATAATGTTTTGTTTTAGTCAGAAACTAATCATGCCACTTTGTTTTATTTTTATATTTGACTTTTGATTAATTAGTGGCCTAGTTTCAAATCAAATTAGCACATTAAATAAAATATGAAGTCACGAACGCTTTGACCGAAGAAAATAGCTTAATTACTATAAGCGATTAGCTCTCGGCTTTGCACATTGCAATTTTCAAGGCAATTCTTTCAATTTATCTCTTTCCTTAGACTTCAATGAATATTTAAATAGAAAATTTGCCGAATTGGTCAAGCAGTTTTCGAGTTTTTTGGGATTAGCAACACATTTGGGGGTTTTTTTTTATTTATTAAAAAAGAAAAGAATCGCAGAATAGTTTTCTATTCTGAGAGACTTAACGTTCTAGCAACGTATAGTCTATAACGTATAGAAACTATAACGTTCTAGCAATATATTTCTTCGACTAGGTATCAATTATATCAAATTGTTATCAATCTATGTTATCAAATGTAAAATTGAATATCAAATTATATTTCGATGATTGAAAATGATTAGTATACCTAATGTTCGTGAAGTCTCACGTTGTTAGGTATTTGGGGGTAAATGCGGATTTCAACCTTTCAAAATCCTAAGTTTCATATCGGGCTATTGTTTCAAATGAAAGTATTTATTTTATTTTGTTTTTAACAAAAGAGCGTAAGTCACTATAAAATGGACAAACATATGCAATGCAGCGTATTGCCAATTATAGGTTTTTTAAAATAAATTTACATACTTGCTTACTTAGTAACATACTTAATGAAATTAAAAAGAGTGTTCACAATTTTACCACTCTATGAAAATGGCGTGTGGTTTGAACGTGTGTTCTTTTCTTTTGTGTTTTTATGTTTGAGTGAGTGTTTGTTCTAATAATACTGTAATTGCGAGAGCTTGTTGTATGTTTGCAATCACGCAAAAACGGCTGAATAGTTTTCGATGAAATTTGGCACACTGATAGTTTATCACTCGGATTAACATATAGGATACTTTTTATCCTGGTAAAATATTAGGTTCCTGTGGGATTTTCAAAAAACGAACTACAAGGCGTACATAGTCGCGGGCACAGTTTGGAACTAAATCCAATGCTATTGCCCAAATTGAACACTTGATCGTTAAGTCTGGTTTGGCATTGTTTTTAGGGTGGGTTGGTGACCGAGGTAAGTCTCCCGAGAAAAACCGAGCGTCACCAAGAGATGAGAAACAAAATTTCATTTCTTTTAAATGAAAGGAGTTGTGAAAAGTAACACTTCAACTAGTGAAGTCCACGAGTTCTCTGAGCCATCAGTCGCCACTGGTTACGATAAATTTTTATTACGGACTGACGACCCGCCCCCGGCTTCGCCCGGCGTGCAATTTTTATATATCCTAAAACATTCCCCGTTTATCCCTCTTTCCATTGGCGAAAACCGAATTAAAATCGGTCTACCCGTTCACGCGTGATGCCGTGACCAGGAGAAATAGGGGTTCATTTTTATATATAAGATATATTTAGATTATAGTGAAGTTTCCAAACGCGGTATAAAAAGGATTACAGGCTGTGTATTAACATGATTGCCGTTGCCCCCGACCATCACTCGTCCAATTAAAAAGTGAGCATAAACCACAGAGTGATCGTAAAAAAAGGCGGGAAAAAATTCAATCGGTCGCCGCTTTTCCGCTTTTCCTTAGCGTAATCTCCGTTGGATTGACCGACAGATGGCTTGTACGCACGGAGAATTGATCGTAAAATAGTTTTTATGGGCGTTGAGGCGCCCCGACGACGTGTTTATTCAGCCATAATGAAGTGTTATTTTTTACATACGTGAATTTTCGCAATGAGCCTTTATAATCATTGGATCGCTTCGGCTTCTTATTATCACACATTATGATAAAAATATGCTTGTATTTAATGCGTAGTGAAACGTAAAGGTAATAAAATTAATAGTTTCATTGAACTTTGATTTATGGAGCTTAGGATTTACAATTTCCCGGGATGGCCGGCGTGCCTCCACTATTGGGTACGCCGAGGTTCGGACAGGGAACGCAGTCTTCCCCACGCCGGGTTGCGGATGTCGTGTCATAACTCCCCGCCACCTCGCCCTAGGAACTTCCTCGCTGCGCTAAAAAGTTGGGTTTTAGCTGGTAGGAGTATGTCATAAACCCGAAGCGTCCCCTACGTAGCCAGGTATTCATGAGGGTTTTCAAATGTTAAAAAAAGGTTTGAAATTCAATTAAAAAAAAAATTATACGTTCGATTGCGGTAAACTTGTAGTTCCTAACTGATCACTTGTAGTTGGTATCCTGTGATGTATGCAGGAAAGTGATATCAAGCAGAAAGACAAGGTGATAAAGAATAGGTATATGATCGTCTTATGAACGATCCGTTGAACCCGTGTCATCGGTGAGACTGATGCAGAGGCGACCAACATTCGCGATCCAATTGTCAGTGAATATACAAATATTACAACAAATTACAGATCAGAACAACGTGATGTATGTATGTATGATCCAGTATACAAAACGGTTTTCACGGGTAATTACTTCTTAGACGTATTATGACACATACAATAACGAATTTATGGAGATGAATGTTTTCAATAGCAGTTTGTCTGGTTGTAGAAGTAAACTACGCAATAAACTCTCAATACCTCCTGAGATGTTATTTTTTTATTAAAGCAAGGTAGCGCTCGACCACTATCTCACCTCGGTGCAGATGCGGCCGAAGGTGGACCACGCTTACTCAGTAAATGCCCATTTACCCTGGTTTTGAAGACCCCGAGGTTGTAGTTCTGTGGGAACACAGACGCAGGCAATGAGTTCCACTCCTTAGCAGTCCGAATAAGGAAGGTGGAACTGAAACGCTTCGTTCGTGATCGAGGTACATCGACCACGAAGGGATGAAATCCTTGCCCACGCCTAGTAGTCTGCAAGTGGAACGGTTCCGGTTGGATTAATTCGTACAGAATAGCTGCACACTCTCCATGGTGTAGACGATAGAAAATCGCTTTCAAGTTGGAAATCCACAAGGATGTCGTTGCCAATAAGCTTCTTTGCTCGCCTTTCAATCGAGTCCAGTGCGCCCAGTTGGTAACAGGCAGACCCATCCCAGAGGTGGCAGCAGTACTCCATGCAAGACCGGACCTGTACTTTGTATCCTGAGACGTGTGCATATCTTATGATATATGCATATCTTAATAGTTACTAACTTTTTTTAATGTTAAGCACCACAGACAGGCTGACGGTCCACTTGATTGCAGTGTCTACCGTCGCCTATAACACAAGCAACGCCATAGGTGCTACGGATTAGGAAGGGATAAGGAAATGGGCTCTGGCATCCCTTACTCACTCACCGAAACAGAACTTCGCACAACTTTTTATTGTTTGTTCTCATTTTAAGACTTTGTGATTGTTTAATTGTTTAATATAATAATCATGTATTCTGCATTTCTTTTCTTTTTGTTTTATGTTTTTAACTCGTATTTAAATTTTGCTGATATTGTCGCTGGTGTATCTATTCTAAATAAATAAATAAACTTGCTATTATTTCACAGTAGTTTTCTATAAGTGGCTTAAAATCGCTATCTAACCATTCTTAACTATCGCTTTTTGTAGTAAATTATCATGTACTATTTTATTAGCAGTATTATATTAGTTAGTATATTATAGTACTGTATTTAAGCTGTATGGAACTCTTAAGTTTCTAAGTATTCATTTATGTTGTAAAAATATGTCTGTTATGAACAATATATGTAAATTATGTGTAAGGAACGAGTAACATAAGGAGGGATGCAAATCTTATGTTTACCGTAAGGGATATAAGAAAGTGATATAAAATAAGAGGAAGAGATCTGACTGCGAATGGCTAGATAGAAGCAAAAAAGAATGGTACGCGTGACTTACTATCTGCGCGTAGTTCTTATAAACTGAGTCCAGCACGTTCTTACGCAATGTAAGAACGTGCCGTATCTTCCTTTTTTTGCTTCTATCTATGGATCACGTATCCTTTATTCGCTCACTGCACAACAGACGTGATTATTTCACGACTATCTGCTGTAAGGCGAAGGTTACTGCCGCCAGATAGGCCGTTCAGTTTGTGACTGCGAAACGCCAATTTTCATTGACGGCTATGTGAGACGATTCGGTCACAAAATATTCGGACACTTGTCCGAATTGACTCTTTTTATTTTATTTTTTGACAATTTTTGGTCACATTGGTCGGCGATTTTCTCAAAATCAAGATGTTACAGAAACTATACCTACTCGTACGTATACGGTGTAAAAAGTTTATGCTATATTATTGATTGGTAAACAGCTTCCGGCCTATGATGAGAATTTCGCCCGTAGGAATGAAAGGAATACACCTTTGTGCCGTCACAAGTTCGCGATGAACGAAATAATTTCCTTGGAATCCAATTAGACGAGAGAATTTCTAGAGGAATGCTCTCACTGTATCGTCACTATTTTTATACGAGAGCCTCTTTATGAGAATCACATTTTTAACGTTATTGCATTATTTTCGAAGAAACTTTAAGGAAGAATCTGGCGAAATATTTATTTATTTAATGGTACAGTCAGTTCGTGGTATTTAGATAGAAATATGACTTAAAATTTATAGAGCAGTTAAACGAAAGCACCTAAAACGTTATAAGGCATTCATTTACTTACGCTAGGAGATTTCGTCTTGTTTAAGTGCTTATGCTATCATTGTAGTTGTATCTTGAATCATGGCTTGGCTTGATAGAAACGAACACGAAATGTTACAGGAAGCTTACAACAGTGAAAACCGCATTCAAATCGGTTAAGCCGTTTCTGAGATTAGCGTGCACAAACGCACAGACAAAATTCTAAGATCAATTTTATAACCTCAGAAACATAAGTACAACGTGTACAAATTCCTTTTTTTTCTTTTTTTTTTTTTGAGAAAAGTAAACTCGTAAACTAGCCGTACCTATCTGCTAAACATTTGACAGACAGGGCTAGTTTAGATTTTATTATATGTATTGATTAAAAAATGACATATTTGAAAGATATATTATTCCGGATCGACATGAGATCGTATATTAATATCCCCAATAGCATACGGATGAAGCCGATGCGCGTAGAACTAGTTATGAAATGAAGTCGCTATCCGCGAGCAATTTATTACAGGAGGTTTATATGTTAAACAAATCTAATTAAACTTTTAAATAATACCTTGAACTGTGTTTTTAATGTATGCCTTCAAAGTTAATTACTTCGGGATTTTAATGTATTTAGAATGAAATTGTCCCTTTATTAATTACGCCCATCCGAATTTGAACCGGGTCGTTAATTTTAAGATTTATCCTTTAACAACGACCCTAGAGCAATTTAGCTGATGTATGGCACTCTGGACAACTTCTTTAAACAGGGCCCGAAAACAATGCGCCCCCTATAGTTTTGCCAAAATATCTTACCGATAAATATGATGTCCTCAAAGACACACAGATACTTTGAGTAAATTGTTTGAAGAAAAAAAATTGTCGTTTATCCCAAAGCCACAGACAAGAACTATGATTAAAAATTAAACGCTGAGGCAGTCTCCACCTACCTTCTTTAAACTTAAACCTATTTTTTTAATATAAAGCTATTTTTTCTAATATAAAAACTATTTTTTTTTTCTAATATGAAGACAATTTTTTCTAATATAAAGCTATATTAGAATATAAGCTATTATAGCATAAGCTCAAGATACTCGTATGCAACAACTACCAATAATGATGAATATATTATTCGCGTCATTTAAAAATTGTGTTCTGTGCATGGTACATCGGTGTAACTTATAAAGGTGGAACTACTATAGGTATTTAGTTAATTTTGTTTACTGACCTTTACTTTATATTGGCTGAGCCCGCGACTTCGTACGCGTGGTATACGGTACAGTGCGTAACTTTTGTGTTTATAAACAGATTGGAAAGAAGTAAAAAGAAAAAAGATCAATACGAGTAATTATTGATGGATGCTCATCTGATCTTTTAGGTGTCGATGCCGGTGTCCCTCAGGGATCCGTACTCTCAGCCACTCTCTTTATACTGCATATAAATGACCTATTGGCAATGCCCGGAACATTTGGATATGCCGATGATACCACAGTGGTCGAGAGGTATATGTCCGATGCACGAGCTGGTAGCCTCGAGATCCGCTCACAGAGAGAAGGCATGGTCTGTAGATTGGACCAGACACTGAAAAATATCTCCGACTGGGGTGACGCTAATTTGGTCAGTTTCAATGAAGCGAAGACTCAAGCGTGTCTTTTTTCAGCGAAACGAAATCCAATTGACCTGAACCCGTCATTCCGGGGAGTGACTGTTCCAATCTCGGATCATCTCCAACTCCTTGGTGTGGACCTTACAGCCGATTTGAACTTCGGTAGGCACATCGAGTCCATTGCCAAAACAGCTGCCAAAAAGCTGGGCATCCTTTCCAAGGTTAAGCGGTATTTCACTGCGAGGCAGCTCCTGGACTTATACAAAGCACAGGTCCGGTCTTGCATGGAGTACTGCTGTCACCTCTAGGATGGGTCTGCCCGTTACCAACTGGCCGCACTGGACTCGATTGAAAGGCGAGCAAAGAACCTTATTGGCAACGACACCCTTGTGGATTCCCAACTTCAAAGCCTGCAGCATCGCCGAAAAGTAGCGTGCCTATCGATTTTCTATCGTCTACACTATGGAAAGTGTGCATCTATGTTGTACGATTTAATCCAACCGGAACCGTTCCACTTGCGGACCACTAGACGTGGGCAGGGGTTTCATCCCTTCGTGGTCGATGTACCTCGATCACGAACAAAGCGTTTCAGTTCCACCTTCCTTGTTCGAACTGCTAAGGAGTGGAACTCATTGCCTGCGTCTGTGTTCCCACAGAACTACAACCTCGGGGTCTTCAAAACTAGGGTAAATGGGCATTTACTAGGTAAGCGTGGTCCACCTTCGGCCACATCTGCACCTCACATCAGGTGAGATAGTGGTCAAGCGCTACCTCGATTTCATAAAAAAAAAAAAAAAAAAAAAAAAAAAACACTAAATGCTGCGGGAATCTTGCTACAATAAAACACTGAGAACCGCATTCAAATCGGTTAAGCCGTTTCTGAGATTAGCGTGCACAAACGCACAGACAAACTATCTAAAAACTATTTTTTTTTATCTCTGTGAAATAAGTACAACGTGTACAGATTGTTTTATTGAAAAAAGATTTAATGTACTGACACGGCCCGTTTGCCATTTTATTATGTGTATAGATATAGAATAGAAAATCTTATCATTTTTATTTTTCAGGAGCACAATTTTAATCGTAATTTGTAGAAGAAAATCTGATCAGTCGGCTTAGATTTTTAAGCACTCGCATACATAATTTTCCTATAATAATCCTGGTTAATCCATATATAGCGATGTTCATTTATGGTTCCTATCCCATAAATATTTTTTTATAATAACGATAGCCGGTAAGTACCTACGGTTCTTTTGAAGTGCTTTTTTCCTAAAGCAGAACGCAGCATTTGAGGTTCAAAATTTAATTGAATCCTAAAAGTTGTTTGAATTTTAATTGCTAAAACTTTGCTTGCGAACAGAGCAAAATTTAAATTTTATGCAAATACACGAGACGAAAAATTTGAAGCGTGCATTCTTGGCTTGTTTGTATTGGAAAGCATTGAACCCATAAGAACAATACCTAAATTATTTGTCACAACGCACGTCGCACCGATCTCAAATCGTTAATGAATCAATAGATTTTTTATTATTTATACATTACTAGCAACTTTTATCACCGCACTGCGTGCCACCGCATGCGAAGTTCATCCATATTACTTGGATAAGATGCCTTCGCCCACAGTTCGGATGAGTGGAAACTTTATCCCACGGACCCGCGAACTCCCTTCTAAGGTGTTTCGATCTGGCTACACTATGGGCTTCTTCAAGCGAGCAGTAAATAAATTCCTGCAGGGTCGGCAGCGCACATGCACCCCAATGGTGTTTCTTGGGTTTTCGGCGACGCTAACCACCTACCATCAAGTGGACCGGCAGCCTGCCTGCCCCCCTTAATAAACTCGCACGAATGCAATTTTTTTCAGCAAATTTTATATCCAAATTCTTCCTCGTTTATCGCTCTTTCTATTAGTGAAAATTAAATCAAAATTCGTTCAGTAGTTTAGAAGAAGATAGCTGAGAAACAGACAAAGGCGGTCAGTGACCTTATTTTATAATAGGGAATATGCGTCTAATTCAAAAAAGGCTTAAATATATTAATTGCTCAACATTTTTGCTTTAGAATTATGTCTATGTAAATATTTTTTATTATTATTTCTTTTTCGTTAAGAAAATAATTATTGAAAAGTGCATAAAAATGTGGGAAATTCAAAATACTTGAAACGGTCAGATCGAATGTGACGTCAACGTCTATGAAATGTCAACAAGCGTGTAGATGTTTGTGATTTTTAACATTTGATTGTATTGTAGACTTTGACGTCACGACAAGCGCGCCAAAAGGGCGGGTGTTTAAAGTGCCCGGAGCTGTTAGTTAATTTTAACTTTTTTTTTGTTACCAAATTTCTGTTTTTTGGCGCTGAATATTTTTATACGGTTATATAACGATATAACCTATCGTATGAAAATATAAAAAAAATGTGCATATTCCCTATTATACATACACATAGATAGGCTTTGTTAATGAACATGCACGCAGTTCATTACAAAGGACGTCTCCTACGTGCCACTGAGACTGGAACCACAGAACTGGGAACTAAGTAAATAAACTCATTTTACTTTTGTGATATTCATTTTATGATTAGATAGCTGGTGCCCGCGGCATAGCCCGCATTAAAAAAATAAAATAAAAAAACAACGCTTGACTAAATATATGAACAATGTAACGCCTAACATCTATATTGCAGTTATAGATTTGCCAGGCGTTAGATGATCCCTCGAGAACAGTACTTTTTTTTCTGGATGACAGGACAGACAGAGTTACTTTCACATTTATAATATTAGTAATATAGATGTCGGTGGTCTACTTCGGTGATGGTCTACTTGGTAAGTGGCTACCGTCGCAAAGCAAGAACCGACGACTCTGATAAGATAAAAGATTAGAAAGATACAAGGCGAGAAATAAACTCTGGCAACACTAACTCACAGGAACGTAACAGGATACGTTGTAGGATTCATCATCATTCGCTTCTCATTCATTAAAAACCTTTTTGTTTCTTTGTTATAATGTAACCTTTTTTTTATTTACTTATTATTACATGTACACTGGCCGGCGGATTTTGAACAGAATGGAACGAAAAAGGGAGCAGGAAAAAGATTGAGAAATAAGGCATTGACAGGTTTTTTTCCTGAAGGGAGAAAAGGGCATTCTGGAGGAATTTTGCAAAAGAGAAGGTTTACTGGATACAACTGAGACTCAGATATTCTTTAAAGAAATCGGAATAAACCAATTCGAATCTTGTTTCGTTAAGTCGACGAGTTCTGCATAAACCTTTTATTTTTTACCGAAGATCCTGTTCCAACGCTGTGCACAGCATCATCCTCATAAACTGTTAGCGCAGAAGACGTGCTCATCGAAGGACAATTATATATACCCATATATATATTTACGAAAATTAATAAAGACTGCGGTGACTTCCAGTGTACATATAGGGACTTTAGTGGAATTAAAGTGTGGTGTTTCTATCTTCTTCTTTCTTATTAAGTCTCTATCTTTCCTTCCATCCCGTCACCCCTACAGTGATCTAGAGTTGTTACACTACAACGTGCTGTTATTTAAAGGCGATTTTGTATGGGAGGATCCGGTTACTGCCGCAAGACGATTTGTCCTATTTATGTCCGGTTTCTTCAACAGTGACATGCTACTCTATTTCGTGAATGAGAGGTATGAGTCTCCGTAGTCTTTGACGAGCGAGTTTTCAAGTATGCGTATATATATGAAAATACAATAATGGGTCTTTATGTAGGTATATATGTTATCGCCCTTTCGTCTAATGAATACCTCTTGATCGATCACCATGAATATTGCGTATACAATAGAGACTCGAACCGGATTAATTGTTGTCGAAGAACATTCGGATAATCGAAAATCTGGATATTTGAATAAATGAAGGAAAGCGACCTTTGTTCATGTGATGACGAGTACCTACACGTGATGACGTCACGCACGCGGAAATCCAACTAACATTATAAATGCGAATGTTTGTATGTTTGGGTGTTTGTGTGTTCGTTACTCAATCGTGCCAAAACGGCTAAACGGATTTAGATAAAATTTGGCACAAATATAGTTTATCTATATGTAAAAATGTTAGGTTCCCGAGGGATTGTATAAATACTTTAAAAAATCGGCACCACCGTCGTCACAGCGATAAGATATATTACTCGTATGTTTTCTCGGGTGTTATATTTTTCATTTATCGACGTGGACGAAGTCGCAGGCCAGCCTTATATTTCTATGTTCACAGTCTGAACTCACCTTAACCTAGATGAACAGTTTCCACTGTATGTATTTTTTTAATGCAGAAATTTTTTGTCAAATTTAAAGGCAAATGAAGCTGCGGAGCTCATCTAGTTTGTTATAAATATATGTATATATGTATACCTACGTACTCGTATATAACACCGTGATACTATTAGTATTAGGTATATTTTGATCCCTAAAAACTAATCGAAATGGACTACGCAAATGATGTAAACAAACATTATTTAGGTCGCCTTAATGTCAGGTCCGCCGTACATTCGTCTCAATTTGCATACATTTGTGATCGTGCTCATGTTATTGAATTAGTAAACGGGGAAACTCGGAAATGACGTCACATTCTACATATGTAAAACAACAATTTCCCTCTCTATAAATCGGTTACTAAACATATGTCCACTAAGATGATTCTTATTGTCTCTATTAAGTTTATCTTTATTATCTTATCTTATATTATCTTTATAAGTAGCACTAACTTCACTACGTATCACTAATTGTCACTGCACTAATCCAAGAGGTATGGTTTTTGTAAAAAAAAAAACCTTTTGGATTACTCATTTAACCTTTTTAATTTTGTTTTGTTTTTTCTTCTTTTGAGAAACTGAATAACTTTAACATTCACATGATGGTGAAGTCTTTTTTGATGAGCGTCTGCGTATTTTTTATAAGTTGTGATAAAACAATTTCAACATTTAAAAGTTTTTTTTTTAAATAAAAAGCCTTTACTTAATAAAGAGTAAAAAGCTCATAAGTCACACGCCACTCGATGTGCTATTTTCAAAATAATTAACACAGGGTCTGTCTGTTGAAGAGAAGATGAATGTTGTTCTGAGAGCTTCGGTGCCCAGAGCGTGTTCATTAGGTCGCCTGTAACAAATAGCCTTCAACTACTGAACTAGGTTGCGCGACTTCCGACCCAATTTTCCGGTTAAGTTTATATATCGAGCCAACATATTTGGTGGCGGGATCCAAAACTTGTACATTCCGCGACAAGGGAATAAATGGCCATTGGTATAGCTTTGATCTAAGTTTGCATCGAGTACCAATTTATCTGGAGTTTTTATTTGTATCCCTAACTTTTTTTTAATATATATTATTAAAGGTGGCAGACAGGCTGACGGTCCACTTGATGGTAGGTGGCTACCGTCGCCTAAGGACATAAGCAACACCAGGGCGGGTACATGTGCACTGCCGACCTTGCTTCTTCTTCTTATCGTGCCACTTCCCTGCGAAGATTGGCGACTATCATGGCTATCTTTACCTTGGAAGCTGCTACACGAACCTGCAGGAATTTGTTTACTGCTCGCTTGAAGAAGCCCATGTTGTAGCTAGACGGAAACACCTTAGAAGGAAGACTGTTTCAAAAATCGCGGGTCCGTGGGATAAAGTTTCTACTCATTTGAACTGAGCGCAGCAGCACTTTATCCAAGTAATGCGGATGAACTCGCATCTATGGCGCGCAGTGCGGTGGTAAAAATTTGAGGTAGGCATTAATTGGAACAACTCCTCCGAGCACTCGCCATTGTACAGCCGGTTGAACACACAAAGAGAGGCTACATCTCTTCTTAAACTAAGTGGTTCTAAATAACCTAAATAAGTAATCAAATAATTTATAACCAAAAATTTGCTTGGCGTTATGTAACGTTAAGCTCCGAGACATATTCTTGTCCAATTCAAAATGTATTTCCAATGATGGAATATGGCGCTGAAACATGGTGAAGTAACAGAATGTGTGCTGATGTGTTTCGGTGAGTGATTAAGAAATGTCAGCATTGCAGCATCGATGGCGTTGCTTGTGTTAAGAGACGACGACAGCCACATACCATCAAGTGGAGCATCCCCTGCTAACATTAAACACCCGGACCAGAGTTTAAAAAATTAATTTCCAAAGTTGGCCCTGCTTGCAATCACAAAGTTAGAGGGCTAAGGCATGGCTTTAATGCTAGAATATTCGAGGTCAACTTATTTTTAACAATTAAAAATTCTTGATTTTGTTCGGATTTTTTTTAAATTATAGTTTAAAAAATATCGTTGATTATTTTACGGTTCAAAACATGATATTTAGAATAAAATAATAAAATACCCAATAATAAAATATTCCGAAAACAGGGAAATTTTGATTGTTTTTCGAGTGGTACTTAAAATATATCACACTTTTACTCACGAAAAATATGTCAAAAAATAAGTAAAGATGTTTAAAAGAATATTTTATGGCTACTTTTTCTCAAAACAGTTTTTAAATTTTTTTTTTAACGGGATATTGTTTAAAAAAGCTCCAAAAGCGCTCTTTTCAGTTTGCTTCAGTAAGCCGCCGCCGGAGCGCCAGGTTACAAGTAAAAGTGATATTATTATTTAGTTATTATTTTTTGGCGGACCCCTTGCTTAAAATAATATTATAAATAATGTAACAGAAATAACAGTCAAGTAGCCAGAGTTATTCTTCAACAACTTGGTCTTCAATATCACCTTCTCGAGTCTGTGGTGTCATATTATAAATATATTACGTTAGGTCTACGTTAGGTAGACTATAATATATCCTGCGCCAGTTCTCGAAAATTGTCACGCCACGCTCTATTGGAAACGCTCTATCATCACGGACATGACTATTGTCGCTAATAAATCTAATATCAACGTCTTCGATCGATTCAAACGCATTCGATGATCCCAGTCATTGTCCCGATAGTCGTTTCGGCGAACGGTTTCATAGTGAAGAAGCCTCAAGAGGCTCTAGATGGCTGGATAAAGGGGACAGAACAAAAGGCGCTACTTGTTGACACGGTAACGTATTGTCAGGAGATTCCTCACTCTGTAAACTTAACTACCGATAGCTTGACCCTTGTTCATCTTACTTGAGGCTCACCAGTTTTTTATGGAATTATAGTTTTTTTTTTAATATTTATATCGTAAAAAAGATGACAAAAAAATGTTTAAATAACGTAATGATAAAAGATAAATCTTTTATGAGGTTTTATGTAACTAAAGAAAAAAATAGTCACCTATTTTGAAGAGTTTTAAAACTGTCCATAAGTGCTCCTTGGGTGTTCCTTGAATTTTGTAAACTTTTTTTTAAATGTTAAGTTCGGCAGACAGGCTGACGGTCCACTTGATGGTAGGTGGCTACCGTCGCCTATAACACAAGCAACGCCAAAGCTGCTGCAAGTGCGCTGCCGACTGTAGTAGGATTAAGGATAAGGGATTGGGAGTGGATAGGGAAATGGGCTCTGGCATCCCTTACTCACTCACCGAAACACAACAGCACACGTGCTGTTATTTCACGGTGGTCTTCTGTAAGGTGGTGGTTACTGCCGCCAGACGGGCTGCCCAAATGACTGCGAAAACGCAGTGTGCTCTGCCACTACAATTTATCTTGAAAACTGTAACCAGAACTTGTCAATTGAAGTGTATATTTGTGATATTTCGATTTAGTTCAAAAAGAAAAGGTTTAGAACCGAATTCAAACGAACAGAAATATTATATTCATTAGAAACGTCTCTCATTACGAAAACCTCTCTCGTTTTCGAGAATGAAATGCTTTTCATGAAAGGGTTGTGTCGGGAAAATCATTTTTATATTATGTCCCCAACATTCGTCGAAAAAAAGGGAAATATTGTTTTACGCAGACTAGCAATTTTTTCGACAATTGTGTAATAAGAGAACAAGGATAATGTTTTTCGATAAAGAAAATATGAGCACCTTTTCACAGAAGACGCTATAATTTCTGAAGATTAAATTGGTTGTTCGCTGACGGTCTCCTTGATGGTAGGTGGCCACCGTCGCCTATATGTGTCAGGAGGATTGCAAGTCGGTACGCTGTCTACACTGAGAGAGTAAAGAAAAAGGGAGAAGTTGGGGACATAGGAATGGCGATGTCGCATCTAAAAGTCTGTCTGTTTATTTATTTATTTATTTGAAAGAAAAAACGTTGACTATATATCCATTAATAGGTTTATTGTAATATATTATGTAAAAAAGCAACTGTATCCCTTTCTCACGCACCCAAAACACAATAGCATCATACAACGTGTTACTTCAAGGTTTTTTATTTATGTATCGGGGTGGTTATTACCACTAGACATGCTGCCAATACAAGGGCGGATACAAGTTTTTTTCTGCAATTTATATAGATCATCCCCTGTCCATCGTATTCCATTAGTAAAACCGTGTCAAACTCCTCCGAGTAGTTTAGAAAAAGTATGCGGGGAAACAGACAGGCAACGACTTTATTTAATAACTAGCTGAACTTCGTACGCGTGGTATTCGCTATAGCGCGTAACTTTTTTGTTTGTAATCCGATTGTTTACACTGAATGTTACGGGAAACTTGCATAAATTAATTAATGAAAACCGCATTCAAATAGGTTAAGTCATTTCTGATATTAGATCCACAAACGTACTGATAAACAGACAAACAGACAAAAATTCTAAAAACTATCTTTTGACCTCGGTAACATAAGTACAAAGTGAAAAATTGTATTATTATTTTTTTTGAAAAAAAATGTTTAATGTAACAGACACGGCTCGTTTACGATTTTATTATATGTATTGATATGTATAGACTGATAGTTAAATTGATGGTTCAATTTTTTTAAAGTGATAAGGACGTAATTACATTTTTGATGCGCTCGAATTCAGCTAACTGCGCCAGCACACTACAGCAAAGTGCCCACACACACATTGAAGCCGCACGGTGTACTTTGGAACTTTGTCGTTCTAATTATTTAGAAAAAAAAAGGCGATACACCCATACTTTCATGACCGCGTCTGAGCGGGGAATGGCGAACGAAACCTACGGCGAAAGAAAAATGTATGGGAAAATATAGTGCGTTTTTTAGTGTCTATTCTTTCTCAGAAATGAAAAAGTAATTTATTTGAGTACAAAATAATAAGCTAGACGTATAGAAGACTGTATAAGCTACAATTTCTTATTATTTTCATGTTAAAATATGCAGCGGATTTAGCTATTTATGTACCTATCCAGACACCATTTTTCGATATTTTTAGCGATTCTTGCGATGGTAAAAATGTATTTATTTGAAAATTTTGTATTGGGCTGCCCAGTTTTTATTAGCTATCTTTAGAGATGATTACATTACCTTTTATTTTATATCATGGTATCTCTACAGTTGTGCTTCCTGGATATATAAATGGTACCGAAAAACCATTGATATTTGTGAATACGTCCTTAAGAGTTATAAAACCTACCTACATTTTATATGCAGTATAGTTTTTCATATATATATATAACCTTTTTTGCTGTTTGTTTTTTATTTTAAATTGCTTGTCTTTTTTATAAAAAAAAAATCCTTGTCAATCATATCATTGTTTCGTTCTGTTTTCCCCCTTCCACCATTTTCAATTTTTTACATAAAGTGTTGTCTAAGCCTGGAAACATTTTGTATCGAGACATTTCTCAATGAACAACACCCTTAGCAGATATGAGCTTTGTTTATATATTTATTTATCCATACATATTTAAAGTTTTAAATGTATTTATACATATATCGTCAAATACAATAAAACGAATGAATGCTATCACCGATATGAAACATATTTATGAGAAAAAGAAAACTGAACGAAACCATAATAGCTCATTCTATATAGATCATTCATTAAAAAAAAAATTAAATCTGTACTATACTATATTAAAGAGAAAAGGTTTGTATGTATGTATGTATGTATTTTTCTATGTTTGTAATGAATAAACTCAAAAAGTACTGGACCGATTATAAAAATTCTTTCACCTATAGAAAGCGAGTAACATAGGCTACTCACCCTCCCCCCTCCTCCGCCCTTTAAACCCCCCCCCCCCCCCTCCATACAAAATTGCCGTTTTCCAGGAATAATATTTTATTTTATAAAGAGACGCGGACGATGTCGCGTGCAGTGAATATAGTACATTCAATGTCAAGACAGTAATATTGTGAACAAAGATAATAATTATTCATTTCCACCCATTTTTGTCAGCAAGATGTCACTTGTCAAATACACTATAGCAAGCCTATTTTTTTTTATAAGTAAAATACACAATTATCTTTTGATAAATTAGTCTACTTTAGTTTGAAACTCTTTTTAAAAAGCTTCTGAATATACGGTCTTTAGCTTGTAGTTATATGTAATCGGTGGGACTAATGTTTATCAGTAAACGACGAATTTAAACGAGATGCAGTCGAATTATTAGCTGTTTTTGATTGTGCAGTTTCTTTTGCCATTTTTATAAAAACAGTTCAGAGATCGCAGGCGTTCCAAATATATGTACATTGTGTTTACATAACCTAATATTCTTTGGAACTTCGTTTACTAGCGGCTTGCCGCGTGCGTAGCCCTGTGCCCCGGTGTACAATCGACGATAAAAGTTTTTTATGAGGTTTAGAGGTTTAGAGGTACCTAATTAATATTGTAATAAAGCTGAAAAGTTTGATGATGATTATTTTATTTGCGATAATCTCTGGACGACGGTCTTAAAGAACTCTTTTTTGTACCTGATAGCAAGATTTGATAACATTGAACGAGAAAGAAAGAAGGCTATTTATTTAACACTAGGTACTGCACGCGACTTCGTCCGCGTCTCTTTATAAAATATTATTCTTGGAAAACGGCAACTTTGTATGGAGGGGGTAAAGGGAGGAGATGAGTGAGGGGGAGTAGCCTATGTTACTGGCTGATAATGTAGCTTTTTTAGGTGAAAGAATTTTTAAAATCAGTCCAGTAGTCTTTGAGTTTATTCATTACAAACATACATTTGTATGGAGGGGGTAAAGGGGGGAGATGGGGGGGGGGAGATGGTGAGTAGCCTATGTTACTCGCTGATAATGTAGCTTTTTATAGATGAAAGAATTTTTAAAATCAGTCCAGTAGTCTTTGAGTTTATTCATTACAAACATACATTTGTATGGAGGGGGGTAAAGGGGGGAGATGGGGGGGAGATGGTGAGTAGCCTATGTTACTCGCTGATAATGTAGCTTTCTATAGGTGAAAGAGTTTTAAAAATCGGTCAAAAAAGTTTTTGAATTTATTCATTACAAGCATACAAAAATACATGAATACAAATCTCTTCTCTTTATAATATTAGTAGATCACGGTCGACTCTGAGCGGTGTAACAAAAAGTCAACTAGTGTGAGTCCGCCCTATCAAAACCGAGAATAGCCAAAATATTTATGCATAACATAGGCAGAGAATTGAAATTGCGTTGCTTTTAACTTGTATTATTAGAACATTATACAATAAAGTCTTTGGTAATGGGCATTAAAGAAAGATTTAATTTGTAGTAAACGATATTTTTTAATTATACAAGATTTAAGTTTAACAGAAAGGTGTGTGAGTATTCACTACTAAGGGGTGCAATTAGAACAGTACTGATGCTAAAACAAAAAGTCAAATATATGAGGCTCTTTTATGAAACAAAGAGCTATTGCACGCCATTGTAATAAACTTAATATATAAACTTATTTATAATAAACTTATAATGTTTATATGTGTAAAGGAGAAAGACTTTCAATTTACTTATTAAAGTACCACAGATTTATTTTGCTATATTCCAACATAAATCGCGAAGAAAACAAGTAATCACGAAGACATAAAATTAATTTGAATTTTAAAACTTATGTATCTGATAGTACAACTCGTTGGGCGTCTTTACGAATTGAAGTTCGGTGAACTTCAATTCGTCATTTCAGTTTACACCTCATTCACAATTACATCTTGTTGCTTTGTAAATGGAGAAGCTGTGACAAAATTAGAAATTTTCGAGTACTTTTATTTATTTGCGATTTTTTTTTAACTTTTGTTTGGTATTGGTTGTGTGTTATTAATGCTTTTTTTAAATTCTCTGAGTAAAATTAATCGTTTATTTTTTTAATGAGTTCAAAATAATTATTTTTAATGTTAAGATCGAAAGACAGGCTGACGGTCCACTTGGTGGTATGTGGCTACCGTCGCCTAAACACAAGCAACGCCACAGCTGCTGCAAGTGCACTGCCGATTATGGGCTCCGTCATCCTTTACTCACTCACCGAAAGCACACGTGGTATTATTTCACGGTTGTCTCCTGTAAGAGGGTGGTTACTGCCGTCAGACGGGCCGCCCAAATGACTGCGAAACGCCGTTTTCCCTGTCGCTACAAAATTCAAGGTACTCTCCTTTCGTGCGAGCCAAATCGCCGCGGTTCGCTCTGTATACGTATACGGTGGGAAGAATTTAGCTACCTTGAAAACTGTTGTTAATTACCTCCTTCTAGCTGAACTCGGCCACGCTTCGCTGCGGCCCATACGGCGGGCGGCGGCGTGCGCATGGGGCGCGCGGTACTGGACACTGCTTATATATAATACTATTTATCGTAGCGTGATGTTATATAGCCTAGCCTTCCTCGAAAAATGAACTATTCAAAACAAAAAGAATTTTACAATTCGATCCCGTAGTTCCTGAGATTATCGCGTGCAAACAAACAAACAAACTCTTCAGCTTTATAATATTAGTATAGATAATCCGAATATATCTTTTTGGCATTTACAGAAATTCCCCAAAATTATATGTCATTCAATAGCACAACTCTTAGCAACTTCAATATACATGATATGTATATTTATTGACAGGTGATGTTTATTGAGGTATATTCATTTTATCTTTGGCAAAACTCGAAGGATGTAGTTGTTATACGTACAACGATTGTACAATATGTTAGATAATGGTAAGGTTCGAAGCAAGCTAATGAAACGTGACTTGTGGTTATTGGGACGAGTGTTGACTTAAATCGAATTATTGAGATATAAAGGCTCCTCCACACAATCGCGAAATTTCGTTCGATATTATCTAACGTAACGTATTAATGAGGTGTTCTCTTTGCTCTTAGCACATTTAAATTTTTATGTAGAGAGAGAGAGAGAGAGAGGATTTTATAAGATGGTAAATAATTTTTGGAGGGTAAACTGCGGAATCGCAGCACCTATTTGAAAAATTCTTTCACTGTTTGAAAGGCACATTATTCCAGATGGAAAAGGGTCATTTAGGTACTATGTGAACTAAATCCCCCAATTATTCTCGGGCATAACTGACGTTTTCAACGACCTCAAAGGTCATGGCGAAGTCTGTGTGAGACCCCAACATGATGCTTGCTGACCTCAATAGAGTTTCCCAAAGGCGACTACCTAATAAGACCCGTAGGTCGACTGGTCCTAACTGGTTCTATTAGAAAATTATGGGTGAGGTGATGATGATGACTCTCATTTTCCATTAAAAACAATTTAATATTTTCGAATTTAAACTAAAACAATAAACATTAATGGATTATCACAACGGCTTGAAGTGGAATGTAGGCCAGACAGGAAAACCTTCCTTTAGCCTGCCTAACAAAATTAAATTTTGGAAATAATGACACCAATTTTTCTGCGTCTATTAATGAATTCAATTCCACTTTTTCCATTGTATAATATACTTGGATCACGAAAACAGTCCGATATTTTTAGTTTTATTACCAGACAAAAGAAAATAAATTTTTTAAAAAGTTAAGAAAACTTAGTTACCCTCTAACTAAGGGTACCTAACATAGCGCAGTTTGCATGATTCTTTCCTTTGGACGTCGTTTCTACGAATTCAAGGCACATATCAAAGGTTTATTAATGTTGTTTTGACGTATCACACGTTAATGTTAACACCACTCTGTTTTGTACTAGACCTTGTTCGTAAGAGCCATAATAAACGTCGGCCATTTGCACTCTGTCGGTTGTAATAGCACTGTATGAGCATTGTCGTCGCTAAATATAGGACAGAAAATTAGTGATGTAGATCACGGTTTCGCTTCGGGAATAACGAGGCGTTTGATCAAATTGTAAAATCAATATCTTTGATGCGAACCGCTGCGTAACAATTCAATTGCTTTAAAATCCACTTTATGGCTTAATATCGGCAGCAGGCTGACGGTCCACTTGATGATTAACACAAGCAACGCCAAAGCTGCTGCAAGTGCGCTGCCGACTACAATAGGATTAAGGATAAGGAATTGGGAAGGGATATGGAAATGGGCTCTGGCATCCCTTACTTCACTCACCGAAACACAACAGCACACGCGCTTTTATTTCACGGTGGTCTTCTGTAAGGGGGTGGTTACTGCCGCCAGACGGGCTGCCCAAATGACTGCGAAACAGAGATCCAGACCAGAGACAAATTTGAAAAGTTCATTTTTCAAAGTTGACCCTGCCGGGAATCGAACCCGGGAACGCCAGAACAGAGCGTTAAGGCAAGCACCCTAACCACTCATCCAATGGGCTCGTCAATGATGTCCATTGGCTCGTCGATGGAGTTATGGATATGAATAAATTTAAGTATTCATTATAATTATACTTTACAAAATAAAAAACGTATAAACGTTGCGCTTATGCGTCTTCTAATTACGGTATTTTTGGTAATTCTAGTCTGGTGTTCTTGCTGTTTCTTATTCTTTGAAAATAAAGGACATCGTTCAAAGCCAGGCCACATTTTTTTAACTTGCACTTTGGAGATTTTGGTAATAGAAGTCTTTCTTAATTTCAGTAATATCCTGTGAATATTTCAGATTTTGTAAATGAGGGTAACATTTAAAAACGGGACAAGTGCGAGTCGAACTCGCGTGAAGAGGGTTCCGTACGATGTTACCTATCCGCACAATATTGAGTGATTTACCATGTTATTTTAATATCATATAGGATTTTCTTATATATATATAAGTAGAAAACTAATTTCTGTATTTTTTTTTTCAAAATGTTAGGTTCAGTAGTTTCGGAGATAAGGGGGGGGGGATGGTCGGACAGATGGACACACGACTGATCTTATAATGATTCCGTTTATTATTCGGACGTACGGAACCCTAAAAATTAACACATTGAGCGCGAAGCACATACTCGATACGTTGTTCAATTGAGTGCGCGGTTCATACAGGTAACGACGGTTTTTAATATACATATTTGTACCCACTAAGATATATTATAATGAATAAAACCATTCATATAGCTATATGGAACATAAATTTAAAGCGTTAGTTAATCAATAGAACTAGTTGGGAAAAAAATTAATTTAATTCTACGGTTGAACAAAATTAATAGAACTATAAGGAATAAACATATTTTTGAATACTTTCAAACTTAAATGTCTTTGACGAGCCCGTTGGATGAGTGGTTAGGGTGCTTGCCTTGAAGCTCTGTTTTAGGGCTCCCAGGTTCGATTCCCGGCAGGGTCAACTTTGAAAATGAACTTTTCAAATTTGGCTTTGATCTGGATCTGGAAAGTAGTGGCAGCATACTGGAATACCACCGTGAAATAACAGCACGTGTGCTGTTGTGTTTCGGTCACTAGTAAGGGACGCCAGAGCCCATTTTCCTATCCAATCCCTTATCCTTAATGCTACTGTAGTTGGCAGCGCACTTGCAGCACCTATGGCATTGCTTGTGTTATAGGCGACGGTAGTCACCTACCATCAAGTGGACCGTTAGCCTGTCTGCCGATCTTATCTTTAAAAAAATCTATGAAATCCCATTACCATTACGATATTTGCCCAGTAAAATTTCAGTAAAAACTTTTCTTACCTAATGTTACAAGTTTCATTAAAAAAGCGATGGCCTGATCTCCATATAAAATTGATTGATCTCCTTTACCATCAAGTAGGTATTCGCCTACTTGATGGAATATACGGCTCGTATATTCTGGTTCAGAGCAAGTAAAATAATAATGATGTTCAAAGAATCCTCTAAAAATGAATTTAGATGCCTTATTCTTTATAATGTTACGTGCGGGGTGAGTCAAAATGCCGTGTAAGGGCGAAACGAACGATTTATTTTCACAAACGAAGATGACCTCCAAAATCACTAATCTTGTCCGATGAAACCGTTAAACTCGTCAATGATTCCCTTAATGTGTCGCCGGTTCAGTGTCGCAGATAACTTCGCAAAAACTCCGAAAAGTCGATTTCGAATCGTTGGTTATCGCACACTAACTAACTCGCCCGCTGGCTCCCTTATTTATACTTGGCGCCAACGCTAAGAATCTTCCAGACAATGCATTTAGAATTTTCTAGAAAATCTAAACACAAGGACCAATCCCCTTTAACACCAGTCGGAAAGGGGCGTGGCTACCATCGATAGGGTGGGACGTTCGAGACTTTCGGCCGGCGCGAACGCTTTTTCCAGAACGATGTTAGTCGTAACAATAAGTATAAGAGTACTCTTTTTTCAGTTTTATTAAGTAGTTACAAACTCAACTCAAACTCTCGTATTCTAACCAAAAGCATTTTAAAGTTCTAAAGTAATTCTAAAGTTTCCAATGCTTTTAAAAAAATTTGCTTAGCTTTGATAATATTATGAATTCATTGGGATTCAATAATGTAGATAGACTAACTCTCTTCACTTTTGGAATATCAGACCGATAATAGCTGTGAAGGTTATTGCACTGAAAACAAGTTGGATAGATCAGCGGGATGTTACTAGAGCCAATACAAACATCATTACTATAACAGTTGTAAACAAATACTACGGCGGCGTTTGTTTGTTAACGTAATGACCCATTTCGTTTCTGTTTATTCATATCCACATAAAATATGAAACGGACAGTTTAAAGGATCGCTTTAATAGAAGCTCATTTCTAAAAACTTTATATTTTAAAACTTTATGTTTAAATAAAAGCTGTTTTTTGTAACGGATATCATTTGTAGTTTTTCAACTTTTTCAAGCAAAAGTATCATAAAGTTTGTATAGCGCGTAACTATTTTGTTTGTAAACCGATTGGAATGAAACAAACACTAAATGGTTCGGGAAGCTTGCCAAAATACATCAGTAGAAACACCATTCAAATCGGTTGGGCCGTTTCTGAGATTAGCATTCACAAACGCATAGAGAGACAAAAAATTTGAATCTCGATAACATAAGAACGTGTAAGTAAAAATTGTTTTTTTGAAAAAATATTTAACGTACAGACACGACCTGTTTACGACTTTATTATACGTATGTATAGATGCAGTTATTTTTTAAACTGAAATCATTGATCGCCAGAATCATCAGTAACATCAGTTAAAGTAACCACTGAAATACGCTCAAACTGTTCACCAAATGGGTCCAGGATAATCGCGTTCAAAACGAAATTCGATATTTTTGGGACAAACTTAGACAGAGGGTTATTGAAAAAAAAAACACATTTTTTATGTTCTTCAAACATTAAAATACCTACGTTTTAATAGTCATTACAAATTCAGTGTATGTTATTTCATATATATGAACAATATTTTTTTCGTTTTTGTAAAGTACGGCAGGCAAGCTTACGATGCTCTCGCCTATAACCAAAGGAACGCCAGGTGCAAATGTGCCACGACCATAATAGTTATGGGATGAGATATGCAAGGTAAGGATAGCAAAAATGGGCTCTGGCATCTGGCAAGCGAAATACAATTTCACAGTGGCATATCACTTCCGCTGTTTATGCTGCCACTACTACTGCTGAAATGAATAATCAATAATCCAACCTTATTTTACGCGAATAGTAAACATGGTTTGTGATGTACCTACTCGTTGGAATTCAATAGTAATTTCACATTTGAAACTGAAATAAAATCTCGTCGTTTAAATGTAGTAATAAAATTCGAATGCGATTCCCATAGAAAATAAAACCTTTAAGTTTACTGCAACTGAAAGATTTTAGAAGGAATTTGGCCTCGCTAAATGATTTCGATGTAGTTTTCATAATTACTTGTCTATAAATAAGTTTTTTTTATGTTAAGATCGGAAGACAGGCTGAGAGTCCATTTAATGGTAGGTGGCTACCGTCGCCTATAACACAAGCAACGCCAAATCTGTTGCAAGTGCGCTGCCGACTAGATTAAGGATAAGAGATTACGAGGACCACCGTGAAATAACAGCACGTGTGCTGTTGTGTTTCGGTGAGTGAGTAAGGGATGCCATAGCCCATTTCCCTATCCCCTCCTAATCCCTTATCTTTAATCATACTGTAGTCGCAAACGCACTTGGAGCAGCTGTGACGATGCTTGTGTTATAGGCGACGGTAGCCACCTACCATCAAGTGGACCGTCAGCCTGTCTGCCGATCTTAACATAAAAAAAGTTAAGTTCAATTTTAAAAAAAAATCCTGTTCGTGTGAATTGGATCAACTGTTCAGATTGAAATAAAAGCTGACCTTACCAATTTGAGCCTTCTAGTCTGATCTTCAAATTCAATGCGTCTCTTGTTATAATGCTAATGTAACCGTCCAAATTGAGTTAGATCAATCAATCACACAACGAACACAATATCCGAAATGTCAACCAAATGTTAAAATGCCATTTCAGTCACTAAAAATGGTCCTTCATTTCCCGGTTGTTTCGATGCCCCAATACAAAGCGTCTCATTCTAAGATTCACCATCGGATAGTTTCTATGGTGTGCAAGGCTTAAAGTTCTACATGTTTTTCAAAACTTGGTACCTAGTGTAGTTTAGTTAAAGACATTTCATAAAAGTGACAAAAATGAAACAATAAAATTGTCAATTTAAATTAATTAATATTAGTTCGCTGTGATATGTGCTGTCTCACTCCCACCATTGTCTGTAGGTCATTTTTATGAAACCGCAGTCAGTCTAAGAAAAACTTCGCGACAAAAACACGCGTAGACTCATCCGCCGATCTCGACCCGCGAGATTTGAATATATTTCATCCGCTAATGTTACCAGGCGATGTGCTTGTAGTTTATCTACAAAACTACGCTTCCTCGCTCCGCGAGTGTAATCATTGAAGTGCTGAGCTTCTGGACCCGTTGTAGTCGTCGCCGCTGGAGGACCAAGGACTTCCTTGGTGACAGATTTTCCTTCACTTCCTCGTCCTTTGATTATATGTACCATCAACAAAATATATAGTCCACTTTTATAATTGCTTGGCGTGATCAATTATGCCAAATACTTCTTGGCCGGTAATGACACACAAATTGACAAATGTTTACCTACTGGTAGTATTTTTTTTTTTGACAACAAAAGTCGCTCTTTACGAAAGCTCTGCACGGCCAGATAATTTTGAAATGAAATCTTAATGATCACAAATGCGAACCAACGCCAAATGTAATTCAAATACTCACTGAACTGTGTACGAACAGTAATAATATATTTTCAGAGTTAAATTCCTCACTCTCAGTACAAACTGAATTTACATAATCACCGTGAAATTTTGCATACCCGTGGTCAGCAGTACAGAAAGGGACATAGGATACTTTTCATCCAGAAAAAAGTATGATTCCCGAAGGATTATCTTAAAAGAACATTACATGAATAATTCTTGAAAGTTTGACGAGTATAGTTTCATAGATATTCAATGGACATTCAATTATATTAAGGATGAACTAGCCGCGGGCTCGAAGTCACGCGTGAGCGCGGCCAAAAAGCACGCTGTCTCACCTAGCATCGTGTCCGACAGAGATTACTGAGTGAAATGCACGATAATTCAAAGTAAACCGAGAGCGTAAAAATAAACGAAGAGTCCTTTGAAAAATGGAGTTTTATGAAAAAAATTCTGCATAAAATAATTATAATTAAAGTTTATTGAAATCGTCGATAATTGAGCTTTGTCGGTGCCGATTTTGTTTTGGAGATTTTACACTTCTTTTATTACTTATTTACGCCCGAAGTTACGTTAAAATTAGCAAGAAAAATTAATCTTTGTTCGCTAATAACTTTTTAACGGCTTTTTATTTTACTATTCTGTTTCCGTACAGACAAAAGTAATAATGAGACAAAACGATATCAGGTTTAACTTTTGATGTACATGTCAAACAGTGGAGTAAAACCCCCCCGAAATTTGTATGGAAAAAGTGTGGACTAGTTCAACCTTAACTGCAATTTTTAATAGACCTTATTTTTTTTTTAAAAATGTGGGTGAGTTCCCGCTTTTTCCCTTTACATAATTCCCGCTTTTTCGCAGAGATTCTCCGCGTATCGTACCCGAGGGATCGCCATTCGCGGCGATGTCAAAGCCTCTTATTACAACAACCGATTCAGTTAGCTCACCTAACCGTGAAAAGGCGATCAGTGAGATAGTGATGGGAATTGTATTGCTTTTGAAATTGTTGACGTGTGAATTTATGTAAAATAAGCTTTATTGTTATACACGTAAGACCTTAAGTCAGCAACTTGGCGATATGGCAGAGTAATTTCTAACCATCTGGATCGTTTTCAATCGTACTCTGACCACTTAAAGGGGATCAGCTTTGCATCTGTGACACACAATACGACTCTGAAACCTCGGAGTAGGCATAAGTTTTTTTTTTAATATTAAAAAAGGCGGCAGATAGGCTTGTAGTACATTTGGTGTTAGATACATACTGTCACCTAAGGATACGATAGGATACTATGGGAGATGTTGATAGCTGCACTGTGACACTCCATAATATTTATACAATTTTTTTTATTTTTACAAATTTAAGAGAGTTTATTTGGAAATAAATACATTTAGAAATACATATGTTAGGACTATACATAATTTTATAGTTTAAGCACCATTTAACAACACACAGGACACCGCCAATCTCCCATACATCTCGGGGGCCAATATTTGATGACCCGTTTTACAAATTCCAAATTAGTACCAAATTGGTAGGTAAAAATATCAGATTTATGCTACCTTAGATTCAATTTGATTGTCAGTTGCATAATCAAGATATATGGGCTCAAATATATGGTTAGGTTATGTTAGAGATGTTACAATATATTTTGTAAAAGTAATTTAAGCTTTAATTTCAAATGGTACTAAGAGTCTACAGCTTGATAAAGGAATGAATTTGAAAACTGACAAAGGTTTCCGTATATGTATTTTTTTTTTAAGTAAAGGTCAGCAGTAGACTGATAGACTGACAGCTAGATGGCTGGCCTTGCTAACATTACCAACGCCATATTAGATTGCAAGTGTCCTGTGAACTTAGATTAGATAGGATAGATTTATTTATTTATTATCTGACACGTTAAAAATGTGTCAGATAATACGTTAAACACAAGATGTTAACTATGTCTGTAAACCATTATTGCTTTCTATAGACCATTAATTTCACGACAACACAACAACGTTACACTACAACGCCTAACCAACTGAATCTCATACAAGATGCAAAACCGGTCGAGCGAGAGGCATCGGTACGCTTTGTGCATGTGAGGTATTCAACAACACAAGACTAGTTATTTGAGAATGGTCTTCTGTAATTTTGTAGTAACTGGTGCCAGATTTCCAGAGCATAGCATAAACTGGGTAGGTTTTAATGTCGGTCCACTCTCTGATGTTACGTAACCACGACAACCTTCTTTTCCTAATTGAAGCTTTTCTTCTATCTCCCTATCATTATTGTATACAGCAGCCGGTAACTGTTATATCGCAATACATGACCCAACTACGCGATTTTTTTCTCTTTAATATTTAGTTACGAACAAATTTGGCTTTAGGCAGTGTGTCTAGTCGTTACTGAACAATTGTGACTGTTAGCAGTAGCACCTTATTCAAATAACGAGGACGAACTTCGCATCAAAAGCGCGCTCTATAAAACATATTCTATATACAATTCCCATTGTCTGGCTGAAGCCAGTAGAGCCGATATAGTCAATGTTTTCAATTAGATTGCGACAGCGTTGAATGTGTATTGGTGAATTCAAAAAAACTTTGTTACTGTATGGTATTAAATGTATCCAGCTCCAGAAATGGGAATAATACTCTTCTGAGAGGTCTACTTTTTTACAGAGATTTAGATGTTAAATCAGTAAGAAGTACCGCTTAGTCTTACTCGAGAACCTAGTTAACCTAAAACAGACCTATTACTTGGTACCTGATTAAACCTAACTTGAGAGGAGCAATTGGGAAATTGCTCTAAAACAATTGGGCGTCGCGAAAAAAAATCAACTTTTATTAATAAAGTATACAGACTATTTAAATACTTAGCTTCTTAAACTCAGATCGACAAAAACTATAGACGGAACAATACACACCCTTAAGTGAGGCAGGTAAATAGGAAGACGATTCCGTTATAGGATGACGGCCACTCGAAAGTCTAACGCGGGTAGTTGATATACCTAACCATATTTTTTGTTCAATAAGTATTGCAATGATTAATTGGGATAAAAGTTGTTAGTGGGCAACATTTTTAAATGCACACACAAACGCATGGCCACCATACGAGACGTAGGGTTACGCACACATCTTCAGCGAATAATTTTCTAGTTCGATATAATCCTTCCTTTGTGAAAGTGAGTCACTCGATAATAAGGTTCAGTACAGAAACGAATTTTGTATTGTAGGCATCTCGCGTCGCAGCTGCTCGTATAATAGCGTGCTGATGATATCACGAAGTATCTACTCGAAGCATTTAAATGTCTGTTCCCCACATTCGAGCCGCTTCAATGGCTTAATCCAATTATCTAAGCGGTACTGCTGAACACGTACCTTCCTAAATGTTAAAGGGCGAGATGTTACGGGATTATACTTTAAAAGTTCACAGATTCAATTCAGAAATTGATGGGATAAGGTGTTGCAACGATTGTAACCCTTAATTGTTATTTTTTTTAAACGAATCTATGTTAATAAAATGGAGTTAAATAAATTTGCGATATTTTACGGAAAAACTGAAATAAAATAAAGGCAATGTATTCGATGTGTCTTTAGAAAAAAGCATTTTTAGAATTGTTTCTTTAGTTTCAGTGAACAAACAAATTTTCCTATGGATTTAATATTATTAAAGAAAACTTAATAAGTCTAAACCACAAAGTCCTATCGGGTCCAATTGTGAATAGACACAAATAGAATGTGTATGGCGTGCCGGTATGACCTAGAATTTTTTGCAAACGGTCTAAAAGCGCAATTGATAATGATGGCCAAATAGAAGGGAGACGGTGTCCTGGAAGGCGGAAGAAATCCTGGCTACGTAACAACAGGGAATGGACCGTCATTTCCAGTGCAGAACAACTGTTCCATGTAGCCCAGGATAGGCACAAGTTTTTAGAGCTGATGGCCAACCTCCAATAATGGCCTCTCCCTTAAGAAGATACCACTTGAAACCAATCTGATCCAACTGGAACTGGATTCGGTATTTGGAAAATATTCTCCCTTGTATTTTGTCAATTATTTAAGATAGACTACTGTCATAAAAGTTTTGCAACTCATAAACTGAAATATAACTCCGCGAGCGTTGAAATTTGGTTGGAGTGTTAACGCCCTAACAAAGAGTGATTTATTAAAACTGTCAAAACGAAGCCAATATGGGATCTATCACACTTGTAACTTACCTCGGCTTTACTGTAACATTAATTATGTTATATTGTTTAATACTATATAATTATGTATAATAATACTATACATAGTTTTTAGTTTACCTAGAACAACCAACACATTTAATTTACCATGATATATAACTCCACTTGGATTTATTTTTGTTGTATTTATTGGGAAATACCATTTTTTTGTACATGACATCCGTCATCCAAGTCCATCTTAAGTAAAAACTACACAGATTTATTTTTTAAAACTAGCGAACCACCTTACTTCTTATAGATGTTAAATTTTTCTAATTTTTCTCATCACGTGACCTTTCTCGGACTTAAAATATGACTTCCAAAATCACTAGACTTGTCCGATGAAACCGTTAAACTTGCCAAAAGTCGTCAATGATTCCCTTAATGTGTCGCCGGTTCATTTCCGCAGGTAACTTCGCAAAAGCTCCGAAGAGTCAGTTACGAATCGCTTATCGCACAAAATGACTCATCTCGCCCGTCGGCTCTCTTATTTATACTTGGCGCCAAACGCCTCGATGTATTTCGACTTTTCCAAAAAATCTAAACAACATCGTTGTTGAAATGTAAACTCTATCTTATAAACATAAGGACTAGTCAGGAAGGGGCGAAGCTAGCATCGATAGGGTGGGACGTGCGAGTACGAGGTGGCGGAGGATGAGTTGGACCGAGCAGTGAGGCGGCTCGCCTCCCGCAACACCGCGCCGGGCCCCGACGGCATCCCGGGCCGGGTGTGGGTGTTAGCTCTGGCTGTCCTTGGGGGCAGACTCAGGCGGTTATTCTCCATTTGTCTTCGCCTGGGTGTTTTCCCCCTCAACTGGAAGGAAGCCAGGTTGGTGCTTATTCAAAAGGTAGGAAGGACCGCAGATTCTCCCTCTGCGTACCGACCAATTTGCCTGCTAGACGAAGCAGCGAAGCTCTTTGAGCGAATTATCGCTGCTCGTCTTAGCGGGCATCTGTCGCGCGTAGGCCCCGATTTATCGGATTGCCAATTTGGCTTCCGAAAGGGGCGTTCGACGGTGGACGCTATCAGGCGCGTCCGCTCTCTGTCGGAGTCGGCAGTCCAAACGGGGGGGGGTGGCGTTGGCTATAAGCTTAGATATAGTCAACGCCTTCGGAACCCTCCCCTGGCAGGCAATACGGGAGGCACTCGATTACCACAATGTGCCTCCCTACCTGAGGACGATAGTCGGGGCATACCTGCGCGACAGAACCATCCACTATATTGGTCGGGATGGCAACAGGTACGAGAGGGAGGTAAGCTGCGGGGTTCCCCAGGGGTCCGTTTTGGGACCACTGCTATGGAACCTCGCCTACGATGCGGTCCTACGCACCAACCTCCCCCCTGGAGTGAGTGTCGTCTGCTATGCGGACGACACTCTGATTCTGGCCAGGGGGATAGGCTTCCGGGAGGTAATCGAGCTCGCCGAATTGGGGGTGGCATTGATCGTCCAAAAAATCACCGGGCTTGGCCTCAAGATCGCGCCTCAGAAAACAGAGGCGTTGTGGTTCCACTCTCTACGTAGGAGAAAGGAGCCACCCATCCCGGTGATAAGGGTAGGTGACACAGAAGTCCAGGTGGGGTGGTGCATGAAGTACCTTGGCCTCATCCTGGACTCGAGATGGGGCTTCGAAGAACACTTCGAGCGCCTTGTCCCCCGAATTAGAGGAGCTGCAGGTGCTTTGCACAGGCTGCTCCCCAATCTCGGTGGACCACGGGAGGAAGTTCGCCGCCTCTACATGGGTGTCGTGCGATCCATGGCCCTCTACGGGGCGCCTGTCTGGTCAAAAGACCTGGCGGGCTCCCGCCGCTGCAGAACTCTCTTGTGCAGTCTGCAGCGGCTGATGGCCATTCGGATCGTACGAGGATATTGAACGATATCCTTTGAGGCGGCGACAGCGGCGACAGTCCATTTCGGCCAGGATGTCCCCTCCGTTTGACATCCTGGCCGAAATGGACGCAACGGTCTATGACCAGTTGCGGGCCGACGGCCGGGAGGAGCGGGAGGAGCGGAATACGGCAGGATTGGCGCTCGGAATGTTACGGCGGAATGCTTACCGACGGGCTTTGGAGGTTTGGCGCGCGAGGCTGGAAGAGCCTCGTGGTACGCGCCAACGCGCTGTCGGTGCAATTTTGCCGAACTTCGAAGCTTGGACAGAAAGGAGATGCGTCAGTGTCACCTACAGATTGACTCAGATACTCACCGGGCACGGTTGCTTCGGTGAGTATCTGAATCGAATCGGACGAGAAAGGACGGCACAATGCCACCACTGCGCTTCCGACCGGGACTCCGCCCAGCATACGCTGGAGGACTGCCCAGCTTGGGTGTCCGAGCGTCGAGTCCTGGTTGATCAGATTGGGCAAAATCTGTCCCCGCCAGCAATAGTCGCGGCTATGCTGGCGGGTGAGGACGGCTGGAGGGCCGTGGTCGCCTTCTGTGAGGCAGTAATGCTCCAGAAGGAGACCGCTGAGCGGGATCGGGAGAGGGCCGATCCCGCTCGGAGGAGGCGGCGCAGGGGCACCCGCAACAGGTAACCCAAGCGTTGCCTTCGGGTAGCGGACGGCGCATCATGGGGAGACGCGCCGTCAAAACATGCGACCCGGGACTGGACAACACCCCTAGTAGCCTGGGGTGTTGCTGAGTGTTGGGGGGTGCACTGTATCCCCCGACATATTTCGAGGGGGTGCAATTATCGCATCCCCAGGAGGTGTCCCTCGTAATCAAGAGGGACAAAGCGGGGGCGGGACTTGGTGCGCTAATGCGATCCCAGGACCCACCCTGACCGCCGAGGAAGACCGCCGCGGGGTTTTAGTGGGTATACCTACCTCACTATGAGGAAGGGGAGTCCCACATAACCGCACCGTCTCCCCAGACGGTGCGTGTATGCGTAACGACATTTCCCCGCGTCAAAAAAAAAAAAAAAAAAAAAAAAGGGTGGTGGGACGTGCGAAACTTTCTGATAGGATAGGAAAGAATAAGTCAATGGGCTTTGGCATCCTTTACTCACTCATCGAAACACAACAATTAACAGCATGTGGGTAACATGTTACCCACATGCTGTTAATTCACGGTGGTCTTCTGTTAGGAAGTGGTTACTGCCGCCAGACGGGCTGCCCAAATGACTGCGAAACGCAGTGTGCTTTGCCCATATTATGTATACTTAAATATTATTATAAATACCTAATTATATTTAGTTACCAGCTGAGTTCGCAACTTCGAAGGCGTAATATTACGATATAACGCATAACCTTTTTGTTTGTTAACCGATTAGAATGAAATAAACACTAAATGTTATGGTAATATTGTTACAATATTTTTTAACGAATAAGCTTTTTTTAATTAGCATGCACGATGGCATAGCCAAAGAAACTTTAAAAAAAATTTTTTTTTTTACCTTGGTAACGTAAGTACAATATGTACAAATTATTAGGTATATATATTTTTTTTTTAATGTTTAATGTACGTACACGGTATGTTTACGATTTTATTATATGTATATTTTTTTTATGTTAAGGTCGACAGACAGGCTGACGGTCCACTTGATGGTAGGTGGCTACCGTCGCCTATAACACAAGCAACGTCAGAGCTGCTGCAAGTGCGCTGCCGACTACAGTAGGATTGGTAAGGGATTAGGAGGGGATAAGGAAATGGGCTCTGGCATCCCTTACTCACTCACCGAAACACAACAGCACGTATATGATATTATATTTATATGTATTATATGTATAGAAAATGAGTATCAGTTCAGAATGTTGGTTCTACATGTATAGTGAAATTTTATTACAAGTTTAAAGAGGAAAGTACATCAGCCATACAACAATGTAGAAACCAGTATTGACATTATTGCTTATCTGTATAGGTTATGTATGTTAGAATAGAATTACTACGAATGAATGAAATGGAAACAAATCAATCATTATTATTATTATTATTATTATTCCGGAGATAATTACGCGAAAATCAAATAAAATACTATTTTTCTTAGTATATTTTACACTATTTGATAATAATTCTTATTTTATTTTCAATATAATTTAGGACTATTTGTCATTTTTGTCCATTTCATGCATTTTATGGGTTTCTCCTGTAAATGTTCGAGAGTTTTGATTATTTATGGAGATTTCAAATATTGAAACGTGTACCAATAATATTTAAAGAGTTTCTTATAATAGCAAACTAAAGCATTTGTGTACATGGTTCAAAATATGTATATTATCTTGTATTATATACTTTTATATACATAGATTTCTCAAGCCGTAGAAGCCGCACCTAGCTTTATTCTCATAGTCAAAACACGAACTCAATGTACACACCTCGTGGGGCACATTTCCCTAAAAGTTCATCCGCAAGCGACCGCTAATAAAACAGATTACACAATGTCACGGCACATCACGGTAGTACTAGTACCACGGATACCGGGCAAGTCATAGGCGGGAGCGAGAGCGGGGAAATTTTGGAAGATACATTACTAGCTGTTACATCTCATGTTGTAGTAAAACTTAGGTGAAGCTTCGTTAACAAGCTGAAAGTCATCTTCCAAGCAACGGATTTAGTCCTATTTTGTCAGATTACGCTAAGGCAGATCCAGATACATTTTCTCTGTGACAAGATTCTCAGCGAGTACTCACCATATTCTACATTTAGTAGAAACTAGCTGAACCCGCAACTTCGTACTCGTGGTATATGGTATTAGGGCGTAACTTTTTTGTTTGGGGTTGTTATGACGTTACGAAATGTTACGAGAAGCTTATATCAGTAAAAACCCCATTCAATTCGGTTAAGCCGTTTTAGAGATTAGTGTGCACAAACACATAGACAAACAGACAAAAATTCTAAAAACTATCTTTCTGACCTCGGTAACACAAGTGCAATATTTTTTTTTAGTGTTTAATGTACAAACACGGCTTGTGTACGATTTTATTATATGTATAGAAGATTAATCATATCGAATTTCTAATTCCTTTGTCTGTGAGTTTCTATTTTCTTTAAAATTATGGTTCTAGAGCGCCGTACAGAAGATAGATTGACTTTATAGTACGTTATCTTTTGTCTGCAGCCTCACCGTTAATAGGGGATCGGACAGTAATCAGATTAAAATCTAAAATGTACTTAGAAAGAAAATATATAATTTTTTACGATTATTTATCGAATAATAATTTAATATAATTCATTTAAATATTTTTAAATGAAGAAATAAAATTTTATTATTTACAATATTTTTAATCTATACTGAAACACCAATCACAATGCGTGACGTCATTTGTGGGTAATCATTGTCTTATGCCAATGCAGCTGTTTTGTTACGATATGACCACAAATGACGTTACGCGCTCTCAGATGAACGATGGTCGAGAGGTATATGTCCGATGCACGAGCTGGTAGCCTCGAGATCCGCTCACAGAGGGAAGGCATGGTCTGTAGATCCGCTCACAGAGGGAAGGCATGGTCTGTAGATTGGACCAGACACTGAAAAATATCTCCGACTGGGGTGACGCTAATTTGGTCAGTTTCAATGAAGCGAAGACTCAAGCGTGTCTTTTTTCAGCGAAACGAAATCCAATTGACCTGAACCCGTCATTCCGGGGAGTGACTGTTCCAATCTCGGATCATCTCCAACTCCTTGGTGTGGACCTTACAGCCGATCTGAACTTCGGTAGGCACATCGAGTCCATTGCCAAAACAGCTGCCAAAAAGCTGGGCATCCTTTCCAAGGTTAAACGGTATTTCACTGCGAGGCAGCTCCTGGACTTATACAAAGCACAGGTCCGGTCTTGCATGGAGTACTGCTGTCACCTCTGGGATGGGTCTGCCCGTTACCAACTGGCCGCACTGGACTCGATTGAAAGGCGAGCAAAGAAGCTTATTGGCAACGACATCCTTGTGGATTTCCAACTTGAAAGCCTGCAGCATCGCCGAAAAGTAGCGTGCCTATCGATTTTCTATCGTCTACACTATGGAGAGTGTGCATCTATTCTGTACGATTTAATCCAACCGGAACCGTTCCACTTGCGGACCACTAGACGTGGGGAGGGGTTTCATCCCTTCGTGGTCGATGTACCTCGATCACGAACAAAGCGTTTCAGTTCCACCTTCCTTGTTCGAACTGCTAAGGAGTGGAACTCATTGCCTGTGTCTGTGTTCCCACAGAAGTACAACCTCGGGGTCTTCAAAACTAGGGTAAATGGGCATTTACTAGGTAAGCGTGGTCCACCTTCGGCCACATCTGCACCTCACATCAGGTGAGATAGTGGTCAAGCGCTACCTCGATTTCATAAAAAAAAAAAAAAAAAATTATCGTTGCGTTTTGGCGGCATTTTCAAACAAACAATATTAAAACGTGATTTTGAGTACCTAAAAGGCTATAAATAAATAAAATAGTATTTTTTATGGGAATAAATATCCATGAAGATTAATTTAAAACACTTTCTGAAAATTTGTCCGATCCCCTATTGTTCTATTATAATTATTGGTGAATTATTTAAATCCTAGTTAATTCGGAATATAAATTAAGTTAGGATTGCACTCATTGACCACCTATTGTAGTGATTTTACCTAACCAAATGTCTCGAAAAGATGTTTAATTGATCGTTCACTTAGTATGCTAATGCCTAGGATCACAGGATAGTATTTGAAGTTCTCTCAAATCCGTTCCGTCTTATGAGTTGTACAGCTTAGATTCACGCAGTTTGTTACGCTGCGTCAAGGTCAATACACGCCCACCAATGCCAAGGGCACTACGCAACCTTGTAGCTACGTGAGATGGATACAAGAAAACATTGCGTTTGTTTAGTCCCAGGCCGGTCCTTACTCTACCAACTAATTTCCGGAGACTTTTTAAGGTTCAAACTCAAAATTTATGCTAACTCCAATGCGCATGCGAAGTTCCTTTATTCAAAACCTGACTACAACACGGTGTTACATTTATTTTAGTACTTCCGGAGAACTTAGTACGTAAGTGTTTAAAGATAATCCGGCTTAAAGCACCAATTTCTTTTCAACTTTATAAATCTCACACAGATTTTTCTTGAAGATGAAGACACTCAGCCCATCGTTTGGTGGTGTTGTTCCGTAGAAATAGGATCTCTTTATACTTCGTCCACGATGAAAAATAAAAAATATAACGCCTGACAAAATATATGAGCAATAATTTATTCTTATTGATGTTATAGTTTTGCCAGGCGTTGGATTTTTATTTTTATGATCCTTAGGGAACAGTACTTTATTTCTGGATGAAAGATACTCTATGTCCGTTTCTATATCCCTGATAATTTGCGTGCAAAATTTCATGATGATCGGTTGAGTAGTTAAAATGTAAAATGACAACAGACAGACAAAGAGATAGACTGGTTTACTAGTGGCAGGGCACACTGCGTTTGTCATTTGGGCAGCCCGTCTGGCAGGAGTAACCAGCTCCGATAAGTACACAAGACCACCTTTAAATAACAGCACGTGTGCTGTTGTGTTTCGGTGAATGAGTAAGGGACGCCAGAGCCCATTTTCCTATCCAATCCCTTATCCTTTCCTTAGTCGGCAGCGCACTTGCGGCAGCTGTGGGCACTGTGGCGTTGCTTGTGTTATAGGCGACGGTTGCCACCTACCATCAAGTGGACCGTCAGCCTGTTTGCCGATCATAACATTAAAAAGACTGCCTTCTAGGTAGACAGTCAGCCTATTTGCCGTGCTTAAAAATTACAGACGAGTAACCCTTTTCACTTGACTTTCTTTCTGAAGGCTCTTTGTGACCGACTCTTGGGATATGGAATTCTTTAACGAAACGGTGAGTCCAACACGTGCAAGGTATGCTTGACTGTCAAAAAAGAATACAGTAACACTGTATAGCGTCGAACAAAACCTTAATTGACCTTGGCTTTGTATAATAACTGGCATCGCAGTTAATACAATATATAGAGCCAAGGTTAATCAATAAGTTCATAACACTTTGCAGTAAAAGCAAGTCACCGAATTGCCTTGAACTTAAGAGAGTTCACGTGGCACCACAACAAACATTCAATTCGAGGGAAAACGTATAATAATATAAAAAAGTTTAGCAGACAAATACATTGTTCCCAAGAATTTTCATTTGTGAAAAGATTGAAGTAACTTTCCTATACATTTAAGTAATGAAAGCTTGTCTAATGAATTGATCACTTATTTCTATGAATTTAAGTTTTATATGCGATTATAAATAAACAATTGTTATAGGTTTTTCACACCTTTTAAATAAACGAAACGTGTTGTTGGTTAGAATAATATTGTTGTAGCCATGTTTTGGTTTAGTCTATTTTGACCACAAAAGCATTGTACATTTTGAACAATTAACACATGTTATCATTATACACTGATCAAACACTAATTTAAAAAAAATTATACAAGTTGTGTTACCGAAGCCAAAAAAATAGTTTGTGCGTTTGTTCGCGCTAATCTCAGAAACGGCTTAACGGTTTTGAATGCAATTTTCACTTATGTATTGTAGCAAGCTTCCCATAACATTTACTTTTGTTTCATTCCAATCAGTTTACAAACAAAAAAGTTACTCACTATTCCGAATACCACGCGTACGAAGTTGCGGGCTCAGCTAGTATTTGATATAATTTTGATATGGGTTTATTTATTTTGATGTATTTAAAGACATATCACTAAAGGCCTAGAGTAAAAAAACCAATTACATAATATTATAATGCATGTTTATTTTAAGAGCGAATAATAAAGCCGGTACTGGTGTAATTTTAGATAAAATACTAGAATCATGGTGTTTATTTACTTTATGCGAGTACATAAATAATGTATTAACATTTTCGAAGGTTTGTTAGATATTTTCAATTTGTAATGTACACTGATGAGTGTACGTTAAACTGCTGCTATCCTTTCATCAAACGCTTTTGCTCGGACCCCATTTTAACTTCGTTTATTTGGTAATGTATCAGTGTTTGTCTCTCTCTACGGGAGAGTACCTTTTGATGTAACCGATGTAAGCATTTTCGTTGTTCCAATTTATTTGAAAAAAAGTGCGTAGCAGTTTGTGGATCAAGTTTTGTCTTTAGGATTTTAATAATGTTTATACGGCCGGCGGCTGATAATCGGAGTAATCGATTGTCGAATTGAAATAAGCCTTTTTAAGGATTTTTTTTTAATTTCTAAATTTAGTATACGTTAGTGTTGATTATTAGTTATGTGAAGATCGGCAGACAGGCTGACGGTCCACTTGATGGTAGGTGGCTACCGTCGCCTATAACACAAGAAACGTCAAAGATGCTGCAAGTGCGCTACTGTCTACAGTAGGATTAAGGATAAGGGATTAGGAGAGGATAGGGAAATGGGCTCTGGAATAGGGAATGGCATCGTTCAAAACCAGGTAATTTTTTCAAACTTAATTTCGGTAATTTTTTGTGAATATTTCAGATTTTGTAAATGGGGATAACATTTAAAATGAAATAACCTATCACTTAATTGGAACAATTGGATTTTTTAATACTTTCAAACTTAAATATCTATGAAACCACATTACCAAATTACATGATAATTTCCCAGTATTATCTATACTTTCATCTTACCTAATGGTACAAAGTTCAACCGTTAAAACGAAAATTCCATACACTGATGGCCCGACCTCCATATAGAACTGATGGATCTCCTTTTCACAGCATGTAAAATTGCGAATGATTTGGACGAGCGGATGACAGTTTGTCGACAAAGTAGCACTACGTAGCATTTCCAATAGACGCGTAGCACTGTAGAGGTCTACGGCTACCGAAGGTCAAATATTTCGTAGCCGACGTAGACGATCATCTGAATTATTTAATTTGACTGATTTCGTATCTATTTAACTATATCTACACACATTATAAAATAGTCACCGTCCGCCTCTGCTGTTTCTTCGCTAATTTCTTCTAAACTACCCAACCGATTTTAATACGATTTTTACTAATGAATGAAGCGAATAACGAAGTACTTAATAATAACTTGATTGGTACAAACTTGATTGCTACAGTCCAATATTTTTTTTTCCAAGCTATAACCTTAATTTTTATTGAAAATATCGTTTTCCAAGTTTACTTACTTGTAAAATGTGATTCCATCCTGCTTTTTATTTTTTAACACTGGTTTTTACACCCTTTTACTAAGAAATTCAGCATTTTCACTAGTAAATATTTCAATTTATTATTGCGTCAAGCTCCACGCATAGTTTGTGTGCGAGTAACCGAGTAAATTCACGGCTAGGCATAGTTTTACCGGCTTCACTCTGTCGTCCAGCACAGGGCTCTATCTATAGTTGTTATTTTATCTGAGCTTACATGTACGTTATATCCAATGAGAACCCTCAGTGCAGTCGCGAACAGTCTCTTTCTATACTAGCATAATTCTAAAATTCACTTGCACAAAGGTTGGCAAAACAACATGGAATTAATATTTTTAGGGTTTCCATAAGTTTAACCGTTTTCCATAATCCACGTGGAACGTTCTCAGATCGCGCTTGCTTGAGGTCGGCAAATGTGGAGTTTTATATGTATGAATGTTGAATAAGTATCGTCACATGTTCCCTCGCCTCGTGTTTTATTCATGTGTTGTTGACGGTGCTCGGCTAATTTTACAGGCCGGGGACTCTGCGACGTGTGGAAATGGACATGTCACCTAGAATATTTAAAGTTTGTTAGTATAAAGATAAGTTTTATGTACTTTTGGACGTTGGGCAGGTATAGATGGACCGTTTAAATGAGTCCTCGTCCGCGCGGTACAGGGGCTCAGTGGTATGACGAACAAAGGGGAGAGAGAGAGGTGCGGGCGACGAGCCTCTAAAAAAAAATTTATTGTTAAAGCCGTGATATTATAAGCTCATTAGTGAAATTATAATCACTCGGAGTTTTGGCAATCGCAACCGATTCTTTACACTATTATTGTAATTTTACTACCGTGATTACACATTGCCAATTTCACAAGATTTACAAGGCCTTCAAACTGTGAAACGTTCCCTGATTGGTTCGTTTTGTTTTGCAAATGGCGGATATCAATCAATCAAAACGCGCCGAGGTTTTCCACCACATTCATTTAACTGATTGCTCTCAGCCAGATTATAATTTAACTAGAATATTTCCGTGATAATGTATGAAATGGAGACGATTGACATGTGATGTACCAAATAAAAGCACTTACAGACTCATTGTTTCTGTGAGAGAGCCAGAATTCAATATACCTACTCTAATTTGTAATTTTGAACTTAATTAATAAAAATATTAATTAATTCAAAAATTATGAACGATTGAAAGATATAATATGGTGTTTTTATCTATAGGCTTCGGTATATTTCCTGACAGAAATCTTTACAAGGCATGCCAACACTCACAATCGGACTTGAAAGCCCTAACAAGGTCGTGTCATGATGCCGGCCTTGGCCTTAACGGAAACAAAACAAAATTATTAGTTACTAATTATTGTGCTCGCGACTTCGTATACGTTGAGAAATAAAAATATATGTGTGACTGTGACGAAGGTCACGACGACGGTGGCGTTAACGACAGCGGCTCCGAATTTTTCATATTTTTAGACGATCCCTCGGGAACCTAACATTTTTCAAGGATTAAAAGTATCCTACATGTTAATCCAGGTAATCATGTTAAAACAGGTAACATGTGCGCCAAATCCGTTCAGCCGTTTTTACTTTATTGAGTAACAAACATCCAAAAATATGAACTTTTGCATTTATATTATTAGTAGGATAAAAGCACCGTACATTAGACGAGTTTCCATGCGGAACATAGTAGCCCATGAACATGATTGCTTACAAAGCTTTCAGTATAATCTACAGATATTATCAAAACCCAACCATATCTCGGATTAACTATAGAAGACAAATTTAACTGGAACCCTCATACCGAATAATTTGCGAAAAATTAAGTATTTTCCTGGCAAATATTACAATAAATATTTAAAAAAACGCAGTCCATTCAAGGTGAAAATTATGCTTTAATATGCACGGACAGAACTAACTGCTTTAATTTTTATTTAACTACAAATAAAAATTCTAAAAACATTAGTCACGCCTAAATTAAAAAATATGTATTACAACAATGAGAATGGTTTTCCAAGCATTCTAAATTTTTACCAGTAAACACACAATTTCGTTTTTCGCTACTGAAAGAACTATTTTTTACAAGTTTTTAAAAGAAATAATAGAATACACTGATTGCTTACACAGCCCTCCAATGATACGTCTTATCAACAGATTACCTTCAGATCGGTATAACAGTATAACAATTAAAAACATTAAAGTTAAATTGAGGCAATATTTAAATGTAATTAATAATAAATTGACGCATTTTAATGTAAATAGATAGTTTTTTTTAAATATTTTAAAAATAACTATTTTTTTTAACTCGATATTTTTTACCGAAGTAAAAAAAATAGTTTTTAGAATTTTTGTCTGTTTATCGGGTTGTCTGTGTCTGTTTTTCTATTTGTCTGTGCGTTTGTGCACGCCAATCTCTGAAACTGCTCAACCGATTTGAATGAGGTTTTCACTTATTTATTGTAGCAAGCTTCCTATAACATTTAGTGTTTGTTCCATTCCAATCGGTTTATAAACAATAATGTTACGTGCTATACCGAATACCACGCGTACGAACATTAGAATTTCATCTGTGTTGTCAAAACTCTAAAAATTAAGCCATTAAAAAACTGAAAAATTAATTACCCCTGAGTTATTTGTATATGTACTCTCATTATACGTTGAATTGGGTCTCCGTTCTCTTTCCTTCAACATTGTATACAAAACAAATACTAAATACTGTTTCATTGCAAAGGTTTGTTTTCAAGTTTTACAATAGGTATTGTTATGTACGGGATAAGTAAAAATGTCGATTACGCCTAGACATTCCTGTATTTCCACGTAAAGTAATTAGAGAAAGCTCGTCTAGTATAACTAGGCTTCTTCACAATGGTCTAGTCTATGTCTATACATATAATAAAATCGTAAACGAACCGTTCTTTTTTTAAATAAATTGTACACGTTGTACTTATGTTACCGGGGTCAAAAAAATAGTTTTTAAATTTTTTTCTGTTTGTCTATGCGTTTGTGCACGCTAATCTCAGAAATGGCTTAACAGATTTGAATGCAGTTTTCCCTGGTGTATTGTAACAAGCTTCCCGTAACATTTAGTGTTTGTTTAATTCCAATCGGTTTAAAAAATATGCGCTATAGCGAATACCACGAGTACGAAGTTGCGGGCTCAGCCAGTCGAAAAAAAAAAAATACGCAAATATGAGCTCCTTGAATCGCACTAAATAAAACTGCCTCAGCCGTCAGTCAGCACTCGCGCTTATAAACCCTTCAAAACATTTTTTTTATTAATTCAAGGTAGCGCTTGACTCACTAATGTGAGGTGCAGGTGCGGCCGAAGGTGGACCACGCTTACCTAGTAAATGCCCATTTACCCTGTTTTTGAAGACACCGAGGTTGTAGTCCTGTGGGAACACAGACGCAGGCAATGAGTTCCACTCCTTGGCAATCCGAACAAGAAAGGTGGAACTGAAACGCTTCGTCCGTGATCGAGGAACATCGACCACGAAGGGATGAAACCCCCGCCCACGCCTAATGTTCCGCAATTACAACCTAATCCCAAATTACCTGATACATCAATACAACTGGATCCCAAATAGACTGGAAGCTAGATACAAAACATAGCAGATATTTAGAGAAAGCACCGTCCTTTATCGAACCCGAGACCCCTGAAATAGGGCTAAGGCAAACACCTTTACTAGTCGACCAATGGGTTAGTCCACAAAATTTAAACTTATTTCTACAATCTAAATTATTGTAACAAAAATTTAAAAGTAGTCCCAAAAAGTAAATCAACCGTTTCCTGTGCAATATAGATACAATGGTGAAAGCCAAGCCGAGAAGCCACGGCACATTAGAGTCGTCTATTTGACAAGCAATATAAACTTCTGCATGACTGATTCCAAATACTATGAACGTAATTCAAAGGATATAGCCCGGATTACGCCAACGCTCTCCCCGCCCTTAACGAGTACTAAACACGGCCGCAATATCTATATACGTATCTAACTGAGTCATATAAAAATGCTGTTGGGACCATTTGTTCCATTGATTTTACTCTATTTTGCTAGCATATATCTTTTTATTATGTAACAGGTGGCGCCTGCTACTTTGTCCGAATTGAAAAAAATTTAATACAAGGCCTGACAAAATATATGAGCATTAATTTATTCAATTACTGACTAGGTGAGCCCGCAACTTCATACGCGTTTTTGGAATGAAACAACACTAAATGTTACGGGAAGCTTGCTATAATATATCAGTGAAAACTGCATTCAAATTGGTTAAGCTTTTTCTGAGATTAACGTGCACAAACGCACAGACAAACAGAAATTCAGACAAAGAAACAAAAATTCTAAAAACCTATTTTTTTGACCTCGGTAACATAAAGTACAACGTGTACAAATTGTTTTTTTTTTTTTTTTTTATATTTAATGACGTACAGACACGGCTCGTTTGCGATCTTATTATATGTATAGATGGATATAGATTTGCCAAGCGTTGAATTTTTATAAATTAATAGCTGAGCCCGCAACTTCGTACCCGTGGTATTCGGTATAGCACGTAACTTTTTTGTTTGTAAATGGATTGGAATGAAACAAACACTTAATACTACGGGAAACTTGCTACAATACATCAGTGAAAACCGCATTCAAATCGATTAAGCGGTTTCAGAGATTGGCGTGCACAAACGCACTGACAAATAGAAAAACAGACACAGACAACCCGATAAACAGACAAAAATTCTAAAAACAATTTTTTGACCTCGGTAACCTAAGTACAACGTGCACAATTTGTTTTTTTTTTTTTTTTAATATTTAATGCACGGCTAGTTTATGATCTCTCGGAAACAATACTTTTTTTATGAATGAAAGGTACCCTATGTCCCTTTCTGTATCCAATGTGTATGGAAAATTTCATGATTATCGTTTGAGTAGTTAAGACAGACAGACAGATTTACTTTCACATTTATAATATAACATTAGTATGGATAGGACGGCAGGCGGGCTGACAGTCTACTTGATAGAGGGTGGGTAACGTCGCCTGTTAATGCAAACAACGCCATAAGATAAATTACGTATATAAAGGACTAGCCGATTTGCGTAATAAACACAAAAAACTGTGCTAATAACTAAACAAAATAGACCAAGAAAATAGGCCTTTAAATAGGAATGTGAGAGAAATACATGAATTTTTTATATAAGTTACTTTGAAGGATCTAAAAACTTTTTTTCAAAACAACCCCTGAGAAGGGTAAAAAAAATAGACAAATGCGTTTTCTCAAATTTTGGAATTTTGGGGGTGATAATAACAACTTCCAAAAATCATTAAGTTGCTGAAAAATTTATGTATTCAAAGAATTGTTTTTAATCTTTTGAGATAATTTTAAACTTTAATTTCAGACATTTTTTTAAAATAATTATTTATAACAAAGTTATAAAAATTTGAAATTTTCTTTTCCAATTAAAACACTTTAACTTGGTATTTTTTTTTATGAATTGACCAAGTCGCCTTGTAAAGGTATAAAATAATTTACCTGGTAAAAGATTTTTAATGGCGGCAAATTGGCTTCACAACTGAGATAGGTACATGTCCGTGAAGTTAGCATGTCCACTTCGACATTGTGCTGACTTGTGCTAGGCTTTTGCTGCGTTGTTGTGCTAGGCCGTGAATCCCGATCCCTCAAAACTTTTTTTTTACTTTTAGCGTTTTTATACCCGTCGTAACTTCTAAAAGTTATGAACGTTTGAAGAAGAATTTACATCACATGTTCATAAAGAACCTTCATTATGAAACTATTTATTTGGATTAGGATTAATATCATGATACGAATGTCATCATTTTTCGATACTATACGTGTCATTGATTGACTAATTTGAAAAAAAAAATTGTTATTGTGAATAGTTAAACAAATATTTGGGTTACTTTATTGTAATTTTTATTTATTTATTTCCTAAAAGGTACACCAACAGCACAAACAAAGAAAAGTTTATAATAGGTATAGGTAACACAAGGCAATTTTAAGGCATACTCAGATAAGCTACAAACTAGAAATTGAGACGTTCGATAATACACGCACAGCAACACACAAATTCTTTACAAAAAAGGACATGAACATGAAAGTTAAACAAGAACAACTGAAATCAAGAACAAGAACAAAGAATAATAAACTAATTTATCCATATTTAAATAACAAAAATAAAATTAAATACTAATAAAAGGAAGAACCGCTCAGCAAAACAGTATAGCTGTCAATTTACGTTTAGCTTCAGCCGATTTACAGTTAAATATATCAATATCAGTATCAATACCCAGCCTGCTGAACAACATGTTTAGGTTCCTGCTAGCCCGCCAAAGAAAGCTATTCTGTCTATAATTAGAAGAAGCAATTGGAATTTTTGTAGAGATCTCTTTATATTTTTTTTTGCATACAAAAAATCAGTCTTCATATACATATGTATATTGAAGAATATTGGTTGGAAAATATATTGATGCCGGGGAAGTCATCAGCATGCCCAGGATAGAAATTATCTCTTAATTATCACTTGGTCAAATATGTCCAGAGACCTTGAGGTACTTAACAGACTAAATTGCAGAATAGTCATTGAAGGGTACACTGAATATCGCAGACATAAATTGGACAGGCCGGCAGTAACCACTCCGATACGGAAGATCACCGTGAAATAACGGCAAGTGTCGGTTAGTGGATAAGGAATGCCACTAACCCCTTATCCTTTATCCTACTAATGAGGGTAGCGCATGGCAGCATATGTGGCGTTGCTTGTGTTAAGAGGGACGGTAGCCACCTACCACCAAGTGGAATTTATAATTTTGAATTCTGTCTATGACATGTATGATGATGCCTATTAGTATGATGATTTCGGATATTTATACTATCCGCATGTATAATATAACTTTATTTATTATATGTGACTAGCGACCCGCCCCCGGCTTCGCCCGGCGTGCAATTTTTATATACATGAACATTCCCCGTTTATCCCTTTTTCCATTAGTCAAAACCGAATTAAAATCGGTCTACCCGTTCACGCGTGATGCCGTGACCCAAGGGAAATGGGGATTCATTTTTATATATATAGAAGATTACAGTTAATTCTATAGAATTAGAATGTACCTACCCTGCTTAAGTACCTCCATTTATAAGACCTGTCGTTTCTGTTTTAGAGTTGAAACAAACGTGTAACAAATAAACTTGATATCTTTTCCTCGCAAGAGGAATCTATAAATATAAAACATTCGGAATAACGTGTACATGACATGTTGTTCAAATGAAGGTACAGTCGTCTACAACATTAATGAAGAATATGTTTCTATAATCAAGTATATATCAAAGTCGCAGCCGACTCTGGTCGTGTTCGTGAGGATGATGTACATGGAGGATGGTGTTCGCTCTCCCTGGCTTGTCGCATTGCCGCTCCTGCGATGCTTCTCCATTTTTGTCTACTGGTGATATCACGAGCACACTGTAACCACAGTTGATCGAGTTGTGGATTTTATTAGGTCTGTCCAGCTCGTAGGCGAACTATCTCTTGAGCGTCTGCCTTCCACCTGACCCTGAATCACAAGCCGTTCCATCGAATTTTCCTTCCTAGAGATGTGGCTAAAGAACTTTAATATTCGCAATAACACAAACGACGAAGGCCTGTCCTTAACTTTAAGCTCCTCTAAAATTGATTTATTGGTGCGAAGCGCTGTCCATGATATATTTAGGAGGCGTCTCCAACGCCACATCTCCAGTCTCGGGGACTAGGTTTTAGCTCCGTAAATAAAGATGGGAAAGACAAGTGTTTTCATGATTAGTCATTTTTCTAGCCTTTCAACAGCAGATCTAGTGATGGCACATCGTCTTCTTATTTCCAACTCAAATCCTTCCCGTGTTTGAAATTGCAAAACCCAGATAAACGTAACTCTGCACCACTTCACAATTTGCGATGTTCAGAACATTTACTCCATCATTTCCAGCCCGATCTACGATCATTATCTTTGTTTTGTTCCTATTTATAACAAGTCCAAAGTTCTTACTGGTTTCTTCCAAACGTGTTAAGAGATTCTCTATCTATATCTTCTCTAGTTTGGGCGAAAAACGTTGTATCATCAGCGTATCTAAAGTTATTTTATCTTTAACTCAAGTTTTTAAAGTGTCAGTTGGTTTTTGTATTTTATACAACACGAAAATCAGCGTTATGGTAACTCCCTCAATTGAAGAAATTGATTTAAAATGGCGGAGCTTTTATGGAATACTGTTAGCTTGTATTTTAATTTTAAATTATAACTAATACATTAGTTCCGAAGTTAAGCGAAAGCAAAGTTTCGCATTTATGACACTCACTCACTCATGATCATCAGAATAGAACCAGTACTTCCCATAAACTCAGAGAACTGAAATTTGGTACAGAGTTAGGGTTTAATGGCCACATAAAGTAAAAACTATAAAAACTGGGATAATCGACGATCTGGAGTACCTGGTGACCCTGATTAGAAAACATAAGAGCCCAACCAAACTATTAGAGATCGACATACCGCCTTTACAAAAAATATTCAACTTGGTGGGCCGCTTCATTTGATGTAAAAAATCGAAGGTCTGAAGTATCTGATGAAGAACCCTCAGCTGGTCTCAGCTGTATTAGAGATATGGTAATGCCCCCTTCTACTATTGGTACATAAAAAAATCGACAGTCATTGCAAAAATCCAGTATAGTGGGACACATCTTCTAATTTAATCTAGCCTATAGCGTGCCACTGCTGGGCGAATGCCTCCCCTTCTGCTTTTAATATGCATATAAATAAAATTAAAGGAAAACTCTGGATAAGACTAGATTGGCTTTTATACTTATACTTACAAGTTCACAAGAAGAAATAGTCTAACGATTAACTTTATTCTACTCGAACATTACACAAATTAAATAAACAAATTACACTAAAATATTAATTTCCCTCAAAATTTGGTCAAAATATAATGCATTGGACTAAGAGTGGCGGTGATACCCGCACACGTCTAAAAATGCCCTCATGGACATTGACACCTCCATATTCTCTTGTGGCCAAGCCTACGTGGCGCTTTCACGAGTAACCAATCTTCATGGGGTGCACCTCATAAATGTTGACTTCAAGAGTATAAAAGCTCAAGCTTCAGTGATTACCGAATACAAGCGGCTTAGGCGTAAATACCGCGCTGATCTTTCAGAAATTAAACCTTCTAAACCATCTAAAAGAATAAATAATGAACGCGAATAGGCAATACGAAAAACTGTTGCTACTGTACAAGAATCAGAACCGGAAAAAAAGAAAAGAAAGATTTGTAATAATAAAAAAACTACTCCTAAAAAGAAAAAAAATGTATCAAATAAGAAAATCTAATAAAATAAATCAATAACGTTTCTACAAAAAGAAGTGAAATCCCACCAAAAACATTCTGTAAAACTAGCCAAGTCTCGATGGAGCTGCTTGTTTATCTCTAAAAAGTAATGAAATCTAGACAAAGTCGTGCCAAGTCTAAGGTTCCTTACTGCGATTTCTTTATTATTATAGTTAATGTTGTGTGACTTGGCCGTTGAAGGGTACACAAGGGTACAAAACCATTGCACCAATCTGTAGTAACCTAAATGTATGTTTTACATACATCCTAAATGTATGTTTTATAAGTTACAAATAAATTGAAATTGATTGATTGATTGATTGATTGATTGATTGATAGTATATAAAGATAATTGATAGGTGATTATTTTAAGTCAATGTTTCAAGTTATGATAAAGAAATGTTCAACAATAAAAAACTAAATCCTATCGGTGGATCTATCAATACATAAACTGCTTGATTTGCAATAAAATTAAACTATGTGTATATAGATTTTGTTTTGATAGATCTTGCTGAATAATTTCAGTTTTGCAACCGACTGTACCGGAGTGCGTACAGGTGCAAAATTTACCGGGGTTGCTTTTCATACGCTGCTCGAATTTTCCATGTTATCAACACGGAATTAAATCGAAAAAACTGCCGTTGAAATGTACTTGAGTTGGGTTTCTAGTATAATTACGTCATAGTTTAAAATACACTTTTTTTGTTAAAATCGGCAGGTAGGCTGACGGTTCAATTAATTAACTATTATTGATAGAAAATTTTAAAAGAACATTTCATATGTAAAAAGTTAGTTATTCTGCAGTTCCTTTTTAAGACCGATTATTTTAATTACTATCTATTAGCACCCCCTACTTCGGGATACATTAATGAGAATTCCTTTACGTCATGTACAAACACTTTAATGCTAGACCAATATAAAACATGGTCGAACGCCTCTCCGCGAACTAGCGATACATCGATATTCCGTATCGATATACGCAATTCGATATCTGGCTGTATCGTATCGTTTCACCGGAATATCGATACAAAAGCATACGATACGTATCGTGTGTCGATACAATCGGTTGCGATACATTATGATACGATATATGGATACAAAGCGACATATCAACCTTTTCACACCACCAGATCGCGGTGTGTGTTGCCGTGCAACATTCGTACTGAGTACGTTAATTGTATTTTCGAGACAAATTTTTATAATTAGGTAAAATGATTCTCTTGAGATAAGTTATTAAAATGTGATTTAGACACAATTTAAGTAGATTTCTTATTGACAGAAATAAATAAATAATTAGAAGTAACTAAGACTTTTATTTATTAAAAAAAAAACATATAGGAGAGTAACCAATATTGAACCGGCGCTTAAATTGGACCACTGCCGTATTTCTACCAAAATGACATTTTTTTTCCACTGGTAACAGAAAAACCACTAACACTCCGTCATTTTGTATGGACGTTAATAGATATTACTACTGTGACGGAAAAATTAAGATAAAATTAATTGATTAATGTGGTCCAATTTAAGCGTCAGTTCAATATTGGTTACTCTCCCCTACATAAATTCACGACCTTTATCGCAATTGGGTTGATCAGGGATGCCCCGAACATAAGCGTTTGGATGTTCCAAACGTTATAAAAAAAATTCAATGCTCTGAACAACATCCACAAAGATACATACAAAATAAAAGCATTTCTACTTTATTATAAAGTAAGAAATGCAGTATCACTAATAATATAGTATCACTAATATTCTATATATAAAAATGAATCCCCATTTCCCTTGGTTACGGCATAACGCGTGAACGGGTAGACCGATTTTAATTCAGTTTTCACTAATGGAAAGAGGGATAAACGGGGAATATATAATATATCTTTTGAAGGAGCAAAAACTATTGTGAACACTAAGGGCGGCATAGATTGCACTGTTGAATGCCTTAGGTACTTTTTAAGGGGGAATACTTCCGTATGCCTAGGTTATTAATTATTGCGCACGTGATCGCTGCACCCATTTGTCGCACAGTGCTACTATTAATAATATATAAATATATTTTGTAATAAATTCTTGCACCGCACTGCTGGCGTGGTCCCAGTGCGTGTCATGAGACATCGGCAAGGGCACAACTGAAAATCAGCGCTGTAACAATGTTGCAGCTTAAGCTGAGTTGTGTCCTTTTGGTGTTTACTTATTATGTTTTTATTTTTTTGTTGTGTTCATTTTTTTTTTGTTTTAAATGCCAATAAATGTTTCTTTCTTTCTATATATAAAAATTACACCCCGGGCGAAGCCGGGGGCGGGTCGCTAGTATATAATATATTGCATATACCTACTCTCAATACAATTGTTTATTAGTTTTGAAAAACATTTTTATGCCTGCCAGTACATTTGATTAAAAATTGCTTCGAATCAAATTAAACTGACAGGGGGCCTCGACCACGGGGGCCTAAACCAACGAATGCGCTGCCGACTTTGATTGGATAAGGGATAAGTAGGGATAGGAAAATGTGCTCTCTACAAAAAACTCACCGAAACACAACAACACTCTTGTTGTTATTTCACGATGTTCTGTAAGAGGGTGGTGACTGTCGCCAGATGGATATATTTTAGTTCATTATAACAATATTGGTCAATTGGGCATTACGATAATGTATTCTATAACTGCTCTTTTGTGCCACTGTTTGTTAAATCAATATTATAAATACATTATGCGTTTAAAATCAACAATGTACCCCTATTGAATCGTTCGTTGGTTTGGAATAATTATACAGTCTCTTTGTTTGCAGTTAAACGGGAGACCACCAGTAAGTGGAAATAATAATGAAAGCTGTTGAAAATGGTGGCCCTTTTGAAAAAGCTTTCATTAAAAGAACATTAAAGGAATCTTCAGTTTTAAAAAAATGTGTTTGAATAAATACAGAAAAGTTAACAGATTTATAAATCTAATACATAATACCTATAAAAAAAATATAAAAATTATTCCACCTTGAATTTTGACAGCTATGATCTCCATGAAAAATCGAATATACTTTATTTTTTAAATATACAAAAGAAAAGAAAAATGGAGAAAAATATACATGTTAAATGTGTAAGGAAAGATTGAGCATTGTTGGTGTATTTTTTATATTGCAGTCTTTTTTTATGCGTTTATGTTTTTTTACATAAACCACCCAACATATTTTGATTCGGTTTTCACTGAAGAAAAGAGCGATAAACAGGAAACGTTTCTATACATAATACATATAATAAAATCGTAAACGAACCAAGTCTGCATAATTATTATATATTTTTTTCAAAAAATAAGATTTGTACACGTTGTACTTATGTTACAGACGCCAAAAAATACTTTTTAGAATTTAGTTTTTTTGGCCATTTGTGCACGGTAATCTCAGAAACGGCTCAACCGATTTGAATGCGGTTTTCACTGATGTATTGTAGCAAGCTTCTCGTAACATTTGGTGTTTATTTCATTCGAATCGGTTTACAAACAAAAAAGTTACGCGCTATATCGAATATCACGAGTGCGGGTTCAGCTGGTTTACAGAACAAATTAAGTATGCGGAGCTGGTGACGTGTCGACTGTAATCTATTTAATTTTGTATCAAGTGATACCAAATTTTTCTATTGTTAAGGAAGCTTCAATGTATGCAATATTGAACGTTTTACACTATTTGTATAGAATAAAAAAAATGCCTCACAGACTAATAAAATTTGTCTATAGTACATTACTGCAGAGTCCAGGAAGTGAAGGATCAAGCGAAGCCTTGATAAAGATCTGAGTCTGGCAATCCTCATTCCGGTCGAGGCTGGTATAGTGCTTTTCTCATATAATGTGAGGAAATAATGAAACACGCCCCCGCCTACTACGCCCGTGACAGCGGCGGGCGCGTTCGTGAAGACTCGTGAAACTTCGGGTTTCATCGGGCTGAGCAGCGGCCAGGAATGAATTTTCATACAACATTCTTGGTCTAGGCCGAGAAAGAAATGCATGAGCCGAGAATTACAAACTTCGTGGCTTGTTTTTAGTACAAGAATGCCTATTGCCTACATTTCCGAGCATGTTTGAGAAAAAACAATTTCCTTAGAACATAATTGAATTTGAATACATTTTCCTTACAACAAAGTAGCTATACTCGTCATATTACAGTAATTTTTGTTTTAAGCTACTCCCATTCGTTACTGGAGAACCTTGAATCCTACAAACTCAGCTCAAATAACGCACAAGAGGATAACTCGTAATTATATATTGCGATTATGTAATTGGAGGGTAGAAAAACGTAAAGGAATTTATGTAGGTTTAATTGCTGGAGCCTCTTTTTTACTTATATCTACGAATGATACCAATAAAATTTTTGCTAACGGCAATCTGAGATTTGTTTTAATGTTGTTTAACGGTTTCATAAGGTATAAATATGGGCAATAGGCATGATGACGGTATTAAAGAATCAAAGAATAAATGGTTTTGGAGAAAAATATATGTTGAAAGGAGTCTAAAAAATTAATAATTTTTTGTATTAAAATTGAGATTAATAAGATTTTCAATAAAATAGAAGTATAAATAACTGCAATCGGCCATGTTAATTGAAACACCAATCAGAACGAATGACGTCACGCCCAGGTGTGCTTGAAGTGCCATCGTGTTGCTTGATTTTGCTTTGACAGAATGAAAAATCTGATGAGATGTCGGTGACGTCACGGTTCATCAGACGCGACGCCATGACACCTAAGAGCGTTTTCGCGCGTAATTCAAAATAGATTTAAAAACATTCAATAATTCGCGTTGAAATTTAGTTTTTTGCTGAAATATTTTTTTTTCGGATATGGTAGACGTGTATCTACCTTATGGAAGGGAATTTCAAAATCTGTCATCATGCCTATTATGATGACTATTTATTTAGTTTCAGTACTGAGCCAGAGGATACAAAGTCTTATGATTAAAGTATTATATTAAACTGACCGTATCCCACGGTTTCACCCGGTGGATAACACCCGAGTAAATTATGCTAGAGGCTATTTACCTATTCCTTCGTAATCCCTTTATCCTTAAAGCTACTGGGGTCGACAGCGCATTTGCAGAACCTGTGGCGTTGTTTATATTTTTTTAAAAATTGACCTAAAGCAAGGCCAGCGAGACACTGCAAAAAAGATAAACAAACTCTCAAGCGTTCAACTTCAAACTATGAATAGATAATAAATAAATGTTCCAAGTCGTTATTTATTTATTTTTGTCTCTAGTAGCGCAATTATTCATAAAAAGGTAACCAAATGTTTTCAAGATCGTTGTAAAACTCGGTAAGGGTCGGCTTTGTTTAGATTATTTGCGTTTTCTCCTTGGTCACACTAGGGTTGTTACTGATTCAGGTTTTTCTGTATCAGCGGATTCTGATGCTGATATTAATAAATTTTTACTTTAAAAAAATATCCTACTATTAAATTATTAGCGTATATGATTTATTATTTTGAATAAAACATAATTTATACTTAATAATTACATTATTTTTGTTAACAAAATATATGTACTCATATATTTTGTATAAATTATACATGTTTTTTTTTTTAATAATAATAAATAATGTTTAGTTACAAATACGTTACGACGTGTATGTCAGCATTAATAATCAGCATCGATCGTTGCTGATGCTGATATTCCCAACAACCCTGGTCTCACTATAGAGTTGCGCCTAGAAAACAAGTGTACCGTCAAACTGTCCCATCGCCTATAACTAGAAAATTATTCATATGTTAATTTTAGCAAGAATGAAATCACGAGGACACCTATAAAGCCTAGAGAAATAATTTTCAAGACATATGGGTATATGGCACAGAATGTTTCGTGTTTAGACAATCAAAAGATATTTGATGCCATCAACGACGATAACCCTACATAGTGACCTAGTCACAAATACCCATCTGACTGAAATCTTCTTGCGTTCCAACGGATTTGGTTCAAAATTTCCTCGGGCTTTGTTTAAAACGGTTCGCATTGTAATATTATTTTCTCTGCTAAATTTTCTGACATTTAATGAAATTGGAACGGGCCGCTTAATGAGAAAAGCCCTTTTATCCTTTCAATTGCTCGAATCGATACTTGGGAATTTTTGTGTGAATTTAAATCTGAAGGTTTTAATTCTAGAATATATATACGTATATGTTTTGGGAATACGTTTTAATAAATTCAACATTATTTAAATTCAAAGTTATATAACGTTTTCGATTTCGTCATTATACATCTGTCATTCTTACACTTCTTTGGAAACAATTCATTCAATTCATTCTTTGGAACAGTACTTCAAATATGTATCTTAAGAAGATACATGATCTCATAAATTTGTAAATTCAAGTGACTTCTAAAGCTCAACTGATAAGTGTATTCGAAAAATAAAAGCAATTCAATTTAGAGTGATAAGAATAAGAAATAATTTTGTTTACATAAGAATTTATCCAAAATTGTTTCTTCTTTTTTAAGAATAAAATTAAAAAAAAAGAAATAATTTTGGAATAGTTAACTTTTCTGATTTTTCTTCTTGATTTTTTTTTGTAAATATGTTTAAGAATTTTTTAGGATATTGAAGGGAATATTTATTATAAAATGTAGATAAATAAATAAATATTTATTTATTATTTATTTATTTACAATCAAGTAATTTCCAGTTCTTCTTACTCTCACTCTCTTAATTATATTATAATAACTAGCTGAGCCCGCAATTTCTTTTTTGTTTGTAAACAGATTGGAATGAAACAACACTAAATGTTACGGGAAACGTGCTATAATACATTGGTGAAAACCGCATTCAAATCGGTTAAGTCTTTTCTGAGATTAACGTGCACAAACATACAGACAAGCAGACAAAAATTCTAAAAATAATAATTTTTTGACCTCGGTAACATAAATACATCGTGTACAAATTGTTTTTTGTTTTATTATATGTTAGAGTATAGATGTCCTACTTCTAACATATTATGAAATAATATGTCAGAAGGTTTATATATTCATTTAACAGTTGTATATCTGCAAGTCTTTGCAAGTATTGTAAAACAATGTCCACATCTGAATTGTTTATTCAAATTTTATTTCATTAAAATATTTTTAGGTTGACCGTACCCTCACAAGTGTTGGAATATTTTGATAAATTTGCATTTGGGCTGAGTAAGGAATAATCAGGGGATGAAATCAAAATTTAGGATAAAATAATTGCTGTCGGCTGAATGAATATAAATAGGCAGAGTCAGGAAAAATATAATAGTGGGACGAGTTATCTTTGAATAAGTAAGGAACAACCCCATATATATATATATACATACCATCTATATACAGTACTTGCAATACTAAATATCGTTAAATATGTAACACAATTTTTACAAACTAAATAAGCATTTTTTTTAGTTAGACACAAGTATTCGAGAAACTATTGGAAGTGGATAAAAATATCCACTTCCAAAGTGTCATTGTCTCAGCTCACGGTACAGAGGTTTGAGACCGGCGCACATTTAATTTAACATTAACATCGATAACTTCTGAACCACTCAACGGATTCTGACAGGTTTTCACTAATGGAAAAAACGATAAACCAGGAAGGTTTGTGTATGTGAAATAAAAAGCATTCGTGCGAATCTGGGAGTGGGTCGCCAGTTTACAATAATCGCCATTACAATAAGTAAAATGTCTGCGTTTGAGTAAGTAAGGAATGCGACAACCCATTCCTCTATGCCATCTTCATCACAGTCTTTTATTCTATCAAGGCAGCAGCGTACTTACATTCACTGTTAGTGTTGCTTGTGTTAATAAGCTTAACCATCATCAAGTTTACCGCCAAAAGATATTTAAAAAAAATGGTGCTTAAACATTAATTTAACTTGTTACAGAGCCAATTGTGGGATGAGTACGAATTAGAAGACGCAACGTTCGCCGAGTGCAGTATCAACAACGCTAATAGTAGTTTTCAAGTAAGTTGTAACGTTAATTGTATCTAATGATCTAATCTAATGAAATCTAATCTAATGGAAAAATCATTAGTATTTTTCCAATCCTATATATCCGAGATACTAAATACGATTAATTTACACTAAACAAGTTTTGGTTCAGTGGTAACACGAGTTCATGTTGGTATACCGTGGTACGAAACAATGGAACCGCGGGCCCTGATATAATAATTGTTTAATAATAATTATTATTATTATTTATTTCGGATAATTTACAATCCATATACAAAAAGGGTGACATAATTTGGAATTATTAATAAAAACAAATATTTACAAAAATAAAAGTAAAAATAAATGTAAAATTAAAATGAATTCTTAATATTTCTGGACATCGCAACCCCAGGGCATCCATCCAGCAGCATGCAGCCGAATACAGTATCGGAGAATCCCACATATCAGTAAATACTTTCAGGATGGTATTGTTGGTAGGGCGCAAGCGTCCCAAAGCAGAAACACAACACCTACGAATTATAGCTGCGAAGTCATCGACATGCGCTTCGGCAAACATACCCGAGGCGATGCAAAATCTAGGCAGACCCAAAATCATCCTGAACGCATTATTGAACTAAACCATGAATTTTTACCGTCAAACATACACCTTACTGGAATTACTGGAACTAGAATGAATACGTGTTTTCAGTGGAAACTGTTCTAGAAAAAAACTTTCATCTGGCGGGGAATCTTTTGTGGTCTATGATAAAAGCAGAATTAAATGTCAACGCCCTTGTCTTAAGGGCTTCACTTAGACAAATGACATTTACAATAGAACTCGCTGGCGGCGGAGACAATTCAACATGCCTAGAAATGGTGTTTTTTTTTTGTTTTTACCATTGGAACAATACGCAAAAAAATATTTTATTAATACGATTTATTAAACTGACATTAGCTTATTAAGAGGTATAGGATTCATATGCGCGCCATAAGCCGTTTTCGAGAGAATTTTCAATAAAAGTCAAATTCTTCTTGTGTTCTAACTTTTTTTGTGGAGTTTCCATTACTTTAACGAAAATTCTAATTAATACAATTGGTTTTTCACATGTTTAAGTATAATATAAATTTTTTTCAAAGCAATTCTCTTGTCTATTTCTTGTAACATCTTCATTAAACAATGGATATTTTTAGTATTTAGCGTTTGTCTCCACCTTAAAATAGACATCTTAAAGGTACACTTGCAGGTTATGCAAGTATGTATAGGTGGCAATAGTTATCGGGGTACACGCTCTGGCTGATGCGAGATTATTTGTCAACTCTGACCGACAGTGGCTTTACGGATGACCGGCGACGGAACCCGTTGGCGCCCTAATGAAAAATGTGTTCATGCCTCGATGCGCGGGGTGGCCTAGCAAACGAGTTTCCGAGTTCACATGTAGATGAACCGTTGATAAAGCCGATTCATCGCTTACATGATGCTGACGTTTCGAGGTGGCGGTGAAATATTGCTTTCGAAGCCGCAAATTAATTTAATGTAAAGATTGATTTTATTTTTATACTAGCTGAACTCTGCCACGCTTCGCTGCGGCCCATACGGCGGCGGTTTATATATAATACTATTTATCGTAGCGTGATGTTATATAGCATATAGCCTTCCTCGATAAATGGACTATCCGAAACAAAAAAAAAATTCTATTCGAACCAGTAGTTCCTCGTTCAAACAAACAAACAAACTCTTCAGCTTTATAATATTAGTATAGATTATGCGCTTGAATTGGTGAGATAGAAAGTAATTTAATTTGTAGTAATTTGTGTAAGAGCGGCCAAAAGTAAGTAAGTATTCGGGTTTGTGTTCAATATGGCGCTGCGGACTGTATAGGTATTTTGCGGGATAAGGTAAATTGGAATTAATAAAACCTATTCTAATTACTAACGGTTGTGACATGAGGGATTTGTTTTGGTATGAGTCTTCTTCCAAAGCTTCTTTATTAGGACTTCAATTTCAGAGCTTATAGGAATAGGTACTTAACGGCGGTTGGGTTTAAGCGGATTAGCGAATAGTCGGGTGATATGACTTTCGAATAATATGAGAATGGACACACACACACAGAAGGGACGTCTCGTGACAATTGTCACGATGTCTTAGAGGTTTAAAACTAAATAAAGCAGTAATAGACACACAAAGAAGACAGCGGCTTTTTCTTAGGTCCTCTCGATGATCGGGCTTGTTAACAACCTTATACTAACGATAATGGCAGCCGATTCAAAACAGGGGAGTTCTCTGATTGGTCAACAATGACATGCCCCCCTCTTAACCAATCAGAGCGATTCTTCAAGAATCAGAAAATACCTTTGAAGTGGCGCGAATATAATTTGTTTAGCAATGTTTTTGGCCAATTAGCTAATTCGTAGTTTATATAAGAGATAAAATATACGAAGCAGAGCGAGAACCATCGAACCATACTTACATTAAAAAAAAAACAATGTCACATTGTCTGAGGGAGTATCAATTGAGAACGGCACGACCTTCTTGTCAGAACAAGGTGTGTATGAAAGAAAATTTACCTAAAGGAAAAGTCGGAAATTTGGATGGAATTTTTATATAAAATTTATATGGCAACGGCTCCCGGTTTTAGATAAATATCTATCATTTGAATTAAAAAGATCAAGCTCAGGAAAGTCCATGAGGACATTAAGAAAATTTTAAGATCTAAGAAAGAAAGAATTTCCCTACAATTGAACAACGCGTAGCCTTTTGACGAGCCCGTTGGCTGAGTGGTTAGGATGCTTGCCTTAACGCTCTGTTCTAGGGTTCCCGGGTTCAATTCCCGGCAGGGTCAACTTTGAAAAAATGAACTTTTCAAATTTGGCTCTGGTCTGGATCTGTAAAGTAGTGGCAGGACGCACTGCGTTTCGCAGTCATTTGGGCAGCCCGTCTGACGGCAGTAACCATCCCCTTACAGAAGATCACCGTGAAATAACAGCACGTGTGCTGTTGTGTTCGGTGCGTGAGATAGGGATGCCAGAGTCCATTTCCCTATCCCCTCCTAATCCTCCTAATCCTACTGTAGTCGGTAGCGCACTTGCAGCAGCTTTGGCGTTGCTTGTGTTATAGGCGACGGTAGTTATAGGCCTACCATCAAGTGGGCCGTCAGCCTGTCTGCCGATCTTAACATGAAAAAAGCACTTGAAAAATAACGCTCTCTTAATACTCCCACGTGGAATCTATCTTAGGCATTTGCTTATTTACTAATTCACCGCGTCGAGAATTAATAAGCTGGACAACCACCGTGAAATAATCCTTGTCTATTCCTTATCCGTTATCCTGCATTCTATAAAGCCCCTCTATCCTATATGGCGTTGCTTGCATTAATGGCTACCTACATTCAAATTTGCCTTCAGCTTGCCACCGACCTTTACGTATAAAATACTGAGTAACAATGGTTAAACGAATTTCGAATGATATATCAAATTGATTAACTTGATATGAAATTTTTAACATATTAATAAGGCGAATATAAACGATATAAGGCAAATATAAACGAAAAAGTATACTTTGTTATTCATCGCAAATTGATAGGCTTGAAGGATCAGCGAGAAGAAATAAGTTGTAGGCGGCAATCAACTAACTATTATCTGAGCAAAACGATTCCACAGACATATTGAATCAGAAAACTTCATCTTAAGCGACGCAGGACGGTAACGTTATTGTTCTGTTATTTGAAGATTTTTTCCCTACTACACTGTTCCAATGTAAGCACAGTGTTTTGAGGGTATTTTATTCTATTTTTTGTCTTTTCTTATCGTGCAAATGTACGTCGTATGTTGACAATAACTGTAGTTAAATGTTAAGGTTGGTTGTACGCGATATGTGTGTTAATAACTTCATCTCACCCAAACTTGAATTTTTTAATGAACCTTAAATTAGTGTGCAACGTAAAACTGTTATCCCGACCATTTTAGTGAAAAAACAAAAATTTATTCGCGCCATTTTATTTATCCATACTTAACATTAAAAATGTGAAAGTAACTCTGTCTGTCTGTCTGTTACCTTTTCACGCCTAAACTGCTGAACCGATTATCATGAAATTTTGCATACACCTTGTCAGGGATGCAGGAAAGGACATAGGGTATCTTTCATGCAGAAAAAATACTGTTCCCGAGGGATCATCTAACGCCTGGCAAAACTATAACTGCAATAAAAAGGTTAGGTTGCATATAACCCAAATCTTTTCAAGGTTCGAGTGAATAGGCATCTTCTGGGTGAGCTCGCTCCATCTTCGACCTCATCCTTCCTACATGGATAGATGCTGGTCAAGAGCAAACCCATCTATAATAAAAAATAAAAAAAGGCGTTACATTGCTCATATGTATATTTAATCAGGCGTTATTTTTTTATTTTTAAACGGGGGCTAAACCGCGGGCTCCAGCTAGTGTTTCACATATTCTTTAATATTTGATAGATACAAGTTCAATTATTTCACAAATAGAATTAGCACTAGTATGTGTATATCGCTAATGAAATATGTACATTAAGATCGTATCATTAGTGACATGAAGTTATTCACAACAACGTTAAATTATTCATTAGAACATCTGTTGTGAAATTATCTGAAATTCGAGACTTTTGGTTCGGGGGGGGAACAAACATTGAAACAACCATGTGAACTGTGTAAAAATCGCTGTAATCACTGTACTTTACTCTAATTTTTCTGAAAAATCTTTCACAGGTTTTTAGAGAAATCAAGAAACTACTTTTTTTCATCGCAGCTATGAATGTAGACGCAGTTTGGGCAACAGTTCTGTTTGTGCAGGATAGTTCTCTCAATGTAATGACAATACGTTTGAGTAACTCACTTTTTTATTCCTTTCTGAATGAATGACATCTATCGTTTTTTTTTTCAGTCAGATTTCGGGGGGGGATAAATCCCAACTATCCCCTCCTCTGTATACGTGCTTGGCAGACAGGCTGACGGTCCACTTTTTTTTTTATCGAACTCCTCCAACATCATTGGAGCCTATATTTGCTTTAACTCTTCCATACCAGTTCTCGCAATCGCTACTTCTCGTACTTCCATTCTTCATACTATTTTCTTTCTTTTATCCATCACCATTCATTCTCTGCGGGTGGGATGCCCGCCTATCTATTCTTATAATCTAATTATAGGTTCTCAATCCTTTATCTCATTCCATTACCTTTATTTAACCTTACCTTTTATTTTTGTTTATTTATTTTCAATTCAAATTTAGTATACATAAAATTTAATACATAATTTTCTTATTCCAGCAACAAATATTTATAATAGATTTTTATTTCTCAAAATATTATATACACATACTTTCAACTATACTTTTGTTAACTACATTAAAATTGAGTAAGAATTGCACCTATAATTATTATTTATACCTTGTTCCTTTTAATTGGAACTCCCTGCCGGCGTCTGTATTTCCGAGCTCATATAACCCAAATCTTTTCAAGGTTCGAGTGAATAGGCATCTTCTGGGTGAGCTCGCTCCATCTTCGGCCTCATCCTTCCTACATGGATAGATGCTGGTCAAGAGCAAACCCATTTAAATTTAAAAAAAAAAAAAAAAATAATAATAATTTTTTAGCTATGTCTTTACAAATTTTAATAAATATATCTCTATTATCTCCTTTTATGAGTTCTCTTAGACTATCTAGTTTTATATTCATTCCTATATTGTATTCTGCCTCTAGCCGTTCCCTGGCGAAGACAGGGCAATCCAGAAGAATATGGGTACGCGACGGTCCACTTGATGGTAAGTGGTTTTCGTCGCCTAAAACACAAGCAAAGCCACAGGTGCTGCAGGTGCGCTGCCGACTATAGTAGGATTAAGGATATGGGATTGGATAGTACTATATGTATGGGCTCTGACACTCACCACACACGTGTTGTTCACAACAGCACATGTGCTGTTATTTCACGGTGGTCTTCTGTAAGGGGGTGCTTGCCGCCGCAGATGGGCTGCCCAAACGCAGTGTGCCCTTGCCACTATTTTCCAAATCCAGACCAGAGCCAAATTTGAAAATTCCATTTTTTAAAGTTGATCCTGCCGCGAATCGAACCCGGGAACCCTAAAACAGAGTGTTAAGGCAAGCACCCTTACCACTCATCCAACGGGCTTCTAACTTAATCCGCTAACTTCTTTAAATCACCCAAAGGATTTTGATATGGTTTTCACTAACGGTAAGAGCGATAAAGGATAAGCTTTATGTACATAATTTACAGAAGAAAAAAAGTATCTGTGTGCAGCCGAGTTTGGGGCACTGGAACCTAAAAACTCTAATTTACTTCATAAGATTCATTTTGTACATGCTTGCCCTTATTTTTTCAAACAATTGCCGACTTAGTGGCGCTCATACCAACTGGATATAAAACTGGATATTTTTTCGTCTAATGTTCCACATAAATGGATCTTTCCATGTTAATAACAAATAATTATAGAAAACATAACAACAACAAGGTCCAGCAATTATATTAGTTTATTACTCCAGGCTGCTGCCGACCAATTAGCCAAAAAATATTGTTTTGTTGGTATATTTTAACGAAATCTAACTAAGACATCTCCGTACAAATCTGTCGAATCATTCTATCATTCGATAGTCCCTTCGCCTCTTTATAGTCCGCCTCTGTAAAAAGAAAAACACTGATACAAATTGAAAATATACGTAAAACGGATACAACGGCCGGTACAAACGGATTTTTGTACCGGCCTTATAACCGCTACTCGTACACAACCAAAGTTCTCTCAAAAGCTTCGTAAGACGCTTTCTCGCGGTAACGTGCCAAGAAATTGCTTTTAAGTAGTTTTGGAGTACGCTCTAAATCTCTAGTCTATGCCAAAGTGTACTATTGACGTATACTACATTTTATACTACAACAGTGTGCGAAGTGCGAGTTTGTTTGCCTCGATCAAACGCATCGAACGCGTAAACGTGACTTTGTATGGGATTGAAGCAGCGCCATCTAGTTGGCCACTACATAACACTGCTTCATTCCATACAAATTCACGTTTACGCGTTCGATGCGTTTGATCGAGACAAACTCGCACTTCATACTCAGTATAAAGATACTGCTGTAGTATAAAATGTAGTATGCGGCAATATTTTTAAAGGTTTATTTATTTATTTATTTTATTCTCAACATAAACCCTGACAGCAATACAGCAGAAATAATATACAAAAGAGACAGCATCACCAAGCGCATTTCCACTTACCCCTATAAGTATGTATCCAAATTTTGTTGAAAGTTAAGTTGAAAAGTAAAAATTGATTTTAGACCATGGGGAAAAGGATCTAGGTAAGGTGTTAGGATGTGTGTGTGTGTGTGTGTGTGTGTTTGTCTTAGTGTTAGTGTTAGTGTGTGTATGGCTCTGTGTGTGTGTGGCTGTGTGTCCTTCAGCGTATTCACGACACTGGGCTTAAAGGACGCTTGAGGTTAAAGATTCTTTAAAAGAATTGCTTAGGCGATTAGGTAATCATAATTTAGTACTATTACACTGTAGTAATCATAATTTGGTACTACTACACTATTTGACGAGCTCATCGGATGAGTGGCTTGGGTGCTTGCCTTAACGCTCTTTTCTAGGGTTCCCAGGTTCGATTCCTGACAGGGGCAACTTTGGAAACCAACTTTTCGTTAACCCTTCCCTAACCCTTTATCCTTAGTCCTACTGTAGTCGGCAACGCACTTGCAGTTACTTATGGCGTTGCTTGTGTTATAGGCAACGGTTGTCACCTACCATCAAATGGACCGTCAGCCTGTCTGCCGACCTTAACATAAAAAGAAAAGAAAAAAAATCCTAGTAACGCGACCGTTATCATTCAAACAAATATAACTGAAACGTGAACATGCAATTGTTATTTAATGTAATTTACATTATGTATAATTAAGTAGTTTTGTCACATTTCTATTTACTTACAACTTTGATTTCTTTTTTCATTCTTTGTGTTCCTGTTCTTTTTTATTATTCTGACAAAAGTTATTGAAGCAGAAGACGAATACGGCTAGTGACTTCTGAATTGACTAGGGCGCGAATTATCTTACTTATAAAACAATAACAACGGACGACAACCGGGCCCTTTAAATAAGCACTTATAGGCTTGTGAGTCAGAAAAAATGCGCTAAAGGTGCACTTCGGATTTTAGCGACCACGATCGGCGACAGTGATCCGCGGCCGCGACCTACTGCTCTGGCGGATTTAAGCGACCGCATCACACGACCAGTGGGCGTGGCCAAAGAGTCGCTGTCGCACCGAACGCAGACCGTCGCGCGTCAAACCCATGAGGCACATTAAATTACTTAATAATTCTTTTCTTCTCCTCGCGATGTTAAAATTGACTATCTTCGTCCTCTATTCAGGAGGCATAATCATTAAAATGATATCATCTTCTTCTTTATCTTTCAATAACTCTTTTTCTATTAAAACGTCCCACATTATGCTTGGAACTTTTTACTAAAGTAATACTAAAGTAATTGCAACACTTAACAGTTCCGGTTGGGTATTATGGTCGCGAGATTTGTAAGCTAGGTCAGGCGACTGTGGTCGCCCAGTCACAAGGTCGCGGTCGCTAAAATCCGCTTGTTTTTATTATCATAGAAAATAATTTCAAATAGAAAACGTACATACCACGTTGTACGTCTCGACTATAAAGTGAATGTTTTTCGCATTCCTCTTAAGACAATTATTTACATAGCTACAAATAGTAGAAACGGATTTGGTATCCAATAAACAGTCTTCGATTCACAGGTTAACGAACCGTTGCCTAGGACTTACAAATAAAATCTAATTTCTCTCCCTAATTCAGTTACAATCGGATAAATGGGTTACGAGTAAATCTTTTTTCCAAGCCTATTTAATGTTCTACGCTATTTCAGTGTATAAGGGCTAAAAGTAGAGAGTGACCTCTAGGGGTGAAAGGTGTGCGGTCGACACAAATCCGTTTGCCCAAATCTTAGTATTATTTTTTTTATTTTTTTTTTACTTTATTTGCATTAAACATTACCAAGTATCAAGTATCAAGTAGTTGCGTGTATTTATTATCAAGTAGTTTTTGTTAGTGAATCGATTGGAATGAAACAAAAACTAAATGTTACGGGAAGCTTGCTATACATAAGTGAAAACCGCATTCAAATCGGTTAAGCCGTATCTGAGATTATCGCACACTAATGCACAAACACACAAAAATTCGAAAAACTATTTTTAGACCTCGATAACATAAGTACAACGTGTATAATTTTTTTTAAATTTATTTAACGTGCAGTCAAAACTATCAAAACTATTATTATGTTTATTTTTGTTGTGTTTCGGTGAGTGAGTAAGGGATGCCAGAGCCCATTTTCCTATCCCCCCTCCTAATCCCTTATCCTTAATCCTACTGCAGTCGGCAGCGCACTTGCAGCAGCTTTGGCGTTGCTTGTGTTATAGGCGACGGTAGCCACCTACCATCGAGTGGACCGTCAGCCTGTCTGCCGACCTTAACATAAAAAGAAAATGTATTGATTTATATAAAACCCAAATGTAGTGTATAATTATTTAATATGTTATAGCTTGTCCAGTTTTGTAAAGGCCTCAGAGACAGTCAATAATTTTATCGTTTTCTGAACTATGAATTTTGTCGATTTTAGATTTGCATCTCAATTTGATATTCTCGTTGAATCTTAGTGTAGTTTAGTTTATATACCTGGGAATATATATCTAGATATGTTGCACACTATTTGGGGATGTAGAGCAAATTTGAAACGAAAAAAAAAATTGTCCACCTTGTGGGTGGACGTCCTACACTGCGTTTGGCGTCCACTCGAGAACCTCCCGGCCTCATCGGCCGTCGGCTCCTGTTCACAGCCACTTCAACTTATTAATCCGCCGGGTTATGTCACTAACTTTCGTTAGTCTACGGGTCTCCTCATTCCTAATTCGCAAATAGTACAATCGATTCTGACTAAGTTTAGAGCAGACGTCTAGACATAACAAAGCAGAGATCGAGATTGCTGTTATGACAAGACTTAAGCAGACGCTGGAATAGTTTCGCCAGCACACGACAAGATGCGATCTTATTCTTTACTACATTACCCCAACTGAAAATAATCGTTACTATTTTCTTCTTCTTCTTCTTAAGGTGCCGCTTCTCTGCGAAAATGGCGACCATCGTAGCTATCTTTACCTTGGAAGTTACTATTTTACAATTCAATTTATTTACGTACTTCTAATAAGACATATTTAAAGTGCTTAGTTTGATTTAGGTATAATGAATCTTCTATTGGAATATTTAATCGAGGGAGCTCGCCCACCAATCGCGTTGACACCGCGCGGTTATGTGTGATAGAAAAGAATTTGAATATTATTATCTAGACAGTGAGTTTAAATTTGCTGCGAATAAACGCAAATATACGCGGCTACTACGCGGCGTCGCGCGGGGTAGCAAAAAATTTGAAGCGTACGTCTAACTGCAGCCTTACTAGGATATATTTTTTAAAGAGGCTTGCGTGAAAACTTATAAATATTGTGGTGTAGGAAATAGAACTAGTTTAGTAATCATATTAATTTCGTCGTTTTGTTATAAACAAAACGCCTACCTTTTAACCGAAAATCACTTTCATTAATCATGTTTACCTGCCATTCAGTGTTTCTCATTCAAGCTTCCCTGAAAGCTTTGCGTCCTCGCTTACTTTACGATGGAAGTGTGATAATAATTTGGTCCGAAATGCAATGAAGCTTACTTACGTGAGTTTGTTAAAAGTTATGTGACTTCATGGCCCAACAATATAATTAGTCAAGTAAACCGTTAGGTCAAGCCCGCTGCCGACCTTAACATATAAAATAATCTACATCTTCAACTGTTCGTAAAATCAAGAGAGAGATGTTTATTTGAAAGATATGAAATTAACTAACACATGAAATTGTTTGTTGACGGGTAACGTTTCGCAACTGTTTCCGCGCAATTAAATTGTTTGATGTATTATGAGAATTGACGCAAAGTTTGCTTAGTAACTAAAGGGAAGTTTTAATAATTTACCTATACGATTGGGCCGGATAATAGAATGATTTGCACAATTATAAAGCCTGTGGGTCCAATATAGGCTGTCGAAACAGTGGGAATAAGCTTTGCTGGTTTGAATTTCCACTGTCCACTTAAATAGACACTGGATCTGTTTTATTTAAAACTATCGACCCGCCCCCTGCTTCGCAGAGATGAATTATTTTCTGCAAATTATATACCCAAACCTTCCTTGTTTATCGCTCTTTCCATTGGGGAAAACTGTATTAAAATCCGTAGAGTGGTTTAGAAGTTAGCGAAGAAACAGGCAGAGGCAGACAGCGACTTTATTTTATAAAATGACTAGCTGACCAGGCGAACTTCGTACCGCCTGAATAAAAAATCCGTACAAAATGTACTTGGAAATTAATTTTATTCGCAATTTATTTTCGTGAATGTTTCAGATGCGTTAATAATTATTCTGCTATTCGTGGGCGAAGACAAATTCAACAAACCAAAGATCTTAAAACCGTTTTTTAGCCGTCCAACCGTTTTTTATTTACGGGGTGAAAAGTGAGACACAGGTAGACGCCTGGCGGTAATAACTGATCGAGTGGTAACTGATCAGTTATCGACCGCCGAGAGTAGAAAATTATGAAAGTACTAATATCGCTATTAAAAAATAAGGGTTGGTGGTCGAAGGGTGAAAATTCAGGGTTGTATATATTTTTTAATCCTGAATCATAAAAAAATTAAAATTAAAAATTTTGTCCAAAAAATTTTAAAAAAAATTTTTTGAGGTGGACCACCCTTAGCACTTAGGGATGTGAAAAATAGTTTACGTCCTATTCTCAGACCTACTGAATATACACACAAAATTTCATAAGAATCGGTCCAGCCGTTTCGGAGAGTTTTGTTACAAACACCGTGACACGAGAATTTTATATATTAGATAAATATTTATAGAAGATAATTAATTAGTTATTTATAATTCGAATAGCTTGTCTATTTTGCAGCAATCCACAATTTTCATCAACATATTTTAACCAAAAATGGTAAAAGTAGTGCCACTTATACAGATTGATAATTAGGTACACAAAGGAATTATTTCGTTTACAATATACACTTTTTAGGTTAAGTTTGGTCATAATTGTTTAAGAAAAAGGAATAAAAAGATAAATAAAATAAGAGACATTAAAAATAAAATAAGAGACAAAAATAAGAGACATTTGGATACAAATAACGAAGTAACGAACATAAATTTTCAGTCTCCTTTGCTATGTATTTTAGATTCCATCTAAATTCTATTGGAATTCTCTATTGAGGATGTTTGGTTCCATATGGGTGGATTATTCCTGAACATTTTCCAATAATAGGTTCCACCGAACGCAACATTCTTCACAAACTAGGAATCAAAATATTATTGTAGGGTTTATTTCAGAAACCGTTAAAGCAAATGCTCCCTCTGTTATGTTTCCGTCAAATATGCAATTCTCAAGAAACTATTTATAATTGTTTAATAACATTGAATAGTTTGGTGATGTTTTTATTAATTTATTATTTTTTTTTTATGTTAAGGTCGGCAGACAGGCTGACGGTCCACTTGACTGTTGAAGCTGAACTTGAACTTGAACTTGTCACTTGAAGCTGCTGCAAGTGCGCTGCCGACTGCAGTAGGATTGAGGATAAGGGATTAGGAGGGGATAGGGAAATGGGCTCTGGCATCCCTTACTCACTCACTAAAACACAACAGCACGCGTGCTGTTATTTCACGGTGGTCTTCTGTAAGGGGGTGGTTACTGCCGCCAGACGAGCTGCCCAAATGACTGCGAAAACGCAGTGTTCCCTGCCACTACTTTCCAAATCCAGACCAGAGCCAAATTTGAAAATTTATTTTTATTTGACAAGTTATAGAAACATTACAGTTATAGAAACAATAATATAGAACAACATAGAACAAATAATAATAATAAACTTAGGACCACATTAAATAACGATGCTCAGTGAAACTGAAAAATGAAATAAGGAATTGTAATTTAAAAAGTATACGTATAAATTTAAGTAGTGGCAAGGCATGCTGCGTTTCGCAGGCGTAAATTAAGCAGCCCGTCTGGCGGCAGTAATCGCACATTAACAGAAGACCACCGTGAAATAACAGCATTTGAGCTGTTGTGTTTCGGTGAGTGTGCAAGGAATGCTAAAGCACATTTTTCTATCCCTTATCCTACTATATATGTTCGGCAGCACACTTGCAGCGCCAGTGGTGTTGCTTATGATATAAGTGACGGTAGACACCTACCTTCAAGTGGACCGTAGCCTCTCTGACGACCTTTACATTATAAAAGTATCGTAACGTAACGTAGCGTAACGTAATGCCTGCATTTCTGATGTATATCATATAGAAACTTTTTTTAATAATAATAATAAATAATAATTATTATTATATTATAATTTATTTCCGAACAATTACGTTACAAAGTTCGTAAGTTATCATTGACCCCCACACGAAGCTGGGCTTGTATCGTGAGAGTCTACTGCAATTACATAAATACTGCATGTCACTAATTAATCTACAATACCTTATATACAATAATAAATACAGAGTAACACAATTTAGTGTAATAAGGGAACATGTATAAAACATAGAAAATACCTATTTCACTTCTCATGCTCTGAAAGTGCTTATTTGTGCAGGATATAGGCTGCACAAAATCGAATTTTGTGCACAAGTGCATTATTAACGTATATAAAGGCAAAGAAAATGAGCCATAGATGACACAATGAGAAGTTCATAGATAGAATTTGTTATTTTATAATATTTACTTAAATTTATTTGCCTTATGTGTTTTTTAAGACATAAAAGATATTAAAATTCAAATTCAAGTATGGTAGGTTATTTAATTAATTTAAGAAAATTATTATTACAAAATAAATTTAATAGTAGGCTGTATAGGTCTGCAGCCCAAGCTAATGTCATAAGATGTCAACGTTAATATCGTAAGATTAAAAAAAAATAAAGCGGCGGGAAACAGCTCTTGTTTATCCTCGGATAAAAATGGTTCGTTTTGTGCACTTGTTGTAAAATCTACTATATATAAACATAAAAATTAATTAAAAAACGTAGAAGGCATTACAATATAAATATTAATAGACTGCACCAAAGTATAGATCAAATGGAAAAGGATAGATCTTTGCACACTACAGCTACGCCGCCGGCACAACCTCAAAACGTACTTACTCCAACAGAGCGAACGGAGAATGCCCTCAATGTCGGCATATGGCAAATTCAGGAGCCAACCTTTAACAATAAAAGAGACCTTTTTTGCAGTTCAGATTTTTGTTTTATAATTTTTAAATTATTTATTTCATATAAAATTTAAAAGATTTGGCAGGGTGCAACTGCGTTATTATGCACTCTAAAACTGGACAGCCAGTTTAATAAAATTAAACATCACCTTATAGAAAACCATAGTGAAAAGAAAAGCACTTGTTCCATTCTTTTCAGCTAAGGATAGCAGAGCTCACATCTACCTATCTCTATCTTGTCCCTTAAGAGGATATGTAAGAAAAAAGTGTTTCTTTGATTGCAATTATCTCAGGATTTGCTTAGCACAGAATTAAAATTTTCTGATATAGGTTATTTGACTACATAATTCAACGATTGTTTAGAGCCAAAACACGATAGCTTAAAATTTTCTCGACAGAAAAAAATTCTAAAGTAACCCCTTTAATTTTAATTTATCACAAATTGTATTTAAACAGTGCCATATTAGACTGATAAAAGTTAGTAAACACAAAGTAAATACAATTCTTTATCATTTGTTTAGACTAAAATATGTTTGTGTGATTTACTTTTTTTTATAATTGATATTTTAACAACGGGCGCTTACGTTATTTGTTTCGAGACGCAAGAGCGCTCTATCTGTTTCTTTTTCGCACGTGGAGAAGCAATAGCGCTTGTAACTGCTTCGTGTTACGCCCAGTTGCTCGTGGCCATAGCCGACGACGGACCTGTGCTTGGCGCTCTTTGCTCCCGATAATAAAGATAAATATTGAAATATATGTGAATAAACTTTATAATTCGTCTTAGGGATAATTTAGTGACTAAAAACATTGAAAGATGGGAAACAAACAAGAATCCCAAAATTATAAGAAAAGAAAATCGAATTTGAAACGTTTAAAAAAAATACATGTAATTTGAGACAAAAGAAAAGGTAAGAACGTTCATTTTTAGTAACAAAATTTGTATCTTTGTTTTGTATGTATTAGAATCACATTTCCCAATATGTGCACCAGATAGCAGCATGAAAGTACTTGGATTTTTATATATGATTTTTTTATTGGTTTTATCACCGAGATTAGAAATCGAATTGCTAACAACATATAATATAAACAAATAAATAAAATTTAACTATCTCTTTGTAATGTCAATATAATAGCTTTTTTTTTAATGCACATACTTATAACAATAATATATTTTTATTTGTTTATCTTTAGATAAGTAAGCGCTTACACATGATAATTTATTCTTTATTGTAACATTTTTTTACCCATTGCAGATTACTACGCGAAAATAAAATAATATCAATGCCACGAGCGCAAGGTTCAAGCGAACAAAATCAAGTGGAGTCGCCATTACCTGAGAAACTTCATTCTTTTTCGCCAACATTAGAAAATAATAAAAGGTAAACCGAATTTTATAACGATGAATTCAAACATGTAAACCGTGATAATAATGCAAGGGAATAGACAAACTGTATTACAATTCTAAATATTTTTTCTTCTTAAATTGAATCAATCAGCTAATACTTTTTTAGTAAGTTAATTAATTAATTAATTAATATACCATAAAACCGAATTACCACTACTTATCATTGACATTTTTGTTCTGATATGAAGGAGTCACCTGGGGATTCCCCTCTGTAGCAGATCGGAGTGGGGATTCCCCAAAACCACCCAGGAAAATCCGAGGTGTTGAGGATGTTGACCTGGTAAAAAGTCGGCAACGGGATCTCGGAAACTATCAACCCGAGAAGGACCCGGTTTGCGGAATGTCATAGAGGGTCATCGGGGGTGACCACATCTCGACCCCCCCCTCTCCCCCCATACGTTTTTTTACGCTCCATACAACCGTCCGGATTTTCGAATCCCCGCAGCTCCGAAACGGTGAGAGTTATGGCGGCGGTCACTTTGGCGGATGACCATCGCCCGTGGAAGTCCGTCGTCCGGGACTGTCGCCCTCCCCCCACCTCCTCCCCTTCGGACCCCCTCCGTAAAAAATCGCACTCTGTTAGGGATCTTTCGCCGCTGGAGGAGGGCGGCAAAGGTCATCGGAGGGTAGCGAAAGTACGAAGCCTTTCAATTAGTTACCGTCACCCCGCCCTCCGGATCCTCCCCCGCCCCCTCAGACCCCCCCGATCGGGACTCGGAGGCGGTTCGACTGAAACACCCCGTGTTTGGGCTCTTTCGAACGGGCGCGGCGAATGGATTCCGATGGCTCCGACGGGATTTGGATTTAGCTCACTCGACCTTCCCACCACCTCCCCCTCCATACAAAACCAAACTTCAAAGAGGTTCTTTTATAGAAAAGAGACGGCGGTCGATCCGCCGCAGCGGCGGCGAGGGGTATGTCGGAGCGACGAAAAGTGAAAATTTTGACACCCCCCTCGAACCCCCTCTGCCGTAACTCGGAAACGGCGCGACGCAGCCGGGTCGCGTTTGGGGTCTTCGGAGACGTCTCGGGGAGACGAATTTTTTGGTCGCTACAAAATTTCGAAATTTGCATTTTTGGACTTTTTCGTAAATATCTCGGGAGCGGTGCGTCGCAGACCACCCGTGTCGGTGCTCATTTGAAAGGTCTCGGGGAGATGGATTTTTTGCAATAGACCCAATGTCACAATTTGACAGTCGCTGTCTATTCGGTAGACCGTCGGTGTTCGTAGCGGGCAGACCCCCCGTGTTGGGTATCATTTGAATGGTCTCAACGAGGACGATCCATTGACACCATTGCCCTCCCCCCTCTCCCCCCTTCGGACCTCCTCTATGCAAAAAACACACATCAAAGAGATTCTTTCGCCGACGAAGGGACGGCGGTCGATCCGTCGCGGAGTGGTCCGGAGCGGCGGCACGGGGTCTGCCCGAGCGAAGGAAAAGTGAAAATTTTGAAACCCCCTCGAACCCCCCCGGTCGTAACTCGGAAACGGCGCGATGTATCAGGGGTGTGTTTGGGGTCGTCGAAGAAGTCTCGGGGAGACGAATTTTTTAGTGGAGACGAAATTTCGAAATTTACATTTTTGAACTTTCTTGAAAATATCTCAGGAACGGTGCGTCGCAGACCTCCCGTGTTGGTACTCATTTAAGAGGTCGCGGTGAGACGGATTTTTTTAGCGTAGGCATTTTGTTTCGTTACTTGTGTTATAAAGTAACTATTGCTACCTACCATCAAGATCAATACCATCAAGAATCATAAAAAAATAATATCAATCTGAAGTTAGTAAGGAATAAAAAATTGTGAAGTAAAAGATAAAAATGAAATTGGAATGTTTAAATTATGCTCACTACTTTTTAATCATTTAAAGCTGTTTAAAGAATATTAGATTTAAAAGAATTATTTTGTTACAGTTTTAGTAAGTATCATGTAAATGCATAAAATAAAAGTATCAATTTATAGTTAAAAGTAAAACATACCAACAACATAGGTATTAGTTATTATTCTTGCTGTAATAATTAATGAAATAGAAATTTTAATATCAAATTTTTCTATTAAATAAAAATACGAAATATAATATGTGAATAAGAATATATACATATAATAAGCATATATACATATAATAAGCATATGTACACATAATAAGCATATGTACATATAATAAGCATATATAACATTTTGTATTTTGTTTAATTCTTTCATACTTATTAGACCCTTAGTAGACCCACCATGTTGGTACTTATGTAAGAAGAGGTCTCGGGGAGAGGAATTTTTTGGTCACGACGAAATTTCGAATTTCACATTTTTGGACTTTCTCGGAAATAGTAGCAGGTAGACCCACCGTGTTGGTACTCATATAAGAGGTCTCCGGGAGACGGTTTTTTTTGCAATAGACCAAATATCACAATTTGACATTTGCGGTCTACTTGGTAGACCGTCGGTAACTGTTGCGAGTAGACCCCCCGTGTTGGGTATCGTTTGAAAGGTCTCAACGAGGACAATCCATTGACACCCTTTCCCCCGTCTTCCCCTCCCCACCCCCGAAACGTCACGAAATACAAAACATATATCCTAATCCTTACCAAACCAATTCTAAAGACCCAATACCTTACCTAAACACAACACCATTCCAGAACCGGTCGAGGGGCTATCCCCCCGCGGGCTGCTTGCAGCCCGCGGCAACGAGCGGAAGCTAGTTTGTATATGAAGCCGGTTTCATTATTATTTTTTTCTATTTTTATAGACTAGTAGGGGCCGAATTCTGATGTATTAATTCTTATTTGTACTTCCATCGATTTACGCTAACTTGTTTTTTTTTCCAGTAATCCGTGTTCGAGTACTCGAACCATTGAATCACCTATTCATCAGGAATCGGACAAAGTATTGACAGAATTACAAAATGCTGCAGATATATTTCAGTAACAATCGGCTAAAATTTAGCAGTGAAAGTTGAAACTACATTTATATGGTCTATTGCTCAAAGAATTCTCAAATTCAATACTACAAAGTAATAGCATAGTACACCCAGAATAGCAGTTCATCTCAGGCATGTCGGCGAGTTATTAGCCTACTCTTGCGTTGACGCTAGGGTTGTCACTTTATTTTTTAGTTAAATATTATTTGGGTATTATGAGTAGCACTGAATTTTATATATACCTATATTTTTGATATTATTATAATGAAATGTTTTACTAATTCATAAATGAGGTATAAATAAAAGTCCTTTTAATTTTTATGTATTAAAAATCAATTAAAAAAATATCAAATGGAGAACACAAACACGTCCAAATATTACTATAAAAATTACTGGATTTGATGCGCGTACTCGTGCAAATAATAATAGTTTTTGTTTCATCGAAATCGGGCCAGGATTTCCAAAGTTATAGCGTTGTAAAATTTCACCGCCTTTTAAAATTTGCGTTCATTCGCGCACCACCGCGATGACGTCATACACCTACAGTCCTTGTCCGATTGCAAGTAATGCTGAGCGTTTATTTTCATAAAATTTGATTGTTGTGGTTTGTAGTTATTATTTTAAGTGTTTGTGTTAGCAATTACTTTAAATATTATTGTTATTAAATAAACATAGTGATGGAAGAGGGTCTTGTAAAAGGACAGTCGGACCTACCAAAAGTCGACATTTTTATGGTTGCGCGATATTTGTCTGAGAATAGTGATTATGTAGCCGCTGAAATGCGAGGAATAAAACTGAATAAGTAAGTAAATGTGTAACTTCTCATGTACTTATGTTAGTATTTCAATCAAGTTTTATTAAAAGGCAACTGTTTGTTTTTGTCGAGTGTCAAATGGCAGGGGGACAAACATTTTCTTAATTTCATTTTTAAATATTGCCTTTTTTATTAGGTACAAAACCAAAAAGTTCATTTCATCCTTTATAGCAAATAAACTGAGTGATGTTATTTAGTTTGGGTGTGATCAATGTAAAGGATGTATTAAGCATTTAAAGTATTGTGTATGTTTTATGTAAATTTTTTTTATAAAATTTATTATATATATACACATTAGTTTCTTTTTTAAAACAAAAAGTCATCTCCAAGACCAACTCAACCCTAGGTGCGTGTCGAGGCGCGCGCGCCCATCCCTCGCCACTCGCGAGGACATTGGCCTGCACCCTGCACATTCAACTACAGTTTTAGGTTAGGTGTCTATTTCTTAAAAGAAACACTTTTGGATGTACGTCGAAATGATCTTCATAACAATGCACGTAACTAGAGGCTTTAAGAGGATCTGCTCTTTTCACAACTTTTAACCACTTTTTCCGAATATTACCGCCTGGTACATAAAAAAAAACATTTTTCGGGGTGATTTTACACTGGAGTTGGTACACATAGGCACAATACAATATTTTTTAACCTTTTTAGTGATCCAATATAAAAAAAATTATTAAATTTATAGCGAGACTGCGAGCGCAACGAGCTAAAGTATGAAGGTATGTTATGTAGAGTCAGGGAGTGACGTCATAGGTTAGCGCGGTCGCTTGTCGGATTTTGCCGCCGAAGCCGTTCTTTAACGTTTAATATCTCAGTCATTTTTGAAGATAGGAAAAAATAAATCAGATTATTTTTTCTCGAGCTACCTATTTTGTAGATATCCTGAAAAAAAACATTGGTGTTCTCCATTGCACTAAAAAATAAAGCGGCGGCGGCGGGCGTGAATGTGCCGGGAGCGAGCGGATGCGCAATTACTTGTACGCGCGTGACAAGAAAATTTAAAACATTAAATGTTATAATTATAATACATATATGTGTAAACATTACAAACTTATATTGTCAACGCCAACAAAGAAGTGTGATAAATAAAAATGTGGGTAGATTGATAATTAGTACTGGCAATAAAAGCTGGTGTTCAATCACGGACGGGGCAACATTCTAAAGTTACATAAGCCACTCTATATACCTACTATTTTAGATATTTTGGATAAAATAATGTATTGTGTTGTGTGTTGCACAATACAATATCTAATATCTGCCAATTCTATTCTAATTTGTTGTTTAAATTACTGTAATCATTATATTCAAAATATATTCAGATTTATAAATGGATTTTGATTATAAATACAAAAATGGTTAAAATTACAGACTAAGAATGAGATTGCTAGTAATTAAAATTGATAATAATTAAGTGTAATAATAGTGTTAATAATTAAAATTTAGTCAAAAAATTCAAAAACAAAGCATTCTCAAATTTTTTTCACTTAATTTAAAAAAAAAAGATTTTTTCACTTAATTTTTTTGCCACTTGGATTATTATTTAATATTATTAGAGTTACATATTGTATAATAATAGCAAAACATGTACACTACTAAGGCGTAGCAAATTTAGCTGTACCTAATAAAAAGTACTACAAATAAATAAATATTAAAGCGCGATGCGACTCAATGAATTCTTTGTTTTACTTTTATACACAGAATGCCGTCTTGTGTTGAGGGGAGCGGGGCGCATCGATCTGGACTCCGCCCCGGCGGGCGGAGACATTTTTTTCATTTTTATTTTGTGTATCACCTTAATGCTTGCTTATTTTAATAGATGAAGGTAGCCACCAAACTTAAGGTTAAAAATAATGTTTTACGCATCACGCACCTAAACACAATAGCACATGTGCTGTTCTTTCACGGCGATATTCTCTAAGAAGTGGTTACTGTCGCCATACATATGGTCTTACCTCTACACTACTGTGATAAAATTATATGTTATTTATGACATATATTTTTAATATTATGAACCGCGATGAAAGGCTTCATTATAGTTGGAGCTGTGAAAGCTTTGCGGTTGAGCGCTCGATCAATATTAGCTTCGAGTCATTTCATACTCGCCACGTTGAGGTTTGTTGTTAAACATCGTTTGTTATTTATCTCCATTTATATTACTATACTAGCGACCCGCTCCGGCTTCGCATGAGTGCAATTTCATACACACAAACCTTCCTCGTTTATGTTCGATTTATGTAAACCGTAGCGAAAGAATTGAAGTCGATTTCTGCGTCTGTCTGTATGTAAGTTCTCTAACTCCTCCAAACTCACCATTTTGATACTATTTTCACTAATAGAAAGAGCGTTAAATTAAGCAAGAAATGGGCAGCCCATCTAGCGGCAGTAACCACTCCCTTACAGAAGACCACAGTGAAATAACAGCACGTGTGCTGTTGTGTTTCGGTGAGTGAGTAAGGGATGCCAGAGCCCATTTCCCTATCCCCTCCTAATCCTCCTAATCCTACTGTAGTCGGTAGCGCACTTGCAGCACCTGTGGCGGTGCTTGTGTTATAGGCGACGGTAGCCACCTACCATCAAGTGGACCGTCAGCCTGTCTGCCGATCTTAATATAAAAATAAAATAAAAAATAAATCATCTAAAATTCTAAAAATGAAATTAAAAAATTCAACGCCTAAAAAAATATGTATATATGAGAAATAAAGATTGAATAAAATTTATTCAATTTTAACATTTGCGAAACGTTTCAGTTACCTCGAATCGATTGTGGTTTGCAGCGGCCATTTCTCGATACTTACACAACATACCATTTCATTTAAAATTACATTACGTCAAGCGTAAGTAAAATTGGTAAGCAAACATTTGCTCAGTCGTTACGAATCGTCAATAGAGTTTGGTGTTTCATTAGAGCACGTAATGAACAGAGTCCGACTGCACGCGGTGTTCTACGATAAAAGTTGCCAGGTAGGCTCTCGATCCACCTGTGCTGTGCTGAAATAACAGCACATGTGCTGTTGTTATTTCTGCTCGTGAGTAACGTGTGCCGGAACCCGTTCCCCTATTCTAAAGTGAAATGTGTGTGTTTTACTTTTTCACGTAAACACTATACTGATTTTACGGATGAAAATCCACACTAAACATCCACATTAAAATTGGATGAAAATTTCATTGTATTATGCTATGGCGACAATTGGCGTACTACAGCATTTCGCCGTAGAATGCAATGAAATTTTAACTATATTAAAATCGTATAAGTTTTAAAATACTATGAAAAAATTAAATACTTTGCCGTTCAGTCATCCGATGTGTACTGGCCCTAAAGCGTCACCGGGGGAGCTTACAAACAATGTGCTTAGCCCTAGCAATACTTGCCCGAGGGAGGTTGCTAAGTGGAGCTATTAATAGGCGAAGAAGCGAGCAGGTATATGATTATATCTGGTCATTAGCTAGGATGGTGTACCGCGGGGGGATCTCGGAGGTGCTCCGAGATCCTAATCTCTGCAACCACTGCACTTTCTTGAAAAATTAATTCCCTATTGTTCCAGATATACTATACCACGTATACTAACTACAATGATTTGTTGCAGGTAATAACAGCAAGCCGTTGTCTGGTGCTGTGTGCCGACAGTAGAAGTGAGATGGAGTCTTGGGCTGGAGCGTTAAGAGGCGCGTTACATCGCGGCGCCGATGTCGCAGACCTAGTCGCTCGACTCTCGTCCGGGGACCACCACTGGTTAATGTTACTATTTATTATCTTTATTTGTCTTAACCCTCTTTGTCGGCACTAAAATAGAAGTAGGGGAAAACTAACGAAGACTAACGAGGACTTTTATTGGAGGCAGTAACCAATCTTTACAGTGAACCACTCTGTAAAAGATCTGTTATTGTGTTTCTAAGCATGGGCCTAATTTTGCTATTTTCATCATATTCCTAACAGAAACACATCAAAAATACTCTCACCATACTTGTGACACGTATGGTCCATAGCTGTGGATTAGGATACTAAATTAGAATACAATGTGCAGCGTGCATACCAACTTTGAACATGAAACAAACTCTGAAGTGTTTCCGTATAGCTACAATTTGGGTTCCTTCAAGTGTGGTGTTAACAAATTCATGCACGGTCGGAAGATCACCTGGATAGCCCAGATGTCGCTTGTGTAAGACACTTAAGTCACCTAACATGAAGTGGTCGCCGTCAGCCTGCCTGCCAACCTTCACATTAAAAAATATGGATACTTGGATTTGTGTCAACAAAATTAAGATGTTATTATTATTTCTAACAGGTACACGGCAACCCACGCGCGTCCCACCTTTTGCAACGTGTGTCGCGAACCGCTCGGCGCGTTGGGCACTGCGCACGCGTTGGCATGCGAACTGTGCAAATTCAAAGCGCACAAGCGGTGTGCCTCGCGCGCACCACCGTCGTGTAAATGGAGCACTCTCGCATCGCTTGGACCACATTTAGTTGAAGACGCTGATGGGGTAAGCGATGAACTTGCATAAATAGCCCATTGGGTTAAAATGACTGTGACATAGGTAAATAACAGTCATAGATAAATAAATTTTAACAACAATACAAAAATAGTTATAAAAAACTAATTATTATTATAAGATATTTCAATTCAGAATATGACACAAAATAAAATATTATCTTAAAGTAATTGAGGAGTCTGAAGTGTACGTTGGGCGTCAACTGAAGGTTTATTTAAATTTTCTGTAATCGGCACATGGTGTACGGTAAAACTCTAATGAGTTTATGTTTACACCAATGTTAAGTCAACATTATTGTATTAATAAATAATAAATAAAAAAAAATAAAAAAAAATATCTATTACGTCTAAATAGCTAACCCATTACATAACAGTGATAGAGTACTTTAGGTAAAAATAACTACGCTAGAACGTGGTGGCTACCACGTCTAACCTGCGTTAGACTTCGGACCGAAAGTATCAAATCTTTTGATACTTTCGGTCTATAAACCCACTTTTTTTATTTAAAGATGGGTTTGCTCTTAGTCATCTATCCATGTAGGAAAAATGAAGCCGACGATGGAGCGAGTTCACCCAGCCTATTCACTTGAACTTCGAAAAGATTTGGGATGTATGAGCTCGGAAATACAGACGCCGGCAGGGAGTTCCAATCCTTGGCAGTGCGCATTATAAAAGATGTTTTAAAGCGCTTGGTTCGAATTAGAGGGATTTTGACAAGATGAGGCTATAGTAATCTGCATGTCCGATAGATAGCATAAAGAGGAAGGCTGTGTGATCTCATGCAGCTCCCGAGCACATTCTTGTATTTCTTGTGTCCTTAGACGACGATAATCACCTACCATCAATTAAACCGTCAATCTGCCTGGCACCCTTAGTAGGTAATATAAAAAATGCAGGTTAAAAATCCAAAAAAAGTAAAGCGCTTAAAAATCTATATTAATTGAAGAGGTACATCGCTAGCTTTTATAAAAGCAAAATCGTCAATTTTATTTGTACGTCTTTGACTATCTCATCATAGTCGGAACATCGGTAATTGATTGATGATTTGACAGAAACTAAATCTACATATGTAGATCGCGAAGCCCTGGACACTTGCCTAAAGTACCATTTGCTCAAATCATTGTCGTTAATGTATAATCTTATACCTTCAACAAGCTGAACCCCCTGATTTTTTTTAAAAATCGGATGTGTAGCTTCGAAAATTACTTCCTACATACAAACTATGTATTCCTACATACAACCTTTGCAAAAAAAACGAGCACTTTTGATTTATTCGAGTACTTTTAAGGGGGAGACAAACGCTAAATACTAAAAATATCCATTGTTTAATGAAAATGTTACAAGAAATAGACAAGACAATTGCTTTGAAAAAAATATATATTATACTTAAACATGTGAAGAACCAATTGTATTAATTAGAATTTTCCTTAAAGTAATAGAAACTCCACAAAAAAAGTTAGAACACAAGAAGAATTTTTTTGTGTAATGTTCTAATGGTAAAAACAAAAAAACACAATTTCTAGGCCCGTTGAATTGTCTCCGCCGCCAGCGAGTTCTATAGTAAATGTCATTTGCCTCAGTGAATCCCTTAATGCGAGTAAAAGGGATGATTTATTCGAGTAAAAGGGATTTAATGCAACAAAATAAAGTAAATATTATTTACTGATGTAAAAACACTTGTTTGGTAATTAAGTCGATCCTAATTTGTTTTATTTAGATTTTTGGAAAATTACTCATTTTGACAAAAAAATAAGACCACTCCTTATTTACTAAAAGTTACAAGCAATATTTGCGCTAAAGACATTTTAAATCGTCTGAGAGGTGAACGAACAGTACCGCGTAATACTTCTTCTCTTGCAGCTACCTCTTAGATATCAAATGGCGTTGTTACATTGTAACGCAAAGTAAACAAACTTTGAAATGTGTTCGCGTTTTGAAAAATAAATCAATTTAATAATTTAATACCGTTCGGAAATAGCTTTTAAGTTCTCCCGTGTGAAATTCTTAAATCGCTTTCCAAAGACAAGTGCAATTTTCTTCTCAAATAACATCCCAGACGTTTGAAATAGTCTCGCTTTTTCTTCTCGGTCCCAACTTCCCTTGTACTCGCACTAAAGATTGTAAAGCTAAACTTCATTCTTGACCCGCGTCACGTGTGGGGCACGTTTGAAGATTTCAATGTGTCTCTGCCATCTAAATGGGTTTGAACATTTGTATAACGGGGAAGATGTATAGATATACATAAATATGTATAAGAAAACGTGTTTACCGAAAATATGTTGGGAAATATTTGACACATTTTGACATTTGACATTTATACACATTTGTATGTACCAATGTGATAAGAGGTCGAATTTTTGAAAATTCATTGAAATAACTATAAAAATTGGAAAGCATTTTTCAATGTAACGGTTGTCAGACAGTCTAACGTTCCACTTAACGGTAGGCAACTTTATACAAATCGTAAAAAAATACAAATATTTCTAGAAGTGGACGTATAATTAATATTGATGTGGCATAGATATTTAAAAAAAAATAGTAGGAAGTGTGGATAACACTTTCGGTGTATGAAACTTTTGGTAATATTTTGAATAAATAAATAAATAAATAAATAAATAAATAAATGAATAGGACTATCCTCGGGTTTAGTGTGACGAAAGGTTTCCAGTATATTCTAAGAATTTCTAGACAATTTGATTAGAGTTTCAAAATTAAATTTGTTAAATTTAGATCTTTTTCTAGATGTTTTAGCAAGAAGCTAAAGCTTTTCTTTTGAGCCGGTCTACGTACATTTCTGAGAATTTAAAAAGCTTCACCACGAGTTACAGTGAGGGTTCTAAGTTAGACGACTTTTGTAAAAACATTATTAAGTTATTTTTAAAAATCGATCATTTTCTGTGAACTGCCTTTATTCACTAGCCCTTACAAGTAAGAAAAACAAGGGAATAAGAAATTATTTCTTGTTACCTTGTTTTTATTTTTTTTATGTTTATTATTTTACTCTGTTAATTAATTTGTTTGTTTGTTTCGCCAACGTATTCGCCTGATAATTTGGGCTGAATTATTTCTTGGATATTGTACAAAGGGCTGAATTATTTCTTGGATATTGTCTTTTTCGTGGGCATTTCTAAAAGAGTAGTCATTATTTAATCGCACGTCAGGAAAAAACAATGTTTTTTAACAAATTATTGAAGTTTCCTACCAAAATGCTACACATCAAAGAATATAAAAAGAAATCAGATTCATCGTGTTTTTAAGGAGGTAGACATACCTACTAGACAGGCAGACGGTGCACTTGATTTACCGTCGCCTATAACTACAGGTGCTGCAAATGCGCTGGCGACCATGGAAGATTAAGGGTAAGGGATTAGGTAGCGATACCGAAATGGGCTCTGCTATCTCTTACCGATACACAACAGCATAACTTTTGTTTCACGTTGGACTTCTTTAAGGCGATGGTAACAGCCGCCAGACTGACTGTACAAAATTACTGCGAAATGCACTACTTGCCAAATGCAGACCAGAGCCAACTTTGCAGAAAAGTTTGTTTCCAAAGTTGACGCTGCCGAGAATTTAAACCTGAACCCATAAATCGGAGAGCTGAATAAAGCATATTTAGCGACTAAATTACCAATCTATGTGTTTAAGAAAACCCTTGAATTTAACTGACGAAAGCTTTTTTTGTAAACTTCTAATTCCACATGGAGAAAGGACTTGGTTACCTTATTTTGTTTTTTGACTCCGCGATTTTTATTATTATTTTTAATCTGACGAGCCCATTGGATGAGTGGTTAGGGTGCTTGCCTTAACGCTCTGTTCTGGGGTTCCCGTGTTCGATTCCCGGCAAGGTCAACTTTGAAAAATGAACTTTTCAAATTTGTCTCTGATCTGGATCTGGAAAGTAGTGGCAGGGCACACTGCATTTCGCAGTCATTTGGGCAGCCCGTCTGGCGGCAGTAACCATCCCCTTACAGAAGAGCACCGTGAAATAACAGCTTTTATGTTTCGGTGAGTGAAGTAAGGGATGCCAGAGCCCATTTCTCTATCCCTTTCCAATCCCTTATCCTTAAACCTATTTTAGTCGATAGCGCACTTGCAGCAGCTTTGGCGTTGCTTGTGTTATAGGCGACGGTAGCCACCTACCATCAAGTGGACCGTCAGCCTGTCTGCCGATCTTAAAAAATTAAAAAAAAACATCCTAGGAGTGATAGGGCATAAATAGTACTCAATAACGGAGATAAACAGAATACAATCTACAGACGAAACAAAATGACCACACGCAGCACTTCACTATGGCAACGAATCCGTTCAAAGATTAGAATGAAATTGTGCAGTTAACTTTCTCATTACATGAATACAAGACACGGCGCGAAGTGCCTATATCGACTTGCTAAGGCCGACCATAAACGAGTCTGATAGTAGAGAAAATTATTCATGAGATTGGCACTTCCCAACGTAGATGGTTCGCACTCAATTGGCCACTTTTGCGAGAGCCGGGAGAGACCTTTCGCCTCGTTTCTAATTGAATGCCCTGCGAGATTATCTTGGTTTTTTTTTCCACACAATTGTCAACGGCCTTGTCACTTGGCTACTATCACTTCGAGTTTTATTATTTGTATCTCGTTAGATAAATCAACAAAATGTCATTTTGGGTTTAATAATTAATTTTTCACCTCTCCAGCACGAAAAGGGTGCTTTTGGTGCCTAAAAACTCGCAGGAAAATCGATTTTTGCTGCGAGCGTGAGGAAAAGTGATTCAAATTTCGAACACGCGATTTAACTCCCTGGAATAACATTATTAGGATTTTATTAGTGTGTCCAGCCATAGCCGACTAGAGTCGGCCGGCCATAGCCGACTAGATTCGGCCGACCATAGCCAACTAGAGTTGGCCCAGCTGTGAAGATAGTTTTACAGCTGTGAAGATACCAGTGGTGATGGCCTAACTCGCTGTTGAGGTGAAAAGTTGTATGTTTAACACGAGAGCAAATTTTTTTATGTCTCGTGCCTTTAAATCACTCACTTCGCTCAGTAGTCTATATTAGAATCACTCGCTACGCTCGTGATTCAATTCTATAGACTACTTCGCTAGTTCGTGATTTAAAGTCGGCACTCGCAGGAAAAAACAATTTTGCTCTCTAGTTGAACAAATAACTATATCCTATATACAGGGAAAAGCAATTTTTTCCGATACCGAGCAAATTTCTTCGATACCTTTTTTACAAAAGTCATCAAAAATTGCAAGATTATATTCAAAGGTTCTACCGTTTTCTTCCTCTTGAGCATAGGCGTAAAATTAGTGACATTTGTTATTTGATGTAAACTGCAAAGGGTAAAATTGATTGGATGAGTGGTTAGGGTGCTTGCCTTAACGCTCTGTTCTAGGGTTCCCTGGTTCGATTCCCGGCAGGGTTAACTTTGAAAAATGAATATTTCAAATTTGGCTCTGGTCTGGATTTGGAAAGTAATGGCAGGGCACACTGCGTTTTCGCAGTCATTTGGGCAGCCCGTCTGGCGGCAGTAACCAACCCCTTACAGAAGACCACCGTGAAATAACAGCACGTGTGCTGTCGTGTTTCGGTGAGTGAGTAAGGGATGCCAGAGCCCATTTCCGTATCCACTCCTAATTCCTTATCCTTAATCCTACTGTAGTCAGCAGGGCACTTGCAGCAGCTTTGGCGTTGCTTGTGTTATAGGCGACGGTAGCCACCTACCATCAAGTGGACCGTCAGCCTGTCTGCTGACCTTAACATTAAAAAAAATCCAAATTATATCTAAATTTTCCGCATACTAACTTAAGGAATCGCCCTTTGCTGCATGTAGCTCAAGGTAAGACAAATTATAGCAAAAACTCTTTAATGAAATATTATTAGATACAGATGTCGACCTGGTCCACAGCTCTATAGTTAAAACTAGAAATATTATAACCTAAAAATTCTTTCAGTGACTTCCTAAAACTATAACTTCCTTATATTGTTGTAGTGTAACTTGCCTACCGTGAACGCTGGTTCTAATTCTAATTATTAATCTTTGTAATCTTTCATGCTATAAGTGGAAATTTGTTATTTGGTGTCTGTTTCCATTTGAATTATTTACTATGTAATATTTGTGTCTGTAAAATTTCCCTAAAATAAAATAAATAAATAAAGTTAAACGACAAACGAGGAAAGTTTGTGTACCTATATAATTTGCAGAAGGAAATTGCATTCGTGCGAAGCTGGGGTGGGTCACTAGTTACAACTAAATTATTACTCAAGGAATAACCGCGCAAATTAGTTAAGAAAATAAAGAAAACGTATAGAAATGACTATTAATCGACTCACGATTAGTAGGTCTATTCGGAGAATTCATTCGAGTGAGTTATTCACCAGATTCGCCTAATAATAAACTCTGAGTGAACTTTGATGTGAAGCATTGGGTGACTGCTCTGAAGTTGTTTATTTCTGTTATACAACGCAGTCGCCAATAGTGTATAATGTAGCATTACTTATAAATTTCTGTGAAAAAGTTAAAATAACTTACTAAGTAGGAACTTAATAAGTTGCTTAAATACGCTTCAGGAGATAATATAAAAAAAAATTTAAAAAACCAGATTTAAATTTCAAAGTAAACACATCAAAAAAGTCTAAGCAACACATACTATTTCAAATTATTATTCAATTATTGCATCATTTCTTACCAAGTAGGTAATACCTATGTACATAATTTTTTTTTGATCTAGAGGACATACTGGCTGGTTGTAAAAAAAATCGAGTATCATTTGTTTTTTTTTTTTCACAAATTCAAAAACGAATGCATTTGTCCAAATTTTATAGCGTTTTCTTTGCTTATTAAAATTTAGTATTCTGCATCAATTTTATGATTTAAACAATAATTTGAAAAAAGTTTTGAACAAATTTGGATTTTGAGACATTTTTACGTCATGGAGCGACGTCATTTGAACGCAGATGAAATGCAAAGAGCTGTAGGGATGTTGCAAGCGGGAAGAAGTCAATCTCAGGTATCTCGGTATTTTGGTGTCAACAGAAGCGTTATTTGCCGTCTTCATCAGCGTTACACTAACACGGGAGATCCTGCTGAGCAGCATCCAGGTCGAGAAAGGTGTACAACCACACGGCAAGATCGATACATACAACTGACTGCAAGACGCCAGCCGATGTTAACTGCCCGAGAGATAGGTTTAAGGCTACAAAATTCAAGTGGTGTTGTTGTTAGCTGCCAAACTGTGCGAAATCGACTGCATGAGTATGGCCTACGAGCACGACGGCCAATTAGGTGCCCACCGATACGTCACGGGAATCGCGCTCGTCGAAATGAATGGTGTAGGGAACACATTACATGGACCCGGGAATAATGGGATAAAATTTTATTTTACGATGAGTCTCGATTTGGGTTCAAGCCTGATACTAGAAGGGTAAGAGTGTACCGCCGTCCTGGAAATACTGAAAGACTGAGGTGCGTTCAGGAAGTGCATCCATACAACGGCTCAACAGTTATGGTATGGGCGGGTATTATGAAGAACAGACGAACTGAACTCGTTTTTGTAAATGGTAACATGAACGCTGTAAATTACATTGAGGATCTTCTAAGGCCTTATGTTCGTCCATTCGCACAAACGCTTGGCTCCGATTTCACGCTGATGCATGACAATGCGCGTTCGCATACAGCTTTGCACACACGGGAGTACTTGGCAAGGGAAAACATCCTGGTATTGCCTTGGCCTGCACAATCGCCAGACCTCAACCCCATCGAGCATGCATGGGACATGCTCCAGAGATGTGTATTAAAGGACTTGGATGCAGTGACAACAACCCAACAACTGATGGACTTACTAAAATTTCATTTGAAACAATTGCCGCAGGATAACATTAACAGTCTCGTCGATTCTATGAATAATCGGTGCCAGCAAGTTCTCAATAACAGAGGAGGCCACACTTTGTATTAATTTATGCAATTTTAGTTTAAGTTTAGTTGATTAGGCACCTTACTTTGTACTACGTACATACAGTACTTACTCGTAATTATTAAAAATTAAAATTAAAAAAAGCATTAAAAATTAATATAAATAAGAAAACACTAAGGATTTAATGCGAAAACACATTGTAAAATTGAAATTTGTATGTGTTGCTTAGACTTTTTTGATGTGTTTATTTTGAAATTTTTACTTTCTTCTTTGAAGGAAATAATAAAGAAAACCATTACCTTTGTCCGAAATCTTTACCCGAAAAGAAGTGTGATATGTTTTAGAAACATAAGAAAGAAACGATTTATTTTCACAAACCAAGATGACTGCCAAAATTACCAAACTTGTCCGATGAAACCGTTAAATTTGCCAAAAGGCCTCAATGATTATCTTAAGGCGTCGCCGGTTCACTGTCGCAAGTATAACTTCACAAAAGCTCCGAATAGTCCCTTTCGTATCGCTTGTTGTCGCACTACTAACCCCCTTGACCGGCCGCACTCTTATTTATACTTGGCGCCAAACGCCTCGATGTATTTTGAATCTACCAGAAAACATAAACAAGATTTGTAAACAAGCCATTGAAAGTTCGGGAATGCTATTTGTGTTTATGTAAACTCTATGTTGTAAACGTAAGGACCAATTTCCTTTGACAATAATTGGAAAGGGGCGTGGCTACCATCGATAGGGTGGAACGTTCGAGGGCGCTATTCAAAATAACAACTCTTATTGGAAAACCCTTTATATAAATGTTTAATTTACTATTATTTCCCGACTTTACAAATACTTACTTTATATTTATTTATTAAATTTTACTTTATTTCTACGAATCGTATAACATTCTTTTGAAGGTATTTATTCCCGTTAAAGGTAACCAATTTTAATGTTACGAATTACCTACATAACTTATTAAAAGTAAATACGCGAATTCCACTGTGTCGTTTTGAAGAAGTTAACGGAATAATAGATAACAGAGACAAACAGCGATTTTATTTGATTTCTTCCACGTCTATAAATATAGATGTGGAAGATATAGATATAAAAGAAACCTTACCAGCGTTACTTATTTAAAGAATAAATCTAATTCCTATGTACGTCTGTCTACTGTTAATCTCACCGCAGTTTCTTTCTATATAGTGTGTACATAGGAAAATAGGTCAACCGCTCGCGTGGCATGTTAATTCCACTGAAAAGCCGTGATTATACATTATACGGCATGTACTCGTGTGTAGCGAACGTATTTACATTTCTCCGCGTCGAGGTCTAATAGTTATATCGAAAGCAATTTCAATAGGGCACTTAACTACGTATAAAATAGGATATATATTTGCTTGTTTATTATTTTGTATTTGCGTCTTGAAATATTATAGCCCCGTGTGAATACTATGTCCTTAAAAAGGTTCAAAATCTTCCACCCTATCCTTATCTTGTAAGCTTAACGTAGTTTAACTTGTAAGCTCCCACAGCGGCCACAGCTTAACGTTAATTACTAAAAAATAACCTCTCTTAACAAGCTCCTGGCATTATAAGTATGCAAGTTATCTTTTGAGCGCCACGTTGAAGGTTTCTTTGTGTTTAAATTTTTTAGATTTTCTTATTTAATCCAGGAGTGATATTTTATAAGTGGGTACAAAGAATGCCGGTTTTTCTTTTAAGAAAGAAAAGAAAGTTCTTTTAAGGCGAGGCCCTAGCAGAAAAGCATTATTTTCGTAGCCTAATTTGACTTGTTAGAGTAAAATTAAAACTTAGATAAAAATAAAGAGCATAATAGACTGTATTTAAAAAAGTTTGAATGGGGCAGATTTATACAAATAATTCTATTTTCTGAGAAAAAAAATAGTAAATTACTGCCCAAAAAAGCTTTCTCGTCACAGTAACAAAAGTTTTCAGTGACAACTGCTTTTGTTTTTAGGCTTATTAATTAAATTCTGTACTAAATCTTTAATCGACGACTTTTATTTATTTTTTAATATTTTACACAATATTTAAGAAAAACTTTGCAAATTTTAATCTGTTTGGTTATTCCCGAGAAGCTACAAAAATTTGTTTTGTAATATTGCACCTTAATTCATAGTTTATTAGGTTGCGCTCATTTTGATAAAAAAATGTGTTAGTCCTTTTCTTACGTTTATAATATTTTACAATAACATTTCAATCTTATAGAGTGATTAAGTAATGAAAAAGTTCAGCGCATTGGCGCAGACTAATGTTTTTTATTTTAAGGTCGACAGACAGGCTGACGGTCCACTTGATGGTAGGTGGCTACTGTCGCCTATATAACATAAGCAAAGCCACAGATGCTGCGAGTGCGCTGCAGACCATTGTAGGATTAATGATAGGGATAAGGAAGTGCTATATAGGGTAATGGGCTCTGGCAACCCTCACTCACTTATCGAAACACAACAGCACATATGCTGTTATTTCACGGTTATCTTCTGTAAGGGGGTCGTTACTGCCGCCAGAAACGCTGCACCAAATGACTGCAAAACGCAGTATGCCCTGTCACTACTTTCCAAATCCAGACCAGAGCCAACTTTGCAAATTTCATTTCCATATTGACCCCGCCGAGAATCGGGGAACAGCGTTAAAGCAAGCACCCTAACATCATCCAACTGGCTAAAATAGTAAAATTAACGTCATAAACCCCCTAAAAGATATTACAAAAGCGTTATAAAATTCGTGTAAAAAAAAACGTGTATTAAACTTGTGAGAAGATGAATTTGAGTCACTTACTTTATTTTAATTAGAACTGTATTTTGTATTAAAGCCTATTTAAGCTGTTGCAATTCTTCTAATGAGAAAGCTTTCATTATATATGGCTTTGTACAGAGCCATGACAACTCTCTGGTGATGCGCAGGTTATAGACTTTAAAAATATTTGTTAAATAGGTCTATCTACTAGTATATAGTGTATCAAAACGACATGTTATGGGATTTCTGGAGGCAGAACTTCACATATTCAGCAAAGTTTAGGAAGAATCGCGTGTTTGTTAACCATCGTAACAAAAGTAAGTTCAAAGAGCAAGATTTAATAATAATAAGTGTCCAATATTATTCATTCGATTTAATCTAAAAGTCTAAAAAACGTTAATTTCTTTCTTGGTCTTCTCTTCTTTTCCTAGTGCTTCATCGCAATTAACCTTTCGACTTTTGTGTGTGAATGTACTTTAACCTTCGTCCGTTATAATAGGTGTATTGGTACGACTTCTCGGGTCTGCTAAGATTATGGTTTCTTTCGTTCACCTTTAGAGCGAGTGATAATTTTTTCTAATCCACACATTGAATCAAATGTAGGTACAGGCTTGATCTGGATTCGAACCTCTGTCTATCTAAACAGGAGCCATTAATTTTCAATTACAGAGTGACAGTAATCTGTAACTCGTTGTACTGTGATCATCTGTTTATTGCGAACGTTTGTTTTGTTGTTTACTCACATGTAATTTCAAAGTTAATGAAAAGCTTTGTAGCGTTCGTCTAATCTTACGTGACGTTTTGGAGGTTGTAAACAAACGATGCTGAGATTCTTGCTCCACAAAATTTGGGTTATAATAAATATTAAAATATTTTTAAGACAAGGACCAACATCAGACAGAACACAAATGTGCAACCTATAAATTAAGCTTAAAAAATGATGTAGTTGTCGCTGAAATTTTTTATTACTGTGGCGAGAAAGCTTTTTTGGGCAGTCATTTACTATTTTTTTTTTCTCAGAAAACATTTGACGGCCCGTTGGATGAGTGGCAAGGATGCTTGCCTAACGTCTCAGGGGCCCCGGGTTCGATTCCCCCGGGTTCGATTCGGAAATTTTAATGTAATTTTCAAAATTGACTCTGGTCTGGATTTGAAAAGTAGTGGTAGGGCACACTGCGTTTCGCAGTCATTTGGGCAGCCCGCCTGGCGGCAGTGACCACCCCCTTACAGAAGACCACCGTGAAATAACAGCATATACGTGCTGTTGTGTTTCGGTGAGTGAGTAAGGGATGCCAGAGCCCATTTCCTTATCCCCTCCTAATCCCTTATCCTTAATCCTACTGTAGTCGGCAGCGCACTTGCAGCACCTGTAGCGTTGCTTGTGTTATAGGCGACGGTAGCCACCTACCATCAAGTGGACCGTCAGCCTGTCTGTCGACTTAACATAAAAAAAAAATATTTTTTTTGTATAAATATGTCCCATTAAAACTTTTTTAATTATAGTCTATTATTATTTTACTCTAACAGTCAAATTAGGCGACGAAAATAACTCTTTTCTGCTAAGCCTCGCCTTAACTGGCGACCCGCCCCCGCTTCACGCGGGCTCGCAGTTTTTTTTCTACAAATTATATACAGAAAACTTCATTTATCTCTATTTCCGTTGTTTCCGTTGTTCAAAATCCGTTGTTTGGTTAGAAGTTGTTTCGTTTATCCAAAAATTCGTTGTTTGGTTTAGAAGTTAGCGGAGAAACAGAAGCTGAAAACGAGTTATCTGTAAAATTGTCAAAGTTGTAAATTTGATTGTCTGTGAAAAGAATTCAGTCTCATTTTGCAGTATTCATTACAATATTATCAATCTCGATGAATTGGAGTTGGACGGTTGATTAGGACTGATAATCGCTTATAAAGTATTACAATCAAATCAAGGTGGTACGAAGTTCACCAGTAATCTAGTGCTAAATAATATCTTATATCTATATATATAAAAAGGAATTCCCATTTCCCTTGGTCACGGCATCACGCGTAAACGGGGAATGTTTTAGTATATAAAAATTGCACCACTAGTTATTTTTTATGCTTTAACTACTAAACTGGTCATCATGAAATTTTGCATACACATTGCCAGGGATAAAGAAAAGGTATCCTTCATCCAGAAAAAGGTACTGTTCCCGTGGGATTATCCAAAAATAAAAATAAAAACACAAAAATGTATGAGCAAAATTGACAGAAATCCTAGAATCTCTAGATCCTAGACGTAACCCTACCTGTGTGTGGATTTTCATTTAAATTCGTTCAGCAATTTACCAGCGCGATGTTGTGACAAATATCCAAATATCTTCAAAAAGCTTCGCATTGATAAATAGATTGGCTTTCACTCGCAACTTCGTCTGTGAAACATTACAAATAACAGACTCTGTATAAATTTGATGATATAAACAATATTATTGTTAAAATTTCATCAAAATACCTGGGTATTTTAAAATGTCGCATTTATAACAGGTATTTGTAAGATTCGATTGGAATCGTAATATTAGGATTACAAATCAGAATAAAAAAAATAGTTTTATGCAATAAAGATTTTTTTTTCTACTAGACATGAAAAGCAAAGAAATTGTAAAAAAAATTCCATGTTTTTTGTATATATTGATGATATTGTAGGAATACAGCGCTTTATTTACGTTACAATGGATTATAGACAGTAGTCGCTTTTTAAAATCGCGAACAAAGTATCAATAGATACAAAAACATTGAAAGTGAATATATTAAGTGAAGTGAACTCTTTGATCCTTTCTCGAAACGAAACTCAAGAGAGTGTGGATCCTGTTACAGCATTATGTAAACGCGGATAAAGCAACACACAAATCAATTATGTCGAAATGTTGCCATTATCGAAATATTCCGCCACACCTAGGGAACAGCATGTGTTAAATGAAATATAGACAAAGTGCTGCGTAACTTTCCATCCCGAGTCGAACCCTCGCGTCGCGTCGTCGCTGGATTTTGCTTTGAACTTTCTCGCCATTTGAACTTTACAAAACAATATGAGCAGGAAAGAATTCCAATTAAAAAAAAAATGTGTGCAATGATCTGTTATATTTCCTTTAATGCTATTTAACAATTGACATGTGCATGCCCTTGGCAATTTATGTTATTACGGTTGGCCATCTCTTCTTCAGGAAAAAGAGTTAATGTTTACCAATACATGGTGAAATAGAGACAAAGTTTTGCGTATCTTTCCATTCCGAGTTTTCCGTAACTTTCCATTCCGAGTGTTTCGACCCTTAAAACAACGCAAAGGAAATTGGTCCTTACGGTTTCGATATAGGGTTTCCAGGAACCGAAGCACCATTGTAGAACCGATAGAATAATCGACGCTCGAGTTCGAGTACTTTCTAAAACCACTCAGACTGTCATTGCGCCAATATAAAAACGGGCATGGGCGCTTGAGTAGCAGTGTGTAAGGGCGCGTTCCCACCATGTCGTGACGACAGATAGTCGTGCAGTTTAAAGCGTCGTGGCTTGTATATTTAAATGGAAGTGTTGCCATATAAGACGACACGATTTTTTTTACGACTTTTTTTTTGTTGCGACAGAAAAAAAAGTGGGAACAGCTAGTACGACAGTCGTAAAACGATAAAAAATCGTGACGGCACATATTATGTCGTAGAAATATCGTCTCTTTGTTTGCACTCTGGAGCAAACACACACCACCGATCTCCAAAAGAACGTAGAGGCGACTGATGTGCAAACAACAAGGCGATTGTCATGAACCGATAAAATGTCGTCCAGTTCAATGGGAACAACTAGATACAATACGATTTTTTTGGGAACAGCTGGAAACGACAGTCGTCCGACGATAAATTAATCGTTACGACATAGTGCGAATGCGCCCTTACGGTATACGATACGGAAGCTACAGTTGATAGTTTGTACGAAGACTTCTGCGACAATGAGTCAGCGAGACATTAACGAATTAGCGACGACATTGACAAGTTTAACGGTTTAATCGAGAAGCCTTGTGATATTTGGAATAAATCTTGGTCTGCAGGAATAAATGGACACCTCTCACCCTTGCACGGCATTTTTACTCACCCCGCACGTAACAATATTGAACCGCAGTTTCAGGCCGCCAGTTTCTTATGAAATTTTAATCTAAAAATTGGCCGTATATTTTCACCAGGGCTTTATAATTCCTACAAAAATGAATGAAAATATATTTTACTCGTAATTGAAAATATAATATGGGCACTTTTTCGCTTGAACAAGACTTATAACCTATATCGAATTTCAAATTCCGATAGTATTGAATAATTTCAAAAGGAAAGCTAAACTTGAAAATACGGTTTTTGTATAATAGAAAATCACTCAGTAGAAACAGTGTTAATAGTGGCTTCATACTGGTTTCCACGGTCATACATTTGGCAACCGATCTGGCCGCAGTAATCACCCTTTTACAGAAGACCAACATGAGATAACGTCACTTGTTTTTCGTTGAGTGTAAGCAGATACCAGAGCCCATTCCCAGATCTTCTCCTTATCCCTTATCCTTTATGGAGCAGATCATTTGTAACCCATTTAGCTTGGCTTCTGTTTATAGACGACGGTAGTGAACAAGTGGACCGTCAGCCTATCTGCTGAATTCTACATTTAAAAAACATAAAAAAAGTGTTTTATTGCAATTTAATTACTTGTATTAATTATTATCCTACATTTAGACTTATTACTCTATAACTTCTATATATATGTATATAGATATCTTTATATCTTTTGCTATATCTATATTTTCTACTTTTTTAGCATTTTCTACATTTTTTGCATTAAATAACTACCGTATGTCTCTATCTAACATTAAACGAACATAGGTACCACGAACATGTTAAGCATGAGCACACAAAGTGCAAAGTGTGGTCTAAGGAAATCGACACTGAAAGTGCTTTATCTGTGCTGAAGCTCGCTGAAAGCTGAAGCGTACGTAAGGCAATATTCATAGCGGCGTTTAGGAAATTTTTTATTTTTTACTAGCAGTGAAATTTTGCCTCGTATTTTGGGCTTTTTAAACCGTACCATTTGATGCGTCCCAGTAGTTAACATTTCTTTATTGACTATTTTGGTGTCATATAACTAATAACCTCCATTAATTTGGATGTTTTAGTGTTAAAATTTGTCATTAAAATCTTATAAAAGATTCAAAACTTGAAAGTCCCTACTTTGAAAGAAGAAATAATAAAAATTAGCAAAAGATATAAAGATATCTGAACAAACTATCTTTATAGGTGTTTTCAGTTGCTCATGCTGACATGATCCCGAGCTAAAACAGAAATCCATACAAAATGCCATAAATAATTCAAATATAAAGAGTTCCTAACATCAATATTTTGCTACTTATCAGCTAACTTTGTTAAATAAATACGTATTGTTACTACTAACTATGGAACGTTCTGGAAATAGCTTTCGCGCCGGCCGAAACTCCCACCCTATCGATGGTAGCAACGCCCCTTTGCTATTATTGTTAGAGGAAATTGGTCCTTATATTTACAAAATAGAGTTTACATTTCAACAAAAATAGCATTCCCGAACTTTCAGTGACTTGTTTACCATCTTGTTTACATTCTCTGGAAAATTTTAAATAATTCGAGGCGTTTGGCGCCAATTAGAAGTAGGAGCGCAACGGGCCGAGTTATCAGTTGTGAATGAGTTAAACGATAACAGGCTATACGAAAAGGACTCTGCGGAGCTTTTGCAAAGTTAACTGCGACATTAAATCGGCGACACATTAAGGGAATCATTGACAACTTTTGGAAGTTTAACGGTTTCATCGGACAAGTTTGGTGAATTTAGCAGTCATCTTGATTTGCGAAAATAAATCGTTCCTTTCGTCCTTACACGGCACTTTAAAACTCACCCTTCACGTAACAGTATAATTGTAAGTTAACTACTGGCCCTATTTTATTTTGACTAGTACATATCATGTGTAAGTTACCATCAACATTACAAACCACAAACAAAGACATAAGACTTTTCCTTAGACTGCCAGACGCTCTATTAGGTCATCGATCCAGCGGTTGGTCCACAGGACTTTTTCTCAAGACTTGTCTATCTCAACGACCATTTGCTATACGACAGATATCTCCTGCCTATTCCCCTTTCAGCTAGATAGCTTAATTTTTGGCCTATATCGACCAACTTGGTTCTCAGATTTCACCGTATTTCGGATCACATCCCTCAAAAAAATGCCAAGCTTCGCTCTCTCCATCTCGCTATTTGCATGGAGTGAAGTGTATTATGTGCGTATGTTTGTTTAGGGTCGAATATTTCAATGCGGTTATTGTTTACATATTTGAAATACTGAAGAGTGAAGGTTGAATAACAAGAAAAATAAGGAGGATGTGCAAATAAATTTTCTGTTTGTGAATACGATAGCTTCACTTGGTATGAGGCGATTATTCTCTTAACCTCAAACTTCGCCGAAGAGTAGTTCGAAATGGCTAGCGGCAGAGGAGATTATTTGATATGACACTCACAAACACAGGAGCGCTGCGCTAAGACAGTTGCGTTGGGCGCTTCCGGAGAACGCATTAAGAGATATATTTAATACTAGCTGGTGACCGCATTGAAATATAAAAACAATGTCGCCTGACAAAATATACAAGCAATATAACCCCTGACTCCTTTATTGATGTTATACTTTTCCCAGACGTTAGATTTTTATTTTTAGATGATCCTTCGGGAACAATACTTCTGGATGAAAGGATCCCTGGATTTCGATCTGGATCCCTATGTCCTTTTCTGTATCCCTGACAACGTATATGCAAAACATCATGATTATCTGTTTAGTAGTCAAGGCGTGAAAAGGTAACAGACAGACAGACAAACGGACAGAGTTATTTCACATTTATAATATTAGTATGGATGTAACGGATTTGCGATAGTGGCATATTGGATGACGATGTATTTATTAATCAATAGTTACAAGCAACGCGTATTTTTAAAATATTTGTCCAAGGAAATTGGCTTGAGAAAGCCAGAATTGCAGCACAGTCTTTCTGTCACTGTCGGCATTCTGGCGTCATCGGGAAATCGGCAAGTGAGAAAGTTTTTAGAGAATTCTGTTTCCGTCCATCGTATTCCAACAATGAAAAGTTGTAAAAGGAAGTCGAAGTAGGAACATCTAAAGATATCGACCAAAAACTAATTAAACAAGTATAAAGTTTCGTTAAAACTTTCGTTAAAAAGTCTCCTCGACTAGGGTTGTCAACTTATCTTTATTTTCGAAGTTAATAAACATAAGAATTCATATTCAACTGAAAATAATCTTTAGAAGCTTGTGTAGATAATAAAGATTATACATAATCTCTACGTGCATCCCAAAAAACATGTACGTAGAGCCCATTTCTCTATCCCTACTTAATCTCTTATCCTTAATGTTACTATTGTCGGCGGCACCTATGGCGTCGCTTGTGTTATAGGCGACTGTAGCCATCTACCATCAAGTGGACCGTCAGCCTGTCTGACGATGTTAACATGAAATAAAAATTAAACAACCCACAAAATATGTCTACGGACTTTCGCACTCTTATTCCATCTAATAGTTCGACAATCTGATAATTTCATCTACTTATCACATATTAACTTTTCAAACTTTTAATTCTCAATGTTTTAGCAACATAAAAAAATTGGGGAAAATTTTATATTCAAATCTTGAATTTCAATTGATCTAAATAAAATTTAGACTACAAAATTATAGTATGGCAGATCAAATTGTATGAAAAGCCAGATGAAAATTGTGGAGTTTCAGCTCTGACGTACGACAGGAGTTTACTGTCTTTGACTATGCAATAGGAAAGGGGGGTAAATAAACACGCCATCTACAATAGAATTATGTGAAGCGGCGACATCTATCGAATTTGGATGGAACTGCTTAGTGAACTCCAAAAAATAAATACTTTTGATGGCGCCATCTTTTTTACTATAATAGAACTAGGTGAAGCGGTGACATCTGTCGGATTTGAGTAGAACTGATTAGAAGAACATAACGTTTTTTAGTTAACGCTTGTATTAATTTTACTCCTTGTTGATGACAGCCACCTTTAGACCTGTAGATTATGAACATTATGGGATATAAATATTTTAAATAAATAAATAAATAACGAGTTTTGTTGTTGGGATAGGATATATATGTATATACCTAAGTTTATCGTCACTTCCGTTACGACGGACGATTGATACCTGTTAAATATAATAAAATTTGCGAGCGGCCATCGATTAACTTTAGGGTAGTCTCTTATATGATCCCGCGCAAGGCATACACTGTGACCTAGACCGAGGCGCTCGTAATTTCGGAACATCGACCAACAAAAGTATACCTTCTTTCTTTCGCGACCAGCGGCCACGTTCGCGTCACCATCACTCCTCATAAAATTTCCACACCCTTATATAAAAATCGATTCTTAAGAAGTAAACTCCAATATTCGAAATGTCAGTGACAACTCTGATCGTAGGGTACTTTTGATGTATTGAGACGCTCTTATTGTTGTTATCGTGATAGCTTTATTGAAAAATACCATTTTCAAGAACTTTCGTCGGTAATTGAACTAAAAAAAATCGGACGAAAAAGGGCTCAGAATGGAGCCATGCGGTACGCTAATTTTTTTTTTTTATAAATATATTTGATCGGTTCAATCTGTATAAATTGTAGGTAACAGTGAAAATTAATTCATCAAATAATATTTTCAACCCTATATATGGATTAAAAACAACAAATACGTATGGGACTCGCGCCCTGAGGGTCTTGAAAAAACTTATGTAGTTATGCAATGTTCATCCGTCCGCTCGCGAATAGAGAGCTCCCACGACTTTTGTCTATTCTCGATGGTTCGATTGAAGGGCATAGAAAGAAAGAAAGAAAAAAAAATATATTTGCTGTGTTAGTACAAAGTAAATTCTTAATTAAATAATGTCCTATACACATTCTGACATATGTTTTAATATATATTATCTTGAACTAAAATAAGCATCTAATCTGTAAATATTATTGTTTGCTTGTTTTTATATTCTATTGGGAGCTCCTTTAATAGAATGGGTAAATGATTATTATACACTAGCTTTTGCACGCGACTGCGTCCGCGTCTCTTTATAAAATACTAGCGACCCACCCCCGGCTTCGCCCGTGGTGCAATTTTTATATATATGAACATTCCCCGTTTATCCCTCTTTCCATTAGTGAAAACCGAATTAAAATCGGTCTACCCGTTCACGCGCGATGCCGTGACCAAGGGAAATGGGGATTCACTTTTATATATAGAGATTACTCGCTGATATTGTAGCTGTCTATAGGTGAAAAATTTTTTAAAATCGGTCCAGTAGTCTTTGTGTTTATTCATTACAAACATACAAAAATACATACATACAAATCTTTTCTCTTTATAATATTAGTATAAATACTAGCCATATACTAGCCATACACATTAGTAAGCTTTTCTACACGCGATTAATTTGCATAATACCATAGATAAAATACTACTTTACCAGTATAGATGGTCACTCACGTACATTGAATCCGTACCCTATCCAATTTCGCTTATATCTAGATGCCGCCTGTGTAGTTTGTCGCTTATTTGTTGTCATTAAAAATCCGCTAGAGTCGCTGCAGTCGACCATTCAGTCAATTCTCATGTACAAGAGATGGCACTACTAAAATTTATTTAAAATATAAAAAAAGTGGGCACGAACAACGATAAAAGGGCCGTATGAACGGTATAGGTTCTGTTCTAAAAAATAGGGCAATAATATCGTACATAAAAGTCACAGATTAATGATAAAAGTACCTCTCAGCAACGTCGCCCTCTAGTTATTACCACGATAATAAGGAACTATAACTGCGTAATTGAATTTGTTGGTTATAATTTTTAACAAAATACACATTAATGTTAAATTCGAGACTCTTAGTGACATCTAGGGAGTGGAAATCCCAATATGAAATTGGCTTCAGATCTTTATATGGAAGTTGACCATCTATACTGGTTAAGTAGTATTTTATCTATGATAATACGTATATTAGTACATACATATGTTTTTTTATAACATTATTTATCTCTCTGAAATAAAACATATGGAAAGTAGCTTAAATTATTACTCGTATAAACAAAACCACATAAAATTTCTACAACACGTTACGATCCTAGACAGAGGCGGATTATCCCTAAGACAAACTAGGCACGTACAGGGGCACGAAGTTACAAGGAGGCGCGCGCGTGTAAGTTTTTAAATATTTTATTATTTTATTTTATTATTCTATATTTAATTAATTTCATTATTTTATATATTTATTTATGGCGAATTTACCTTTGAAGTCTTTAAAAAATCAAATTTTTCGTGTTGGCGCCCATTTTCATTGGGAAATGCGATCCAGCCGACAATATAAATATGGGCCACGTAGGTATGTTGGCCTTTTGCACCACCGACGCCGTGGAGACAACATCTCGTCGAAGAAGCCAATCAGTAGCGCTGGCTGTGACGGCTGCTGCTGGCTCCCATTCATCCTCCGTCGTGAATCCAGTTAAATAAGTATAGAAAACCACACTGATAAACATCTCTTTTCAGTGCTATTCTAATTCATCCATTAATGGGTTATTTATTTATTTATTTCCACACTTTTATTTGGTACGATAGCCACAAGGTGCTCGCCTGAGGCATAGATAAAACAATAATATAATTATCCTGGGGCGCTCTCGACATTTAATCCGTCTGTGATCTTAGACAAAAATGTTCTCCTGTGCAAAGGTCAGACTAAATTCGAGTTCCAACTTTCAATATCAAATTTCACTGAGTTCAAATTTCATTATTAATACATTTTCATACGCCCAGTAACTTATTATAATTTTCGCCTTGGAACGTATGGAACAACAAGGTGCAAGTGTGTTCCGCAAAGTGGAAGTCATGAAATGGGCTCTGGCACAATTTACACTCACAAAACAGTACACGTGCTGTTGTTACATGTGGTCTTCTGTTAATAAGGTAGTTATTGCCGTCTGACTGGCTGCCCATTTTATAACTGCAGAAAACACTCTACCTGATGCTGCTACAGCTCCAAGGACTTAATACCAAATTGTTTGAACCATACATACTTTAGTATCAAAATGATTGAACCTTGTATTTGAGAAATTAATTATATGATTCTATGTGATCAGTACCATAATGAAAAATTATAACTTGTACATCCAACTAACAAACACACTAGACAGGCTGATACTGTAAGATACCTTACTCCTAAGTATGTAAATTTGTATGGCAGAAATCGTTTAGAATATATAGTACCTAAATTAATTAACAGTTTGCCGACAGAACTTAAAAATGAATTAAATGAAAATAATATTAAATATAAACTTGGAAAATATTTTTTAGAACAATTATTGAAGTAACAAGTATATTTTAATTGTTCGGTAGGTACATAGACAAACTTAGTGTAGTTTATAATGTACCGTATACCTGGTTTCCTATTTATGTATTTTTTTTTTAGTAAATAATAAATGAATAAATGAATGAAGAAGTGTCTACGCAGACTGCGAAAGTTTGTATGTTTGTGTGTTTGTCACTCAATCACGCCAAAATGTAATTGGCACACAGATAGTTTATTGCCAGGATTAACTTATGGGTTACTTTTTATCCTAGAAAAATGTTGGGTTCCTGAGGAATCGTCTAAAAATTTTAAAAAAACGGCGTCACCGTCGTCACAGCGATGAAAATGTCAGCGTTTAGTCATATGTTTCCTCAGGTGTTATATTTTTCATTTTTCAACCCGGACAAAGTCACAGGCACTAACTAGTTGATAGTAAAGCGGTTTTTTAAGGTTCATTTTTTATTTTCTTTGAGGTTACGATCCTTCGTTTATACACTTATTGGTATATGCATTATTGGCTTTCGAACACAGATACCCCCAGATTAGTAGGGGGTAATCTGTGCTTTCGAACAATGAAAAAAAGCCATAAAAAGGCACACGCCTTGGTCCGTATTCGTGCACCTGCTGACTGAGTGTATTAAACGTACAAGATGCTGAATTTAACAGATCTATTACAACTTATCACTCCAACGAACTGTTGTTCTAAGAAGTTGTAGGGAGCATATATATAAATGTAGGTAAGCCTCGAGGCGGAGACGTTGTTGAGATTTCATATTTTTACGAGACTGCTAGCTTTTGCCTGCTACTTCGTCAGTCCACCGTTTTCCTAGATGTTAAAACATCATCGATCTTCTAGAATAAAAACATATATTTTTAACGTTCTAGCAATAAAACATATATTCAATCTTTCTTGCTCATATTATATTTTTGTCAATCATTGATGTTTTTTTTAGATGTTCCCTATTTATGTATATATTTTTTCTCCATGTGGGTTGGCGTTGTGTAAATAACCACATATGCTTGTGCGGGAGCGGTTTTATGGGTATCCTGTGGTATTGGCTGGCGTTTCACACAAATTTAAGAGCGATCGAGTAACAGTATCTGCTCGACGGATGCATCCAGGTCCAAGTGTCCTCCAGATGACCCAGTTCAGCTCGGCGCCAGGCACCAGTAGCAATTATTGTCCACAATGAAAACACTCCTTTAAAATTATAATGCGTGCTAGGTTCATAAAGCGTTTCTAAGTAAATTATTGTTTATAAGCGAAGCGAACGGGGTTGCGTCCGCAATGGACGGCGACAAGCGAACAACTGTTGCCCTCTCTCGCTCGAAACTGCGAGAAGGCCAGCACAACACACACGCCCAACCACAATTTAAAGTACCCTATGTTCTTTTCTGTATACCTGATAAGGTGTATGCAAAATTTTATAATGATCACTTGAGTAGTTTAGGCGTGAAAGCGTAACGAATGAAAACTCACTTTCGCATTATATTGATTGATGGCTGTATATTGACTGAATTGAGGATCCATACAAAGCTCTACGTCCCAGTGGCGTGTCCATATTGTGATTTGTAATGCGTAGAAGCTTTATCCATGTTAGTTTTGCACTAGGAACCACTTTAGACATAAATATTTGAATAAGTGTAATGGTTTCGTAAACAGAACGGTATCTTTTGTGTGGCTTTGTACGTATTGGCGGTAATTTATACAATTGCCTACCCAATTGCTTTTAAAATTATTTCTCAATAGACAATAATTAAGCACTATACGTCTTGTGTCCTGTACGTCTTATAAGTCTTGTGGATATCCTGATCAAGTGATTTTGGATAGCACAGTCATATTTTATAGATATCGATCTCAGGATGCTGTTGCCCGTAAGCGCTTTATCAAAGAGGCAGTTCTTTTGCGAATTATCGCCTGGGAAGTATCTGTTCGTGCCTCCGCAAAGCAGAAATAGTGCAGCGTCGAGGCAGCCCTAACTAACAGCATTCTGGAACTGTGCTATGTAATACTCATGTATGTGATAATCAATAACTAAAAATTTACTAAGTCAATAATAACTATAGAAAATGATCTTACTGTACTATCTTTTTTAAGATAATTATGAAGCAAAGTAAAAAATTCAGCTTTCTTAAATTTTGTTGAGGTTCATTCAGCATTCTTGCTCTGGGCATTCAGCACACTTGCATCCCCTCTGGTTTAGCTCATGTTCGTAGACCGTCAGTCTGTCCGCCATATTTTATCATTAAAAAATAACTTTTCTCAATTAACCTTAAAGGGTTGAATGGGAGCCGTGACAGACTTAACGGCTTCGATTGAAATGATATCATCTGAGGTCTCAAATTGGGGTCGCTCGAATCTTGTACAATTAAACCCTTGTAAAGGATCGTGACCGAAGACAAAAGCGGAGACATTGTCCCAGTCTCTGATCGACCTTAAGACATCAATTTGTGAGACCAATTAATGGTCTCACAATCAAGTATTTCGTTATTTTTTTGTCAAGTTATTTTTATTTTTTTATATCATTATCATTTAAATTAAATGTATCAGTTAAAAATAATTTCAGAAATAGCACTAAGAATATATAAAGAATTACGATACAAACGGCAAAATCTGCAACGCGCTTGCAGCTTCGAGTTCAGACGGGGTCATCTTTTTCCTTTTTAAAGGACATTTTATACGTTTAATCCTTGAAATTTGCTATTGTCTTTTACAGTCTTATTTATATTTGTAGGCATAAAGACTTTCCGTGTTACGTTGAAGAATACTGTTACGACTAACTACGGGACGTTCTGGAAAAAGCGTTCGCGGCGGCCGAAAGTCTCGAACGTTCCACACAATCGATAGTAGCAACGCCCCTTTCCGATTAGTGTCAAAGGAAATTGGGCCTCACGTTTACAACATAGAGTTTACACTTCAACAAAAACAGAACAGAACAGGGGCCTTAGACAAAGTAGCATTCGCTCCGTAGCGATGCGATATCGAAGTTCGTTATCGTCTCAGAGACAAAGAAATCATGACAAGGTATCACGTGTTACAGTATCGATTCCTTTGTCTCTGAGACGATAACGAACTTCGATATCGCATCGCTACGGAGCGAATGCTACTTTGTCTAAGGCCCCAGCTTATATACAATCTTGTTTACATTTTCTGGTAGATTCGAAATACATCGAGGCGTTTGGCGCCAAGTATAAATAAGGGTGCGGCTACTGCCGGTCAAAAAAGGTTAGTGGTGCGACAACCGGCGATACGAAAGCGACTCTACGGAGCTTTACGAAGTTACCTGCGACTGTGAACCGGCGACACCTTAAGGGAATCATTGACCACTTTTGGCAAGTTTAACGGTTTCATCGGACAGGTTTGGCAATTTGGGCAGTCATCTTGCTTTATGAAAATTAATCGTTCCTTTCGCCGTTACACGGCACTTTAACTCACCCCGCACGTAACAATACTTCGAGAGAGTTGTTTAAAAACACATAATTATGGTATTGTAAATATTTAATTCAGTTTACAATTGACAGAACGTACTGCGTTCCAGCACAACCGAAGGCATAAAAGAACAGAGGTGAATTAACATAACTTATGCTTTTTTATTTCGTGCGTTATTAAAGGATATTGTCGTCAGCTTGACCTTTGATGATGTTATATCCGTAGCAGAAGCGTAGCTACCACCGTATTAGCCGTATCATTTATTAAATATGGGGACCCCGATGTATGTAAGCAAAAATTCACAATCTGCCATAAATTTTTATACCGTACGTTAAACTCTAAACTTTAGAGTTTAGGGTTAGTATAACTATGAGTTATTAGTTAACTATTATTTTAGTCAAAACTTTTTTTTTCTTTTTTTTTTCTTTTATATAAAAGAAACTAACTGACCCAGCAGACGTTGTCCTGCCCGAACTAGAAAATAATTTTCTAACCCGATTGTGGCGCTACCTATCGGGTCCAATTTTATTTTCAAACCATGTGTCAAAATGAGGCGACACTTCACGTCAATGAACGACGGTATTTTTTTATATTGTTTTTATATCGTTGAGTCATTATTATTACTCTATATTGTGACTTATATTCAAAAATGCTTTAATAAGTCTTGTGATATTAACTTAGTGAAAAATATAACACAATTTCACAGGGGCAACAGCGCACTTCTGTCTCTCGGGTTGTGTAAGAGATACTGGTATAAACATAAGAGTGTCCACTTAAATAAATAGAACGCCAACCCGTTTTAAGGCTAAATATAAGTGAGAAGAACTTAAATTAAAAAAACAGGTTTTATTTTTATTTTATTTAATAACTAGCTTTTGCCTGCGACTTTGTCCTTGCCCCCTTTTTAACACCTAAGTGTTAAAACATTTATTCAATATTCATTGCTCATATAATATTTATAAGTATTTGTCACTCTTGAATTTTTTATTTTATTTTTAGATGGTCTTAAACAGTTTCTTTTTTCTAGATTAAAAGTTATACCCTATATCCTTTTTATATCCCTGACAACATGTATGCAAAATTTCATGATGATTGGTTGAGTAGTTAAGGCGTGAAAGCGTAACAAACAAACTCACTTTGGCATTTTTATAATGTTAAGGTCGGCAGACAGGCTGACGGTCCACTTGATAGTATGTGGCTACCGTCGCCTATACACAAGCAACGCCAAAGCTGCTGCAAGTGCGCTGCCGACTGCAGTAGGATTAAGGATAAGGGATTAGGAGTGGATAGGGAAATGGGCTCTGGCATCCCTTACTCACTCACCGAAACACAACAGCACACGTGTTGTTATTTCACGGCGGTCTTCTGTAAGGGGGTGGTTACTGCCGCCAGACGGGCTGCCCAAATGACTGCGAAAACGCAGTGTGCCCTGCCACTACTTTCCAAATCCAGACCAGAGCCAAATTTCAAAAGGTAATTTATCAAAGTTGACCCTGCCGGGATCGAACCCGGGAACCCTAGAACAGAGCGTTAAGGCAAGCACCCTAACCGCTCATCCAACGGGCTCGTCATCTAGAATATTAGTTAAAATTATGAGCAGAAGGTATAACTGAACATAATAGCAATATGTTATTATGATATCAGTAACAAAATGTTATAATAGCAAAAATAGTATAATAAACGTATAATAGGGGATCGGACAAATTTTCAGAAAGTGTTTTAAATTAATCTTCATGGATATTTATTCCCATAAAAAATATTATTTTATTTATTTATAGCCTTTTAGGTACTCAAAATCATGTTTTAATATTGTTTGTTTGAAAATGCCGCCAAAACGCCACGATAGTTCTTCTGAGAGCGCGTAACGTCATTTGTGGTCATATCATAACAAAACAGCTGCATTGGCATAAGACAATGATTGCCCTCAAATGACGTCACGCACTGTGATTGGTGTTTCAGTATAATAGATTAAAAATATTGTAAATAATAAAATTTTATTTCTTCATTTAAAAATATTTAAATGAATTATATTAAATTATTATTCGATAAATAATCGTAAAAAATTATATATTTTCTTTCTAAGTACATTTTAGATTTTAATCTGATTACTGTCCGATCCCCTATTGTTTCGAAAGATACAACCTGTTTGAATGCTGATTATCTATAGTAATATTATAAAACTGAAAAGTTTGTTTGTGAGCAGTGTTCAGCATTAGTCGAACCGCTAATGACCCAACATGAGGGCTATGAAACTGCTAAAAACAAACCTATTAAGGCTACAAATAAAATTCACCATCAATATCGGTTTAGGTTTTCAAACCATACAAACCAAAAACCTCAAAACGACACTAAAAATTGCCTTTTTTATGAAATGGTGATTTTGTTTCCTTTGAAAATTCGAAAAAGATTCTCCAGAGTCAGCACTACTATTATTTCTCTATTGACTGTAACGTTAAACAGAATTAAAGTTCATAATATTAATGATAATAACAATATTTACCCACATGTGTGCGTGCGTGTGTGTGTTCGTTTATTTGCGTTGTGTATATGAATTTGTTATACATATACACTTTTTCGTGTCAAATTACTGTCTTATCACTCACAATTTTTGCGCCATCATGCTTTTACGACTGTCGGATATACGTGGGGCGCACTAAAAGTTTTCGGAATGACTAAGTAAAAGTTACTGTCAATCGTCAAAAATGTAACGTAAATGCACTTTTCGTACGAATGAACCATTTTGAAAACATTTATGCCACTTCTCCGAGGTGATCTTGGAAACATGTATTTCATACTCTTCGACAGCCTCTTCTGGTGTTAAAAATCTTTGACAGGTAGACAGAAAGTAAGACTTTAATTTCGTATACACACATTAAAATTAGATATATTATCACACTAATCTAAAGTGCAGTGGGGCGTCCGAAATAGGTCCGTGTCTCAGCATAATGCCGTGGGAGGGACCCACTGCGCTGATTTTCAGTCAGGACCTGTACAATACCTTTTTTTTATATTGCACATTTTTTTTATATTTTCATACGTTAGGTTATATCGTTATATAACCGTAAAAAATATTCAGCGCCAAAAAACAGAAATTTGGTAACAAAAAAAAGTTAAAAATAACTAACAGCTACGAGCACTTTAAACACCCGCCCTTTTGGCGCGCTTGTCGTGACGTCAAAGTCTACAATACAATCAAATGTTAAAAATCACAAAATCTACACGCTTGTTGACATTTCATAGACGTTGACGTCCATTCCATAGACTTTGACGTCACATTCGATCTGACCGTTTCAAGTATTTTGAATTTCCCACATTTTTATGCACTTTTTAATAATTATTTTCTTAACGAAAAAGAAATAATATTAAAAAATATTTAATTCTAAAGCACAATTCTAAAGCAAAAATGTTGACAAAAAAATATATTTAAGCCTTTTTTGAATTAGACGCATATGTATTCCCTATTAAACATAACGTGACAAAAAATACTCAAATAGCCAGACATAAATTGAACATAAATATTGCCACAAGTTAGGTCCCGTTACTTGTGAAAACTTAAAAGTTGAATAATGAATTCGCCTCTTTGCAGAACATCACGATGCCACACCAATGGCTGGAGGGAAATTTGCCTGTGGCTGCGAAGTGCGACGTTTGCGAGAAAACGTGCGGCTCTGTTCTCAGGTAAGTTAATGAAATATTACCAACAACTTAGGCAAATGACATTTACAATAGAACTCGCTGGCGGCGGAGACAATTCAACGGGCCTAGAAATGGTGTTTTTTGTTTTTACCATTAGAACAATAAGCAAAAAAAAATTTATTAATACAATTTTTTAAACTGACATTAACTTATGAATAGGTACAGGATTCATACGCGCGCAATAAGCCGTTTTCGAGAGAATTTTCAATAAAAGTCAAATTCTTCTTGTGTTCTAACTTTTTTTGTGGAGTTTCTAATACTTTAACGAAAATTCTAATTAATACAATTGGTTCTTCACATGTTTAAATATAATGTATATTTTTTTCAAAGCAATTGTCTTGTCTATTCCTTGTAACATCTTCTTTTAACAATGGATATTTTTAGTATTTAGCGTTTGTCTCCAACTTAAGTATAAAATAATTTCATATTATGCGTAACATTATGAATGTAATATATTAAACTAATAGCTTTTGCTTGCGACTTCGTCCGCGCTCCTATTTCTAAGTCATTGAAACATTTATTCAATCTTTATTAATCATATTATATTTCTAGATGAAAAGTACCCTAAGTCCTTTTCTGTCTACTCCTAGACAGAAAAGGAGTCTGTCTAAAATTTCATAATGATCGTTACAGTACTGTCGGAGATTTGCGGTTTATAAAATTTCAATGAACAAAAGTGTTCACGCTTTAGCGCGCTCTAGCGTGATCTAACTAAATTAACGATTTACGCCAGCTGTCGTATCTGCGTCATTCTAATTGGTCCATTTTCCCCCCTTCGAAATATTGTAATTTATTTTTTCTACACAAAATATACGTTTTTTAACGAAGCAAAACAAAGGCCTTTTTAACTTCCCGTAACATTTAGTGTTTGTTTCGTTCCAATCGGTTTACAGACAAAAAAGTTACGCGCTATACCGAACACCAAGCTTACGAAGTTGCGGGCTCAGCTAGTAGAACATAATTGTTACAATGCCTAGCTCGAACAGTTAAAGTGTGAACAGTTATGAACGCCTTTTAAAATTATCTACATATTGCCTCGTTCTATGATTTGCTCAGCGAAGTAATAGACAACACTGGCCATCACCAACCTCTTATCTTACAAAAAATATCTCTAATCATACAAAAAATGTATAGATCCCTTGAAAGCTGATATACATACCTTACATACCCATGAAAAAATACCTAAGTCTGAATTTAGTCACTGCGTCATAACTTATCCACTTTGATGTTTTACTTAGTAGATGTCTTGTACTAATATGATATAAAAAGTTTGCTATTAACTTCGTAAGGTTAGCAGTAAGGTAAGGTTAGCCGGTTTAGCCGAATAAATTACAAGATACGAAATATTTAGTTATCATTTTATTTTTTCGAGGATTCTTAAGTAGTGGGCAAGGCACACTGTATTTCGCGGTCCTTTACGGAACACCACCGTGATAAACAGCACGTGTGCTGTTGTTTCTTTGAGTGGGCAAGGCCTGACAAAGAGTACCGTAAGTCTCACAAACTTTTCATTAAAAAGGTACAAAATGCCTCTAATAAATTGGACAACTGTCTTGTCTAATAAATATCAATAATCGGCTACCGCCAATCTATATAAATAACAATAAATTGACACATGTATGACGGAGCATCACTTGAGAACGGCACGACCGATTTTGTTGATTTCTTTTTTGTGGTAAGAATTTTTCTGAAAATCCACGGGACAAGTTGAAAATTAATGGGACCACGACTGTCGGGTCAGCTCGTTAACAATAAAAACACATTATTTTCATATAGTACCTATTAAAGTTAATACTTTAAATATTTTTAGGTATTTATTTAATAGTAAATACCTAAAATTATTTTTGTACAGCTCAAAGTACATAATATTTAAATTAAGAGTAGATAATATTGATGAACCTTATTAATTAAACTATTATTATTATTAATTAATGAACCTTATTATTTCTTTAATAATTAAATCATTAAAGACATTTTGATGACACTAACATATAGGAATTAAAAAAATTGACAGATTTATCTTGTCCATAAACTTTCAATTGTATGATTATTATTTTTTAATAATATATACAATTTGACAATGTAATTTAATACACAACTGGGCCGTTTTAAATGCCTGAAATGAATTATTTTAAATAATTTTATTTATTAATTACAAAAAATTAATAATATAACACACTTATTTTTTTAAGAATCTCATGATTGTAGAATGTAGGTTTTCTCGGCCGGTATCCATATGAGTTGTGGGTTTCCGGGATGATGGCCATTCTCGTTCGAGAAGTCGAAAAGTGCAGAAGTGAAGTGCAGTGATGTGATGTACTTTTTCTTCTAACACGGACTACACCACTGAGGATGTCAACCGCAGTTGTTGACGAAACGTTTGGAAGAATTTCCAACAGACCTGGGCCATCATCCCGGAAACCCACAACTCATAATCTCATGATTGTAAACAAATTTTAACATTTAACAAAATGATATTTTAAACAAGGTTTAGCCAAAGCTTTCAAAAAATAGTCCCGTGTCCTTTCCATTGTCCATTGAAATAAACCTTGTATCCGTTGTACACGTAAATAAACAAAATTCTATTTGGATTCGATGTTGTCAAGCGTAGTCCCGTGTCGTGTAGCAAAGAGAACGACCAATGCATGCATTTGCAGGGGAACCCTGAATCCCAATACAGTTAACCGGATAGCCATCACATATCGATGTATTTATTCCAATCGAATTGAATACAAAAGAGTCACGCGTTTTATCCACGAGCTCTGTGAATTCACTTTCATCTATTTCTGTGAATCGTAATAGATAGTTTAGTTATGTTTAGGTTGACAATAATAAGACAGATAAAGTGATGGCCGAATTGCGGCGTAAGTAACCATCTCAGCTTTGATATTATCCTGGTCGTATTTCGAATTAGACCCTACTGACTAACAAAAATTGAGTCATTAACTGTCTCAATGGGCCGAATTGTCCCCTGAGGACTTTTTTTATACGAAGGTCAATAGGTCAATAATAATTTTCAATATACTATATTGATTCTCTATAATATATTATATTGATGATGTGATAATAACATTTAAACTATTCTGTACAATTTGAACTGTAACATGTAAATTGTATTGATTATTTATACGAGTATAATTCGTAAACGATTACCTTGGTTATACTTAGCATAAAAAAATTAAGACACCTTACTAGCTATCCTTGCAGTTTCTATTTTGGCACGTGATAAAATTCACGTTTTGCAGACACGTCCAAGGATTTTTCTAACACTCAAAGTTCATCTATTATTTGCTGGCAATTTGTAATTGCAGCCTCGTTAGACAATTACAAGTGGAAACCTTTCAGAGGTTTTATTACAGTCATTTGTGGTTACCCTATTGAAAGGATAAATGGTAAAGGTCATGGTGAAGCGGGAGAATCGGCTCTGGAATCCCTTAATCGCGCACAAAATCTCTAATTTCTTAGTCTTGTGTAAGTTCTTATACTTATCTTCTTCGATATTGCTATTTATTGATGAAATGTGGGTAATTAATTTTATTAAGTTACAAAAGTTTTCTTTATTGCTTTCGATTGATGATTTTCACAAGGTCATCTATATTATAAAATTGTTTGTCCTAACTGACTATCAACGCAGAGTCAAAAGTGCTAAGTCAAGAAAGCTGAAATTTGGAACATAGGTTTATTTTATAACGTAAGACCAAGTGATGAGACCAAGTCGGCTCACGTCACATTTACTCTCAGAAGAGATACATGTTCACCAGTTCATATGAATGGAATACAAATTCTAAAGAAAATGTGGTCCAGTACATGGGAAGACACCTGGACAGGCGCTGGACCTGGAAAACACACATCCAAACAAAAAGGAAGCAACTTAAACTGTTATCAAATTAAGTGTTCTGGATGCTGAAAAGAACATCAAAACTGGATTTGCAATCAAAACTAATAGTCTATACGTGAATAATAGTACCAGTTTGGTTTTATGGGATTCAACTCTGGGGTACCTCCTCAAAATATTATTCAAAGATTTCGGATGAAAATTCTCCGAATCATAGCAGATGCGCCCTGGTTTGTTTCAAACGAGGCAATTCATAATGACTTATAGATACCATATATAGAGAAAAAAGCCAAGGAATCGCCACTAAATACGAAGAACAGATAGACTCACATCCAAACATCTTAGCTCAGAACTTATCAATGAGAAATGTCAAAGCGAAAATACGTCTGAAGAAAAGATTACCGACAAACTTGCTATCACTAGCATAAATTCACTTAGAGGGAAGTAGAATGAAGTGCATCCCGACATGCCAACTCAATAATCCACATACATACATCGCAATCTGTCCATTACTGGGACAGATTGATTATTGGGAAGTAAAAAAACATCCGCTGAAACCGAGGGCGTTTCGCTTGTATGATATACGAATTAAATAGGAATATGCCGAGATTGGCAGTTGACAGTGTGATGTAGCTCATTCAATGAATCAATTAATATAAAATATGTCGTATTTATACCAACATTTAGTCCCGCAACGAGTTATAAGTAACCAGCCGATACCGGCTGCGCACGTATATGCTTTTTCTTCTGCAAATTAAATTCGCAAACCTACCTCGTTTATCGCTTTTTCGATTAGTGAAACCGTATCAAAATCTGTTGGGTGGTTAAGAAATTAGCTGAGAAACAGACAGAGGCGGACTGAGATTTTATTTAATAATTTGGATAGATATAGATATAGACATAGACGTAGTCGTAGACGTAGACGTAGACATAGACGTAGACGTAGACATTGATGATGAGTCATTAGGTCGTGAACTTATCAGCCGCCCCTCGTTGATATTATGGGATTGACTTTTTTATTTTTTTATTTAACGATATAAATCAGCTTGTATTTCCTGAGAATATTCCTAAAGAAATAGGAAATCACTTTTCTAGCAATTTCCTAGAAAATTGATTGCGTTCTCATATATTTTTTTTATTAGCTAGAAATATTAGAAGTCCTTATTGATTATATGGCTAATATGAAATATTAAAAGCGGGAATTAATACTAAACATTGTGTTACTGTTTTATTACTGTTTTATTGAATTGAATTTGAATAATTGAAATAAATGAAGAATTATTCAAGGCCACAAGACTCGAATATAAGTAATTAATTTGTTTATGCAAATTTGCAAATAAGAAAGTGTCACTGTGTTTCTTAGAAATATTCAATTTAATATTTTGAAAATTTAAAGTGTGTTTTTATTAAATTTTAAATAAAAATTAAAAGCAGTTGCACTGTAATTGAAAACGGTATAATGGATAGAAAACAAAGGAGAACTAATGAAAAACACGCCTAACGAACTGTGTAACAACTGTGATAACATCTGAATAACAGTAACCCTTAATTGTATTTTTTTTACTGTGAAACTTGAGACCAATGTTGATTATTTTAAAATAATACTTTTTTTTAACAGAAAGAGTTATTATTTCTCCTACGATGAACAGTTACTGATAGAAGACTTTGTTAAGTTATGCTAGTATTTTACCACATTACATACCTACATATATCAGTTTCACAGGAGCATAAATATGAAAATGACAAAAAATATCCTTAAAAATTATTATTTGAATCAATCAGGCCTTTTACAACATCGACCTTCTGCTAACCATTACATATTACAATCTGGAAGTATTACTTTTTAAATATGCAACAGATAATCCTGGTCACTAGAAGTTGGTCGCCACTTACCACTAAGTCATCTGCCCCGTCTTTTGCACGCTTGTTATGATTCATTATAAAAAATATCAAAATTATGAAAAAAAGTTGATTGTGAACTTTTTATACAGAGGGTGATCAATCCAAATGGGTCAGTGAGGGCAAATCTCAAACCGTAAGAGATACGAAAATTTGTTTTAAGGGCTAAGGCTTCGATTTTTGAAAAAATAAAAACTGCATTCAAACTTTTTCAAATTACGCTCATACGTGACCAGGAAACGAACCTGGTCAAATTTCTGTAAAAAAAATGCAATTATGTTTATTACAGATTTCGGATGAAAATTCTCCGAATCATAGCAGATGCGCCCTGGTTTGTTTCAAACAAGGCAATTCATAATGACCTATAGATACCATATATGTGGGTCGAATCGAACTCGGGTCCCCTGAAACAGAGCGTTGAAGCAAACACTTCAACGACTCTACCAAAGGCTCTAAATATTAAATTCTAACGTGTTCTAAATAATCAAAGTAAATCCTTCAAAGTGGACCTTTTCAAATAAATTGATGCAAGTAACTTATTGAAATATTTTGCCAATTATTTAAATTGTAGACATTTCTATTTATTAATTGTACAAGGTTCCATAGCAAAACTTATTCCTTATGACCCACACTAACTACTACAGTAACAAAAATAATTGCAATGTTTTACAGAAATTTGACCAAGTTCGATTCCTGGTCGCGTATGAGCGTGATTTAAAAAAGTTTGAATGCAGTTTTTATTTTTTCAAAATCGAAACCTTAGTCCCTAAGAACACATATTCGTATCTTTTATGGTTTGAGATTTCCCCTCACTGACCCATTTGGATTGATCGCCCTATTTTAATAATTGTTCTAAAAAAACAGTGAACATTTTTCTTCTTCATTTAGTACCGAGAAAATAGTTTTTTCAACATTACGTAACTTCTCTTGTCATGTTAAATTTCCAACTTTAGCTAAAAATAATTGAGACCCTAGTTGTCAGGTCGCCATTTTTGTACGTGGTCCAATTTCTATAATAAAATTATTCTGAAATAGTTAAATGTAATCTCTGTTTGACATACGAACCCTCAATTATCCGTCTCTCGACCTTTCTTCGATTAACCCTATATAGCCATTATGCTATTGGAATTCTCCAACTTGGATAATTCCGAAGGATCGTGTGTATTCAGAATCGTTAATTTATTCAAGTATTGGCTTTTCTTAAGCACAGCTCACTTAAATATCTCACCGCAACGCTTTTTATATCGACTTTAATTAATTATTTTCTTTATTTTAGTCAATTATTTCGTTTTTCTTTTATTAGAATACTTTACTTTATTACACTTGAATTATCCATGTGTAATCTAGATTGAAAAGAATTACTTGGTTTCGGGGTGGGATTTCTCTTTTTGCTAGCAAAATACAATTTTGAAATTGTTTCTTAGATTCTTTTTTAACAACTAACATGTTTATAGGTGTAGTACACACACCTTCAAGTTAGTTTTAGACCTACAAATTTTACATATTTTTTTAATAACTGAGAGTGTAACTGAAAAGTATTTACATCCTTTTAAAATTACAATCTAGTCTTGTGTGCTTTGAGTTTTGCCCGAATTATTTAATTGGCTAAAATAAAAAGGCTTTATTATTATTATTCACATATTTATTTATTTTCTTAATTTTAAATTTTTTACAATATAAATATTAATTAAAATAAATCATAAAAAACTTAAAACTAGGATTCCGCAGATAGCGGGGCAAGGCCCAAGCTACCGGTGGTTAGGGCTGCAGAGTGAGGAACCTCCTGACAATGGGGTAAAAAAACTGACTTTTGTTCACTTCAGATGGCAGCACTGTTGGTTGTTTCCTAAATCTGACAAGTAGCTGTCACTTTCCATAGTAATTTTGTAAACGAACAAAAAGAACTGAATTTATTTAATTAACATGACGCTTATATTCAGCTTTGGATTGCAAAAAATCGGGAATCCATATATTCCCTAAAGATTTCAAAGGAAAAAAACAATGGATAAAAGCTTTACGAAGAAAAAATTGGAAGCAGACTAAATATTCAAGGTTATGTGCAGTAGATGCTTTTCTTTTCCTCAACTGTTCTTTTAACTGCTTAACACTTTATGTCGAATACATTTTTGTAGAAATAAAGGCAAATTCGCTGATAAATACAGGGAACCAAAAACGCAATATGGCGGCGATTAGGATCACTCAACAGTGGCGCCAACTACGATTAGCTTTCAATTTTTAACCCCATTCTACCGCTTTCTGTATCTGTCGCTTGAGCCAGCTATCTAGCGAGAGCCTCTTGAGATGTTAGTCGAGGCTCTTCGCTATAAGACCGTTCGCCGAAACGATTATTGGAACGATAATTGTCGAATCGACGTCCCACATGGCGGTCACCTCGTGAGCCAAATCAATGTATTTGGTAAGTTTTTCTTTTTCGGCTTTCACGAGGTTTTCGTCATACGGGACAGCGATGTCGACAAGTATCTTCTAGCGCTGGGATCGGTCAATAACCACGATGTCAGGCTTATTGGCGACAATAGTCCTGTCCGTGACTATGGAGCGATCCCAGTGGAGCGTAACATGACTATTTTCGAGAACGGGCGTAGGCACGTACTTGTAGTACGGCACCTCAGACTCGATAGGACCGTATCGAAGGGCAAGTTATTATTATTATTGTTATGTTCATTAAGACAATTTTTATTGTCACTGTTAAGGGACAAACACTTTATATGTTTTGTAGGTAGCACTAACGTCACTAAATGTCACTAAACTAACTCAAAAGGCTTTATCTTTTTCAATCGTCTAACCGTATTCGTGTTATCGAGAAACTTTAACATTCACATGATGATGAAGTATTTATTGATAAGTAACTTCTGCGTATTTTTCGATAACAAGGTTGGAGCGCACGACTAGCCTCCGACTGCGCAGCACCATCCGGCTCGTATACTTAGGCCAACGGAGGCGGACTGCGGATAACCTAGATGAACCTAGACCACAGCGGTTATGAAGTTTAAGTGGACTGTATCTTTTTTGGATTGCTGCGGGATAACGGAAGGTTGAGAATTTGGGTAGGCACAACTTACCTCGATACGATGAAGCGAGCTGTAGCGGATCCGCGGATACCGAATACCATGCGTACGGGTATTCGGTATAGAGCGTAACTTTTTTGTTTTGTAAGCCGATTGGAATGAAACTAATACTAAATGTTACGGGAAGCATCAGTGAAAACCGCATTCAAATCGGTTAAGCCGTTTCTGAAATTATGGTGCACAAAGGCACAGAAAAACAGACAAAAATTCTAAAAGTATATTTTGACCTCGGTAACATTAGTACAACGTGTACAATAAATGGTTTTTTAAACATATTCAATGTACAGACACTCGTTTACGATTTTTTTATATGTATAGATAGATACCTACAGATTATAGTGTACTGGTAATCTTTTAGTTTAAAATTTGTCTATTAAGATTTGAGATTATATTTTTATGGGTATTATTATTTTATTAATGTTAAATACAAACACTGTTTTTTTTCTTTGCCAGACTTCAAGACTTCAGGTGTGTTTGGTGTCGGAAGAGCGTGCACGCAGCCTGCAAACCGGGTTGGCGAGCTGCTTGCTCGCTTGGCCCTTCGCGGGCCTCCGTAGTACCGCCTACTCGCTTGCATTCCGTGGGGCCCGATGACGCTTGGGTCCCAGACCGACCGCCCTACGCATCGCCACTTATTGTGTTCGTTAATTCTAGATCAGGTAAGTTATATGTAAGTATACTTAGCACAACTCCAAGCGACACTCAAGCACGTTAGAAACATTTTGTCACATTCATCTTCATAAAATTGTTTCAGTAACACTTCTACTGTTTAAGGTGAAAGTGTCATTTTTGTCCTTACAAATGTTTTGTCCATTATTTCCTATATGGGTTTTAACTATTGCAATATTTTTTTTAATAATATATCAACCACGAGTATATCTTTGAGTTTAGTCTTTTTTTTTAATTTAACTTCTTATAGGAGGTAGGACACTCCAAAAATCAATAAAATTTACTTGTTTGAAACGCCTCCAAAAGGCGCGTTCAATATAAGAATGCAATAATATATTATTTAAAAAGGGAAATTCTACACACAAAGAATATTTTCTTCTCATACAAATAGGTTCAGGTTCGGAGGAGAAAACTATAAAATAATTACCAGATCCTTCAATTACAAGAACTTTGACAGATTGACTATTACAGCAGTGCCGTCTTAAGAAGCCACGTTTGATGGCTCTCTAACTGATTCTAATAGTGATGTGACTTAATTTTCAAATTGATTTAAGATAACATTATCGATTGTTTTTGCATATTTGCTTATTAAAATAAGACACAAAATTAAAAAATAAAATACCATAATTTCGATTAATTTTTACTGTTCCGTTTATGTAACAATCTCTAGTTCACACCCTGTAATGTATAAAATGAAAATACGAGGCGAACGTGATCTTGTTGTACGGTTAAGTTTCAAAAATATTTAACTTATTATGCGTGTTCATATTTGATTATGAAAATATTAATTTTGTCATAGAAAGACAGGTTTAACAAATTATTTAAATGGTAAATACGGGTCAGTGACCAATAACAGTGTTTTATAGGGTACAAAATACGTTGTTTGGACGCTGGTACGAAGTTAGGTCGTCGTCGATATATTATGTGAAATGTGGCCTATTAAAACGGGACCACTATAGACTGTTGTAATGATTAAAGAGTTATTATAGTTTAAACATATTTATAACAGTATTTAATGACAATAAAAACATAATAACATTTACTAATTAAGAAATTTCTTTCTTAATATAACATACTAGCTCTTATTGTAACTACTGTATAAGAATTAACATCCTTTAGAAACGCGTTTTTGCAAATAAAGATTTATTTATATTTTGATGTCTTATTGCTTAACAAATATTTAAACAAAAATATACAAAAACGCCGAAAGGCAAGCCACACTTAAGAGATAAATCTTTCAGGTGATAATCAAGGCGTAAAATTTCTGCGCCGCTTCAAGCAGCTCCTCAACCCCGCGCAAGTGTTCGAACTTAGCGGCGCGGGGCCGAGATTGGGGCTTCGTTTGTTCAGACACTTCGCTCCGCTAAGGGTGCTTGTTTGCTCCGGTGACGGATCAGTCGGCTGGGTGCTTCAGGAGATCGACAAGCTGGAAATGCATGTAAATTGACTTCAACACCTTTTCAACTTTTAACGAAGCCGAAACTTTGGAACTTTGGTTAAGTTTTTAAGTGTCCTAAAGTTCACGACTTCGTCATAAAGTGAGAGATCGGATTACTAATTTAATTACTGCTACCAACGAAATCATAGTTTCGTAACCAGTTACAAAAACAGAGCCATAATTATGTTTTTTTACATATTAATTAATGGCAATTTGCATATAAATATGTATACTGAATTGAGTTATTTATACAATCCATACTAATATTATAAATGTGAAAGTAACGCTATCTGTTTGACTGTCTGTTGCCTTTTCACGCCTAAACCGCAGAACCGATCATCATGAAATTTTGCGTACACGTTGTCAGAGATGCAGGAAAGCACATAGGGTACCTTTCATTCAGAAAAAAAAAGTACTGTACTCGAGGGATAACTGCAATAAAGATGTTAGGCGTTACATTGCTCATATATTTAGTCAGGCGTAATTTTTTTTATTTTTCAAAGCGGGCGAAGCCGCGGGCACCAGCTAGTTTGTACATAAACAAGTGTAAATATTCCCCATTATTAGGAAAATGAGTTAGTTTGTTTGTTACGCTTTCACGCCTTTTTTTTTCGAGGAGAAATCAATTTACAGATTTCCTACCGCTGGCTAGGCGGTAGGGGTATGTGGGGGTCACCATTGCTCCACGCTATCTAGGTCATAGCGGCACTGGCACTACCCACTAAAACTCCCCGGTGTCTCCTTGCCCTGTGATAGGGATGGACCGGGCTCTGCCGAGGCAACAACTCCATCCACGCTTTCACGGCTTAACTACTTAACCGATCACCAGGAAATTTTGCATACACTTTGTTGTGGATATAGAAAACGACCCACGGTTTCTTTCACTCAAAAAAAGTACATGAACAAAGTACATAAATATGAAAAATTTAACGCCTGACAAAAATATATGAGCAATAAAGATTGCATAAACGTTTTAACCCCGCCCAATGGGCGCGGAAGAAGTCGCGGCCAAAAGCTAGTTTGTACGTGGCATTTAAATAGGTATATAAATAATATGCTGAGTCGATCTACATAAGTGTAAATATTTCAAAACAAAAAAAAATTAAAAAAAGTGTGTGTGTCAGCTCCAACGCACGACTGGAGTTTAATAAATTAATTAAATGTATAAAATTAAATGCATAAAATTTTCCTCGTGTCAATAAACAACTGGATGCCTAATTACTTTATATTATTTAGTTACATTATGCATACTCAGATGGTCACGTGTTCCAACAAAAGCTATGTTAGTTGCGTTCGGTATACACAGATGTCACTACGTTTTATAAGTTCAAATAGTTCATTCTTTCGACGACAGATGTCGCTGCGCCGGCAGGTTATAATGCGTTATCGTTCTTCAACGCAGACTGCACTTTTCATATAAGATTTCGACGTTTGTTTTTAAAAAGACCAGAGAAACCGTCTGGTGTTGCTTGTTAATCTACAATAGAATTAGGTAACATAAATACATGCGTCAGCTGTCGCACATATGTCAAATTGACATATAACATAACGCTTTTTAATTAACGCTTGTATTAATTTTATTTCTTATAAAATTTCCATACCGGGAGCCCTATAAGAAAATGGATTCTTAAGGATTGCTCCTTAAAAAAAAAAAAAACATTTTTCGAAACAATTTTTTGTACAACTATCGTACGGTCATTCTATGAATGCGTTTTTGACATTTCTTTATGTCCATTGCATAAAGTTCATTTCCGAATAAACGATACAGAAAATGTATGGAATTGACACCTGTCAGAACAGCACTCTTATAATGGCCGGAGTATAGCAACAAAATTCTACAGCCTAATATAGAAGGAAAAACATAGATAGAAAAAATGTATGAGATTGACAGTCGCGATAGACGAGTCTCCATAGACATTCGCAATTTCATCGGCTTATATGTTTTAATCCGGACGAAATCATTTTTCTTTCTATCTTTATCTTTTTGTGCGAAGATTTTCAATCGGATTTAGATCAGAACTTGTAGCCGGCCGTTGTCTGACTACAATGAAAAATTGAGAACTTTTTGTATTCCTCCAAAGAACTACATAAATGGCACACTATTGTCCTGAGCTAGACAGAAAAGTTCAATGAGACAAAGCTGTGCGGAAAGTCGGTAAAGACTAGTTCCATTAAGTAAGTCTATTCAACCGACCACTCACTTCTACGATTACTCCTAAGCCAATGGCACTTTTACTTACATAATTAAAACCCCCACACTTACTTTTAGAAATTACTAGCTACCCGCCCCCGGCTTCGCCCGGGGCGCAATTTTTATATATATGAACATTCCCCGTTTATCCCTCTTCCCATTAGTGAAAACCTAATTAAAATCGGTCTACCCGTTCATGCGTGATGCCGTGACCAAGGGAAATGGGGATTCATTTTTATATATAAGATTTGAGATCTCACTAAATAGTTACGACGTGTACACACAATATACTAAGTAATATTGTAAATGCGAAAGTGAGTTTGTTTTTTTGTATGCTTGTTTGTTTGTTTGTTCGTTACGCTTTCACGCCTTAACTACCCGACCGATCTTCATAAAATTTGGCATAAACATTATCAGGGATACAGAGAAGGACATAGGATATCTTTCATCTAGATAAAAGGATGTACAGATCAACTAAAATTATAAAATAGAAAAAAATTATGAACAATAAAGGTTGAATAAATGTTATTGCATATAAGACTAAGAAAAAGTGATTCAGAAGAAGTCGCTGGTAAAAGTTAGTATATTTTCTCTGATTAGTGATAGTATGGTCGGTAGAGTGAGTTGCTGTTCGCACACTTTAACTCATTGTTTTCCAACAGAAACAAGTCCAGACTGCAGTACTTCCGCTGGGCACCGGCAACGATCTGGCTCGTGTCCTGGGCTGGGGAGCGTCGTGTGACGATGCGGCGAACCTTCAACAACTGCTGGAACGATACGAGCGAGCTTCAACCAAAATGCTCGATCGGTAACACGCTCATACTCTTCTATACTTTGGAACTTACTTAGTTCCGCAGTAAGCTATATTAAGTGCCACACTTAATCTTTTCCAGGAATAAGTGCACATTTATTCCCCATGTAAACTAGAAAGTAATTACCATCATACAAAAGACTGCCGTGAAATAACCCCATGTAGAGTCATTTGAAAGAATAGACCAATTTGATTCAACAAAACTACAGTTTTATAGTTTAGAAGTGCGACGCAGGGCATACTGCGACGCAGTCTTCAATGGGGGCCTTAAGACCATCGTGAAATAACAGAATAACACCATGTGTATTGTTGTGTTTCGGTGTGTAAGTAATGCTAGAGCTTACTTCTCTAACCCCTCCTTATCCCTTATAATTTAAGCATCAAGTTTAGCAGCGCACTTATTCACGTGCTTTTCGTGTCTTATGAACGACGGTAACCACCTACCATCAAGTGAACGGTCTGTCTGTCTGACAAACTTTGTATAAATAAAATAAAAATAATATTTCGGTACTTATATTCAGTCCTAATTATTCATTAAAATGAATTTATATTTAAGTACACTCACCCACTTTTAAAAAGCAATCAGCCTCTCCTGCTTGGATGAACTTAATAAGATTAATCGATCCCCGTCGTCTTCTAGGTGGTCGATAATGACGTTTGAACGAGCACTCGCAGCACCCCCGCCTCTCCCAGTCCCGCCTGATTTACTGGAAGAAACTACGCTACTAAGAAACCTCCAAGACATCATGCAGGTAAAAGTCATGCTTTTTAATAGACAGCCTTTGTTTAAAACTTTCAGATATAAATGTGCTTAACGTACTAAGAGTGATCCAAAAGCAATGATAATCGGATATTTCTAGACGTCACAGAAATATAAAAAAAGTAAAACTGACGCTACTGACGGATAAAAAATAATTTAATTATGCCATTGCATTTTGGAACTACATTAATTTGAATACGATCAGCGAGAAAGTTTTAACAAAAATTGAGAAAAACGAAGTCAGAATCGTTATAAAATACGAAATTAAAAAAAAATATATATTAAAGACATACACAACGACTTGGTTGAACCTTGGTTGTAAAACTCCTCCTTATTCTGTAGTTATATGGTTGTGCAAAGATTTTAACTGGGCAGAACATCCACAGAAGACGAGCATCGTGAAGAACACCATCCACGTTCCACACCGCCAAAAATTAAAAAAAATTAAGACCTAGTTTTATTAGATTTAGATTTGTTAGATAGTTTAGATTTGTGACAGTGGACGCGGCCTCGATCCATTACTTTGATCCTGAGACGAAATATCAATCATTATTAAAAAAACGACCATCCTTACCGACACCGAAGAAATTCAAAGTTGTAGGCTCCACGATCCGCGCAATAAGTTCAAAGGGTTATTGCGTCCCTTTTTGGGAACCTCAAAGAATAGTTATGATAGTTTACCTGGAAAAAAGAGATGCTATTACAGGCTCTTACTACACTGAACAAATAAGAACATTGCGGGAAGCTATCAAGAAAAAAAGGCGAAGCAAACTGGAGCTGGAGTGCTGTTTTAACAGGACAACGCACCCCCAACAAAGTCGAAGTTGCGATGGCTGTCATTCAAAAAGCGGGACTCGAATAATTTGAACAATCTAGTTCCCAGCGACTTCTATCTCTTTTACCGGCTTAAAAGCAGCTCAAGGGCAAGAATACAATAGCGTGATTGAAGATTTGAAGCTGTGATTTGAAGACAATAGCATGGTGATGGTCGTCACATTTTGCAGGATTTTGATAGTGGGGATAAAGTCTTTTCTTTTTTTTTTTTTTGTTCAAAAGGAGTTCGTGCATTAGAGAAGAGATTGCCCAAGTGTATTGATTTATTAGGAGACTACGTTGAAAAATAAATTACATTTTATCCCATGAATCAATAAGTTCTGGATTGCCTTTTAATGTAAAGATAACAGCACGACTTCAAAATAGAATAAATCAATTTAAAAAAAAGCTCAACTATGCCCAACACACTATTTGTAAGTTGAAATAGTTATGGCTGTTCCAAGCGGCGGTAAAAGCTAGTTTTTTACGTCTTTCCTATATGTACTTTCATTAGATTTTTATTAAGGACAGCCAAAATTTATATCTATATCTATTGTTATATTGATCGAAATTCGACCATAAACAAAATATTATATGTAGTTACATACATAGTGTAGCAGCCCCTAGTCGTGGGATGAATCACAGGCTCAAACACGCACTCAATGGGCGGACGATCAACACGTCTATATCGCCTATCGCTCTCGTAATACTGACGTGGTGCGCACGAGACTATTGTCCGCGTCAAGAAGAGAGTAAATAAACACATACACTACACATAGTATCAAACGTGTATGCGTCTGCCAAACACGCGGTAGTGTGTGTAATGTTTATTTTAATTAATTTAATGTATTTCTAATGTATATTATATAAAAATATTGGCTTTCTCCTGTCCTTCTCCATATAAAGTATAAGTGTAACACATATCACACTCTGTCCACACAATTTTCTTAAAAATGTATCCAACATTTTCGCTTCACGTATTAATAAATATATCTATATAAATAAAAATCAATGTAAGTATATTAATTTGTCCCCTATAGACTCAACCGATTTTAATTCTATTTTCACTTATGGAAGCAGGGATAACTGGGAGCGACTCGCCAGTTATTTATTTTAGAGGTGTGAACTGTATGTCTAGGCGGGCGATGATTGTTGCGTGGCCAGCTCGTCGCTGCGCGAGGGTTGCGCTCGGCTGGCGGCGGCGGGGGAACGCGCGGGCGGTGGGGCGGCGCGGGAGGCGCACCGACTGAGGCGTTGCGTCTCGCTCTTGCTGCATGCGCGCGCGCACCTAGCCCACGACCACGCCAGGTGCAAGTACGTACTGTTTTTAGTATTTTTTTATTAAGGGCTTCACTTAAGCAAATGACATTTACAATAGAAATGGTGTTTTTTTGTTTTTACCATTGGTCGCTTTTATAATTTGCCGTGGCACGGCACGGCACGGTAATACCGTGGACGTCTCAGGTTTTTTTGTGGCCATCGACGGCATACCGTGCCATCGCTTTTATAATTTGCCGTCTTTTGCCGTAAAATCATTATACGCTTTGCTCCTTCAAAGTGCGGACGTTGTTTTCGAAGAGACAGCGACTACTTATTCTTTATTTGTTGTATTTACGACGTAGAAAAAAACATATTACAAGAAAGTATTGACAACATTCGCTTTTAAAAGTAAAATATTTAGAAGGATTATACTACACACTATTTGATAAGCTCAAGGAAGACCCAAATTCCAAGAAACGGAATATTTCGTTCCATGCCTTTTCTTTGAGAACTTTATCTTTAAAAGCGTCTAATGATTTGTCCCATAAGCATGGTCTTGTTTCAATAAGTTTCAGTAAAGTTACTACGTCGTATTTAAATAACGTCATTTTGCTTGTACCTACCGCTTATGCAAAACTGGAGCCGCCTCGCGCCCGACTACGCACGCACACAACTACAAATTCCTTGTACGTACACACTACACTCTCAACACTGCCGCGACGATTTGATGGGGAGCACAGTGTGCTACGGCGACGGCACGGTAGACCGTTGCTGTTCACAGCATGCCGTTGCCGTGGACGATAAATTAAAAAGCGTCTGCATACAATTGCATACATTTTGCTTTCCTATTTTACCGTGACGGTAAAAACGTGCCGTGCCGTGCCGTGTCACGGGAAATTATAAAAGCGACCAATAGAACAATACACAAAAAAAAATATTAATACAATTTTTTAAACTGACATTAACTTATTAATAGGTCAGGATTCATATGCGCCCAATAAGCCGTTTTCGAGAGAATTTTCAATAAAAGTCAAATTCTTCTTGTGTTCTAACTTTTTTTGTGGAGTTTATATTACTTTAACGAAAATTCTAGTTAATACAATTGGTTCTTCACATGTTTAAGTATAATATATATTTTTTTCAAAGCAATATGTCTTGTCTATTTCTTGTAACATCTTCATTAAACAATGGATATTTTTAGTATTTAGCGTTTGTCTTAATAAAAACGGATTTTGCCGTCAGCCATTTGATAGTAGACGGTTACGGTCGTCTCCTATGACTTGGGTTGCCATACGTCCCGTATATATGGGACTGTCACCGTAATTGACCATCCCATTCCGTATTTGTCCCGAATTTCGACTAAATAATACGAGAGAAGTGAGTGGCGCGGGCACCCTCCCTACCGTTTGGGGGAGTGCAGGGGCGCACGCATGAGAGGTGAGGCTAGTGGACGGTATCACTACGGTTGAAATCAGAGGGTATCTGTTAGAAAAAAAACACATAGTTTGTCTCTCACTATGTACACATGGCCGCTATATATTGTGTAGTTGAAAAGCCGCGTGTCGGCAGAGGGTATGCGGGTTCGCCAGGGGCACAGCCTCAGCGGTCAATACATATCTCAAAAGCGCACGACGTCTCGATCACATAAATCGTCGACAACCAGTTCTCGTCTTCTAGGGTTCCCGGGTTCGATTCCCAGCAGGGTCAACTTTGAAAAATGAACTTTTCTGGCTCTGGTCTGGACCTGGAAACTAGTCGCAGCGCATTTGGGCAGCCCGTCTGGTGGCAGTAACCACCCCCTTACAGAAGACCACCGTGAAATAACAGCAGGTGGGCTGTTGTGTTTCGGTGAGTGAGTAAGGGATGCCAGAGTCCATTTTCCTATCCCCTCCTAATACCTTAGCCTCCTACTGTAGTCGGCAATAGGCGCTTTGGCGTTACTTATGTTATAGGCGACGGTAGCCACCTACCATCAAGTGGACCGTCAGCCTGTCTGTCGATCTTAACCTGTCTGCCGATCTTAAATTACCAACAAAAAGTTCGACTTGACCAACAAGAATTACCAACAAGAAGTTCGATTAATGGACTTATATTTCAATGGCAACACTGCTCAATTGGGCCGATTAGTTTGATAAATTATAGGTACACACTTTAATTAAACTTTGTTGATTGTTGTTGATTACACTTCGATCGTGAGTGGTTGTTTTGCTTGATCAACTATACATTACACAAATTGGTTAATGAATCTAAAACGAAGTTGGTACGAATTGGTCCAATTCGTTCGTAGTCCTAGACTATGTCCTAGGCAAGCAAAACAAAGGCTGGTAGTAGGGGCCACCGTCTCCTATTAAAACAAGTAGCGCCTCAGATGCCGCAAGCACACTGCCGACCTTAGTAGGATTAAGGATAAGAGTTTAGGAAGGGAAATGGGCCCTGGAAGGGAAATGGCCCCCATATGAGTAATGACATCTTCATCGCTGTGACGACGGTGGCGCCGATTTTTATATGTTTTCAGACGATCCCTCGTCTAAAAACATATAAAATATAAAATACAAATTTTCGCATTTATAATATTAGTAGAATTACATCTATAAATCGAAGATTTAGAATGTGGAGTAAAATACTGTTTTTTTTTTATTACTAACACTTAAAGCTTGTAAATAGCTATTAAACAAAAAAAAAGAAATCGATTTGACAGTGGAGCAAAACTGAACTTTTTGCTTTTTTTTTTAAATTGTTTTTGTGTTTTTTGTCTTCACTGATTTTTATAAATATTTTAACAAATAACATTGGTAATATTTTAATACGACAATCCCTGTGCAGATCATGGGAACCGGCGGAGACCACCAGTGACAGCGAGCCGGACGCACAACTCGTTGTAGAGAAAGGCAGTATTGAGAAGACTGAAAAGGTATTTTCGATTTCTATACTCCACTAATTAATTGACATTTGTTTATCTTTGTTTTGGTTTGCGTCAAAAATCAAAATGTTTTTGAATAGGAGCAATTGAATTGGGCGGTGCGCGGTTGTGCCCTAGCGAGTCGTGCGGACAGCGTGAGGAAAGCGTTACATTCTCTCGTGCGAAAGTTGCAGCAAGTGTACCCAGCGGTAAGCAAAATCAACCTTATTTGAAGCGATTTTCATGTAACTAATTCGGCGAGTCCAAGGCTCGAGGTTTGTTTTCTCTGAGACGAAGGATTCTTCGCCGCTAATCTTGCATAAGGTATCCTGATATTAATAACATTAATAGCTTTTAGACAAGAAAATTAATTCATTAAAATGACGAGTTCAATTTTCGAATTATAAAAGTAGCTGACTCCTGCCTCTAGTCCGGGGTTCTGGTTTAAAGTATTCAGTTAGTTCTGTGATTATAACTTTAGTGCTAATTTAAGTCGCATAAATTGGTTTTCTATCATCGTCATGAACAAACACACGCAAGTATTTGATATCAAACATATCAAATACTTTAAAATATTCAAACGTACATAACACACTGATCCTATTTTTTTTTCTAATGTAAAGACCGCCTGCAGTGTGCCCTGCTATTAGTACTTTTCAGATCCAAACCTGAGCTAAATTTGACAGTTCATTTCCAAAGTTAACCCTATCGAGAGGGTTCGATAACCCTGGAACTTCAGATAGAGCGTTAAACAAGTGGATTCTAAAGTAAAATCCACTGTAAATATATTTTTTGTCTAAACGTTTTATTTTTTATATTAACCAATGGCAACGAAATAATTCTTTAATATGGCGAAAAATAATCGAATTATAAATGTAGGAGTCTTATATGATACCATCATAATATTACTAAACAATTAGCAAACATATCATCATCAGGAGCAACAGGATTCGACAACGTCCTGCGACACTTGCACGAGCGGAGCTGAGCCCGAACTTGCAGCGTTACCGGTGCCACGTGCTTTCGCCGATAGCCGACGATCTTCGGCCGCCTCTGCTGTATCCGCTGCTTCTTTGAGACCTGAAAAGTAAATTATTTCTACTTCATCTAAATATACACCTATGCGCCAATACGCCATTCGCCAATACACCTACGTGTATAACCTACGATTTATTATGTTCGTTTTCCATTGGATGTACTAAATCACATCCCTTAAGTGCATAGATTTGCACTATAATAAAACGATTATGATATTTAATAAATATTATTAAACTCTAATATTAAATCATCATGATAATTAATGATATCATTAAAAAATATCTATAATGTTCTGATTTAACAAGCTGTCATTTCGGTATACATGATGACAACAATATAAGATAGTAACTACATAAGACATTATATCTAAGACTTTAAGTATAAGATATAAGATAGCAGATAATAACATGATTTCAAAGGTATTAGAAATGAATGCACAACTGTCACTGTTACCTCTGGTTCAGCCTTCTCTAAACCCTACTCACTTTTTGGCTGTTGACATAAGCACTGATTTCAGACTGTTATACATTAGGTATAATTCTGTTTATACATTTAACCATCTCACGTATTCCTATTGTAGTTTTTTTTTATGTATTGCAGCATTCCAGATGTAGATGAAGATATTGCAAAGTTAATAAGCTCCAACCCACCAGAACAGTACAACTTAGAGGTAGAAGGTAAACCTGAAGGGTGCAAAACGAACTCCGCCTCGCCTCAGGATAGGCTCTCGCTGTCGAACCTGTCCTCGTGCGACACCAGTTCGTGTAGAAACTTGTTCCGACCGGACACGGAGCGCGGCACCTACAGCAGCAGCCTCACCATACCAAACCTCGTCGTTTCGGACGATAGTGATAAGCGAGATTCGATTTTACAGGGAATAACTTATGAATCGGACCAATTGACTATAATAGACATCGATAAACCGTACACTGACGACGTACACTTTCAAGAATTGAACACGAGGTCCTCACCCGTGAGCGGCGAAGAAACGCCCGAACGGAGACTTTCTAGCGTGGATCTTGAGGTTGACGCGACGAGTTCCGAGGGATCCAATATTAGTGAAGATTTTAGCTTAATATCTGAAGTTTTGGACACGAAACCCGACGAAATTGAAGAAAGCGGCGGTTTCGACCACATTGACTCACCCGAAGTATCCGAAACCACTTATGTAAATTCGGAAACCTTGCACGGCGAATCGATAATGGACGACATCAGTTCTATGCTCGGACAGGACGTCTTGTTGGCAATGATGGGTAAGAATGGTGAGAATGAAACGTACACCGATGACACGACGCTTTTTACATCTGACACCGTGTCAGATATAGCTATGGACAGTAGAAATCCTAGTTTAGAGAAGAACAACGAAAACAAACTTAAATTCGTAACGAAATCTAAAAAAACGAAAGAGCCAGACGTGGAGAAGTTCGGTTTCGAAAATCGAGTGTTCTACATAGAAAACGCCACGAGAAAAGAAGATCAGATCAAATATTGTAGCTTGGCGCAATTCGAGGAAGGAAACGACATCGCGAGAAGATCATTTAAAAAACAATTCAGGAAAAGTATCAAGAAACGAGTATGCGAAGATGTCAGTGTAAAACATTATCTGCCGAAAACGTCAGAAGTAAATTTTAATAGCGATTCATCTAAGCAAATCGGTGGTTCTCCGAAACCGAAGTCGATACAAAATGACGAGGTTGCGAAGGAACATATTCAAGCGTTTCCGCAAGTTAGTGTCGTTGTTGAACCTCCATCGCCGTCACACAGTGACGAGAAAAAAAGCGTAAAAGCGTGTGCAAGTCGAATGGCATCAGTACTAAACGATATATTCGATCAAGGAACTGACACGTTAAGCGTAAACTCTCCGGAACCCAACCTCGGAAACAATAGAGAAAGAAGACAATCGGATAATCCTAAGTTATTAAATTCAGATCCGGAGTACGGGAAGTTCTTGAGTTGTTCCCCAGCCGCAACCAGAAGGATATCTTGTGGAAGTCTCTTCAAACCCGGAGAGCCCGACAAGTGAGTTAATGTTTTATTACAATATTGTACTCTGAAATTCTTGATTTCAGAATTCATTGTTTTTTAATAAAAAGTAGAATATACACACGATACCTGAAATTTCTTAATTATATGTCTTATCTTCTTTATCTATATACATGAAAAATTATTTTAAAATTACTCTTTTTCCAAATAATGTTGAAAATTAACAAAATTTTATCAACCAGGACCCATACGAACGGGTTGAGGCGTCACATGTTAGTATTTATGTCTACTTCTTGTGGTGCCTCTCCAACTAGTGAAGGTTGGTGATCAACCTGGAACAATCTTCTCCGTCTTTTGTTCTTCAGAACAGCTCAACTGCGTTAGTTATCCGGTCTACTCTCTGATGTTCTGATTATAATTATTTATTATATATTTCAAACTTATTTATATAGTATGGATTTCGTTTTGCATCATTAATGGAAGAAATATTTAAAAAAAAAAGGAAATAAACTACAGTAGTTATCTCCGTCATGTCAAATTACGTCACAGAAGTCTTAGAAAAAACTATATCATATAGCTAACTTTATTTAAAAAAAAAATGGTGGCTGATATTTTTGTAGTAGTTATAGTCGGAGGCATAATTGTCTCGACATCTCATATTCAATTGGACTGAAATAAAAAAATATTTACGAGAGCCCACAAATTTGTATACATTCAATAAGTATATGATTCATTTACACCAAAGTCTATTTAGGAGTGCCATGGCACACTGCGTTTCACAGTCATTTGGGCAGCCCTTCTGGCGGCAGTATCCACCCCCTTACAGAAGACCACCCTGAAATAACAGCACATGTGCTGTTGTGTTTCGGTGAGTGAGTAAGGGATGCCAGAGCTCATTTCCCTATCCCCCTCCTAACTCCTTATTATCCTTAATCCCACTGTTAATAGTCGACTGCAGCAACTTTGGCGTTGCTTGTGTTATAGGCGACGGTAACCACTTACCATCAAGTGGACCGTCAGCCTGTCTGCCGATCTTAACATAAAAAAAATGAGATAATCGTGAACTGATATGATGTCGCATTAACATTAAAATAATACTAAATAAAGTGGTCCATTTAATGTTTAAAGTTTGTAAACTGATGAAAGTTCCTTTTAATAGAACGGTATTTTTTCTGAGATCTTTGAATTTTTTAGTTATTAATAATGTTTGGTACTAAATAATTAAAAAACTGGTTAAAATGAATGTTAACTGTTTTAACTGTTTAAAATAAATTAAATTTGAGAAAATCCTTATTACGGCCGACTGACTCTACATATTTTCCGGCAGTAAACCAACATCGCTTTGACAGTGTTGATTGCGAACAGAAACATGTTTAATCAAAGTAAAATCCATTACTCGGGACCAGCGTGTATCCTATAAGGGCCTGCCTATCCGCCTCTGTCTGTTTATCCGCTATCTTCTTCTGAACCACCTAACGAATTTTAATAACGGTTTTCGCTAATGGAAAGAGCGATAAATGAGGAAGGTTTCTGTATAAAATTTGCAAAAAGAATTGCATCCGTGCGCTTATATTTAAAATATAAGCGTAATTTTAATATCGAAGTGTTAAAATGATGTCGACTTTTTATTTTGCTCTGTAGCATTATTGAGCTCTTGAATCAGCTTCAAGATCGTCTCGTAATCTCTTGAGGTCTCTATTATAAATTTATTCCCATTCATAACAATTTATCGTTTGCGTTAAATTATTCTCAAAATAATCTGACTCTTCTCTCATTTCTCGCGCTTTGTCCGCATTTTTCCGAGATAACGATAAAATCGGACAGGCTTTTACTTAAATTAGGGCTGCGAAAAATCTTTGTCAATTTTCTTTGCCTATTTAAAACGTGCCCGTTTGTATTACTAATTTAAAGTTTAATTATTGTATGAATAGTTAATTGAAAAAATCTTAATAACGAATTCTCCAAAGCAGGCTATCAACATCAGTTTCATCGATATGGGGCGAAGGTGGAGCTATGAATGCAAGTGGGCAATCCAAGTCAGATGTTACGGAGAAAATCAAGAAATTGCCCATAATCAACCCCTTAGTCAGTCTACCAGCTTGGCCACACGTCACCCAAGGCTTCATCAGTCAGTGCCTTCTTGCCAATGCCGATGCGTTATGTGCAGCGGTTAGTCCATTGATGGATCCCGACGAGACATTACTAGAGGGTTTCTACGAGAGAGCGGTGATGAACAACTACTTTGGAATCGGTATCGACGCCAAAATTACTCTAGATTTTCACAACAAAAGAGAAGAGCATCCGGAGAAATGTCGTTCCAGAGCCCGGAATTACATGTGGTACGGCGTTTTGGGGTCCAAGGAATGGGTTAATAGGACATATAGGTAAACTGTCGTCTCTATTATTCGATCCGAAATTAATCTGATTTTAGGTTTATGATTAGGTTCAATGTCGTTTCAGACACCTCGGTCAACGTGTTCAGTTGGAGTGTGACGGTCAGAGGATACCACTACCTGAGTTACAGGGAATCGTAGTCCTAAACATACCATCTTTTATGGGAGGCACGAACTTTTGGGGTGGGACGAGAGGCGACGACATTTTCTTGGCACCGTCCTTCGACGATCGAATATTAGAGGTGAGATCAATTACCTTTTATATTATTTCCTCGATAGAACCTCGATATAACAAAAATCAAATATCGACTTCTTGGCCCGCGCTGTGAAGCCCTGGTTTCAGACTGGTTCAACTTTGACATATAACACAGAAATTATTATACGTCCAATTTCTTACAAATCTTTTCGCGTCTCCTTCCTTTTCCATTCCTTTGTTTGACTCGCTTTATTTTTCTCTCCTGTTTGTTAGGTTTAGTATTTTTTTTAGAAATGCCTAACTTTTTTTATGCAATGTACCTACCTACTGATTTGGGCTCGGTAATCGGAATCGCAGACACTTTTTAATACCTACCATTAACTCCGGGCCCTCACTCACAGTTGTATTTCCGTTAATTGTTTAATTGTATAGAGAATAATAAAATAACATTATTTTAAAAATCCGAAAATGCAAGATTTTATAAACCAGGTGAGCCAGCAACTGCTTATGTGTAGTATTCGGTTTAGCGCGTAACTTTTTTGTTTGTAAACCGATTGGAATGAAACAAAAACTAAATGTTACGGGAAGCTTGCTACAATACATTAGTGAAAACCGCATTCAAATCGGATGCACAAACGCACAGACAGACAAGCAGACAAAAATTTTAAAAAGTACAACGTGTACAATTTTTTTTTTAATCTTTAATGTACAGATACGGCTTGTTTACGATTTTATTATATGTATAGATTGAAGTCACTGTCAGTGTCGGTCTATTTCTCCGCTAACTTCTCCTAAATCCTAAAAGAATTTTGATACGGTTTTTACTAATGAAAAGAGGGATTAACGAGGAAAGTTTGTGTATATAATTTGCAGAATGAATTGCATCGTGCGAAACTGGGGGCGGGCCTCTTGTAAAATATAAGTTTTCCGGTTCAGTAAGAACATTGTTTTCATTTATACTTAACACGGTGCACAAAGGCGTAATGTTAGGGCGAAGTTTGACAAGGCTAACAGAAAAGGCTCAGCGTTTTACGACTATGGGACCGCGTACGCAGCGGTTGATTTTATTGGATTTTAGATTGCCTGTTTTCTTTTTTATAGATTTTATTGCCTCCTTGCGACTGAAATTCGTATTGGGCTTTTTAAAAACATTCTACTATTCGACGTATAAAATGTTTTGTTCCGTGGAATAAAAAAAGCTTTTTTTTAATTCAATTTTCACAAATAATTATTATAATACAATTTTATATTACTTTGATACTGATGATCAATTGGTTAAATGGGTAAAATTTAATGTGGCCCACATTATTTAGAATAACCATGAAATTTCGTAGAAGCATGGACCATACGTCCGCCTTCCCTACAGCATTTTGCAGTCCACTTGCTTATTACTACCGATTACAATCGGAACTACATATTGGCTTACATGCTCAGTAGCGAGAAATTATCACTTCTATATATGTATTGGCCATAAAATTGCAAATAATACTTAATTAAAATTTTTTGCAGTGTTCAATGTATTGTAGTTATTTTTAAACTTCCATTTTGTTTCTTAGCTATAACAATACTTAGCAATTTTATTTATTGTGATGAGAACCTTAAATATTATGTCAAACAAGACCAAAAATCTAGTCAATAATAAAAGTTGCTTTCAGTAATTAATGAATTACTTTTATTTTTTTAATTTAAAAAGACACACACACCCACACCCACACCCACACACACACACACACACACACACACACACACACACACACACATATATATATATATATATATATATATATATATATATATATATATATATATATATATATACACACATATGTACAATATACACTTCACCGACAGCTCTGTAGGTTCGATATCTCGGGGCGTCTGCTATCCTGCTAGGAAGGTGAATGGAAACTCTCTTATTTGTCACACAATAGTATAATTAAACAAAACCTATATGTGCGCTGAGGGTGCTTACATCACATTTATACTTTTACAAAAATACTACACAAAATAGGTAACACAAATGCCCAGACCTAGCTTGATGTGCTGTAGGAAAGCCGGAGGTATGGTCCACGATACCCAGTCCCTGTCGCCTGAGGAACAGTAGCTGGACGTAGGACCAAGCTCCTACCGCTCGATGACCACCGGACGCCAAGCTTAGACCTTTTCCTTGATGAGAAGACATGACTTTGCTCGCGGCGAGTTTCTCAAACTGCCCCCAACATGTTGTTCGTTACTTTGTCACAGAGTCTCCATTTGTTACGACGACGTTGAGATGTATTTAGATTGTGATGCCGTCGTTTACGATGGGAAAATTTACACTTCCAGGTCTACATTTTGCTTTAATATGTGTGGTTAAGATTATAATCCTAAAAAATTGAATCTCGCTAAGCTACGAGTTTTTTTTTTAACGAGAGAGGAAACCTTCAAAAGGTACCTGCGAAGGGATAAGACCGCGCTCTGGACTGCTTATATTCTCACGGTTATGTGGGATTCTTATCGCACTAAAACCTCTCCCGGCTTGCTTAGCTTTTAGTCCTAGGACTTTCAAAGCGTAAACGGACTTGCCGCGAGCGTTTAAAAACACTTAAGCCCTGCAAACACGGTGATTGGGAAAATCGCGAAATAGTTAGGGAGAAGCTAACAGTTATGGGAAAGTTTAACTGTTGCTATATGAAAGACCCGGGAGGGTCACGGAGGTTAAACCTCTTTCTGGTTCTCCGTAAGTGCCTAGGTGTCGGTTGTGCGACATCAGTTAGGCGGTGTGGAACTAAGCTACGAGTATATCCGTGACATCTCTTGAAGTTTTCCCGACCACCATGACACTGACAAATGACACATGTCTATTTTATGAAAAGGATGTTGAGTTTTAGTACAGTACATTCGTCACAAACCACAGAATATTCCCCACCAGATGGAGGTGTTGTGACATAGAGTACGTATTTTATATGTTACATAGCTTGCATGCACCCCTCTTAAGTTATACATCTTAATTAATTAATTATCTTGATTAACATCTCAGTCTCTAGGTCTTTATGTATAACAACCTAAATAATGATAACGGTACAATTTATCAGGTAGTAGCCGTTTTCGGTTCAGCGCAAATGGCAGCATCTCGTCTGATAAACTTACAAAAGCATCGCATCGCTCAGTGTCGCGCCGTTCAGATCAATATCCTCGGAGAGGAATGCGTACCGGTACAGGTGGACGGCGAGGCGTGGCTGCAACCACCTGGCTGCGTCAGGATCATACACAAGAACAGAGCACAGATGCTGTGCCGATCGAGAGCATTGGAGACGAGTCTTAGGTGAGGAATCATATCAGTATATATTGTCCCTTTTTTATATTAAATCCAGTATAAGTTGTATATAGAGTTAGCTAGCATCCTGTTGGTAAATCCATCCACATTTGCTACCAGATTTACCTCTAGACAAACCATTCATTTGGCGAAAATATACTTTTCTTTTTTGAATATGGGTACATCTTGGGAACCATAATTTAGTATATAATAAATATACTTATTTTCGATATCAGATATAAATATATCCGATCAAGTTGGTGCGTACAGTTTAGTATACCGCGTCCCACTACGAGAATTAAACTTATTACACGCGCATTGCTAATTTCCGCCTAATTTTCAGATTAAATAATGGGAATTTTTAATTTTGAGTCGTTTGCACTATTACTATGTACATTAAGTACACACTAGTTTTTAAAAAACCAAAATATTGTATGTGTAAATATTAGCATTGAAGTTAAAATTAAATATAATTATGTAAAACTTTATGCAAATAATAAAAATGAAATCGCTTGCTTTGAAGAATTCGTCCAAAATTATATTTTAGAAACATATTCTTAGTTGAATTCTTGTATTTCTCCAACGCTGTGACTGCATCAGCTTAATGTCGTGTAGGGCATGGGACGAGAAGCAACAGATGAAAGCACACGCGATAACTGGCGGGACGGGATCACACTGCGCCGCTCGCGCCACGCTCTCGGTAGGCGAGAGCTCGCAACTACTCGCGCTACTTGATGACGTCAACACCCTCGTTAAACATGTATGTACCTTCCTACTCCGCACATGACACGTAGCTGACTGAAATGGTTTCTTGTGTTCGTCGATTAGACCCTAGTCATTTTTACAAATGAAACAATCATTCCTTATTTCATCTCAACATATCTACCACCCCTTGTCTCGATGTACACATAGCCTATTAGAAATAGTAGAAGTAGGCCTAGTAGAATAGAAAATAAGTGCAGTGGTTCAAGAGATTACCCTCCACCTATAAACAAACATACAAAATCACTCTTTATTATATTAGCACATATAGATTACGTACTGAAATCTATAAAATTTTACACAAACTTATCAGTACTTTTATCAATCACCATGAAATTTTGCACCATTACCATGAAAAAAATCTGCGCCTGACAAAAATATACTAGAAATAAAGATTGAATCACCTCCTTAAAAAAGGGCCCAGACAAAGGCGCGGGCAAAAGTTAGTAATCGATGTAAAACTTTTGCTACTATTTATTGTGCGTACGTAGAGTAAAATGGCTGAGTCAAGAGTCTCTTTCCCGATTTTTAGCAAGCAGTACACCTACGCACAATGGCGCCATATACCTACTGTCGTTATGTAACAGAAGATTTACTTGTCATTTAATGCTAGCTGTAATTTTATTACTTTTACCATTTTAAGGCATTTAAATGCCTCTAGCTAGATTGTAAGTAGGTAAATTTATCTATATGTAATCAATCTGTTGGTTATATTTAAAGAAACTCGATTGTATGGAACTGTAATTGATGTTAGATACATGTAGATGTAGTTTTTTATGGAGTGAATGAATGAGTGAATTTTAACTGAAGAAAACACACCTCGCCTTGCTTGTTTAACTCAATTTAATTTCGTAACTATTGGGTAATGGATATCAAATGAAAGATTTAATTAGTAGTAAATGATATCATTTAATTAGTCACGATTTAGTTTAACAGAAAGGTGTGTTCGTATTTACTACTAAGGGGCACAGTTAGAACAAAACTAACGCTAAAGCACAAAGTCAAATATATAAAGACTCTTGTATGAAACAAAGAGCTATTGTTATGTTACTCTCAATCTGTTTGTTAAAATGAGACAGATTTATTTTGATATATTCCAACAGTAACCATAAGCATAATAAAAAAAATCTTTAATTGTCATTGTATAAAATGTGATTTTCTTTACATAAGTAAGTTTGGACGGTATGCGGTCTATCAAAATGCGTTCGGTAACGATCGATTGCACTCGTCAGGTGAAGCTGTCGTGCATAAGCTCGAGCGGCCCTTGCGGCGAAGTGGGGAGCGCGGCGGCGCGCGCGAGGCGTGTCGCGGCACAAGCGGACGCGCTGCAAGACGCCGACGGAAAGTTGCTTCCCGCGCCGCAGCTGCGCAGACTTCTCGCAACGCTGGTACATCCATTTCATCCGATAGGGATTGGTCATAACGATCAAATATCTCTAAGAACATGTAATGCTAAATAAAATAAAATGAAAACCTTTAGATATACATATTTTATACGGGTTTATATTAAGATCGGCAGACAGGCTAACGGTCCACTTGATGGTAAGTAGCTACCATCGCCTATAACAAAATCAACGCCACAGGTGATCCAAGTGCCCTGCCGAATTTAGTAGGATTAAGCTTAAGGGATTTGGAAGGGTAATGGGATCTGGCATCCCTTGTTCGCTCGCCGAGAGCACACATGCTGTTATTTCACTGTACTCTTCTATAAGGGGGTGGTTATTGCCGCCAGACATTGTACCCCGTCAGTACTTTCCAAATCCAGCTTTAGTCGAACTTTGAAAAGTTAATTTCTAAAGTTTTGCCCTGAGACTTAGCGTTAAGACAAGCACTCAACCACTCATCCAATGGGCTCACATAATATGTATATATATTTACACATATATATATACATATACTGTATATGTTTAATGAGCAATGGTATTATGTTGGCTTAAGGTTGAGAGCTGCCACGAGTTGGTGGAGTGGTGCGCGGGCGCAGGGGTCTGCGGAGGCGCGGGGCCTGCCGCGGCGTCTCTTCGCGCGCATCTCGCTCGCTGCTATCTGCACGACGGACACGCCTACTTACACGTTGATGAGGTATCAACAGAACACAATCACTATCATATATATCTCTTTATTACATTACTGTACTCTCCATTAAGGCCAGGATATTCGAACGCAGTAGGCAGTAGGTGTTTCTTCACCACGCGCGCACCGTTTCGCGTGTACGTGCGATTAAATTAATAAATTTAAAAAATTAAATAGTGTTTTAAGAAATAGTAGCAATATAATATTCTTCTAAATTTCTCTGTTTTCCGAATGTTTTATTATCGGGTAAAGTTGTAAAAATCGTGTTTTGAACTGTAAAATCAATAAGAATGTTCGTTAAACATTGTCTTTTCCAATTTGTTTACTATTGAATCAAAAATAGGTTGACTTCAAATATCCCTAGTCTTAAGAGGTTGAAGGCGGAGTTAATATCGTGGTAACATCAAAGTACCACCTTTTTAGCCAAGTCAATTTGTTTCTCCAATTTGCAAGAAATAGCAATTCAATTTAAAACGTATAAATAATGAATTATAATGAATTCATTTACATTTTTATTTTATCAACAAAAATTTAACGGTTTCGATTTGCCTTTAAAATTAAAAATATTTCGTACAATTACCATAATGAGTGATTTGAAAGCAAGGCTAAAAATTAAAACTCGAAATGTTTATTTAAACCTTATTTGCAATTGTTGGCATATTATATCGTTATATACTGAAAGAAGCAAATTGACTTATTTCAAGAAGAAAAATCTTTCAAATCTTTATTTAAATGTCCAATGAATTAGTTGGTAGTTTCTAATCCAAATGGTCTAAAAGAAAAATTTCATACATAATTTTTATTCTAATATCTAATCTAGAATCTTTGCCAATTTTAGGTTAATTCAGTCCCATTAAAACTATTTTATCTACACGTATTTTTTTTTGGTAAATATATTTTCATAGAATGAGTATGACTAATATGTTGAAATTTGACCATCACCTCTCCAGTCACCGCCTCACAACGCCCCCAAATGTTACCGCCGGCTGTCTCTTGACGGCCTCAAGCTGTATTTTTAGTACACGTAGAAATTTTTCCCTTTTCGCTAAAAACCAAAGTAGCTAGCAAACCTTTGGTTTGAGTGTAGTCTGTAACTCCAAAGAAATCCGTTCATTAGATTAGACCAGCCCTAACTAGCTTGTGACATCCTCTCACTACCGTAGATGCCCAAGAAGGGGTCCGGAAGAAGTTGGCTGCGGGGCAGACGTAGCGTGTCCGAAGGAAGCGCCGTCTGTACAGCGGCACAGGTCAAGTCCTGGGGCGTGAAGGAAGTTCAGACCTGGTTGGAGTCGCTACAACTCGGCGAGTACTCGGAGGCATTCGGGAAGCATGACGTAACCGGTCGCGAACTGCTATCGCTGGCTAGGAGGGATCTTCGCGACCTCGGCATCACGAAGGTCGGACACGTGAAGAGGATTCTGCAGGCAGTGAAGGAATTGCAGTGACATCGGCGCGGCCGCTCCGAAGGGGATGGCCACACATAAAGTCGAGACTGTTCATCTCATTTTTTTTTCTAACTAAAGCACTTACTGATTTGTGCTTTTACTTTATTGTAAAGCGAACTCAGCAATATCTGTAAAAAAGCATTTACTATTACTCGTAACTTTATATAGGCAATATTTTCAAAATCTTCGAAAAATTTTCACTTTCTTATTCACTTTATAATAATGATGATGAAAAACTTTCTTCGTAAAATGTACAAAACAATGATATTATTAACGATATTACAAAACGGTATTAATTTTGTTTAGATTTTCAAAAAAATAATATTTATGAAAAAATAAATCAATTTTTAAGTAATATAATTATGAAAGACTGACAAATAAAAGATAATGGTTAATATCTGATAAAGATATATATATAATTCTTTGTTGATCATATATGTTATGTGATGTAATCTATGAAATAATAAATATTTTATTGATGCATACATAAAGAAGAAAATAACTCGAATTATGACAAAATATTATGAAATCTTATGTCAGTTACTATATTTACTCTACCCAAAAGCCATAATTAAACAATCTAGCAATAATACCATAATCAAAATAATAAGTTCGTCTTAGTAAAGAACCACTTCGTCTGCGTCGTAGCTTGCCTTCCAACGCATCGTAACAATAGCAATTATCGTAGGTGCCTACGACAAGTCAATCTATGGCGTCAAGTCGTTTCGTAGCAATAAGTGACAGCAACTCTTATACTTACGTACACCATATCTACGGCGTAGCTAGTATACAACGTATCTATATCCTTAGCAAGCCATGAGTTCGTTTCGTAGCTTTAAGCGACAGCAACTCTTATACTTACCTACGCCAAATCTACGGCGTAGCTGGTATATTACATAGCTATTATTTAACAGACCATAAATTCGTTTCGTAGCTATAAGTAAAAGCAACCCTTATACTTATCTACACTAAATGTATGTACGGCGTAGCTAGTATACGACATAGTTATTTTCCTTATCAAACTATAAATTCATTCCGTAGCAATTAGCGACATCAAGTCTGTTGAAACGTATTCTCAACAGTCTTTATAGAAACAGTCGTAGATATAATCTATACCGAATGCTATGCATGCTTGTTGTTGTATCAATATGCGACACCCACTACAATAGTTTTTCTAGCGTTATACATTTGTTTTAAATTTTTAATTTCTCCTTTGCATCTATGCCACAGCTGTAGGCTTAGCCAAAGCTGCCGTACCCACATTTACACCAAATGAATATTAGCTACTAATCGCATATTACGCTATCGTAATACCTACACCAAATGAGCGAATCTTAGAAGTCAACACGTTCAAAGATTATACTAAATATACACCCATCTAGGAAGCGTGTAACCTAAATAAAATTTCAGTCAGAGCATAAAATTCATATAAATTCATTCTTTTTCTCTACTAAACATCGAACTGTCTACCTCCCTCAATCTATTATACTTTAGTGTGATGATTTTAAGATAATTTATACTGCTTGCGGCCAAGACGAAGTTGTGTAAATCGCAGAGCTAATATTTTTCGTCGCTTGACGACATTTCTGTCATTTTAAATAAAGGGATGTCAAAACTGATCTCACTGATTATGATTGGTAGAATGAGTTTGGGAATTAACGTTTAACTTCTAATTGAAAAGTTAATTAATTAATTTTGGTGACAAGTTGCTAAAACAAGTATGAAAGGAGTTTTGTAGTCTCAGGGTACACTGCGTAGTAGTGTCATCAATTTGGAAACAGTTACCAACTGCTCCCAGAAGACCAACTAAAACCATCAGAAGAATATGCTGTTATGGTTTCAGTTGGGTTTGCTTTTATATCCCTACCGTTATCTTTTAACCTTTTTTTTTTTTTTTTTTTTTTTAGGAGGGGAAATGACGTTTACGCACTATCCCTCGCCGACGGGGACAGTCGACGAGGGGGAGTGTGGGACTCGCCCGGTGAAGTGACTTATCACCGGGAATACCCACTAAAACCCCCCCGGATTCCACCATCAGCGGTGATGTGCGGGTCCGAGTTCACAGCGAGGCCTTATCCTCGGATCCCCACGCACCGCTATGTTAGGCTAACCTAACCTAACCCAGCTTAGGGCAATGGTTTCACCTCGCTTCAAATGTGGCGGCCCACTGGAATGCCGCGAGCCACCACGCGTCTTTATTGGGTGTTTCAGGGCGTCAGACACGTCCCCTTCCGACGCCCTGAGGTTGTCACGCGACGTGCGCCGCGGCATACGCCCGGGCACGTCGGCCGGCCCTTCGACGCCTGAGTGGATCAGCCTGGGGGTCTGCCTCGCGGGCCCGCTCATTGACCGTTATCTTTTAACCTGCAAAGGTCGACAGTGCACTTACTGTTACTAAAGCAATGCTTGCAGCGCTGTTAATGGACAATCCACTTGATGGTGGGTGGCTGCCTTACAGCCACCCACCATCGAGTGGATGGTCACCCTGGCTGCCAACCTTTACTTAGAAAAGCATGAAAGAAAAGGAGACGAGTTTTGACGAGCCCGTCGGATAAGTGGTTAGGGTGCTTGCCTTAACGCTCTGTTCTAGGGTTCCCGGATTCGATTCCCGGCAGGGTTAACTTTGAAAAATGAAATTTTCAAATTTGGCTCTGGTCTGGATCTGAAAAGTAGTGGCAGGGCACAGTCATTCGGGCAGCCCATCTGGCGGCAGTAACAACCGCCCCCTTACTGAAAGATCACTGTGAAATAACAGCACGTGTGCTGTTGTGTATCGCTGAGTGAGTAAGGGATGCCAGAGTCCATTTTCCTAGGCAATCCTTATTCTTAATCCTACTGTAGTCGGCAGCGCACTTGCAGCAGCTGTGGCGTTGCTTGTGTTTATGCAACGATAGCCACCTACCATCAAGTGGACCGTCAGCCTGTCTGTCGATCTTAACAGAAAAAAAGTATCCAAAACCAAAGAACAGTTTGTGTAAGAAATACTGTAACGAGATTTTTTCCGCACTATCTATCTGTATACACTCTCAATAGATGCTCTTTTATATCGAAAGACATTTCAGCTCTAGTCTTGGAAGTCCCACAGAAATATATACTCGTTCTTCTTACTAAAAGATATTTCTAAAAGAATCGCTGTGAGTTCTGCTTGAAACTTTCCCTTGTTCTTGGTGGAGACATTACATTAACTTCGTCTTTTCCATGGCTAATATACATTTCGTTCTCTATACTGTACAAGATTACTTTGGGAACAGCAAAAACGAATTTACCGAAGCGACGATTCCTTTGTCGTTTCTCACCGAACAAATTTATAATCTATATTGTGTACTCAAATGTCTAATTGAATATCCATCGAATTTAAACCTTACGGTTGTAACATACAGGTTCTTTTTTAATTTAGGTAACTTTATACTAACTGCCGCACTGATATTCGAATTGATAACCTCTGATCTAAGGCATCTTTAATGTGCAGAAATATTTCGCTTCCATTCCCTTAGGATAATCTTGAAAGCTTTAAAGTCACACGGTTCGACAGAGGGCGCTATTGTAAAATTTAGAAAAAGATTTTTTTTTAATATTTAAAATTTTCATAAGGCTAGTCGCAATTTATCGCAAAAATAAAATTCGTACGTGGCATGCCTTTTAAGTTTTGTCGTTTGAAGAAAAAATACAACTAGAACCTTATAGTACTTTTTATTGTTTTTCAAAGTATTCACCACGTAGCTTAATACACTTTTCCATTCGCTTAAACCTGTTATTATAACATTTATTCCACTCTAAAGTGGGGGTGTTCAAAATGGCTGACTTGATAGCGTCGACTGTTTCTTCACCGGATTGGAACCTTTGACCACGAAGACTTTTCTTAATTTTAGTAAATGTAAAGAAATCGTTAGGGCTTAGGTCAGGACTGTATGGAGGATGGTCAAGAATTTCTACTTTTTCCTGCTTCAAATACTCAATCGTTTGACAATCGCTGTGTGAGCTTGCGTTGTCGTGGTGCAGGATGATGCGTCGCTTTGAGTTAGATTTTCGAAGTTCGGCGATGACTTGTGGTAAACAAACTGTGGTATACCACTCTGCGTTAACCGTTCTACGATCTTCAAGTGCAATAGTCGCAACATGGCCGGTTTTTTCAACGAACGTGGCCACCATCTTCTTTGAAGTGTTTCGAGAACGAACAACTTTAGTCGGCTTTGGCTCGTCTCGAAAGATCCAGATTGTAGATTGTTGTTTGGAATCAGGATCGTAGGCATAGATCCAAGATTCGTCACCACTGATGATGTCGTAGACGTGATTTGACTCTCCTCGGTTGAACCTTTGCAGAGTTTTCTTACACCATCTGACGCGGGCCGCCTTGTGATCGTCGGAAAACAGATGCGGTATCCAACGGCAAACTAGCTTTCTCACACCGAGCGCTTCATGCAAGATCTTCTGAATGGTTGTCCCTGAGATGCCTAATAAAGCCTCTATCTCTCGATGCGTCACATGACGATCTTCGAGAATTAGTTGTCTCACAGCAATGATGTTATCTTCAGTGAAGGCGGATTTTGGGCGTCCTACGCGAGATTTGTCACTAACACTAGTATGTGCACGCTGGAATTCTAAATACCAGCGTTCGACAGTCCGCAGACATGGGGCTTCATCACTGAACACAGATGTTAGCTCTTCAAAACACTGAAGTCGTGTCAGGTCTCTTCTAAAGTTGTAGAAAATTAATGCACGAACATTTTCCTTAGAAAGATTCATTTTCGTACGTAACCTGACAGATTCCAATCGACGCTGTGACTAAACAATAGCATTAATCCTAATACTTTCAACTGTTTTGAGATTCAAAATTTAAACACATTCGAATATAGAACAGTTCCAAATTCAAAATTGCCGGGAAATATGGAAACGACAGAACTTAAAAGGCATGCCTAGTATTAGTCAAATAGGAACGAAATTCTCGTGTAATTTAAACGTAATAAGTACATAATGTTAAACTCTTCAGAGTTTTTTTTACATAAGTAGGCCAAAGTTTACTGCAAATTGCTAATTGTTTTGGCATTACATATTTTTATATTTCTATTGATTTTATTGGTCTTACATTACTAAAAATTAAGTTCTCTAATTTCATTATTAGAGTAATAATTAATTACTAATCAATATTAGTAATTAATTATGTAATTTAATATACGATCTCCAATTTAATCATTCAAATGCAAACAATTTATTTGCCTGTACATGGGCCTTAATACACATATTTGCCTATATGTTATTAAGGTTTAAGTTATAGTAATTTAATTGTTAAAATTATAATTTGAATAAAAGTTATATTTACGTATCGATTGCAAGAATAGCGCCCTATAGTTCAGCGCGATATAACCCTTTGCACTCTTCAAAAATAACATAACAATTGTTTTACTACATACATATATTGAAATAACAAACAAGTTAATAAAATTATTATTTTTTTACGCAAAAACCATGAAGATATTTTTAAGTGCTTTAACCTCTTTGCATTAAAAAAAAATAATGTTCTTTCACAACGATCACTGTATGAAAAAAAAAGTTAAAATTACTATAAATTTTTTTTCATTACTCGAATATTACCTACTAAGTAATATATTACTGTTAAAATACGTAGTTATTTAAAACTTAATGAGCATTCCAATTTATTTAGTTAAAAAATTGTAAAACAATAGATGCAGTTAGATTTAGTTTAGTTGACTAGTCTCATTCTACGATAGAATAAGCCAAATGCTAAATACAACTGAATCACATAATTTCTCTTTTGAAAATAAATAAATTTTTCCAGTAGGTCAATTTTATTACGAAGCACAGTAATCAAGTAATAATTATCGACACAATACATTAACTGCTTACAAATTAGTTATTAGTTAGTACTTCCGTATTACAGAAAGTGAATTTGGATATCGAATCTACGAAATCTATATAGGTTCATAGGTTAGGCACGTGTAGAATTATCGAAAAAGAAAATCAACTAACTCCAGCAATAAATAACAGTAAAAAAGAAGACCCCGTCATAAGAATATAGTTTTTTTTCTTTTTCTTTTTTAAACAAACCAACTTTTAAACCAGCAAAATATCGATATAGCCACTTGTATAGAAACGTACTCGAACACAAGCATGCTGCTTTCGCAGTGGTCTTCTATAAGAGACCCCTAATTTTCAGTAATATTTTATGTCTAAATATTTATGATGACGCTTCTTATAATGACGCAGTTCTTGTGTTTAAATGCGTTTGACTTTGTTTGTTATTGGTATAGCGTTTTATTATAATATTTTGGCAGGTTATTATAGTTTCAAAATTAGCAAGAAATTTTTCAGCTTCTCTAGTACTACAAATGCTAAAAATATTACGGGTAAACATCTAATGGACTGTTCACATAAATTCTACCTTCTCATGACGGGGACTTTACTGTAAAAATGTTTATTCAAATTTATTAACTGTTATACATATGATTTTAGACCATAGCGACTCGACTTTAAGGTGTAATTTGAAAAATGAATAAGCGACAAAGAAGCTAAGAGCGTAAAGAAAACGTAAACGTAGAGGCGTACGGATAGAACGATCTTTCTACTACGCGAATAAAATTTATAAAAGATATTAGACGTGTAATGGATACGAAGGAGATTGTTTTAATGGGTCTATATTTGAATGATATTGTTATATTGAATGGTGCAAGGAGCCATGGGTGCCAATCGTAAATGATTGTTCTCGGTATAATTCATAGTTTTTAATGTGAATTATTAGTGAAATGCTAAAAATTTAAGCCTATGAGTCCGTTTTACGTGTTTCATTTTTCACACTTTTTTTTACTGTTTTAGAACTTTCGTTAAAATTATATTTTTGTATTTTTAACTTATAACGAAATCTGTGTTGTCTTTTTCTTCGTTCAAAGTAAAAATAAGTCTATTGTTCAACAACAATACTTCTTAAAATTAGGATTATAGTGTGTCTAATTAAAATTAGCATTCCACTAATAATCCGCCATGTTGTACCATGTTGTAGTACAGTGCTGTGTAGATGTCTCTTGATCCCATATTCTAAATATTCACAAGCAATTTCACTTTATATATATTTATGTACATATGAATAATAATAATAACAGTGCGGACTGTGTTGGTGGCGCTGACTCTTTACATAATGTGATCTTTTGGTGTTTTATTATGATGCCTTTACACTACGGAAGTCACTGGAGCAAGTACGAACGTGGGCTGTACGCGTGAGCTAGCATCCTCCCTACCATTCAAGTGTGTATTGCCCTTATTTATTAACATGTGCAATTGTGCACGTTTATATACGTGACGTTTATATATGTCTATGCACACGTTTGCGAGTCTATGTATCCCAAGTAATTATTTAAATTTAAAACAGTGTCGAAAATTCTGTAAAAAAAAAGTTATGTGATGATTATTTGACAGATAAAATTGCTTGGGATTTAATATTTTGTTAAACATTTAGTTGCTTATATCACAAAACGATAATTAATAAAGGCTTCCGCAAGGTTTTTTGCCTAGCGCAAAATTCGGCAATTCCGCTTAAAACGCCATTTCTTTTTCCCATCCAAAGTTCCTAACCGACAATTCAAACATTTCAATTAAATGTTAAAGTCAAACACATCAATCAAAATCGAATTTTTTATAGAATCAAAATTCTATAAAAAAGAAACACATAAAAATGGTCATGCGTATTCTTGAAATTGTTTTCTGAAACTGAAGACAGTACCTACGTGTTGTACTTGGACAAGAGCACTCGTGGGTGTAAATGCACCATAATATTTGATAACAAATATCTCTAGATTTATTGAAAAATTGGCTTCGTCGGATGTGTAGCACCAAGAAAGAACAAAATTCATCTTAATTGAACTTAATTGTGACTAACTATCAATGTTTATTAATACTTAAATAGTTATCTTAAATGTTTTAAAATGATTTTTATTCCGATTTTTTAATCGCATTCCATACTACATGTCCAACGCGGCCGACTCTCCTTAATGATCTGCCTTATAAGTGTTTTTATAAATTTTAATGTAATCTCTATCGAGTCAAACTGTTCTATACTTTGAAAATTATGTCTTATAATAAAAGGTTTGCGTGTGTGTGCGTGTCTATAGTATGATGATATTTACATAAAATATTTATATTTAGAATATGAACCATTCGAATTAATTGTATAAAAAAAATAACCATTTCCACCGAAATACGGCAAGTATGCCTTAGACAACTTAGAACTGTAATGAATTGGTATAAGAAATATTAAAAGAAAAACATTTATTTATAACCTAACGTACTTTCTTGTACATGTTAAGGTTTCATTCTGAAGACGGGGAAATATAATATTTCAATTGTCAAACAAATGGAACCTGAAATGTTATTTAATCTGTACTGAATTTAAAGTGTGGTGTATTTAAAAAAAAATATCACCTTTTTTAGAACAGAACCTTTAAATTCAGTGTCGCGTTTTGGGTCGATATTAGAGTTAATAATTTTTTCACATATACATGAATTTATGCATCTATAGAGTATTATTTAGGTACACTCAGCTATGAATAAAAAAAATCTGATTGTATATGTCCTATAAAAACTGAGTACTTTTTTGATAATTGAAAAACAGACTCTTATATTGTACTTTCTCGAAGTTGTTTACTATTTTTAACATTTAATTGTCGTAATGTATTAACGATTATAAATGACGAATTCTCTATTTCGAGCGGAAGTTTTTGTATGGAAGTCTGTTGACGTGTTTTTGCCTACTTAAATTAAATGCATTTATTACTATTATTCAATAATTACTTAATTGATGTTCAATTGCAATACTGTTTTCTGGATGCGAGAGGAGATAATAATTAGTATGAATTCGTTAAAAATTTAATAATTATAACCATCTTGAGCATAAAAAACTGATTATTATTAACTAAAATTTATCTTACTATTTATCTAACGCCTTCAAAAATATGACGTGTGAGAAAGTGTCGAACTACACAACCAACCAATCACACGAAACACCAATGCTACACAAGCACCATTCTGGCCAAACACGATTTAATGGATGTAGTTTGACTGTTTTTCAGTTAGTCCCCATATATAAATATATATGTAAATTAGTCCTCCTTAGAGCGTTGCCAGGGCGTCCCGATTTTGCCGTTGCCCGATTAAATATCCCGCGCGGGACAATCCCACCTTTCGGGCATTACTCGACGGTAAGGGATGTGTTATGGCGCTTTTGACGGAAAAAAAATCCCGCTTTTTTTACTACAAAGGTTCAAAATCCCGCTTTGCCAACAAAAAAAAATCTGGCAACATTGCCTCCTTACCCATTAATAGATCAACAGACGAATTGAAATTTTCTCTAGAATTTGTCATTTTTATCTCTTGACAGCATCCAGAAAAACAAAATTGAAAATTGTGTCTGCATTTTTAAAGATTGTTTCCTCATAAACGTAATCATATCAATATGTTTAGGTTAGTTCTTAATGTTCTCAATTATTAATTACAAATATTTAATTTGTAATTGGTATTGTTTTAAGTGTTTGATCAAGCAATAAGCCTCAATATGAAGTTTCAATTATAATTGTAAACCTTGCAGTTGAATTTGTAAAACTGTGGAATCCTTTTGTATTTTTCTTCTTTTTTTGAATCAATTTTAATACTAAATCTCTCATATTATATTTTTGTTAGAGCTCCAAATTTGTATTGAATAAAATTGCTCTGATTATCTTGTTCAGTTATGTTTCCAAGTACACGTAGGTATAATAAATTTATTAATATTTTTTAAACATTTTTTTTCAAGTTACTTAATTTATTTTTAAAATTAATGTTTATACTAAACCGCATCGTAGAAATTGTATTTTAAAGCCTAACTATTATATTCTTATTTTTTTTTTATCTAGTCCAATAGAATGTAATAGTTCACTACTTATAGTCTCTAATAAAAAAAACTTTGTCCAACATACGCAGACCACTTACAGAAATTGAACAGTTGGCATTTATTTAATGTTTAATCAATTTTATTATTAATAGGCATCTTGTTTATATTTTAATATCAAAAACTTTTGTCTCATTTATTACGGTATTATTATATAGCAATGAATTAACGGAGTATACTTTTTAATTTTGTTTATTTATTTAGGTAAAAATATTCAGACATTTTTTTAAATATTCAATTAAACAATTAAACAAGAAGTAATTAATAGTAATTATCAAGAGCTTTTAATTACTTACTAAGCAAAGTCAACTATAGAATGCATTATTTTTTGCAGAGTACCTACTAATTAGGTATTTCTTAGCAAAATTATTTTATATTAATATAAAATGCTTGGAACGATGCGCTTTAGTGCAAACTTATTTATTTATTTTGCACAAAAAGGGACGTATACGAGAGGCATAAATTAAAAAATGTCGTGAGACCAAATAATGTAAGAGACGTTAGTTTTATCACAATTGTACAATAACTACTTAAACTGTGCATTTTATTTTATTTTATTCTTTTTAACGAAAATGAAGACTGACGCGTGTATTATTCCTACTTTTGTTACGTTCTTTTAATCGATCAGGTTTACAATGTCAATTTTGAAATCTGAAATGTCAAATTCAAATAATTTTGACTTTGACTTGACAATTTAATATTTGAAGTTTTGTGTAGCTACTACCCAACACATCAATGAACATCAACATTTTGGGAATATACAATATAATAAAATTAAATATTCAACATTATGAGACTGTACGTCTTAGGATTCGACATTGTGGACCTGCACGTTTTATTTAGTTATTATTTCTTTAAATTATTTCCTTTTATTTTTAAGTCAGCTGTAACCAGGCTGTAACTTATTCATTCAAGATGAATACTTGTAACAAAAATACTAAATTTTAAGAATTTAAAATTAAGTTAAACTTAAGTCGTACTATCTTGTCTAATTGGAAATGGTATTATGAGTTTTAAACACTTTTATTGGGATCGAAGGTTAAGTTTAGATATAATTAATGCAGAATGTGTGCAATAAATTGATTAGAGAGAAATATTTTATTTCAAATTTAGTACCTGAAAGTGGTCAGAGAATTACTCGTAAGAATTAGAACACAGACTTCCTGCACAATACAGACGATACATGACAGCGCGACGTAGAAATGTAGTTGGCATACAGATTACAATTCAAAATTAAGATCAGAGCAAGATAGCAACGTGTATTTTAAAGATAATAGAATGAGATGCAAAAGTGCCTCAGTTGGGTTTCGTGTGCATTTGTTTAAGAAATCTGTGAATTAAAGTTACCTACTTATATACTCTACGAAATCTTTTGTCTCTTTTCAGACTGTGTATGGCCAGTTTTAATTTAAAAACTTGTATTTCGAACCATGTTTGGTTTGATGTTTCTCAATGCTTTTTAATAATATTAACTAATGTTATTCTATAAAATACTGTGATCTTTGTAGTTGTATGATGGATGGTGTACACTGTACATGTACTTTTATTTTATTTTTTCTCTTAAGGTAATGCTCAATTTGTTTTAAGTTTTTTTCATGTTGGGTGGCCTTCGAATCTGTGTTGTTATCTTTCCGATATATACCTGCAAGTAGGTTGCACATTTATATATAATACATTAATTAATTTTGTATAAACATCCAAATGGAAAATGGAAAATGCAGTTTTGCTTAGTTTCAATTAGTTTTAACCTTAAATTACCTACTCCATAAAATTGTACGTTCAATACCTAAATAGGTAGGTATTAAAATGGCGTACAAGGGTTTCTCAAGAAACAACTCACTGACGCAATGCAATGGCATTGTCTTTGGACATCTTGGGGCCTAGCCAAGATGCACAAGATGCAAACGCTTCCTTTGCGTACTTACGAAACGAAAGAAATGAAGCCCGGTGATTGGTTGTTGATGTTACAACTGTCACAACAACCAATCACCGGGCTTTATTTCTTTCGTTTCGTAAGTACGCAAAGGAAGCGTTTGCATCTTGTGCATCTTGGCTAGGGCCCCTTTTCTTACATGCTAACTGTAGGTACGCCATTTTTATTCGTCTTTTTTTATTATAAATTTACAACATTAAACTTAAATGCAGAGTTAAATTCATACGACTTTTAAATGATGTATGCTTACAATTTTTTTATAGGTACCTAGTCGTCAATTATATCACATTTTATTTAAGTCTAAACAATTATTATTAATGGGGTTATTTAATAAATATCGTTATTGTTTTTATTTATTACATATACATAATCTGTGATTTAAAATTTTAAACAATTTGGTTTAAGTCCATAAAACGGTTATAGTTTTGTTCAACAATTCGTTTAAGATGGTCGTATTAAAATAATCCTGTGAGTATAAATAATTAACAGGTCTGTTATTATCTATGTATTGTTTGAGAAATTTTGTTTAAAAATTAATGTGCAACCGAAATATGTTTAAATTGATTTGTTTGAATGGTTGTTACTTATATTGTAACTCTTTATGGACCTTAGTGTTAATGTATGTTTGAATTGAACCAGATTTTTCTCTCAATATTTATATTTGGGAATTCAATAAATTATACTGTTAAACGATTCTTTTATTTCGACAACTACCTCAAAGCAAATTAACAATATTTATTATCCATTATATACCAAATCACAATCGTCGAATATATGGACATCAATCTTACTTATCTTGACACGGGCTTTTGTTTTAGCGCTGCAGCCAAAGCCAACTGTTTAAACCGCTTAGTCCAACGCCAACTTTATAAAGCTATTGCCATGCCATCCTGATTACAGCGATCAGGATCAATATTTTTGTAGAAGAAAGTCTCCCAAAAACATCACATTTAAGCTTAAACAATACTATTTACAATTAACTACAGATAAATATAATTTTTAACAACAATACAAAAATAGTTATAAAAAAGTAATACTAATTATTATTGTAAGATATTTCAATTCAGAATATGACACAAAATAATATATTAAAGTCTTAAAGTATCTTAAAGTAATTGAGGAGTCTGAAGTGTACGTTGGGCGTCAACTGAAGGTTTATTTAAATTTTCTGTAATCGGCGCATGGTGTACGGTAAAACTCTAATGAGTTTTTGTTTACACCAATGTTAAGTAAAATGATACACTATTGTATTAATAAATAATAAATAAAAAAATATAAAATCTTTTTGGCTGCAGCGTATAAAGTTACAGCGATGCTATTATCAAAATGGAGCAAAACTTAGGACAGCTTCTCTAATAGTATATACGCATTATCATCCGAGTCGTCGGGTAATAATTACTGTTTATCTGGCTCGAACTTACAGTAGGTCTTATGGAGTGGTATAGTTGATGGCTTAAGAGAAGTGCATTCCGTTGCACATTCCTATCGCCATTGACGTTTATTGTTCGACGACTATGATAATGCGTCTACTATAGTAGGTACATAGTACATTATATACTTCAATGGGCTAATCTAATAAAAGAAAGTCGTGTTAGTTACATCATTTATAATTCGAGAACGGCTGGACGGATTTTTTTGATCTTTGATTTGTTGAATTTGTCTCCGCCCCGAATAGCAAAATAACTATTAAAACATCTGAAATATTCACGAAAAAAAATGTGAATAAAATTCATTTTCTCTATTTTGTATGGAACGGTTTCTTGTTGATATGTCGAGAACGGGTTGTCAGATTTCGATTTTTTTTTTGTTTCCTAGCGTATTTGATTTTTTTTATGTTAAAGTTGTCAGACAGGCTGACGGTCCATGACAAAAGTAGTCCAAGTGAGCTGCTGTCCAACTCAAAGACTACTGGAGTGTTTTTAAAACTTCTTTAAAATATTATCAGCGAGTAATATTTTATAAAGAAACGTGGAAGAAGTCGCGTGCAACAGCTAGTGTATTATAAAATAAAGTAGCCGTGCGCGTCTGTCTCTTCTTTTAAACATCTGCTAACTTCTTTTAAACCAACCAACCGATTTTGATACGGTTTCACTAATGGAAAGGGCGATAAACGAGGAAAGTTTATGTAGGTATATAACTTGGAAAGAATTGCATCAGTGCGAAGCCGGGACCAGGTCGCTAGTATATAAAAATATAATTATATGTACCTAGGGAAGCTTATTCAATGCTTACCTACATACATCTCATCTAAGTAAGTAAGTAAATATCACAATTCAAGTAATGTTTCATTAATCTAAGCAACGATACTATATTATTAAAAACATATACTACCTTTTGTCCGCGCCCTTTTTTCTTAGTCTTAGTCTTAGGGCACACTGCGTTAGTAGTGGTAGGGCACACTGCGTTTCGCAGTCATTTGGGCAGCCCGCATGGCGGCAGTGACCACCCCCTTACAGAAGACCACCGTGAAATAACAGCATATACGTGCTGTTGTGTTTCGGCGAGTGAGTAAGGGATGTCAGAGCCCCTTTCCTTATCCCCTCCTAATCCCTTATCCTTAATCCTACTGTAGTCGGCAGCGCACTTGCAGCACCTGTAGCGTTGCTTGTGTTATAGGCGACGGTAGCCACCTACCATCAAGTGGACCGTCAGCCTGTCTGTCGACTTAACATAAAAAAAATAAAAAATAAAACATTTTCAATCTATAAAGCTCATAATATTCATAACATTTTCACATAAATCCTACATACGCAAGCAATACCTGCATATAGCTACGTGTTGCTTCGACAGAGTCTTGTACATACAGCCTGATGCTGTGGTTGAAGATGGCACTCTTGAGCGGCATTTAATAGTCGCGATTCCGAGGAATTGTCATACGTATTGTCGTCCGTTTGATACAGATCTATAGTGTCAATAAGTTATAATTATGAAAAATTATAGTATGTATATAGCCTATAATTTAGACATTTGTAATTTAAATAAATATATAATTATTGTAAATAAAAAATAAATATTATAAATGAAAAAGATGAGTAAAAATAGAGAATGGTCTGACGAAAGACCTAATGTTTGAACAACATATACCTAGTTACAAAACTATTAGGTAGCTTGAAGTTATATAAGGGAAGCCACAATTTATAATAAATATCCCATATCCCGTCGTTTTACGACTTATAACAGTGTAAAAGTAGAATGAAAGTCGATTGGATGGGATAACTCGGCCAAACTGCCTATTTAGGTAACAGCCGACAACATCTGCTTTTAATGGCACTCATAAATCTTACTGTAACTCTTAAATGTTACTTCAACTTCCTTATTATACTTCATATATTAAAGACAAGAATCATCTCAATTAACAAATGAATTGAATAATTCCTTTTGTGGTCCGTTGAAAACTTAAAACGAATTTAATAGCTACCTTTATAGTAAGCACCTTATATGGGTACTTTTATTGGGCTATCGGAAGTAATGAAAGACTTAATTCTACCGGAAAACCTAGTAATCTGTAAATAAATAAAGACAAAACTTTGGTTTTGGACGACAGGGTCAACATTGAAAAATGAACATTTCAAATTTGGGTCTGGTCTAAATCTGGAAAGCAGTGGCAGGACAAACTGCATTTCGCAGCCCGTCTGGCAGCAGTAACCACCGTGAAATAACAGCACGTGTGCTGTTGTATTGCGTTGAGTGAGTAATGAATGTCAGAGCCTATTTACCCATCCCCTCCTAATCCCTTATCCTTAATCATATTGTAGTCGGCAGCGCACTTGCAGCAGCGACGGTAGCCACCTATCATCAAGTGGACCGTCATCGTCAGTCTGTCTGCCGATCTTAACATTTAAAAAAAGTGCCTGTTTCTCAGTTGTTTGTGAACCAATTTTCTTTTTTTTTATGTAAAGTTTGTCAGACAGACAGTGCACTGGATGGTAGGCGGCTACCGTCACCGATTAACTGCAAGTGCGTTGCCGACCTTAGTAGGATTAAAGAGAAAGGGATTGGGAAGGGACAGGGAAATGGTCTTTCCTGACTCACCGAAACACAAGAGCACAACATGCTGTTATTTCACAGTGGTCTTCTGTAAGGATGTGTTCATTGCTGCCAGATAGGCTGCCCAATTGATGACTGCGTAATGCAGTGTGCTACTTAAACACCCAGATCAGGCCAACTTCGAAAAGTGTAGTAGCTATTAATGATCTTTGGTGTTATCAATAAGAATTTTCTAATATCGCTCGTATATATACTTACCTAATATATACTTTACAATATTAGGTCGGGGAAAAAGTCTTTTCGCATACTCGTATGTATAAACTTGTAATAAATTCTCTTTGGCTGTACTATTTGTATCTGGCTGGTTTTGATGACATTAAAGAGGTTACATTACAAAAAAAGAAACAAATTAGTAAAATATTGTTTCCGGCTATTTTTCATTTGCTTTTCTTACTGTCAAAATGAGTGAATTAATGAAAAAATTTGATAAATTTTAAAATTTTATTACAAAAAAGGAAAAAATGCAACGCAAACCGCCAAAAAATTTGTGAAGTTTACGGACCTAATGTAGTGTCAGTAAGATTAGCACAAAGTTGGTTTAAGCATTTTCAATCAGGGAATTTTGATGTCAAAGAAGCACCTCGCTCTAGTCGCCCTAGTCATATCATATCAGTAGTTATGACATAGCTGAAGAACTGGAAATTGACCACAAACAGTTTTGACCTATTTGACGAAAGCTGGGTACCCAAAAAAGCTAGATGTTTGGGTGCCACACGAGCTCACTGAAAGAAACCTTATGAAGCATGCACTCATTTTAAAGGGATTGATAACTGGTGATAAAAAATGGATCACGTTACGACAAGAAGTTGCAAAAAAGGTCGTGGTTACTCGCAATAAGGTGATGGCTGTGTGTATGGCGGGATTGGAATGGCATTGTTCATTGTAAGCTTTTACCGCCGGACAGAACCATCGATTCGGACCTCTACTGCCAACAACTGATGAGATTAAATCTAGAAGTTGAAAGAAAGCGGCCGGAATTGATCAATAGAAAGGGTGTGGTCTTTTATCACGACAACGACGACTACATACGTTTTTAGCCACTCAGCAAAAATAAAGAGTTTGGCTGGGAGATGTTAATACATCCGCCATATAGCCCTGACCTTGCAACTTCAGATTTCCACCTGCTTCGGAATTCTTTAGGCAGTGTCAGGTTAAAATCAAGAGAGGACTACCAAAACTACTTGTCGCGTTTTTTTGATCAGAAGTCCCAAAATTTCTACAGCAACGGGATCATATTACTAACTACAAGATGGCAAAAAGTCATCGAACAAAATATAAAATGCGAATAAACTTTTTCTCCAACCTATTATACAATTCAAATACTAATCTATGTAATACTAACATAGATTTTAAGTTGTTACTAACGTAATATGATCCTTGTTGGTCCAAATAAATAAATTATTATTATTATTATTATTATTATTATGATATGAGCAACTTTGAAATTGAGTGGTCATTCAATTAATTACTTACTACCTTTTGTTTCTGTACTGTACTATAATACTTGTATCAGGTAGGTAACCTGATACAAAAGAACGATATCAAAATATAATAGATGAGTGTAGATAATGTTTGCCTTATTACTTCATTAACGTTGTGCTTAAATTAATATTGACTCAATTCATAACGTGAGCGGGTTCACGTCATAATATTTTGATTTAATTAACGGCGAATCTATGTTCAAATATGAATGTTTACTTTGCAACTTGTAATGAACACGTGTGCTCTGCAATCAGCGAAAAACTAAATCGGCCATCTTCTGTCGAGAGGGTATTTAAAATAAATCATTTATTTCAAATATTTTTAAGTCCATACAAATAATAAAATATGTAAATAATTGTCAATAATCATCTTATAAATAATAATAGAAATATCTTATAAATAATCTTTATATACTACTCAAAACAAAATAAGGGCCACTAGTTTATTTACATTTAAGTGCACTTTAGTAAACTGAAAGTAACTGATAAGTAGCATTATATTGATATTACGAACTCTTTGGTGTTTGATGTCTTTTATGCTTCCTAATTTGAAAAACATTGGCCATCGTTTTAAGAAAAAAAATAATTGGAAATTATTCTTATGTTTTTCTTCGATTGTCTTCTTAACTTGTTTCGGTTATTTTAGGAAAAAAGGTTACTTTTTCAATTTTAATTGATTCATTTATCATCTCGCGTTAATCATGCCACCAGTACGAAGGCACATGGATACAATTACAGCAACCAGAGCCATAACTATGATTCAAGAAGGACGTTCTCAGCGTTACGTGGGTTTGCAGTTGGGTTTTTCTCGAAGAGCTGTCCAAAATGTATGGAATCGCTTCCAAGAGACCGGCAGTGTTGCCAGGAGACCCGGTTCAGGTACAGTTCGTGTAACAACGGCGCACGAGGATCGGTACGTCCAACTAAGTGCTCGTCGTGATCGTACAGTAACGGCCCGTAAGTTACAACACCACCTACGGCTGACAACGGGTACCCGTGTCAGTGATCAAACTATACCTAATCGATTGCACGAAGACCAGCAAATGTCAAGAAGTCGAGTTGTTCGAATTCCTCTGACTAGGGTTCAACGTGCAAACCGTTTAAGATTCTGCCGTCAGTATTTGAACTGGGGGATTAATCAGTGGGGCAAGGTGCTTTTTACAGACGAGTGCAAAGTAGAATTTTTTAATGATGATCGGCGTGTTAGGGTGTGGAGACGACGTGGCGAGCGTTTTTCGGAGTCCTGCATCCACGGAGTTGACTGTTTCGGTGGTCCCAACGTAATGGTTTGGGGTGGGATTAGTTTACACGGTAAAACCGAGCTCACCATTTTAAATGCGGATACCGTAACTGCAGAACGTTACATCGAAGACGTCATCAGGCCTCAAGTGATCGCATTTGCACAGCGAGTGGGGCCTGGATTCATCCTGATGCAAGACAATGCCCGTGCACACACAGCTCGATCGTCCCAAACTGTCCTAGAAGGGTCTCATATTGAGGTATTACCGTGGCCAGCTAACAGTCCGGATTTAAATCCAATCGAGCAATTGTGGGACCAATTGAAACGAAGGGTTAGAGAGGATGAGCAAGGGGTCTACAACCAACAGCAGCTGATTGACGCTTTAAAACGTGTCTGGGAGGAGATTCCAGATGAAAACGTGAGGAATTTGATCCAGAGTATGCATACTAGGCTTCAGGAGTGTATTGTTAAGAGAGGAGGACATACTCGTTACTAAAAATAAGAAACAAAAGTGACAAGAACAGTATTTTGTCTTTTTCCGGTGATTTCTTTTGTTCATGTTTTTCATTCAAAATGGCCAATTTCATTATGAACTTTAAAAAAACAGTTCATGATCATTATTTTAAACAATTATTAGCCTATATTATAACCAATAACATTATTTTGTAGTTACATAAGTTAAACAATTTAATGTCTTTATTGTTTTCATGGTACAGCAAAAAATCTTAGTGGCCCTTATTTTGTTTTGAGTAGTATATATAAAAATGAATCCCCATTTCCCTTGGTCACGGCATCACGCGTGAACGGGTAGACCGATTTTAATTCGGTTTTCACTAATGGAAAGAGGGATCAACGGGGAATGATCATATATATAAAAATTGCATCCCGGGCGAAGCCGGGGGCGGAACGCTAGTTATATTATAATAATGGTAATCCCAGTTATAATAAAATCTCTTAAATAAGGATCACTGCATTGCACTGTGTACCTTTTAGGGTAGGAAATAAGTTCTATATTCTATTTCTATCTTAAAAAGTAAGCGCCGGGTGTGAGCTGATCTAAGACCCCACGAAAGCGAAGACAAGAGGGAAGATCGAAGATGTGTTAGATTTACTCATCCGTGAGCGGAGCGGAGAGATGTGTCATATTTGTATGGTAAACTACACAGACCACCTTAGGTGGTCTATGGTAAACTAGCAACTCCCGTGAGGAGTTGCTAGTCTCCCATCGGGCGCGTCCCCAGGTGGTGGATAGGGGAATGCCTCCCAGAAATGGGTGGCACCGAGGAAAAACGCTCGGCGCGAACCAAAACTAGCCCCAATCTTAAGGTACCCTGTGCCGATGAGATGAATGGCTGGAGGGTATTCCAGTCCCAAGCAGGGGGGAATCAGTTGCTCGCCTTAAAGGAGCGACACAAAACATGAATGGCGGAAAAAATAAAAAAACTACCCCAGGAGGGTGCGTCGCCGAAAGGCGGGAAATCCCTCCCTGGCTTAGGAAAGCCAGGCTGCCCCACGTATTCTGGGGGGGGCAATTTTCGCTGTGAGGAGGAAGGAGCGATATTTGGTAGATCACGCTTGACTGAGAGGTCGCCGCAAAAACAGACCAGAAGTGGTATGAGACAAATATGTAGCCCCACAAAAGCAAACTCGCTCCCAAATTTGGCCCCGCAAAACGATCGGGACGACGTGGAGATATCTGTTGAGTATGACCAGCAGGAACTATCAAGGCTTAGCGATAACAACACGCTGGATGACGAATATATTGGCTATATACTCGTTGACCGCCAAGTTAAAAAGAGAAAAGCTCAGCGAAGCCCCAAGCACGAGGTAGAAGTTTGTGGTGAACTTCTTAAACTTAAGCACAAGATCGGCGAGATAGTTAAATACTCTCTAGGCAACAAAAACGTGCACAAGGATATTAAAGATCTCACACGTGAACTTCCAGGGCTCGTAGAAAGAATTATAGACCAACAAAAACAGGACAGAGGCAAATACGAATCTCTGCAGGATGAGTTCGAAGAGTACAGACGTACACAAGAGACTCGCCTCATGGATCAGGAGACAAGGCTCAAGGAGATTGAGAATAAACTCTCTGCAAACGACAGAGAGTGCTATAAATGCCGCAGGGCGGTAAATGACCAAATTGTATTTGCGACTAGGGAATGCGAGAACTACGAGAACCTTGCACCCCTTATGGCAACGGACTGGCCTGACGAGGCATATAAAGTCACAATGCTGGAGACGAGTAACCCCCAAGACCTAGATAAGAGCTGGAATCTTGCGGCTTACTTGAAAATGAAGACAGATGATGAGGCTAAGGAAGTAAAGGGGATCAGGCGCATACTAAGAAGGGGATACCCCGAACTCGCTGAACTCTTGGAGGCATGCGAAACAGGGCAACTTGAATATGTTGTAAGGTCAAATAAAAGCTCTAGAAGTGGTGTAGGAGAAGGAGATAGGCACATGTACCTCCTTCCATGTGACAATCACATTCAGGATATGGCCAATGTCTTCGCCATGACTAAAGAGCTCAAAGCATCTGCTGAAAAACACACCAACAACCGAAAGATGGCGGTAGTGGTAGACGCCGGAATAAATACTGACCACATCCGGAAAACACTAGAGGCTATCTTCAACAAAGATTGGGTGATTAAAATACTCACAGACAAGAGCGAGAGCAAACAAGTAAACGCACGGCCTCCGAAGCGCTCTGAAGTACTTGTGGTTAAGGGAAAGGGCACATATGCAGACACACTTAAAAAAATGAAAGAAAGTGTGTCTGCTTCCGATATTCGTAAATTGGGCCTGAAAGTACGGTCAATAAAAAAAACTGGAGAAGGGGTAATGGTCAAAGTTACAGGAGAATGCGCGCAAGCTCACGCACTCCGGACTAAAATAGAGAGCGTCATGGAGGACTCGGAGGTGAGACTAGGTGGCACTGAAACCTATCACATCTCAGGAATAGAGGAGGATGCTAGAGTTGAAGATGTGAAAGCAGCAATCGAGGGTGAACTCGGCATACCGGTGGAGGTTAAATCGCTGCGACCCTCCAAATTTGGACGTCAGGTCGCCTCAGTCGCAATAAGAAGAAATGAGAGACTGAAGGAAAACATATGGGTCACCATCGGATGGACTAGTTGCAGACTAAGAAGAAGAATTGATGCTCTCAAGTGCTATAAATGCTGGGAAACTGGGCACGTGGCGGCAAAGTGCAATGGGACAGACAGAACGCAGCTGTGCAGGAACTGCGCCAAAGCAGATCACAGGGCAAACCTCTGCAAAGAGCTGCCGTACTGTCCCCACTGCGCTACGCAGGGACACCGAGCTGCGACTACGGGCTGCCCGAAATTCAGAGAGGCCATCAGGGAGACGGAACTCGCACTGGCGAGGAGAGTGGGAGGCAAAATTAGAAATGCCCATCAACATACTACAAATTAATGTAGACCGCGTCAGAGCGGCGCATGACCTTTTGGAGGCTACCCTTATATCTCGTAGGACTGATCTCGCCATTGTACAGGAGCCCAACAGGAAAATAGCGGCATGTAAGGGCTGGGACTTGGACACCAGAGGCGATGCGGCGCTGGTGCCCTCGGGACGAGGAATAACTGTCAAGCGAATGTTTAAGGGAAAGGGCTTCATAGCCCTACAGACTCCAAAAATCACTTTTTATAGCTGTTACATATCCCCAAACTGCCAGTATGAGTGCTATGTGGCAGATATAGACAGTATATGCGAAAGTGCTAGGCAGCAAAAGGGGAGCATCGTGCTGGCTGGTGACTTCAATGCAGCCTCGGTGTCATGGGGCTGTAGCCACACTAATAGACGGGGACGGTACCTAGCGGATGTGATAGCTGATCTGGACCTATCAGTGGCGAACGAGGGTAGTACTGCTACCTTTGACAGGGGGTATAGAAGGTCTATCCCGGACATCACAATGGTTAGCTCAGATCTCGCCAACAAGATTAAGAAATGGACGGTACTTGACATGGAAACCATGAGCGGACATAAATACATCGAATTTCAAATTGACGATGAAATGGACGCGGCGCCACATATCAGCCCTCCATGGAGATATAAAAAATTCGATGCAGATGTGTTTCGCGAGGTGATAGGCACCGAACCATGCTCTACACCTGAAGAGCTCGTACAGGCTGTGACTCGGGCCTGTGACAGGTCGACGCTCAGCATGAAACGCTGGAGGAGAGCGGTATACTGGTGGAATCCTCAGATAGCGGAGGCCAGGCGCGAATGTGTTAAATCCCGTAGAATCTTGACCAGGGCCAACCATAAGCTAAAGAAAGGTCTCCTTCCTTACAAGGACATTGAGTTAACCAAAATGTGCTATAAGAACGCGAAGAAGAAGCTAAAAAAACTAATTACCCAGGCAAAGAATGAAAAGTGGAAGTCTGTTATTGAGGAGGTTGATAACGACATCTGGGGCCTCGGATACAAAATCGTGACCAAGAAACTACGGAGTGGACCGCCTCCAACAATAGATTACGACCAGACTAGAGAAATTTCTAATATACTATTCCCGAGTCATAGCGAACCAGTAAGAGAGACAGCGCCGATAGAAGCTGAGTACCCGAAGATCACTGACGCTGAGCTGCTAGCGGCATGCCTAAGGATGAAACCCAATAAGGCGCCAGGGCCCGACAAACTGACCCCAGAGACCGTTAAGCTGGTATGTAGGACTGCCCCTGAGATCGTGTGTCGTGTGATGAACCTGGCACTTCGCAATCGCGAATTCCCAGCAATTTGGAAAGTGGCGCGATTGATGCTAATAAGGAAGCACAATAAGCCTGTCGGTGATCCTACGGCGTATAGACCCCTGTGTCTTCTAGATGCTTTCGGGAAACTGTTTGAGAGAGTTCTGTTAAATAGACTGGAAAGCATACTTCCCCAACATGGAGGGTTGGCAGACTCCCAATATGGTTTCCGAAGAGGCAGAACGACGCTGGGCGCGTTGGAGACAATTATGAAAAAGGCGACGACCGCCAAACAGGGCACGTATCGATCGCGCAAGATATGTGCGCTCATTGCGCTAGACGTCAGGAATGCTTTCAACTCCGCCTCCTGGCAGTTAATTTTAGACAACATCAGGAGTAGAGGTATCCCGGAATATCTACACAGCATGGTTGATAGCTACTTAAAAGATAGGCACATCTTGATCCAAGACAACCAAGGCAGCATGGCGAAAGTCGCTATTAGCAGTGGAGTACCCCAAGGGTCAGTCCTGGGTCCGACTCTGTGGAACATTCTGTATGACAGCGTCTTCAACTTGGATCTGGGAGCAGATGCCTGCCTGGTTGGTTTTGCAGACGACCTCGCACTAGTGGTGTCTGCGAGGACTTCTGACTCCCTCGTTGAGTCGGCAAACGCAGCCCTGGCCAGTATAAGCCAATGGATGAAAAAGAACCGACTGAGCCTTGCACCCGAAAAAACCGAGGCAATTGTATTCAGCGGCAGGAGACGGGGCGAACCTATTGGCTTTACGGTAGAAGGAGTGCACATTACCGCAAAGGACAGACTAAAATACTTGGGAGTTTGGCTAGACAAGAGTCTGTGCTTTAATATCCACATAGACGAAGTAGCCCGGAAAGCTGAGCAGCTGTCCTGCGCATTAAGAAGGCTGATGCCCAGAAAAGCTGGCCCCAGATCGAGCAGGAGGCGAGTGCTGGCGTCGGTCACGCACTCGATAATGCTATACGCGGCGCCTATCTGGGGTGATGCACTCAAGGTGGCTAAGTATCGAGAAACTAAGGCGTGTGCAAAGACAAATGGCCATAGGAATATGCGGGGCGTACCGGACGGTGTCCACTGAAGCCGTACTGGTACTGGCTGGCGTAATACCAATTGAGCTGCTGGCGGAGGAAAGGAGGAAGAATTACTACAGGACCGAGAGGAAGACACAGGCAGAGCTGAGGATGGCAACAATTACTGAGTGGGGGCGCCAGTGGAGCTGTGGCGACAAGGGACGCTGGACTAGAGAGCTTATCCCAAACCTGAGCCTATGGGTTGGCCGTAAGCACGGTGAAGTGGATAGCGTCCTGACGCAGGCGCTCAGCGGTCACGGCGTATTTAATACGTACCTACACAAAATTGGGAAAGCTGCTTCGGATGAGTGCGTATATTGCGGACAGCAAGACACCCCGAAGCATGCCGTATTCGAGTGTCCACAGTCAGCGGAAGCCAGATGCAAGGCAAAGGCTGATATATCACGCCCGGACGGCCTCATCGATGCAATGATCGCGACAAGGGAAGGGTGGGACAGCGGAGCGTCCATGCTGCGAGAAATAATGGCCATGCGGATCAAGGATGGAATAGAACGCCAAAGGTCTCAGACCTGGTGACTAATATTGAAAGGACAGCGCTCTTACGAAGAAATGCCTTAAAGCCTACCGAAAGGGTTGCCAGAGAAATAGGGGGAGGTTTTAGTCCGTAGGTCACTGGACACACAAACATTTCTCAGTGGAGTCGGGCATACTGATGCAACTCTTGGGGCATCAGTATCTATGATGATTTCCTCCTCCTATGTATTAAAAAAAAAAAAAAAAAAAACCAATGTTACCAACCCTACTGTTTTACAGTTCTTTAAGTTACTAATTTTTGCTTTTTTTGTTTTAATTAGCGTTTAACATCACTAAGCAAATATTGTTTGAAAACTACCACTTAAAGCAAATGTTATGAAATGTAGTGCTGTGGCACTAGATAGTAGTAAATACTTTGAAAAATTGTGCCTACCACATAGAACGCGCCATCGGTGATAGGTTATTTTTAGCTATAAATATTAGGTATAGCTGGGCACTTTATCAGATAACCCAATGGAAAAGAGAAGTCTGCCATCATCACGAGTAAGTTCAGCGGATTTTTTTATAAAACAACGTAAAATACTCCTGAAAGGCACTAAACTTTTTAAGGAAGATGGAATCGTTGAATCTTTAAACACAATTAAAACTTTTTTACTTCCTTCTTTGAGTTTCCTTATTAACGCTCACCTACTAAAATAAAGATAATAAGGATCCGAAATTTAGTAATGAAAGCAGTTTTAACGTGAAAAGTTTAACGTTAAATTGATCAAATATTTTTTCCCGAACAGTTCATCTATTTGGTTGGGCAGTTAAGAAATTAATGAGTCAAATATTGTACATATTTTATCTTTTTAGTAATTAAACGTTTTGTAAGTCCAGGACTATTCTCATCCAGTTATATCTTATAGATATCTCATCATCATCATCATCTCAGCCGTAGGACGTCAACTGTTGGACAAAGGCCTCCTCCCTAATTCTCCAAAAAGAGCAATCAGAAGCAGCCTGAATCCACCATCGACCCGCGGTCCTTGTCAGTTCGTCTGTCCACCTTGTGGGTCGACGTCCTACGCTGCGCTTGCTGATCCGTGGCCTCCACTCGAGAACCTTCTATCCCCAGCGGTCGTCGGCTCTCCGTACTATGTGTCCAACTGTCACTCCAACTTAAAATCCTCCGGGTTATGTCGGTAGCTTTGGTTCGTCTACGAATCTCCTCATTCCTGATTCGATCTCGAAGTGTAACCCCGAGCATAGCCCCCTCCATAGCTCGTTGAGCTTTCTTACGAGGCCCATAGTTAGAGATCACGTTTCAGTATGCCATATGTCAACCCTGGTCAAAAATTTTTGTTTTAAACACCGACGAACTTTGGACGAGAAGATGTCGCGGAGTTTCCCCGCAATAGTGTTGAAGCAACGCCACAGGTGCTGCAAATGGGCTGCCAACCTTATTAGGATTAAAGGGATAGAAAAATGGAATCTGGCATCCCTTAGAACATATGCTGTTATTTCACGGTGGTCTTCTATAAGAAGGTGGTTACTGCCGCCAGGCGGGCTGCCCAATTATTTTATGTAAAGGACGGCAAACAAGCTGACCGTCCACTTGATGGTGACTATTGTCGCCTATAACACAAGCAACCAACGCCACACATGCTGCAAGTGTGCGGCCGTCAATAATACGATTAAGAGTAAGGGATTAGGAAGGGATCGGGAAATGGACATCCCTTACTTGACGTTTATCAGAGACATTTAAAGAAAACACAAGAAATTACGGATTATTTTAAAACTGCCTTTATTCTTTTCAATGATTGATCTTTACCCAGTAAATACATCATTTCCACTACCCTGGGGCCCTCCTTTAAACCGCTAAGCGCCGACCTCAATGTCTTCATTAAACTAGCAAGTTTCACTTGCTTCTTCAACGAAAACTCCATAAAAAATTCCTTCAACGCGTCCTCCTCAAACTTATCGAACTTCTCCAATTTCAGGACGAGATTTTTTAGCAAATCCTTGTCAGCCTCGATTCGATCATCGGGCAATACCCAAAGAAACCCGAAATCTTCAGAGACCAAGTCCTCAATTTTACTTATTCTCGGTACTGCCCAATTTAAAACTGTCCGCATATACTCCTCGGAAACATTGAGCTTGCTCTCTGGATAAGCAGTTTCAATCAAATGTTGGAGTCTGGCGATCAATTTTTGCGTGTGTTTGTCGTTTCGCAGTTGACGCTTTAACTCCAACCTGTTGCATTCTTCTAGAAGATCCGGGTTCAAGCGGCTCGGGTGAGAGGACACTCTCGATATTTGAAACTGTTAATAAATCAAACAGACATACTTGATAATAATGCAATGTTATAAAAAATAATAAATAGAAATAGAATTTGGTTAACCCCTTATCGCATACGAAGCCATTCATGGCTCTTAGATTTTATTTTTATGGCACAATTAAACATTAATTTGAAACAAATAAATTGTATCATATTAAATATTTAATTGTGAAACGAAATGTATTTTTTTGTCTATGGTAAGTCATCTGTGTCAAAAATATTTGAGGTTATGTACAAGGCGGCCGGCTAGTGATTTGCAACTTGCTAAGTGAAACTTGTAACAGTGAAAAACAATAGGTTATAAGACGAGTGAGATCTTCAATAAAAATTATTATCTACTCTTTGAATAATCAACTAAATAGTTTGAATATCTAGTTGTTTTTATATTTTATTTTGCTTTTCTTTGATATTTGACCATTTTTTTGTAAACGCCATATATGGCTTGGTATGCGTTCGTGTCAAAATACTGTAGGTTATATATGGCTAAGGAAAAGGGCCACGCATTTTTTTATTAAACATGGATTTGCTCTTGACCAGCATCTATCCATGTAGGAAGGATGAGGATCTATCCATGTAGGATCTATCGACGATGGAGCGAGCTCCCCAGAAGATTCATTCGAACCTTGAAAAGATTTGGGTTGTATGAGCTCGGAAATACAGACGCCGGCAGGGAGTTCCAAGTGCGCATTATAAAAGATGTTTTAAAACGCTTGGTCCGAATTAGAGGGATTACGACAAGGTGAGGATGGTAACCAGCCGTACGTCTGCATGTCCGATAGAAGAAAGGAGAAGACGGTATGATCTCATGCAGCTCCCGAGCACACTCTTCGAAGTACATCTTATAGAATACACACAGACAGGGAATTTTGCGTGCCAGACTTAGTTCTTATTAGTGTATCGTCGCCAATGAGCCTACTAGCTCTGCGACCCACCGAGTCAAGTGTGGCAAGTTGGTATTTTGCTGAGCCATCCCAAAGGTGACAGCAATACTCCATGCAAGATAGTTCTTCCAAGCATGTGAATCATGTACCTTCTTAAGTGAAGATGATTTGTTTCCGATTCCAACCTGGAATACTGCTTCCTATTCACCTAAAAAAAAGCATGTTATCATACCAGAGTCTGACTCCAATAGCTCCGTTCATGATACGCCTTTACACATCTTATAGGCTGCAAAAACGAGAGGTAAAAAAGCAAAAAAGACAAAAAAAATACAGTTTTACCGGAGCAAATAACTCAACTGGATTTACAGTCACAGATGATATAAATGCTTTCATAATTGAGCAGCCGCTGTTTGACTTCAAGCTTGCAATTGCTGAACATAAGCGTAAAGCAGGAAACTGTTGTTGAAGATAAAAGCTGGTCATCCAGCTAGATACGCTTCTGGATACACCGACGACGTCAAGAGCTGGTACTCCATCTAGCATGCCTGACTCTCCAATATCCTCAAAAAAACCTCGAAAAACGCCAGCCAGGCATCAAAACCTGTCACTGACTTCTATATGCACTGACAACATAGACCACTTTCCTGTTTGGGTAAAAAATCAACGTCAACTAACTATGTCAAAACTACTCAAAAGCTACGTAACTATAATACACAAAATATGAAAAATGCAACATGTTATAACGACAACCGCAATTGTTTCAAATGTAATAGTGATGCACACGAAGCCCCATATTTATGTCCTCACCTGATTTTTGCCAAAATAGATACAAGCCATATATGACTCACAAATAACGATAATTATTTATTTTTTCTCTTTTATTTTGATTTAATAAAGATAAATAAAAACATTTTTGCCAGGATAAGGGGTTCTGGCGTCCGTAACATACGCATCGAAACACAATAGCCTCTAGAATGACTTACTGTCGTCAAAGAGGAAATAAGTGAGAACTAATCAAGAACATATAATACCTCATTTATTAATTCCTCCATATCCTTGAATCGGACCCCAGCGCCCGGAACATGTTCAAATCCGCCCCCAGACAGAGTTAGGTAGTTCACTAGAGCCAAGGGTAACACCCCTAAAAGTTAAAAATATTACATTTCATTATTAACAGTACTGTGCGAATAGGCAATTTACATATCTATACATTTAATAAAATCGTCAATGTCTGTAAATTATTTTTTTTTTTTTCAAAAAAACAATTTCTACATGTTATACTTGTTACCGAGGTCAAAAAATAGTTTTTACAATTTTTGTCTGTTTATCTGTGCGTTTGTGCACGTTAATCTCTGAAACGGTATACTTAATCGATTTGAATGCGGTTTTCATTAATGTATTGTAACAAGCTTCCCGTAACATTTAGTGTTTGTTCATTCCAATCGATTAACAAAGAAAAAAGTTACGCGTGTACGAAGTTACCACGTGTACGAAGTTGTGGGCTCAGCTAGTTTATTATGTTATATTATGTTCAGGCATGCCAAAACGTAACTTATTTTCTGAAGGACAAAATGTGGGGGAATAGAGTAGTTCCTATGTAGTTTGAACGTATGCGTAAGGCCAATTTAGAGATATCAGGGGAAAATTATAAGTAAAAAGAGGACTAACTTCACTTATTTTCCAAAGGCTGATTTTTATACATCTTTTGTAGAATATTATACCAAATAATATTCAGCACCGCCAGACACTTCCTGTGGGCTATAACTTCTGCCAGGTCCCCAGAGTTCCATCGCAAAAGTATTAATGATCTTCCAATTAGATGGCAGAAAAGTATAGACTACGATGGTAAATAGTTTGATTAAATAAATAATTGTTTTAATTTTTCAATACAAAACGACAATTTCATACTTTAATCCCTAATATTATTTATATTATTTTAATTGCTGTCAATAAAATGCCCATCGACATCTACAGCTAAATGTATGAAACTACATGAAATGTCTAAATCAAAATAGGTAACCACACCTTTACTCCTATAGTCTTCAACTTTAACATCGCTCTGTCTCTTGCTAAGTTTTGTTCCATCCGAGTTGAGTATCAGAGGTACATGGCCAAACTGCGGCGGACTCCAACCAAACGCTCTGAAACATTCGAAAACGTTACTATTAACAGGTACCAATTATACATCAATCATAGAACACTATTATAAAAGCGAATGTTTATGCGGATGGATGTATGGATGTTTGTTACTCAGAAATCTATGAAATATACAGTAATGTTTACTATAAAGTAATACTAACACATAGGCTATAACACGCAGGGATGAACTCGTGACCAAAAGAATAGTTACCTGTAAATCAATAAATGCTTAGTAGTTGATATTTGCCATTCCACCCCTCGCAGTACATGCGTGATGTTCATAAGGTGATCATCGACCACATTGGCAAAATGGTATGTGGGGTAACCATCACTCTTCATCACAATAGGATCGCCTTCGCTCTGAGACACATCGTATGCCTGCATTTTGCCGAAAATTAAATCTTCATAGTACTGGCAGTCGGACGACAACTGTAATAAGATTTAAAAATGCATTATAGAAAATGTCTGCACTTAAAAAAAGCTTATTTCTAGGAATATTTTATTTTTAAAATAAAAATAAAATAAAAAAAATAAAATAAATCTTTATTTGCGTGAACCTATGTTTACAGGATTTTAATTTGTATACAGCAGTTACAGTAAAAAGTATGTTCTACCCGCCAAGGGCATGCAAATATTTGTGTTTAATTATTTGTAAACTATATTAATAAATGAATTAATGTTTCTTATTATAACATTCTTTAACATCATAATAACAACAATCTAATAACCATTTTGTCAATGTTCTTGTAAATTTAGGATCCGGCAATTCCTTTATTGTATTGCCATAACATAAACATTTCCATTAGATAGTTCTAATCTACATTTTGGTCTTTGCAATAAATTACCTTGCCTAGCTTACATAACTTCATATTAATCTATATATTAATTCTTTAAGTGAAAACTTTGGATCCATTTTTAAGAAAATTGCATAGACAGAGGAGTGTGAAATTTGTTACACTTAAACTTTATATGGAGAAGAACTGGAGAAAACTAATATTTTTATATAATATACATTAGAAATACATTTAAATTAATTAAAATTAACATTACACACACTACCGCGTGTTTGACACTACATATGTAACAGAATGTATGAATGGTCCAATGGTCAAAGTGTGAAGAGATTAACATAGTATTTATAAATTACGGTCGACTGGGTGACCACTAGTATAATTATAAAAAAAAACAACTTTTAAATTATTATTATTTTTCCTAGCTTGTCCATTGTATTCTATCCTGCGCTTTCCTCATCCATGTTACTCCTGTGACCATCCTCCCATTTACGGTTCGCCTTCCCCTTTGGGGTACCAATGGGTAATCTTTTGAATGACCATTTATGTGGCCCTCTAGCCATAACACTTACAATGGCATTAACTTGCATGGAGCAACTGTTAAGCTGTTAATAATAATAAACTTTATTTATACACTCTGATTTAACAAATTCACACATTTTTCACAATTAGCATTCACATGTCACCTGTTTAGTTAATTTTTTTTGACAAATCTATGCTTTCATTGAATAATCTACCTTCTGAAATGTTTCCAACTTGCCACAATATGAAACGTATATTACGCTGGTATACCCATTTCATAAGCCGGACTTGAGAAGTATATGGGAATTTGTTGCTAATTTGTTGCTATTTTGTACCGCAAGAATTGATTTTGTTGCTCCATTAGTTTACGAGAAATGACCGAGATACTGATGTAATATTACGCTAGAATACCCATATACCATATCTTGACAAAGAAAGCACATATCGAACCGAATCAAACGGCATATTTTGTTGCTATTTTGTTGCTCTAAGATAGGCTAGTTAGATATACAAAAATACCAACCCTTCATGGGGGATGAACTACCCCGATACGTTAAATAGAGTATTCGGGAACCAATGCAGCTAGCGGGCCCATTCGAACGGCTTATTTTGTTGCTATTTTGTTGCTCAAAGATAGGCTAGTTAGATATACAAAAATGTCAACCCTTCGTTGGGGATGGACCACCCCGATACATTAAAATAATGAATTTTTATATCTCGCGAACCAATGCAGCTAACGGGCCCATTCAAACGGCTTATTTTGTTGCTATTTTGTTGCTCAAAGATAGGCTAGTTAGATATACAAAAATGTCAACCCTTCGTTGGGGATGGACCACCCCGATACATTAAAATAATGAATTTTTATATCTCGCGAACCAATGCAGCTAACGGGCCCATTCAAACGGCTTATTTTGTTGCTATTTTGTTGCTCAAAGATAGGCTAGTTAGATATACAAAAATACCAACCCTTCATGGGGGATGAACTACCCCGATACGTTAAATAGAGTATTCGGGAACCAATGCAGCTAGCGGGCCCATTCGAACGGCTTATTTTGTTGCTATTTTGTTGCTCAAAGATAGGCTAGTTAGATATACAAAAATGTCAACCCTTCGTTGGGGATGGACCACCCCGATACATTAAAATAATGAATTTTTCTATCTCGCGAACCAATACAGCTAGCGGGCTCATTCTAACGGCTTATTTTGTTGCTATTTTGTTGCTCTAAGATAGGCTAGTTAGATATACAAAAATGTCAACCCTTCGTTGGGGATGGACCACCCCGATACATTAAAATAATGAATTTTTATATCTCGCGAACCAATGCAGCTAACGGGCCCATTCAAACGGCTTATTTTGTTGCTATTTTGTTGCTCAAAGATAGGCTAGTTAGATATACAAAAATGTTAACCCTTCGTTGGGGATGGACCACCCCGATACATTAAAATAATGAATTTTTCTATCTCGCGAACCAATACAGCTAGCGGGCTCATTCTAACGGCTTATTTTGTTGCTCAAAGATAGGTTAGTTAGATATACAAAAATGTCAACCCTTCGTTGGGGATGGACCACCCCGATACATTAAAATAATGAATTTTTCTATCTCGCGAACCAATACAGCTAGCGGGCTCATTCTAACGGCTTATTTTGTTGCTATTTTGTTGCTCTAAGATAAGCTAGTTAGATATACAAAAATACCAACCCTTCATGGGGGATGAACTACCCCGATACGTTAAATAGAGTATTCGGGAACCAATGCAGCTAGCGGGCCCATTCGAACGGCTTATTTTGTTGCTATTTTGTTGCTCAAAGATAGGCTAGTTAGATATACAAAAATGTCAACCCTTCGTTGGGGATGGACCACCCCGATACATTAAAATAATGAATTTTTATATCTCGCGAACCAATACCGCTAGCGGGCTCATTCTAACGGCTTATTTTGTTGCTATTTTGTTGCTCTAAGATAGGCTAGTTAGATATACAAAAATACCAACCCTTCATGGGGGATGAACTACCCCGATACGTTAAATAGAGTATTCGGGAACCAATGCAGCTAGCGGGCCCATTCGAACGGCTTATTTTGTTGCTATTTTGTTGCTCAAAGATAGGCTAGTTAGATATACAAAAATGTCAACCCTTCGTGGGGGATGGACTACCCCGATACATTAAAATAATGAATTTTTGTATCTCGCGAACCAATACAGCTAGCGGGCTCATTCTAACGGCTTATTTTGTTGCTATTTTGTTGCTCTAAGATAGGCTAGTTAGATATACAAAAATACCAACCCTTCATGGGGGATGAACTATCCCGATACGTTAAATAGAGTATTCGCGAACCAATACAGCTAGCGGGCTCATTCTAACGGTTCTATAGATATAAAAATTCATTATTTTAATGTATCGGGGTGGTCCATCCCCAACGAAGGGTTGACATTTTTGTATATCTAACTAGCCTATCTTTAAGCAACAAAATAGCAACAAAATAAGCCGTTCGAATGGGCCCGCTAGCTGCATTGGTTCCCGAATACTCTATTTAACGTATCGGGGTAGTTCATCCCCCATGAAGGGTTGGTATTTTTGTATATCTAACTAGCCTATCTTAGAGCAACAAAATAGCAACAAAATAAGCCGTTAGAATGAGCCCGCTAGCTGTATTGGTTCGCGAGATAGAAAAATTCATTATTTTAATGTATCGGGGTGGTCCATCCCCAACGAAGGGTTGACATTTTTGTATATCTAACTAGCCTATCTTTGAGCAACAAAATAGCAACAAAATAAGCCGTTTGAATGGGCCCGTTAGCTGCATTGGTTCGCGAGATATAAAAATTCATTATTTTAATGTATCGGGGTGGTCCATCCCCAACGAAGGGTTGACATTTTTGTATATCTAACTAGCCTATCTTTGAGCAACAAAATAGCAACAAAATAAGCCGTTCGAATGGGCCCGCTAGCTGCATTGGTTCCCGAATACTCTATTTAACGTATCGGGGTAGTTCATCCCCCATGAAGGGTTGGTATTTTTGTATATCTAACTAGCCTATCTTAGAGCAACAAAATAGCAACAAAATAAGCCGTTAGAATGAGCCCGCTAGCGGTATTGGTTCGCGAGATATAAAAATTCATTATTTTAATGTATCGGGGTGGTCCATCCCCAACGAAGGGTTGACATTTTTGTATATCTAACTAGCCTATCTTTAAGCAACAAAATAGCAACAAAATAAGCCGTTCGAATGGGCCCGCTAGCTGCATTGGTTCCCGAATACTCTATTTAACGTATCGGGGTAGTTCATCCCCCATGAAGGGTTGGTATTTTTGTATATCTAACTAGCCTATCTTAGAGCAACAAAATAGCAACAAAATAAGCCGTTAGAATGAGCCCGCTAGCTGTATTGGTTCGCGAGATAGAAAAATTCATTATTTTAATGTATCGGGGTGGTCCATCCCCAACGAAGGGTTGACATTTTTGTATATCTAACTAGCCTATCTTTGAGCAACAAAATAGCAACAAAATAAGCCGTTTGAATGGGCCCGTTAGCTGCATTGGTTCGCGAGATATAAAAATTCATTATTTTAATGTATCGGGGTGGTCCATCCCCAACGAAGGGTTGACATTTTTGTATATCTAACTAGCCTATCTTTGAGCAACAAAATAGCAACAAAATAAGCCGTTCGAATGGGCCCGCTAGCTGCATTGGTTCCCTAATACTCTATTTAACGTATCGGGGTAGTTCATCCCCCATGAAGGGTTGGTATTTTTGTATATCTAACTAGCCTATCTTAGAGTAACAAAATAGCAACAAAATAAGCCGTTAGAATGAGCCCGCTAGCTGTATTGGTTCGCGAGATAGAAAAATTCATTATTTTAATGTATCGGGGTGGTCCATCCCCAACGAAGGGTTGACATATTTGTATATCTAACTAGCCTATCTTTGAGCAACAAAATAGCAACAAAATAAGCCGTTTGAATGGGCCCGTTAGCTGCATTGGTTCGCGAGATATAAAAATTCATTATTTTAATGTATCGGGGTGGTCCATCCCCAACGAAGGGTTGACATTTTTGTATATCTAACTAGCCTATCTTTGAGCAACAAAATAGCAACAAAATAAGCCGTTAGAATGAGCCCGCTAGCTGTATTGGTTCCCTAATACTCTATTTAACGTATCGGGGTAGTTCATCCCCCATGAAGGGTTGGTATTTTTGTATATCTAACTAGCCTATCTTAGAGTAACAAAATAGCAACAAAATAAGCCGTTAGAATGAGCCCGCTAGCTGTATTGGTTCGCGAGATAGAAAAATTCATTATTTTAATGTATCGGGGTGGTCCATCCCCAACGAAGGGTTGACATATTTGTATATCTAACTAGCCTATCTTTGAGCAACAAAATAGCAACAAAATAAGCCGTTTGAATGGGCCCGTTAGCTGCATTGGTTCGCGAGATATAAAAATTCATTATTTTAATGTATCGGGGTGGTCCATCCCCAACGAAGGGTTGACATTTTTGTATATCTAACTAGCCTATCTTTGAGCAACAAAATAGCAACAAAATAAGCCGTTAGAATGAGCCCGCTAGCTGTATTGGTTCGTGAGATAGAAAAATTCATTATTTTAATGTATCGGGGTGGTCCATCCCCAACGAAGGGTTGACATTTTTGTATATCTAACTAGCCTATCTTTGAGCAACAAAATAGGGCGTTTGAATGGGCCCCATAGCTGCATTGGTTCGCGAGATATAAAAATTCATTATTTTAATGTATCGGGGTAGTCCATCCCCCACGAAGGGTTGATATTTTTGTATATCTAACTAGCCTATCTTTGAGCAACAAAATAGCAACAAAATAAGCCGTTCGAATGGGCCCGCTAGCTGCATTGGTTCCCGAATACTCTATTTAACGTATCGGGGTAGTTCATCCCCCATGAAGGGTTGGTATTTTTGTATATCTAACTAGCCTACCTTAGAGCAACAAAATAGCAACAAAATAAGCCGTTAGAATGAGCCCGCTAGCTGTATTGGTTCGCGAGATAGAAAAATTCATTATTTTAATGTATCGGGGTGGTCCATCCCCAACGAAGGGTTGACATTTTTGTATATCTAACTAGCCTATCTTTGAGCAACAAAATAGCAACAAAATAAGCCGTTTGAATGGGCCCGTTAGCTGCATTGGTTCGCGAGATATAAAAATTCATTATTTTAATGTATCGGGGTGGTCCATCCCCAACGAAGGGTTGACATTTTTGTATATCTAACTAGCCTATCTTTGAGCAACAAAATAGCAACAAAATAAGCCGTTCGAATGGGCCCGCTAGCTGCATTGGTTCCCGAATACTCTATTTAACGTATCGGGGTAGTTCATCCCCCATGAAGGGTTGGTATTTTTGTATATCTAACTAGCCTATCTTAGAGCAACAAAATAGCAACAAAATATGCCGTTTGATTCGGTTCGATATGTGCTTTCTTTGTCAAGATATGGTATATGGGTATTCTAGCGTAATATTACATCAGTATCTCGGTCATTTCTCGTAAACTAATGGAGCAACAAAATCAATTCTTGCGGTACAAAATAGCAACAAATTAGCAACAAATTCCCATATACTTCTCAAGTCCGGCTTATGAAATGGGTATACCAGCGTAATATACGTCAATATGAAGCATGTAGTAAACTAAATTTGACTTTTTTTTTTCGAAAATCTTCAGTTCAGAAATTTCAATAAATAGTAACAACAAATATTAACAAACCTTGAATCTAATACAAAAGGGAATGCCTTGCTCCATCTTCATTTTAATATCATCATCAGTCAGGTTCCTACACCGGTTATCATACTTCGGTAACTGCTGATTTTTAACAGCATTTCTACGAAGTATGTTCATTCGGCGGTCAGTACAGAAACAACGGTATGCGGAGCCATTTCCCAGAAGCTTTGTTATGTGTTCTCTGAAATAAAGAAATTATATTTTAAATATATATTTTATACCTAGTAAAACTATCAGTGAATTTGTGCTTACTTATTTTAAGACAAATAATCCAAATAAAGGGCTTTATTATCAAAAGTATAAGTAACTTTTGCAGTAAGTCATAACCACAGAAAACTTTAGTCACAAGCTATTAAAATATAAAACTAACCCCCTGAAACTATATGAAATAACAGCATGAGTGCTGTCATTTCTGTGAGTGAGTAAGGGATATCAGAGCCCATCCCAATCCTTTATCCTTAATGCTACTATGGTCAGCAATGCACTTTTTATGTGAAGATCGGCAGACTTCACATAAAAAGTGCACTACTATTGCCTATAACACAAGAATCAACACAGGTGCTGCAAGTGTGCTGCCAACTACAGTATGATTATGGGATTGGATAGGAAAATGGACTCTAGCATCCCTTACTCACTCACCGATACAGGCACTAGTTTTAATTCAATGGCAGCCGAGAATGAAAAAAAAAATTTTACTTAGAATTAATTTAATAAAAAATACTTTTACAAAAATTATCCTATAACTAAATGCATGTTGACATAGGTCGATGCTCTACCAAATGTGCCAAATGTTGTCCGGGCTGAGCCTTTTACGGTAGTCCTCGGGTGCAAAGATTTCTATTATAACTGATTTCAATTAAAGATTTCTATTTTTTGTATATTTTGTATTGCATAGTGTATATTTTGTAAGTGCAGGTCCATTATGAATAATTGCGAACCACCTGTGTTGATGGCGCAATCCCAAGCGCATTATAATAATAACAATAAAAATTTATTGCCTATGTGTTACAATCCTAACATACTTGTAAATAAATGATTACATAATAATAATCACAATTATTTTATTTTCCATTTTGTGCCAACCTTGGCATATCTGCGTGTGACAGCGTAAGTACTTGCACGGGCGGCAGCATCACAAAACTACAAAGGTGTTGCCCAACTGTTAGTATTGTAAAACTGTGCTCACCAATACACAACAGCACACATGCTGTTATTTCATGGTGGTCTTCTCTAACACAGTGTGCCCACTACTTTCCATCTAGACCAAAGCCAAATTTGAAAAGTTAATTTTTCATTGTTGACCCTGTCTTGAATTGAACCCGGGAACCCTAGAACTGAGCACTTGCAGCAGCTTGACAAAAAAAAACTTTACATGACTTTGTCTGCTCTTTTAGCCTCGACTATATTTGTGAAAAAATTTATAATATTTAAACCAAACTCACTGATAAATACTCAGTCTCTCACTTTGTATGTAAGGTCCGAAATTGCCACCCTTAATAGGTCCTTCATCACATTCTATTCCAGCCCATTGCAAATCGTCTATTATTGCTTCCGTAGAGCCGTCTACTTTTCTGCTTTGATCTGTGTCCTCGATTCGCAAGATAAATGCACCATTACGAGATTTCGCAAATAAATAATTATATAAAGCTGTTCTTAAACCTCCTAAGTGAAGATAACCTGTAGGACTCGGGGCGAACCTTACTCTAGGAGCAATGGTCTTCAAAGTTCTACAATAATTTATTTTATTAAAAAAACTACGCCTTATTCCGTTATACATCGCTATTTCATTTAAATATGTGGACTCATTTATAGTAGTGACTACGCACTATAATCATCTGTTTCTTTGACGGTTTTTTGCAATAATATAAATAATAGGTACAGACTAATACAACATCTTTGATTTCACAGACAGACGGCAGACACCGCTAATACATATTGTAGTCTTTGCGGCAGACCATACCTAGTAGCATCTATGATAGTCTGTGGGTGGTCTGTGGACCACATGGAAGTATTATATAAGGAATAAGCTCTATCTGTGCATCTTGCAGCTAAAATAAAGAAAATAAAACCTTATGCTAAGGTCGTAAGAGTCTTGTTGCGCGCAAAATAAAAATGAAGCCGAGTGAGAGGGCCACCACTGACCGCTGTGTCCCGTTCTATAGAGTTGCCAGAGTTAAGTTGGTAGAAATGGTAGAAAAATATGCGATTGATGTAATGTAATGAAGTAAAAACATTTACTTCTAAAATGTTTCTAAATATAAATAATAATTTATTACCGACATGTTAAAGCAATATTATTTGTTGCTACGTGTAAAGCCTTATTAACGCAAAAATTTTGCGATTGGCGTATAGGTTTTCTTTTATTTGTATGAAATACGGACACCTGACCTGACAACCCCACATGAAATCGCCGACTCTGACGTCAATGGCGGAATGTTTTTGATTTCGTGATATTTTTGAAGAATTTTAATTAAAATGGGGAGAATTTGTGTCGTGGAGGCTTGCGGAAGCGAGTATTATCCTGATTGTGGTTTATCTTTTCACAGGTAATAGTTTTAAAACATAATTTGTTAGTGAACAATTAGGGTGACCATGCATGACTATCCAATCCTAGTTCAAGAACAAATAACTTAAATACCTATGCATTTTTAATTCCTTTCTCTATTAACATAACGAGTTCAATTTCAGATTTCCTAAAGATCCTAATGTTAGGGAAATATGGATAATATGGCTGCAGTCCAAGCCACCACTGGTTTGGACTATAGCTGCGACGCAGTCGGAGGCGACGACATCCACGTGTCGACAGGTACCCCTTCGCCGAGCCACCAGGCCACGTGGCATCACTTCGGCGTGGTCTGTGTGCTTTTGTCTACAAGTGAGTGTTTAAGAGCATCCCCCGCCTTCTGCGAGGAAGATCAGGACCAACCTTCTAAACTAAATTGTTTTCTCTTTCATGTATAAATTTTCATTTGTTATATAGTGTGTAATTTTATTGGTATAGTAAAGTGTTGTGTGATTGAACTTGGCTTTCTTTTGTCTAAGTCCACCCCAGGTAGTTGGCGCCCTGAGAGTTAACACTGGTCTCGTGTAGTGTCTACCCCTGAGTTTCAGTCGGTGAGTAACGGTCGGAACGCCTGCGGAGCCCTAACGCCCCGCAGAGGTTTCGCGGTTACAAACTTAACTGTTTTTTTCTTACCTAATTAATTAAATATACCACAATAGGTAGCTTATCGTAATTTTATCTCAGTCCAGCTGCATGTCGTGTCCCACAAGGACCAGTAGGTAAGTACCTACCTATATGACGCGAGTGTGAAAAGCAAGCAAAAACAGGAAATGTATAGTACCGCAAAGGGCAAGTTTATCATTAGCATCTTCGATTAAAATCCATCTGAAGCAATGATCTGCTGACGTCAAATCACAAATCATTTTTTATAATTATTGTCCTTAAATCATATTTCAATATATTCACCATCGCCAGAGAGGGATAAGAGGTACAGTTACTGATCTCTCTTTCGGCTTCAATTTTGCGACAACAGGTCATTCCTGTTGTATATAGTACTTATTACTTCCATGGTGGACCATACTGATTCGTTCGTTTTCTTTCTCTTTGACACTTCTTGCTTCTTGTTATTATATAGTCTGTATTTTCTTTACATGTCTATATTTGTTTACTAAGTTTATTTTCCTTAGGTACAGACTAATACAACATCTTTGATTTACCTATTGCTTGACTGCAATGTGATTGACTAAATTTGATCGAATGAATGCCCCTGTTGGCTATGACATTGATTGAATAATTGCTTTAGTTATTTTAATAAATGTAGCCAATTAACCCTTCGTATGTCCCATAGAAAAATAACTAAAGCATAGAAACCCTACTAAAATAGCGACAAAGTTACATAAGTTCATACTGTATTTTCTTATGGCAATGAAAAGGTGTTAGAAAGAGATGCATATGCAGCAGTATACTCGTAATGTAGAAGGTTGTCACTAGTTTTCATAATGCTAGTGATGTAACTGTGTCGATTGATAAAAGGTAAGCCTTTTATCAACGAAGCGCGTTAACATAGAGTTTTTTTTATTCTGAGATAAACTGGCGCTTAGCAGGAAGGAATATTGGGAGACGTTTCAAAATCAACGTTTTCGTTTTGCAAGGGGTTATTTTGTGAACAGGAGTGCATAATGCTAATAAAATCAATAAATTTTTGCTGACTAAATTCGTAAATCTTTGAATAAATATTAAAAAAAATTGACTTTACCCTTTGAACTTTACCTACCACCTAAGTGTGTTATAGCTTTGACGAAAGAAAAACGGATATAAATAATCGTGTTACCCTTACCCTTGATAGTTTGATTTCAAAACGAGTAACTAGTCTTGTTTTCTGTTTACCGATATACATACAATTCAACATATTACATGAATCTCAAAGTTCACTGTAGACATAGACATAGACCTTACTCAATGCGCGCCACCACATTCGGTGCTCTGCGTTTCATAATTCTAATTTTTTGGTGTGCATACATGTCTAGTCCAGTCATAAGTTCTGTTACAAATGAAAATGGATTTATTTTTATGTGAAGTAAGGTAATCTTAATAAAATTATTTAAAAATATAATATTTATTGAAGTCTCAGCAAAAGTATAAAAAATAATTCTATTCAAAATGGCCATCTTTAGCTTTAATACAGGCCTTTAATTTGTTTGACCACGAATTTATGGATTTACGCACTTTTCCATGGGATAGCCACTGCCTACTCCAGAGATTTCTTAAGGAAATTGTAGAGTTCATCATCATTCGCTTTTCCTATTCATTATAAAACTTTTTGTTTCCTTTTTATAATGTACGTAACCTTTTTATCTACTTATATTACATATACATACACTGGCCGGCGGGATTTCAAATGAAAATAAAAACAACAGAATCGAAGTAAAGAGAAAAGGGAGATTGACAGGGTTTTTTCACGGGAGAGAGCATTCTAGAGAGATAGCCTTAAAGAGAAGATGTACGGAATATATATACAATAAAAGAGATTCAGATTTTTAAAAAAGAAATAAGAAAGGCAATCGAGCTGACGATTTTTAATTTTTTCTCATCCATACTGAACGAATCCAACTCTTACTTTTATTAAGTCGACGAGATCCGCTTATATCTTTACCTGTGCTCCTGTCGAAAAAGAGAATAAAGCTACAAAACGACGTGTCAACGGAAGATCAAGGAGTGCAACTTCTGTACGCCAGTCATATTATTTATTCTGTGCTACTGCCATCTAAATGGTGTTAAGAAAGGTTATGATTGATCACTTTAAATCAAAGACTCAACTTAGATTTGCAAATTAATACTACATGCAAATTCGTTATTTGACATTTTTTATTGATATTATCGATATTTTGTGGACGATAAATCGAAATATCAATATTAAGCTATCTATGTCAATATCGATTCCGATATTTCATCAGTATCGCGCATCCCTACTGACGGGAGCAGTGAGACATAAGAAAAAGTATCAGTCATTATAATGCGACCAAGTTATGTAGTGACGTAACGACACCAGCAACTGAACAACGACAAAATATTTAATTTGGTTGTATTAAAATACATCCAATTACATCCGTTTGACATTTGTCTAGTGACAACCTTCTACATTACGAATATACTACTGCATATGTATCTCTTTCTAACACATTTTCAATGCCATAAGTGAATACAGTATGAACTGATGTAACTTTGTCGCTATTTTAGTAGGGTTTCTATGCTTTAGTTATTTTTCTATGGTATGTCCCGGCTTTTTTATGTTAAAAAGAGTGAAATAAAAACGGAAATTGTTTCTACAGTTCGGTCAATTCGTTCGATAAATTGTTGTACAAATTTCAACTTTATCCAGAGAGTATTAATAAATGTCGAAATTTTGAATGAATAAACCCTCTTCATCCTTTTTTTAGCAGTAATATTAATGATTCACTCTAACCAAGGGCGTTCATGGATAATAATGGATATTGAAGTTCATTTTAGAAGTCAAAGGACGTGCAGAAGTCAAAGGAATAGCAAATGAGCTAATTATTCAGGTACAAAATGCAACACACTTAACTGCACACAATTTTATCTGTTATATGGCAGGAAAGAGAGAGACTCGCTTTTGACGTTGACAATTATAAACCCTAGCCCAACCCTAGCCAGTGGCTGAGTAAAGTATCTCAATTTCGTCGGATAATGATCAAATCGGGCAAAATCGGGTAGAGTCGTTTGTTTTCGATTACAAACCTTAATGCGATGACATTTAGATATCTTATTTCTATTTTATATTTTTTTTATATAGGTATTACAATTGTTACAGAATATAATAATTGTACTGGAAACTTAAACATAAACAATAATATATAATATTAACAACAATTATATATACAGACCTGCCTATCTAGTTTAGAATATTTAGTAGAAAAATGCGTACACGCTGGAGAGGCAGAGGCGTGGCAGAGATTAATTGGCCGAGAAGAATAACTAGTCTAGCTCATCCGGATTCTCCGCAGTACCTAGGACGCTCGCGGTGTTGCCTCTTTGAATTTGTATCGCTATACGTTGCGTGAAAAAGGACCTTGCACGTCGGTCGCCCGATTTCTCGATTAGAAGTTTTCCTAGCTCTTTTCCGAATAACTTAGCATCGGGTGACCAAATTCCGAGTGTTTCTACTGCAAAGGCTAGGAATTCAAAGTGGTTCGCGAAGCCTGAGTATTTGCCCTTTTTTGAATTCTCAGCACTAAGGGCGGCGGAGCTAGCTGAGCGGGAGGAGCCGGACTGATGTGACGGAGCCAGGGTGTCCGCACAAGTGGCATCCCACACCAGCGCCTTCCCGCGGCACCACGGAACTAGTGTCATGCCATCTGGCCTCCTGCCATCGTCGCGGCAAAGACCTGGCGGCTCCAGCATGCTGTGACTGTGCCTAGAGCACGCTTAATGATGTTATTTATAGAGCTGTGTCGCGTGCGGCGGCCAGCGCTTCGTATGCATGACAGGCCGTTGGTGACCGTTGGAATCTACGCTGGAACCGCATACGCACATGTGAGGATGGCACACTCTCGCGCCGACCCTTAATAAAACTGCTATTCTAATTGAGTTTGTGTCCAGGAGAGTACCAAGGTGGGGAGAAGGAAACGCGTTTAACCACGCTCCTGCCTCACTCTCCGCGGAAGGCAAGACCCTAGCGCGAACCGCGCCCGTAGTGGCATCTAGAATTTCACTAAAGGCTTTTTTAATTAAAGGTATATCCCACCCTCTCTGGGAGCCACGAGGGGAAGGGAAATCGGTATCTGGGCACAAAGATTTCCAGCAGTCTAGGGCGTCGTCCATGTGACTGACCTCAAACTCACCGAGTGAAGGATTGACAATCTTACCTATGAGATCAAGACGAGCATGGCACGAGCCTAGGAATGCGGGAAGGGCAACATCCTCTATTCGTCGAACACCGACACCCCCGAAACTCACAGGGAGCGTGAACTGATTCCATGATAACCCGTTTATATCGGAATTCAGAAGCAGTTGTACACAACTTTTAATAGAATTGTCCATAGCCTGCAAACCTTCCTTGTGCATCCAGATTGGACTGCAGCGAAGAAATTATGTGAGCTTCGGGATCGAGAAACAATGACGAAGCAGGAAGAGAGCCACGTGTCTATTAATATTTATTTATTTATTTATTTAATTTAGGTTACATACAGCCATTATATAAAACTAAATTATGTATTATAATAAAGTACAAATAGGCCTAAAGAACCATAATTTGATTAAAGAGATAACTAAACTAAGATAAGAAAAGGAAATTAGAATGGTATGTAGTGATAAATATTGAAAGAAAAAAATAAATAAATTAATTAATTAATTAATTACGCTAATTAATAAGGCAATACCATTTCCATGAAATCTAAAAAATTAAAACCGTCGCTCATCATATTTGTCTAAATCTAAATGGTTTTGTGACTACAGCTCCTGCGTTTTATTTTGGTGGTTTTTTTATCTTTTTTTAATTGCCGTGCTTTGCTTCATCTGTCTCTATGCCAGTGTACAGGAATAAGCATGGAAGCAGTCCCTTCATACTAGTTATCGACGCCAAAATAACACAAATACAAAGTACACAAATAGAAAGTAGGTAATTAATAACACCTCCAAACAATCAGCGCTTAAAAAAAATATGCTAATATCTCAGTCGTTATTAGGATGCACCTTTTCCTTACGCCATTTTATAAATAACTTTGTTTTATAAATTTAAATACATATAAAAATTATAAATAACATCATAACAAAAGTACAGGTTGTTGGTTTTCAGAATTAAATGAAATACGTAAATTGTTGAGAAATCGAGGCAAGTCGACGGTTGAGCTTTACTATACAAGGTAGCCATGTACATCAACTATAAGAACACATAAGCCATATTTTGAGATATCTCGAGTTTTTTAATAAATTAAAAAATATATTACTTTTCACATCCAAAAAATAATTCAAATGGTCACAACTTTGTAAAAACTGGCTTTATTGAAAAATATAGAGTAACAAAAAAGGAGAGCATTAGGCAGTAAAGTTCGAGTAGGTACGTCTCGAATTTTACTGCCTAATGTTATCTAGTTTTCCAAAATTTGCTAGTCGATTATGTCGAATTTGTCCACTACGGCCAGTTTTCGTACCACTTACCGATAGCAATCTCCATTTCGGTGCACATTCCTATCACCATTGACGTTTATTGTTCGACGGCTCAGTTGAAAATGCGTCTACTATACACAATAAATGATTGTTGACTGTTGCATGAAACGTCCCCGCTTGTCAGCCGTAAACTCATGTATCTAACGTCAAACGCATTGGATCAATGACTGAACTTTTACAAAGTTATTTATAAAATGACGTAAGTAAAAGGTGCATCCATGGTGCATCCTAACAGCGACTGAGATCAGGGTTGCCATTTCGAAATTTTAAGTTGCCGTGTTTTGAGATCTGGATTGCCGTGTTTTGGAATAAAAAACTACAAAATTGCCGTGCACATTTTTATTTATTCGAAATTAACACAACATGAGATTAAATATGAAATAAAAAAACATTATTCTTCACAGTCATCATACAAATTTCTTATCGAATCCAAAATTTCTTCTTCATTTTTGTTCAATTTAAATTTGTTTCCTTCATATTGTCTATCATTTGTTTTGTCGGTTTGAAATTTACACAATTTCCTTGGGATCGGATAAAGTGCTTAGCTAGTAAAGTGATAGTAAATATGATTGAATTGATTTAGACTTGCTTAAACCGGATTTATGTTTCTGATGCTGTTTATTTTCGTTGTGTCGCTTTAAAGTTGACAATTCACAGCTCAATTTTACATCACATATTTACATTTTGCTTTATATACATCGTTATCCACGGGTTGAATCCAATATTTAAAATTATCAACTTGCTCCCATTGTGATCGGTATTTTTGGGGTAAATGTGTTCGTTTCTTTACCTTTTTTGGAGTACACGGCCCTTCCTCCTCACTATCCATATTAATACTTTACTCACACAACACACTAAATAAAGTAAATAAATAGCAGTATATCTTTTTAATGTACTTTCCAAAAAATGAATGCATGAAATGAATACCATTAACAATGAAGTGTGCGCGAATCTATGTCGAATATACGTCGGGATTTCCCCGCTCATAGAGTTATAACTACGTCTAGTGTAGTCTAGTGATGTGCGTTATAATAACTTATCGAATATCTATAAAATTTATCGGAAAAAATTAGTAACCATTGGATTGCCGTGTTTTAGAACACGGCAATTAATATACTGCCGTGTACCGTGTTTTATTGCTGAATAGACCCAAATTGCCGTGTAACACGGCAATTGCCGTGTAAATGGCAACGCTGACTGAGATACTAGCATTAATTTTTTTTAAGCGCTGATAGTTTGAACGTATTTTTACTTGCTTTCTATGTGTGTACTTTGTATTTGTGTTATTTGGCGTCGACAATTAACGGTAACTAATGTGAAGGGACTGCTACTTCAATGCTTATTCTGGTTCACTGTTCTATATCCTTGTCCAATAGTTATTAGCAGACATATTAGTTTAGTCTTTGTCTATTATTATTATGGCCATAGAATAATATGCTTTAGATATGGATATTTTTCTATAATTATGACTAATGTATAATCTGTGCATTTCATTCATACCATCCATACATACAATTAAATTTAATTATTGTCTATGGAAAGAAAATTAAAGAAAGATTGTTTTTCCCTTTGGTTTGGTTCTGTTCTGATGTCGAAATAACAGTGAAAGTCATTTTATAAATAATAAAAATCAAGCCAAAATGGTGAGTACGTCGCCTATATATGCGCGTTAATTCAACAATTAAAAACATCTTAAAAGAAATGAGTTTCCATTGTGCAAATGTAGACAGTGGCTATATTTTATTCTAAGGTTATGACGTTATGTACTACGTTTTCTTTCCAGAATAAATTAAAATCGTCACAGAGGGACAAAGTGAAGAAGTTTGTCGCGTTCACGCAAACAAGCGAGAGCACGGCCATATATTGTCTCTCGCATAACGATTGGAAACTAGACTTGGCCAGTGACAACTATTTCCAAAACCCAGAGGCTTATTACAAAGATCCAGCGAAGGCGTCATTGGACAGAAAAAAGGTTGAGCTACTGTTTAACAAATACCGAGATCAACAAGAGAACGATAAGATAACGGTTGATGGTGTTATGAAGTTCCTAGAGGATCTTAACCTGAGCCCTGAATCCATACTAGTCCTTATAATTGCGTGGAAGTGCAGAGCTGCCGTTCAGTGCGAGTTCACTAAAGAGGAATTCATGATGGGCCTTATAGAGCTCTGCGTTGATAGTATAGACAAATTAAAAGCAAAACTTCCAGTTTTGGAAACTGAAATTAAAGATACACTTAAATTTAAAGATTTTTATCAATTTACCTTTAATTACGCGAAAAATCCTGGCCAGAAAGGATTAGAATTGGATATGGCGATAGCTTATTGGAATATAGTACTTCGTGGGAGATTTAAATTCCTAGATGCATGGTGCAAATTCTTAACGGTAAGAAAATAATTAAATAATTCTAAAATTATGCCTAATCATCACTTAGGTAAGAATTTAAAATAAAACTATAAATAATAAATTCTGCATACAATGTTTTAAGTAATTCTTAAAATGCAAATTAAACTTTTTAATAGCGTCAGGGCACACTCCATTTCGCAGTAATTTGTCATTTGGGAAACCCATCTGGTGGCAGTAAACACACCATCAAGAAAGACCACATTGAAATAACAACATGTTTGCTGTTGTGTTTCGGTGAAGGCATAAGGGGAATTTAACATTACTTAAAGCATTTAATAAGTAAATAATATATGATTATATGAAAAACACAAACATTTATTGTTTATTCACTTAAACAATTCGTTGACAACACTTACAAAAACTTAACACTTAACAAAAGAAATTCGTAAGATTAATTAATCCATGTAAGGACTTTTTAAGAAAACTATTAAATTCACATGATATGAATTAAGGACTGATTCTTTCCAACTAACCAGTCTCTTTTTCTGTTTCAAGGAAAACCACAAAAGATCAATACCTAAGGACACATGGAATCTTTTACTAGATTTTGCAACGCAAATAGACGATAGCATGAGCAACTATGATGCAGAGGGAGCATGGCCAGTTTTAATCGATGACTTTGTTGAGTGGTGTCAAAAACAAGGGCTGACAGCAGATGGGGGTAGTTTGGAGCCAGCGTCCGGCTAGCTGACACTCAACGGCTCCAGACAGCATGAAACTAGGAAACACTGTCTAACCATCGCAGTGCACCGACAAACTCAGCGCTTTGTAGAAGTCGTTTGGACATTGTTGTTTCTGCTGATCTCGCGTTTGGTGTTGTACGGCCTCGAGCTTTGTACAGTGGAGTGGCTCGCAATCATTATTGTCTTTGAATTGTGCAGTTGATCAAATTGGAAGTGATAGAGATAATTTAAAGCCGTTTAATTTTAAACGTTAGGTAAAAACTCTTAGTGAAAAAAGTGTTTGTGGGTGGTGTCTCTGAAAAATCTCACTCGGCTGTATAGAGCTCTCTCTCTTGAACTATTCGTCCGTTAAATGAAATGTTATTAAATATATGATTAAATAACTTGTTGATCCCGCTCCAATGTTATTTAAAATGATTTATGCAAAATATATATTGAGAATTTTTCAAAAATTTCCACATGTACAAAATTAAATTCCAATTTACTCTTCAGCAAGGTTCATTTCTCTATAGTGCGTAGTCTTAAATTAAGCTGTAAATATGTACATAATTTTTTTTTAATAGTTGCAACAATATCGTTGTTTTAGTGTTTTTTCTGCATTGTTTTTATCAATTTCTTTTTTTATTGTAAACATCCAATGGCTCAATATTGTATGAATTTAAAACCCGCTAAGCATTATCATAAAATAACTTTAAAAAAGTTACCACATTGATATTTTAACCTATACAAGTTTTGTAATTTACCTGTATTATATTTGTGTGATCAAGAGGACATAGAATCAAATTTTTGGTAGAATCAAACACAAAAAAAAAACGTTTTTGGTAGATAAAGATCAGATTGTTGACCAATTCAATCAATAAATAATAATCAATAACAAAAACATTTCACTTCATAATTTTAAACATATTACAAAAACCCGTACCCTGCTTGCTGGATGCCATCACAAAAAAACAAGCTAAATTACAATTTTCATTATTTTTGTAAAACTTGTTGTTGATAAAAGTTTCCCTCACAGTTTGTAGCTATTTAGAAATATTTGGTTTGCCAATTTTCTCAGCAAAACTTTTGCCAATTTTCTTTTTTCACACTCCGTCATTTTAATATAGTGTTTATTCACTATGAAACAAATCTTCAATGCAATTCTGATAATATCTTGAACAATGAAAAGTATTATGAATCATCGTAATATCTGCAAGAAATCGCGGGAAACTACCGCATGAAGCTTCATCCTGCCTTAAACCAATCAACTTTAGCCCCTCGAAGCTATAAGAAAAAAAAATTTATAATCTCAACTAATCGACCATCTAACTTTTCTTTAAAGTTGCTTAAAAAGGAAATGGTACTGATATGCTGTCTTATTAGGATACACTGTTTAGGAATCCGTTATGTAACTTATAGTACGGGCATTCTATGAATGCGTTTTTGACATTCCTTTATGTCCATTGCATAAAGTTCATTTCAGATTAAATGATATAGAAAATGTATGGAGATTGACACCTGTCAAAATGGCAATCATATAATAGCCGGAGTATACATATAATACTGTTTTGTAACGTAGCTGTGCAGACCCTTAAAGTCTAAGCTACTCTCTGCATGACATACTTTCTGTAACTATCTAACTGATAGACTTCAGGGAGATGTGAGATTATGGCTATGTGTATGAAGATAACTCAGTAATGCAAGGTCTGTGCTGTTTTGTTAAAGAAACTATTAAAGAAGCAAACTTATAAACTTGTTGTGATGGCGTTACAGGAATTTCCTGACTTTTACTGTTATTGTATAAAAAAAGTAGGTAAAATTAGAATAAAAACTCATTGAAAATATAACGAAGTGCATGATTTTCATTGTGGAAATTTCATTTTCGAATTTCTTGTTCAATAAACGCATTTTTAGCATGAAACACAGATGACAATGTATAATATTATATTTTCTGTTTTAATATTATAATACATAGGTATGCTATGTAATACAAGTTCTAATGTTTTAGCAAATTTTACGCTGTTGCTTTTAGGATTAACTTGAACCATAATTTTAACATTTGGTACTTAGAATTAATGTACAAAAGAAATAAAAAATTGGTGTATTAATTTGAAAATGATATTAAATTTGTTGAATAAACAGTGTTGTTGTTCTTAAGAGAACTCATAATTCTTGTTCCATTTGGATAGGTTTATAGTATACTAGCCGGTGCCCGCAACTTCGTCCATGTTGCAAAATATACGAGTAATATAACGCCTGACATCTTAATCACTAGTCACCGTCTGACCAGTCACCGTTTATATTTTTAGATGATCTCTCGGGAACCTAACATTTTTCCAGGATAAAAAGTATCATATACCTACAGTTCTCATCAAAAAAAAATTTGAAACATTACCTACTGCAAGTACTACAAATATTTAGTCAGCATTTAAATAGAAAAGAGGATTGGTATTTAAGAAAATACGCCAATGACTGCGAAAACGCAGTGTGCCCTTCTTTCCTTTCCAAATCCAGACCAGAGCCAAAGTTGACCCTGCCGGGAATCGAACCCTAGAACAGAGCGTTAAGGCAAGGTTCAATTATTTTATAATGTAAGGTTTTGTGTAGTGCCGGTTTTAGCATTACCAGCGCCCTGGGCGAGATTTTTACGGCGCCCCCTATCTCCAAGTGAAAATATAAAAAATTACAGTGATTATAACAAGTAGTTGATAAGGCAAAGTACAATTTATAAAATTCCACATTTAAATTAAACAAAGATAAACAACATTATAAAAGGAACAGAAAACAACAATAACAATAAAAATTAAAATAATAAAATAACCATTTAAAAACTAATAAAATTTTACTTTTATATTAAAACGAATGTCATTCGGTAGTCGACACTAAGAGTGAAGAATACCACCGCAACAAACCGTGCAGTAGTACGTTTGCTTGTTTTAAAATAAATCCGAATACTTAAGTGTTAGTAATAGTTATATCTCAAGTGTTAAGTGCGTGCACCGGTATAATGAATGAATGAGCTGATTGTATCCCTCCTCGTCAAAAATAACCCGAATTCTTTCTAACAAAAATGTTAAAAAGAGATGAATAATTTGTTTTGTGGTCTATGGTCGGGGATTCCCGGTAAAATGAACAGCAGTGTTTCAACCGAAATGCAATGTGCATTTTGTTGTAGTGTTGCCATCATAAGGACTTTTATCTACATTTAGGGAATTTATGTATGTAAGTAACACTTACTCTATGAACAAGCCGATATTAAGGGGCGCCAGTGGCGCCCTTTTATATCTGGCGCCCCTGGGCGGTCGCCCAATCGCGCCCTACCCTAACGCCGCTACCTGTGCATCGTTCTTGGACTTTACGATATCTAGTGTAACAGATTTAGGAGTAGTGCCCTAGTATAAAATTTTATTGTAGAAAACTAGTAGGTAAGCATCGAAATTTATGACGCACAAGGTGCTGTGGGTACTCAGGGGTACTCTTAGGCTCTTTGTTGAATATTTCTTTACGAGCCTCTTCTGGACTTTGTATATTTACTTAATGGCTTAAAAATCTCTTTGAGTTACATGAAACTTGAAAAAAATTGTTGTTTGTTTAAATCTCTGCACGTGCATGGAAAATGCTAGTAAGTTAACTTGCCACTTGAGAAGCAGTGCAACGCAGTGATTACATTCTCTTTGTCGAGAAGTATGTCTCGTTTATACGCACGCACGCACAAACATTAGTTAATTACCCTATTCGTCAATAAGAAGTAAAGTGTAAAATCACCATCGGGATAATACGCGACCGATAGACTACATCTTTGTACTATCGAAGAAGAAGCTCAGCAGAAAGAGTGCTGTACCTACAGGAACAAGTGCCAACGGGTGATATCATCGCCACGCATATATGTCTACTTAAATTAATACGCCGTCAGTGGTCAGTACCTACAATAGTGGTCCTTACGCCCGAGCATTGGCTCCAACAGTTTATGTTAAATGTTTTGCGACAAGCTGACGGTCCATTTTATGGGAGTTGGTTTACGGTTTCGTATAAATACAAATAATACCATAGGGGATGTTATGCAGCATTATGCTGTCGACCATGACGGATTAAGTTGGGGCGTAGAAATATGGTCTCCGGAGTCTCTTATGCATCGAAACCCAACAGCACATGTGCTGTTATTTTACGTTGGTCTTGTGTTTGGTAAGCAATGTGGCCTACCACCATCATTTCTCAGTTAGTAAAATGAGAAATAATTACATTAAAACTATTGCATTTTTAGATTCGATCGCAATTCGCGTTCTAGTCTAGTCGAGAACATAATAATATATTAGTACAATACTCTTTGGTTGAGAAGTGGCAAGTGGATTTCCCATGGATTTCCTGAGAAAAATAGTTCCCCGTCTCTTAAAAATATGAGCGATAGCTCATTCGATCCGTAGGTAATGGCATCTAGAAAAACACTTTTTGGGATTTTTAAGCCAATAAAAATTGGCAGAAATATTTATTCAAACATAAGAGAAGAAAGATAGCGCTAAAAGATGTGACTATTAATTACATCGCCTACTAAAAAAGTATAAATAAACTAGTCTAGTCTGTATAAGTAACCCTTTTCGAATGAATCTGTCAATAAATAATGTCACTTTCTAATGTTGACGTTACTTTGACATTTTAAAAGTTCGAAAAGAAAATTAAAAAAAAAAACTGCAAAGCAAAATAATATCTGTATGTAATCGGAACGAAAAGCTTTCCTTTAATTAATTAAAATGTCAGGCGTTCGTCTCGGTGGGGCACTAAAAGAGTTGAGAATACATTTGTGCCAAACAAGCCAGCCGTCTGCTGGTGTAAGGTAAATTTGATTACATAAACATTGTTAATTTTTTTTTTTTCAATTACCTATATTATTATTAAATGTACATACTTAATTTTATGAGATGTGAACTGGCTTTTATACATGCTTATCACCATTTCTAGTATAGTTTTCATTTAAAGAGTAGTCACTATGGAGGTATGTTTTAGTTAAAAAAATGTTAGGCTGACGGTCCTCTTGATAGTAGGTGGCGTGTTACACAAGTAACCTCACAGCAATTGTAAATGCTCTGCCGACCATAGGAAAGAATTAGGAAGGGATAGGGCAATGCGCTCTGGCATCCTTTACTCAGAAACACAACAGCACACCTGCTGGTCTTCTCTAAGGAGGTGGTGACTGCAATACACAGTATGCCACACCAGCCCTGCCGGAATTCGAACCCAGGACTCCTGAGACAGAGCATTAAGGCAAGCATCGTAACCACTTATCTAATGTTCCACAACTTCTATTTACTACAACAAACACCTTTTTTTGAATGTTGGGCAATCCTCATGGATATGAAGATGGTTTATGCCAAACTTCTACTTTTGAAAACCCAATGACTTTCTAGCACGGCCGTAGATAGGCGGGGCCACGGGAACATTATGACACAAAATCTGCATCCTGCCATAGCTATCCATTGCAGGGAGGGCTATGCTCTCTGTCGGAACAAACTTGGTACACCCGAAAGTGGAGGTATGCCTGCCATCTTGGAGATCTCACGACGGACGGTAGTCTTAGTGGTCAACGGGGAAGGTGGCAAACACAGGCCAGATACACCCTTCCCTGTAGTATGAATAGTGTCTATAATTATGTATGTTAGTGATATGCTAGATATCAGTAATTTCTCTGCAATGATAATTTATCTTATTTATATTTATCTTTCAGGGAGTTCATCCAGAAGCATTATGTGAATATAAAACGCGATAACCCTAACTTTCCAATTTTGATAAGGGAATGCTCTGGAGTGCAACCTCGAGTTTGGGCTCGTTATGGTATGTAACAGATTAGAGAATGTTGAGGTTTCTTTTCGGTCATCGTAAAAATAGTGGCAGGGTACACTGCATTTTGTAGTTATTTGGGCGGCCTGTCTGGTGGCAGTAACTACCCCTTTGAAATAACAGCATGTGTGCTGTTGAGTTTCTGTAAGGAATGCCAGAGGCCATTTCCCTATCTCTTCCTAATCCTACTAAGGTCGGCAGCGCACTTGCAGCACCTGTGGCAACAAGTGGACCATCAGCCTGTCTAGCAACCTTAACATAAAATATATATATATACATTAAAAATTTTACAGATAAAGGTTGTGAAGTAAGTGAGAGCCTCTTTAACCTAAACTGTGATCAAGTAATGGGTATTATTCAGCAATTGTCAAGAAAATGCACTTAGTCAATTTTATGTTTAAAACTCAATAATGAAATTGTTTTTCCTTGTTCCTATGAAATTTACAAAAAGGTATTCCATTTTTCTTTATTATGTAGTTAAATAAAATTATAGCAAACATAGGCTAGTACATAACTATTATGAAATGATACTCAAGAGAGATCACTTCTTGGAAATTGTTATAGTGTAACATACCTATGAGACTCTCCATAATTTTAGAAGTTATTGTCAATTGACACTAAGAAACATGTTATGTTGAACACGCTAATTTCTGGAAATTAATGTGTGATGTGAAGAATTCTTTTGCATTTAAGTCAAATTCTTGAGGAAGGATGATGACTATTCACTACGACCCTTATTGGTAAAGGTAGCCCTCGCTGAATTGCCTCTGTATGAATATAATCAAAATAAATATTTTTCTATTTTGTCTAACCATTACCAGTATAAAAAAAAAACAGTTAAATATTAATTTGGATAGTTTGCCTCCAAGGCAGAGGTCTCCCCATCTGTCTGTTCCTTACTACCCTACTCCTTTTCCTAAATGCATCATCTCATAGTCTCCCATTCGTCCTTCTCTTATCTCTGTCCTATCTGTTACTTGTATGTCTCGGCTTGGCATCCAGCCCTAAGTATCCTATATTTTTTGACATGACAATATCTCTCATCAAACTTTTATCTCCGACTGATTTTGTTTTTCTTGCTGTTTTTTAGTTAGAGGATCCACATTTGACAACCATAAGTCTAGCCAGGCGGAAATATCATATCATACACTTTTGCTTTTAATTCGATGGGCATATTTTTTTTTTCAGTCAGACTCCAGCATTTCCCATTTTAACCTTAGTTCCAGAACTATTTACAATGACCAATTTAATGAGACACAATGCTGCTAAAATGAATAGACTGTTTTAATTTTAACATCTTGTTACATTGATGACTAACATGAGACATAAAGAAAACTTTGATACCGCTATACAAACTAGTGGCACATTAGACTGTTGTTCTAAAGTAATCCACAAAACATCTACATAATTTCACATTCATCTTTTCTGTATTTCTCTGTATCACATTTACTCTCAGAAGAGATATATGTCCACCAGTACACATGAATGGAATAGACTGGTACAATTTCATATGTACACAAACTTGCCTCATTTATCGCTGTTTCCATTAGTGAAAGCCGTATCAAAATAGACAGAGGCGGATAGCGACTTTATTTTATATGTATTATTATATTGATATAAATGTATAATATTTAATATTTTAGATTTATCTTCACAATGATTTCCCCCTTAAATGACTATTTTTTTATTATTTTCAGATAAAGGAGTTGAACGCAGCACCTCCCTAACAAATATGAACGCATCAGACGTACTAAATGCTCTTAAACAACTTGTAAAATGAATGTGTAGTTATTATTTATTTAAATTGTGTAAATAAAATTCAATAGATTATAAAATCCATCTGTTTTAACAAAGCCTCCACCATAACGTGTGATTTCTTCAAAACATGCCTCTTCAAAGCGTTCTCCTAAGCTAAGCTTGGCAACTTGGTGCTCACGGAGTCAGGACCGCCCTACTAATATTATAATAAATATGAAAGTAACTCTGTCTGTCTGTTATGCTTTCGCGCCTTGACTATTCAACCGATCATGAAATGTTGCATAGATACACATTGTCAGGGATACAGAAAATGACAGGGTACCTTTCATCCAGAAAATATACTGTTATCGAGGGTTTAGATGATGAAAATAAAAATCCAACACCTGGAAAAACTATAACAGCAAATAAAATTGCTCATATATTTTTTACTTGTAAACGCGAAGTTGCAGGCATCAGCTAGTAAATATTTACTTGCACAAACATGTATACAAGATCTTAATTCATATACCTACAGCTGGTACAGTACAAAAATGTTCTACCAGACCAGGAATTTATTCTTCCAATAACTAATATTTGAAATCATAAGAGCAACAGCAGTCTAATATCCATTCTGTCAAACTTCTTGTAAATTTAGGATCCGGTAATTTGCAATAAATTACTTTGCCTAGTTAGTTTGGACCCTATTTCGCTATTTAAAAAAAAAATTGCGTTGCGGTTTCTCAACGCTTGACTCACCAGAAAACGATCATCCGGTGGTCCTTCTTCTAGAAACAGGCCTTCTATTGATGGAACCAATCTCATGATAGGCTGCCAGAGCCTACTGAGCCATCAAAAGACTCACATTTGAGGTCATGCTGTGACCCTTAGCCTGAGATGCACTCCTCGAGAAACAAACTTACCACTTTATCTCCCATTTTCGAAACCGCTAAATAGCAATCTTAATACTGAAAAATATCAAGGAAATGAGATAATTCGATAAAAATTGTGCATGGAAAGTTACTGGGGTCTCCAGACTTCAGTCCAAATTTAGGATTACTGGTTAATATTTTTAATACGTTAAGAGGATATTCGAATCAATCAAATGATGGAACCTTTAGCGATTAGAATCGTGAATTTATAAAAAAATATATGTACCTACCTAAATTAAGTATAAAATACTTTATTTACATGTAAAAATATTTTTGTACAAGGTACTTATGTCATAAATTGAATAAAAATAGACAATTTCCCTCTTCAGCGTGGACTTGTGAGAAAAGGTAATTAAAACGAACTTTTTTTAAAATAAATAATTTACTATCTTTTAACATTGTTACAAAACTATCATCTATTTGGATTCATTTCACAATAAACACTATATTTATTTATAATATATAAAACATACTAAATTCCAGTCTACTCTCAATGATAAACACTAAAAATAAATAACAAGGTAAATGTATCGTATGAAAGAAATTCAGTATTGTCACAATCTATCTTAACCTAATTTAATACTATTTCAAACCTACAATTGGACAACAAATTATAATCTATGTGGTGAATTTGTAATTGGGTAGGTACTATATCTTTTACATCGATCTTTGATGAATATTAAAAAAAATATCTCAGCACCAGTGGCGTAGCTACACTTCCCGCGCCCTGGAGCAAAATTTTTCCCATTTTTTGAGCGATCGATTGTAACATTGTAACTTTGCGAACTTGTAACTAAAAATTGCATGCATATAGCTAATAAAAGTATTATTATTATCAAGAAAAATGTGCTGAAAGATTACAGATTCATTATCATTATTTATTAAAACTGAAAAAAATCATACACAAACCTCCAGATGATTCATTTCGAGGTTTGTGTATAATTCCTCACATGCTCATATGAGAGAGGGGCGTTTGAAAAATTTTTCTCCAGGGCGCTAAAAGTAAAGCTCACAATACGCTTCTTTGCTTTGAAATTGATTTTAGTTCCGTTTTCCGCTACCTTTTCTGGAGTACATTTAATCTGTTCATTTAATCTATTTGTTTTATTCGATTTGTTCTGTTTGAAACTAAAATGTTCCGAAAAAGTGAATTATGAATATTTACAATTAGGTGGGCATTTTCGTTTGGCTATTGATAAAAATTTAAGAAAAAAAAATTGCGCCCCCCCAGGCCGCGGCGCCCTGGAGCAACTGCTACCCGCTCTCCGACGCTACGCCCCTGCTCAGCACTCAAATAAGAAGATTACACAGGACAAAGGACATCGGTCAAAACCAGGCCATATTTTTTTAACTTACGCTTTGGAGATTTTGGTAATAAAAGTCTCTTAATTTCAGTAATTTCCTGTGAATATTGTAATCAAAAATTAAAAAAAAACTTATTACTTTATTGGGACAATTGGATTTTTTAATACTTTCAAACTTAAATATCTATGAAAACATTACTAATTTTTTTTTATCTAATGGATACCATTAGTTAAAAAGAAATTATAGATAAAACGCAAATAAATTGATGGCCTGATCTCCATATAAAATTGATTGATATCCTTTTGCCCTATTTAATTAAAACTCGCATTATCTCGACGGGGTCTCTCAATGGAGATAGTTAGATGCACAGAAAATCTAGACGGGACGAGGGGGCGCGAATAGTATTAAATGAACAAAGAGCAGTTACAGCTCCGTGGATCAAATGGTCAGCTGCCAAAATGACAGATACGGTTCGAACTCGTTGGAGCAAGCACCTTTTTAATTTTTTGTGTGAATTATAAATTGCCATTGCCCACATTGAAGAGAATGATTGTGTCTAGCGGTGAGACATATGGGCTTGGTTCTCAACCTGTGGGTCGCGTTTGCTACTATAAAAGAAGACTTGTAAACGAAATAATCTTCTATTTTTATTTTAAAAAAATATATAGAATTATTAGCATTATTAGGTATTAATAGAAAATTTGATAACCATCAAATTGAAATAATATTTTAATTTGATGGTTATTTTCTCATTATCACTTAATTTTTCCAAAACTTTCGTTATTATTGAAAAAACACATATCGTAATAAGTAATTATGTAACAAATTTAAAACTATTAAAAATCAGGTAAATTGTGTATTTTTTAAAGGTGTTGCGACAATTTTTATCACATTTATTGACTACATCCTTATTGCGTTGCTAATAATATGTTGAGAATTAACTAATTGCACACGAACAATAAACAAAAACATGGTCTTTAAGAAAACCATTTACGACAAAATTGTATCAAATAGAAGTGCAAAAGCATTTTTCCTATTAAAAAATGGCACTTAGCTTCGTTTAAACGCATAAACTGATTTGTAAAATTATTGCTATTGGACTAGTAAAAAAATTCTCTTAATTCTCCTTGAGTTACTAAAAAATACTCACGCCTTATAATCACAACAGGCTGACTTAAATTTAAAATCTCCGATCTGAGTATATAATAAGCAAGCAGAAATAATTTCACATTAGTTTAGCTAAAAATTACATTTCAGTCATATTTAACATATTCTTATTAAAAAATCGATATAGATAAAAATAATAACAAGCCAATTCGAATTAAGGCGCACCCGTGACGTCAATGTTTATTTAAAAACAACACCTTAGGATAAATTTTGAGGCTTAAAGAATATAAATAAAGTGTTCAATTGGGTCACTGGAATGATGGCAATCCAAATAACTCCGGTTGGAATTTGGCTAAGGTTGGCAACACTATGGTGGCGTGTGTCGTCAGCTTCTTATCTAAATGTGGATCGGGGACCATAACCACTTGCATACCTGCCTTTATACCAGCCGTGACGCCATGAGGGGAGTCTTCGAACACGAGACACTGGAAAAAAAAACATAAAATTTCTATTTTTATATTTCTTATATTTTTGTTAGGCATTGTATATTTTATTCTTATTTTTAAATAGAAAAAAATCTGTTTTTTTTTAATCAATTTGTAGGTTAAACATGACAGAAAATTAACAAAAGACCAAAAAAAAAATTCTGTTTATCCGATCGCTACTAAACTTTAAAGGATCACCCGCTGGGCTAATCTGAAGATTGCCTGAGAATTCCAACGAAAAAAAATCGGTTGAGCAGTTTTTGAGTCCACACGGAAAAATATAATACACACATCGATTTTTAGAATATCTATACATATAATAAAATCGTAAAGAGCCGTGTCTGTACATTAAAAATTATAAAAAAAAAAAAAAAACAATTTTTACACGTTGTTACTGATGTCAAAAAAATTGTTTTTAGAATTTATGTCTGTTTGTGCACGCTAATCTCTGAAACGGCTTAACCGATTTGAATGCGGCTCTCAGTGTTTTCTTGTTGCAAGCTTCCCGTAATATTTAGTGTTTATTTCATTCCAATCGGTTTACAAATAAAAAAGTTATGGGCTATATGGCGAATACCACGCGTACGAAATTGCGGGCTCAGCTAGTACAGAATATATAGTCTGGCGGAAAAATCTCAAAAAGGGCCTGCTTTCAACAGTTAACGGCAAATAGTGAAACTTTTTGCCACCGGGTCTTTTTAGACTAATTCGACCCTGCTGAACACGATTCTGCCCGGTGTCACCCCCTACCCCGCTCCCTTCCCCCCGTTTCCGCCCCAAATGTGTCCCGATCTGCGGTTTTTTCAATTTTTTTCGGAATCTATTAGAGATAAAAGAAAACTGTCTATGACAAAATTAATCTGCATTAAATTCTCTACAAAATTCGTGTATAAATGATTTAATATACATAATAACTTAAGAAATAATGTGTGTCCAAACTATGTAAATTTTTATTTTTTTCAACATTTTTGTATTTGCAGTTAATTTATCGAAAAACAAACGCAGCTGTTATAAAGTAGTCAAGGAGTGAATTATTCTTTATACATTTACCTACAAAACAAGACCTTACGTATCCTCGTACGAGTATTCGTTCACGATTTATAGGTCGTAGCGTAGAAACCCCGCCGCCCGCCGCGCGTCACGAAGATACATAATATATAGATGGTATGAAAGACTATACTTAAATATCATAAAATTTATTATATAAATTATAATTCATTAATAATTTAGTGCTTCAGTGTTTATAATTGAGTGTTTTACATATTGATCCATTATTGAGTTATGTAGCAATGTTTCATATTAAACACACCATTAAAATTAAGCTATGCTCGAAACACGCGTGTACCTATTTAAAATAACTAGGCACTTTTTATAAACATTTCCTCATCATAATAATATCAGCCAAATGGTCTCCACTGCTGGGCTTAAAATTTTATATAAGAAAAAAAATTAAATTTTATATAAACATCTGTGGATGACGGCAGGAACTAGTGCTGAGAAAAAGTATATCCCTATCCATGAGATTGCAAACAATGTTAGCAAACAGGAAAAAGAAAATTTCCCAGCCCTGCACGCTTTGACAGGGGCTGACATAACGTCTTATATAAGACGAATGAGCAAATCAGAGGCTCTAAAGGATTTTTTCTCACTACGGTCAGCTCCTCTCTCTTTTAGGAGTATCCCCATTGACCAAGGAAACGCTCGCGGACGTAGAAAAGTTCATGGTTCCACTGTATAAAATTAAATCTCCTATAAACACAACAGACGAAGCAAGGCATGTACTCTTTTCCAGAGCTACCACTCCTGAGACTCTTCCACCGACTTCAGATGCAGCTCGACTACACATATACAGAGCACATTACCAAACTTTCATCTGGAGAAACGCACAACTTGGAGAGATGTAAGGGCTTTCTCCAACAGATTATGGGTGGCGTCAGGATGGCAATAAGCTGATACCAGTACTTAAAACTTTAGAAGCAGTACTAAAAGCTTGCAAAGATCTTCTTACATGCGGCTGTAGGGCAGGTTGCAAAACTGCGGCTTGTATTTGTCGTAGGGAAGTCAAGCAGCCTTGGGCACCTGGCTGCTATTGTAAAGGGATTTGTGCCAACAAAAGACAAGAAATAAATTAATTTCACTTGATTTTAGTTATATTTCATGCAAAGTTATAATTCAGTCAAAAAATTACCGCGAATTGATAATTTAAAAAGCCTACTTAAAAGAATTGTCGAATTTTAGTTTGGATAAATAATCCATATTTTGTGTTTTATTGACCGATTCCCGGTAATTTCTTAACATAGTAGTAAATTACGCAGACTATATTGAAAAACTTATCTAATTATCGTATTTAATTACCTATGAAATTCCAGAAAACCTTAGTTGCTCCAAATCTTTATTATAGAAGTTTGATATATAGAGCCTCTGATTTGCTCATTCGGCTTATATAAGACGTTATGTCAGCCCCTGTCAAAGCGTGCAGGGCTGGGAAATTTTCTTTTTCCTGTTTGCTAACATTGTTTGCAATCTCATGGATAGGGATATACTTTTTCTCAGCACTAGTTCCTGCCGTCATCCACAGATGTTTATATAAAATTTAATTTTTTTTCTTATATAAAATTTTAAGCCCAGCAGTGGAGACCATTTGGCTGATATTATTATGATGAGGAAATGTTTATAAAAAGTGCCTAGTTATTTTAAATAGGTACACGCGTGTTTCGAGCATAGCTTAATTTTAATGGTGTGTTTAATATGAAACATTGCTACATAACTCAATAATGGATCAATATGTAAAACACTCAATTATAAACACTGAAGCACTAAATTATTAATGAATTATAATTTATATAATAAATTTTATGATATTTAAGTATAGTCTTTCATACCATCTATATATTATGTATCTTCGTGACGCGCGGCGGGCGGCGGGGTTTCTACGCTACGACCTATAAATCGTGAACGAATACTCGTACGAGGATACGTAAGGTCTTGTTTTGTAGGTAAATGTATAAAGAATAATTCACTCCTTGACTACTTTATAACAGCTGCGTTTGTTTTTCGATAAATTAACTGCAAATACAAAAATGTTGAAAAAAATAAAAATTTACATAGTTTGGACACACATTATTTCTTAAGTTATTATGTATATTAAATCATTTATACACGAATTTTGTAGAGAATTTAATGCAGATTAATTTTGTCATAGACAGTTTTCTTTTATCTCTAATAGATTCCGAAAAAAATTGAAAAAACCGCAGATCGGGACACATTTGGGGCGGAAACGGGGGGAAGGGAGCGGGGTAGGGGGTGACACCGGGCAGAATCGTGTTCAGCAGGGTCGAATTAGTCTAAAAAGACCCGGTGGCAAAAAGTTTCACTAAATGCCGTACCGTGGTTTTTTTTTAAATTTCCACCGGACTAATACGTCCAACTCTGTACAGATACGAAACCATCAATGGAATGGACAAAAAAGAAATCACTTTATTACAGTTAAATTTATATTAATGCACGACTTTTATACTATGTATGCTAATAACTGCCCCAATGGGGGATCGGACAAATTTTCAGAAAGTGTTTTAAATTAATCTTCATGGATATTTATGCCCATAAAAAATACTATTTTATTTATTTATAGCCTTTTAGGTACTCAAAATCATGTTTTAATATTGTTTGTTTGAAAATGCCGCCAAAACGCCACGATAGTTCATCTGAGAGCGCGTAACGTCATTTGTGGTCATATAACAAAACAGCTGCATTGGCACAAGACAATGATTGCCCACAAATGACGTCACGCACTGTGATTGGTGTTTCAGTATAGATTAAAAATATTGTAAATAATAAAATTTTATTTCTTCATTTAAAAATATTTAAATGAATTATATTAAATTATTATTCGATAAATAATCGTAAAAAATAATATATTTTCTTTCTAAGTACATTTTAGATTTTAATCTGATTACTGTCCGATCCCCTATTGCATCCAGGCATCGATCTAGTGATTATAAATTTAAGAAAGAAAGACTTTTATTCACTGCACGAAAGACACATTATATACAAGAACAGGAGAAAAATTAATAAAAAACGTGTGTGCTTCCTCGCGGCAGCGAATCTGATACTGGCTCAGCATTGTGCTAAGGTGCTAGACAAACACCTACAGCGCTGATTTTCAGCCACCACCGTAAATTTCAACATTTTCTCAATAAATTGATGTTCATACACAGTTATGATCTACGATTTTTCTTAGTATAATTTCTGCAAATTTATCTTTCAATTGAAAGAATGGTTACAAAATTTCAATTTTGTGTAAGCAGGTTAATCATCTGGAGGCCTTTGACGAGGCCCTTGATGGAGTAGTTAAGGTGCTTGCTTAAATGCTCTGTCTTAGGGGTCCCGGGCTCCATTCCAGCAGAGCCAACTTTGGAAAAGAACTTATCATAGTTGGCTCTGGACTGGATCTGGAAAGCAGTTGCTGTGCACATTGGGTTTCGCAGTCGTTTGACATTGACGGCAGTAACCACCGCCTTACAGAAGACAGCCGTGGAATAACAGCTTGTGTGCTGTTGTGTATCGGTGAGTCAGTAATAGATGCCAGAGTCCATTTCCATATCCTACTTTGATCGGACGCGCATTTGCGCAGCAGCTGTGGCGTTGCTTGTGTTATAGGCAATGGTAGCCACCTACCATCAAGTAGACCGTCAGCCTGTGTGACGACCTTCACATAAAAAAGGCATAACGAGATTGTAGATTACGCTATTGATATTGATAAAATAATTAGATTAGTATGCTAAAACGCGTGATATCTTATTGTTTACTTCTCACTAACGTTTCATTTATTCTATAAAAATGCACTCTTTTTTAGCAAAGGTGTCTACGAAAATACAATAACATAACACAAGATACCAGATATTTGCCTATAAAGATCATGAAAATAACTTAGTAACGTATTAGCCGGCATGTATTGTTTCTTTTGTTCGTTTATTTAAAATATTTTGCATAATTAACACAATTCCAGTGATTGATTTGAATGCTTTTTAAACAGTTCCATACATTTTGTGGATGGTTATCAAAATGTGTTTACAAATTTAGTTAACACATTTCTTCGAAACGCTCCGCTTTTTTGTAAGTTATCGTTTCTGGACGTGCCAGTCGTTGCTTTTTTGTATATGTATATTATATAATTTTATTTGTATTTCTTTACTTTAATTATTTCAGTGGTTTTACTGATACTGGTAAAACATTACTGGAGTTTTGGTAACTGCAATTTGGTTTAATTTACTTGTTTTTTAGTAATGCTTTACTAGCGATCCACCCCTGACTTCGCCTGAGTTGAAACTTCCTTAGTGGATGCTTACGCTATAAAATAAACCTAAGCTCCAAATTTCAGCTTTCTAGACTTAGTAGTTATGGCTGTTTGTTGATAGTAAGGACAAACGATTTTATAAGATCGTTTGTCCTTACTTATAGATTATATTATTAGTTATTCTATTACCACTTGATGGTTTTTGGCTACCCTCGCCTCTTAACAAGTAACGATTAAGGATAAGGGACTCGATAGGAAAATGAGCTCTGGCAACCCCTAACACAACAGCACGTGTGCTGTTGTGTTTCACGGTGATCTTCTGTAAGGGGGTGGTTACTGCCGCCACCCCAGAGCTAAATTTGAAAAGTTAATTGAAAGGCTCGTCAAAGATCTTGTTTTCGTCTTTCTTAGCGCCATGTATAACATAAAAAAAGGAAGGAATTTCAAAGATGCAACCTTTAATGAGCCGCTCATTTATGCAGACAGGTTTATCACAAAAATATTTACCTTGGAGGGATCTGGTTTATCAGGAAACCTTTCTGCTGCAACCAGAAATATGTCGGGGTGTGGCTTCCCATACTTCACTGCAGGGTCAGTGCTCCCCATGACTTTGTGATGGAACATATTGAACAGGTCCTTGTGTGCAGCCTCTTTCGTTATCACTGATCGCTCACTCGACGAAGTGGCTAATGCGAAAGGAACTTTATTCTTGTGCAGGTGACGTATTAATCTCTCAGCTCCTGCAAAGTATTATTTTAAAATAAGAATCCACAATTGGCCTTATTAATCGCAAATACAAAACTTCTCAGTTTCAGCCATGTTATTAGCTTATTAGTCATGAGTTACGAAGAAGTTGCTTTGCACGCTAAACGAGGGGAATACCCATGTTCATGGATAAAAATGGATTATGATTTTAAACTACAAATGCTACATAAACAAGCTTGAAGATTGGAGGGAATTCCCCATTTAAAGAATTTGTATTAACGTACTCTACTACGCGAATGACCTTGAGCAACTGGGCTCTCTACAACCGGCCCTCGCTAGGGACGTCCTCTACTCAAAAATATCAAAAAAACCCTTGTTTTTCTGAAACTATTGAATTAAATGAAAAACTGATTATGTCATTTATAGTGTTAATGAAACTCTATCATTTGATTATTATCGACACATTGCATTACTTCTTGAAACAACCAAGTTGAATTGATTTTTGTAACAAAGCAATATACATTAAAATTTCATTTAATTTCTCGTAAACCATAATACTTAAAACAAAAATGCCTCGTCAGAAATATAGACCAAGAAGTTAATGTATCACATAAGTATATAATTTTTTGTTACATTGGCTTTATGTTTTAACGAGCTGAATCGGAGAACAAAGCAGTGATTTTTTCTTATCGATGGCGTAGAGCCTCTTAATAACATAAATGCGAAAGTAACTTCGTCTGTCTGTTTCCTGTTACCGTTTCACAACAAACAAGTAAAACAATTTTGGTGAAACTTGGTATGGACATAATTAGACTACTGAAGAAGTGGACATAATACCTCTTTTTTTATTCTACCCAAAATGGTAGAATATGTGGTAGGCGAATGGACGAGTGGTTAAGGCGCTTGTCTTAACGCTCTGTCCCAGGGTTCGATTCCCGGCAAGGCGAACTTTGGAACTGAACTTTTCAAAGTTGGCTCTGAACTGACAAGTAGTGACAGGGCACACTGCTTTTCGTAGTAATTTGGGCAGTCAATCTGGCGGCAGAAACCACCCCCTTGCAGAAGACTACCGTTGAACTAACAGCATTTGTGCTGTTGTGTTTTGAGTGGTTTCGAAAAATGATTAAAGGGATATTAGAGCCCATTTCCCTTCTAATAATTTTTCTTCGACTCTTACTATGGTCGGCAATGCACTTGCAACACTTGTGTCATTTGTTTAAATTTTTTATTATTTCAAATATTTTTGTTTAAAAGCCACCTACCGTCAGCCTGTCTGTCGTTATTTGCCGGTAATATTCAAGCTTTTGAATAAACAGTGATTTAAATATTTTTGTAATTAGGGGATAAAACAAACTGTTGGGGGTTATTTCGTAAATTCTGACTGAATTAGATATATCTTTCAAACATTTAGTCATCATTAAAAAAATCTAAAAACTACTTTCTCTTGCTAAAGTTATTTCACATGAAGTCACGGACATAAATAGTTCACTAATAAATCCTAATTTAGTTACAACACTAAAATAATACAACACAATGCCCTGAGATTTTTGATTTTGGGGGAATTCCCCCATTTGTGCAGATGGCAGACAATACACTCTAAATGTAACAGAGTATGACGCATTTCTATTGATGTTTACAGTGACTAGTTATTACAAATGTGTTGATTTAAATCTATAAAATGTATATCATATGACTAAGTTAAAATACCATGTAATAGGAGACATAATCATTGTATAATATAAAATAAAAATAATTAAATAACATAGTAACATTTTTATTGTCAAATTCATTTTGCTTACCCCTAACTACTGCACTAGGGTACCCTGAGATGCGGAGGTCAGAATGCCATGTGGTCAGATTGGCTGTGTATGATTGTGTGTTTGTGTGTATGCATATGTGTGTGTCTAATTTATAATTATGTGGAGACTGTGATTGTTAGGTTCTAAATAGTCATGAAGCCAACATAATATCTAGTTTTTAGTGTTATGTGGCTCTCTAGATATTTTCAAAAATTTCAAAGAGAATAAATGTACCAGATAGACTTTTCATATGTAGCAATTTATCAGCATTACACACTGATAATGATGAAAATATTAAATCAACTCTTCCCATTGAATCTGATAATACAAACCATCTAAAAGTGGTGCTCCAGCGAGCATTGTATCTCCAAGAACCAACAGCTGATCTCGAAACTCTTTAGGTGTTATTGGCAGACTCAACTCTTTGCAAAGTATCTCCGATAGCCTCTGTTCTGTACCGCCAAGTACCTTCATCATCAGTTCATTTGTGTATTTGTGACCATATTTTTCACAGAGTTGCGTAATCATTTTCTTGTACACTAGTTCTGTGTCTGGAAGTCAAGAACTTAAATTTGAGTCTGATATGCGAAAATAAATTGAGCATTTGGGGAGCACATATGGCAGCAGTAACCACCTCCTTACAGAAGATCACCATGAAATAACAGCATGTATGCCAATGTATTTCGATGAGTGAGTAAGGGATGTCAGAGCCCAATGTCCTATCCCTTCCTAATCCCTTATCCTTAATCCTACTATGTTTGGCAGCGCACTTGCAGCACCTGTGGTGTTACATGTATTATAGGCAAGGTGTGTACCACTTGATGGTAGGCCACCTACCATCAAGAGTACTGTCAGCCTGTCTGTCAACATAAAAAAATGCTTCAAAAGATGTATAAATTCAAGATACAGAATAAACCACTAGGAAAAAACTAATTAAAATTTGTAAAGTAATCGAATGTTTCTATTCTGGTCTCTGACCTTCTGGTGTTTTTATATTGGTGTTTTTATTACTTTTAAATAAAAAATAGATTTTCTTTTACAAAATATATATTCAAATGCAAGTTATTTTTTCTGTCCTACAAATAGTTATTCTACAATATGGTCCTACAAATAGTTTATTGGCTAAACAAATCAGCCAATAAAGTACTTGCCAATAATAATTTAAAAATAGCAATCACTTTACAATTATAAAGAGTTACATAAAAATGTATTTATGTAGGCACCTATAAATAAAGCTGGTTTTACACATAACTATGTGTTCATAATAGAACTCGTGAAAATATTCATAATAATGAATTAGAATTACATTGTAAAGAAAACTTTTTTTAAATATAAGTAGGTATAATGAATTATTAAATAAATATGGCAAAATAAATTTAATTCGTATATGTATATAGGAATATAATAAGTAACCTTCATTAAACATTGAAGTACAAAGGTTCAGAATAACTTTCATTTATGGAAGGTCAAAATAAAATACCTCTTACCCAATAAAAGTCCGTCCATATCGAAAATACAATGAGTGACTTTTTTATAATTATTTTTCGTAGATATACACCGTCTACCTATCGTGACTGACAAGGTATTTAACAAATATGTTCTCATGATTAGGCCGGTTGTTATGTAAAAAAAATGTTACTGTAAATAACACTTTTTAACACGGGGAGTGAACGAAAATAAATTATAAATAAAACGTTGTAGCGTTATATATCTCAGTCTGTTAAAATCCTGTATATCATTTAATAGCACCTTAAGTCATGAATATGACTAGCTAATTATTTTTTTATCCTACGATTTAAAAAAAATACAATAATAACAACCAACACAACACGAGCAAACACAAGAGGAAATGAAATATGAATGAATGAAATGAAAAAAAAATGTGTTATTGACTTCATTTGACTTACTTATGGATTGGACATTACATGACAAATGTCAATTTATTTAGACATGACATTGACATTAATAGAAATCACCTTACAAAATTATCAACAGTGTTGAGTTTCCTCAACACGATCAAAATTATTTACATTTTACATTAACGCCAGTTGAGAAATGTAGATTTTAAATTCGATTTAATTTAAATTTAAATGAATCATATTCCAATTTATGCTTACAGATCATGAATATAAAGGTGGCCATAGTTGAATTTTACTCGAAAATTTTAGAATGGATAATATTGATAATAGGTAATTATATTTCATATCTTAACTGCACTTTAATTTTTTGCAAAATTTAATTTTAAAACAATAGAACGACAGTCTTCACCGGGTTATACTAAATACTAATAGGTGGAACACCTGACATCTGAATATTATGCAGAATGTAACTAAATCGTGTTATCTATTGACACTAGGAAAATTTTATAGATAAGTACATTTAATTTCATAAGTTATAGTGAATGAAGTCGGAGCTGACACACACACGCAAGTGATGCAAGTCTCATCATGAAAATGAGACGATGTCAATGTGTCGACGCATTTTGCCTCTCACATTAATGGATGACCCATATCCAATGAACCCAGGGATATCCTATCTGGTCACTCTCATCATGTGGAATATCAGTTGGTTCAAGCACCGAAGATACATTAACGATGCCAAGAAACCGACGGATGATGTAAATTAAGTTAACGAGTCTTTAAAAACGCTCTGCGCTGTTAACGCAGTCCATGGTGTCCCAAGCGGTCGACATTCCTGCCACTAGTATATATGTGGGGGATCTTAAGCGTTTTCATAGTAATTGTAATTGTGTAATGTCATTACTGTTTATTAACTTTTTTATATTTCTAACTTCAATTTCGTTCATTAAAACCTTCACATCTAAGGTTTTTTCAATTTATCTGTTGATAGATAAATAAATTAACAATTCTTTTGGATTTTTACACAATGGAGGATTTTCCACCCGTCGTCTGCAATTCAGCAACACCTAAATCGACTTAACTTTTAACAGTGATCGATTAATTTTTGATTTGTAAATGAAATGACTAAATCTTACGTATATTATTCGAAGATTAAAATTTAATTATATCTGGTATCTGTGCTACATGTATTTAGAAACTTTATCTTCACCGCCGTTCACCTCCTTGTCAGTTATATAGTGTTCTCAAAATATATGATATGATATGAGTGCTCTATGTTTCTATATATAGTCGTCACTCACACTCAATCGTTCCCGTACATTTTCTTCATTCATTCTTTCTTCCCTCTCCTCTTTACCTATTGTCATCTGTCACTGTCACCGCACCGCATACACTCTTGCACGCCCCGCCCGGCAATCGTTCCCTCGCTCGCCCCGCCTGCACCCCGCAGCCCGCTGCAGTCGAGAAGAGATCGTCATGGATCGCAGTTGATGAGCTGCGAGTGGCGTATGTTTAATATTTTTATCGCAAATTAAGTTCAATTAAAAATCATTTAACTTCACTTATTTTTTTCTACAACATTAAGTATTTATGTGTTTGTTGTCTTTAATTATATTTTAAATTATCGCGCAATGGCTGTGAAAGTGTATTGTGTTGAACAGTCGCCTAACAAGAAATCGATTTTTGGATTGAGAATGCAAAGCAAACTGCTGTTTTTACTGTTTGCTTTAAGTTTATTTGCCGATGCTTACGCTTTGGACACGGAAATATCTTGTGCTAATGTCAAAAGTAAGTCCGTGAAGAAAGGACTGTTGCCGGCCTCAGTTATTCAAGATCAACCTACCTCAGGTAAGAAACAAATCGTTTTGTAAGCATGTGATAAAGATAAAATGATAAAATAGCTACATAAATGACTATAAATAAGGCATTATATTATGCTTCTATATTTTATACTGTCCGATTTACAGATAAGATTTAGATTCTAAATATCAATTCTACGCCGTTTATTATTCTAGCCATTTGACGATTAAATTTATAATATTTAATATTAATGTTAAATATATTAACCCACGTTAATTTATATTGTTGAGAAAAAACTTATAGTTTAATTAAGTATTTATATATTGCTAATTTTAGTGTTGGAAAAAATAACATACAATAATATACGTAATCGAGTTCATAAATTCAAAATATCACAAGTTAATATAGTAGTAATAAGTAGCATAATGTCACCAAACACCTTCTGCATTTCACCAAAATTTTCTTTATGTGAAGGTCGTCAAGACAGGCTGATGGTTCACGCAGTGGTAGATGGCTTGGCTATAACACAAGCAATGCCATAAGTGCTGCAAGTACTTTGCCGACCATCACTCCATGGATTAGGCTTAAATTATGATTATAATTTCCATAGACATTTAAAAATGCTTCCAAAAATAATGCTTCCAGAAAGCATTTAAAGACACTTAAATGCTTATTACATCAATAAACTTTTAAAAATTCCAAAAAACCTGAGTTTGTATTTTATATTTTCATGTAATTATATCAACAGAACATAATTCACCCTACTCTTAGAAGACACACTTTATTTAACCCGTGATTATAATGCAGATCAATCACAGAGCAGAATAATACTATACATAGGAGCAATGTGTGCAGAACAAACATAGGTGGTACCCACATAAGCACAGTTAGGTATTGTAAAACTGTGGCAGTATTTATCATGTCTGCTTTAAATACATACCTCATCCATTTATCACTGATCAAAAACTTCAATGTATAATTTAAAATTATAATCTTATTAGTAAATTTAATAAAAAAATATAAATAATATGTAATATAAAAAAATAGCCAAAATTAAAAATATATAATATTGAAATTGTTCCATAATAGAGCGTGAGAACTATAGCAGTCCATAGAAAAAATCTATATCTTAGAAATAATTTTCGTAATACTGACTTATCTAATATATAAAATTCTCTTGTAACAAAACTCCTCCGAAACAGCTGGACTGATTTTTATGAATTTTTTTGCACATTTGGTAGCTATGAGAATAGGTCGTAAATTTGGATTCAATATCTGGATTGAAAATTTGTTTCAATCCAGATATTGGATTGAAACAAACACTAAATGATACAGGAAGCTTCCTAAAATACATCTGTAAAAACCGCATTCAAATCGGTTAAGCCTTTTCTGAGATTAGCTTGTACAAACGCACAAACAGACAAAAATTCTAAAAACTATTTTTTGACCTCAGTAACATAAGTACAACAATGTAAAAATTTAATTATTTTTTTTAATATTTAATGTGCAGACATGGATCCTTTACGATTTTATTATAGGTATAGATAGATGTCGTATCTTTTTGACGAAATAACAATTTAAAAATTATATAGATGCCTATTGAATATTTTATATATTTATTTACAAGTGAAGTTTTAAGTAATATGATTCATTCACAGAAAATATGTCAAGAAATGAATAAGTAGGTACTTTGCAAGTAGTAATTGGCATAATGCATGTTATATTTATTATTAGTCTTTCTTATTTTTAAATGACTAATTGAGGAAATTAAAAATATTGTTAACAAAATAAAACAAGTGGGTGGGTATATTATTAGCAGTATAATTATACTTTATTTATTATTAACAAATAGAAACAAACAAAATGTTTAAAATTAAGCAACCTATAAGCACGCACATTTAATTGATTAACAAAATAAACTGTATTCAAAAGGTAAAGACTGTGGGCGGAATCACATTTGAGTAGGCGAGTGTTTTGAAATGCTTACATACTACAGCGTTTGCGACATAATAGTTATCAAGACATGGTAGTTTATAAGCAGTGCCACGAATTAAAACCCTTAAGTCACTTATCTCGCTTGAATTACAAAAAAGCGTCTCTATCTTTCGGCCGACAAAGTTCAATTTGAAACGAGTTAAAGTCAATGTCGGGAAAATTAAAAGCTTGAACCGCGCCGCCAACCGGCCAGTAGGCCGTAATGGCGTGCGAAACGAGCGTGGGTTCGCATCCAGTCACTGTCGGTGGTTCAGACACGATTCGACACAGTTTTCATACGGTTATACGGATTTATGAAAAGCTTTAGCGAATAAATCGTCACTATCAACATTGGTTTTCTGCATCTCGCAATAAATCAGAACGGCCGTCATTTCGGATGAGAGATAATTTCCTCTTCAATATTATTTACTAGCTGGTGCTCGCGACTTCGTCTACCTTGAGAAATAACGCCTGATATCTCTATCGCTGTGACGACGGTGGCTCCGCCACTGTGTCGAAAGTGGAGCTGCATTTTTTTTACATTTTGAGACGATCCTACATTTTTCCAGCATAAACATATCCTATATGTTAATTCAATTAATAAACTATCTGTGTGCAAAATTTCATCCAAATCGGTTCAGTAGTTTTTACGTGAAAGAGTCACAAACATCCATACATCCACATGGAGAGTCTTTTAGTAGTGGCAGGGCATACTTTCTTTTGCAGTCATAAATTTGGAAGCCCGTTTGGTGGCAGTATCCACCCCCGTACAAAAGAACACCATGAAAATGAACTTTACAAAGTTGACTCTGGTCTGGATCTGGAAAGTAGCGGCAGGGCACACTGCGTTTTGCAGTCATTTGGACAACCCGTTTGGCGGCAGTAACCACCTCCTTACAGAAGACCACCGTGAAATAACTGCACGTGTGCTGTTGTGTTTCGGTGAGGGAGTAGGGGATGCCAGAGCCCATTTCCCTATCCCCTCCGTCGGTAGCGCACTTGCAGCATCTGTGGCGTTGCTTGTGTTATAGGCGACGGTAGCCACCTACCATTCAGTAGACCGTCAGCCTGTCTGCCGATCTTAACATAAAAAAAATGAAAGAACAGAATAAGTTTTGTTGTATTTCGATGATCGAACAAGGGATGCCAGTCATCCCAGAGCCCTAATCTATCCCTTATCATTCATCCCTTTCAGGTCGGCAGCACCTAGGGCATCGTTTGTGCTAATAGGTGACGGTAGCCACCTACCATTTAGTGATGGTATTTGTATTTTAAAAAATACTGCTCTCCTCACACAATTTGTTTTTCGAATTTAGTCCAATACTTTTGGTCCAAAGCCCTAAAGCGTCATCAGAATGTCAGACGAGGCGTTTAGCCGTACAAACAAAACTCACATACTAATTCAACTCTCGAGACAGTTTGTAATGTCTTGGTCGTTAGGTAGGATGGAGGTCCGCCGGACTGATTTGATTTTGCTCTTTTTTCTTCGCTCTGATATCCGTCGCTTGTCGTCTAGTTTGTGTCTAGTGCATTGTTCGCTGCCGATGTTCCTGGGGCACCCATAACACATGCAAAGTCACGGGTGCATGCATGAATGAACGGAATAAGATCTAATAGTTAAGCTCTAGCACTGCTTACTTACGCTTTTCACTATGCTCTTCTGTAAGGCAAAGACGCATGTTCTGATCGGTTCCACAAATTTTAACTGCAGAACGCAGCGATCCTATATTATTGTCTATATTTTATTGAAATAAAGTGGTGTTGCGGTAAAATGTATAAGCACGTCCATCATATAATTTCATTTCCAATGGGCTGTGTCAGTTCGCAGTCCGACCAGACCGGTCTGTCACCGTTCTGTCATTACATCTGCCATTTTTGGCGTTGGAAAGTACGCTTGGGCCCACCGCCCACCGGTAATCGTCGACGAATTATTCCGTGAAAACTCACAGTGACCGCAGGCGGCGAGATGTTTCACTTGGAATCAACGCGAATTGTTTCTCACGAACGGAGTTATTTGTTTTCTCGTGAAATATCGCTGCGCGGTGTCCACTAAGTACCTCTAAACATTACTGTTAATTGTGAGTAAGTCATTCTCGGTAAGTTTCTCATAATCACCGAAATTTGGGTGCTACAACAAATAAACACTAGGACTACATGAATACAATTTCTTAAGTCTTTTCTTAGTTAAGTTTAAGTTACTGTTTTCCACTCCTCGCATCATTATCGGTGCAAAAAAAAGCACTTGACTGAAGAGTAAATTTAATCTTCATTAAAAGCCAACGGTAATTAGGGTTAAGTCAAAGTAAAAGTGCTTGAAAACCACTGCGCATTTTATAAATTATATTCCCACAAAAAGTGGTAGAAAAACTTTTTTTTTTACTGACATTTTAAGACAAAACTTCTGAACGATTTAGGTTTGGATGTTTTTCGTTCATTATAAAATAGTATATTTCATTACAAGTGCGGAAAGGCTGTCATTGCAAAGAGTTCCGACAAATGTCTACCCGAGCCGAAGGCGAGGGTTGACAGTCGGAACAAGTTGCAATGACGGTTCCGCACGTGTACTGAACGACTATTTTTAATACAGTTGCGAAAAAATGAAGCGATTTAATAAAACAAACAACTAAACTCGCAAAGAGAATTTCTGGAAAATGGCGCCAACCGTACAATATAAGCAGAGACATTTTTTTTCTTCACGCATTCCGGTAGGCAAAGGAAACTATGTGCCCATACAGCCAAGTCTTCAGTAGAATTTTTTTGTTGATTTGAAATGAAAATGAAATTTAATGAGATGAAATGAAATGAAACCTAACCTAACTCATTAAATCAAATCATTAAATCTGATATTGAAACAAATTCGTAGCTTCTTTTTAGAAATATACGTATTTGCATGAATCATAAAAACTTTTTAGTAAAAACTTCATGGTTGGTTTTTCTTTTTAATAGATATTATTTTGACAGTTGGGAAAGAGAACGCACGAGTGCGGGAAAGGTAAAAAAAAAGCACGAGTGTGTAATAGCCCACTTTCCGAACGCTATACGTCCCTGCAATACGCCACTTTTTGAGCAACTGTATTAAAAATACATTTTTAATACAGTTGCTCAAAAAGTGGCGTATTGCAGGGACGTATAGCGTTCGGAAAGTGGGCTATTACACACTCGTGCTTTTTTTTTACCTTTCCCGCACTCGTGCGTTCTCTTTCCCAACTGTCAAAATAATATCTATTAAAAAGAAAAACCAACCATGAAGTTTTTACTAAAAAGTTTTTATGATTCATGCAAATACGTATATTTCTAAAAAGAAGCTACGAATTTGTTTCAATATCAGATTTAATGATTTGATTTAATGAGTTAGGTTAGGTTTCATTTCATTTCATCTCATTAAATTTCATTTTCATTTCAAATCAACAAAAAAATTCTACTGAAGACTTGGCTGTATGGGCACATAGTTTCCTTTGCCTACCGGAATGCGTGAAGAAAAAAAATGTCTCTGCTTATATTGTACGGTTGGCGCCATTTTCCAGAAATTCTCTTTGCGAGTTTAGTTGTTTGTTTTATTAAATCGCTTCATTTTTTCGCAACTGTATTAAAAATAGTCGTTCAGTACACGTGCGGAACCGTCATTGCAACTTGTTCCGACTGTCAACCCTCGCCTTCGGCTCGGGTAGACATTTGTCGGAACTCTTTGCAATGACAGCCTTTCCGCACTTGTAATGAAATATACTATTTTAATACAGTTGCTCAAAAAGTGGCGTATTGCAGGGACGTATAGCGTTCGGAAAGTGGGCTATTACACACTCGTGCTTTTTTTTTACCTTTCCCGCACTCGTGCGTTCTCTTTCCCAACTGTCAAAATAATGTATATTAAAAAGAAAAACGAACCATGAAGTTTTTACTAAAAAGTTTTTATGATTCATGCAAATACGTATATTTCTAAAAAGAAGCTACGAATTTGTTTCAATATCAGATTTAATGATTTGATTTAATGAGTTAGGTTAGGTTTCATTTCATTTCATCTCATTAAATTTCATTTTCATTTCAAATCAATAAAAAAATTCTACTGAAGACTTGGCTGTATGGGCACATAGTTTCCTTTGCCTACCGGAATGCGTGAAGAAAAAAAATGTCTCTGCTTATATTGTACGGTTGGCGCCATTTTCCAGAAATTCTCTTTGCGAGTTTAGTTGTTTGTTTTATTAAATCGCTTCATTTTTTCGCAACTGTATTAAAAATAGTCGTTCAGTACACGTGCGGAACCGTCATTGCAACTTGTTCCGACTGTCAACCCTCGCCTTCGGCTCGGGTAGACATTTGTCGGAACTCTTTGCAATGACAGCCTTTCCGCACTTGTAATGAAATATACTATTTTGTCTGTAATTGTGGTCTTCACATTATTTTTTTGTAGTGACCTACTTTTCATTCATCAGACCTACCAAATCATGATTCATGATGTTTTGATTCGATTAGGCAAGTCTAAGTGTATATTTTTGAAAGTCCTTAATACTATCGGAAGAAATTGTCCATTTTAATGTTTGTTTTCAACTAAGCAAACAAATACTGATAGTGAGGTGGTATACTATTTAGAGATAATAGATTGTCATACTACCACACCTAGAAGCGAATTCACCCGAGGTGCTCGAAATAAGGGCGCTAACACTTTAACCATTGGATTAACAAACTTGTCCATTTTATATTAGGCATTAATGAAGTTCATTATATACTATGTCCAATCTAATATATCTCCTTTCGAAGGCTTACATAATGTGAATAACACGAATTATAGCTGATTAGGCATAAATATGCTATAAAAATCCTTAAGTCACTTATCCGTTTTGGTATCTGTGGTCCAATAGAAACAGATCCAGTTTCAAAGAAGATTAAAGATATAATTAAGATGGCGGTTGCACCACGTTTCCCAATAAGGCCACAATGTTGTATAGATAAAGTGAGCACCGGCCGAACCGAGACGTATCAAGTTTTACCAACTATTTTTCATACCACCGAGCTTATTTAGCATGCAATACTTGATCGGCGGCGCTCCTAACGGCCGGTTGTCGGGACAACTACCGGTATTTGCGTGTGCTGATTTTATATGCAACGTTTAATGTTTGCCAAAGTACTTTGTTGCCGCCTGGACGAACGTGTGATGGCGGAAAAGGATATGTTCAATAAATGATTCATTGTTCATAAGCAGTGTTCCTGCAGGCAGGACGTTTTTTATATATATTAAAGGTCGACAGGCTGGTCGACGTTCAACACCAAGAAGGAATTTAAATGCGATGCAGTCCTTGAGAGGATAGGGATCATGGAAATATAGAAGAATGTGTCTTGAGATCCCTTGCTCACTCGCTGAAACACAGAGCACAAGTTATTTTTGTAAAGAGGTTGGTTTCTTACTGCTTCCAGATGAGCTGTCTTACCATTAACTGTTTAGATTTCATCTATATAGTTCGTGATGTGACTCTGGTTATCTCCATGTCAGCTTGGTCCTTCGAAAATAAGCAATGCAGTTTCTGTAAATTTAATTAGTCTAATAAGTTATGTAGCCAGGTTTTAAAACTATTCTCCTAGCTAGAGGTTGGCTTACAGTGATTGTTTTTGGCATTAAAAACTTAACAATGTCGTTAAATTGCAGGCATGTAAAGGGTAATGAAATAAATTGATTGGAAATATTTAGAATACATAGATATATAGTATAATATGCCTGCGTTATCAGAGAGAGAGATATCCTGTCCTAACGCAACTATCTATCATGGCTGTCACGGGAGCTACTTTTGTAGATAACGACGCGAACGCGGGAAAGGAATCTCTTTACACTGCCTGGTAAAAATTACAAAATATATATCATTGTCTATGGAACTGATATCGTAAGAGTTTGAAGTGCTGTTCCTTGAGAGGATAAAATTGAAACCAGAATGACTTGATTTTCGGACGTTTTTTTTCAAGTCAACCCAGAATTCTCGCAATGTATTCTCAAGAAATAATTAATTGGATATTAAGATTGATTAAAATTATAAACATCATATCCAAAACGATATAACAGCCTTTGTATTCGTATTACAAATTCCGTCATCATAATCATTAAATATTAATAAACCCCTGTAAGCTTTTTATTACTTAAAGATTATTGAGTGTAAATCAAACGCGACTGTTGATGATATTTTTTTAAGTCCTCACAGCCTTTTACGAGCAATAAAGATGACTTTTATTGACATTCGAATCGTGCGACGGCGAGGAAACGTTTCAATTCCAACTTTCCAGAAGCCCTCGCGATGAATGTTTGGTGTGACATAGAAAATGGTGCGGTGGGTGGGTGGACTGGTTGACAAGAGTAAACATAGCGGAGGTCGTCAACCCTGCTGCAGCGAGCCTCGGACCCATTGATTAGCCATCGCAGTGATTACTAATTTATCACTTCGCGGTTCACTGTGGAAGTAGAAAGTTTTCCGATAATTCTGTCTTGACACTGTCTTCAATGTTTAGTCAATGATATCCGACATGTTGCTCGTGTATGTATAATTATGTGAGAATTTATCCGCTTTAATATTACTTATGTGCAAGTAAAACATTGTAAAATTGCTATTACTACGCCCAGCGGTTTAATCGGCCTTTTAATTTAAATTATAAAAAGGATGCACATTTAGATTTAATTTTTTTACTCGCGGCAATGTTAAATCAATATCACCTTACTTACTTATATTATAAACTCGTTCTGTCAAAAGCTAAGCCAACTGATGTGTAATTTAAACAAAAAATATTTCTGGGAAATTTTCTCAATTTTTCTCGGACTTTGAATATTTGAAAATAATAATAATAGTGGAATTAGACCACCCGTTCTCGAGTTTTGCGCTCAGAAACACATTTTGGCTATTTCTTTTTTATTGGTATAGATGCGAAAGTTTGTGACAATGGATGACTGTCTCCTAAACCACGCAACAGATATTGATGCGGTTTTCACTAATGGGAAGAGCGTTAAACGAGGAAGGTTGGCAGAAAAAATTGCACCCTTGCGAAGCCGGGAGTGGGTCGCTAGTTTTATTTATTATAAAGAAAGGACGATGATTTTGTAAATTTGTTTGTTTGCATAAATATTTGAAAGATTTTTTCAATATTTGATTGAAAGGTTCATTATCTTAGATGGACATAGGAGTAAGTATTTTCATTATGTTGTGACTATGTGAACTAACTCTCCCATCCTGGGCGCTTCGATTTAGCGTTATATCTAAAAACATGCATAAACGTACATAGGTATATATGCACAATCAAGTAATGGATTTGCACAACATAGTTATTATTATCATTAATACTACATATATTCCTAGTGAAGTTATAATATGTTACCATCAATTAATTGGCATAGGTAATCGAAATCTAGTTAGGTTGTTTGGATCGAAAAAGTGTTTGATTTAAGTATGTTTTTTTTTTACTTTAGAAAAATAATTGAAGTGTGTGTTTTCCATTAAAGGTTTTTTTTTTGATAAATCGATTAATTATCACTCGAGGACTACCCCGATTGGGTTGTCTTTGAGTTTCCAACAATATACATCATGTATGTGTATGTTTATGTTGGCATGACCGTACATCGAAGAGCGAAAATATTCTCAGCAAAACACTTTTCAAGTTTTATTCTTATTGCATTCCAGTATTACGTTACACGCACCATCCCCTGACTTCGTTTTTAACCCGAAAAAAAAGCCTCGAACATCGAATTAGCACATACCTGTGTTTGAAGTGCCTATTATTCGTGCTTTCTCGTGAACCCTTTCAATCGAGTGAGTGAATGGCGCTCCATCAGTCACGGCGTATGTCAGACCCTCATACAGAATCGTATAACCTCTTATTCTGTAATTAGGCCTGCGGAATTCGAAGGGAAACAGGATGTGTGTACAATGAAGGCTTTTTGCTTGCCTCTACTTACATCTGTCGGTACGAATTGCGGTGAATATTTTTTTGTTCGAGTAAATTTATTTTGTTACCCTTTGGGTCATCTCGGCTATGTTGTTATTAAATAACTTCCAAAACTATTCCTGTGGGAAGGCGTTCTGCTGGATATTTGGTTTCTTAGTTACTCCACAACGCAATTCTTATAATAATTTATAAGAATTATGTTTTGTTGATATTGTTGGTTAATGTCTATATATCCTTGTTAACGAGCCTTGTCTGTACGTTAAATATTTTTTCAAAAAACAATTTGTACACGTTGTACTTATGTTATGAAGTTCAAAAAAATACTGTTTAGAATTGTTTTCTGTTTGTACGTTTGTGCACGCCAATCTCTGAAACTGCTTAACCGATTTGAATGCGGTTTTCACCGATGTATTGTAGCAAGCTCCCTGTAACATTTAATGTACGAGTATGTTTCATTCCAATCGGTTTACAAACAAAAAAGTCACACGCTATACCGAATACCAAGCGTACGAAGTTACGGGCTCAATTTAGTGTTATAAATAATGTTGTTATGATTAAAGTCACTGTCGGCCTCTCTCTGTTTCTCCGGTAACTTCTTTTAAACCACCCAACGGATTTTGAATCGGTTTTCACTAGTGGAAAAAGGGATATGAACGAGAAAGTTTTGTGTAATATAACTATGGAGATAAATTGAAACCGCGCGAAGTCAGGGGCGGGTTGCTAGCAATAGAATAGACGTAATATTAATGCTCCTTTCACGGCTAATCGTTTAACGTTCTCATTTTATAGGCACTGAACCACCCCAAAACAAAGACAACAATGAGGTCGTAAAGTCCAGGTCACAGCTGTTAATATTTCGCAGTTAAGAATATACTGAATATCATCGAGGTCATTTCTGACGTAAATGAAGTCAAACACGATGTGCTAAATTTCGTGGAAAATATGTAATTTAAATATGGCAAGCAGGATAACGGTCCGTTCGATGGTTGATGGCTGCCGTCATTTGCTTACACAATCAAAACCAGGAGCTATATGCTCTGCCTACCCTGAGAATATAAAGAAAAAGAGTGACGATGGAGATGAGAGAATGAGTTCTAGCATTCCTCGCTAACCCAAACGCACAAGAGCTATTGTTTCACGATGGTCTTCTGTGAGGTGGTAGTTATTGCCGACATGGTAGTTATGCGCTCTCTGTTTTCTGAAAATCAAAATAAATCTTAAAAGAAATCACTTTGCTATATTATTCCCACATTTCTCTAATAAAATAACATTATATTAAATTACATAAAAATCGTATTTTTACTCACGTAAAATGTAAAATGTACCTACAGTTACACGTCTGTAAAGTCATTTGCTACGACGCGCGACGATGATTAAATCTACACTTTCGTTACCGTTTACTTCACTATAAGTATATGCTATAAAAATAATTAAAAACTAAAAATGCTCTAAAAAATAAAATGCTCTATAAAATCAAGGAAATACATGGAAATACTGCGAAGCACGCGAATTAAGCACAAACTAATAAACGCTAGAATTGTGTCGTGTGACGTCACGTAGTTATCACTCTTTTTTGCAACCAAACTCATTCAATTTTCGTGGTGGGAAACAGTTTCCAATGATTTTTTTTTTAAATGATATCACACAAATTCGTCAATAGCTATTAAACGAAAAAAGAAAATCCGAAGACAAACAAATGATAAAATGGTATTAAACTGTTTTTAATACTTATCTAAAGACTAGCTGAACTCGGCCACGCTTCGCTGCGCCCATACGGCGGCGGCGCGGCGCGGCGTGCGCATGGGGCGCACGGTACTGGACACTGCTTATATATAATACTATTTATCGTAGCGTGATGTTATATAGCCTATAGCCTTCCTCGATAAATGGACTATTCAAAACAAAAAGAATTTTTCAATTCGAACCAGTAGTAATTCGAACCTGAGATTAGCGCGTTCAAACAAACAAACAAACAAACTCTTCAGCTTTATAATATTAGTATAGATTTATCTGTATCTATCTATTCTATTCATATTATAAAATAGAGTCCGCCTTCGCTTCTGTCTCTTTCTCCGCTAATTTCTTCTAAACCATCCAACGGATTTTGATACGGTTTTCACTAATGGAAAGAGCGATAAACTGATGGTTTGTGTATATAGTTTTTGGAAAAAAAAAATACATCCGTGCAAAGCCGGGAGCGGGTCGCTAGTTAATTATAAGTGGGATTATATAGATCATAGAATAAATAGAATTTATAGTAAGCATTCCGATTTCCTTCCGATAAATTTCAGATTTCATGAGTATTTTACACTATTATTTCAAAATCCTGCTCAATTCAAACGAATTGAGCAGGATTTAGAATATGAAAATAAAATATGTATAGAAGTTGCCAGTGCAAAATATGCAAAGAATTTTTATGGTCTGTGAGAGCGTTTAAAGCTGGAGGGCTTTTAATTCTGCGCTTGACATTCCGCTGTGTCGGTCTCGGGCAGGTGCCGACTTGTCGTAGTTCAGACCGGTCCGGCTCTACGGCGAGCCTGTGTAAAAAATGCCGATGCGCTTGGTTTTCTGCCAGTTACTTGCGACTTTATTAATTTTAATAACAAAACATCCAGAAATGTGGTGAGTCCAGTCGCTAAAAAGGGGGTAAACCAACGCCAGACGTCTTTGTGTATACTTTGTAGCTTCATTGCTTATTTATTTATTTATAGGTACAGCAAGAACATATAATACAGCAAGAAAATGAAAATACAACTCCTTTGCATATTAAATTTATGGTGCGCATGTCTATTATAGGCGTACACAAATTTGACCATAGTCCTGTGATACTTTATTTTATTCGTATTATATTACAAGTTTACAGTAATATAATACAAATAAAATAAAATTAAAGATAAAATTATTTAATTAATGAAACAAAATTAAATTTTAACCAATAACAAGTCTTCTTTATCTATACATAATAATAAAATCGTGAACGAGCTGTCTGTACATTAAATATTAAAAAAAAATACACGTTTTACTTATGATTACCGAAGTAAAAAAAAATAGTTTTTAGAATTTTTGTCTGTTTTTGCGTTTGTGCACGCTAATCTCAGAAACGGCTTAACCAATTTGTATGCGGTTTTCACTGATGTATTGTAACAACCTTACCGTAACATTTTAAAAAAAAATTACGCCCTATACCACGCGTACGAAGTTGCGGGCTCGGCTATATAGTAATGCATACATAAAAATTAAAACGTTTTCAGGTTTCAGGGCATCACATAAAATGTTACCTTTATTTATTAATTAAGTTACCTAAAGTGTCATTAAGAGGCCATTTATTAAAAATATCTCCATAAACTTATAATACTAAAGAAAAAATATAAGTAACTAGCTGGTGCCGCGACTGAAAAATAAAAGACATTACACTTTTGCCAAGCGTTGGATCTTTATTTTTATATAGATCGTGCCTGCGGCTTCGCCCGCGTGGAATATACATCTGGAAAATCAGTTCTAACTATTGGTGATTTTTTTTTTAAATCAGACGAATATTTTCAAAGATTACCTTCTACATGCAAACTTTACTGCTTTATAATATTAGTATAGATGGAAATAATAATAATTTCCATTAGAAATACTAGCGGACAGCTATCTATGAGTTCTATACGTAAATTATTGTGTTGTATGTCCGTTTTAAATTCGCCTGAGATAATATGACGGTCCACTGCAAGTGGAGAGGATTAGGAATAGAATGGAATGTAAGGGATTAGGAATGGAACACAACAGCATACATGCTATTATTTCACACTAGTCTTCTGTATGGTGGTGATGGTTACTGCCGCCATGGGCTACCATGACCCATGACTGCGAAACGCAGTGTGTCTTTTCCACCGAGCTTTGAATTTTACTATATTAGAAGTTCGGTGGTCTGTTCACTACTAGACCAAAGCCAACTTTGAAAAGTTCATTACCAAAATTGACCCTGTCGGGAATCGACCCCTGAAACGCAGCAAGCATCTAAACCAGTCGAGCAAACCTATGGTTCATCTAAGGATTTATTCAATTTTTACCGATTTATTTTTAATTTTTATAATTAGTTTTTATAATTTTTTAATATTTGCTCTAAATTATATTTTACTAGCGACCCGCCCCCGGCTTCGCCCGGCGTGCAATTTTTATATACCCTAAAACATTCCCCGTTTATCCCTCTTTCCATTAACGAAAACCGAATTAAAATCGGTCTATCCGTTCACGCGTGATGCCGTGACCAAGGGAAATAGGGATTCGTTTTTATATATATAGAGAAAAAGATAGAAGATAGATTTTCGAAAAATATTCTTGAAACCCATCTCTATAAATGAAAATTCAGTTCAAGTTTAGTTTACATTTATATTATTTTTTCAAAAAGAGATATTTTGTCAAGTAAAAGTCTCAATTATTGTGTGAGTTTGAGCAATTTGCGTTATGTGATATAAATCTTAAATCCATTGCTTCATTAAATTTACTTAGCCTGATAAGCCATTTCATCATTTACCCATTTTCTCACTTCAGTTCTACCCGCAGTGATAAGTTTTACGAGCGAACAAAGAGCGTAGTGTAGTTATATAAGAATTCTAACACATTACGTTTGCAATAATTTCTAATGAAACCAACTGCTTTCTTCGTAATGTAATCCGTGTTAAATCGATCGCAGAGCATTAGCGGCTTGGCGGTCTGAAGGAGACGTTGTCTTGCAGACATCAATGCGCTTCTATCTGATAATGTTAAATTACATTATTAAATTACACCCATAGATGTAATGTCTATCCGTATTCAGGAAGGTTTTTTAAATCATTTCTCGAAAACGCAGCACGTATATTGTACTTGGGTCATTTTTAAAGTACCTGCATTTAACATTTCAGATTATAAAATAAATAAAACATACAGTCACAGTTTGAGAAAATATGAAGTACCTAGGGTCACTAATTACTATGGAAAAAGGACAAGAAAATATGTAATTCTTAAAATATTTAATAATATAAAATGTGAAGAAGAAAACTGTAGTAAGGATGTATTTAAAGCAAAGTTAAAATTAGAATTGTTAAGTGAATATAGCGATAATTAGGTAACATTATATACCCTACTGTTTGGTTGTATTGTACCTAGGGCATGCACCCGGGTACACCCGGTTCTGAAATACCCGGGTAAACTCGGGTATTTCAATAAGTCTGTTTAACCGGTTCTGATGCGATGGAACCGGGTTGGCCCGGTTCTGATAAAATTATTATAATTTTGCATTAATTGCTAATTCAAATTACGCGCGTGGAAGTGTCGTGGAACTTTTGAAGTTTAGCGAGCTGGCAACGTGGCGCGAGCGCACTCTCATGTACGTAAGTACACTACCCCGCCGCCCGCGCCAGCCGCGTGCGTGTATTTATCCGTCCGTGGTCATTTAGTTTCGACATCTCGGCAGTGACGCAGTGACGATTCAGTGAAGTGAATGCTAGTTGGGTTTCATATGGTTTTCAAATAACATCTTGGACATTAAGTAAGTGAGGTTTGGGAACATTTCAACTCGAAACGTAAGTACCTTCATTGATTTGATTTATTTAGGTTACTAACAATAAACTAAGCGATTGGCTTAGAACTTTGATTATAGAAGCTTATGAGTAGGTAATTAACATGTGTTCTGCAGTTTACGTGCATTACTGTATTAAGTATTAAACGAATATACAGGTAAGTATGTATTGTTGTTATTGCATTCGTGATCCCTAACCTAACCTAAAAACATTCTGAGCATGTACCTATGTTTGTCTTCGGTAAAAGCTATATGGGACGAGTAATCATGCAGTGTTTGTAATCTGATTGTTTATTTGTTTAAGGTAAAATGGAATACGAAGAGCAATTGGTTGACAAAGACAAATCATCAATTTGGCGCCATTTCTTACGCGCGAAAGACAAAAAAAGTGCCAAATGCAAAACTTGCAATAAAATCCTAAAATGCGAGGGAGGATCTACAGGTTCATTGCACAAACATATCAAAAGAGTTCATAATAAGTCCGTCAATTTAGATTTTGATAAAGATGCTTCGTCTGCCTCAACTACAACCAGACGCGTGACAGTAGATAACACCCAAAGAGAAAATCCAGAGGTTCCATCTACGAGTAAAAAAACAAAACTAACTGACTACTTCGAATCAGATGAAAACCCTACTACCGAGACAAGAGTATCCCGAATGATTGCTTTGGATGGTATTCCATTCTGTACATTGGAAAAGTCTCAAGATATAAGACAGGTTTTTGGAAAGGCAGGACACAAAATTCCAAAGTCAGCTAACACAATTAGAGAGATGGTTGTCAACCATTGTGATGAAAAAAAGAAAGATCTCAAAAAAGAAATTGAAAAACTTCTTTCCGAAAAAGTTAAGTTCGGTATTTCATTCGATGAGTGGACGTCTAACAAAAACCGCAGATATTTGAGTTTAAATTTGCATTCACCATTTTTAAGTGGTCCCCACAAATTCAAAAACTTGGGACTCATAAGGGTTCACGGATCATTGCCAGCTTCAAAGTGTATTCAACAAATACAAGAAAAACTGGAATTTTTCGGTATATCTTTAGAAAAAGACATTGTTGGACAAACCACTGACGGTTGTAGTATGATGGTAAAGATCGGTAAAGAATTGAAATCCTTGCATCAAAAATGCATAGCACATGCAATTCAGCTTGCTCTCTCCGATGTTTTCTACAAAATTCCTGGTGCCGGTGCTGCTATTCATACTCATATCGAAGAAGTAGAACAACGAGATGAAGATGACATACCATTATCAGAATTAATCCCGTTATGTCGGTCTTCTGCAAATCGTGAAACCAGTGACAATTATAATAGGGAAGATTTAGCCGAAACTGAACATGATAACGACGACGGTGTTGAATTTACAGAAGAAGTACAGAGACAGCCATTCAGATATTATGATTTACTGGCAAAAGTACGGAAAGTTGTAAAGATCTTTAAAAAATCTCCCACGAGAAATGAAGACGTCTTACAAAAATATGTTACTTCTGAATTCAGGAAAGAATACTGTCTAATTTTAGATTCAAAAACAAGGTGGAGCAGTATGGCAGACATGCTCGAACGGTTCCTTAAGCTCAAAGTATGCATCAGCAAAGCGCTACTTGATATTAATTCTGAGATCAGTTTCAGTCAGGATGAATGGACAACTTTGAATGAGCTCCACGAAATATTGGATATTATTAAAATTGTGGTGGAAACTTTGTGTCGCCGGGATGCCACTTTAGTAACAGCTGATGTAGCTATTAAATATGCACTGAAGAAACTGCAAAACATGAATACAGCTTTGAGTAGTGAAATGGAGAGATCTTTGAAAAAAAGATACATAGAGCGACGACTGATTGAAGCAGCTACACTTCAGTACTTAACAAACCCGGACCATTACTTCGCAGATATAGAAAACGATGACTTGTCTGTGTTTTCTCGCCCCATTTCTGATGAAATGTGCAAGGGTATTGTTAACCTCGTTCAGGATCAGGATATGACAAGCGATGGTAACTTAAATGTTGCATCTCAACAGCACAGGGACGATTTATTAAATCTAGACGGAGATGATGATGATATTGTCCTCGTCGCAGCAGCCCCGGCCTTGACAAAAAAACAAGAATTGAGTCGTGAAATCGAAAAAGCGACAACCGTGCATAAGTCAAGAAGTCAGAACAACGACGACTGTTTCACGACTGTCAAGATAGAGATGACCTTGTTCGAAAATGGTGGTAGTCGCGGTAATTACTTATCGCTGGCTTATGAATACCTGAAAGCTATACCACCAACAAGTGTGGAACCAGAGAGAATTTTCTCCCCCGCAGGGTACATTTGTAATCGTTTACGCACCTCGTTGAGTGACCAGAGTTTGGATGTAATAAGTTACTTAAGATCTTATTACCAAGAAAAAAAATCTAGGAATAACTGATTTTTTCAGACTAAACTATTGTTTATTTTTTTACATATTCCATCCATCCAACGGATCGTGTTTTGTTTTAAGTGTTTTAGTATCTATTATTCAAGTACTGTTATTTGCTAATTTTCTGTCATCTGCAAACCAAAAAAATTCAAACCAAATTTTTAAATTGTTTCAGGAGTTAGTTTTAGTTGATTATTTAATTGTGTGTAAGTTTTTGTTGATTATTAAATAATAGTTTCAAAGTTAATTTTTGTTGATTATTTAATTGTGTGTAAGTTTTTTTGATTATTAAATAATAGTTTCAAGAGTTAATTTTTGTTGATTATTTAATTGTGTGTAAGTTTTTGTTGATTATATAATAATTTAATAAACGTTGATTTGAAAGCAATATCAGCTTATTTTTATTCATATCTCATTATAATTCCAACGACACCAAACTCTCAATAATTGTCATTTATATAAAAATACGATTTGGTCCCTTGGAACCGGGTAGAACCGGGTGACCCGGTTCCGACTACCCCTAGAACCGGGTATACAAAATCTAGAACCGGACTCGGTTCTGCATGCCCTAATTGTACCTCATTAAAGTTTGCTAGTTGCCTACACAAGATACCTATTGCGCAGCTGTTTTAGAAGATAAGAGTGCATATATGTATATTCGTCTACAAACTTCATGTAAGTTTGACGATTTATTTAGTTTTAAGGTTTTTGTTATGTATTTTGAATTAAATAAATAAAAAAAAAAGTCAATTAAATTTTAATAAAAAAACAATAGCCGAATTGGTCCAGCCGTTCTCGAGTTTTGCATTTAGCAAAATTTACCGATTAATTTTTATTTATATAGAATATAATATCTAATATATGTATATAGAAAATATTTTTTGTCAATACACTTAATTGCAAAACTTATTTAGAACTAGTTGTTGCCCTCAGCTTCACTCGCGTTGAAAAATAAAAAATAACGCCTGACTAAATATATGAGCAATGTAACGCCTAATATCTTTATTACAGTTATAGCTTTGCCAGGCGTTAGATGATCCCTCGGGAACAGTACTTTTTCTGGACGAAAGGTTCTCTATGTCCTATCCTGAATCCCTGACAACGTGTATGCAAAATTTTATGATGATCGGTTCAGCGGTTTAGGCGTGAAAAGGTAACAGACAGACAGACAGAGTTTAGTGTGTATTTAGTTGGAACATAAAAATCTGAACCTAATTAATTCCGAAGAAACTGCAAATCAGACGCAGATAGGGACTTTATTTATACTATATTCGGAGACTGATATTAAAACGAATGGTTTATGAACACTGATAAAATAAAAAGGCTCTTAACTTCGGAATACTCCAAAGGAATATTAACCGCTTCTGACCTGAATTAAGTCGTAAGGCCCGAACGTTATCAAGATTACAAATGGAATGTAATTAATACATGAAACATTATTTTTAATCCCACCGTTTGCCTTAATTACCTTCATCTGTGTGTATATTCGAATACATTGTGTCTCGAATTTATGAACTACTAGCTTTTGCCCGCGACTTCTTATGTGTTAAAAACGTTTATTGCTCATATATTTTTGTCAGGCGTTAAATTTCTTAATTTTTATATTTAGATGATCCTTCCGGAATTGAACTTTTTTTCTGTATGAAATGTATGTACTCTGTGTTAATCTGTATCCCCGACAATGTGTGCAAAATTTCATGATTATCGGTTCAGTAGTTAGGGCGTGAAAGTGTATTTATAATATTATAAAAATTTAAAATAAATATGTTATTGTTTATCTGCGCGTATGAAACTTATGCACATTTTTTCTAAAAGTCATTACGAATCAAATGAGCTATCGCAAGTATTTTTACTAACATCGCATTTTTAAAACATGTTGTCTATGTATGGTTTTATTTATTTAATTAATAATAATAATGAAGCTTTTTTTTATTTCCATAACTTACTAACAATAGATATTTGTGCAAGTTATATTAATTTCTTAAACTATGGACCTCTTTTGGATAAAAGGCTCCTCCAGCCCTCTCCATTTCTCTTTGTGTTTAGCTACATGCATCCCGGCGAATACAATGTTTTCGTCTACCCATCGTTTTTGTGGTCTACCTTTAAGTGTTTTTTCCTGTAAGGCCTGTGGCTCTAGCATGAGTTTGGGATAAACAGAAAACACAACAGATTAACAGAAGGGATAACATGTGTACAAAGTAACTAAGAGCGACCACAAATGAACTAAATACAAAATAAATTAAATAGTTTTTATGAATTGGAGACGCTGTATTAGCTATGATTTTCCTTTAAAACGTTTTTTGGCGGTGATGCGTAATGATGTTGCATCGATTCGGTGGGGTGTGTTAATGATCGGGTGAATATAAAAGCTAACAAACAAAACGATGAAAAAACAAGACTGTGTGTGTGATTCAATCGCTGGTCACAGACAAGTCGAAGCCAACAGCCGAAGGGGTCGGACGGAGTTATGACGTGGCGAAAACAAAACGAGTTCAAATCGATCGTGCATTCCGTCGCTTCAGGGATTCTTTCGGAGGTGGAATGCGATCCCGCGAGTTCGTCTAATCATTGTAATCTCGATTTACTGCTCGATTCGTCATCGTCTGATTTTGTTAATGGAATAGCAATAGCCGTGTGAAGCGGCTACGATGACTCGCATCGCAACGCAGCGCTGATTGAACAGGAACAAATTGTTTTAAGGCGCACTTTTCTCATGAAACTTTCAATCCCAATTGGATCAAATCTTAAGAAATATCTAGTTACAACCTTACAATCTAGTAATCGCCAATCACTATTGTCCAAGAATATCGTTCAATTTAAACTCCAAACTGTTTGTAAACCGCAATAGATTATAAGCAAATTACAGCCATAGCCTTTGAATTTGTGGATCAATATGTATTCAACATACATCAATTATTCAGCATTCGAACGTTGCACTGTGAACTAGATTTTCAGATAGATCCACATCAGGATAAGTCAAATTGGGAAATTGGGAATGACTAGTGGAGTCAAGGTTAACTCCACGAAACTCAAAACCTATTTATCGAGTGAACCGACATCAGCCCATATTTTTCCTTCGCCTAATGACAAGGATGTCCAAAGGATGGAACCGGACGGTTCTCAGCGGCTCCTTGGGGAAATTGGTACCAAGCAAATTTTGTCACATCCAACTAAACAAGTTCTTTTTTTTTTACTTTTGCTAATTATTAAATTCCCCCGGACCTATGGGTCCTAAATCATTATTTTGCACTGCAAATATCTGTTGATTTTTTTTTTATGTTAAAATTTCACAATTATCATTATTAAAATGAAATAACCAGTTGGAAATTTGATAAAGTTTCATTAGCAACAAAATGACACTTTAGAGAGGTCCTGCGCAGGAGGCTTCAAAACGCAGTCGCATGGGAGCGGAATGCGGTCCGGCGGTCAGGGGGAGCGGGCACGAGCAGGGCGGGGGGTAGGCTGCGCAGGCGCAGAGCCGGCCTATAAACTGCGACGGAGTGGTTAGTGCGCCCCGTAACCCGTAATTATGCCGTGAGAGTGTACGGCCGATCACCCCGGACCATAACGCCACCGCGCATTGTTTTAATGAGTCTCGCGAATTTCGCTTTTATACTAATTTAATTATAACACTTTATTGTTCCTCTGAGGGGCGACAAACGGGTTTCTCCACTAATGTCCAGTCTTTATCTTTCGCTGCGCATAATATGACTCGTGTATCTGATATTCGCTAAAGGTCATTTGAACGATCATTTATAAAAACCCGAGCCTTTATGGCTGCAACGAAAACATGTCCTGACTTGAAACGACTCGAAACAATTTTATTATTAACTGCTGACCAGCCCTGACTTTGCACAAAAATAATTGATTAAAGCCTTTTTTATTTAATCTACACGGTACACATGCCAATAAATCGGTTTTTTGGCCATCTGATCTTTTATCTATTATTTTTCCGGTAGAAATCATCTAATGTCTAATCTAAATCTTCGCGTAGGCGGTTAAATCTAAGACTACATAAGTATATTTAAACAAACAGACGTGGATAGCGACTATGTTTTATAGTATTCAAAAGATAAGATTACTTTAATTAGTGTTCTTAATGTTCGTTGTAATGAGATTCCACGCAGTTTCGTACGAGGTCATTAACCATCGGATAAATTCTGTATTTGTAATTTTGTAATCGATATTCTTGTCGTGCTCCTGGAAGTTGTTCGCTCAAATGTACATTCGCTCACATGACGGCAAAAATGTCAACGCATTAGCGACAAACGAAAACAATTCCGTAAGTACAACCTATTAGTTCGCGTTTCCGGTTTGCAGGCAGACACACATGTGATATCTTTCATCTACGCGTGTAATAGAACCTAATGCTGGGCGCGCAGCGTCAAAGGAGGGGATGGCATCACGCCGCGTTATGAATGAACGTGGACCTCCGGCGGCGCTAGACCCCGCTAAAGGGAGAGGGGGATACCGCTATTGGAATTCCAAAAACTCGAGTGGGCGATGTCGATGCGCTTGCGCATAAAAAATGAACGGATCCATCCGACACAATAGTGCCCTGCGGGTCGGTGCGACCGTTTTTAATAAAGAATTGACAAATATCGTTTAATCCAACATGGACGTATCAAGAGACAATGTACGGTTGCGTTATGGCTCGTTAAAATAACAGAATAATGACCGTACTCTTTGGTTAGCATTACAAAGCCAATGGAATCGTGGAATGCAGTTCATCTCGGCGCCTAGCATGGCGACTGCCGACGCTCGATTGAAAACCTTAGTTTTCCATTCGATCTGGTGCCAGGTCACGTACATAAAACATCTGCTTTCTACGCAACAGACAACGTCTTAAGGCTCTCGCGGGCCGATATCCTCATTTCTGATTGTTATGATCAGAATTGATTAATCGAAACGAATTCTTTGTTTAGGAATAGCTTGATTGAAAGTACCTACTTAAAGTAAAAAATTTTTTGTAGTTTATTATTACGAAAGGTAAGGTTCATCAGTTAAGTTAGTCTTAACACGGTTTACCAGGTAATCCTTTAAAAAAAATAAACACGTCTACAAATTTCATTTATTGTTACGAAAATAGCAGTAGGTACTTACACGCGGTTTGCCATTAGAAAAAATCCATAAATCAGGCCTAAATTAAATAATGATTGGAGTCATCCTGAAATTAGCTCAATTTTTTTTATGTCGTGTTCGTTTTTTTTTTTAATGTTCCGATTGAGAGATTATTGCGAAATTTTATTAATTTAATTATTTTTACGATGTACTTTGAGTTTTCGCATTAGTGCAAATATTATTCAATGATATAAATTATAACAACGATTTTTTATATTAAAGTTACTTATAGGAGGTAGGGACACTCGAAAAATCCTTAAAATGGAGCTAGTTTTAAGCGCCTTTAAAAGTCAGGCTTAATAAAACTTAATGTCATTTAAAATATATAAATGTCCAGACAAAGAATATTTTCTTCCCAAACAGTTGCAGGAGGAATTCAAACAGCTTTCATGGATTTAATGATTTTTTAGGTATAGCTGGCCCAAGGTGCATTTGTATAAAGATACAAATGCACCCTCAATATTTGGAGTGTATCAACAAAATGCCTTTTCTCGAAGTGTTTCCTCTTAAGGAGTTTACACACCTGCGGTTTTATTGCTCTAAGTGCACTGAGCAATTACAGATAAGCCTGCGGACATTTCAATTGTTGAATTACACTAAAGATTGTGTCCGACATAAAAGTGGAAGTTTCTACAGAGCGATTTCTCGGTCGTTTTCAGGCGTGATAATTAATAAGGAACAAAAATTCGTGCATGCTGGTTTTAGTAAGGTAATGTCAACGAAAAGGGACGAGGGGAGCTGGCGCTGCACCGGCAATAAAAGCCTACCTGCCCGATGTAGATGTTATCTCGCCCGGTCAAAGAGACCGACCGACTCCGTGATCAGGAACGCCGAATAGAGAAATCAACTCAAACCCAAACATATTTAAGTTCGTTTTCGAACGACGCTTACGTGTGCCAACAGACACGTAACGGTGTGGAATTACAACACTTTTGTTAGATTGTGAGCTTTTGTCATTGTTACAAAGTATACATTAGTCATAAACACCGCAACATTACTGAACTCGACGAGAGTCTGCCCGATGACACCGATTATTCTGACGGCAAAGATGCTAGATGATTTGTCGAAGCCAGTCCAGTAAAACGCTTTCCGTGTCAACCTAATTGCAGCACATTAATAGGGCGTGTAAAAGAGAAGTGGTGTTTGGTTATAAAAATTCCTCCAAGAAACCTCTCCGGCTTATTCCCAATGAAGGGCTGGGAATGCCGGCTGGGCATCAATTAACAGAGACATTAAATGTAGGTAGATAAATGAGGGAACGAGTTGGTACATCAGTATAAATAAACGATGCAGCTGCATTCGGAGTTATTGGAATTTGAAAAAAATGTTTTGAAGGAATAACACCGAGCGAGCAGTGGTGGGTGCGATGACAGCCGCACGCGTCGGTAACCGACCGATTTGTTTTTAAAATGGCCGTTTTTGTATACCTTGATACATAAACGTCGGTTTTATTTTTAAAATGCAGCACGTGAGTTCAAAGAGGTATAATTCGGATTTGGAAAAAGTACGTTACGAGTAATAATTGATTTATTCTTCAAAGCGAAAGCTTAAATGGTTGCCTAATGGAATGTATTAATCGGTTTAAGTTTTTGTAGCTTAATTAAAAATGCGTTCTAAATTTAAAACTATTTTTAAAGTAATACGTGAAACGTCCGACCAGTACAAAGCAAATTAACTGTCGTCAATTAATTCGATATCACAATTAAGGGCAGACAACGATTTGATATACTTGAACTAAGAAATATAATGTTGGTTGTTTCAAGGCGCCAGAGCGTCGGCTGATGTCAGAGAATCATATCGCCTAGGCCAACCGACCTACTTAAGGCAACTATTTTCGGATGAACATACATATCGTCATTGCGTGAATTTACACAGATACCTTTTCAATTATGTATATCCCGTTCCGTAATACGTAAATCCCTTGGGTAACAGTGCCAAGTGTACTAGTAATTCAGCGTCTAATAATCTACAAAGGTACTATAACCATTGTGCTAATAGATGAACATATTATGTACTAGACTGTTCGTGAAAGTTGTTTACAAACGTCAACATGTAGTCTGTGGACGGTTTGTCACCTGTCACTAAACATCCGCGAATGCGGATTTCCAGTTTTTTTTTAATAGTTAGATTTAATTTTTAATACAGAAATAAATGATTGAAATTGACCATTTTAATAAATTTTTCTTAAGTAATCAAAGCTCTTAATAGAAATTTAAAACAATTTTAATTGAAAAATTGAAACAATTTCATAATTCATCCTGGGGAAATCTGCCAGATTTAGGACTAGTTCCATATCCGCATCCGCAAAAGATTCGCATTGCTTATTGCGGATACGGTGCGGATGTCTAAAACGATGCGGAAGTTCCGCATTTTTGAATACGAATATCCGCAACAACCCTTATTATGTCATAATAAAAATATAAGTGTGTTTGGTGTATGTAGATATGACTTGGCTGCATAACATCAGAGAGTGGATCGATGAAAATCGTGGAGCAATTATTTCGAATCGCAAAGGACGGAGAAATTTAAGAAATTGACTTCAGTAATGGAGAGACACATGAAGAAGAAGAAAATAACATTGTCAAATTGTCATAGCAAATATACATATATAATTAATAGGTTTAATAAACAAACACTACTTGTAGTAAAACTATTAAAGCATACCATTACAATCTTACTGTTGCATCAATATCATTATAATGTAGATTAGATAGGTATTGTTATTACAAATGTATGTATAATTTATCTGTGTTTACGATGATTGACCATTTTCGGGTTTGTTGTGTTAAAAAAAATTAACATAAATAAAATATAGACCACAAAACCTCGTAATCGTCTATTAGCCGTCTTATTATGACAGGGACAATTTATTGTAACATAGGTAGGTTTTATGTTTTTTTATTTTATGATAAAACTTAACCTAAAAACTAATTCAAAGTCCAACAACTCCACTGTGAAAATAATTATATCAAAACTAAATTAATTTGCCAGGCAATGGCGTTTCACAATATATGATCAAAAGAGTGCTGTTGTGTGAGTGAATAAGGGACAGTCATTTTCCGTACCTCTCTCTAATATTTTATAGCGCACTTTCAGTACTTTAAAAGTTTAAACATTGTAACGTCTAGTCTGATTTTTAGCCTGACTATATACCTAATTGGAAAATGTTCGGTTTGCTTTGTACAGCTAACAGCCCCCGCGCACTAGGCGATCACGACCACTATCATGATCATGATCGTGGTCGCTTGCATGCGACCAAGAAAAGATCAGCGTCGCGACTAGTTGCAAACATGGACGACATCGAGTTGGCTGTGATAGCGTATTATTATTGTGGAATACGAAATACATTAATTTATCGATAGATATCCATTATCTATGTGTGTATTATCGATAATAGTTATTTTTAAGGTCCAAACCCACGTATGTATCCATCTGCTTCAATGCAAACGGGGGAGTAATTTCCTGTAATGCGACGGTCGCGGTCGCGTGTACATAGCGCATTAAATCTGGTCGCCGTGACCATTTGGTCGCGGTAGCTTAGTGTGTGCCGTTTAATTTAATTTATGTAAAACGAAGGCACAGTATAATAAAGAGTAAGGTCTCTGCGACTATAGTCGCGGTCGTGGACGCCTAGTGCGCGGGGGCCTTTAGTATTTGTCATGTTATCAATTTTAAAGGAAATTATTTTAAACTCAGAAAAGATAGAATTTAAATATAATTTTCTCTTTCAAACCAACACTGTGAATCCAATTAGCTGAAGAATATTGGGAAGGCTAAATTATTTATTAAAATACTTGAAGTGATTTTTTTTAGTATTTCAGTATTCAAACATGCATAATTTAAATTATAAAACCGTGTTTCTGTCCACATTTTGCCTATGCAATTGGTCATTGAACTGGCTTGTAAAGACAAATGATACATTACTTCTTAGAATTGCTCGTATGTCTTGTACTTATTGACCAGGATTGATAAATAAGTAGGCATGTTATGGATTTATGTATTGAAAGTTGTGTTAACGGAAAAATGAGTCAAGTTTATTTGTTTCGGTGGTTTTTCGTTGGAAACAAAATTCGTCGGTTGATTTGAGTTACGTCAGAACTGCATACAGACTCATGACAATTATTAAAAGAAATTATTCAACTGTTTATTAATAAATACAAACAAGATTATGAATATTTTTGGTGTATTATTGCATAATTGATTAATTAGGTTCGCACTTTTAAGATAATATCGTTTGTTTGTAAGATATGATAGTGAAGAAGATAACGTTAGTCTCGATCAGTTCGTTTATGTAATAGGTGATCTGTTGATAAAATACTAAAAAAAATTAGAGATTGTTGAATAATTTAGATTCTACATATATAGAGAATCGAGATAGGTATGTAGTTATAAATGAATTACACATTAAGTTTGAATTACTAAAAATTAATTAATTAAAATTAAATGGGATGTAAAGTTAGGGTTAGATGCTTCTAAAAGGTTTACTTTTAACTGGGCTAGAATTAGAAACGCCCAAATTGTTCAATAAAATTTCAATAATCTTTTATTTGTTGAAAAAGAAATTGAAGTGACCCCCAATGTGTACCTATGTTTATTATATTTTCTTGTATTTCTGTGCATGTGTATGTCCCTGAACTACTCATAATATTTTGGGCCCATTTTGGTGAAATTTTTTGAGTGTGTTTCTATGGGGTCCTGGGTAGAAACCCTATAGAACAGAACGTTACCCTAACTTCTCACCCAAAAGGCTCGTTAAAATCTTAATAGAAAATTATTTCGTCATATCTTTTAAAAAATTTTGCATATCGTTTTTGCAAAGAACCACAACATTTCACTCTGGAATATTTTTTATTTTCTTATTTTGGGGTTAGCAGTTTTAAGAAGAACATCTATTCACAATAAATCGCACAATGTTTTTTTTTACTAAAGATTGGTTTTCTCTTGACCAGCATCTATCCATGTAGGAAGAATGAGGCCGTCGATGGAGCGAGCTCACCCAGAAGATGCCTATTCACTCGAACCTTGAAAAGATTTGAGTTGTATGAGCTCGGAAATACAGACGTCGGCAGGGAGTTCCAATCCTTAGTAGTGCGTATTATAAAAAATGTTTTAAAACACTTGGTCCGAATTAGAGGGATTTCGACAAGGTGAGAAATGACAAGGTGACAAATTATATCAATATCAAATATATTATGTAGTTTTTTGGATATTACAACCGAAAAAAAAACTTTGTCTCTTAACAGCAGTCAAGTCGGTCAGGACGTCTGCCGACTATAAAAAAAATTCAAAGATTAATCCAAATAAATAACAAATTTTACCTCTTTATAATGTTAGTATCGATAAAATATTTGTTCACAATCGAGATCAGGACATCTCCCATAACATTGAGAGGTGTTAAATTATATAGCTCTTGTTTCAAATTTATTTAGTAACAAAAATAGCGTTGAACAGCGGCGGGTCGCACTGCGGGGGTACCGGCATGCACCAGACTGACCAGGCCCCTACGAGCGGCCATAAATTTAAATATGAAAGAAATAATCATTTGCTTTATTCGATGGCTGTTCAGCGAAATATTAATCCTTATTGCCGGGGCGTTAAGGTGTTAAATTGATTGCTCGCTGATCTATCCAGACTCCCCGCAGTTTCGTGATGCCTCCCAAAACTCGATATGTCTAATAGATCCTTATGTGTTGTAGTCGTAATTTGCCAAGCGTTTCGGATGCTGATTGTCATTACTAAGTAATGCAAGAAGCATATAAATTGCTACTACCATTAAGAGAGAGTTCATTTCCTCTATATATTGATGTTATATAGTTCTCATAATTTCACAAATCATATCACAACCCAGCCTAATTGAAATTGCCCGGGCATTATCTATATATATTAAAAGAAAATCAATAGTTATAACTCTTCAAAAATTGTGTATATATGTATATATAATGCCGGGCATTATATATATACATATAATATATATACACACACACAATTTTTGAATTTTTTTCTTTTAATATATTAGGCATGTAAGTATTTTAGCTTCGCACGGAGTTGAAATTTTCAAAATCAATATAAAGCTATTTTCCAATTTACAACTTTCTAGACTTAGTAGTTTTGACTGTGCGTCGATAGTCAGCCAGGACAAACAATTTTTAACGTCCTGCGTAAAAGGTAACCTTACCTTTTACGCAGGACGTTAAAAATCGAAGTACATACACAGGGTGTGTATGGGTGTATCTTCTGTTTTCTGTTCATAATTCCCAAACGGATGATTTTTTTTAAATTTGAAATCTAACGTGATCAAGTTGGTTTTAGCTAAGTATAATTCTGAAGATCTGTTCAGATCGTTTGAAGATCGTCAATTCATTTCCTAGTTGACAAAGGAATCTCACTAACTTTGACGGGTTCGATTGATTTGATATTTGGTGTTATTACTTCGATGGTATTTCCATGACATGGTAACCTTGACCTGATGTTGCAGCAACCTCAGCAACTTACACCAGATTTGTGTTTGGGCTCATTAGAATGTCGGGGGTTAGTTTATAATTTTTAATTACGACTTGTATAAGTATAGACTAGTTTTTTCCGCTACTTCGTCCGCGTCTCTTGGACTCTACTTTTTTCTATATGTCTTTTTCTGTGCTCCTGACAACGTTTTTCTTTATGATCGGTTGAGCAGTCAAGGCGTGAAAGAAACGAACTCACTTTCGCATTTATAATAACTATTTAGAATTATATTTAAAAAAAACTATTATTGGCAACACTGCATTATATTAATATGTATTATTCAAATGAATCGCACTGAAGACATTATTAATAATAAAACAATGTACATATTTTAAACGAGGGCACTCATTTCTTTTCTAAGATAGTATCCACTATCTTAGAAGAAGATTAGCCAAAGAAGTTGTTCGACAATCTAATAGGAATCAATTTCATCTGTATCTAATATTTACACAATGGCCGCTTAATATATCAGTAAAAAAGAATATTTCGTAGACAACAAATGAATTTCTAACACAAAAGGTGTGTAGGTCTTTTATTGTCCTCTCCTGTTTTGAGGGATATGCGACCGCGCAGGTAGGGGTCGTACCGTTCAGTCTTTGTGACTTATTCACATGTAGGGTTGTCAAAAGTAAAATGGTGTAATTTTATTAGATAAATTTTATGTATTATATATATATATACACTCATTTTACTAATCAGATATCTGTTATGGATCACCATATTTTTTTAATGTAAAGATTGACGATACACGTGATGTGATGATCGCCTTTTAACATAAGCAACGCCATAGGTGCTGCAAGTGCGCTAGCAGGATAAGAGATTAGGATAGGGAAACGGGCTTTGATATCTCTTAACAAAATACAGTAGCACTCGTGCTGTTAGGTGGTCTTCTGTTAGTGGGTGGTTACTGTTACTGCCACCATACGGTCTGCCCAATTTATGATTACAAAACACAGTGTACCCTGCCAAGTTTAGTCCATAGACTTTCAAACTCCATTACTTGTCTACCAATGAATTCTTAAATGAACCCAAAAATAGAGCGCAGTAGCGTCTTCGATAACTTCTGCTGTGTTTGTTGAAGGATGTCTTCTATAAGTTACGTTTCTCTAAGTATTTAAAGTAACAAAATTAAGTACCGTAATAAGGTCTTACGAGTTCTATGCAGGGAACTTTGGATATTTTTTTAAAATATCTATTTGACACCCCTGGGCTTAGATCTAATAATAACCGCAACGTTATCATTATACAGTTCAAAGTATTCATTATTAATTTCATATTATGCATCGCATTACTCTAGCCTACTTTGTTTATTAACTGTTCTGCAATTTAGCAAAAATATACAATTATCAGTAGTAAGCTTTTATAGTTGCATATATAGCAGGTAATCTTGCACTTTTTACATACAAACATGAGTCTTGTCTCAATAGCAATAAGGGCAATGAGATCACACGCAGCCCGCGTGGACATGATTTATGTGACATCTAGTGGCGCCAGCGTCGCCCTTTTAATTTAAACGCTATATTATTTATTCTGACAGCAATTATTCTGTATTCACAGTTGAGGCCTCTCATTGGTTATAGTTACGTATTTGGCATAGTTATTTTTGCTTATTCGTATCTACTTTTAGAAGTTATATCTTCTTTTGGCGCGTTCGTGGTAGGAAATGAGAGTGTACACATTTTGGTAGGAAATGAGAGTATGTGACACCGTGGAGCTAGTTTCGAGTGGAGTTTATCTGATACTAGCTGTGCCCGCGACTTCGTATGCGTGTTGAAAACAGTGGCACCGATTTTTTATTTTTAAACGATCCCTCAGGAACCTAACATTATTCCAGCATAAAAAGTATGCTAAATGTTAATCCAGGTAATAAACTATCTGTGTGCCAAATTTCATCGAAATCCGTTCAACTGTTTTTACATTATTGAGGAACAAACATACAAACTTTCGCATTTATTATATTATTAGAATTAGAATACTAGCGAATCGCCCTCGGCTTCGCACGGATATTTCCAATTTTTCTTTCATAAGAACCTTCCTCGGACTTGACAAGAATTATTTAAAAAAAACCTCATTAGCTCAGCCGTTCTCAAATTTTGCGCTTACTGCAAAAAAAAAAATTGTCCGAATAAAAATGGAACTCTTATAGGATCACTCGTGTGTCCGTCTGTCCGACCATTCCCCCTCCCCCCTTATCACCGAAACTACTTGAACCTAAAATTTAAAAAAAAAATACAGAAATTAGTTTTCTATTTATAGATTATAGGAAAACCTATAAGAAGTCCATGATATTAAAATAACATGGTAAATCACTCAATATTGTGCGGATAGGTAACATCATACAGAACCCTCTTCACACGAGTTCAACTCGCACTTGTCCCTTTTTTTGTATATAAGTTTATACATTATTTTTTATATCATTATTTTATATTGAAATTATACTTATTTTGCGCATTAGGGCAAAAATATAAGTTTCTCGCTTGCGACGATGTAAGACACAATTGAAGTTAATTTCGAATGTACACGGCTAATATTTTACACTGTAATGTTAATATTGAGTTTAATTGAGACAATAGTAAATTTATTTTTTACCCTTCAATTATTCTTTTGCCGTTTAAGTAGTGTATGAAGATTCAATATTTATGTTTTTATAGACGCCAAAGATAATATCACGCGCGTCACATGGATCTGTATATATTTTTAATTTAATTTGATATCACATTGGAATTTTAAAATAAATATTAAATTATGTCTTTTAATGACAAATTATGTTGGGTATTCAAAGAAAAATAGCATAGTCTTATCTCGGGATTCGGGTATGTGCCCAGGTAGTCTGTCTTAGTATGTTAATCTGCTTCAAAAAAGCGGCTTCGCACCCCAAAAATTCATCAGGTGGTAGTTAAAAAAATGAAAGAAATTACCTAAGTATTTGTAATAAAAGTAGCGGATATTGCAACTCATTTTCATCCACAATATTCAGAACATTCTACGAAAGAAAACAAAATAAAATAATTGTTTTGTTTAATGTTTTTTGAATATAATATTCTCATCGAAATTATATAACGTTCTATTAAGGATTAGTAGATAATTTCTTTACTGGTAGGTGTCGGCACAGAATATATACTAGTACTAGACGTACAGAAGTTGCACTCCTTTGATCTCGGAGAAAGCCGCCATTTTAATAGCCTACAAAATTTCCAACGCAACTGGTGCATTCGAAATCGCACCTTACTACTACGCTCACAAGAGCGCAATTTCTTTGTGTTCAGAATTTACCTACATCACAGCTCAAGCGTCAGGGTTGTACAAGCAAAGTAAAATAAATAACAACATAATTTTAATAAGTATTTATTGTATTTAATTTATTTATTTTTTATAATAATGAATTATAAAAAATAAAACATTCTTGGAAAACATAATTAACACATATACACACACACTAAAAACGGGGAAATATAAGTACCTAAAATTTAAATATAAGTAACTTTTTCGTAGTACATTTTACTTTTTCTTTTATCTTTCCAGACTGCTAAGAATAACAGCTACATACATTAAATTGTTTGATTAAATTGTCTAGAACTTGCTCCAAAAATATCAAATAAAATCTTTTGTCGACTAATATAAAGACTAATATAAAGAATGTTTAGCTTCTTTTGTTCGCGCACGTGCATTTCTATTTGTAACATGGGACACATAAAAAAAGGTTCATTAGGTATTATTATTTATTTGATTAACATGCATCTTAATATCTTTTTAAAAAAAGGTTCGTATGATGGCATCTCATTTGTTTTTGTAGATAGTCCTACTTTTTTCCTTTCTGGTACCTTCTACTTCTTTAATTCTATATATTTATACATACAATTTCGGCCCAGTTTGCTACATACATCAACTGCATAAATAACTTTGTAATCCTATATATTTATATGTGATTACAAACTTATTTATGCTGCTGGTGTATCTAGAAAACTGGACCGAAAATGCAAAATATTTTAGTTTTTCCTTGATTAATACACTAAACACAAATTGTGTTCTAAATTTGAAGCTTTTATATCTGCTAGAAGAGTTTTAAGTTTTTTCAATTACGATTTATTTCGCTAAAACGTATTAATGCGAATTATATTATGCCTTAAGAGTTAATATATTAGAAGGTAGAAATAAAAAATAATTTAGCCAATAATATTTCGCGTCCGATATTTATTTATTATTGTTAAATTTATTTAACAATTTTTTGTTATTTTATAATTTGCTAAAAAAAGAATGAAGAAGAAATGAAGAAAAAGAATGAAGAGCGAAAAAAAAGAAAACTTTAAATCATTCTGTTTATTGCGACAGCCGTCCACGCAGCAATTATTACGATTCCTCATTATAAGAACAGTAGCGTTTATAGTACAGTAGTACTAGTATATATTCTGTGGTACAGTGCTGTTGGAGCAATAAATGATCGACGTACGCGTGTACAAACAAGCGCGGGGCGGCCTCCACTGATTTGTACCTTCCAGGTACCACGCGCTGTAGGTGCTTATCGCGGTAGGTATAGGCGAGTGACGGAGGCCTGGTGTCGGGTTTAATGAGTAATCTTGTTGTTGTATGACGTGACTGTCTATAACTTAGTCATATAATGAAATTACAAAGTCCGAGCCATGTTTTGTCGGTAAACTGACCGTGCTCAAAGGTGCCTCGGTAACTATAGACGCTGGTGTTTTGGCTCGGGAGCAAATTCAATTAGACATTTGAAAATACATATATACGGAAAATTATTTCCGCATTGACTGCTCATAAAGTTTTTTAGCTAGTTTTCCACCAAAGTCTTGGTCTTGCTTTGCTTTGTCTTGCATGCTTGTTTTCTTTTTTTAAACAATATGTGGTTGTCCATTTCTGATTGTTCGAGAGCTTCTGGCTAAGCCTGCTTCGCGAGGAGGTTAGTATTTACTTGAGGCTGCCGCGCGAGCCCATGCGGCCAGTGTAGACACGGCTTATGAATTTAGCCACGACTAAATAAATGTATTTATTCCCCATTGAAATTATAAACAGGATTCGAAGGATGAAGCTATGAACAAGCACGAGTAACTTTAACGAAGTTTCCTAAACTTGTTTTTGCCGTAAACAATAGAATGTTAATAATGTTCCGTGCAACAAACATCGTCGAAAACTTTGTACGTCCAATGAATAACTCCGCTGATTGTGTTTGAACAACTGTTAGAGCTCGTTAGTACAGTTGTGCGCGATACCTGTGCGACAAAGCATTCCAAATTAATCCACAGTTTCACACCGAATCGTGCCACCAGACCCCAGACGCGTTCCAATTACGAACCGTTTTAATTAAGGAATGTTTCACTCGGAGTAGCTCACCTGAAAGTGGCATGTAATATAAATTGTCAACGTCAAGTTGAAGTTTCAACTAGATATGTTGTAGACACTTGAAATGTATCTGTTTTTTTCGCCCCCTTTTTTTAGGTGTTAAAACGTTTATTCAATCTTTATTGTTCATACATATATTTTTGTCAGAATTTGAATTTCTTATTTTGTTTTTAGATATCCTTCAAGAACTTTTTTCTACATGAAAGGTATGTTCTTTCCTGTATCTCTGACAGCGTGTATGTTTCACGATAATCGGTTCAGCAGTTGAGACTTGACAGCATAACAAACGAACTCAATTTCGCGTGTATAATATTATAAATTTTTTTATGTAGAGGTCGGCAAACCTAGCTGATGGTCCACTTGATGGTGTGTGCCGTCTGTTTACACAAGAAATAGTTTAGAAGGTTGCAAGACTTAGCAGGCTGCCAACCTTAGCAGTAGTGTATGGAATTAGGAGGGAACAGATAATTGGCTCTGGCATCCTTTTCTTCACTCACCGAAACACAAGAGCCCATTTGCTGTATTTCACGGTGTCTACCGTAAGGTGGTGGTTACCCCGCCAAACGAACGACTACGAAACGCAGTGTATGTCACTACTAAGTTTGGAACTTCAAGATATTTGATGCGCGACTTTTAAGTTATTGCTTTGAATACTAAGACTATATAAGTATATTGAGAGCGAAATTTACATCAGTGTTTGAATATGGAATATGTATGACGTACCAGACGTTCTCATATTGATGTCAAAGCAAAAGCTTGCCTTTTATGCATCTATAGATTTAAGATGCGTTAAGAACTGACATTCTGAAGTATTTTTTTCCATTGTTTGCTTTATTGTAGTAAAAGGCTTTTTTGGATCCTGTGACATTCTAAAATCATTAATGACGGTAAAACCACGGCGACAACCGAATGGAATAGTTAGCACATTATAATCATCTCTAACCTAATAATCTTCCGAAAACAATATTATATACGATATGTCTAGGCACTTTCAATACGTTGGGTGTAAAAGCTGATTTAGGATGATCCGGTTTCTCAATCTAGGTCTGAAATTATGGGTCTTTGCATCGGTTATAATACTAGACCAATATAAGCTATATAGATAAGTCTCATAGTTTTTGTTTTTAGATGATCCCTCGGGAACAGTACTTATTTCTTGGATCAAAGTTCTCTGTATGTCTTTTACTGTACTCTTGATAACGTGTCATATTTATAATATTTTTTATTTGGCTTTTCTCTTAAGGCAGGGTTCCAAAGTAGCTGGTTGCAATACCTCGTCGTACAGAAAGGATTTTTGAATTAGTATACATAGATATTTAAGAACTAGTAGGCTTAAACCGTTTACATTAGACCTCCGGAATTACACATGAGCGGTATCTCTGTAACTGTTTCTAACACTATCTAATCTACACGTAGCGTGTGTTCGAAACCTTTGTTTGGGCACCGCTTTGAGTACAATACAAACAAGGGTTTGTCTCTGGCTGTACGCTATGTCGGCGTTACTTCAACCGGAGTAAAAGCTCGGTATGCAACGCGAGGGTTTCCACATCGTTTTTTTTTCTAACTTGCGTATATTAAGATATTGAGATGACTGGTTGGATTCAAAAGTTAACAAATTCACAAGTTGTAGATTTAATCAAAAATTAATTCGGTTAGTTGCGCTCACTTGAAAGTTTGATGAGAGCTTTTAACGGCCATTAAAAAGTTCATAGTCCGTAACGATTCGTTGATTAATTCTACTGATATTTAATTAGTTCGTTAAACTTTAAGTTAATAAACTTGTTTTTATTTATCTATATACTACTTAATCTGTACTATCTATACTAATACTATAAAGCGGTGAAGTGTGTATGTTTATTTGTTTGTATGTAGGAGATGATTTTCATGAACAAAAAATTTTTCAATACTTAGAAATGTATGTCAGGGGTTATAATTTTCATTTTTTTAAAGCGGACCAAGTCGCAGGCTCCTGGTAATCCTTAATATAGCAGTGGATAGAGCTATTAAAAGTATTATGAGTTGTTCGGGAAAGTGAAAATACAAAACAGATTGAGTAGAATCCATTTCCACACTGACATAATAATTTATTCATTAAATAGGTTTGAAAGAAACATTTTTAATTGTCAGCCAGTTTTACCAGGATTGTTGGAAAAAAGAGCCAAGAAGATGGCGACCCTGATAAAAAAAACACAAAAGAAACTCCTTTTTTTAATCCTAAAAGTAAATACCTTCCAAATATTATACACAAATTATAGTACACACAAATACTAAACATAATTATATGTAGTGTGAGCTCAGAACCTTTTAACCCCAAGCTTCATTAGCGCTTAAATAATCGATATTCTAGAATATCCTTTCGAATTTATAAGAACAATCTCTACAAATTTCTTTTTAAATTTCCATATATATATATACAGGAAATAATCCTATATGTTAATCCAAGTAATAAACTATCTGTGTGCCAAATTTCGTCCAAATTCGTTCAGTAGTTCTTACGTGAAAGAGTGACAAACATACATGCATACATCTGTCCATCCTTTCGCATTTATAAATATTAGTAGGATTCACTTTTCTGTGTGTTACCGACTGTATTCACACCTTTGGGTGAATTTTCTGTTATACCTACTGTATTCACTCCTTTGTGTGAATTTTCTGTATACCTACTGCATTCACTCCTTTGTGTGAATTTTCTGTATGTTACCTACTGTATTCACTCCTTTGTGTGAATCTTCTATATGTTACCTACTGTCTTCACTCCTTTGTGTAAATCTTCTGTATGTTACCTCCTGTATTCACTCTTTTGTGTGAATTTTCTATATGTTACCTACTGTATTCACTCCTTTGTGTCAATTTTCTGTATGTTGCCTACTGTATTCACTCTTTTGTGTGAATTTTCTATATTGTACTGTATTCAATCTTCTGTAGGTACTTTACTTGTATTCATTATTTTGTATGAGGTGATATGGCCACTAATAGACTCAGCAGCCAACGATTGGAACAAATGAAACGGTTCAGCTACGCAGTGGTCGTCCAGTCTATTTGCGGTGGTATATTGACCGCGTCGCGAGCACCTCTGTTTACATTAACACCGGCTGATCACACCGACTAAAGATAGCTCTATGTTAATGCTACCACGACACGTGCATTGCCTTCCATTAAAAAGGAATTTCTTCCTATATTCCAACATAACATTAGACGGTTAAACGATTGAGTGTAAATAATTCGCTAAAAAAATTGTGATTCGGAATTTAAATATGATGTTTTATATACCTATTACATTTTGATTATATCAACCATCCGCACATGTCGCATTGAAACGAATGCAGACCTAAACTTACGAGATATTTAAAAAATACATTTAATGCTTAAAAAAATTTCCAATAAATTATAACAGGAAAATCAACTAAACGAAATATTTTTTTATTAATTTTTTTTAAATTAATTTGTTTTTTAATTAATTGTATTGTAAATTTCTTCAAAAATTCCGAAAGTAAAAATATCTTTTTTAAAATTAATATTGTATTTTTCATTTTTTCAAAATTTTTACTTACTTTTACTTACATATTTTCAAAATTATGATCTTGCAATGTGCCTACGGAGTATATAAACGAAGGTTACTCTTATGTAATGTGAGTAATGTAATGTAAAACGAGAAGCATTAACTGCATTAATATTAATTAACAACCTTTTGGTAATAAAAAAAACATCATCTTAATGTTACAACAGTTTTAATTAAAATCAGCGATAGATGACGCTAAACGAAATTTTTGTATATTCTTCAACATCTTGAAACATACTCGTAGTACGAAAATAGATTACGCCTTAAAACAATAAACCTATCGAAAACATAACATGTAAGTACTTACGATCATAACAGATTTGTATAGTTACTTAATGTTTAAAAATCGAAATAATATCTCAAATTTTTGCGTTTTACAGTTAAATTCTCTAGAGGATTACGTTTCTCGACAATGGCAAAGTGAACGCTGGGCGAATACTCAAATTACTCGGCAATAGGCTAATAAACACGGGTAGGTGTCTATTCAACGAATACAACACTCCACAGACCCCGGATTAAGGCGGGTTTCCTGTTTGAACAAACATTTGGTCCAATGCTGCGTTTGCTATTTTGTCTATCACAAAAGAGGGCGGTCATTGTGTTTGAAAGTTTTCGAGTACATGTCGAGTCTTGTTTCATTTTTTTTTCTTGTTATATTCTTACTGCCATCGCAAAATAAAAAACATTTTTTTAAAATTAAAACTTTAAATATGAATTTATTTTTTAGTATGGGACGTAAATTACATCCACTATTAAGTTAGTTTAGAATGAGTTTTATTATAATTTTTTATTGATCATTATTAATTATACTGTTATTTTTATTAATTAAAAATATAATTAGACACGATAGAGTAAAGAGATCAGACTGTATTTTCAGTATATACGATAGATGCACGCGTCCATATAAAACACCATGAAGGTAGCTGTCGAATGAGCTTGTTCTTTTTTTAAAGATCGTCAGACAGCCTGACGGTCCACTTGAATTTAGGATTTACAAGCGCAATACTATCGCAAAAATTTTAAAAGAGACAAGACAGATTCGGATCGGGATTTTATTTTAAGCAATTTTTTTATTAGAAATTTTTCTTTAGAGATATATATAAATTTGCTCTCGATTCCTGTTCTAATGCAGGTAAACGGATGTTTGTATTGAATTTCTCAGTTCGATAGTTACATAAAAGTAATCGATGCGCGAACTATCGATTGTAAAAAATCGTTAATGCCAAAAAGCGTGGTGCATTCCATTCGGATAACGCCAAATGCGATTTGACGCTTCACTTGATGTTCTGATTTATTGAGATGTCACGTTGATCTCTTTTCTAATCCTCGTTTTATGCTGAGATTAATAGATAAGTGATTTTGAACTACATTCCAGCACTACAATGACCTGCTTTGAAGCACTTTTTTTTATTAATATTATTATTCGCAGCAAATATGGCATGAGCACAATGTGCAATAGTTTATATTTTAGTTTAATAATTAGAAATATTTTGTATTATTAATGTACGTGCAATGAAATCAAAGCTGTAATTAAAAATATGGACTAGTTTAATAATAATAATAATAATAATAATAATAATAAAATTTATTTGCTGAATATAGGTTACAGTGGTTTTACAATAAATAGATAAGTCTCACTACATTCTACCCTTCGAGGGTGTGCAAATGTTTAAAGTACACTACATAAAAGAGTAAAACTAATTAATATAACTAATTATTACAATGAATTATCAGACATATAATCTTTTATACTGTAATAGCATTTGTCGACTAGTAGTTTCTTCATTTTCTTCTTGAATAAATTTACATTAAGTTCTTTAATGGCATTTGGAATTTTATTATATATAACTGGCGCTTGACAAAAAACACTTTTACAATTTAATTATGAATTAAATCCTCAGTTTTCGACCAATGGTCTCTTAAGAAAGCTTGACGTCGCTCAATGAGCTATGGAGAGGGCTATGCTCGGGGTTACACTGCGAGATCGAATCAGGAATGAGGAGACGAACGAAAGTTACCCACATAAGCCGGTGGATTAGTAATGAAGTGGCAGTGGTCAGAATAAAATATTTTATTTAAAAAAAATCAGAAATAAAAGTATTTTCTCTATATCTCGTGTAAATTAATTAATACATTAGCTGAGGATCGGGGTTTGTTCATGATTGTAATGTATGTAGGTACAATAAATGATAAAAACTTTGAATTTGAATGTCTGGCTAGGTAATTTGTCGTAATCTAAAGTAGACTAAAATCTGGTCAGTACTAAAAAAGTATCATCTTAATCGAATCAGTGGTGGATCTCAAGATAAAAGCGCATAAAAGGACAAGTCTGTAGGTCTGTTGTCTTTATGACTAAGTATATCAAATGTTATTACGTAATGAATTGTAGCATTAATATTTATTTTTTCTATTGATTTCAGGTAATAACGAAGCATTATTATGAGTGAAGCCTGGCGAAGCAAAATTGGTGGTGGTTTGTTTATCATTAACTGGCGCTATTAAATGCCGTCCGGTTTCGCCTGCCATTTTATTTTAAAGCATTCTTATAATTTTCTCTCCTAAGAATTTATTGGTCTATCAAATGCAATCGATAGTTCCAGAGACTGGCGAGTTAAAATAAACTCTTCAGCTTATTTTTAATAAAATATGCATTTAATGACGTAATTCTTAATTAATTTATTCTTTGTAAATACTTATAAACCAAAGAAAATCAGTGGTTCCTATTTCTTTCGAATAGTATCTTGAGTTTTGTAAATACCACGCATTTTATTCGTATTGTGTTGTTTGTTTTTTCCAACAAACACAATCGTATAGGGTTAGTTATTTCTAATATGTGAGTTTTTTATGTTTATTTATGATGTGTTTGTCATTAAAATCACCTCATTAATCAAAGAAAAAGATCTTATATAATTTATTATAACAGATAAATAAGGAGTTATTATAAAAGATAATAACTAAGATATAATTATAAAAGATAATAAGATAAAAGAGACACGTGACACGCTTCAGCCGCCTATATTAACAAGACCAGAAGGGATGCAAGTGCCTTCTGATTATGTGTTAATGCAGCTTTTTATCTAAAATAAACATGACATTTATATAATAATAAATAACATAAATGTCTATAACGTCCATTGTTTCATAGCTTTGTTTACGATACCGGTTCCGTCGTAATATCAACGTATGGGGGGGGCTCGTATAAACAAAGTGATAGCTGACGATGGCTATAAGTACCCACGGTCAGCCACTAAAGTTGATTCATAACAGTAATGACAATTGTTCCTATAATCTGTTTTAGCAATTTTTTTTAAATGTAAAGGTTCCCAGACAAGGTGGCCGTCCACTTGATGGTAGGTAGCTACCATGGCCTATTACTGTCAAGGCCATGGATGCTGCCGAGCTTAGTATAGAGGATAAGAGATTAGGATGGAGTAGGGAAAATGGTCTCCGTCTTTTGCATTCCTTACTCTCTTACAGAAATATTATTTCACGGTGGTTGTCTATTTATTTATGTTCTACTAGCTGGTGTCTGCGACTTCGTCCGCGTTGAAAAATTAAAAATATAGCACAGTATAGAACGCCTGACATCTTATCGTTGTGACCAATGTGGCGATAGTTGAGTCCAATTTTTTTTTTCTTTTTTGACGATCCCTCGGGAACCTAACATTTTTCCAGGTAAAAGGGTAATCTATATGTTAATCCAAGTATTAAACTATCTGTATGCCAAATTTCATCGAAATCCATTCATTAGTTTTTTACGCGAAAGAGTAACAAACATCCATACATCCTCACAAACTTTCGCATTTATTGTAGTCGACTGTAGTAATTTACTATTGTAGTAGACTTACTTATGTAAGCTTACATATTTTTTCTCTCGACATTATATAACGTCGTCTAGACCACGGAAGGTTTTCCACGGGAAGAGGGGTCAACAAGTGGGTGGAATTTAGAACAAAGACTTGTGGAAATGAGCTTGCTTGTCTTGACACTATTGCATACAAAAATGTACTGAAATTGCTATAAAATAAAGATTATTTTTCTTCAGTCATTACATAGTTGGTACATGTAATTTCGTGTTTTGTTTACTGGATTGTGTCTTCATCAGATTTTTCTCAAAGCGAGTATACGCATATTCAAAGAAAAAACATTGCGAGAAATTGAAAAATATGTTGTTTTTTATTTGAAAAATTGCAAATAGGTATCTTTTAAATTTCGAAAAATAGAAGCCCCGCTCGAACAGAAAAGTTAGCGCGGTTTTTGTATATTTCAAAAATTTCAAAAATATTTCAAAAATTTAGAACTATATCCTTACTTTTTATTAATAACTTTGCTCGCTTCAAATCAAATCAAATCAAATACTTTATTTGCATTAAACATTACTGTGGCTACTTCACTGTGGCTAGATTTTTTCGTTTCTGTTGAAACTTCGGAATAAAAAATTATGTAGGTACATGTAAGTACATTAAACCACTCTTCTATTTAAATGCTATGTTTTATAAAAAAATCAAGTCAATCTTTGGCTAATTTTCGAGATTTGTGGGCACAAACATTCGAAAACAAAAATTTTGTTTATATAGATTAGAAAAGTAATTGATATTAATTTCATTAATTAATTTAATTAATTTTTATTAATTACTTCATTCTCGAAGGAAACTACATATATTTAAGAAAGTAGAGAAAACATGAAGCCAAATTGTTGTTGTTTTTAGGTACGTGCCAAGGGATTAATACTTTAATTGCGCTTAATTGAACGTTGCTTTTACTTTTTGTGTACAAGATCCAATCGGACTATTAATAATCCCTTAAATTTACGAAATTCCACAGTTAAAGTTCTACGTAATATATTGAAAGCAGTTGAAGGATTGCCTGAATCCAGTTATTTGTGAGATTTTTAAGTCACAATAATAAAATAATAACAGGTTAATTTTTGTTTTTCTAAAATTTTACGTACTTTTATAACAACCAAAACGTTCTATATTTATATCTTGTGACAGTAGACTTTTATACTTCTATTCGTCTTTTTTGGTTGTCGTAAGGAGAGCAGACGGCCGCCGCGCGTCGCGCCGGAGCGGGAAATTGTGGAGACCTCTTGAGTGGAGACCACGTACCGACAAGCGCATTGTAGGACCTAAGGCCGCGACTCGACGCTGAATCCAGACTGCTCGACCAGCACTATAAAAAATTATGAGCGAGCCCCATACCCTAGGACTATGAACGTCGTATGATGTCATGATGATTCGTGCTCTCGTGTCTTTGAACATAGTATACATTAAAAATGCTGATACAAGATTAATTAAAACATTAAAAATGCTATTTATACATAAGTAATAAATAATCATTTAATATAGAGTATGTACTTTAATTTTTTAGTAATTCCTTCTTCTTTTTTATGGCAATTGTCGTGAAGCATAATGTTCGTGTTTTAAGTGATGTAATTCTTATTGAATTTCTTATATAATTTTTTTTATGCAATTCATATCCAGTCTGTTAGTCGGCCTTTAACCAAATCGTTATTTTAATGGAAACTCGTGTAATAATTTGTTAAAAGTATGAATGACGTGATATACAAGTATGGCGTAGCGAGTAGCTTCCGTAATCCAGCAATCCAGTTTGTTATAAATATAAAATCAATAGTGCGACAAAGGCGAAGCTTCAGTTCGATGCACCAGCAAGTAGGTGAAGTGGCCACTAGAAACTTTGTACCTGCCACCGCAAAGGCATTGACATCTCATTTTAAAGTAATATATGTATATGGTTCAGTAACATACAAAGATAGTAATCATCGGAAACTTCACTGTACTGAAAATACAATTTTCACTCGTTTCCTGGAATTTAAATTAAGAAATCCCTTACACCATCTCTATACAATGAAAGTGAATCGCTAAATGTGTTGTTGAACGCAAAACTCGAGAACGGCTGGACTAATTTTGATTATATATGTATAATTTTTTTTCTGAGAAACTGAAAACTGAAAAAAAAAGCCAAGAAAAACGTAAAAACGTTTATAAAATAAAATGAATTATCGTTTGTTCAAAATTGCAAATGTCCGAAAGGTCTTAATTGATCACCATGGAAAGCTGACTTGATCGAGATGATTCCTATAGCTTATTAAGATCTATTCAGGCGTTTGAAGATCATCAGCCTATTTCCTAGTTCACTAAGGTATTTCACTAAACGTCTACAGGTTCATTTGATATTAAATTTGGTATATTGCTACTTCGGTGTTATTTCCATGACGTTGGTAACTTTGATCTAATGCTGCAGCATCAAGTAGTCTGCGGGACACCCAACCTTACAGAAAATATAGCATTTTTGCGCTCAATAGAAAGTCCAGGCTTAGTTCACAATTTTAATTTTAGCTTGTTATGTAAACAATCTTTCCATCTTTTAGTAATTATTAGTTTAATAAAAATACGTGAAATCTTACCAGTTTATAGGGAGGTAGCATATTAGCTACCTAGATTTTAGCTCATTTCCATAAATGCTGCCATAATTTGCTGCTTATGACTAATAAACGATATACAAGTAAGTTTTTCCCCACACCTGTGTATTTTCTTGTAAAAGGTTATTATCGGGACTTGCAAAACCACGGGGTACAGCTAGTGTATATGTCCAGTGATAGAAATTAGACCGTAATTTTTTTTTTAAAGTAGGTACTAAAAAAAGAGTATATTAATCTCTTCTCAGATTGACCACAGACTTTGACCATAAACAAAAGAGTATACATGTTGCATACGTAGTGTCAAGCACGCTGTAGTGTGTATAATGTTTATTTTAATTAATTCAATGTATTTCTAAAGCATGTTATATAAAAATTTAGATTTTGTCCATATAAGTGTACGAAATTGCACACTCCTCCGTCCTCACCAGTTTCTTAGAAAGGGATTCAAAGTTCACGCTTCACTTATTATTATATAGATAAACTGATAACATGAAATAAACAAGTATATCTATTATTTTATTGTTGGTAAAATGTTTTGCCTGTGCTCCGGTTATTGAATAAATTAGTCTATTTATTAGTATGACATTAATCTAGTCTTGTGTCCTGTATTCGCCTAAGTCTTCAATCTTATGTTCCGTAGACTGGCATTATTGACTGGTCCATACTCTTGCATGACTCCACACGTTTCCTCTTCCGATCGTATAACTGAATAAACAAAAACTAACTCTATCAAGTAGATAATTAAAACTTAATTTGTGATTCTGTATTACGCACACTGTGTACAAATGTACCAGCCGAGACGTGAAATTATCGCCTGAAGGGCTGTCTGCACTCTGAAAACTAGTTCTGAAAACGGGCTGAGGGAAATTTAACTTTCCTACAAATGAACACTTTTGAAAACTTTGATGTCACCCCGAGTGGTTTTTCCACGGCTCGGTTCTTATTCGCTGCGGCGTTCAATTATTTGAATTTAAGTACTTACGCTTGTTTAAAGAACATTTTAACTCTTTTTGAAATGTAGAAAATTAATCAAGATTTATTGCAGTTATTATCTCCATAATAATCCGGACGATTTTTGCTGTTTTAAAGCTATATTAAAATATATCTGCGATATAAATTTTCGTTTTCAATTATAGTGAGTCAATCGCTATGTACCTACATAGAGTTTATTGTTTATTGTTCCCACGGCTTTATACTATTTAATTATCTGAAACTGTCCTGAAAGTACACTGTATAAATTTCTGATGAAGATGGTAGCCTTACGAGTGTCACTCGTATACGGTTGCTATTTCTATAGTTAACTGATTCTATAGTACATAATATTGTACTAATTCTATAGTATGTAAGTATATTGGATCACTTTACACGTGTAAGTATAACGTTACGTCATATTCTATCAAAACTGTTAGAACTATACAAAGCTTACCATAAACAGTCTCGCAAGTATTACAATTTATAAATAACAAGTAGGTACAGACACGAACAAAAGTCTTAATTTTTATCAAGAGGTTCGCCATTATAAGGAAAAAAATTATTTCACTTTTTAACGTAAGTGTCATAGTAAGTCAATTAATATAATAATTTCATCGTCATATACATATAAGTCATCTCAACAATCGGGTGTATTTAGATAACACGAGGTTTTCAATTGATAGTATTTGTATAAGTCATAGGCTGTTGTAAATGTGTGCTATGCCTAACTGACCCCGCTCTGAGCAATCTAATGACCCAAGGAATAAGCTCTGATATAATGTGAAAAAAGTGAGACGATGGTAAGTCGCCTATAAACACATACGTTTATCCAAAGTGTTTCCAGGCGCAATTTTACTTGAAAATTTGTTTTCTAAAATAACGACCAAATGTCAACTTGACGTTGTCAATATGACAGCGATTTTGCTGCACAAAAAAGATGTAAATATAATATTGTGAATACGTTCACTTATGTTCGCGACTGTACATGGATGCGCTGGTCTCATCTCGCACCAATTCCCTTTGTAGTTTCGTTCATCTCCAAGACATTTTATACTATGCATTTTATCCAAGGCATTTTTTACTTACATGTATGCCTTCCGTAAAAAGTGGTTTTCAACAATTTATATTTTATAAGGTATTTCGAAAACAAAATTTACGTATTTGTATTTTCTTGTCTAGTTGCTTATCCGACCAGGTGCGAATCAGTCCAGTTGCTACGGAGTCTTTCAGGTGCTTTCTCTTTAAATCCATTTTTAGCTGGACCACGCTAGTCCAGATACTCGTGTATTATACGTGGTCTTCACACGTATAATATGCGACTGTTAACTATACTAGCATTTGGCCGCGACTTTATCCGCGTTTCTAGGGAATAGTGCTTTTTTCTGAATGAAAACAACCCTAAATCCATTTTTGTACAAAATTTCATTTATACAAAATTTCATGATGACCGGTTGAGTAGTTACGGTGTGGAAGCGTAACAGACAAACAAACTCACTTTCACATTACTTGAGGATGACGTCTAAAATAACACGCACATTTTTATGGAAATTGTGCTATATCAGTATTCCTAACTATATTTCTTAATGTTTTATTTAACACTAGCGGCCCGTCCCCGGCTTCGCCCGGCGTGCAATTTTTATATATGTGAACATTCCCCGTTTATCCCTCTTTCCATTAGTGAAAACCGAATTAAAATCGGTCTACCCGTTCACGCGTGATGCCGTGACCAAGGGAAATGGGGATTCATTTTTATATATAAAAGATTATGTTAAGTTTTAGGTATTTTGTTGTATGTATGTACATGGGGATAAATAAATAATAGGTAACTTTGGATCAAATACTTTTTTCTTTCTTTCTTATAATTTCTTTATGTTATAAGAAGGAAAGAAATTGTCTAAAAACAGTAGGAAATTCCATTATAAAGAATGCTGTTTTCACTAAGCAACAAGGAAGAATTTACGAACGATTAAGTTTCGAAGCGGTATAATCGATTACTTTCATGCGAGTATAGGTTTCATGTCCGACTTCTGAATAACTCTGGTGCTAACAAGAAATTAATTGGTACAAAATGCGGTAAATGCTCGATTCGGTAATAATCAATCATAAATTCATACCGTATACACTAAACGGAAATGCGTAGTCATTTCGACAAAGTTTGAGCTGGAGTTGTAACAGCCAATTAAAAGTATTCTATGTGTCACGTTCCATGTTCAACAGGCTTTATCTTCTTTAACAACTAGTTGAGACAGAATTTTTTTTTCTTATTTCGTAACCAGCTGGCATCAAATCAAACATTTAAATTAGACTTTGAGAAATGCCTGCATTTTAATGTTTCTTTATACCGCTTCACTGTCTGTGATTTCAAAATAAACTCATTTTTTAAATGCAAGTATACCTTTCTATGATAACTCGTATGTCGGAAAACAGCGTATCCGATTTTGTCAGAACTTTTATCGAATTTTCAGTAAGAAATTTGAAAGTAAAAAATAGTATATTTCGTAGTAAAAGTATTTGCAAAAGAGTATTAAAGATCCTTTAAGGAGATACTTTTAAATTATTAAAAGTCAATGAAGTATCATCCATTCAGCTTTATTGGCTTTACTTAATTTGACATTAAGTACTAAATAGTGACTTAAATATAAAGCTACTTACTGCTGAAAGTAGCTTTATATTTAACAACGATTTGACTAACGTTTGCGACCAAAATAAACTCGGTTTAATCTTATCTTATTGCCTTACTTATTAATATTAGCAATCCTAAAGTATGTTAAAATGTTTTTACATATTATATATAACTCAATTAACGCTTTGGCACACAGATGGATACCATATTTTGTATTAAAAACGGGACTCTTTTGAGTTACCGTGGGATAATATTCCACATTTTAGTTTCTTTAGATTAGCGCTTTGCTTCTATTTCGATCGGCTAAGTAATTTAGTTTAGTTTCGGTGATTTAGTTTAGTTAAGTTCTGGAAAATACTTGATTCATTGAAGCCGGAAGCTGCAGCCAGGGAAAATAAACTTGAAATGTTTATATAGCTTGTATTCATTGAGGAACTGTATCAAACTATTAATAATTCCTACTGTTATACTCGTAGCACTGTCGTGTACAAGCCATTTTTGTATATTTAAGTTAGTACGGAATTATTAAACCTTCAACCCACTGCGGATTAATAAGATTTTAAATGTCTTCAAAGATAGCTAGTCTTCTAGGACACGTAGGTTTTCTTTATGATGTCAAAATTTCCAATTAAAACACGAAAACGAAGATTATCTGAGACCTTTGGCTGGTATTCGAACTTTGGCATTTGCCATGGAGACTTCTACCGTACTGTAATTGCATATTTATTTAACTCAACCAAAAGTAGCCCCGCCCGAGGCATCCAAGCTACAAATATATAATTTTGAAATACGAAGCTAGATCGAACCATTAGGTAAAGAAAGTTCGAATCTGTTGTAAAAAAGCGTTTGACTTGTAACAAAATGAAACAAAATTAAAATAATATATACATACATACGTCTATTATGCCTCAATGTCAGAAAAGTTAACTCCTAGTGACGTCACGGTCCCTACATCAAATTATATTCTTGGCCGTATTTATTTATTCAATATTCAAATTTTATTCAATGGTGACCATATTTCTAATTACATTCTTCCCCGACACTTCGTCTTTAATATGAAACAAAGTCCAACTATGTTATTATTATTTTTAATACCAGTGGAGCGGTTGCTATGAATTTTTTTTACATCTCACAATAGATACGAGGAACTAGCCTTTGTTGTTCTATTCGTAATATTTGCATCGCAGGCTCCTTTAAGTGCCATCCGACAATGGGTTGTTTGGTTGGCATTTGCGAATACTCTCTTGTTCTTTTCAATGATCACTCCACACATTTCTTACTGTTTCAGTTCGACTGTACCTTTTTATTATTCCTCAGAGCGTGTTAAAATATTTGACGGCCAGGCCAGTCATAAACTTGGTCCGGAATGTGCCGACTTTGGAACTTAGAGAACAATTCCAATTTGCTGCCGCGTCCGTGTGACTGTCATTCTTATTACTTTATGGGGAAATATTGAAAGGAGTTTTTTGTGTTTCGTCTACTGTGACTCTTTTCATACCTTCATCGTCATCATCAAGACATAAGTGTCCACTGTTGGACATAGGCTTTTTTAATTGAGCGCCACCACTGTCGTTCTTACGCCCTCCGTATCCATGAATTGCCAGCCATCAAGTAGGTGGTCGGAGCCACGAACGTTTCGACCGTGGTTTCAACTAAAAGACTTATGGTATCTTAATCACGTTTTTTTTTATGTAAAAATCGGCAGGCAGTTGATTGTAGGTGAATATCGTCGCCTGTTAGCAATCAGCTAAATAAGTACAAACCTTAAATTATTTCACAAATTCTTTTTTCACAAAAGATAATTACTAGTTATGGACATTAAATATTTAGATTAATTATTCTTTAAGAAACAACCCTAACGTTGTAGAAGAGATATAGTTACGCGATAGAAAGAGAGGCAACTTCTAGGTGAATATAACTGTAGGTAAATTAGCGCTGTGCGACCTGAATTGCACTCTATTGTATTGTACCAAGAGTCGCTATTTATTTGAATGACTTCTTGGAATGAATCTTCTGTACTTGTACTATTGTTGTATTCTGTAGTAGTATTAAGAATGGGATTTAGCATCCCTTCAATTACTCACGGAACATCATTCTGTTGTATCACGGTGGTCTTCTGTAAGGGTGTTCCAGACGGACACAGTGTGCTGACTGCCACTGTATGACTGCCAAACGCAGTGTGCTCTGCCACAAATAAAATAATTACCAAAAATATTCCAGAGTATTGTTGGTTGTTAACTAGACGAGGTTAGTTTTTAGCATGATAATGATCATCTAAATTGACACATCCGTCTCCTATAAATTACACATCGTCTGTTCATGCATCAGATACAATTTGGAACAGCTTGTGGGATTAATCCTGATTGAATGATGCGGGTGCAGGTTGGCACTAGGTACGTAAGGGTCCTTTGGGATTATGTGTGTAACATACAAATTGGAAACTTTTTTAAATTATCTATATTATAAACTATCGTTTTATTGAGCTGATAGCTAACATTTATATTGATGACATAATTATATTGAATCAAAATCAATTTATAAGTATAAATATGACGTGAATTATGAGAATTCGTCATTTCAATCATTCAAAGCACAGTGGTTATAAGATGCACTAGCAATGGTGCCAAATAAGCAAATTGGGGTGGTTATTTGAAAACTTTCTTTGTTCTATAGTGTTGCTTGCACTTAGGCTTGTACTGTCTTGTACAATCGGATTGCTACTTTAGGCAAAAGAAACATCATAATAAAATCTTAAAGTATCATTGTCTCGATGATCGGATCCGTACAAACAGATATCCAGATTTAAATTCAACTTAATTTCACATAAATAGTAAAACATTTCTTCGCATTAATGTTTTAGTAACATCTAATATTAATTTAGCGACATCTAAATTCTGTTAAAATTTTGAATGTAAATATCTCAAGAAGACATTTTTAATAAACTTTCAATAGGTAATAATAATTAAGTACGAATTCTTTTCTTTAACTAAAATTATTGTATGATGAGGTGAACATTTATAAATCTTTATAATTATGTTTAATTTGACGATTCAATCATTCGAGTGGTTAAGGTTTCATTAGGGTTCTGAATCAATGGTCCCGGGTTCGATTCCTGGCAGTGCCAATTTTGGAAATGAACATCTAAAGTTACTCGTATGTGTGCAGGGTCTCGCCCGCAGTTCGTTGTATGGTTATCCATGAGACAAGCCTATAACAGTGTTTGCTTTCGGTGTAATTTAGTTTTGGCGATTTATTTATTCTGTCATTGTGTTTCCTAATAACTGCTGTTCGTAATATGAATAAGTAATACTATAGTGTTTATAATTAGAGTACTTATGTGACGGTAGTCAATTACAATCAAGTGGTAGGTATATAAGCCTGCCTGCTTACAGTTTTTTTGTTTAATTTATTTTAAATAACCCTTTTTAAATAAAAAAAAATGTCTTGAATGGCATTAAGAATTAATGTAGATTTATTTCGTCAAAAATATATTGTCTGTCGCTAAAAAATGTAAAGCAAATTTTTTTTTTTTTCGATTCATATAGTGAGCAGCTCAAAGCGCTTCTTTTTTAGTAATTGCTTCCCGTAATTAGTGCTAATTCATCGCTAATTAACCACCCGCCTTGAATTTTTGCTAACGGCTTACCGATCACTCGGCACTATTATTGCTCAGACGGTCTATATTTGGATATTTAATAAAGATATTAATCTGTTATTGAGCACCAAAGCGAACAAACAAAATTACTAGCGGTGATGCAATGGTGGTTGATCATTAGAACCCGCAAAAAAACACATCTCAATTGTACAAATATCATCATATTTTAATGTTTTTTAACTTAAAACCGTTCAAAGATAAATCGAATGATCTTTTATATGATTAGTGTTGGCATATTTTTATTCATTTCAAGAGTAAAAGAAACCACTTTTTTCCTTGAAAATACAATGAAAGAAAGGACATTTTTTAATACTCTTATTTCACACTCACGCTCTACTTGTCATCAAAATTCCGAATGATTCTCGTAGCTCTAAACACTATTTCTAGATCTCCTAGCTAGAAAATAGCGTTCAAAGAGAGAAAGTATTTATAATTAACATTATATACTCTCAAAAACAAGTGTTCTGTCGACTCTGATCAGGTAAAGCGTAAAAGACAACATGAGGATAAAGGAATGGATACAGGCATATAGCTTCAGGCATCGAAACATAAAATCAATTGCTGCTAATTACTGTGTATTCCTACGCATGTCATGTAGGGATACACAGTATGCAAATGTGCTGCTGATTTCGACAGGGTTAAGAATAAGAAATGAATTTAGGATAGATGAATGGGATTTTACAATCTTTTGTTCGCTCACCGAAATATTATAATCAAGGAGGTATCTAAAACAAATCTCTCCACATGACATCCTTGTATATTAAAAAACCTCCCTCTTATAACATGTTAAGAACCGTGTCGAATCGGGACACCGTCGCGCTGAATTGCCACATTAGACCTCTCGTATCGTCTGTAATATTGTAAACATAACACGTACCAAGAAATACCTTTACGAGTGGAATTATTAAAATGCGAGGCGCGAACGATCTCCTTGTACGCAGCCCTTTTAAAGTGTTTTCCTTTGAATATCATTTACTCGAAGTAGCGAGACGAGATATTTATTTGTTTTTGCGTTGACATAAATAATGAACATGAAGGAGTAATTACCTACCTGTTAGTACAATACGTGCTTATTATGATTTTAAATTAGCGTTTGCCCGCAACTTCTTTCGCGTAAACATAAGATAATAAGAATATATAATTTTATAAACAAAAATAAATATTATAAACTAAACAAAAAATAAAATGAGTAGGTAACTAATGGACTTGGCGTAACTTTAAGGACACACGTTACAAAGAAGTTTAAATATTTATTTAACCAAACGTAAAAGTTATATTGTAATATGAGTATTTAGTGGCGAAAACGTACGTGTGCATATTTCCTCTATTCGCTCTTTATGTCAACTCTGTGCGCCCTCTATACCTATAGAGGTGACATTTTTATTGAAGTAGGTACTCGCATTTTATTAGTATTTACAATATCAGCAAGACTATTCATTCGTCGAGTTTAATGTTCCGATATCCAACGCCTACATTAAAAATTCTTTGACCTATAGAAAACTACATTATCAGCGAATAATATTTTATAAAGAGACGCGGACGAAGTCGCTTGCAACAGCTAGTCGTTAATAACTTGTTGAATTTTTTTATATGTAAGGTTGCTCGAGTGCCACGGGTACTGCAAGTGAACTGCCGACCATAGATTAAGGATAGGGAAATTAGCTCTGGCATCCCTTAATCACTCACCGAAACGCAAAAGCACACATGCTGTTATTTCACGGTGGTCTTCTGCGTTACTGCCAAGCCAAACAGGCTGCCCAAATGACTGCGAAACGCAGTGTGTCTTGCCGCTACTGAAATAATCAAATAATAAAAAGAAATGGTCAGACTTGTACTCGTACATTATAGCGACGTTCTAAAATTGTTCCAACTCGTGGTTTAATTTCCAAAGTAATTAAGGTTTATCCATCGTGAGCCATGTGAGCCATGTGAGTGACTTGAATAAATTGTTAAGCTTTTCCTTAGTTAGAGTTATTATATTATGTTTATTCTTGCAAGTATTCGCACACTGATTGAAATATGACCATGGTGTGAAAAAAATATGTACATAATAAATAAAGATGACACTAAAGCTCACATTTCGGCTTCTCGACATTGCACGGTTATCGTCGGGCGGTCGCCCTAGGCCCCTGTCTCAAAGTTTCGCATTTCATATTACCTAGGTACATATTCGTTTTCGAGGATGCGATTATTTAGTTTTCCTTAGCGTTCTTGCTGACTATATTTTTGCTCGGCTTCTAAGAGTCATAATGTCATGATTTTTAACCTATAAACTTTATCAAGAATAATAATTAAATCCAACTGGTTTAAATTAAACGTTTAACTTTGGCGCGTTCAAACAAACAAACTTCAATTAAGTGTATTATATTAGTATAGATAATCCACTACGATAGCCCACTGCCTATAGTGGCACTGAATTCGAAGGGATTACAGAGAAAATCCCGTTACACGTATCAAAATAATATCTCATGGTAAGCCACTTATCATTTTCTAACACTTTTTATTACTACATGATTGTCTAGCATAGAATACAAACGTATTCGAATCGAAGCAATCGACTGCGCACAGACTGATTTAATGGACCATAAAATGTATTTATCGTATACACTTAATGTTCTAATATTAAGTTTTTAATGAATAATTAATGTTAAACTTATATGTGGTAGCATCTGTAATTAACTTTGAATCTTCTCAGGCGACCAGATTATTACCTAAAAGTCAAGGTCCTATAGTATTTTCCGAGAGATAAGTCCGCGATTAGTCTTTCGACTTGTAGGCCTACAATACAAGTCGCTCGGATTAGGCTGTAGTAGATATTAGCTGATAATCTTACATGTATTTGAAGATTTCTAGTGTTTTCTGCCATATATCCTCACGAAGTTAATTTAGCAAGTAATTAGAGCTCATTTTTCTATCCCCTCCTAATCCCTTATCCTACTAAGGTCAGAAGTTGTTGCTTGTGTTGTGTTAATAGGTACGAGTAACCCTGATTGGGTTTGGCATTGCCAATGTTTATGTGTAGTATTAGATCCCACCGTAAATTCTGCACCTATTTGTTATTTAATCGAAATGTGATTTAAATTAAAGGCTACGTGTGGGGTCATACAACGCCGTAGCAAAATCTTGCCGCAAATAACTTTGCAATAATATAATAATTTTTGATACCTTTTTTGAACAATTGCACTCATTTGTTTGGAAACTATATGAAGTGCCGTTGAAAAGTGACCGTAGATCGGTCTCATTTCTATGGTCTTCTTTTCGATGATTGGTCTCTTCTCTTTTCTAGCACGTGGCAACCCAAGAGTTGCGGCAGACTAAGAGGTGGCAACATATTTATTTCCATTAATTTAGATCGCCCTTTTTCTACGGCACTTCCAAACAAATGAGTGCAATTGTTAAAAAAGTTACCAATAATAATTATGGTAAAGGTACTTGCGGGAAGACTTTGCTAGGCAACCCTGCGGCGTTGAATGACTTCACGTGTAACCTTTAATTTAAATCACATTTCGATTAAATAACAGATAGATATAGAATGTTACTGTGGGGTTTTAGACTAGTTGGAATAACGAAAATCAGCACATGGGATCGATAAGTATAAATGGGTAAAGTATAAACAGTTCCGTTGCTTTTTTTCCTCTGTTTTTCAAACTTTTCTTTTTCTTTTTTTTAGTAACTATTGACGAGCTTTAGCTGTGTAGTCCATAATCATATTATGTATGATTCCCATCCACGCACGCGGTACTGGATTCTGCTTTTCAAAAAGTTAAAAAAAAAAAGTAGTATTTAAGTTACTCCTTATAACATCAGCTATCTCTGGCAGTGAAATTCCCGTCTAAATTCGTTCATCCGTTTCGGAGATTAGCCGGAACAGGCAGATTTAAAAAATTATAAGGGACCAATATCTATTAGATTTGACTGTCCTTTCCAAAATCACTGGATGAGGATAGCCATAGGAATGTAAAATAACAAGCTTAATAATGTAATGTGTAACTAAAAAAAGTATGGCCAAATAACTTGAAATAAACGTTTATTTAGTAACAAGCACTTATTTGGACATTACAAACAGACACTTCAATTTCATTTAAATGTATGGATTATTATGGGTAATGTATTAATCATATCCAGCCATATTATTACGACTATGGTCGAATTTCGACCAATGGAAATGGCGAAATATTTTTTATTTTTTTATTAAAGATTCTTGGCCAGCATCTATCCGTGTAGGAAAGATGAGGTCCATAGCTAGCTCATTCAGAAGATGCCTATTCACTCGAACCCAAAATATTTGGGTTGTATGAGCTCGGAAATACGCCGCGCCGACAGGGAGTTCCAACAACTAACAATAAATTGGTTACTCCAAAATAAGTGGTGGGTTACTCTCACCAAACGGACTGCGCTGACACTACTAAAAAAAAAAAAAAAGTGTACCCACTAAAAACACTTTACCTATTAATTAAAAAAATAAAATACGAGGCGCGTGTGAAGTCGCTGAGCCCCCGCAACCCCACTTACACGTGGTGATTTTGTATAAAGAAAAGTGCTATTCACGTTTCAAACTAGGTTGGAAATGTTCATGTTCATTAAGGCTAAAATAACGGTAATTGCCTCTTAATTATGGTTGCTCCTTGGCTTTTAAGATTTATACGTAAAGGAAAAACATATTTAATGTGCTAGTATATAGTAAATATGTTGTACATTCTCGTGTGCTATTGCATATTTACAGTAGATATGCAATATGCCATATAGATAACTAGCTGTTGAAATCCTTCAGTAGTTTTTAAGAAAATTGCTATAATCTCAACCATTGATTGTACAATCGTGTTCTGAATTGTCCCGCGTAAATGTTTAAATGTTTTTTTTTCTTATTGAATATCTGGTCCCTGGCAGAATATCAGTGTTGTGGTCTGCACCACAACTGTATACAGAGCCAGGGTTCCTTTTCCTCTCGTTACTTGTCTATATATTTGTTTGTTTGTAATTATTATTTTGTTGTTTGTTGTATATTGTTTGTATTGTTCACATATTGTATTAGAGGAATAAAACATGGTTTCTTTCTTTCTTTCTTTCTAACTAGCTGGTGCCCGAGGCTTGGTCCACGTTGAAAAATAAAATAATAACGGCTGACTAAATATATGAGCAATGTAACGCCTAATATCTTTATTGCAGTTATAGTTTTGCCAGGCGTTAGATGATCCCTCGGGAACAGTACTTTTTTTCTAGATGAAAGGTACCCTATGTCTTTTCCTGCATCCCTGACAACGTGTATGCAAAATTTCATGATGATCGGTTCAGCGGTTTAGGCGTGAAAAAGTAACAGACAGACGGACATAGTTACTTTCACATTTATAATATTATAGTATTTATGGACTAGTATGAATTTTCAGTTACCATACTTCGTCCATTTGCCAGACATTATAATGCTGAAGGTAGTGTCAATTGTTAAAGAAAAATACCAGCTTTTCTTTACATTAATTTAGTTTTGACGGTACAATCGAGTTATTTAAAACAACATAGGTGTTATGCGCTAGAGCCTAATCTTCTTACGGGTCTATAGTCACAAGTCACTTAAAAATTGTAAAAGATAAGCTTTTGCTTGCGGCAGGCCTCTGTCACTCCTAAGGTCGCTCACATTCAATGTGAAAGGAGTGCAACTTCTGTATTTATTCTGTGCTTCCTACTATTATTTATTCTGTGCTTGCGGCCCCATCCGCGCTCTTACATTTATTCAATCTTTATTACTCAGATATTTTGTCAGGCGATGATTTGTTTTTTTTAGATGATCTCCGGGTACTTTTTGCTCGGTGAAAGGTACCCTATGTCCTTTTCTGTATCCCTGATTAGAATTACACTGTATTTGAATTGCTGTTGTTTTTAAGGTTCGAGTATTCAAAAGAAAGGGAAGTTTATTACTAACGAAATGTGTATCAGAAAGCTAAACTGTATCAAATTAGTGAATACCAAAAGATTATCCCCTTCGAATCTAGAGAGGCGTTTGCAAAAATCCGCAACTCGTGACCAGAATTTCATTGAGATACGGTAATTAAGGTACTCCCAACGATCAATCTTCGTTACCATCGTGCGAATATATTTAGTCCTTTATTTGGTTATCTTCGCGCCAGATATGGGCAATTTGGCCGGTGTGCCCGTGTTGGTCGGCCCCATTAGGGTTGCCAGTTAAGATAAAAAAATAAACAATTTGGTAATATCTTTAGTTAGAACCTTCATTTAACCAGTAACTCTTGACGAGTGTTGTATATTCAGCCCAATTGTTTGGAAGATCGGAAAAGATGTGGCAATCACAGTAAGGTATTTTAAGGGTTATTTTCTAATGTACCATTAAAAAGTTTTAAAAGAAGGGTTAAGTTTGATTGAAAGAATGCTTCGTCGCATTGCCGACCCTAAAACATGTCTAATTATAAAAGAATTTCGCGGATGCGTCATCCTTTATCCGAAGGGAATCTCCGAGCAGTTGCGAAGTGAAAACGAGCAAAAAGATCAACGTCGAGTTATATTATTAAACGAGCTCGAGGAGTGCATACCGCGTTTGCAATCTCCCGAAATGGGTTATGAATTTATGGTTATTGGCATGAATAAGGAAGTGATGAGGTTTCCTATCCAGAATCTCGGTAATAAAGATTGTTCTGCTGATACATTTTGACCAGATTTTAAACTGCTCATAATAATTGCTTGTATATAATTTAAAAACGATAATACGACTTATGCTATCTTAGAATCTGAGCTATCTTATGAGGATCAAATTACGTAAGTCCCGTTGGATGAGTGCTTAGGTTGCCTTAACGCTCTGTTCTAGGGTTCACGGGTTCGATTCCCGGCGGGGTCAACTTTGAAAAATGAACTTTTCAAAGCCTCCATACATTTTTGGACTAATTTTGAAAGTGCCGGCTAACAAAATTAAACTTATTATTATAATAGAACACAATATTTTAAACATTTTTCAATATGACAACAAAGTTCTAGCTATTATATTTATATGTAAAAAGTTAACTAAAAAAACATAATTACGTAGTTATACTTGAAGTAACACAAAAGGATCTGCAGGTAAAAGAACGATCATGATCAGCAGTTAATGATCAAAGCTACTTTTAATGTGCCATAAGGACATTATTAATAAAACAATAACGACCGTTAGTAATCTTTCTTGTAATCGTCCACTTGTCGAATGAGTAAGTGTTGTTTCATTATTTATACCAAAATATCATCTCGGAGAAAACGCTTAGAACCTTTGCGCCATAGTAAATAATGTTTCGATCGTTATACTAAATAATAATAATGTGTAAAATATAGCTGGCCGCCAAAAAAAAAAATAGCCCAGAATGGGTGATGTCCTTTGGCTCTGGTCTGAAACTGGAAAGTAGTGGCAGGGCACACTGCGTTTCGCAGTCATTTGGGCAGCCCGTCTGGCGGCAGTAACCACCCCCTTACAGAAGACCACCGTGAAATAACAGCACGTGTGCTGTTGTGAGTGAGTAAGGGATGCCCGAGTCCATTTCTCTATCCCCTCCTAATCCCTTATCCTTAATCCTACTGTAGTCGGCAGCCCACTTGCAGCGGCTGTGGCCTGTCTACCGACTTAACATTAAAAAAAAGATTCATCTGCCTGAATTCTAATTCAGTCATGGTAATATGCAGACTGTATTAATTCTTATAACCACAATGATTAACTGTGCGGGAATAGATATTTTTAGTCATTAATCATGTTCCTAAGAATTTGCCTGATGATTTTGAAGCCCTTATAAGATTGAGCTATCTGTTTTTCAGGAAGAAATGCTATAGCTAAGGTAAAGATAGCTGTTGTCGAAGTGCTCTGAAATGTGTCTTTTCATACCTTTTCATACCAAATCAACATGGATAACGAGGTCACTTTTTTGAAATCGATTATACATTTTAGCATGTACCCTCTTGTCGCGTTTAGCATACACATGTAGCAAAGAGAGATAATAAAATGTGGTTAAGACTATTCGTACGTAAGTGCGCTCGTTGTTCGCACAGGAAACCGGAGTGGACCGGAACGGCGTGTTACAGATGGTCGCTTCTTCCGCCCACGGAAGTGCTTTTGCTATTAACTCTAACTAAAATACTCCCAACGAACGCAATGAACCTAGATCATTGCGAATGCAAGAAACGTATATGATGAATGTGTTTGTACAATTTAATTCCATACTTGAACAACGCTTCAGATTTAGTATGCTTATTGTTTGGATTTTATATACATACGGAATGCAATTTCATTCAGCAAATTATATACTTGTTTATCTCCTTCCATTTGTGAGAACCGTATCAAAATTGATACGTTGATGGTTTGATGGTTTAGAAGAAGTTAGCGGAGAAACAGACAGAGGCGAACAGCGGCTTCATTTTTTACTAGCTGAGCCCGCAACTTCGTACGCGTGGTGTTCGGTATGGTACAGCGCGTAACTTTTTTGTTTTTAAACAGATTGGAATGGAACAAACATTAAGCCTTACGCGAAGCTTGCTATACAGTGAAAACCACATTCAAATCGGTTAAGCAGTTTCTGAGATTGGCGTGCACAAACGCACAGACAAACAGATAAATAGACAAAAATTGTAAAAACAATTTTTTTTACCTCAGTAACATTAATTAATGAACACACGCGGCTCGTTTCCGATTTTATTATATGTATGTATAGACTAGCTGACCCAGCAGACGTTGTCCTGCCAGAACCCGAAAATAATTCCGTAACCCGATTGTGGCGCCACCTATCGGGTCCAATTTTATTTTCAAACCATGTGATGTGTCAAAATGACGCGACACTTCACGTCAAAAATTCATAAGGTTAAAAAATTCATAAGAATCGATCAAGCCGCTTCGGAGGAGTTTTGTTACAAACACTGTGACACGAGAATTTTATATATTAGATACTAGCGACCCGCCCCCAGCTTCGGACCGATGCAATTATTTTCTGTAATTTAAATTGTGAAAACCGTGTTGGGATATTATTCCAATCGTATCTGTAAAACCTAATACTCATCATTCTGAAAATGATGAATTTTAACTCTAAAAATTAAATTTACTCTAATAAATTTAATGTCCAAAGAAGCGAGTAATCTTTAAAGCTGGCGATGCATTGAGAAGTTCAACCTTGCCAGCCTCAAATGGACTGTACTGCATTTAAAACTGTTTATAAAACCCCATTTAGATTCGCCTTGCAACATTTAAAAGGTCTTTGGCTTGCTGGTACATATTCTATGTTTAAAATTAGCCATGAAAATCAATTTTAATGCTTATATTTAAAAAAAAATATACAATATTTTCTTAATAATATTTTACAATATAACAATAATTTACAAACATAATAATAATTATTGTGTTATGAATCTTGTGAAATCTTATGAAAATAGTTCATGAGCGAACAATAAATTTTAAGCTATAATGTCTTTTATTTATGGTCAGAATATAAAAAAATGGTCAGAATTATCAGTACATAAATAAATCTATTTGCTCTGGGATAGAACTGTGACTTAATCAATATTACATGCAAATCAATATTAAAAGAGTACAACATAAACGTTGTATGTAATTTTATAAATCACTTCCTGTTTATATTATGTTTATTTCTTTTTCAAAAATATCTATTATCTAAGTAAGTAAATGATAATTATAAAACAAACAGGCACTATTTTTGTAATTTTTTTCTTCTTCTAACGAGTTTTAATATTCGTGTATAATATATAATTAGGGAAAGAATGTATATTAACATCAAAATGTCAAATTATTTACCCGCAGCAGTTGTTCGATCAAACAAAAATTAAAACTTAATCTCGTCAGCGAGACCAATAGTTAAGGAAGACCCATAGATTAATTCGAATGATTAAAATAGATTAGGCCGGGCCGCACTTCATTTGATGACTTCATTGTGTCGATTATTATTTTCCCCACAAAAAGATGTAATGGTTGGCGTCGGGTCGCGCGGGTGGTCTATGTAATTACGGACGGCCAGGAGATCTGCCTTTCTCTTTTACACCATTGGGCTTCGGACCAACTGTACTTCAGCTTACTGTCCGTACTTCAGCTTTATGAAAACATCACTGTTCTATTTTTAAAATTCAAAATTAGATCTATTATTATCGAGTCAATAATTATTTGGCTCTCAGTTTAGCTATGTATTATCCGATGCATTTATAGTTCCAATCATGTAAAGAATGCACTTTTGTCTACTAAAAAATTAAATTAATAAAATAAAGAAGGTTTAAATATAATAATATGAATGTTAAGTCAAAGGAACCATGCATTATCTATATTTCTTACAAATTATAAAAGAAGGTCTTTTTCCGCTGTCTATTTCTCTGCTAACTTTTACTAAACCAGCCAACCACAGATAACCCCCTAACTGATTTTGATAAGGTTTTGCTTCTCTCAACAATTAGATCGGTGTACCGCAATCATTGCATACAATATGTAAAGTGCCATGAAATCTTATAATCCGATAACTTTGAGATGTTATTTTCACCTATACTAGAAAAACACATGAAATTTTGACAAATTTATGACCACGTACCACCAATTTACGACAAAACCAATTTGTATTGTATGTAATTACGTTCGACTTCTTTTTTTGGCCCGTGGCCAGCATCTAGCTGTGTAGGAAAGATGAGGCCGACGATCGAGCCAGCAGCAAGAAGATGACTATTCACTCGAACCTTGAAAATATTTGAGTTGTATGAGCTCGCGGAAATACAGACGCCGGCAGGGAGTTCCAATCCTTAGCAGTGCATTAATAAAATATGTTTTAAATCGCTTGGCCGTACCAGAAGGATTTCGTCAAGGTGAGGATGGTAACTAGCCCTCTGTCTAAATGTTCGATAGAGAAAGGAGAAATACATCTTACACATAAGACAGATGTTTTTGTGCCGTGCCATATCTTTGATTATCATAACTATCAAATGGAACGACCCTTTATGAAAACGCCTTAAATGCGTTGGTAAGTTTATTTACAGCAAGGTATGGACACAACCTTTGCTTTGGTGTGGATCTTAATAAAGTTGCGAACCGTAGATAGGTAATAACATCAGTTAATTGTTTATTGACAATGTTAATTATTATCTTGCGGGCCGGGGTTGCCCAATGTAATTTACAGAGTAAATGAATCAGCGACAGACAGACACTGTATTTTATCAATGGTTACAACATTTATTTAAGTATCGTAATAGTGATGTGTTGAATCTTCTGGTATTCCAAAGTGGCGGTTTTACGATGATTACAGGGTTAAACGCCGCTCGACCACCTACACAGAACATATTAAGTACCATCGCCGTTACTGAACAGAATGGCTTTGTTCATTCATGGTTCCAGAAAACATTTAAAAAAAGATAAGATAGAAAAAAATCTATTTCCAGATTGTATTAATATTGTTAAATTAAGTATATTATACTAGCGACTCGCCACCGGCTTCACGCGGATGCAATTTTTACTGCAAATTATATACACAAACCTTCCTCATTTGTACGTATATTACGCTGGTATACCCATTTCATAAGCCGGACTTGAGAGGTATATGGGAATTTGTTGCTAATTTGTTGCTATTTTGTACCGCAAGAATTGATTTTGTTGCTCCATTAGTTTACGAGAAATGACCGAGATACTGACGTAATATTACGCTGGAATACCCATATACCATATCTTGACAAAGAAAGCACATATCGAACCGAATCAAACGGCATATTTTGTTGCTATTTTGTTGCTCTAAGATAGGCTAGTTAGATATACAAAAATACCAACCCTTCATGGGGGATGAACTACCCCGATACGTTAAATAGAGTATTTGGGAACCAATGCAGCTAGCGGGCCCATTCGAACGGCTTATTTTGTTGCTATTTTGTTGCTCAAAGATAGGCTAGTTAGATATACAAAAATGTCAACCCTTCGTTGGGGATGGACCACCCCGATACATTAAAATAATGAATTTTTATATCTCGCGAACCAATACAGCTAGCGGGCTCATTCTAACGGCTTATTTTGTTGCTATTTTGTTGCTCAAAGATAGGCTAGTTAGATATGCAAAAATGTTAACCCTTCGTTGGGGATGGACCACCCCGATACATTAAAATAATGAATTTTTGTATCTCGCGAACCAATACAGCTAGCGGGCTCATTCTAACGGCTTATTTTGTTGCTATTTTGTTGCTCAAAGATAGGCTAGTTAGATATGCAAAAATGTTAACCCTTCGTTGGGGATGGACCACCCCGATACATTAAAATAATGAATTTTTGTATCTCACGAACCAATACAGCTAGCGGGCTCATTCTAACGGCTTATTTTGTTGCTATTTTGTTGCTCAAAGGTAGGCTAGTTAGATATACAAAAATGTCAACCCTTCGTTGGGGATGGACCACCCCGATACATTAAAATAATGAATTTTTGTATCTCGCGAACCAATACAACTAGCGGGCTCATTGGAACGGCTTATTTTGTTGCTATTTTGTTGCTCAAAGATAGGCTAGTTAGATATACAAAAATGTCAACCCTTCGTTGGGGATGGACCACCCCGATACATTAAAATAATGAATTTTTATATCTCGCGAACCAATGCAGCTAACGGGCCCATTCAAACGGCTTATTTTGTTGCTATTTTGTTGCTCAAAGATAGGCTAGTTAGATATACAAAAATGTCAACTCCTCGTGGGGGATGGACTACCCCGATACATTAAAATAATGAATTTTTGTATCTCGCGAACCAATACAACTAGCGGGCTCATTCTAACGGCTTATTTTGTTGCTATTTTGTTGCTCAAAGATAGGCTAGTTAGATATACAAAAATGTCAACCCTTCGTTGGGGATGGACCACCCCGATACATTAAAATAATGAATTTTTATATCTCGCGAACCAATGCAGCTGACGGGCCCATTCAAACGGCTTATTTTGTTGCTATTTTGTTGCTCAAAGATAGGCTAGTTAGATATACAAAAATGTCAACCCTTCGTGGGGGATGGACCACCCCGATACATTAAAATAATGAATTTTTATATCTCGCGAACCAATGCAGCTAACGGGCCCATTCAAACGGCTTATTTTGTTGCTATTTTGTTGCTCAAAGATAGGCTAGTTAGATATACAAAAATGTCAACTCCTCGTGGGGGATGGACTACCCCGATACATTAAAATAATGAATTTTTGTATCTCGCGAACCAATACAACTAGCGGGCTCATTCTAACGGCTTATTTTGTTGCTATTTTGTTGCTCAAAGATAGGCTAGTTAGATATACAAAAATGTCAACCCTTCGTTGGGGATGGACCACCCCGATACATTAAAATAATGAATTTTTATATCTCGCGAACCAATGCAGCTGACGGGCCCATTCAAACGGCTTATTTTGTTGCTATTTTGTTGCTCAAAGATAGGCTAGTTAGATATACAAAAATGTCAACCCTTCGTGGGGGATGGACTACCCCGATACATTAAAATAATGAATTTTTATATCTTGCGAACCAATGCAGTTAACGGGCCCATTCAAACGGCTTATTTTGTTGCTATTTTGTTGCTCAAAGATAGGCTAGTTAGATATGCAAAAATGTTAACCCTTCGTTGGGGATGGACCACCCCGATACATTAAAATAATGAATTTTTGTATCTCGCGAACCAATACAGCTAGCGGGCTCATTCTAACGGCTTATTTTGTTGCTATTTTGTTGCTCAAAGGTAGGCTAGTTAGATATACAAAAATGTCAACCCTTCGTGGGGGAGGGACTACCCCGATACATTAAAATAATGAATTTTTGTATCTCGCGAACCAATACAACTAGCGGGCTCATTGGAACGGCTTATTTTGTTGCTATTTTGTTGCTCAAAGATAGGCTAGTTAGATATACAAAAATGTCAACCCTTCGTTGGGGATGGACTACCCCGATACATTAAAATAATGAATTTTTGTATCTCGCGAACCAATACAACTAGCGGGCTCATTGGAACGGCTTATTTTGTTGCTATTTTGTTGCTCAAAGATAGGCTAGTTAGATATACAAAAATGTTAACCCTTCGTTGGGGATGGACCACCCCGATACATTAAAATAATGAATTTTTATATCTCGCGAACCAATGCAGCTAACGGGCCCATTCAAACGGCTTATTTTGTTGCTATTTTGTTGCTCAAAGATAGGCTAGTTAGATATACAAAAATGTCAACCCTTCGTTGGGGATGGACCACCCCGATACATTAAAATAATGAATTTTTATATCTCGCGAACCAATGCAGCTGACGGGCCCATTCAAACGGCTTATTTTGTTGCTATTTTGTTGCTCAAAGATAGGCTAGTTAGATATACAAAAATGTCAACCCTTCGTGGGGGATGGACTACCCCGATACATTAAAATAATGAATTTTTGTATCTCGCGAACCAATACAGCTAGCGGGCTCATTCTAACGGCTTATTTTGTTGCTCAAAGGTAGGGTAGTTAGATATACAAAAATGTCAACCCTTCGTGGGGGATGGACTACCCCGATACATTAAAATAATGAATTTTTATATCTTGCGAACCAATGCAGTTAACGGGCCCATTCAAACGGCTTATTTTGTTGCTATTTTGTTGCTCAAAGATAGGCTAGTTAGATATGCAAAAATGTTAACCCTTCGTTGGGGATGGACCACCCCGATACATTAAAATAATGAATTTTTGTATCTCGCGAACCAATACAGCTAGCGGGCTCATTCTAACGGCTTATTTTGTTGCTATTTTGTTGCTCAAAGTTAGTTAGATATACAAAAATGTCAACCCTTCGTGGGGGATGGACTACCCCGATACATTAAAATAATGAATTTTTGTATCTCGCGAACCAATACAGCTAGCGGGCTCATTCTAACGGCTTATTTTGTTGCTATTTTGTTGCTCAAAGGTAGGCTAGTTAGATATACAAAAATGTCAACCCTTCGTTGGGGATGGACCACCCCGATACATTAAAATAATGAATTTTTATATCTCGCGAACCAATGCAGCTGACGGGCCCATTCAAACGGCTTATTTTGTTGCTATTTTGTTGCTCAAAGATAGGCTAGTTAGATATACAAAAATGTCAACCCTTCTTGGGGGATGGACTACCCCGATACATTAAAATAATGAATTTTTGTATCTCGCGAACCAATACAGCTAGCGGGCTCATTCTAACGGCTTATTTTGTTGCTATTTTGTTGCTCAAAGATAGGCTAGTTAGATATGCAAAAATGTTAACCCTTCGTTGGGGATGGACCACCCCGATACATTAAAATAATGAATTTTTCTATCTCGCCAACCAATGCAGCTAACGGGCCCATTGGAACGGCTTATTTTGTTGCTCAAAGATTGGCTAGTTAGATATACAAAAATACCAACCCTTCGTTGGGGATGGACCACCCCGATACATTAAAATAATGAATTTTTGTATCTCGCGAACCAATACAACTAGCGGGCTCATTGGAACGGCTTATTTTGTTGCTCAAAGGTAGGGTAGTTAGATATACAAAAATGTCAACCCTTCGTGGGGGATGGACTACCCCGATACATTAAAATAATGAATTTTTATATCTTGCGAACCAATGCAGTTAACGGGCCCATTCAAACGGCTTATTTTGTTGCTATTTTGTTGCTCAAAGATAGGCTAGTTAGATATGCAAAAATGTTAACCCTTCGTTGGGGATGGACCACCCCGATACATTAAAATAATGAATTTTTGTATCTCGCGAACCAATACAGCTAGCGGGCTCATTCTAACGGCTTATTTTGTTGCTATTTTGTTGCTCAAAGTTAGTTAGATATACAAAAATGTCAACCCTTCGTGGGGGATGGACTACCCCGATACATTAAAATAATGAATTTTTGTATCTCGCGAACCAATACAGCTAGCGGGCTCATTCTAACGGCTTATTTTGTTGCTATTTTGTTGCTCAAAGGTAGGCTAGTTAGATATACAAAAATGTCAACCCTTCGTTGGGGATGGACCACCCCGATACATTAAAATAATGAATTTTTATATCTCGCGAACCAATGCAGCTGACGGGCCCATTCAAACGGCTTATTTTGTTGCTATTTTGTTGCTCAAAGATAGGCTAGTTAGATATACAAAAATGTCAACCCTTCTTGGGGGATGGACTACCCCGATACATTAAAATAATGAATTTTTGTATCTCGCGAACCAATACAGCTAGCGGGCTCATTCTAACGGCTTATTTTGTTGCTATTTTGTTGCTCAAAGATAGGCTAGTTAGATATGCAAAAATGTTAACCCTTCGTTGGGGATGGACCACCCCGATACATTAAAATAATGAATTTTTCTATCTCGCCAACCAATGCAGCTAACGGGCCCATTGGAACGGCTTATTTTGTTGCTCAAAGATTGGCTAGTTAGATATACAAAAATACCAACCCTTCGTTGGGGATGGACCACCCCGATACATTAAAATAATGAATTTTTGTATCTCGCGAACCAATACAACTAGCGGGCTCATTGGAACGGCTTATTTTGTTGCTCAAAGATAGGTTAGTTAGATATACAAATATGTCAACCCTTCGTTAGGGATGGACTACCCCGATACATTAAAATAATGATTTTTTGTTTATCAATATTTATCATAAAAAATATTTGTTGTGTCAATACCTCACAACTAATTAAGTACTACATAATTAGCAATCATTGAAACCTGTTCAAATGATATCAAATGATTAACATGATTTTGTAAAAATATACCTATGGACAGTGTTCAATCAACATTGATATTGTTTAATGTTATAAATACTTATTATATTTTGTAAAAGTACCAACTTATTTTAATTCATTGTATCTATTTTATCAACTAAGTATAATATTTTTTAAATGTATTACTAATGATTCCTTGCATCTATTATTTTCAATTATGAATTTTTATTTTATCAATTAGAATTTCTTTTTGTAATATAAATATTGTATTTATTAATACACATTAAATATTTTATTTTGAATAGTAATTTAAGTATGGTTAGAATGTGATAGTAATATTATTTTAAAACAGAAATCGACGACGCAAGTCGCAAATAGAGACCGCATGAACATGTTTTTTACATACCTGACAAAAAAAAGGTCTCATCGGCGACGCTTGGCGAACAATAGTATACCCGCAACGCAATAGGACTTGGGCCGACCTTTAATTTTTTGTTTTGTTTTTTAGTTAAAATATATTTTGGATAAAATCTCATAAATGACGCGTATATAGGCTTTCAAAAAATTTTTTTTCGTAATTTTGAGAATTTTTTAATAAGAAACAAAAAAGTTCAAGTTTCTAGCTTAAAAATTGAAAAAGTTGTATATTGTGTAAAAAAAATATATGGGAGGGGGTAGAGGTTAGTAAAGTTTTAGAGACTACCAGGTGTTTTACACCGAAAACCAGACTCTCCTAGCTGTAATAGTTTTCGAGATCCTCTCACCATTTTCTTACCAGATCAAAAAGACTAAGTCTTCGAAAATTCATAACTCTGCTCGTCTAATCGACTATCCAAAAGGGTAAATAACAGAGCCCCACGTATACTCCTTCTAGGATAAAAATGGCTTCGAAGAAAAAAGAAAAGAAATGTATGAACGGGGATGAACCCAGAGGAACATCCCCCATTCGAGTAGACCATCAAAAGAATCCCCAAAAATAATGACAACCCACCCTAATAGCCATCGCCGTAGCTCGTACCGTCTGCCCGCTGTGACCCTTAATCCTCGTAAAATGGGCAATTTTGTATGGGAGGGGGGTTAAGGGGGGGAAATCCCCACCAAAGGAGTAGTCTTGTGGAAGCGTCTCTGGGAGATATGAAAACTCGCCAGAGTGACTGCGGTTGTAGCTCTCACCGTTCGGGAGCTATGGCGATTTGAAATTTCAAAAAAGTTGTATGGAATTTATAAAAAATGTATGGGAGTGGAAAATGTTGACCCTCTATGTAATTCCGTAAACCTCACTCCTCTACTCTTCATAGTTTAGAAGATCCGTTGGCCGTCTTTTTACCAGATCAAAAAGACGAAGGTTTCGGATTTCGAACTAGCCTATCTTAGAGCAACAAAATAGAAAAAAAATATGCCGTTTGAATGGGCCCGTTAGCTACATTGGTTCATTATTATTTTAATGTATCGGGGTGGTCCATCCCCAACGAAGGGTTGACATTTTTGTATATCTAACTAGCCTATCTTTGAGCAACAAAATAGCAACAAAATAAGCCGTTAGAATGAGCCCGCTAGCTGTATTGGTTCGCAAGATATAAAAATTCATTATTTTAATGTATCGGGGTGGTCCATCCCCAAAGAAGGGTTAACATTTTTGCATATCTAACTAGCTTATCTTTGAGCAACAAAATAGCAACAAAATAAGCCGTTAGAATGAGCCCGCTAGCTGTATTGGTTCGCGAGATACAAAAATTCATTATTTTAATGTATCGGGGTAGTCCATCCCCACGAAGGGTTGACATTTTTGTATATCTAACTAGCCTATCTTTGAGCAACAAAATAGCAACAAAATAAGCCGTTTGAATGGGCCCGTTAGCTGCATTGGTTCGCGAGATATAAAAATTCATTATTTTAATGTATCGGGGTGGTCCATCCCCAACGAAGGGTTGACATTTTTGTATATCTAACTAGCCTATCTTTGAGCAACAAAATAGCAACAAAATAAGCCGTTCCAATGAGCCCGCTAGTTGTATTGGTTCGCGAGATACAAAAATTCATTATTTTAATGTATCGGGGTAGTCCATCCCCCACGAAGGGTTGACATTTTTGTATATCTAACTAGCCTACCTTTGAGCAACAAAATAGCAACAAAATAAGCCGTTAGAATGAGCCCGCTAGCTGTATTGGTTCGCGAGATACAAAAATTCATTATTTTAATGTATCGGGGTGGTCCATCCCCAACGAAGGGTTGGTATTTTTGTATATCTAACTAGCCTATCTTTGAGCAACAAAATAGCAACAAAATAAGCCGTTTGAATGGGCCCGTTAGCTGCATTGGTTCGCGAGATATAAAAATTCATTATTTTAATGTATCGGGGTGGTCCATCCCCAACGAAGGGTTGACATTTTTGCATATCTAACTAGCCTATCTTTGAGCAACAAAATAGCAACAAAATAAGCCGTTAGAATGAGCCCGCTAGCTGCATTGGTTGGCGAGATACAAAAATTCATTATTTTAATGTATCGGGGTAGTCCATCCCCCACGAAGGGTTGACATTTTTGTATATCTAACTAGCCTATCTTTGAGCAAGAAAATAGCAACAAAATAAGCCGTTCGAATGGGCCCGCTAGCTGCATTGGTTCCCGAATACTCTATTTAACGTATCGGGGTAGTTCATCCCCCATGAAGGGTTGGTATTTTTGTATATCTAACTAGCCTATCTTAGAGCAACAAAATAGCAACAAAATATGCCGTTTGATTCGGTTCGATATGTGCTTTCTTTGTCAAGATATGGTATATGGGTATTCTAGCGTAATATTACGTCAGTATATCGGTCATTTCTCGTAAACTAATGGAGCAACAAAATCAATTCTTGCGGTACAAAATAGCAACAAATTAGCAACAAATTCCCATATACTTCTCAAGTCCGGCTTATGAAATGGGTATACCAGCGTAATATACGTCTCATTTGTGAGGATTCACAAACTCTTTCCATTAGTGAAAACTGTATGAAAACCGTTGGGTGGTTCAGTAGAAGTTAGCGGAAAACAGGAAGACGCAGACGGCGATTTTATTTAAAATAAAATAGATAGATTTTTAATATTTAATTAAAAAATTTCAAATAGGTGTCACTAAAAGACTATCAAAGTAATAATTTCGCTAGACATCAAAGCTCTGTTGTGCAATAATCTTGTGATTCGTTTGTTTTCAAGACCCGGTTTCCTTTTGAATCAGAATTTGTATTTAAAGTTACTTCTTTCCGGTAAGTGGGGAGGTGAAAACGTTCGCGCCAGGGTTTGAGGAGAGTCAAGAGCCGTGAAATTATTACTCCACTTGAAACCGTTTGGGACGATAAGCGCCTCTACACGTCTCTCTGTTAAAATTAAATTATGTAGTCGAGCCACGCAAAAAAAATCCGTAGGAAAAAGGCGTGGCTTATTTTTATTTATTCTCTAACCCCTTCGAAAGTATGGTTGATTTGTAAGGTCCATTCGTTTATTGACTTTTATCATCATCATCTCAACGGTGGGATGTCTACTGCTGGACAAAGGCCTCCACCCTCATTTTCCAAAAGGACCGATCAGAAGCAGCCTATATCCACCGACGACGATTCGCTGCTCTTATCAGGTCGTCTGTCCACCTTGTGGGTGGACGTCCTACGCTGCGCTTGCCGGTCGGCTCTTCTTATTATATGTTCTGTCCACTGCTGCCATCAACTTACTAATATGTCGGTAACTTTCGTTCGTCTACGGAACTCCTCATTCTTGATCCGATCTCGCACTGTAACCCCAAGCATAGCCCTCTCTATAGCTCGTTGGGAGACGTTGAGCTTTCTTACGAAGCCCATAGTTAGAGACCACGTTTCAGCGCCATAAGTCATCACTGGCAACACAATTTTTTAACCTCTTCGAAAGTATGGTTGACTTGAAGGTAAATTCGTTTATTAATTTTAATAGATGATTGAAATCGAAGATATTACACGACAGATATATATTATAGATAGATAGACAAAATAATCCCACCGTAATTATCTGTGAAAAGCTGTATTCAAAGAAATTTTAAGTTACTAGAGTTACTTAGCATTTGTTTAATAATAGTATATAATAAAAGTATGACATGATTAAATCGCAGTGGTTTTCAGCGCTGTTGTTATTAAATTTTAAAATTGTTAAAATAATAAATTAATAAAAAAATGTAAAATGTATCGGTTATGTGTGGTAGTATTTTAAACAAAAGTTGAAAGAGTAGCTATCTTAGACCTAGTAACTTGGATTTTCTGTTAAAAATTTAGATGAAACTTGTGATTAATTTATATCTCAGAATGACACATAGTTATTAGCTACTTCATTGAAAAATAACTTGTAAATTATTGTAATTCCTCCTCAAAATTACCAGTCTTATCAGTGTAATTTAAAACTAGGTTAAAATAAAGATTGTTTGCATACTCGTATGTATATGAGTTCCCTACATTTGATTTTCATTCGTCATTCTAAATCTGTTCAATATTTCGACAATGTCTGACACTACTCAAGATGTTAAAATGTTCCGCGGTACTCCTCGTTACCATTTGCGGTTACCAACTCACCACATGTTTTATGTCGTCAACTTTTTTGACATTAGCTCAAGTGTTTTTTTTTTTTCTAAAAAATAGTCGTAAAACTTTTGTAACAACCGGGCGGGACTGTTGCCACTTGCCTTTTGACTGAACTCGTTAAAAGCTTCGCACTTTCTACTTATTCTCAGTGACGATGATACAAAAATGAATTTCCTATGTGTAGTGTCTCTTTGTGTCTTTCTTACCGGCTTCGCAGTAGTATTCATTTTAAAGCCTTTCTCGACCATTTCACCACTGTACTGAGCACCATAAATACTGTTATCCTTTTATTAATAAACTAGTTGGCGCCCGCGACTTCGTCCGCGTTCAAAAGTATCGCCTGACGAAATGAGTATTGCAATATAACGCCTGATTCCAGGCGTTAGATCTTATTTTTAGAAGCAATCTGGTGCCTGCTTCTTCGCTCTAGTGGAATATGTAGCCTATGTCCTGAAATTCTATTGAAGAAAGATTTTTTTAAATCGTATGAATAGTTTCGAAAATAGCCTCCTACATACAATCTTTACCTGTTTATAATATTAGTATGCCTATAGATTGATTAAGGAGACGCTATGCATGTTGTGCCCCGCGGTCACTAAATCTTGTGTTTTCATACCAGCCTAAAACATAGGACTCTTGTAATGACGACAGCTCACTTACAACTCATAAAGCAAATCTTGTGTCCTTAGCACATAGCAACTAATGGATAGTTAGGTCGCATTTTATCAAAATAAATTGTTTATTGTATTATGCCGTTATTTCTTATATGACAAAAGTTATTGCGAATTGACTTCGTAGATTTAGCAGAAATTCATTCATTAAACAGTTTAATTACCTACGAAACGTGATTAACAATTAGTTTATGAGTGATATGCCTCAATAGGGTAATGGCTATTTATCAAAATGTGTGTATACTTACTTAATTATTCATAAATTGTAAGGTATATTTTTTTTGTTTTGTTATATGATGTCATATAGATCACGAGACGACATATGGTTGTTTAGGCGGCAAAATTTTATTTTTTCGTGTTTTATCATTGTTTTCCGGTCTTTATTTATACAAAACAAAAAAATGTAGCTTAAAATTTATAACATTTTTAAAAAATAGGCAAATACCCTATTGAAGATTAGTCTAGTTTTTTTGTTACCTATGACTCAATGAACTAGAATTGAATTCATGATCATTCATAATCAAATGTGGTCATAGGTTTAAACAAACACTCAACGGTCCTAAACTTGATTAAAAATAATACAACTCATCTTTCGTTCAATGTTATTGACCAAAACTAACACACATTGTATAAATTGCAACACTCTTTTCTTTTATTATAATACTAAGAGCACTTGTGTATGTGGGTCACTCGCTGACATAGATTTACATTGTTTTCCTACCGTTTTGATTTAATTTAAAAGTGTAAACGCTATTATTTGTGGCCGTGTCGTGACCTGTGTGCCCATTTAGGATTTGTAGTTGTGAAAATCGTTAGGAAAATTCAATTGAAATTATTTTCAAAGCCCTTTCTCTTAGAATAACCGTTGTTTGTTCACGAAAAATAACAAAAATTTTGAATTATGCCAGATTATAAACAGTTTTTTTTTTTTAATAGTTACCCTCTTAATGAAGCGTTCTCTTATCTCCTCTCTTTTTGTCAATTGTAAGCCTCTTTGATTTTGTAAGAAAATATTTAACTTATTATTTTCCAAAAAAAAATCATTTTTTTGTGACTAATTATAAGAACAACGTGTTTTTAAAAAGTATTTAATGTACAGACACGTATATAGATTTTATATAAATTGTAAGCGTCGACTTTGTATAGAAACATTTCAATCTCACTCGTAGAAGCTTTTCATCGGTTCTAATCTTGCCTCGCTATTTAAGTCATAAAAAATTGGAACACAGAATAAACAGAAAGCGTTCAGTCATAACGAAAAATATATTAATTGTGAACATTAACCGCGCCTCCTTCGCTTTAATCTCGCCAGTGATAGAAGTCAAACATTGCGTCTGAAAATTGTTTGAGTTAGCGCAGAGGTATAAACGGATGCCGGCTTAACGATCGACAGAATGTCTTTACCTTTTTTAAAAATATCGCCATACAAAGAAAGATCCGGAATTACCCACAGAAGGGGCCATTATTTCCACTTTTTTTTGGCAAATGTTTCGCCAACATCGATGAACAAACCTTTCTTAACTCCCTACAATTAAAATAATGAATTATTTTAAAGACAGTTTTCATATAAGCTAAAAGGTCTGCAAGCGTTGGATCTGTCGCGCTTATTGAGCATTTTATCAATCTTTATCATCTGCGTGTCCAATATAGCAATGACTTTAGGGTACTCCGGGACGACTTTCTTGCAAATGGAGGAACCGTGTGCCTATATCTCGCAACACGACTCCCCGGCAGCGCCAACACCCTCCTTAATATGGAGTGGTATCGTGAATGCTGTGACAATTGGAGCAAGTCCACCTAAATTATAATGACAAAAGTCATGTAATTTAATTAAATTAATAGTGGCAATGACATTTTACTACTAACTCTGTGGACTATATTTTAATCATTTTCATATTTCGATATATTTCATCTCTTTCTGAGGCAATAACATTTTTTTATTTGTCGCCTTTGAATTGAACAATGCCAATGATGCACTTATAGGTCTGTCCAGTAAGAAATGTGCGGTACTTATCATTGTTTCTTTTGTTTAATCGCGTCAACACAATTTAATTACCTTCAATCTCGATACAGTTTCCTACTCAGAAATACAAACGTTTCGCTGACTCGTAGCAAAATCTTGATGGCGTTGTACAAATTATACCTAAGCGTTTATTGTTTATTGTGAAGAATAAATAAGAATAAGAATCTTTCGCGATTTACGTTTCGATATCGAGTCTCTCAAGGAGGATGAATGCCAATCTTTTTTGTACTATTCTTATCACAACTGCGACACTTTTTATTGATCTAGAATGTGCGACAATCTCAATTTTGCATCACTCCATACTATGAAGAATTGAAATTAGAGATTAAGAATTGGTTCCATTAGAATTAGATGACTAATTATCAATATCTAGTCGCTACTAATGGTGTCTTTATTCTTGTTGGTTCTAACGCGTTTGGTAAACTTGGCTTGGATGAATTCACTGGAATACTTTTAATACTATGTTCACTCAGTATTATGAAAACCAAATCATATCTTATATTAGTACCTATATAGTGGCAGGGCACACTGCGATTCGCAGTCATAAATTGGGCAGCCCTTCTGGCGGCATTAACCACCACCTAACAGAAGGCTACCGTGAAATAACAGTATGTGTGTTATTGTGTTTCGGTCAGTGAGAAAAGGATTTCAGTATCCATTTCTCTATCCCCTCTTAGTCCCTTATCCTACTAAGATCGGCAGTTCAGTTGCAGCACCTGTGGCGTTGCTTGTGTTATAGGCGACGGTAGCCACCTACCATCAAGTGGACCGTCAGCCTGTCTTGTCGACCTTAACATAAAAAGTAAATAAATTCTTATTTCGATTTTTGTATACTGTAAAATTTTCACGTTCTATTATGATACGATCTGGAATTTATATATTTGTGAATTGATAAAGTGGCCTAGCCTCATAGTTCGGTGACCGGACTAATGAGTTTTTTTTTTTTTGGAGCAGTGCCAAAAGAAGCATGTGGTTGTTTTTTTATGCAAAGATTCGCAGGTTGGCCGACGATCCATTTGATAGTATACCATCGTCTATTAACTTAAGTAACGCCATAGAGGCAAGTGAAGTGCCGTCCCCGACAGGAGTAAGAATAAGGGGTTAAGAGGGATAGGGAAATGAGATCTAACGTGCCTCGCTCACTCATCAAAAGCACGGGTGCAGTTATTTGATGACGGACTTCGGAAAAGGGTTGGTTACTGCCACTAATCTAGCGGCACGCTATTGGGGGCCATTTTGACAAAAAGCATTATAATATTAGTGTTATATATTGTTTTATAGGTGAATTCAATTAAATACCCGGTATTTTACCAATTTAATGAAATAAGTGGGCATTAATATTAGCGAATTCACTGCGTCAAGTTTAGGAATAGATTTTCTTGTGTTGCATAAAACCACTTGTTGACGGTTGCCCTTCGAAATGCTCAATAAACATTAAAATATTTATGAATACGGTGGTGAGTCACATTATCGCCCGCCCGTCCAATAGACATGTCGCTTTTAGTTTAGGAGGGTTGTTCGTGACTTATTTGAGGCTCCAAGTCATAAGAGAAGTAACTGCATTATATTTATTTAACTAGCTCTATCTGTACTGAGTTATCTCTACTTAGTTACTTGGCGTTTGTTATAACTTTAATATATAATTTGTAAAGGTTGTTTTGGAACAAGTTACGTACCTATACATGTCTTGCACTAAATTCGATAATAAGAATATTAAGCATGATCGTATTATTAAATATTATTTATTTAAGATTTTAATTACAAGAATTAAGTGATTAAGAAATTTTAATCACAAAACATTGACTGGATGCAGAAAGTATACTTTTAATAAAATTCTTTCGTATTCGAAACTTGGAATAAAATAACATCTCGGAAGCGATTCTCTCAATAAATGATAGTGAATTTCATATCAAAATCCGTTGTTGCATTATTTTGAAAGGAGGAACAGATAGATAAAATTACAATAATACTGTTACGAAAATTTTATCTTTAAATTTTGATATGCGATCCACAGTCAGAACTTCCATGATACTAGAACGTGTTATAAAAATTAACACTCATGAGAAGCCAGAAGAAAATTCATAATTGCAAAGACCCGGCAAAACTTTGTCTTGCACTAAATTCGATAATAAGAATATTAAGCATGATCGTATTATTAAATATTATTTATTTAAGATTTTAATCACAAGAATTAAGTGATTAAGAAATTTTAATCACAAAACATTGACTGGATGCAGAAAGTATACTTTTAATAAAATTCTTTCGTATTCGAAACTTGGAATAAAATAACATCTCGGAAGCGATTCTCTCAATAAATGATAGTGAATTTCATATCAAAATCCGTTGTTGCATTATTTTGAAAGGAGGAACAGATAGATAAAATTACAATAATACTGTTACGAAAATTTTATCTTTAAATTTTGATATGCGATCCACAGTCAGAACTTCCATGATACTAGAACGTGTTATAAAAATTAACACTCATGAGAAGCCAGAAGAAAATTCATAATTGCAAAGACCCGGCAAAACTTTTTCGGGGCAAAGTGTTCAGTCCTATTCGCCATGCAACTGAGAAGCGCGTGAAATGAACGAGACGGGATAACACTTTACCTTGCCCGCTGAGGAACGAACATTCAGTATAAGCTGATAGCTTTTAAATTGTACCACCTCCCTTAATTTACGCTTTGTATAGGCTCTTGAAAGTTTGTCGATAGTTTCTACGCCTATTACGTACACATAAAGGTTATATTCCCTTGCAATTAAATGTATATCAGTAATTCCTGTTTATCCCATTCCAGTAGTTGTAGGCACGATCGGGACGTATACGAATTAACACTTTGGTTGTTGTTGACAAGATTTGATTGCGTTATTATAACTTCATTAGATCTGTCTTTATCTGTCTTTAATTGCTTCCCTTCGATATATATTTTGTTTAATAATACAAATTAATGTTTGATATATCATCATCATCATCCATAGGAAGTCTGCTGCTGAACATAGGCCTCTCCCATAACTTTAAAATAGGACCTGTTCTGAAGCAGCCTGGATCCAGTGTCAGGCGCATCTGGCAGCAGTAAACACACCCTTACCTCTTTGTGCCGCCAGGACACTTATAATCTCCCATCATGTTTACTATGAAATAGCCCGAACTTGCCTTGTTTATTATTAAAAACTTAAATTAAGTTTTATAAGATGTTTTTTCTGCGATAAACGATAATGTAGTTGGCATCTAAAACTTTTAACACCATAAAAAAGGCGATTAACATTAAAAACCGTTTTCTCCTACGACGCAAGGTGCATAGGAATGATTTATTTTCTGCCTGTCCTATTCCGAATACTTCCCTATCAGTTCATCGATCGTACACATCCCCAAAAGTCTGATGTTAATGCAATAAAGTGTGCTGGAGGTCAACGGATGTTTAAATGTATTTGCGCCCCCGTCTCGCGTTTAAATATTGCGACCCTCGTTCAAAGGGCGGGGGTCCTCATCTTCGATCTGTCTAGTTCCACCGCTTGACAATGATGTGTTCAATGGATTTATCCATTATTTATCTGGACAGAAATATGTATTATTTTTTCAGAGACCACAGTCAGTCCTTCTATTAGCAAACTGTGACCTAATATTTAAAAATTATAAAACTTTTTATCACAATTTCAATTAATTATTATTAATTAATTTTATCTATGTAGTTATATCATTATAACAATAGTCAGAAAGACTTCTAAAACATGGTAAGTTTTAGGATGCATCAGTGTTGGTCTAAAGGTTGGTTATTTTGACATTGAAGAATCATTGGTATTGTAGTGCTCAACGTTTTCTATATTTGAAATAATTTTTTTAAACCTAATAGTTTTCCTCTTATTTTTATGTACTTGAGATAGACTGACGGTTAACTTGGTTGTAGGTGGCTAAAGTCGCCTATAACACAAGTAACACCACAGGGTAAGGTATTAAGAAGGGATTGGGAAATGGGCTTTGGCGTCCCTTATTCAATGACCGAAACACAACAGCACACACGCTGTTATTTCACTGTGATCTTCTGTAACGGGATGGTTACTACAGCCAGACTGGTTGCCCAAATGACTGCGAAACGCTTTCACTACTTCTGACACTGACACCAATGAGAAGGGCAAATTTGAAATCGAATTTCTTTATTGTTTCAGATGTAGACCACTTGTGTTCTACGAACGGGTGCTGTCGTGACGACTCGCGGCCGCACCTCATCAAGAAAGCCGGTGAACATTTAGACTCGATGCTCAAAACAGAGCTCGGCAAACTCGCTTCAACATTTGAAAGCAAGGCGCAACAGTTCGACAGTAAGTAAACATGACTGTTTCTTTATAATGCCTACCTTTCTTTCTTACCTTTTTATATATATCATATGGTAACTAAGATGGCCTACCTTTCTTCCTCAACGTTTGTTGGTTCTACTAGCTATAATTTAAAAAAAAATGTGGCAGGCAATTCGACATTCTACTTGATTTTAAGTGGCTATGGCTACGGTCGCTCAAGGACACGAGCAACACTAGAGCGGGTGCAAGTGTGGAGACAACCTAGGCGTCCTGGTACGACGACGAGTTTGGTTCAACGTTCAAATGTATGCAAGATAATAAAGTTTCTATCCGCCCATATCCGACTAATGTCGCAATGAATTCCTCATTTTATGGAACGCAGTGGTAAAAACTCATAAGAGCACTTAATATCATACAGACGATAGATACACAAAGAGAGGGTATGTCGTCTTATAATAATATTCTAATCGCAGTTTTATGAGCAATGTCGCTTTATAAGCTTTGTTAGCAATTTAAGTTTACAGACGAATTTGCTCATTAAGGATCCAGGGCGACCCGAGTATAAAAGCAGAGGTTGCTTTTATACTCGGCTCATGGAGAGTATAAAAGTATGCAGAACAGAACCTCAAGCTCATGCAGAGATGCAGTCTCTGTGTGCCATGACTCATTAATAAAGGCTACGCAAACTTAATTCAATGATTTAAAATTAATTTTATTATTACTCGCCCTTAGCACTCAGATATGAACATTCCATTTTCATTGAAATCCACGCGTGACCTTTCGCTCTGTGCGTTTCTCTATTCAAGATAGCAACACCAGATGTTACGTAGAGTGTCGCAACAAAGCGCATCGATCCATATGTATCTGCTAAGAACATTAACAGGAGTGGAGTGTTTGGCGTAATGGTGCCTATTTATAGGTATACACTTCTCGTCAGGAATCAGCCCGTAGGGTTATCGGAGTAACACTTCGATACTGGCCACTGGAAATTCTTTTGTTGTGTCAAGAAACTACATTTATTACTGATAGAGATTGGTATATTGCTATTATTGGTAAGATGAAATTGAAAAATAATAAAAGATAATTGTCATGTTGCATTTAATCTACTCGAGGTGATAAACTAGGATGGTTTTATGTAAATACGGAACAAGAAGTGGTGTTCGTTATGGTTGATTTATCTATTCTTTTGGTCCTGACGGACTATCAACGCCAAAACTACTAAATATAGAAAGCTGAAATTTGCAACATAGGTTTATTTTACAACGCAAGCATCCGCTAAGAAAGGATTTTTGAAATTTTCAACTCCATACCAAGCAGGGGGCGGGTTTTTTAATATAACAGTTAAATTAAGTGGAAATGAATTCTCTTGCCTAAGCTATATTATATATTCACATGTATTTGCAATCTATTAAATATTTATGTCTACCTGAATGTCTTAAATTCTTACTATAATCTTTTTACTTGTTCCAAAAAAAAAAAACTAAGGACTAGTTTATGGTTGATTAATACTTATTATTATTTTGCCTACAACCACAAGTTTATTTTATGAAATAAGCAGTATATTGAAATTGAAGACTTGGTTGCCCTCGACATAATATGCAGTTTAAAAATCACCAAAACGTACATATGCAATCACCCATATGTGTTTATATGTGTAATGTATGTACCTATATATGTTTATATATGTATATTGTACTTGTATGTATAATGTTATGTTATTATTATTATTATTATTATTTTCTTTTTGTACTTATAAATTGTAATTTGTAAGACCTAGTACTTTGTAGAAATTTTATTTTATTTAAAATGTATTTGTAATTTTTTTGTATGCTATTAGGTTTGCTAATCAATAAATAAATAAATATATTACGAAAATTAAGCTCCTGATTCTATAGTTCTCTAAAAATAATTTATAAGTATTTTTTCCTTCTATTGGGTTCGTCAGTTGTTTAACTTTCAATATTTTGTTTAATCTTTAACAGTTGTTTAAACAAAGAAATTAAACACACCGTTCTGTCCACAATCGAATGAGCTTACCTGTGCCAATGTGACTAATTTATTTAATTGTTATCAGCACGTTAACCTATAAAGATAAATGACAAACACACGTGCAAGATAATAATATGTCTCGTAAGTTTATTAAAGATTTAGAGGCCGTTATGAATTTGGACAGCCTCTATATTATTATTTGTTACTAGGAACTGTGCCATATTATAGACACCTTCCGGTACCGTGTATAGAAAGTTCTACTATTAATTGTTCATTTCACTTAGTTCATTCATTTTCCTAAGTGAAATGAATCATTAATTTCTATTTTCAGTCATTATGGATATCCTTCAACACTTTTAGTACCTTATTTTACATTCACTGACCTCTTTTTTTTGTAATTTATTCCCAAAAACCTTTACACATTTGCTTCTTTAAAAACTGCGGTAACATTGGATGAGTGGTTAGCGTGTTTGCCTTAAGCTCTGTCTCAGGAGGCCCCGGGTGATGCCGAGTTCATTTCCCTATCCCTTCCTAATGCCTTATCCTTAATCCTACTATTGTCGGCAGCGCACTTGCAGCGTCTATGGCGTTTCGTGTGTTATAGGCGACGGTAGCCACCTGCCATCAATTGGACCGATACTAATTGTTATTATCTGTAATACTCCCCAACGTATGGATTTTAAAAAGTAGTCTATGTCCTCTGCAAGAGTTCGATTCATGATATTCCACAAAAAAATCTATTCAGTGACTTAGCCACGAGACATTTAAACAGAGTTTTTTTTCGCATTTATTTATGTATGATGTTAGAGTGTGGTCACCAAAAGTTTTTCGGTTGACATTTCTCAAAATATCACAATAGTCTCATTAATGTAATGTGTATAAATTAACTTATGTAAGACTAGATGAGCCCGCAACTTCGATCGCGTGGTACCCGGTATAGCGCGTAACTTTTTTGTATGTATACTGACTGAAATGAAACAAACACTTACTTAATGTTACGGGAAGGTTGCTGCAATACATCAGTGAAAACTGCATTCAAATCAGTTAAACCGTTTATGAGATTAGCGTGCGCACAAACGCACAGAAAAAAAAACAAAAAATTTAAAAACTATTTTTTGATTTAGGTAACCTCGTAACATAAGTACAACGTGTACTTATGTTATTTTTTTTAAATATTTAATGCATAGACGCGGCTCGTTTACGATTTTATTATAAATGTATAGATAATGTTAGTATGACCACCAAAAGTTTTATATCAAAATAGTCTCATTAATGTAATGTGCATACATTAACTTATGTAAGATACAATGAATATCTCGATTCAAGACTACTGCACCTCTAAAACCGGTCCTAATGTCCTAATGTCCATCTTAATAAGGCGTCATCTCCATAAAATATATTGAGACACAAAAATGCGTATTTGTCGCAGACGGTAACACAATTTACTTATATGATTCATAGAGTGATATTCTTAAAAGGAATGTTGTTCTGTTTATGTTATAAAGTGACCTTACCACCGAATGAAACAGAACAGATAGGTACTTAATATTGTTTTTTACGGAGTCAGTTACTTAAAAAATACACTTTATGATACGTATATTCATTAATATTGGACTCAAAAAACTGTATAGGTCATTTACAGCCACTACAATTAGTAAAGCAATACAAAAAATGACAGAAGCATACAAACGTTACCTGAGAATGTAATTGATAATTAACGTGAGAACTGCTCAATGGCTTTCTAGGGAATGGTCGCATTGGCAGCGGGGCCCTTTCAATTTACGTCTATTATGTATAAATAACAATGATTTTTTAAACTCTGACATAGAAATTCAATTTTAACTCTATGCGTTATATTTTATATTTATGAATTCGTTTAAATTGTCACTGTGGACATTTCAGAAGATATTTAATGTTACATGCTGTTTAAAAACGTCTCACTGTAGAGAATTTGTATATTTTTTTAAATGTTAAGATCGGCAGACAGGCTGACGTTGCACTTGATGGTAGGTGGCTACCGTCGCCTATAACACAAGCAACGCCACAGGTGCTGCAAGTGCGCTGCCGACTAGAGTAGGGTTAAGGATAAGGGATTGAATAGGAAAATGGGCTCTGGCAACCTTACTCATTCACCGAAACATAGTAGCACACGTGCTGTTATTTCACGGTGGTCTTCTGTAGGGGGTGGTTACTGCCGCCAGACGGGCTGCTCAAATGACTGCGAAACGCAGTGTGCCCTGCCACTACTTTTCAGATCCAAACCAGAGCCAACTTTGAAAAGTTAATTTCCAAAGTTGACTCTGTCGGGAATCGAACCCGGGAACCTTAGAACAGCGGGTTAAGGCAAGTATCCTAACGACTCATCCAACGAACTCGTCAAACAAGTCTTATGTTAGTTAACATTTATATAGTTCTGATTCAATTCATAGCAGAGTATGCACCTGCACACTGCTCTGTCACACTGCTGCAGTATAAAATTCGACACCAGAGAACGAGACAGTAGATAGTAGATATATAACAGAGCGAATGAGACGGAGAGTTGTAATGTTTAAATCACGAAGTCGCATCATGACGCTACAAACGAGACTCCGTCTTTAGTCTGCCTCGCTGAAGATTGAAACACAAAACAGCTTCGAGTGATAGTTGGAAAGCTGACGAGTCAATATTGATAGTGACCCGACAACCGGACGTACATTAATTAGTTTATTTAACTCGAGTGTTGTTTGAACGAAGTGCGGACAACGTTTCCAAACTTCATCATCGTCCGTGGAATCAGTAATGGACAATGTGCGACCTAAATTCACACCCTAAATCTAAATCGATTCAAGTTACGTCCACCATTAGTAAAAGCTCAACGATCTACTTACCGAGGAGATTAATGTATTTATTATATTAAATATTTTAAATCTTTAAATTCATCCTAAAAAGACTAAGCCAAAAGCACTAAGTTTATTTATACAAAAACTGCATGATATAATCTTTGATTTTGACAAGCGTTGGATCTTTATTTTTAGATAGCTGGTGCCCACGGCTTCGCCCGCGTGGAATATTTAGCCTATGTCCATCCTGAAATTTTATTCTAACTATTGGTGAAGAGTAATTTCGAAGTTCGTTTGTATGTAAGACATACAAACAAACATACAAACTTTATCTCTTTATAATATTAGTATAACATCACTTAATGCGAAACAAGTTTGTTATTAATTAGTTACTTAGGTATATTCTAGAGTATTTTTTAAATTCTTTAACTAACTGTGCCCCGCGGTCATCGAGGCACAACATCGCAACGCCCGCCGTACTTCATGAAATAAAAATGAAGTTCGTTTATGATTCTAGAAAAACTATATCATATTTTGATTTTAAGAGATCGAAGGTGTCGCGAGCTCGAAACTTATAAGCTTCTTTGAAAATGGACTATAAAAAGCAGAAAGATTTATTTAAAATCGACAGTTACTTCGCAGATTGGTGCGTTCAAACAAAAAACCTCTGCAGTTTTCTTATATTATAGTACAATTTATGAGATCATGTCACTGCCACTAATTCGTCGCAATCTTAAAGAGTTAAGTCTTAAGTTGCAATCTTAAAGAGACTTTTAAAAAGATGAAAGAGTCTCCGTTTCCCGTTTTGCGGACTAATTGCAACCGAGCAACGGGATCGCAACGGCCAATCGCACAATCCGGTTCCACACAACCCGACCAAAGATGGCGCGAGGAGAAGATAGATCCCGGGCGATTGCCTGGTAATGTTATCAGGATTGGCAACTTTTCATCAAATCGCCTACGTAACCAGTTTAGGGTAGCTTTATGAGACAGCAGATGACTTATAAATTGACTGCACTAATTGCGACATCTCAGGATATATTATTATATACATTTTGTATTATTTCAGACCTAATAAATTCGTTGTAGTACAAAGTGGCTTAGAATTTCATGATATCCGATTTTCTGCTAACTGCAATATTGTGCTACAGTAAAGTGACAAGGGAAATAAACCAAGGAGTCGTCCTTTAAGAGCGTGCAGCGCGATCGAAAATCTTCGAGTTGGAGTAGCGGTGACGGAACGCACACAAAAATAACTTTACAGATTAGGCTCAACACAGAGTAAAACATATTTTTACTAATTTTTCTTTAGGAAAAATTAATGTAATAAATGATAATAGAATGTAATATATGTAAATAATAATTAGTTATTATTATAATATAACGTAATATTCAGCTGATCACTGTGTTTTGTTCATTTCTTATACATAATTTTACCTATGTATACTTACCTGCATATCTGGAAAAGAATAAATAAAGTATGAAAGAAGAAATGAAAAACTGCAAAAAATAATAAAAAGTTTTTATTATTAAATTTGTGATGTTTGGTTGTCGTGGTATTATCGTTATTTGTTAATTGTCGTTTATTTTTGACCTTATCTTTCGAGTGCTTTCAATATATAATCAGGCTCCTTAATTGCCATTTTTCTATCCAGTCTTTTTTCGTATGAAATATTTACGTATTGAATTTTTCCACTGTCTTGATTATCCGAGGATGTTTGAATTTCTGCTATTGGTAGCCTGAAATAAAATTAAACACTAAAAACGACAGAGAGCAAATTGTAAACACCGTTAGTTTATAATAAACATAACTGACGAATATTATGAAAGGAACATTGAATTTAAAATAAAACGCTTAAAAGTTGATAACGCTTAAAAGTTATAAAATTTAGTTTATAACCTCTCCGTTCCGAAATTGTATACGAACATGCACTGTTCAGTACTTGGGCCTATCAATGAACAGTTTTACAAATTTACTGCGCGGTTTCAGTTTACAGTTTCGTTATAAACGGCTGTTATCAAAAGCAAAAAACCTAATCTAACCTAACCAATAAATGTTTGATTAGCTAAGAAACCTATTTGGTGACCAAGTACTAGACTAGGTCAACCAAAAAAAGTTGCTGACCAAATAAATATTTTGCTGAAAAAATATATATTCCTATTACAAACTAACATATGCAATGTTACCGGATAATAGCCTAATTGACAAAATTTGGAAATTAGTTTAAAACTATGGCTTAGCATCTATTTCACCGCAAAAATATATTATTTTAAGAAAAATAGGTCTTTTACATTAGTATTTTGAGTTTTTAGAAATGAACTTGAAATTGACCGCGAAAAAGGCCAAGACTGTCATGGCGTCTTGAATGACGTCACACCTCGCGAAACAGTCGTGTTTGTTTATGACAGTCAATTGTGTTTTTTAATAAATAATGAATTCCTCGTATTATAAATACTGTATAGTGCCCCAATATAAAAGTTCAACGATAAAAACGCCAAACAAATTATTCATATACGTTCCAAACAATAAACAATAACAAATTGATGAAGTTATTACAGCTCTCAACGGCCACTATCAATACCTCGTTGTGAATCTTCAATGCCAGAGATCTAGATTCACAACAAAGAGATTCGAAGAGCACTACGGAGTCTTGACGTGAACAAAGCTAGTGGACCTGATGGCATACCTGCAAGGGTCCTGAAGGAATGTGGTCCTGAATTGTCTCCTGTACTTACACGCTTGTACCATCTCTCTCTCAGGACAAATACCGTGCCGGCATTTTGGAAGCTTGCCAATGTTCAACCAGTGCCTAAAAAGGGTAACCGTGCCAACCCCTGTAATTATCGACCAATCGCCATCACTTCTGTACTCTGTAAGGTTATGGAGAGAGTACTGAATAGTAAGCTGCTGACATATCTTGAAGTTAACGACCTGCTCAGTGATCGCCAATATGGATTTCGCCAGGGACGTTCAACCGGAGGTCTTCTTGTATGTCACGCAATACTGGAGTGAAGCCATCGAGAAACATGGCGAGGCTCTCGCTGTGTCACTCGACATATCGAAGGTCTTTGAGAGGGTTTGGCATGCACGTTTACTTGGCAAGCTTCCTACATACGGCATCCCCTCCGGTCTCTTTGTAGCTGGATTTCTGATTTCCTGAATGAACGGTCAATTCGAGTAGTCATTGATGGCTGCTCCTAGGACCTCATGGCAATTGATGCCGGTATTCCTCAGGGATCTGTTCTCTCTGCAACTCTTTTCCTGCTTCATATTAATGACTTACTTCTTCCAGGAGTAGTTGTATACGCAGATGACAATACGGTCATAGAGAGATATTTGTCCAGGATTCGTTCTGAGAGGGAGGCAATGGTTGAGCGAATTAACTGAACCTTAAATCTTGTATGTCAATGGGGTGAAAAGAATCTGGCTGATTTTAACGCCACCAAAACGCAAGCGTATTTGGTCTCTGCAAAAAGGAGCCCTTTCGACTTGGCTCCAACTTTCCGAGGTGCATCCGTACCTGTGGCCAATGATCTTGAGCTTCTTGGTATGAAGTTGTGCTCAAATCTCAACTTCGATAATTCTATCGAGTCCAAAGCCCAAACAGCGGCCAAAAAGTTGGGCATCCCAAATAGAGTGAAGCGATGCTTCACACTTAGACAGCTCCTCTCTTTATACAAGGCACAAGTCCGATCTTGCATGGAGTATTGCTGTCACCTTTGGGATGGCCCATCAAAATACCAACTTGCCGCACTCGACTCGGTGGATCGCAGAGCTAGGAGGCCCATTGGCGATGATACACTAATAAAAACTAAGCCGCAGAGCCTAGCACATAGACGCAAAGTTGTCTGTGTATTCTATAAGATGTACTTCGAAGAGTGTGCTCGAAAGCTGCATGAGATCATACTGCCTTCCCCTTTCTTCTATCGGACATACAGACGCACGGCTGGTTACCATCCTCACCTTGTCGAAATCCCTCTAATTCGGACCAAGCGCTTTAAAACATCTTTTGTGATGCGCACTGCTAAGGATTGGAACTCCCTGCCAGCGTCTGTATTTCCGAGCTCATATAACCCAAATCTTTTCAAGGTTCGAGTGAATGGGCATCTTCTGCGTGAGCTCGCTCCATCGTCGGCCTCATCCTTCCTACATGGATAGATGCTGGTCAAGAGCAAACTCATCTTTAATAAAAAAAATTAAAAAAAAAAAAAACTTTGTATTCGCTTACCTCAAAGGCAGCGGTTTTGAGTCAATGTCAAATTAGAAAATAAACGTAACCACCATTTATTAATATTGTCAAGTTAAGTTTTTACTCTCGTATTAATTGTATTTTTATATATTTATTGTCCTGATATCAGTGGCAAAAGAAATTCATCGTGTGATTTGGTAAAATAGCTTGAAATTTACCAACGCGCCACCATTTAATTGTAATTTAACAGGTGAAGTTGAATATATACAGATATAAACAAACAATTTTTTTACATTTTCTTGGTCTCTCAGTCCAATATTTCAACATATTTTATATTGAAAATACTTTTTATTTTATTTAGAACAAACTTTAAAGTAAGAATACTTTCAAAAAGTAAATCTTTAACCGTCTTACTACAAAAGATTAAATAAGCACTGTCTAAACACGTGCTTACGTAGACAATGTATAACTATTTAAACATTGTTAGGCGAGCGCTTAAAATGTCCTTACCACAAAACCTTGTTTAGCGCTTGTTTTTGTAGATAGTGTTAAAGTACGAGAATGATATTGCATTATGGCAACCCTGACAAACATTCATTCGGTCACTCGCCCTGAATTCATGTCGTTTTCATTTTACGCAGATTTTGGTTTTCACAAGCTATTATTACGGACTATAGTAACGATATAAGTAAATTATCAAATTGGAATAAGGCACAAATTACAACAAATACGTTAGATTGTTTATAAAATTTTGTTATATCAAAAAACATTGCGCTTAATGGAACGTAACTGACACGGGCGTAATTGTCAAATGTCAAGTTGGATTTGTTAATTTAATATTCTTATTTTCATAAATTCCAATTATTATTTTAACATGGATAAAAAACGTGAGCGCGGCGTTGCGTCATCGTAATATTCGAATGGATTAATTCGCTCGCGATATATCCTATCTCACAAAATTATATATCCTTATAAATAATTCATATCCTCCATACGTAATCAATTAAATTTAAAATATCCATAGTCATTTCAAAAATCAAAAGAAATCTTTAATATTACGCAAAACGATTACAAATTTGACAGCACGTCCAAGGAGAAGCCGCTAACTAGATAGACACTTGTTAATCAAGCATCTGGCCGTATTTAAATTTAAATAATGCTCAAGCATTGTCTAACCCTAAACAATGCCTAGACACTCTTTTGTAGTAAAGTTTTATTTAACCACGTGTACAAAGCCTGTTTAAAGTATGTTTAATGTTTTTGTAGTAAGACGGTAAATGTTTTAAAAATTTTAGGTTGTAAAAGCATTCTAGTCACAAAAGTTATAAGATTGTGTCGACAAGTGTGGACGTGTAAGCAGAAGATTTTACCGATTTAACAAAATGGTGGAACACATTTTTTGTTTCCACCGGTTCTCAAATTTTTATATAAAATACCATTTTCCATGGCGCTCACCAATGAGGGTTTGGCTCAGTTCATATCAGTTGTACCTAGTATATGGGTAAATGAAAATTCTGTCCAGTTTTGGTCAAGGGCAAGAAAAACCGGCGATCTTGAGACGGCTGATTCCACAGTAGGTAAATGCCACTCTCTGACTGGTAACTGTTAATTAAGTAAGACTTTGTTTGTTCTTCACATAATACTTAGATAGAAGTTTTTACCATTGCGGAATTCCGATGAACAAGCATAACGGCAATTTTGGGCAATATATTGCTGTTTGTTTTGTTAAATCCTGATTCCATGGCGAATTATACCTGTCTTTCAAGATTAAACTAAAAACGAACTGTATTAATTTAATTTAACAATAATTGCTGAAAACTCGAAATAACCTGTTCACTTTATACGAAAATGACAGCCACAACGTGGTGTTTCGCGAGGTGTGACGTCACGCTTCCATTCGCTTCTCTGATTGGTGTTTAATGTCACATAATTAAACGCCTCATTTTGTCGATTTTATTTTCCAAAAATATTATTAATCTTTTATTATTTTAATAGAAAAGTTGTTTTTTGTTTACTAATTATCATGGTTAATCATTAGAAACTCTAAGCCATCCGATTTATTCTCAGTGGAAACAAGCCTGTATTTACCTGTATGCATTTGCATGTTCTGCGTTCGCACTACTCTGTACGGAATTCGACTCAACTGCAATATTTTATTTTGCATGTCCAGATTTTCTTATTTGCCTGAAAGTGAAACCAATGACATGATTAATTTAGCCATATTTCAGTATGCAAATTAGAAAAAAAACAGACAATTGCGTTCTCCGATAAAAATACTTCCAAATAGAAGTCTACTTACCACATTATAGCAGCATTCTTAGGATAAATTTTTTATTTAGTCACTTAGATAATGATTCTTTTTCTGGTTACCCATCCTTCACTTCCAAAAAACACTTAAACATGTGTAAAATGTAAATACAAAATTTATAACACAGCTGACTTGACATTGACCTCATGACGTCATGTCATACGACAAATAAGTGCGCCTAATGATTTTATTAGAGCAATGTTTTTTGTTTGGAAAACCATCAGGCGTTTGGATTAAATATTGAAAATTCTTAATATTTTCATATTTATAATTTTATAATGAATATTAAGAAGGGGGGGATCTGCGGAATATCAATACAAACATTTTCATGTGAGAATTAGTGCTTTATGCGTAAAATTTAAGAAGTATTCGAAGAAATAAATTTTTAGAAGTCGTTCCGTTTATGTATTTTTTATTAATTTTAAATGTATTTGTTTCAAATTTCAACAAGGCGGTGACCTTGTGCAAGGATCAGGCTAACCTACAAAAGTTACTTTAATGTATTTAACTAATTCAGCGCATAGTACTAGTCACTTAAAAATGAGTAAATTTCCAAAATTTTGTGCAGTATCCCCTTAAGAAGATAAGTTGTATATAAATATATATATATAAGTTGTATTATGGCAACTTAATTTGCGTTTATAAGCATATTTCCAAAAAGAAAGAAACACTGTTTTCTGCAGTGTTACAACAGTAGAAACTATTACTAAAGTTTTTATCTAATTTTATATTACTCTATTTAAAACAAACTTAAGCAAAAAACTTAGGATACGAGTAAGTTATGTTATGTAACATTTATTTTGTATATATGTATGTTATGTATAAATATATAAATATGTTTGTACGTTCATCAGTACATATATTTACAAAAGGAAATATTTTCCATAATCCTAAAACGTTCGGCAACTTAATGCCTATGATATTCATAATTGAAAGAGAAATTCAACAAATATGCTGACTTCTCCAATCCAAACCAAAAAATCAAATAAAATAGTTCCTGCTTTAGGGAAAAGTGTTTTATGTCCATGAAAAAGTATTGACAGCGTGGGTAGCTACGGTATGTCGATGAACAAAAGTTCTTGGAAATATTTAGGATTTTTTTAATAAATGACCAATATTTAAGAATAAAGGAAAAATTTGCAGAATATGATCTAAATTTTCTGAGAAGAGAATTTGTGAAAGTTTACATCGATCGTAATTCATTGAAACACCAAAGATTTTTAAAACATAATTGAGACGGTTCAATTTAGACTAATGTCTATATTTATCTTCGTCCGCTTCCATGTCATCACGAGTATTTTCGGTTCATACAAATAAATTATAGTCAAACCTTGAACTCCCGTCGAGGTGGCAAGTGGCACATCGTTACAAATAGTTATTTACAACGTGTCAAATAACGCGCTATTAAAACGTAACGCAACGTTACTCACTGCCAGTTAGTAATGGGAGTCTCAAATAAATTGACTATATTATGTTCCTGTCAGAAAAATTTCGTGGGCCCAATAATTATTTTATTACATATAAAAATTTACATCTCGAAGGTATGCAATAGTATTCTGGAGGACTAAGTAAGAAATAGCGGACGCTATATCTTCAAATTGTAGTCTGCCAGCCTTCTATTAACGTACACATTTACGCAATAGTTGATTCTATCGACGAATACTTTCTTTCGCATGTCCAATCACAGCCTAAATCTCTCGGTTGTTCAGATGATCGCTTAGCGATACTGTTTGCCTTTCGTATACGCTATGTACCTACGTGATGACCCATGCCTTATCAGCTGACCCGGCAAACGTTGTTCTGGGCTTTCCCGTCAAATGACAAATCAATTTTCACGTGGTTCCAATCGTGTTTCTGGTTTTATTACAATATTTTAGGCGTGAATTGATTGTTACATTAAATTTTATGTTTTGTGGTAAACCTCGAATGGATTGTCCGTTGGTTTTGTTATTATAAAACTCACTACACTGTAAAATTAATAATTCTTCTACTAAATTAGCAATCACTAATTCGATGAAAAGTTGAGTAAACGCAAGCATTTCACAGAGATTCTATTTTTAAATAAGGAAAATAAAATACGAGGTTAAAATATCAGATATTTTCGAATTTTGGTCGGTTTTAAAGGTGTGTTATTTTAAAGTGTTTGTTATGTTTTCACGTCACGAGTCACAACCTATTGGAAAAAGGAATCCGAATTTTTCGCTTTATACATATAATAAAATCGTAAACGAGCCGTGTCAGTGCATTAAATATTTTTTCAAGAAAAACAATTTATACACGTAGTACTTATGTTACTGAAGTCAAAAAAATAGCTTAACAGGTTTGAATGCGGTTTTCACTGATGTATTTGTAGCAAGCTTCCCATAATATTCAATGTGATACATTCCAATCGGTTTACATACAAAAAAGTTACCCACTATACTGAATAGGTACTACGCGTACGAAGTGGCGGGCTCAGCTAGTATTAAATATATATATGTTATGATATATATGTAGGCAATATTTTTTTTTCAACATTACAAAAATATCATGTTTTTCGATTTCTAGAAATCTTAGGCACAAACACGCCTTAAGTTGCAGATTCAAGCCCTCAAAATCGCGTAAAAGAAAACTAAGCGCGATTTAAATGAACACAAAAAACATTAAGATGTGTTTAATTAGTGTTTTTATATATTAACTAGAGACCCGCTCCTATCCTCGCACGGAGGCAATTTTTTTCTGCAAATAATATATAAAACATTCCTCATATAATAGAAGTTAGAGAAAATACAATAAAAATTGATTGATAACATCACGTAAAGTAAAATATTTGATCACTGGAACATCAAAGTCTTATTTTTATTTCTTTTTGCCAGTAATATTCGAACGATTTTTTTTTCAATCTCCCATACACACCACAAGCCAGCTGCACTGATCGGCACGTGCGCCCGCGCAACGGAAAACCCACGTTATTATAGGATTTTACTGTCGAATGTCGACAGACAGATGCAATAGTGAACGTTGCTGCGGATGCTGACTGAAATTGCTTAAGTACACGTGGGCGCTGAGTTAGGAGTTCGGATTATTATATTAGAATAATTTTAGCCAAATAGAGTTGGAGAATTTTATCTTTTCTTTATGTAAAGGTCGTCAGACAGGCTGACGGTCCACTTGATGGTAGGTGGCTACCGTCGCCTATAAAACAACCAACGCCAGAGGCGCTGCAAATGCCCTGCCAACTACAGTAGGATTAAGGATAAGGGATTATGAAGAGATATGGGAATGGGTTTTGGCATCCTTCACTCACTTACCAAAACACAACAGAAATGCTGTTATTTCACTGTGGTTACTGCTGCCAGACGGTAGAAATGCAGTGTGCCCTGCCATTACAGTAGTCCCCGTTGACTCAAAGGTCACTTGATTACCAAATTCCTAATTATGTTATCTCCTTCTCTTTCAGCGTATTTCGAGAAGCTGCTAGAAAAATCTCACGAAGATTTCCACGGTATGTTCAGAAGAACGTACGGCATGATCTACGAACAACATTCATATGTCTTCTCTGAATTATTCGATAGACTTAAGAAGTAAGTACCTACCGTTTTTGATCGTTAATGTTTGTTTGAGAGATTTTTCAAGCGAACGGCGTTGCTTGAATGGCCTTTAGCAACCACAATATTGAACGGTTTAAGGACGCTTATAAATTTTCTCGCTGTAATGAAAGCTGTGAAAATACTCTTTTGAGGTGTCTCAAGTTTTTACGCGCACAGTCTCAGTGTAATATTAAAAAAATACTTCGTACGGATTTTTTTTGTTATTTCTTCATGTATTAAAAAAATAATTCAGTTACAGATTTTGAAAATCCAAAATAACTTTTCAACCAATAAAATCACAAAAATTTTTTGTGTGTGTCAGCTTCTACGCACGACTGGAGTTTACTCCTTTATTTTAAAGGTATAAAAATTAAATGTATAAAATTTTGTTTGTGTTAATTGATACCTAATCTTTTATATATAAAAATGAATCCCTATTTCTTCTGGTCACGGCATCACGCGTGAACGGGTTGACCGATTTTAATTCGGTTTTCGCTAATGGAAAGAGGGATGAACGGGGAATGTTATAGGGTATATAAAAATTGCACGCCGGGCGAAGCCGGGGGCGGGCCGCTAGTTACTTTATATTATTTAGTTACATTCTGCATAATCAGATGTCACATGTTTCAACAAAAGTTATGTTAGTTACGTTGGGTATACCTGTGTATACTTCTGTATGTCACTATGTTTTATAAGTTCAAATAGTTCATTTTTTCGACGACCGTTGTCGCTATCGTTTCTTTCCTCAACTCGGACTACACTTTCCTTACAAGATTCCGACGTTTGCTTGCTTGTTATACTAAGCGTCAACTGTCGTACAGATGTCAAAGTGACGGATAACGTAACGCTTGTACTCCTACCGGGGGCCTTATATGAAATCAAATCAAATCAAAATCAAAATATTTATTTATCAATTAGGTTTCTCCAAGAAACTCTTATGATCGTCATTTCGAATTACCAGTTAAATTTAAATTTAAATTTACCAGGGTTTCGGAAAAAAAGCCAAGATGACGATCCTGAGAAGAAACCCCGAAAGAAACTCAGGATACTATTCTTTTTGTCATCTTTACAATATAAAAAAATTACAATAATTATAATCATACACTTAATACCTAAAGTAAATATACAATACTGAGCATAGTATGAGCTCCGAATCCAGGCTTTAATTCCAGGCTTCATTGTCACTTAAATAATCAGTAACCTTATAATAGCCTTTCGAGAGGAGTTTGGTTTTAATCACAACTTTAAATTTATTTATAGATAAGGTTCTGATCATCTCAGGCAGTTTATTATAAAACCGTATACACTGACCCATAAAAGAATTACTTATTTTGTGGAGTCGCGTCTTATGTAAATCTAAATTATTTTTAAACCTAGTACCTATATTGTGTACATCACATTTTTTATTAAATTGACTAATATTTTTATGCGCGTAAATTAAATTTTCATAAATATACTGACATGTAACAGTTAAAATCTTAATTTCTTTGAACTTTTCTCTGAGGGAAGACTGCGGATCTAGTTGATAGATGGCTCTAATGGCCCTTTTTTGTAAAATGAAAATAGTATTTATGTCCGCAGCGCCACCCCAAAGAAGGATCCCATAACTCATTACACTGTGAAAGCAACTAAAATATACAATCCTAGCTGTTTCGACATCCGTTAGGCGTCGAATCTGCTTAACTGCATAAACCACAGAGCTAAGTCTTTTACTTAGTTTCTCAATATGTGGAGCCCATTGTAATTTAGAATCTACGGTAATACCTAAAAATACTGTCGATTCCACGGGCTCCAATTTCTCACTACCCAAAATCACATTCGTTCCAATATTTTTAACATTCGGGGTACTGAATTTAACAAGTTTAGTTTTCGTGGCATTTAAAAGGAGATTATTAACACTAAACCAATGCACTACGTTAGAAAGTACATAATTTACCTCATTATAGCACCCAAGTTGCCTTTTAACCTTAAATATTAATGATGTGTCATCAGCAAATAATACAATATTGTGTTTACTCACAGAATGAGGTAAATCATTAATATAAACTAGGAATAAAAACGGACCGAGAATCGATCCTTGAGGGACGCCCATTTTAACTAGAGAACCCAGAGATTTCCTACCATTAACATCAACCTTCTGAATTCTATGGCTGAGATAAGAAGTCAGAAGATCGAGAGCCTTATTCTTAATTCCATAGTGGCACAATTTCCTTATTAAAGTGTCGTGCTGGACACAGTCAAAGGCTTTGGACAAATCGCAAAAAATACCAAGAGCATCCTGCGAGTTTTCCCATGCCTCAAATATGTTTTTCAATAGTTCAACACCTGCGTCCGTAGTAGAACGCCCCTTAGTGAAACCAAATTGTTTATTAAAAAGTAAATTATGATCATTGAAATGTTTAAGCAATTGACTCAAAATAATTTTTTCAAAAATTTTACTAAGGGTCGGAAGTATTGAAATCGGTCTATAATTAGCGGGATTAGTTGCATCATTTGACTTAAATAAAGGCACAACCCTACTAATTTTCATTAGATTAGGAAATTCGCCACATGTAACACAGCAATTGAACACAGTTGCTAAATGAGGTGCAATAATATTTATTACAGAGGCCACTGTTTTCACTGACATGCCCCAAAGATCTACAGTTTTTTTTATTACAATTGTCTTAAAGAATTTTACAATGTCACCTGGGCCAACAAATGTAAATTCAAACGCTGTATCACACTCTTTTACATTCTGTTTAAGTAGATTTTCAGCAGCAATTGACGATGAGTTTAGTGTCCGAGTAAGGTTAGCAGGAATACTGGAAAAGAAATTTTCAAAGTCTATTCTTAAGGAGTACATTCCAAAAATATGACAATGAATGTAAAACGCTATTAATATCTCTTAATGAGGGTGAGATATTCATAAGTTCTTATGCAATTTTTTTTCTGTAAGGTATTTACATAAATCTTTATCGTTTATCGCTCTCTCCATTACTGAAGACCGTATCAAAATCCGTTGGGTGATTTAGAAGAAGTTAACGGAGAAACAAATAGAGACGGACAGCGATTTTATAATATGTATAGACGAAGCTTACAGTAATGTCTCCCTGAATTGTGTTGGGGTGAGGTCGCCGCGTTGTTGTAGTGCTTCAGGGATGAATTATTCTAAATTAGAGTTGTTTCAGATTCCTGAGCTTTATGAGCAATACCGGGTTGTGGTTTGTTCGGTAATTCTGAGCATAATTTGAATCGGTTTCCTTAACATAAGATTCGTTCATTTTATTCATTTTTAAAGACCTAACAGTTAAACACTAATATAGTCTGTACATATAATAAAATAAAATCGTAAACGAGCTGTGTCTGTACATGATTTTTTTTTTTTTCAAAAAAAACAATTTGTACACGACAACAATTTTTAGAATTGTTGTCTGTGCGTTTGTGATTGTCTTAACCGATTTGAATACGGTTTTCACTGATATATTGTAGCAAGCTTCCCGTAGAATTTAGTGTTTGTTTCATTCCAATCGGTTTACAAACAAGAAACTTACGCGCTATAACGAATACCACGCGTACGAAGTTGCGAGCTCATCTAGTTAATTATATATTACTGGCTGGTGCCCGAGCTTCGTCCGCGTGGAATGATAAAATACAATACAACACTGTTGATGTCGCCATCTATTGTGCTACAATATGAATAAGTTGTAGCGGCGACATCTATCAGATTTGGGTAGAACTGCTTGGTGATACACCTGTGCATAGTATGCTCCAATTTGCAAACCCTCGGGAACCTAAGGATAAAACCTTAACGAATTATACACCTATCTATAGATTCAGTTCAGTAGTTTTTGAGTTTATCGCGAACATAGATACAGACAGACGCGGCGGGGGACTTTGTTTTATAATACGTAAGGATAATCACCCTATACTGTCACAGTTGAAAAAATATACCGCTTGAATGATATAATTTTTGGATGCGTTTTCAGATTTTACGAACACGGCGACGAGGATTTCGACAAAATGATGGAAGGTTTCTTCAGCATACTCAACAAGAAGATGTTCACAGTACTCAATTCACAGTACAGTTTCGATGCAAAGTAAGTTCATTGTCGTGACTTGTTTATAAAACCTATCCTTGTCCCTTTTCAACTAACAGACTCGCTTTACTTGTTTACTTTACAGAAGGCCACCTTTCAAATTTTAATATTTATATTTTTATAATAATTAACACACAATTTTTTTTCATGTTATGTTAACATAACAGGCTGACGGTAGATGGGAATCGTCGTTTATAACACAAGCAACGCTACAGATGCTGTAAGTGCGCTGTCGATCATAGTAGGATTAAGGATAAGGAGGATAGAGAAACGGCCTCTGGCATCCATTCATCGAGACACAACAGCACACATGCTGTTATTTCAAGGTGGTCTTCTATAAGGGGGTGGCTACCGTCGCTTGACGGGCTACTGAAATGACTGCGAGCGTTAAAGCAAGTACCTTAACTCGACCTAAATTACAAATTTACAAAACTGATTTAAAAAAAAATCGCATTTCATTTCGATGACATTCTAACTACTGTCCCCCATTAATTCCAACATTTAAAGGAACTGTGAATAAATTGTTCTAAGGTCCGCAATGCACTCGAGTTCCTAACGAGCCACTTACCATCAAATTGCACATCGGTCTGCCTCTTTGTTAAATAAAAAAAATGTAACTTCCAGTTACTTGAAATGCGTAAACGAACACATGCGAGAGGTGCAGCCTTTTGAAGACGTGCCGAGCAAGCTGTCCGTGCAGTTGCGACGAGCGTTCGTCGCCGCACGAGCTTTCCACAGGGCTTTACAAGCCGGTGCTGACGTCCTCCGCACTATGTCCAAGGTAACAATAATTGTTTTATGTATTAATTTGATGAGAACCAGAAATCGTCAATCACTTTTCACTGAAGATTTGTACAATTTAGTCATATGCATAGGAATAGCTGTCTCATTTAAACGCTGACAATCAACATTTGTGGCAGCTTTTACGCAGGCAACCTTATTTCACCGTGTTGAGGAAGACAATAGCTTCAATATGATGTAAGATTTAAAATAATAACCGATAGATTCATTTTTGAAAAATGACATCTTAGCACCTGGCAACCCAAGAGTTGCGGCAAACTTGGAGGTGGCAACCTATTTCTTTTTCTAGTTGTCATATAGTTTCCAAACAAATTTTATTGTTAAAAAAAAAGGTTTCAAAAACATTATGGTAAAGGTACTTGCGGCAAGATTTTGCTAGGCTACCCTACGGCGTGGCGTTGCATGTGTAACCTTTTATTTAAATCCCGTTTCGATCAAATAACAGGTGGGCGCAGAATTTTACGGTGAGATCTTACACTAATAGCTATCGAGAAAACTGAGGCGAATATAATCGGTAATGAATAAGTGATTCTCAAATAAATGAAATCAATATTCAGTCGGTAGGTTCCCGCAAATCCGTACGACTCTTAAGTGAGTCACGAATGTGATATTATTAGCAGTGTATCACCCAATCTGTGAGACACTCGTCGTTGCTTACTAAACAATTCCGAACTGAGTCATTTATTCCTGGAATTTTAGGCATCTAAGGCATGGATGATATATGGTAGAATAACTGTTAAATATTTAATTAGAAACCGTTTTCTTGGGCACCTTTTCTTTAAATAGTAATTTAAATGAAATCTGTTGAGTTATAAGAAGCAATGAAAGACTCAATTTGAAGTAAATATTGTTTAATTTAGTGGTTTGTTGTAATGTATTTGGTTCAGAAAGGTGATTATATATATCTGAACTGTTTGAAATTTTTAACATACACTTGCATTTTAATGAATACACTAGTATTCATGTACAGCTTCGCCCATAGAGGCGTCTAAAACACGTTTGATAATAGGTGGGTGTGAGCGACAGTTGTATAGCCGCCTGGGCCCGATTGCGGTACTGCGGCGCCTGCGGTGGTCACCAACCCGCGTGCTCGCGATACTGCCACAACGTCGCGAAGGGCTGTCTACCACTGCATGCAGATATCGCCGACCAATGGAAGGGATATATAGGTAGCAAATCCGCTTTCTGTACATATATTGTAATTTTGTAACGATATCTCGGCGGAGACTGCAGAACACAGTGTGCTACGCAACTATTTTTGGTTGTTGCTTTGTTGTTGAGGGAGTAAATCAAAAAATTATCCAATTTTTGGTCAAACATATCTATTATAATATATATACATTTATACATTTATATATACATTTATGTATATATTAAATCTCATACAAATTAAATTTATTAAATCTCCTCATCGTACTAAGTGTGGTAAAACCATTAAACACGTTACCTCTTCTTAATAAAGCCACATAAGACAATATATATCGTCGCTTCTCTAATGCATGAAAATTTAATTGCTCTCTCGAATTTCTAGATGCCCTGGAGAAAGTAGCCGACCGTCTTCTCGGTCCGTTTAACATCGCCATGGTGGTGAGACCGATTGACATCAAAGTGTCCGAAGCTATCATGAGCTACCAGGAACACAACCAGCAAATATCGCAGAAAATATTCGCCAGCTGCGGCAAACCGGATTTGGACGGAAGCGCGGCGACGGGAACTTTCTTCGCGCCTTCGGAGCGAAGCAAACGTTCGCTACGTTCCATACCCGACTTCGATTGGAATCAAAGACACAATGAAGTCGACGATTTCGAAATCGAAGCGTCCTTCGAAAGCATCGTCGACGACCCGTCGACTTTTAGCCTGCGACATCCGGAAGCCATAAAGAAGGCTACGGAAGAAATGGCCGAAAATGCCAAGTTGAGGCAACGATTCCTCGAGTACATGAAAGGAAACATAGACTTGAAAGAGTACGAGGAACACGAGAGAAAGAGGAGAGGCGCCGATCCGGCCGCGGCGTCCTCCGACGTGGACTTTGGAATGTCCGGAGAGGACTACGAAGATGACAATTCTGGATCCAAAAAGAAACCGGGGAATAAGAGCGGGTACGGTAGAGAATGGGGCGGTCCCAACTTGGACCGCGTGGTGCGCGAAACTCGGACTCGCGTTAAGGCGGCACAGCGCTACTTCTCGTCGCTGCCGGCTCTCTTCTGCGCCCATCACAGCGTCACCACAACTCCTTGCTTCAACGGAACGCACTCGGCCGTGTAAGTACCGTTTTCGAAGCAATACCCATTTTGTTTAAAGTTTATTTTTACATTAAAGTGCACTTTATTTGACATAAAGAAAGGGTATTATGATGAAGAGCGTCAATAGAGGACTTTTGCAGAGTTATCCGGAATAAATATTGAGTCAAGCACCTATCGTGTTTGCGGCTGAGAACCCTTCCTCCTCCAAAACTTGATCCCTGGATTGCAGATATGCCCCAACCTACTATAAGCCTAATGCAAATTATCTGGATCTTGAATCTGAAATAATTTTTGTTATCGAATTGTAATTTATGTAAATTAGTGCCAATTTTTGATTGACGATTGAATCTATTTGTTTATTGCAATTTTTACGAGGACGAAATCTTGAGCAGTTATTTAACAAAAATCTGATAGGATAAAATAAAAGCACTTTTTCTGGTGAAATATGACTGAAACTTAAATGCCAATCCCTTATCCTTAAGGCGGAGCCCATTTCCCTATCCACTCCAAATCCCTTATCATTAATCCTACCGTAGTCGGCAGCGGGCTTGCAGCCCTTGTGGCGTTGCTTATGTTATAAGTGACGGTAGCCACCTACCATCAAGTGGGCCGTCAGCCGATCTTAAAACGTTATTAATTTATATTTGCAATAACGTGGTATTGGTGGCATGAAGGTATCTGCTGGGCGCGGCCGGAGAGGGAAGCACGGCGCTGGCGTCAAACGCAGAGGTGGGAGGCTCGGGGGAAGCGGCTGAAGGCGAGGCAGGGGAGGCGAGACGCACGCGAGGGGCAGGAGCAGGGGAGCGGCTTCGCGACCACGCCTCCACGCTGCGCGATGCCTACAACGGACAGGCCGTGCGCTGGCCAAAGGACGACCACGAAGCCGGTACGTGAATATCGCACTAATATTTTCTATGGTCATTTAAAAATGATATAAGAAAAATAAAAAGAAATAGTTTTAGGGTTGGGCACGGCATACGGCATAGCGCAGAGTGGAAGCATCAATGAATGTAAAAAATCTACATATTTCTGTCGTGAAAAAAGGCACGTATTGGCGCGTCTTCGAGCGACCGACAGGGCGCATCCATGCGTATCAAAACTTCAGTCGGTTCCAGATAGCGTATTCGTACAACGTCGTTTTATTGTAAATAATTTGACGCTTCTATGCGCTTGGCTTTCATTTTTTAGAAAAGATTTAAAATTGATAACCAATTGAAATTTTTCTGACACTCCTTATCCGTGTTTGAAGAAAGACAAAAAAAAAGACAATAATAATTATTAATGTATTTTTAAACAGCTGAAGATCAAGTGGCGTCCGCGGCCGAAGATTTTATGGAGACAGCTGGTTCTGGTTCAGGGTCGGGAGACGCAGAGACGGATGGAGACTATTACACCGGATTGCCTGACGACGACGAGGACAGCCTCACTGACGCCGAAGGTAATTAGGAATTATGAACGTCTAGTCTTTTTTTGGACACTTGATACAATAATATTGTTACAGTGATACAAACTCAGTAATTTGGACCTGTGTTAGTTATTCCCAGAATAAGCTAAGGATTGGTAGAAATTTCCTATTAGAAATTTTTCAGAAACTTGTCCTATTTTTTTAGACAAAACTATTTTGCCACTAATTTAAATAATACCTCAGAAATACTTCCACTTTTTGTCAGAATTTATATTACTTTAGTTCAGCCCTATATTCAATTTGTGTTACCTAATATCTAATGATAAATTTAATATAATATGTAAGTATTTATCTAATTCTTTAATCTTATATCCTTGCTATCGAATTTGGTTTTTTATTCAGATGTATTTCTTTGTTCCAAATAGGTTCCGGAGATCACGATAGAATACGACCTGTGTACGAAGACAAAGCCACTCCATCTTACGAAGAGAAGGCGACACCTAGTGCAACTGAGGCCCCTGACGTCTTCGAACCGAAAGTCTACAGCCCGCCGTCGACCAACAACGTGCATCTGCGAGGACGGGCCGATTTCCCTTTGCCGCCCAGTGACGTCGAACCCCCCGTCAACACCGGCCCGGTCACCGACGGAGGTCAGGTTACAGCGGTCAAGGAGCCAACCAGCAAAGCGGAGAACCCCTCGTTGCACAAGGCGTTGTTCACTTATGCGCTGCCTGTCGTCTGCGCTTGGTTCGGTACTATAGTCACTGATTTATTTTAAATTATTCCCATTTGGCAACGTCCACGTTTAAATGTCTGCTAACATTTAAAACAATAGATTATTTTGTGACGCACATGGTTATGTAAGATCAAATTGAGGTTTGTGAAGATCATATGTGACACGTGTTATAAAATGCTAATTTGTAAAATCCACTTGGGTTGTTGTAATTTAGAACTAGACAAAAAAGAAATCTGCACAAAAGGACATTCTCTATTTTTTTTTACTACGTTTTTATAAGGAAATCTAAATGTATTTAAAAATTACCCTCTTTTACAAAGCATTTTATTGTAACTGCGAATGAATTTTATGCAGATTTATTTACCACAAAATTAACAATTTGTAAGCCCATTTGGTTCCACATGGGTTTACACTAGCAATGTATTACTGACAACTAGAAAAATCCATTTTGATTCTCATTTGTCACAAGTAAAACGTATTGTCAATTTGTAAAATCCATTTGGTTCCATGTAAACATATTAGGTATGTACTGACATTATGTAAAATCCACATGGAAATCAATCAGTAAAAATGAGAATATTGTAAAGAAAAATGAGCTTTTGATAAATGGCTGGCGTATGGTGTGCAAAATGCAAAACTGAGTTGGTCTCCACGTGGTATTAGAAAAGGTTTAAATTTGAATGGGACATTGCCAAAGAGAATGTTTTAAAACAATCGCCTAGTCAGAGGACGGCCGCGCGGGAACTGTGATATACGCGGTGTATACATACTCTTTTATTCTGTGTATACACTACTCTGAAACACGCAAACAACTTTTAACCAATGACGACGATACGTTGGAGTGTCGCATTTTTTTATTATTATTTTTACTCCCAGATTTAATCACTGGCATCGAACAGTGTGATCGACAATAAATTTTGATTTTTATTTCGGCAAATTATACACACTTTAGGACGAATTAATTTGGACAAAAAAAAAAAGAATCAGCCAAATCGCATATTTATTTTTGATCTTGTAAATAGAAATTGTAAATTGATTAGATAGTGAATGTTTTTTGTTTACGGGAGTTGTATGTTTGTTTCTATTGTATGTTAGGTGTATGTTGTATGTATGGGCGGTGCGCCTTCGGAATTTGTATACAATTTTAGATAATACTTACTTTTAGCATATAAAAGTCGTATATTTTCATATCAAACTCTTAACACGGAAGATAACAGCGACACAGGCATGCTAATCGTTAGGGCTTCTCTGGCTTCGATTTTAATTTACACAACCACATAAGTAGGCCATAAACAGAAATAACAGTAAAATTTTAAAACAGATATTCATATAAGAATCTTCTGTGGAAATGTTAGGTTAGGCAAATAAACTTCCATTGTCATAATATGCTATACACTAGGTATAATATAATATTTATAAAGTTACCTAAAGAGCCGGTTTACAAAATGCATACCGCTAAATCTCGCGTTTAATTTTGAGCGTGGAAAAAAATATGTTTTTTTTTAAATTATTTAAAAAAATCATATTACGTTTAAAAATATTATCGTTTTATCATAACAATGCGTAGCCGTTTTATCAAAGATGTTTGTGTATCTTATTTAAGCATATTTCTTCCAGGAAAATTTAATATCGATTAAAATATTAATAAAAATATAATTCAAAGCAATTCATATGTTAAAATTTTTATAAATATATAAATTGTAGCTACATACTTACGTAGTATCCGAAAGCTGCAGCTTTTTTAGCTTAAAATGTAAACTGGCTCTCAACAGTATCTGAATCACCCAGAGAACCCTATACTAAAAATAGCACAAAAATTATGCTCGAATTTAACTTGTTTTCATACTTAAGTTATTTTTTATAAGAGTTATAAGATAAAGAAAAATGATAATTCGTTGAATTTGAATATTTTCAAGTAATAGCAGAATGTATTTTTTTTTTTGTAGCAAATTAGTGTGTAGTCATTTTTGTATAACGTCCCTTGTAGTAACCCGTGTTGATACCAACATTTTACTTGTAAATACTCGGTCCAATAATACGGCTACTTAATATAAAATAATTAATTAGTTACTAATAATTATATGTGTAAATATAATTCTACGCTTATTCATAATTTTATACGTAAGAGACTGATTTTCTTTTTTTTTTTTTTAATTTAAAAATAAAAATTGGGCGCAAGGTTATTTATTTGAACAATATTTTTGGATTGGATGGTAAAATTTTGAGCAATAAAATATATTTACTACTTATATAGTCAGACTACGTAACATTTGGGGAGAATATGAGCACTGCTAAAGAACAAGCTTTTTTTTTTATATTATCAATTATTATCTTATATTTTATTTAAAAAAAAAATTGCCCCACTTGGCTATTTATGTATAAATTTTAACCGACTTTGATGTTTCATAATTTTTTTTTAGATCATTTTCTTGTTTTGAGAGACATATAAATAAGTTTCTCTTGGAGTTGTGCGGAAATTTAACAACGAAATTTCCTCCAGACTTAGGTAATTTGAATCGGTTTGAGTCGGTCAAAAAGACCGATGTACGTGAAGTCCACCTTTATTTCTACCTAAAGTCTCTTTTTATATGTCAAACGGGGTTGATTCTAAGTCCGATTTGAAAACCGAATGTAGGGATGTCTCTTATTTTGCCATTAAAAATATGTTGAAACTGATAAATTATTCATGTAACTTAATGACAACGTTATTATGTAATATTACCTTTAATTGTAAATAGACAAATATTTTAAAGCCAATGCAATATATACGTAATTTGTCTATTTTATGTAATATTGATTATTTTTTAAGTGTATTATTATTTTAAGCGAGAATAATCATGAACCAGTGCATTTTTTACTTAAAAATCAAAATATACCATTAATTTTACTTAAAACGCACACTACTTAATCTTTCCTTTATTATATCACATTTCTCTCCTTGTTAAATACAGTCGGCCGCATATCGAGCTATTTCAATTGTATACTCAACCTCATTTTGTGTAACTGTGGTTGACTGTACATTACTTGAAATAATTTTGCACCTGGACCTATAAAGAAAGGATTAAGACGGAGATAACACAATACAAATAGTTAATTTTGTCTCTGTCATTCCTAGACAAATTGCATGCAAATAAATGGGACCAAAAAATGTTCACTGCGATGTGCCATTTACTTAAGTTTTAATTTAATTTTCTTTTGATTATGTATTCAAATACATATTATATTGCTTCAAAGATTTTTTTTAACGCAATTGAAACATTAAAGAGCATTATTTAAAAAAAAATCTTTACATATTGAATTATGAGAGACTATTAGTCGCATAAAGATTAGGAATTAGAAACTAATCTTGTGTAAGGTCGGTAAACGGATAGGTCGAATAGAGCCGCTTTTTTATGAAATTAGTGTTGTGCTTAAAAGATTCACTCATTTCTGTTTAGTGATTTTCATTATTTATTACCTGCTATGGGAGCTTTATTACAATCAAAATTGACAAATTTTACCTTTGTAATACTTTATATTTCTTACTTATTTACTTAATCTAATCAATTACAACTGTCATTAACATTAATTAAAAATTCGTCGAAATTTTATCTATTTGGTGCTGAAGATGGCCGCTAGGTGAATTTCTTTTCAATCATTTTTCTATAACAAAATTTTATAATAAGTGACATATTTATCAATATAAAGAGGTCTGATAAATAACAATAATGTTTATTTTCATTTTCATTTAAATTTCCGTATTTTGAGTGAGTCAAATGTCAGAACTATAGATAGGCCGTTTAAATTTATGTCCTCGACCACGCGGTCTATTTAAACGCGGCGAAGACTCGTTTAAACGGTCTATTTATATAATGTGAAAGTCGAGAACATTAATTCAATAAGTGTCATTTTCGCCTGTCAGTTTACTACATTTAATTGTTATCAATTCAATTATAGAAATGTTTGACTTGCTAGGAAGCTGTCATTCTGTAGACAAGGCGCGCGTTACATGCGTAGGATAGGACATGATTATATTTCTTGTGTAAATCGTCCATTTAAATAAATATTTATTTGCATATTGAATTTTTTTATAACGAAAATGAAGCATGCATCACGTAGGTACTGTTCTGAATACATTACAAATTAAATGCACACTGCCCAATATTAGAGGATTCAATATTTAAAAAAAATCAAATTACATGCAAGATTGTTTAACAAAATTCTTAATTTTTTTTGTGTCTATAGTAGGAATGCGCAGACTTGCAAAAAGTCTCTTAGGTTTATTTAAAATATTGAAACTTATGTAAATACAATTAGGTATATAATAATAATTAATGATTAGATAAACAAGAAATATCTAAAAGATCTAATTAATAAACATGGCTAGGAAGAGTAGATTTTTATACTGTCTCATTGAAATAATAAAAAAAAACAGGGTACAGAGTTTTAGCAACAATAGATTCACGATACAAGATATGAGGGAATCAAAATGGTCTGAAACAACTGTTTTAATGGGATTTGTTTAAATTAATTTCTTTTTTTTTAGTATTTCAAACAATTCTGTGAACACGTAGTTAACGATTCTATTCAAGATTCAAACAATTGTCAAGTAATTTTGTAAGGTGTCTGTTGATCTTTAATTTTGTAAAGATTTAATACGTACTTACAGCTCCAAGATAATTCTCACGTAACGCGTCGACAATATATTTGAAATTTGTTTGTGGACGCAAGTTGAACCTTTTTTAAATATCACATTAAATTTCATTAATAATTATATTGTTTCTAGTCATTGTGTAAATACAATATATTAAAAAAAAAGAGTTGCTAATTAATTGATTTTATCGTCCTAGTACAGAATAGAGTTTTATTATCTAGAAATTTTTTTTGTTGGAGAGTACGTACGTATTGTAAACTTTATACAAGCTGAATTTGTAATCGCAAATAGGTGTCTCATATAGAAAGAAATCTTTGTTGAAAAATAAATTCATCGGAGAACTTGTGCGATTGCAGAGTTGAACATTGATGACATAGCTTAGCTTTCATGTAAAAGCATAAATGGCGATATTTTAAGGAAAAAATCGTCTTATAATAACTTTGTTTTAGCATTGTATGTTACTTTATATATTCATCAGAGATTAAAAAAGAACTATAAAATATTGAATAGTGATTACAAATTCATATATATGTATATATATTCTGTATATTAGTGACATAATTTTTATTAAAAAACCTATACGTCGTCATATTAACCTTTATTTTTTAAATTACTTACCTCCATGTCTCGTTTTTGTTCCTTGAATCTGTAGTTTTTGGAATACTCTACAATCGCCCCTAAGTGATAAATTGTTTTAAAATAACTATATCCAGTTGCACAATAGGAACTGACTCCATTCTAAACTTATGTCGCGGGTCACAAGTAAACAAATCGCCACACGTTTCTTGGGAAAAATCTAGTCACATTCATTGTTTAAAAGCGAATCTAGCATAATATTCGGCAAATTTTTCTTAAGCACGTGTGGCGATCTAATTCACGTATGTAAACTTTTGAACACGCGGCGAGTGTAGCCGTAGTGTTTTTTTTATATTTAATTGATGTGACATTTGTTTGTGATATAGACTTATATGCACACAAACAAGTGAGTAAGTACTATTGTGCCGTAGAAAAAGGTCGCAACGTTTATTTAAGTTTATGTGCACAGATATAAAATTGAAATTAAAACGGTTTGTTGAAATTACAGCAAATTGTTGGGATTTATTTATGTATTACTCTATTTTTAATGTTAGTTGCGTCCTTTTTCACTATAATTGTCAAAAAGAAGATATACGTATAAAGTAGTTAATGTTTAACAAGTAAATTTCGAGTTATGTAAAATATTAGTAGCTATAAAAAAAAACGATCAATATAAATTACAAATATGCAATCTAATATTTTAACTAACTCAAAAATCTTCTGGGATACATAAAGATTGTGTACATGAAAATAAAACTATAACATGTGTATAAATATCTTGTTTTATTTCACAAAAATATAGAGGCATTTACATCGCTTTTTATTTACACAAAAGTGTTTCAACAGACAAAACTTATCAGACATTTTTCATTACAAAATATAACCATTCAACATTCTTTTCGCCAAAAGAAACTCATTTTTATACAAGGTTATAAAAATAAATAAAACGGGCATATGTAAAGGGTGTTGTGTCAGATTTAGGATTTGAAATAGAATAAGTATAGTGCGAAGGAGCAGGAATAGTTTGGAGCACGATGTCGCAGTGGACTAAGAGGGCAACGAGCGTTTGCAGTCGAAGACTAGTTTTCGATCAACGGAAAGGTAAGTTACATTAATCTTTTTCAATTTTCGTGTGTAAATTTAATCTTTTTTAACTGTAATAGTGTTTCAGTGTTTATTTCGATTGCAGAAAAGATTAGAAGATGTCAATCACAGCTGATCAGATTGCTCAGACAGTACTGTTAATTGAGCAGAGAAGAACTCGGCGTGAGGTGGCTGCACATCTCAATGTGCCTCGTACCACCTTAAGAAGAGCTCTCAGAAGGTACCGGAAGACTGGTCTGTACACATGGCGACCAGGAAGTGGTCGAGTTAGGTGCACCTCCGCTCGTGACAATCGATTCATAATTTTGGCTGTACTGAGAAATCGATTTCTGACTGCTGTCGACATCAGACGGTGGCTGCAGGAAGCACGGGAATCATTGTTAAAGAACGAACAATAAGAAGAAGGATGGCAGAACGTGATTGACGTGCGCAGAGACCAGCACGATGGCCAGAATTGGAGAGACACCACACAGTAGCACGGTTAAGGTTTGCACGTGAACACTTGCACGGTTGACTTTAGATCAACGGGCCAAAGTGTTGTTCACAGACGAGTGCAGAGTTGCCTTACAAGGGGCACACTGAAATGATCGGGAATAGAATATTTCGGATTAATGGTGAGACTGCGATCGCTATCGCTGCGAAATATCACCATGCTCTATGTAAACTGTGATCGCAGTTGCGATTGCTCTTTGCGCATTCAGCGATTCAGCGACTACATACAGCAGTGCGTAGCTGCATCGCCGCAGCTTATTGTTCTATTCATCGCTATCTCGCTCTCGCTCAAATCGCAAGCGATGAATTACTCTCTCACTCCCTTCGCAGTGTTTTTGTCTAAGCTTGTCGCTTTGTAACATATTGAATCTGTTCTATTGTCATTGTTGTGTTATCTGTGTTGCTCCCACATACAACTATTGTATGTGTTCTGGGTCCGCTAGGAGTAAGTATGGTAAGTAGTGTTCTGTGATTAATAGTGTCGTTTTGTTCGTTATCAAATAAGTTATTTTTTTAATTACGTAAAGTTAGAGTTTTCTATATATAAGAATTATACTTTTTTCAGTATTTGAAGTAATTAAGTGTTTAGTGAAATACAACACCTGCTATTTAGAAGTTTTAGGTTTGGTGTTCGGATTTATTATAAACTATTATTACCACTGGTTAATATGGCTACCCGACGGCACACAAGTAATATTTGGGTACATTATGAAAGAGTTGAGAACAAATTTGCAATTTGTAATATATGCAAATCAAAATTATCATATAAAACGTCTATAACAAATTTAAAAAGGCACATGTCAAATAAGCACTCGACAGTCAGCCTAAGGAACGAAGACCGATCAGATCAGTCTGATTTATCTCTAACAATTAGGGAAGGGGCTACTCTATCTACTCAACTTGAATCAGTAAATGAAACTTGCGAGATATCTGATATTAGGCCGGGACCGTCGCAATCACAGATGAGGTCAGTTACAATGACAGGTCAGCAACGTAGTATGGAAACCTTTTTGAACCCCAAAAAAATATCTACGTCTCAAAAAGACAAAATTGATAAGTTAATAATGCAAATGTTGATCAAAGATTACCAGCCATTTTCAGTTGTCGAAGATGAAGGTTTCAGACATTTACTGAAAACCTTAGCACCGGGATATGAAATACCAAGCAGGAAATATTTATCAAAATCACTGCTGGATAAAATGTATGAAGATTGTTACACAAAAATATCAAATAATCTAAAAGACGTGAAGGGTATTTGTATTACCACTGACCATTGGACTTCAACAGCTAATGAAAGTTACATAGGTGTAACTGCGCACTATATCAATCAAGATTTTAAGCTGTGTTCAGTTCTATTACAGTGTATAAAATTTGAAGGTGCACACACTGCCATTGCAATAGCTACTGAGTTACGACGCGTATTGAGTTGTTGGAATGTAAGGCATAAATTAGTCATCACTATCACAGATAATGCGTCTAATGTTACCAAGGCCATCAAAGATGAATTAAAATGGAAGCATTTTGGATGTTTTGCTCACAAGTTAAATTTAATCGTTGAGCGTTCTCTTGGGATTGGGAGTGGGAACCCGACATCAACAGAAGAAGAACGTGATTTAGTATTTGTAGAAATTAAGCATGCCATTGAAAAAATTAAATCCATTGTCAGTCATTTCAGAAGAAGTTCTCAAGCAAATGAAAAGTTACTCAAAACGCAACAGCAAGCAGGTTTAAAACAACCTCTAACTGTTATAAAAGATGTAGTGACAAGATGGAACTCTACGTTTTATATGATAGAGAGATTTATCTTATTAAAAGAACCGATTCGGAGTACTTTAGCAAATTTAAATGTACCTCATTTAGCTATGTTGAACGAACGAGAGTGGACATTTGCTGAAGAAATAATCACAGTTTTACGACCATTTGAAGAAGCAACCAAAGAAATGAGTGCAGAAAATTTTCTTACTGCTAGTAAAATTATTTCAATATCTCGAGGTCTTCAAAAGGTTACGGAATCAGCTATAAATAAAACGAAAATAAATTTGATTGTACCATTCGCAAAGTCTTTAATAAACGAAACAAAAGCTCGATTCGAAAAAGTCGAATACAGTAGATCTATAGGTATATGTACATTTCTAGATCCACGATTTAAGCAGTATGTATTTGAGGACAGTACTGCATTGAGTGTAACTCAAAACGATATTATAGATTGGGTTACTGCGAACATAGAGAAAACCCGAAAAGAAACTCGGCTGGATTCTGCTTCAAATGCAGATACTGACTTTAATACAGATTCTGTAACAGATACGGAATCTTATTGGAGTGTATATGACAAACAAATAGCAAAAGTACAACCTTCCACGAATGCTAAATCTATGGCAATAATGGAAGTGCAGAGATACACAAGTGATAGAGTTCTTGATCGAAAAGAAGATCCTCTTCTTTGGTGGAAATTAAATAAACATGTTTATCCGAATTTGGCAGAAATGGTGCAACATAAATGTTGCATGGTGGCTACTACTGTTCCATGTGAACGTTTATTTTCAAAGGCAGGACTTGTAATTTCAGACCGTCGTACAAGGTTATCACCAGCAAAGGTGAATAAAATTTTATTTTTAAAGTATAATATGTAACATATTATATTAGTTTCGTGATCCATTTCCTACTACGTGGAAAAAACCAGCTTGAGGATTCATACTTAATTAATGTCAAATTATAAAAGTTTTATTTCAAATAAATGATACAAATTAATGGTGTTTTTTTTTTTGGCAAACCGTAATATGTTGTTAAGGAAATTTACTAATTCTAATAACATGTAGAGTAGTAGAGATGATGGATGTATAAGCCGCGATACATCCCGCTTTAATCAAAATGCGATAGTAAGTAAAGCGATTTACTTATATTAACGTAAAGATTAAAAGAGTGATTATTTAATCGATATATGCTCGGGATTAAAGAGCGATAAAACCACTGTGACTTTTCACTGCGTTTTTCCTTAACTGCTCAGTGCGATCGCTGCTAATCAAATATCACTTTTAGGCCCATCTCTATTTCGGATTGAGTTACAATAAAACCTTTTTTAGAATTTGAATACTGACCTCTTAGAATCTTAATGACATTCAAACAATTTTTTTTTTTTTATTAAAAACAAAAACTATGTTGGTTTAAGGGCTTGTACACAAAACTGCGATGCGACGTCGCATCGCAAAAACCTGCGAGCTCGCACGTCGCGTCGCAAGAATTTGCGAATTGATTCGCATCGCGCATTCCTGCTGTTACGGAACGGACAGACTAAATGACTACAATAAAGTCATAAACGAATGGCGTGATTCAGGTATCATAGAATTAATTAGTTCATGAACCACTAAAGAACCACCATAAGGCTCATTATCTCCCACATAGAGCTGTAATAAAAGATAATAGTTTGACCTTTAAATTGAGGCCTGTGTATGATGCATCAGCACGAGATCGCAACGGAAGATCACTAAACTCATGCTTAGAGAAGGGACCAAACTTTATAGAAAGTATACCCAAGTTATTGGTCGGATTTAGGGTGGGGGCCATTGGCGTATCAGCGGATATTGCAAAAGCTTTCCTGGCAATATCTGTCACACCACAGCATAGAGATTATTTAAGATTTTTATGGTGGGCAGGCAACACTAAAAATAAGTTAATCACATACAGACATTGCAGAGTTGTTTTTGGTCTAACAGCCAGCCCTTTTCTGCTCTCTGCAACTATACAGCATCATCTAAAGAATGTGACGGGTGAGTTAGAAAGTACAGCAAAATTACTATGTAGATCATTTTATGTGGATAATTGTATCACCAGCTTAAATACCGAATCAGAGGTAAGAACGTTTATAAAAGAGGCTAAACATATCATGAAGCAAGCTAAGTTTGATTTGAGACAGTGGGTCACTTCTCCACTTAATATAAATGAAATTAATAATCAAATAGTATCCATGCTAGGTCTCTTATGGGACACTAAGTCAGATGAACTGTACTGTAATATAAATTGCATACCTATGCCACAACAAACGGTTAAAATAACTAAGAGATACTTACTTTCAATAACGCAAAAAATATTTGATCCTATTGGGTTCATTTGCCCAGCTACACTTACTCCTAAACTAATCTTACAAGAAACATGGCGTAAAAACCTAAAGTGGGATGAAGAGCTACCTAATGACCTTTTGAATAAATTTTATGAATGGTATGATAACATCTCTTTCCTGAACAATTGCAGGATAACACGCAGAGTCACCACTCACAACATAACGGACTGCAAGCTAAGTCTACACCTGTTCTGCGACGCGAGCAAAGCAGCATATGCGGCATGTGTGTTGTTAAGGTCCGTATATAAAGGTGAGGTGACAGTTAAATTAATATCCGCAAAGTCAAGAGTAGCTCCACCAAAAGATATGACAATCCCTCGTCTCAAGTTAATGGCCTGTTTGATAGGGGTTCGTATATTAAAAGAAGCTAGGAGAAGTTTAGACATACCTGTGCACGAGGAATACTGCTGGACAGACTCTAGTGTAGCCCTATGTTGGATAAAAAGAGAGTTGCCATGGAATACATTCGTAGGAAACAGAGTTAAAGAAATAAGAGAACACTCTAAGAAAGACGATTGGCATCATATTCCAGGCACCATGAACTATGCTCACTTAGCTTTGAGGGGCTGCAATGCTAAGGAACTCCTTACCATGCAATGGTGGGAGGGTCCCTCATGGCTGAGATTAAAACCCGAACTATGGCCAAGATCATCAGTTGACGAAGAAGCTGCTAACCTGGAATTAAAAAAGTCAGTATGCAACGTAAGCAACGATTGTATTGTCGTATTGGCAACGACACCCTTGTGGATTCCCAACTTCAAAGCCTGCAGCATCGCCGAAAAGTAGCGTGCCTATCGATTTTCTATCGTCAACACTATGGAGAGTGTGCATCTATACTGTACGATTTAATCCAACCGGAACCGTTCCACTTGCGGACCACTAGACGTGGGCAGGGGTTTCATCCCTTCGTGGTCGACGTACCTCGATCACGAACAAAGCGTTTCAGTTCCACCTTCCTTGTTCGAACTGCTAAGGAGTGGAACTCATTGCCTGCGTCTGTGTTCCCACAGAACTACAACCTCGGGGTCTTCAAAACTAGGGTAAATGGGCATTTACTAGGTAAGCGTGGTCCACCTCGGCCACATCTGCACCTCACATCACCTCATACGCCGTCTTGTGGAACAGCGGCATGTTCAGCTTCAACGTGCAGGAGTTAACATGATGATTTCAGATATTCGAAGCAGATTTTGGATTATCGGCATACGACGACTTGTTACACACAGTGTGTGGTATTTAGAAGATATTAAGCTAAACCGACACCGGTGCCGACTGCGCCGCTTCCTAATCATCTATTAGAATGCTCCGCAACATTTCAAACTACAGGTGTAGACTTAGCTGGACCACTGTTATTGAAAACAGGCGAAAAATGCTGGATAGTATTATATACTTGCGCTGTGTATCGAGCAGTACATCTCGAATTAACTAGATCTCTCTCCACAGAAGCTTTCCTAATGACACTACGTAGATTCATCGCGAGGCGCGGGCGACCGTTACTTATAATATCAGACAGAGGTACAAACTTCATAGGTACTAATAAAATTTATTTAAAGAACTAGACTGGGCTGAAATTGAAAAACATTCAACTATACACCGCATCGAGTGGAAATTCAACGCGCCCTCGGCAGCCTGGTGGGGTGGATTTTTTGAGCGGCTAATCAGAATTATGAAAGATCTTCTAAGAAAAGTTCTGGGTAAGGCAAGTCTTTATTATGATGAATTTCAGACCATACTATGCGAGTGCGAAGCTGTCATGAACAATCGCCCATTGACATATGTGGAGGATGATAAGGGACAGTCTTTACAACCTTTGACACCGGCATGTTTCCTACAAAGCTTGCCAAATAATGATGTAATTGACTTAGATCACATAGATATGAAAAATATCAATACTCGTCTGAGCTACATACAAAAGCTCAGATCTGATTTGAGACAACGATTCAAGAAGGAATACTTAACAACATTAGTCCAAAGAGGTAATGAAAAGAGTGGTATTTTAAAAATAGGTGATATAGTGTTAATACAAAATGAAGACAGGCGTTTAAAATGGCCTCTGGGTCTCATTATTGAAACTCATGCAAGCCAAGATGGCATTCATAGAACCGCATTGGTTAAAACGGCTACAGGGTTGAAAACCAGACCATTCCAACGTTTATTCCCTTTAGAAATATCATCACATGAGGTAAGTTTATTACAGCCTACAAAAACAAGTTCTAAAACTGACTTAAACACAAAGAATATGACTGACTTGGAACAAAAGACTGAGACTAAAGAGACTAAAGTATCACGTTATGATAGAATTATTAAAGTTCCTAGTAGATATAATATTTAGTCCAATGTTTGAATAATCTTTTATTTTTTTTGTTTGTTTGAATCTAATGTTTGAATAATACCTATAATATTATATATAACAAAATTTTCAATTTAATTTTATTAAAGATTCACATTACAATATTTTAAAGAAACGTTAACGAAGTATAATTTGTTGATTAATATAAGCTATACTTTGTAATAACATGTTTGTACATTCCTTGAAATATATATATTCAATTCCTTTTCTGTCTCCGGAGTGTTACGGAACGTACTGTAACAACTGACAGTGATGTCATTGTCAACCTGTATTTTGACAACTCCGTTTTTGACGTTTCTATCTTTAGTTGTAACATAAGAAATTTGTCATGGTGCACCCGCTCTGAAAAATATAAATATAATGTGAGTTGTGAGCCTACAGTTTTATTGCTTCCGTGAACCTGAATAATCTATGCAAATCAGAACACCTGCGATGTTACGTCACACTTATTGACAACACTTTTTAGTCGGCTCTGAGACAGCGTGTGGGCAAGACGTACGTATACTTTAATGTGAAAAAAATGACGGAGTATAACGTTGATTTTTTTATATCACTGATTGAGGAGCGCCCTGTTCTTTGGGACACTAGTAACGAAGATTATAAAAATAAATTCATCAAACAAGAAGCTTGGAAGAACGTATGTAAAAGTTTATTTCCAAATTTCGAGGAAAAAGAAAACAATGAAAAAACTAAACTTGGTAAGTAGACAAATACATTTATTACAACTTCTTTTTACTTAAGCTACCTACAAATCAAATATTCTATACATATACATTTTGTCTTTGCGATGTGATCCTTTTGTACCTGTTCTATTGACTTATTACTTCGGTTAGAAAGCGAGCAACAATGTACCTGTTCTATTGTCTTTACTTCGGTTAGAATGCGAGCAACAATGCATTGGCATTGTACATTCTCAAATTTTTTGTAGTTGCCAGCTTAATGCCCCAACTTCACTAGTAAAGTAATCCGAAAATTCGTTTCTTATTATATTTGCACTTACTACCTGACTACCTACATTCAACCGTTGTTGGAGTGGTAGTAGTACGGAATCATCTATGACCATTTCAACAGAGGTTTCTAATCCATCACGGTTAAGTACAAAGTTATGTAATATGCAACAAGCCTTGACAATGTCTATTGCAAAATCATATGAGACGTTAATGGGCCGGTGAAATATTCGCCACTTATTGACCAGTATGCCGAAAGTACACCCGACATATCTTCTTGCCCTACTCAAACGGTAGTTGAATACTCTTTGTTTAACAGACAAATGCTTGCCCGAATAAGGGCGCATGACATTATTCGAAATAGAAAAGGCTTCGTCTCCGACAAAAACAAATGGAACCGGTTCTTGAAAGCCCGGTAACGGCCTCGATATTGGTGTAGGCAAATCACCTCTCATCAGTAAGTCGTACAATTTCGTGTTGTGGAAAATAGTGGAGTCGCTTTCCTTTCCGTATGCTCCTATGTCCACATAGATGAATCTGTATTTCGAGTCAACAATGGCCAACAAAACTATTGAATTGTATCCCTTGTAATTAAAAAAAAAGTGATCCACTGTTTGGGGGACTACAAATTCGAATATGTTTCCCATCAACGGCTCCAATACAGTTAGGGAAGTCGGCTTTCTTGTCAAAGTCTGTAGCAATTTCTTCAAGCAGCTGTTGCGTTATTTTTGGTATGTTTGCATTTAAACAATGTTTCCATATTGTGCTGCAAACTAATCGTATTATCTTAGCAACTGTACTTACTCCTCGATAAAAAGAATACCATCTATAAAAACAATTACAATTTCTGAAGAAAAATTTACAAAATGAGACCACTACCAGTATGAATGAAACAGAAAATGAGCAAGATAATCAAGAAGGTACATCTCAAAAACGTTACCAAAAACAGCCACCAAAAAGAAAGATGGTTAGTAATAATTTTGAAGATGAGATTATAAAGACTTTAAAGGAAACGGAGAACAGACACATCTTTTTTTAAAGGTATTAGATTAGATGACAATAAAACACTAATCTTTCAAAGCAGAGTTCTTCAAATTTTAACAGAATTGCATCAAACTCATGGCTACTACTATCCGAATAGCAACTACCAGGGTTGCTATCAAAATCAACATTTTGGAACATCTCAACAAACGCCACTGATACGTCCACATTCATCTAACATACCAGATCAAATTGATTCACCTAGTAATGATTTTTCCAACTCGAGCATATTAAGCACACTTTCAACGGAAGAAGACTTTGATTTTTCCTAAATTTTATCGATTGTAATATTTCTCTTTTCTCAATAAAAACTAATGTAAAGAATTATTGTTTTACTTACCGAATAGTGAGGCCAATCATTTCCAGAGGCATAACAGGAACTCTCCTCTTGTACGATCGTTTCTGAAGATGTGGTGATAATAAACTTAAAAGCTCTTCGAATAAAGATATGCTCATTCTAAAATAATCAAAAAAAAAATTTTCGTCGGTTTTCAAAGCTTCCTATTTTCGATGAAAATAGTTCCCTTCGGCGTTCATAATAGTAATAAATGGATGAACCCAAAATCTTCTTTGTTTCTTTTGCCTGTATCTCCTAAGCAATAACAAAAGTGCACACTTCTTTTTACGATCCATGTCACGAAACCTAGTTTTCAAAATACGTCCAGTACGGCTGACGGTCGTCGAAGGAAATGGTCACCTAGGGAGACGTCTTGCCGCACGAAATCGCATCGCAATTCGTGTAACTTTCTGCGTTGCGAATTCGCATTGCGTCGCATCGCAGTTTTGTGTACAGTCCCTAAAGTTGACACGTCGTTAACAGAAATGGAGCTCACGCGTGTTTCGTCGCGGCTTAACAGCTCTCAACAGCCACCATCAATACCTCGTTGTGAATCTTCAATGCCGGAGGTCTCGATTCACAACAAAGAGGTTCGAAGAGCACTACGGAGTCTTGACGTGAACAAAGCTAGTGGACCTGATGGCATACCTGCAAGGGTCCTGAAGGAATGTGGTCCTGAATTGTCTCCTGTACTTACACGCCTGTACCGTCTCTCTCTCAGGACGAATACCGTCCCGGCATCTTGGAAGCTTGCCAATGTTCAGCCAGTGCCTAAAAAGGGTAGTCGTGCCGACCCCTGTAATTATCGACCAATCGCCATCACTTCTGTACTCTGTAAGGTTATGGAGAGAGTGCTGAATAGTAAGCTGCTGACATATCTTGAAGCTAACGACCTGCTCAGTGATCGCCAATATGGATTTCGTCAGGGACGTTCAACCGGGGATCTTCTTGTATATGTCACGCACTACTGGGGTGAAGCCATCGAGAAACATGGCGAGGCTCTCGCTGTGTCACTCGACATATCAAAGGCCTTTGACAGGGTTTGGCATGCAAGTCTACTTGGCAAGCTTCCTAAATACGGCATCCCCTCCGGTCTTTGTAGCTGGATTTCTGATTTCCTGAATGAACGGTCAATTCGAGTAGTCATTGATGGCTGCTCCTCGGACCTCATGGCAATTGATGCCGGTGTTCCTCAGGGATCTGTTCTCTCTGCGACTCTTTTCCTGCTTCATATTAATGACTTACTTCTTCCAGGAGTAGTTGCATACGCAGATGACAGTACGGTCATGGAGAGATATTTGTCCGGCGCGGGGGCCGGTCGCGATGAGATTCGTTCTGAGAGGGAGGCAATGGTTGAGCGAATTAACTCAACCTTAAATCTTGTGTCCCAATGGGGAGACAGGAATCTGGTTGATTTTAACGCCACCAAAACGCAGGCGTGTTTGTTCTCTGCAAAAAGGAGCCCTTTCGACTTGGCTCCAACTTTCCGAGGTGCATCCGTACCTGTGGCCAATGATCTTGAGCTTCTTGGCATAAGGTTGTGTTCAAATCTCAACTTCGGTTCTTCTATCGAGTCCAAGGCCCAAACAGCGGCCAAAAAGTTGGGCATCCTAAATAGAGTGAAGCGATGCTTTACATCTGGACAGCTCCTCTCTTTATACAAGGCACAAGTCCGATCCTGCATGGAGTATTGCTGTCACCTTTGGGATGGCTCAGCAAAATACCAACTTGCTGCACTCGACTCGGTGGATCGCAGAGCTAGGAGGCTCATTGGCGATGATACACTAATAAGAACTAAGCTGCAGAGCCTGGCACATAGACGCAAAGTTGCCTGTCTCTGTGTATTCTATAAGATGTACTTCGGAGAGTGTGCTCGAGAGCTGCATGAGATCATACCGCCTTCCCCTTTCTTCTATCGGACATGCAGACGTACGGCTGGTTACCATCCTCACCTTGTCGATATCCCTCTAATTCGGACCAAGCGCTTTAAAACATCTTTTGTGATGCGCACTGCTAAGGATTGGAACTCCCTGCCGGCGTCTGTTTTTCCGAGCTCATATAACCCAAATCTTTTCAAGGTTCGAGTGAATAGGCATCTTCTGGGTGAGCTCGCTCCATCTTCGGCCTCATCCTTCCTACATGGATAGATGCTGGTCAAGAGCAAACCCATCTATAATAAAAAAAAAAAAAAAAAAAAAAAAAAAAGAACAGCGGTCACGCCTGAAAACATCGCAGCTGTGCGAACTATTATATTAGATGACCGTTATGTGACATACGAGCAGAGTCGGGCTGTTATCAGTAACGGAATGACTGCAATTCAGTCGATATTACATAATGAGCTGTGTGTAAGAAAGCTAGTTTCCCGCTGGGTTCTCCACAATTTGTCCGAAGAGCAAAAGGCGGCTCGTGTAGATTGGTGCCGGAATACTCTGCAACGATTCAACGGAGGGAAGTCAAATGCCGTTTATAATATCGTCTCAGGTGACGAATCATGGATTTATTCATACGAACCTGAAAGAAAACATCAGTCAGCAGTTTGGGTCTTCGAAGTCGAGGTCAAGCCAACGAAAGTGGTTCGCTCCCGCAGCGTGTCAAAGAAAATGGTCGCTACGTTTGTCTCGAAAAAGGGGCATGTTGCTACAATTCCTTTACAGGAACGCAGAACGGTTACCGCCGAGTGGTATATCACGGTTTGTTTGCCAGAAATGATAGCCGAACTCCAAAAAAAAAATAACCCGAAACGTCGCATCATCTTACATCACGATAATGCGAGCTCCCATACGGCTTGGAAGACAAATGATTTTTTGAAGCAGGAAAACGTTGAGCTGATGAGCTATCCTCCGTACAGTCCTGACCTGAGCCCAAACGATTTCTTTACATTCCCTAGAATGAAAGATTTATTATGCGGTCAACGGTTTGAAGACCCCGAAGCAGCTGTGGAAGCGTACAAATCAGCCATTTTGTCAACATCAACTTCAGACTGGAATTACTGTTTTAATGATTGGTTTGCACGAATGGAAAAGTGCATTAAGTTGAACGGAGAATACTTCGAAAAACAATAAAATACAATTTAGCTATACTGTGCATGTGGTTTTTCTTATTCCCGATCATTTCAGTGTGCCCCTCGTACGAGCACCAGATGGGCGTGAGAGAGTGTATCGGCGACGAGGGGAGAACGGTTTCTTTCCATCACAACACGTCAAACTGTCTGTTACCAAGGTGGGTCCGTTATGGTATGGGGAGGAGTATGTTCAGAAGCGCGCACAGAGTTGATTTTTGTAAATCACCACAGCCAGGTACATTGAAGAAATCTTCGAAGATCACGTTGCGCCATTCGTGGGCTTTATTGGTCAAGAGGACTTCTTGCTAATGCATGACAATGCAAGAGCCCACATCGCGAGAAGCGTTGTCAAAAAACCACCGGTAGGAGACCATCGGAAGTTATGTTTGGAACATCTATGAATAGTGAAATTAATCCCAGTTTAAACGAAATTATTGATAAAACTAAGGAAAATGCTGACGTGTCTAAAATTCGATCGGAAGTAAAGAAACGAATAGATGTCGAGCAGGCTAAACAAAAGTTTCATTATGATAAAAACAAACGACCCGCCAGAATTTATAATAAGGGAGACTTAGTTAAAATTAGAATTATTAAAAATTAGAATTAGAATTAGGGTTATTTTAACAATGACGGGAAAAGCAGGAAACTTCTCTCATCCATTCCGCGTCTCTAAAGTGTTAGGTCAAGGCAGATATAAGATAGCACCTATCGCAGGGCTAAATAGTGGAGAATAAACGTATCACAACGATAGCGGCTGATCGAATGATGCCATGGGTGCACGTAGCAGCACTACAGATAGATGATAAAACTAGGTCCAGTGAATCTAGCGATAACGACGATGAATAGAGTGGAATATAGCTGTGTGTTTTTTAATGGGAACTTTATGTTGATTATTACAGACCTGTGCTATTGTTGTTTCAGGCCCGCCGTGAGAATTGATCTGTTCACGTTACTGAACAGATTATTCTGGTCTAGCATGAGAATTCATTGATTCATGACCTGATAGACCCAGAGGAGCGAGGAAAAATGGGGTTCTGATCAGGCATGAGAATTGTTTGGTTCATGACCAAGAGGAAACAATAGGTTCTGATCTGGCATGAGAATTGATTGGCTCACGACCTGATAGAATCAGCGGCGTGAGAATTGATTGGTTCACGGACCGGTAAATACCCGGTTAGTTTGAATATTACAAAATGCACAGCTACACTAATTTAATTTGACAATAGTATGTAAATTTATAATTTATTAATACTAGTAGTTTACCCAACCTTTGTAACTACCTATTAAGAAAATAATTATGTTAGTGTAGAGATCTCATTTTATTTTCTTTTCTTTATATTACTTTAATTGTAACTGTAGTAGGTATTTAGTTGTTAGTGTTATTGGTTATAATGATAAGAACCATGAATTGCTTGACAAAAAAAAATAATTATGTAAATTACCTTAGACCATAGAGAAAAAAAAATTACTTAGAAAACACTCTTTTGTTCTCTCTTTCTTTTATCCTTTCTCCCTCAGCCAAGTGTAGGGTTTTGAGATCCCCATCTGGTATGTGTATGGGGACATACACGTTGTCAGGACGGTCGAGTGTAGGGTTTTAATATTTTATATGAGGACTTTAACGTTTTAAGAACGGGGAACACTTGGCTGACCAAGCAAGGCAAAGCAATCAGCATAGAACATGAGACAGTTTGTATCGAGCAGTGTAAGAATAAACAGTGTGTTGACTATCAAGCAGTTTTATTATACTTATTCACATTACTTTTTTGTTAATAAATGACAGTAATTTAGTAATTGACTAAAATCATTTTGACAGTGGATTACCAGTTAAATAAAATAAAAAAATATAAAGATTTTTTTTCATCATAATAATGCTAGGGTTAATTTTGTCGGTGGGCTGCTTTTATTTAGGTTGCGGAAAAAAACTAAAAAAACCAATAAGTCCCAATCCTAATCTTTGCTACCAACACTATTAAAAGACGAAAACGTTAGAAGTGTATTGAACAAATAAGATATTCGAATCTTTTGCTCTGATGTTGCGTAGTCAAATTTTAAATACTGGTCGGAGATGGAGTGTAGATGATAAAGTGATGTCAAATTATTCGACTCTTTTAAATGGTGACACACCAGATTTAAAGGGAGAAAAAAAATATTTAACTAATCTAACCCAAAAGAGTCGACATCTCCCATTTTTCAGGAAATTATTTTTTCAGAATATGAAATTAATTGGAGCCAGGAGCAAATCGGTTAACGCGCGACCTCGTCTCCCCTGACTGCAAGTTATGATAGCGACACAAGACCAACTTGTTCAACCAAACTAGCTAGAGTTGAAAAAAAAGGAAGCATTATAAACAAAAGTTTAAAGCTGAATGGTGTAAACTGAAAGAATTTTCTACGTGGTTAAAAAAACATCACAAAGATAATATAAAGCAATTTGTTCAATTTGTCAATCAATTATCAGTGCAGAAATTAGTATCCTTAAAAGACATGGTTGTAGTACAAAACATGAAAAAAAAAGAGAGTGTGCTGCTGTAACGCAGCAGGGTCATTATTGCCACCGTTTTGTATTTTCAAACGGAAGCGCTTTGCACCACGCCTTCTTGATGGAGCTCCCCTGGATCGCATAGATCGTAAGTGATTCAGGCTGGATTTCGGGACAAATATTTCTGACTTGGTTGGAGCTTTTGGTTAAAAAGACGCGCCCATCAGACAAAAAAAAATACTTCTTTTATTAGACAACCACGAATCCTGCACTTGAATATGCATCAACAAATCATATAATATTTCTCTCGTTTCCGCCACTCACAACACACAATCTTCAACCATTGGACGTTACCGTGTATGGACCAATAAAAAAAGTACTTTGAACAGGAAATAACAACTTTTCACAAAGCTCATCCAGGCAAAACCATAACTCAATTAGATGTAGCTCCTATTTTTAACCCCGCTTATTTGAAGGGCGCGTCTGGAATATAGCCATATAAGAGAAATTTATTTCAAGACTGCGACTTTGCTCCGCAAGTAAATGTTGAGTCTCCTCCTGATACTAATGTGCTGCCATCCGTGCTGATAACTACTTGGCAACGCACCATGTGATATGTGAGAATAGAGATTCGCCAGTTCCGTCCACCAGTTTTCAAATGCCAGAACATAAAACGCCCCCAGCTACTTAGTCGGTTACATCTTATCAGCTAGCTGTGAAGCCCTTGCAACTGAGGACATGCAGTCAAGAGCTGATAAAGTTCTCGCCTCCATATGCCCGATTCCAAATTATTGTGAGCCAAAAAGTGACCCAAAGAAAAAGAAAGAGTCAAAAGGCTGAGATTTTAACTTCTACGCCGGTCAAAGAGCAGCAAAAGGAAAAATTTACCAAGTCTGAGAATCGTGAAGTAATCAAAAAGGCAAAAGATATTAAATTATCATCTATTAAACTGCAAAAACCATCTACATCTGGAAATAATAAAAAAATCGGTTCTCAGAGGTTCTAAACTTGCACGTGATTATCATTGCACACTTTTCAAAGAAAAAATGTCTATCCCCCAGCTGAGGATTGGATACAAAGCTCAGAGTGCAAAGAGTGGACTCATGAAGCGTGTGCTTCTTATATTGGGATAGGAACATACTTTTGTGACGATTGTCAAGATCGTTAATGTTCGTCATTCTCCCGAACCGTCTTGCCCTATACCATGAATCATCTTACGCTATAGGGTAGGGCAAGGTGGACCAAATCAGTTATCTTAATTTTTGATCTCGTGTCCAGGTTCTGACTAATATTTTAATCATTTGTAAGATTACATTTAAAGTCTATAATACTGTTGATTTTTTTACAATAAAAGTTTTGTTAATCTCTGTACCAAGCTTGTTTTTCTTACAATTCTTGTTAGGTGAACCAACTTGCCCTCCCTTCCCCTAGATTGAACCAGTATCCACTAGAAAATTGTTTCGGAGTCATCCGCAATAACTATACAATTTGTGGGGGCGCTTAAAACTTCTATCCTTAGTAATTTACTCAATACGAGTAAAAACAAGAATTGCCAAGATGATAATAATATAATTTTAAATGATTTAAAAACTTTTTTACATGTAGATAAAGAAAAACCATCTGCTCCACAATTTGATGTAACTGTATGTGCAATCACAAGACACTGTGTATAATTAAAAGACTTAGAACAAATTGTGATAATTGTAAATCTGCCATGCTGGCAGATCAAAACACTGACTTGAACCATATTAGTTTAAGGAGTTCATTAGTTTTAAGGAATATAATGCTGTAAAATATACTTTAAATTATGTAAATGAAAAGTTTATACAAACAGTAGAATTAGCAGCTACAAAAGTATTTGTACGAACAAGGACATAAAAAAATATTAAATCATATTTCATTAATATGCATTTAGTTTAATTATTAATTAAACAAAATGCATATTATTGTTTCTACCCTATGTATATGTTTAAAAAGGTATTGTCTATTAAAAACAGAGAATTTATTGAGGGGGCTAGCAGAAAATCTGCAACAAGAAAAATAAATATTTTAAAAAACATCTTGTTTTGTTGTTTAGTTCAATTAAGGTATCATGAGAACAAAGGGAACTCACATAACAAGCTTATTACCTTCGAATTATAGTATGAATTTCGCTTTATTTTTTATCCTTGGCGTTTTATTTTAGATTTTGATTCAAAATTACGCGCTATAAGAAGTTTCTTGGGGCGTTGGTTGGAGCGCTAGTGTGCTCCCGTGTTGGCATTTTTTAAGTATGAAGTTCGACAAAAGCACAAGACGATTTAACTAATTACTATTAATCCGTTTAAAGGAGAAATATTATTTGTAACTAAAGTATGTACGTGATTTTATTGCCATATCCCTGACAGTTTTAACCACTGAGCCACCTATACCACGCATCGGGCATCTTATCGGGTAAAATGTCTTATTGATTTATTTTGCAAAATAATTATAGTAATATTTGGTATTGTAGATAAAGAAGCATAGTAACAAGAAATTAAGAAGGTTTTTGAATTGTATGTATAGTTGTAATGATGATAAATCGAAATCTATCCTGACTTTACTTTTATTTACGATTAATATAAATTAATCACATATATCTATTACAGAAAAACCCAGAGAAAAGAAGGTTTTAGAAAATGTTTATGAAAATCCTGTTCTATCAACAAATTGTGCATATCGAGGTAAAGCCATGGTCGACTAAGTACACGGAGAATAATTCAAGTGATGTAGAAGAATCTTATTCTCCAGTTGTATCAGAATATTTACCAAATCATCACACAAGTTGTTCAACAAGTCCAGTGAGAGAATTAAATTCTCATTTGCCATCGTCGCTGATTCATGAAATAATAGTCCTCAAAATAATTCAGAAATAATTTTGAAATTTGTACCCCATTTAGAAATTCATATTGTAAATTTCATTGCATCTCCTTTAGTTATCTACACAAATAAGAACACTATGTATGACTCAAAAGAATTAGCTGATGATAGTGATATGAGATCTCAAGTTAATTATATGTATAATATAATCATAGGAATTAGATCATTGTCGCCCTTAATAGGTATTTTCGCAAACTTCTAATAAGGAAAATTCTCTCAATTTGATTAATTTACCTTGAAACTCAGATGAATGCGCAGAACAGATTGACAAGCACCAAAATGAACAAGTAATCCCATTATCCTCATCTGTTACAAATTCTGATCCAATTGTTACTGATATTGCATGTAATGTCACGGATACAAATAATTTTGATACCACTGAAGCTACTAAGTCTCAACCTTTGCTAATAAATGAACGAAATTTTAAGCATAGGAAAAGAAACCAAATACTAGTGAATACTAGTGACCAAATGCTAGTGTATAGAGTAAGATAGATAAAAACAAAGGTAGAAAGTATGTCAGTAATAAAACTAAACAATCTTGTGCAGCAAAAATTATAAAAGATTCCCTTGAAAAGTTTGAAAAATTCCCTGATGAAGTACGACAGAAATTTTTTGACTTGCTCTGGCAAATAGGTGGTCATGAAAAACAGTGGTATTTCATTTGGTGTCCCAAGTCGACAGAATAAAAAAAATAGATGAATCGTGGGGTACTAAATTCGAAGATAGTAAGCAAAAGGTAAGGTATCCGATTTCTTGGCTAATCATAATCTTTTATTTATTTCACATTAGTGAAATTTCCATTAGAACAGGCGTCTCTATGACATTTTCCCTGACTTAAGTATTGCAAAGGAATTAAAATTAGGTAGGACGACAACCGGAGCCTTAGTAAAAACATGTTGGCAACAGACTTTGAAGAACAAGCTGAGAGACCCTACAGACTTCCCTTATTGTGGACGAGATAACAGATTGCAGAGTAAAAAAACAGTGCGCATACTGTTATTACCCCATGTTTACGAAGCTTAGGGAACAAAATCCCTCGATCGTATGTGTTAAATGCTGTTGCCATTTAATTCATTTAGCAGCATCGTCGACAATCTACTGAGAAACATTAGAACTTACTTGAGCCGAAGTTCTGCGAGGATTAAAAAACTTCAAGAAATGCAAGAGTTTTTCCAAGTAGAAATACATAAAATTTTAAAGACAGCTACGACCAGATGGCTGTCTTTGAAACAGTGCAAGATAGAGTACTCGAACAGTATGATGCCTTAATAAACTATTTCAGAGTGGAAACATTCGAAGACTCTTCTAAAATAAACGATGATATAAAGAAATCCTTTATTAATAAATTCTCCAAGATATACTTTGAATTCCTGTCGTATATTATGGGCTTTCCGATTTTAGGATGTTATTCCAATCAGAGTCTCCACTTGTGTACAAATTGAAACCATCTGTAAATAATCTTGTAGAGTCGCGGTTAACTACATGCAGCTAAGCTCTTGTAAAAATAAAAGCACAGAGTGCAACAATCCCTGACACAGTGACACTTTTTACCATTAAGACGTATTCTTGGGTGTAGCTGCTCAGAAATCATTATTAGAAATTAGCTCACCTAACAACATCTTATACTGACCATATCAATATTAAAAATCTTGTATGTTTTAAATAAATAAATTGACTTGGCAATCGCACTCAACAATCTAATTTAATAGAATATATTAGATACATTGTGTTTTCATGCGATTGCCAAGTCAATTTATTTATTTAAAACATACAAGATTTTTAATATTGATATGGTTAGTATAAGATGTTGTTAGGTGAGCTAATTTATTTTATTTATTTATTTTATTTTATTTTATTTTATTAGGGAAAACAAACAATTACACCATGTATATTAGACTAAAGAAAGAGAAAAAAAACATACATAAACTTAAATAATAGTGCAATCAACAAAATTTTCCACAAAGTAGTAAATCAATTTTATACAGAGAGGACATATAAATATACACCAATAAAAAATAAAAAAACCAAGAGAGAAAAATCAATAAAAAAAAGAACAATAAAAGAACAATAAAAACTCATTACGCTAATGCATTGATTTCATTATATCTTTTCTATATTTTTGTGGACTAATTGCAAACAGGTCAATTTGTGTAAAGAAACTATTATATGCATGCATAACACGATACAAAGGCGCACGTTCACCAGCGTTAGTTTTGCAGTGTTTCGGCATAAATAGTTTATGCGTATAACAATCTCGTATACGCTGCGAACTGCTTGGTAAGCGATATACAATGTTATTTACTAAGTAGTTACAGTCATAGCGGTTGTGGCAAACATTATATAAGAACATAGCATCCAGAAGCAATCGTCGCTATTCTAAACTAGGTAGTGAAAACTTATTTAATGCATCAACATACGGCAACCTTGAGCAGAAGCACTTATAATTAAGTGTTTTAAGGAATTTACGCTGCACTAATTCTAACTGTTGGCAATATTTATCATAGAAGGGATTCCAAACTATCGAGGCATATTCAAGTTGTGATCGAACCGGAAGAAAGTTTTTAAAATGGTTTAATGTTCTATTACAATATTTAGACGAGAAAGGAGCTATCGATATTCTCTATAATCCAAATGAAATCTTTAATGGAGATGAGATTTATTCTTTGTCCCAAGACTGGCAGAGTTATAGCACCTCGTGGTTACAAAAATGTCTACAAAATTGTTAAACGCAAAGAAAAGGAGGCAGTCACTGTGCTGTTTTTTATTTCAGCTTCTGGTATGACATTACCCCCTTGCTTAGATATCCTTATATGCGACCTCCAAAAGATATTTAGATTATTTAAGTACTCACTGTAATTGTAATAATGTAGTTAACGTAAGTGAGCCTAATAAATAAATAAAAAGGTGCCGTGAACAGCAAGCCTTGCACGTTGCAAGTATCTAAAAACAATTATGACTACGTGTACCACAATGAAAGATTTAATGATACCCGATCACGTAGTTGGAGATTTCTTTGCGTATGATGATGGCGTCGATGACAAAATCATAATTTTTAGCACTCCAGAGACAAGAAAAAAAATAAATTAAAGTGTCGATAATTTCTATGGTAATAATTTTTATGGTGTGATAATTTCTGTAGTTCATTTGATAATAGAATTTATTTTGTTTTAGGCATAAAAATGGAACGAAGGTATAAAAAGAAAAGTCCAAGAGGCAGTTGGTCTGTAGAAAGCATGAAACAGGCAATTGGTACAGTCTTAAGCAAAACAGCAGGCAACAGAAAAGCAGTTTAACTATACGGTGTTCCACAGACCACATTGGAGCGTCACGTGCGTCGCCAAAATAAAGAAGGGCGAGCTGTCTCTTAACTCAACTCCAGGTAACTTCAAACTCATGTTTTCCAAACAATAAGAAGAGGAGCTTGTGAGGTACATTAAAGAAATGGAGAAACGTTTGTTTGGATTAACCACTGTCATCCTACGAAAGCTAGCGTACGTATCAGCTGACGGAAAAAACGCTAAGGCTCACAATTTTAATCATGATAAAAAGGTAGCTGGCGTAAATTGGTTAAAAGGGTTCCTGAATCCGTTACTCGGATTTTTCCACAAGAAAACTAGAAGCTACATCGGCAGCTCGAGCTGGGCTTTAACAAAGTGGCTGTGGATAAATTCTATTCTTTACTTGGGGAAGTATATGACAAATACAATCTGATGCTAGATAGAATATATAATTGTGATGAGACTGGTATATCATGCGTTTCCAAAACAAAGAGCAAAATTATTGCAGAAAAGGGAAGAAAACAGGTAGGCTCACTTTCTTCAGCTGAACGAGGGCAAACGTTTATGTTTGACGTATGTTTTAATGCAGCCGGAACTTACATGGCTCCATGTTAATATATCCTCGACAGAGAATGAAGCAAGAGTTATTAGATCGAGCTCCTCCCGGGACGACGGGAGAATGCAACGCTCGAAGCTGGATGACTACTGAGACGTTTATGACCTTGTTCCAACGGTTTGTCATTTTCTGGTGCGTCAATAACTAGCCCTGTTTTGCTTCTTCTAGATGGCCATGTAACGCACACGAGAACATAAGAGGTTATTGAAAATGCAAGCAAGAATGGTGTTGTAATGTTTTGCTTTCCCCCGCACAGCACCCACAGACTTCAACCCTTAAATGTTGGCTTTATGAAACCTTTGAGTGTATACTATGACCAAACTTACTCTAACTGGTTAAGGTCGCACCCGGCACGAATTATAACAACTTTTCAAATAAGTGAAATATTTGCACATGCATATATAAGGCTTTGGAAAATGAGTTAGACCGTACGTTAAAGCTAGGTGTTGTGTCTCCTTCGCAGTCAGCTAGGAATTCACCTGCAGTAATGGTACAGAAGCCTAACGGATATCTGCGTTTATGCTTGGATTGTAGAAAATTTAATTCTGTGTCCAAACCAGATACTTATCCTTTACCTTATATTTCTAACATCCTTGATCAACTTAGAGGTGTCAGAAATCTCTCCTCCTTTGATCTTAGTGCTGCCTACTGGCAGATCCCTCTCTCTGAAGAATTTTCTGCGGAGAAAACGGCTTTCACGGTTCCCCGAAGAAGTCTATACCAATTCAATGTTATGTGCTTTGATCTCGGTGCTGAATTCGGAGGAAAAGTATTTGCTTTCCAGGACGATATGATCCTGATTTCCAGCAATTTCGATGAAAACTCAAAACCACTAACTTGACAGTAAACATGGGCCAGTCGGTTTTGATCCCAAATAAAAAAAGAAAGGAGTGAAGGGTTATTAAAATCAGCTAATGAAATTGCTAATCTTGAATCTTGAGCTGCGTCTTCCAAGAACAGCAAGCCGCCAACAAATATAGGGCAAATCATCCAGCTGGTTAATTAAGAGAGTATTTTCGCCGTTCACTTTACATGCCCTATTTGGATTCATTGTCATCCTCATTAGAGGCGAGATTCGCTAAAGACCAATCAACAGCGTTTGCTTTTTCATTGTTACACCCTGCTCAAATAATAAAAATTACAGCTCTGAAATTTAAAAAAACTATATGGATGAAGTATCCAAGTTTTATGAATTAGAAGGGATCACATCTGCAGCTCAACTATGGCGTACTTTTTGGATAAACAAGATACTTCGAAGATTTGGAGGTAACAGAATTATTTCAACAAGCATAACCTTTTTATCCGAAAGTGTAAACAGCCCCAGAAATTTTACTAGCAAAGCCTTATACCATGGCTACAGTTGAAAGGTCATTCAGTACACTTAGATCAGAAGCTTAAAAACGTGGCTGAGATCACTTAGATCAGAAGCTTAAAAACGTGGCTGAGATCAACAATGATTGAAGACAGGTTAAATGGACTTTGTATCTCAGTGGTTTACATAAAAAACTTGTAAACAGTATGGGTGTTTTTGTCACGAGAGAAGTCATAAACTGTTTTGCTGAAGATCCTCGAAAGTTACTGTTAAAATAGAAATTGGAGGACACAGTAGAGCTATAATCTGCGATTCGAAAGCGACCTTTGGAGCTTTGTGAAGTTACCTGCGACAGTAAACCAGCGACTCGTTAAGGGAATCATTGACGACTTTTGGCAAGTTTAACGGTTTTATCAGACAAGCTTAGGAAGTGAATTTTGGAAGTCATCTTATCTTAGTTTGTGCAAATAAATAGTTCATTTTCGCCCTTACACGGCAGTTTGACTCACCCCGCACGTAACACTATGATAGAATAATTATTTGGAACTGGTTTCTCTGAGTTAAAGAATCTTTCTGAGTTACTAATTAAAGAATGTGTATATATATATATATATATAGGAAAACATCCTTTCATTTAAAATTTTTTATGTAGTTACTTAAATAAGCATCTATAAACTTAATCATTTAAATTATAACATTAAAACTTAATATTAATATGTCAAAATACACTTTCAACTTTTTCAGTAATACAATAAAGTACGTTTTTGTTTGGCACCGCATCAACTGTTCTTAAATAATCTACTTTTCGTCAGACTCACAGTTATCTTCAGAATCACTGTCATCATCGGATTCGTCCTCCTCGGAATCGGACGATTCGATTTTGAACCAGTCAGGAAGAGGTGGCTGTTCTATTAAGGTCTTCCATTCGTTCAGTCTATGCAAATCTGAAATACACACATTAGTGCATTGCGATAAAAGTGCGAATAAGAGTAACGGATAGTTGTAAAATTTAAAATGTATACAAAATCTGTTCCGTAGCTTTTGCGTAAAAAAGTAACAGACAACCATCCTCTTAACTTTCGCTTTTATAACATCAATATTAAAAAATAACATACTTATATGTTATTGTTTCAACTGACATTAGAGCAATACATCACATAATACAATAATTATATTTATATATATATATTTTGGAATTTTGTTCTTAGAAAAGGCCCGCAATTAGTTGACTTTTTTTAATGCCTTTTATGTTTGTTTTAAGTCAGTTAGTACAGAAATTTTAGTAGAATTAGAAGAAATTAGTGGCACACTGCGTTTCACAATCATTTGGGTCATTCATCCACGGAAGCGACGTGGATCCACAACTCGGCTCCACATGTGGATCTGCGGACACCTTTATCTCCTCTTAAATCTACCATTGAGGGTATATAATAATAAATATAATTTTATATGTGACTTCAATCCACACATGAGGCCATCAAAAGGCAGCCCATCTGGCGGCAGTAACCATCTCCTTATAGAAGACCACTGCGAAATAACAGCACGTGTGGTGTGTTAATCCTATGCAGTCGATAGCGCATATCGTGTCGCTTGTGTTATAGGAGACGGTTAGCCACCTACCATCAAGTGGACCGTCAGCCTGTCTGCCGATCTTAACATTTAAAAAAAAGTCTTTTTGGTTAAGCCAATGTAATGGTTATATGTACCTAAGCTGTACAAGTCACTGAGAGAACACTGCTTGCCTCCGCTCTCCAGCACACCTCCATACAGGTACAGGATTGAACGCTGAACAGCTAAGGCAGCCGACATTCGTGCCCCTGGGCCTCCACTGACCACCTTGGTCGGGCTTCGATCTGGGCTCGAATGCCTAACAGGAGCAGCTCCCATTGTCATCGTGAATACAGAGTCAGTCACCACTAAAAATTATAAGACGTTTAATGATGACATTATCATGTTGTCATCGGCAAGTATCTGCTACATAATCAAGTATATAATTCAGCAGCAATTGCCTCTTAGATATGGCCTCGTTGAGTTACAAGCACTGTTAGCCCTATTGAGAATGCCCAGTTGAGCACATATTTCAAGGCAAATCTGCACTGTTCTAGTCCTAGTCAGATCTGCACTGTTCGAGAACAAGTAGACAGACAACATGCTCGATTGTCATGGTACATAATAAGCCATAAAGTTGTTAGCAGGACTCAGATGTAGCTTGCCCACAATTTTTTCCACCATGACTTCACGTGTGGATTAAAACGCTAGGGAAGTGTAAGCTTAACTGGGATCTAAACCTGCTTCTGCGGTTTTCAATCAAGCTATCACAGCTTTATGAGGAATGCTGTAGAAGACCACTAAAATACTTAGAATATCTACACAAGAAATAGAAAATAGTCATGCTACATCATGCTATGTTATCGATACAATAATCAGATATTGACTGGTCCTGGCAGAAGACAATTTTAGCCGATTTCAAGTGGGGAACCTAGTACTTACTACTCAAGAAGGATAAATTCAGCAAGTTTCTGCAGGTGACCAAGACCATTATACGACGATCATTGGTGTAATACTCATATTCTATAAAAGGAGGGTAATGCGATAACATTGTTATAAGAATTAAGCCATCGAAAAAATTCCTATAAAATATAAATTTCGTTGATTTTATTAAGATTTTATCACATTCAGGACACTTAAAGTATAAATATTGTGTGTAAGTGTTATCTTGCGTTTATTTGAACTGAAAGTAATAAAGTGAGACCAACAAAATTTACTCACTGTGACGAAGTGAAAAATGGATTGGAATACATTGAATGAATGAAATGATACATGCAAGTAAGTGATAGATATTAAGACATATATGTTTACTAAAAATATTGGTGTAAAATACCAAAATAATAAAGAAAAATTGTCATGACACTAAATTGACGACTATTAAAAGTATGTTAAACAATCTGTAAAGGAAAAAAAAAATATCAATAAAGAAATAACAGAAATATTGTAATCGCTTACAACAGTAATCTGATATCTATCATCTTTACTGCCTACACAACTGAGATGACTAGTCTGCTTTTGTAAAGATAGAAAATTGAAATATATTTTTTCATAGTGAACAATCATATTGGTAATATTGCTGTTATACCCACATTTTTATAAAAATATATATATATATTATATTGAAAGTGCGTAGTACATAATTATTATCTCAATGTATTGAAAACATTATCTCATTAAGAAAATAATATAGTATCAAAATAGTGGCTGTGCATATTTTATGTAACAAGAAAATAAATTTTATATGAATGAATATATACAACTTTATTGGGTTTTACATGAAATGAATAATTACATAACTAAACTTAGTTAGACGGGCTAGATATATAAACAATTCTATTTATGAAATATATTTGTCAATAAGGGACCTGCCTACTACTTTTTCTCTCTCTCTCAAGTACCTACACAAAAATTATTTACAAAATGAGTTTCTTCAAGAACATAACAATTAGAAAGCGCCAACCACCAAATAAACTTCAAAATAGGTCTGACACTGACCTAAACGATTTACAGAGTGTCGAATCTCAAACGTCTGAATCTACAGTTATAGATTTAAGTACGAACAGCCTTCCTAATATTAGTCAGGACAAGAATAGCAGTATTATAGAAGAACTCCATAATGAAATTGACAGTCTTCGTTTACAATTAGATGTAGCAAATGCTGAAATAGAAAATTTGAATTTAGAAAATAATGTTTTAAAGAAAAAGTTAGAAGAAAATGATAAAAAAATCAGGCTATATAAGTCAGTTGGCATAGATGATCTAAACTTAAGTGTAGGTATTTCACCACTGAAACTTAGAAAAGAACTAAAAAGACAAGGACATTCTGACATCTTCCACACTAGTGACATACAAATGACATTAAAAACAGCTTCTACCCCTTATTTGACACAGCCAGATGAAATTCCCAAATTCATCAAGACCTCTTACAGTAAAACTCCTTCTTCAAGCGATTATACTCCTAAAATGAATACCAAAAAAGTTAGAAGTTATTGCAGAGACACTAGAACTACTACTGCTGGGAAACAGATTATAAATGATTTAACATGTAAACCTTTCGATATAAATGAAAATAACACGATAAACGCTCACCCAGCCCGTACAATGAATTTTAAAACACTATTTATATTAGGAGACCAGCAAGCAATAGGATTGAGAAATTATATTGAAAAAGCAAGGATAGGCACTAAGTACGAAAAATATAATATAAACGCTTATGTAAAACCAGGCGCCCATAGTGAGGAAGCTCTGAAGCACATTGATGTATTACAAAAAATCCTCAAACCGACAGATAAAATAGTTCTTTCTGTAGGCTGTAATGACAATAATCCATATGAAACATTGAAAGCCTTAAATAAAGCCTTAGACAAGCTACGTGACCAGCGCGTTTATGTGTTACAAACTTTATACAACCCTTACCTTGGAAGCGACTTGCTTAACAATCATATTGGGTCGCTTGTAAAAACATATTCTAACTGTAAATTTATATATATTAACAGAAATCTGGGCAAATATCAATACAATCAAGTACTAAAAGTTATTAGTGATAAAATAAATTTAGAGATAGATTATGATGACTATTGTGATAAATATTTGAATGTAAAAAATCTCAAGCTACTTATTAAAGCTACTTATAACGAACATCGTCTAAAATCGTGCGCCAAGATTCAACGACCACAAAAACCACCCTTAAAAGGCACAATCCCTTACTATTTCCAAACCCAAAATGATTTGCACAAGAGAAGCCCACAGAAATGGGTAGTTGATAACCCAACTTTACTTGTCAACGATCAATATCCTACACTTAAGTTTAAAAAAGGAACCATTCCTTATTATTTTTGCTTAAAATTGAGAAAATCTAACCTGTGTAATAACACAAAAAATAAAGAAGTCAAAGACGCCGCTAACAAAAATTTTTTTCGAGAATAAGTCGTTAGATAATTTCACATTACTCCACCAAAATATAGCTGGTGCAATATCCAAAGCAGAAGAAATATTTTTTGCCGTTGTAGACTTATATGAACATAAGAATATATCTGTAGATGTGATATGTCTTAGTGAAACTTTTATAAATCGTGGCACTGAATCGCTTTTGAAAATTGATAATTTTAAGATAGCTGCCTCATACTCACGAAATAAAAAGAGAGGCGGTACATGTATTCTAGTAAAAAAACAGTTAGATTATAAGGTGCTGGAATGCGTGAATAAGGCTGCGTGCGAACTTGCTTTTGAAATATGTGGTATAGAAATCCAGTCTCTTAATCTAATTATAATTTGTATATACCGAACACCAAACAGCGATCACCGTATATTCTTTGAAAAATTAAATATTGCATTAGAATCTCTAACTAAGTTGAAGAAAACCAAAAATATTATTTTATGCGGTGACTGGAATATTGACATATTAAAGGATAACAATTTGACTCAAGAACTGTTATCTACATTGCAGAATTTTAACATTGACACTCACATAAAATCTCCTACTAGGCAATTATCCTGTATAGATCAAATAGCAAGTAACATCAGTGAAGTGGATGCTAAGATTCTTCCACTAGGACTCTCAGATCATGAAACCGGGCAAACAATAACTTTTAAAGTACAACGTGTAATTACATTCATGTCTTGGCATGAAATCATACGGGACTATAATAGTGATAATGTGTCAAAATTTTGCAATTACTTGTCATCTCTTAGTTTTTCAGAAATTTATGAAGATGTCAGTCTTGATGACAGTTTTGATCGTTTTCATAGTTTATTTACACTTCTATATGACTTATGCTTTCCATATATTAAAATTAAAAGGAATAGCAAATCAAATAAAAGAAAATGGTTAACAAAAGGACTTAGAAAATCATGCATTAGAAAGAGGATTCTCTATTTATCATATATTCAATCCAGCAAAAATAAGAAAATAAATGCTAAGAAGTATAAAAAATATAGTCTCCTTCTTAGAAAATGTATTTATAAATCAAAACAAATACAATCTAAAAAATATATTGACAATAATAGAAATAAATGTAAAGCTGCTTGGGAAATTATACAAGACAAATTGGGTGTTTGTAAACCATCAACAGAAATTAACATAGTTAAAAATGATAAGTCGACTTACAATAATCCCAATGAAATATGTAACCTATTTAATGACTTTTTCATACAAGTGACTAACAATAATTTTAAAAATTTAATTAATTTTAATGAGATAACCAAAACGATTGATACTAAAAATGTCCATTCGATTTTTTTAACACCGACAGATGAAATGGAAGTATCCAAAATTATAAAATCACTCAACAACACTAATTCAGTCGGATTTGACGGTGTTAGCACAAAAATCCTAAAAGCATGTTTCCCTCACATAAGCAGACATTTGAGTTATATAATCAATAAATCATTTTCAACTGGAAAGTTTCCAAATAACCTGAAGTATTCAATAGTTAAGCCTCTTCATAAAAAAGGGGATCAAACCGACATGAACAACTATAGGCCTATTACACTAATACCTGTAATATCAAAAATATTTGAGAAGGCAATGCTCGCTAGACTCCAGATATATTTTGATAAATACAATTTGTTGAAGGAAGAGCAGTATGGTTTTCAGAAAAACATTTCTACCACACTGGCATGCTTTGAACTATTTAAGAGTATAACTCAAGCTCTTAGTGATAATGATAAGGTGGCAGTACTATTCCTTGATATGAGTAAAGCTTTTGACTATGTTAATCACAGTATTCTTCTAAAAAAAATTGATTTGTATGGAATAAGAGGCAATGCATATGAATGGCTGAAAACCTACTTAAATGATCGTCAACAATGTACTGAAATATCAAAAACAATAAATGGTAATAAAATTACTTATAGATCGCAATACAAATATAACCGGTGTGGTGTCCCTCAAGGAAGTATTTTGGGCCCGTTTTTATTTTTAATATACATTAATGATCTCCCCAATGTGTCTCATCATCGTTCTATTCTTTTTGCTGATGATACAGCAATAATCGTTAAATGTAAAGATGGAGGCTTACTAGAAAATAATTTAAACAAATCCTTAGCCGATGTTGCTAAGTGGTTAAAAGTTAACAAACTATTAATTAATATTAACAAAACAAAAATTATTCATTTTAAAACATTGAGGGCAAAAAATATGCATTTGGATGTTAGATTCGGTAATGATCATGTTGAGACAGTCAAGACTTTGAAATATCTCGGTATTCTAGTAGATGAAAACTGTCACTGGAAACCTCATATTGAATCAGTTTGTGCTAAATTAAATCGTTTCGTGTATGCTATTAAAAGGCTGCGATTGACAGTATCCAAAGAAGCTGCCCTCAGTGCATACCACGGTTATGTATCCTCCGTCTTATCTTATGGCATTTTGTTATGGGGCCATTCAACCGCAATTGACAAGGCCTTCAAATTACAGAAGAAATGTGTACGTGCAGTTTGTGGTGCACGGTATATGGACAGCTGTCGTCCATTATTTAAACAATTAAAAATTCTTCCTCTCCCTTCCTTGTATATAAGAGATATATGCGTGTTTGTGAAGAAGCATGAGTCTAATTTCATACACAGTGCTGATGTGCTACCGCTAAGAGCAAGAAGAAAAATTTTTTTGGATGTTCCAAGGATGCGCTTAGAAATTTGCAGGCGGAATTCTTACTACTCTTCTATTAAAATATACAACAAGTTACCCAGTGCACTCAGAGAATTACCGGGAAATTTATTTAAAAAAAAACTGACCATGTGGCTTTTAGACCAATGCTTTTATGACATTAAAGAATACTTTGACATTTAATTATATTTACAATTTATTATGACATTTTTTTTCTTTTTTTTTTTTTTTTGTTTCTATTGTTTTATAAATTTTAATTGACGATTCATGTTATTTTACACGCCAGACGTGGCAGTACATGTGGATGCATATTTAAACCAACAAGAACTGGTTCACAGTAACCCATGTTACTTGTAAATAAATTATTTGAATTTGAATTTGAATTTGAATTTATTAATTTGCAAATTAAAGTAAGGTATTAAGAATGAGGTATGGGGGGATTAGTGGGAAAATTCCCATATTTTACACACATCTTAATCTTAATAACGCCTTTCAAAAATGAAAACATATTAATAAATAATGCTTCATTATTTGTTCTTTAGAAATACGAATCCGAATTCTGAGAAAAAAATGTTATCTTTATATTCAATATAAAATATAAATAAATATGTACCTGTAACATCCTCACTTTTTTCGCAATCATCAGCTGCTAGACTTTCAGCTCCAGTATCCGTGAGTTTTTGTTGCTGGTCTACTCGCAAGGAGACGTCGTGCCACCTGCCCGTCTCCAGATCCCACATTTGCAGCTCTCCAGTAACTTCACCCTCGAGTTCATCTTCAGAGTCGGATCCTTCCCTATCCTGGTGAAGACATTCGCTTATTAACCTAAACATTGCATGTTTTACTCCTGTGTGAGTCAAAAATAACTGATTTGCTGTCTCAAGACACATTGGTGTCAAATTCGAAATAATTTATATGCTGAATATGGTATATGCAAGCTGTTTTCCTTTACTGCTGAAGTAAGCAATCATTAATTATTATTGTAATTCACAAATTAAATGGGATTGGAACCTCAGTTTGTATTCTTCGTGAGCATTTCTTAGTGCTGCACATCAGCTTAAGGACTTTCTATGTGACCATAATAACTAAAAAAATATTTTATGCGTTTGGCGTTTTACCTCTCGCTCACTCCATGGTGGATACGATACGTTTGAATTATCGCGGTATAAGATGCCGCCATATAGTTAGAAAAAATACATAATTATTTAAAATTATAAACTATAACTGGAAATATGAAGCAATAGATGTATTGCTGTGATCCACTGCATCAAGTGGCTGAAGGTCCACTTGATGGTAGGTGGCTACCGTCGCCTGAGTACATACACAAGCAACACTTGGGGTACACGTGCGGTACCGACCCTGCAGGAATTTATTTACTGTTCGCTTGAAGAAGGCCACAGTGTAGCTAGATGGAAACACCTTAGAAGGGAGATCGTTCCAAAGTTGGCGCGTCCGTGGGATAAAGTTTCTACTCAGCCGAAATGTGCGCAGCGGCACTTTATCCAAGTAATGCGGATGAACTTCGCATCTATGGCGCGCAGTGCCGTGGTAAAAGTTCGAAGTAGGTATTAATTATAACAATTCATCTGAGCACTCAGCATTGTACAGCCGGTAGAACACGCAAAGAGAGGCTACATCTCTTCTTGAACTAAGTGGTTCTAATTGTTGCTGTATGAGCATTGGATCGTCGTCAATTCGAACAATATTCTTTTAATAAGTCGTTGCCCTGTGAATTTCATATAAAAATAGGATCCAAATTTCCGACACAAGACGTCTTGCCATTCTCAAGTGATGCTCCGTCATGTCATACATGTGCCAATTGATTTTTATTTTTATTTAATAACATATTGTAAAATGTCTGTTACAACTTGCCTGCACTCCTCCAAAGACGTAGCCTCTGTTGGTGTGTGTATTGTAAGCAGCGGCTTGAGAGGCGCGAGGGGGCGGAGCGTGGGCGGTTCGACCAATTGCACGCCACGACCAATTCGGACCCGATGACGCGTCACCGCTTCCTCCGCCCTTTGCGACCAATCGGAATGCGTCCGTGTGAGTCGCGCAGCGTTCCGTTCGGCCTTCGCGCGTACGCGAGAACCCACCATACACCACAAGCTGTAAGTATAATAGGTATTTAAATGAGAAAGGGGGACGTTATAGCATACTATAAACCTAATTGCGTTTTTGTCCTTAAAAATGGTTAATCTTAATAAACAAAGTCGTTATATCCGGTTTCTACTACACAAGCATTGTTCAGTACTGTGCGCCCTAAGCGCACGCTGCAGCGAGGCGGGGCCAGGTTCAGCTCGTTAAACATATATATTTCATCTACTTTTCCTTTGATTGACCAACATCGTTGACTCACCGAATCATTACCAACTGGCAACATTATGCAGGCTGATCTCGCACAAGGGCCTCTGCCCGTTGGAGTGAGCTTGTTCCATGTTCGAGTGTCGAGACAGAATGTGAACAAGTCATCGTAGTATCGACAGTCGCGGCCGTCGTCCGAATATCCGCCGAAGACAAATATCTTGCGACCCAAAAGCACCATACGATGGCCGGATCGTGGAGACGGACCGTGTGGAGCCACAACCTGAAATTGTTAGCAATAAATTCAAAGTAACATTTTCCGTCGAATTTAACACGAAATGGTAATACATAAATTAGTGAGTGAAGTTGTCATTTAATAATTCGAATCTTACTAAGTTTCATAATCTGCACTTTATAAATGTTATAAAAACTCGTTGACACATGCAATTTCTTTTAGTGTTTTTTTTTAATGTTAAGATTGGCAGACAGGCTGACAATCCACTTGATGGTAGATGGCCACCGTCGCCTATAACACAAGCAACGCCAAAGGTGCTGAAAGTGCGCTGCCGACTACAGTAGGATTAAGGATAAACGATTAGAAGGGAAATAGGCTCTGGCATCCCTTACTCACTCATCGAAACACAACAGCACACGTGCTGTTATTTCACAGTGATCTTTCAGTAAGGGGGCGGTTACTGCCGCCAGACGGGCTGCCCAAATGACTGCAAAACGCAGTGTACCTTGTACTTTTCAGCTCATTTAAAAAAGATAAAAAGATTTAAGTTCATTTCAAAGGTTTCTTTTAGTGTAAAAACAACATATTTTTATTTGTACAAGAATGCCTCAAACATGAGTGTTTCTTGTTGTTTGTTTAATGGAAAAATGCAATAAACTGGCTAGAGGTGCAGCTATTATTAAAATTTGTGAGATTATGAACAGCTGATCCGAGTAAATCAAGTAAAACAACCGTTGACACATCTAGTCGTTTTCTAGGTCAGGCAACTTATGACTACTGACTCGGCTACTTTTGGACGCTACTTAAATGAAAATAGGTATTAAATGCTTTTAAAAATATAGTTGTAAATGTGAATGTTTACTTTGTCAACATACCTTCTCCCATTTCCTCTCAGCCAATGAGAAACACCATAAATCCTTGTAATGGTAGAACTGTGTTTCGGAGGGACTTGTAAATTCTCCACCAAACACCCACAATTCACCCCTAAAAAAGATCATGTAACATTAGCATAAAATAAAATATTATTATCTTTCCTATTGTCGGGTGTAATTAACCCTGTGGCCAGCTGATTTGGATGGTTATTAAGTCTGTTCTGTGAGAGGCAGCCAACATTACGATTCTGGTTTGAGGCTCCTTAAGGCTTAAAAATCATCCAAATCAGCTTGCCATAAGATTAATTACACCATATACATAATTATTATGTCATCTTTTTCAAGACCCCTACTAGCAATATAGGAGTATTTAGTATATGAATTACACCCAACTATGTAAGATTTTTAAAAAGACGTCATTTCTTCACTCTCTAAATTGAAATTAAAGAGCAATATAAATATAAGGAATCGTCTTTGGAAGACTTTTCCTGGCCATGATTTTGCAAAACATCTGCTTAAAGTTGATGAGTGATTGCAGATTCGACTATGGAAAAAAAAAAAAACTTTCCTACTACGGCTGAGATGATGAAAATAAAATATTGTTGTAACTGCCAGACAATGGCAACAATCGAAAAATAAAAGAGGACAGTTATAAACAGTTTAATCATAGTGATTTTTTTGTATCAGCATCCTTTTTTTATAACAGAGTGTGGAACACAGTGTGGCATTTTTGTAGACTTTTAGTAATCTTAAAGAGATTTATCATCATCATTATCATGATGAATATAAGAGACAATGCTAGTAAGAAATGTCAGAAATGACGAGCTCATTGGATGAGTGGTTAGGGTGCTTGCCTTAACGCTTCTAGGGTTCCCGGGTTCGATTCCCGGCAGGATCAACTTTGAAAAATGAACTTTTCAAATTTGTATCTAGTCTGGATCTGGAAAGTAGTGGCAGGGCACACTGTGTTTCACAGTTCGTCTGCGAAACGCAGTGTGGGCAGCCCGTCTGGCGGCAGTAACCACCCCCTTACAGAAGACCACTGTGAAATAACAGCACGTATGCTGTTGTGTTTCAATGAGTGAAGTAAGGGATGCCAGAGCCCATTTCCCTATCCCATCCCAATCCTTTATCCTACTGTAGTCGGCAGCGCACTTGCAGCAGCTTTGACGTTGCTTGTGTTATAGGCGACGGTAGCCACCTACCATCAAGTGGACCGTCAGCTTGTCTGCCGATCTTAACATAAAAAAAATCATACTCTCATTATTGCCAAATAGCTACAGGAATCTTTAGGGGTAATAAGTTTTCTCATAGTGGCCATGTACCGATAGACACCCTATCAGATGTAGGGGTTATAGAAAAGTTAGACTTGATTGGGATCTAACTAAAAGCTGATTGTAATGACAATAAACAGAAAACAAAATATGTACTTATTAGCCGGTGTGGCAACAGCTTGATGGGCGCTGCGTGGAGGAGGAGCACCAGGCGCTTTCACTTTCTTCCACGTGTTGTTTATAGGATTGAAGAACAGTAACTCATTATACATTTCTGTCTGAAATATTTAAATTATTTTCTTTAAGTAAATCTTTATTAAAGCAATTATTCAGCTCACATTTTGTTGGTAGTAATGAATCTTAAAAGCGTGTTAGTGTCCTTATAAAAAACCTGAGCCCTTGGCCTCCAATATTCGTTGAAATCAACTGCAGCAGTTAAGATTATGTCTTATGATAAGATTGCCAGACAATCTGACGGTCATTTAATGGGCGGAATGTGTGTGAATTATTATGAAACAATTAATAAATGTTGCCGATTAAAACTTTAGTACAGAACTTAAATGCCTAAAAACAAAAGTGGTTGTCACTGAATTTTTTTATTACTATGATGAGAAAGATTTTTTTTAACAGTATTTATGTTTTTCTCCTCAGTAAATAGAATATTTTATATAAACCTTATAAATATAATTTGTTATGGACTGTATTTTTACCTAACTTTAATTTTACTCTAAGCAGGCAAACTAAAAGTAACACTTTTCTGCTAAGTTCCACGCTTTAAGTTAAACTGTAATTAAGATTTAAAACACTGTAAAACTTGATTGTAATAAATAGCCTTTGATTTCAAGAATGTTATCTTTTGTTTATAATAAACATTGATTTTAAACACATGTAGACTTAGGTCATGTTGATTCTATTTTTTCTAATTCTAATTTATGTCATGTTGAATATACCGAATGCCAAATACGAATATTCGGCGCATCTCTAATAAATATGTTAAAGTTCCTGGGATAATTCAAATAACTATATTTTATCAATAGATCATAGCATTAGTAGCACAATATAAATTTGATACTTTGTTAGTTTAGTTTGCTCCTAATGTTGCAGCATTGGTGAATTCCACCACTCAAGAAATAACTTCAGTATACTGTAAGCACTGCCATGGAGTAGTATTGCAAGGGAGGCATTCCATTTGTTCATAATGGCGAAAAAGTCGGCAGTATGTACCCCACAAATGGGTTTGGGTGTTGACAAGTATTTGCATGCCACACTGATTCGGGCAGCCTGCCTGGTGGCATCATATTTGTTGTGTTTTAGTGAGTGAGTAAGGGATGTCAGAATCCATCTCCTTACCCCTTTCACTTAATCCTACTAAGATTAGCAGTGCACTCGCATCACCTATGGCATTGCTATGGCATTACAGGCAATGGTAGCCACCTATCATTAAGTGGACTGTCAGCCTATCTGACAGGCTATAATATTCTAAGAATGTTTTTACCTGTTTTCCATTAAAATACTCTCCACCAAATAAAATGAGCTCATTATTAATAGGATGTGGTGTGAATGATGCATAAGCTCTTGGTGAAGGAGGACTAGATAACGTTTTCTCTGAAGCAGTTGCTCTTTTTGCTTCTTGTCTCTCAATCTCAGCTATAATTTTGGATATGTCTTCCTACAAAAAATAATCAGGATTAAGTATTTGCATGTCAGTCAGCTGTGTCAGCATACATATGCTGCATTTAATGGTGTAAGAGCACATTTCGTTGTGCAGACATAAACTGAGGAGTTGTAAAATAACAATATGTATGTTGCTGTCATAGGACGTATAAGGGGAGCTAAATAATTCTACTATTCCAATTTTATCTCTAAATCTAAAACAAACTAACTAAAACTAACCTCTCCGGTAAGTCCCAATTCTTTCTTAAGTTTTTTCGCCAAGTTCTTCTCTGTTTTAGTAGCTGTTTTCACAGCGCCGCTGACTTTGTTTTTATTCTTTTTTTTCCCCATTTTGATAAAAAAATGTTTTAATTAACAATCCCAAAAAATATAGTAAACTGCCCTGTGCTTTTATTTATTATTTGAAATAATTTGAATAGAATATAATCTGTGTATAATTCTATTTTGAATATAATGTGATTAGTGTTGCCAGCATGAGTTCATGAGTTGCATTTCGGAATTCGAAACGTAGAAAACGTAGATGTAATAAATAATAGATACGGGTATATTACGTAAAATGGGCAACATAAATCTATATATGCGCAATGATTTTAAAAGTAAGGATACGCCAAAGGGAACATTTTACACAAACTTACTTCTTATAGATTTACACTACACTATACTTATAGGATAGGTGTAAGTATACTTATACACCAAATTTCTAAAGAAAGAAAAAAACAAAAACAAATAAAAGAATGACGTCAATACAAGGTTTTATTTTAATTCGCGTGCGGCACAGGTGTTAAAATTAATTATTTAACATGTAACAAGATTACTTGCCGATGATACGATATTCCCTGTTCCTTTTTAACCTTTGTATCATAGTTTTTGCAGCCTTTTACTACGCAACTACGCATTTTTATAACAATTTAGTACGAATATTCGAAATACGGCAACACCAAATGAAACCTGGTAACACAAAGTCTATTAATGACATGACACGGACGTTTACACTCCGTGCGCTGTAGCATGGTGCGGGTGACAGTTGTCGGTATGACGTTGACATCTGTCAGTACCGCGTGACTAGGGATGTAACTTTCTGCGATTAATTTTTATCGCTATCGATACTCGTAGCATAAATCGCGTTCTCTTTATTATTGTTATGAAAGGATTATTATGGAAAGAACTGATATTGCCCTAGCAAGATGTACATTTTTAAGGAAGGCAAAAAACATAGGTGATTGGAGCAAAGTTGTCTTTTTAGATGAAACGTGGCTAAACGCCAACCACACAGTGGGTAAAAGTTGGACCGACGATACGGCACACTCGTGTACCAAGTGTTAAAGTATTGAACTTAAATACTGGCCGATTTTAAAAGTATTGATAATTTAAAATATAGAAAAACAAGATGTGGTTTTTGACATAATATGTAAAAAGATTTGAAGAGAGTGTGCTTTAGTTTTTTGAGTTGAAAAAAAGATAATTTTTCTTACTTGTAAAAAAAATTCTTTAAAAAAATTCTAACTTAATAGTTTTACGTGAACCTGTGTGTTTTTATTTGATATTTGTAGGTAAGTAATACTTATTTAATATGGCTTCATTTGGTTTTGTACTGTCTTATAATAACTTATTATTTATAAGTATATTTAATGTACGTACGTAACATAATAATGTATTTATAAATCTCATATTTTATAAAACTAGAATAAAATAATCGTTTCAAAGTAAAGAAAAACTTATATTTTAGCGATATTATCTTTATTCGTAAGCAATATTTAACAGTAAGCAACCCTAGCAACAAGCCTGGGCGACAGAGGGGCGTAACGACGTGAAGGGGGAAGTAGTTATATAAATGGCGGCGTTTGGGACTCAGATAAAGAAGATTCAGTTCTACTTGGTTTGTACTTATTCTTTGGCTCTGGACGAGATGGCAAAAGAAAAAGGCCATCAGGTCTTTCGACTACCACCCTACCATTGCCAGTATAACGCTATTGAGCTAATTTGGGTCCAAATCAAAGGTCACGCCGCAAGAAATAATACTTCGCCGCCATTTACGGCAAATAAGATGTTGGCCCTACTACAAGAGGCCATCAACAATGTTCAACCTGAAGACTGGTCTAAGGTCGTGAATAAAACAAAAAGGGACATTATGTCTGATTGGGATCGTGACATCCGTATTGATAACATAATGGAGTCATCGTTAATAATATCCGTCACAGATTCAGATGATGAATTAAGTGACAATTCAGATGTTCCTGACTCTGATATGAGTTTAGACGAATAATATGTACATTTCTATGAATGCCGGTTAAAAGGTAAATAAATAAAGATTCCATCTAAGCGGATCTTTGTATAGTTTCTGGACGCGGCCGCTTCAATCTTCCTATCCCTTTCCTTGTCCCGTGCACGACCGTCCAGCGAGGAAGAGTATTTACCCTATGTATGTTCTGTTGTTTTATTTATATAATTATAGACTTTTTAACAATAAAAAATGAAACTTCGCACAATATACGTTTTTTATTTTAAAAAAAATCGAGTATCCATCGTAGCAGTACATCTCATCACTAAATACACTTTGGCGTTACGTTATACGCATAACACTGCTTAATTTTTCTTTCAATTTGATTGTATTTGTAGACTAGAACTACTACACTACTACTACTAATTTACTACTACAGTTATTAATGTGATTTAATATATTACGAATGTGGTGCAGGTGAATTACTAAATCATTATTGTAAATCGCGGCAACTTTCAAGAGTGAAACGAAACTAGTCGTAACTGTCACCCGCACCATGCTACAGCGGTCGGAGTATAATAGAGGTTCATGATTATTGGTGACTACCCGAAATTCGTTCCACGTTCATCCAACATTGCATTAAAATACTTTAAAAAAAGAGTTTTCTTTTTCTTTAACTTCTTAGATTTAAACTAAAGAACGGAATAAACTTTCCACTGATATTGAATCGTAAATCTTCTCCATACGAAAAGATTTATAGGAGAAAATAACCAAAACTACCACAATTTTTATATTGAGAAAAAAATATTTACAAAAATGTGTTTAGCAAAAGGTGGTATGAAAGCGAGGATTATTAATCAACATCAAGATATAATGTACATAATTAAATAAATTACCGCTGTAAAATTAATAAATATTCTTTGTATTAGGTATTAAGTAAATAGTTGTTCTGTGGCTTTTGTGTAAAACATGGTTTAATTCCGAATAAAATTCTCCCGATTTTTTGCTGGCAACATTACCGATATTTTTTAATGTTTCACTTTTGCAACACTGATTTCAATCGAGCGAGAGTATAATATATTATACTGATTTCAATCGAGCGAGAGTATAATATAATAGGTACAGACTAATACAACATCTTTGTATTATATATTCTTTGAATTCAATTCAACAAGAGACAAGAGCACAAAGAGTATATAATCACTACGTTTTACAAGAGCATCACTTGCACAGAACACATATACTCTCTACTCTAGCGAGATCACTTGGCATCAGCGTTGCCAGAATGTTACTTTGTAACATTTTACGTTACTTTTGACCCTCTCATGTTACCTCCATGTTACACGGCTTAAAATGTTACTTTTGTAACATCGTTTATTTTGTTGGCGCTGTGACGACCACCCGAAAATTTATAATTTCGTCGTACGTATCGCATCTCTCGCGTATATTCATAACCTAGCACTGTTGAATATTGTTAGTATTAGGCAAGAGCGAGCGGGCGCCGTCAGTCAGTTCAGTCAGTTAATCAGTTAATAGTAAAGCCTCCGAGCACTGACTGCGCTTCGGTGATCTCTTTGGAGAGATCGAGGGATTTGTCTGTGCGATACAAGATCAGGTTGTCAGGACACGGAATCACCGAAAGTATATCATAAAGGATGGCACAGAGGACATATGTGAGCCTGTCGCCATCCAGAGACACTCCGGCAGGTTACTTCTGGTTGTTCCGCTCTTGCCAACAATTAGTATCTGCATAGGCGCAACCAAGCAGCCAGGATCCTGCATCCTGCAATCCTGACTATTCTAGGGAATAGATCTGATATTGTGTTGATCGAGGGTGGTTTTAGTGGACATAACTATCCCGCATGATGAATGTCACTGCACATTAGCTTCAAGAAATTATTTATTACTTAACTAGTAATAGTAACTTTGGTTTTGTTTGTTTACAGAAACTAGAGTGGGCTGATATCGGCCGGTGACCTAGAATTTGATTTTGTTTTCTTCGATCTCTTTGCTAATCCCTGTATTCCATTTTTTTTAAGAATGTTAAGAAAGGTAAACAAATATGGTGTCGCTTTTTTAGTTTATATTTAGTTATGTAACTTTTTTAGTTTATGTATAATAAAAAGCCATATTATAGTGTCGTTTTCTACATAAAATAAGGCAATGTTACTTTTCTCGGGAAAATGTTACTTTTTGAACTCTCTCATGTTAAATTTGACTATCTGCCACTGGCAACACTGCTTGGCATCACTCACTCACTGATTCCAAAGAACGTAGTGATTATATACTCTTTGCTGAGAGATATAAAACATACTAGTTAATAATCTGTGATATAAAAGTTTGCAGTATTGCAGTGCAATTTCGTTATTTATTTGCATATTTAACATGATTGTAATTTAAACGTAATGGTATAAACATAGTTTCTTCATAAAAACAAACTTAAACGTGCAAATATTCTTAATAAAAATGCACTGTAGCGATAAATAACTGAATTATAAAATACATTTGAAATATTCTAATATCTAATAGTTTGTGGAATAAATAAAATATCTTGGAACAATTTGAATATGACGTCTCCTTCTGCTTCGGTTTGTATTTGTTTATTTTTATGTGGACAATTTTTTCCCAATATTTTTAGGTTACATTTCTATTACTGTCTGATCATATGTTTTCTCAAGACGTCACCCTAAAATTTAGTTTTCACTCTGCTCGTCCACTTTTCGACTGGTTTCTTATTACCTACTCACTGAAATGTCAAAGATTATTTAAATACATTTCAGCCACTGTTTCTTTATTAATTTTATTTTGTTTACACAGCAAGCAACACCTCAGCTCCAAGAGTTTAAAATCAGAGTTCCAAAAAATGTAAAAAAGAAGCACCATGTGATGAGATTCAATGCCACGTTGAATGTTGACTTTGCCAAATGGTCAAATGTGAAAATGGAAAGAGAAAACAATATAAAGGAATACAAAGGAAATGATGAAGAAATGCCAAAGCAAGTTTGTTTTTATTCCTATTTACATGTCGGTTGTAAGCATTTTTCTTTATGCCAACATACATGATCAAGCCCATAGTATAATAATATTACTTCGCCAGGTATGGCACTCCAAGAGACAGTCCGACACAAGCTTGCATCATTGCTGCTGTGTTGCCAGTTTATATGCCTTGAATCTACCCGAGTCTGATTTATTACATGTATAATTAAGATAAAGCTGTAAGTGTTTTCCTATTAACGTGTAAAATGACCTATTTTATTTGCTAACACAAAGCATCCCATAAATATCATCTTTTGTGTGAGTGATGGCAAATAATTAAGATTATTTTAAATTTACTTGGGACATTCTAGGTTTGGCGCTGGTTCGGAATACGGGCGCGACGTGCGAGAGGAAGCTCGTCGCAAGAAGTTCGGTATTATCTCGCGTAAATACAAGCCCGAAGATCAACCGTGGATTTTGAAAGTCGGTGGCAAGACTGGAAAGAAGTTTGTACTTATTACTAATATTTTATGCTATGGATGACTCCAATTGGAGACGATCCAATACTCGAAACACAGCCTATTTATTTATGTACTAACCCAACCTGTCCACATGTGGTGCGCGCGCGGTACTGGACACTGCTTCTATATTTTCTTTTTCATTTTTTCTAAAATAAAAACAGCCTAAGTTACTCCTTAAACATTAGCTAAAGGGCCGTCAAAATCGGTCAAGCTGTTTCGAAGCAGCCAGAGCAAACATGCAGACAAAATTTTAAAAAATGATTTTTATTTATAATAAGTATTTTGATTTTGACATTACAGACACTTCAATTTTATTTATATGTGTGGATAGATATAAATTCTCATAGTTCAACAAAGTTCAACCAGAGAAAATCACCAGTTAAATTGTTATTTTTTATTACCAAGGTTTAAGGGTATCAGAGAAGGAGGGGTGTCGGAGAATGCTGCTTACTATGTGTTCACGCACGCCGCTGACGGCGCCATCGACGCTTATCCACTTCAGGAATGGTAATTTTATTTTACTAATGTTAATTATTAATTAGTTAAATGTGAATTATTTAATTATTAATTAATAAATTGGTGTTTATTTCGCCAATTAAGGCTATTAATAAATTAATGTATTGTATTTGTCCAACAGGTACAATTTTCAACCAATACAAAGATATAAAGCGTTGTCTGCCGAGGAGGCTGAACAAGAGTTTGGCAGGTAAATATTATGTGTTTCGATATACGGATGCAATTTCTTTCTGCAAATTATATACACAAACCTTTCCCGTTGATCGCTCTTTCAACAAATTAATTAGTGAAAACCCTATCAAAATTCGTTAGGTCTGTTAGAAACAAACAGAGGTGGACAGCGACTTCAATCCTACTTCCTGCTAATATTATAAAGGCGAACGTTTGTGAGGGTGTATGGATGTTTGTTGGTTTTTCACACAGAAACTACTAAAACGACATTTGGATGAAATTTAGCACACATATAGTTTATTACCTGGATATAGGATACTTTTTATGCTAGAAAAATGTTAGATTCCCGAGGGATCGTCTAAAAATGTAAAAAATTGGACGCCATATCGCCGTGGCAACGCCACCATAGTCACAGCGACAAAGATATCAGGCGTTATTTCATTTTTCAACACAGACGAAGTCGCAGGCTCCAGCTAGTTCATAATAATTGTGTAGAGATATTACATCTGTCATGATTCCACTGCTGGGCACAAGCCTATCCTATCTCGGATATGCTGGTTTCCTTGAGGTGTTTTTATACACTGCTGTAGAAAGCGATCATTAATATGGGTTCAAAACTGAGCTTGCCTTTGTAGTCTTTCAAAGCATTTCTTGGACGAAAAATAGCTACAATCAGCCTAAGCGCCTTCTACGTGACATACTGTTCGCCGTTATTTTACTGATCGAATCACTCTTGGCAGAGTAGTCGTTGTCATCGCTTTGCATGTAAATTGAAATGTAATTGTAAATTGAATCGCTTTATATGTATGCAGACGTAATAAGGTGATCAACTACTTCTCTCTGATGTGTCGCAAGCGCATGCGCGGCGATGACGCAGCAGATGACTTGGACGATCCGGATGATAAGAAACAGAAGGGCAACAAGCCCAAGAAAGGTACTCTAACTCTTTAATACCACGGACTTAAAATAGCAAGCAAAATGTAAGACCCATACTAAAGTTTATGAAACCAAATCGAATATCGCTGATCATTCAAGAGAAACTTGACAGTCTAAGAAGATCAGCAATCTTATTTAATTTAATTAATTATTTATTTGTTTCACAGCTCTTAAATGTTTAATTTAATTGTATAAGTTTACTATTCAATTAAATGATTATATATACACATATGATATTCACATACAAATACATTCAAATTGAATTGAATACATTCAAACCACAACACATAGGTTTGAATTACAAGCCCATAGGCCAGAGACAACGTTTCGGCGCCATATGTCATCACTGTCAACACACATTGGTTTTAAGGCACTGAGTAATTTTAAAGGAGAAGATGTCTTGGAGTTTCCCGAACGCTGCCTGTCTGAGCTGGATTCGTCGATATACCTCCTTCTGGAAATTGGCTCTACCTAATTGTTAATTGACAAATTTGGCTACCTTGAAGAATAAAAGAACTGTAACGGGCTCTGGCATCCTTACTCACAAAGACATGTGAAGTTTATTCAAGGTGGTCTGTAAGGGGCTAGTTACCACCACCAGATGGACTTCCCATTTCTTGGCTACCGATCGCACTGTAACCTGCCCACTACTATTTGTTTTGCAAATTATTCCTCCTCGACTCCACTGCATGTGGAGATTCTTGGTGACATGTATATTTTGAATTGACTGTCGCGATTACAGTATGTGCTATGTTTCGATTGCCATCGTAAGCCTGCGTTTTGGATTCATAATATAAATTGATTCAATTTCTATTGTAGATCTCAAGATATCCGACATGGATGAATGGATTGATTCAGACGAAGACTCGTCCGCCTCGGAGACGCAAGAGAAGGAAAATGATAGTGATTCAGGGAATAAAAAGAAGAACAAAAAAGGTAAATGTTTGCCAGTAATCGTGCTAAACTTTATACTTAGTGTTATGTCCCCAGGAAAAAGATCTATTTGGAAGCCTCACAAACTGAGCCTATTTTTAAAAATAGTTCTTTTTACTGTGCTTTTAGTGAAATTTCAAAGGTCTTTTCTTATCTTAATTGTATTCTTTCTTTATTTATTGTTATTACTTACTAGCTAGCCCCACAAACATCATTCTATAAAAAGCTATTGGACAAAAAATTAAATAACAACGGTTTTAACTTTATTTATTGACTATTAAAATATAATTACCGTGAACAGTTTACTCTCATTGATGCGTTTGATATGAATATTTGATTGAAATGTTTGAACTGTCAGCTAGGAACTTTGGATGGGAAAAAGAAAAATTGGATTTTTCAGGGAATTCAACAAATACTTTAAAAAAATAGTTGAATTTGGGTTCAGTTCAGCCATACTCGAATTATGCGATGCACTTAGTAACACATATAGGCTTAGACCGCACTACGGTTTTTTCCAGCGAGCGATTAACCGTTACGACCGTGAAACCGTCCGCGATTTTCACAGTTTGAAGATGAGATTTCAAAAGAGCAGTATGTAATACTAAGAGATAGAAGACGTCAACGCAAATATTGGATCCATCTACTCACTAGCCGTAGATTAAAGAAAGGTTTGTTTCATAAGATATCAGATTTTAAAATAACATTCTAAGAAATTTTTCAATTACTATCGGATGTCAGTAGCTAACTTCAATAAAATTTTGCAAATTGTGCGTCCATACATCACCTTCACTGGCCAAAAAACTGCCCGCTGTCAACACATAGATAGTGTATGTGCACCGACTAAGTTCTATAGATTGTAATTAGCCACGATTTTAACCCGAGAGCTATTTTGTAAAATTTCACGGTTTTAAAATCACAGGGAAAAACAGAAAGTGCAGCTGCTTGTGTTAGTTTTCTTGACTCACAAAATTACACGGTTAAAAACCACAAAGGTTTAGCTGTAGTGCGGCTAAGCGATAGATAGATATATATGGAATTATATCAACCATCACTAATATCAACCAGTCAATGGTGAAAGTCGTGCTTAGAGTCTTTATAAAATGTGTTTCAGCAACGGCTGTGAAGAAGAAGAAGAAAGTGGAAGACGAGGCCTTCGAAGAGAGTGACGATGGCGATGAGGAAGGAAGAGAGAGAGACTACATATCTGATTCATCCGAGAGGTGAGCAATATCTTTGACCTCTTTATTAATTATATAAAAAAATAAAAACGTACCTTTATATATGTATAATTAATAATTATTCTGAAACTCTAGCTAGATTTTATACTTTAAAAAAAGTTTTGTAACTCTGTGGCAAATTTTTAAATATTAGCTTTGCACTTACCAACATATCGCTCTTTATAGTTTAATCCATTTTTTTAATAAGTAGATATATTTTTCGTATAAAGTTGATCAACGTTCATTGACAATTAAAATAAAAAGTGTTGTTATTTTGTGTTTATTATTTTTTTCTCTTTCACAGTGAATCTGATCACGAAGGCAAAGCTAATAAGGAGTTGAAGGGTGTCGCCGAAGAAGACGCTCTCAGGTAAGAAACGTGTTACTTATATATTTTTTTAGTTAAGATTAGATTAGGATTTTTTACACGTTTCAGTGTGAGCTGACTTTCTTTTCATTTTTCTTTAGGCCGTCATTTACCATCAAGTAAACCGTGTTGGTGTATACCTTAATTACTATTTTATATGTATTCAGTGCGAACGGAGATACGGAGCCCGAAGAAAGTATAACAAGAAGAGAAGATAATTATTATTCATATATCTTTTTAGGAAACTGTTGACCTCGGATGAGGATTCGGATGAGGAACAAGAACAGAAGCAGGAGTCGGAGCAGGATGACGAACCTACCAAAGAGGGAGAAGAGAGAGCCAGCAAACTCACCAAGAAGAAGAGGAAGGCAGACGAAAATAAGAAAGGTTCGATTCTTCCTAAATAAAATTATAATTTCATTTTTACCGAAATTGGGTACTCTACCCCAATGGCCACTTTCATACTGCTTAAATTAAAGTAATTTATTAATTATATAGGGTGATCAATCCAAATGGGTCAGTGAGGGCAAATCTTAAACCATAAGAGATATGAAACTAAAGCTTTGTTCTTAGGAACTGAAGCTTGGATTTTTAAAAAAAATATAAACTGCATTCAAACTTTTTCAAATTACGCTCACATGCGACCAGGGAGTCGAACCTGGTCAAATTTCTGTAAAGCAATTATTTTTATTACTGTAGTTGATAGTGTGGGTCATAAGGAATAAATTTTGCTATGGAACCTTGTATAAATAATAAACAGAAATGTAGCCGCTTAGCTTTTCACGCCTAAACCGCTGAACCGATCATCATAAAATATTATGCATACACGTTGTTAGGGATGCAGGAAAGGACATAGAATACCTTTCAAACAGAAAAAAAGTACTGTTCCCGAGGGATCATCTAACGCCTGGCAAAGCTATAACTGCAATAAAGATGTTTGGCGTTACATTGTTCATATATTTAGTCTGGCGTAATATTTTTGTTTTTCAACGCGAGCGAAGCCGCGGGCACCAGATAGTTGTTGTAATTTACTGCGGCATCCAAATAACCACCAGAAATGTTATTATATAAACACTAATAACTCGCTCCAGCCTTTGCACGGGTGTTATTTCTGCAAATGTTATTTCTTCCTAATTTTTCTTCCTAATTTTTCGCTCTTTTCATTAGTGAAAAACATATCAAAATCTAATTGGGTTATGTCTGTTTTTATGCTTAATTCTTATAAACCATGCGTACGTGCAAAGGCTGCGGCGGGTCTCTAGTTTTATATAATTTTTAATTTTATAAATGGAGGTGATTTTTTTACGATTAGGAGCTGAATATTCAATATAAATATTCTTCATTAGAACCCAACTAATAAAATGGGTGGGTTGGTGGAACTCTTCCACACAGTCTAAATGAGCCGTTGCCCGCTGCAAGTATCTCGCCCGCTCGCCAGCCTTTATCATATTGAGGTCATTTGCGCGACCAAATTAAATTCAAAAGGTAGTGTGTTTAAATTTATAATTTTTTAAACCCATTCGTATTCGCTTTTTCAGATTCGAGCAGCGAATTCAGTTCGGATTCAGACACAGATCCCGAGAGCAGTAAATCTAGTAAGAAGCCCAAGAAAAGCAAGAAGGATGAAAAGAATGGCACCGGCGCTGGTAAATGTTCAATATACTTATAATATTCATTCCAAGTAGCTTTATAAAGATCACTTATAAAACTTTAAGAACTCGGAGTTACGCGTATTGGAATAGGGGATCGGACAGTAATCAGATTAAAATCTAAAATGTACTTAGAAAGAAAATATGTAATTTTTTACGATTATTTATCGAATAATAATTTAATATAATTCATTTAAATATTTTTAAATGAAGAAATAAAATTTTATTATTTACAATATTTTTAATCTATACTGATTTACCAATCACAGTGCGTGACGTCATTTGTGGGCAATCATTGTCTTATGCCAATGCAGCTGTTTTGTTATGATATGACCACAAATGACGTTACGCGCTCTCAGATGAACTAACGTGGCGTTTTGGAAACAAACAATATTAAAACATGATTTTGAGTACCTAAAAGGCTATAAATAAATAAAATAGTATTTTTTATGGGAATAAATATCCATGAAGATTAAATTAAAACACTTTCTGGAAATTTGTCCGATCCCCTATTGTGAGGGCATAACTGAATCCATCACAACAATTGACAATAGCGAAAAGTACACAGTTTTACGACATTTACAAAATGTAAATTTTGTACACAAAATTTACATTAAATGTAAATTTGGTACAGTACTAGGCAGCACACCTGTTGAGGCAACCCAAATTAGTTCTTAATGGAGGACGACAAAGTATTTTAGCAATAGGGTAACGAAACGATTGTAGGTTCAGGCAAAGAGAAATGTAGCAATGATTTTGTAATTTTCTTTGACTACTTAGGTAGTACTTGAGCATCCAGTAATAATTAATAGAAAGGTTTCTGCGACCTTGTATCACTAAATTCATTTATATTGTGAGTAGTGTACAATTCAATATCAATAATCAATTTTTAACAAATTTTTGATTGTTATTTTTATCAATTTTAAATTCTCATTGTATATATTTGCTTTATTGATTCATTTCTTATCCAAATGTTGCTCTAAAAGTTACACTTTATATTTATATTTTATAGGCAAATTTTTAATACCTTGGGGGTTACATAATTTTTTTTAAAATAAAATACAGCATAATTGTTATTCGATGTTAATAAAGTTTTCTATAGGTGAAAGAATTTTTAGTTTTTAAGTTTATCCATTACAAACAAATATACAAAAAATAAATAAAAACAAGTTGTTATATTTCGTAACGCTCTAAATTTGCTTTTAAGCGAGTTTGGGCGGTTGCGTTATGTGAATTGTAGCTACTATACAGGTGTGTAAGAAATAAATTTATAGACAACCAATAATAGATCTGAATGGCTCCGAGAAGATCTGTCTATTAAAATGGTTTTATATTGTATATCTGTTACATAACAATATACAATAACACACACACACAGCAGAAGCCGTCACAGTCACTTCGGCATTTTGACGATATTGATTAGCTTATCGACGAGTTGTTATCTCTCCGGCGTCAGCAGAGCGAAAGGGCGAAATACCTAGGAGGCCCATATCTACGCCGCCGCATCTCCGCGGAGTGCGCGCGCGGCCGGTACAAGCAACCGTGATGCGCAAGACCGGTTTTGCTCTCAAACTACAGGCATCCGTAAATAATGTATATAAATAGGATAAATTTAGAAATAAAAGTATTCCTGTACATGCTATCCACGGAGTCTCATTCAGTTATGTGTCTCAAGGAGGCAGCGAGAGGGAGTCGCCAGCCTTAAGCGGCGCGGCGGCCGCCGTAGCTGCAGCCAACGCTGCCTCTGCGCACTCCCATTCCCCAGCCAAGCGCCACAAGATCGATAACACCTACTCGTGAGTACCTACTTATGGAAATGCTTACCCAAACAATTTACATATATAAAAAGTTCTATTTATCAGGCGTTGAGCTGAATAGTGACCTAAAAACGTAAAGATCAATGTGATTAGAAAATAATGCACCATATAAACCGTGAAATAACAGCACTTGTGCTGTTGTGTTTTGGTGAGTGAGTAAGGGATGCCAGAGTCCATTTCCCTATCCACTCCTAATCTCTCATCCTTAATCCTACTGTAGTCGGCAGCGCACTTGCAGCAGCTTTGGCGTTGCTTGTGTTATAGGCGACGGTAGCCACCTACCATCAAGTGGACCGTCTGTCTGCCGATCTTAACATTTCCAAGTTTGTAGTGTAACAACTCTAGATCACTGTAGGGGTGACGGGATGGAAGGAAAGATAGAGACTTGAAGAAACACCACACTTTAATTCCACTAAAGTCCCTATATGTACACTGGAAGTCACCGCAGTTTTCGTAAATATATATATACAATCGATGAGCACGTCTTCTGAGCTAACAGTTATGAGAATGATGCTGTGCACAGCGTTGGAACAGGATCTTCGGTAAAAATAAGAGGTTTATGCAGAACTCGTCGACTTAACAAAACAAGATTCGGATTGGTTTATTCCGATTTCTATGAAGAATATCTGAGTCTCAGTTGTATCCAGTGAACCTTCTCTTTCGCAAAATTCCTCCAGAATGCCCTTTTCTCCCTTCAGAAAAAAACCTGTCAATGCCTTATTTCTCAATCCTTTTCCTGCTCCCTTTTTCGTTCCATTCTGTTCAAAATCCGCCGGCCAGTGTACATGTAATAATAAGTAAATAAAAAAAAGGTTACATTATAACAAAGAAACAAAAAGGTTTTTAATGAATGAGAAGCGAATGATGATGAACCCTACAAGTTTCAGCTTTCAGCTCTAAACTTAGCAGTTTTGGCTATGCGTTGATAGTCAGTTAGAACAAACGATTTGATAAGTATAGGCATCTATACTCACATAATTTTGCATTTATGTTGCTATGAGGCGGCGACGTTATGAGGTATTCACACAATGGCACAATTTCTTCTGGTTTTTTTAAGGGAATATTTAAAAAAAAAATTGTTTTTTTCCCATCGCAGCGAGTGCGGGGTGAGTGAGGAGGCGGTGCGCAGATATTTGGCCAGGAAGCCGATGACCACCACCGAACTCCTCACCAAGTTCAAGTCGAAGAGGAGCGGAGTCAGAAGCGACAAGCTGGTGGAGACCATGACACAAATACTTAAGAGGATCAACCCGTTCAAGCAGAACATCAACGGGAAAATGTATCTCAGTATCAAGCAGACGTGAGCGCGCATTGTTTAGGAAAATTATGATGAAATGTAATTGTATATTTGTGAAAATAATTTGGTAATAAATGTATTTTTAGTTTAAATATTTCTTGCTGTTTTATTTTCTCGTACGTATCCCACATAGGGAAGGAGTAAAAAAACATGCGGCGTGTCGAAAGCGAAACTTCTTTGGCAATCAAATATTAATTTGGTCCAATGGGCAGCGCCAATATAATAGAATGGTATTTGAATTATATTGAAATCCCTTAAGGTACAAAATATTATGAAGAAAAATATTTAAATACTTTGCCGTGCCGTCCTCCAATGTCCGCCAGAGTGTTTACCTTTGTGCCGACGTTCCCACTATGACGAATTTGGTGAAACTCCATATACCAAATAACTTTATGCCGACTTTTCACGTTTCATTTATGCCTTTATGCCGACTTTGTAATTATTTCATACTTTTTTGCCTTTGATAACTGACATTTTTTGTATTATTAGGCACAAAGATAAACACTACACTCGTGCGACGGCCCTAACCGGTAGATGTCATGCAAGCACGTATACAGAGGGGGGGATAGTTGGGATTTATCTGACCAAAATCTGAAATCTGACTGAAAAAAAAAAACGTTTTTAGCGGATGGTGCACACATCTTGTTTATTTCTTAATTAAAATATCTATGATTAAATATATTAAACTTTGCTTTGCTGGCTTTGCTTTCAATTTCAATTTATGAAAAGTATTTTGGTTTCAGGTATTTTGCAAGAAGTAACAAATTTAGATGTAATACACCAACAACTTCATGTTCTACATCTGCTAAGGATAATGAAGGGCATCCCTTACTTACTCACTGAAACACAACAGCACATATGCTGCTTTTTCACAGTGATCTTCTGTAAGGGTGTAATTTGCACAGTGCAAATAAGAATGTGGGATGCCTTTGTCTTATTTTCTCCATTTAAATGCAAATGCATGGATTTGGTAAAATTTGTGTTGGAAAACGCAGTGATTACATTCTCTTTGGTTATGTACTCAATTCTATTTTATTGCTATGTTATGAATTTTTAAATAAATTTTATAAATTCCTTTTGATTTTGATATCGGTGTAGTTAGTTAAAACGAATAATTTTTAAAAGTTGCAGTACTGTTTATTTAACATACATATGTATATACAGTAAAGTTATTTTCCCATTAAAAATATTGACTGTTCATCGTAGCAAAACAAGTTTATTGCGTTACATACATAACACTGCTTCATAATTCTACCAGTTTGATTGCAATAGTAGACAGTAATATTCAGGCAGAGTGCATTTATAATTAAGTCTGCCTAAATGAAATAATCGAAGCTCATAGGTCAATGCGCGCAGCAAAACCGGATCATTGGTTTAAGTAATTTTTTTTTTTCGTTTACAAATTAAACTATTGAAAGATTGAAGACTCCTTTTAAGCGGAAGCCTGTGCCAGGAGCCTTCGCTCTTCCATAAAAGCTAGTCATTAAAATTTATTAACAAACCAAACTTCAGTAAGTAAAACTTTATCAAACAAGAACAAAGAAAGAAAATTTGTTGTTGATAAAATTATTGTTATGCTCGTAAAATTGTCATAAATTTAAGTGTCACTAATGTCATGCGCATTAGCCAATGGGCGCACACAGGTAACCACCTGTTTGAGAGCTCGACTCGTGGAAAAGGTACTTATTAATGATTCCCTATTTTGGATTTTTGCATGCAGCTGAAATATTAAGAAATAAATCTATCTATACATATTATAATGTAAAGTCCCCTTCTGTTTCTCTGCTAACTTCTAAACCACTCGGAGAGTTTTGATATGATTTTCATTATGGAAGGATTGATAGACGAGAAAGGTTTGTGTATCGGGGGGCACGGTAGTGCCCCCGCCAAGTCGAGCGCGAAGCAAAAGCAAACACTGCCGTACCATCCTTTACTGGAACCAGTAAAGGATGGTAATGTTGTGTGACTTGGCCGTTGAAGCTTTATCAAGCCTACAATTGACTGGTTATTGAATAAACGTTTTCCAAGTGGCAATTTTCCATCGTCAATGGGTAGCGGTTCTGGCGACAGATTGGTGCAATGGTGTCATGGAGCACCTGGTTTTGTACCCTTGTGTACCCTTCAACGGCCAAGTCACACAACATTAACTATAATAATAAAGAAATCGCAGTAAGGAACCTTAGAGTTGGCACGACTTTGTCTAGATTTCATTACTTTTTAGAGATAAACAAGCAGCTCCATCGAGACTTGGCTAGTTTTTTACAGAATGTTTTTGGTGTGATATAATTTTCATTAAAAAAATTGTTTTCCTGCGAAGCTGGAGGTGGATCCACTGGTTATGCATATTTTTGACATATACATATGTATGTATACGGGCGGAAATGTCTCATTTTTTTTTATCTTCTGCGAACACCTCATCAATAGAGGTAACTTTTATAGCAAATTTACTACAAAATATCTTGATAAGATATTGTTACGTCAAGAGGAAATTTTCTTTGCCGTTCTTCAAATCATCGCCGTCAGTGTCTGGTTTCCTGAAAATTATATTCAACTTTATACTTACTGTACTTAATATATTATCTAATATATTACGCTAGATGTGCCCCGCGGTTTTACAGGTAGTTTAATTTAAATTAGCAAATGCATGCACATTTCGGCTCTTCTCGGGAATGCTCGTTTCTCGTCGGTAGACCCATGTGATAGAATGTACATAAATTTCTTCAAGAACTGCGCTATCCAAAACAAAAAGGCATTGGCAGGACACATGATGGCCGTTGGGCCGGAAAGCTCTCGAATGAAGGCCACAGCGTAGGATGTACATTCAAAAGGTAGTCAGATGACCTGATAGGGCCGCGAGACGACGGTGCATCCAGACTGTTTGTGACCGTTCTTTGTTCTGATTTTCCTCTTGGAAAATATGGGGGGGGGGGGGGGGGGCATTGTCCAGCAAGTGTGACCTACGGCTGAGATGATGATAAATGCAAAAATATTTTTTCAAATCCAACTGCTAGTTCCAGAGATTAGAAAGTTCAGTTTTATTTGTTAGCATTAGTATGAAAACATACATGTATTATAAAAATAAATCTAATAAGAATTCTCGTGTTAATACAGTGCTTGTAACAAAACTCCTCCGAAACGGCTTGATCGATTCTTATGAAATTTTGTGTGTATATTTAGTAGGTATGAAACAGGTCGTAAAGTATTTTTCATCCTCTACCCCCACCCCCCATTTTTTAATCGCGATTTTAGTATTTTTGTCTGATTGTTATCAAAAAAAATTTACCGTCGTTCATTGACGTGAAGTGATGCATTGACACATGATTTGAAAATAAAATTTTCAATTGAAAATAAAGTTTAGACCCGATAGGGTTACAGAATTATTTTTGGGTTCAGCTGCTGATTATGACATTATCAATCAATATCGATTTGACGAGCCCGTTGAATGAGTGCTTGCCTTAACGCTCTGTTCTAGGGTTCCCGAGTTCGATTCCCGGCAGGGGTCAACTTTGAAAAATGAACTTTTCGAATTTGGCCCTGGTCTGGAGCTGAAAGTAGTGGCACTGCGTTTCGCAGTCATTTGGGCAGCCTGTTTGGTGGCAGTAATAGCACGTGTGTTTAGGTGAGTGAGTAAGGGATGCCAGAGCCCAATTCCCTATCCCCACCTAATCCCTTATCTTTATTTATTTTATTTTATTAGGGAAAACAAACAATCACACCATGTATATTAGACTAAAAAAAGAAAAAAAAACATACATAAACTTAAATAATAGTGCAATCAACAATATTTTCCACAAAGTAGTAAATCAATTTTTTACAGAGAGGACATATAAATACACCCCAATAAAAAAAAACCAAGAGAGAAAAATCAATAAAAAAAGAACAATAAAAACTCATTAAGCTAATGCATTGATTTCATTATATCTTTTCTATATTATTTTCCTCGATCTTAGCGTATTTGGCAGCGCACTTGCAGCCAGCTTCGGCGTTGCTTATGTTATAGACGACGGTAACCACCTACCATCAAGTGGACCGTCAGCCTGTCTGTCGATCTTAACATAAAAAAAATGTTTAGCAGAATTGTTTCGTTAATCTTAATTAAATTCGGTTTTTTATCGTAGAGAGAAGTTTTCTTACCCGCATAATGAGTTTTCACGAATCAATCTCTCCCCGTCGGCAATCGTTTGAGGCATCTGTTTGCCTTTGGTCTCGGGTAGTAATATTGCTATACCAGCTGCCATAAGAGATATTACACCGAATGTCAGAAATGGCAATGGACGCCAATACCGCTCCTTAAAATGAAAATTTAAATGTAAATACGAATGTTTTTTTAAAAGCTAAGACACAATTTTTCCTAACAATGCGTTTTCATTTCAAGATAAGATTTTTTCTTTACTTAAAAAAATATATTAATTATACATTTTATTTACGGGTGCTAAGCCTGGACAGTAAACTCAGGCCATATGCTCCACATCAAGTGGACAGATAAGATTTCGAATGAGGAGGTTTTTAAACGAATTGCCTAAAGGATAGACCTGGTCCTCATCCAGCAGAGAAAAGTGGCATAAGTACTTGGGGTCATATATTACGACTTGATAGATACCGGCGCACGCGCATATTATGTAGGTATAACTACAGTCTAACCATACTTACGACATACAGTCGAGCAACGCTCAATGTTCGAGCCTGCAAACTGAAGCGAGTTCGCCCGAACCGTTGCTCTACGCAAGTACATTCGTTGCTGACTGTATGACGGTTAGACTGTGGTATAACGATGGGTATAAGGTAGCAGAAAAGTGTAAAGTTGAATAAAAAAATAAGAATGAAAGTAAAATCGAGAAGTAGGTATTTGTTGAAATTTCGTTGAAATATTTCTTGCTCTACCCTAATGAATCTTGGATCTTAGATTTTTTCTTTATTAAAAACCTTGTCTGTAGATCGCATCCCATATCCCTGACGAGTATTTATGCAAAATTTAATGGTGATCCGATGAGTAGTTAAGGCGTAAAAGCGTTACAAGCAAACTCATTTACAATACTAGACAAGACCGCCATTGTAGGTTAGTTTAAAACGGATTACGGTGCCGTCAGTTAAAACCACTCACGGTCAGTTTTTGGATGTATGTACGTCAATTCAACTGAACAGTTTAACTTTTTTTTAAATTTATTTATTTATTATACATGAAATAATTAGAAAAATATTTACAATGTCCCATAAAACTGGAAAACAGTTTGTCTATGGGATCAAGTTAATGATGTTAAACTAATGTTATCAAAAATAAAATAAAACTGAATTTAAAAATAAATGTAACCTAAATTAAAAACCTAAACCTAAATTTCATTAATTAATTTAAAGAAAGCAGGTAATATTTCATTAATTTATTTTTAAATACACTGTATTGACCGTGTGTGTCGACACTTAGGATAATTATTCATTCATTTTGCTGTTTATTCATTGAGTTGCTGTTATTCATTGAGTTAATTCATTGTTATTTAATTCATTTTGCTTGTATCGTATCTGTAACATTATCTTTACGTATTGTGAATAAACGAAAATTATGGGAAGCAAGAGCCGAAAATATTTTAGTATTTACCTAATCCTTTAGCAACCAAGATAGGTAAAGATCTAAGATCTTTGTCTAGTGAATGAAAACTTTAGGTATATTTTTACTAGGCATAATCACACCTACCGAATATACGATGAACGGTGACACCATAGTCACAATGAATCCGCTGACGTGGACTATGGAGGAACCCGAAGCGCGCATGCCTGTTGGCAGCAGCTCAGTAGTCCATTGGACGACAGCATTGAATGACATGTTTATGCAGAAGCGAGCCATGATCGCCAGAGTCACTTGCGGGGCGCCTTTAAAACAATTCAATTTCATTTTATGTCACAATGACGTTAGAGCCGAGTAGAAAAAAGCGATTTTACCTTTAGGAACAAATGCTGCAACCAACGATAAAATGCCAGCTAAGCTCAAAGGTGCACACGTAACAATTCTGCGACCCCAACTGAAATTCATTTAATTAAATGGGTTATCGAATAATTTCCAAGTACAATCGTGTAGAGACATTAAATGCTTTGAAAATAAACTTTTCAAAGTTAGCTCTGGTCTGGATCTGACAAATAGTGGAAGAGCATATCTAATTCCTTATCCTTAATCCTCTACAATATAGTCGGCAGAGTACTTGCAGCATAAGTGGCGTTGCTTGTGTTGTAGGTGACTGTAGCAGCCCCCAGTCGTGGGATGAATCACAGGATGAATACGCTCTCTCGGACGGGCTGCCGACACGTCTAATCTCAGCCATGTCTCGGCGTCAACTCACGTGGTGCGTACGAGTCAGTGAATGCCCGTATGAGGAAGAGAGTAAATAACCGCATACACTACAGCGAAGATAGCTACTTACCGTCAATTGATGGATTAATGAATCCTGTCTGAAGACCTTTACATGAAAAGTTAGAATACATTACCGATCAAGCACGAGCACCAACAGCGTTATAGCAGGTATCTCCGTTACAGAAGTAAGAGTAAATGTGATGAAGAAATCCAGCCCTAGACCCTCGGACAGACGAACTACTCCATCGAAAACGATAGAACACATCATGCATACAATCGTAATTAAGACGAGCGTTCTTCTTAACAAAGAGTTTCGGAACAATGCACCTATGGATTCGTCTGTCTGTTTCATCTGTCTTGAGGAAATCTGGAGATAAAAAAAAGATTATGAAAAACATTATTAAAATTTGTTCTATAAATTTTTCTCTACAATTGATATTGATACATGAGAAAATAGAAAGAAAAACGTGTTTTTTTTAAATATTACAAATTTTGTTTAATAAAAAAATTAAGCCCTTGGTTTCATGCGAGCGCATGAATTATATATGATATTATCATTTCTTATATAAGTTTTGGAGTTTGCAGTTTTCCTACAATACAATTTTAGCAAAATTCTATCATACTTACTACCCAACTTACCCAACCCAAAACAGATACCGCCTGGGAAAATCTACCAGATAAAATAATTTAGAAATCGGTTCAACTGTTTCGGACATTAGCCTGAACAGACAAACAGATAAAAAATATCCTTTTTTGGGTGGTTGGTAAACTATAATTATAAGCTTTTGTCTAAAGATTTAAAAATCAACCAAGACCTCAATACATACAATAAAGTCTTCCATGATATCCTGTGGGATCTTCGTTTTGTTGACTCTTTCGAATTTTCTCAATACGTCAACAGCCTGATTGACGCGGCCGCGAGAAAGCAGCCATCTGATAAGCAAACAAGTTTATTCTAATTTTAATTAGTAATTAATTTTAGTAGTGGCAGGGCACACTGCGTTTCGCAGTCATTTGGGCAGCCCGTCTGGCGGCAGTATTTCACGGTAGTATTCTGTAACAGTAACTTACAGAATACTACCGTGAAATAATAGCACGTGTGCTTTCGGTGAGTGAGTAAGGGATGCCAGAGCCCATTTTCCTATTATAGGCGACGGTAGCCACCTACTATCAAGTGGACCGTCAGCCTGTCTGCCGATCTTAACATAAAAAAATGAGTGTGAAGGTGGGCTGGATGCGAATAATTCATGTAGAACATTATTTCACGATCGTCAAGTTTTCGCAGCGCACGCCAAAAAATGACTTTTTATTACCTTGAGTTATTTTATTGAAGTTTTCGTAGGGATCTCTAAATTTTTTGAAAAAATAATAAAGTCTATGTTACACGTTGATAATGTAGCTTTTTATATGTGAAAGAATTTTTAGAATCAGTAAAGTATATTTCGAGTTTATTCATTACAAACACACACAAAAAAATCTTTATAATATATAGTGTAGATGTAGACTAGCTGCTGCAAAAAGCTTTGAGACTCACCTAGCACTTTCGGGTACCACTAAGGGGGCTCCGATGACGAGCAGCGAGGGCAAGGAGGTGGCCCACAACAGCTTCCTCCAGTCTGCTATCCACAGAGCGAGCCAAGGAAGCGCTACACTGCCTCCACCGACGAAAAATCCCATGGAAATGTTCCCCACCCAAGTGCGGTGTTGTGGACCAACGTACTCTAGAACTGTTATATTCAAAGATAAATAATGAAAATTATTTATTTGCAAACAACTAAGTTCGTGGTTTGTAGGAGAAATCTTACTGAACTATGCTGGTCGGAGTAGAATTTAATTTTAACTAGCCACCCGCCTCTGCTTCACACGGGTGCATTTTTTCTTAGTTCTCTTTAGGAAAACTACTGTTATGTTTTCGTTTTCCAATCCTTAAACTCGAATGTAATGTTATGTTAGATGAAAAGCAAATACATGTTTTACATATTAATAAACAGCAATATATTTGTATTACCTAAAATATACAATATCATTAAGCAGCTGTCGTAAGAAATGCCCACCAGAAATCTACAGAAGACGAAATCCCACAGTCCTGTTGTAAAAATGGTGGCGACGCCTCCAAAACATGCCAATAAATTTGCTCCTGGAAATTAAAACCATTAAGCAATCATTTTATTGTAGTTAACAACGTAAGAGCTAACAAGATCACAAGATCAAACACGGGGTACGAAAACTTTCATCAATTTTCAAATTCATTCCTTTTGAAACTAAAGCTCTAATGAAAGCTCTAACTAAAGCTCTCTCTTTTTTGATATGACAACAAGGTTCAACATAGTATATACATAACATAGAGCTGAATACCAATTTTCAACGTGAATTATTGTTAAGCTTACCTACCACTATTTTTTGAGTTAAATTGACTGGACCAATGGGACTTCATCACCGCTGTCTTGCCGAAAAAAGCAGAACGCTAAAATTTAGCCCGAACATATTTAAATTTCGATTGGAGCCACACTATTTTTACTGATGAAAAGAGCTTCCAATAATCCCAACATGGGGAACTACAATTGTGGAGAATAAGCGTAACGAGGTATTTAGAGGAACACATTGTGCCAAATTTTAGTTCTGATGCATATCTGTCAACATTTGAGGTTCGATATCGGCTCATGAAGTAGGCGAGCTTGTTGATCTTCCACCTAGGACAAACGCAGCAAATTGCGTAACTGTTTTAGAGGATAGTATGGTTTCCAGCGTTCGTACGTTATTTTCAGCTAATGAACAAAAAGAGTTCAATTATGTCCACGACAACACCCGGGCACCCTGAACGGTGATAAAAGTCCCATTAAAAAACTAAGGCGTTAGATGATGCAGCGGCGGAGAAATAATAACGAGGGAGCCAAGCCAAGGCAGCTGTGGCCTTGCCCAAGTGTTTAGGAGGAACGGACATAAGCTTTCGATTTGTTGGCTCAATGGGAAAGCGATTACAATCTGTGAACGATGCGAATGGCGGATAGACTCGTTTTTAATCAAGTTTTGTGTCTACTATTCATTTTATTTCTTTAAAAAGAATATCATATAGGTAACAAATTTGAACAACACATAAATAATTTAATAGAATAATTAATAGAATAATTGAATAATTGAATTAGTCGTAGTATCCAAGTTTTCCCGATAGAAACATTAATCACTATTACATCTCACTATATTTATTAGTTGACTTGTCACTCAACTAGCGTATTGCAAATGTCAATGCGATATTCTGTTTTGTTTGAAATGAAATGTTGGCATGACTGATTAATTGCCCTGGTGCAAGCAGATGTCGATTTTCTATCTTACCCCGACTGTACGTAGATTTTGTGGAAGGGCATACTGCGTTTCGCAATTATTTGATAAGCCCGTCTGGGGTCACTATGACCACCCCCTTACAGAAAACTACAGAGAAATAATAGCATCTCTGTTGTTGTGTTTCGGTGAGTGAGTATGGGATTCCAGACCCCATTTTTTTATCCGTCCCTGAACTCTTATGCTTACTCCTGCTAAGATCGGCAGCGCACTTGTTGCACCTGTGGCGTTACTTGTATCATAGACGACTGAAGCCACCTACCATTAAGTGGACTGTCTGCTGTTGCTTGTGTTTTAGGCGACCGACCGTCAGCATATTATAACAGAAAAGATATGTGTTATCTCAGAAAATGAACTGTTGTATCCGTTGCACTTTAAAATTAGGCTGATCCTCATTATGTAGTTTTGCGTCATTCGGTTTGGGTCGCTACATTAAATCTATTTTTTAAAACTTAATTAAAAATTGTGAAAGACTGCGAGACCTAACTTTGTGATGACCTTTTGTCGCCATATTTCAACTCTTTGCTTATTAAGGATTCATCGAGATACCGAGTACCTAAGTAGATTATTTGAGAACTGTCCCATAGAGAGGTTTAAAATTCTACCAAAATGATAGGTAACGTCATACCAACTAAGGCAGGCAGTCTGCCAAATCTGTCAGCTAACCATCCGAAGAAGAGACCGCCAAAAAAAGCTCCAGCAAAGAACATCGTTTGAGCGAACGGTGCATAACTGGCGAATTCGCACACCCATCCTCTCTGTAACCGAGATTAAATATTTGTGAGACCATGGTTTACCAGAGAAAAAAAAAGGAAAAAAGTATATAAAAAAATAAATAAAATAGATTCCGTTTTGCAAATACATCTCAAGCGTAGCCGTTAGACCGACAGGCAGTATATATGTAATAAAGAAAGATGTCTGGATTGCTTACAAAAACAGGGATGATGTTTTTCGTCGGTTTGTTCTTCATAGAAACCGAATTTCTAACCGTCGTCATCATCAACAGCCCATATGTCCACTGCAAGGGCCCTGGCCTGCCCTCTCTACAAGGGCGTATGGGCTGTATGGTCCACTGTGCGGTTTGGTGGACTTCACCAACCGCCTTGGGTTTTCTTCTTTGGCGTATGCAGGTTTCCTCACGATGTTTTCCTTCACCGTTTGAGTCCTTCACCGGGGATCGAATTCGAACCTCTCGATATGATAGGTCGCGTTTTTTCCACCAACGCTCTCTAACCATAGTGACAGGAAATACCAAAAGGTGGAATAGTCAGATCAGTGGTAAATGCGACGCGACGCGAAGATGTTTGATGATGCGTATCGTGACGTCGCGATATGTTAAGTAGCATGCGCGCTGTGTCTCGGGATAGTGCGAAATACTCGTATTGAGGCGCAGCACGGCGTCGCGTTACACATCGCGACATCGTGAGATGCATCGCAACGCAGCGTGAAGCCGCCGAAACCACATTCGCGTAATCACTGAACTGGGTACCTTTTTTGTGTGGTAAATTACGTAAGTTCTATATTGTTTTGTTACCATCTTTTTACCAAAAACATTCGCCCAGCGTCGCTTCTGCATCGCGTTTCGGTGTTACACTGGCACTCCATAGTTATAATTAGGCAAACATTCTGGAGTACCGCCGGCCACCGGACGATCCTCGCGGTTCGTCCGGTTTTGGAGGAATGGGTGAGGCGCCCACGAGGTGACCTCACCTTCCATATGGTGCAGGTAATGACCGGACACGGGTGCTTCGGTCATTACCTGCACAATATAAAAAGGGTGGAGTCGCCGCAGTGTCACCACTGCGGCGATCCGGATGACACGGCCGAGCACACACTACAGGAGTGCTCGGCTTGGAGATCCCAGCGTCGGGAGTTGAGGGCGGCGCTGGGAGGTGGAGAGGTCACATTGCCAATCATGGTAAGAGCCATGATTGGGAATGTGACCACCTGGAAAGCGGTCGCCTCCTTCTGTGGTGATGTCATATCACAGAAGGAGGCAGCTGAGAGGAGGCGAGAGGAAGAGGCCGGTCTCGCTTCACTCAGACGCAGGCGGCTGGGCAGGAGAATGCGGGCATACCAAGCTCGTTTTCAAATGCCCTAGGGGACCTGCACACATGGCTGGCGACCTATGTGTGCCTGCACAAGGTCCCCCCCGTCTGGGGATTGCCTGGGTGTCTCTGGGCAATCCCCCATTGGAGTAAGCCTAGTCAGCAATGACTAGGCTGCCCTGGGGTGGATCGGAGTTGTTGCCTAGGCAGAACCCGGTCCACCCCGCTCAAAGGGCAAGGAGACACCGGGGAGTTTTAGTGGTGTAGGACCCAGTCCCTTGACTGGGTGAGTCCCACATATCCCCACCGTCTAGCCAGCGGTAGGGAATCCGTAAATGGATTTCTCCTCGATAAAAAAAAAAAAAAAAAAAGGCAAACATTCTGGAGACATTACCAGACTCTTATCGAAATATAAAATTTTACCTCGCTAACAACAGTGTGATATGGTATATCGCTCAACTCAAATTCCCAACCGTGTTTACAGGGTACAGTGGGTGAACTCGGCTCTGGAGCTGTCATCGTCTCCAGAACGCTCGTCCAGTTTGCGTCGAAGGTGCTGCATCGATCCCATTCCCCGTTACTGCTTGGTGCAGTCAGATTTCGTCTGGAAAATAACGAAAAAAAAATCTGGACATAGGATCATAGTAAAATTCATTATAAAGTTATAGTTTTTCCCTGGATTCCACAAAGCGCTTAGAAGACTGGATAAACACACGCTCTTGTGATCTCGTATGGAGCTATCCCGAAGTAAGTGAGTATATCCCTATAAAAGTCCTGCTGGAACCCCTGAACCAGATAATATTTTTATTTTAGTTTATTTTTATCGCTAAAAAATTGGTAGGCTTCATACGATGACCACACGTAGAATGAATCTATGTACCTGCTTGTGGAAGCTAACCTTATTTCCAGGTCTAAGTGCTGGACTTCTGGGACTGTGCACCAATGCCTCTGCGGAGTGGCCGTGATGAACATTTGCACGTAGTAGACAAACGCAATTATGAACGCGAATGGGGCCATCACGACGAATAAGTACTTTTGGTATCGTCCCATTTCGCCGACGTATCTCAACACTGACTCTAGCGCATCGCTGTCTTCATCTTTCGTCAATTTACCCTCTACTTTCTGAAAATAATTTCTATTATGAACTTGTATGCTGTATCGCAGCGCAGCTACCTAAAATTTAATTACTTAAATTTAATATTATTATAATTTTTGCAACAACCACAGCAAGCTCATAATTTCAAAAATAAGACCAGCATTTCTTCAGATCGAAAAATATTCTTATTTGGCCCAAACGAGACAATGAGACATTAAGGTCTATGACAATCTCTAAATTATAAATTTGATTAATTTAAATTTAAAATTCTTTTCTTTTTGGAATTAAATGAATTTATATAAAGTCCAGTTTCCAAACGCACCTGATCTATGAGCATTTTATTAACCAAGCCAATTAATTTACACTAAAAATGGCATAAGTCACCAGCCGACGTATGACTGTCGCTTTTTGCTATCGGAAACTGACTGAATATTTGTTTTATATGTATTTACACAATCTCTGTACAGGAAAATATCAAATTGAGAGTGATGTTTAAGATAAAAAATAAGATTGCGTTAGATAGATTATCGATATCTGCGTTATTACTTATTCATGCCACTTGGTGAAAATTAGGTACATCCACCTCCGAGCAGAGCAGTTAATGTTCATCTAGTTATTCATTTGATACCATATAATAAATTTATTAAAAATCTGCTTCCATAACAGTATGCGCGAATGTTGAACGTTTCGCATCCGCAATAACCCTGTTGCAAACATTAAATCGTTTTTGGTTATATTTAGTAGGTACGCTCGAAAGCGACTAATTAATAAATAATCTTTTAAATATTTTTTTATGAATCCTATCGAAATTCGACGAGACAAGAGAAATTCTAGTCTGTAAAACGTCCCCGGCGCGTTAGACCGTTGACCGGCTCGTTATAAAACTTAGAAATGATGAAATACCTACCATGTAAAAAAAAACTACAACTATTTTATAAAATCTCCATTAATTGGCAGTTGTAAATACTAATATTAAATATATTATAAAATTATTTTTCGGTTCATTTGATCCTTTGATAATATTGTCTTTCATTCGCTCTTTCTCGGGTAGATATGTCATCAAATTGAGGCCTTGCTGTGTATTTCCTCATATTTTTGTATATAATATTTGTAGATATACAAATAAATATTATATTTCAACAAAGTGTAAAGAAAAAACATAATATTACGTAACCACAGTGAAATAGCAGCACTTTTTAGATAGGTGGGTACACTTTGTTCCTTATCTGTTATCCTATCAAATTCTGTCAGCCTGTTTGGATCTTAACTGCTGGATCACTGCTGTAGGTAGACCTCTCCCAAGCTTGCCACCACGCACTGTCCTCTGCGCTTACCCTCCAGCCGCTTCCCGCGATGCCTTTCAGGCCGTCTATTCACATGGCCGCTGGGCGTCTGCGTTGTCTGCGTTGCCTGTGAAAATCTTTAAAATTTGATAATAGGAGTAACCAAAGATGTGCAACAGACAAGCATAAAGCGTACTGTACAGTGTAAAAGAGAAGGACGCAGCATAGCAGCTAGTTTTTTTTTTTTTAATTAAGGTAAATGTCCCCTATTTCGGCATGTTAAGGCTCTTAAGATTTTAAGATTTTTTAAATATATTACTAAACATGATACCAGTTTGAAAGTTTTGTGTGATGAATGTTGGTACTTTGCCGGTAATTTCACCCTAGAATTATATAGTTTTGATATGAATTGTTTTTTATATTAATTTATTTGTGAGCCTCTTGTTTGAACCCTATTTCGTGATAAAATTTGGCTCTGCTTCTAAGTTCGTGAGCTCGTGGCCCCTGTTTCGTGATAAAGATTTTTTTACAGTCAGTAATGATAATTTATTAATAAAAAACATAAATATTTAAAGGGTTTAATAGTTAAAAACAGGATAGACTTTTTTTAAATAAAAAAGGTGTGAGCGTGAGATTCAGCTTAATACCAATAAATAAATTACTTACAAATTAAAATTTAAAACAAAACTCAATGTGTTTTTTCGTTTAAACCTTTGGTTTGCTAAAGTATACACATTAATATTAGGTATGTAGGTACATACATTACAGTAATGTATATATATATTACATTACTGCTATCTCTTTGCTTGATTAAGAAACAAAATTATGAACTTAGTAATAAAAATAAACTTAAATGAATTTTAATAAATCTAAATACTTAAATATTTAAATAATTTCAAATAAACTTAAATAAATTTAAATGATTGAATTTTGAAGAATAATCATTAAAAAAAAAACTCTTTTATAAACAAAACATAAGCGTTGCTGGTAATCCATCGATTGGAATCGATGACTTATTAATTTTTTTCTTTGTTTTCTAGTAAAAAAGATACATACCCACTTAATAAACACAGAGAAATGAGTGTATCGATGTCACGAACTTGAGGAAAAGTAACAGAATCGAGTTCCTTGTTTCGTGTTATTGATTTTTGGAAATTCTCGCACTCAAATTTGTAGATCTTTTTTAAATTATGTAATTTAAAAATTATTTATCCGATTTATAATTAAAAATATATAATAATAAATAAAATAAACAGAATAAAAAACAAAATCATGCCAGTAGTAGCTATGCGAATTTACCTTAAAAATGTAAATTCAGGTCAACTTCAAACCCGTATTATAAGAATTCTAGTAAATAAAACATATACCGAATTTAGCTCATAAGAAACTTAATTAAATACATTATTTTTTTTTAAATTTACGTTTAAATTATCTTAATTATTATATAAATGCACAAGCAACAAAAATGTATCCAGAATATCTCTGATTCGGTAGTGACACGAACTAAGGGACACACGAAAAATAAATTGACCGCTATTTCGTGAGTCGATTTATTGCAATTTTAAAGGAATTCTATGCTTGCTATAACTTTTTTCAAAGTCTAATCGATTGTTAAGGAACACAAAAAAACACAATTAAAAGTTCTAGTCAAATGCTCTTACCTTTGCCTGTCCGTAAGCTTAACAAATAAGAGCGCTAACCTTACGGTGACAAGGTATATACGCACGCCGCACAGCTGTTAGTCGCCGATTGAGAGTTTCAAGCGTCGTATTGTTCTCAGTTTAGTCGCCAAAATGTTGGTACTTGATTTTTTAGACAGTTTAAATGATAGAGATTTGGTACTAATCAATAATTTAAATAAATAATGTTTAAATTGCTTATTTTTTGCGCCTCAAACAAAACTAACGAAATAACGTACTAGCACGAACCAAGGGCCCTTTACCTTAAGGATATCAAAGAGCTTATCAAAACAGGCAACGCAATCGCGATTGATAACAATTGATAAAAAAAATACTTTTCGTCTGAGAAACAGATGAGTGAAGGACGACCTTTTTTCACTTTCCATTATTGAAAACTGTATCAAATTCGTTGAGTGGTTTTGAAGAATTTAGCGGAGAAACAGACAAAGGTGAACAGATACTTTATTTTATAATATAGTATTCAACTTTATAGAACAATATAGTATTCAACCCTAGTTTATTTCGGACCTGGCATTGTCGTGAACATCGATCAATTTAATTTTTTTTAGTTTAAGTTACATAGACTCATTAATTATTTTTTAAAATATCAAAATAATTATTATACAAAAAAAAAAATAATAATAATTAAATCGAAAATTATTTGACGATGCCGCTGGATATGGCACAGCAGTGTTTATTGTGCCTACAATCCAGCCTGCTTGCCGTCATATTCAGTATGTGTTACTTACCCATACCCTACGCACCCAGCGACGCGCAACTTTTACGAGGGGCACACAGAAATGATCGGGAATAAGAAAAACCACATGCACGGTATAGCTAAATTATATTTTATTGTTTTTCGAAGAATTTTCCGTTCAACTAAATGCACTTTTCCATTCGTGCAAACCAATCATTAAAACAGTAGTTCCAGTCTGAAGTTGATGTTGACAAAATGGCTGATTTGTACGCTTCCACAGCTGCTTCGGGGTCTTCAAACCGCTGACCGCGTAATAAATCTTTCATTCTAGGGAATGTAAAGAAATCGTTTGGGCTCAGGTCAGGACTGTACGGAGGATGGCTCATCAGCTCAACGTTTTCCTGCTTCAAAAAATCATTTGTCTTCCGAGCCGTATGGGAGCTCGCATTATCGTGATGTAAGATGATGCGACGTTTCGGGTTATTTTTTCGGAGTTCGGCTATCATTTCTGGCAAACAAACCGTGATATACCACTCGGCGGTAACCGTTCTGCATTCCTGTAAAGGAATTGTAGCAACATGCCCCTTTTTCGAGACAAACGTAGCGACCATTTTCTTTATTGACACGCTGCGGGAGCGAACCACTTTCGTTGGCTTGACCTCGTCTTCGAAGATCCAAACTGCTGACTGATGTTTTCTTTCAGGTTCGTATGAATAAATCCATGATTCGTCACCTGAGACGATATTATAAAAGGCATTTGACTTCCCTCCGTTGGAGCATTGCAGAGTATTCCCCCAACAAACATTATGGCGCTAAGGGAAACCTTTTTTTGGCACTCATAATATTATAAACGTTATATAAGAGCTCCGACAATAACTTTAGACTCTACTGTGACGTTAAGAATAAATAATTAAACTTTCAAGAAGAATAACGGCAACAAAGAAAACAATTATAACTTAAGGAGCTAGCTTGGAGTTGGTCGGAACTATTGTATAACTTACTCTTATAGCTTTAGGAAATGTAAAACACTGAAAGCAATTGCAAAGTGTCTGCTGACACTTACAAACGGCTGATGTTCTTAAATAGAGTTAGTTAAATGCCTTGCACCACCTAACGAGTTTTATGGAGCTCTAAGAGCTAACAAGAAAGCTATTTAGTGTCATAGAAGTGTTAATTATAAATCTTATAGAGCTAGGTGCTGTAAGAGTCAGAAACCACCTTTAAATCATTACAGGTTACATGATGAGATTACCCGGCTAACCTTAGGTAATACAGTAGGTTTTAGAAATACTTGTATATGGCGGCAAACATTGTGAACAGATTCCATAACTCTTAAATTATCACTTTAAGTTGAGTAATAGAATTTAAATCACTTAAATACATCTTAACCTAATGTAACCTCAAAAATAATATTTTGTATCTCATGTTTACACTGTGCAACGCGTTTATTAGAAAAAAAAAATTGTTTCGACCATGCAACCATAGAAAGTTAGAAAAAGGACCGGCGGAGTCAAAAAAAAAGCTTCCAAAGAATACAAGGATCATTAGAAGTTACAATTATAGTACAAGTGAAGTCAAGCGCAAGCAACAAACTTACAACAGGGTTCCGTACAACAGGAAACTGATATCAACGACGATGAATATAATATTTTGTCTTCTCTCAGTAGTCCTAACACCTCGAATGACGAACAAGACAGTGAATATATGATAACCATAAACTTAAAGAATGATTTACGAACATGGGCGCTACAAAAAAATATTAGCAAAGCTTATTTGTAGGATTTGTTATTAATTTTAAACGGGAGATTTACAGATATTTTACCATCTGCCCCTCGAACTATTTTACAACCACCGATAGAATTTTTTCTGGAAACCGTCGAAGATGGTGGCGAATATGTTTTATATGTGATTCCCCTGCACGCGCTTTCATTAAAGGTTAGCTTATTTATTTGCGTTTTTAATAAGTTTTGAATAGTAGATAGGTTATAAAATATGTTTATGGTATTTATTACTTTTTCAGGTGTTTGTAATTTTAATGGTAAGCACTGTTGTTTAAAATGCACAACTGTAGGGGATTACTCACACACATCGCATACTCTTATGTGATGTATACCTGTGTGTGAGTTAGACAAGATAGTCTTCTCCAAGAATTGACGAAAATTTTAGGCCATTATTAACAGTGAACAATTTCCCATTTCGGATTCGTTGCATTTGATTCATTTAGGAATCATGAAACAAGCGTTTTATCGGCGAAATATATTATCTTATATCCTAAAGATGTAAAATTCAAATTAGTTTGTATTATTAATTTCTTCTTATCCACACAGTGAGAAAATAAAACTCATTTCTTTAAAAAAAATGTCGTTTTAATCGAAATACATATCTTTTGGTGTTAATATTATTAAAATAAAATAATCAGTCAAGGTTTATGGATAATTTCCAATATATTTCTAATCTTGCTGTCAAGAGCCCTTTTACATCTGCGACGCCTAGCACAGTAGCGTGCAACATGAAAGGGCTCCAAAGGTACGTTCGCCAGATTTGCCGGCAATTTTGTGTTTAGAAAAAATTCTAAACATTTTTTTATTACGTTCCAGGCAGTCTCATAACTTTATATTTCTTGTCTTTTTACCATACATCTCATTTGCTTCCAATCAACTTCCGGTGTTGAAAACTCATCTTGTTTTCTGTATTTAGTCAAGTGTTTCCATGGCCATCTTAATATATTTTTATTTTCCCACGCGGAAAGCACAGTAAACAATCTGTTTCTATTATTTTCAAAGGTTTGGACTATTTTAAAAGGCATTCTGAAAAAGACAAAACTCATATTAAAATTATGATATTTTAATTTGTTCCATCAAAGTTATTCAAAACAATAAAATTATAATTATATATACAAAAATAACATCCAGAGCGTCGCCGCGGAGCAGGCGCGCAGAAGGCTGGCAGCGTTTTTTCCTTTCTAAATAGCTATGCTAATTCTTGGGATAAAAATCTGCCAGCCCTCGGATCACCTCGGATCAGAAAAGATTTAACTTAACTAACTAAGATTAACTAAGTAGTTAACTAAGTATGTATTACTTTTCCAAGTGGAAAGATAAAACATATCAATTTATTTTCATCTCAAAGATGATGACGCCTGTATCATGACTGCGCAGAATAACCTACTGTACCTACGTCGATAGTACCTACATTTTAAATCTTAGGTACCTATATTATATAGGTACCTAAGATTTAAAATGTTAGGCCGCGATCCCACCAGTTGTCGATACTTAAACACGTCATTGTACTTGTCATAACGAGTACGAGTAAAGTTATTGAAATAATGGAAAAAAATGGTAATAATGTAAAAATACATAAGATTAACGTATCAAAAACAACTTGCACTGCAGGCGACCCCCGAGCCTTCTACTGCTTATGGGATCGTTCAGCCGCACATAATAAGTATGTACTGATATGAAGGTTTTTCTCAAACAATAACAGAACCCTAAAAAAATTTTAGCTTACAGATTCACATAGGACCATTATGCAAGCTAAACTTATAAAACTTGTTGTCTTGTCACTTTTATAACCACATTGTAAAACTGCAAGTGGCATGGAAGTGCTAGCTCACGTTTTTTAACACTGTATTGGGAATAACAGAGTTATAGGGAACTTTAAGTGATTTAGAATTAACGCCATTAAATAAATATAACCTGTAAAATTAAAAAAAGAATGAAATAGGTCTAAACATTATTGCCCGACTTATTTACTTACATTATTGACAGTTTTTAATTAAAATACACATAGACGTACCAAGAATTGTTATTTACAACCATAATTGAAATTTAAAAAATAGCCGAGGCAGTAATTTCTCCTATATAATAAAATCAAAAGTAGCTTATTTTTGAGGCGCGTCAAAATTGAGATGAAAACTAGTATATATTGTTACAGAATACTTATAACCGCAGCGAGAACTCATAATTATAAAACCGATAATCTAAAATTGTTAATTGACTTACCTATTTAAGTAGTCACTTTCAAACTTCACTGTTAGACATGAATATGCGCACTGCTATATATTTTTAATGCTTTTGACGGTAATAGATAAAATAATCAGACTTCGGGTGATGTTTATTTCTACTTAATACTTTCAATATATCCTCAAGGTATAAATAGTATCGTGAAACCACTAATATGTTGTTGAAAAAGTTATTTCAGTGGATTTTATAACTTATTTACTACTTTGCAGTTATAAATTATCCTGAGTATAGCTTACAATACACCTAAAGTGGCAAGCACTGCTTCAATAGGACTATTGTAACTCTTTATTACCAGTCATTTATCACTGCCCTATTACTATTAAGTCACTTTAAGCTCTAAAATCGTGGGCCCAAATCAGAGTTATAAGAAAGTTAAAGCGCGCTATATCACTTATTGTTAGTCCCTTTATAGAATCTTAGGTTTTTAAATTTCTCTTAAATAGCTCATTTAGCACTTATCCTTATTACCAAAATGTTAGGCCGGCACCAATTTACACGAGCCGCCTTTTGCTCTTCGGACAAATTGTGGGGAACCCAGCGGGAAACTAGCTTTCTTATACACAGCTCATTATGTAATATCGACTGAATTGCAGTCATTCCGATACTGATAACAGTCCGAATCTGCTCGTATGTCACATGACGGTCATCTAATATAATAGTTCGCACAGCTGCGATGTTTTCAGGCGTGACCGCTGTTCTTGGTCGACCTGCAGAAGAAACAGTGCTGAGCGACACATGACCGCGTTGGAACTCGGCATACCAGCGGTATATTGTCGTTTAACTCGGTGCTTCAACATCATAAATCGAAACAAGTTCGCTGAGACATTTATCTTGAGATAAGCCGCGACGAAATTGTGATAAATTATGGCACGGAAATGTTCACACGTGAGCTCCATTTCTGTTAACGACGATTCAACTTTAAGCCAACATAGTTTTTGTTTTTAATAAAAAAATTTAATTGTTTGAATGTCATTAACATTCTAAGAGGCCAATATTCAAATTCTAAAAAAGGTTTTATTGTAACTCAATCCGAAATATTCTATTCCCGATCATTTCAGTGTGCCCTTTGTACACATTCTTGCATAAAAACAGTCCACACGCGCCTCTGCAAACATACTCTTCGTTATCCTTTGCGAACTTCGTTATCGTTTTTAAAATGTTACTTTTGACTAAGGCCCCTGATGCGCTGCAAAATCGAGGTATCCCAACACCACCTTTCGTTGTCACCCCTTCTCGTTGGTGGAAATTATTTTATCAAAAATAACCCCGGGAATCGATAAATTGTCAGCAAAATATATTTTATAATGATTTTTTTACAAGTCAATATTAAAAGACAAATTATGACTCTACCATTCCATGACTTATTCTGAAAAGAATCTTACAAACATTTAAATTGTTGGAAAAGAACTAATAATTACTATCCCTGATTCGATAATACATAGATAGGTGTAGTTTTTGACTCAGTTTCAGAGGTCCTGGGTCAGATTCCAAAGATTTTTTGGAAAGTTGAAAAAAACTTTAGAAAAAACCTTTCGAAGCCGGCTCTGCTTTGGTTCTGGTAAGTGATGCCCCTCCCAAGCAAGATGGCGCAAGATCTAAAAGACAAAATGTGAGGAATCGAGTAGTGTTCCTATGTATTTTGAACGTATGCGTAATTGCTAAGTAGGGTAGAGGGCCAATTTAGAGGTAGCAGGTGAGAAAAGTAAGTAAAAATCTAACTAACACTAAATAATTCGTGTATTATTATTTTTGTATCTGTGATATATGAGGTCACAATCACCATATCATGATATCGCGGGGGGCCTGGGGCCTTAGACAAAGTAGCATTCGCTCCGTAGCGATGCGATATCGAAGTTCGGTATCGTCTCAGAGACAATGAAATCATGACAAGGTATCACGTGTTACAGTGTCGATTCCTTTGTCTCTGAGACGATAACGAACTTCGATATCGCATCGCTACGGAGCGAATGCTACTTTGTCTAAGGCCCCTGGTTGATTTTCCCACGCAAAAAAGGCCGACACTGCGTTTCGCAGTCATTTGGGCAGCCCGTCTGGCGGCAGTAATAACCCTCACGTAAACACGTGTGCTGTTGTGTTTCGGTGAGTGAGTAAGGGATGTCAGAGCATATTGACCTATCGCTTTCCAAATCACTTTATCTTAAATCCTGCTATGGCCGGCAGTGCATTTGGAAAACCTGCGGAGTTACTTGTGTCATAAACCGTCAGTCTAACGACCTTAACATTAATAGAACTTTCAAATGCGCGAGGAAACGCGTCTCGGACGAACAAAAATAAATTTATCGAAATCTGTTTTCAATCCGTTCTCGACACAATCAACAAAAAAAGCGTTCCATACAAAATATATGAGAAAATGAATTTGTTTTTTTTTTTCGTGAATATTTCAGTTTTTTTAATAGTTATTCTGCTATTCGGGGCGGAGACAAATTCAACAAATCAAAAATTATAAAAATCGGTAGTACAGCCGTTCTCGAGTTATATATAGTGTAACTAACACAACTTTCTTTTATATAATTATATACTCTGACTGGATTGACAGAATAATCTGCAATGATTTAGTGAGTCAAACCGATTGTTTTATATTTAAGTAGCTTGATATATTTTCCTTAGTTTACACAAAATAAATTTCTGAACGCACGCATAAATATTTGACAACCAATATATATGTCAATCCTTATTCATTACTGACATTATTCTACATTTTTAAAATCTAAAATACGCCACTATCTGAATATTGTGGATATATCTTGTAGATTCGAAACCTTTATTTAATACGTTCTTTTAATTTGAGTGGAAGGTTTACCGTATCGACGGAATGAAAATGTTTGACAGTTACGAAACCTATGAACATTTTGTATGGGGTTTTCCCCCATACAAAATGTTCATACTCATGTTTTTTCTTTTTATTTTATTTTTTCCACAATTTTCCAAGGTGCTCTTCGGGATTCGGGACGGAGACAAATACAACAAATCAAAAACCATGAAAATCGGTCCAGCCGTTCTCGAGTTTTAAGCGTTCGAACAAACCCGACTTTGTTTTATATTATATAGATTTTCTCTCTCTATCGTACTTATGTAAGAAGTTGCAAGTGGGACAGAGAGGGTAAACTTCGGATGCCGTACATGGTAGCAAGGCAGAGCCATCTATTAATAATTCATCGAACTAACCTATAATAGACACTATACTGTTGTATAATAAACATTTAATTTGCACTAACAAATAACAAATATTGATAAACTATCCTATCTTTAAAGATAGGATAGTTTAACTATATAACAGATACTTACGAAGTTTGATCAAACTCGGTTCAGTAGTTTCAGAGTTTATCGCGAACATACATCGTGACACGAGATTATATACTTATATATATGTAAATGAAGTTGCATTGACTTCATTTAATTTGAATTTGCCGCGTTTTTACTTTTAATAAGTTAAGTAGGTAATTCGTTATATTTAAAGTGGCTACCTACAACGGTAATAAAAACGTACCAATAAATGTCATACGAATCGTTAAAATAAAGTTAAATTTAATAAATAATTATAAAGTATATTGTTAAGTGTTTGTAAAGTTGAGAAATAATAGCTTAAATGTTGTTTCTCTTTTCAGAGCAACACAATTTTGTTTTTATTTCAACAACCACAATTTAAATAAGGTGTTTTCACATTACAAAACAACATTTATACAGCTATTTTTAACAACAATGGAAAAATTAAGATTCGAATTTATAGTGAAAGCGAGTGAAGACCCAAAAACAAATGAAATTTGCATAATATCAATAACCGATACCAGTAATCACACCTTTTCGATACCACAAAAGCTCCAACCGGTAAGACTACATGATACAATTATTACAACTCAAACCTATCAAAACGTAAAAATTACCCTACAGAAAAGACATGAAAAAAGAAAGGTATGGATTTCTATGACTCCAGAGATAAATAATGCTTATGTAGATGCTGATGGAAACATGCAATTTAAGGGATATTTGTTAGAGGAAACTATACCAGAAACACAGAGTCAAGCTACTATTGCTGGAATTTCAGATGAAGTTTTAATGAAAATCTTAGAGAATTTTGCTGAAATGAAGAAAGATGTACCAAAAACTCATAACATAAGAAATTTGACAGAGCAAATGATAATAGAAAAATTCACTGGAAAAAATTCAAATGTATCCCAATGAATGGCTATTTTTGAAGCAGAATGTGCTCGTGTGGGTATAGAAGATAATGGTAAAATTGAAACTCTTAGAATTTTTTTAGAAGATACATGTTTTGACTGGTACAGTTCAATGCTCATAAAACATACAATAAACTCAGAATGGTCAATATGGAAAAAATGCTTTTGTGAGACTTACGCAGATCAAGGTTGGTCATCAGTAAGATATGCAATTTTATTCAAATACAGACAGGGTTCATTAATGGAATATGCTTTAAAAAAGGAAAGACTGTTATTGGAAATAAATAAATCGATGGATATACCTACTCTGATAAATCTAATCGCAACAGGTCTGCCAGATTTTGTAGTGGAGAAAATTGACAGAAATAACTTGAAAACAACAGAGGATTTATTTAACAATATCAGAGGTTTAGAATACATAGTCAATAAAAATAAATTTGTAAATATAATGGGGAATCATGAAAATAAATTTAATAAAAAAATTGGAAGATACAGACCATGCAAAATTTGTGAAAAAGAAAACAAAGGACCCCGGTATCATTCTGAACATTTATGTTGGTTCAGAAACAAAAGTAATAATATATTAAAGAGAGATAATATAAAAAACGTTAATAATTCTGAATTAGAAACCGAATTAAATGAAATAAATCCAAAAAACTAGAAATTCCGCCATTAATTAAAATTAAATTGTTGTTAAATGGTACCTTTGAAACTATTGGAATTTATGATTCAGGATCAAATGTTTCTTTAATAAATTCAAGATTATTATCGTTAAAAAATAACACAAATAATCATAATAACAAAAATGCAAATTTAAAAACAATTAATGGCGTGAAAAAAGCTATAGGAATGGTAAATTTAAAGATAAAGATTTTTGATATAGAAAAGAACGTAAACGTTTTCGTGATAGATGAAGACAATTTCGATTACGACTTCTTAATTGGATTAGATTGTATAGAAAAATTTCAACTAATTCAAAATGAAAAACTAAAAGTTATGCAAAATAACCACAACCAAAAAAATGAAAACAAGAAAAAGGAAGATATCGTAGAAGAAACTGGAAAAGAATATAAAATAAATTTTAATGAACACATAGACGTAGAAAAATTTAATATTTCAATAAATCAGCAAGACCCATATAATAAATCAGAAATAAATAAGTTGATTTGCAAGTACAAATCACTTTTTGCTAAAGACAAATACGATATAGGAACTGTGAAAGGTTATGAAGCACATATCGATTTATCAGTAGACAAATACTGTAGTAAAAGACCATATAGGTGCACTTTCGAAGACAAAAAAGAAATAGAACAACAAATATCGAAATTATTGCAAAATAATTTAATAGAAGAGTCCTATAGTCCTTTTGCCGCCCCAGTAACATTAGCCTATAAAAAGGAAGAAGGAAAAAAATCAAGATTATGCATAGATTTTCGCGATTTAAATAAAATAGTAGTTCCTCAATCACAACCTTTTCCACTGATCGAGGATTTAATGGTTAAAACGAGTAAATGTAAATATTTTTCAACCCTTGATATCAATTCTGCTTTTTGGTCCATCCCTCTTAAAATTGAAGACAAACCAAAGACAGCATTTGTTACGCAAGAAGGACACTTTCAGTGGACTTGTTTACCGTTTGGTTTAAAGACGTCTTCGGCAATTTTTCAAAGAATTTTAAGTAACATTATAAGGAAGCATAAACTGTCCGATTTTACTGTAAATTACATAGACGACATTTTAATCTTCTCAAAAACATTTTCCGAGCATATGAAGCACTTATCTTTGTTGTTGGAAGCAATTTTAAAGGAAGGATTTAGATTGAAATTCTCAAAATGTAATTTTGCACAAGACTCAGTGACGTACTTAGGCCACGTAATAAAAAATGGTACAATTACCCCGCTGAAAGATAATTTGGTAGCTATAACAGATTTTCCAGTCCCGAAAACACAAAAAAACGTACGACAATTTCTGGGTAAAATAAATTTTTATGGAAAATATGTACCAAATATATCAATTATATTAGATCCCTTGCATAATTTGTTAAGAAAAGGACAAAGATTTATTTGGTCAGAAAAGTGTCAAGAATCCTTTGAGACAATAAAAAGACTACTTTGCTCAAAACCTATTTTAGCAATATTTGATCCAGATCTACCAATACATATTTATACAGATGCCAGTTTACAAGGGGTAGGTGCTGTATTAAAACAAACACAGCATAATGGTGAAGAAAAACCTTGTGCATATTTCTCGAGAAAATTAAACTGTACGCAACAAAAGAAGAAAGCTATTTATCTAGAGTGCTTAGCAATAAAAGAAGCAGTAAAATATTGGCAACATTGGCTAATGGGAAAAAAATTTACTGTGTTCTCTGATCACAAGCCTTTAGAAAAGATGAACATTAAAGCTCGAACAGATGAAGAACTGGGAGACCTTAGTTATTATCTATCTCAGTTTAATTTCGACGTAATATATTCTCCAGGAAAATACAACGTTGAAGCAGACAGTTTGAGCCGAAACCCTGTATTAGAACCATATCAAAATCAAAATGAAAATTCGAAAGTGATAAATATGATTAAAATGGAAGACATTAAAAATGATCAAAATAGAAATAAAGATATAGAACTTAATATAAATAAACTCAAATTAAAAGATAATATTTATTACAAAAAGATTAGAGGAAATGAAAAAATTGTACTAACAGAGGAATTTAGCATAAAATTTATAAAGAATATACATAATCGTTACTGTCATATAGGAATACAACAAATTAAAAAGAAAATGAAACCATTTTACGTAGCAAAAAATCTAGCATACAACATAAAAAAATTGTGTGAGAATTGCGAAATCTGCAAAAAAAATAAATCTAGAGGAAAATTTAAATTTGGAGTTATGTCTCAACTAGGTCCCGCTACTTACCCTTTTGAGATAATGTCCTTAGACACTATCGGTGGATTTGGTGGCTCACGGTCCACAAAAACATACCTACATCTTTTGGTAGACCACTTCACCAGATATGCCTTTATTTCGACATCTAAAACTCAAAATTCTGTTGATTTCATTAAACTAGTTCAAAAGGTGTCACAGGAAAACAAAATTGGCACGATTCTATCCGATCAATATCCAGGTATAAATTCAAAAGATTTTAAAAATTTTCTAGAAAAGGAGAATATTCCTATTATCTTCACTGCAGTCAATGCGCCATTTTCGAATGGTTTAGTTGAAAGATTAAACCAAACATTAGTAAATAAAATTAGATGTAAGATAAATGAAAGAACAGAAAAAGTTGCCTGGACTACTATTGCCCACAAATGCACTGAAATGTATAATGAAACGGAACATTCAGTCACGGGTTTCTCCCCAAAATACTTATTGGAAAGAACGAATGTTGATATTTTACCGGATGAATTGAAAAAAGAAAAATTATATAATGATTTATTGCAAGACAGAAAAATCGCTTTGGAAAACACTTTAAAATCACACAATTATAATAAACAACAATTTGATAAAAATAGAAAACAATGCGTATTTAAAGAAGGAGACCGTGTATGTAGAAAACGGAAATAGATTAAACAGAAGAAAACTAGACGAATTGAAAATTGGCCCATACCAAATTTTAGAAAAAGTTTCAAACTCAATTTACAGATTAAACACAGGACATAAGACATGCGAATCCAATCTTTACCATATAACGAAACTTGTTCCTGTTTCAGGGAAGTCGTGACTCTCCAAGGGGGGGAGATGTAAATGAAGTTGCATTGACTTCATTTAATTTGAATTTGCCGCGTTTTTACTTTTAATAAGTTAAGTAGGTAATTCGTTATATTTAAAGTGGCTACCTACAACGGTAATAAAAACGTACCAATAAATGTCATACGAATCGTTAAAATAAAGTTAAATTTAATAAATAATTATAAAGTATATTGTTAAGTGTTTGTAAAGTTGAGAAATAATAGCTTAAATGTTGTTTCTCTTTTCAGAGCAACACAATTTTGTTTTTATTTCAACAACCACAATTTAAATAAGGTGTTTTCACATTACATATATAGACGTGTTATTGTAGTAAAAAGCTTAAAAAATGAACAATGGCAACGGGAACATATCAACAATCTTTATTACAGTGATCTCTACACTAGGCGAGGCCTGAAATCCTGAAATATGCTTAGAGTCTTTCCATAGAAACTTGTAAATATGCCTGACCTAGGATAGGAGGTAAAAATATAAATAAAACAACATCATAACTTAAAAAGTAAACATATATTTTCACAGCTTATATTTACAGAAATATTGTCATCGACATTTTAATATCACAAAAACTAATTAGGTACCTATTGTTAATTCAGACTTTCCCTATATTGCTAAAGTGAAAAGTTTTAAACGTATTTTTAACGCTTGGGTCAAATCACATAGGGACGCGACACGACACGACGCGACGCCACAGAGGAATAATACTTCTTCTGTGACGACGCGGCGGGCACGTCTTCAGATAGCAATAAAAAATAGCACTTATTTACTGAACAAAAAGGTAAACAGTTCAGTGAGAGAGTGAGCGAGACATCTACATAGTGCTGCCAGCAATTTTGCGTAGCTTAAACTAACCTCTTCAAACATCATCTCGTTTCGGTGACCCGACCCTTTATGTGTATAATAAGAAAACTGATATTTTAACGTAAACAACAAATCTTTATAGGAGTACAAACTCCGTTGGGTTTACTCACCACAAATATTAGTTTGATTAACACAGTTAATTCTTTTATTGAAAATGTCAATCAATCAATCACACAAATCAATCAAATTGTTTACAAAAAATATTCAGACGTTACGTTATTCAACCGTTTCTGTGAAAATCGTTGTTCAAACTTTTTTAAATTTAAAATAAAATTAAAAATTATACTTGAAACAACGTTATATGTAAATGTATACTACGTACACGCTCCGAACACTCCGCTCCGAGTTCTCTGAACGCTCTGTCCTCTTCACACCTTATTTAGTATGGCTTATTAATTATTGTATTCTGTGGTATGGCTTCGTCGTTGCTAATGTATATATACGCGTAATCACGGCGCTTACAACCATTTCATCGCGAGAAAATTTTGTCTTAGCAGCGAACTAGCGTAGCTTCTTGTATCGTTTGATTAGATTTTATTATTTTGTTTTAGCGCTGCAGCGTATTTACTTATTTAGTTAAACTATTATCAAAATGGATCAAAACTCATATCTATATTACCATTATACTTCAATATTTAAAAATAGATTATATATTCGATGTTTTAAATCAAGAAACGGATCAAAACAATACTTAATTAATATAATATACCTTAGCATATAAAGGATCAAGATCTCTTATTCAAGTTTAGAATCTACTCCACCGCTTATGAGCATGCGAAAAATCTCCATCCGATTTTCAAGATTCTGACTCGGAAAGGTGAACAGCTCCATTTGCAAGACATCTCGAGAAGGTATTACCTTAGAATAGTAATACTATATTATTGTTTTTTCTATGGTAGTACTATGTACCTACCTGCTGAGTTTCGATGATAGGTATACTTAATATTAACTCTATAACTGTATTCGAGTTTGATTCGAAAATAATTGTAATTACCTACTTCACATTAATTCGTTTCGGCTCAGACAAAATATTCTTTCCGCAAATGCCGTCCGTACGGGACAGTGTCTGATGGCGTCTGAGCGAACACGTTACGCTTACGCCAGATATGATTAAGTTCTTACATATCATTTGAAATAATATTATTTTGTCTGACACGCTACGTGTCTGATACGTTCGTTGTCTGAAGATATAAATTTATAAATTGATGTTATCAATTTATAAAAATTGTATAAGCCTGCGTTTTTAAACATTAGTCCTTGGATCAGGCTCAGCGCTGATGAGGAAATGTTGTAATTAGTGGTATATTATAGGCCCACTATGAGATTTTATAGGCAACAACGAGCTCCGTGGGACTCTGGCATGATGGGTCGCATAGGAATTATAGCGATTCCAACCTTTCAGATTGCTTGTAATCTTGTAACATAATACGTTACAAGATTATGTGGTGCTCGAACCACCTGGCCTCAGTAGAAGCGATGGAAAAAGGCCTGACGGACTCACCTTGATGCCGTGGCAGAGGGGGAGGTGCTTAATCTAGGACGCAACGTGTGTCAGCACGTTCGCACCTTCCCATCTAGCGCACACTTTGAGAGTCGCAGGGTCAGCTGCTGAATCGGCTGCTTTCCTCAAAAGAATTAAATACGCAATGCTGGAGCAAAAATATGAATTCATCCCATTCGCAGTTGAGACAGCGGGGCCATGGTGTTCTGAAGCCAAGGTTTTCGTTAGGGACATTGGTCACACTCTACGTGTTAGGGGTGACGATCCTCGCTCAGCATCCTTCCCGGTGCAAAGGATATCCATAGGCTATACAGCGCGGCAATGCCGCGAGCGTCATGGGCGCCTTCGCACCGGGGACAATAGCGGGCGGGATATTTTAATATTACTTTTAGATTTTAGGTTTGTTAATGTCAAAGTACTCTATTTTCTTTTTTTTTTTTTTGTGAACCAGTTGCATTATTATTATTATATTTAGAAAATTATGTATTATTAATTTCATATATTGTATTAGACTTTATTTTTAGTTTTAATTAAAATATTGTAAACAAAGAACATTAGTGAAAACGTTACATCATATGTTACCATACGTTACATCATATTTGTAGTGTATGTTGAAATAAAGCTTCGTGACAAACCCGTTTTAAAATATTCGCTAAATGTTACGCTAGCTTGCTTCCTACATTCTTCCGCAAATTTGGAGCACATATTTGTTTTTTGTGCCAGTTGTAAGAGATTCATAATGAAGGAAGACTTTTTTACGAGCACTAGTAAGGCAGCTTTTTAAGCTATGTCTTAAGCCTTAAGCTACGAATAAAGCTTAACTTTCTCTCTTTACTAATTATATCACAGTCCGATTCCTTCTCTGTGCAATTATCACAAAATCATCTTATTTTTAAGAGCAACGTTAATTAAGTAAATTTAATTAAGCGAACAGCTAGCATTAGGTACTTATCTTTCTACATTTCTATAGGTAGTATCTTGTGTACCTATTTGTACGTCAATCATAATTCTCTAATATGACTATCGTTTCTTCTTAAAATAAGTTCTTTAAAAAAATAATGTATAAAATCTGATTATTACAGTAAGTAATTGACATCGCAACTTATCAAATTATTGAGCCTATAACGAACGGGTTAAGAATTATTCAATATTTCTATTTGTGACAATATTTGTCGCAATATAATTTGCAAACTCCTCCTTGGTGGAGGCAACTTTTGATGATATATCATTGGATATGTCTATTGGTGTTACGTTATGAGAGCATTCTGTTTGCCGTTCTTCCAGTCCTCGTCTTTTGAGTCTTGTTCTGGTTTCCTGAAAAATGAAATGAAACGTTTTATTTATTTCTTTACAGCTTCAACAACGGATTAGCACGCTTCCGAGACGCATCAATAATAATAAATGAATTTTCATTTTCTATTGTGCAAATCACTATCAGTATCTTCTCTCAGTGCCATCTCCTATCGGAGGTCAGCTATCATCATGGCTATCCTAACCCTCGAGGAGGCGGATCGAAACAGCGATCTGGTTCTTCAGCTATACCACTCGCGGAGATTCTTGAGCCAGGATGTACGTCATCTGCCCGGCTTGCTATTTATGTACCGGGCGGCTGGTTATGTTACTAACATTTATTATCAACATTGATTGGTACTTTTGTCCTTATCCCAAAGATTTTCAACTGTATAAATCGGGCAAGACGAAAGAATCGATCGGTAATGTGACATTTAGAACCACGTGGTACAAAATCGCTCAGTCCTTCACCAAATTTATAAGGCCATCACCATCCTGATTACGGCAATCAGGATCGATATTTTTTGTAGAAAATTTTTCCCAATGCCCTCTCTATATCAATATTCTCTATATTTAATCTTTTTGCCTTACCCGCATAATGAGTGTTCACGGACCAGTCTCTCTCCGTCCGCGATTGTTTGAGGCATCGATCTCCCTTTGGTTTCCGGTAGCAGTATTCCTATACTAGCTGCTATCAGTGCTATTATTCCCAATATGAGAAGTGGCAGAGAACGCCAGTACCGCTCCTTAAACATTAATATTAGTTATTTGAAGAGTCCATTAGTCGAATGGTTTAGGTGCTTGTCTTAGCGCTCCAATTCAGAGGTCCCGGGTTCGATTCTCAGCAGAGCCAACTTTAGAAATTAACTTGTTTATTGGTGTTTTAGTAGTGGCATGACACATTGCTTTTTGCACTCATTTGTGCAGCATGTTTGTAAGGGACCACCGTAAAATAACAACATGTGTAGGTACTGTTGTGAGTGAGTAAGAGATAGCAGATTCCATTTTCCTAGCCCTTCCTAATCCATTATCCTCAATCCTACTATAAGGTCGGTATACTTGTAGAACTTGTGGCATTGCTTGTGTTACCTTAGGCGACGGTAGCCACCTACCATCAAGTGGACTGTCAGCCTGTCCGTCGACCTTTACATACAAAACCTATTACAATATAATTCTTATTCGACAATCTCAAACCAATCTGTTTTAAGTTACTTTATATTCAAAGCTACCAAAACTAAAAACTAAAACTTTTAGTTGTATGGTCTATCTATAGTAAAACATATAACTAAGTATATATCTCTATGGGCACAAATTATATATCATTGCATATAGTGTAATGTTTTACGAATATTCGACAGCATGATAAATGTTGTCGAAAATTATAAATTTATAAGAATGTTTTATTGTTAAAATTGACACTTCACAATGAAGGATTATTATTATCTTTAGAATATCTATAGATTCCAATAGAATAAATGTAACTTTATTAAGAATTGTTTTCACTTTTTAAAACCATTTATGGTAAGGAAAACATGTTCGAGATTTAGACTGAATAAAATACAATTTAATGTTTATAACGCGAAAGGGCTCACGTTGGGCCAATTTATTACGGCCCCACCTGTAGGGCGACAATTTATAACAAAACATCACGTGCTGGGCACCACTTATAACGCCTTACGTTGAGAGACCTTTGTTATATGGGAGAACATGCCCGACGATAGGTGCCACTTGTAAGGCGTTGCGGCGCCAACCGTAGGGCTTCTCGCCTCACGGTGAAACTGCATGAGACCCACAGCTCGGGTCGTAGCAAACGAAGAAGTAGGCCCGAAATAATAGAGCACAGACTCGGTGAACAGTTTATTAACACAGGTACACAATCGGTAACATTACAAGAACGCACATAATGTTAAAAGAGCGAAGGGATTACCCGGACTCGGGGTTTACAGCAACCATATTAGACGCGTACTTAGTTACGCGGGCCAGCTGAGAGCTAGCGGAGCGGCTTCGGGCGGTGGCGGACAGACACGGGCTGTCGCCACCGATTCTCTAACACACAGAACACTATTGCTCTAACATGACTACTTCAATGGTGCGCGAACCAGTGCTGCCAGGTCAATTTAAGTGTTGGGCGCCAGATTAGTTAAGAAAAAGCGCTAGATTCCGTTAAACAAGCGTGTTAAAAAAAACGCTAAATCTTAATGCTATTTTTAAATTAGGGAGTTAAATAGATGCGTTCCAGATAACAACCATATTGTTTGATTGACCAAAAAAATGTGCTTGTAGGTATAGATTTTTCTTTTCGAGTACTTATCGTTTTCGTTCTGAACAAAAATTTCTTTAATCACGACTTGAAGTTGGGAAACTTCAACTTCAAACTTCAAACTTGAAAAACTTAAATATAACTTTAAAAACACGATAAATAAACACCGGCACGTTAGAAGAGTACGATCACATACAATGAATGAATGAGAGCAATTGTTTAATAATAGTTTATAAATATGAGACGGTATTCAAGTTTCAACCTGTTAATGCGATGCGAGACAGCTCCGGGAACCCCGCAATAAGTTTAAAAGCATTCAGTGGAAATAAAGTTCGTTTTGAAATGATTATAAATAATAATTATGGTATAATATAACAATCATTTCGATAAAGCGCTAGATTTTCCGCTAGGAGTCAACTGCTAATATTGGGAGTTGATTACCCTAAAATTCCGCTAGATCTGGCGGCGAAAGCTCTAAAATCGCAGCACTGGCGCGAACGCGGCTCGGTGGAGTGGGGCCGGTGGTTACGCCTTTGATTGGAGAACATGTGTTTGGCGAAAGCCAATCACAGCGTTTCTTGAATTCATGTCCTTATTTGGTAATGTGAGACGTTCGTTCCGTTACATGTTTAAATTTTCATCCCTATATTTGTCCAGTTGTCCATTCTGTTTCTTTAGGAGCAAATACTCTATGATAAAACCATCGAAATAATTAACGTTATGAATATAAGACTCTTCTATTGGGAATTGTAATCTTACCGAATAGACGATGAACGGTGACAGGATCGTAGCAATATAACCGCTGACGTGAACTATGGAGGAACCCGAAGCGCGTACGCCAGTGGGCAGCAACTCGGTAGCCCATTGAATGGCCGCGTTATACGACATGTTTATGCAGAAGCGAGCCATTATCGCCAGACTCGCTTGCGGGGCGCCTTTAAAACACCCAATTTCATTTCATTTTATGTCACAGTGACGTTACAGCCGAGTAAAAAATATATTTACCTTTAGGAACAAATGCTGCAACCAAAGATAAAATGCCAGCTAAGCTCAAAGGCGCACACGTAAGAATTCTGCGACCCCAACTGAAATTAATTAAATTAAATGGTTTATCTTAAGCTGCGGCTACACTGAAGCAGCTTCGACACGAATTGCTTCTTAATGAGCGTATAGCGGACTGCGTGAAGTTTATGTTAAATCCACTTGAATCACAATAAACAACGATGCAACAGGCCTGCCACTGCCTCGAGCCACTGATCTCTCAGCTACGGAACAGATGAACAAAATAGGAAGGAAAGCTCTCCATTAGTGAAAACCGTATCAAAATCCATTGGGCAGTTTGGATGAAAGTTAGCGGAGAAACAGACAGAGGCGGACAGAAAAAACAATTTACACACGTTGTATTTATGTTACTGAGGTCAAAAAATTGTTTTTAGAATTTTTGTCCGTTTGACTGTACGTTTGTGCACGCTAATATCTGAAATTGCTTAACCGATTTGAATGCGGTTTTCAGTGATGTATTGTAGCAAGCTTCCCGTAACGTTTGGTGTTTGTTTCATTCCAATCGGTTCACAAACAAAAAAGTTACGCGCTATACCGAATACCACGCGTATGAAGTTGCGGGTTCAGCTAGTTTTATAATATGTTTGGATATAGATAGGTAATAGTGCTGTAAAGTTGGATAAGACGTTAGCACATGTAAAAAACGTTCGGCTGGTACTTATCAGTAGTCCGGTTGACCGAACTAATGAAACTTTTCAGTCTCAGTAGTCCGATTATACACGTCACCCGGACTATTGAGCCGCCTCTTGTATCAGTAGTTCGGTGTTTGAGAAAAGCTTTTGTTTACCAATGTACTTATTACCAATGTACTTATTACCAATGTTCCTATTATTTATGTTTGTACACACTGGTGTATAATTTTAATTACCACACGCCTCACATTGAGGCGTGTTTGAGCATGGACTCGCCATGTATGCCTCGGCTGCGGCACGGGTCGAGGCAGCTACTTATATCGAGTCTTTAGTGGCGACCCACGGCTTATTAAATTGCAAGTACATTCTTGTAGAAAATAATTAGAAAATATTTTACCGATCGAGCACTAACGCCAACAGCGTTACAGAAGGTATCTCCGTTGCCGATGTGAGGGTGAAAGTGATGAAGAAATCTAATCCCAAGCCCTCGGACATTCGCACCAGTCCGTCGAAGATGATGGCGCACGCCATGTACACAATTGTCATGAACACGATCATCCTCCTCAATGACGAGTTTCTGAAGAGTGCACCGATAGACTCATCAGTTTGTCTCGCGCGTCTGGCAGACACCTGAAAAATAACAACGAAATTATTATTTTTTTAATGCACGTATGATAAGTATATAAAATGCATTGTATAAACATTTCTTCGATTAAATATAAAAGTGACATATTTCAAAAAAATCGAATAAGTGAAACTAATTCGACATAAATTGTAGGTATTACTAATCTATTGATAATTTTATATAAATTTTACATAAAACTTATAATCCATTTATAATTTTTCAGTTACAATCTTGTCAGCAACGTGAGAACCTGTAAAGTTTCCGAGGAAAGTGGCATTTTTCAAAATAGTTACACGATACATTTACAATAGATAGGGAATTGTTTTATTGATAAACATCATATCTATTACTAATATAATAAATCTGAGGAGTTTCTTGTTTGTTACATTTATATGTGTGAGGGTTGTTAGGATTTATATAGTTTATCGGTAAGAAATGTAACAATGTGGGTAGACTCTTATACAATAAACAGTCAGCCATCAACCTCGGCCTTTCATTGACGTTACATTGGCGACGAGGCGATTCTACGCGTGATATAAGAGTGTGTTGAGACTGTTTCACTTAGTAAAAAATAAAATAAAAAAACATGCCGATTGGCAAATTAGAACCATTTGACTTAAGTTCAAAACAGTGGCCGGTATATATACGCCGCGTAAAACAGTATATTCGTCTGAACGAAATCAAAGACGATTTGTGCGTGTCATTATTAATAACTGTGGTCGGAGACGCAACGTATGCGCTTATGTGTGATTTGTGTTCACCAGTGGATCCGGAAAATAAATCATTCGATGAATTAGTCAAACTTGTGACGGACCATTTGGAACCCCAGCGCTCCGAGATCGCGGAACGCCACGTTTTCCGACTACGGCGACAAAAAGGCGGCGAGTCCCTTACTAGTTATTTACAGTGCTTGAAACATCTCGCCACTACTTGCAATTTTGGTACAACTTTGGAAGAAAATTTACGCGATCAGTTCGTGTCGGGATTAGCGAACGAATCTATGCGTTCTCGTATTTTTGCGGAGAAAAACATTAGATACAAGGAGGCGGTTGAGCTGGCCTTGGCGCTGGAAGCCGCCGAGAAACACGCGGAGATTAGCGGAGCTACGGCGGTGGTCGCGGGCGCAGACGCTGCGAGCGGAGGCACGAGCGACGCCGGCGAGGACTTGCATCAGGCGAGCGCTCGGGGCGCAGCCTACAAGGGAAGCGGTGGACGCGGCGCGACGCCGCGGTCGGGGAGCAGCGCAACGGCTGCGCCCCCCCGGCGCGCCTGTTGGCGGTGCGGCAAGCAGCACCGGCCGGATCGGTGCCGGTTCGCGCGCTATAATTGTGATGAGTGTGGTGGTCGCGGTCACTTGAAGGTGATGTGCAGAAAGGTGCATCCGGGAGGCCAAGCGAGTGGCCAAAACAATTACGTGAGTGACGACGATGGTGAGGACTTCTTCAACATACTGGTGGACGGTACAGGTGACAAACCTTATATTATTACCGTAGAAGTCGACCGTCGACTATTCGAGTTCGAAGTCGATACCGGGAGTAGAATATCGACCATCAACGAGACCTTTTACAAGCGTTATTTTTCCAATAAAGTGATTCAACCGGATCATTTAATACTACGCAGCTATGCCGGTTCACGAATGGAGTCACTCGGTTCGATCTCGGTGGATGTCGTGCTCGGGAATGTCGCGGTAAACGATTGTAAGTTGCACGTGATTAGAAACGGCGGACGTCCTCTGCTGGGAAGAGAGTGGGTTCGCACTTTGAAAATAAACAAGATCGTTGTTAATTTACACGAAATTAATGAAAACCGCAACGCGAAGTTCGACGATCCAGTAGTGAACCGATTGATAGCCGAGTATCCCCAAGTGTTTACTGATAAGCTCGGTACTTGTAAAAGAACCGTTCAATTACAGCTGAGCGACGAATCTCCGATATACTACCGAGCGCGGCCGGTCCCGCTCGCCCTGCGAGCGCCCGTCGAGCGGGAGCTCGAGCGGCTCGAGGGCGAAGGGACTATTTACCGAGTCGAGACGTCCGACTTCGGCACGCCCATCGTGCCGGTGATTAAGGAGTGCGGTGACATACGAATCTGTGGTGATTACAAAATAACAATTAACCCCAAATTGAAGCGTGATCCATACCCCCTCCCGCGGATCGAGGAGTTGTTTGCGACGCTCAGTGGGGGGGAGGAGTATTCAAAAATTGATTTGAAAAATAGTTACCAACAATTATTGTTAACAGAAGATTCACAGAAGTATACAGCGATCACCACTCACGTCGGTACGTTCGTTTACCGCCGCACTCCCTTCGGATTGTCATGCATACCGGAAAAATTTCAAAAAATCATGGAAGAGACCTTGAGGGGCGTGCCGAATACGGTCGTGTTTCTTGATGACGTATGCGTGACTGGATCATCACGCTCCAGTCACCTAGCGAATTTGAGGGCGGTACTTGAACGGTTACGTAATATGGGATTTACGGTAAAATTAAATAAATGTTCTTTCTTACAGAAAAGTGTTAAGTACCTAGGATTCATTATCGATAAGACGGGCTTACGGCCCGATCCTAAGAAAACCGAGGCCATCTTCAACGCTCCTCGACCGACCGACGTGACTCAATTAAAAAGCTTTCTTGGTATGTTAAATTACTATGGAAAGTTTATACCTAATCTAAGCATGATGCTACACCCGTTACATGCGTTGTTAAAAAAAGGAGCTTGTTGGAAATGGGACTCGGAATGCGAAAGTACCTTCCGTGAAGCGAGACAAACACTGTCTAGCGAGAAGGTGCTCGCGCATTACGAAGAGGGGCGGCCGCTGGTTCTGTCGGTGGACAGCTCGGCGTACGGTCTAGGCGCGGTTCTAGCACATGTCTATCCCGACGGCAGTGAGCGGCCCGTCAGCTGCGTATCTCGAACGCTTAACGAGGCGGAGAAAAACTATAGTCAGCTCGATAAAGAGGCTTTGGCAATTTTTTTTGGTATAACTAAGCATCACCAGTATTTGTTCGGGAGGCGTTTTGAGTTACGAAGCGATCATGAAGCGCTTAGTCACATTTTTTCGGAGAAACGCGGTATACCTCAGACGGCCGCGAGCCGCCTTCAGCGGTGGTCTGCGCGATTAGCAGCGTATGATTTTTCGGTGAAATTCGTCAGATCGCGAGACAACGGGCCGGCCGATGCGTTATCGAGACTTCCATTGCCGCACGAGCGCCGCCGCCCCACCGATAAGGAACCGGTTACCTATGTGCATTTAATGTGCGATAACATGCCGGTAAACTTCAAAGAAATTAGTGAAGCTACCGGGAGAGATAAGGTATTATGTAAGGTTAAAGGATATGTTATGTTCGGTTGGCCGCCGTCGGGAACGAACTGCGAGGAAGAAATAAAACCGTATTATGCTCGAAAACAAGAAATTTTATTAGAATTAGGTTGCCTTATATATAAATACCGAGTAATCGTTCCTCCGCCGCTGCGCCGCCGAGTGTTAGAGGAGATTCACGAAGGCCACCTCGGGGTTAATAAAATGAAAAACTTATCGCGTAGCTACGTGTACTGGCCGAGTCTGGACCAGGAGTTAGAAGACATTTGTAAGTCGTGCGCTGCGTGCGGCGCGGTGCGCGACGCACCGCCGCGCGCCTCGCTGCATCCGTGGGAGTTTCCTCTGAAGCCGTGGCAACGCATACATGCCGATTTTGCGGAATGTGGGGACAAGAAGTACTTAATTTTAGTCGATGCACACTCGAAGTGGATCGAAGCCGTGGCGATGAAGCGTACTGATGCAGAATCTACTATTGCGGTGTTTAGATCGATATTTGCTAGATTCGGTTTACCAACTATGCTCGTGACCGACAACGGCCCGCCTTACCAGTCGTTACCGTTCAAAGAATATTGTTCGCAAAACTGTATTAAGCACGTGACGTCCGCACCATACCGGCCTCAAGGGAACGGGGCAGCGGAGAATGCTGTTAGGACGATTAAAAAGGCGATTAAAAGGGCTCTGCACGAAGGCGAAAATGTGCATCAAGCTCTTAGCAAGTTTTTGTTCCAGTATCGGAACGTGGAGCACGCAACAACTAACGTCGCCCCGGCCGTGGCATTGTTAGGGCGGCGGCTGCGCGGACGCCTCGACGCGGTGCGCCCTGATGTGGGTGCCGTCGTGCGAGCCGCGCAGCTGCGCCAATGCGCGAACAACCCAGGCCGGGACCGGGACATTAACGTCGGGGACCCGGTCCTCACCCGCGGTTACTGGAAGAACAAAGAAAAATGGGTCGAAGGCAAGGTCTCGGGAAAAACCGGACCCGTCTCGTATAAGGTTGACATTGGCCAAGGAGTAGAATGGCGTAGACATCAGAATCAAGTAATCCCGGTTGCGCGAAAGGATAGGTATTCTCTGTCGAGACCAAATTTGAACTCCACCGGGGAGAAGGACAGTACCTTGCAGCCGAGTAGCGGTGCTGACGACACGTTCGAAGACGCGGCGGGGGAAAGGATGTCAGAGAGGACCGGGAAGGAAGCGAGCCAGGGTGCACAGTCACCAGTCGTGGAGACTACTTTCTCACGCTCATGCTCGCCCGCTCCGACACCCCCATCCCCTAATGCGAACGCCCGTGCAATCAGGGCTTACAATCGAATGCTTAGGAAGCTCTGAAACTACTTCTAAGTCACAAGGTGAATACCTATGTATGTACGTAATTACATTAGTAAAAATTAAGGGTATTACTTTAGTTAAAATGTTTTTGTTTGGTTTATTATGGTGTTGGGATAGCCACTTAGTATAACTATTCGAAATAAGTACCTATGTATCTGTTAGAAAGGGGAAGATGTGAGGGTTGTTAGGATTTATATAGTTTATCGGTAAGAAATGTAACAATGTGGGTAGACTCTTATACAATAAACAGTCAGCCATCAACCTCGGCCTTTCATTGACGTTACGTTACGTTACGTTATCACGTTCCCAGAAATTTTACATAGAAAAGAATACAGAAAAGAATATAAGTTATCTTTCATCCAGAAAAAAGTACTCTTTCAGATGGACGGGAAAATAAAAAATTCAACACTTTGGAAAAATAAATGAGCAATAAAGATTGAATAAGTGTTTAGAAAAAGAACGCCTTAGAAAAGGGGGCGCGGACGAAGTCGCAGGCAAAAGCCAGTATAGTGATTATGTTTTTCCAAATTGGGACATTATAAACACAAACCTTCCTCGTTTATCGCTCTTTCCATTTGTCAAAATCGGATCAAAATCCTTTGGGTGATTTAGAAGAACTAAGAGGTGAAACAGACAGAAGCAGAGAGCGACTTTATTTTATAATATTTGTATAAATATAGACAGACGTAATATGAGTTTTAAAACTTACAATAAAATCGTCCATGACGTCTTGAGGGATCTTGGTTTTGTTGACTCTTTCAAATTTTCTCAGCACATCGACAGCCTGATTAACCCGGCCACGAGACGCCAACCATCTTAAATAACAAACTAAGATTGTGTATTCTTTTTTTAATGTAAAGTTTGGCAGACAGGCTGACTGTCCACTATTAACACAAGCAACGGTATAGATTCGTAGGTTAGGATTTGAATGGAAAATGCTCTGAAAATTCCAAACTCACTCAGCTAACTACAACAACACGTACGCTATTATTTCATGTGGTATTTTCGTCTTCTGCAAGGGTTGCGGTAACTGGCCAATTTATGACCGCGAAGTTGTAGTGTGCCTTGCAAATAAATACTAACTAATAGCAACAATAGCTTTAATCTCAGGGTAGTTGAGGCTCACCTAGCACTCTCAGGGACTACCAAAGGAGCTCCGATGACGAGCAGCATCGGCAAGGAAGTGGCCAACAGAAGTTTCCTCCAATCCGCTATCCACAGCGCCAGCCAAGGTAGCGCCAGACATCCGCCGCCGAAGTACAATGCGATGGACATGTTAGCCACCCATGTACGATGACGCGGACCCACATACTCCAGGACTGAGGGTTTAACAATTATTAGTCACTGAAGTTGATTGTAGCTGCTAATAATAATAATAATAATAATATAACAATATTCATAAAAAAATATAGACTGCATTGGTTCATTGTTTTAAAATAAGTTTTCTAGTTTGAAATTTTTGAAAGTCTCAACAAATAATTACAAAATAATGTTTTTTTTGTTTTTTTTTTTTTTTCGTCAGACAAGCTGACGGTACACTTGATGGTAGGTGAACACAGTTGCCTATTGACACAAGCAACACATCACAGATGAACCCAATGCGCTGCAGACCTTAGTAGGATTAAGATATTGGATTAAGAAGAGATAGAGAAATTGACTCTGGCATCCCTTACTCACTCACCGAAACAAAACAGTACAGGTGCTAAGGTATGATGATTCAATGTTATTAGTTAAAAGTTTTAACAAAAAAAGTTGGTTTATTTCCATCCGTCGTAAATATAACACTGAGAGCATTTAAATGTTAAGTATCTAAACTATTGAACTATTGAATTGTTTGAATTCTCTGCAAGTCCTTAACACAAAGAAGTATACGGTAGGCTTTTACTGTTATGTGGTTAATATGAGAGACAAATGACAATTTACTGTTCAAAGGTCTCTTACCTCTGTCACACGATTAAAGACTTCATCTCCTATACAGTAATCAAAATAAATAGGTTTAAGTTTTCTGGTAAACGAAATAACGTTACATTTTTTAAATATAGATAATTTTCTTCGCAATAAAAACAAAGCTTATATCGATAATCGACAATCGACAAACTTGCAACAACGAACAGTCATCTTCAGATTTAACAATTCTAAATAACTGCATATCGTCTTATCTGATAACTATTATATATCCTTGAAATTATTACTATATTATTATAGAACGACCACTTTTAGTAGAGTCAGGGTAAGAAAAGGTTCGTCACCTGAAAGTCGACATTTGCTTGCATCAGGACAATTATTAGTCATGCCAAAATTTCATTTCAAACGTCTGTCAGTTGTCTGCTTAGTGATTTAGTTTCAAAAGGTAACTAAGAGTGTACGACTTGATAAAGGAATTAATTTGAAAACTCACGAAGGTTTTCGTACCCCGACTGTACATACTTTGATTAGATTCAACAAGGAAGAGTTACAGATAATATTTATTAAAATCTAGTTCTTTTTTTTAATTTAATTTTTTCACATTTTAATAAAGTTCACTGGCTTGCATAGGCTGCATAGGTCTTACCTAAAGGTAAGATGTCTTACCTAAAATATAGATCATCATAAAACAGCTATCATAAGACATGCCCACCAAAAACCTGCAGAAGGCGAAGTCCAACAGTCCAGTTGTAAAAATACTGGCGATGCCTCCCACGCACGCCAATAAATTTGCACCTGAAATTTTATATTCCAATATAATATTATATATGATACTAACCGATGCCCGCGACTTCGATCGCGTGGGCTTCATCTCAAGATATGGGTATGTAATTTTATAAACTAATACTCTAAATGTACATAAAACTAAAATATAACAAATAATCATAAAAGTATAGGGTTATTCGCTCACACCGCGGCTTTTCTTGCTTTTATCATTTTTGTACCCGTAGTACTTAACTTTTAAACGAAAAGTCCTATTCGAAAAATTAAAAGAGAAATTTACATCAACGTTGATTATGAAACTACGAGTATTAAGTTGGATAAGGATTGATATCATGGGAATGACATCATCTTTCGATTCCACCCGGGACAAAAAACGATTATTGTAACTTAACTATTAGGTCGGAAATAGTCTTTTCGCATATAGTATGTATAAACTTGTAATGAAATCTCTTTGGCTGTACTATTTTCATCTGGATAGTTTTGATGACATTAAAAAGGTTATATTTCAAAAAAAAAAACCAAATTAGTAAAATATTCTTTCCAACTATTTTTCATTTGTTCATCTTTCTGTCAAAATGAGTGAAACTAGTGAAGAAATTCGATACATATTAAAATTTTATTACAAAAAGGAACAAATGCAACGCAAGACGGGGAAAAAACTTGTGACATTTATGGACCTAATACAATGTCTGTAAGAGTAATACAAAGTTGGTTTAAGCGTTTTCAATCCGGGAATTTTGATGTCAAAGATGCATCTCGCTCTAGTAGCCATGTTATGGATAAAATGGACGTCACTTTTGAAAAAGTGGAGCAAGATCGTCATATCAGTAATTACGACATAGCTTATAAACTGTGGTAATTGACCACAAAACAGTTTTGACACAAAAAAGCTCTATATTTTGGTGTTACATGAGCTCACTGAAAGAAAACTTATGAATCGTGTACTCATTTGCCATTCTTTATTAAGACGTGTTAATGAAATCGAATTTGATCGATTGAATAGCTTTTGAAAAGATTGATAACTGGTGATGAAAAGTGAATCACGGACGACAAGAACGTGCGAAAAGGTCGTGGTCAAAGGTCGGTCAGGCTTCAGACTATGCCAAAATCAGGGTTAACTTGCAATAAGGTCATGCTGTGTGTATGGTGGGATTTGAAGGACATTGTTCATTATGAGCTTTTTATTATTTCGTTCGCGCAGTTATTTCGATTACGTTTATCGCTAGACATAGGCCTGCCCGATTAGAATAGACCCGTTATGAGCAGCCCGAATCCATCGTTCATCTTGTGGGTGGTAGTTCAACTCTCTCCTTCTCGTAGTCGCTCCGTGCTGTGTCCTACCCACTTCCATTTTAATTTACTAATCCACTGGCTTATATCGGTAACTTTCGTTGTCTACGGATTTCCTCACTCCTGTTTCTCGCAGAATAACCCCGAGTATAGCAGCTCTCTCCATAGCTCATTGAGATTTCTTACGAGGCCATAGTTAAAGCCATAGACGCGAAGAGACAAGAAATGATGTCTATTGATCATTTTCCAATTTAAAAAAAAACCGTTTTTAAAACTTTTAATAAAATATCTTACCAACTAGAGCGGGCAATCTGCCGAATCTGTCAGCTAACCAGCCAAAGAAGAGACCGCCAACAAAAGATCCAGCGAAGAACACTGCTTGAGCGATGGGTGCGTAACCGGAAAATTCACACACCCATCCTCTCTGAAATGAAATCATATAGTTTTAAATATTTTTAAGACAACTCTGTATGTTTTTTCTTAAGAGGATTAACAATTATTTGTATTTTTTTTTAAATTCACAATAGGTATGTTTGTAATCATATATTAATGTGTACAAGGGGCACACTGAAATGATCGGGAATAGAATATTTCGGATTGAGTTACAATGAAACCTTTTTAGAATTTGAATACTCTTAGAATCTTAATGACATTCAAACAATTAAAAAATTTTATTAAAAACAAAAACTATGTTGGTTTAAACTTGACACGTCGTTAACAGAAATGGATCTCACGCGTGAACATTTCCGTGCCATAATTTATCACAATTTTCGTCGCGGCTTATCTCAAGATAAATGTCTCAGCGAACTTGTTTCCATTTATAATGTTGAAGCACCGAGTCAAACGACAATATACCGCTGGTATGCCGAGTTCCGACGCGGTCGTGTGTCGCTCAGCACTGTTTCTTCTGCAGGTCGACCAAGAACAGCGGTCACGCCTAAAAACATCGCAGCTGTGCGAACTATTATATTAGATGACCGTCATGTGACATACGAGCAGATTCGGGCTGTTATCAGTATCGGAATGACTGCAATTCAGTCGATATTACATAATGAGCTGTGTGTAAGAAAGCTAGTTTCCCGCTGGGTTCCCCACAATTTGTCCGAAGAGCAAAAGGCGGCTCGTGTAGATTGGTGCCGGAATACTCTGCAACGCTTCAACGGAGGGAAGTCAAATGCTGTTTATAATATTGTGTCAGGTGACGAATCTTGGATTTATTCATACGAACCTGAAAGAAAACATCAGTCAACAGTTTGGGTCTTCGAAGACGAGGTCAAGGCAACGAAAGTGGTCGCTCCCGCAGCATGTCAAAGAAAATGGTCGCTACGTTTGTCTCGAAAAAGGGGCATGTTGCTACAATTCCTTTACAGGAACGCAGAATGGTTACCGCCGAGTGGTATATCACGGTTTGTTTGCCAGAAATGATAGCCGAACTCCGAAGAAATAACCCGAAACGTCGCGCCGTATGCGAGCTCCCATACGGCTCGGAAGACAAATTATTTTTTGAAGCAGGAAAACGTTGAGCTGATGAGCCATCCTCCGTACAGTCCTGACCTGAGCCCAAACGATTTCTTTACATTCCCTAGAATGAAAGATTTATTACGCGGTCAACGGTTTGAAGACCCCGAAGCAGCTGTGGAAGTAGTGTTCGTAATTGCCAAGACAAGGTATGTATGTAATTATTTTTTTTTGGAAAATCCACGGGAAAAGTCAAAAATTTTCGATACGCTGCTAGTGAGATTTGGAACAATATTCCGTCACCTATTCACGGTCTTCGCAATCTGTACGGGTTTAAAGCCAAATTTAAAGAATATTTATAAGAACACCAAAAACAGCAGCAAAACTTAAAAAGCGATATATCTATTATTTAAATTTTATATATTATAGTTAATGCCTTTTAATTTCAGATTTAGTCAATATTTTTATAATTAGTGTTTAACAGATGTACCTATATTTTAAATTATTATATTTATTTATTGTAAATGTATTTTAGGAATAATGGTGGATGTCCGTGAAGCCAAAGTAGGTCCCCAAAGGAAGATCAGCGCTGTGTCTACAGGCCTGTAACACGCACAGCACATGCTGAGGTGGGTGCTCGTTTGAGGCGGGGCGTTTATGCATGCACTGGCAAATATTATCTATTGTGTGCATAATATTGTCTGTTTCAATAAAAATATGTTTGTTTTTATTCTTTCTTTCAAAATTTGAATGATATATTCATATGAAATTGACAGGGCAACGATTGTGGGGTAAGAAATTATTATAATTAGCTCAAACTATAAAAAAAAACCTTATATTTCTGTCATAAGTTCTTTTGAAAAGCATTATGTACGTCGCTCGCAAGCAACTTAATTGACTATGTTATAAAAAAGCTAACGTAAACATTTGGTCCGCCATTTTGGAGTAGACGAGTCACCCATCATGATCACGTCCTTGGAGCTTCAAATGCGCATGAGTTTGCTTGTTGTTGTTTTCGCGGATTAGGTCATTTTAGTTATTATTAAGTATTAATTTTAGTGTTAAAATCTTTTTTTTTTATTTATTGTGTTAATTATAATTTGTTCCAAATGTTGCCAATGTTTATATATATAATCGCAAGATATAATATAGGTAAGTAATCTTTACCACCAACCAACTTTTTATATTGTATTAGATCGGGGAAAAAGTCTTTTCGCATATAGAATAAAATGGAAAAAATTAAATTGCAACAGTTTGCATCTTGGCTAGGGCCCCAGGGAAGAACTAGCACTATAGTAGACGCATTATCAACTGAGTCGTCAGGTAATAAATAATTTTTATCAGTCTATCTCGCTCGCACTTACAGGTCTTATGGAGCGGTATAGTGATGTGCGGAGACGCATATCGGTAACCTTTTACGATATGAAATGTAATTTTTGGCTTTTTTTACACTAAAAATCGAGCCAGGCCACGGTTGAGCATTAGTAAGCATACAAGCCATGCACATTAGCTATAAGAACACTTAAACCATATTTTGAGATATATAGAGTTTTTTGATCAATTAAAAATATATCATTTTTCCCATGCAAAAAATAATCCCCACTTTGTAAAAACTGGCTTTATAGAAAAGTGTACATTACAAAAATCGATAGCATTAGGCAGTAAAGTTCGACTACATCATTAATTTTACCTAATTTGCTAGTCGATATATCGAATCTGTACACTACGGTTCGATATCAATACCACTTATCGATAGCAATCTGCATTCCGTTGCACATTCTTATCGCCATTGAATATTGTTCGACGACTCAGTTGATAATTTATTTATTTATTACATGGCGTCCAACGAGACAGGCACCAAGCAAAAACAAGCAACAAAGGATAAAAATACATGGCAGATGCCGCCGCAATTATAGGAAGCACAACATGCGACAATAAAAAGTCCAAAGTAACATCCCAACAATTATAAAAATAGTAATAATAAATTACTATTATAATAGTAAAATACAACAATTATAAAATAGTAAAATAGGTCTTATAGCGAAGAGCCTCGACCAACATCTCAAGAGGCTCTCACTAGATGGCTGGATCAAGGGACAAATACAGAAGGCGGTACTTCTTGACACGACACGAATTGTCAGGAGGTTCCTCACTCTGCAGCCCTAACCACCGGTAGCTTGGGCCCTGCCCTGCTATCTGCGGCATCCTAGTTTTAAGTTTTTTATGATATATATTGTTTGTTTTTTAATATTTATATTGTAAAAAATTTAAAATTAAGAAAATAAATAAATATGTGAGTAATAATAACAAAAAATAAAAAAATATGAAACACAATGACAAAAATGTTAACTATGTGATAATAATTATTTTTAAAAAATAAGTCAATTTTCGTTGTTTATACAGCTAATCTTTAGCTAAGATGATCATTAAATTAATGTTGGTCAAAATAATACCTTCTAGGCAATGGTTTCCGTGACTGAAATGGCAGCTTCACTGGTTACTAAACTAACACCACCCATTACAAAAACGACTGTGAAATAATAGTAAGAATGCCAGAGTCTGTTTCCCTGTACTTTGATATTCATATTGCCTTTCCATCTATCAGGGTCACCAGCACTTTGCACCCCCCTGAGTGTAGAGTTGATTGCTATGGTTAACCTGGTTTGATGCCTTACCAAAAAAAAAAAAACTTGCGTGTGTACAGAGCATGCGTGACAGTGAAACTTCTTTGACAATCAAATATACACTGTAAGTGGTAGGTATTATGCACAAACGTTACAAGAAGCGTCACGTGGATCGTTTTTCACTACAAAAATCAAACAAAGTTAAATCTTACCTCGCTAACTACAGTATGATAGGGTATATCGTTCAGCTCAAACTCCCATCCGTATTGGCAGGGTTTAGTGGGAGTAGTTGGCTCCGGGGCTGTCATCGTCTCAAGAACCCTTGTCCAGTTCGCGTTGAAGGTACTGCATCGATCCCAATCCTCATCACCAATGGGTGCAGTGAGATTACGTCTAGAAACAAGATATTCGTTCTATGGTCTCTTGAAAACAGTACTTTTTTTATGGATGAAAGGGACCCTATATCTTTTTCTATAACCCTCATAATGTGCTTGCAAATTTCATGGTGATCAACAAAGTACTTTCGATAATAAGATTTGAGGTTTTTAACAAACGTACTTTAAATTTATATATATTATGCTTTAGACAGAAGACGCCTTACTAACTAATTAGAGTGAAAAAAAAAAGGTTTCCGTTCGACTTTGATCACTTCCTAACTTGTCCCGTTTTCTTAGTTCGTCCATTTAATCCCTATACCTAATGAGATATCGTCAGATAATCAAGATACTAAATACATTTTTAAAATTACCTTAGATTTTTTAATTGAATTTATTTTTATTTCTTTATTTTTGTTTATAAATATATTTTTTATTTATAATTTTTTTTTTCACTTCACTTGGTGCATTGATTCTCAGTCAAATTGTTTGGGATCCACCAAGAGCACAGTTTTTTCACACCCAAATATTTATGCAGGATTAATTGTATTTGACTCATGCCCTATGCCCAAGTATGCCCGAATCTCACCGTAGGCAGGCCTCTGTCACTTCGTGTGTGCCGCCATATAATTGCCTAAGGTCGCTCACATTGAATGTGAAAGAAGTGCAACTTCTGTACGCTAGTACTATTATTTATTCTGTGCCATAGGTCATATGCCTGTTTCGATCATACGGCGCGCAGCATCGATGTTTTTGTTATTCACAACGGTGGACGAGCGACTATCACGAAATTCGTCACTGAGATTGAAACGACCGCGTTTGAATTCTCCAAATCAGATCCAAATCCAAATCAGTCGCCTTGTATGGTGCTTTATCGCCAAAAGCAATAGTCAAATTACACTTAAAATCGTAGACAATCATAGTATGAAAATTTTAACGAGTTTAACACGCAATTTTTAAAATGACCCCACAATTTCAAAGCAAGTGACAGTCAGATGAAACAAACTCTGTTCTACAGCTAAAGAGTTCTATTTTCAAATGTTTCAACTTTTTGAATATTGTTTATTTCAATAAACAATATTCAAAAAGTTCCTGAAATATATTGTAGTGTTCATGTACACATAATACTAAACAAGGCATGAGCTCAGAATCGTTTATATTCAGGTTTCATTATCGCTTAAATAATCACCGATTATAAAACTTCCTTTCGAACAGTTTGATTTTTTTACGTTATACAGGCAGACAGACGTTAGACAGACAGGCAGACAGTGATGGTAGGTGGCTTCAGTAGCAACGTCACAGGTGCTGCAAGTGCGCTTCCGAACATAGTAGGATTAAGGTTAAGGGATTATTGAGGGGTAGGGCCGTGAAGCCATGGCCACTGGCATCCTTTACTCACTCACCGAAACACAACTGCAAACATGCTGTTATTTCATGGTGGTCTTCTGTAAGGGACACCCCTTTCTGCCCCTAGACGGGCTGCCAATATGACTGTCAAATGCACTACTTGTAAGACCCAGGCCACAGCCAACATGGAAAAGTAAATTTTCAAATTAAGCCCGGCCGGAAATCGAACCCGTGACCCCTTCGACAGTGCGCTAGGCAGGCGCCTTAACCACTCGACCAAAGGGCTCCTCAAATTATTAATTCTTCTTTTACAAAACACCAATTAGCAACACTTAATTGACCTGAAACTCTAATGGCTCATCAAGGTCTATGGTAATAATGTTTCATAAACATAACGTAACTATAACCTACGCTGTCATTCACAAATTTTATAATCTAATTTCAGTTTCCGCTTGAATAACTCAGATAATTTACGATAATACGTTCCTACATACGTTTCAATTGCGATTATCGAGTACCTACAATTGATTACGTGCTTATTAAGACACTGTCTTTGTACTTTCTCGATTATATTATAAAGGTTTTGTATTCTGTATATATAAACGAGGATTGCTACTTGTGTATTGAGCCTACTAATGAAAAAAAACAAATATTGATGATTGGAATTGGTCTTATTGAAAAATCAAGTACTCTCCACTTTTGCATGCGTTGGAACCAATTTTCGGAGCAGTTTTTCCACTCCTATTGAGGTAAAACGTGATTTTTGAACATGCAAATGTTTCTTCTGCTGATAAAATCGTTACCCACACAACAAAAATAATTGTATTTTAGTCATTAGGTGGCATGTCAGGGCTGTACGGTGGATGACCCATTATTTTGATATTTTGGTCGTAGAAAAATTCATTTGTTTCATCCGATGTGTGAGGGCTCGCATTGTCCTGATGAAGAATGATTCGCCTCTGTTTCGAATTTTGCCTCTGTTCTCTGTAGAAACAGCTTCCCGAAACAGTGCTAGATTTATCTACTTTTATTTTATTTGTATAAAAGTTCATATTATTTAATACATTAAAATGAGATAATGTAATCAAGAGATTTTAATTGTAGCTTACATATTACATGAAATGACATTTAAAAAGTTTATTTTTTACCTGTGTTCTAACTAACCTTATTTCCAGGTCTAAGTGCTGGACTTCTGGGACTGTGCACCAATGCCTCTGCGGAGTGGCGGTGATGAACATTTGAACGAAGTAGACAAACGCGAATGTGAACCCGAACGGGAACATCACGACGAACAAGAACTTCTGGTATCGTCCCATTTCACCGACGTATCGCAACACTGACTCCAGCGCATCGCTGTCCTCATCTTTAGTCAATTTATCCTCCACTTTCTGAAACAATTATTTGCCTTTTATTATTATAATACTATAATGGACCTCGTTATAAATTTAAAAATTTAAAAAGGTCACAATTTGTGAGCACACAGCATCAGACAGCAATTAAACTGTGTAACTTAGCCAGACAGTCAGAGGAAGTTCTTCACATTATACCTTATAAAGTAAGTAGAAGTATTATTTATAAAGAGATATATACATATATAGGGCCTGCGGGTCAACGGTGGATCCAGGCTGCTTTCATTCCATCTTGTGTTGCTGTATTCCTTCTTATATGACGACGGTAACCTACCATCGAATGGAACGTTGGTCTGCTTTCGATAGCCATTTTATCATCCTTATCGCCGTATCAGCCGTATCAATTATATGGGGCCCCCGGGTTACATGGGGGGCCCAACGTGCGTAAACAAAGATTCGTGAATCCACAATAGCACTTAAATTTTAAGCGCTACGCTAAAAGCGTACGGCCCACAGTCAGAGTTTAGCATTTATGTATAATAGTTTTACATTGCGTCTAAAAACATACGAGCTTTTGTGCTACTTCTTTAAGAAAAAATTACCCATCATTTGGCCTCGCCACAGTCAGGTAGAAGGACCCTTTGACAAAATTTTAAACAGCGCCCAAATCAAATCAAAATCAAATCAAAATATTTATTTATCAATTAGGTTTCTCCAAGAAACTCTTATGATCGTCATTTAAATTTACCAGTTAAATTTACCAGGGTTTCGGAAAAAAGCCAAGATGACGATCCTGAGAAGAAACCCCGAAAGAAACTCAGGATATCTACTTATATTCTTTTTGCCATCTTTAAAATATAAAATTACAACAATTATATACACTTAATACTTAAAGTACATATACAATACTAAACATAGTATGAGCTCCGAATCCAGGCTTTAATTCCAGGCTTCATTGTCACTTAAATAATCAGTAACCTTATAATAGCTTTTCGAGAGGAGTTTGGTTTTAATGACATCTTTAAATTTATTTATAGATAAGGTTCTGATCATCTCAGGCAGTTTATTATAAAACCGTGTGCCAATATAGGTACTAGGTTTAAAATGCAGGATAAAATGCAGTGCCCAATCTAGGGCACTGCATTTTATCACGAAAAAGAAAGTTTTATCACAAAAAATGTACTTTACTTTAATTAAATAAAAGAGTTTACGTAAAATATAACGATATGAAACTACCTTACATATAATTAGCTTAAATAAAAGAAAAAGAAAATAAACACTCGCACAAGCTGGCTGCATTACATCTCTGGATCGGGTTTATTGGGTTGTAAATTCAAAAATGGAACTGTCAGAAATTTATCGTATTTGAATTTAAGTTCTTTTCATATTAAAAACAAAACTAATAAATAAAGTTAACACCAGACGCACCTGTTCCTGTGGCTGATCCTTGAATATTTTATTATCAGACGTCATTTCAGATAAAAATGACATACACGCACGACAGTTGACAATGGACTGTCTTAATTTCGCTAGATCTCTGTTTTATATTTATGCAATCCCTATTTATATGAAAAATCATGTATTTTTGGGATAAGCAGTGAATGCCTTAGATTATATCGATCGTTGCGTAAACGTTGCTATGTGCATAGATAGCGTTATCTACGCCTGGGTATCCCAGTACTGATATGCCAATGAATATCAGAAATATTTTTTTTAATCTTTATTAAAAGTCTTTTCCTAAAAGAGCATGCCGCCTCAGTAATAATAATAATAATATTTATTGGTTCCAGTTAAATAGACTAATTTTTTCTTAATTATTAAAATTGGCCCAGGTCATATATACTCTTCTCTATTTAAACCTTGCATGGTAAACATTGTAAAACTCCTGGCATCATCGGGTAACGGAAATGCCAGGGCGCTGTTCAAATCAACTGCTTATTTCATGTAAATCAGCATTTCTTTAAGTAGTAAAAATTAAAATTATGAAGCAAAAAAACAAAGTGGACATACTCTTCGCTATGGCAATTATGGCAAATGATTATTAAAGAAGAATTTAAAAACGTCGATAGAGATGCTTCAATATGAGTAAGATTGCTGAGTAACATGTTTTAATTTTAGGGGTCTGCAAGATACGATTAGGTTGTGATAAGAATCCGCCCTAGGAAAGTTCTTGGGAAACCCTGTTTTAAATATTAGGGACTGAAATTTGTTTTAATAGTTTAGATATAATCTATACTCTTACAAAGCTGAAGAGTTTGTTTGTTTGTTTGAACGCACTAATCTCAGGAACTACTGGTTCGAATTGAAAAATTCTTTTTGTTTTGAATAGTCCATTTATCGAGGAAGGCTATAGGCTATATAACATCACGCTACGATATATAGTATTATATATAAGCAGCGTCCAGTACCGCGCGCCCCATGCGCACGCCGGCCGCCCGCCGCCGTATGGGCCCCGCAGCGAAGCGTGGTCGAGTTCAGTCGAATAGTATTAATATAATAAAACTAGAATTATTTACATTTGATAGCCCAATTTACGAGGAAGGTTAGAGGCTACCGAGAGTCACCGAAAATAACCGACATGTGGGATGCCTTTGGCAATTTAAATTAAATGGAGGGTGAAACCGCGGAATTTTTTTTTATGGTCAAATTGGCAGACAGGCCGACGCGACGGTCCACTTGATGGTAGGTGGCTACCGTCGCCTATAACACAAGCAAAGCCACAGATGCTACAAATGAACTACAAGTTTTATCTCCTACGGTAGACCACCGTAAATTAACAGCATGTGTGCTGTTATGTTTCCGTGAGATGCCAGAGCCCATTTCGCTATCCCTTCCCAATCCCTTTTCTTTCTATTAACAGCCTTGCTTGTTAATAGATGACGGCGTCTAACATCGAGTGGACCGTCAGCCTGTCAATCGAACTTTACATTAAAATGTGTTATTATTTTTTATATACTTACAAATCGAATACTACTTTTTTTTAATTAGTAAGTTTTTTAAATTTTACTTGTTAATGATATTAATCGGCAAATAATATTATTAAATAAGTGCCTATCTATTTGTTGATTACTTCGTTATCAATAAATTAATTGCCGCAAGTAATGGATTATTTATTTTTATTTTGTAACGAAACACTTGTTAAAGGTATTAATTACGGTCATTAGAAAATAATAGATGTAAAACAAAGATCCTTATGAATCTAAAATAGAATTTAATAAAATTAATGTTTAACAACAAAAAGTAATTTAATTAAGCATTAGTTTAATTTTCCAACATTTAAAATGAACAAAAAAAAAACACATACAAAGCACTTAAAGACTTGTCTTATTGGATAACCATACAAAAATAAACAAAACTATAAAACACGAGAGCTTTATCCTAGCTTCTAATTTCACCTTTGTGCTTATTTAACGGATTCTCTATCTGTTCCTCAAACTCAGTCTGAGGTACCTAACCATTTGGGATGTTTATGCGAATTGGAAGGCTCACCAATGCATCTCCCATGACAATGAGAGGAAATGAATGTAACTTAATTAGTAATCACCATCCGTGTCTTTATTTAACGGCTGATATTTCACGCGACCAATTGATTTGGCGTGGTGACAACTCTTAAAAAAGCCCTCTAATTGTCAACGTTGTAAGGCCTCTGTTAGAATATATCGCACTAGCTTTTGTACGCGATTATTCTTAGGGCTTGATTATAATCTTTATTGCTCATATATTTTTGTCGGTAGTTGAATTTTTTATTGAAATTTTTAGACGATGCCGAAGGAAGAGTACTTTTTTCAGTGTGAAAGATAGCCTAATGTTCTTTTATCTATCACTGAAAACTTGTAAGCAAAATTTCACTATGATCTCACTTATGGAGTGAGAGCGTAACAAATAAACAAACAAACTCTGTGCCCGAGACTTCGCGCGCGCTGTAATTCGTTTTTTTGAAAATCCCATAGGAACCTAAAATTTTTCTAGGATAAAAAGTATGCTGCGCCTGTGCAGATGTAGGCCCCGGGCTTCTCCATCAGCGAGGGAGGAGTCGAGTCCATGGACCTAGATTAGGTCCTACAGGGAGGGAGCAGGCGGAGGATCCACCTACCGCTGCCCCTAACGCAGACGAGTGGGCAGGCGAAGATGGGCGTGCGACGCCCTCCTTCAAGTGCCCAGGACCTGCGCGCACGGCCTGGCCGCCGTATGCACGATTGAAAGGTCCCCTCGTCTGGGGATTGTCTCGGTGCCCCTGGGCTTTCCCCCCTTACCTTAGGCGTTAGCTTGGCCAACAGGCTGAGCTGCCCAGAGTTGGATCGGAGTAGTTGGTTCGCCAGAGCCCGGTTTGTAACAAAACTCCTCTAAAACGGCTGGACCGATTTTTATGTTTTTTTTATTGTATATTTGGTAGGTATGAGAATAGGTCGAAAAGTATTTTCACCCTCCTAACCCCTAATTTTTTAATCGCGATTTTAGTATTTTTGTATGAAGAATATTCAAAAATTTAACCGTCGTGAATTTAATTGACATGGAGTGATGTGTCACTTTAACATATGGTTTGAAATTTTTTTTTAATGTTATGTCGACAGACAGGCTGACGGTCCACTTGATGGTAGGTGGCTACCGTCGCCTATAACACAAGCAACGCTACAGGTGCTGCAAGTGCGCTGCCGACTACAGTAGGATTAAGAATAAGGGATTAGGAGGGGATAAGGAAATGGGCTCTGGCATCCCTTACTCACTTACCGAAACACAACAGCACGTATATGCTGTTATTTCACGGTGGTCTTCTGTAAGGGGGTGGTCACTGCCGCCAGGCGGGCTGCCCAAATGACTGCGAAACGCAGTGTGCCCTACCACTGCTTTTCAAATCCAGACCAGAGTCAATTTTGAAAATTACATTAAAATTTCCAAACTTGACCCCGCCGGGAATCGAACCCGGGGCCCCTGAGACGTTAAGCAAGCATCCTTGCCACTCATCCAACGGGCCGTCAAAATAAAAAATATTTAGTACGTATATAGTATGTATACGTATGTTATATTAAAAATATTTAGTATGTATATATATATAGTATGTTCATACGTTAGCATGTATATAAAAATTATTTTTGTATATAATGAGGAAGGTTGTATATAAGTATACACTATACACAAACCTTCCACGTTTATCGAAATCTATTGGGTGGCTTAGAAGTTAACGAAGAAACAGATTGAGGCGGACATACTAGACGGTGCACGCGGTTTCGCTCGCGTTGAAAAATAAAAAATAACGTCTGACTAAATATATGAGCAATAACGCCTAACATCTTTATTGGAGTTATAGCTTTGCCAGACATTAGATGATCCCTCGGGAACTTCTACTTTTTTCTGGATGTTTTGTCTTGCATCCCTAACAACGGGATTTCACGATGATCGGTTAAGCGGTTTAGGCGTGAAATGGTAACAGACAAACAGACAGAGTTACTTTCACATTTATAATATTAGTATGGATTTTAACATGTTTGTTTATAAACCTATATATTCATAAATATTTAGATCGGAAAAAAAAAGTTCGTTTCAATGAGAGTGCACCTTCATATTTTAGTCAGTTGACGTCGATCTTTAATCGTCATACATAATTACAAACTAAGCAGTGTTTTACAAATTTAGATACAGTTTTCTGTCGTTTGTTAATGCGTTTAAACCACATCGAATTTCTAAAGTTCCTTTCACACTAATGTTAATGTTAATGTTTATTTTTAATTAATAATAAATAACTAATGAAAATTTTGTTATTTCAGTATTAAACAATTTCATATCGATATTTTTTAGTGTTTTAGATTTTTGTACATTCCTGGTTCAGTTTTTTGCACCATATCCCAGACATTCTGTTTAATATTAAAATTAGATATTAAAATAAAATTATTTTTGCTTTTACAAAAAATACTCTATTACTCTTATTTATTACTCTTTTACATTGAACTGATCTTGATGAAACTAATTAGTAATATAGTTTACACATGTTGTATATTTATGTTAATGAATTTGAACTTAAATACTGGCTGCAAATAAATAGGTTTGATTTTCAAAAATATCGAATTAGAAAAAATAGAGTTGTTTTTGATTTGACATGACATATAACATGGAAAATAAAAAGGAGAATGTATTGAGAGACCGAAAATTGTGCTTGATAGTTTTATTTTAATATAGAAAATGCTATTGTTATAAATATTAGTTATTGTGGTTAAATAATGTAGTGAATATGTGTGCACATACATGGATGGAAACATTACAGTGTTTTATTGATAGAGAATAAACAGATTTCAGAGATATGAAGAAATAGAGGTAGATACGCAAATTTATTTATAATTTGCAGGAGGCATAAACTAGTGAAAAATAGCTTTTTACGTGTAACACTTTAAACACCCAGCAACGAGCAAGTGAGTGAACGGTGATTTAATAATCGAGACGAAGGCAATTTTTAAGGTATTTCCATTAAACTGGTCTGGTTTTATTTAATTAAAATAACGTTCGAAGCAGCCGTTCCTTGGCCCCTTTTTAAAGCTTGCAATTATTATTATAACACTTTTGCGTTGTTAGTAACTCGAAGCCTTTTTGGTATTGATTTTTTAAAGAAACGTTACTAAGTCAACGTTACTGTTTCGCTTTCTGTGCCACCCTTATAGAACAGTTACGTAACATTAAATAGACTAAAAGATAGGCTGTATTAGAGGTTTCAAAGGTCCAATAACGAATTGAATCAAATTTAATTATTTTTTTTTTCAAATATTCTGTTAATGGATTTTAATTGTGTTATAGGCGACGATATGTGGCTATCGTCGCCTATAACACAAGTAACGCCACAGGGGCAACTGCAGAGCAAGTGCGCTGCCGACCATAGTAGGATAAATAATAAGCGATAAGGAAGAGATAGGGAAATGAGCTCTGGCATCCCTTACTCACTCTCCGAAACAAACAACACGCAGGCTGCTATTTCATCGTGGTCTTCCATAAGGGGGTGGTAGCTGCCGTCAGACGGACTGCCCAAAAGACTGCGACACGTTTGCCAGATCCAGAACATAGTCAGTGCTTTAGTATTTCAGTGCGGGAGTTCGTCATTCTTCCCACTTTTTTTACATTCAAATGTACAAAAAAGTGTACATTTTTTGTACACTTTTTTGTACTGATACATAATATTCTAATGTGACTACAACAAATAAAAGTATTGGTTGAAGGATATTGGGATTGGGATTAACTTGGTGATTGTACAAGGTAATATTTTTATAAATTATTGACTCTTTGACGACTCTTTTCCGAAATATGCTTTGAAAAAAGTACATAATTTATTTTTCGAATATTATGACAGTAAGATTGAATAGCTGCCCCATTGTCGGCTCAGGTGAAGGTCGTGTATGAAGGTCAACATTATCGCCAAACGGGGGTGAGTTCAGAAGGTTAGATATTAGATTTCGATAAAGAAATGTATTGCTGCAAGACCAATTAGGTAGAGCCAACTTCAAAAAGAAGGTTAATTGATGATTTCAGCTCGGATGGGCAGCGTTCGAGAAGCTCCAAGACATCTTCTCGTCCAAAATCCCAAAATCTTAAAACAAAAGTTTTCGACCAATGTGTGTTGCCAGTGATGACATAATGGTCTCTAACTATGGGCTCAACGTAGCGTTCACTCAACCAGCTATGTAGAGGTCTATGCTCGGGGTTACACTGAGAGATCGAATCAGGAATGAGGAATTAGGAGATCTGTAGACGAACGAAAGTTACCGACATAACCCGGCGGATTAGTAATTTGAAGTGGCAGTGGGCAAGACACATAGTATGGAGAGGCTACGGCTACTGGAACCGGAAGGTCTTCGAGTGGTGGCCACGGTCAGACAAGCGCAGCGTAGGACGTCCACCCAAAAGGTCGACAGACGACCTGATAAGGGCCGCGGGTTGACAGTGGATCCAGGCTGCTTCTGATCAGTCCTTTTGGAAAATTAGGGGGGGAGACCTTCGTCCAACATTGGGCGTCCTACAGCTGAGATAATGATGATGATGATAATGAGAAGACCAACACGAAATAATAGCATGTGTCCTGTTGCATTTCTGTCTGTGAGTAAGGAATGCCAGACCCGTTTCCGGCCCCCGGCCGCCGATCTTTACTTTAAATATAATTAAATAAATATTTATTTATAGTCACCAATTACAATACAAAGTATGTTCTACAAATCTATTATAACTTTTTTTTCCAATTACTAATATGTTTAATGTAACAAATAAATGAATTAATACGTTTATGTTCAAATTATAAAAACTTTAAAGTCTCAATAGTAATAACTAGTAATAACTAGTAAATTTAGGATCTGGCAATTTATTTATTATTATTGAGTCGTTTTTTGTATGCTTTAATTGCCATTATACATAAACATTTCTATCATATATTTCTAGTCTACATTTAAAAAAAATCTTCATTTAATTTCAACAAATTAATTAAGGATCAAAAATGTTGCCTAAATTTTTTAGTGATTTTTGAAATACTATATCTCAGTCAAAAATTGTCACATTGAGATTTTAAAAAAAAAGCATTTCGACGCTTTTCAGATCTTTTGGCTAAAAACATTAAAATTCCATTTGACTTTTTAGGCAATTTCGGCTATAATATCAAAAGAGATGTCAGATTTGATGTGTTTTATCGGCAGTGCAATTAATGCTCTAATAAGACCGCTTCAAATTTTTGTCACCGTAATGAACACCATAAATATAAAAGATTTTATCTTTATTATTTGCATAAAAAGTCCCTATGCACGTTACGAATCGCAGACTGTTGTAAAAATGTGAAAAAGGCTATATTATTATTATTATTATTATTATTTCATTTTAATAATGATTATTTTAAGTGTTTACGAGCAATGAACGTGATACTTATTTTTTTCTTTTTTCAAAATTTGATTGAAACAAAAAGAACGGTACGGTAGATCAAATTGAAACTCTAGAGGGGTTTTTGTTGATTCAGCTGTAAAAATTACGATTAATAACGCCAATTGCCAATTTAAATTAATTAATAATGGTGAAACATATAATTTTTGAATTTCATCTCAACTTTCGGTCTTCTTTTATCAATGTAGAAGACATGAAATCATAGCAACATTTAACCATGAATCACTAAGTTATATTGGATAAAATAACTTAATATTGGAAATGTTTGCAAGGTAGGTACATATTTTAAAATACACAGAAAGTAAGTAAATACTTATTGTCACTTATTTAAACCCAGCACACGTGAGCATAGCATTTGAATAGCACGCAAATGTATCTATATGTTTTTTAATACACGTGCAGAATAACAAAATGTTGTCCTTAACTTTATGTTAATTTATACAAAGCGACGCGTCCATACAAGTGTTTACCGTTTAAAGATGTCGAACATTGGATTAACGAAAGGTTAAGGAAAAAGTCATTCCAGTTGATCTTGAATAAAATCGCTGACGGTATTGAGTGATATAATTTAACGGTCGTAATGGTGTTTAAAACACATACTTAGCTTCGCAAAAAGTTTACCGTTGAAGGAAAAAAAACGCACTCCCTCAAATTGATCAGTTACGCAGTCAATAACAGTAAATAACTTAAGCGTTAATAAGTTGAAATAACTTAGAGCTTAAGCGCTTAAAATAAGACCTTTTTTTAAAGGTCACTAAGAAGGCTGATAGATCACGTGATGGTCCGCAACACCATCGATGCTGCACATGTGCTGTCGATCTTAATTAAGTAGGAAGGGGTAGGGAAATGGGCATTTCTGGCATCCCTGACATCCCTAAGGGCCAAGTACGCTGCAGATCTTATAGAACACTAGCTATACCGGTAGACGTTGACCTGCTCGAACTTGAAAAAAAATTTAAACCCGATTGCAGGCGCCACTTATCAGGGCAAATTGTGAGTGTAAACCATTCAAACACATGCAAAAAATTTTGGTGAAATATATATGCTTTTGTCTGCACTAATATTACAAAGAGGGAAGGATTAGATTTTTTGTATGTAATGCATAAACTTGTCAGCAGCCCAAACATACGCTGTATTTTATTTTTAAAAAATATTGATATCTACGAAAATTACAATAATGTATCAAAAATTTATTAATAATAATGTTGCATTTGAAAGTTATACGACGGGTATAAAAATGATAACATTAAAAATGCTCCGATGTAGGCGAACAGCCCTACGCTTAGCTTACCTGCACATTTTGGTTTTTGTTTAGTTTATTAAATACCTATTTGTTTTTTATTATTAAATTATTTATTCATATCTCAAGATGAACTCTGCGCGAATGAAGTCGCAGGCATCTGCTAGTTTTATATGTAACCCATTGGGCAGAGGCTTCCCCTCGATGTGCACCACTTTATCCTACTGTGGATTATCAGGATTTCATATCTTTTCGTGAGAGTTCGTTCGTTCGTTCGTTTCAGCCGATGGACGTCCACTGCTGGACATAGGCCTCCTGCAATGACCGCCAAACACCACGATTTTGTGCGCCTGATTTTGCGATTTCGTTGAGAGTATTTAATACTTATTTATGCAATATAATTGAAAAATAAATAGTCGCGAGTCCTAAAGAGTTTCAATCCTGCTAACAAGAGCTCAAACAACAATAACAATATGTTGCCATATTACAAATAATATGTACCTGTGTCAGTTCTCGAAAATAGTCTTGCCACACTCTATTCATCCATAACCAGGGACAGTATTGTTACTTCGTGAAAGCCGAAAAAGGCCAGCTTAGTAAGTAAAAGACTTGGCTCACGAAGTGACGGCCATGTTATTGATAATCATCGTCCTAGCTAAAGTTCTGATAGCGAAGAGCTTTGACCAACACCTCAAGAGACTATCGCTAGATAGTTGAATAAAGAAGAAATATTAAGAATATTATTAGAAATAATAATAATTCTATTATAAATAGAAATATTATTCTGTACTAGCGGCCCGCCCCCGGCTTCGCCCGGCGTGCAATTTTTATATACCCTAAAACATTCCCCGTTTATCCCTCTTTCCATTAGCGAAAACCGAATTAAAATCGGTCTACCCGTTCACGCGTGATGCCGTGACCAGGAGAAATGGGGATTCATTTTTATATATAAGATTTATTAAGAAATAAATACGGAAGGTGGTTGGTACTTTTTGAGTCGGTTCCTGATTCTGCAGCCCTAACCACCGGTAGCTTGGGCCTTGCCTCGCTACCTACGAAATACTAACTTCATTTTTATAATATTTTTTGGTTTTTCTATTTATATTGTAAAAAAAAAATTGAGAAAATATATAAGTGTACAATATTAACATTAAAAATTAACTTTATCCGCACATGTCAATGTTAACTTTAATGCCTATATAAATATATTTTAAATTAATACATTCATAAAAAATACGTGCTTTTAATTACAATAAATTTTATCGATCATTCAGAATGACATAAGTACCTAATATAATAATTAAAATTACGCGGCGCCAACATTTTATTATTACAATGTTTGATATTACATATTACATATAGCGTTAACCTATGGTTGTCAAAGATGGGCACTAACGAAGAAACAGGCCAATAAACTTCAATCCTGCCAAAGAGCAATGGAAAGAAGCTTAACGGGAATAAAAAAAGTGGAAAAAAGGAAGAACTAGGAAATAAGAAATGTAACCAAGTTACGAGATGTAACGTCAAAAATAAGGAAGCTAAAATGGAGATGGTCAGGACACGTAGTAAGAGGACCAGACAAATAGAGCAAACTAATAATTCACTGGTACCCTAGAAAAGGCCAAAGGAGCAGGGGAGGGCAACATATGAGATGGGCAAATGATTTGAAAAAAAAAAAGCAGAAAACATGTGGACTAGAAAAACTAGAAACAGGAAAGAATGGGGAGATTTGGAGGAGGCCTTTACCAAAGGGCAAACAAACAAGGAGAAGAAAAATTAAAAAAAAATGTTTAAAGGCTTGTAACAGTAAAAAGAACAGAAATGTAATGAAATCAGTGTAATGGTACTTATTCTTATCTGAAACTAGGCCCCCGGCTTCGCCCGGGATGCAATTTTTATATATAAGAACATTCCCCGTTTACCCTTCTTTCCATTAGTGAAAACCGAATTAAAATCGGTTTACCCGTTCACGCGTGATACCGTGACCAAGGGAAATGGGGATTCATTTTTAAAACTACCGTTCCGACCCCGGCTTCGCCCGGGGTGCAATTTTTTTATATATAAGAACATTCCCCGTTTATCCCTCTTTCCATTAGTGAAAACCGTATTAAAATCGGTCTACCCGTTCACGCGTGTATGTACATATGTCCAATAAATGTTAAAACACGACTGCCAGCCGAGCTAAACACGAAGATACAAATGAAACGAACGAGGGAATCCCCATAGAACAAAGTCGTAGGACGGGGAATCCTCAATTCTTCAATCAGAATATTCAGAGGAAGCGAGGATTTTTTAGTGAATATTTAGTGAAACCGCTCATAACGGGGTCGCGTAAAGCGGGGTATTACTGTATTTTATTTGAAACTTAGGGTTTTTATTCGTAAACTTATCAGTCTTTTAAACATGGAAATTGATTAATTTATTTATTACATTGATAATAGAGTAATTTTCTTACATAAAAAAAATCTAGCTGCTGCACATAGTACGAGGTCGTAATTTTACAAAGAGTGCTCATTAGCAGTTTTTTTATACGGTAGATAAGGCATCAGTAAAAGATGAAAATGTTGGATTCTCAAATTTTTGTTCGACGACGACGACGATATATTACTTGTCAGTAGATATACTGGCAGATTTTATAGTGAATTAATTTTTAAATATAGAATTGGGTTAATGTCGACTGTTATCGTCTATTGTAGTCTTGCCTAATACGGTCAGCAAATTAGCATTGCTATATAACTTGGTACACTGCCTAATGGACTCAAGCTAGATATAGATAAAATAAAGTCTCTGTCCACTTCTGTCTGTCCACATCTTTTAAACCAGCCAATGGATTTTGATACGGTTTTCACTAATGGAACGAGCGATAAGATTTGTGTAGATAATTTGCAGAAAAAAAAATTAATCCAGGAGTGCGAAATAACTAAGACTTAATTTTCACTTATATATTCCTACATAGGTAAGTATTGGAATCTGGCTTAAGTGTGAGTGAAAGGTCGTCTGCCGTTATAGCACAGAGTATTATTCCTCTGTGGTTATAGTCTCAACATTACTGCAATCTATCTATAATAAAATCGTAAACGAGCTACTTAAGTCTGTATATTAAAGATTTTTTCAAAAAACATTTTGTACACGTTGTACTTATATTACCGAGGTCAAAAAAGTTTTTAGAATTTTTGTCCGTTTGTGCGTTTGTACACGCTAATCTCAGAAAAGGTTTAACCGATTTGAATACGGTTTTCACTTATGTATTGGTTTCCAATCGGTTTACAAATAAAAAAGTTGCGCGTTATACCGAACACCACGCGTACGAAGTTGCGGGCTCAGCTAGTAAAGGATGTTAATACAAAATTCTAACTAATATTATAAATGGAAAATGAGTTTTCCATGTATGTACATGGTGTTGCTTGTGTCCATAGACGACGGTAGCCTACCATCAAGTGGACCGTCAGCCTGTCTGCCACCTTTAATAATATAAAAAAAGAGTTTGTTTGTTTGTTTGTTATGCTTTCACACCTTGTCAGGGATACTGAAAAAGGCATGCCATGGGTACCTTTCATCCAGAAAAAAGCACTGTTCCTGAAGGATCATCTAAAAATACTTATAAAAAAAACAACGTGTGATTTTGCGCGCTACAGTCGTCAACTGCACCGAAAAAATCCTACGTTGCTATCCTAGGTTGCCCAGGTTGCCTGCGTTGTTTATCCGTTGGGATAAACAAAATATCATAAAGTGTAAAAAAATATATTTTCTTTGTAAAGTTTTATTTTTAAAGAAATTTATACAATTTTGTTTTTGTGACTAATGTAATAAATAAGCCAGTATGTAAATAAAACACAAATTTATGCATAACGACGCGTCACAAGTAATGCCTACGCAAAATAAATAAATGAAAAAATGCACACTTCATTGCAAAGCCAACAAACGGTTTCGCATGTTTTCCATATCGGTCAAACAAGCAATTAATTCTCGTCGTAAACTCGTGTTGTAATCGTTTGTCAATTACTAATACTAATATAAAGAGAACTTTTATAAAGAGGAAAGATGTAACTTAGAAGAGGAGGAAGTTTTATAAGAGGAAGATGTTTGTACTAATAAACTCAAAAACTACTGGACCGATTTTAAAAATTATTTTACCTATAGAAAGCTACATTATCAACGAGTAACTCACCCTCTCCCTTTATACAAAATTGCCGTTTTCCACGAATAATATTTTATAAAAAGTCGCGGACGAAGTCGCGTGCAACAGCTAGTTACTAATAAGTTTAAATAAACTAATTTGAACAGCCATGCGAAGTGCGACTGATTTTTTATCTTTTGAAGGTGGTTTTTAAAACCTTTAAAAGATTAAGCAAGTTTTTTCCTATATTATATTATAAAAGATTATATATAAAGTATAATAAAGTCGTGTTAATTACACCATTTATTATAACTGGAGAACGGGTGGACCGTTTTCGATTTGTTGAATTTGTCTCCGCCCCGAATACAAGAATGATTATTAAAACATCTACACATAATTATAATAAAATCGTAAACAAAAAACAATTTATACACGTTGTACTTATGTTACCGAGGTCAAAAAAAATGTTTTTAGAATTTTTGTCTGTTTATCTGTTTGTCTGTGCGTTTGTGCACGCTAATCTTAGAAACAGCTTAACCGATCTGAATGTGGTTTCCACTAATATATTGTAGCAAGATTTCCGTAACATTTAGTGCTTGTTTCATTCCAATCGGTTTACAAACAAAAAAAGTTACACGCTGCTCATACCGTTCAAAATTGCAGGCTAAGGTAGTCTTAAATGTAAACAAAAAATTTATTTTCTCATACATTTTGTATTGAACAAGTTTTTATGTGACAACGGATTTATATATAAAATCTTTATATATAAAATTTTTAAATCGAATATGTTTGTGGCCACAAAACTCGAAAACTAGCGGATGGATGGACTTGAAAATTTTAAACATTTCACTTTAATAAAAGAGTGTTTTTATATACCTAATTTGAACAACAGCGAAGCGTGGCCGGGTTCAGCTCTTTTTGTTTGGCTTATGCTCCACTCGCACGTGGCAAATCAATATTTTTTAAAATACCTACAAAGAATTCCCCTTTCGCACGAGTATAAATATGAATTCCCCGCTGCCACTAATACAAAAGTACAGATGGCAAAATATGTAGTAGCAAATATTATCAACAATTGGTTAACTAAAATATTAATAAATACTTATAATTTATAATTTATAATTTGTTAATGTTTATAAGGAATTATTGTAGTGTTTGTTACGCCACCCAACCGATCATCATAAATTTTTGCATGCACGTTGTGAAGGATACAGGAAAGGACATAGGCTACATTTCACCCAGAAAATACTGGTCTGAGGGATCATTTCAAAATTTAAAAAAAATATTCAGTCTGACAAAAATATAACGAGATATAAAACATTAATTGAATAAATGTTTTAACACCTAAGAAAAAGGGACCCGGACGAAGTCACGGGCGAAAGTTAGTTCTGTATATAAATTGTACTATTGCAGACTTTTTTTATGTAAAAGGCCGTCAAACAGGATAACGGTCCACTTGAGTATAAGTGACTACAAAACAAGCAAATGGACTCTGATGAACAAATGAATTCTTTTCATTCGCCGAAATACAACAGTACACATCCTGTTATTTGGCCTACTTTAAGAGAATTTGTACTGCCTAGTGGCAGTAAAAATTGCCAAAATCACGAAATGCCCAAATGACTCCGAAACGCAGTGCGCCCTGCCTCACTTGTCAGATTCAGAATAGATCTAACTTTGATAAGTTCCTTTTCAGGCCCTACCGAGAAACGAATCCGAAACCTCTGAGCCAGAGCGTTAAGTTAATCTTACCTTGGTTCACCTCAATCATTTTAATTAAATTTTAAAAAGAAGTAAATAACATATGAATAAAATTACATAAATCTACATAATAATATATTCTATACTACCTATATCTGTGTTTATTTACATATTAAAAAAAATCGCTGTTCATCTCCACTAACTTTTTTTTACTGTTTTTACTGATGGAAAGAGCGATAAACAAGGAAGGTTCTTATGTATAACTAGTTGAGCCTGCAACTTCATGTGCGTGGTAGGTATTGGGTATAGCTCGTAAATTTTTTAAGGTTCCGTACGTCCGAATAAAAAACGGAACCCTTATAGAATTACTCGTGTGTCCGTCTGTCCGACCATTCCCCCCCCCCCCCCCTTATCCCCGAAACTACTGAAATACAGAAATTAGTTTACTACTTATAGATTTAGGAAAACCTATAAGAAGTCCATGATATTAAAATAACATGGTATTGTGTCACTCAATATTGTGCGGATAGGTAACATCGTACGGAACCCTCTTCACGCGATTTCAACTTGCACTTGTCCCGTTTTTATTTGTAAACTGATTGGAATGAAACAACACTCAATGTTACGGAAAGCTTGCTACATCAGTGAAAACCGCATAGAAATCGGTTAAGCCGTTTCTGAGATTAGCCTGCACAAACGCACAAACAGTCTGTGCGTCTGTCTGTGCGTTTGACAAAAATTCTAAAAACTATTTTTTGACCTCGGTTACATGAGTACAACGTGTACAAATTGCTTTTTTGAAAAAACAGACACGGCACGCTTTGCCGGACGTAGATTTTTAATTTTAGATGATCCTCAGGAACAGTACTTTTTTTCTGGATGAAAGATACAGAAATGGACTTTTTATGTCCATTTCTGTATCCAAAGTGTATGCAAAATTTCTAGATGAACGGGTAAGTAGTTAAGGCGTGAAAAGGTTAATGACAGAGACAGAGTTACTTTCATATTAATTATAATATTAAGTAGGGATAAATACTCCCTTTCCCTTTCTACCTATACTATGAGACCGATTTTTTTTAAATTTCATCTATTATATGTAACAAGAATTTTACTCGTCTGACTTCAATAAGAAATTAAATAAGTAAGTAGGTATATTATTTAATTTCGCGTTAGGTACCTAACCTTATTCTTATAACTTTTATTTGTGTTTAATTTATCGTGGGACTGGATACCAAAATCATCTATGACAGAGCATACAAAAAAAGAAGCAACAGGTAAATACTTCGTCCTTCGCAATTCTAGTAATAAAGTAATATTGTTTGTGGAAATACTTTTATAACCGGTTCTTAAATTATTAGTCTTCGAATTGACCTTTTACACAGGTAAGTTTTTTACAGTGTCGGAAGCTTTGATAATAAATGCGAAATGAATAAATGCAAAATAGTTACGCTTTCACGCCTTAACTACTCAACCGATAATCTTGAATTTTTGCATGCACGTTGTCAGGAATACAGAAAAGGGCATAGGGTCACATATAAAAATAAAAATAAAAAATCAACGACTGACAAAAATATGTGAGCAATAAAGATTGAATAAGTGTTTAAGGCGAGGATTTAGCAGAAAAACGTTATTTTCGTCTCCTAATTTGACTTGTTAGAGTAAAATTAAAACCGAGATAAAAATACAAAGCATAAAAAGTTTGAAACAAAAAAAATATTTTCTAAGAAAAAAATGTAAATTACTGTCTAAAAAAGCTTTCTCGTCACAGTAATAAATTTTTTTTAGCGACAACTACATTATTTTTTAAGTTTATTAATTAATAAGTTCTGTACTTCAGTTCTTACTAAAGTTTTAATCGACTACTTTTATTTATTTTTCATATTTTAAATAATATTTAAGAAAAACCTTCCAATTTTAAATCTGTTCGGTTATCTCCGAGAAGCTACAAAAAATTGTTGTGCATTGCATCTTAATACGCTCGTTTTGGTAAAAATTTTGTTCTGTCTGAGGTTAATCCCTGTCTTAAGAAAAAATGGTGCAGACAAAGTCGCGGGCAAAAGTTAGTAGTCTAATTTTATCAAAAAAAAAATCACCTCTTATTTGTCATTTTCCTTCAACCATAATAAAATTGCACAGGCGCGTGTGTTATCAACAATATTTGCCCGTGTAGAGGTAGCAAAAAGGCCTCGTTTGATAGCTAAAGATGTTGGCTATGTTTTTTTTTAGCCTTTCACAAAAATCTAGCCCATTAAAGAATGTCTTTTTTACTTTTTGTAGGTAGTGTGATATATTTTCTAAATAGACACATCAAAATTTAAGCCCCAAGTCAAATAATTCAATAGTTATGGCACAGGTTATGGTTATGGTTCAATAGTTATAACGGTTATGGTTCATTAATGGTTGGAGAAAAATTAAAAAATGAGGGGTGGTTTGTCGCTTTTTTTTTTGTTTTTTACTAAAGATCTATCCGCCTTGGAAAGAAGAGGGCGACGATGGAGCGAGCTCACCCAGAATATGACTATTAACTCGAACCTTGAAAAAATTTCGGTTGTATGAGCTCGGAAATACGGACGCCCGCCGGCCGGGAGTTCCAATCCTTAGCAGTGCGCATTATAAAAGATGTTTTAAAGCGCTTGGTCCGAATTAGAGGGATTTCGAGGTGGTAACCAGCCGTACGTCTGCATGTCCGATAGAAGAAAGGAGAAGTGATCCTATATTATACTTACCACTAAAAACTCCAACACCTGTCACTTGGCATACTGTTATGTAACATTAGATATTTATTTTTTAGCAAACGTGCGGATATAATGAATTATTCTTATACCAAGTCGTATAGCGAGTTGATGAATAATTAGATTTCTAGTGAAAGTGCCATCGTTTGTCCTGGGGATCAAGTATTCAAAGTTAAGTTACATAACTTAAGACAACTACTTACATAATGACAAATTCTAAAGCTTCTTATCAGGTTTCTCAATATCTGATATCATATAGTATCTCTATCTATATACATTTATAAAATAAATTGGCTGTATGTTTCTGTCAGTTTCTTAGCTGACTTCTAAACCACCCGACGGATTTTGATAGGGTTTTCATTAATGGAAAGAGCGATAAACGAGGAAAGTTTATGTAAATATTTTGCTGAAAATACAATTTTCAGCAATGGAAAGAGCAATAAAGAATAGAAGGATTAGTACATAATTTGCGGAAAAAAAAATGCATTCGTGTGAAGAGTTTGAGGTGGGTCGCTTCGTCAGAAAAATATATTCTCTAAAAGATCCGAAAAAGCTCCTAAACGGATCTCGGTATTCTGGGATAAAGAAGGGATGACCCAGTTCGTTAAAACTCAAGCTGACTGAGGCGTACAGCAGCCAGCCCGTCACCAGTAATCAAAAAGAAGGCCACTTTGAATTAACAGCAGTTGTGCTATTTTCGGTCAGTAAACTATAGCCAATGTCTTAACTGCTACGTTGTCCCGTGTAGACGCCCACGGCAAGATCTCTGGTCCCCTAGCAAATACCAATATTGTGGTCTGTACCGCATCTTCAAACTGAGTCACATTATTGTGTTTGTGTAAATGTCATGTATTATTTGTTGCTTATATTTATATTATTGTGTGTTTCCTTCTTTTTTTCTGTGAGGAATAAATGTTTCTTTCTTTCTTTCTTTAAAGGATTACCAGAGCAAGATTATCCTCTTATGTAGCAGCGTATTTGCATTTTTCTGGTGTTGTTGTTTAGTTGCTGTTAGTGCCTAATTTCAATAAGTACATTAGCTAGTTAAGAAATCAGTTAGTTAAGTAATGAGTAGTAAGTAGCGTCCAAACATAGGCGAGTCAGTAGTCATAAGTTTCCTGAACCAGAAGCGTCGATCATTGTTTTAATCGACTCAAAGAGAATCTGGGCTTCCGAAATAGCTGATGTAATCTCAGATTCTTTTTATTTTCGAGACAGCCTCCTTCGATCCGAAATAAAAAATTGTTAGGTTATGTTCATAACCTCACAATTTTAATAGCCAGTTTATTGCGGTAATTATTGTATTTTGAATTTAAAAAAACTCTTCATGTTTGAAGTATTCATGTACAAATACAAAGGTACCTAGTATTATCAGACACTTCATTTTTACACTAGAAAAATAACATGTGTCCGCGACCGATGTTTGCAAATATTTACAATACTAAACCACAGTATAATAATTAAACTAAACACACCCGTCCACATGCCGGCCAGAGTGCAAAAACGCAAGAGGCTACTGAAAGTGGGTGTTGACTGAACTTGCCGAAGATAGGATCGCTTTTTAATATATAATTTTATATTTATATTTAATTTTATATTTAATAAAATTCTATTATCGTTTTTTGTTTTATTGTCAAAATGACACATATTACAAACCTAAAAATTTATCAGTTATCTCACATCACAATATCTAGGCCTTTGTGGATTAATTTTATTTGACATTGTAGTTTAGGAGTAATTAATATTTAATACTTTTAGCACTAATCACGTTTTTATTCCGCGAAATGCGCTTATCTTCCGTCTCATGCCATGCATACTTCAATGTGCATTGTTTCACATGATCAGTCACAATAGCTCCATTGAGACGGGAAGACTATGTTTCTGTGCGCAAGAATATTTAGATTTAATTTTTTAATAACACTTGTGTGTGAGTAGATTATTATAAGTGTGTTGTGTATAGACTGTTTATAAATTGTATCATATTATTTAAACAAGATTGTGGAAATATTTGACTAATAAAAGGAACTCTGTTGTGTTGGTATCGTGCCCATTCAATTATGGGGCCACGCGGGTTAAATTAGATTTTTTTTTGCTTTGTACGTCCCCTTAAGGCCGGCGCTGACTAACAGCATGGCTCGGTACGACACGTCAAAAGATTTTTTCTAATTTTAACACTCACACTATTTCAATACCAAGAGGCCGTAACGTTCCGCGTCATACCACGTGATGCCGCGGCATGCTTCGGCAATAAAGGAGCATGAGTGCTAAAATCTATTGCAAAAAGGTTGAAAATAATAAGTTTAGGAAAAAATTCGCCCTTACATTCGCCGATGACGCAATTTAACTCTTTATTGAAATTTTATTGAAATCTGCATAAGTTCTTGTAGCACAAAAAATAGATTAGATACATCCATTTTAAACAATAAACTTTGTGAAACAATTTATTATTAACGCAACTGGTTTAAAGTTTGTAATGATGCATAGCGCTTTAAGTAACTGTAAACATAAACTAGAAGGTTTAAGTTATTCAAGTAAACCTACATTGAAGTTATGTAACAAAGTAAGCGCAAGCTTTCAACTATGTTACAAAGTCTCACTAGACATAAAGTGGTTGTTTACTAACTATATAATAATAATTTGTATAAAAAACAGCCAAGATTTTCTTTAGAATTCAACTTAATTTTTTTATGGCAGAATGAAAAAAAGTGGTTACGTGTATCCATGAAGTAAAATATGTTTTACATGTCTAGTCACTGGTAGGTTTATCACTAATTAATTCATTGCAGAATAATTGATTCATTATATAATTTAAAAAAAAAATACTTCGCAGGCAGGCTCTGTTTCGTTGAATTTATGATCAGTAGCGTAATTGTAGCTAGATTACTTACCAATTTAATAAAGCTTAAGAGTTTTTTTTGTATGCACTTGCTAATCTCTGGAAGTAGAAATTGTGTTTGAATAATTATTTTTGCATTTGATAGCCCAGTTCTTGAGGCTACTAAAATCACACTACGATTCATAGGAGCCGAGCAAAACGAAGGAATAGCGGGCGTGACTGGGTGGCTGAAGACAATCAAGCAATACCGAGAGAGAGAAGATAGAGAATCCTATTTAATTCCGAAACAAAACTATTCCCGAGGAATCAGTGGGAAAATCTAAAAATAAATGAGCAATAAAGATTGAAAATAAAATATCTATGACGTGACGAAATGGACGTAGTCGTGCGAACCAATTCTATTAGGTAATTTCATAAGAGTATAGAATACCGGGTGTCAGGGAAACGCTCCCGAAAACGAAGACAGACGATAGTACTAATGATGCCTTTGATGATGGGTTACAAAAAAAATCGATCTCGATAAAAAAACATCTTTTTAACATGATGAAGCGTGAATAATGCTAATAAAACGTTGTAAAAAGATAATTTTTTGGAGTCGATTTTCATATAAGGCCCCCGGTGTGGAAATTTAATGAGAAGTAAAATTAATACAAGCTTTAACTAAAAAGTGTTACATTATCTGTCACTTTGACATTTGTGCGACAGGTGACGCATGTATTTATGTTCCCTAATTCTATTCGCTAGTTTTATAAGCCGAAATCTTGTATGAAAAGTGTAGTCCGCGTTGAGGAACAAAACGACAGCGCGCTTTAACAGCTACATCAGTCGTCGAAAAATAAATCATTTGAACCTATAAAACGTAGTGACATCTGTGTATACCGAACGTACTAACGTAACTTTTGTTGGAACACGTGACATTTGAGTATGCGGAATGTAACTAAAAATATAAAGTAACTAGCTGACCCAGCAGACGTTGTTCTGCCAGAACCCGAAAATAATTCCGTAACCCGATTGTGGCGCCACCTATTAGGTCCCATTTTATTTTCAAACCATATTATGTTAAAGTGACGCGTCACTTCACGTCAATGAACGACGATTTTAATTATTTGAGTATTCTTCATACAAAAATACTAAAATCGCGATTAAAAAATGGGGGTGGGGGTAGGAGGGTGAAAAATACTTTACGACCTATTCTCATACCTACCAAATATACAAAAAAAAATTCATAAAAATCGGTCCAGCCATTTCGAAGGATTGTTACTGTGTGACACGACAATTTTATATATTAGATTAGGTATCCAGTTTGACACGAGGAAAATTTTATACGTTTAAAGGAGTAAACACCAGTCGTGCGTCGGAACTGACACACACACTTTTTTTTTACATCGCGATCGTTTTTTTTTTCTTTTTCTGATCTATCATCAAAGGTGCATTAGTACCTACCTACTATCGTCTGCCTTCGTTTACGGGGGCGTTTCCCTATTGCCTGGTAAAACTTATGTTTTTATAAAACCTAATTACAAGATTTGATTAAAGAATATCTCACAGAGACAATATGGTGATGGGTTAAAAGATTTTTGTAAGCGTCATAAGGTCTACTTACAGCAGGATCTAACAGTATCAGGGGCGGATCCAGGATTTCATTTTGGGGGGGGCCATTCTGACAAAGTTCGGAGTTAGGGTTAATATCACAAGTAATTTTTTTGTGTATTTTTTTACTAGTTGAGATGCATTATGGTTGTATTGCAAATACTTTTAACCCGCGTAATCGCGTATTTGAACTGTCTCAAATGTCTCACATGAATTATGAAACTTTCGATAACTTTGATTGATATGGATTATATTATTCTATATTCAGTTCATATATGAATTGAAGTGTACTTGAATTGAATTGAAAAGTTAAGTCAAAAATATGGAATTCCTGGGTCTTGGGGGGGGGGGGGGGATGGCCCCCATGCCCCCCCCCCTGTATCCGCCAATGAACAGTATCCATCAACATAATGAATTATATTATGAATCCCGGGGTTTCCCCGATGTTGAATTTTTGAGAGATTTTTAGTATTTTTCTTACTGTCTACGTTGACAAAGGCTTGTTAAAATCTCTACATACAAATTATGTAAAAATACACTGCCTTTGTAAAGATACACAGATACCAAAGCAGTGTATTAAGCAAATTGAGCAATGTTTTGCTGTATAACCACATTACAAAATTGTATCCGTACAATTTCCTGTACAGCATTAAACCTGTACCTATCGTTCACAAACAGTTCTTATTATTATGCGAACGAGAGAAAGTTTGTGCGAAGCATTAACTTAACATAATTATGGTTCGCGTGAGTCATCGAAAAGCTTTTACTAATTTGGCTTTAAAAGAAAGATCTATAAAGAAATAGACAAGGTAATAAGTATAAAGATGATTTATTAATGTAGAATTGTAGATCCATTTAAGAAAGTCTGATTTTGAGATTCCCATTCTGGTGATTGCCTTAGCAAGACTCAGGAGCCCCAGGTTCGATTCCCGGCAGAAAGAACTAGCAGTAATAACTATTTCTGTTAATAATGTTATATAATAAAATGCCAAAAAATTGTTTGTAACGAAGAATTCACTTAGACTACAATTAGACTACTTTGCCCTCAGTAGTTATAAAGAAGAATTTTCTGAATCTGGCAACACTGGTAAATTAATAATATATTACTTCTTATTATTAAACACATATTGTTCATAGTCCCAAGAAGTTTGGAGTACATTGGCTCTATTCGCCAAAACATGTAATTCGTCCAATGACCCTTCATTGAAATTTATTTTTACACATATTTTATTTGCTCAATTTTACCCAGTCGTACCTAACGATACCTAGTCGATGTCCTTTGTTAGCAAAGATCGGGCAATATTCTGTCAGATTGTCATTGATGTTTTTTTTTATCGATAACACTAGCTCATCAATAGCTACTAAACAAAATTAAAAATAAAATCGGTTATATGTAATTTAAAAAAAGATTCTGAACTGTTTTGTCTTTGATATACAAAATGTTATGGAATTCTCTTTGAGAATTATTACTAGCTGGTGTCCGCGTCTTCGTCTGCTTTGAAAAATGAAATAACGCCCTAAAATATTTATCGCTGTGACGATGCGATGGGCGCATCCACGGCGACATTTGCGCCTAACGATCCCTTGGGAACGTAACATTTTTCCAGGATAAAAAGTATCCTATTTTTGAATAATGAATTTTATTTATCGTTTTAATATTAAACATTTGTCTAAAATATGGAACACTATGCAGTAAAGTCAAGTCAATTACTTAAGTCAAATTTTTGTATTAACATAGGCAATATATTTCTGTCCCCCATGCTCTGCCTGTAATAATATGGAGGAAGTAAACAATTTTACTAAATTTACTAGACAATAATAATATACAATAATATTAATAAGTACAAAACAAACAATAAGAAGCATAATATTACAATACTAGATAATAGCTGAGCCCGCAACTTCGTACGCGTGGTCTTTGGTAAGCACGTAACTTTTTTTGTTTGTAAACCGATTGGAATGAAACTAACACTAAATGTTACGGGAAGTTTGCTACAATAAATCAGTGAAAACCACATTCAAATCGGTTAAGCCGTTTCTAAGGTTAGCGTGCACAAACGCACAAACCGACAAAAATTCTAAAAACTATTTTTTTGACCTCGGTACTCGGTACAACAGATTTGTACAGATTCAAAAAAACAATCTGTACACGTTTAGAATTTTTGTCGGTTTGTCTGTGCGTTTGTACACGCTAACCTCAGAAACGGCTTAACCGATTTGAATGCGGTTTTCACTGATGTATTGTAGCAAGCTTCCCGTAAGATTTAGTGTTTGCTTCATTCCAATCGGCTCACAAATCTTTGTTAGGAACAAAAAAGTTACGCGCTATACCGAATGTGGTATTCGAAGTTGCGGACTTAGCTAGTGTACCTAAAATATGTATAAAGTATCACTAAAAATAAAAACCCGATTTTTTTATTATTTTATAAAATCTAGGTAAAAAAATATTTTATTAAATTATATAGAGTTAGTAATTCTTAAATGTACTAACTAAATATATTTTTATTGATTTATTTTTAATTATTAAATCTCGAAACAGGTATTTATTAACTATGTCAATAATATTGACATTGTTAATAAATTTAAAAAAAGTTGGCACTATCTCGTCTATCTCATCGTGTAATCAAAACACCGCTAATTTTAATTATTATTAATTAATTATTAAATCTCGAAACAGGTATTTACCTATTAACTAGGTATGTCAATAATATTGACATAGTTAATAAATAAAAAAAGTTCGCACTGTCTCGCCTATCTCATCGTGTAATCAAAACACCGTATAGAATTTAATTAATCCGAACGCAAAAAACTGAATTCGTGAAATTTTACACACGTTTTCCAAACATTGCAAAATCGAACGACTACTGTGCCAAAACTTACCATAATTTCTGCGATTATTAATAGACTTCACAAACACCTCGTTTCGTATAACGTCTCACAAAGACACGCTGTGTTTAATCAATTAATTCATTAAAACAACATTAACACGAGAAATTTTAAAAAAAATACACACAATGCAACGACCGTCTTACTCCGTTACAGATGCGCCTCTGTGGACAGCTGCTGACTTAACGCATGTACAATTGTACATATCGACTGCAGTTATTTTTAGTAAACGCCGATTACCCGTAAAACGTAGGGATTAAAGTGGATTTTTCAATAACAGAATATTAGGTTCGAAACTAAACGAAGCACCGCTCTGAGTGTGTAATGTGGTGAGTGTTCTTCAACAGAAGAAAGCAGCGCACTGCGACAGTTCAAACATGCTTTCGACCAATCACGATCCGTGTTAGCAACTTTATCGACCAATCACGTGAATACTGAAAACTTTGTCTACTGTACCTCTAGGGCTTTCAATACAAAGAAAGAGGTAAAGTTTGTACGTAGGAGGTAAGCTTCGAAACTACTCATCCGATTTAAAAAAATCTTTCACCAACAGTTACAATAAAATTGCAAAATCGACATGGGCTTTATATTCCACGCGAGCAAAGCCGTGGGCATGAGCTGTCTAAAAATAAAGATTCAACGCTTGGCAAATATATATCGTTATAACAGCAATAAAGATGTCAGCGTTATGCTTTACATACGTCAGTCGTTATATCTTTTATTTTTCAACGCGGATGATGTCGCGGATACGAGGTAGTTTTTTTTAATGCCTGTCAGCCTGTCTACCGATGTTATGACGGTCCACTTGATGATAGGTGGCTACCATCGCCTATGACACAAGCAACACCAAAGCTGCTGCAAGGGCGCTGCCGACTACAGTAGGATTTAAGGATAAGTGATTAGGAGGGGATAGGGAAATGGGCCCTGGCATCCCTTACTCACTCACCGAAACACAACAGCACACGTGCTGTTAATTCACGATGGTCTTCTGTAAGGCGATGGTTACTGCCGCCAGACGGGCGCCAGATGGACTGCGAAACGCAGTGTGCCCTGCCACTACTTTTCAGCTCCAGACCACAGCCAAATTTGAAAAGTTCATTTTTCAAAGTTGACCCCACCGGGAATCGAACCCGGGAACCCTAGAACAGAGCGTTAAGGCAAGCACCTTGACCACTCATCTAACGGGTCCGTCACTCATCCAAAAAAATTGTAAAATAAAATTGTTGTATGCCTCTGTCTGTTTTTCCGCTAACTTCTTTAATTCCCCAAGGGATTTTAATGAGGTTTTCACTAGTGGAAAGACCAGTATACGAAAGACCAGTATTCGAACCTAGATGTGTGTATATAATTTGCAGGAAAATATTGCATCCGGAAGCCGGGGTTGAGTCGCTAGTATGTAATATCTTATATAAAATTGTCGTGTCACAGTGTTTGTAACAAAACTCCTCCGAAACGGCTTGATCGATTCTTATGAAATTTTGTGTGTATATGTCGCAGTAAGATAGATAAAGCCGTAATATAGTTAAATCCCTAGGGATATAATTATGTACCGTATACGAGGGGTTCGTTTCATTACTATCTCACTAGGAATATAGTTATAAAACCGTAGGTCTGAGAATAGGACGTAAACTATTTTTCATACCCCTAAGTGATAAGGGTGGACCACGCCAAAAATTTTATTTTTTATTTTTTGGACAATTTTTTTTTATGATTCAGCAATAAAAAATACATAGAAAGTTAAATTTTGACATTTCTACCACCAACCCCTATTTTTAAATAGCGATATTGGTACTTTCTACTCTCGGCGGCGTTTAATATTTTAGCCATTGTTCCTAGGTTTGTTGTCTTTAGTCAAATACGTTAAATAATGTCAATGATATATAATACTCATTGCGTGTAAATCACAGAACACTACTACTCCTAGTAAATTTTTTGGGAATAATTTAAAAACGATTAAAAGACAAATATACACTTATTTTATAATTTTGAAAGGTGGGTAAAATAATAAAAGAACAAATACATTATCAGTATACGGTTTTCTATCATTATAAACTTCAATTTGATCTAATTGTGTGTTTTGTACGGTGAACAATGCCAGCAAGACGCAAAGGGTCTAATTTGAGCCATCGAACGACTAAATCTACAGACATGCGAAATAGCAGAGCCCAAAGAACAGACGAAAAAATTCAAGAGGATAATGAAGATGTGCAATCACAAGAGGCATGAGCTGAACGAAATCAATAAAGACGATTAGAACAAAGACAAACGCGTCGATTCGTATTTGAAATATCATCCATGGCCATAGTGCTGAAACAGTGTAAAACTATCATCTGGGATGAATGCACTATGGCACACAAACATTCGCTTGAGGCGTTGAACAGGACATTGAAAGATATAAAAAACAACGACAAACTATTTGGCGGGACTCTGTTACTCCTTTCAGGTGATTTCAGACAAACACTTCCCGTCATTCCACGTTCAACGTACGCTGCAGCCCTGGATTTGTCAATAGGCCGTATAGGCCGCGGCCTAGGGGCGGCGCATTTTAGATGATTTTTACACGCTTTCGGAAGCCATCAAATTGTTGTGCGATAATAAATGCAATAATAACAATAATTACCTAATAAAGGCCTAGGTATCTATCTACCTAGGCCACGAGGAAGAGGCGGCACAAAGTGAAGGGGCCTATTCTCAAGAAAAGTATAAATCCGGCACTGGTACGCTGATGAGATCAACGCTTGCTTGAAAACATCGTCACTGTGGCGTAATGTTGAAAAAGTACAGCTGAAAGTAAATAAGCGCGTACAAATGCTTTAAGATCCATACTTTGAAGCATTCTCAAAACGACTGTTAGATATTGGCGATGGAAATGTAGCTGTACATGAAAATACTGGATGCATAAAATTACTGACCGATTTCTGCACAATCATTAATTCGCAAAATATTCTCATTGACCAGATATTTCTCGATATACACACACAATACTTGAATCATGATTGGCTGGCAGAAAGAGCCATTTTGGCAGCAAAAAAAGTGGACGTCAACGATTTGAACTACAAGATACAACAGTTGTTGCCAGGTGATTTGGTGTCATACAAATCTTTCGATACAGTTTGTGTTGTGATACCAATGAAGCTGTAAATTATTCAGCAGAGTTTTTGAACTCATTGGATTTGCCAGGCATGCCACCGCACCTCTCACGTTCCGTCTGGTGCAGGTGCTTTCGGGGCATGGCTGCTTCGGGAGTTATCTGCACCGGGTGGCTCGTAGGGAGCCAACCCCAGAGTGTCACTCGTGTGCGTTCGCTGAGGACAGCGCACAGCACACTCTTGCGGAGTGCCCTAGATGGCTGGCGCAGCGAACTGAGCTCGCTGCGACCATTGGATTTGACCTCTCTCTGCCGGCCGTAGTGAAAGCTATGGTCGGCAGCAGAGCCGCTTGGCAAGCGACTCAATCCTTCTGCGAAGATATCATCTCGCAGAAGGAGGCGGCGGAAAGAGAGCGGGAGGACGACGTCCTGTCCCATCCCCTCCGTCGCCGACGAACAGGACGCAGGCGGCTGGCGCACGCCTGACCTCCGCCACCTGGACCCCTGACAGGACTAGGGCGGTAGATGGGGACTCTACCGCCCGCTTCATCCTGAGAGGCACGTCGCACCTTGGCAGTTCGGGTGCGCCGTCCAAATGAGCCGTGTCCGGATGCGGACCCCCGCGGTGGAGTTGCGGAAGAGTGCTCGTCCGACCTCGCAACTTCACCAATAGCGGATGAGAAGGACGCCAAGAGGTTTAGTCGGTAGGTCTACCCCACTACCATCTCGGGGCAGGAGTCCGACATAACCCACCGGTCTGTCCCCAGACGGGTGGGTATCCATGATGGATTCCTCTTGTAAAAAAAAAAAAAAAAAAAAAAGGCAACTGAAGGTTGAATCTCCCGTTATTTTGCTTCGTAATTTGAACCCACCACGGTTGTACAATGGCACAGGATTCACAGCGCTCCATTCCTCTTTCAGTCATACACCAAATCCACACAATTACAATACAATAAGTTAGTTATTTTTTATTTGACTACGAAAATATTCACTTGAAATATTATTTATTAAGGAATTGAATTTAATTCAGCTAAGTTACTACAACATTTATTGATCTGAGGCGATACGAAGTTCGCCGGGTGAGCTAGTAATATATATTTTTTTAATAATAATAATAATAATCTATTAAATGGCAGCAGCAAATTGGAGAGGTTTCTCTCATTTCCTTACAGAAGATCACCATGAAATTGCCTGTTATCAGTAGTCCGGTTATTAGTTCGGTTGACCGAACTATTGAGACTTAACAGCATTTGTGCTTTTGTATCTTTGATTCTACTATTGCAGCACCATGGCGTTGTTGGTCTTAACAGACGACGGTAGCCTCTCTGCCGACTTTAAAAAAAAACGCCAAAGCTCAAGAATAGTATAAAGACAAACGTAATTATTATAAAATAAAGTCGCAGTCCGCTTCTGTTCCTCCGCAAGCTTTTTCTAAAATGGAAAAAGAAAGATTGTGTAGGTAAAAAATTGCAATAATTTGCAGAAAAAAAATGCAAACATGGAAGGCGGAAACAGGTCGCTAGTGAAGTTTAAAGAAAGATTATATTATAAAGAATCGATTCATAATAGGATCTCTATGAAAAAGATTTTTTTTAGATTGGCTCCAATTTCTTTACAATTTAGTTTTGCCAAATCATGCTTGTTTAAACGTGTGTTTAAATATATGGTAAAGTCAACTCTCATTGGTTTTCTTATTATAAAGAATCCAAACCCTTTTTAAATTCATTTAAAAAATATATTTTTGCAGAAATTTTTTTTACGTTAAGATCGGCAGACAGGCTGACGGTCCACTTGATGGTAGATGGCTACCATCGCCTATGACACAAGCAACACCAAAGCTGCTGCAAGTGCGCTGCCGACTACAGTAGGATTTAAGGATAAGTGATTGGGAGGGGATAGGGAAATGGCTCTGTCATCCCTTACTCACTCTCCGAAACACAACAGCACACGTGCTGTTATTTCACGGTGGTCTTCTGTAAGGGGGTGGTTACTGCCGCCAGACGGGCTGCCCAAATGACTGCGAAACGCACCAGCTGATTTTTTATTTTTTGATAATAGCATATAAACTGTCATCTGATAAATCTTCAATTGAGAGAAAATCACTGAAAATTTTTTATTCAAGCTCGTGTTATCAACTGACGTATAATTTATTACTCAGCTGATAGTCAGCTGACTATTTTTTTCCTTCAATATATTAGGTTACTTATAATTTGATAATTTTCAATCGAGACTATAAATATGACTATAAATATTTTTTTTACCTGTGTGGGAGGGTACCGCTGTTCAACCTACTCACGGAGCCGCAACTAACGTTCACAAGGCTTTATGATACATTTTACGAGTTATCGCCCGAGAGGGACTAAGTCATGAAAATCTTTTGGCTATAAATGCACCAGTCTGGCTCCTGCGTTACACCCTTTAGTTAGACTGATGATGTTTTCTCTGCGATACAGCCAACTGAAATTTATATGAAATTTTTATTTATAGGTACTATCATCTGATTAATTTTGAACTGAGAGGAAATTACTGACAATTTTTTTTTCGAGTTCGTGTGATCAGCTGACGTATTAAACCCACCACTTTATAGTCAGCTGACTTTTTTTTTCTTCAAGATATTAGGTAACTTGATAAATTTTCAATCGGGAGGAAATGATTAAAAAATTTTTTTCGAGTTCGTGTGATCAGCTGACGTAATATAATCCACCACTTTATAGTCAGCTGACTTTTTTCTTCAATGATGAATTTTCAATCGGGAGGGAATGACTAAAATTTTTTTTTTCTACTTGTATGAGACTGCTCAACCCATTCACTAGCCGCAGATGACTTCATGAATACAACTCTCAGAACAAAGATTTAAATCGAGAGATGCGCCCCAATCGACTCGCACCATACTTAAAACGCATCGAAAATTGTTAACATTGAATTGGGCACAGGCGCTCAACCAACTCCAGTTGCACGTTGCACGCCAACTATAGTGAGTGACGGTCGTTTAGAGATATTGTTTCAGTTGCTTTTACTCTCAAAAAAGTCGTTTGAAATGCTTAACTGCTCATTTAGCATGTGTTATAATAATACCAGAAACACTAATAAAGCTAGTGGTGTGACATTTCACTCATAAGTTTTTTATTTATTCAACAGGAACTTGAAATTAGATTCAAGGATTCAAGGATTCGCATTTGATTTGTATAGTGTCGGAGATTTTATATATTTCAAAATGGCAGATGAGAGGTGACCATTATAACTAGAAAGCTTTACACGACCGATTAGTGCGTTGTTGGAGCTCATTACATTTCCAGTATAACTAGAGCCTCTATTTGAATACGATTAGCGCGCTATCGAAGTTCAAATATTATTGGAAATAATGTCATGTATATGTATAACTATTATGATATAAATATGTCTTTTGTAACACAGTTTTGCTAGTAAGGGCGTATCTCTTCATTTAAATCTTTGTCTCAGAAGCATTTATCGCCCGAGAGGAAATGATCGACGAAATTTGCATCTAGCTCGTGAACCATTAATTTTTTTTAAAATTCTACGAATAAAAAGTATTTATAGCGACAAACATATTATTATTTCAATAGCAGGTCATAACTCTATTCACATCCTAACTATTATTTCTTAATCGACCTATTGTTCTATAAAACGTGACTAATCAGAGCCAACTAAACACTAGACCATGCTTATTATAGGTAATATACTCGTGGGCAAGTAGGTACAAATGTTATTACAGGTTGAATTTTTAATTTTACCACTATAGTTCTTATATTATCTTGGTATAATATAAGAATCTTTGGCGAATACAGAAGTAGATGTTTGTTTGTTTTTTGTATACTTTTCGTCAGACAGGAGACAGGTTGACGGTCCACTTGATGGTAGGTGACTGCCATCGCCTATTAACACAAACAACACCACAGGTGCTGCAAGTACGCTACAGACCATAGGATAAGAGAAGGGATCGATAAATTGGGAAAGGGAAAAAACAATAATGTTTCAAAAATATTTCCCACCGCCGCGCCGCACCGCCACGCGCCGGCGAATCAAGTAAGTGTCGGTTGCGCATATGATCGCGCATATGGTGCATATAAATTTCACCTTGTGTACGATTTTCCAAGTTACTTTATTTGAAATTCTTAAAAAAAATTGTAGTGCATTGTATATCAATAAATCTTCAATAAAAAAGGGGGATTTTTTTTAAACAATCATTGAAATACATAAATAGAATAAAAGGAATTTAATCACAGACCGACATTGGAATTTAAACATTACAAAAATATTGCGACTTAGTATTCTTCAAAAGGTCGTAAAAGGTAAATTAATGAAGTCGTATCTTGAAAGAAAAACAAAAAAATGTTTAAAAAATATACCTATATGACCAATGAAAAAATACATATATAAACCAAATCGAAAAAATTCTCGGAATAGTTAGGTTACATTGAAAGCTCAATTTCGTAACGGGAAAACTTTTTAGATCAACCAGAGATCTAAATTATTATCTGAAGGATTTCATGCAGTTTATATCTATCAACAGTGTGATTCTTGAGTTAGGCATAGATGCATAATACGTTAATGCTTTGATATACGAGTAGTATTAATAATTATCAAATTGAATATGTTAGCCACCTTAAGCATTTCATACTAATTTTAATAGCTCTTTTACCCCAAGAAATTTACCTATTATTGCTAATATTCTTTTCGCTAATTCATTAAATCTGTCGCAGATGGCTTCACAAAAACTATGAACTGTCGCTTCCGTATCGCGACCTACTGAAAATACACACTGCCTCTCGAGCGCGCATGCCTATTTTTATATTCGCGCAGACAGGCTGAATAATCTTAGAAAGTTCTCGAAGTTTCAAACTAGTAAATATCGGGCGTCAATTATTCTATCGGTTCTAGAATAGTGCTTCGGTTTCTGGAATATTAACTCTATGTCGTAACCGTAATAACCAATTTCCTTTTGCACTTGTTTAAAGGTGCGTAGTCATCATCTATTGGTAAACGTTACTCTTCTACCTGAATGTTCCATGCCCTCAACGCGTTCCTTCGAGGTAACAGTAACACTAAATACTACTTTGTATCTTTTATATTTAATACTAGCTGTGTCCGCGACTTCGTAGGTAGTTCGAAGTCGTTTTTTGAAAATCCCACAGGAACCTAACATATAAAGTATACTATATCCCTAATCCAGGTAATAAACTATCTGTGTGATAAATTTCATCCAAATCCGTTATGCCGTTTTTTCGTGAAAGGGTAACAAACATCCATATCTATGCATCCATCCACACAAACTTTCGCAAGTTGTAATATTAGTAGAACATCTACCCTCCAAAATCGCCACCTAACCTTACACTTTAGTCAGTGATGTTTATCACGAAACAGTCGCTAGACAGTGCCGTCTTAAGTCTATTCGGCGCCGGGGTGCGGGGCTCAGCCTGCGCCCTTAGCCACCCGGACGTCTATGTCAAAGGGCGCAATTATTCGCCTATGACAGACGCACAGGTGCCGCGCCCCGCCTCGCGCCCATTTCAAATGAACTTACACTTTATTGACTTAGAGAACATTTTGCTTCAAGTGCGGGCGACCGGGCGGCAATGTGTCAAAGGTAACGCTATCTTTAGATTAGAGATTTTGCCGCACGCGTGTTGCATTTAATAAAATTGTTAAAGCGCCTACACACGGCCCTAAAATCGGTGGCAATGGCGGGAGAGTGGTAGTGCCACTAAGCGTGAAACCGACCGTGCAACAAAGCGCTCGTCTATCAAGATGCCGCCGAAACTCTCAAAACATCAGAGAATAGGCATCACTCTGGCACTTTCTACAGTGCAACCAAGTCAAAGACGAAAAAGGAAGAACTGGTTGATGAAACGCCATGAACTTTTTTTTAAATATTATTATTAAAGGTGGCAGACAGGCTGATGGTCCACTTGATGGTAGGTGGCTACCGTCGCCTAGGGACACAAGCAACATCAGGGGAGGTGCATGTGCGCTGCCGTCCTTGCAGGAATTTGTTTACTGCTAGTTTGAAGAAGCCCATATTGTAGCTAGATGGAAACACCTTAGAAAGGAGAGAGACATTTGGAAGCAGCTGAAAACTTTTTAAAAATGGATATAGAATGTGTTGAGGAACTCCTTGAAGAGATCATTGACTTTCGTCCAGGCTTCTCGCTTCTTTTCCTTCGCCATGTCTTCGCACGGAATACAAATTAAAAACACAAAAATAGGTCTTGTCGCCGCTGCAGTCGCAGACACACTGCGGTGAAATCGGCACCGATTTCGCTATACACGATGCGACAACGCTCCCTAGACGATAATCGCCCCTAAATCGTGGGTTCGCCCGACCCGATTTCAGAGTTAGGAGGAAACTGATTACGATTTGCCTACACATGAGGCGATCAATGGAGCGATCTAGGGCGCTCCCCACCACTTCCCCGATATTGCCACCAATTTTAGGGCGGTGTGTAGGCGCTTTAATAAAAGTAAAACAATGATTATTGTTGATGACTATTTTTTTTATATTTAATTTTGCGCATACGTATTTGTCGTAACAAGTATATGAGACTATGCAATGGCGTTAAGTTCAATGAAATATCTAAATACTCAGCGCTCGGCAGGCGCCCCCGGGCGCTCAGCGCCCGGGTGCACCGCACCCCTTGCACCCGCGGCTAAAGACGGCCCTGTCGCTAGACTTTATAAGAAATTATAGCTCTTGCCTGCGGCTCATATATTTTTGTCGGATGTAATGTAGGGTTCTGACACGCGTACTTTGTGTTTAATTTTATATATATTTTACATACTTTATTTTTTGTAAAGGGAAGATTTATTTGGAAGAAAGATTTTTTGCCGGTTTCTTCCCTTTAAAACAGTTTGAACTGGTGGTAGATTAATTTGCTTTTAAATGTATTATATTTACTTTACCTTTTCACGCAATAATTACACAAGTGATCATCATGAAATTTTGCATATTCCTACTTAATCAGAAAATAACATAGGGTATCATTCATCTGCACCGGGTGGCTCGTAGGGAGCCAACCCCAGAGTGTCACTCGTGTGCGTTCGCTGAGGACAGCGCACAGCACAGTGCCTTAGATTGCGGAGTGCGGAGTGCCCTAGATGGCTGGCGCAGCGAACTGAGCTCGCTGCGACCATTGGATTTGACCTCTCTCTGCCGGCCGTAGTGAAAGCTATGGTCGGCAGCAGAGCCGCTTGGCAAGCGACTCAATCCTTCTGCGAAGATATCATCTCGCAGAAGGAGGCGGCGGAAAGAGAGCGGGAGGACGACGTCCTGTCCCATCCCCTCCGTCGCCGACGAACAGGACGCAGGCGGCTGGCGCACGCCTGACCTCCGCCACCTGGACCCCTGACAGGACTAGGGCGGTAGATGGGGACTCTACCGCCCGCTTCATCCTGAGAGGCACGTCGCACCTTGGCAGTTCGGGTGCGCCGTCCAAATGAGCCGTGTCCGGATGCGGACCCCCGAGGTGGAGTTGCGGAAGAGTGCTCGTCCGACCTCGCAACTTCACCAATAGCGGATGAGAAGGACGCCAAGAGGTTTAGTCGGTAGGTCTACCCCACTACCATCTCGGGGCAGGAGTCCGACATAACCCACCGGTCTGTCCCCAGACGGGTGGGTATCCATGATAGATTCCTCTTGTAAAAAAAAAAAAAAAAGGGTATCATTCATCTAGAAAAAAGTATTGTTCCCGAAGGATCATCTAAAAATAAAAATCCAAAGTCTGGCATAAGTATAACAGCTATTAAGATGTCAGGCGTTATATTTTTTATTTTTCAACTAAAATCAGCTAAAATCCTCAAATTTTACGTATAATTTCTAGCGACCTGTCCCCTTCACACGAATGAAATTTTTTTCTGCAAAGTATACCTCGAGTATCGCTCTTTCCATTACTGAAAACATTGTATCAAAGTCCATTGGGTGGTTTAGAGGAAGTTAGCGGAGAAATAAACACAGGTGGACAGTGACTTTATTTTATATTATTAGAAAGAAAGAAAGAAAGCATATTTTAATATTCCTCTAATACCTACAAACAATATATGAACAAATAATAATTACAAAAAAAAACAAACAACTATATAAACAAGTAATGAGAGGAAAAGGAACCCTGGCTCATTATACAGTTGTGGTGCAGACCACAACACTGATATTCTGCCAGGGACCAGATATTCAAAGAAAAAAAAAGCATTTACGCGGGACATGTTTTTTCTTTTTTTTTATTAAAGATGGATTTGCTCTTGACCAGCATCTATCCTTGTAGGAAGGATGAGGCCGACGATGGAGCGAGCTCACCTAGAAGATATCTATTCACTCGAACCTTGAAAAGATTTGGGTTATATGAGCTCGGAAATACAGACGCCGGCAGTTCCAATCCTCAGCAGTGCGCATCACAAAAGATGTTTTAAAGCGCTTGGTCTGAATTAAAGGGATTTCGACAAGGTGAGGATGGTAACCAGCCGTACGTCTGCATGTCCGATAGAAGAAAGGGGATACAATCAATGGCTGAAATTATCACAATTTACTTAAAAAGAACTGAAGGATTTCACCAGCTAGTTATCTATATGGCAAATTCACTGTAAATATGCAATATGCAATTATTATAAGTATGTATCTACTTACATAGATATTATGTATACTAAGGTGTGTAATAATTTTTATTTGTTGCATAAAAATCGACTCAAATCAAAAAGCGCCCTCATCTTGTAGTGTGAAATGAATTTTATAGCAAAAATAAAACAAGTACTATCAATGGTGATGATTACATTTTTGCTATTAAATTCATTTCAGGCGTTATAAAATATTATTGGATTACAAGGTAGGTATAATAAGGAGACAAAGAGCATAAGAATAAATAGTAACCAAGAAAGAGTTTAAAAAAGAATGTAAGATGTTTGTTGGTATAAAAAAATATGTATCTACGGCTATCAGGATCAATATTTTTCCTACATACGAAGTTGAGGGCTCAACTAGTAATATTATGCTACTTATTGTTTTATACTTATTATTATTATTGTCTAGCAAATTTAATAAAATTGTTAGAGTGCTCCATCCATATTCTGGTGTTTTTATTATTTTATAATAAGCATACGGCTATCTAATAATAAGCAATATAAAAATTATTTTAAATTTAGTTTTTTTATTAGATACATATAAGAATCTTCTTTTTTATCCATTTTAAATAAGAGATACTTAGGTATCATAGTTACCATCTCAAATAAAATAAATATAATATTTTTATTTAACAAATTATAATTTGGACAATTGAACTACTTACTGAGACTTTTCGAGTTTCGATAGTTCAATGAATAAATGTAATTGAACTCGGAATTGAACTAATGGGAATAGCCTATATATTCTTACATACATAATCAACAATATAATTATTAGCTAAATTAAACTAAATACTCACTCCCACAGCTACAATTCCAATATCGAACACCTGTAATAATAGAGAGAGATAGGCATTTGTGTTAAACGCTAACATGAATGAGATAACCATATGAGTCACTGCTACGCGTCCAAATCCAAATGAAAGTTGTTATTTTCCGTTCAATTTCGAAATTTCTTAAAATGGCAACTTTTTATTATTAGACAACTATCGCCAAGAAATTATTGACGTTCTTCTCTTTGACAATTGACTTTGACAATTTTAATCACTGTCAATCGTATTTGATCTAATGCTTGTTTTATATTTTCATGTTCCTGTGTGAGTGCGGTGATGAATCTGTTTTTAGTTTAGACGCATTATTTCCAATTTATTTCTAGTATTTTTATTTTTCATTTTTTATGTGATACGCATTAATAGTGCAGTTATTGCCTTCAACTACTAACAGTGAAAACGTCCATATAAATAGGTCAGTTGTCATTGTTATTGCTCTAAAACCAAATTATATTGTTTTGTGTTGTATGAAAATAGGTAATAATTTTTGTCTTGTCGCACTAACACGTGATCCAAGGCCAATTACGGACCGTATATCCCGTTTTCAATTTTTTAATATATAATTTAATGTGATTTCACATGACTGTTTGTGCAAAATACATTCATCCACCAATTATACAATATCCTTCTTTGCTTCAAAACTATTGTTATGATTATGAAATCTCTTTGTCGTAAGTTAAACAAATTAAAGGCGTGCACAAATAGTATTTATTTAACAAAGTAAGCTAATATTTTGTTGACAACAAACCCTTTTGTCTTATTCTGTAAGCACAATACTTGCTTTACCAATGATCCCAAAATATTTTAAAAACATGCAGTACCTACATCGTCAAACATGAATTACAAGTGTGACTAATACCACACAATCTCAATACTGGCCCCTAAACACAAATCTATTTAGAATAATAATAAATAAACTTGTCAAATGTTAATTTCCTTTATCAAAAAATTAGCAGGTGTCTGAATACCACATACTACTACTCAAATCAATAGTTATAACCAATGTTTGAAACTCTGGGGGAGTCAAAGAAATCTTTTAAAGTACTCCCAAACCCTGGAAGTAACTTTTTTCAAAGAATGGGATGAAAATTATAATTTGCTTTTATTTTGACGAGCCCTTTGGATGAGTGGTTATGGTGCTTGCTTTAACGCGCATTTGAATCTCCGCAGGGTCAACTTTGGAAAGGAACTTTTCAATGTTGGCTCTGGTTTAGATCTGAAAAGTAGTTAGAAGTGCACACTACATTTCGCAATCATTTGAATAGCCTGTCTGGCAGCAGTAACCACCCCCTTACAGAAGACCATTATTCCCATGCAGTGTGTATTATTATACTAGCACTGAATAAGCTGTTTCATATAATTGTCATTGTTCGTTATATATTTATCAATGGAAAGATTGTTTGTTGTGTGACATGTGACAAGTCTATCCATTTTTATATACATATATATCTTCACAGTCCATCAGCTCTGAAACTGAAAGTGATCACAATTACACTTAGTAGTTCTTCCCACAATATAGGCCATACATAGTCTTAGACATTGGTTATATCTGTAAAAGACTGTATTTTTAATTTCCTTTTTTTGCTTATTATGTTTTATGTGAGAAGTAAATTTTTCTTTCTTTCCTTTCAAATAATAAATAATCAATACATTTCAATAATATATGAATAAATAATAATTACAAACAAACAAATATATAAACAAGTAATGAGAGGAAAAGGAACCTTACTGATATTCTGCCAGGGACCAGATATTCAAAGAAAAAAAAAACATTTACACGGGACAATTCAGATTATACAGTCAACATCTGAAATTTTCACAATTTACTTAAAAACTACTGAAGGATTTCACCAGCTAGTTATCTATATGGCAAATTCACTGTAAATATCCAATAGCACACGAGAATGTACAAGAAATGGACTGGCCGCCCCCATAAACTGTCACCACCCGTCCCCATGAATCAAAGACCTAAGCGTTTCTCTGCAGATCCATTAGTAATGAGCGAAGTCGTTTTTTAAAACATCCCAAAGATGTAAGATCGGTACACAAAACAGAATGCTGTTGTTAAAAATTAATTGTAAATAGAATTATTCATTGAGATGTACCAGACAGCAACCCAAAATATGTGCATACAGCATGTCCAAATTAAACAGTGTTACAATTAAAACAGAAGAAAGATGAGCTTTCATCGAAAGACAAGCTTAGCTGTATTTTATAAAAAGTTACTTTGAGACGAAAGCACATCTCTACAAGGCTACAATAAAAATAGACATTGCAATATACATAAGTTCAATGAAATATTAACTATTGAGATTATTGTAATATTGACAATGTTGATGACCACAATAACTTAATATGGCTCATCTTGTTTTCCTAATGACACATTATTGTGGTGTGATGTCCGTAATGTTCTTTTTGAATTTACTTAAGCTATTTACGAATATATCCACCTTACTGATATGCTTAGGGAGGAGATCTTGTACTGTTGACAACGACGAGTACTGACGAGGGGATTAGGAAGGGATAGCAGAAATGGACCCTGGCATCCTTTAAGTTGGCGTGGTCAAATGACTGCAAAAACGCAGTCTGCCCTGCCACTATTTGTTTTATTTAATAGAAAAATGCCTACAATTCTGGTATTTTTTTTAATATCTACAAGATTTCTCTGCAATAATTTTCTAAATCTCTTTGCCATGCCCTTGTAACACAATCTAACTATAATTCTTTGTATTTTCAGAAAAATGAAAGTCTCACATAGTTAACTTAGCATACAAGGATATGTGTTGCAAATTATGCTGCACAAAGTGCAGTGAACATCATAGATAAATTTGGGGTTGGAATGAGCTAAGTGGCCATGTTGGGTACATTACTTGGATACACATTGTGCGCACTCACATATGTCAGCGCAGATGTCATCGTTTATACACAGGATATTCCACATCCGGTAAGTTCTTTAAAGTTATCTTTATTATTAGCCTGTTATTCAACCCCTGAATTTGTCCACATTTTGCCTCCCACATAGACGATTTGTGGGTGTTTGCTTTACCACAACTTACTTGAAAGGCTGATTGCAATATGTACCACTATTGGCAAATTTGACATTTAGGAAATATACTCCAATAAGGAGTTACATGCTCTACCCATTGCCATTTTGGCTTGCTTACTCTAGAGACTGACTTGACAATAACTGCAGGTACACTGCATTGATGGAGCAGCTTAAATAACTGCAGTGACCACACTCTCGGAGAACACTATGGTGAAATAAATGTATACCTATTATATATGTGTGTGAATAAAATTTTTAAAGTCCAATTATCATATCCTTTCTTTGTCCCTTGATTTCATCCTAGTAAGTTTTCTTCATCTTTTGAAATAATGAAATGCGAGCCCATTTCACTATGGTCGGCGGCACACCTGTGGCATTGCTTGTGTTAGGTGTAGGCGACGGTAGCCACCTAACATCAAGTAGACCGTCAGCCTGTCTGTCGACCGTAACATAACAATAAATGGATAAATAATTATCTTAAAGTATGAAGAGAATTCTTTTATAGTTTTTGTTGAACTTCGGGTATAGACAATCAGAGAACCATTACTATATAGTTGATCAATGCCTATACATAATATGCTTTAGTTGTCAATAACAATCAGCGATTGATCTGATTGTGTTTGATTAATGTTTTTAAATAATAACCTTGTTAAACAAATAATAATAATAATCTTTATTTGTTATGACCATGGATATGGTAAATAACAGATGACATTTTCTTATTGCTCCAAATGTGATCAACTGAAAAACTCGCTGTACAAATATAAATTCTATATTATTGATATAACATATTAAACTGTAAAATATAAAATATTAGGCTAAAAATATAAAATATTTTATAAAAATTAAAAAATAAAATATAAAAATTAAAATATAACATATTAGGCTGTACCATTTGTATCTGGCTGGTTTCGATACATTTTAAAATTTTATTAAAAAAAAGGAAAAATGCAACCAAGCAGCAAAAAAAATTGTGAAAAGGTGGAGCAAGATCGGCATATTATCAGTTGTTAAGATAAAACATAGCTAAAGAACTGGGAATTGACTACAAAACAGTTTTAACCCATTGGAAAAAAACTGGGTACCCCAAAAAAGCTCGATATTTGGGTGTCACATAAGCTCACTGAAAGAAACCTTATGAATCGTGTACTTATTTGCGATTCTTTATTGAGACGTAATGAAAGCGAACCGTTTTTGAAGAGATTAATAACTGGTGATGAAAAGTGGATCATGTACGACAAGAACGTGCGAAAAGGTCGTGGTCAAAGGTCGATCAGGCTTCACAGATTGCCAAAACCAGGGTTAAGTCGCAATAAGGTGATGCTGTGTGTATGGTGGGATTGTCGATTCGGATCTTTACTGCCATCAACTGATGAGATTAAAGCCAGGAAGTTGAGAGAAAGTGGCCGGAATTGATCATTAGGAAGGGTGTGGTCTTTCATCACGACAACGCTAGACCACACACTTCTTCAGCCACTCAGAAAGAATTAAGAGTGTTTGGCTGGGAGGTGTTAATGCATCCGCAATATAGCCCTGATCTGGCACCATCAGATTTCAACCTGTTTCAGTCTCTTCAGAATTCTTTAGGCAGTGTCAGGTTAACATCAAGAGAGGACTGCCAAAACTACTTGTCGTGTTTTTTTACCAGAAGTCCCAAAATTTTTTACAGCAACGGGATCATTACACTACCTACAAAATGGCAAAAAGTTATCGAACAAAATGACACATTATATACCTTAATTAAACTTTTAAAAAAATTATCTTGAATTTTCATATATGGGAAGAATTTTTTCCCCAACCTATTACCTACTTAAAATTAATTATAAAGTAAATATCATTATAATTAAATAAAATTAAATAAATAAATAAAGAAACTATATTTTTCCTGAATTTTGAATAAAGGTAGTGTTTTACACCTTAAATAGTTTTAAATACATTTTAGTTGTATTTAAAAAAAATCGTTTCCTAGAATTTCTCTGTACAACGTGCGCTCTGCGTGCAAATAATTAAAACACTTGTGTTAATTATTACAAACAGTAACTACCTTATCGTTGTGAGAATCAAGGTCAAATTTATGTCACTCTTTTAGCTTTATAAAAATTTACGAGTGTTTTGACATAAGAGTTATTTATGTAATAAATAGCGTTGGAGACTCCTGTAATTTTAAACAATAGCTGTGTCGCCGTTTCGCATACCGTTTAATTTAAAATTACATAAGCATGCACATTTCGGCTCTTTTCGGCCCTAATGGCGCATTTCATCGAGCATTTATTGTTTAGTTTTCGCTTAGTGTTTTTCTTTTTGCTCGGCTTCTAAATGTAGACGTACACGGTCAATTAAACTGATCAGTTGAACTGACGTACATCCAAAAACTGACCGTGAGTGTTTTTAACTGACGACATTTTTCGGGCGCACCGTAATCCGTTTTAACTGATCAGTTAAACTGATAGTCAGTGGCCTCTAAGGGTCATAGTGTGACCATTAATAACCTTTAACCTATCTCAAATGCAAAAAAAAATTAAATTACGGTTCAGTTCCACAGCCAGCCAACAAACAAACAATTTTATTAGTATAAATATAGCGGTTGGACGCGGATGTTTGACAGTTGAGGCAATAAACGCGTATTATATGCCCATTTCGCGTCGCGTCACTAATTTAGGACTAGGCATTTTCTGAAGTAGCGACCGTATCTTTGTTAGTGTACTGAATTACCACTTCCAGCCCAGTTACATAGAATCGCGCGAATGGATGAAAAAATGTGTACCCCTTGATAGCAACCGATGAACAATATCGAGTTTATTTTTACTTTATCTCGACGATACCAAAGCTGATAAAAATGAACAAGTACATAAAGATGCATTTTACGCTGTAGTTGATTATTTTTTATGGAATACTAGCGTTTGCCCGTGGCTTTGAGCATGTCAAAACTAAAAATCCATACTTACTTATAATAAAAACATTAAATATTTTTTCAAAAAAACAATTGATACACGTTGTACTTATGTTACCGAAGTCAAAAAAGTAGTTTTTAGAATTTATGTCTGTTTGTGTGTGCGTTTGTTCGCGCTAATCTCAGAAACGGCTTAGTGTTTGTTTTATTCCAATCGGGTTTACAAACAAAAAAGTTACGTAAATTTAAAGAATCACATGCAATATTTTTTCGATAAAAAGTTCGTTAAAAAAATCGTATGCATAGGCCCTTAATTAGATAAAAATCAAGGAAATGTTGAGGATAGCGGAATGGGCTCAAAACACAATAAATCTGTCCTAAAGTTATGCGTCCAGTCCTCGATTGCTTCTAAATGTACAAGTAATGTGAATTCTACACAATTTATTGACTAAGTATCTTCTTATCAATATTATAAATGTGAAAGTAACTCTGTTTGTCTGTTACCTTTTCACGCCTGAACTACTCAAATGATCATTATGCCATTTTGCACACACAAAAATCCAACAAAAAATTATTTTTTGTTGGACACACACAATAATTTTGTCAGATGTTATATTTTTTATTTTTCAACGCGGACAAAGTCACAGGCAAAAGCTAGTTGCAATGACGCTGTCCGCCTCTTCTACTCTGCTAACTTCTTTTGAATCATCAAATGAATTTTACTGGGAGAGCGATAAACGAGGGATGTGTGCGAATATAATTTGTAGGAAGAAAATGTAACCGTACCAAGTTGGGGAAAGGTCGCTAGTTAAGAAAATTATGCAACACGTATTTCGTCCATATTCTTATGAACTTATCTGCCAATCGATCAACTGGAGTGCAGAATTATATCATTGACAATAGCAAACCGTACACAGGAAACCATTAAAAAATGCACCTAGTGTGCTTGCAATAATAAATAATTATTATAAATTTATTATTTACTGTAAAAGTGACAAATCTTACTAATTATAGAAACCCAAGAGTAATTTAAGGTTAATAAATAAATATTAGAATTTAATTGAATGATATTTAGGAATATCCGCCAAGGAACCGTTAAAAGTATAATAGTTTTAATTTTACAATCCCTCGCCTTTAATGAACAATATGCCTAACAAAAATATCATCATGTCAGCCGCAGGTCGTCCACTGCTGAACAAAGGCATCCCCCCTAATTTTCTGAAAGCACCGGTCAGAAGCAGTCTGGATCCACCGTCGATCTGCGGCCCCTTATCAGTCATGTGTCCACCTTGTGAGTGGACGTCCTACGTTGCATTTGCTGAAAACCTTCCGATCCCAGCAGCCGTCGGCTATATGTCCTGTCCACTGCCACTTCAACTATCCGCCGGGTCATGTCAGCAACTTTCGTTTGTCTGCAGATTTCTTCATTACTGATTCGATCTCGCAGCGTAACCCCAAACATATCCCTTTCCGTATCTCGCTGAGAGACGTTGTGCTTTCTTACGAGACCCATAGTTAATAACCGCGTTTCAGCGTCATATTTAATCACTGGTAACTTGTTTTAAGACACTGAGGAGGTCCTCAGTGAGGAACTCCTTCTCGAAGTTGGCTCTACCTAATTGGACTATTTGTTCCAAGTAGATTTACTCGTTAACAACTTCGAGAGTTGAGTTTCCAACTGTTACTGGAGTGGGCACAACGTGGACATTAGACGTAACGTTCGGCTTGTCCATATTCATCTTAACGGCGGTCCTTTGGGAAACTCGGTTGAGGCCATCGAGCATCGTGTTGAGAAAAATATAAATATGTAATACCTACTAAAAGTATAAATATTAAATTAGTAGTTATTATTCAATTAAATTATTAAATATTTAATTACTTTAAAGTAAGTAAGTTTAACTTGTGGTTACAAGTTATAAGGAGTTAAATATTTGCTTGCTCAGATAACCATAAATCTTATCTAGACGTTCAATATGGGAATATTCCTAAATAGTCGAAACCGCGTTTCATAATCGCGCTATTGTTAGTGCCGACACCTTGTCGAATTTGTTGACTTCGCGATTGTGTGTGCTTTAAAAAAAATCCGCTGAATTTCGTAATTGAATTTGTTTCATAATAATCAATTAAACAATTAATTTAATTCTGCTGGTAAGAATATTGTTTGCAATCAATGAAATATGTTTTTTTTTTTTTTTTTTTTTTTTTTTTTTCCAATTTAAACTCATGAAAGTTTCACATCGACGGTGAAGTGCCAATTACTTCCTATCTCACATTTTTTGAGACTTTATTTCAATGACTATAAGCTCGATTTTGATTTATTTTGGTGCAACCACGGAAATAATATTTTAACTGCAAGATCCATGTTATGTACGTGTTTTTATATGTAGGTAGAAAGAGTAATATTTTCTTGTTTAATCGCTGATGTCATTATGGTATATAATTTTTTTCTTGAAAATATTTTTACCAGCTGAATAATACCTATTATTTTCGTTCAGGCTCCAGAGTTTGAAAAACCATTGCCAACTTTGATGACCAATACGCGAGTGTCGGGACGCAGCAAAAGTGGTATCGGATGAAAGAAAAAAAAAAAGAAGTTGCTAGAATGTAAAAAGTGATTCCTTGGCCTTAATCGGCTGAAAAAAAATAGTGGTGTTTAGAAAAAAGTTAAAACGTCAAATAAAGTGTTGAATTCGATTTTTAAATAAAAAATAAAATGGGTTATATTTTTAAACTGATGTCATCACGCTTAGCCATTAGAGTGTTTTACATTATGGGCCTCCAACATTATGTAAGTAGTGCATAATGAAACATTAAAGAATGAATGTCTTTAACAAAAAAAACCCTGCTATACATATTGTGCGTTTATAACAATACAATAGAACCAATTGCTCTATTGTATTGTTAAAAACGTACAAATGGACCTTGACTTTATTAGATTATTTTATGATTATTTAATGGATAATTACTAAGAGCTTATCACTAGATGACTGTATGTACTTACTGCCCTATTAATAGCAGCTAATATCTATGCTTTCTTAGTCATTTATTATTTCATAAAACTTTATGTACAAGTATTTAAGAGAGAAATGAGATGGTTTCATCATCATCATCTCAGCCGTAGGACGTCCACCGCTGGACAAAGGCCTCCTCTCTAAATTTTCCAAAAGGGCCTATCAGAAGCACCCAGAATCCACCGCACCTGATCGTAGGTTTACCATGGCGCTTGCCTGTCTGTGGCCTCCACTCAAGAACCTTCCGGCCCCAACGGCCGTCGACTCTCCGTATGTGTCCTGACCACTACCACTTAGTAATCCTCCTGCTTATGTCGCTAACTTTCGTTCGTCTACGAATCTCCTCATTCTCAGGATCTGATCCTCGATCTGGCAGTGTATCCTCGAACATAGCCCTCTCCATAGCTTGTTGAGCGACATTGAGCTTTCTTCTTCTAACTATAAGTTTCATTGAGAATGAAACTATTCATTAAGAATGAACTTAAGGTTCATTAATAATAAAAAATAATGCCTAACTCTATGAGCAATGTAATGCACTAACATCTTTATTGCAGTTATAGCTTCGCCATGCGTTAGTTGATCCCTCGGGAACAGTACTTTTTTTTTCTGGACGAAAGGTATCCTTTCCTGCATCACTGACAACGTGTATGCAAAATTTCATGATAATCAGTTCAGCGGTTTAGGCGTGAAAAGGTAACAGACAGACAGAGTTACTTTCACTATTATAATATTAGTATAGATATGGATATAATACTTAAAGAAACTATGTAGTTTAGCGAGTTCAACCAATCAAACAAACAAACATACTCTTCGGCTATTTGTACAGATAAAGTCGCTCTCCACTTCTCCGGTCACTTCTAAACCACCCAACGGACTTTAATACGCTTTTCGCTAATGGAAAGAGCTATAAAAGAGGAACGTATGTGCACATAATTTGCAGAAAAATTTGCATCCGTGCGAAGCCCGGGGCGGGTCGCTAGTATTTTATAATTTTAATTATGAAGCCAAAATGACTACAGTTTTTGTTAAATTTATTCTCCTATATTTTATTATTCCGATGTATTACCCGTCCAAGGTATCCATTTTTTTATGCTCATTTTATTTGCATTTATCTATTTTGCAGATGTTCATTGAATTGTGAAACTTTTTGCTGGTTTCGTGTAAGTCCTCGCCTATTTTTTCTTGAGATAACCGTGTAAGCTTAACTTACTCCATAGGTATTTTCATCTTTTCATTTCTTGGTACACTCTAATACAGTTTGTAAATAAATTATTGCAGACACCATTGCTCCATTCTTGAATCTTTTATGTAGTTACTAGCGACCCACCTCCGGCTTCGCCCGGGGTGCAATTTTTATATATATGAACATATATAAAAATTTATCCCTCTTTCCATTAGTGAAAACCGAATTAAAATCGGTCTACCCGTTCACGCGTGATGTCATGACCAATGAAATGGGGATTCATTTTTATATATAGAGATTACTTAATTAAGTATACTTTTTTAACTATGTATACTTTTTTATATCTGGTACACATAAAAAATACATATGTGACAGGACACCTGTCTGTCAAAACAAATGACCAGGAGGGTTAGGGAGCAGATATGATTAGTCCTGCCATTCTTTTCTGGTTTTGCGGCGAGGGTGATTACTGGAGTCAGACCGAGTTCCCGATTTGTGATTGCCGAGTGCTCTGTGATAGCAGTGTGCTCTAGCTGTTAAAGAAATAAATAGATTTTAGCAATTCGGCTAATTACTAAATATTGAAATATGTTTTAGATAGCGGAAGAGTTCCGCGACATGCCGGCCTCATTCGGCGGTGAGATTCCGTCGGAGGGGCTCCGCGGGTATCTTACGGTCGGTGAGCCCCGCGACGGCTGCTCACCAATGGCCAAGCCTCCTCCAGCTGAGAACATTACCGGCAAATGGATAGTGCTGATCGCCAGGTGAGGCGTCATCAAACCTATTTAATATTTGCTTGGAGATCGTGAAACAATGTGTCATTGAATAGTCCCGCTTTATTTACCTTGCACGTATTCCTTTGGCTCAAATAAGCGGCCACGATGTTTTTCTTAATTTCCTTCAAAAATCGTTAAACATTAGTACAATATCTTAAAAAAAAAGGGACAAGTGCGAGTTAAACTCGCGTGAAGAGGGTTCCGTACGATGTTACCTATGCTCACAATATTGAGTGATTTGCCATGTTATTTTAATATCATGGACTTCTTATAGGTTTTCCTATAACCTATAAGTAGAAAACTAATTTCTGTATTTTTTTTTCAAAATTTTAGTTTCAGTAGTTTCGGAGATAAGGGGGGGAATGGTAGGACAGACGGACACACGAGTGATCCTATAAGGGTTCCGTTTTTTTATTCGGGCGTATGGAACCTTAATAATCATTTAAGGCAACATTTATCCAATACATAACAATAAATTTCTGATAATTTTGAAAAAATACCTAAATACTATTCATTTTAGACAAATTTATCAATTATTAGTACTAAATCATTCTATAATGCATAAATTTACTAATAAAACGGAAATCAGCAAGAATTAATTACCTGTGCTTCAGTCGTTGACATGTTAATATTGTGCAATGTAAGACGCGGCCTGTGGATTCAGTTGTACGATATTGCCATAAAGGGGCGTCCATTTTAAACGCCTAAACGCCCTCATAAAATTAATTGACGCCCCTTGAATTATCTTGTCCGAGTCCTCGCTGTGGAATATCATAATTACTAATTTTATATTATCTCTCCTTTTCGAACCCTCTAACTCATAACAAGCGATTTAAAACATCTTTTATAATGCGCACTGCTAAGAATTGGAACTCCCTGCCGGCGTCTGTGTTTTCGACCTCATACAACCCAAATCTTTTCAAAATTCGAGTGAATAGGCACCTTCTGGGTGAGCTCACTCCATCGTCGGCCTCATCTTTCCTACACGGCTAGATGCTGGCCAAAGTAAACCCATCTTTAATAATAATAAAATAAAAAATATATATTATAAAAAATATAATAGGGAAAGACGCCGGCTATCATGTTGAGAGGTACGAGTTCGATCCCCGGTAATTCCACGTACCAATTGGTTTTTATTACTGACTGCTCTCAAAAGGCGAAGGAAAACATCTCGAGGATACCTGCATACGCCAAAGAAGAAATTCTAAGGCGCACCAACCCGCACTAAGCCAGCGTGGTGGCCCATATAGCCCATATTCCTTTCTTGAGAGGGTTGGCCTGTGCCCCTGCAGTGTGGACATATAATAGACTGTTGTTGATGACTCTAGCTAGTGTGTCCGAGATCATCGTAAAAGGACAATAACTAAAAATTACCAATGCAAAGACATGCTGTTTTCAACGGTTCTATGTATAAAAGTTTTAAATCTTATGTAATTTGAAACTGACGTCTACTGAATCGCAAAGGTGCAGGGAGGATGTGTCCTTCAAGTATGTTTTACTGCGGCAAGACCCTCCGCTCCGGCCCTTACCACTATTATAGTCTTCCTACGATCACACATTATGACATTATTTTAATTATTTCCAGATACAATTGTAGTTTCGAAGTGAAGGTACGCAATGCGCAATTAGCCGGTTACGACTGCGCAATAGTTCATAATGTTAATTCGAGTGATCTCGGTGAGTCCATTGTATATTCAATTAATGCCTTAGAGCGATATCTTTTGGCCGATATTTTAATGTAAGCTGCCTTTTCAATGAACGTTCTATAACGTCAAGGATGAATTTGTGTACATCTCACTTGACCTGGTTTGTTGTAATTGAAAATGACAAATGCAATAACTTTATTTGAAAAGCTTCAGTAAATTGTATATCACGATAAACGTCTTCTGACTAGCGTTCATTTTGTAATCTATATCTAAATTTATTATTATGAAATTAAGTGGCTGTACTGGTAACTTCTTCTGAACCAACCAACGAATTTTGATAAGTGTTTTCCACTAATGGAGAGAGCGATAAACGAGGAAGGTTTGTTTATATAATTTACAGAAAAAAAAATAGCACCCTTGAGCAAAGTAAATTATCCAAAGTAAATTGCTTTTATTTTTCAATTTTTGAAAATATGAAGCTAAATGCGAACAAAGTGAACAGGACCAAACATATTCAGGAATTCCCCTAAAGCCTTGTCTTCTGCACATATTTTGCTAAATTTTAATTTTTTCTATGTAAAAAATACACCTACCATCAACTGGCTGATGGTCCACTTGATGGTAGGTGGCTACCGTCGCCTTTAACACTAGCAACGCCACCGGTGCTGCAAGTGCGCTGCTGACCATAGCACGATTAAGGGATTATAATGGGATAGCGAAATAGGAAATGGGATAGGGGGAGATGGGAAAATTTTCTACACTGTTTGTACATGCCTCCTTACGGATGAAGTTGAACGGAGTTAATACATTTATTTATCAACTACTCTCGAAAGCGTCTGAAGGCTACTTTGCTATTTTATTAATATTTTGCTATTGATGTACACTGCCACTGTTTCATGGATTTATTCTTTCAAAGAGTATTAAGTGAATATTGTTAAGATATTAGTAGTCTGTGGCTATCTGCCAAAGACATGAAAACAACTTCAATGATGAACAATCATATTGCGTCATCTCAATTCATCTCATAGTGTGTAATAATGAATGTTAAAAGTTATAATAAAAGATATTTTGCCATCATCAGAGTTTATTGAGTTTATATGAGTAATATAATAAAATCATAATATGGTAGCAGAGCGTGGTTGAACAGATTCGTGAAAACAAAGATTATAGTGAAGTTGAAAAATAAGAAGCAAACGAAAAATTGAACAAAATGGCGCTTCCTTTGTTTCCACAATTGCGTAGTGACAATTTTAACAATTGGCTCTTTCGAGTACAATGTTTATTGGAGGAAAGGCAAATTCATGAAAGTCTCGTGATGGATTCGTCAACATTAACAGATGGCGACTTGAAAAATTTCATGATAAATGATGCTAAGGCGAAATCTTTATTGGTCCAGTGTATTGGTGATCAACACCTAAATATAATAAAAGATTGCATGACCGCAAAAGAAATAGTTGAAACTTTAAAAAAGGCATTTCAAAGAAAAAGCGTTGTTTCAAAATTAAACTTAAGAAGAAAATTATTGAGTATTAAATGTGAACAAAATGAGAAATTGGAAGATTATTTTCATAGATTCGACTCCCTGATTAGAGAATTAGAAACAATAGGAGCCAAAGAAATTGAAGAGGAAGACAAAATTTGTTATTTACTGACTGGACTACCAACTTTATACGATACTGTCATAACGGCCATCGAGACGGTAAATACTGAAAATTTAAAATTAGATTTTGTCAAAACGCGTCTGCTCGATGAAGAAATTAAGTTTGCATCTAAAGAAAAACAAGGAATGGACGCAGCTTTTATCATAAAATGCTACAAATGTCAAAAGTTGGGCCATAAGTCATACGAATGCAAAGAAATCTCTAGAGGAAGAATGACAAAAAGACCTCAGATCAGAGGAAGGAATAGAGGTGTTTATAGGGGCTATAACAGGGGGAGAGTATTCTTAAGTGAAGCACATCACTCTCCTAACCAAGATCAAGAACAAGGGAACAATATAAATTTTGTTGCATTGCAAGCGAGCCTGCATAATATGCCGTTACAACATTTTATTTTGGATTCGGGAGCCACAGAACATTTGGTAAGGGATGATTTGGAGCCGTACATGTCACATGTTGAAACTTTAGAAAAACCTGTAAACATTGTGGTGGCAAATAATGATATAATGACAGCACATAAGAAAGGAAAAGTGAATGCAAACATACAAGGAAAAAATTTAAATTTTGAAGCATTAATAGTTAAAAACTTGAGATTCAACCTAATATCATGTAGAAAAATAACTTCAAATGGATATGAGATACGTATTAATAAAAAAGGTTTAAAGATAATAAGAGAGAGTGATTATTTAACAATATATGCAACTAGAGAGAATAGATTGTATATTTTAAAATTGGAATTAACTCAAATATCCACTAGCTTATCTGCAAGCTTATTATGGCATCGTCGGTTAGGCCATTTAAACAGAAATAGTCTACGACTCATGAAACTACCAGTATCAGATCAAGTGTGTGAACCATGCATGAGAGGCAAGTCTACTCGATTACCATTTACTCTTAAAAAGAAAACAACTAGATACATAGGTGAGTTGATTCATACTGATATAACAGGACCAGTAAACCCTCCGACCAAAGAAGGCTTTAAGTATTATCAGACAATCACTGATGACTATTCACATTTTGTAAAAGTGTATAGACTGAAACAAAAGAATGAAGCAGCAGAAAACTTAAAGAACTACATAAGAGAAATAAATACTCAAAAAGGGGTTAAAGTAAAAAGAGTTAGGTGTGATAATGGAGGTGAATTCTCATCTACAGATTTAAAATTTTTTTGTCGTAATAAGGGGATAAAAATAGAATATACAATGCCCTACTCACCTCAAGCAAATGGAGTTGCGGAAAGATTAAACCGAACACTATATGATAAGGCACGCACTATGCTATCAGAAACGGAACTGCCTAAATATTTGTGGTCAGAAGCAGTTTTGTGTGCGGCTTATCAATTAAACAGATGCCCTCGTCAGCAATATTTGGAAAAATACCAGCAAAATTATTCAAAGAAAAATTCAATTTACAAATCCTGAAAGTATTTGGTTGCAAAGCTTGGGCAGTCACATTACCTAGAATGTCAAAATTAGATGATCGAGCAAGAGAGACAAGAATGGTAGGATATGGTATTACAGGATATCGTTTGTGGGATCCTAAAACAGACGAAATAATTGTCTCGAGAGATGTGAGGTTCGATGAATCACAAATTAAATATACTCCAGAACAAGAGACAATAATACCAATATATGGAGAGACTATAAGAAACGAAACAAGTGAAACAACAATAGAAAGAGAAACATGTGAAAATAGAAAAGAAATACAGGAAGATAGTGAAGATATGAAAGATGGAAATGAAGAAACAGTAACAAGAGAAAATGATAATGGAAGTGTAAAAGTAACTTCATATGGAAGACAAGTAAATGAACCACAGTATTTGAATGACTATGAAACAAATTTTATATATAGTTTATGTGCTATAAATGATGAACCAGAATGTTATGAAGAAGCAATTAAAAAAGGATGGAAAGATGCTATAGCTCAAGAACTTAAAGCTCATGAGAAAATGGAAACATGGAAAATAACAGACTTACCGGATGGGAAACAGTTAATTGATACTAAATGGGTATTTAGACAAAAAGACAATGGAATTAAAAAGGCCAGATTGGTGGCTAGAGGATACCAGTTAAGAGAAGACATAGATTTTGGTAAACATTATGCACCAGTTGCTAGAGTATCAACGGTAAAAGTATTATTAGCAGAGGCAGTACAAAATTCATGGCCAATACTACAATTAGATATTCCAACAGCATTCCTCAATGGAAAATTAGAAACAGAAGTATATATTAAAATCCCAAAAGGGGTAAAAATAGATGAAAATAAAGTATTGAAATTAAATAGAGGCTTATATGGCTTGCGTGAAAGTCCGAAATGTTGGAATCAAAGATTTGATTCTTATATACAACGAGAAGGATTTAAGAAATCATTAAATGACTTTTGTCTGTATCTTAAAGAGAAAGTTTGGCTACTGCTATTTGTCGATGACATTTTATTAACTGGAGATGAATTAGAATTACAAAATATTATAAAGAAATTAAAAGAAGAATTTGAAGCAAAATATCTTGGAGAAGCAAATAAATTTTTGGGTATGCAAATAACAAGAAATGGTAATATGCTAAGGATAACTCAAACTGAGAAGATAAATAATGCTTTGGAGAAATTTGGAATGACAGACTGTAATGATTGTAATACACCAATAACAAAAGGATTTCAAGTAAATAAAGAAGACAACATTATAGAAGTACCGTATAGACAACTTGTTGGAAATCTTATGTATATATCAACTGTATCAAGACCTGATATAACCTATGCAACATCTTATCTTAGTCAGTATTTAGACAAACCAACCCAGGGTCTTTGGAAACAAGCCAAGCGAGTATTGAGATATCTCAAAGGTACAAAAACACACGGACTTACTTACAAGAAGAACGAAGCAAAAGAGAGATCGATAGAGACTTACTCCGATGCAGATTGGGGTGGTAACCATAACGATAGAAAAAGTATCAGTGGCTCAATATCATTGTATAATGGAAATGTAGTGTCATGGTTTTCTAGAAAACAAAATTGTGTATCGCTTTCTACAGTGGAAGCTGAATATGTAGCTGCTGCTACAAGTGCATGTGATTTAATGAACCTAAAAGGACTGTGTGTGGACTTTAACAATGTAAAGGAAAGTGAAGTTAATTGTGTGTTATACATGGACAGTAAAGGTGCGTTAATGTTAACAAAAAGTTTTGAAAATAGTAAAAGGGCGAAGCACATTGATATTAAAACTCATTTTATTAAGGACTTAGTAGATAAGAAAGTGATAAGAGTAGAATATGTAAGTTCAAATTATAACCTAGCTGATATACTGACCAAGAGTCTTTCTCATGAAACTTTCAGACAAATTTGTCATACATTGAACATCAATTGAATTTTTTTTTCTTTTAGTTTTAATTATAAGAATAAGTGCTAACTACATTTAATTTACTGTTAATTATTACTGTTAACGATTTTCATTTAATTTATACTGTTAACGATTTTCAAGTATTTTGTTAGAACTACTTTCAATCGAGAGGGGATGCTATTGAATGTTTTTTCTTTTAGTTTTAATTATAAAAGTAAGTGCATTTAACTAGATTTAATTCAAATATTCATTGTCATTTTATTAGATGTTTATTCATTGTATACTGTTAACAATTTTCAAGTATTTTGTTAGAACTACTTTCAATCGAGAGGGGATGTTAAGATATTAGTAGTCTGTGGCAATCTGCCAAAGACATGAAAACAACTTCAATGATGAACAATCATATTGCGTCATCTCAATTCATCTCATAGTGTGTAATAATGAATGTTAAAAGTTATAATAAAAGATATTTTGCCATCATCAGAGTTTATTGAGTTTATATGAGTAATATAATAAAATCATAAAACCACATTATAATAAAATAATAAATAATGGGTATAAAACCACATTACAATCCATAAGTTTAATCAGAGAATGGCCCGCAATATAGAATGCTCAAACGCCGTAATATGAAATGAAACAGAAACTATATAGGATGCCATAGGAAATGGCTCTATTTATAGGAAAGACAAAAAGGCGAAGGGAAAATAAACTTGTATACATCTGACGAATTTGGTCTAGCACATCTGGTCTATGACACATATTAAACCTTAGAAATCTGCTTCGGTACCGCGAAAGAGGTTCCTGTGTCAAATGTATATTTTATTTTTAATTCCTGTTAAATTTTAAATTTCCAGTTAGTAAAAGAGAAACTTATTCCAAATCTGTATTTTCTTCTTCTTGATACAAAAATCAATAGTTTCTAAAACTGATTAAACAGCTTCTATGTCTCAAGCCACAACGGCTGTTTTGAAACATCAAATGAAAATACCTCTGTAAGGGACTACATATGTATACAAACACAATTCGTATGGTGTAGTTTGCAGGGCAAAACTCTCGCAGTATAGTTAATGTTGAGGGAGTGCTTATGGAAATGTAACGTTATAATTTTCAGAGACAATGTCAGCGAAAAACCCCAAGGGAATAAACATACCTTCTGTGTTTGTAAGTGACCTTGCTGGTATTATATTAGGACGAGACTACGTCTACAAGGAAGGGTGAGTTTCGATAACTCGTACATCTATATAATTTTTCAATATCTATATAATATGTTATAAAATAACCTCCAACTTATTCTAAACCATCCAAACGATTTTCACTAATGGAAAGAGTGATAAAGGAGGAATTGTTTGTGTAGTTACACAATTTGTAGAGAAAAGTCTGTAATTTATTGTGAATTAAGAGTCTGAAATGTTAAAGTATTTTTTAACTCTAAACATAATCTTATCGCATTAAATATAGGTAAATATTTACTATGCATATTTTCAGAAGTTTTAAGAAGAAAGTGGGTGAAAAAAAAATGTCTGATATAATTTTTTTATTGATAACACTAAAGCTAATGAAAAGATAACTGTTTTGTATATATGTATCTATATTTCGTTATCTTTTTACATTATACATATATACATGTGGGACAGTAATAAAGCGAATATTCAATTTACAATCGTAACAACATCTTGTAAATCTTTTCTTGACAACCACTACTCATTGTTGCTATTTAAATAAATCTTCATATTTAACTAGTGTATCGTACTAAAAATAAGTTCAGGACTGGAGTTTACTCCTTTAAACGTATAAGATTTTCCTTGTGTCTATAAATAACTGGATATCTAATTACTTTATATTATTTGGTTAAATTCTGCATACTCAGATGTCACATGTTCCAACAAAAGTTATGTTATTTATGTTCGGTATACACCCATGTCACTACGTTTTATAAGTTCAAATAGTTTATCTTTTCGACCAGATTTCGATGCAATGGCAGGTAATAACTTGCTATCGCTTCGTTCCTCAACACGCACTGTACTTCTCATACAAGATTTCGACGTTTGCTTTTTATAAGCCCCGAGAATAGAATTAATGAACATAAATGCACGCGTCAGCTGTCTCACAAATGTCTAAGTGACAGATAACGGGGGGCTTATATGAAATCTATTCTTAAGGAATAAACTCCAAAAAAAAAAACACTTCAGTACATGTCTATGTCACTGAGCTCATCCGAAACGTCTGGACCGATTCCAACAAAACCATTTTTATTGGGTCATCAATTTTTGTGTGTGATTAAGTGACTTAGATTCACAATTGGATCTAGTGGTACTGCAAATCTGTTTTGTTTTTTTTTTTGTTCGGGCAGGACAACAGCTGCTACGTCCGCTAGTCTATATGTATAAAGAAAGGTATAAGAAATATTTTTTAAATAATTAGTAAGGTGTTTTCCTATACAATACAAATGTGTGTATAGAGTGTTATGTTCTAAAACCTTAACTATCAAACTACATGTGAAAATACTTATTCCTTTTCAGTTTTTATTTAATTGTGAACGACGAGTCACCGTTCAACGTAAACACGCACTTACTTCTGCCGTTCGCCATCGTGGTCGGACTTTGCCTCATCGTCATAGTGACGTTCACGGTATTTATCATCTTTAAATATCCCTTTGGGATTTTATTTCAGTTTAAAAAATGTCTAAACATGTATGTATATTGATGTTACCTCTCCGGTCAATCATTAATTCGCATATTTGCCGTAGATGTTAAAACAATTAATTTGAATTGGTTGATGTGTTTCTATCTAGTTTAGTATCATACGTTACGACAAGTTATCCGGAAAAACGAGTATAATCTTCCATACAACGCCAGACGCGTTGGTGGAGTTTGAGAAAGCCTTTGATTCGATCGAAAAAGGAACGGTTCGTCTAAATCATTCGCACCATGCTACAGCGAAGACAGTATAAGCTTAGACCGCGTATTGTTAGATTTAAAGCGATTGTTTAGATTTTTAGCGTAAGATTTAAAAAAGTTATTTGTTACACTAAGAATTTATTCGTTTTCTTTGATAAGAGGAAATAGCATAGTGTACTCTGACATTAATTCACCAAAATAACACCACACGCTATTATTTCTTGTTCTGTAATGTGAATGACAGAAGAATTATGTCTACTGTTCTGCAGTAGTTGTTGCAAGAGTTTTGTTACAAAGATATCACTAGATGTCACCATTGAGAACATTTATTCTGTATCGATGTGTTGTGCAACGTGTTAGACAGCTTTTTTACATTTTATAATCAAAATTGTCTGGAATATTCAGTTATTTACATTTTCTGTATCTGTGTCGTTTTATTTATCATTGTCTGAGAAACTTTTACCTGTGTTAAGATACAAAAGGTAGTTATTGCCATCACACCGGCTACTCAATTAATGACTGCGAATTAATGAATGTCACTACTAAGGGAGTAACTACACTTATTCACGCGTCCGTTCAACTTTAATGCGCATACGCATCTTCATACAAAACTGCTGTTTTCTATGGACAAAAACTGTATTGAGCTGAGTAAATGTAGTTATTCCCTTACATATCTTATTATTTATATTATTAAAAAAATGCAACTGCATAAATGTAAATAAAATCTTACAGCGAAACGCGAATGGAGTTGAATAAGTATAGTTACTCCCTTAATCCGTTAGTTAATTTGGTCAAAATAGCGTTAAAAGTTGGTGATATTGCTTCAGATAGTGAAGTGCATAAAGGATCGGAGACGCGCGCGCCGCCACCGGCTGTCGCGGGGCGCCCTGCGTAAGATCCCAACGTGCCGCTTCGCCAAAGGCGACCCGTACGACACGTGCGCCATCTGCCTGGACGACTACGCCGAGGGCGATCGACTGCGGGTGCTGCCGTGCGCACACGCCTACCACGCCGCCTGCATCGACCCCTGGCTCACGCAGAGCCGCCGCGTGTGCCCCGTTTGTAAACGCCGCGTCGCCTCCGCCGGCGAGCGTCCGCGCATCGCTTCCGCTTCCGCCTCTGACTCGGACTCGGACGGCAGCGCGCCGCCCGCAGCCGACGAGCGTGCCCCGCTCATACAGCCAGCGCAGTCACAGGTATCTGCTTGATGATATTTCTATTAAAAAGTTTCGTCCGTGTTCAATCAGAGAGCTGTTGATGAATATTAAGGTTAAGTGCGAAGTCTCATCGTGGGGTTAAGATTGAGGTATGAAAAAGGGTGGGCAGAAGACAGATGTTCTGACTGCGAAACATCACTCAGTTGACCGGAATAGCGGGAGAGGAGGAGATGTTCCAAGAGACCTTTTCGAGGGTGATCGCCAACGTCAGGGAGACCTGATTCGGCACTTGGTGAAAAAGAAGAGAGATGGCACTAACGCCACCTCTGGTGTCTCTAGAACACATGTTTTGTTTTCCTTATTGGTAATAACGTTATACATACATCTTGTTGCATGTATAACGCGTATTTACGAATTATATATCTGACAGATGATACAAGCAGGATGGTGTAAAATTTGTGTTTTATGAAACTGCAAATTAAAAAGAAAAAGTGCGTTTTTGCAGACGTTTGGGCAGTCTGCCTGGCGCACTTAACCACCCTCTAACATAAGACTACCGTGAAATATATGTGTGCGACCCAGCATGTTGTCCCATTGTGTTTCAGTGAGTGAGCGTGGGACGCCAGAGCCCGTTTCCCTATCCCCCTTTAGGTTCACAACTATTAAAATGTTGAATTCTTTTATCCTTAATCCTACTATGGTGGGGAGCGCACTTACAGAAGAAGATTGAGGTTAGCATATAGGCAAGACTTTGCTCTTAATAAATTTAAAAAGAACGTTAAGCTAAAATTAATTAATTTACACTTACAAGGCCCTTAAGTTGATGACAACCAGTGGCTGGTGTGGGCAGACTTTTGAATTTCGATCATTCGCTAAATGGCAGATTCAAAATGTGAACTATTTCTGTCTGTTGGGCGTGTGTGACCTGAGTTTTGACGTATCGCGAAATCGAAAAGCGCCACGCACGAAACGAATACTCAACATGTTACTCAATACTCAATACGCCCGGAGTGCGAGGGGACTTTTTTTTAGTTTTTTCGTTTTCTACTTGTTTTTCATGCGTGACTGCTTCCGTATCTGCGATACGCCCAAACTCAGGACACGTACTAATTCCATTCGGTAAAAACATCTTTTAGACCAGAATTCCTCCTAATTGTGGAAACTTTTGGTGTGCAGGGTGGCGGCACGTTTGAAGTCCAACGGGAGAATCCCTTTGTGCGAGCCGCTCGCTTTGTGGCACGGCTTCGTTCGCGAAACACTCCCGAACAACACAATGCTGAGGTAATATATTTTATTACTTAGTCGACTTACTTTACCTTATTATTTTGTTTTGATATCACTATCTAACAGACTAGAGGGAATCACTACTGTAATATTCTACGAGCTATGGAGAGGGCTATGCTCGGAGTTACTCTGCGAGATCGAATTAGGAATAAGAACATCCGTAGATGAACGAAATTTACCGACATAAGCCGGCGGATTAGTAAGTTGATGGCAGTGAGGGACACATAGCACAGAGAGCCGACGGCCTCTGAGGTCGTAAGGTTCTCGATTGGAGACCACGGACGGCAATCGCAACATAAGACGCAACATAGACATAACAGAAGGTGCCTATTAGTATTCAAATTTAGAACTTTCTTTCTTCTTTTTTAAAACATTGAACAAGGACCTTTCCACATACATTAATTGTATGTTTATATTAACAAGTAATCAGGAGTTAATATTGACACATATTGTATCGATTTTCAGGAAGCAATTCAGCAAGGTGAAGAATTTTTTGACGCTGAAAACGTAGAAGAGTAAGTTTTTTTTTTGTTTTGTCTCTATGATATTCATTCAATTTGTTTACATTAATTGTGTAAAATATGTATACAGTTAATTATGTAAAATATGAATGTTATTCAAATATGAAAAGCTTACTGAAGTTAATTTATTCAGATTAAACGAACCTTTGCTCTAATCTAGATTGTTAACTCTTTGTGATCTAGCCATTGGATTACAAAGAGTCAACTTTTCAATTTACTGACTCGAAGTGTCTCGAACAGAGATGGCTAAGTTATCTAGTAAGATGATCTAAGTATTTTTCCGCACTGGTGCATATATATATATTTTAATGTTATGGTTGTCAGACAGGCTGATTGTCCATTTAATCGTAGATCGCCTATAACACAAGTAACGCCACAGATGCTGCAAGTGTACTCCCATAGTAGGATTAAGGTTTAGAAAGAGATAGGGAAATGTACTCTGGCATCCTTTACTTACTCAGGGAAACACAACAGCACACACGCTGTTATTTCACCATGGTCTTCTCTAAGTGGGTCGTTACTGCCGTCAGACAGGCTGCCCAAATAAATGCGACACGCAGTGTGTCCTGCCACTACTTACCAGAGCCAATCGTCCATTCTGTAAAGCGGTGGTTACTGCCGCCAGACGGGCTATGCAGATAATTGCGAAACGCAATGGGCCCCGCTACTAATTGGCAGGTCCAGACCAGAGACATCTATAAATAGTCAATTTCTAAAGTTGGCGTCGAGGAGGGAGCGTGAGCCGCTTCTCACTGGTCGCCAGGGCAACTTGCCGCTTCTGCCATTAGTGACGCAGTAGTGCGTCGTTTGCACGTCCTGTGAAAAATGCAAGAGGATCTCGAAGCAGTGAGCGTAGTCCCTAAATATTTGCTTTTGTTGTTACAGGACGATAGGGGACGATCGTGAGCCGCTCGTGCAGGCATCTGTGCAGTCGGAACGACGTACCGCCCGCACCCCCAATCCCACCACGACTCCGCCCTCACTGCCCCCCTCAGATCACTCCATCAACGGGGGCCAGGACGCCGGTGAGATTGGGGTTGCCGCGCTCCCCGCAACCGCTGCTGCCCCGCGCTGTTGATACTCTACTACAAGTAATCGTTTCATACGCAATTCAATTTTAGAGGGACACAAAAGAAGTATTGATCTGAAATTCATGCGTAACAGTGAAAAAGGTTTTAAAAAAATGTTTTCCTTAGAATAACAACTTGTGAGTGGGAAGATTAGGGAGAGTAACCGCGTTTATTAAGTTCAATTCGACTTTTGTCCATAGCAAAAGCTTTTTACCAAAAGCCGAATGGAATTGAATAAATGTGGTCACTACCTTATGGGAATAATTACTGAGATGTGAAATTGATTTCCTAAAAAAAAGGTGTAAACGTAACGAAAAAAGATTGTAAAACTGTTCACTGAAAATAGATTTATTCTAAATACTTTAAGTTGTCACGCCTTGGCGATTCTTAAAAAAAAGTAGGCTTCTCGGTCATGTGGTTACATAATGCCACTTTTTTATATTGAAAAGGTCGGCGGGCAGACTTTATGGTGGGTGGTACAACCATAGGCGACACCAGTGGATTACCACCAGACTAGGGCTGTATACCAGCACTCCTTCGCACAAGGCTAATTTTGCTTTACAAGATTTGATTTGATTATGCCTGTTCCGGCAGGCAAAGCATAATTAGCTCTGACAAATCGCCGAACGGGTATGATCAAATTATGCTCCGGGCAATTATGGCGTATATCCACGGTTAGAGCAAAATTAGCCTTGGTCGAAGGAGTGTTGAATCAACCCCGGGGACCCACAAGGGGTACCAGGGAGTTAACACCAGACCTATAGGTCTACCGTTCCTGCCAAAATTTACTTCCTTTATTAAAGAGGTCCGTGATGAAGCGGGACATAGTAGACTCGGTGACAAAGTTCATTATCCAAATTATGAGGAAGAATTCCGCGTCTGTGGTTCTCAATGCAGTAGTACATCGGAGCACTCTATTGTACAGTCGGTAGAAGAAAAAGAGGCTACAACTCTTATTATGCTCAGGGAGCAGTGGATCGTCGATAATTCAAAGCGTCATAAAAATCAGGCTAGTATTTTGGCGCGCTGATTCAAATATTACAGTGTTTCAAATATTATACAGAGCTTGATTTGGATCGTACATAAAACTAAAGAGCCGCCAACGGCTTCGCACGTATGCAAGTTTTATCTAATTTTTCTCTTCATAAAAACCTTTCTAGGATATTTGAAAAAAAAAATCCAAAATGGTGGAGCCGTTCTCGAGTTTTGCTCTTAGCAATACTTTTAGCAAATCATTTTTTTTTAATAAGAGTTGATGTGGCAACTCGTATTATGAGATGCCTCTTTTTTAAGAATCACTTAAGACAATGGGGTAAAAAACTGACTTTTGCTCACTTCAGATGGCAGCACTGTTGTGTGTTCCCTAAATTTGACAAGTAACTGTCATTTTCCATAGTAATTTTGTAAACAAACAAAAATAACTGAATTTATTTAATTAACATGACGCTTATGTTCAGCTTTGGATTGCAAAAAGACGGGAATCCATTTATTTCCTAAAGATTTCAAAAGAAGAAAACAATAGATAAAAGCTTTACGAAGAAAAAATTGGGAGAAGACTAAATATTCGAAGTTATGTGCAGTAGATGCTTTTCTTTTCCTCAAATGTTCTTTTAACTGCTTAACACTCTTAGGGCGAATTAGGATCACTCAACAGTGGCGCCACCTACAATTAGCTTTCAGTTTTTAACCCCATTTTTATCATATTTGACAATACACTCAATCTTAATCCCAACCTATGCTGGGCTCTTCTCTTAGAGAATCTGGGCATATAGAAATGTGTACCGTAATTTTTTTAAATTGGGAATTATTCAATGTGTACCTTTAAATAATGTAAACCAATCAGCCATAGCCTCACAAAAGGCTGTTCTTAAAGGCCAAAACTTTGTTCATTATTGTGATTGATTACAAAAAAAAGTTGCCTTTTACGGATCTATGGAGTACAAAAAAAAAAACTAGAATTCAAATTTGCTGTACTTTTCTTGTTTTGAAATTATTTCGTCTCTGTAACCTTAGGTTACGTTGTAAGCAGTTTGTTATAACAAAACCATTGACTAAGATAGAAAATATAAATAGTACCTAATAACATCTTAACAGGACATGTAATTTGGATTAAAATTAAAAAAACGAACATATTCAGTTTTGAATAATTAGAGGTTCAACATTTTTAGGAGCGGGCCAGGGCGCATTGCATTTTGCAGTCATAAATCGGACTGCCGTTATGAATCGTGTATTCATTTGCGATTCTTTAAACCGAACCGTTTTTGAATAGATTGATAACTGGTGATGAAAAGTGAATCACGTACGACAAGAACGTGCGAAAAAGGTCGTGGTCAAGGTCAGGCTTCACACACTACCAAAACCCGGGTTAACTCGCAATAAGGTGACCCTGTGTGTATGGTGGGATTGATAGGGCATTGTTCATTATGAGCTTTTACCGCCGCGCCGGGCAAAACCATCAACTCTGACTCCTACTGCCAACAACTAATGAGATTAAACCAAGAAGTTGAGAGAAAGCGGCCGGAATTTAGTAGGATGTGGTCTTTCATCACGACTACGCTATTAGACCACACACATCTTTAGCCAACCAGCAAAAATTAAGAGAGTTTGGCTGGGAGGTAAATGCATCCGCCATATAACCCTGACCTTCAGATTTCCATCTGTTTCGATCTCTTCAGAATTCTTTAGGCAATGTCAGGTTACCATCAAGAGAGGACTGCCAAAACTACTTTGATCAGAAGTCCCTAAATTTCTACAGCATCGGGATCATGTCACAATATGGCAAAAAGACATCGAACAAAATGGCACATATATACTGTAATTAAATGTAAATAAACTTTTAAAAAAATGTCTTGAATTTTCATATAAAATGTGAAGAAACTTTTTCCCCCACCTATTATAAGTCAAGCAGACTGAACCGAACTACTGGGAAAATACCTTGTTTGATATCACATTGTAATCTTTCTATTATAAAATACCATGAAAGGATGCCTCTAATCAAATGAATATGGTATTACGAAGACAAAGAGGGTTTAAATTTCAATTGATCCAGCTAGAGTTTGGTTGGCATAAAGCTATGCAATGTATCAGATGATATTGTTTTCAATGAAAACCATTTTTTTTTTTCACATAAATAACTTAAACTTGTATAAAACAATATAATAATATATTTAGTTTGTATAATTAAAAACAAAACTACTTATAATGTAAATAACACTCGTATTATAGTGTTGGAAAAAAGTTTAAATCGCTTTCGGGATATTGAAAAATTGTATGTTATTGGGATATTGAGTATGTCGTTTGACTAGAAATCATGTTTATGTACGAAGTCGTAAGCTGGCTTTTGGACATTTTTGGTTAGAGATCGCGAGCTTTTTTCCGTGTATTTTTTTAATTATTTTTAAAATGAAAGTATTTTAGTAGGAAGCATACAATAATCGGTAGCTTATTAAGAAATATGTAAATAGAAATTTAAGTTTTAATATATTGTTATTGTGTACATGCAACATATTATTTTAATTTAAGAAAGATCTTCTTTTATTGTGTTATTAAAAATGTATTGGGATTTTTTTTATGAAATATTGTAGAATTCGAATGCGTTCAAAAAAATCAAGGACGTGCCGGAAAAGGTACTCCAAATAATTATTCTTTTCAACTTTTATACAAGCCTAACTGGCAACCCCGAATTTTAATAAGAAAACTCTATAGAGAAATTTTCCTTTTCAAGAACCTAACGTCAAGAGCGATTTGTGGGAAAATTACAATGAATTACAATTTTACAACTTTATTATTCTTTTTCTAGTTTCATTTGATTATAGAATTTTGCGATAATCAAACGATCCAGTACTTTACAGTTGTGGCAGCAACTATCACCTTCAGTGGCGTAGCTTCACTTTCAGCGCCCTGGAGCAAAATTTTTCAAACGCCCTCTCATTTTTTGAACGATCGATTGTAAAATTGTAACTTTGCGAACTTGTAATTAAATATTGCATGCATATAGCTAATAAAATATGCTGAAAGATTACAGATTCATTATCATTATTTATTAAAACTGAAAAAAATTCATACACAAAACTCCAGGTGATTCATTTCGAGGTTTATGTATAATTCCTCACTTGCCCATATGAGAGAGGCGTTTGAAAAATTTTGCTCCAGGGCGCTAAAAGTAAAGCTCATAATACGCTTCTTTGCTTTGAAATTGATTTTAGTTCCGTTTTCTGCTACCTTTTCTGGAGTAAATTTAATTACCGGCTATTTGTTTCATTTATAAATATCTTTTCGAAACTAAAATGTTCAGAAAAAGTGAATAATGAATATTTTATAATTAGGTGGGCATTTTAGTTGGCTATTGACAAAAATTTAAGAAAAAAAAAATTGCGGCGCCCTGGAGCGACTGCTCCCGCCCGCTCCCCGACGCTACGCCCCTGATCACCTTAAAGACGACCAACGCGAAATAACAGCATATATCCTTGTTTCGGCGTGTGAACAAGGAGGGATATTAATTATTCCTCTATCCTCACCTTGTTCCTTATCCTAACAGAGTAAGAAACCTATTTACACCCTCCTGATTCTACTTGCATATGCTACGGTAGCCAGCTTCTGCCATTAAAAGTAGAACCTCAGCCTGCCTGCTTCTAGTAAAAAAAAAACTATTTGAAATAGAGAAAAAGATTTCATTAATTTCTCATTACATAGCTGCTAGAAACTAAATTGTATCATTCTTAACTATCACAGCTCCAAGAGTTAAGAATAATTTATATTTTAAATTCAAACTATTCCGAATTTGACCAGTTGAGAGCACGACCAGAACAAATTCTATGTTCGTAAATGTTTTTAACTCTCAAAGTGTATTTTACGAAAACATTAATTTGATACGCTTGTATAATCGATTATGATGCTCGTAGCTTTGATTTTTTTTTACCTCTAATGTGATACGATTTTAAGTTAAATCCTGCGATTGTTTACGAGCTATTGAAATCGGTGAACGAAATTGCCAATTGTCGCAAGTGTCACTTTCTGTATCACTTCTTAATTTCAATTCTTTATTCGAGGTGTTGGCGCGTACAAAGAATGTATTCACACGTTGCACATGTCTAGTGTCTGTGTATAAGCGCACGCCGTGACGTCACACTGAAGCATTTGTAGTCTACGCTTAAGGGGGCGTACAAAGCAAAACAAAATATAATTTCACCCGCGTGGCCCCATTATTGAATGGACACGATATCAACACAACAGAGTTCCTTTTATTAGCCATTTTTATATTGTTAAAATAATTTTAATAGCCATCTTGTTAAAATAATATGAAACAATTTATAAACAGTCTATACACAACGCACTTATAATAATCTACTCACAAACAAGTGTTATTGAATAATTTACGTCTAAATATTCTTGCGCACAGAAAAATAGTCTTCGCGTCTCAGTGGAGCTATTGTGACTGATCATGTGAAACAATGCACATTGAAGTATGCATGACATGAGATAAGCGCATTTCGCGGAATAAAAATGTGATAAGTGCCAATAGTATTACATATTAATTACAATGTAAAATGAAAAATTAATAAACAAAGAGGCCTAGGTAATCTGTGAGTGAGATTACTGAAAATTTTTTAGGTTTGTAATATGTGTCATTTTGTAAATAAAACAAAAAAGGATGAAAATGGGGTGATTTTGTTCTATCGAGAAAATTTCATTGTATAATTTTTTCCGTTGACATTTCACTTTTGTTTATAATGAATTTATATATAAATATTTTCTTATTCGGGCTTTATATACTTAGACAAAATTCAAATCTAGGATTAGCTATTTCTATTTATACGCGCTCCTAACATAGACTACAAATGATTGAGTGAATTGATTTCTTTTTCGTTTCGATTTACTATAAAAAATAATTTGCGTAAAGTACCTACTGTGAACGATCTGCATCCGCCATTGTCGCCACCGATTTGTTTAAATTTAAATAAATTTTGTGTTTGAAGGTTGCAAACAGCAATAAAAGCTTTATTATATAACAAGATATTTAACTGTAAAAGTGTTAAGTTCGCCTTCTTAGGGTAAAACCAAAGAAATAAATTCGTTTTATACGATATAATTTTGACTTTTATTTTTATGTTTTATCTTTACAGCCAATGAAAATGCATAGGGAGCCAATTTTACTATGCCTTGTTCAGGCAAAAGAAATATGCTTTTAAGAACTATCATGGTTTTATTTACGTTGAGATCGGCAGACAGGCTGACGGTACCACTTGATGGTAGGTGGCTACCGTTGCCTATAACACAAGCCACGTCAAAGGTTCTTAAAATGCGCTGCCGACTACAGTAGCATTAAAGATAAGGGAAATGGGTTCTGGAATTCCTTACTCACTCCCCTACTACCCAAACACAACAGCACACGTGCTATTATTCTGTAAGGGGGTGGTTACTGCCGCCAGACGGGCTGCCCAAATGACTGCGAAACGCAGTGTGCCCTGCCAATACTTTCTAGATTCAGACCAGAGCCTGCTTTGAAAAGTTCATTTTCAACGTTGACCATGCCGGGAATCGAACCTGTGAACCCTAGAAAAGAGACACTAACCACTTATCCAACGGGTTCGTCAAACATGAAAAATACACTTCTAAAATGATCAATAATTGACGTTAACCATGTCGAAATCCCTTTAATTCGGACCAAGCGCTTTAAAATATCTTTTATAATGCGCTAGGATTGGAACTCCCTGCCGGCGTCTGTGTTTCCGTGCTCATACAAACACAAATCTTTTCAAGATTCGAGTGAATGGGCATCTTCTGGGTGAGCTCGCTCCATTGTCGGCTTCATCCTTCCTATATGTATAGATGCTGGTTAAGAGCAAACCCATCTTTAATAGTAATAAAAAAATAATGCGAGGAATGGCTACGTTTTTCACAAGTATGATCATCTTTGCGAATACAAACGATTTCTCTATTTAATTTTCATAATGAAGAAATCTTCGACTAAGTAAGACGTAACGAAATGTATTTAAAACCGCGATATCGATTACTGTAGCGACTACATACCATCACGTATCTGCAAGTAGGAAGTTTATAATAAGCACGTATTAACATAGTATATAAGCCATATTTTATCCTAAATAAATTAGACGTTATTACACCTTGTCTCGTTGTACTTATTGCCATAATAATTAGGCAAAATTACCATGAAAGGACATCAAAAAAAACCAGGCCATTGTTTTTTTTAACTTAAAACTGCAGAATTTTGTAATAAAAATTTCCTGCGAATATTATGCCATCTAATATTTCAATTAATGAAAATGAAAAAACATCTTGAAACATTTGCTATAATTGAATTTTAATAATTTTTAGCTCTTTTTTGTAGATTGACGTAATTAAAATAAAAATATTGACTATAATAGTTCGTTCGTTTCAGCCGATGGACGTCCACTGCTGGACATAGGCCTCCTGCAATGACCGCCAAACACCACGATTTTGTGCCGCCTGAAGCCAGCGACTCCCCGCGACTCTTTTAATATCGTCTATCCATCTAGGGGGGGTCTGCCGACACTGCGTTTCCCGGTGCGTGGCCGCCATTCCAGCACCTTAAGTCCCCAACGTCCATCGGTCCTACGAGCTATGTGCCCCGCCCATTGCCACTTCAGTTTTGCGATGCGATACTATAATAGTGAAAATGCTGAATTGCGCGGTGAAAGGGTGTAACAAGTCTCCAAAAAATAAAACAGGATGGAATCATATTTCACAAGTAAAGGTTATAAGCTTGGAAAACAAAACTCAAGATAGTGTTGTCATTGTTAAGCGTTATAATTACCCTATTTTTTTACTCCATTTGTTTGTTATAAAACCGCCTACACTATGTTGTTCGCAAAATACTGTCTAGTTCTTATTTGGTCTGAGAGTATAGAGTGTATTGAATATTGTCAGTGTTGCGTTTACTTATTGTCAGTGTTGCGTCACAAGTAAACGCAAAAATATCTGAAATCAGTGGAGAAGTTAGTAGTATTCTACGGTGTCCCATAGGCAGCCAAAGCTAGCAGTAGGCGTTTAAAGTCTTGTGAAGCTTATATGACCGTCAGGGATACATTTTCTCTCGGCCGTCTCATTTTATTGTTAGAATTTTGTCTATAGTTATAACTGTGCCATATTTGTTACAAGGCATAGACAAAAAAAAATTATAAATTCAATCATTGTATTTGACATCACACGTTCGCGCACAAGTTAATTTTATATACATTAAAGGTTTATAACTTAATAATATAGGTAAGGTAACAAATTACATTCATAGAAATTACAATTTAATTGTAAATAACCTCTTACATATTACTCTGTCACGACATTTTTATAACTACCCTTCAGTTACAGTTTTTATACGTATTTCGAACATTGGGTTCTAATAAAAAAAAAACAAACCTAATTTCCATTTAAAGTTAGAAACGTGCAAAATAAAATAAGTCAATTCATCAAAAATCTTATTAGATACTTACGAACTCAATCATAACTTAAAAAATAAAGTAATAATTACATCCAGTTACACAGAGTCTAACGAATCAATTAAGTCATATTTTTTCACATGAGCCCTACCTTTTAGTTGGATTCAACTAACAATAAACTAGCGTTCCGCTCCTGGCTTTGCACATATGCAATTTCGTCGTGAAGGAAGAAAATCAGTCAATTCGCTGTAAAAATGTACCTGACATGCCTATAATGTCTTCCTTCGACTTTAAGAGCTCCTGAAACTCTTTATTTTTAATTTAGAGCAAAAAAGGAAAATTTCAATGGATATATTAGATTTGTGTGTTGACGGCTTCCATCTTTTCTCTCTAGAAGAAGAAAGATGATTCAGAAAGTTTTGCCGGGATTTTATTTTATATAATAATAAAAATTAATTATTGTATAATAATCAATTATTAACAGAAAGAGGTAGAGCAAAACATTTGAAAGCGAATAAACAGGAATAACGAGATGAATCGTTGCGCGATTTAACTTGGTAGCAGCTCCATCTATCGATGGCCGTGTAAACTATTTTAATTTAAACAACCGACGGATTAACAAAACGGGTCAAAGATTAAATTATCATAAAATTTAACTAGTTAACTTTTGTCTTGATGATGTGCGTGCATTTAACCGATTCGTCAGAATGTCTATCCCGTTTGTAGTTAGTCATTAAGCTGACGACTTATGTTAATATTATATATATATATTGTCCTTTGTATTCCATTTTTCTAACAATTTACAAACAAAAGTCTCAAAACTAACAGATGCTTAATAACTTAGGCTTGGATCTTTTACCAACAAAAATGAACCGTATGAAGTAAGGTCCTCACTTGCAAAGCTAATGTGCTCGTTGCCAACTTCAAGCGGATAAAACTTGTAATGAATCCACATGTTCATTCTGCCGCTTTCGCTTCGTTCAATATTGCACGAGACTGTTCCAGGGCTTTTCTGAAAGCATAGGTAAAAACATTGTTAAAAGTTTAACTTTTATGGTAAAGGGCCTCATGGACCACCTTGACTTACACAACTTACATCAAGGGCTATGAAAGTGCACTTGTGAATATTAAATAAATAACAAAAATAGAGACAAAGTGGTGGTAGAACGGTTTAGCCATCATGTAAGCTAGCTGGCGCTATATAAGAAATCAATTTACTATTGTTTAGTAATGTGCAATTAAGGCGGAAATGTTAGTTGTATTTAATATTGTATGTAATAACATTTGGTGTTATTGATAGCTTAGTTTGATATTTGAGTTATTGAGCTGATAGTCTCAATCAAACGTTACAATAAAGTTTTTTTTAAAGTTACATACTCAAATTTCTATGTAAACTTTCAACAATTTCTCAATAAACTGTGTAAACTGACAGATGGAAATGTTGCCAACTTTCAAATCATAGTTATGGGATTTGAATCGCTCAAAAACAGAATTAGTTATAAATTTAAATAGTAAAAACATCTAAATAAATATGTAATTTATCAAATTTGTATTGCCTTTGAAAATTAAAAATAAATATAGTGAAGAACCTATGGGACTCTGTAAGTATGGTGGAGTGATTCCTATTCCTAAAAAAGTGGACTATACATTACTCATGGACCAGTACTTTCGCGAGGAAATTCAGGTACATAGTCAAAAGTCACACAATAGTCACTAGAAGGACCTCTAGTAAGTTATTATATAAACCAAAATTTATTAATGAGTATGGCAAAAGAACCTCACAATGTATAAATCCCCATCTAATTAATAATTTACCTCTCAATCTATTTACACACGCACAAAGCGTAGCGATGCTTCGCTCGGCCGGTTTTAGATCTTGTATGCGATTCAGTTGGTTAGGCATTGAATGTTGATGAGTTGTAATATTATTATAGTTATATATAGTGTAATGTTATATTGGCGTAAAGTAAAATGTCTAAACAAACCACTAATGATTTACAGACATTGTAAACATCTTCCGTCTTACTACAAAAGATTAAATAAGCACTGTCTAAACACGTGCTTACGTAGACAATGTATAACTATTTAAACATTGTTAGGCGAGCGCTTAAAATATCCTTACCACAAAACCTTGTTTAGCGCTTGTTTTTGTAGATAGTGTTAAAGTACGAGAATGATATTGCATTATGGCAACCCTGACAAACATTCATTCAGTCACTCGCCCTGAATTCATGTCGTTTTCATTTTACGCAGATTTTGGTTTTCACAAGCTATTATTACGGACTATAGTAACGATATAAGTAAATTATCAAATTGGAATAAAGCACAAATTACAACAAATACGTTAGATTGTTTATAAAATTTTGTTATATCAAAAAATATTGCGCTTAATGGAACGTAACTGACACGGGCGTAATTGTCAAATGTCAAGTTGGATTTGTTAATTTAATATTCTTATTTTCATAAATTCCAATTATTATTATTAACATGGATAAAAAACGTGAGCGCGGCGTTGCGTCATCGTAATATTCGAATGGATTAATTCGCTCGCGATGTATCCTATCTCACAAAATTATATATCCTTATAAATAATTCATATCCTCCATACGTAATCAATTAAATTTAAAATATCCATAGTCATTTCAAAAATCAAAAGAAATCTTTAATATTACGCAAAACGATTACAAATTTGACAGCACGTCCAAGGAGAAGCCGCTAACTAGATAGGCACTTGTTAATCAAGCATCTGGCGGTATTTAAATTTAAATAATGCTCAAGCATTGTCTAACCCTAAACAATGCCTAGACACTCTTTTGTAGTAAAGTTTTATTTAACCACGTGTACAAAGCCTGTTTAAAGTATGTTTAATGTTTTTGTAGTAAGACGGCTTGTATTTAAATATGTGTCAGATAATAAATAAATAAATAAATAAAGAGTCAAATGAGTAAAAATTCACAGTCAAAAATAACTTGTTTATTGTATTTTCGTCATTTTGTTTGCAATAAAGCTGCAATACAAATACACACTAGATAAAATTGTTGACTTTTAAAAAGCCTTAAAATACAAAATAATACATTTTCATTACCACAAAAAAGAGGCTTTTGACGAGTTTCCATATATTAACTTATGATTTATCGTTTATCGCCGATTCTATATAGCGACATATATTCTGAATTTCAAAATAGATGTCGCTGTACGTTAACACAACATAAGTTTATTTTGGTTTGCTCATATACTTGTTCTAATAGAAATCAATATAGACTGTGATTAGATTTGATAGCACTGAATTTTTATTGCAATAGTAATAAGAGTGTTTTCAGTATCGATTTAAGAGGTTTCTTACGTGTACATGCGCTTTTACAAATACATTTAGCCCTTCGAACCGGATCAAATGTATAAACCGAATATTTTATTTTTATTTTATTACTTATTCTTTATTTTAAGACAAAATATAATTACGTCAAATATAATGCGCTTTTACAAATACATTTAGCCCTTCGAACCGGATCAAATGTATAAACAGAGTCTTTTATTTTTATTTTATTACTTATTTTTTATTTTAAGACAAAATATAATTACGTCATAATTATCACGAAGTCGTTATTGCGTTTATGTTCAGTTTACCATATGACTGCAGTTTGCAGTGTTCTCTAGCGATATTAATAGTAGTTAAGAATAAGGGCCAGAAGTTGATGATAGGGAACACAATATACACAGTATTCTTTCGCAGTGATGTTGTGTAATGTAAGAGTGTGACTGCAATAGACTAAAGACTTAATGAAAGGGCTTACAAGTGAAGAGGGTTGTCGGTTTGCAGGCGGTCGAGTGAGAGCGTGGCGAGACGTGCCAGACGTCGCAGGGCCAGCAGGCGCAGAGCGCCCGACCGAGGCAACGTGTCAGCCAGCGCAGCCCCCGCAGCCGCCATTAACGCAGGCGGCGCAGCACCGGCCGCAGTGCACAGCGTATCTACGCACAAGGATAGGCTATTTCATACTATCGAAAACCATAACGATTTCAAAGGAGATGAGGATTAATCCGGCTAAGAGAGTAACTGCACTGGACAATTTTAGTTACACTTATACAGACCCGCTTTAACAGCTGAACGGACACGTACGCGTCTCCATACAAACTGCTCTTTTCACTCGGAAAAATTTTTCTTTTGGAAAAATTACTGTATTTATTACAGAATGTGTTACATCTACATGACTTATTTGTACTGGAAACAAACAGGTTCTGAATTTTTTATCAAATTAAATGCGAGCAGTGCGATAGGCAAAAAGAATGTGTATTATAAAATTACAAGTGTTATAAGACTTATTGTACTAAAAACATGTATGACACTGATGATTTAACTGATGCTGGTGGTTCTAACAAACCTGGTGTGTAAAGATTTATTTGTAATGTGAACAAAGTTAGGTTAGGTTCTAAAATCTTATAAAATTAATTGTAGATGGATTTCCTCACAATAAAAACTACATTTTTTATAAAATAAACATCCATTCCTACATAATCAACCCCCAAATGCCTACTCCACCATTCTAAAATTTTCCTGATGTGATTATTCAATATTCAGACAGTGTATTCATTTCCGCATGCACTGTGACGTCATTGTTATGCGCCTATTCCCAGACACAATGTGTAAATGTGTTAGTATGTAAATTCGTTTTCGTTTTAATCGGGTTTTCCACACACAAGGTATTCCAAAGCATAAAGTTGGAAAAAATATATAAGTGTACGTATTTTTTACATTCATCAAAGATTACAATAAAGAAGTTGATATTAAAAAAAAATGGTTTGTGCTTATGACCACACAAAGATTTTCAACTGTATAGATCGGGCAAGACGAAAGAATCCGTAATTCGACATTTAGAACCACGTGGTACAAAATCGCTCAGTTCATTGCGAAGCGAACTTTACAAGGCTATTTAGCTACGCTAAGGCCATCCTAATTACGGCGATCAGGGTCATATTTTTGTAGGAAAAATTTCCCAATGCAGGGAACATTTTTATATATTTAATCTGTGTTTTTATATATTTAATCTTCTTGTGACCACACGATAGAGGTGAAAACAAAAGGTGGTTGATGACGACTATAGTCGCTGCCATGAGAAGCTGTAAATTATGTAAACAAACTTGCCACACGCGCAATACGGTATTTGACTATAATGAAAATATGAAACAAATTGTTACTAGACTAATTGTAGATATTTTTTTAAACCAAATTAACTAACACAGTATTTAAAAATATGTACGATTTTCATAAGAAATCATTATTAAAATAATTAAATTTTCATGTTTGACCACGTGATTAAAAACGCACGCGGTTGGTGGCACATAGAGTTGCGTCATTTTGCTTTGTTTACAGTGGTACAAATGAGCATACTACGATTTGACAGCTAAATATTTGTTAGCAAGCAAGTAACGTACGAGTGTTGATATCACGTGACTTAGCGTTTTGGCGGTCTTATTTATAATTTAAACTTTGATTGTAATCTTCATAGAAAATAAAGCAATTCACAAAGAATGAATCAAATTGCAAGTGTATTATAGTATAATTAACAATTTGAGATATTTTCCTAAAATCTGTCAAATACCCTATTGTCAAGGAACGTATCTGTGTAGAGCATACTTCAACGAACTTAATTTGACTGGGTTATAAAGAATCAAACGTAAACATTTGCTCCGCAATTTTGACGAGTCATACTCAAACGTACTCAGTGCGCATGGGGTGTCTTGCGGATTAGGTTATAAATTGGATTTTATTACTAATTTTAGTTTTTATTTAATTTTGTTTTCATTAGTTATAAAACAGTGTCGTTTTGGTTAACTGTTGTGTTACATATTTATTATTCGATCCAAATGTTGTGAATCCCTGAATGTATGTTTACATAATTTATAACTTTTCGTGACGGGGACTATAGAACCGAATATACACGATTCATAGCGTCACAAATCGGAGCGCGCTTGATTTCGAAAGGAGGCCGATTCAGTGTCACCGACCCCCGAGCGTGACGGTTTACTTAAGTTCACTCCTCAGCAATAAACGCACAATAAACTAAAGACGTTTTCACTTCAATAATTTTATGTGTTATGAAATGTGTGTATAGGTGTTAAAGACGCACCAATCAGCTTGAGTACGATATAGTCGGCTCTTAGGGCGGGTGGCGGCGCTGTGAGGGCTAGCGCAGCTCTCAACAGCCTCACGCCGGCGCCAAGGCATCGACGCCAAAAAGCCCCACCAGCGCCTTCGAGTACACTGCAAAGCAACATCTTATTGAACCCTTAAATATATACTTTGGCGATTATATGGGTTTAATAATACTCTGTAGGTAGTAGGTAGAACTACTCCAATTTATCCGTTAATGGGTTGACTATATTATATTTATTTCCACACCTTCACTTGGTAGCTACATGTAATATTAAGTATATAAGTTAACTGGTAACATCAGACCGACCAAAATTTTTACCAAAATGAGCGCAACCTAATAATAACCTATGAATTAAGGTGCAATATTGCTCAACAAATTTCTGTAGCTTCTCGGATATAACCGAATAGATTTAAAGTTGGAAGGTTTTTTCTTAAACATTGTGTAAAATATGAAAAAAGAAATAAAAGTAGTCGATTAAAACATTAGTACAGAATTTAAGTTAATAAATAAGCTTAAACAAATATAGTTGTTGCTGAAAATTTTTATTACTGTGAGGAGAAAGCTTTTTTTTTGGTCAGTAACTTACTTTTTTTTCTCTCAGAAAATATAAGTTGTTGTATAAATCAGCCGGATTTAAACTTTTTTAAATATAGGCTATTCATGCTTTGTAAAGTTTTAATTTTACTTTAACAAGTCACACATAACACATAAATGGCACACATAACATAAAATTAAATTTAAGTAGTGCGGCGGCAGTAACAGTAGACTACCGTGAAATAACAGCATGTGTGCTTTTGCCATTTCCTTATCCCTTCCTAATCACTTATCTTAAATACTTACTAACGTCGTCGCCAGCGCACTTGCAGCACCTGTTGCGTTGCTCGTGTTTAAAGCAATGGTAGCCATCTACTTTCAAGTGGACAGTCAGCCTGTCTGATGTTCGTTCAATAGTGGGGGTGCACACTGAGTTCCATACCCGAAATACCGACAGGTGTTACTGTTTTGGCCGCTAATGAGGAGCTATCGTACTGTAAGCTTATCTCTTGAAAATTATTAGTACATAAAGTAATATTAATGAGCACTGACTGGTGTGGTAACGGCGGCAGGAAGACGTCGTGTGCGAGCGCGGCCGCTAGGCGAGCGGCGGCGTGCGAAGCCAGCTGCCGCAAAGCGGGCCCGCAAGCCGGTAGCGCCGCCGCTCTAACTACCAACGCGCGCAGCCGTACGCATGACCGTACGCACATTGGGTCCCATGCGCACTGCACTATCTCTGCAACCGAACCCACATACCATCTATGTCAGCACTCCCCTCAATGTGAGGAGGTTATATTCGGTTAAAACTGGAATAATTTGTGCACACAATATTTCTTGATTCTTTATTGGATAATTTTCGAAAGAGTGTTTCTGTTTGGGTTAGTCGAAAGAGCAGTTCAATTAGGTTAGGTTAGGCTATTACAATATTTACTAGTAAGGATTCAACCTTAAATATATTAAGGGCAGAATAATGATTTTAGCCAATGTGAAGACATATTATTTTAAAGAAAAACTTCTAACAAATATTTTTAAAATAATTCTACCACTTTAAGGAACAAGATTCTCATTTGTCTGAGGATATGTCATAGTCCACCAACTAATTAATTGCATCCTGGCAGGACTTCATATGACTTCGCTTTAAATTCTTCCCCAAATTCATGTAACTTACAATTTTAACGTTTTAATTCTATGAAAAAAAAAAGGCCGAGATGAAGGGCTCACCGTGATTTAAACCTACTTCGACAGTCCAATGGGCTATCAGTGGTCACATAGATAAAATAGATAATAAATTAATTAGACATTAACCACTCACCAGAGACTTTTGGCAACACCACCCTGTTGATTATCGTTGGCACCAGAAACAGATCGAGGTCTTCCCGGATAGATGACTCCGTCACGATTGCCTCTCCATTCCGTTCCTCGTCATCAGACTCCTCGGACTCGTCTTCAATCCGCTCAGATTGGACGCCATACATCATTAGACATCTGAATGGAGTTATTCAATTAAGAGTGACTCAGAAAGACGATTGGATATATTCAATTAAACAATCTAGTCCTTATGCTTTGTGTAGAAGGTGTTCATAGATTTTAAGGTTACATGCTTTGATAAACCCTAAAAGTAATGAATTTTTTAATTGCTTTTTTAAGTAATATCAGGGTGTACTAAACATAAACTGAGCAGGCCTAGTGGCAACAGTAACCATCCCCAGAATAACATACACAAGGCCATGGTGAAGTAACAGCGTGAGTGCATTTCTGTTGCGGTGAATGATTAAGGGACGCCAAAACCCTTTCCCCTACTCTGTCCTATCAAGGTCGGCAGCGCACCGCATCTCCTGTTGGTGTTGTGTTTAACCCTTATCTTCTAACCTCCTTCAAAAATTCTGTTATATTTATTTTTAGCAAAAAAAGTTATATCAACAGTTTTACAAAAAACAAAATTCCCTACAATTGTCTGAAACTTTTACCATTTTTGTATAACTTAAAAAAAACCTATTTTTATTTATTTTCACCCCTTCTACAAAATGGATCCAAAAATTCCTTTCACCCATCAGCCAACCTGCTGAACTTTACATAAAAAATATTGCCAATTAAAAGTAATATACTTATAACGTCAAAGATTAAAGATATTATGTGCATGACTATGCTCACTTGTACCAGTCCATTCGTTCGTAATCCTCATTGTCTTCATCGGCCAATGGATTCCACAGAATCAACTGAAACATGTCAATGGTAATTATATATTTCACAAATATTTGTCAAATGTTTACTCTATCAGGCATAGATTATAGACATGAAAGTTATTTTTTTTAGTTTTTTTTCTGCACACAATATTTTTCAGTAATTTATAGTAAACAATTAGGTTTTTTAAAATAAATGTTTTATAGTAGAACTCATATTTTTTTATATTGTGTAGATACAAGACCACGCTGTTCTTACGAAATGGTGTAAGGCTGTTGGAAAAATTGCGAAAAATCTAACTCAATATGTTGCAAGTGTTTTAGAAACATTGAAAATTCTAAAAGAGGTAATATTTGGATTGTGTTTCTAAACCGTTGAAAACTAAAGTAAGTACCTGATGCCTGACGTAAGGAGCAATTAGCTTGGGCAGGCACTGAGGCAAATAGGCATCGACATAGAGCGCGGGGGCCCGACGCCGCCAGCGCGTCAAACGTGCGCACACGCCACGCACGCCGCGCCACGCCGGCAACGCGTCAGCAAACAGGTTTGCTGCCGCAGCACGGATACTCTCTGCGGAGATGGACGCCAAAACCATTAGACACTCGAGAATCTGTTTTACTACAAAATTGCAGCAGACAAGGTGCTCACACGATTTAGGGTGACTAGTTTCGCCTCATGACGTTTGCTCGTGGCTCGTGGTCGAAGCATATATTTATTTATTTAGCTTAAGTAGGTACCTAAAATTTTGTATGTAATTGAACAGTTCAAAGGAATGTCCGAATATTATTATTTCAATAATTTATTATAATATAATTTAAAAATGTAATTTAATACTTTTAACCTAGACCATTTTTAAATGTCGAAATAAATAAATTTAATTTTTATATTGCCAATCTTTTTATATGAGGTTCCTATGTACCCTATACTTTTTTTGTAACCCTGACAATCTGTATGAAAAATTTCATGGTGATCGGTTGAGCAGTTTTGGAGTCCATAGGAACATACATAATATATATAAACATACATCGATTTTTATTTATAAAGATTAATTAAGATTGTTGTCATATATAATTTTAGTAACCAATATAAATCAATGTGGTCCAATGAATAACATTTTGTTTTCTCTGTATGTATAAGCTTATGTACAAATTTTATTACATACAGTACTGAGACAAACCTGATTAAATATAAAATTGCTGTTTTATCTCACTTGCCTTTCAGACTGCACCGGTCTTTGATTTTCAGACTGAAACCTTTTTTTAAACGAAAACTATAACTAAAACTCTAACGAAAACATTTTAAATTATAAAACAGATCACACGTCTTCGTTCTCGTAATTAAACCAGGCAATCTCAACCTTACGTATAGCAACGTAAATCACAATATAAGGTAGTGCAGTGCATACCTCTCTCCTGCTGGTGGTGATGGTGGTCAGCCGGCGGCAGCTCGTCATCGCTGGAGTCGCCGTCGCGGTGGCGAGTGGGGGCGCCGGTGCCGGCGGCGGCCGCCTCCCGCCGCAGCCGACGCGCGCGCCTTCGCCCCTCCCGCTCCGCCGCCCGTCTTCGCTTCGCTTCGCTCTCGGGCTCGCGGGACACGCCCACCCCACTCCCGCGGCTCGCGCTCGCCAGCAAGTCGTGAGCTTGATCGGTAACGTCAGCTCGCCTTCGCTCCACAAGAAATTCGCAGCGGCGACGATGAAGCGCTAGAGCGCGGGCCTCGAGCGCCTCCAGTTCCGGCATCTACAAATCAATTATATTTTTGAAGTGTAAACTTTTTTTAAGAGCGTTTATTTCTGAGAAGTGAACTGAATCGAGTTAACTCGGCTCCACTCGACATCAAAGACCGCTCGGATTGGTGACGCACTGAATCGTGTATATTCGGCTCCAGTCGTCATCAGCCACGTTGCATGTAATCAGTATATTATTTAAATATAATACACGCACTAAATTTCACTAATAGGGAAAAAAATATTTTGTATCAAAGTACTCGCATTTCTTTATTAATATGAAAAACTTAAGCTGCGTCCGCCGCGCCAGTTTTTTAACAAACGTGTTAAAGCATTAACCGAATAACATTGTGGTAACCACAGGATGTCGTCTTTATTCATTTTATAATACATATATAAATATAGTATGGCGGTAGAATATTTTTGCCGATTTGCAGTTGCTAAAAATCTTTGGGTAATTTCGGCGACGTTCGGTTAATACTTTAACAAACCATCGTTTGAAAACGTAAAAACGTGGCCTAAATGTTTTGTCGAATAAAAAGACTCGAACGTATTTTTTCTATGTTAAGATTGGCAGACAGGCTGACGGTCCACTTGAAGGTAGGTGGCTACCGTCGTCTATAACATAAGCAACGCCACATCTGCTGTATAAGGGTTTGGATAGGAAAATGGGCTATGGCATCCCTTACTCATTCACCGAAACTCCCGAACTTCTGTAAGGGGTGGTTACTGCCGCCAGACAGGCTGCCCAAATGACTGCTAAAATCAGTGTGCCCTGCCACTACTTTAGAGATCCAGATCAGAGCCAAATTTGAAAAATTTATTTTTCAAAGTTGAGCCTGCCGGGAATCGAACCCGGGAGCCCTAGAACAGAGCATTAAGGCAAGCACCCTAACCATCATCCAATGGGCTCGTCAAACATTGCCGGGAGTTGTTAAAATACTGTCGCAGCGGCGCGGCTTTAGACGTCAATTAGTATATTTATTTATTTATTTATTTATTGTTACATGGCCTCCAACGAGGCAGGCACCAAAAAAAAAAACATACAGCAAGCGACGGAAAAAAAATAACATGGCAGATGCCGCCGCAATTATAGGAGGCACAGCCTACGCCAATAAAAGTTAAAGTAGCGTCCCGGCAATGAATTTAGAGAAAAAAAAAAAAAAAAAAAAAATCAAAAAACTACCAAAAAAATTATCAAAAATTTGTCAAAAAAAAAAAAAAAATTTAAACAGAAATATAATTAAATTGGAAATTTGGAATAAATGTCAAAAATAAACTATTGTCAATTATCTGAACCACGGACAAGGATAAGTCTTTTAATTTTGGAAAATGCGTCGTTAAAAAGGTCAACATCGTGACTCAGGGAGTTGGCAACATCCATAAAACGATTTAATGGGGAAAAACGGCCCAAGTTGGTTCTGAAATAATTTAGTCGAAATGGTGTGTATCTGCCCGGTCTGGGCGCTCGACTAGGAACCCCAAAGTTTATACGCGACAAGAGCTCGGGCGAATCAACTCCACCCCTCAGCAGTTTGCAGAAAAACAAAACATCGAGCATAAGCCTCCGGGACTGCAGTGAATCAAGATTGAAGTGATTCATTCTGACTGGGTAGCTAGAAAGTTCCTTAGCTAGACCACACCCGTAAGACAAATGCCAAAGGAATCGCTTTTGCACTGACTCTAGGCGTTTGATGTAAACGAATGTGGATTCCATATAACTGAGCAGTATTCCAGACCAGAGCGTACGTAAGCATTATAAAGAGCTATCAATGTGGATGGGTTTTTGAACTCCTTGCAACTTCTGATAATAAAACCAAGGGACCTGAACGCTTTTTTCACAATATTATCAATATGGACATTAAAGCGAAGTTTTGAATCTATCATAACTCCAAGATCCCTTGCAGAAGCCATGCTCTGCAAGTAAGTGCCATCAAAGTGGTAGGACTGTCCCGGAGGGAATCTCCCCCTAGAAAAATGCAGATGGAAGCATTTATCAATGTTTAGTGACATATCATTAAACCGACACCAGTCTGCTAGTCTATTGAGATCCTCCTGAAGTCTCGCACTATCATCTGGAGAAGTCACGCCAGCGAAAATCTTAAGGTCATCGGCGAAAAGCAAATACTGCGAATGTCGGAAACAGGATTCGATGTCATTAATAAAAACATTGAAAAATAGAGGGCCAAGGTGAGATCCTTGGGGTACACCCGAGTGCACTGCAAAGGAGTCAGATTGATAACCCTTGAGAACCACTCTCGATACCCTACCATCCAGATATGACCGACACCAACTCAAGACATTGCCAGAAACACCATATTGTTTGAGTTTACGTAACAATACATGGTGTTGAACCCTGTCGAACGCTTTGGCGAAATCTGTATATATGGTGTCAACTGGTCGTCGAGAATCCACCGAACTACTTACCCTATCGATAAAAGAGCAAAGATTTGTAGATGTCGAGCGACCCCTCATAAAACCATGCTGACAGGAAGAGAACAGCTGCCCAAAGTGACTGTTAAAAAGTGGGTAAAGAAGTCTTTCGAACACCTTAGCAAAGACCGGCAAGATTGCTATGGGCCTATAATTTTTCACCTCGGCACTATCACCGGCCTTATAAAGGGGGAGTATAAATGCCTCTTTCCAAATAGAGGGAAAGACTCCTTCGTTTATGGATGCATTGAAGATTATTGACAGAGGCAAACCCAATGTTGATATTATTATATGTTAATATTAAAATTGGAAAATTAGAAATTTTTACTTCTATCGTGTGGTCAGACACCAATTATTTTAATGTTAACGTCGTCAGACAGGCTGACGGTCCACTTGAGGGTAGGTGGCCATAACCTTCGCCTGTAACACAAACACCACCACAGACGCCGCAAGTGCGCTGCCGACCATAGTAGGATTAAGGACAAACCACGGAGCTCAATGTTCGCACCTTTTCATCGAGACACTCGACAAGGTCAGTGAGGTAACCACGGACGGCCTGGGCGCGCCGATACTCGGCGTCGAGTGTCCCGCGACGCGCGTCGCGCGACTCCCTCGTGCGATGTGCAACCAACGCCCGCGACCGCAATTCCGTGCGTCGTTGCGCCGTCGCATCGCGCTCTAGCTTTAACTCTCCCACCCTGAAAAGTACATTCAACTATAATAAATGTAATACCGAACTTCAGTCCTAATAATTCTTGCACTTATCACCAGTTCAGAATGCTTATTGTAAACTTTCTGCCAAGATAATTGCTCTAACTTCACTGAAACGGTAAATGTGCACTTCAAATGCTTCTCAAGTGAAGATTCAACAACATCAAATCCTAGTGTTGCTGTCCAGTTGTCCAGTCATCGCAGCGCCTAAAGCAACATAATAATAAACTCGTACATTAGTAATATGACATACCTGGCAGTTAGAGCAGCCCTAAGATCGTCGGCAGTGGCTAGAATGGTGGTGGTAGACAGTGGTCGCAAGTGCGCCGGCGCATCTTGCAGCCGAGGCGGAGGAGGTGCCACCGCGAAGGGGTTAGATTCCACACAATTATCACCTGAAGCATTACAGTTTATTTCACTTAATTATTTCTTCCCAACTAAGACGAAGTTGCCAGTTCTAGTTTTAAATTGCTTTACAGCATCTAGTGCAGACAGGCTCGAGCCGCCATCTTGAATTGAATGTCCCTAAATTTGTCCCTAATTTTATTTTATAACTGTCAACTCTGTGACAAAAATGAGGATTGTAAAGAAGACAAAATTTCCAAAAATTGTTGAATACATGTTTATTCTCTACGTCTAACAGATCAAGGGGTTGAAAAATAATTATTAGTTAAAAAAAATGTATCACTCCTAAACAATAAATATAAGTATCTGAAAATAATTTGCACTCCACCCTTTGTAAGGCAAAAGTCCCACAGACTGGACTAAGTCACTTACAATGTGAATAAAATAAGAAAAAAAGGATACAGAAACACTCAAATTTGTATGAGTTGACTGAATTTCTAATAACGAGTTCCAAAAATGGACAAAACTAATAAATGTAGAACAGATTTAATGTAGAAAAAAATGTAAGTCTATCAGACCAGAACTTTTAACATTTTCGTTACTCTTTCCTGAGTGAAAACTTTAATGATTTTTTAATTCATCAATTCAAATTACAAAGTAAATTACTTGTTGGTTTCAGATATCAAATATTATACATAATCTATTATTGATATTTAAGATAATTATATAAGCTTTCCTCATAAACTCAAAAGTAGTGCAAATTTTGAACAGCGTATTTTGGGCAAAGAGACATAAATGAAATCATTGCTGCAAAAGTTTCATGGCAAGCCGACCTTCTGTGCAATGAATATAGGTGTGCTTTTATTGTGGACATGCTTTACTAATAAAAATAATTTGCTCTCAGTAAGACGAGACGTGGGAGTATTCGGACTGCTGGTTTACTCACACACACAAAATCATGTTAGCAAATAAAGTAAAGAGTTCATTAACATTGGCTATCCAAAAATTCACTTCAATGATTGGGAGTGGAAGTGTGATAATATTTATTAAACTTGCTGGACCAAATGGTTACAATGACAATCTAAGATACGATTTTGAGTATTATTGTATGTTCAATCCAAAATTCAGCTCAGTAAATAGAGTTCAAACTCGGTGCCAATGAACACAAGTACACGTTTAACTGCAGCCTTAACTTACAGGTGAATCTGTAAGTTAGGATTAATCCTAACTAATATCATAAATGGGAAAGTGAGTTTGTTTGTTACGCTTTCACGCCTTAACTACTCAACCGATCATCATGAAATGTTGCATAGATGTTAACAGAGAAGGATATAGGGTACCTCCCATCCAGAAATAAAGTAGCGGGCAAAAGCTGGTACTGCATGGAAAAAATTTTGTCTGTTAAGGACTAAGAATAAGAATATTACCAGTAATATCGACGATTGCGGGCATCGCTTTCTGCATCTGTTGCTCTTCCCATTCGTCCACTTCGCTGTCGAGTTCTGCATCCGTTGGAGCTGCCGCAGTGCCCCCTGAAATGGCAAATAACAATAAGTTGAACAAGATTGGAGTGTGTGTTCCTGACAGATTTGTGTGTAGGAGACTGATTTGCTTTGCAAGGCTCCTCTAAATGGCGCAACTAATTGCCCTTTCTATTGCAGACTGAATAAATTCACTAAGGTCCCACTATTTGTTACGTCTTATAAAAACTAAGTTAGTTTATAATTTATTATATAAATTATAATTCAATTTATAACTAAGAAACTCCTGTAATTATGTATATTCCACTTTGTAAATAAAATGTTCAACATCATCTGCGACAAAGAATAACGAGAGCATAAATATTTTACCTAATAAATTCTGACTACGGGCCGAAAAGACAGAACAGAAGGCATCATTCTAATTGGTTTTTAGCGTTTGCGGAGTAATAGGTTGGTCATCAGTGATGTCAAGTTTCAGAACCAGACAAATCTAAAAAGCATTGAGACTTTCCAAAGAGTCTTTACATTTATTTTGAGACCTGTTAGGGCACCGAAGACGCCCCCTATAACTACATCTCTGTCTCTCTAGTATCACAGATTTAATTGGTAGTTATTTTACACAGATGGACGCCGAGGTGCAGCCATCTTAGTTTCGTTACTAGAAGCATGGTCAGTCGTTGGACAGAATATCCTGGTATCTTCTTTAATTACATGTTGCTGAAGTAAGCTTATTATATTATTATAGAGATTTCTCTATCTCGACTCTTTTAAAATATTGTAAATAGATATCATAAGATCTGTCCGACAATAACGCTCTCATGTGAACTCATGCTCTTTCTTCCCTTTCTCCTGCCTCACCCCGCATTCCTAAGGAGTGACACAGCGGCCTGATTATACTTCGGCCAAACTATAAGTCACTCTGATGCATCACCATTGCACCAGCTGGACAAAAACATAAAATAAATCGAATGAAATCAAGGTAACTTACTTTTAGGCTTATCACTGGGCAAATCGAGACCCCTAACAAGTATCCGTCCCTCGTCATCATCTTCGTCCGCGGAGCCGTCATCCCGCATCAGACGAGAGCCAATTGTGGGCTCACTGCGCACCGGAATGTAATCACCACCGAGTTCACGGGCCTATAATATTTATATAACAGACAGATTTAGTAAAATAATTTCAATATTCTAGAGTTTATACTCCACTTTCAGGTCAAATAATAATTATAGAGTGTATATTATAGATCATCTGATAGTTCAGTGTCCATCACTCACATTCTCAAGGAGCGGTGGATTCTGATATTTCAGAACAAGGTGCCATTTAAAAAAATAAAAACAAGAAAATCGCATAATTATTTAAAATTTGTTTAAATTGGAATAGTGGTATAATAAATATAAAACTACTTTCACATAATTATTATGATTTTTCTTTAAATTAAGTTGCAAAAAATATGTTTTCCTGACAATTATTAGATAAAAAATATTGTCTGTATAAGTTCTGAAATACGCGTACATATACTTCAGAACTCATTGTTTCACAGTTTATTCTAAAAATCTGCTTAACTCGTATGACGTATACGTTTTATGACTTTTACATTTTATACATGTTACCGTAAGAATGTCTTTTACAGTAACTTATATGAATTTAAGTCTTAAAATAATAAAAACAGTTATAAATTTATATTTAAAATAATTATAGATAGAATTTAGAAATCATAATTAGGATATGGAAAAAACACATCTCTCATTTTGGTTTGGTTTTCATAAGAGAAGAGTTGCAATTAAAATCTTTAAATTTGAAGTAATGACATCATAAGTAAGGCTCTAGGTGGCATAAAAAAATCAGTTAAACTATTTGAATTTAAAAAACTAATGTGAATTTAAAAAATTACATATTGAATTTTACTTAAATTTAAAGCTGTTATAATCAAAAAAGAGTGATGCCATTCAAACCGTTTTTTTTTAACGATACTTAATCTGACATCACCAACTTTAATGTCGTATTGTAAATTCATATTTAACGTTATGAAACCAAAAAGTAGTAATTTAAAAAATTGAAATAATTTAAAACAGAATAAGTAAACAAAAAAATAAAAATATGTCCTAAATGGAATGGACTATATAATGGAATTCTTCTACTGACATCGGAAATGAATCACTTTGTCTCAGATACCATTAGTAGACATTATGTTGTTAGAATTAGAGGATAAACGATAATAATTAAAAATAATAATAAAGATAATAATAAAGATGCTTGAAGATAGTTGACTACTTGCAAACGGGATTTAAAGCAAAACAGTAGCAAAAGTGTCGATATAGTAAAAAAATACACAATTATAATGGATTAACAGGTAACTTTTTTTTCGTGCAAAATTAAAATTAAACTGCACACATGAACTAATTGAAAGTTTTCAGTTAAAATAAAGAGTAGTAAAACAGAATTAATGTACAAAAGATGGAGCTGCTTGGGTCTAACGACCGGTTATCTCTTTATTGTATACTTGTATACATCTATGGCTTGTATAGCATATTGATGTTTTAAAAAGAGCAATTATGAGTTTACTTGCCAGTTCTTCTTAATGCATTACGAATTCATGGTAAATGCAAACGAATTGAGTATTGCATGAAACTGAACTGAACTAACCATAAAGGATAACATATAAGGAGCCCGATAAGGAAATTTGCATGACATTTGTGTTACAGCTGACGCATGTATTTATGTTCCCTAATTTTATTATCTAGGCTTATAAAAGCAAACGTCGAAATATTGTATGAAAAGTGTAGTCCACGTTGAGGAACGAAACGGTAGCGCGTTATAACCCGCCGGCGGCGCAGCGACATCTGTCGTTGAAAAACTATTTGAACTTATAAAACGTAGTGGTGGAACTTTTGTTGGAACAACTGACATCTGAGTATGCAGAATGTAACTAAATAATATAGGTACTATGTAACTAAATAATAATATCGGAAATATCTTGACGATTCGAAAGAATGCTGTACTAGACGCCGTCTGCAACAAAACGCCGACAGTCTGCAACAAAATTGATTAAAAAAATATATTTTTAATTTACTAAATTTTTTGTTAAAAATTATTGTTTTATTGTAATGTGTGTTTTATTACCAAGAGATAAAAACAAAACAGTCAACAAAAACCAAATATCTAAGTAGCAAGTAACAGAAAACAGAATCGAGGGAAAGAATACGGAATGCGGAATAATACACATGCGAATGCGGTAGCGTTGGCGAAGACACGGGGCGGAGATGCGACGCGGGAGGGACGAGGCGCATTCTTTCGAATCGTCAAGATATTTCCGGTGAGTTATAAAGTAATTAGGTATCCAGTTATCTATTGACACTAGGAAAATTTTATACAATTAAAGGAGTAAAATCTAGTCGTGCGTCGGAGGTAACACACACACTCTTCTTGTATATATATATTGATCGTAGCGTGATGTTATATAGCCTTTCTCGATAAATGGACTATTCAACACAAAAAGAATTTTTCTTCAGATTTCAGATTTCTTCACACAGCTAGTGATGACTTCTATTGTAAAGGTGTTTTGGTATAATTTTCAATGACAGACTCTGGAATAAAGTTACAATAATAATTTCTCATCATCCTTCTACAATACGAGGGCGGAGTGATAAGTCTGGTAAATATTAAACAAGGAGTAAAATTAATTAAATTATTATTATTTATTTTTCAAAGTAGTCTCCATGTAGGTAGCTCAGTGCACTTCACCTAGCGTTTCTCTAGCTTTTCGATCCCTTCCATAAAATACGACTTAGGCAATCCTTCACAATAGGCATTGGTTTCGTGCATGACCTCTTTGTAATAAATCCGCGAAATACTTAGTATTTTGAGTCATTTGTGATAAGATTTAAAACAAAAAGTCATCGCCAAGGCCAACTCAACCGTAGGTGCGTGTCGAGGCGCGCGCGCTCGTCCCTCGCCACCCGCGAGGACACTGGCCTGTACATTCAACTACAGTTTTAGGTTAGGTGTCTATTTCTTAAAAGAAACACTTTTGGATGTATATCGAAATGATTTTCACAACAATGAACGTAACTAGAGGCTTTAAGAGTATCTGCTCTTTTCATAACTTTTAACCACTTTTTCCGAATATTACCGCTTGGTACAGAAAAAAAAAATTTCGGGGTGTTTTTACACTGGAGTTGGTACACATAGGCACAATACAATATTTTTTAACCATTTTAGTGATCCAATATAAAAAAACAATTAAATTTATAGCGAGACTGCGAGCGCAACGAGTTAAAGTATGAAGGTATGCTATGTAGAGGGAGGGAGTGACGTCACACGTTAACGCGGTCGCTTACTCGGATTTTGCGGCGGAAGCCGTCTTTAACGTTTAATATCTCAGTCATTTTTGAAGATAGGAAAAAAATAAAAACAGATTCTTTTTTCTCGATTTACCTATTTTGTAGATATGCTGAAAAAAAAAACGTTGGTGTTCTCCATTGGTATCAAATTTAATTTGATAGGCTATTTAATTAGCCAAAACGTCAATGTCAGATATATAGAAGTGCACCCCTAAAAACGTGTTCAAGTAAACCAAATATCAAGTCAGTCAGATAGTATTGTATATACAAGACGTATGAAACAGTATTGTAGCAGCACATATACTAGACGTCGGTGACGACCTGACTAGTCCCTCACCTCTCATACCTGCTGTCTCGTTTTTCGTGCGGCGTGGATGAGCGCCGCGTCCGGGATGTGCCCAGGCACTAGCGCCGCTCTCACCGTCTCCGCCCGGTACCGGTGGAAACCCCGTTCATCCTCCCCATCCTCCTCATCCTCATCTTTGCCACTATCATCCGAAACGTCCCCAGTACCATCCGCGGCGAGAGCCTCTCTACCGGCCAGTATGAGTCCTTCCAATGTCACTTTCTTCTTTTTCGGTTTGTCCATCTGATTAACTTCAACATTGTTCAGTTGTCCCTGAATTTAGAAAGACTTTTAATAAATCTATGTTAGCACTTGCTAATACAGCTCATGGCAATTAATGATTGAACAATGTACATGTTTTTAAAACAAAATTCATAGTATATCCAACATTTATTTTAAAAAAAATAAAAAGCATTCCCTACTTTATTTGCAATTTTACTAGGGGAAATGGGGCCCTGTGAAAAATTCGGCGTCATATACCTTGGCAATGGTGTCACTAGTATAAAACAATTGTAATATACTATAGAATTATGGGTCATAATAGAAGCTTTGGTTTTACATTGGCAATAAGTATATGCATCTAATTCAAAAATTACATAGAATTATGTCTATGTAAATATTTTTAATATTATTTCTTTATCATTAAGAAAATAATTGTTAAAAAGTGCAAAAAATAGCGGGAACATAACAAACACTTGCACTCATAATGTTAGTGGGATTCACTAACATTATCGAACTTCCAAGTTTGAAAATTGGTTTCAAGAAATGCTACCAAGACGTGAACCAAATGCAGTGGTTGTTATGGATAGTGCCAGCTACCCACTCGAGACGCCAGGAAAATCTCCCAGTCATGAGTTGGAAAAAACAAGATATCCAACAATGGCTTTCATTAAGCAAATTTCGTTTGAGCTAAAGGAAACAAAAGTTCAGCTCTTGGAAAAATTGAAAGGCGTAAAAACAGTATGTGATCAATGAAATGGCAAAAGAAGCCGGTGTTGAGGTATTGACATTACCTCCATACCGCTGCTAATTGAATCCCATTGAATTGGTGTGGGAAAACGTCAAAGGGTATGTGGCAAGGAAAAACACTACATTTAAGATGGCAGACATCAAAAAACTGCTACAGAAGAATCGAAATTAAGTAGACTTGATGATGTAGACAAAACTGTCGATTCTTTTGTAATAAATATAACAGGCGAGATATCTGAAAGCAGTGATTCGGATACTGCGAAATCGGATTCTGATTAATACATATTTATTTCCGTAATCGCTTTTTTATGTCTATCAAAGCAAGTACTTATAACAAGATTTTTATATTTAGAACATAGGTGTGATCTGCACAATAATCAGTAACAATGTTAATTAGATTAATTAGATTTCCTTCAAATATTAATTCACACTTCATACAAAAATGTTGTGACCCGTGTCAGTAGGAAAAGAGGTTATTATATGAAATTCTTCCTGCTCTGTGACCGTACTTTACCCTATGTCCTTTCCTGGCATGAAAAGGTAATAGACAGATGGACAGATTTACTTTCACATTTATAATGGAAGTATGGATTACAATATTTATGTAAAGAGATCCTAATAAATACATATATGTTTGTTACAACAAATAAATCTGTATGAGTATGAAACAATGACAAAAAAAGAATTATTATTATATTGAAATGTATGCTGTTAGCAGATATTACCTCATCATCATTATTGTCATATTTGTTATTATCACCATCAGTCACTTTCTTCTTTTCTTTTTCTCGACGTTTTGCTAGCCTCTTGCTCTGTGATGACTTTTTAACCTTAAACACTTCTCCATCTTCCTCTACAATATAGATTAAAAAAATTATTATAAACAATCGAAACAGAACCAACCCAAGATAATATGAAGCCACTTAAGCTAATTAAGTAAATGACTATTAATTATCAATGACCTATCTTTCTAGTTATAGAACAGAATACAAAAATAATACTAGTGAACTAATGAATGAATAGGGCACTATAATAATATTTCCCAACCTGAGGTCCGCAAACAAACACGTGGGGGTACGCAGACAAAACAAAAGCAAAATTTTAAGTAAAAAAATTAAGTGGCTAATTACGCTATGCTGTGGCGACTCCAACCGTCTCATTAGAATTTAATAAACATAGATACAACAATATGAATAAAACAGACCAAAGTAAATATAGCAAATAAAAATATTAAAGCAGGTTTTAACTTTTCAAAGTTGGATTTGATAGGACACACTGCGTTTCACAGTCATTTGGGCAGCCCGTCTTAACCACGCCATAGTGAAATAACAGCAAGTGCACTGTAGTGTATTTCAGTAAGTAAGGGAACCCATTTTCCTATCCCTTCTTAAACCCTTATCTTTCATCCTACTATAGTCAATATTGCATTTGCAGCACCTGTGGTATTGTTTGTTCTATAGGCTTATTTTAGTTTGTTACGATTAGGTTGAGATAGGCATCCGTTTTAGGAAAGAGGTTGGGAAATCCTGCATAGAAGACTATGCTTGAAGATTTTGAACTAATTGCATTTGTATAGAAAAAATATTCATTATAAAATCCAAATTTATCTACTTTTTGACAGTTTCTGAAAGTGGTTACGTTACCTTCATCTGCAAAACTCAACAATTGGGAACTTTTGACAGTCTTGCTCTCCTTCTTATTCTGACTGATGATCGGCGGAGGCGGTGGCTCTAGCCCACCGTTGTCATCGTCCTCATCGTCCGCGCAAAACACGCGTCTTTGAATTTTCTTCGGTTTACGAAACATTGTGAAGCGTAAATAACTTTTACACGTTTAGTGAATTAGATACATTAATTGATTAATTATCTGTTCACACAGTGGAAACTATCATCAGAATCGCCACTTTTTATCCTTTACTGTATATTTTAGCATTTATTATTTTAAATTCTTTAGTAAAACTAGCTTTAGCCGTAATGAAACTTGAAAGTTGATTGCTTTGGTTGATTGAAATTGAATAAAAAGAAAGCACAGAACAGGATCACAGACTTTACAGTCGCTAGTGAGCACAGAACACATATACTCTCTAGCGAGAGGGGCTAGTGAGTATATATGTTCTGTGCTTCACAGCAACTTCACAGTGCAACCAAAGAGAATATAAATATAAAAAGATACTCTGTGAATATAATCACTACGTTAAGTGCAACAGTGTGACCGTTTTCAATTTCAAATCGAGATATGTGCTAAAACATAGTGTTGCCTGTGCTAAAATGTGCTGAACATTTTTAATATTATGCTAAAAATTTTCTATAAAAAAACAACTTTTAATTTTACTTAGTATCTTTTATTTAACATCAAAAATCAATAATTATATCATCATTAAGGACGTAATTACATTTTTGACGCGCTCGAATTCAGCTAACTGCGCCAGCACACTACAGCAAAGTGCCCACACACACATTGAAGCCGCACGGTGTACTTTGGAACTTTGTCGTCACTGTTGCCAACCCTACTGTTTTAACAGTAGATATAATGTTTTTGCCATGACATCCCTGTTTTCTGTTTTAGTTCGTATTTCTACTGTTTTTTTTTATGTATCCGAATTTCGAACTGCGTAAAAAATAATTAATTCCAAATGGCAATAGGTCACAACCAACATATCAAACTGGAATAACCTTTTAGTAAAAGCAATAAAGTTAGTTTTTGTATGCGTCGGTCATGCGCCTTTTTACAATTGGTATCACTAGAGGGCCTCTTGCGATATAGGGGATTCCCCGTTTGACGCAATGCGTTTGACATACAGTAAAACAGGATAGCTACATTTGTAATTTAATAAGTGGAACAAGGATAGCTGTGCTTGTCTTTGGAAAATTCCATTGCGTAAAACCGGTTCCTCTCAGAGTCTTAGTCATTTCTCATTTCGTTTAGCAAGTGGTCAAAGCACGCAATATCATTTCGCTTATTTATTCGAAAAAATTCTTGAGACTACTTCACAGTGGAAGAATAAAGATTTGTGTACTTACCAAAGGTCAATGAAAATTTCGGCTATAGTTATTGAATTGTTCGTTTATAATTGTTATTTATTAATAATTATTTATATTAGAAGAAGTCTAAATAGTTATTTATAATTTATTTGGTTAACACGTATTATTTATTTATTTACACAACACTAATACTTTTTTATATATTTATTTTCACATATTATATTGTCTATTGAAATTGAAGTAGTATGTCAGTATTCAACTTACTTTAAAAAAAAACTATTTATCGATTTTGAACAGTAGATTTTATGTTTTGAAATTACCATTATACTGTTTTCTGCTGTTTTTTTTAAGTTCCATTTGCTGCTTTTTGCTTTCGTAAGGTTGGCAACACTGTTTGTCGTTCTAATTATTTAGAAAAAAAGGCGATAGACTCGTGCTTTCATGACCGCGGCTGAGCGGGGAACCGGGAATGGCGAACGAAACCTACGGCGAAAGAGGTTGCATTGCGATCCCTTAGAAAAAAGCTAGACGTATAGAAGACTGTATAAGCTACAATTTCTTATTATTTTCATGTTAAAATATGCAGCGGATTTAGTTATTTATGTACCTATCCAGACACCATTTTTCGATATTTTTAGCGATTCTTGCGATGGTAAAAATGTATTTATGTGAAAATTTTGTATTGGGCTGCCCAGTTTTTATTAGCTATCTTTAGAGATGAATACATTACCTTTTATTTTATACCATGGTATCTCTACAGTTGTGCTTCCTGGATATATAAATGGTACCGAAAAACCATATTTGTGAATACGTCATTAAAGACTATCCCGAGTCTTCGTCTGAAACATACTCATTATTTGTGGTTTTTTTGTAACATTTCTTGGGTTCAAAATTAACACAAAATTAACACTTTTGCGATGTTTATCTGCATCTGCATGAGCTTTAATAGTAGCAACTTTAATAATCAATGTTGTACCACACGCCTTGCAAAAGGCATTTTCTGAATATTTATCTTTGGAAAGCTACGACGAGAACTCACTGTTTCGTTCCCATTCACTCCGATACCTTTGCTCGTATTTACGTTTAGACATAATTATTAATTAATGACGCTGTATTAACACTGTAAAACGTTTGTGAATTGTGACCTCAGAAACGTGAGTGAGTGTGCATTGCACTACGCGCGGGGTGTGGTGTGGTCAGTGGTTCAATTAAAATCAAAGCGCTGTACCGTAATTTTTAAGTTACGGTAATTCTCGTACTCACTGTTGTCATTTTCATAAGGTAATGAATGAAACTTTAATGAAAATACATAATAATGAAGTTACCAAGTGATAAATGACCAACTATCGTGATTATGCCAAAATAAGCTAAATTTCATTAGAATGCTAAAAATATGCCAAAGAGGCCAAAGAATGCTAAATTGGCATCAGATATGCTGAAAACGGTCACACTGCTTCACAGTCAGATCAACATGTCAAACATCAGTTTTTAGTCTGTTCTTGTCTAAGCTGCTAGGTAGAATATATGGATGTTAGTGTTTAACTAGCTGTGCTGTCATTTTTGCGCTTTCCCACTTTTAGTATAGCTTCTAATTAGGAAGAAGTCTAGATTTCATTAAGCATAGAAAATTAATTGAGATTTTTTTGAGATCTGTTTCAAAATAATGTTGAAAACCTTACCTCTAAAGAAACGCAAATGCAAAAACATTCATTGTCTAGGTGAAATTAACTACGAATATAGGAAGTGGTTAGGGAAAGTAGCTTTTTCAGTGAAGAGATCCGTAATTACCTTCCTGCGTCTAATTGATTGAAATTCGATTGATTACAATGTCCCCACCTGGAGTACTCTGAGTGAATAGTCAGAAGGCGGCAACACTCGTTTTACTACATTGACATTAGTAAATAAAACGATCTGCGCCGGTGCGCCGTTCGGTCGGTATCGGTTCTGGAGTACTCTGAGTGAATAGTCAGAAGGCGGCAACACTCGTTTTACTACATTGACATTAGTTAGTAAATAAAACGATCTGCGCCGGTGCGCCGTTCGGTCGGTATCGGTTCGGTGCACCCTACTAGCAATATAGGAGTATTAAATATATGGACATTGGCATCTTGGCATCATCCTTCTTCTGTACTATATTCTATGTACCATGCTTGTGGTCCAAGTACGTTAGTATCTACTATTTAGTTTGTGGGTCCAAGGTCCAAGTAACATAGTATAGTAAGATGTTGTATTAGTCTGTACCAGTACTCACTCTTCATTCATCTCCTCTTCTGTCAATTCTGAATCTGAATTCTGTCATTCCGAATTTGTCACGCCACACGTCCGAGACGTGTTTTTGGTTTTGGTGAGTAAAATAAATCTTGTTTAATTCTGTTAATCCTAATGCTATTATTATTATTCTCTTTTGAATTTTATCTACTCGCATTTCGTTGCAAGATGCCAGTAATATTTTTTATATTGCCAATGGCATATAATGGAATGAATCCTGTTATTTTTCAGTCCTTAAATTTCTTACGAAGTCCCTACTTCACTCGAAAAGATGGGTAGGGAGGATAAAGCCACCTGGAAAGCTAACTACTTTACTAAGATCGTCGTAAGTACAAAATCACACATAACCTTAAAATATTTTTTAGTTATAGCTTAGAAATGTTTATAAAAATTTAGTTACCTACTTAATGTTATCTCCTTAGCAACTCCTAGATGAGTATCCAAAATGCTTTATTGTGGGTGCGGACAACGTGAGCTCGAAGCAGATGCAGCAGATTCGTGTGTCGCTTCGCGGTACCAGCGTGGTCCTCATGGGCAAAAACACCATGATGAGGAAAGCCATCAAGGAGCATCTCGAGACCAATCCAGCCCTTGAAAAGCTGCTGCCTCACATCAAAGGCAATGTTGGCTTTGTCTTCACCCGTGGAGATTTGGTAGAGGTAGGTTTAGAACATTTTTTTTTTCATAAACCACACCAATTGTATGACTTCCAAAGCGCTAATTAGGCTTGTGTTATGGAATAACTATAAAATGAACAAGGAGCGAAACCCTGCACACCTAAACCAGAGTTGGCTTAGAAAAGTTTATTTGCAAAGTTGGCTCTGCTGGGAATTTAACCCAGTATCTGTGAGTCAGAGCGCAAGGCAAGCACCTTAATCACTCCACCAATGGGTTCTTTAACCATTGAGATATTTATAGGTTTTAATATTTGTTCATAAAGTAAGATACTATAGCTAAGCCCACAACTTCGTACGCATGGTAGTCAGTATAGCGCATAATTTTTTTGTTTGTTTTACAAACACTAAATGTTATGGGAAGCTTGGTACAATACATGAGTGAAAACCGCATACAAATTGGACAATTCTAAAAACTATTTTTTTTACCTCTAACATATTTTTTTGAAAAGATATTTAATGTACAGACAGGGGTAGTATAAATGATGTATGTAGCTCTTTTTGTTTTATTGATATTTCATTCTTGGTTATCTTAGCTAAATGGCTACATTACATAGGTTAATAGCTTATATGTCTGTTCTAATACCATGTAGCCTAACATTAGCTCCATGGCTTCGCTTTCAGACAACAGTGACCCTTCAAACCTATCCTAGTGTGATTGTTCTTGGAAGATTATTGCACTGGAATCTTGAAGGGACATACTCTTACTTTAGGTCTTTGTCCATTTATGCTAGGGCTATGTTTACTGTACTCATAGGTCCACATTTGATTGTATGTGATTTTTAATCCAGTCACCTTTTCTATGTTTAAGTTTGAATTTTGTTAATTCTTAAATTTTACATCTTTTTATGTTAATGACTCCATTTAATGGTAGGTCTATAATACAAACAACATCACTGGTGCTCTATGTGCCCAAAATTTAGTCTTAATAAATGAATAGTCATTATAAGTAATATTAATTTGTTATAGTGATTCAGCATGGACTTTGCCATTTAATTGTAACCGATGTCTATATCCGGTTTCTACTGTATATAAATATTTATAGCAAACAAATTATGAGAATTTTATAGTATCACTGTGATTAACACTTTCAGAACTTTTTTTTCACTCAAAATCATAAGAATCTTCTGAATAACTTTTTAAAATATATGATAAGATACCTTTTGTCATTACAAATATTTGAAAAATATAAAATTAATGAAGAATAGACTAGGATTATTTGCTTGTAAGGAAAATCTTCACTAGATAATTTTTTAAGTGTTAGCATGATGTTGATCTCATGCAATTAACTTTTCATATATTACAATGGTAACTCTGAGGATGACTAAGATGAAAATATTAATAAGTACAGGTTCAGTTCTGACTTACATTTTGGGTGGAAATGTGCATCTTATACTCCGGCCATTATAAGAGTGCTGTTCTGACAGGTGTCAATTCCATACATTTTCTGTATCGTTTATTCGGAAATGAACTTTATGCAATGGACATAAAGAAATGTCAAAAATGCATTCATAGAATGACCGTACTATAGATAGTGATATAGGGTCATTGCGCTGGTTTTCGTCCGATTATCGGAGTTGCCAGGTTTGTGATGCGAAATTAATATCTTGAAGTACTCTTACTTAAATGTATCATATTTATTTTTGTTGCTTATATAGTCTTCTTTAGGTTAATATTACGTGACAGTAAATCATTTACACGCCTTTTTTTATAAAAATTTTTTTTTTCAAAAGTAAGGATTTCGCTGGTTTTCGTCCAAAAAAACTGGTTTTCGTCCTAGTGTGAGCTAGTTTTCGACCACTATGTAGAAAAAGGAGTGCAGTTGAAGTATTAAGTTAAAAACCAATTATGTATACTTATTTATGGTAATTTCTTCGTGTTATTGACAATTTCTCTCTACCGTTTAGGTATTATTACTTTTATTAGCTATAATTAAACACATTAACAAAAATAAATCTTTTTCAGTCTTAAACATTCATATTACAATGACTTAACCGTTTATGGTGACCAACTAAAACAATTAAAAATATAATCTTATTGTACAAGGAAATCTTGTTGTACAAAAGGCGTTGTACAAAACGCGGTCGGTACTTACAACATAAATTAATAAAATGTTATTGATATAACGAATTAAGTGTTCAAATACTGTGTGAGCATCAGTGACATATGGGATTTGTGTCTGTCTACGAGCAAGAGGACAGGTTATTGGATATTATTGCGTTCTAGCCAGTTATTAAACTCATTAGTGACGTATTCAAAAAATACGTCTCCCCGCATCCATCCTGATTCAGATCTGCCCAAACACCAATCAATCAGGTGGTATGCTCTGATACCACCTGATTGTTTTTAGGGTAAGTTCCGTAAGTAGATAATAAAACAAAAAAAAAATACTGCATCTGTCTGACTGAAGACAAAATTAAGAAGAATACGATGCCTGACCTACCCTCATTTATGTTATGAATAATTGACCCTACTCCATAAGGAGAATTATTCATATAGTGGGTACCTACTTAAAACACATTGCCCTTACAAATGTGAGGACGATACGGGAAAGAAAACTGGTATGGGTAATTAAATACAAATGTTAGGAAGTTTAGTTTTTGTCTACCCACAAATAATACGTCTATGGACGAAAATTAAAACAACATTTAAAGCTATTTTTAGTTTTCGTCCACGACCTTTAAATATTTTTTTATTTGCGCTACACAGACAAAGGCGTGGACGGAAACTAAAATGTCTAATCTAATAGCAATAAAGATCATATTGGGAGAAAATATTTAGTATTTTATAGGTCCGTTGAAGTAAAATAACCATTACAAATATTCACTTAGCTGTTTGGGTTTCCGTCCACATGGACGAAAACTAAATATTTTGCAAAATTGGTATGCTAGTATTAGTCCACCTAATTTGTCTAAGACTTCCATAAAAAAACCATAGAAAACACTTAAAATTGTTTTTATTATGATTATAAATAGACATACATGCCAAAAACAATACGTAATCTAGCTAAAATAATAATTAAAACTTATCATGAACTTTTTCCGTCCCCACTTTTTTTTCCTAGTGCGATGACGTCTGCAAGAGATGGATGCGAAGCGGCTACTGACTTTAATTTTTTTGAAGTCGTTACTAAGTAAACCACATTTTCATCTTGGTAGAACTGTTGCTTAGACATTATAGATCGCAATAAGTCCAAACTTGCGCGGGAAGGTAGGTTTGTGTTCAAATTTTACACACGAATTTGATACAGCTCAGTCAGATGGACGAATAGTGGAACTGGACGGCAAACCAGCGCAATTACCCTAGTAATGACAGTTTTGTATATTAGCTGTAAATCATCAAAAGACACTTTCTTTTGTAGAAGACTAAAATGGTTTCTTTTTTGAAATTTAGGTTCGTGAGAAGCTACTGGAGAACAAAGTTCAGGCCCCGGCCCGTCCTGGAGCCATTGCTCCTCTGTCGGTCATTGTGCCAGCCCACAACACTGGCCTGAGTCCTGACAGGACCTCTTTCTTCCAGGCTCTCTCCATTCCTACCAAGATTTCCAAGGGTATGTTAACATATTTTTTTTATCATTAAGCTAAATTTCTAGACTAGACTGCAAAGTCAAGTCTAGTCTAGAAATTTAGCTTAATTAATTACTTTGATTGAAATACTATAATCCCTTACTATTTAATGTATTAGAAATTTTGATAAAAGGAGACAAATATTTTCAATACATTGTTAGGCTAAATATCCGACACAATGTTTATTTCAGTATCAGCGGTATTAAGCCCTTCTTTTGTGTGCAGGTACCATTGAAATCATCAATGATGTGCACATCTTGAAGCCAGGAGACAAGGTGGGCGCCTCTGAAGCCACTCTGCTCAACATGCTCAACATCTCCCCCTTTTCGTATGGTCTTGTTGTTTTCCAAGTAAGTTATTAGTTATGATACTAATTAATTAAAAAAATAATGGATTTTTGTGCTAGTTTTGTGTTATATAAAAACATAGTAATTTATATGTCCAGTAAAAGCCAAAGTGTTGAGTACAGAGTGCATTGTTAATATGCTTTCTGATAATTTACCTTTGGTAAATCAATTGTGTTGTGACATTTTTCGTAAAAAAAAAACCTGTTTGTGATAGATTTTTGTAACCACTCACATACATTATTTACTCTGGATTATTTTTTTGTGAAATTGCCACTTTTATAGGATTAATGATAAGGGACTTGGCGTAGCTTCACTTAAAGGTGTTAAAAGTGGTTTTTTTTATTATGGTGGCTGTAGAATGCAAGTGTGCCTTGCCATTACTAAGATGAAGAATAAATGGAACAAATTTCCTTGCAGGTCTACGATTCTGGCACCATCTTTGCCCCTGCAATCCTGGACATTAAGCCGGAAGACCTCCGCGCTAAATTCCTTGAGGGTGTAGCTAATGTGGCAGCGGTCTCTTTGTCCATTGGCTATCCGACGGTTGCTTCTGCGCCGCACTCCATCGCCGATGGTTTCAAGAACCTGCTGGCCATTGCTGCTGTTACAGAAGTGGACTTCAAAGAAGCCACAACAATCAAAGAGTATATCAAGGTATTTTAACTTTTTTACTGATTCCTAAAAGCTCAACTAAACATCGCAGCAAGCAAATATCTAAAATAATCTGAGGTGGGTTTTAGCATATTTAAAAGAAGCTGGCCTACGATTCTAATGTTGATAATCGTTAACACTAGTAATGATCTTAAATGGGAGAATCTTGTTATCTCAAATGTAAAGAGAGCAAGCTGAATGATATAACTCATAAAAAAGGTATTTTTTTATTTTTAACAACATAGCACTTGGAAAATAGTAAATAAAGCATTAATGAAACAGCTGCTTGAATATGCATATCAGATTTATGAAATCTTTATTTTAATAAAGACATTGGTCAGCCACTAAGTTTAATGTGAGAACAAGACTAATAAAGAGGCTTATAGTGAGAAATATGTGGGGGACCTGTTATCAGTAAAGACTTTGAACCAGTTCAAAATGGAAGGATATTGTTTACTTATGTCGTTTAAAATGGCCTATATTAACAATTTGGTTAGGTTAGTATTGCTATAGAATTTGAATTATAAGAATAATAATATATAGTAAAAAATAATGTACCATAATCATTATCCATTAAATCAAACATAACCATAATTTGTTTATGGTTATGTAAGCAAACTTGTTTTTAATCCTTTTAGTACACGCCATAGAGCCTGAAGGTTAATTTTAAAATTGAGTACCTCGAAAAGTTATAAATAAAATGAGTGACAGAGTGAGGCGAGAGCATGTTCATTAAGATGGGTATGTAATTATAACGAATTATTACATGCCTGTAGGTCATGGGCTTATCTATTCAAAGAATCGTTTAATGTTAAATTCCAATAATCATCTAATCATATCTGTATGTCTGTTCTAATACCATGTAGCCTAACATTAGCTCCATGGCTTCGCTTTCAGACAACAGTGACCCTTCAAACCTATCCTAGTGTGATTGTTCTTAAAAGATTATTGCACTGGAATCTTGAAGGCACATTTTCAATATGGTGAATTCACAAAAATGTTCTATGCCTTGTCAATTTTTTATGTTAAATTTTTAAATTTTAAATTCAGGATCCCAGCAAGTTTGCTGCCGCCGCTGTTGCGGCCGCACCAACAGCGGCCGCTCCGGCTGCCGCTAAAGAAGAAGCAAAGAAGGAAGAGAAAGAAGAAGAGGAATCCGATGAGGATATGGGCTTTGGTCTCTTTGATTAAATACCATCCTTGTCTCCCGTGGCCCGCACCCCAAACTGCCCCTCGCCCGCCGGGCTGTCATCCCAAATGGCGGCTGGTTCAGTTTGTAAATAAAGCTACTTTGGAGTTACATAGTATTTTTATTTCCATAAACTTAATGAAATAGCACAATCGGACGCAGTGGTTTCAAGGCTGAGCTTTAGCGAGGTCTTGATAAAGATCTGAGTCCGGCAATCCTCATTCCGGTCGAGGCTGGTATAGTGCTTTTCTCAATAAATGTGAGAAAATAATGAAACACGTGATAATGCGAAAAAAATTAGTATAATATGAAAAAATTAATTTACATATACACAGTTTTATTCAGAATAAAACAAACTCAAATGTTTACTAAAAGCAATAAATATTTAGGTAGGTACTGAAAAAGTCTGCTTTCCCGCCTTTTTATTTTAAATGAGTAAAGGAAACAGCCCAGTCATCAAAAAGCGTGCGCTCGCCCCCGCCTGTGACGGGCGGGCGCGTTCGTGGAGACTCTTGAAACTTCGGGTTTCATCGGGCTGAGCAGTGGCCAGGAATGAATTTTCATACAACATTCTTGGCCTAGGCCGAGAAAGAAATTCATGAGCCAAGAATTACTAACTTCGTGGCTTGTTTTTAGTACAAGAATGCCTACATTTCCGAGCATGTTTGAGAAAACAAGCCACGAAGTTTCACTTCGTCCCGCAATCCTCAGGTCTCTGCAGTAATGTACTATTATTTCATATCAAAGAATTTACTACCCAACTATATGTGCTTTGTACTTGCATCTACAAATACTGCAATGCACAGCCACAGAGAGAATACGTTCCCCAATGTTCAACAGTAGAGATCCTCCGGTTTGATGTATTATGAAATTACACAATTTATTATGTTAGGATCTATGCAATACTAATAATTCTTTGTTAGAAACTTTGTCCAGCATTTTTTTTCTATACATCATTCATTAGGTGATGTCAAAAAGTGACTAAAATCAGTTTTTAAAACAAGTATATACACAGGTGTTAAAATTACACTATTATGTATATAAAGTGTTTTTACAATGGACACTGCTCAAAGCAACAAGAATATTTTTATTATTAGGTATATTTGCAATACAAAAGAAAAACAAACAGCATCATAAAGTTTTCATCTTTTTATTAAAACTGTAGACCATATTCCACATTTGATTTCATAATCTGAAGAATCACAACTGAAAACTTTTGTAAAAGATTCAACTTTTTGATGTTCTTCTGGTGAAAGTCCTAACTGGCCATATTTATTGAAGCCTGTTGCCCAAATTGAGTTGTCTTCTAGCTTCACAACTGAGTGTCTGCTGCCTGCAGCAATATCTTGTACATTTAAACACTTTCCATGTGCATCAGTAAAATCAACTAATTTTGGTAAACCACTTTCAGTAGCTGAAGTATCAACACTTTCTTTAACCCCTAATTGGCCGGAATCATTCCAACCCCACACATATAAATCTCCATGTTCACTTAGCGCTAATGTATGCCAGCCCCTGGCACATATTTTTGTTATTTTTATACCACTAAGTGCTTTAACTTCTGTAGGCACCTCCAAATTATTAAGATCACCATGCCCAAGTTGCAATCTCCTGAAACAAAATTTTGATAGTCTATTTTTTACTTAATTCTTTTTCTATTACATGATATCACACAAAAACTTCATAATGCTAAATCTGAAGATGAGAGTCTGTTTTTTTTTTTATGTTGAGATCGGCAGGCAGGCACGGTCCACTTGATGGTAGGTGGCTACTATCACCTATAACACAAACAATTTCAAAAGTTACTGCAGACTATAGTAGGATTAAGAGATTAGGAGGGGATAGTGAAATGGGCTCTGGCATCCCTAACTCACCCACTAAAACACAACAGCACATGTGCTGTTATTTCCATGGTGGTCTTCTATAAGGGGGTGGTTACTGCCGCCAGACGGGCTGCCCAAATGACTGAAACGCAGCCCTGTCACAACTTCCCAGAGCCAAATTCGAAAAGTTCATTTTTCAAAGTTGACCCTGCCGGGAATCGAACCCTAGAACGGAGTGTTAAGGTAAGCACCCTAACCAATCATCCAACAGGCTTTTTGGACATGTTCTATGCACATGGTTTAGGTTGCTGTCTAGTTCATCTCAATGTAAATCTATTTACACCTTATTATCAATGACAGTATCCTGTTTTGTGTACCTTATATATAAATAAATTAATAAAGTGGCACCTTATGAATGGCAGAACCTGGATTGAATAAATCTGATGCAGATGAATACAAAATTTCAATCATTCATCCTACGCAGAATTGTACATTAATGATGGCAGTTTTCATACATTTTATATGAACTCTCCACACATGGTTGACTTTATAGTCACCAGCCACTAAACCTTGATATACTTTTTTTATGTTAGTTAAAAGTCTGGTGTATCCAATAATGCCAGTATATTCATCTTCATTTTTTTATCAGCAGCATCTCAATTAAAACTTCTGCATCGTTGATGGGGCTACTTTTCCAAATTATATACAAAACAAAATTATTGTTACAGTAACAATTTGGGCGGCCCGTCTGGTGACAGTAACCACCCCCTTACAGAAAACCACTATGAAATAACAGTATATGTGCTGTTGCATTTCGGTGAGTGAGTAATGGATGTCAGAGCCCTATTCCTTCCTAATCCCTTATCTTTTTACATTTGGCAGTGCACTTGCAGCACCTGTGGCTCACGTTTTGGCATATCTACCTACCATTAAGTGTACCGTTGTCCGCTTGTTTGTAGACCTTAACATAAAATTGAATTAAAATTTTGTATCAATAAGTGAAAGAACTTATAGATAGACAATACCTATAGTGAATGCATATTATGATTAATTGTTTTTATATGTAACAATAATGAATAATACTAAGTTATTATTTATTCATTTGGCTATACCTTCCATTTCCCCAAGTATAAACACTGCCTGCATCTGTTAGTAAGCAATAATGTTCGTAACCACATTTCACATCTATCACAACTCCATTACATTGACTAGTATCTAAATAACTGGGCAAAATACCAATATATGCTACTCCTCTTTCTGTCAAATAAAGACATGAATTGTGTTCTATCACAATCTTTACGATATTGTCACTCTTGCGAACTTTTTTATTATCATTGGGTATTTCTATTTTTAAATTAATTTTCTTGACCTCCTCAGATTCTAAATTCAACACCCAAACGTCACAGGATTCTTTATTTGCGATTAATAAATTATAATCATTCCCTGCTATTATAAATTTGTCTAACGAATTACAATCTGTATTTATTTCTGGCAGAGATAATTTTATAAATTGGCCCTCATTTCCAGACCAGAAACCTGATAAATAAAAATTGTTATTAGCTTTGTAGACATTGTATGACCATCCTATGTGCTTCAAAGTGGCAGAATCTAACTTAAAGTTTTCAATTTCATTTGTGAAAAGCAAAGCTTGAAATCCATTTAAAATGTTGAGCTCGCAAAACCACTGTCCGAAGATATTGGCACCAGCTACAAAGAACATTTTTAAACGACAGCAATATTATTATAAGTAGGGATGGTACTCATGTAAAAATTCCCATTTCTTCCATATTCCTCAGTCTTAACATGTTACGATGGTTCATAAAAAATCAGTTTTTATGTATGAACTATGAATGACAAACGACACCGACTGAAATTTAATCACTAACTTTATATTGATAAAAGTAATGAATGAATAAATACATGTTACTAAAATATTCTTTCAGTCACACACACCCAAAATTTATACCTATGATTACTATAACACACTATAACAGATAACAATAAACAAATAATATTGAACTTGAATCTTGAACATATCCAGCATAGAGTAACTTATTATCCAGTGGCTCTAGCATGAGTTTACGATACTACACTCGAGCGAGAGCGTAAAACATTTATATGGAAAATTGATAATTTGACATTGACAGTTCACGATTTTCCATACAAAAGTTTTACGTTCTCGCTAGCGAGTGTAGAATTGGTGTAGTATCGTAAACTCATACTAGAGCCTCAGATGTTCCTGCAAACCTGCAAACTAAGCTCTCGCTAGAGAGTACTAATGTTCCTTGAAACCAACTTGAAACTAAGTATCACTCATGGAAGTATAAGATCACTATATTATTATATAGTTTGTGCTGCAAACAAAGACAAACAAACTAAATACCAAAATGGTATAATCACAGAGTATATTAATACGAAAAGGTATAATAGTAGAGCCCCTACGGAATAGCCCCGAAAAATTCAAAATATTCAAATATTAAAATTTTGCTTTGATCAATCGTTTGTGAACGTTTGTGACGCCTTTCATTTCGTTTGTGACTACGTATTTAATTAGAAATTTAATTGTTAATTAAGGCATTCGATTAGCCACAAATCGTTTGTGAATTCCGAATATATTGATAAAAACGTTTGTGACAACGTTGTTAAAACTGTACATTTATTGTAACACTACGTAACTATATCACATTTTGTTTTAATTAGTGACAATGTAAATTTGAAATATTTTTGTCGTAATGTGCTCACCGCTTCATAGTTATCGGGGATGTTCATTATGAATTCGGTGGCCGGACAATAGTTTGTGAGAGAGTAGTATGTTCTTTACATATTTTTAATACTCCTATATTGCTAGTCCCAGTAAGTGGCAGCGTTCCGAGACGGAACTACATATTTTCTTTCACTCGTTGATACTTTACGAGCGTTGCGGCAATAGTGGGAGTGAGTGGAAGTAGAGGGAGAAGCCCAGCCTATAAGATGCTTATAATGTAGTTCTCGGACATGCGCACAACGTTCGAAGTCTTCATGAGGGAGACAGAAATATAAAACTGGTGTTAGCTCTATTCACACTCCATCACATTCAAAAAATAGTCTTAGTAAAAGTCTCACGGATTTCAAGATTTTTACCTCTTTATGTTTTTGTTTTGGAAAATTTATTCCATAAAAGTAAGAATATTTTCATTTATGTTCGGTCGGCATCGGTTCGGTGCACCTACTAGCAATAAAGTTCTTTTATTCTTTAGTTATTATTCTATGTATATTCTTTGACTATAATACACAGTGTTACCAGGTTGAGTTGGAGATTTCGGGCGGTACTTAATGTGATGTGAAAAGGAACGGTTTTCAAAATTAGAAAACGGTTCCTTTTTTTTATTAAAAATAATAATTTAATAATAACTAAATATAACGTATACCTTATTGATTCTGAATTAGTTCATGACCCCCAACTTCGAAGCTACAGCAAATTAAAAAAATAACAGCAATCAAAGCCCAAACTAACATTAATGATGTAAAAATTGTTAATGATGTTAAAAAAAATGATAAGATTAGTATTGGATGTTACTAATTTCTTTTTGGTTCGGTTCCAATTTCCTATTGCCTTCAGAATTAGCTATATTTTTTCCTTTGATAGTTTTTAGCAGTAGTCTATAGAATTTGATTCTACAACAAACATCTTTGGTAGAATTTGTTCGTTCATTCATCCACATAAAAAAATCCACATCAATCAATCCATAGCCAATAAATGATGGAGCCGGCTTGATATTTTCGCTAAGGTTTTTATTTCTTTGGATTACTTTATACGTTAAAAATTGATTTAGTAATAACGTTTATATTGCATATAAGTTCCTACACTACGTCTAAATACAATTCTTTCTTACAGATGCGATAATCGGTGTTATCAAAGTTTGAGTGCCTAAATCAATATGGCCCTCAAACTAGGGAAATGCAGACTTTGTCTGAAACTCGGAGACTTTTACTCCATTTTCACAACAGACAACGACTTACAACTATCTGAAATGGTTATGGAATGTACCCGAGTTAAAGTAAGTAGACATTTTAAGCATTCGATTTTAAATTCAGTAAGACACATGTTTATAAGATCATATTTCCTGGAATCGTTTATTGTTCTCGTGTTTAGGACTTGCCTATGTTTTTACTGTTTGAGTTGCAAAAACTAAATGCTTATTCATTCGTATTATATGTTAATTACAGAATTATGTACATTTTATGGCTTCATTTCAATTTTCCCTAGATAAAAAAAGGAGAAATTATAAACGAAATAATCGTTAGCCTGGAAAATGGAGATATTGTGTCAGATTATTCATTACTGAATCTGCAGGGCTGTAGGTCTATTTATATAATTGAAATTCATGATGTCAATTAGTTAAATGTCTAATATGAGGCAAGATTAATATGTAAAAAGGTGATGGCAATTAGTGAAATGGAGTGAACGGTGTATTGGGTTAGCTTATTATACATAAATATGCTGACAAACATATTTTTGTGATTACTGGTACAGCATGGATTTTTAATCATAAATAGCAAACATTATTTTAGTTAAAGTGAGATGAAGTAAAATATTCATGATTTTCTTTAAGAAAATTTTCTTTAAGTGTAATCAAAATAAAACCCCTTAGAATATAATGATTAAAATTAAACCTGGATTTAAAATATTATTTTGTGTAGTAAGAACTTATTTTGTACAAAAGTATAGTAAGAAACTTGGTCACTTTTAAAGATGACACTAAAACAATACTATCCTGGTTATCATCTTGGCTTATTTAAAAATGTGTTTGGATTTTTAAACTGTATTAAAAATACGTTGCTAATACAAAAAAAAAATTAAAGTGATACTGGCATATTTGTAGTCATAGTAACTAAAAACAGTAAGAGTTTTTTTAAAAAATATTATAACTTAAAAAAAAAGAGTAACTTTTTTTATTATTTTTCCCTGGGAGTCGTTAACTTGTTCACTCCCTGGTTCCCACTTATGGTTGAATTGTGGGACACCTTGTCGGAATAGGACGAAATTTGCAATAATAACATTAAACAACTATTATTTATAAACTTTAGTTCCGTTGAAATACACTTGCTACGGTAATTTTCTCCACACCCCAATGTAATGATGTGTTCGTAAAGTTTTTTTTCCAAAACTCAATGATAACCTGTGGCCAGTTACAGGGTGTAGGCCAGTCATCTAATTCGATGAGGTCATTTTATGTCAGTTTATAAAAAAGTTTTTGCAAAATATTAATTTTTTTGAAAATCGTGAAAATTGACACCTTGGACTACATTTTTGGGTGCTGTGACTACAAATTTTCAGAAAATTTTTGTAGCGTAATACTGAATAACCCTGCTGTATTAGTCACAGGTGTAATGAAAACCATGCATGACTAGATTTAAGATATAAAAATATATATATGTATTCATGTAAAATATATAAAAATTTTCATGACCTAACTTTGACACTTCACCTGGTAAAAGAAGTGTACCACACTAGCATGGAAGTTTTAGTAAAAGTTAGCTCAGTTTGTTAAGATTTTAAAATAATTTAACACTATCTATTTTCTCAAATCAAAATCAAAATTAATGCTTTTGGATGCATTTGGTACTAAGACCTATCCCTCCATCTACAAAAATCATCATTAAATGACTGTTTTTATCCCAATTATGCAGTTTCTGTATATCCGTCATGCCTTGGACATATTGACTCATGACTTATTTTAAAAAAATATATTAAAAAACATGTTTCCCGTGTTATTGTAGTTTTATTGTCTTACATAGTAGCGACAAAATTAATAATAAATTAAGTTACAATGAATTCTTTCTTTGGAAGAAATGTAGTACAGTGAGGTAAGCTCCTCGATAATAATAATAATATTTTAATTTAAAAAAAAATATGGAATGTTTTATATCATTTTGAATTCTGTATTAAATAGGAAAGTTTTTAAGATAGTCAGCCATAAGTATATATTTTTTACATAACTGAAGTTCAAAGGCAGATTAAATTTGGAGCCTCTACTTAGATTTTTTCCAATTTTGAGAAATTCATAAAAGTTATTGAAAAATTCTTCAATAATACCACTCTTGAAAACTTTACCTAACAAAAAACAGCTTGAAAATATTCTTACTTTTATGGAATAAATTTTCCAAAACAAAAACATAAAGAGGTAAAAATCTTGAAATCCGTGAGACTTTTACTAAGACTATTTTTTGAATGTGATGGAGTGTGAATAGAGCTAACACCAGTTTTAGTTTTAGTAAAGGTAGAGAGGGACACCTGTATAAACTTCTTAAGTGTGTCTTTCGTATATACTGAATGATCATAATTCTTGAGTAAGTTTGATCAGATCTTGTTTGTCACCTGACTCTAATTGTAATTTATTTTTAGTTTTTATAATATACCTTTGGTTTAGGTTTATTACTTAAATTCTTAAACCAAAGATATGTTAGTCAATGGGTCCCCTCCAGTGGAATTTTTTTGGGAGCTTGACTCGTAAAATAGGGTGTAGTACTTTATAAGTGAGCCTGCGCCACCATGCTTACCACTATGACCTTGTAATCTTAGCCACTGCTCGGTCGGGAATTACATCTATGCTAATTATAAAATTGTTTGTCTTGACTGACTATCAATGCACAGCGAAAATGACTAAATCTAGAAAGCTGAAATTTGGAACATAGGTTTAGTTTATAAAGTAATCTGCTAAGAAAGGAATATTGAAAATTTCAACTCAGTAAGAAACCAGGGTGGGTCGTTACTTTAGTATATTCGTCAAGGATTTTTTTTCTATTGCTTTCATTAAGCACATTGAAAGAGTATTTCTTCCAATGTCGTGATTTATGTTTAACTGTTCTATTACAGATATTTGATGGCGATGGATTACCGGACAAGGTTTGTTCTGAATGCATTCAGAAACTTAGCAGTGCATACATATTTAAACAACAATGCGAGAGAGCAGACCTTGAGTTACGAAGGAATTATGTACCTCCACCAGGTTATTCATTTTATTTTAAGTTTTAGGGACTTAAGACGAACATCTTGGTCTTGTCGCTCGACTTAAACATTCTTTTAAACACATATTTCTAAATTTTTATTTATTTATTACTCGAATTGTAGTCAAATGCTGATATGGGCACTTCAGTATACTGAAAGAATTTTCTAGGCGTAACCGATGGATTGACTTGAAATTTTACACAATATTGTATTTTAACAAGAGTGTTTTCAAATATGATTTTATTCCGAACAAAACAAAATAGCAGAACAAAACAAGTCAATGCAATCCAAATAAGTGCAAATAATTTTTACAAGTATGTGACACAACAATATTTTTTCAGGTTTTACGCCACCACCACCAAACAGACAGAGCAGCGATTCTGCCTTTTCCAATCAAACGGATATTTCTTATCAGAATAAACCGTCATCTTCCACCGAAGGTAAAACCTTTCCGGCTACCCGAAAACGCAGTCACGAGAGTATTGACAATGCGTCCTCCAGCAGTCAATCGCATGACTATAAACCGACCAGCTCTTTAAAGAAGGTCAAAAAACCCAAACCCAGTAGTCAGCCTAAATATAATTCTGACACAGATTTCGATGACAACAGTGCATCCGTGCTCTCTGCGGAAGAAGAATCGGACTCTCAGGTAAAGGAAGAGGAATTCCCTTGTCCTATTTGCGGCAAATGTTTTGAATCGAAATATAGTATGTCCCAGCACTCGAGAAGCCATGCCCGTAAGGGCCTAACGAAATTGGGCGAAAATGTCGCAGCTCCCACACCAAAGAAGAATGTGGAGGATGCTAAAGACGTTGAAGATAAGCTGTCGTGTGAAAAGTGTGGAAAGAATTTCAAATTAAAGATAATGTTGAAACGTCACTATGACACCTGCGAGAATATGCTGAAAACGCAAAAGGAATTGTTGGTCACACTGGAGCCCGTCGACGCGGCGATCACTACATTTCAATGTGAAATTTGCACTGCAAAATTTAAGACTGAAGACAAATTTCGAGTCCACATGAAAGCGATTCATTCTATAAAAAGTGAAAAGTTGGAAGTCCAAGAAACACCCGCCAAAATATCGATGCCATGTATTTTCTGTCAAGAACAGTTCAACGATTACTATTTGTACACTTCGCACTTTAACTCGTGTTCGAAGAGAAAAGACACAAGTGAATTTGAATGTCCGCTCTGCCAGAGAATGTTGTCCAGGCGGAACACATTTTTCACTCACATAAGGAACTGTCACTTTGAAATGAGAGAGACGAAACCGCAAGACAAGGGCGGCAGTAACAACTTCGCGTGTCGTATATGCAATAAGAAACTGAGCAATCAGAACCAGCTTATAGAACATCTCGCCGCACATATGTCAAACATGGATGACGAATTGGATGAGTCTGGGTATGTTCCTTAAATTATTATTTTTTTACATTTTTTTTATCCCTCTTTCCATTAGTGAAAACCGTATTAAAATCGGTCTACCCGTTCACGCGTGATGCTGTGACCAAGGGAAATGGGAATTCATTTTTTTATATATGAACATCCCCCGTTTATCCCTCTTTCCATTAGTGAAAGCCGAATTAAAATCGGTCTACCCGTTCACGTGTGATGCCATGACCAAGGGAAATAGGGATTCATTTTTATATATAGAGATTATATATATAGAGATTCAGTTCAATTCCACTATTTGATAGACTTTGTTTTTTCTTTATATAAAACAACTGCTAATATTTTTTTTTGTTTTAGGGTTAGCTCTCTAAATGAATCTAAAATATCACCAGATCAGATGGAGACTCCTAAGGCAGCCGATTCACTGTTAGATTGTAGTTATTGTGGTAAACAGTTTAAGGGGAAGAAGTGGCTAATGAAACACCTCGCTTCTAAACACAATGTCAACGAACTGGAATCACCCTCTGAAGCAGCCAATAAGAGTCTGCCCAAGGTGATATATAAAGATGACGAGTCTGATTCTAGTCATGACGAAGGTGAAGACAATACGTGTGATATATGTGAGAAACAGTTCTCATACAGACGTACATTTCTACAACATAAACGTGTAAAACACAATATCAGTTCGGGTCACAAGAGAGCTAAAATAAATTTGAAGGATTGCGAGGTCCGTTGTCTCATATGTGACATTGACATGAAAGTGAGCGATATAAGTGAACATAATCAGACGCATATATCGGCCAACTTGAAACCGAGGAATCTTTACACGTGTGTCGAGTGCAATGAGAAATTCCAGAGCTGCACTTCTCTAGCTACCCATATAAAACTTGTGCATAGACTGAAACAACCCAGCGCTACCTTGGACAAGGATGATTCTATTAATTTGGCGGATTTTTGTGAAGTCGTTGTGACAAAGGCGGAACCCCTGGACGATAATGTCCAGAGTTACAACGGCTCTTCAAAGGGTCCGTCTAAATCCGACACAACACCACTAGTAGATCTGAACGGATTCACCTGTCCAATTTGCAACAAGAAAATGGGAACACTTATATCGCTCAAACGGCACGTCAACTGGCACTCCAATGTCGGTAATAATTTAGAGAAGGCAATGGAATGTTTCGTCTGCAAGGAGGTAAGAATATTTCACGTTTATATCCCGAGTTGGCATTGACTTGTAATTTTACATGGGGAACACTAAAAGTTTCTATGAATTACTATGAATGAAGAAAAAGTCTGCCAATCTCGTCTACTACTTTTTCTTTCTCTGTGAAATATAAACAACATTCATTCATTCTCATTAATACATAACATATTTTATGGCAAACCATCTTATCTCTCATATTATTCAATAATTTCTTAGCTTGTTTTGCCATTTCTCCTGTAATTCTGTTTTCTGAATTAGTTTTATTGATGGCTTCTTTACCCATTTTTTATTTATTTTTATTCTCTATACCCACTAACTTGTGAACTTGTTATTTGTTTTTTAATTGCCATAATTTTTGCTAATTTACAGAAGTTCAAATTTAAAAGCCACTATCGGCTTCATATGCGAGGGCACTACACAGACACTAACTTGGATCCCAAACTTCTGACGTGCACCATCTGCAACCGACGCAGCAAACACCTGCGTGCTGCACAGGCTCACATGAACTTCCACAAGCAGACGCGTTTCAAAAATAAAGACTATGAGTGTTCGATTTGTGGTCGCGTGTTTCAATATAGGCGCGTCTACCTCTCGCATATGGCCATACACTACAAACGCGGGGAGAGCGTCACCAACACTATAGTGGGCGACTTTGTACCCCACGCCCAGGCTCAGGCCCAAGCCGATACCCAGGCCAACGCTGAGGGAAGCCATGTTTGCAAACTCTGTGGCAAGGTCTGCGACTCAGAGGTCTCCCTCAAACATCATACAATCTGGCACAGCTCCAAGACGATGCTCTATGGAGCACGCCACGAATGCTCATTGTGTCACCTCATATTCACAAATAAGAGACGGCGGGAGTTGCACATGAGAACTCATTTCGAAGACGAGAATGGTCCCTTCAAATGTAATATTTGCGGCAAGGGTTTCATAGAAGAGGGCTATTTTAACCGGCACGTGAAGGGTCACAACTTCGATCATCAGTCCCATCAGAAACGCATTGAGAAATTGAGAAAACATAAGGTGAAATGTCCGATATGTGCCAGATACTATCCGGACCTAGTCAAACTGATTCGTCACCTGCGGCGAACTCATCCACAGAGTAAGATGATTAAGGAGGATCCTGACGCACCGCCACCAGTATATTACTCTTGCCAATTGTGTGCCAAAGTATTTCTGAACGAGCAACGGTTGAAAAATCACGAGGAGCGCCATCAGCGCAAACCCAAGTGGTACAAGTGTAAATTTTGCTCAATAAACTCGTTTTCACTAAAAGGGCACAGGATTCACATAAAGGCTCACATGAATAAGAAGTTTACAGACGATCCACTTGACTGTCCGCAGTGTGATGAGAAGTTCTATAAAGGTTATCATCTGCATTACCATTTGCGCGATGTCCACGGTATCGTAGAGACTTGGATCGATGAAGAAGCTGAAGAGAAGGTTTACGGTCCATTACAAGAATTCCAGTGCTCAGTTTGTTTCAAAATACTAGCTAGCAAGGGCAACTTCGAGAGGCATATAGACTACCATAACACCCTCCGTTGTAATTACTGCTTTGAGTATTTCAACACTCAGAAATTTCTGGACGGTCATTTGGTGTTTAGCTGTGAAAAACGAAAACTGATTGGAGATACCGAGGTACATTTGAGGAAAATTAAATGTGACATATGCTATAAGGCTTTCCATTTGCAAGTGAAGTTGGATTGCCACTTGCGCACTCGTCACGACATAAAAGTACAGCGGGAAGCTTCCGAAGGAAAGAAGGAATTCGTTTGCGATTTTTGCTTTAGAGTTTTCGAGAATGAAGATGCACTTGTATCACACAAATTGTACCATCGTACTATCGGATATTTTGGTTGCATATATTGCAATCGAAAATTCAACACTATAACGCTCTACAATAAACACAAGAATCACCACTTCTCCCAGCTGAATGTGGATAATCCAACCAAGTGTGAGCACTGTGACAAAACCTTTGTACCCTTCCGGGATATGATATATCACATGAGGGACGAGCACGGTGATGATAAGGAATGGATTATAATGCCCAAGGAATCCATTGAAGAAAAATGCAATATTTGCAACAAGGTCTTCCTGAATCTGCACAGACATCTTGAATACCACGAGGAGAATAGGTGCAAGAAGTGTGGCGAGTATTTCTTTTCGATGTCAGATTATGACAACCATCTCTGCGCGATCGAGAGCGACGATGAAGTGAGCAATTTGGAGCTGAGTTCGAAACCGCCGTACGAGGAATGTCGTTTCTGTTTCAAGCCCATCACAAAGAAAGATTCTAAATTGAAGCACGACAAGATTCACAGGGGCTCTGGGGCGATATCTTGCCGGTTCTGTCCTCTGAAATTCAAAACCATTGACGCTTTCAACATACATGCTTTCACGCATCGAAGTCGCAAATACAAGAAAAAGCCGCTCAAATGTCGTGATTGCGGCGAGAAGTTTGTTCAGTACGGGCCGTTTATGAAACACCTGAAGTCTGTGCATAAGTTAACGCAGAAGATGCACTACCGAGCGACCGTCATTCCGGACAAGTGCATAGTGTGCGGTGACGAGTTCCCCAACTTGCATAACCATTATAGGGCGCACTTGCAGAATCAGTGTCAGCAATGTCACAAATATTTTACTTCCCACAAAGTATTGAGTCAACATGAATGTGATAAGGAGGATTTGGATCCGTCGAAAGTGTTTGTTTGCAATGAAGACTTGAATGCACTTATCAAATTGTATGTTCCGAGAGACAGGGATGAAGCAGAACAAAGATATTATGGCTTCAATGATGAAGAGGATGCTGCAGATGTCCAAGACAATACTAGCCAGTATTCAGCTGAAAGCGAACCTCCAGCAGTTTTCGAACATCCCGTTATATCTGGAGTACAATCCCTTTTTAAATCGGAAATCGAGAAACTCAGCACAGATGATAGTCAGGATTGTAGTGATGTTCCAAACGGAGATGAGACTGTTGCTAAAAATAATGATAAAACTTTTGCTAAACAAAATGGCGACGACAAGGATGATGGCAGCGACTGTGATGTAATAGTATTAGATGAAGATTCGTCGGGATTTGACTGCACATCTAACATTATTACGATAGATTGAAGAGTCGTTTCAATGTGATTGTGCTATACTTAGTTCTGAATCATCATCTCAGGCGCACGATTTGAATTCTCCCATAATTTTTCCAGTAACGCCGTTAATAGTACGGAATAGATTTAATAAATAAAAAAATTATTTCGGGGGTAGGACGTTCTGCGTAATTAATTAATTACTTTTTCTTTAATGGTTTTATATAAATATTCACAACTTAAAAGCTAATGGGCAGCTTTCGAACAGTTATGACTTAATGTCAAATGCCATTAATAATCTCATTAAGTTAAAAAAAACCATAACACCTAAAATTTTAATGATAAGTTTTGAAATGGCTACAATTTAAAATAGTAACTGTTTCTAATAATGGTAACCTGTCGTTGTTGTATGCACGCATGTAAATAGCTTTCTGAATTTTATTTTATTTTAATTTTTATCTCTTACCGCTGGCTATATGCTAACATGTTGTCGTTTTATTATTATTTTTCAATTATAATTTTCTCTCTTTCTAGATATATTAAGATTATAAAGGAAAATTACGGTTCTGAAGGGTAATTCATGCATTCGATTTGTTGATGATGCTATGGTCTTGTCGAGAATGGGCGAATTCATTGGTGAGGTATGGCGAATTTACAGCGCAATCTTCTTGCAACACCATAGGTGCTGCATTGTCTCTTGCGTCCGTTACTCACTCACTGAAAAGCAACAGCACACATGCTGTTATTTAATGGTGGCCTTCTGTAAGGGTCTACCTAGACAAGTGTGAGTACTGTTTAGACTTACAATTAGATCGAAAACTTAAAAAAATACATATACTGACAATCGGTTGATTGCATTCCCATTTACTGAAATGAACAGAAGTCATTTAATTGTTTCTGTAAGGGGGTGGTTACTGCCGCCAGACGGGCTGCCCAATTTGTGACTGCAGAACGCAATGTACCCCCCCTGCCATTACCAAAAAATCAAGGGATATTTCCCTTTCCCGACTGTCTTGAAGGGTTGTAAATATGATTTTAATTTAAGATATGTACGTAGATGACATTACTCGCCCACTATTTCTATTCCTTTCCATAATAGTGCCAGTTGGGTGAATATACTTTTTAACGGGGAAACGTATGTACTTTCTGTAAGTGTTCAGGAATGCATTTTTTAAAAGTTTTTCATAGTCTTTATTAAAAAAAAAAAATTGTGTCTGATCTGTCTCTTGTTTTTGTTTTGATTAAATTTTCTATATCTCATTAAATATTAAGTTAATATGTTTTATTTGAATAGAGAATAAGTATAGTTATAGTGTGTACAGTTTTTTGACGTTTTCGCCATAGGATTAAGTTTCGATCACCGGCTAGAAGGCTGCCATGTTTCATTGGAATTCGTTAGCTTTAAGGGATTTGAAAAACTTAAGTTGCAAATACATGATATTTGATGTAAGCAGTGTTTGTGCTGCTATGTACAAATAGTTTTCCATTTTAAAAGGTTATAAGATATTATGAATGTTATATTTTTGTCTAACTAAGTCTCGTATCATTCCGGGCGTAATACAAAATTCAAGTGTTAGGTATATTATTACGCATATTTTACGAGTTATGTATAAGATTGTAGAGTGCACGTTGATAACAGTGGCGTAGATTGGTCTGGGTGAGCCCTGTATCAAATTTTATCGATTACCTAAATGGGATTTCGCATGACAAAATAAATGCATTTCGACACCAGCACCTCTACCATGAGTTATAATGATCGCACTCGCTAGCGAGAGCGTAAAATATTTATATGGGAAATTGTCAATTTGACAGTTGACAGTTTTTCATATAAATGTTTTACGCTCTCGTTAGCGAGTGCGGTCATTGTAAACTCATGTGCTCCCTCACCGGGAGCATTTTGATGAAACGTAACGTTACAGATTCGAGATAAAATCTGAATACTTTGATACAACTTGCAACATCAATGCGCTTGTAATTGAAAGTGTCACGGACGCATGTTGTTTTGTTGATTTTTTTTAACGTAAATAGCAATTTCCGAGTGACAGACGAAGGTCTGTCATTGTGGAATCAACTAAACTAAATGCTCAAAATCGAATCTAAAATGTTAAAAAAGGCGAATGTTCCGTCAGTGAGGGAGGCGGTATTGTAACGCAATGCTCAAAATTGAATCTAAAATGATACATTACAGGCGAATGCTCCCGGTGAGGGAGCACCTTTAAAGGCCAAACTTATAGGCCGTACTCTAAACTCTCAAAATTTAAATGAGATCGAGGATAATATTTTAGGAATTTTTGCTTACATACGTCGGGGGCCCCTATAACCCGGTGGCCCCATATAATTGAATATTGGAAGCGGGCACGATAGCTACGCCCCTCTTTCCAATGTTGAAGCTATAAGTTTTAAATTAAAATAACCAAATTAAAGTAAGCGTCTTAAGTAGGCACTAGAGTAATTAAGGTTTTTGAAAATGTTTGATTTCGACATCCAATTAGAGTTAGCACTAGAAAGATGTATGATGATCTTCAAATAATAGTGTTTTTATTAAAACTAGTATTTTCATCTTATTTTAATTACATTTGCACTTATTTAGTAGTCATTCGGGCCTATCCCACTAACAACTAAATGCGTATAACAAAATTATATGCGCTATCGAAACAAATATTTGAATTTTTCCATAAATATGTTGTGATTTTATTTACAGCCAATAATATTCTGTTCCTTAGATTTTTTTTAGTTTATATGAACGAAACTAGAAAATACAAATGTGTACTTTTTTGTGTCAATGATGTAATTAAAAATTAATAAGTAAAGCTTGTTTTATATTTTCTTCTCCCAATCCCTTTTAATTTAAATCTCTGGGTTATATAATAGGTAGGGGAAGAAAGTTTATTCGCATTTTATTTGAAATTAACCTAACACTGCCTAAAGAATTCTGAAGAGAACGAAACAGGCGGAAATTTGAAGGTGCAAGGTCAGGGCTATATGGCGGATGCATTAATACCTCCCAGCCAAACTCTTAACTTTTGCTGAGTGGCTAAAGATGTGTGTAGTCTATCGTTGTTGTGATGAAAGACTACACCTTTTGTATTGCTCAATTCTGGCCACTTTCTCTCAACTTCTTGCTTTCTTATTGTTGGCAGTAGAGATCCGAATCAATGGTTCTGGCCAGCGGTAAAAGCTCATAATGAACAATGCCCTTCCAATCCCACCATACACACAGCATCACCTTATTGCGAGTTAACACTGGTCTGTGAAACCTGAACGACCTTTGACCACGACCTTTTTCGCACATTCTTGTCGTACGTGATTCACTTTTCACACTTCAAAAACGGTTCGGTTTCATTACGTCTTAATAAAGAATCGCAAATGAGTACACGATTCATAAGGTTTCTTTCAGTGAGTTTGTGTGGAACCCAAATATCGAGTTTTTTTTTGTTTATACCCAGCTTATTTCAAATTGGTCAAAAGTTTTTTAGTCAATTTCCAGTTCTTCAGCTAAGTCATAACTATTGATATGCCGATCTTGCTCCACTTTTTCAAAAATGGCATCCATTTTATCCGTAACGGGACGACAAAATCGAGGTGCATCTTTGGGATCAAAATTTACGAATTGATAACTCTCTTTAAGTGACACTGCACTATTGATTAATCAAGTTTATATTAAGCGCTAGGCGCAGCCTGTAATTATAGTGGGAACTACATTGTTCGGGAGCGGTACGCGCTCTCGTATTTAACTGGGAAGAAGTGGGGGGGGGGGGGGGCTCGTACGTGTCTTTTTGGTTATTTAGTGGGTAACCAAAAATGAAGAGACACATTACCTAATATGGTGATTTGGGGAGTGCTAAAACGCTAAAATTATTTCGGCCTGCCTGTTCGTGATATTGAATTAAATAATACCCGGAGGTAATAGAAAATATATCAATTATTTAGGTAGGTTACAATAAAAATGCTAATGATCAAAATAATTCATTATGTATACAGAATTTTGTTCGGTTACATAATAATGTCCTTTTCGGTATCCCTGATCTATCCAAAATTTCATGATGATCGGTTAAGTAGTTAAAGCGTGAAAAGATAACGGAGTTAATTCCACATTTATAATATTACCCAGTATAGATGTTATCTAACTAACAATATATTGATTTCATAAAGTACGTTAATTAATAGTAGGTACTTCCATGGTTAGTACCTGTCATACAGCGCCATCTAGTCCTAAATTAAGCACAGATTGCTTAAATGCTCCCCCGAATCGAATTGTCTGAAAGAAACACTGCTGTCGACCATAGTTGCGGACTAAAAATTCAAATCTTGCGTGGAGAGACTGGCTGGGAGTCGCACGATGTTTCAGAAAAACGTTTTCTTACGACTGTTTAGCCGCTTGCGTCGCGGCATATATGGAGGGAGGACAGACGCAACATGCGAAATATTATTAGTTAGTTGAATTGATCAATTTAGTGTTAACAAATGCTTTTAAAAACAATAAAACGTGAAATCCATTAATTTTGTAACTGTTACCTTCCTCTAGGTATTTAAAAATTAAAGAATATCAATGAATAATATTTTTATTAATTTAGTAAACTTATCGTACATTAAGATGATCACCAATGTTAACAATTAAAAAAAAACCAGTTGAACAGTATATAAAAAATAGGTTTACACATTTTTACAACATCAGGCAGTAACTACACCTGTTCAGCTCCATTCGCGTTTCGCTGGACCATTTTGGTTACACTGATACAGTTTTCCGTTTCTATCAGCCGCGTATTTTTATTATAATATAAATATAACAATACATAATTCAGCTTTTGTTCATAGAATACAGCACTTTTGTATGGAGATGCGTACGCGCTTTAAAGCTAAACGGACGCTTTTGAGCTGAATAAATGTAGTTACTCTTATTATATTTATTTATATATTAATAAAAATATGCGGCCGATGGAAGCGGATAAGTGTAACCAAAATCGTTCAGCAAAACGCGAATGGAGCTGAATAAGGGTAGTTACTCCCTTAGGCACCTACCGCGTACAATATATACGTCAACAACTTGGAATTTTGAAAAAGAACACTCTTATTTAATCCTACGAAAATATGTTATTTTATTACAATCACTGTTTTATATTATTATCTAGGGAATAATTTTTAGTAGTAAATTGAAAAGTATTATTTAACACAAAATTCTGATTTCTGTTCTGTTCTGTATTTTCAACCGATTGTAAAGTAAAAATAAAAAAGTATACATTAAAAAATACTGGATCACGTTAAATAGAAATAGGTTGAAACAGACAAATATTTATCTCTAGACAGTCAAAAAACTTCGGACTTTATTGACAGCTGAACCATACTGAAAAGTAACTTTGTTTCCTCCATTGAGCGATACCAAACACACACACACATTAACATTAGTAAATCACTCACCCTCGCACACGTGCAATCACCCATATATATTTATATGTATGTATGTATGTTTGTGTATATATATAATTGTACTTTTAAATTGTAATTTGTCAGACCTAGTAATGGGCTTTGTAAAAATTTAATTTTCTTTAAAATGTATTTGTAATTTTTTGTATGCTGTTAGGTTTGCTATTCAATACATAAATAAATAAATACATTTAATTTGACAAGAATAAAAGATGGTAGCGTACCTAAAATATTATAAAACTCGATACCATTCCTTGACGAGGAAGAATTTCATATTTATCCCCATCTCAAAAACTGTTCACAATTTTTTGACAAAGGATGAATGGACAACTGTCAAAACGGAAGCTTTTACACTGTCCAAAGCATGGTTGAGGTTTGCAATTTGATTCTTTCTCCTTACATTCATACAGAGCGTTTCTAAAACGCTGATATGCGAGGGGAAGAAGGAGTAAAAATGCAGGTTGGTATTAGTTAGCACAGCGCAAATACAAGACTATATGGAGTCAAGTTATTATAAAATATATGAATTTTCTATCTAATTATTATGACTTATACATTACCCCTATTAGATTTTTGTTATAATTAAATTTAAAAAAAACACAGTTTAAACGTGGAAACTAAATTAATAACTTATGTGATGCGATATTATATACAGATATACATGTACAACTATACAAAACATTCAACCTTACAAATACTGTGATGCCTAAGATTTTACGATCATGCACGTCGAGACGTCCTGTTCTTATTTGACAAACGTCAATTTTATTAATAACATTTTTATAGTCTGTGGACTTCTTAAATTTAAAGGTCAATAACAATATTAATTTCTTTTGTTACTACGTAAAAAAAATACAGATTAGATTAAACTGGTTTTGATTACATAAAGATAAATTAATAGAATTAAACCTACATGGTTCATTCACTTAACTGTGTTTGATTGTAGCTATAAATATAATTATGCAGGTAGTTAAAAACATAAAACTGGCTAGTTAATATTTATCTTAGATTATCGATTTTTCTCTTCTAGAAAAACATGTGAAGATATTTTCAGTAGTATGTCGTGTGTATAACGGGAAAATAAAAGCCTAAAAAAAGTTACATTCGTTTTGACATTTGAAACAAAATTATTTTTGTTTCTTATGTTGGTCTCCACTCCGTCATAAGTAAGTAACTATTGTATACGTAAAAAAGATGGGAAGTATACTTATAAGACCTTTTTATCGCGTACCTACTACTCAATATACTTAAAAAAATATCCCCGTTCTACATAGTGTTTGTTTCATTTTATAAAATGTACGAGTAGGATCGAAATCAAAACTGAGAAAAATGTTAGGAATCTTCTCCGCGCCTTTTTTTTCGAAAATATTCACATAAAAAAACTTCTAAGAAACATATCACACGAACAAATAAATGGTTCACATATTTTGTCTATTGTATTTTTTACACTTCTCATCTTAAAAATATAAAAATCTAAAATCAATAATTTCACAGAAAACAGAACCGCCTAACTAGATTTCAGTATCCAATATTTTATTTCAGAAAATGTTTCAAAGTATTCAATATAATAAGCATGATGACTGATTTTGTAAAACTACTCGACGGTGTTTCTACGCATTTTCTTTAGACAAAATAAATTTCATTTCTAAAAATATAGAGGTTTTGAAGGAAAAATTGATGTTTTAAATAGTACAATTTAAACTTTGCGCCAAAACGCTAGAATAGCAATGGCGGCTGTTGTGACGTCAGGCTTTCTTAACTCAGGAAGAGCACGGTGATATTTACGAAAGCGTGACGTCTTTCGCTCCGATCGGTGTTTCAGTTAACATGGCGGATTGCAGTATTTTATTACTTTTTTTTTTTATTGAAAATCAATAATCTTATTAATACATATTAAAACTGGGTCATTTTTTTCAAGATATATATTTCTCTAATATAATTTATTTAATTCTGTCATCATGCCGATTTCATAAATTTGTATCGCTAGTGCCAACAACGGATTACAAACTTCGCTAGATTTATCTATTTTTATACGTTTATTGTTTTAATGCTGGTTACATCAGCTATTGTGCTAAGTAATAAGAGACAATAATATTTTAACAATAAATTCAACAAGGAATAGCCACGCTTTACGCTACTAGAGACAGCAGTAATAATAATATTTATGCCGTGCAATTGCGCCGAGCGCAACTCAGGGCGCATTTGGTCGCCAGTCTCTATTTTCACGTTGTGGAGTAATTATTTAAAAAAAAAGCGATAGAAATGCCCCACTGTGCTGTCATTTGCTGCAATAATCAAAGTAAAAACGTGAATAAGCAAAATTCTGGTATATTATATCACAAGTAAGTATTTAAATGCAATTGTTAGGTATTAAAAAAATACGATTCAAGATTGTTTTGGAACACAAAATCTAGACAATGCGTAAGCCGGTGCGTAATACCCTGAAAAAACGGTAACGTCTCCTGACACGCTAGATTTGTAAGGAAAGTCTTCACTGTGCTATCTTTAGTAACGGACGACGCGGCGATTCCTTGCTGTGTTTTATTCGAACACGAACACTAAAATAAAACATTACTGAATTAAGAAAATTACTGAATTACGAATTACAAAATTACGTTATATCTAATTTCAAAAGATATAAATTAAGTAATTTCTATAATTAATTGATTATATTTCTATAAGTTATAGAAATTAAGTAATTTAAGTAAGTAATTTCTATAACTTATATATTATATAAGTTATAGAAATTAATTAATTATGTTTACTATTTATATATGATCACTGTTTTAATGGCTAAAATTCTAATGTAGGTACCTAATCACTTCATGCATCCCTTGTGGTTTATAAGAAAATAAATACGGACCTTTGGACTCTTTTAAAAAGCGGCTATGATTCATGTCGAACCCCTGAAAATAAGTTTACATTCTTTGCGTTGTTTCTTTGGGCCACAAAGTGTTAAGATGTTAGTAAGATTTTGCCGGGGCCTATATAGGTTCTATATGTCGTCACTGATAGATCAACATTATGATTTATAGCATAGGCTGAACGCGCTTTTTAAAATTAATATATATTATAAGTATTCACTCATAAAAAATTCAGTACGCCATATTATTTCTTAAATAACTAAACCCTTAAATCTATAGGGTTGTCACAAAATCGAATAGAGAAACTATTGAGCTTACAATAGAGTTTTTTATTTATAAATTAATGAGCTATTAAAGGGCAGTGAATTCTATTATTTGAGCATATGTACTTGGTATCAAAGAACATTGGCAAACGACCCGACTATTCAAATACTTGAAAATCTAATTAAAAATCCGAAAATGGATATTTAAAGTAAGTCAAGATGTCTGCCAAAATACCTAAATAGTTTTTTTTTTTTTCGTTGTTACTGATTAATGTTATAATAGAATTTATATGCAATACTTGGCTAAAATCTAAGCCTATAAAGACAGCCGAGTATTACTTTTGTATCAACAAATACTAAATGTCGTCTGTCATTGTGAAGATTCACTTATCGACTTTTTCCAGAGTTCGTTGATCTCTCAGTTTTTAGAAAGTTTTTTTTTTTAATTTATGTTGGTGACGTTTCAAAGTATTTAAAAACGAATTCGCCATTGTCCTTTCAACTTCTATTTCGATAGAAATAGACAAATTAAGATGAAAAAATATACTACAGAATTTGTAAATGTTTCTACTGTCTACTGGATTACATTACTGAGGTTTAATACATTTATAAATAACGTGTAACACCTTTGTAACTTGTCGCAAAATTTTCCATTTTGTCGACATCTATGGAACAATTTTCATCATTTCACGAATATCAGCAAATATATTACAAGTTTAAATAATAATAATTTTTCGCTGTGACAACCCTAACCGCAAACGTGCCAACACTTGACTAGTTATCTCGCTAACAGGCACTGTAATATAATATTGGCACAATCACTCGACATCTCTCGCTCTACATGACTACCATCCAAAAATATATTATCTTTTTTTTGACAATTCACCTAAAACTGTTAGGCTTACACGTAATTCATACCAAAACGCTTCGAGCTATGACAAAATAAAATTAGTTCAGCCCATAGTTAGGCTTGCCATACGTAACAGTTTGACCGGGATTATCTCATTTTCCAGTATTTATATATATATTTTAATTAAGAGAACGAGAAAGTGTTTAATTTGCTTCAATTTTACTTTGGGTACCTCTATCTTTTTTTAATGAAACATTATTTGGTAGTACTAGTAGCTTAATGTGTTTTCCTTCCTTCTGTCCTGTCTCCAACTCCTGTCCGGTTTATAACTTTATGATTGTGGTATGGTAAACCTGGCCATAAATTATGCGTTGTTAATTTGCAATCATTATACTCAGTAGGTTGCAATAAACCAAAATATCTATGTTAAATTCTATTTTACTTTCTCCTTTTTTTAAATTACAACAACTAAAAATACAAACAATTAAACACAAATATTTGCATGCCCTTGGCGGGTAGAACATACTTTGTACTGTAACTGCTGTATACAAATTAAAATCTTGTAAACATGTGTTCGCGCAAATAAAGATTTATTTTATTTTATTTTTTAATGTTATAGTGAATAACAATAAAGTCGATAATGTTATTTGGTAAAACATATATTTAAAACTCTTACGCAGTTTTCCAATTTACTATTTTTTTAATTTTATTTTTTATCGTACTAAATAATTTAAAAAATGTGATGTAGGTTCATGGTTCAGAGTTGAGCTATTTTTAAACATCAATCACTTCGTTAATAAGTATGATTTTTATTTTATGCAGGTTGCGCAATAAAATCAGTACCTATGTATCATCCTCTTGTACGCAATGATATTATTATCATTGGCGATGGGCGAGTTGTAAAACAACGCAAAATTCTTGAGATAATAAATTTTGCATCCCTTTACATAATAAAGTTAATAAAGTCGTTTTCAAAATAATGTACGATCCAACAGTTTTAGGTAAACCGTGTCTTTGTTAAAAATTAACAAAGCTTATCACAACAGAATCTTCAATTTTATTTTTGTGTTTAAACGAGAAAAGAACTTTACCAGAACAATACACATAATTATACACTTAACACAATCATAAAAATCGAATTGAAAATTCTTCTATTAACTCCGTGTTACTTCTTTCCAACATTAAATAATTGCTTAGGACCTCCAGACAGCGACGCTTGTTACTCTAGAATACGCGAAACATCAAATTACTTTTAACGGGTAGAAATATAGCCAGGCCGATAATTGCTTAAAATGATAATTAAAAAAAAACACCCACCAATCCCACAGACCCAAAATAAAGAGGCTCTTTTACACTTGGCTAAAATAAGTGAACTCTGTTTACATTGAATTCACTGATAAGTGTAAAGTAGCGACATAAACGTCCCTTATGATGTGAAATGATATTGCTAACTCAGTACGAACTAACTTAGTGTAAGAATTTTCCCAATCACTGGTGTCTCCGAGTCTTCAAAAATGCAAGAAACTGCAGAAACATTTAAATTATTTCTGTTTCAGCCATATCACGAGACAGCGAGAGATCTGATTCCATAACTGCGGCGATCAACTGTTTGCCAGTAAATTTTATCAAGTTTTCGGTCTAATTGTAAGTCTAAAAGTGTTTTAAGCGTATTCTATAGTAAAAAGTATGTACCTCTAGACTCAATTGATAGAATATCTAGAGGCGCGATTAAGACACAGGAATGACTTACAAGTTAAGAAGTGCACAAGCGGCGTTAGTTAATAAGAGAAATGCAAAGCCTTATAGCGTCGTTATTAAAACGTCGTCAATATGGTTTTACAAGAGGAAATCAATTTTTTTAAACACAATTAACCGAAACGAAATTTCACAATTATTTCGGAATACTATATCCTTCGAAGAGTTCGGAATCTATTCATTATTGAATAGTCTACATAGGGATGGACTTTGTTTTACATATTGATACAGCAACAGAGTTAATCTGTAATATCTTTTATTAAAATACTTCTGTTGTCTGTAGCATATCGATCTGGTCAATTTTATTATTAACTGACGACTCAGAGTCCCTCGGTGAGAATTCGAATACTTTAGAAACTCCAAATAAGAGATATGTTTCGTTCCGTTTTTAAATTTTTCGTTCATTATTTGTGTCAAAAGAGAAATTATTTACGGAATTTGACCGCCATAAGGGACACTACATTTATTGAGCTCCATTCGCGTTTCGCTGGACGATTTTGGTTACACTTATACAGTTTTGCTTCTATCAGCCGCGTGCGGTCGTCATAGCGTAATATCCCCGCCGAACCGTTTCTATCAACCGCGTACAGCGCTGAATGACTGAGAATCTATGCAAGTTGCAACTTGTCGACGAAGAGTTGAAAACAGTTGAAGCGTACAGCGCTGAACGCAGCGGAACAGTTGATAAAACACACTTGTCGCCTCAGGTTCGCCTGTTTGACGCGAAAGCTGAATAGATTCGAATGGCTTAACAGACGCATACGCATCTCCATATAAAGCTGCTCTTTTCTTTGGGCGGAAGCTGAATTAAGCTGAATAAATGTAGTCATTCCCTGGGTCACCCTTTTGTAGAAAGGAATTGTAATATTTTAATTTACAAACGACAATGGATCGTGATGAAACTTTGATAGAGCTCGTTAATATCCGAGTGTGAAATAAATTTTATTCGTTTCAATATTGAGTGCGAACAAATATAGATTGAATAGAAGTTGTCATCTTACTTCTCACTGAATTTCTCTAACATATTTTCCAATTACCCAAGTTTTAAAACCATATTTTCCCAAATTGCCTCTAATTCCAAATGTCGCAATCGTTAGTTTATATGGAATTCCGCCTTTACTGCGTGAATTGTAGCTTTGACCAAATTGTAGCTTCACTATTAATAACAGTGTGTATATTTTACAAAATTGAAGCAGGTGTTATCGATATGGAACCAAATTGTAGAGGTGAATAATGGCACCTAGTCGTCCCATTCGCCGTCGCTGGTGGTCTCGTCGCTTAGCTCCGAGTCCGAGGAGTGTATGACCCGGGCGCGTTCCGTGAGAGCCCGTCTTAAGGCGCCCGCCAGCCCGCTGTACTGCGGCGGTGCCGGACTCTGGTTGCTGCTGCTGCGCGACACCTGAAATCACAGGAAACAAGGTTTGATAAAATTGATAAAATTCGTATATAATATAGCCTAAATCTTGTCCACATTTGCAAATATTGTTGAAACTAAACAGATGTGTTCTAAAATTGAAGTGTCTGTTTATAATGTCAAAATAACTGTTTTTTACTAAATGCATATCAATCTGTCTGTCAGTTAATCAGTATGTTCCGGCTAATCTCCGAAACGGCAGGACCGATTTTAACAGGACTTTCACTGGCAGTTAGCTGATGTTATAAGGTATAACTTAGGCTACTGTTATTTTACATAAAAGAATATATGTGTGCAGACTGCAGAACCGCGCGCGCCACACGCGCACACCGCAACGAATTCGCCTTGGCCGGATTTAGCTAGTTTAACATAAAACTCATTATACTATTTGCAATTTTGTTACAAAAATTCGCTTCTATTCCGTAAATGTAAATTGAGCCTTAATCATCAATTAGGAAATCTATTAACATTCTCTACTACGCAGATGACGTTGGGCAACGGGGCTCTCTACACCCGGTTCCCGCTAGGGGCATTCACTACTCGAAAATATTTTAAAACCTTTTTTCTGAAACTATTGAATTAAATGAAATGAAAGTCTATCATTTGATTACAGACACATTGCAAGTAAGTTGAATCGATTTTTGTAAGAGAGCAAAGCCATTCAAAGTTTATTTATTTTCTCGTAAACCTTTATAGTTAAAACAAAAATAATACTCATCAGAAATATATACCAAAAAGAAGTTATGTATCACATATATTTTTGTTACATTGGCTTTGTGTTTGAACGAGCTGGATAGGAATACAAAATGGTGATTTTTTCTTATCGATGGCATGGAGCCTCTTAAGTGAATATCAAAAGAGTAGGAAACTTCGGCGGCTTCACTTTTAAGTACGGACATTGCCATTTTCAAATGCAGACTAATAATCAGCATGTTTGGAGGCGTCAATGACAAATAGCTCAATATGATAACAGTGAAAATAGTGTTGCCGATCGCACACATAAATTTAGCAGACTGAAAACTCACAGATTTGAGTTCGATGCCTTGTCTGATCTCGCTGAGCAGGTTGCTTCTGTTGTCGCCGTTCATGGTGTTCTTTGAACCAACTTCGACGTGCTGAAATAAATAATGCAACTTATCTATATATGCGAGACCAAGCCACTTTATTTTAATTAAATAAATAAATTAATTATACTGTAAAGGGGTGCTCCGATTTGAACTGCTGGCGTTCTTCATGTAAATTGTAAACAACAAGCAATTGACTCGGTAGATGCCACAAATATGTTTGATGCACATTTTTAACTAATGCAGGTAGGTAGGGTGTATCAGAGCGTAGGTAGATCATAGGTGTAGGATCTGCAGGACTTTTATTGCAGGATCTGCAGGATCAAATACATCGCGCGCTACGACCTTTATTGGAACAAATGATGCAGGTTCCTTTGACAAACCTGCCCCTGTCCTAGCCCCTGTTAGCATAAGCTTATTCTGGCTAACTGTGAATCATGTCATCTAACAAAAATTGTGAATCTAACAAAAATCAATTATTTCTCAGTGTAGACAGCGGCTCAAAATATAAGTCACCGTTACTATAGGTACCTTTAAGTTCTTGTTTCCGGAACGAATGCTCTCCATGAGTGCTGCGCGCGCGTCCGTTCCTCCCGAGGCTTCCGCGGGCATCGGGGGCGGCGGCGGCGGCGCGGCGGGAGGAGCAGCGGGAGGAGTGGGAGGCGGAGGAGGCGGAGGGGGAGGAGGTGCACCGGACGGGGGAGCAGGTGGCGGCGGCGGTGGCACCGACGGCGGCGCCGATGAAGGTGCTGTAACACAAAACTGTTCATGTAACCAACGATTCACCTTCAAATTTCCACCTGTTTCGGTCTCTTCAGAATTCTTTAGGCAGTGTCAGGTTAACATCAAGAGAGTCCTCTCTTGATGCCAAAACTAGGTACTTGTCGCGTTTTTTTGATCAGAAGTCCCAAAATTCTACAGCAACGGGATCATGTCATTACCTCCAAGATGACAAGAAGTCATCGAATAAAATGGCACATATTATACTGTAATTAAATGTAAATAAACTTTGAAAAAAAAAATGTCTTGAGCATAAGAATAAGTACAAACCAAGTAGAACTGAATCTTCTATATCCGAGTCCCAAACGCCGCCATTTATATAACTACTTCCCCCTTCACGTCGTTTCACCCCTCTGTCGCCCAGGCTTGTTGCTAGGGTTGCTTACTGTTAAATATTGCTTACGAATAAAGATAATATGGCTAAAATATAAGTTTTTCTTTACTTTGAAACGATTATCTTATTCTAGTTTTATAAAATATGAGATTTATAAATACATTATTATGTTACGTACGTACATTAAATTTACTTATAAATAATAAATTAGTATAAGACAGTACCATACCAAATGAAGCCATATTAAATAAGTATTACTTACCTACAAATATCAAATAAAAACACACAGGCTCACGTAAAACTATTAAGTTAGAATTTTTTTTACAAGTAAAAAAAAATTCTGTAGGTACTTACTTTAACTAAATTTTACCTTTGGGTGAAATAATTGTCTACACAAAAAGAACTGTTCATGTCCTTTTGATTAAGTAGGTACGAAAACAAAATAATGTTTAGAAAATATTACTTACCTCTCATTATCTTTGGGAAAACTAAAAAAACTTAAGTGTGGCATCGTTTTTGATTTGTTTGTACAACCAAACACACCACAATAACTTGATGCCATTGTAATTTGTTTCCAAGATCCTACATTACGCACAAACATACAAACGCGCGTGCGAAGACGCCGGCCGTGACAGCCCAACTGTATATTTCGTTTAACATGTAGGCTAAAATCGTGACCTTGAGCGCGTCCGGAGCGGGAGTTTCCCTTCTACTTGGTTTGTACTTATTCTTATGTCTTGAGTTTTCATATAAAATGTGAAGAAACTTTTTCCCCAACCTATTATATATATAACAAAACCTAATTGCATCCATGCGAAGCCACAGGCGGACCTCTAATAAGTAACAAAGGACTGTGTGATACCTAAAACTAAGTATCCTACGATTTTTTTCAGTGGTAACTTGATCGTAACTTTGTTGATTTGGTCTTAAGTTCAGAGGCAAGAGATGCGATTGCCACCTTATTAAATATAATGTATTTGTTTACTTACGTTGCATGGGCCTTGGCGGCGGTGGGTTGCGCGGTGCCGAATATGGAGGCGGCCCAGGTGGCGCGGGCAGAGGGGGCAGCACTCGGGCGGGAGGCGGAGGCGGGGCGCGTGACGCTGTTTAAAATCCATTTTACTTTATTTAAATCAATTTCAACCTTAGGAAGCAACTACATTTATAAACTGGTTTTGTATGGACGCTTTCCAAAGCTGAAGCGGTTTATGTCTATGAAAAAACGATGAACTGATTTGAATAAATGTAGTTACTCCCTTACAGTAACAATCAACGAGTAGATGGTGACTTACGCGGTGCCGGCGGGTGGTGGGGGGCGGGGCTGCGCGCAGGTGGAGCCGGGGGCGGAGGGGCGGGAGGTGCAGGCACAGCAGGGGGCGCATTTGACATCATGGATGCTGGAGACACAACGGACAATTAACGATTTACGCTAGAGCCGTACAGTGACTTGGTAAGTATTCTCGAGAGGTCATGCATGCCCTTGATAATATAAAAATACATGCCACGCCATGTTTACTTATATCATTTTTATGAAGAGATTATAGGTACAATCAAGTGATGATAAAAAAACAAAATTGAAAAAAATATTGTGATATAGTCGCTGTCACGAGAAACTGTAAATTATGTAAACAAACATTCAGGGGTTCACAACATTTGGATGGAATAATAATTATATGTAACACAACAATTAACCAAAACGCACGGATTTCTAACCAATAAAAACAAAATTAAATAAAAACCATAATTAGTAATAAAATCCAATATAATCCGCAAGGAACCCCATGCGCATTTTAAACTCGAATGATATATGAGTATGATTCATCAAAATTGCGGACCAAATGTTTACGTTCGATTCTTTATAACCCAATCAAATTAAGTTGTTTGAGAACGTCGAAGTATGCGCTATATGGCGAGTAGAGTAGATTTGAGAAACAATTAAACTTCGTATAATCAGAGCTAGATTATCTAGATAGGATCTGCTGCTCCCTAAATAGGCATTATTCGAATTTTTTATAATAGGCATAATTATAATATTAATGTTAGAAAAAATATATTCTATATATAAATTGTAAAGTGTCCCCAAGATTTTTATTGCCTAGGGGCCTCGAAATGGTTAACCTGGCCCTGCCTTATAAATATGACAGACGGTGCAAAGACGGTAGAACCACAAGTTCGACAGGATAACAAATAGAAAAAACAATACAAACGTTTGGCGTGCAGGGCTTCCTTGACGGCGTCGAGCCCACCGTTGTCCTTGATGAAGTCGTATATGAACTTCCTGGTGGCCGTGTCCTGTAATTGGCTTTCCGACACGCCGGCGGTCATTAGAAACGATCTCATGTCATCTTCTTGCTGCATGTCTATGTCGAAACCTGTACAGGGAAATGTGCAAATAATAACAAATCTTGCGAGTTTTCTTAAGCAGGTTTTCCAAAGCCACTTCCAAGTTTCTCGCTCGTCACACAAACTCTTGCTAACTACATTCGCATAATTAGAGAGTGACTACATTTATTCAAATCAATTCAGCTATTGTCTATAGATAAAAACCGGTTTTATATCGAGATGCGTACGCGTCCGTTCAGCTTTCCGAAGTGGTTTTCTATGGACAAATGTTGAATTGAGCTGAATTAAAGTAGTTACTCCCTTACTCACAGTAGAAGAGGTAAATAAAGATGGAATGGTAATGTGGGCGGGTTGCGCGTGCCACAACTATAACCGGACAGACCGTCCACCAACCCATGGGGCCCTATCGACAATCAAGTCATACGGGCCGAATCGTGTATATAACCGGACAGACCCTCCACCAACCCATGGCCCTATCGACAGTCAAGTCATACGGGCCGAATCATATACAAATTGTTTATCTCTGAACCTCTGTCCCCTTTCGTCATTCTCCCCCTTCTGGGGCTGACACTCACACCACATTCGAGTGACGCGCGGGCCTCGGGCTTCGCTCAACTCCCTCATCTGTAAGTGCATCTCCTTTTGTGCCAATGGTGCGCGAATTTCGCAAGCCTGGCGTAGTTCGCCGCCGTGGAGACGAGATCCCGGTAGTATACGGGCCCCCCGCTATCTTGGCATATCCCATTCATCATCTCATTCCGTAGGTCGTCGTACAGAGGACAGGACCACAGGACGTGGTGCAAGTCCTCGTCTTCCGTACCGCACTCACACATACTCTTCTCGCACAGATTCATTTCGAACAATCTTCTCCTAAAACATCCGTGACCGGTGAGGACAGTCATAATCTGTCAATATTTAGTCGATCCTGCTTGCAATATCACAGTTGGTTGTAGAACGGAGCTCCGCTAAAGTCGCTCGTAATTCCGACTTGTGCGATTATTAGGTACTTGTAGAACAAAAATTACAACCACAAGCAGGGCCGCCTTTAACCTCAATAGGTTAAAGGGGCCCCTATGACTATAAGAGGATTATTTTAAATAGCCAAAATGAAGTTTCTCCATCTCCATTACTGCTCCACTTATGATTTACAAAACAATACTTATAGGTAATATGGTTATCGAATGATAATCTGATAAGAACTAGGTGGCCACATCGACGGCGGCGCCCCGGGCATTTGATCAAAGTGCACAATTGAAAAGGGGGCCTGACCTCAAGCATTAAACGAGAATGTATATCTTTTCATCGGTAAATCAAAAATTATAATAAAAGCTTTGTATTTCATAAAAATCTGTTAATAATTATGAAATTCCAAATACTAAAGATATTATTGCATATTGTTACAAAAACATACAATTGTTTGATATGTACGCACATACTCATTGTCATTTGTATGTCGGCTCGCAATGTTTTGTATCCGTTGTCGTATCGTTGCTATGTCTCACTACAGATTCACGTGGTAGACAGGATGTGTGAGAGCACTTTTCTTACAAGGGTTTACACTAGTGTGGGAATGAATTAACAGCTTGAGCCTTATGTGTGCGTGAATGGTGGGTGGAGTCAGGCCGTAGTCAAGCAGCAACACTTCTAATACATAATATGATCGAAGGCTTTTCCATCTTTATTTATGTTTCGCCAGTAGTGTACAAATAAAAAGAAAATTCCGCACAGATTAGGACAGTAAGACTTACCTTTAGCTGGATCCCAACCGACGTGCGAGACGTGCTTGAAGTCTTGAGGCGTACCGATGTCGGCTTTCGTCAATTTTCTCGTCTTCGATTTCTTGTTCGGTTTCAATGTGTAAAAGCCTGGTTCAAAATCGTTTCTATTATTTTAAACCTCATCATTCGCGCAGTTTATGTACAAAATTAACAAATATTTTACAAACAATCATAATTAGATGAATACATGTAATTAAGAAAGAAATCGTGGTTGAGGAACATCAGAGAGAGTATCGAGATAGCTAACGGTGTTGGGCTGTTCCGTCGAGCAAAAACAGAGAGAAATGTTTGTTCTAGGTTGACGAGCCCATTGGATGAGTGGTTAGGGTGCTTGCCTTAAGGCTCTATTTTAGGGTTCCCGGGTTCGATTCTCGGCAGGGTCAACTTTGAAAAATGAACTTTTCAAAGTTGTCCCTAGTCTGGATCTGGACTGAGTTTCGCAGTCATTTGGGCAGCCCGTCTGGGGGCAGTAACCACCCCCTTACAGAAGACCACCGTGAAATAACAGCACGTGTGCTGTTGTGTTTCGGTGATTGAAGTAAGGGATGCCAGAGCCCATTTCCCTATCCCTTATCCTTAATCCTATTGTAGTCGGCAGCACACTTTTTTTTTTTTTTTTTTTTATTATAGATGGGTTTGCTCTTGACCAGCATCTATCCATGTAGGAAGGATGAGGCCGAAGATGGAGCGAGCTCACCCAGAAGATGCCTATTCACTCGAACCTTGAAAAGATTTGGGTTATATGAGCTCGGAAATACAGACGCCGGCAGGGAGTTCCAATCCTTAGCAGTGCGCATCACAAAAGATGTTTTAAAGCGCTTGGTCCGAATTAGAGGGATATCGACAAGGTGAGGATGGTAACCAGCCGTACGTCTGCATGTCCGATAGAAGAAAGGGGAAGGCGGTATGATCTCATGCAGCTCTCGAGCACACTCTCCGAAGTACATCTTATAGAATACACACAGACAGGCAACTTTGCGTCTATGTGCCAGGCTCTGCAGCTTAGTTCTTATTAGTGTATCATCGCCAATGAGCCTCCTAGCTCTGCGATCCACCGAGTCGAGTGCAGCAAGTTGGTATTTTGCTGAGCCATCCCAAAGGTGACAGCAATACTCCATGCAGGATCGACTTGCAGCAGCTTTGGCGTTGCTTGTGTTATAGGCGACGGTATCTACTTACCATCAAGTGGATCGTCAAACTTTCACTGTTTGGAGAGGCATCACAAGAAGATATCATTAATCTTCGGTGGTACAACAGTTTTACTGATAATATAGTATACACCGATAATGTACATAGATTACGAGAATATTCTAAGTTATGATTCCTGACACTCCTTACGGAGGCCAGCTTTTTATTAGTCTGTCAAACGTGGTTAATTAGATGGGAAGCCAAGTGCGGCAGTGGACTACCACAATACAAGAAGTTAGATAAGCTTAAAAAATTAAACTTTTTCCTGTCGTCCCATTCACTCGCTACATATTCAAATTACGCAATGTCTCATCATCATGTGAATGTTGAAATTAGGTTCTCGTCACACATACAGTTAGACGATTAAAAGGGATAATACCTTTTGAATTAGTTTATCGACAAATTAGTGATACGTAGTGAAGTTAGCGCTACTTATAAAGAACGCTAAAAAAAGTGTCTTCCCCTTAATCGTGTTAATGGACATTTGACATATTGTTAGTTAATAAATCGATTTAGTAATACAGGTTAAGTTAAAATGGCTTATTAGTCTTACGACTGGATTGCAATTCTATATACTTTACCAGGTACAGTGGTACACCCTAAAAAATATATTAAAATTATATTATAGTCATAATTTGCACTTAACCATCATGACAACTAATTTTCAAACCACCATGGAATTTACTTACAGAATACAAAATCGTAACATTATTTAGGTATTTACATTGTATGTTTAATTCAGAATTTATATATCACATTAAATCACAAATAATATTTTTGCTAGTTGCGCCCCGCGGCTTCACCTGCTTTAATTTTTGATTGACATATTTAATTGCGCACTTTGAACGGTACAAAAGATGTGTGGCGCCATCTGATGACAAGTTGAAACAACGTAGAAATTCGAAAAACCTACAAATGAAAAAAATATATAATGATCAGTCAAAAATTGTGAGGATTTAATCCGTTTTAACATTGTACAGATTTTTATTACATAAAGGTGAAATTACAACGAAACGCGGCATCTCGAGACGCAACGCAAACGCTACTTTACAAAACTTTACCATGAGTCGACCATGAGCGTCGCGATACAACTGACCTCTATCGGTGTGAAATGACCCTAAGGGTATAATGTATAAGTTGGCTACCTTGCGCGGGCGGGGGTTGCATCGCCTTAGGCGCCAACGCTAAGGGCGCGGGGGCTGCAAGAGGTACAGGGGCGGATGCTCCATTGGACCGTGATTCAGCGGCAGCTTGCAACGTCGCGCTATTCACTTGTGCCGCCAGCAACGCTTTCTGACGACGTTCTATCAACACGACACAAATAATAAACATTCATTTATTTTATATAATAAAATGAGGTAAGCAGACAGATGTTTCCCTTGATGGGGTTCTTGCTTGAACCTGCTTGATCTTGCTGGAAAAAAAACCTATGGAAATGTATCACAAAGTTTTTGTTCACATTGGATTTTTTATTATTAACTTGAATTAACTATTTGTGTGCCAAATTTTACCCAAATCCGTTCAGGCGTTTTTGCATGATTGAGTAACAAACATACAAATTTTCACAATTATAATATTACTAGCTGTAGCCCGCGCGTTCTTCCGAGTTGAAAAATGAGAAAATAACGCGTATTTATGAGTAATTTAACGCCTGGGTCTGCATCAAGCGAGTCACGTCGTCGGTGCGTGACCGCTTGAATTTATTTTCTAGCGTGTAGTTTTTAATTTACGATAACTCCTAAGAATATTCCTTAAATTGTATGGTGTACATAGGGCTATCATAACATGTATGAACTGCTTAAGGTAACTAATGTATGTAATTTGATAATGATTAATACTGTATCCGCCCAAATAGCTTTTTAAATAACACATTTTAAGTGATTTTTTCTAAAATTCGAATGGCTATCCTTAAAAGATAGACATATTTCTAAACTTTTTTGTAGACCTATAAAAGAGAAACAATCCCACTATACATTGTTTTGTTTGATTTCAATCAGATTAGGCAGAGTTTTCGATGAAAGCTCAACAATCTTCATATTTCGACCAATTTACACAAAACCTTAATTAACGAATTATACTCCTAAACCCTCCTCAGGAATCACTGTTGACAGATGAAAATCGCATGAAAATCCGTTCAGTAGTTTTTGAGATCATCGTGAATATACATAGATACAGACAGACGCGGCAGGTACTTTGTTTTTTAATAGGATTAGGATAACTTTGTTAAAAAAATATTATGGAATGTCTTTGCTGATTCATTTACTATTACAGTGTTTGACGATTTATAAATAAGATCTATAAATAAGTTCAGACAATAAATATTAAAATAGTGTAAAAATATATTTTTATTGATTAGTAAATAATAACAAGGAGACAAAGTCTAAGGTCAGAGTTTTGTATGAAAGAAAAATCGAGTATTTTTAAATAAAAGATGACACATGCATTGAGAAATAATCACTCATTGTTTAAACATGTCAGGAATAATATAGGTAGGTAATTGGTAAACATAATTGACGTTGGACAAACACCTATTGACAAGGTATTTGCAATGATAGACAAGTCTTATTTTATCTTCCTTGCTCCTATTTGTATTATAAAAAGATTTGATTTTTTTCTCTGTTTTTTTTTGTAATAGATAAACTCAAAAACTAGTTAACTGATTTTAAAAATTATTTCACCTATAGGTAGAAAGCTACATTATCAGAAAATAACATGAATGTATTTAATTTTCAATTTTCTTTAAAATTTATCCATTTGACAATAGAATTAAAAAAAAATATCACCCCCTTATAGAAGACCACCATGAAATAATAGAAATCATGTTTGTTCAACTTTCCAAAAAAGTATTTACATCACAAAACTTAACCTATGAATGGAGTAAATATTCTTTATGTAGCATTATATGTATATTATTTACTTCTGGATTCCTTAATTCTTACCCTCTCGCCTTTGTTTTCGTAGTTCGATTTTTTCAATTAATATACTCTTGAGGACTCTCGCTTCACCTTCATTGGCAAAGTTGAATGCTGTCATATACTCCTGGAAAAAAAAATATTTATCTTCATATCTACCTAAATAGAACTTCTTTTCTATTCGAAAAAAAGGCGACAGGAAAGCTGACGGTACACTTAACAGTAGATGGTTATAAATGGCTATAAACACAAACAACACCAGGAAGGTGGTATAAAAGTAAAATCTAACTCCAACAGTGGATACTTACTTATTAATGACAATGATAATGAAATATTAAAATACAAAATAACAAGTCTTACCTCAGCTTCAAATGTATGCAAATAAGGCCTCGGACTCTTGTACTCAATCTGTGTGTAGACTTCGTGCTCCCATATCATAGTTTTGCGGTGCAAACAGTATATTCGGAAGAAATATGATCTTTTCCCATTATCTTTGATCAGGCACAGGATGCCTGTGTCTTTCTTCTTCCATTCCGAATGACCTGGGCCTTCGGTTGTGAACAGCTGCACCACAGCTGTTGCCATGCTCTAAAATGTTTAAAATTCAGGGATGACTCTCTTTATATAAGCCTTTTTATAGTATACTAACTTAGTATTTGAGTGATGATAACTGGAAAATATTTTGCAGTTAAAACATAAAGCATATAAAATGTGTGTATGCAATAAACTACACATTCTCAATTGGACACATTCTGAATTAAACTATAATTATCCTTGATCATTAAATAACTGATGCTTTTATTTTGTTTTAGAAATGGCATCATTGTACCTTTTTTTACGTAAAAAAACACTGGTTAATAGTTAACACCCCATATGGTGTTGTAAGTGTGCTGCCGACCTAAGTAAGATTAAGTGTACATGCCCACTAGGCGGCCAGGTCGCTGTGGCCAATATTGACCGCTCACTTGCTTGAGAAGGGATAGGCTCTGGCATCCCTTACTCACTTACAAAAAACCAACAGACATGTTTTTTCATGGTGGTCTTCTCTAAGGGGTTGGTTATTGCTGCCGGACGGGCTGACCAAATAACTGCAAATACCCTACCACTGCTTGCAAGATCCAGACCAGAGCCAACTTTAGCAAACACAAAATAAACGAAGACATAAAACAAAAGTGTAAAATAATATATTTATAAATTCAAAAGATCCATTTTATAAACTACAAAAAATAGTAAATAAGGTAAGATTTATCATCTGAAGAAAGTTGATTTTCATGTGTTTACCTGACTGTAAACACTTGATTTTCATGTAACATCTAGATGGTGTCTTTAGTCATGGTGTGAAGAAAATCAAATACAGATTTTTAGTCTTAAATATTTATATAACCTTCTACATTTTAAATGGTTACATTTAATTGATTAGAAATGTTTCTAATTTTCTTGACAGTCAGACAGTCTTTGATTTATTTTCACTGTAATTTCTCTATCTCTGCTACTTATTTCCTAGAGGACCATACCATCCTTTATAAAATATATGGTCTTAGTGGATGAATTATTGCGGTGTCCAGTGAGAATTTGCTATGGGGAAAAGTCAAAGCAAATAGGGAGTTGAATACCCAGACACCAATCAAATTCTAAACAAAATAAATATAAGTTAGTTTCTCGACCCAAAAGTCTCGGGAACCACGACAACAAAATTTACACAAGAATTTGGAGACTGTGTCCCAGGGCCAAAACCCCATAAGATATATACTATAATTCTAACTTTAAACATTATTAAAACATTAGAAGCTATTAACATAAATAATAAATAATACAAACTCTTTCAATTTTTATTTCAGGAGTGAAAAAAAAAGTACTTTTATAAACTGACTTACAACATTGTGAACAGAGTGCGTATAGGTGATATCTATATAATAAGTATATGTACAGCTATACCAGAATCTAGATTTATGATAACTTTCACCCTATTTAAGGCTTCGTGGTACTGACATGGGAAATTTTACCTACTGTACAAGAGACACTGCTTTATTTTTGATTGTACAACAAAGAGCAGTGTTATGTAAAAAGAAATTAATGTGGTTTAAAGTCGGCAATTTAAAAAATACGTGACCAGAATGTTTTTTTTTTGTAAGTTTATAAAGAATGTAAGTAATATAGCGCTTTGCTTAGTACGTTTTATTATAATACAACTATTTAACGCAGCAAAAACCATTATCATTTTATTATCTACAAAATATTCATAGATAGAATGAGATATGAGCTTTATCTGTGAATCACGAGGAAAGTGGAAACCAATTGGTCTAGAAGAGAGTGAGTACTTACCTGGCATTTTGGTCCAATGAGACTGAATACTTGGTCATTCTCCTCTTGAGTCAGAAGAATACTCGATCTATGTTCTCCTCTTGGCATTTTCGTAAATAAATCGAAAGTATACAAAGAAAAACACTTTAAATAATATCTATAAACTGAGATGTCAGTCGTCGTTTCCACGGCATTTTAACGAATAAGAGTCCTTGTTCTGGTGCTCAGAGAAAATTTTCGATAACAATAATGAATTTAAGGGCATTTCTCACGACCTAGGAACTAATTTCATAAATTTATATTATTAAAACTTAGGAAACTCGCAATACACTATACACTTTCTCTTCTCTACAAACTGAAGTAAATTTTGTGAATGAAACATCAATGAACTATTTATGTAGTGTTGCCAGAGCGCGAACTTTAATAAAATTGATCCGTAGAGTAGTAACAAACTTCAATTCAAATTTTCAAATTCAACATAAAATAACGTATTCAATTATAATTCCATTTTTTTAATTCCATTTAAAATTTTACGGTTAGAAGAAATATAATTTATAATGACACGAAAATAAAATTTTATAAAATCATAAAATTAACGACATTTTTTTTAAAGGCTGCTTATAGTTAAAGAAAAGATAAGTATTTAATTAGGGTAACTACTTGCACAATAAATATGACTTTTAAAACTATGTACTATTATTCATTTTTTTGCATCCTCATGTATCTTTAGTAATTTATTTCTTGTAATGTACTAACCTGGAAACTCCCAGAAGAATAAAATCTTAGGGCCACTAATAATTTGATATACAGGAAACACTGGAAGGCCTCTAGCAGTTAATTTTAAAAGATCTTTTATTAGTGGCAGAAGTATAGAAAGAACATCTTTTTCGAATCGATAGCTTCTTCTGAATTCTTCCGCACTGTAATAATCAAAAAGACTTTGGAAGTCACGAACTTGTGATTATTGTCCTTTGTTCCTCTAACCTATCGTTAATATAATCATCAAATTCTTCTTCACTATTGTAATCCATTGTTTGATCCCCTAAGAATAAATAACAAGTTCATCAATCAAGTAGTTAAAGAAAAATACCTCGGTCTTACTATGGATAGAAATCTCAGTTGGAAGCCGCATATTGAGAGAATTAGGACAAAATTATCTTCGCTAACAGGAGCAATACGAGGCATTGCAGGTTGTCTCCCAGAGCAGGTGCGGTATGTTATTTATAACACGCTCATTAAGCCTCACTTAGATTACCTAATTGAGGTCTGGGGTTCAGCAGCTAAAACTAATTTAAATTCAATTCAAATTGCACAAAATAAATTAATAAAATCACTATTTCACTATGACTTCTTAGTACCTACTAGCAAAATTTACAAAGAGACTAAAATAATGAATATCAATCATACTTATAAATATTATACATGTATATTAATTCGGAAAATACTTAATAAAGAAATACATACACAGATTAATTTTATAAAAAAGGGAAGTGTGCAAGGAATGAAACTGAGAAATGCAGATAAACTGAGATTGCGTGCACCAAGAACTAACTATGGGAAGAAATGTATATTTTACGGGGGTGCACAGCTGTACAACAGACTTCCTAATAATATAAAAGAGGCGAAATCTGCAAATATTTTCAAAAAACTAATCAAACAAAATCTACTTTCGACTTTAAAATAACCATTATGTTTAATTTATCATTTTTCTAATAAAGCGATGTCCCTTCCAGCAATGTGGCATCAATGTTTTCTTGTTTGGATATATTTTGCTATATTTTTTTTTTTAATTTACCCACACTTTGCACAGATGTATTTTTGTTTGTATAGGTTTTGTATTTGTGTAAAGTATTCACGTTTTTGTTTTATATAAATCCCACTATGTATTTTATATTATCATATTGGTTGTATGCTCGTGATGCGAACTAATGTTTACACTTAAATTTATAAGTTTCTCATTTAAGTGAATTTTGTAATTCTTTTTGAGAAATAAATATGATTCTAACCTTATTGTTCTAAAAACCGATATCGGTACTCTGATAAGATCGGAGATTAAGCGCTGCGTAAAATAGGTCGTAAGCTACCTACTTTTGCTGTGCGTTCGTTTTAACTATTTTATACTCTCCGTACCTACTCAAGTATTATTTGTGAATACGGCTGTTAGTACCTAGTAATATTTTAATATATCCGTGATTTCAATTTCTTAAAAATTTTTGTCTGTTCCATTTTTAAATTAATAACAAATAATCAGTTACTTATATCAAAAACAAATAAATTTTTATTTGCCTACAGAATAGATTTTCTTGCGATTTAAAAAAAAATTCTTAGATTTCTATTAAAAAACGCAAATTTTATTGATTTAACTACCTGCAGGGCCGGCTTTACCTATAGTGCAGGATGTGCCGTGCGCTGGGTCTTAGGGGGCGCCGAGCAAGTTTCGCTTCCGCTCGCAACACTTCCAAAGAAATTGTGTCGATCGCGGTAACGACGATCTCAAAGACTCTGTCCCCATGTTATAAAACCAAAAACCATTGAAAATGTTATAAAACCAAAAATAAGACATATTAAATGAGATTAAACATACTGATGGAGAGAGCGCCAGGGTATTGATTGCACACGTGCGCTACATGAGCTAGAGTCGCCTCTGACTACTTGTATATCCAAAAAGAATTCTTTCGCTTTGTCATCGTTATTAGAGCGTTGACGTACTCGCCAACTTTCTTGTTTTGAGTACTTTATTCTAAAAGCGTTGATTCTACGCCAACACTATCAGTCCACGCTCACACTTGAACCCTTTTTGAGCCTATTAGATGAGTGCTTAGGCATTTAACGCTTTGTCTCAGGCTCGATTTTCGGCAAGATCAACTTTTCAAAGTTGGCTACGGTCCATAGTGCCGGATTTATACTTTTCTTGAGTATAGGCCCCTTCACTTTGTGCCGCCTCTTCCTCGTGGCCTAGGTTGTATATCTAGGCCTTTATTAGGTAATTATTATTATTATTGCATATTTATTATCGCACAAGAATTTGATGGCTTCTAAAATGCGCCGCCCCTAGGCCGCGGCCTATTGACAAATCCAGGGCTGCTACGGTCTGGATTTGGAAAGTAGTGGCAAGGCATGGTGCTTTTCGCAGTCGTTTGGCAGCCCATCTGGCGGCACCCTTACAGAAAACCACCGTGAAATGACAGCATGTTTTTTGTTGTGTCTCGACGAAAGGATGCCAAGGTCCATTTCTCTATCGCTTCGTAATCCCTTACAGTTAACGTCGGCAGAGCAGTTGTAACTCCTGTGGCGTTGCTTGTGTTACATTCGAAGTTAGTATATATGATACGAATACCTAACATAAAGTGTACTGTCATCCTGTTTGGAGGCTCACAGGTTTATTTTAATAATTGTAAGACTTACAATTATTCAAAAATAATAATAATAATAATGATAATAATAAAGCCATTTATTCCATATTTTTACAATGTTTATATGTTGTAGTTTAATGTTAGTATTATAAAATATGGACCCCTGTTTGGGTAAAGGCCTCCTCCATCCTCTTCCACGACTCCCTGTCCTTGCCTGAGTTTATCCAGTCGTTTCCTGCTATATATGTTATCTCATCAGTCCACCGTTTTATTTGTCTACCAACATTCCTTTTCCCCTCTGGTCCTTTCCATCGTGTAGCTTCAATGGTCCATCGCCTGTCTGTGTAGCGTGAGATATGTCCGGCCCATCTCCACTTTAATAGGAGTGCGTGCCTCAGAGCATCGGTGAGTTTGGTTTTTTGACGAATGCTTTCGCTCTTAATTTTTTGTATTCTTCTAATTTTCAACATGCTTCTTTCCATTGATGTTTGGCTGCATTTGATTCTCTGTTTTATTTTGCTTGTAAATATCCAAGTTTGGCAACCATACAACAAGCAGGGTAACAAATATGTGTCATATACTGTCTTTTTCATGTGTAAGCTGTACTTCCCTTTTAGGATTTCTTTTAATGCCCAGAATTTTCTCCAAGTTGCGTTAATTCTTCTTGTTACTTCTTCTTCGTTACTCGACGTTTTGAATGAAATTTGTTTTCCTAAGTAGACATAGTCATTGACGTATTCTATATTGTTATTTTTTATCACAATTGGGCGTTCGCGATTGTTGGTTAAAATCTTAGTTTTGTTTGCATTCATTTCTAAGCCAATTTTTGAGCTTTCGCAGTCAAGTGATCTTATCATATCCTCTAGATTGGAGATACTTATTTAAAAATAAGTATCTCCAATTAAAATAATTACGTATTATAGAATTATATATTTATATGTATATGGGATTATAGAAACCAGATTTTATTTTTTAATTAATTGATTTTACTTTTCGCTTTTTTGAATATTGTTTCTATTTTTTCCAATATAATTTCCTTCACAATTTTATATCATTCATTGTCCCACAGCGAACCTAGTAACTTCAGCAGTTCATCGTGGCACTGGAGGCAGTAATCACATCACAAAAGTCCTTAGACCTAATAAAGTATGGATATAATGTGAATAAAATACTACAATTACTTTTCAATACTTTTATTTCGGTTTGCTTGCCAACAAACTATACAAAACGATACAAATTTGTTACCTCTAGGTATACATCTCAATCTCCTAACTTACAATGATCCTACGGGTCATTAGTGTTCGTATCGTGAAAAGTAAGGTACAGTTACACTTTCAATGCAAAGTCAATTTGAATAGAAAATAATTATCTCTATACCGTACATGCATTAGTACAAGTTTAATCTTTCTAATAACAACTTAATGAAATGAAAAGGAAGCTATTAATTTTTTTCTTCTTTTATAAAGGCTACCCCATACAGAGCGACTTACCGCTCGATATTACTCATCGGAAAAGCCAAACAATAATACTGAAATAAATCCTCAAGCACTAACGAATTATCGAGCGATTAATATCTATTGTTTTTATTTTATTGTTTAACCGTGCAAATCTCTGGAAGTTGTAATCGGATTTGAAAAAAATCTCTTAATTTGATAGCCCAATTCTTGACTCCTCTTAAGGGCCCTACACACCTAACCCGCCAAAAGTCGACGACAAATTTCACAAGAATCATGCCGCCGAAATGTGCCTGCGCGTGCTACCCGACAACTCGTGGCAACATTTCGACGGCATGTCTGCGACTTGCGTCGCGCTCAGATGCCCGCCGACACTCTGACTTTTGTGTTTGAAATATGGAGTGGGACGAAAGAAACACTAATTTAAAAAATCTATAATATAAAAATATAAAAAAAATTGACATGCCTATATTACGGAGCAAGAAAAAAGTCTTGAATAGTTTTCGAAACCGCAAATCCAAACTTGAACGTGACCTTATACGAAATGTGCCAACATAGCGCAGAATGGCAATTCCATAATATCAAACGATAAGTCGCCGTTATATATTAAAGCTTGAGAAGACACGTAACAATTTTTAATCATGCCCTCTAGATACCACTGTTTAATTTCGAAACTGTCAAAGCAGTGGTTTCGTGCACTTTTATGCCCCAAACGTGGCAGGTGAGAGGTTTCCGCAAGTGTGGCAATTATTTCAACCGACAGTAAACCGCCAGTCCGGGCACTGATTAAAATCGCAACGTGTATTCCGTACCCTTGGGGAAACCCTAAAATTTGTATTTTGTTTAATTCCATCACTCATCTTTATACAGAAAATATAATATGGTGCGTTTAAAAATAACACTTCTTCATTAACGGTTTTTTAAAATTAAATTGCTTCACAATTTGAGAGTATCAAATATTCGTTACATTTCAGACTAGTTTTTATTTTTTTATTATATTATTAACGCTAAGTATATTGTGCACCCAATAGTGAAAACAAATGTAGAGATGACAGTTTTGCACCATTTTTCAGTTGTCTATAAAAAAAATTACGACATATAAAAAACGTTAAAAACCAATGACAATCATTTCATTCATTTTTTATAGGCCCTTGCAGAGTGTAATACGTTATACGTATTAGAGACCAATTTATACCAGAAGACAGAATTTCTTTTAAAATAATTCCTATTTATGATAATTATTGAGAAATATTATTAGAAGTGATATCAAAAACTACAAGTAAGTCTAAAGTTACAAGTATTTTGCGCGCATATAATACAAGAATTGACAGATTTTATTTGTTTCGTTTTCTTAAAGATCACCTACAGGAATAGCTAAGATTCCGTGGAAAGGAAAGAGTCCGTAGGATAAAGTTTCTGCGCCGTGTGCAATAATGCGTAATAACCTCATCCAACTAATATGAAAGATCTTTGCTTTTATGGAGCACACTAACGGGGTAAAAGGCTGGATTTTTGCATTATTATTATTTTTTACTAGACACCAATTTTTTAAAACTAAAGTTGTGCCAATTCCATTGTTTCTGTGTTACGAATTACAATTTGTACACACATTAAACATTTTGTAGGCCACAAAGAACGTTGAACTACATTCGATGTTTGAAATGATTTTTTTTTTTAGTTTAGAATGCAACGTCGATGTATTATTTTAGGTTTCATATTGACGATTCAATAATTTAAACAAGCACTAAATTAAATGTTGCCAATTTATAAAAAGCTGAATTAATGTTACAGAAGTCTCACTCTTGTATTTTATTTAATTACTCAATAAGCTTTCATTGAGAAAGTAATGGGATATTTATACGATGTTTCACAGTTTTGAACAAATTCCGCTAAGAAGTTATTTATATAAAAAAAATTGTTTCTATGACAATAATAATGCAAGTAGGTAATATAGGCTCCGCAAATTGTTAATGAGCCTGGTCGTCGTTTTGGTGACGTAATCTCATGACACACTCAGCACACTTCAGTTTTGTTATACTTTGTAAAACATAGCTTGATTTCTGTGACAGAGCGTATATTTTTAGTTAAAATAAACTTTAACGTTAATGTAAAAAGAATTAATAGCGAAGCATATTAATTTAAAAAATAATTAAATTAATCTAATTAAAAAATATACCAGCTGTCACAGAGCTTATGCTATGTTTTATGGAGTATAGCTGTATTTTTTATTGTTGCGGATGTTAATGAGACAAAATTGCTGCGTATATTATCAATTTTCGGGGATTATATTGATGTTTGACAAAAATTCTCGGTGAAAAATAAATCTTATTTACTAAATCTGAGAATCACCTTTTGTTCAAAACTACTTAATTCTAGACAAATTACATAGGCGATCTATAAAAATAATTGTACATTCGGAAAACCTATTTGTGTTGCCGAAATAATTTTTATCACCTATATTCATAATCTAATCTAATCTTTTTTTTTACATTTAACACTATTTATTTTATAATAGTTACCGTAAAAAAATCAGTACTAACATGCAAAAATTTCTATTAATCAAATTGTGCTAAATAAATAAAATGACTAAGAACGCACCAAAGGTAGTTTCAGTTTCCAATTATTATAATAAACATCACATTTTCACTCGTTAAACAAAAATAAGTTGTACTTTTCAATAATTAATCTAATATATAATATAAATAAATAGACTTAAAACGCACAATCGTCTAAATTAAATAGGAACGAAGTTAGCCGCTTTCAAAATCTAAAAGGTACTTAATGTAGAAACTTGAATACATTTTCCTTGACGATTTAGGCTGAATTCATTTTTGAAGTCCTCACTGAATGTATATACACCATTTCATATTACATTAAGGCTGCAGTTAGACGGTGCGAAAAATCGTCTAACTAAACGCGTTTCAGACCGAATTTCTATTTATGAGTACAAAGATTGTGTTACTTTCATCCATGGTATTATAATATTACTTCGCCAGGTATGACACTCCGAGAGACAGTCCGACACAAGATTGCTCATCGCTACCACAGTATAATAAAGAGTACTAAGCGTATCGCTACTGTGTTGCCAGTTTATGAACTTTCAATCTATCCGAGTGCCATTTATTACATGTATGTATATAATTAATATAAAGCTGTAACTGTTTTACTATGTGATTACTTTAATCAATGTGTAAAATTACCTAACACGAATATCATCTTTTGTGTGAGCGATGGCAAATATTTTTTGTTTATTACAATAAAGTGGCAATTCGACAGCGACGTAAGCCTTTGTCACAAGCGGAGTGCCAGACCTTGGGCCTTAGACAAAGTAACGTTTTAAAACGATAACGAAGTTCGAAAACAATAAAATGTATGGGATTGACATATGCCGTCAATAAATCACGTGGTACATGCTTTGACCATGCTTTCATCACAGCAATCAGCTGTACAAGATGTAATCAAGCTTCTCATTAGAAACTAAAATTTCTTAAAAATATTGCCAGATTCAAAATCAGGAAATTTAAATACATACTATGTTCTAAAAAAGGAAAAATAATTTTGTACACTTTCAACCAACCTTTTCCTATGGGCCTGGGTGTGGTTAAAATTAATAATAATGTCTAATTGGTTAAATCTTGCACTACAGATTTAATTGCTTAAAAATATTAAATTGTCGGTTTAATTCGAAATGGCAATCAGTTAAAAACAATTAATGAATTATTTATCACATTTTAAGTGTATTTGTTGTTTTAACAATTGTATTTTCTCCAGTTAAATATTTGTAATCTAGAAAGCATGTAACATGTGGTCGTCGGTTAAATATAAACTGGTGTTAATTTTTTTTTTCATATAAATATTTGTGCCGTAAAGTAATCACATGGGAAATCTCTCACCTGAATGAAACTTATAAATGAAATTCTGAAGATGTCTCAAGTGTAGTTTCTGTGATTGTGTCTGCACGAAATTACCACTTAACCAATTGCGATCTGGTCAACAAAGTGACAACATGTGCAGTTTTCGAGAGAAGTGAGTTTATTTTTAAATATTTAAAAATAAACTCACAAGAGACCATTTTTGGGGAAATCTTTCCAATCCCGTTAATGATTTTTAGGGTATTTTAGAATTAAATTAATTAGTAATGTATGTTAGTTTTATAAAAATATAGTTTTTATGGCCAGGAAATTCATGCACAATTAATTTTATAAATATTTAAAACATAACCTAAATTTGTTTATATTGTAAATTAATATGTACAATACATACCAAGTACATATTAATTAATGTAAATTAATACGCTTCGGTTCGCTCGCGCCTTAATCTCTTAACCTAACCGTTCCAAATCGGATTTGCTCTCATAGAGGAAACGGCCAGGAGAGGTTTTAGGTTATTATAAAAAAAAAACACGGAGGCTAAGGCGGTAGCTCCGCTTCGCTTCGCTCCTGCCTTAACCTCCTAACCTAACCATTCCAAGTCGGATTTGATCTCATAGAGGAATCAGCCAGGAGAGGTTTTAGGTTATTATAAAAAAAATCCACGGAGGATAAGGCGGTAGCTCCGCTTCGCTTCGCTCCCGCCTTAACCTCCTAACCTAACCGTTCCAAGTCGGATTTGCTCTCATAGAGGAATCGGCCAGGAGAGATTTTAGATGATTATAAAAAAAACATGGAGGCTAAGGCGCCTAAGACTAACACTATTTATTACTCTACGTCTGTTATATTGTAAATATTAATTTACAATATAAACAATGTCAGGTTTAGTTTTAAAATCTTTATAAAATTAATTATGAATGAATTTCCTCACCATAAAAACTATATTTTTAAAAAGCTAACATCAATTGCTAAGTAATCTTGCTACCAAACACTTTAAAGGCCTTTTATACTACTGATAAGTAAATGTTAATTTACAATATAAACAAATTTAGGTTATGTTTTTAAATCTTTATAAAATTAATTGTGTATGAATTTCCTGACCATAAAAACTATATTTTTATAAAATTAACATAAATTACTAATAAAATTAATTCTAAAAAACCCTAAAAATCATTGAAGGGATTGGAAGCCATTTTTGAAATGATATTTTGACTTTTAACTTTTAGTGATACTGGCTGCGTGATACATCGTAAAATGCGTAACTCATTAAAATTAAAAAGTTGTGATAGGTGTTACATACTTGTATTTTTAATATAAAAAAAAAAAATATGTAGAAAAAGGACAAGACATTACTGTTATGTTTCTTTTGTCAAATAATTTTTAAATTACACTCTTGTCAAATAATTTTTAAATTACACTCATACACAACGAGGATACGAACCCGATCAAACCTCTGCAAAAAAAATCGCAATAATTTTTATAACCGTAGTTTATAGTGTGGGCGACCTCACTGACCTATTTGGAAGAGTGAGCAAATGGATTTTACGTGGAAATGGGTCCAAATGGATGATTAAAAGGGTGATCAATTCAAACGGGTTTTACGTCAAATATTACACATAACAACACGTTTATTGATAACTTTTTGAGAAAATCTGTTATTGTAGAAAATATATTTAACCGACGATATAACATCTTACTATAACCACTAAAATGGCTCTTGAAAAACGATAACGAGCATTTTGATCTTCATATAAATAGTGTTTACAAAACTATTTGTTTAATACAATTGACTTTAATGTAGTCGAATCCTCATAAGCTATGTTAAATCACAACATAATTTATGAAATTCAACTCTCTCTCTAATAATCCAGCACCTGCTGTATAAATCCAGAAGTTATTTCTATAGGATGATAGTTGATATTCAATGAACTGAACAATGTCCATTGAATTTCATTCAACGCTGACACATTCCAGACCACTTATGCTAAATTGTATAAAATTCAGGCGTACATTTGTATTATGTACTTTTAATATGTATCTATCATTAGTATACATATATACTGGAGCCTAATCTAAAGGAGATTTACATAAGCGTCTAAGTGAATAACCATTGCTTTCCGCAATATGAATACGATTATGAACCCTTTTCGCAACACATTAAGAGTGATATCATAAATTCTCCAATAAAAGTGATAATAGGAAGCATTTATATTTGATATGCAAAACTTCATTTTGTATTAATCAACGACAGTACAATCTTTAGCTAATATCTTTCGGGTACAATACATCCCATTCGAATTTTTGGCCAGACAAAAGGAAAATACTATATCAAAATACTAATCGAAGCAATTTTGAAACTTTTCTCAAGATAAAACGGTTATTTGCACCCCAGTCTTTGGCTTTGGGCTTTTTGTGGTAAGTAAATTTTAAACACTGTGAAAAAATTAATTAATATTCGGTAACTCCGAGGCAGTAGTGATTACAATTACTGAACTTAAGTACAAATTTGGGGCAAACTTCAAATCTCCCAATTATCTGGCAACCCTCAATTTATCTTACACTCCACACCCTTTCTAAGCTCTCTTCTCACAATCATCAATACAATGATAGTTAACTACAAAAAAATGTACAATTTACTATATACACATATATAATTATACGCGGTGAAATTTGTGGTACTACCAGATATTTACAAACAAACGCCAATAAATATTATTCTATATATCAAGTGCAGATTCATATTATCACCCATAGCTTTCTTCGTACGCTCTCTTAATAATTACGTTCTTATTGTACGCATTTATTTGTAGGTATATAACATGATACCTACTCTAAAGTGAGGCTACACTACTCGGTGCCTAGTAATACTATTACCAGATTGAGATTACTTAAGCTTTGGGCAAGTCCAAGAGCAGTCCTACGGTGGACGGCACGAGAGAAATTGCTCAACTATGGCAGTCCTTCTTCGGTGAGGTTTCGACTTTGGTCGGTTCTAAATCGGTTTTCGACGATCCCGGTTGGGGATTATCTGGATCTGGAATTTAGAGAAAAATCTTTGTGTTATCGATGGTAGCCACGCCTCTTCAGGACTAGTGTGAAAGGAAATTGGTCCTTATGTTTACAACACAGAGTTTACATTTCAACAGAAATAGCATTCCCGAACTTTTGATGGTTTGTTTACAATCTTGTTTATATTTCTAGTAAATTCGAAATACATCCAGGTGTTTGGCGCCAAGTATAAGTAGGAGGCGGCCGGTCAAGTGGGTTTTCAGTGATGCGACAAATCAGCGATACGAAAGCGACTCTCCGGAGCTATTGCGAAGTTATCTGCGACAGTGAACCGGCGACACATTAAGGGAATCATTGACGACTTTTGAAAAGTTTAACGGATTCATCGGACAAGTTTAGTCATTTTGTAAGTTATTTCAATTTGTGAAAATAAATCGTTCGTTTCGTCCTTTCCTTACACAGCATTTTAACTCACCCCCGTACGTTACAATACTTACAATAGTATTATTCTGCATTGGAAACATCGAGCAAGTCAACTACCACACTTAAGGTGATCGACCTTAAGTGGACTTAAGGTCGACCTTACGACCGACCGATGAATCCGGTAAATTTTTACACGTTTAAAGAAGTAAACTCCAGTCGTGCATCGGAGCTGGCACACATTTTTTTTTCAATACTTTGTCGTCATCTAAAAAAGCCTATACCCAAATGATACTTCAATACAACTAAATTAGATTAGATTATTCAATACAATAGACTGCATCCTAATTCGACTGACTAACTGACTGAAGTGGAATAAAAACTAGTATATAGAACGCGAATGGTTAGCTTATAAGAAAAAAGAGATATATTAATTCCCCGTGTAATAACAGCTCGAATTTAGTTCCGAAATTAACTAACAGATGGAGCCAATGGAGAAACTTAAAACACTAAACTTGGGAACTTTTCTTTTAAACTTAATTAAAAACACCTCTCAATTGATCCGGTGTATGATTTTTGGATTCGGTGATACTACAGTGATAATTAAATCATGGTAAGTATTAGAAGAATCGCATGAATAAGCATTTTCCGTATCCTCATGACGGGAAAAATACTGCATTAGTCTGTGGCCCATTTATTTTTTAAACTAAAACACCCATATTCTAAAAAGTTATCTTCAAAGCACACGCGATCGTACAAGAAGATAGATTAATAATTTATGTTGTACTTAAAAATCGATAAGCAGTTGTTTGCAATGACCACAATAGGTTACCGTTTTTGTTTATCCCTTTTATGTTGCTTAATCACCGAATGACGTTATATTGATACGGTAGGTTGATATGAGTATCTTATCCGATATCGAAAGCGTAACGTGAGTGACATTTTATTTTTCTTACATTGAGTTTTCGAGGGCAACATCCTCGATTCGAACCATTAACCAATTTTCTCAACGATTTTCGTGTCTGCGACGAGCTATGTTCCCGGGTATTCTGCGAGATCGGATCAGGGAATGAGGAGATCCGTGGACAAACGCAAATCACCGACACGACCGGCGGTTTAGTTAGTGGAAAGGCAGAGGACAGGAGACAGTACAAAGAAGCCGCGGATAGGCAAGCCCATCGTAAGACGTCCACCCACAAGTGGACAGATGACCTAAAAGGGCTGCAGGTCGACGCTGGATCCAGGCTGAAATAAACCGGTCTTACAGTAAAATTATGGGAGGACCTACGTCCTACAAATAGTTGAGATGACGATGATCCAATTTTTTGTAGGCGCTAAAGTTATCTGGGGGCACGGCAGTGCCCCCGCCAAGTCGAACAAAACAAAAACAGCGGCACGGCCGTACCATCCTTTTCTCGAAACAGTTCAGGCCATTTTCAACCCCATATAACTTCGTTGGCGATAAAACTAGAAGCCTGAATTTTCAGTAACCAAGTAGGCATTGTATAAACTCGGTATATTTCATTGAATTTGAGCCAGTAGTTTAAGAATTATTAAGAATATAACTAGTCAAAGTTTCTTAATTTTGTCACTCACTGACTGATCGATCATCAAAACTCTAAGGCACTTCTAACAGATATAGAAGCTTCAAATTTAGAATACAGTTAGTGTTTAGTGTATAAATCAAGGAAAAACTAAAATATTTTGCAATTTCGGCACAGTTTTCTAGGTATACTAACTGCATAAATAACTTTGTAATCTCATATAAATAGTATAGGAATACAAAGTTGCCAAGTCAATTTATTTATTTAAAACATACAAGATTTTTAATATTGATATGGTCAGTATAAGATGTTGTTAGGTGAGCTAATTTCCTAATAACTCAAGACATAAGGTTACTTAAGTAGGGACTGAATAAATTAACCGACTAGGCATAACATGGATCTCACAACTTTTGACGGTAGAAGAAGTAGAATTGAGTTGCGAGACTTGGTTTTTTTTACAAGTTATGTTTTTGATGGCATTATAATTACTAGTTGAGCCCACAACTTCGTACGCGTGGTATTCGGTATAGCGAGTAACTTTTTTGCTTGCTACAATACATAATTGAAAACCATTTCCGATCGGTTAAGCCGTTTCTGAGATTAGCATGCTCAAACGCACAGACAAACGGATAAACAGACAAAAATTCTAAAAAACTATTTATTTGACCTCGGCATCAAAAGTACAACGTGTACAATTGTTTTTTTGGATAAATCTTTAATGACTCGTTTACGATTTTATTATATGTATAGATTGGAAGTAGCCTATTAGACTTGTATCATAGAGGCGGCCCGTAGTAACACTATTGATCCCTAAGATTTTTTATTTTATTTAAGATGGGTTTGCTCTTGACCAGCATCTATCGATGTAGGAAGGATGAGGCCGACGATGGAGAAAGCTCACCCAGAAGATGCCTATTCACTCGAACCTTGAAAAGATTTGGGTTATATGAGCTCGGAAATACAGACGCCGGCAGGGAGTTCCAATCCTTAGCAGTGCGCATCACAAAAGATGTCTTAAAGCGCTTGGTCCGAATTAGAGGGATTTCGCCAAGGTGAGGATGGTAACCAGTCGTACGTCTGCATGTCCGTAATAATAATACGTCTGCATGTGGGATAATACGATGTTCGCACTCGTTGAAAAATGCAAATATATGTATAACGCCTGGCACCTTTATCGCTGAAACGACGACGGTGGCGCAGCCACTGTTGGACATCGATTTTTTTTTAAATTATTTTCAGACGATCCTTGGCGAACCTAACATTTTTTCAGAATAAAAAGTATTCTCTAAGTCAATTCATCCAAATCCATTCACCCGTTTTTTACGTTATTGAGGATTAAACATACAAATATACAAACTTTCGCATTTGTAATATTATTAGGATAGAGATGAAGCACATACAGCAAGGTTAACATGACATGGATTCCGGCATCCCTCCCCTCACCTGACTTACGCCCTGAAACACTGCAACACACATGGTGTTATCTCGCGGTGATCTTTCTTTTAAGTAGGTAAAGATTGTCAGACAGTGATATGAAAAGTTGTGGTAAATTTGATCTCGGTACAAAATAACCGTAATTTCTTGAAGTTTCTATATGTAAATAATTAGTTTAACTAAACGGCTGTAATGTGAGATTCAATAGTTCAATGCAAAAAGTAATAATCTTGTTTTCTCGTAAATCTACAAGGCAATCTTCAGGACTCGTGACGTCATTAGTAACTATTGTCTCGAATGAGTCATCCTCAATTCACTTGGTCGTTGTTCGCCAGCATTTATTGTTGTGGCGTGTTATTTATTTTAAAAACATACATTCGACACGGTGTTTAACAGGTAGCTCATTTGCGTAATAGCAACAATGTAGTTGGAAATCAATGATAATAAATGACTAATGAAGATAACGTCGCAATTATACTGGGTGAATTAAGTTTAGTAGTAGCTGCGTTTCGCAGTACTACTAAACAGTTTTCTGTAGCCCCATCTAGTGGCAGTAACCACACTCTCACAGAAGACCACCGTGAAATAACAGCACATGTGCTGTTGTGTTTCGGTGAGTGAGTGCGTGAGTGAGTGAGGGATGCCAGAGCCCATTTCCCTATCCCTTGTCCTTAAATCTACTATGGTCGACAGCGCACTTGCAGCACATGTGGCGAGGCTTGTGATGCTACCATCAAGTGGACCACGAAGTTTGAATAAGTTCGATATTGTGGACTTAGATTGTTACTGGGAAAAAAAAACTAGAAGGAAAGAGAGTAGCAACTGAATTTTACTAGATTAATTTATTTATAAAATTATCTGGGCCCCCGACTTCGTACTCGTGGTATTCGGAATGACGTGTAACTTTTTTGTTTTAAAACCGATTAGAATGAAACAAACACTAAATGTTACGGGAAGCTTGCTACAATATATCAGTGAAAACCGCATTCAAATCTGTTAAGCCGTTCCTGAGATTGGCATGCACAAATGCACAGACAAAAAATCTAAAAACTACTTTTTCTGACCTCCGTAACATAAGCACAACGTGTATAAATTGTTTTTTTGAAAAAATATTTAATGTAAGAAATGCTTTGGAGCTCTTGGAAACGAAATCGGTAGATATGGCTTAATTTATTATTAAGCCATATCTGCCGATTTCGTTCCAGCTCTTGGGAACCAATGTAAGAAATTTTTCGTTTTTGTGAACAACAGATTTGGACCGGGTGGAAATAAGCCTTTAATTTACCATAACTTTCTTTAATTGACTGGGTTATACGAGGAATCGCTAAGAGCGCGATTTCTACTATCAGAAACTTCTGGAAATTAAAACAGTATTATTTCATAGTGAGTGTACCTAATTGATCTCTCTTCAGTTCGGCGTTATCTTGTTTCTACCCGAAGATAAAATAATTTCAACGTGGCGTTGGCGAAGACAGAGATAAATATACTACACGAGTCATGCATTTAATGGCCCCGTACTACTGCGATGACTTTACACTATAATGTTTATCTTAATGATGGTTTTGTTGGGCGATGCGATAGCAATTAAACATCGTGCTGGCGTCACTTAGGAGCCAGTTCAACGCAATTATTCAGACACACGCAAAGAAGGATTGGAAAATTTTGAAAAATATTTAATCTTATCATTGGAGGATAAGAAAATTTAACACTTTCCAAATAAAAATTAAACTCAATAACACATTTATCCTAATCCTAATATTATAAATGTAAGAGTTTGTATCTACGTGAAAGCCGCAAAAACGGCTGAACGGATTTGATGAAATTCGGCACACGAATAGTTTAATACACTTCGCAACGACATTTGTCCACTTTACCTACAGAATTAAACGTTAGCAAGTAGGTATGTGTTTCGTTGAGGAAGTTAATAAATAATGTCATCCTTATATCACAAATAAAATAAACCTTATTATGCCACAAATAAAATAAGCCAGTAAAAATACGAACCTACTTCTTGATTCGTAAAAAAAAACACTTTTTATTTGTATTTATTTACGCACTTCTATGAATTTTTATACCACGAGATGTTGGTATAAAAATCCATAGAAGAAACACATACAAACATTTATGAAAACATATTGTTACGGGACTAACTGAGATGTTCTAGAAAAAGCGTTCGTGCCGGCCGAAAGTCTCGAACGTTCCACCCTATCGATGGTAGCCACGCCCCTTTCCCGACTAGTGTTAAAGGAAATTGGTTTACAACATAGAGTTTACATTTCAGCAGAAATAGCATTCCCGAACTTTCAATGGTTTGTTTACATTTTCTGGAAAATTCGAAATACATCGAGGCGTTTGGCGCCAAGTATGTAAGAGTGCGGCCGGCAGAGATGAGGAGTTGTGCAACAACCGGCGATACGAAAGTGACTTTTCGGAGCTTTTGCGAAGTTATCTGCGACAGTGAACCGGCGACACATTAAGGGAATCATTGACGACTTTTGCCAAATTTAACGGTTTCATCGGACAAGTTATCTTGGTTAGTGAAAATAAATCGTTCCTTTCGTCCTTACACGGCACTTTAACTCACCCCGCACATAACAATATAATTAGGTATCCTATACATATAATATATGACATACTAACTGATCCCACAAATTCGCATTAAGGGATTCACTGAGGCAAATGACATTTACTATAGAACTCGCTGGCGGCGGAGACAATTCAACAGGCCTAGAAATGGTGTTTTTTTGTTTTTACCATTAGAACATTACACAAAAATTTTTTTTTTTATTAATACAATTTTTTAATCTGATATCAACTTATTAATAGGTACAGGATTCATATGCGTGCAATAAGCCGTTTTCGAGAGAATTTTCAATAAAGGTCAAATTCTTCTTGTGTTCTAACTTTTTTTGTGGAGTTTCTATTACTTTAACGAAAATTCTAATTAATACAATTGGTTCTTCACATGTTTAAGTATAATATATATTTTTTTCAAAGCAATTGTCTTGTCTATTTCTTGTAACATTTTCATTAAACAATGGATATTTTTAGTATTGAGCGTTTGTCTCCCCCTTAAACCGACTGGAATGAAACAAAAAGTAAATGTTACAGGAATCTTGCTAACAATAAATAAGTTGTTTCTGAGATTAACGTGCACAAACGCACAGACAAAAACATTTTTTTGACATCGGTAACATAAGTAAAAATGTGCAAATTATTTTTTCAAAAAAAATTTAATGTACAGACACGGCTCGTTTACGATTTTATTATATGTATAGATATAGAACAGAAGATTAATATGAAACACTTCACGCGTTTCAAATTAATGAAGCGAGGTGGGGAACACTCAGAGATAGTACGAGGATATGACGAGGCCACTTACCATTGGTGACGAGTTGTTGCAATCTAGACGGCAGGTCCGCCGTTGTGACTTCAGCGCCCTGCGGATGCAATATATCCGGCATAGCGTTTCGCCTTCCAGTGCGACCGGTCTCGAGGAATTCCTTCGGTACCTCCTCACTGTTCCTGTCCTGCATTATTGCCATCATTCTCAACACTGAAATCAATTATAACGTTATTTAGGGCATTTTTATTAGGACTCTCAAATACTGACTGATACGGCGGGGCTTCAGGCCAATAATCTGTCAAAAAATATTGCAGGAATGCGTCCAAAATCTAGTTACGGAAGTTCTAAGGAACTACGAAATAGTACACTGAAACTACTCGATGGCAAAAGCGGTTACAAACTCAAGAAATACCAAAACAATAATCAAAGTTGACTTTGATAGGATAAGGAAGCAGATAGGGTAACGCATCCTGATCTTCTGTAAGGGTGTGGTTACTTCCGATAGTTAGACTGTCTAGTTATTGACGAGTTTTGTCATTATTGTGGGATCTTTATATCATTGTCAATATCTTGGTCAGCGATAAGGCTGAAGGCTATTATAAAAAGCCATCAAAGGTCTTCAATATCTCCTTAAAGGGCGTCCATTAATTACGTGAGGCGTTTTTGGCGATTTTCCGAGCCCCACTCCCCCTGGTGGATGTCGTGAGATTTGGCTTGACAAAAGCACACGTGAGATTTTTCATTTTAGTGCAAATGAGTTGAATTTATTAAAAAAAATAACATAACAAACCCTATTGGCAACTAAACATTCGAAGGGCTACTGGACTACTTTGCGACATACGCATAACCACGATAAATATTATTGCTTAATTAAGATTTAGCCATATTTTAGTGAAGAAACATGTTTTAGTATCCAATTTTCCTGCAATATTACACTTTTTCTTGGGGGAAAAAAGAATTACGTTATATCCGCCGAGTCCCCCTCCCTCCCCCATAAATTCGGCTCGGACCTCGACCTCCCCCAAACGCCAATGGGCGCCCCCTTTTCTAATTGGTGAATTGTTACATTATGCTCATAAATCGAGGTAAGTACCTACATTCAGATGAAACACTCACGTAGGAGTTGAACGTTCACATTCGTTTCTCACATTCCTTCCTTTCTTCTTTGTTATCTCTTACCAACTTCAACGTATTAGGAAATTTTGAGGTTGATGTATTTGCAATAAACGTTATCGGTTATATTGAATGTTGATAAGGTGAAATATAGGTCGATAATATCCATCTAATATGATTTAACAAAAGCTCTGATCGCTAATCTAAAGCCGGTGTTTACATGTTGCAATTTTTACCTTAACTATCCATGGAAAAATAACTATAACAAAATATAGAACACAGAAAAAACAACTCATAATGCTATTTTCTTACAGAATATTCATAAACGAATAAAATCATACCCTTTAAAATAAATATCCCTTAACGACTAGGCACATGAAAAGTTCAGTATAATATCGTTGATTCGATTTTAATTATCTTTCTGAATAATATAAATTCATGCATGAATAATAATGAGCGATCAACGAGTAATGTCTGTGTATATAATTTGCAGAAAAAATGCATCTGTGCGAAGCAGGGGGCTGGCCACTTGTACTTCCTTACATAATATAAATTGAAATTGCTGCCCGCGTCTGTCCGTCTATAAATCCGCTATCTCCTCCTAAACCACGTAACGGAATGTGATGCGGTTTTCACTAATGGAAAGAGTGTTAAACAAGGAAGAACTAAAACTGCACCCGTGCAAAGACAGGAACGGGTCGCTAGTTATACATAAAATGAGATTTCGTTTTCAATAGATATTTTATTGAGCGCTTATACCACACACCGCGTAGCACAATTCCTTCTGACTACTTCCAGAAATTCTCATCAAATAAAAAACTGTTAGCCGTAGGATTGCACGTCAGACGTGAAAATTTCTTAGTTTCACAAACTATATAATATGTATGTATTGTATTGTATCTGAGCGTGACGGTCACGCGAGTTCAGTGCTTTTTCCCCATCCCAATAGTGCCCCATGTGCCTAAAGAAGTTTTAACATCTTATTTTCAATACAAATTATGATAAAATTTGTTTCTTCGTTTTGTTGCTTATGTAATTTTGAAAAAGTACCTACACATTGTTAATGTGTGTTGCTTGTTGCCAGATCTCACTGTGAAAATATCAGGGCAATAAAAATAAAAAAGTTATGACATTAAAAAAAATACTGACCTGAGTACTGAGTATATCTATTTACACTATTTTTATAAAGAAAATACTACATATATTTCAAACTATGCTATATCTACATAACCCTAATGCAGGGTATAAAATGCATAAATGACAGATTCAGCCCTGGATTTGTCAATAGGCCGTATAGGCCGCGACCTATGGGCGGCAGCGGCGTAGGGGCGGCGGATTTTAGATGATTTTTACACGCTTTCGTGGCCTAGGCCATGAGGAAGAGGCGGCACAAAGTGAAGGGGCCTATACTCAAGAAAAGTATAAATCCGGCACTGGACAGATTGTTATGGCAAACGAATAGGTACCTTTACTTAATCTTATTCAGTGTTTTAACTATGGAGTATTCAACTAGAATGAATTTAACATTGATATACTTAGCAAATATGACAAAATTTAAAGAAATTGCAGACAGGGTGAACACTGATTGTCACCAGATTTATTAAAATACTGTGCCAGTTATTCAAATAAATAAAAGCAATGATTTGCAATCCAGTTAAATATAATTAAAAATTTTAATTAAATTACAATTACAAATGAATTGCATACAATTATTAGTTTTATTATACGAAATACGTAAATTGAAACCAATAATATTGCACAAGGTCTTTTTTTTATACAGAAACAGGTATATTTTGAAGAAATGTTTGTTACCTCAGACCACAAATTTAAATTTCAGCCACATAATAATTATGGGGTTGAGAGATGATTTTGACTTGAAGTGCAGAACATTGTCAGTGACTGTTCTAATATACTTGGCCACAGATTTGTTTGATGTAAATTAAAATTACTCTTTCTAAGGCATTGTGTCAAGTAAGTACTGATAATTTTTTGCAGTCACAAGAAAGTAGGTGGCATCCCTGTGGCACAAGATGTGTGGTATTCTGAAGACAATTATTTATATAGCCATGTCTGCCCTAACTATTTTTTTAATTTTGTTTCTCGCTCGTAACAAGTTTAGTCAATATCATTTACAATGTTTAATACAATTACTTCTTAGACTACTATAACTGTTAATATAACTGATAATTATACAATGTTGCCTAAGGACACCAGCTCCGCAGCTCCTAGGAGAAGAGAATGACTGTAATCATTATAATTTTGTATAATATTTACAATACTTACTATAATCTGTACAGGTTTTTTTGTCTACCCTATTGAAGCATTTTGTATGGAGATAAATATAACAAAATAGAATTATTTCAAACTTGTGTTAATTAGTTTAGATTTTGTAGCTTGTAATATCTTTTTGGAACTGAAATATATATTAATATTATTATTATTTGGTTTATCAAAGATGTCAATCTGCAAACACAATAAACCTAAAAAAAAATGTATCTATGAAAGACACACTAACAAACAGTATCTATGAAAGCCTGCCTCAGTCATAGAAAAAAAAATTTAACCCAAAATTTGTGCAATTAAAAAAGCATATCAAAATACATGCAATGGCATAACACTGCAAACTTACTCAGTTCAGTTTCAAAAGCATGCAATAAATGATAACTCCCTTTTTAAAGGTTATTAGGGTTCCTATTTTAGGAGTGACCCTATTCTCTATTTTAATAGTGTCCTTATTCCCTATTTTAGTAGTGATAGTGCACCCTCCTCTGGTAGCAGTAACCACCTTGCAGAAAACCACTGAGAAATACAAGTATGTACATCTTGCTGTGTTACAGTGAGAGGGTTAAGGGATTCATTTCCCCATCCCTTCCTAATCCCTTATATTTATACTAAGGTTTGACAGCTTATGCTTATACAGTTATGCTCTTGATTTATAACTAGTTATGAGAGAATGAAAATGATTATAAAATATAGTTAAGAATCTGGTTAAAATTTGCTTGGTGAAGAAAAAGTCCTTTTCCGTTAACTGGTTGTGAACAATGGTTACCTAAATTGACCAAATTCATAAAACACCAATTTGTTGATTGGTTGTCTATTTTCAATATATAATTATAATACAATTGTATTATTCACATTTTAACTATTAAAAGAATAAAACAGTGATAACATTTTATTACATTATCAATTGAATAAGTTCTGTATAAAATACTAATTTTATTACTCAATTGATTCTAAACTTTATAAATTTGAAAAAAAAAATGTACAATATGATTTCATAAGAAAATCTAATGATTTTTGACTACATTAATGACTTAATTTTTATGATTGTAAATTTAAACCTTAATATTCTTTTTTTAATTAATTTGGAGTCCATAATCAAGTAGTGTATATATTAAAATAGAGTATTATATACCATTTCATCCCAAATATATGTCCAGGTGTGTCAGGAAATGTTCAACTCCTCACAGGATTATCAACCATCAGTCTATGAACATCATGCACGTTACAACCCTGGATCAATGCATGTCATTTGTTAGTACATAAACACATCAAAACTCACAGCAATCAGGTTATGTATGCAAAGTTATGTTCAGTTAGATTAGAACTTTCCGAGGCCTGATCTCAGACTCAACTTGAAAGGCAAACTAAAAACATGACATGAGTTTAGAATTTGTTTTGAATGTGTGAAGTCATAAGTAGAAGATAATATTAAACGTAATCTAGCATAATATTAATCCCAATCTAGGTACTGATTTAGCAGCAAGCGAAGCACCAGCGTGCGGTCTCCCTTTACCTTGGCGACTCTTCGTACGGTGGCCGCGTTTATGTTTGGAAACACGGCCGGTTCGCGTCCCAGACATTTTTAGCGATCGACTAACAAGATACCGTATAAATTTCAAAAAATAAAAATAAAAAACTGGTTAAATACAAAAGTATCGATTCACAAATTCTGCAACTCTACTCACAATCACATAATTTATCAAAAACTTTTTCACATTATTCAAAATGTTAGTTAGTCCAAAAAATTCAACTCAACGTACTGTTCACTTAAAACAATACTGTACAACACTGCTTAAATTGTGTTTCTGTTCGTACTGGTAAATGCACCACTATTGCAACACAAAATGAACTAAACGAATTAGATTAAAATTGGTGAGTGTTGTAATAAAAATTGGAAATTTTTAGATTGGATGGATATGGATATACGTTCATAAAATGACATTATGTTTGACATTGACATAGCTATTGACAATGAAATTGATATTTCATTGATATTGATCAAGAGGCAATCGATAGACTATATAAAACATAGAGTACCTGTTAACTTGTACTTTATTCGCTTTTCAGCCCAAAATTAACTCTACACCCCACAGCGGCACATTATATTTAAATTGTATTTTAAATTGTCTTTATATTTTTTTTAGAGAAAAAAGTTAAATTAGAGAATCAAATAAATTAAATGTACCAAATAAATGAAATCGCATTTTCAGTCATTTTAGTTTTTGACTCTGTGGGGTGGGGACGGGGGGAGTTAATGGGTGGGAGTGGTATTTTTGGATTCCTCTCGTCAAGAGCCACGACATTTATTTACAACAAATTGGCTACGTAAATCGTCGAGATCGGTACAAAAATCGAATTTTCATGTAATTTTAGAATTTGACTCTTGGGGGGCGGAGTCTTGCAATTTTGGTTTATACGACATTGTAGTTATCCTCGTAATTTAAATCTTTTCTCATACCTTTGGGATCCAATTAAACTATATCAATAACACTTCCTTCATTTTATATGCACATATTTTCTTTAGGCCGGCCGGAGACATACGTTTTCCGAATTCGATTTCCGCGTTCGGAGACCCGAATGCATCAAATCGATAGAAAAAACATTGACTGCCGCACACATTCGTTTTTATTCCGTACGTACGTTTCGTATGTGGACCCGTGCTTTCGAAAACCCCTTTCGGATAAAACCTAATGACGTCATGCGGAACGCAGCGCTTGCATACATTTTGTTTGTTTCGGCGCACACGTTCGAAAGTTTCCGTTCGGAACCGCGAGTTGTTTGTTTTGTGTTGTGTGTTTTTCACGTCTCATCACGAGTGCATCAATACAATGTGTGAAGTAGAAGCTTGAGTTTAGCTGTTAAAAAACATCCCTGCTTATGGAATATACACGACAACATAGATAAAGCTCTCTTTAGATAATGCAATCACAATTAAATCGGTGTTCTCCATGGTCGTGCGTTCACAAAGCCACCACTGAACGTACTGGCAGTATAATATTCCGAATGCAAATTCCGAACGTCTGCGCTAGGCACACTGAATTCCGAATACGGAAAACTAATTCGGAAAACGTATATATGTGGCCGGCCTTAAAACATTCACCAATCCATTATAAAATTGTATTATATAAAACCATTTCTCTACATGAAAATACAAATCAAAAACTATCCAACATGATATTCTTTTGGTCTTTCAATACATTCTTTTTTTACACGTCAAATCAAAACCAAGTCTATTTTTTCTTTTTCGATATTTGAAAATCAAACCTATTTAGTTGCAGACAGCATTTAATTTCAAATTCATTAACACGGAGGAGGAGGGGAGTTAATAATAATAATAATAATAATAATAACAGCTTGCCAACACTGAGTATCTGCACAGGCACAACCAAGCAGCCAAGATCCTGCACCAGGAGCTCGCTCTGAAATACGGCTTCATTGAGGAGAGGATTCCTTATTACAGGTACTCGCCGGAACCAGTTTTTGAAAACAGCCGTGCCAAGCTCTACTAGGACCGGCCTATCATCACAGACAGGACTATTCTAGCGAATAGACCTGATATTGTGTTGATGGACCGGGAGCAGTCGAGGGTGTTTTTAGTGGACGTAACTATCCCGCATGATGATGGTCTCGTGAAAGCTGAAACCGAAAAAATAGGAAATACCTCGACTTGGCTCACGAGATTGTTGACATGTGCGTCCACTGAAATCATCCCAGTCGTTATATCCGTCAACGGTTTGATCCCAACCAGCCTCAATAGTAACTTGAAGCGGTTGGGGTTCCGTGGCGGTTCCCTCCCGGCCCAAATGCAGAAGGCGGTGCTGCTCGATACGGCCAGGATCGTGCGTCGGTTTCCCGACTGACTGTGCTTTTGTCGGGGGTAACAGTATCGTTTTCGGAATTTCGGATTCTCTCCCAGAAGGAAAATATTCTATTTCGAATCACAGCGAAAAAATCGGCCACCCCCGCCTCAGCAAACATACCCGAAGCACTGCAGTATCGAGGCAGTTTCATTAACGCGCGGTACGCGTCATTGTACTGCACTCTAATGGTGCTCCAGGACATTCTTTTGAAGCGAGTCCACAACTGACAAGTATAAAAACTCTGACAATAAGCGCGAAACAGGACCAATTTAACGTCCCTTCTGCATTTTGCAAATCTGCGAGCGAACATGTTGCATCGAACGGACAGCGCCCGCCTCTCTCTCTCAATGTCCATGTCATCCTTACGGTCATCGGTGAGAACATGTCCTAGGTACTTAAATTTACGCACTACTTGAACTGGTCGTCCGTTCAAAAAAACCTTAGGGACCCTCTCCGGACCCATTCCAGCACGAAATATCATCATTTCCGATTTGGCTTCGTTATACTTTAGACCACGATCAATAGCATATTGCTCACAAATCGAAAGCAATTTTCTAAGACCTCCGACAGAGGGACTGAGGAGCACCATGTCATCAACGTAACTTAAATTATTTACACACACGTTACCAAGATGACATCCTATTTTGGTGCTCCTCAGTTCCTCAATCAGACCGTTGACATATACGCTGAAAAGGGTGGGAGATGTAAGCTCCCCCTGACGCACGCCACAGTCTAACCTAAAATCGCTAGACAACGCGTCGCCCCAGCTAACGTTATTAGTTTGATTTTCGTACCAAAATCGCAACAGACTTATAATCTCATTTGGAAATTTAGACTCATGAAGTTTGCTCTAAAGAATATTATAATTCACCAGATCAAACACACTGCTCAAGTCCAAAAAGCAAGCGTAAACCGTTGTTTCACGATTAATATAATAATCAACCGTGTGCTTAAGGCTCATAATAGCAGAGTCAGTTGAGAGATCGCGACGGAAACCAAACTGTGCATCATCAATATTAATTTTCAACAGTTCAGGGTGCAAGAATTGTTCAAGAATTTTCCCTATCACTGTTCCCAGAGAAATAGGTCTGTAGTTGTTGGTGGAGCCAAGATCACCAGTCTTATTTTTAATTATAGGGACAACAACGGTTCTCATAAGTGCGTCCGGTAAGTAAGAGTACCTTAGACACAAATTGAAAAAGGCGCACAACTTACTACACAATTTTTTTCCCGCATAAACAATGTGTTCTATACTTATACCATCGTGACCAGGAGACTTGCCCCGTTTGATTCGCTTAATTGCTTCGTAGACATCTTTTTCATTGAATTGCATAATATTACATATTTCAAAATCTCTATTTTTAATATCCATTACCTCGTTAGTCGGCAGAGGTCTTAATTTAAACTTTTTGGCAAATAGATCTGCAATTTCTCGTTTATCCTGCAAACCGTCCACAGATATCGGTAAAGTATTTTTATAATTTAATTTGTTAGTGTAATTCCAGAATTTCTTAAAATTTTTATTTCTTTTATGTGTCGCCAAAATATCCATTCTAATAGTTTCTTCATTATGCTGACATGATTTTAATTTTTTTTAAATATTTTACGACTTTCGTACATTTTATTATTACATTTGAAACAAGATTTTGTCGCCATACTCTGCAACTTAGAATTACAATATAAATAATACTGATTTGTTTGACTAGCGTTACGTGACATCCATTTAAGTCCACCAGCACAACTATGCTCGCAATCTACATCAGTGACACAGGTGGCCGAACCAGACTGCAACAACCCCATGTCGCATGTCACAACCAACGGTAAATGGTCTGAGCTGTATATGTCGTACAATACTGTCACCGACACGATTGCGTTCCATGCCGACAGAGTCACCACACAATGGTCCAAACACCTGCGACAACAATGACTGTCACTAATGAAAGTAAAGGTATCTGATGTTTCACCCAATAATTTACCATCTGCACACACGTACTGATGGTCATCACAAAATACAGCAAGTTCCCTACCGAAACGTGCATCTGGATGAGAATTAAAATCACCAAGTATATAAACCATTGGCATTTCCTCCTCCTCCAAAATAGCGTTTATCTCCGCTAAGATTATCTTCCGTGTCTGTAGGTATATACACGCTAAAAACAATAAAAGAACACTTTTCCCCCTTCACACGAATTGCACATAGCCTATCACTCGAACATTTAATTATGGAGACCACCGGAAATTTGGATTTTCGCCATAATAATGCAACACCGCCGTAAGGTCTACCGCGGAGTATACCGGTTCCAGTGTCAACGGAAGACTTAGCCGTGCTGGCAAAGTTCTCATCGATTTCAGAGACATAGCTTAAGTCATGTGGCAGGAGCCAAGTCTCTTGAAGTGCAACTATGTCTGATCTCAAACACAAGTCCCTCACACATTGAACAGATCTTTTTAAAGATTTGCAATTAAAAGATGTCATGTTAATATAAGAGTTACCCTTGTTTGTGCTACCCATTATTTTCTAATATTGGAGGCGGTATTCATATGTCGCTCTCGGAAACGTCGGTACACTAGCCCTGACGGCCAAAACTCAGCATCTAAAAAGTTTTTTAATCTACTGCTGAGAATTGTTATTTTAAAGGAATTGAATGCTGTTTCGCGATTTTGCTTTAATAGTTGGACAGCAACACATTCCTCACCCTTATCACGAATATGATCACGTATATTCGCTTCAATTATTGGATCTGTGGAAGACTTGGACCGGCTTTTCGGAAAAACAAAATCTTGCGACCAAGACATACGGACCAAGACACAATCGTAGTGTGGATCCATCCCTCCTGGCTCTTCATTTCCCGAACCTGAATTGCGACGTTTTGAACCGGTTTCGTGTCTAATGGAATCACTATGCTCTCTTATTTACTCTGTTTTGGTTAATTTTGTTACATATTTGTTTGTCTTGTTTTGTATATAATAATATTCATTTGTATTTTCTTATCCAACTCTTGACTGACCATGCTATTTCGTATATCCTGAAATGTACTGTTCTTATGCTGATGTACGCTTGTGGTGTTGTTTTTCTGCCCTATTCACTATTAGATAGAACGCTGTGCTTCACTGCTCTTTTTCTTGTGATGTACTACCGATTGCTATGCGGGAGCCGAATCGTGGTGCGCAACTATTCATACTGTAACATCCAAATACACATAAATTGCTGTCTTCTCATTTAATTTAAATACTATTTCAGACGTAATTGACGAGAATTTGGAGTTTGCCTGCCACAGTTTAGGTTCCGTTCGTGACTTTAAAAGTATCCTTGCACCGGTACTGAACTTTAGGGTAGTGACTTACAACATCAGAAGCATTGGTAGGAACTTGGATGACTTCCTGACGAATCTCAGTTGCGCTGGCACTACATTTGATGTAATCGTTTTGACTGAGTTTTGGCTCAGAGATGCAACTTCAGTTGGTGAGATTGATGGTTACAGGTCTTTTCAAACAACTAATCATATTAATCAGGCTATGTCAGGGATGACTGGACCATCAAAGTCATGGAGCCAGTCTTATGTGATGCTGATTCCCTTGTAGTTGAGATTTCTAGTGCAATTGTATTGATAGGTATTTACAGATCACCTTCTTTCAAAGTTTTGGATAACTTCTTTGCCTCACTCGATATGTTACTCGCCTCACACGAGGGACGAAATCTACTGGTGGCTGGCGACATGAACATAGACATCTCTCCAAGCCAAACTTCGAGTGTCAAATCCCGGAACACAGTCTCATACCAGCTGTAAATAGGCCGACAAGGAGGACTTCCTGTTTGGAACACATTTTTGTTAAGTCGGATACTGTTGGTTTGTCAGCGGTATGCCCTATGCCGGTAACTGATCACGATTTAGTTGTTTTGGCTGCGAGTTACAGTAAACCAGCAAAAATCAAACAACCCAATTCTGGTAAGACAGATATTCCCATGTTAAGAACCGAGTTATCAAAGTCTAACTGGCTGTCAATAATAACCTCCTCTAATGCCTCGGAAGCAGCCTCCCAATTTTCTAATCATTTTGTGGCGCTTGTGACCAACAATACTCGGAATGTTAAGACCGCTAGGTCTAGGGTAATTCTCAAGCCGTGGATTACTGCTGGCTTACTCAGGTGTATTAGGCACAGAGACTCACTTCATTCAAGATCAAGAAGGGAACCGGGCAATGACCTGCTGCATTGCCCGGTCAAATCCCTGTCAAGTTGATCGTTGTGTCCGTTGAGGGACACAACGATCTGCTCTTAAGGTACTGTATAAAAAACCTTATCGATACCCCACAACCTCCCTTTTCAGTGATTGCACGGTGCGCCAACTGTTTATCTTGAAGGCTGTACTCTCCGCTCACCGCTCGACCATCTCGAGCAGCGCCTATAAGTCATTGCTTTCCAAAAGGCACTTCAGGATTCCTGTTCCCCGGGTGGCCTCTGGTTTCGGAAGGCGATTTGGCCGATTCCTTCATCCGTTAATCTATAATAGGGTAGTTGATCTTTGCGACGTTGGGCATCTGAATTGCAAAAGGGTCTCTTTTATTGTTATGGGCTGGCTTCTGAATTTGTCATATGCCGACACCGAGGGCATCCTTCGCTCGCTCTGTTAGAGTAAGTCTGTGTATGTTTTTGGGTTGTGCCGGCGTAGCTGTGGTGTGCTATGGTCTATCCTTTTTCTATTTGATTTACACCATGATGCAGTCTATTAATATTTATATTGTAATGGTTTCTACCTTTTTAATTTTAAGTTTATAAATAGGCACTTTTTCTATGTTTTTATATATGTTCTCTTATTATACTAAAATATGTTACTCTCTATTTATTATTAAGTATTCTATAAATTTTTGTTTTGTATTATTTGTATATTAGGTATTTTATATTAAGTAAGCATATGCAGAGTTCATGTATTTGTAGTAGACTCCCACGATACAAGCACAGCTTAGTGTGGGGGTCAACGATAACTTATGGTATTGTAATTTAACTGTTTGGAAATTAATTTAAATAAATAAATTTAAATAGGTAAATAAATTAAAAAAAAAAATTTACGTTCTTCAAGGCACGCGAGATATAAATAGAACACTGAGCTTCGGCAACCCGGATCAATCTCTTTGTCTCCGAGGTACCACGCATATTCATAAGCCTAGCCTTACGCTTTTTATAGTTAACAACGGTAAAATTCTCGCCATCTTGTTCCGGAGGTAGACGCAATTGTTCGCCTACCACTGAACAGTCACATCCATTCAAGCTGTCCAGTGACAAGGCAACCGCATTCGTATTCGTTCCTCGCAAAGATGCGCTTTTCGTTTGACGTTTCGTTTTGTCTTTCATAATAATGTCACGATATGTCGGTGTGTGCAGCGGTAAATGAGTTGACCGTGGTACACTCACAAGCGACGGCGATTTTGATAAAAATTGCGAGGATCGAATATTTGTTGAATTCTTGGGTGTTGTTTCGCATTCCTTTGATTGTGAGTTCAACACAGTCCTTAACTCGCTCAATTCAGTGGTGACCCACGTCTGAAAATTTGTCAGTTCTGTCCTCATGCTGGACATGTCCTTTAGTAGACGCGTTACGTCTACATAATCAAATGATATTGGCGGAAGACGGTTTAAGTCCCTTGCCACAAAGGTGGGTTGAGTACTTGGATCAATTTCCGTCAATAACTATTAATTACGTCTTTAATATTCTTCTTTTTCTTGTCATCGCCCTTTCTGTTTACATTTCTAACACCACTACCGCAAGCTTCATATATTGCACTTTTCCCGGCTTCCACCTCGGCATCAGTAAAGTTTTTTGCACAGATTTGAATTACACTCAATTCGTCCAAAGTGTCGATCTTATTCTGAACGAAAGTCAAAAACTCGTTAATTATTATAGTCCCCGCCATCAGTCAGCAACTTGGACCACACAACATCGGTAACACAGTGCGAGTCAGTTACAATAATTAATTATAAACCGTAAAACCAACACGTCCGATCTGGCTTGCGGCGCGTACGCGTAAAGGGTGGGAAATGTGGGAATGGTATTTTTTGGATTCCTCTCGTCAAGGGCTACAATATCCATATAATTTTACCTCCCTGCTTCAGTTTTTGAAACTGATTTCCCTTCTCGTAAATGAAATAAACATTAAATTTATCACAGAATAGAAACATAACTACGTAATAATGCCAAATTGTCAATCAGTGTTATAAAAACGTAGTGATTATATACTCTTTGATAAATGTCAGCAGCTCCGCTAGGAGTAAGTAACGTGTTCTGTGGTCAGCAGACCAGCTGATTGATACTTGCCGAATCGAAATTTGTGCCGTTTGAAGGTCTTTCACTATCTGTATTTATGTAATTAATGTAGTGTATCATCTCACCAGAGGTAATAGTTAATACTATATTTTTAATTGTTATTGTTTTCATGTGTGCAATTCTGTGTATTTTAGTCTATTTTAATCTGTGTATCTTCCTGTAACATGTTCAGATGCTTCGAACAGTGGCTTTGGGGTCAGGTTTGATTACAATGGTGCCGACAGTATCTGCTGCTGCTCCAATTAATAACGATTCAAGTTCTCCATCTAAGCCACCACCAATGAGAGCTTCCGAACTACCGATCTACGAATCCCCTCACGCTGATTACAGCGAGTAAGTTCTAATATTTACAAATATCTTTTTTTTTATATATTATGGACGTCAGACTGGCTGACAGTCAACTTGATGGTAGTTGGCCACCGTCGCCTATAACACAACAACGCCACAACTTAGTTTCACGGTGGTTACCTATTTCAAAGGGGATGGTTACTGCCGCTAGACGGGTTGGCCACTACTTGCCAGATGCAGACCAGAATTAACTATGAAAAGTACCTTAACCACTCGTCCAAGGGGCTCGTCAAAACAATAACATTGAAATAATTTTATTCACTTATTCTTACAGGTATATCGAGGAACAAAACAAAACAAAAAAAGTAGGTTATATAAGATCAGCGCTCAAGGAACCAGTGAGTGCTGTACGAGAACAAATTCAGACTGTATGGTCCCAAACGGAATCAATTAAACACTCAATACAGGATAACTACCGGGAATTTCAAGACAGAACTGACTGTTCGTATAGTATTGACATTCTATTTACTCACAAATAATTCTTTCAGTAGGATATATAAACAAGAAAAATAAAAAAAATTGAAAATGATACATATTTCAACCAAAATAATATATAATGGTATATGTAATTTCTATGAATTATTCCTCATAGACCTATGTCAAAAAATAAATAGGTATACAAAAAAATAGGTATTGCTGCATCTTGCTTTCAGTGTTCAAATGGGTTTAAATTTATAAAATACAAATAAAATCAACTTAATTAGAGATTTCAACAACATACATTTTAAGGTACTTAGCAATTTTTTTCTGTTAAACAACAAATGACAAGTTAAAAACAATTAAAGTTAAGAATTTGTAGCTAAAAAGTTAATTTCTAAGCCACAAATTCTGTAACTGTGTCAGTTGTTTTACCTGCAAATAATTAAAACGGATCCCTGAATAAGAAGCTTTTACTGCATCTTTTTATTCAAAATTGTATATATAATATATATATTTTTTTAATAGGGATTGTGCAATATTTACGTGAAGAAGAGAACAAAGATGTAAGATATGGCGCTGTGGTAATGGGTGGCCTCACCGGCTTCATATTTGGATTGAGAGGTGGCATTATCAGGGTATATTATTGACTTATTAATCATATATATTATTATTATTTAGATATCATTTAAATAATCTTCAAGAGAGATGCAGCTCAGCTATGCTATGGCATAGGGCTAATAAAGCTAAATAAAAATTAATAATACATAAAGTCCTATAATACCTTATGGTCCTATATAAACAAAGAGTTAAATTGTTAAGATAACAATTTAACATTAAATCTTACCATTTTATATCATCAAAAATTATAAAACTGTGCAGTAATTGTCACTTCAATGATGCATCACTCTTTGCTGACAAGATGGCGACGCGCGCGACTGCATACCCATTCCGCAGTGTTTATTTATACCGGCTAAACGCATGCGTAATTATCGAGTGATAAATCATCAAATTATTTTAGTGCAAATTTTTAAATATGGGCCTTATATGCTTTAAGTACCTTGAGTGACTATACAAATAAATATGATATTAATAATATATTTCTTTTTAATACTGTATTGACTTATTTTGTATTATTTTATCAAATATATGTATACCTAAAACTTGTTACAGAGATTATTCTATACCGGCATTGGCACTACAGCAATGGGTGCAGTTTGCTTCCCTGAACAAACAAAAGATCTGGCAAAGAGCAATGGCCAACTCGCCAAACAATATATTAATATCGCTTACAATTTTCTTTATGGTGGTAAGTTATCCTAATCCATGTTTTAGTATGCTAGAATTATGATACTCTTAACTCTTTGACTGCCATCACCCAAACCGAAAATACTCGTATGTCGTGACCAAAAGTCTGCCAATGGCCAAATAAAGATAAAATTTACAGTTACTTGAAGACAAATAATTGGCATCGGCTAACCTCGTCTTTCCGAAGATGACCAAAAATAATTTTGATTTCTTAGATTTTTGTGGCCAAATTACTTTTTGTTTATAGTTTTTGTGATATATGATTGTTTTCGATGTTTTCCGATCCCAATTAATTATTTATCTTGTAGTACAGTAATTTTCAATTTAATCATCTGTTCTTAAAATATTTAACTAGACCTATTTTTTATATTACTACCTCATATAAAAAGTCTGAGATTACTTTTTATGAATACTACAATATTAAGATCATTTATAAATTAGTTTAAGAACATACCCATCAGTCAGTATGACACTGGCACATTTTTAGATATATTTAAACTGAAATAAGGTATGTACAATGAATGTTGTTTTATATTTATTTTCGATAATGATCTAGTTTACTAAGAGAAGAAGATTGATGTCCTACTAAAGAAGTCTGTTAATATTACTTCTTTATATATTGTTATCTATTGCCAGCAATATTTTTGGGTTTAATATAATAGTTAACTATCGACGTCTTAAAATGTGTTAAAATGCCCTGACCCTTTTGGATGACGCTTAAAAAGGCTAATTAATTCTTCTGATTACTATATTGATTCCAATTGTAAAATATTTTTGCGAATTTTTATTCTAGGTAATAAGAAAACATAAATTTTATTGCACACAATTCTTAATACATAAGTTTATGGAAATAAAAATCTATATTATTGTTAAAGATATTTAAACTAATAAATCTTGCTTCTAGTTAAACCCGGTGATCCGCAACTCGAGGTAAAATTTCCTACATTGTCCTTCCCAAAGGACTATTCAGAGTTTGTTGATTTAACAGCGTCCGTTGCCTCATCAATAAAGCAGGTCGTTACGCCTCCTCCAGCTAAAGAGGCAGACGCAAAGTCAGAAAAGAAAGATTAGGTATGACGAAAGCTTGATTGCATGCTTGTGGTTTTTCTTTGTGTGTTTGCTTGCAATTAGCATCATGTTTTGAAAACTTGACGTTTTACCAATTTTTTATTTAACCCTAGATCCTTTTTTGGCACATGGACTCCATATGTAAAATAACCACCATCCATCCACGTAGTACTAACATTGCATGTGTCCACTGTGGATATGAACTAAAAACAACCTTGTCAGAATTTGTGCGCTATTAAATTTCTTTAATAGTTTTCTCCATAGATCCTACACTACGTATGTCTATTGCAATGTCCTCATTATCGCTTGATATTCTCTGTTTTCGACTGAATGAAGGGCATTTATGGTTTTTAACTTTAATCTTAGGATTGGAATAAAGGAAATGGACACATTATTTTTTGATTGATGCTTTGATTATGTTAATTGTTACCAACCAATATGGATCTTTGTAATCTGAAGTAAAAAAATATTATAAAAAAAACATCCCAGTATTTCAAACCTTTACTTGGTTGTGGGCCTAACTTCAGGTCATTAATCAAATTAGTCCTATGTATGTCATACATAGATTATTAAAAAAACGATAATTGTTGACAATTAAAATTTTAAATTTGTTTGTCCTATGTAAAAAAATATATTTGGAACTTTTTTTTCTAAATTGTTGGAAAAAAATAAATAACATAAGCTAGTTTTAATTTTAATATTACGAATTTTTAAAGTTGATAAGTACTTCATAATTTAAAAATATATGTTGTGTGGATTTTTTTTGTGTAGTAAATTTTAGAATCATAGTTCTGTCTTCATAGAAAAAATCTAATATTTTTTTTTTCTTTACAGCCTCCTGAAAGGTGGTCACGTAACTAATGGAAGTAATCATAGAAAATTTTTATTTATTGCGCTGCAGTGTTTGATCAAGCTACCAAAATAGCGAATATATAGAATAAATTATTATTTTCAAAGAAATATAATTGTTGTTTTCTTTTACATTGAAAAAGAATATTACAATTTCATTTGATGTTAAAAATAACCAAAAACACTATAAATTATGCAAATATCATTTCCTCTCTCCTCTTCTTGGTTACCACAGTGCCTGGCTTATGTTGTGCTTCCGGATGATTCATCAATTCTGGAGGACAAGTTGATGCTGAACTTGCAAGCAAGACTTGCTTCAAATCATAGAAAACTGCAGAGTCCTCTTTAGTAACGAATGAAATAGCTTTGCCAGTTTTTCCAGCCCGACCTGTACGACCAATTCGATGTGTATAATCTTCAATTGACTTTGCCATATCATAGTTAATGACCATGCTGACGTCTTTTATATCAATTCCTCTACCAGCGACATCTGTTGCGACCAATATATCTTTGGAGCCATTCTTTAAACTTGCCAAAGCAAAGTCACGTTGTTCCTGACCTTTACCACCATGAAGTGTACATGCATTGAAGCTGAGCTTTTCCAAGCCTTTTGCAAGCACATCAGCACCTTTCTTCTGGTTCACAAATATAATTATAGGTGGCTCAACTCCACGTTGAAGTATCTCTGTGAGTTTTTTACGTTTCTCATTTTCGCCTACCATGTAGACAACTTGTTCTGTTCTGTCTACAGGTTTGCCAACAGAGCCAATGTAGACTATTGCCGGTCGTCTTAGGTAACTTCGAGCTAAGCGCTCCACAGCCGGTGGCATAGTAGCCGTAAACATAACTGTTTGCCTATACTTTTTCTTTGTGTTGTAATTAGCAAGTAGAGTTGCAGCATCTTCCGCTGCATCTGTATCAGGTTTAATGTTTGATACTGGCATATATTCAAGAATTTTTTGCACATCAGGCTCGAAACCCATGTCAATCATACGATCAGCTTCATCGAGAACAACATAAGTACAACGATTCAATACTAAATATCTATTTTCCAGTACATCTATTAGACGACCAGGTGTAGCTATAACTATCTCGCAACCCAATCTAAGCTTGAAACCTTGATCTTCTCTTGATAAACCACCTACGACTACTACAGATGTAATGCCTAGTGGCACACCAAATTTATTAGTTTCTTCTTCTATCTGTTGTGCCAATTCTCGAGTGGGTGCCAATATAATGGCGTACGGGCCTTGATCTGCATCTTCTAAGCGCTCATTCTTTGGTAACGATTGTATCCAAGTTAGTAATGGTATAAGGAAAGCTAATGTCTTTCCAGAACCAGTTTCAGCAACACCAATTATATCCCTATTCTGTAAACCAATAGGTATAGCTTGTCTCTGTATAGGCGTGGGACTCTTGTATCCAACTTTACCTATAATTTCCATGATGTCTGGGTGGAAGCCGGCTTCTTTCCAATTTCGAATAGGGTTAGGAATTTTGCCCCCTTTAATAGTTATATTGTAATCTTCTCTGAAGATACGCCAATCTCTTTCTGTCATTTCATCGTGATCTTTCTCAGACCAGTGACGATCATCCCACTTCTGTTTATCTTCCTTCTTTTTAACTTTTTTCAAACGTAGTTTTTCTTGCTCCTTCTCTAATTCCGTCCTTCTCTTTTCTAAAAGATTACCGTAAAATTTACTGTGATCTTTCTTTTGTGATTTAATATCAATACCAGCAATATGTCCTCGACCAAAGAACTGGACTTGATGTCTCTCCTTATACAACGCATTATAATCATTTGAGGTGTCTTCAGAAGCATCCCAATCAAATACAAATTTTCTATCATTCAATCTTCTCACTCTACGTTTCTTTTTAACAATGCCCAAGTATCTAGCTTTAATGGCTTCTTCCTCGCGTTCTTTATCTTTGCCTTTACTGTATTCATCTGATTTCTCTTTTCTGTCATCTCTTCTATCCGATTTTCGGTCTTCATACTTTCCATCTCTATCCCTATCCTCCTTAAATTTTCTGTCATCCTCTCTTCTATTGGAACCAGTAAGGTCTATAGTAGCAATCGTAGGTCTGTCAACATTTGCTCTAATAGCTTCGACTTGCTCTTTCCGTTTTTCTAATGCCAAAGCAGCTCTTTGTTCTTTAGTCAGAAAAACAGGCTTGCTTCGAGCTTCTTCTTCAGCTTTCTTCTTAGCAAGTAACTCTTCGAGCGAAAGAGGTTCCTTTTTTACTGCCTTCTGTTCCTCTTCTACTTTTTCTTCAACATCGTCTTCTTTTTTTGTATCATCTTTCCTTATTTTATTTTTATCTTTCTCATCGCGACGATCTTTGTCTCTAGCGTCGCGCTTTTTAGGACTCCTGGAACGCCCCCGATCTTTGCGCGTTTGGCTTCTTGAACGTTCCCCGTCTCTCCGAGGGCTTCTTGATCTATCGCGCTCCTTTCGTGGACTTCGAGACCGATCACGACGTTTAGTTTTATGATGTAAATCGCGGTCATCATAACGTTCTCTTTCACGTCTGTCTCTTGAACGCGACCGCCGCCTTTCAGAACTTCTGTCCCGCACCATTATAGAACTTTCTTTACAATTTTAATAATAAACCAATTGCGTTTCGCACCACAGTTTCACGTATTTGTATTGTATTGATTTAATAAAGTAAAAAGAATACAGAATAACCACAGACTATTGAATTTTTAAATCCACTGACATTTACGTGAATCCAATTTCGCGAGATTTTACAGTGTTGTGATAAAATAAAAAATATCCTGTACAATAGAAAACTGTTATTATAAATGCATAAGAAAGATTTGTTGTAATTTTAGTCATTAGGTCCACATTTTATGAATCTACCATTCTACAGAGCTTATTTTGCATTGAATAGATTACAACACAGACAACCACCAACCACCACTTCATCCTCCTATATAAAAAGATACTCTGTGACTTCAACCTTCACTCAACCTGGGCCTACCATAGACACAGAATAATAGTAGACAAGTCAAAGATAATTGTATAGGTACAGACTAATACAACATCTTTGAGACAAGTCCACGCCGAAGCACTGTGAGATAGCGATAGTTGACATACCTATACCCAAAGATAATTGTAAGACTAATTCAACATCTTTGCCTATACCAAGGTTCTTACAACTATAGAGCTAATGTTGCCATTACTTAAGAGATTACCCGGTTTACAGGGTAAAGAATTTTTCCACAAGTATCCCTTAGGGAGGATTTTCTAGGGTGGATAAACAGAATAACCGCGCACTTGTACTGCACTGGACAAGGAAGCATAGATATAAATAAAATTACAATATTATTTATAGAATATACATAACTATAGTACAGAAAATAGCTACAGTATTATTTATAAATAAATAAATAATAATTTATTTGCTGAATATAGATTTACAAAATGTTATAGAATAAATAACACACAAATTCATCAACTCTATAATTTTATTAAAAAAGATATTACAAAATCTGTTTCTCAACATCTGTTGTGTAGTATGTGGCCAGGCTTTGTCATGAGGAAGAAATAGTGATGAGCAGTTTACCAGTCTGGGTTGTTTCTGTTTCAGTTTGTCCATCATCATTTGTACCTATTTATAGAAAACGTTATAAATAAATAAAATAAGCCTTTAATCACTGATAAGTTACAGAAGTTACAATTATCATAATTTGTTGATAATTTTCTATCTGTAGTAAGTATTTTTATATATAATTTTTAATTGTATTTAGATTTATATTTGTTTGTATTTTGTAATTCACGTTTGTTACTTCCAAATGTTACTTTCCATGCAGCTTTAATTGAATTGTGTGTATTGGAATTTTATTAAGTGTTAACTATTCTTGGAAGCCATCCCAACATCTATTAATTTGTATTATTTTTCTTATCTTGTATTTGTGTGTGTGTTTTTTTAATTGTTCTTAAATATGTATACATGATTAATTTACTCAAATGTACCTATAAGAATTCGTGAATGTATATGCTGTTTTGAGCTTTATATGTACGTTGGCTATCCATAATAATAAATAAACAAATAAAGACCTTCATTAACGTTCATTCTTTTTACTCTTTTCCCAAACAGTATTAAACAATATAATATATTTAAAGCTAAAGGCATAATTTTATAATTATCCTTAATCACAATTTTTTCATTCCTTTTAAGTCTCTTAGTAATTATAAGTTAAAAAAATAACATTATTATAAAAATCCATAGAAAGAATCTGAATTTTATTTGAAGGTATCTATTCGATTGCAACAATAGTATTGATTAAAATTATGAGTGCTATAATGTTTTTTCATAGGTATGTTTTGTGTAGGTTACCCATAATAAAAATATAATTTTGTAAACTTACCGGAATAAAAAGGGTTGGAATAGAATCTGGATTCAAGTAGATTTTATTTTGTTTTGTCTTCCGAAAGCAATGGGATTCAAAATGTTTGGAGCATATCCGCGCATTTTTGGTTGTTAGCCAGTTTTCTCTTCCAGTGATTAGAGCCCACAAATCGCGATTTCTTGGTTGTTTTGGTAAACTGGTGATGAAGAATAACACTTAAATAAAGTAGGCAAAATAGGATTTACGTATAAAATGCCGATCACCTTAACTAACTATAACTGCAATATTGTTTGTGAATTGATAATTATCGTGAAAAAGTATTTTAATCTATTGTAATTACCGTTTCTTATATTATTAAATTGAAAATAACACGATAAAATTGCGAGATGCAAACTTACCGATGAAAGGTTATGTTTTCATTTTTATGTTCTGGTCGATTTGTACAACCAAATACTCAACAACGTACCATATTAAAAGTTAAGTTTAATAAATTTTTCGATTAAAGTTACGAGAAAAACTTAGTTATTGCAGTTTCACAAGCATCACTAGTTAACAACCGAATAGAGAATGAATTATGAAATGAACCACACTGAATACTGGGAACACTGGGTAACAATAGAACAGCTGTTTTTTGTTGGGGACCAAAGTTTGGTACCAAAAAACAAAAATGCAACACGCAGAAAGGGACAAAACAAACATTATCTGCCTCATTTACTCTTACTACTGGTGTAATTTATGTGTCTCTCTCTGAATGCCACTGTCACTTTAGTGACGGATCTATGGTTCATTCTCTATCTACGGGGCCTACAGACAGATCCACCACGGTAGCGGTACGCTAGTGCTAGCTAGTACTCTTTATTAATAATTTAATTAATAATTAACTTAATTAATCGTAAGTATTAATAACTTCAGAAATAAATTAAAAATATTTATATATGAGCACCAAAAATGCGAGGAACAACTGCGGAACGACACCAGTGCCTTTATTAGTTTGTATAATTGTTTATATTTTTTGTTGTTATTTCTTTTAGTTTGTATTGTATAATACCTTTTTTTATATTGTAATTAATTCGTTTCTGTATTTGTCGGCGCTTTTGATTTGCGGGAGTGAACAGCACTGACAACTGTCATTTGTCAACTGGACAGCGGGTTCGGAATGTCATTGTCGTTGACTCTGGCTGGCACAACACCGAGCGCTAGCGCGGAGGCACGTCGGCCGGGGAGTACCTCACGGGAAGGCAATCGGTTGACATCAAGGGACTGGTGCTACGTGTTTGGTGGAGTGTTATCTGATTTGGTGTGATTGGCTGGTGGACAATGCGATCGAGGACTTATTTTGTGCCGATTGTGGCGTTTTGTTTGGAATTGCAGCGCGTGACCTAACGTGATCAAATATGGATCAAATATTCGCGCCTATCTGTGATCAAGTGTGGAGACCAATGATACGAAGAATCCTGGTCGTGTCCTTTCGGGACCGATGATGCCGGGGACTCTAATCGTGTTTCTACATCAGAAGTGGGATTGCCTCACGGGCACTGCTATGAAAATTAAAACTACGCAATCATGTGGTGCAGTGTGATGGAAAATCATCAGTTTTATCGAAGCCATAAAGGATCCGGTTACGACGAGTGAATTTAAAGTTGTCAGACTTCAACCTTGAGGCTGCCGACGTCGATGCGTGGGCTTGGTGCAGCGCCATGGACCTGTGCCTCTCAGAGGGACCGTTACAAGGAGTTGCAGATGACCGTGCAAAAAAAAATATTATAAAGATGTTGCAGCAGCAGCCCATCCTGAACAAGTCGGGCAGGATCTGCTCTTGTTGCAACAAGACCCGCACGGTCAATGGATCGTCGCGAGGCGGCCGCGACTCGGAGTGGAGGTGCTGTGGGACCCCTGTTGGCGGCTTGTTGGGTTCGAGCGCAATGACGACTTCGAGAAGTCGTCGCTTTTGGTTCGATGGCTTTATCCTATGCAGTGAGGTTGATCCTCGTGAATAATAACGGTGAGTCGTTTTCATTTTGGGGTAGAGAGCACAGCCCATAAGTTGGGCGAAAATCGACATTATGATGTTGTAAAGTTGGCTGGTCTTGCTAATCGCGCAGTTTTACTAAGCCTACCTACAACACTGGAACAAAAAATAATAATAATAAAAATCTTATCAGCTGTTTAAATGAAAGTTATTTAATTGAGGTTTTGTTTCATGTAAATCTGTTGTTACTTCTAATTCGATCTACCCACCCAGTTATTGTTATGCGAGAATAATTATCTTAAAAAATTTAATGTGAAGCGGGGGATAGACCGTGTTTTGTTTCTAGATGGACTTAAAGTACTAGAATGTGAGTTATCACACCCAAACGAACCCAAAAGTGAGATTAGACTTGGAAAGATTAGTAGTCCTGTAAGAGTGGTTGTTAATTGCACTCCGATAGTTCTAAATTCTGATTGTTCGATAACCGCAGAGAGTATTGTTGCTTGCTAAAGAGGTTTCTAAACGCAGTGTAGCTACCGGACAGTTAGAAATACGCCTTTTTTTTTGATGAATTGCGCATTATTCAGCGACGCCCATCCCGTATCAGTGTAGTGGAATGTAAATGTGTTATGGACAGGGGTCGTTAATTATTGCAAGCGGATGTAATACGACCTGATTGTTTTTCTTATTTAAATACTGTACTTCTAGTGACCTCATATCGAACGCTTGTCGTTACTATACTTACGAGTTAAGAGACCCCTACTTTAGTTAATATTATCAGTCATTACCGGTACTCGTTTTCTTCTTGACCGAAAAAAAAAAAAAAAAAGAGAGAGAGAGAGAGAGAAACTTGGAGAGCCTTCGGGCTCTCGCATTGTAGCAGTTGCCGACGTACTAATTCTGGGGAACCTTTAATTAATGGTTTGGGAACACTATTGGTTGATTCCGAAGAGGCCCTATCCATAGATTCCGAGGAAGTTTTATCTGCTTGCTCTTTTTAACTGTTATGAGAGAGTTCCATTTGTTGTTTGATGGAGGCTGTAGAGATCTCACCTGCTTTTGTGGGTGACGATCTGGTCCAGCAAGTTGTTGTTTAATGAAAGCTGTAGAGATCTCACCTGCTTTTGTGGGTGACGATCTGGTCCAGCAAGTTGTTGTTTCATGAAAGCTGTAGAGATCTCACCTGCTTTTGTGGGTGACGATCTGGTCCAGCAAGTTGTTGTTTCATGAAAGCTGTAGATATCTCACCTGCTTTTGTGGGTGGCGATCTAGTTCAGCAAAATACTGCTGTAGGGATCTCACCTGCTTGTGTGGGCGATGATCTAGTCGAGTGATAGACAGCTGTGGGGATCTCATTTCTTTTAGTAAATGACGGTCTAGACCAGCGTGTACAAGCTGTGATACTCTTGTGGAATCTTAAAACAGATGGGGTTTTTGATTGTAAGGATCATATTAACTCCAGCAACCGACCCTCAACACAGCATGGCGCGTGGACCGCGCGTGCTAGGCACTTTCGACCAGCCCTCAACGCAACATGGCGCGTGAGTGCATATGTGTGAAGTTGTATCTAGTTGGTCAGGATAGGACGAGCATAATGAATGTGGTGAGCCAGATAGTTTGTTTTCTTTGTTTGCATATTAACCGAACATGGATCGAGGCGGAGAAGAGAGGCGCACGAGGGCGTGCGCATGTCAGTCTGGCCGTGTCGGCGCTTTTGATTTGCGGGAGTGAACAGCACTGACAACTGTCAGCGTCAACTGGACAGCGGGATCGGAATGTCATTGTCGTTGACTCTGGCACAACACCGAGCGCTAGCGCGGAGGTATGTCGGCCGGGGAGTACCTCACGGGAAGGCAATCGGTTGACATCAAGGGACTGGTGCTACGTGTTTGGTGGAGTGTTATCTGATTTGGTGTGATTGGCTGGTGGACAATGCGATCGAGGACTTATTTTGTGCCGATTGTGGCGTTTTGTTTGGAATTGCAGCGCGTGACCTAACGTGATCAAATATGGATCAAATATTCGCGCCTATCTGTGATCAAGTGTGGAGACCAATGATACGAAGAATCCTGGTCGTGTCCTTTCGGGACCGATGATGCCGGGGACTCTAATCGTGTTTCTACATATTCTTTCTTTCGTTATATTTGTTTGAGCTTTGTGTATTATTATTTTTTTGTGTATAATGATACACAATATCTAACACTGCACTGAATTGGCAAAACGGCAACACTGAATTGCGTTGACTCGTACTTCCGGAGGCCAACGGCAGCCAACGCTAATTATCATATTCATATCATTCGTTGGCCTTCGTTGGTCCGGTGCAAGGAACATAGTACTCTCTACCAGAAGATGCCTATTCACTCGAACCTTGAAAAGATTTGGATTGTATGAGCTCGGAAATACAGACGCCGGCAGGGAGTTCCAATCCTTAGCAGTGCACATCACAAAAGATGTTTTAAAGCGCTTGGTCCGAATTAGAGGGATTTCAACAAGGTGAGGATGGTAACCAGCCGCACGTCTGCATCTCCGATAGAAGAAAGGGGAAGGCGGTATGATCTCATGCAGCTCTCGAGCACACTCTCCAAAGTACATCTTATATCTCAGCCGTAGGACGTCCACTGCTGGACAAAGTACTCCCCCTAATTCTCCAAAAGAACCGATCAGAAGCAGCCTGGATCCACCATCGACCCGCGGCCCCTATTAGGTCGTCTGTCCACCTCATTGGCGGATACAGGGGGGGGGCATGGGGGCCATGGCCCCCCCCAAAAGACCCAGAAATTCCATATTTTTGACTTAACTTTTCAATTCAATTCAAGTACAATTCAATTCATATATGAACTGAATATAGAATAATATAATCCATATCAATCAAAGTTATCGAAAGTTTCATAATTCATGTCAGACATTTGAGACAGTTCAAATACGCGATTACACGGGTTAAAAGTATTTTCAATACAACCATAATGCATCTCAACTAGTAAAAAAAATACACAAAAAAATTACTTGTGATATTAACCCTAACTCCGAACTTTGTCAGAATGGCCCCCCCCAAAATGAAATCCTGGGTCCGCCCCTGGTCCACCTTGTAGGTGGACGTCCTATGCTGCGGTTGCTGGTCCGTGGCTTCCACTCGAGAAGCTCCGGCCCCAGTGGCCGTCGTTCGGCTCTCCGTACTATGTGTCCTGCCCACTGCCACGCAACTTGCTAATCCTCCGAGTTATGTCGATAACTTTCGTTCGTCTACGAATCCAGTGTAAACCCGAGCATAGTCCTCTCCATAGCTCGTTGAGCGACGTTGAGCTTTCTTATGAGGCCCATGGTTAGAGACCGTTTCAGCGCCATATGTCATCACTGGCAACACATCCATAATTTCATAAACCATAATTTCATAACCAAGTATTCACTTTAGACTTTAATATTTAGATTAATGTAACAAATTATATGCTTTACTTTATTTACAAATTAAATACTAGTAGTAGTACTACTATGAAATCCTGCTTTATTAATTACTAATAATTTCGGTATTTATCTAATTGTAATAATACTTGTACACAAACTTAAGACGAACTAAAAAGTGAAATGTTATTTTTTTACACTAAAAGGTTACTTTTTTTATTTATTTCGGGTAATTTTTGACAGATTCCGGTTGGTGAAGAGTATATAATCCTAAGTTTTACTGGTTGGCAACACTGTTACTAGTAAAATGTTCTGTGATTGTAAAACTGTTCTGTTCTGTCACTATCACTATGGTTTTGTTTTTTAGTTTTTTACTATATAGTATTATAGCAAAGATAATTGTATTTAGGTACAGTAGAGATGTGCCAAATGATTACTTTGATGTAACCGTGACAATGATTACAGTTACTCTGAAGTACTGATTACAAATACTGGTTCCAGTTACTCACGGTTCCAGTTTACAAATTGGAATCATATAATATTAAAGTACCTACGAATACCTATTACAAGTAACTTGAATACAGTTAAAAAAAACGGATCGTTGGACTCATTGTAAATAAAATAATCTTCTACGTTGTTCAATCAAGGTTGTTTTTATTAATTGAAAAATGTATTACTTTTACTATTAGACTATCTATTACCTATTTACAATTTTAAATTTGCGTTTAGAAACATAAGTTTACTTTTTTTGTTTGTAAACGTTAGGACCTGTAAAATTACTAAAAGGCAGTTTAGAAAACGAATGGCTTCTATTCCGATTCCGAGTTGGTAATGGCTACCCGAAAGTGAGTGCAATGCAACGGATACTTATTACTGAATACAGATACTCTTTCCCCGAACGCAGTCCAAAGTACGGAACGAGTACTTGTAATCAGTATCTGGAAATTGCAGTAACGATTACAGTGGCACCAATGAAGTAGCGATTCCAAAGTAACGGTTACAGCACTTTTGACACACCTCTAAGGTACAGACTAATGCAACATCTTTGGTATATAGTATATAGGAAGGAACACAACTTTACTATTTGGTTCCTAATTATATAATGGTTATACTTACTCTATATATTATGTTCTGTGATTTGTTTGGCTGTGGTCTGTGACTATTGTTTACATTCCTAAAAAAATAGGTAACCACGACCACGAAATAGTTCGGTAGTAGTTCTATTCTAGTAAAAAGTAGTGATTTATATTATATCATATCCTCTTTTCTTTGTATTTTTGTTTAGTTCCTATCACAACAAACCATAAAATTATACTTTATCTATCGTACCCATACTCTAGACAACATCGATAATTAATTTACCTGAACAAATTATCCAAAAATGTCCACTCAAAGTTTAAAAATCACTCCATTAACTTCCGCATGTATGTTATTTGTTGGATGTGTCGGAATTACCTACGCTTTATGGAAATGGAAATTAAAATATTGTAAGTTACCCGGTGCTCCAGACGCATTTAGACACCTAAATATAAAGATTGTAACCAATTCGACCGAGTGCGACCATGTAATTCAAGAGTTAAGAAGGTAGAATATTTTATATTTTTATATAAAATAAAAAAAAAAGAATTCTTACATTAAAAGATGATGAACCAAATCGAGAGATATTGAAGTTATTAGGAATTTTATAATAAAACACATCAATTCATTTATATTATATACTACATGAAAGGATTCATTTATATACATACTACATGACAGGTATTTAAGAAAATCGAAAAATTATAATTTGAAACGGAAACCAATTTTTCATGGCATCAAACGAAACTTTGGTTCTAGAGACCCCATATGTAGACCAACTTATAGACATTCTAAATTAAGCTTTGTAACATCTTTTCTAGGTCTGTGATGAATTAACCAAAAGAACTTAGTATCTATATGTATGCCCTAACTTTTCCAATTAATTTCTTTGAATATGTTATGAATTAGGAATGAATGGGTCTCTTTGCTTAACTCCTAGTGCCTAATTGTTTAACATTGCCTAACTTCCAATTATGAACTCTTCATGTCTTTCTAATGTTCTCTGTTTACCCTCTTGGAATATATGTTCTTTATTGTACTTTTCGTATATGTGTTATATGTTCTCAAAGCTTTCCATAGAGATAAGTATTTTAAGTTTTATAATATTTTAATATTTTAAGTATTTTAATATTTTAAGTATTTTAAAAAGAAGAGTTTTTAAATTGTAGATAATAAGCTAATGGGCTTAAAGTTACTGATTTTGAGAGGGTTTTCTTTCTTATACATATTAAGGTTTTTTATTTTTTCATATTAAGGTTGATAGACAGACTGATGGTCTACTTGATGGTAGGTGGCTACCCCTACCATCGCCTATAACACAAGCAATGCCACAGGTGCTGCATGTGCACTGCCAACCATAGTAGGATTGATAAGGGATTTGGGCTCTGGCACAACACAACAGCATAGATGCTGTTATTTCATGATTGTCTTCTTTCTGTAAAGCAGTGGTTACTGCCACCAGAAGGGCTGCCAAAATGATTGCGAAATGCACTGTGCCCTGCCACTACTAAATAATATAATAGTATAATGTTTTATTTGCACCATTATTTGTGTTTTTTTCTATTATTAAGTTGCAAAGTTTAAAAAGCTATTCAAGTAATATTAGTGCACCAATTTTCAAGGATTGGGTCCCGAGCTCTTTTCAGATTTTAATTTTCTAATGTGACTCAGTATCTCATTTGCATTACAATTAGCTCTTGTTTTTTGTCTCTTGTTTTTACATTTGGCTCTTCTGTAGTTCTCTTGTGGTGGTTTTACTAGTTTATCTTCCCTATTCTGGTATTGAACGTGACATCTGGTAATGTACCAAAATGTACAACAGCACACATAAATAATTCAATAATATCTCTATATATAAAAATGAATCCCCATTTCCCTTGGTCACAGCATCACGCGTAAACGGGTAGACCGATTTTAATTCGGTTTTCACTAATGGAAAGAGGGATAAACTATATAAAAATTGCACGCCAGGCGAAGCCGGGGGCGGGTCGCTAGTATTATATAAATAGAGGATCGGACAAATTTTCAGAAAGTATTTTAAATTAATCTTCATGGATATTTATTCCCATAAAAAAATACTATTTTATTTATTTTAGCCTTTTAGGTACTCAAAATCATGTTTTAATATTGTTTGTTTGAAAATGCCGCCAAAACGCCACGATAGTTCATCTGAGAGCGCGTAACGTCATTTGTGGTCATATCATAACAAAACAGCTGCATTGGCATAAGACAATGATTGCCGACAAATGACGTCACGCACTGTGATTGGTGTTTCAGTATAGATTAAAAATATTGTAAATAATAAAATTTTATTTCTTCATTTAAAAATATTTAAATGAAATTATATTAAATTATTATTGGATAAATAATCGTAAAAAATTATATATTTTCTTTCTAAGTGCATTTTAGATTTCAATCTGATTACTGTCCGATCCCCTATTATCACTAAAATTTTATATTTATTAGGAGATGTCATTTACACGCTGCAATTGGTTTCGACTGTGAATGGGTTACAAATAATGGCAGAAGACATCCAGTGGCGATGATACAACTCTCTTCTTTTGATGGTCTATGTGGACTGTTTAGGCTTAATCAAATGAAAACTGTGCCTGACTCTTTAAAAGTAAGTGTTGTTGTAGAAGTATAGATGAATCTATAAATGCAGCAATAGTATTAACATTTATTTGTTTTGTAGGAATTGTTAGAAGATGAAAAGATATACAAGGTTGGTGTGGGACCTATTGATGATGCCAGATATTTATGTCGAGATTATGAGATCAATATGTGCTCGACTTTAGACCTGAGACACATTGCTGATCTCTGCAATTATAACCCGCGTGGATTAGCCAGTTTGTCCAAAACACTACTCAATGTTGAATTGGACAAGAATTGGAGGGTAAGTAAGAATTGAATCAATCGAGGATAAAGAGGCTTTCAACATGAAAATTTTAAGAACAATTTCCAATCAATAATACAGTTTAGCCGAAACTGCTGTACCACTCCTTAGGAATGCGGAATGAGGCAGGTGAAGAATAGAGGAAAGATGAGTTCACATGAGAGCGATATTATCGTCAGATCTCACAATATTGATTAATAATAAGACTAACAATATTCAAGGCTTTCTTTGTCTGTTTTTCTTTCCTTGAAATATTCGGCCACTTTAAATATTAGTTTATGTCACGAGATATCACACGATCTGTCTCTGGATATTTTATCTCTTGTGCGTTTGACATAGGCAATAATAGACGACGGAGAGAAAGAGCAGGGCGGCCTGCTCTGCACCTCCGCCTCGCCGTGCACATGTTTAAGGCGTGGTAGAGCAGTTCTGGTCAAACTATAGTAGTGTTGATGCACCATAATCTTGTCGAAACTCATTACAGGCCTAACTTACCTACTTGACACCTATTTTAATTCGAAGAATACCTTGCAATTCGTTCTAGTTATTTTATGCTAACTTTTAATTTTCCTGAAAATCATCACACTCTGTAATGTATAGGTATTACAATACAGATGGGACAGTTAGGTAGGAGGTTGGCATTTAAGGTTTAGAAAAATCCTAAACATTTTCATAGAAGAACTATAGTCTAATAGCAATGGTCAGAAGCAGTCTGGATTCACCGTCGGACCTTTTCAGGTCATCTGTCCACCTTGTGTGTGGGCGTCCTACATTACACTTGCCTGTCCGTAGCATCCACTTGAGACCCTTCCGGTCCCAGCTGCCGTTGCCTCTTCGTACTATGTCAACGGCCCATTGCCACTTCAATTTAATCATCCATCAGATTTTTTTTTATGTTAAGAACGGCAGGCAGGCTGACAGTCCACTTGATGGTAGGTGGCTACCGTCGCCTATAACACAAGCAACGCCAAAGCTGCTTCAAGTGCGTTACCGACTACAGTAGGATTAAGGATAAGGGATTACGATGGGATCTTATGTCCATAACTTTCGTACGCCTGCAGATCTCCTCATTCCTGATTTGATCTTGCAGTTTAACCCCGAGCATAGCCAGCCGTCTCCATAGCTCGTTTGTTGAAGTTTGATAAGTGGTAATAGACACAGTAGTAAGAAGCTGTTAGTAGTAAGAAGAATAAACTACCTATTTATTTTTCAATGTTAGCAATAGTGGATGTCTAAGACATTAAGTACACTTTCTTTTGCTCTATTACAGATACGTTGTAGTGATTGGGAGGCTGAGAAACTGACTGACAGACAGATTATGTATGCAGCGGCTGATGCACATGTTAGTATCAAGTTACTTGATAAGTTGATTAAAGAGGTTGTCAACTGTGATTCAATATTGAGACTCGAATGCACTGAAAATGATTTACAGAGTAAAGTGAATGACATATGCAAGTGTTATAAGGATAGAGGTTTTAAAGATAAGCCGTCTAAAGTTTATGACAATGGGTAAGATAAATTTATTATTTTTTTAAACTATTTTATGTGATTCAGCAACTTTCCAGGGACATTTTTTTTCAATTTTTTTATTCCTCTCATCGAAATAATCACAAGTAATTTAAGACTAGAGACAGCCATATAATTGTGTATTCTTTGGATTTTAACTTTGCAATCAATCTTTGAATTGTAACTGTTCAGGCGATTTATAGATTACACATTTATGTAAATAAGAGTTTGTTTAAAGGCTCACTAGATGTCGCCAGTAGTCATAGTTCAGTAACGGTTTATTGTATAGTGACCGACCATGACCGGCACATAACTTGGCAAGATTTTAACGTAGTGGGGGAAAGTCTGCGCATCCTACACTCACGTACAATAAAAATGGTCACTGTTGTTTTCATAATATTTGAAATTAATATTTAGGGTGAGGAATAAAAAACAAATTAGTTAAACTTAATTAAGAAATTTGTTATAAAATGAAACACTTAAATTATTATTAAACAATAAACAACAATAAAATCACTTTTTAACAAAAACAACCCGTAGAATTTTTATGGACGCAAGTGTACGATTTTTATGGAGCGGGACGTATGCAAGGTGCGGGAGGCAAGGGTCGACGGACGAACCAATCGCGCGTTCGGAGCTATGTTATCCCGTCCCCCTCGTCCCGCTTGATACCCGATTAGATCTAAAAAACGACTTCTGCGCATCTCGCCATTCTTGCCAACTTACGTGCCGGCAACAGTTAGACGGCTTGTTATATCTATACAAATACTTCTATACTAATACGTAAAGCTGAAGAGTTTATTTGTTTGGTTGAACGGACTTATCTCAAGAACTACTGGTTCGAATTGAAAAATTCTTTTTGTGTTGAATAGTCCATTTATCGAGGAAGGCTATAGGCTATATAACATCACGCTACGTTCAATAGTAATATATATATATTATACAGGGTGGTAATTTGAGATGGGTCAGTAAGGGCAGCTACCTAAACCATTGTAGCTAGAACAAAACACTCTTAGGAGACTATCCATTATTTTAATAGTTATTTCCATCGGCATTCAAAGATTTTGGAAAAATGGTACAGTCAGCGAGAAAAAGGTCAATTTTCACGTTTTGTTTTTATAATGCCAATCGATTCTGTTACTTATAAGGATCAATTGACCCTATGGGACCACCTGAGGTTAGAGTACTAGAAACGTCAAAAAACTCAAAAAACTACTTCCATACATTTCTTACAGAATGAGATTGAAAAATAAGTTCAAACATTGTTTTTAATTAAAAAAGGCGGCAATCACTACAATGGAAACTGGCTAGGCAATGTTTATTTTAAATTAATTTGAATTTGGAAGGAAAACATTGTTTTAGAAACAAATGTTATTTATTATTATTCTTGCATGTCAGCTAAATTGTGAAAATATTGATTCATTTAGATCGCATAGATTTATTAGAAGCTTATTTTATAAATAATATCAACTGCCATGGAATGATATAAGATTAAATACCCTATACCCTATATCAAAAGTTATAAAAAATCTCCTAAATATTCTTGTAGAGTGTAGCTCCTTTAAGAGAAATCCTTACGACAACAATGATCTTGATAAAAAATAGCGGTTGCAATTTTAACACTCGGTCGTTAGAAGCTTTGAAGTCGCTGCCGAAGTAGGCATTTCCCATAACCAAGTTTTAAAGATATGGAAAAAGTACAAATACAAATGCTGTCGTTGTGGTCGTTGAGACCTCTTGATATTTTTTTTGGGATATCTCAAAAATGGAATTTACAAGAAAAATTAGGTACATTACAGTTCAAGAATTGTCACTACAACGGTGTATGGAGTTAACGCAAACAAAATATCAGCGGTTACACGCTCATTGCAGAAACCGTCCAAACGGCAAACAAATAGAGCAACTACTATCGTAGATTTATTACTTACGATCTTTACTTGTTTTTAAAGATTGGCAATTGTAGTGATTGCCGCCTTTTTTAATTAAAAACAATATTTGAACTTATTTTTCAATCTCATTCCGTAAGAAATGTATGGCAGTAGTTTTTTGAGATTTTTGACGTTTCTAGTACTCTAAGCTCAGGTGGTCCCGTAGGGTCAATTGATCCTTATAAGTAACAGAATCGATTGGCGCTATAAAAACAAAACGTGAAAATTGACCTTTTTCTCGCTGACTGTACCATTTTTTCAAAATCTTTGAATGCCGATGGGAATAACTATTAAAATTATGGATAGTCTCCTAAGAGTGTTTTGTTCTAGCTACAAAGGTTTAGGTAGCTGCCCTTACTGACCCATCTCAAATTACCATCCTGTATAAGCAGTGTCCAGTACCGCACGCCCTACGCGCATGCTGCCGCCGTAAGGTTCAGATAGTTTTATAATAATTGCGTTGAGTAGTTTTATAATTGAGTTCAGATAGTTTTATAATAACAATATTTTACAAAATTCTAAAAAAGAAAATAAACAAATCGGAAACCAATAAAACAATAGTTTTTAAAGTAAAGGTTGTCACATAGACTAACGGTCCACTATATATTATAGGTGTTATAGGTGACTATCGTTGCCTATAACCGATTAGAAAGGGAAATGGGCATCTTCTGTAGGGTTCTGCGGGTGTGGTTACTCCACTAGAAGGGGCTACCCAAAATGCAAAACGCATATACCCTGCCACTATTGCGACATTATCTCATTAGAATCGTCATTTACATTGTGGCTACTACCCAAATGAGTTACCCGTTGACACTGTGTCGAATGGATGTTTTTATTTTACTTTATTTCTCATTTTAGGAAGACGAAACAGCCTAACAATAAAAGGGAGATATCTAAAAAGAAAAAAGAAATTTCCGCACGTAAGACACCTTTATACAACAATTGTTTCCTTGTTGCTCCTGATAACGAAATATTGTGCACTATCAGCTACAAGAAAGCGCAGTGGTATGACTTAGTCATAATTATTATATATATTTTTCATGTTAAAAACGGTGGCAAGCGAGATCACTTTGGTAGCTATTGTCGCCTGTTGCACTGTTGCAACAGCCTGAAGGATTTTTTAATAGCTTGCTTGAAGAAGCCCATATTCTAGCAAAGCCACAAAGGAAAACACCTCAAAAGGAATAATGTTCCAAAGTATAGCGTCCACCTAATAAAGTTTTTACCCAACTGGACCGTGAGCAGTCGTACCTTATTCACCTAATCAGAGAATTCACCATTCTGCACAATCAGTAGAATACTTCAGCGTCGAGCGTTGGTGGCGCACTGGGAAAGACGCGGCCTATAATGTCTAGGTTCCGAGTTCGATCCCCGGCTATGCCATGTACCAAAGTGTTTTTTATAAAAACTTAATTGCGTTTACTGACTGCTTTCAAACGGTGAAGGAAAACATCGTGAGGAAACCTGCATACGCCAAAGAAATTCTAAGGCACATGTGAAGTCCACCAACCCGCACTAGGCCAACGTGTGTACCTATAGCCTGTACACTCTTGTTGAGAAGGTAGACCTGTGCTCCTGACAGGACCTGACCTGTACCTAGACCTGGGACGTACGATAGGCTGTTGATGATGTTTGATGATGATGTGTAGAAATACTCTCAGAGAGGCTACATCTCTTCTCATGAATGCTCGGATTCCACCAGAGCAGAGACGAGCGGAGTGGAGATGTGTTAAGACATAACCAATAGGATTTCGTTATTTACTCATCTCGTCTCTGCTTAACTTCAGTAAATACGGTTGAGCAGAATGGAGAGGAGATGTCTCATATTTGTATCGCGAATTGTGCCTCTCAAGCTGGCGACTACGGTAAGCAACGAACATGAGAGGTGATGTGACATGGAGGCGCGCAATGGAGACGATCAGAGATGTAAGCGGAAAATACTCTAAGGTTTAGGTGTAGACATGCATTGAACCTTACTACTATGTCAGCAACATAAAGTTTATGGGTAAAGTTTTATGGGAATTATGATTTAGCAATTGTGGACTATAAGTATAATATGCATAAAAGTTCAACCTCTAACACCTTCTGGAAGTTTTTTAAATTATGGATATCCCTTTTATAGAAAGCAGATAGCTCTAGGTATATTAACATTTTGTCGTTAAAGAAAGTACATTTAGGGGATGTGGAACTCACCCAGACCAGACATCCAGACTAAATATTCACCTTGAGTTCAGAGCTAACTGGATCACCACAAACCCATAGTAGACAAAGGACCAATATATAGCACAGAATAAATAATAGTACTTGTGTACAGAAGTTGCACTCCTTTCAAATTCAATGTGAGCGACGGTAGGCAATTATATCACGCCACACATGGAGTGACAAAATAATATAGTCTGTATATAGTGTCAAAATAATAATTGTAGGTATAAATACAAGGGACTTGCAGACGTAGTGAATGAAGATCCATTGACTGTTCGTCTCCGGTTCGAACCAGCCTGCCGGCAGCTCAGCGAAGCAGATCAATATTACAAATTCGTTAAGGAAAACAAATGTGTTGCTTGCGGAGACGATGGCTCCTACCTTAGGAAGAATGTTGTACCCAGAGACTATAGAAAACATTTTCCAGGTGAGTCCATTGTTACTATCTTTGGTTAGAACTAAACTTTTTGGATCCTTAAGGGCAACTTTTTGGATCCTTAAGGCAATTAATTTTATTTTATTTTATTTATTAAGACAATAATGTTTCATTTGATTTAACATTGGTGTAAACAAAAACTCATTAGAGTTTTACCGTACACCATGTGCCGATTACAGATAATTTAAATAAACCTTAGTTGACGCCCAACGTACACTTCAGACTCCTCAATTACTTTAAGATTTTTTGTATTGTTGTTAAAATTATATTTATCTGTAGTTAATTGTAAATAGTATTGTTTTAGCTTAAATGTGATGTTTTTGGGAGTTATATCGCTTTTTAATGTTTTAGGTAGTTGATTTATCAAATTCGGTATGACATAAGCCGTCTTTTTCCATAAAGGTTGTTATATTTGGGTAAATTGTATTTTGATTCATCAAATAATCTGGTTGAGTAAGTTATTTTTGGAATTTTTAAATTTTCGTTAAAATATAGTTCCTTTAAATATAAACTGTGTTTTTTCTTCTATGGGTAGAATTTTACAAAATACAAATAATTGCGATAATCTTCTTTAAAGTTTTCTTTTAAGTTTTTAGGAATAATTTCTTTTAGAATACGCAATTGAAGTGAGAATATTTTGTCCAAATGGCTTTTAAAAGTTCTTCCGTAGCTAGATAGTCCATAGCATACGATTGGCTCCACCAATGATTTATAAAGTAATAGAAGTAATTTGTGGGGTGTTAGTAATTTGTAAGTAATAGTTCTCATATAAAATTGGTTGGGCAACAATGGACACCATTTGGATCAGGAAAGAGCGATAACCTTCCTCGTTTATCGCTCTTTCCATTACTGAGAACCATATCAAAATCATTTAGGTGGTTTAGAAGAATTTATAGTAAAAAGAGTAAGAGTATATTTTTTTATAATATATATACCTAGATATAGATTTAAGGATTCTTTAACTGATTTTTGGACGAAACATTGTATCTTTCAGATATAATGAAAGGGCACAGTTCTCACGATGTGGTGTTGTTGTGCTCTAAATGCCACGTTATGAGCAATTTGCGCGATCACACGTTGCGCGTGAAGCTGGCGAACATGTGCGATGCCCCTCTGCCCTATGGGGAGAACAACAAGTACACAGAAGACGAGGATGCCAGGTAAATTACTCTCTTCTAATTTTTTATACTTAATTTCACTTACTTGCAGCACCTCTAGTGTTGCTTGTGTTAATAGGCGATGACAGCTTACCTTCAAGTGGACTGTCAGCCCGCCTTTGTTAAAAAAGAACATGCTGAATCTGCTAGTTTTTTTTATTTTTTTTATTATAATAACTTGTGGTAACCTACCTGAGACAGTAGAGGTTCAATGGATATTTTCTCACGGCTCAGATGCACGGGACATTGCTGCACAATATTATTTTTGCCCTGAAACGCGGCTGATGGTGCTTTTCAGAGGACGAGATGAAAAAAGTTAAAATTTCTAAACAACAAAAATAATCCAATACTCAGAGTGATGATGAATAATGACGGAGGCATTTTCTGAAGATAGTGACCTTACCTCAGCCGTAGTATTACCGCTTGGGACCAATAAGTAGGAACTCGAAAAAGATGTAGAGGCGTCAACAATATTGCCCCCTCTTGAGTGAAGAAAACAAGTTTTATAAGAACTTAAAAAGCGCCCTCAAGCTAAAAACATCGCCTACTGGAAAAACATGTGGTTGTAAGGACCTTTGGAAGGTGGCTGTGGAGAGAACATATGCGACAATCACTGATGAACCAACCACCATACCATAACAAATGCTGGGCTTGATGCTCTCCCCGAACTGGAAAATTCCATGGCGGTTACTGCTGCCATGCAAATGGATACCAACCCATAAGGTTTTCTTTGAACGACATCCAAAATACATCGCCGAAAATAACATTGTATCAAAAAGTCAGAAAAGACGTGGATGTGTTAAATGTAAATAGTTAATATCGTTTAAAAAACTATACCACAAGTTGGCAATTTTCAATGTGGTATTTTATAAAAATTTATATTACTTTTCTTCAACTGATAGTAATTTATAATTTCAGGCAGGTTAACAGTTGATTTGATGGTAGGTGGGTTATCATCGACTAACAAAGGCAAAGGGTTAAACTTGCAGCCCAAATACCCTTTTCTTTTTGTTACTAATTATTATTGTTATTAGTTATTAATTGACTTTAAACTTAAGCTATTGTAGTTTCGGTTCTAAAAATCCAATCGTGATGGTTAATCCAAGTTTTCTCAATTAAAGGTTAATCCAACTTCTTTAAATATATAATATTCTTAAATAAAAATCCGTTGTAATTTTTCGAAGTTATGCATTTTTTTATAAATAAAAAGTTGTTATAAAATTTAAAAAATTACGCAGGCTCTCCTAATCAACGGAATCCGATTTTTTAAAATGGATATGAAAATTTGGGCACTTTTTTATGTCCCCACCAATTTTTAAGCAATAAAATTGCAAAAACAACGTCTTAGCAACAGTTTGAAAATTTGATTTTTTTTACCCAAGTTGAAAACTATAAGTCCGATCTTTTTTTAAATTTTCACATTTTGTTCAATAAAAAATTAAGCCCATGGTTTCATGCGAGCGCTTAGTGAAATTATCATTCGTTATGACTTTTGGGAGTGATTTCAGCAAAAAACTATCATTTTAGATTGCGCTATCGGCTCCACCGAACGCAGCTCGTTCACCAGGTACTTGTATTAAATTATTCACGTTGTCAGGAGATTAAGATCGGCCGGTCGCGCTCTGCTGCACAAATCTGAACAGATGCCAGAGGCGCGTCGCAAACAACTGGAGGACGTGGTGCTGCAGAGTTACCCACACCACGACCGCCTCACCGAAGATATGCTGCAGGCAGCTGCTCAAGCGCAATACCTGTGAGTTTATTTTCTTACGTACGGTATTGGTTAAATTACGATAATTACGAGAGGAAGTTGTTATGTTTTCACACACGTTGACCAGCCCATTGGATGAGATGTTAGGGTGCTTGCCTTAACGCTGTCTCACGGGTCTCGGGTTCGATTCCCGGCACGAGCAATTATAAACTTTTCTAAGTTGGCTCTGGTCTAGATCTAAAAAGTGGTGGCAGGGCACACTGCGTTTCGCTGTCATTTGCAGCCCCTCTGGCGGCCCCTCTTTACGAAGACCACCGTGAAATAACAGCATGTGTGCGTTTGTGTTTCAGTGAGTGAATAAGAGATGCCAGAGCCCATCTCCCTAAGCCTTTCTAATCCCTTACCCTTAATCCTGCTATGGTCGGCAGCGCACTTGCAGCACCTGTGGCGTTGCTTGTGTTATAGGCAACAGTTGGACCGTCAGCCTGTCTGACGACCTTAACATAAAAAAGTAGTACTCACAGATGTCGATAAATTCACTGTAATCATTTAAGTGGTTATACGTAGGAAAGGAAGGATTCATTTGGAAGATCGGTGCTGGTCCGTGCAAGCAATATGCTGAGTAGTGAGCTTTTTGTAACTTTAATGTTTGTTGTTTTAGTTACATTTTGGTTTTATCTTGTGTTTTGAAGTGACAAATAAATATTGATTGATTGGTATACCCTTAAAGTAGTGGGAGCAAAATGGAATAAGTAGTTTAAAGAAAGGTCGAAATATCTAGAATCACAGCAATGTGGAAGATTGCTTCAAAACTTTGCAAAATTCCAGAAAGCTTTTTCTTTATCTTGAATGCTCGTGCTCGTAGAGAGGTAAGTTTGGCTTTTACAGTGCAAACATATGGTCCATATTTTTTTTTCGAGTAGCGACAGTTTTTCTAATATTTATGTTCTAATAATATATGTACTTGTAATATTCACACTCACAATACTAGGTTTAAAAAAGAAATTGTTTTAAGTACACAATAAAAGTTTAAGTAAACAATAAAGTTTTATGTGTGAATTTATATGGTTTTATAAACTTTCCGAGATGATCAGAGCCTTTTCCTATAAATAAATTTAAAATTGTAATCAAAATCAAACTCTGTTCGAAATAAAGTAGCTAATTTATTTAAGCTATAATGAAGCCTAGACTTGACGATTCTGAGCTCATACTATGTTCAGTATTATATGTATAATTGTTAATTGTAAATGTTATATGTTAAATAATGGTATCCTGAGTTTCTTTTGGGGTTTATTCTCAGGATTTTTACGGTAGTCTATAAGGCGGTAAGAGCGTCGATGGCACACTGGGAAAGATTCGGACTATCATGTCGAGAGGTCCCAGTTCCATCCCTGGTTATGCCATGTACTGATGTTTTTTTCTAAAAACTTAAGTGTATTTTACTGATTGCTTTCAAACGGTGAAGGAAAACATTGTGAGGAAACCTGGATACGCCAAAGAAGAAATTTTAAGAAGCATGTGAAGTCCACCAATCATATAGCCCACACGCCCTTGTTGAGAGGGTAGGCCTGTGCACCTGCAGTGGAGACATATAATATGTTGTTAATGAATGATAATGGTAAGGGGGTGGTTACTGCCGCCAGACTTCCCATTTTATGAATGTTTAACGTAGTATTGCCTGTGGTTAGTGGTTGAAGTATTTAATTAACAAGCGATGTAAATAAAAGCTTATGTAATCACCGAGATCAACATTGGTTTCAATCAATTGCAGTACAGAGAATGAAAATTTCGAGAGCCACGGGGTCAAAGTGGTCGATTACTTCACGAAGCACGAAGGAGGGCTGCTGAAGCTCGAAGAGATGTGGAGGGAACACTTCCTCACGTCCATGCGACCCCAACACATGCCCGACGGATGGTCCGTCACTCATAATCATGACAGGTGATGATATTCTTTTATTATGGGTTTAATGTCATGTTAGCCAACATAAATGTATATCTTTTACTATTCAATAAAATCCAGTTATGTGAGTAAACTTAATGTAGTTTTATATGCGCCTAAACTCTTGTCAATCCTAAGTGGATTAGCATGGTAGATATTATCACAATTGAGAGAAACCTATGCCCAGAGACAGGCTACCGTCGCCTATAACACAAGTAACGCCTCAGGTGCTGCAAGTGCGCTGTTGACCATAGTAGGATTAAGGATAACGGATTGGGACGGGATAGGGAAATGGGTCCCAGCATGCCTTACTCACCGAAACACAACAGCAGCACAACAGCACTTTGATTTCATGGTGGTTACTGTCGCCAGACGGGCTGCCCAAATGATTGTGGAACATATTGTGCCATACGACTACTAAAGTACATATTGTATATATATAGGTTATTGTATATATATATATATATATATTGTATAGAGGTTGATATGTCTGGGCATATCAATATAGGGTCAGCCTTGTATGTCATTTTCTGTAATATTGACGTGAGCGTACTAAATGTCAGTACATTTAGTATTATTTAGTATACATTTAGTATACTAAATAATACTAAATGTAATACAATACTAAATGTTGTAGCTTGACGATGTTGCAACTTCAACTTGCAACATCGTCAAGCTACAAATACCTAAACTAAGCTAAATTAAACTTAAAAAAATTGGATAACTTATGGTGGCACACTGCAATAAAAGTCAAAATATATAAAGTTATATCAGAATATCACTTTATTTTTTACATACTAGCTGGTGGACGCGCCGGACGCGTTAAAAAAATAAAAATATATAAAAATTATATGAGAAGTATAACGCCCGACATCCTCATTGCTATTATACTTTTGACAGGCGTTGGATTTTTATTTTTAGATGATCCCTCGATAACAACACTTTTTTTCTGGGTCCCTACCAACATGTATGCAAAATTTCATGTTAATCGGTCGAGTAATTGATGAGTGAAAAAGTAATAGACAGACAGAGTTACTTTCACATTTATAATATTAGTATGGATTTAGAAGGTAATGTCCAAACAAATTCCAATTATTATTCATACGATCCTCTTGATGGTAGGTGGTATTGTAGCCTGATCGGCTTATTATCCTAATATCCTAGAAGCTGGGTGTCGATCACACGTTCACTACCTCAGACGGAAAAAAACTCAAACGTGAGAGAAGTGAAATCACTCTGTGTGTTTACGTTTAAGTTAAGTTTTTATGAGATATGGCTGACTTGTTGTTAGGTGGGGCTACAATGGGAGGATGCAATTGCACTGTCTACCCTGATAGAATAATGGATATGGAGAAATTCAGCAGTAACGTGACTTATAATGTGAAAAGATAAATCGGTGGGCTCATGTCCAGCAGTGGAACATAATATATGTTTTTTTTTTTTAGATTGGAGCATAAATTTCGAGAGGGCCGTCTGACTACGGATGAATTAAAACTGACTGGTTTTTTGAAGTAGCCCCAAGGACAAGTATGTTACCATATTGGTAAACTTGTATGAAAGGGGGTTAAAGTATGAAATTGCCGTTTCATACTGAAAAATTAAAACACATAATTATTAATTATAGTATTTTCACTGTATGATTATATGCGTGACAGTTCTCACTTTTTCATGTCACGCATACTGTTTTCAACTAAAACCGGCATAAAAAAATAACAATTAAACAAACACATGTATGAAAAAAAAAATTATCTTTTCGAAAAACACAACAGGAATTATCACTTTTATTATTGATTTATTATTATAATAGGTAAATGTAATAAAAAACATATATTTTAGAAGTGTCAAACGCGTGGAACGGAACTTGTGTCAATAGGGATTGACACTAGGGATATTCACCTATATTCGATATATGGAAAGTACTCTATGTTTGTCATTGGATATTCGGAGATTTAACAAATATTTTTCTATTCCATATATTTTTAAAAACATAGTATTTTGATAATAAAACTAAACTTGTTTTATTGTCAATAATAACAATAAAACAAAAGTAAATTTTGTTCTGACTCTGATACGAGTTGTCAAGTTTCGAGTTCTGACAGTAATGAATTTTTTTTTATCAATCAGCAATCAGCTTCCAGAGCTATAATCTGATGTGGAAATTGTTTTATTTTTATTATGTGGTTGATGTTCCTGCGAGCATCATCCCAAGATTCAACTTCGACGGTCCAAGTCCAAGATCCGCCATCTCTTCAGTCGAATGACCTCTCCATTTGAGTCTAGAAGATTTTTGGCTAATTCATTGCTGTGTTTTCTCAACCTTTTTATATATCTTGCACTACCTGCACTGATTGACTCCTTAATTGTTTCTATGCCCAGGTGTAAATGTATTTCAGTGTTTCTCATATACCAGGGAGCGCTAGATATGGATCTCAATGCAATTTTCTGGAATCTCTGAAGGATTTCTACATTGGACTGACTGGCAGAGCCCCAGAGTTCAATACCATATGTCCAGACTGGCTTAATTATCACTTTGTATACCAATAGTTTATTGTGGAGTGACAATGGCGATCTCTGTCCTATAAGCCAATTTAGGCTTCTGAATCTCAGGCTGGCTTCACTCCTCTTTGCCTTTATGTGGTTTGTTTGCCCATGTTAATCTTTTATCCAAGAACATGCCGAGATATTTGACACAGTCAGTTTTTGGCAGTGTTTCGCCTCCCAGATGCACAGATGCAATTCTCCCTTTCGAAGCGTAAAAGTAATTTGTGTGGACTTGGTGGTGCTAGACTTGATCCTCCATTTTCGCAGCCATACATCGACCTTGTCTAGTTGCTTTTGTAGTTTCTGAGATGCTTTGATTGGATCTGTGTCACTAGCGAGACATGCAGTATCATCTGCATATGTCGCTGTCTCTACTTCATCAGTAACAGGAAGGTCTGCAGTATATATTGTATAAAGTACTGGTCCAAGAACTGATCCTTGTGGCACTGAGGCCTTTATGTCATATAACTTGGATGTCTCGTCTTCATATTTCACTTGAAACTTTCTTTCATTGAGATATAACCTAAAGATCATGTAGAAGGAGTTGGGTAACAGTACCTACTTTAAGTTTGTACAATAGTCCTTTATGCCAGACCTTATCAAAAGCCTGTTGAATGTCCAAGAAGGCAGCACAACAGTATTGTTTCTTTTCAAGTGATTGCCTTATTTTGTGCACGACCCTGTGTACTTGCTTTACAGTTGAGTGGCACTCCCGAAATCCAAACTGGTGATTTGGGATTATTAGGTCATTCTCCAGTACAGGTCGTAGTCCAGACAGTAATGAATATATAAATTAATATTTTAAACAAACTGCATTGTATTCTATAACTTATTTAACGTAACCTTTATTCCTAATTACTAGAATTTATTTCTAAATCTGAAAATCTTAAATCGGTAGTTCGATTTCATTTGCTTTGACAACTTGGATTAAATGTCGTTAGGTTGCATCACTAAAATTGTCAGTTACGAACTGTCACGCATATCATCATACAATGAAAATACTATAAGTGACGAGGTTAAACAAAAAATAATAGTCTATAACTTCCAAACCATATGTCGGATTCTAATAAGAATGGTATCGTATTGGCAAAACGGGCTGTTTGTCTTTTTTTTATAATAAAATATTTTTTAACTGAACTTGTTTTACTTTTAATCGGTATTGCACTAAGCTCTTTTAGCCATTTAGATTTATCTACATAGTAATAATGGTCTACTCCCATTAGTTCAATTCCCCGAGTTCATTTGATTGAATCAGGGTGGTGAAAAGATTTATGTGTCATAGATCTATTTTATATATATATAAATAGTTGGTATGTTTTGGTATATATTTTGGCATACCTATTAGTTGCAATATTTTGTATGGTTAGACTACATTTACGTAAAATTATTTTTGATATATAAAATAAGGGATAAAAAACTTATTTTAATGATAATTTTATAACGGAGAACAAAAGGTAATAAATTTTATTGTTAAAAAACTTAATTTAAAGACATCAAACATCTTGAAGCAGTAAGATTCATTTAATATTCATTGTAAGAAGTAGGAATTGTACATATTATACAATTACCTTTTGATGAGGCCGTTGGATAAGTGGACACTTGCGATAAAATGTATGAAACAAACGCGTTGCTATGCACACAGTCTAAGCTCGTGTAGGTAAACGCGTACCATGCTTGTGTGAGTGAGATAAGACAGGCTAGGGTTGACGCCATTTTGCCTTAATTTATTCGTAGTGCATTCGCGAATCGGGAACGCAATGTGCGGGAATATGAGATGGCCTTGTAATAGCGGCCACGAATTAATTTTGTGTGCTTGTAATTAATTATAAACAAAAACGTTTTTAACTCTATTTTCTGATATTTTATTATTATAAGGGTGCTTATTAAACTATGTATTTTATTTTTAATAAGTAGAATTATTTACCTAATTATCCTACTTAATATTATAAACGCGAAAGTTTGTGAGTACGTGAGGATTTGTGAGAAAAAGAGGAATTCGTTTAGGCTTTCTCATTTTCCCATTGCTTAAAAAATGAAAAGACTAATAAAGTGGCACCCTGTGGTTTGACTTTAACTTTCTCTTATTATAATAGTAGCTAGAAAAATGAATCAGTTTTAATAACAGAAAGTATTATTATGTATAGCCAACGATGAGCCAACGGAAAACTGAATCTTTGCCAATAGCCTCTTATACCACAGACTAAATAAAGGGATATTCGAAGGAAAATAAAATTTCATGCTTGTAATTTTATTGTTTATTATTCACGAACGAATTTCATAAAATGTGTAACAAAATAGCATAATTTTGAAACGCAAAATTATCACAAAATGAGAGACATTAAAAAACTTTTTGCGAAATGACTTGTCTCTAAAATTTCGATTTAAAGATGTATTAGATATGAGAAAACGAATTAAAAGCTTTTTTAAATATTCAATCGGAAAGCATTCGCAAGGTATGTTGGATAATGTAATTTGTTCAATATTTTTCAAAATCTCATTGCCCACATGAAAATATTTGTTTAATATTTGAATATTTTACGTGGCCTCCGCTCTGCGCACCGCGCCAGCCGGTAACTGTGAGGTTATACTGTGATTCTACTAATGAATCAATCCCTGTTCACAAATTCATTTTGATACTGTTAGCAACAGTACAAGCACGCGTTGAAAGAACTATAGTTCTTAAATTATCAAAAAGCGGGGAATCACCTTAATTATGACATCAATAATACAGCAAAATATATATTCGGCGAAAAAATTGCTATTGTTACAGAAAAAACTTACTTGCAAATCATCTTTTTTTTTTATTTTTAAATGTAGCCTAGTTGTAGTACCTACAAACGTACAAACAGCAACACACTTAACTGCACATTAAAGACGCAACTGAGAGAAATTATCACTGTTTGAAAGGGATAGATATATGTTATCACTTTCAATGTATTGTTACATTAATTTTTTTTTTGATATAGCCATAATTGTCTCTGCGTCGTTTTGCTGTTTGATTCAATCAGGCGCTTTGTCGTTTGAAATGTATTTGCTTGTGGAGTATAATCTGCGAGAGGGCGTGGCGCGTAGGGCGAGAGAGGTGAGGCAGAGGCAGGGTAAAGTCGTCGCGTTCGCGGCGACCGGTGCCGCTTTCTTTTTTTAGACATTACGATGTTAATGTATTTTGAACTGAAATACTGGCTGATTTGATTTAATAAGGTTTGATCATGGAAGTAATAAGTACTATATACAACAGGAATGACCTGTTGTCGCAAAATTGAAGCCGAAAGAGAGATCAGTAACTGTACCTCTTATCCCTCTCTGGCGATGGTGAATATATTGAAATATGATTTAAGGACAATAATTATAAAAAATGATTTGTGATTTGACGTCAGCAGATCATTGCTTCAGATGGATTTTAATCGAAGATGCTAATGATAAACTTGCCCTTTGCGGTACTATACATTTCCTGTTTTTGCTTGCTTTTCACACTCGCGTCATATAGTTATTTGTTCTTGAACTAGGATTGGATAGTAATGCATGGTCACCCTAATTGTTCACTAACAAATTATGTTTAAAACTATTACCTGTGAAAAGATAAACCACAATCAGGATAATACTCGCTTCCGCAAGCCTCCACGGCACAAATTCTCCCCATTTTAATTAAAATTCTTCAAAAATATCACGAAATCAAAAATTTCCGCCATTGACGTCAGAGTCGGCGATTTCATGTGGGGTTGTCAGGTCAGGTGTCCGTATTTCATACAAATAAAAGAAAACCTATACGCCAATCGCAAAATTTTTGCGTTAATAAGGCTTTACACGTAGCAACAAATAATATTGCTTTAACATGTCGGTAATAAATTATTATTTATATTTAGAAACATTTTAGAAGTAAATGTTTTTACTTCATTACATTACATCAATCGCATATTTTTCTACCATTTCTACCAACTTAACTCTGGCAACTCTATAGAACGGGACACAGCGTTCAGTGGTGGCCCTCTCACTCGGCTTCATTTTTATTTTGCGCGCAACAAGACTCTTACGACCTTAGCATAAGGTTTTATTTTCTTTATTTTAGCTGCAAGATGCACAGATAGAGCTTATTCCTTATATAATACTTCCATGGGTTTGATATTCAAACATGGAAAAAGAAAAAGAAGTGAGAATATATATTTTGACGTAAAAAGAAAATAGACGTGTGTTTTTGTACATCTGATGAAATGTTTATGAAATGTATATATATACTAGCGACCCGCCCCCGGCTTTGCCCGGGGTGCAATTTTTATATATACGAACATTTCCCGTAAATCCCTCTTTCCTTTAGTGAAAACCGAATTAAAATCGGTTTACCCGTTCACGCGTGATGCCGTGACAGTGATTCATTTTTATATATAGAGATAAGTTATTTAGAATATTTTAATGTGCTGTAAAAAGTAAACTGGATGTGTGCACCATCATGATGAAAGAGTACGTATTAAAATTGAAGTAATCCGAAGATAACTACAAGATACGATCTTCAGCAGTATTTCTAGTTTATTCAGTGTGAAATTCGCAGAAAACCCAAAAGAACGATTACCTAACAGATCTGTACAAACCGACTGACAGATCCCGTCTAAATTTGTCGCGGTTACTCAGAACAGTATAACCAACTTAAACCACCCATTTACTATCCTCGATTGCAGTCCACCGTGGAGGACTGCGAAACAGGATGTAGCCCAGACACTATCCTTCTTAGCCGTCCATCATCAGTACCTACTGTTTCGTTTTTCACAAGTGTCGGAGTTCTTGCAATTATGTTGTGTTATTTCTAAAAAAAGGAAAATTGCTCTTCTGCTTTATTTTTTAAATTGGAGATGCCCACGATAATATCAATAATTTATAACAAGGTGTCAAAAATTTGCGCTTGCCTATAAAAGTACATGTTTATATTATCTCATCCATTGTTACCACCCACAAAAATGTGTTTGCGAGGTCCGTTTTTTGTTCAAATTAGTTGGAGTAGACTTTGCAGCGCTCTTACGCTAAAACTTAATTTAACAAAAAAACGTCATTACGTTAATTATAGAATTTTTTTTCTAGTTTAATAAACTGTCGGTAAGGAGTTATTGTCAAATAACTATTTTTAGATGTCATTTTTCCAATATGAACGCATCATGGAAGTATTATATAAGGAATAAGCTCTATCTGTGCATCTTGCAGCTAAAATAAAGAAAATAAAACCTTATGCTAAGGTCGTAAGAGTCTTGTTGCGCGCAAAATAAAAATGAAGCCGAGTGAGAGGGCCACCACTGAACGCTGTGTCCCGTTCTATAGAGTTGCCAGAGTTAAGTTGGTAGAAATGGTAGAAAAATATGCGATTGATGTAATGTAATGAAGTAAAAACATTTACTTCTAAAATGTTTCTAAATATAAATAATAATTTATTACCGACATGTTAAAGCAATATTATTTGTTGCTACGTGTAAAGCCTTATTAACGCAAAAATTTTGCGATTGGCGTATAGGTTTTCTTTTATTTGTATGAAATACGGACACCTGACCTGACAACCCCACATGAAATCGCCGACTCTGACGTCAATGGCGGAAATTTTTGATTTCGTGATATTTTTGAAGAATTTTAATTAAAATGGGGAGAATTTGTGTCGTGGAGGCTTGCGGAAGCGAGTATTATCCTGATTGTGGTTTATCTTTTCACAGGTAATAGTTTTAAACATAATTTGTTAGTGAACAATTAGGGTGACCATGCATTACTATCCAATCCTAGTTCAAGAACAAATAACTATATGACGCGAGTGTGAAAAGCAAGCAAAAACAGGAAATGTATAGTACCGCAAAGGGCAAGTTTATCATTAGCATCTTCGATTAAAATCCATCTGAAGCAATGATCTGCTGACGTCAAATCACAAATCATTTTTTATAATTATTGTCCTTAAATCATATTTCAATATATTCACCATCGCCAGAGAGGGATAAGAGGTACAGTTACTGATCTCTCTTTCGGCTTCAATTTTGCGACAACAGGTCATTCCTGTTGTATATAGTACTTATTACTTCCATGGAACGCATATATTGGAAAAATGACAACTGTCCACCATAGAAAAGCATTGACAATAAACATTGTGTTCTGTGATCAAATTCGAGTGCTTATTAATTTTTTCTGTGGTCGTTTCTGTCGTTTGAATTGAAAAATGTTTGAAAATTGTTCATCGAACAAAACCGTCTAATATTTGAAATCACCAAATATAATGATTTGGTTTTTATTTTCTATCTTAACTCATTTAAATATTTTTATTTAATGAGTGCACTCTGAATTAGATATTTGTTTTCCATTTATTTTAAATCAGAACGTGAGAAAGAACTACTCTGTTGGAAAAGTTGAAAAACTCTCAAGCACGATGATTGCGAAAAATAGGCAAATGAAAATAAATAAAATGTTTCAGAATAGTAAGTAAATACCTACATTATATGCACCCTCTACGTGTCGAATTTTTATTTAGTAGGCAAAACACTTCGTCGATAGTTTAATGCGTTGGAAATTATTTTTGATGTACAATAATTATTATGGACGAAAGTCTGAAATAAAGACATATTATTATTATTATTATGCTTGTGATGAATTGTCTTGCTCAAATAAAAATAATATGGAAAAGGAGCGAAGTCATATAATAGTATCATCAGACCAATTGGTTCTATTTCCTGTGAGAGAACACATGCATTTTTATATTTTTAAGAGTATATTATCTTTATCTATCAATAACGTAAGCGCGGATTATTACCTAATCTTGACTATTTTTATTAGAGGTCCACAGAGAAGGTAAAGATAGTGAGTATGAAGAGTTAAAAGACGAAATAAAGGAACTAGAAGATAAAGTTAAAGAGAAACAAAATGAATGGTTCAAACTTAAAAGAGAACTTAATAGAAATAAAGTCTCAAAATCAACTAAGGCAAAATTAACTGTACCTTTTGTTAAACCACAGGTAACAAATACTAATGGTTTCTCTTAACATTCTGTTTATTATCATTATTAAGTTTTAAGTGATATTCAATAATGTTAAGGCCAACATACAGGCTGGCAGTCCACTTGGTGGTGGTGTTTGCAACACAAGCAATGCAACAGGTGCTACAAGTGCACTGTTGACCTTAGTGAGATTAAGGATAATAAATTAGAAATAGATAGGGCAATGGGCTCTGGCATCCCTTATTCACTCACCGAAAAACATCATACATAATGTTAATTTCTAAAGTTGACTCTGCCCGGAATAGAAACTGCTCTGTCTTAGGGGATAATAATAATTCTAATTATATAATTATTATTTCTGTTAAAGCCCCATTTCCACTTTGATAGGATACTATCAAGGTTGGTTAAGAACTTTTATCCCTCATGGTGTTGAATGTGTTTATAGGCGACATTAGCCACCTATTGTCAAGTGGAACTCTCAGCTTGACTGTCAATCTTTACCATAACAATTGCTTATACTTACAAAGTTGTTATTGATTACCTATATAAGTTGTGTGCTACATCTTATCACATGTAAATAAAATGCATACATTCCCTTTTTTGTCAAAACAGTATTTTCTTTTCTTTTTAACAAAAATCGTCATTTAAAATTAAATATTACACACAAAAAAACAAATGAGCTAGATATCCAAAATCCAGTTGATGAATAAATCACATTTAAAGTTTGCTAGTCTATTCTAGAAACAACCTCACAATATTTTCCTTTAACATATTAAATGCCAAGCTCAAAATAGTGTGGAGTTACATTAAGCTGTGGAGGCAGGACCGTGTGAGTGGCAGGAAGATTTCATACAAGCCAACACTGTCGCTATATTAAAGGATGTGACCATCTTTATCTTGTCTTAGTGGCTATTTCTGTCTGCTAGAGTACCAGTATCACGTCCATAGGCAGTGTACACTTTTTAATGTGTTTAGCAGACTAGCGATGTTAAACCTAATAAAATTTTTCTTGTAATAGGACCCAGGCCCCGACTGGGCGATTTTTTATTTTGTATTAAGATCGGCAGACAGGCTAACGGTCCACTTGATGGTAGGTTGCTACCGTCGCCTATAAAACAAGCAATGCCAAAGCTGCTGCAAGTGCGCTGCCGACTACAACAGGATTAAGGATAAGGGATAGGGAAATGGGCTCTGGCATTCCTTACTCACTCACCGAAACACAACAGTACACGGCGATCTTCTGTAAGGGGTGGTTACTGCCGCCAGACAGGCTGCCCAAATGACAGTGTGCCCTGCCACTACTTTCCAGATCCAGACCAGAGACAAATTTGAAAAGTTTATTTTTCAAAGTTGATCCTGCCGGGAATTGAACCCGATAACCCTAGAACAGAGCGTTAAGGCAAGCACCCTAACTACTCATACAATGGGCTTGTCAAAATCCGATTTTGGCATTTCGTTTTTTTTTCTGTAAAAAACATAATTTACAAGCAAATATAATTTATAGAGCATTAAATATTTTACTTGTCTAGTCGATGTATTTTAAAATTTCAAATTAATTTGTTTTTCATATTTGGCATCGGCTCCAAATAAAAACTCAACTGCTGTTCACATGGTATGCAGCATGGCAGTCAACGTGTTAAAGTTGAACACTAAGATACAAACCTGAGTTTACCATGCAGACAGTGATTATTTCACTAGACTTTTCATTTCTATTTGTTCAATTCTTTGTCTTTTTACAGAAAATCATCACTCACAACTCTATAGAGACACTCAAAAAAAATATAGAGTGGATGTCTATGTTGTGTGGTATTGAGGTTCAGGAGTATGTTGAAAATAAATATTTTGTTGTCATATATCACATGCAACACAATTCTAAAGATGAAGTGAAACATGGAATTAAAATCGGTATAAGCGGAAAAGGTAGTTTTTAGTTTCTTTTTTATGTTAAGGTTAACACAGGCTGATAGTCCACGTAATGATAGGTGTCGAAGTCGGTGTTGGTGTGCTGCGGACCATGGTAGGATTAAGGATAAGGGATTAGGGAGATAAGATAATACTTAATACTCAGTTGTCTCCTCTCTTTCCTTTACTTATCCTCCTTTGGGGAAAAACCATCAAGATTTTATGAAATTGTTTTTAGATAACTATTTGTGTGAATTTAATAGAGCGGCTCTTGAAACTTTTCTTGTAGTATCTAGTGTGATACTTTTCTTATAACCATGATGTATAGATATAATGCAGAAATTCTGTTTTCTCTGAAAAGATACCAAACCGAGAGGTACAAAGAAAGGTACTGAACTGTTTTGTCTTTATCTCTTTATGTTTTAACCAGCTGCGCCCGCGGCTTCGCCCGTGTGGAATTCAGATAGTTTCTTGGTATCGGTAAAAATCCAACAATAAATATCACCGACTTTTTTGTAGGCATTATCAAGCTCTACTCTAGAAATCTATACATATAATAAAATCTTAAACGAGCCATGTCTGTACATTAAAGATTTTTTCAAAAAGCAATTTGTACATGTTTCGTCTATGTTACCAAGGTCAAAATATTGTTTTCAGAATTTTCGTCTGTCTGTGCGCGTACGAAGTTGCGGGCTTAGCTAGTCAATGATATATCTCTCGCCGTTCGATAGAAACGTTTTCGTTCAACCGTTTTTTGTCAACTTTGCAAATTCGATTACTATGAAAAAAGTCTTTTCATTTTATGGGGCAATATAGTATTGTAAAACTGTGATATATTCATCCTGAAATTCTATTCTAACTATTGGTGAAAGATTTAAAATCGTATGAGTAGTTTTAAAGCTAATTCCTACATACAAACAAATTAGTATGGATTGGCTATAGGTAAGTCAATGTAGCAAGGATCATAAGATTTATCAATTTTTCACTCATCTATGTTCAACTTATATTTAATACATTTTCAGAAGGAAGCAAAGTGTTAAATTCGTGCATGCCTCTTGGCTTCAACTTGAGTCAAATATTGAAAGAATTTGATGACATAAAGGGAACAGACTGCCTCCATGCGATCAGAAAAGCTCTTGTTGCTTACTATGATAGATTGGAGCAATATAACGTTTTAAAGGTATGTATTGTTGAAATTTGAAAACTACTAGAAAATATAGTTTGTAACATTATAAAAGTAACGATAGCACTTGGACCCTACTTCGAATATTATACAATATATTATAGAATTTATAATATTATTTGATAGTCAAATTCTTGAAGAAGGTTTATTACATACAGGCTATTTAACGTCACGCTACGACCCTTAGAAGCCGGGCAAGAGAAAGCAGAAAGAACGCTAAATGAAAACCGATCATCACTGAGAGAGAATCCGATTTCTTTTGAATCAGATCTTTTCTTTAAAACCGTTATGTTTTATGTTCTGCCTTATGTTTGGCGTCGTAAAATATAAGGAGCGTTCTTATATTTGTCATGGAGGGATGTTAAATTGTTAATCCTCGTAGAACCTCGATGCAGCTATTATTAGAGGGCCTTAGTACTGCTGCCTTTAGAGGTAGCTTCCGCTATGCTAAGTGCTGAACCTACATAGTATTAAGGCACTAAAAAAAGCAAGGAACAACTGTAGAACGACACCACTGCCTTCTGAATATAATTTATTAGGTTCTTTCTAGTTTTGTAAAATTATTTATAATTTTTAATTCTTTTTTTTAAACTGTATTGTAATTGATTTATTTTTAATTCTTTCTTTTATTGTATTTTTTGAGCCTTTAGGTAAGTATTTGATTTTAAATGCGTGCTCTTACTCTTACTAACGCAAGACAGGAAGACGGAAGCAGGTTTTTATAACCTACATTATGCGGAGTTAGAGCCAGTTAGTGGCAGGGGACGTTTGTATGTGTGTATCCTTTGTCGCAAATATATTTATTCTTATTTTGAATGCAGGGTACATAATATACCTTTTGCCGCCCATAGGGAACAGTACTTTTTCTGGATGCAAGGTACCTTAATCCTTTTCTGTACCTCTGACAAATGGTAAGCAAAAAACCATTAAGATTAAACCGCCTTAACTACTAAACCGATGATCATGAAAGACTGTACTTAGTCCAAATTACAAGTTTTAGTTCAATTGATGAATGAACTAAAACTTGTAATTTGATGATTTTTCAATATAACGTTTTCAGAGTTACCTGTCAAACGAAGCACAAATGTGCAAATCGATGGATGGTTCCTTTATACAGATAAACTTGACAGTTCAGAGTGAAGAGTATGATGAACCTTTGAAATTGGAATTAAACCTCCATTATAGAGTATACAACGTGAGACCGAAGGAGAGTAAACTTCATATCTCAGGTAATTTAATTAGTCAAATGTATATTGCATGCTGTAAGTCGAGAAGTGTGTCTGAGGTGACAGTAATCATCAATTTCCCATCAAGTGGATCCTCGCGGCCTATTTGCCATCATTATAATATTAAAAAATGGCACTAAAATTAGCCTGGCTGCGCATTTTTTCTGAGATTGCCACCTCTCAGACATAGAGGTGACCTCGAGTTGATTTATTTTAACTATTGAAGCAAAATTATTAATTACTAGTGACCCGCTCTGGCATCTCACGAATGCACTTTTATAAAACTTCGTTTTTCGCTTTCTCCATTAGTGAAATTCTATCAAAATCCGAAACAGACAGAGGCGTACAGAAACTATTTATTTTATTATACTACTAGCAACCCACTCCCGGCTTCGCACGTCTTTGTAGATGGATTTCTGATTTCTTGAGTGAATGGTCGATTTGCGTAGTCATTTATGGCTGCTCCTCGGACTTTATGGCAATTGATGCCGATGTTACTCAGGGATCTGTTCTCTCTGCTTCATATTAATGACCTACTTTTCATGCATTCTTGCATACACAGATAACATACAAAAAAAATGCAATTTTATGTGGTTAAATTATTTAAAATTTGCTTTAATTGAAGAATAAAAATAACAGACTTCCTAAGTTGGCTGCAATTATTCTAAACTAGCTGAGCCCGCAACTTTGTACGCGTGGTATTTGGTATAGCGCGCAACTTTTTTGGTTGTAAACAGATTGGAATGAAACAAACACTAAATGTTACGGGAAGCTGGCTACATCACCCGTGAAAACCGAATTCAAATCGGTTAAGCAGTTTCTGAGATTAGCATACACAAACAAAAATTCTAATTTTTTTTTCCTCTAACATAAGTAAAACGTGTACAAATGTTATTTGAAAAAATATTTAATGTACAGACACGGCTCGTTTACGATTTTATTATTTGTATAGATGGTCTAACCTTTTACCCCATTAACACTTTGCATTCAATTTCAAACACCGTTTATGTCAAGAACTCTCATTTAATCCTTTCTAAGCTTTCACAATGTTTTTCTAGATTTACCGGAAGGAGTCCTGGACATTTTAGAACAACAATGCCACGTTTTCACACGCAAATCCCTTATGGACGCATTTCAACAATCATTCGAACAACGGGGACCTTTTAAAATAGTTTCACAGGTAAGTTTAACTCTCATTTTGTAGTATTATTCTCTAACATTGGAGTTGCTGTCAGCCTGTACATAAAACCTTCACATAAAAAAAGACTTGTCCTCTTAATAAGTCCAAGATATTTAAATGCTGATTTTTTTTTGCAGTTACCAACTCCTTCTGTTGATGAAGAAAGACGTGTTCGTTCGCCTGTCGAGAAAAGAGGTAGGCTTGAACCAGCGGTCGGAGAGAGACTGATTCTCGCCCCAGTCGCTAGGAAGAGACTCCCAGGAGAGCCCGTCATCGGAAGAAGACGACGTAGGCATCGCCGGCCGCAAATACGCTACGATTGCAAAAATGACGACACATTCCAGCCAGACGAATTCACAGACTATAGCGATGATGATACAGACACTGAGTAGAAACGTGAAAAATGTACGACACAGTGTGTAAATTTTTAAGTATTGATAGAAAATCGAACACTTTTCCTATCGCCTTTGTAAGAAATTTTCATTTTAATCGTGTATAAAAAAATAGTGTTAAAAAAATAGTATATAAAAAAATATAAAAATATAAAAAAATAGTGTTAATAAATGAAATTGTGTTTGTATAATAAACTTTTATTTCGATTATTAAAATAATAATAAAAAATAAAAAAACAATTTATACAACTTAAATAAAATTTTAGTAGTCTGTCAAACAAGGGAATAAATTTTGATTTTTTAAATGATATAATTTAATTGTTAAGGAATGACAGGCTTTATTAAAATTGTGCAGTCAAATCAGGGTTGAAAAAATTCAAGGATAACATATAATTTTATTCCAATTTACAAATATTTTTTATCTGTTTATGTATAGAACCAAAAGTCGACTACATGAATCAAATAATCAGAGTTTAATCAGTTGACCTCCCTTAAAATCTGTAGGATCATTATGTCCCAAACCAAATATACTACAAAAGTTATAAAAAAAAACAATTTTTTTTAAACAAAATTAATATTTATTAAAAAAATTGTCAAAGTGAACCACAGCTCATAATGGAGCACAATCCATTTATAGAAAACAATTCAGCAGTTGGAAAATTCTCATAGTTCGTCCTTAATTTCATTAAAATTTAACCAAAAAAATTGCAATCTTTTTTTGGTTACCCGCCATGTTTAAACGGTTTGTTAAAATAAATCTTAACTAATAAGCAGCTGTTGATTACATAGTTAAACATTCTCGATTATGCCTTTTCATAAAAAAAAAATTCAATCTGTATTTCAAAGATATTTTTGTGCGTTTGTTTCATGTATACGAAATGGAGGTAGATACATTAAGTGACCAATAAATCTAGTATAAAAGGAGTATTCCACGTGTCATGCTTATATTGCTAAAGTGCGTCTTATGGCCGTAGGAATAGAATTAATGGCTATAAGAACTTTAAACTTTGATGATTAGAAAAATTGACTCACATTCGAAATGAAAGGCTTGCTGTTACAGTCAAATTGTTTTGAGGAGTTACTCAACATTTAATTTACGATTTTAATTTTACATTAAATTATTTGATATGTTCGATTTTCGATCACGATTAGCATTCATTCGTAAGGTTAAGAGACAGAGGCAGAAGGAAATATCTTAAAAGGTTATTCAGGGTAATAATTGGGTGGCTACGACTAAGTTGTTGGAGACATCCATTTTCATTTACAAGCAATTTGTACAAAAATCGAATATATTTTAGGTAAAATTGGATTACTGACTAACAACCTAGTTGTAGTTAGAGAAAATCTCTTCAAAGCTGTCTGTCTCTTTCGAGATGACGAATTTTTGACGAAAATCAAACATGGAGGACCTTTACAACTGATTATGAAACTTCTAGAAATGCACAATGTGATTGTTTACAGTATTATGATCAATTTCGAAATTATATTACCTTGAAACAATATTATTCTTACAGATAAGGATATAAAGAAGAAAATAAAATTCATATTTTATTATTGAATCTGTTGTCCACCATAAGTTTCGATGTGTAAACATCCTTATTATTAATTCGATACTAAGCAAAATGTTGGTCCAAACTCAAGGTAAACTCACTTTAAACGGTCTTGTGTGACTTGGTGTTAAAGTTTTAAAGACTAGACGCCGCGGTTGGGCAAAGACTTGACCTTGTAGATGCGGACGAGCCAGTGCTCGGTGGTATACGCTTCCTCCAACACGTCGAGATTGAAGTCCTTGTTACCGATCTCGGCGCCTCGCACGCGGTCGAATCCGGGCGGCCGACCGCCTTCGGTGTACACGAGGCCGAACTTGTAGTAGCTCATCTTGTACATGAGGCAGTTGAGCAGCGTGGACGAGCCGTCCGCGTCCACGCGGAACTCGCCCGCGGACGTGTAGTAGTCCGCCTCGCGGATGTGCGCCCCGCGCTCGGTGCTGCCCCCGATGCGGACCATCCACAGGAACTTGTTTATGTCTGACGAGAGAATATTCATATTATGAAATTCTTTGTCTTGACTGTCAATGTATATTTCTATGTAAAATGGTGACAGGCAGGCTTATCTATAAAAAAGTCTACGATAGCATCTATCTAATTTTTATATTTAAGCTACAATAACTGAAAAAAATATATTTTTTCAAAAATGAAAAAAATATATAATTAGGCTATGTTTAAATACCTAGCTGAGGTACGGAAGAACAGCCCACGACATGACTCACGCAGAAGCATCTTTAACCAACTAAAATAATTTATACTTGGTTTCATGTTATGCTGTAAAATTTCAAGACGGTTAAGCCTTAGGGCACAGCTAGTCTTCTTTCCATATGATATTTATATAAATTACTAGCGCCCAAATTCCCGCTTTCGTTGTTTATTGAGAATAAATCTAAAGAGACTTAGTTATAAAAAAATGGGTGTGTGCTTATGAACATACGATAGATGTGAAAACTTCTAAATAAAATGATATTTATAATTTAGAATTTCAAATTTTAAAATTATAAATATAATTTTATTTTACACACGATTCAGTGCGACACTGATCCGCTGGGTAAACCCGATTCAGCGTCACCGACCCAAGCGTGACAGTTTACTTATGTTCACTCTTCAGCGAAACGCGCCTAAAGAAGTTATCCTTTGGACAAGATCAGACTCACCATCCGAGGAATAGCCGACGAGTCCACCGAAGATCACGAGGACATAATCGACGTCCAGCTCCCTCATGATCTCGTACGCCTTGTCCTCGGTCGACGCCATGGCCTGTCCGACGCGCGATATGTGCGTATTATTCCACGTGTTGTTGTCCACAATCACCGTTCTGTTCGCCATGGCCGTTATCTGATAGCCGTAGTCCCACCACGACATCACTTTAGCGTCCTGTTGGCAATTTTTACATTTTTATAAATGTTACGATGGGAACTAAAAATTTCTACACATGTTCACAGAAAATTATCAAAATATCCAAATACTTATGCAGATAGTTCTTTTAACGTCATGACATAATAACAGGAAATTGCAAGCATGGAGGGTTATAAATTGACCAGAATAGCGCTTGTGCCAATGCTACATATTGGGTTTGTAAGTATTTAACATTAAGTATTTGTTGGGTAGTTGAAACCACCGAAAATGAAATGATACTACAGCACCTTCTATTTAATCGTGGCCAACGGACACTTTTTCACGAGTCGATCTTTCTTAATCTCCACCCTCCATGACTGCAAATTATAAAGTATATACCCAAAATAGTTAGCCACAGATTGTATGACGAGAATAAGTTTAGCACTGTTACCATTTACTTATTTCTTGAGATTCTTTTTATTCTTATACATACCTTTGTTACGTCATATAACACGATTAATACATGACTATGACTATGAAATTACATATGCAGATGATTCTGTATTAGCAAAATAGATTTCCAATTCAAAATTTTTGATGGTGGTTTAATTTCTATAAACAATAAAGTCTATGCATATTTTAACTATAAACTCGTATAGTATGTACATAGTGTTCTGCACTATGCAAAAAACCCCATGAGATAATATTTCTTTAGATTAACTATGAAAATAACCAAATTGTAAATAAAAATTAAGTGATTCTTATTTAATAAAAGTAATATTCTGTGAACGATACAAAGTTAGAAGTGTAAATTTTTTAAATGGGTAAATCCGTGGGCTAATCTCTCCTGAAATAAGCAGAGTGTCAGCGATTTTGTCCCACTATCTTCAGCAATGAAGAAGAAGCTTTTCTTATAGTCCGAGAGCTGGCCGTATAAAAATCCTATGGATTAGATACATGGATAATTTTTTTAAGATAGACCAAAAAACCATAGGACTAAAGGTCGACAGCCCTAAAAATGCCTGATTTTGCCCGCATGCAAAATTACGACCAACATAATTATATTTTTAGATGCATGAATAATTATTTTTTAAATCAATCCTACATCGATACAATTAATAAAAAATAATGGTCGACACTTTTATTTTACCCAAATAATATTGTAGACTAGTTTTAAGTAGTTATATAGCCTATGCTCATATATTCAATGTCCCTAAATCTTTGATTATTTTTATATATTTATCCAATACATGGATAATTCTTTTTTTAACTTAATTCTACATAATAAAAAATAATGGTCGACACTTTTATTTTAAAATAGTATCACTCCATCTGAAGCCGTGGGACACGAAGGAATCTTTGCGGACAATTATTTTAAATTGCGCTCACCAACACACTTGCCAAACGTCCTAGCAATTTCCCTCCACGATCTACACGAACGCTATACACATTAACGACATATTTAACGATTAGCAAATTTTATTCCTAAAAGGGCAGATCCACGAAGAGCGAACTCGAACACTTAGGTGTACCTCTGGTGTGTTCATCTTGAGCCAGGTGTAGGCCTCGCGGAAGTCGTCGAAGATGATACGCGCGCCGTCGTGCGCACGCGCAGACAGCACGATGCTCGGCGACGAGTACGCCTCTGACGTCACCCACGTGCAGTGCACCACGTACGACACCAGCAGCGCCCCCAGCACCACCACGAACACACCGCCCACCTGCGATCATATCTCATCTACTGACATGTGCCACATTCTATAACTCACTTCTAAAGCTTGATAATATTCTTTGGCGTTAATATGTAACTCCTCGCAACTAAAACTTTCACAGAACCAAGGCACGCAAAGAATGGCACGTCATGTGACGTCATCATAGAATCAACCAGTTACAGTAAAGTAATATTAAGACGCCAACAAATTAAAAAAAATGCTTTTTTGGCGCTTTCTCAGTAATTTACAAACAAATAAAATCATTCGCACAAACACAATTGTCTCCAGGATCTTAATTAATATACAGCAGTTACAGTACAAAGTACGTTCTACCCGAAAAGGGAATGCATATGTTTTTATTTCTAATTACTTATATGCTTTAATGTAGTAAATAAAAGAATTAAGGTGTTTTACTATAAAATTCTTAAAATCATAATAGCAAAAGTTCTAATAAAGCATTCTGTCAAAATTCTTTTAAATTTACGATCCGGCAATTCCTTCACTACCCAATAAGATAGTTCCATTGTATGTTTTTATTGCCATAACATTTCTATTATAATTTCAAGTCTACATTTTGATTTTTGTAATAAATTATGTTGCCTAGTTATTTTGCACCCTATTTCGTTTTTTTTTTTTATATAAAATAATCTAAATATTTCTATGTTTAAATATTTAATTACAATAACTGTGAGATTTTTACCGTTTTTCTTATGAGTGATAAACTATGACGGAAAAAGTGATTGCCTCCTCAAGAGATATGTCATTCAACTCTTTCTATTACGAAAACAGTAAATTGTAGATCAACGATTTTTAAAACTAGTTTTCATTCACAAATAATAATACACGTAAATATAATATATTAATGAAAATTATTAAACGTCCCTACCTCGGAACGGAAAACCATATTATTTTCATGTTTTTTCTTTTTCTCGGGCTTCTCCGTTTTCTCTATGTCTTTTACGTGTATGCTGAGGAGACTCGAGGCTGCGACACCGGACACTATGCACATAACCGGCGCCAGCACCAGCATAAGACGCACCATCACGCCCTGTAACCAAGTATGCAGCGACGGGTCAAATTTCGATGGCCCTCAAGTGGGTGGAATACGTCTAGGTGGTAATAATCAGCGATCAAAGTGTAAAAATCACAGCGCAGAGTCAACGGAGTATTCTCTACATTGCCTTCAACACGCTCCAAGCTTCATTTTTCATCACAAATCTAATTATTTTATTTAAAATACACATTGGCTTCTTCAACGATAGTATTAAACACTTTGATTTTCCTTAATAAGCAACACACTCAATGTCTCAATTGAGAAGATACTATCCATTCGTGATGTGCCGAGGCAGATAGTTATATATGGCGCCTTTTCATGAAGTTTCTGTTTAATACCCAGCCAATTCATGAAATGGCTAATTAAAATTCGGGCAGATTGATCAACGAATGACGTTTTAGTCGAAAGATATACTACGAACGATTTGACTGATATTAAGCAGAAACTTCATGAAACAGCGCCATATGTAACGATCTGCCTAGGCAAATCACGAACTGCCGGATTATACGATCGATAATTTTTTCGATCGAGTGTAAGTTGTTAATCCGTATTCTGGATTCCCAAATTGTATCGGAAATAACTTTAATCCTAATAATGTCATAAATGCGAATGTTTGCGAGGATGGATATCTGCTTGCTATTCTTTCACACAAAAACTACTAAACGAATTTTGAAGACTTTTCAGAAATATACTTTATACATACCTTACATAGGCAGAAAAAGTCTCGGACAAGTACTTAGTATTAGTATAATATTTTATTCAAAATATTAAATTTGTCTTGTCTTAAAAATGAAATCAAAGCTTTTTTGAAGCTTTATATAGGGTGTCACAGAGCTTACAAAGAGGCATAGCAAAGCCCTTTTAAAATTTCAAACAAGTTTGACATCATATCACTGCCATCTGCCATATTGCTATTGCATCTTTCCTTCAAGTTAGTCGAGCTAGGTTTTTACATTTAATTGATTACACATTATTTTATCATCCACTCGTTACTTCTCTAAAATGTAATGTGCGCAGGGATTGAGTATGTTATGTTACCCTATGCAATTATGTAAGATAATGACAAGATTCTCAACCATTTATTTTCACTATGCCTTTATAAATTAACAGTATAATATTTAAAAGTAACCTTAATGTTGGATCATGTATCAATAAGTAGTTCTAACGAATTTTACAATTTGGTGAAGCCACACATATTTTTTGCAATTTAATACAATTTTGCTTTTTTTTTTTAAATATTTTTTGTTTTAATACAAGATGCATTATGTAATGTTAGATCACTTTCTTAAGTATTAATATTTTTTCGCGTCTGTTATCTGTACCGTGAAGACCAAATATTATGTCCAATTCATTTTGAGAAAATCCTCCCCAATATTTTTTTTAAAGATTGGCAGGCCACTTGTTGGTAGATGGCTACCGTTGACTAAAAGGAACGCGAAGTATGTTGTGGGATAGGCCTTTTGTCTTCAGGTCTGTGGCGCTGGCGTGTCTTATTGCTTATTGCAATAAATCAAAGTTCATTAGAGAAAAGTCACTCACGGCGAAATAAATACTGAGAACTCCATAGAGAATGATGAATATGTTTGCATCGGTGAGTTTGGTGAAGCAGAAGTAAAGTCCGGCCGGAAACAGGAACACGAGGATTTGTAGGTCGAAGTAGAACGAAGACCATGACGTCGGTTGATGTTCAGAGACGGATGCTGAGGAAGAAATAAATATTTCACTAATTACACTACTTATTTCAGTAACTTTAAAATGATGTTAGGCATGATGACAGATAAAATTGCATATTGACTAGCCCTTTGGTCGAGTGGTTAAAGTGCTCACTTTAATGTTGTCTCAGGGGTCCCCGGTTCTATTACCGGCTGGGCTAACTTTGGAAATGAACTTTTCATAGTTGGCTCTGGCCTGAATCTGGCTGGACACACTGCAACTCGTGCTGGTGACAAAAGATGTTGGTGGCACGAATCAAGTATTATATTCTACCGGGATGAGTACTTGCGAAAATTGCATCATGCCACAAAAGAGCGCCGAGGACTCCCTCTATGACCTCATGCGACATATACACAGTAAGCTTGACATGAAGAAAAAGATTTAATCGCTTGTGTCTTTGGACATGGAGAGAATCTTCGACGGCATCTGGTGGCCTACTGTTAGAGCCAGATTGGCGGAGGAAAAGTGTCCGGTGAATGCAAAGCCGCGCCTCAGCATGGGACGGGTTGACATTGGGTTGAAGGACTGCATAAAACTTCTAGGGCTCTATACTGACAAGGGACTGGTATTCGACCAACATGTTTCAAGCAAATGCGCGATTGGCATATACAAATAGCTGAGGAAAGCGGCAAGAACAAGCTGGGGCCTTGATCTCACGGTGATGGCACGATCTATGCCACCGCGGTGGAACTCACGCCTACGCAGCGGGTGCGTGGGCATCCGCCGCCTAAAAGGTTGGAGTCGCTGAACAGCTCAACGCAGTGTAGAAGGGTTCTCACAAAAGTTGTAGCATGCAAAGCCTACCGCATGAAATCCCTTACTTAGCCTTACTGCTGGCTGAACTGCTCCTCTTTGATTGTGTTATAGCTTTGCCAGGCGTTAGATGTTCCCTCGGGAACAGTACTTTTTTTCTGGATGAAAGGTACCCTATGTCCTATCCTACATTCCTGACAACGGGCATGCCAAATTTAATGATGATCGGTTCAGCGGTTTAGGCGTGAAAAAGGTAACAGACAGAGTTACTTTCACATTTACAATATCAGCATGGATTACACAAAAACTTTTACAAAATCTGTCATAAAAAAACGTAGTACTCACCAATAATAGGTATATGGTTTTTGGCGTATGACGGATCCAGCAGCGAGTAGAATCGGCCGGTCCATGGCGATATTTTACCTGCAATTTATGCGTTTCTAGCGTTACTACATTCTATGAAATATAATAAGTCGAAATGATATTATTCAATGTTACAAAACAATGTTGTACATATATTAAATTTGTAATAATTAATAAGGATTGTTCATTGTGCAACACGAGAAAAACCAAATGTACCTAGTTATGTATCCTCCAGTGCATACTGCGTATGACTACCGTGGATGTGCAAGTTTAACACTGATGAGCGCATGTATGTCAACGACGTAAAACTAACCTTCTTTTAATTTGAATAAGAATATACGTATAATAAAACTCTATACTTTTAATAAATTTATATTTTTTTAAAATATTAAAGGGTTAAGATTAAAGCTCCAAGTTAAAAACCTACGTCAAAGCATGGGAAGAAATAAGTATAAAACGTTTTCTTCATGTGTTAAATATTATTATTTTTTTCATATTTTTGCACTACCAATTTAACCTACAATACTATTAGGAAAATATTGTGTAAGATTTTTTTTACAAGACTTTATTTATTTGAAACGATATTTTCTTGCATAAGCGGCGAAAAGTATACTTTTTTGTTCGGTTGCAAGTGATCAATTACACACCAGAAGGAATAGCGTACATTTATTGACAATGATAGCTGAACACTTTTGCCAGGTAAATTAATTTCTTCTGATGAAATACTAATTTTTTTATGTAACAACTTCTAAATGTAAAAAAGTCAAAATATTTGTTAATTCAGAATAGAATTGACAGTAAGAATAAAACAAAATTGTGGTTGTCTTCTTCTGATCTAGTTGGTCGTGCTTTAAAACTGTCCAGGGGTGTATTCCAGCACTCCTTCGGCCTAAGGCTAATTTTGCTCTAACCGTGCAAACACGCTGTTCCAGCACTCTATTCGAGCATAATTTGATCTGGACAAGATTTTATCATGCCCATTATGGGCGATCTGTCAAGAGTTAATTATGCTCTGTCTGCCGGAACGGGTATGATCAAATGACAATAGAGCAAAATTAGCCTCGGCCGACAGAGTGCTGAAACACAACCCAGCAATCTTTTTATTGTCCTCTTAGACATTACCGGCGAGCGAGCAGAAAAAAAATCGATTGCTGTATTTTTTTTTTTTCAAATAATGAAGCCATTTTCGAGCAACTGGGAGAAAATTGCATTCTCACCTGTTTCTCTCCCTCGTTAACCAAATATATCGGGTGATTACAGACAATATACATATATAGTGAAAGCCCCCGCAAATTGCTAATGTGCCTGACAGGCGACATTTTAGCCATGCGGGTGACGTCATGTGAATGTTAATGTGACAAGGTTCCGGATAATACTTCCATTATATAACTAACTACTAGTCATTGTAACTCGTGCACAGCTCAACCCAATCACTATGCAAATAGCAAACACACACAAATCCCAATAATGACTACTGGCCTTTTCTTTCTGTGAGGCCACCACATTAGCCTACAGCACATTTCATATGTTTTGGGGTATTTCGCAGTCATTTGTGCAACTCGTCTCTAGCCAGTAACCACCTTACAGAAGATCGCGTTTCGACGAATAAGGAATCCCAGAGCACATTTCTGTTCTTAATTCCATTGTCCTTAAACCTACTATGGTCGGCAGCGCACAGCGCAAAAAATCACTATTGATGCTAATTAATAACATTTAGTTATAATCTACTAACCAGTAAGAGTGAGTACAACTGCTGCTGTTCCGAGTGTCGCCAGCAAAGTGGTCAGCAACGCTTTAAACAACAACTCGAAGTTTGACGGCGAAAGATGAGCGCGCAAATATTGAGTGAACGCGTACAATTGACACAAACCGAATGTGCCTAACGCCTGAAAATAAAATACAACGAAATGTATAACATTATCTGATTTAAAAGTGCACTAATATACTCCTAAAAAATTATAATCATGGCACATATTGCCTATCACAATTTCCCCCCTTCTATTTGATGAAATACTAGCTTCTGCCGGCGACTTTATCCGCGTTTAATTTTTCCTAGGCAACATTTATTCAATCTTTATTTCTCATATAGGTATTTTGTCAGGTGTTGAATTTTTTATTTTTAGTTGTTTAAATATTTGGTACTTTTATCTGGATTAAAGGTACCTTATATCCTTTTCAGTACCCTTACAACGTGTATGCCAAATTTCAAGGTGATTGATAAAGTACCTTTGTAGATTGTGACAAAACTAGTGTTTTGCCCTCGGCTTGCCTGCGGACCTTCAGATAAAAGACATTATCTAAGTATTATATTAATAGCATATTTCAACAATGTTTAGTTAGTTCCGAGTATGCACAGTTGGTCTTTAAATCTGTCAACATACTACTGACTCCAAGCTACTACTGTTAAATTTGAAGTTTAGTAAAACCTTATCACAAATAAATGAAAATTTAGTAACATATTCTTTAATTCTAATGCGGTGTAATTAAATTAATATTTTTATGCATTAATATTTTATTATATACCTAACCACAACACCATATAGCATATAATAGAGTGGCTCTATTCAGTACAGTAAAATAGTACATCCAATAGTACAGTAAAAATATCGATTTGATCAGCTACTAGGTTGTGGTTTCTGAGAGCGCTAGTGAGCGGTGCATTCTGGACCAAGTCAGCTCTGTCGCAAGGCACCGACAAAACAGCGGTTGTCGTCGTTCTTTGAACACATACACAAAGCGCTATTTGAGTCAGAACATCAGCGTTATGTATTCTACCCAATACAGTTAGGTATAGGTATCGCGTAAGCGTGAGCTCCCTCCTAGCAATTTATATTAACCAACAATGCCCAAAATATTGACTGTATTCGGTTGCACAGCTCAGTAAGACCTTGGAGATGACAAAGATTTTTCCAATACTACAAAAGGTTCTTTTGTAAAACAGAAGTAAGTATTCGCCTTGAACATCTTTTTTCGACATGTTTCTGATGTTACGATCATGTAATATGCAAATAAAAAAATGTTACCTTTACCTACATGTTGAAATTTTTCAGTTAGAATGTCCAATGCATGGCATTAAATTATTTCACAATTTTAAACAAAATAACTTAACGATAAAAACAAGTAAGAATGGACCAAAAGTACATTATTTCTTTGACTTTTATTAAAACATAAAAAATAAAAATAAAGCCTTGTAAAAGCATGTTCGCGTTAAGAAGAAAAATGCCAATAAAATACGAGGGAAATGTTGAAAGCTGTCAGTGACATGAAAAATAAATTTATGTGTTCTGCATGCCCTCTACACAAATGTTAAATTTAAAGCAGTATAAAGCTTGATTGATGTTTTTTCTTCTATTTCAAAGCATTCTGAGCAGTGCTTGTGCACAATCAGTTCCTTTCAGAAGACCACCGTGAAATAACAGGCAAGTGTGCTGATATGTTTCAACTGTAATAAATTCCAAAGACTGCAGACACCGATCATCTTTGGATTCTGTTTTCACGTTATGCAGAATGGAGCCCTACAAAAAGTGTACACGAAACTCACCAGCATGTGTTCAGAACTTTGCACCGGTTGGAATCCAACAAACGATATCTGCATGGAGAGTATTGTGCCGATGCAGTACAAGGTGCTGTACGCTACGTAAACGCGCGCGGAGAATCGTCCGAGCAACATGAGCGCCAGCACGTGCAGGGGTATCAGGTTTATTAGGAACACGTAGCCACCCCATGACGATACCTGTAAAGTATTGTGTACACACTTGTTGAACTTTTAAGCTTTTAACCTTATTTATTTATTTACATTAAAATTGCTCTTTAAACAGTTGTTCTACTTGTGTATAAGTAAAAGTTCTGTATTCACGGGTTAAAAAAAAGGCGACACATTTCACGTATTCGAAACATTAAAAATTCGATGCAGTTCATGTATTCGACACATTAGCGAATGCGACACGATTCCTGTATTCGACACATTAAAAATGCGACGCAGTTCTTTTGTTTGACACATTAGAAAATGCGATACGGTTCCTGTATTCGACACATTAAAAAAATGCGATACGGTTTCTGTATTCGACACATTAAAAAATGCGACACAGTTCTGTATTCAACACGTTAAAAATGCGACTCAGTTCCTGTATTCGACACAAACAGGCTACTGTGACAAATAAAAAGGGTGTACACAGAGCAGACATTGACCTGTTCAAAAAACGGTTCATCCATGTCCCTTTCAACTGAATAAGATTTGTGATTTAATCCATTAATGAGTATTTAACCACATTTATATAATACATGTTTGAAAGTGCAAAAACTAACAAATTATACAAAGTTGTTAGTGTGAAACTTTCATAATTTTTCTCTATGATTGTCTCATTAATTACTGAAACTCATTGATACAGTAATTTCGATTATTGACATAATATTGACAATCAACACACATAAGCGGTTTGTAACATAAGTAACAACATTACCAAGATTGCCAATATACACTATCGAATAATGGATAAATGGATTATATTACTAAAATGCTTTTTCATTTTATATATAATAAGGGTAGCAGACAGGCTGATGGTCAACTTGATGATAGGTGGTTACTGTCGCCCAAGGACACAAGCAACAGTATGCAGATGTGCTGCCTAACCTGCAGGAATTTGTATACAGCTCACTTACTTAATTAAAAAATAAAACTATTATTTGAAATTTGTACATTTTAGATCTTAAGTGTTTTTCTATTTTGGGAAAACGAAAAATTTGCACAGAATATATATGCAAAGTTATGGATGAAACTCAGAAAGTGTTTTTTTTTTAAATAGAAGACTAAGTCCCAAGATTCCTTTTGATAGCTGCTAATGTATACATTGGTTTCTTGGCAATCAAACAATTACATTTGCGGTCCTGTAAATAAGGTCATGATTAAAATAACAATACTTGGTATTGTTATTTTAATCATGACCTTAGTATTGTTATTTTAATCATGACCTTATTTACAGGTCATGATTAAAATAACAAAATTATTTATCAAAATCGACTTCATTGTTAGCTAAGATTTCTAAAAATATTCAAGTATGATTAGAACAAATAGTAAAGAAATCCAGCTTATATATTTTATAACTTACCATGTAGAAGTAAGCAAGAGCTGTCATTGTCGCCCACAGGATAGTGCCAGTATTGACAGCTTTTATCCAGAAATAGTATGTTAGCAGCATACAAAATATGGCAATGCCCTCATTGTCATAACTACCAGCAACAGAACGGCTAATGTAACCTGGCACTATGGCTATCATTGCCGCTGCGACCAAGCCAGCGCCTTCATTCTGATAAAAAAGTACAATTATTATTTTCTCATTAAAATAAAGCAATGAAATTTTGAATAATACCTCAATCTTGTTATTATTATATACTAGCGACCTGCCCGGTGCATTACGCAATTATTTTCTGCAAATTATATAAACAAACCTTCTTCGGTCTTTCCGTTTGTGAAAATCGGGTCAAAATCCATTTGGTAGTTTAGAAAAAGTGTACCATTTTCTCTTTTGTTTATCATTCATGAACGAAATAACATATAACTAACTAGTGTTAGTTACATGTGAATGAATGTTTTTGAAGATGTTAGAATTTAAATAAGTTTACATAAGTAGTTGAAGGATTCAGATGAAACTTTGCACACATCCTGGATTCTACTACAAGATATTTCAGCATCTCATTCATATTGGATATTAGTTTTAAAATTATATTACATACTATATTTGCGAACACACATGGTAACAGCCAAAAATAATAACATTTTTTTATGTTAAGATCGGCAGACAGGCTGACTGTCCACTTGATGGTAGGTGGCTACCGTCACCTATAACATAAGCAACGCAAAGCTTCTACAAGTGCGTTGCAGACTACAGTAGGATTAAGGATAAGTGATTAGGGATAAGGGATAAATTTAAGAGATAGGGAAATGAGCTTTGGCATCCCTCATTCACTTACCGAAATACAACAGCAGACATGCTGTTATTTTACGGTGATCTTATGTAAGGGGGTGGTTATTGCCGCCAGACGGTCTGCCCCAAAATTACTGCGAAACGCAGTGTACCCTGCCACTACTTTCCAGCTCCAGACCAGAGCCAAATTTGTTAATTTTTCAAAGTTGACCCAGCCGGGAATCAAACCTGGGGGGACCTTAGAACAGAGCGCAGACCGTTAAGGCAAGCATCCTAACCTCTCATCCAACGGGCTCGTCAATAATTTGTAGGTAAAAGATATTTTGACTTCACCAGATCTCTACTATTAATTGTGGAGTAAATCTTAAAGCTTACAAAGACTCCCATGATATTCTAGCTAAGTACTTTCGATTCGATATAGCTAAGTACTTTCGATATCTACCTTCGATATTTGAGCACAAACAGTACCTACAGGATAAAAGAAGAAACGCTGTGTGCGTTTCTTAGTCATTTTTAGATGCTCAATCTGACAGATGTTTTGTTGACTAAAAAATTGACATCAATTCTGTCGGCACTCATGTGTCATGTTGTCAGCGTTACTTCAGTTAGATTGTGTGTCTAAAGCGGTTGCAATTCCTGGTGTGTAGTCTTGGGTTGGCTATGGTTACATTTTTCTCAATAAAATACCAAACTGAATTACGAATTAACAAGTCTATACGTAATAAAAAAATACATATTGTTTATCTAAAAGACGAAAAGGAGCCAAACAATCCAATAGTCATTACTTCCGCTGGAACAAATGTTTAATTAAATGGCGCCTTTACTAAAACAATGAGCGGGAGGTGGGGCAAGAGCTCAGTTTCGGTCGCATGGGGCAGACACTTGAATGAAATTCGTTGGCGCCAAAATCGCCAAACGTAAGTCGCTAGTGGTCACGACTAGATTGCGGCGCGGCGCCGCGGGAGCGGTAAATTTAAATCATCCAATAAGTATACCTAAATCATTTACTACTATAATGGTGTGGTTGTTTACCATGTAAACTTTAATACAGATAAAGTAATTTAATTGTATTGTTCATGTTTTGTTTGGCTTAAGAGGAATCACAACTGGTCTAAAATATTTTCAATGGCTAATGACGAAATAAGAGTAAGAAATAATTACCTTCAATTCTTTAGTGAGCAAATAAGTGACGATAGTTGTAAGCGATGAAAAGAATGGAGCAAGGAAGACACATACATTCCTAATGTCTATTGTTATATTTAGAAATCTCATTATGTTGTATAGTGTTGCTGATGTCACCATCAATCCAGGATAGATGGTACCTACACAAAGAAGAGAACAAATTACGTTATTGTACATTAATAACTACGATTTTTAAGTTGGAAAACATTGAGACTTATTTCCATATCCCAATGAATCTTTTTTTATGCAAAAGACGCCACAGGTGCAGCAAGTGCGCTGCTGTGAGATTAAGGATAATGGATAGAGAAATGGGCTCTGGCATCACTTACTCACTCACCTAAACACAGGATCACTACTTACTGATTATGAAACCTGCGGAGCGGGGCGGGCATAAATTATAGTTCTTTTGAAAATAAATTTAAGTTAGACATGTACTCAGCCATTAGTTGCTCCACCTTCATTACTCTTTGGAGAATTGGTTTCTAAGAATTATTTTGAATCTCATATTTTGAAGCCTCTGTCTTCATGTGTACTTTATACCAATTTGTTAAAACGCACTATTAGCCTATTAATACTGAAACCAGTAATTTCCCTTTTTATAGTGCTAATAAAATATTAATTCTATTAAAAAAAACTTAAAATCTACATTTGCAGATGTGATTTTTCCAAAAATCTACATTTGCGGATGTTGAAAATTCTACATCTGCAAAAACCCTGGCATAAATGAAACATTATAATGCTAATAAACGGCATATAATATACATAGCCCATTTTTTAGGCAATGATAAAATAGTGATAGGTTGAAAGACTACCTATCAATTCAACTGTTTTGTTGGATTAAAAATGGTTCTTTTATCAGACTGTTATAGATGGCAGGAAACTGTATTTAAAAAGAGTAACATTTAAGATTAATGCATTAATAAAAAACAAACTTAAGTCCTCATTAAGATTAAAAAGTAACAATATGTTATTATTTTTTTAAACATGCAAATTAAAAACAGTATGAATAACTTACCACCAATGATACGGCCTAAAGGATACCATGCTCGATCATCAAACCAGTTGTGGAAATTGTAGAAACCTTCTTCGGTTAGATATCTAGTAGTTCTATAGTTGAAGTATGGGTCAAATTCATGGATTACACTTTCGAAACGTAGCACCGAAAATAGACGAGTTGCAAATGCTAAAAATCATTTCAATCAATATTAAACATAAAACATTATGGCTATTAGTTTGAGAGTCAAAATAAAAATGGATTAGTGCTCTCTACCTCATATCTATTTCTCTCAAAAGGCCTGTGTATATAAAGTTGCAAATAAACTTGGGTTGTGGGGCAAAATGTCCTTTTTTTAGACAAAATGTTCTAGCAAAAAAGTATTCATTTAACACCTCGATTGTCAGAGGTTTTGTAACGTAATTGGTTATTAAAGCAAGACCACGTAAGTGTAAAAATTAAGTGTAAACAAATTTAAATATTCGACCGGTAATTGAGATAAGGTATAATTTAAAAGATTTTAGGTTGAAATATTAGTAAAATATCCTTACACAAAATTGCTGCCATTGATAAGACAGCCAATTTTATAAATGTAAGTTGTTTATCAGACGAAACTTGCGATAGCTTCGCCTTGCTCTGCACTTCCACTGTCATTGTTACTACTAACTTTTATACAATCTCTGAAAATATAAAAAACAACCCTAAAAAGCTCTTGAAAACTATAAAATAAATAGCCGGCAACCTATTCCTTTTTATAATTCCATTCCACATAATAAATGCGCGGTGTACCAACTCTTCGAGTACCTACGTATACATTGTTTCAGTCTGTGGTTAGTTGACAGTTGCAGGTGGCGTGGCAAAATTTTGCCATAACAAAAAAAATGATTTTCCATTACCTATATAAAAGGCTAAGAAGTTTATAAAGTTCTAGGCGTGGCACACGCTCTAGAATGGCAATACGAAACTCAGAGGCTCTAGTATGAGTTTACGATACTACACTAATTCTACAATCGCTAGCGAGGAGAACGTAAAAATTTAGTATGGAAAATCGTGAACTGTCAATGTCAAATTATCAATTTTCCATATAAATGTTTTACGCTCTCGCTAGCGAGGTAGCGAGTGTAGTATCGTAAACTCATGCTAGAGCCACAGGTAACTGCCCGACTCGCATTCAGTCAGTTGGACACAAAGTACATTAAATATATATTGTCTCTCGCCGCGATTACACTTTGCTACAAACTGACTACAAAAGACAAAAAGGAATAAGTAATGTTAATTTGAGGGAATATGATTGTCTGATTATTATTTTTTCAATAAATGTTTAATATTTTATACTCAGCCTTATTTCTGTTCCGTACGTGTGTGTGTGTATATGTTTTGTTTAATAATTGGTTTTATTACTTTAACACTAGTAAAATTCCTATTTAATTTTATGGGAGTAAATATATTGATAATAACGGATTAGCAATTCGACATATTATATTTCTTTTGGTATCGAGAATACAATGACATAATATATATTTGTTGTGACAGACATTAACTTAAATAGGTTGACATAGTAAAAAGTATATACTATGTTGAAATAATATCTTAACACTCCTCCTCGATTATAAATGTGGTTGAACGTAAAACATTTATAATTGCATTTCAAAATACAAATAAACAAACAATAACAATAACTAACAATAATATAGACAGCCCTAATTATTTTCTTCTATGAACACAAAAATATTAAGTTATTAATGAATGTTTAACAAATCTCTGTTATGAATAAATTTATCTGCAGATAGTACCTTTGTAAACATATCGGCGGCATTATTATACGAATTCACATGATACACTGCTATTGTTTTATTTTTAACTAAGTCTTTCACGAAGTGGTATTTAATGTCTATATGTTTCGCACGTTTGCTGTTCTCGAAGCTACTTGACATGGCGATGGCTCCAAGATTGTCTACGTAAATGGTAGGGGTTAAGCACTTACCGAAATCCTTGGCTAATCCTTTTATATTTACTACCTCTGAACATGTGGTGGCCAGCGCGACGTATTCGGCTTCTGCAGTTGATAGTGAAACACAGTGTTGTTTTCTTGAATGCCATCCGATAACATTACCGTTGTAGGTGATTATACTTCCACTCGTACTTTTTCTGTCAATTTTCTGGCCTGCCCAGTCAGCATCTGAGTATGCTTCTATTTTATTAATCTTGTTTTTATCTTTTTTATAATTTAGGCCGAAGTGTAGAGTTTCCTTTAGGTATCGTAGAATTCTTTTCGCTTGCTTCCAACATTGTGTGTCCGGTTTATCTAAAAATTGGCTTAAATATGACACTGCATAACTAATATCAGGTCTGGTTACTGTAGCCAAAAACATAAGACCTCCTATTATCTCCCGGTAGGGGACATCTATAACTTCTTTGATATCTTTTGTTATATTGGCTTGTGAATCTTTCTCCATTGGTGTTTTAACTCCATTACATTCTGTCATCTTAAATTTATTTAATAGCTTTTCAATGTATTTGGTTTGACTGATCTTCATTTCTTCTTCTGATCTTTTTATTTCTATTCCAAGAAATTTATTAATAGATCCCAAATCCTTGGCTTGGAATTCTTTAAACATTTTCATCTTTACTCTCTTTATTTCTTCCTCTTCTCCTGTAATTAGTATATCGTCAACAAATACTAACACCCAAACTTTGCTATTATAATACAGGCAAAAATCATGTAGGGATCTTTTTAATCCTATATCATTAATTATGAAGTTGTTAAATCTTTCATTCCAACATTTTGGGCTTTCTTTTAAACCATATAAACTTCTCTTTAATTTTAGTATCTTGTTTTTACCGACTTTCACTCCTTCTGGTACTTTTATGTAAACATCACTTTCCAACACTCCATTTAAAAAAGCTGTGGGTATGTCCATCTGACATATTTTATAATCATTTTGTACAGCATGTACTAATAACATTCTAATCGTGTTCATTCTCGCTACTGGTGAGTAATTATTTCCGAAATAACTCTCTTTCTGCTGGAATCCTTTTGCTACTAACCTAGCTTTCTTTATTCCACTTTCTTTGGTCCTGAAGACCCATTTTGTATCAATTGTTTTCTTGCCGTTAGCTTCTACTTCTTCCCAAGTATGCAACTTTGTTAATGAATTTATTTCTTTTCCGATTGCTTCTTGCCATCCTATATCTTTCATTGCTTCCTCATAATTAACAGGATCTTCAAAAGTTACCAAGCAATATGCCATATATATTTCATAGTCATTTAATTTTGTTGGTTTATTTATCTGTCTTCCTGATCTTGTAGTTTCATGAATCTGTTGCTCTTGCATGCTGTGAAAAGAATCATTTTCTATATCTGTAAGAGTATCATTTCCATTATTATCATATTCTTCTTCACTATCATGCTTTGTTTTAGTTTCGTTATGTATTTCGATTTCATTATTTTCGTCTATTGGTTTATCTACTATATCATCTTTATCATTAACTGTTCTTTCATAATTATTCATTTCAATTTCATCTTCTTCATCATTCATGAAAGGTACAAACTTGTGTTGTTTTTCTTCTGCCTTTTCCACCTCTATATGTGCCTCTAGATGCACCTCTATACGATTTTCCTTTATAATTACTTTGACCTCTATGTGAGTTTGAGCCTCGGTGAGGATTTCGACCTCTTTGTTGGTTAGTATTGTTGCTAAAGCAATCAGTTGCTTTGTGCCCTCGTTTGCCGCATTTAAAACAGGCTAAAAATGTCACTTCTTGTTGTGATGATTGTTCTTTTCCGTAGTTTTTAAGTTCTGCGTCTAATAATCGGGCCTTTACAAAATCTATTGTTAATTCTTTTTCAACGCTCATAGTCTCTAGTGTCGTTATGACGGTTTCGTACATGTCAGGTAATGTGAGTAATAAATGAGCAACCTTGTCGCTTTCATCTAACTTGCAGCCTGCGGCTTCCATTAAATTTATGATGGATTCAAATTTCAAAAAATGGTCTTGTAGACTTCCATGACATTTAAGTGTCAATAATTTCTTTTTTAAATATAATTTATTGAAAACGCTTTTTCTTTCAAAGATTTCTTCCAATTTGCCTATCATTTCTTTACTAGTTTTTGCCTTTTTTATAATATCTAAGTACTTATCTGATACATATTGCACAATCGTGCATTTTGCCTTCGCGTCATTTTGTTCAAATTTTTCTTTATCTTTTGAATCTTCCGTACTGTTTAATACGCTTGCTACGCCTTTTTCTTCTAGCAATAATTTTATTCTGAATTTCCAATTGGAAAAATTTTGCTTTTCATCCAGTTGTGGCATTATATTGTAATTCGAAGATGTCATTATGTTTTCGCCGTTGTAGCTGAAATACACTAAAATAATTACCACAAACTTTTACAATTTCTCTGGACCCATAACCTATTTAATTTTATGGGAGTAAATATATTGATAATAACGGATTAGCAATTCGACATATTATATTTCTTTTGGTATCGAGAATACAATGACATAATATATATTTGTTGTGACAGACATTAACTTAAATAGGTTGACATAGTAAAAAGTATATACTATGTTGAAATAATATCTTAACAATTCCGAGTTCTCCTTTTTATTCTCCTCATTATTTTATTTATTCTCCTCACGCCAATGAGCGCTCTACATCAATCCATACATAACTAATAACGTATATTCATCTCTTCCTAACGACAAGTATGCCGTATTATTTGTCTGTTTGTTAGAGCAAAACACGGAGCATATACAAAGAGGAGATGGCCTAAACAACTGTGCACTGATTTCAAACTAGGTCCTGACGTTATTTTTTGTGGGCGTGGTCTTGGTCAGTCTGCTGTCGGCACTGGTCACGGTGTGGCGGCGCTTGTTTGTTGTAGACTACAGTCAATTTTCATTGGCAATTTAAGATAATTGGGCGGGGTCTAACTTCCTCCTTGCCCCGCGCAGTAGTCACGCGCCGCTCTATAGAAAAATTCAATAACAACATCTACTCTTTGTATATGCTCCGTGGAGAAAAATATCATAATAATCGTAATTAGTCTATCTCCTGCAAAGAAATAATATGTAGTAAGTAACAGTTATTACTCATTTTAATAACTTTCGCGAAACGTTGAAGGTAAAATGATACTCCGTAGGTGCTATGTACAGGAATCTTACATACCTAACTATTATTTGATTTGATTTTGATCTGAGATTTGCTTATAAAAAATAAAGATGGCTGTGTTCTAAGTCAAATATTGCTATTGTTTAAAGAGTAAATACTTTTAGTACACTCAACAATACTTCAATTTTTATAAACCAAAAAGTAGTTATATTCTTTGTTTATTGGTAAGGTAAGTTTTTAAAAATTTGAAAAAATGAATTTTTCATGAAATCGTACATAAGTATGATTTACCATTGAATGGTTTAATTTATAAAAATAAATTAAAGAAAACCTTTGGAAGATTTGACATTCAAGATTGGACTTACTTTAAAATACAATATAAATAACAAAAATACATATAAATAACCATACAGACAACAATATCTGTTGTTAAGTTAATTACTCTCAACAACAATATCTGTCTGTTGTCATGCTTATTTCATTCCAGTATCTACTATTTAGTTTGTGCCATAGAAAAATAACTAAAGTGCATTGTGGTTCATTCTAGTCTTGTGCCTGCTCGGTCATTTCAAAGATCGCTCCGTACTAGTTCAGGTAGTGAACTAGTTCACTTTAATAGTTCTATTAGTACTATTCGTTCAGTGATTATTTAGGCTTTTTCAACTGTTTATTCCTAATAATTGCTTGTGGCATTCATTCACCTTAACTTATCATAGAATATTTTAATATTTAAATTGTATAATGATAAATCTACTTTTTTTATATTTCTTTTGTTTAAATAATTTTTTCCGCACGGCGAGCTTATCAAATAGGGTGTAGTATAATCCTTCTAAATATTTTACTTTTAAAAGCGAATGTTGCCAATACTTTCTTGTAATATGTTTTTTTCTACGTCGTAAATACAACAAATAAAGAATAAGTAAAAGTCGCTGTCTCTTCGAAAACAACGTCCGCACTTTGAAGGCGCAAAGCGTATAATGCATAGAGTAACTTATTATATACTGGTATAATGATTTTACGGCAAATTATAAAACCGACCTACGGCACGGTATGCCGTCGACGGCCACAAAAATACCTGAGACGTCCACGGTATTACCGTGCCGTGCCGTGCCACGGCAAATTATAAAAGCGACCAATGAGTAAAAAATAAACTATACTCCGTCCGGCCATTATGAGTGCTGTTCTGATTCCATACATTTTCTGTATCGTTTATAAAGAAATGTCAAAAACGCATTCATAGAATGCCCATATACTTAATACTCATATGGAATGACCCAAAGATGTTGTATTAGTCTGTACCTATAGATGGATCACAAAATGCAGCAATATTTTATTCTTTCTAACACCTTCAAATTGTCATAAGATTGAAAGAGACATACATATATAATCTGTCGGGTCGAAGTTGAGTGAATGTCTCCATTTTGACTATACAATGCAAGCTAAAGTTATAGCGTATAATCGTGTTGTGCATTTTTATCGATAACTAGATATCGTTGATATAGATTTTAAATATATGACGGATAAAAAGTATGGCTAAATGCGTTTCGGTGTACTGTTTGATTATTCAAAATAAATAAAATGTGAGTGCGTACTGGTACTCGCCGCATTGCTAATCGGTTGTATGAGATTGTATGCAACCTCTCGCATTTACTTCACCAAAATATTTCAAAAGAATAGTTATTTTTTGGGTAGAAATATTTAGATTCCATCCTTAAGAGGTAGAACGGGAGTAGGTTTTTATTACGAGAAAAAAAAACCTCGATAATCTTAAAGTTTTATTTTTAGAAACGATATCACAGATTGGATAATCTGTGATATCGTTTCTAAACTGAGATAGATAATTAAATGAAAATAGTAAAGAAAACTAGAACCAAAAAGTAACATTTTAATTTAAAGACTTGCAGTTAATATTGACGCTTGGGTATCCACGTATTTTTTGGTAAGTTTTCTTTTTCTGGGTAATTTCTGAAAAGAAATAGTTTTTGGTTATTAATGATTCAAAAGATTTTCATAATTTTCATAGATTGAAGCATAACTTCTTTATAACTTATAGATATTACTTACTGGTTTACACGATTGTGGTAATTTTGGGAATATTGTCGGCACTGCATACGAGTGTAGAATTTTACGCTGAAATCCTTGGCGAAAGCAAATATCTTCATAGTGCATCGAGCATATTCTTGTATATTGCGAAGCATATTCTTGTATTGTATAGCATATTCTTGTATTGTATAGAGTGGGTGTTTTGAAGGAGAATAATGGAAACATATCATTTCACCGGTAAGTCGCACAGCTCGCACTCATTAATTTTGGTGTTTTGTAAACAAATTTTTATAATTGTTTACTAAAAATGAATCATTGTACATGCGTGCACAGCTCTAAGGTTGATTTATTTAAAAAAAAGCTGGTGTTTATAACTTAAATTTACAAAAACCAAAGTTAATCGGAATTTTTGACATTTGTCTTGCTTTATAGTGCTGTAGTCTGATCTTGATAAGTTTATCGATATCGATAACTAATTTATTTTTAGTAGAGTGTTGACAATTTCTAGCATTCACTGCAGGTTGAAAGTAATTTTTATCAATTTATAACAGATTTCCCACCGACATCGATTTAAACAAAATGTAAGAAAAGGCGACGATTGGAGAGCTTCGCAATATACAAGAATATGCCCGATGCACTATGAAGATTCTTGCTTTCGCCAAGGATTTCAGCGTAAAATTCTACACTCGTATGCAGTGCCGACAATATTCCTAAAATTGCCACCATCGTGTAAACCAGTAAGTAATATCTATAATTTATAAAGAAGTTATGCTTCAATCTATGAAAATTATATTTGATTATTTTTTGTTTCTTTAGCACTCTACCTCTTTCTCTCTTTCTTGTTTTCTCCTCTGCCACAAGATTGTCTGGAAGAGATCGCTCTTAGCGATAAGGCCGCCTGTACTCACTTATTTGTAGTATTTATTTGTTATTTTTATTTATGTTGTGTGAGTAATAAAGAGTTTGTCTGTCTGTCTGTCAATTATGAAAATCTTTTGAATCATTAATAACCAAAAACTATTTCTTTTCAGAAATTACCTAGAAAAAGAAAACTTACTAAAAAATGCGTGGATACCCAAGTGTCAACATTAACTGCAAGTCTTTAAATTAAAATGTTACTTTTTGGTTCTAGTTTTCTTTACTATTTTCATTTAATTTTCTATCTCAGTTTAGAAACGATATCACAGATTATCCAATCTGTGATATCGTTTCTAAAAATAAAACTTTAAGATTATCGAGTTTTTTTTCCTTCATATATTTAAAATCTATATCAACAATATATAGTTATCGATAAAAATGCACAGCTCTATTATACGCTATAACTTTAGCTTGCATTGTATAGTCAAAATGGAGACATTCACTCAACTTCGACCCGATAGATTATATATGTATGTCTCTTTCAATCTTATGACAATTTGAAGGTGTTAGAAAGAATAAAATATTGCTGCATTTTGTGATCCATCTATAGGTACAGTACAGACTAATACAACATCTTTGGTTAAAACTGTCCAATGAAAATGTTCAACGTTCAAATAAAATACCACAAAATTGACATTTACATTTTGCATACCATTTTTGCATTCATTGATATTCATTTCATTTGATTCTTAGTTAATTTTCCTTGTTAATTCTTTTCTCATCGAATGTGTTAACTCTCCCGGAACATACCTTTTATGGATATTTTGAGTCATTCATATTTCACACATTTTGACCACTTATTAAAGATAAATAACAAATAACTGGAGCATTTAGATGTAATTAAATTGTGAGTTTGGTTCCGTTGGTTGGCTCTTTTTTCCGATATCAAAGTTCAGTGTTAATTATTGTTTTTCTGTTATATTAGAATACGGTATTACTTCAGTAACTCGTGGCGGTTTTTTTGTGATGTCTGACGGCGATCCGTCGCTCGAAGAAGATATACCGAAACCCTTGCTTGAACTAGAAGAGAATGTATTTACACCGAAAATAGAGGCACCGATTTTTGCTGGAAGCGTTAGACTGAAGCACAAAAGATCTGACTCAGCTGAGACTGAATCATTTTTATCTGATGCCCAACACAATGAACTTGCGTTCAAACAGCTATTCGAGGATGGAAATGGAGCATTTCAGAAGGTATGTGTTTTAATTTGACTTAGTTTATATTTTTTTCGGAGTTTCTCTTGGTATGGTTACCTACCAATTTTAACTTACAGCTCTTTTTTACGCCAGTGTTATTTTGTAAACAATCTTTTCATACCTCTACTAAATTAAGTAATCTAAAATAAAATATCCACAAAATTTATAACCTCTTATTAAAAATAATAGTAAAATAAATGAAAATAAAAAGCCTATTTATTCTTTTAGCTAAAGATAAAAAAAAATATATCTAATAATGAAGTTAAAATTTTAATAATTTTTGTTGTACTATGTATGTATGTACCTGCTGATAATATTTATTAATTGTTATTTAAAGTTGGTAAGGACCCCTCTCAGGTAAAGGCCTCTCCCAGTTCCTGCCATTTTTCACTCTGCTGTGCAAGATTTTGCAAATTTTTTTGAAACATTTGTTGTCACCGGGCCATTGCACTTTAGGCCTGCCTAGTCTTGTTTTGCTGCTTGGGACAGGTAAGAGTGTCGTAACTTTATACCACATACCACTGGGTGCATCCTTATTTGGCTACTGCCATTTCTATTTGAGGGCCAGTCCGGCGTAAAGGCATCTATGAGTTTGGTCTTGTTTCTACTATCTATGTGCTCAATTTTTGTATTGGTTTTAACTTTAGTGTGTTTCTCTCAATGGCTCTGTGGCAAGTTGTTATTTGCATTGTTTGTATATTTTTACATCTGACTTCCAAATGTTATTTCTGTTTTAATAAATACAATCTTTTAATAGATTGTATTCACTCTTTATGGCTGATAATTGCTACAGATATATTTTGTATTAGCTGAGTCTGTAATTTTGTACCCGTGAAACAAACACTAAATGTTACGGTTACGGAAAACTTGCTACAATACACTAGTGAAAATTGCATTCAAATTGGTTAAGCCGTTTCTGAGATTAGCATGCACAAACTCAGAGATAAACAGGCAAAAATTCTAAAAAATATTTTTTAACATAAGTAACATAAGTACAACGTGTACAAATTTGTTTTAATGTACAGACATGAAATATTTAATGTACAGACAGTGCTCGTTTATGATTTTATTATATGTATAGATTTTGTACCGCTGTATGGTGCACTTTATTTTTACTAAACTTGGTGGGGTATTCTGTATATTTCACTATTGGTCATGACTCATATTTTAGATAAATAATTATTGTCCCTGCAATATACCTACTCTTCTTGTACAAGCTTTATCAAAATCAATCTTAAGAATTAATGCTTTGCTTAATTGCGTTTGCTATTTCAACTATGTCTTAGCACACAATAGGTTTCTTGATAGTGTGCAAAATTTGCTGCTCTTTTCTTTATGTTTTTCACACCATTTTTTCACTATGTATATCTAAATCTGCTTATGATTGGTGTGTTATGTACATTAAAAATAAACCCATTGACAATTATCCTTTGTTTGGCTTTTGTGTCGGAAAACGGCCGGCTTTCATTGGTGGCAGCCGAATATCATCACCAAATTGTTTCGCCTTCACCACAGTTGGCAACAAATTTTACAAGTCTTTTATAAATACTTTCAACGTTACACCATTTGTGTCCATTTAAAATACACATCAGACACAGAGAGTTGCCACATCCCGCAGGCTATATATATACATATATCTGTATGTATACTATATCTGTAGGTGGGTAACTAATAAGGACACAGTATATATTAAACAATTGGAATAAAAATCTATAGTAAACAAAAATATTTATTTTTCTTTATTATTTTTAATATTTTTAACAACATTTTTAGTGTACTTTTGACATTTTTATTGCTGTTATACTTGTGCCAGGCATTGGATTTTTATTTTTAGATGATTCCTCAGAACAGTACTTTTTGCTGCATGAAAGGTACCCTATGTCCTTTCCTATATAGCTGAAAATTTGATGATAATTGGTTGAGTAGTTAAGACGTGGAAAAGTAACAGACAAACAGGCAGACAGAGTTTGTGAGGATGGATGTAACAGACGGACAAAGTTATTGTTGTGTTTATAATATTAGTATGAATGTCAAATACTTTTGGTATCAAAACGTTTTAATGTTGACTTCTGTCAACTTTATCTTACATGCTAATTTAAACTGAATCGTCAGCCTGCATGCACCACATTAACATAAAAAATGTGACAATTCTTACCACCAACAGGATGAATGTTACTCTTTCACCCAAATCGGCTTAACGGATTTGGATGAAATTTAGCACACAGATAGTTTATTCCCAGGACCTATATTGACATATAGGATACTTTTTATCCTGGAAAAAGTTTAGTCTGGCCATAAATACTGTTACATAAAAACTTTTTCTTTTTTCAACTCTTTATTCATTTTGAATTTAGAAAGCGCTTATTATGTCTAAATTTCTTGTATTTCCTGCATTTCACAAATTTTTTTCGTGTTTTTTATCAAATTACAATATGGAATGGGGTGTTAAAGAAAATCAGGCAGTGATTGCCTTAGACAGAGTGGGTATGGAGCCGTCGGTCATATTCAAAACACTTCAAAAGCTTGGTATCAGCTGTATGTTCCTATACAGATATACTAACACTTCCTCTGTCGATGACTAGATCGGGGCGACCACGTGCTGTTAGAACTACAAAGGCTGTTAATTCTGTTAAAGCCAGAATTCGCCGAAATCCCATAAGGAAACAAAAAAATCTTATTGCGAGAAATGAAGATTCCCGCTAGGACTCTGTCGCGAATATTAAAACAAGACCTGAAGCTCGGTACTTATCGTTGATATACAGAACATGCCCTAAATCAATCCCTACAGATAGAGCGATCAAAACGCCTTCTGTCCCGATATATGCAGGTGAATAAATATAAATATAAAATAATTTATTTATATTCTTAAGCATAGGTACAAAAAGAGGTGTAGGGGGCCTCCTATTAAGTATAAAATACTTGTATCAGGAGAACCCCGCTTCTCCAACACCGTACTAAAATCAAAACAATACAATAAAGTGTGTATGTTTGTATGTGTGTGTGAATGTGTATGTGTGTGTGTGTGAATGTGAAGTAGCATTATCTATATGAGTTAAGTGTAGCCTTTACATAAGTCCCATTTCATAATCAAATAAATGTTTTGATAAAAATATTTAATTTAGTTAAGTAATAGTCTTTAATAAAGCTTCGGTTTCGAGAAATGCGGAGCAATATGGCGGATTTCCAGTCCTATTCTTATTTGACACGCATAGTACCACGGACTTTCCAGCAGGACTCTGCATGAACTACCCAATTTGCTGAGACTTCAATATTTAGATTACCTTACTTCATAAAATATAAATGCGTTTTCATTTGTAACAGAACTTATGACCGGACTAGTTATTGTTAAAACACGTGTTTATCCTTTCTTCTGATATAAGTTGTTACAATTTGGCACGCTTCCAAATCAGACCAAAATAAACAGTTGTCTTGAAAAATGCTCTTTTATACACTTTTCCTAAAGTAGTGGTTAAAGAATTTATATAAAAATTTAATTTAGTGGCATAATTGCATATTAGAATTTTGTACTTTTTACATTATGTTTGCATATATTAAGGAAGTATGAAAAAGACAGAGCTTGTTTTATCAAACTATAACTGTCACCAAAAGTAAGTCAGCTCGGTATACACGTACGTACCGCACGAAAATATTTACGCCATACTATCATTTTTCTATCAACCGACATTTTATTGTAATGACAGTTCTCTATGCTGAAGCCGCCGCGATTTCAAAGTTTCAGTTGTAGAACTATATTTGCTTTTTTCTTTTATCTATATAATCTTTTACAAGTATTTATAGATTTTCAAACACAATAACAAATAATGTAGCACCGACTCAGAAAGATTTTGCTACAGGGAAAAACAGGCAGGAGTTTCGTTTTCTTAGTTTTAAATAAAACTTTCATTAACAAAAATTATTAATAAATTTTGTTAAATTATTAATCAATTTCCTGCCAAATAAATTTTGGCAGGAAGTTGATATTGATATGGATCAATTGATTGACTTACCTAGTTATTTTATATAGTCTAGATCTGGAAGTTAAATTGTGAAAGGACTTAAGATTTACAAGTTATTCGTAAATGTTTTATGAAATTAATAATGGACTTCACTGAGACCACATGGGGTTTATTCACTTAAGACATTGTAAGCTGAGTTGAATTTAACACCCACTGTGATCCAACTGTTTTATTCAGTTCCAAGAATATGATGTGGTGACACAAAGTTGTATTGCTTTTAATTAAATTTATCAGACTTAGTTTGTTAAAGGATATCTCAAAGTGAGTCTTATATTATTTGTTTACAATAAAAATTAAATAATTGATTATAAAATTAAAAATGTCTTATAAATGCGAAAGTTTGTATGTATTTTTTATATGTTTCGAGTTTATTTGTATGTTTGAGTATTCCTCAATAACGCAAAAAACAGCTGAACGAATTTGGATGAAATTTGACATTCAGATAGTTTATTACTTGGATTAACATAAAGGATATTTTTTATCCTGGAAAAATGTTAGGTTGTCGAGATATCGTCTAAAAACATGGAAATTGGGCGCTACCGTCGTCATCCATAAATCTGTCAGGCGGTATTTTTGAACGCATATGAACTCGCGGGTCGTAGCTAGTTTAAAATAAAGACTAAACAAGGTTTCTAGCCGCTTTGGATATATTGCTGTGTGCTAGTATGAAATGCGTTCTCATTTATAAATTCTATTAAAAATGTAGGTCGCTGGAAAATTGCTATTAATCGCTATTTAACGATTTTGATGTTTAATATTGATAATTATTAGTTATTTTTGTATGACGCTAGAATACACAAATGTATATCTCAGTCCGAATTGAATTTAGTAGTAGTTTTCGTATTGGACATGCATTAACTAAACTGTCTGTATGGCATCAGTGTTCTGTATACTTAAAAATGGACAGTGACACTTCTGATATTGTTTGCCAACCAGCAAGATTATCCTTCATTTCATTGGTGAACCTAGAAAATAAATTGAATGAAATTAATTTTAACACGACTAATTCGAGAAATGTTCTAGCGTGCTTAGAGGTTACCATAAAAAGCTTTTTTAAGACAAGGACTAACATCAGACCGAAATGAGCCAAAATGCCAAAATGAGCGCAACTTAATAAGCTATAAGTTAAGGTGCATGCAAATTTTTGTAGCTTCTCGGAGATAACCGAACTAATTTCAAATTGGAAGTTTTTCTTAAATATTGTGTAAAATGTGAAAAATGAAATAAAAGTAGTCGATTAAAATTTTAGTACAGAACTTAAGTTCATTAATAAGCTTAAAAAATAGTGTAGTTGTCATTAAAGATTTCTTAACGAGAAAGCTTTTTCAGGGCAATAATTTACTATTTTTCTCTCAGAAAATATAATTTCAATGCCTGATTCAAACTTTTTTAAATTTAATCTCTTAGGCTCTGTATAAGTTTTAGTTTTAATTCTGACAATAAAAATTATGCGACGAAAATAACGCTTTTCTGCTAACTCCTCGCCTTAAATATTTACAAATAGCGTACCGCTTTCTGCTTTGTTTGAATGCATTTTGTTTCTGCAAATTTTGTACAAAAACCTTTCTCGTTTATAGCCCTATCCATCAGTGAAAACCTTATCAAAATCCGTTGGTTAGTTTACAAGAAGTTAGCGGACAATCAGACAGGTGCACTGAAGTTCAGTATATAATTATGTATAGATTTATACATATTTTATAATTAGCATCATCTTCCTTGGACTTTTGTTCTCGGTTCTCTGTTTAAAGAACTAGTCGATGATCAACAACAAAAGGGTTCTTTTTCATTAAAACTTTAAAAGTAAATCAACGCAGAAAGAAAAAAGAAAGCAAATTAAAGCTAAATAAACAAACTATCCGGTATTTGCATTGGTTTAACCGGGATTTTTTTTTCAAGCTTGTGGACCGAAAAAAGTAATGAAAAAAATTTGCAATTTTTTCTTCGCGCCATTTCTTAGGGTTCCGTGAATACCATAGCTGATAAAAAAAATTATCCAAAAGATCTGAAAACTAGAATCTTAAAACTTCAAAATAACTCAATACGACCATTTTTCACTGAGAGACAGCATTGCAAAAATCACTAAAAACTCGTTGCTGATCTGTCGTTAATGGTTTGTAAGTTTATGTTATTTAAAATATAGAAATCGTACTTGTGCATAAAATTTTTCCTATAATAACAAATATTTTCCAGGAATACACTCATTCATTTATTAGTCATCATCAGCCGTAGAACATCCACTGCTGGAGCTAGGCCTCCCCCATAACTTTCCAATAGGACCGGTCAAAAGTAGCCTAGATCCATCGTCGATCCCCGACCCTTATAAGGTCGTTAATTCTTTACATATTTCGTGGTTAATCCATGAGATGGATTAACCAGCACAGCGTGGAATCGTTGCGCTCGCCGGTTCGTGGTTTCCACTCGAGAACCTCTTCGTAATTTGTGACTGCCCATTACCACTTAATCTTTGGGTAATGTCGGTGACTTGTTTGTCTATGGATTTCCTCATTCCTTATTCTTACTTACAGAGTAACCACGAACATAACAAAGTTTCCTATTAAAAATTTAAATTATTATTATAACTGTAATTGATGAGCCATTTAAGCCATAATTATTTTGCGGTGTCATGTAATTCTTTTAAATTGCAAACATAATAGGTCCCTACTCCCTAAACTCATTAAGCTAAGTGTTGGCCTATTTTCATTTCATTAGGCCACGAAAAATATGTAAGTTCGTTGTAACATTTTTTGTCACTTTGTTCTATTAGTCCAGGAAAATTAAATAACAAATTAATATGTGAGACCCTCAGGGGTATTTTTGATATAAGCATCTAGAAGATACGTAAATTTCTTTCACCCGTCGATATTTCATATCTTCTAAGAAAGTTTTATCAAATAGGCCCTAATGGATTCAAATTTTGATTTTTTAGTAAATTTTCCTGGACTATATGTCAAGATTACCCGTTTTAATAATAGTAATAATATACGTAATTTATTAGTCCGTTTTTTGGAATGTTACATCCCTTACTAACATTTTAAATACTTAAAACTTTATTATCTGATGCATATACTTAAGTTACTATTCTATTAGAAAAAGTCTTCAAAGGATTCCATAAAAATTCTATTATATACACATCTTACTTGTATTATAAATTAGATTGTATATTTGACATGATTGCTTTTATGTAAGTGTAGCTATACGTATTTGAGAAACCGACTACTTTGTACAACAATTTAATATTTGCACACCTGTACTCAGGTAGAATACTTGTACTATATAAAATTATATGTTCCCTCACTATATTCAAGTGTTCTAGCAAATAAATGAATTATTATTATTACTTTTTCAATTATTAAAAACTTAGATAAAATTTGAAATATTCCCTATTTCTATTTTAATGATGAAATAAGTGTATGTAAACATTTCTATTGAATATTTTCTTATTTTTAATAGTACTGCCAGGATAAAAATCTCGTTTAAATAGTGATGGGATGGAACTAAAGCAACCTGCTGGGACGAAGTTAAATAATCCTATTTAACCGGACCTTTATTTCCCTAGCTAATTACAATTTGTCCAATGTTCAATGTTTTCGTACATTCAATATGTTAACATAAATAATATTATTACAAATAATTGTGAACCTTGTATTTTCCACGCAGGAAGCGATACGCCTAGCGTGTGTGATCTAGTATAATATCTCTTTATGTCTCAGTTTGTTTGTTTGTACAGTACAATCTTGATTATAATTTTTTACATAACACTTCTGTTCAGACACTGCGTGACAGTGTAAAGACGTTTTTTTTGGCATTCTTTACTCAATTTTTAACCTAAATTTCACTAAATCCTTTCAAATCGAGTACATTGGAGGTTTTTTAAAAAGAGTGTTTTTGAATTTTATTGTGAGTTTGGTGTTTGAAGATAAGAAGTGTTCGCAAATTAAAACGCTTCGCTATCACGAGTTAGCGCTGTTCAAACGAATGAATCAGTCAACGAGAGTACACCAAGGTCGGCGGTAAAGTTTTCTCGTTGGTTGTAAATTTTTTTTTTGTTAATTTGCACGAAAAAATAAATGATGCTTAGATGTCTCGGTGATGTGTTGTTTTATGTTCTGTCCGATGTGGGAGCAAATACAGCTAGATGGCGATGGACTAAACCATTTAAAGTAGGTGTGTAGAGCGTTCTGTTGTCTGTGAAAGCAAATATAAGCACAGTTACATCGCGGGATTAATTCTTATTTGCTTTTTATGTTTCATTACTTAGGCATTGTTGAATAATTTGCGTCTTTGTGGCTTTATTGTCTTGTGATTCAGCATTTATGAAGTGGCTTTTTTTAACTCCGTTTATGTAAGGTGACATATTGCGGCTGATTTAAAATTGACAACAATTTTTTTATCCTCTCCTCATTAACCATGCTAATGTAAAAAAAACAATCAATGGTTGGTCGGTGAGACATTGAGAAATCTGTAAATATTACCTCGTTACACTCTTTCAACGTTTGTTGTCTATATTTTCTTTTTACTAATACTAGTGTTTTTGTAATAAATGTCACTGTCCTATATTTTGAAGTCAAATCTTGTATTAAATTCAATTATTGTCTAAATAATTAGATTATTAGACTTCTAATTCTGCCTTCTAATTATGACAATTGTAAATATGTAATTATTTGTGAATCAATTCTAGTTTAATATACTGTTCAATTTATTCTAATTTTGTTATATCAATTAATTAATTATAATTTTGTAAATTTTTGTATGGAATAATAAAACTTTATTATTATTATTATTATTGTCTAAATAAACAATGTGTATCCCACATTAGGAATTAAATGGTTTATAGTCTTAGTCGAAAAATCAATTTTTACTCTTAATTGTTAAGGTGGCCTTCTAAATTTCATGTTGGAATATGGAATTTTGGATGGAAATTCTACGAGAATGGAGAGACGTAAATCCAACATGCTAAACTATGACTTGTCGTGCTAATTGTTGGGTCGTAAATTCAACACTATTGCTTATTACTTATATGGCAATTTATTGACATGTGGGATAAAATTATATATAGAGAACATGGTTGTGATTTATATTCGTAGTCATAATTGCCCTTGCTAGAAATTAAATTTGAGAATGTATAGTCTATGGGCTATACATTCTCAAGAATGTATGTATGTCTCGAGCAATTTTATCGAAAATTAGACAAGAGAATATAAAAATAGCGGAACACAAAAAAAGGCTGAGTGTGAAATAATAAAGTGTATATTAAAAAAATATTATTAAATAAAATCATACATGGAGTAACAAATCAATTGACCTCTTTTAACATCGACTTTGCAAAGTCTTAACTAAATTTTGTTAAAAATAATCACTTTTTCTATATTTTGTGATAACACAAACACTGTTTAAAATTAAAAATAGTGAGATTTTAACTTTAAATAAATGAATGACTAATAACGAGTGCCTCCCCCTCATGCTCTGACTAACGTTTCCATCCGTCTGGGCATGCTGAGAATTCTGTTACCAATTGTGTCTTGGAACAAGCTCTGCCACTCTTTGAGTAATGCGTTTTGCAGTTCTCCCAAGTTGTTGAGGGTCGGCATTCTGGTTTTAACGTTTCTCTTTAACAAGTCCCATATATGCTCTATACTATAGAGCATATATGGGACTTGTCGATCGCGATCGACCGGTTGGCCACCCCTGCTCTATAGGATGCATATCCAGGGATCTCGCTGACCACTGCATCACTGTTATACCCACATGGTTTGGTATACTTGGACTGAGCGAGCACTGCGATCCCGAGCATTATCCTGCATCAAAATAAAGCCGTCATCATTATAGGCGGCAAATAGGGCAACGTGTTCTTCTAAGATATTCCTGATATACCGATCAGCAGTCATATTCCCTCCATCGACCACCAATAACTCCGTTCGAGCTCCGAAACATATCCCTCCCCACACTCGTCGTCTTTGCTGATCTCCTGCAACGGATTTCAAATCGTTTGCTCACTGACATGGGTACCCGTTGTCAGTCGAAGACGAGTTTGTAATTTCCGAGCCGTCATTGTTTGATTTCGACGGGTACTCAATCAAGCGTATGTATCGGTCTTCCGAAGCAGTTATAGCCATTATATTGTCCGAAGATTTGTAAGTCCGTTATATTGAATCAATGTAACGGCTCTGGTTGCAGTAATTGTGTCCAAATGCCTTCGTACCTTAGCATTGTGTAGGTACTTGAAAAGTTAATTACACAAAAAAAATCCTTGCTGATCCCGAGCTAAAACAAAAATCCATACAAAACGTCATAAACAATAGGGTATTACACCCATTTTTAAAAGTGTCTCAATTAGATTCTGTAGTGCTAATGAACCACTAAAAAAAAACACCAAATTTTTATTCAATCGATAAGTTTAATAAAAATGCATTTAAAATTTACATTTTCAAATTTCGCGCGTAATTTGACGAAAACGCTGGAATCCATTTTGCTCTGTGGTCATGACGTCAGTTGGCTGTGTAAACAAATGCGCCGGTAATTGACATGAAACATACTGACACTTTTTTGTTTACACAACCGTATATCGTAAACATGGCGGCTACTATTTCAAGAATTTTTAGTCTGTTTAAGAACAGACTAAAAATTCTGAAAACTTTGAATTTAATTTTAAAATTTGTTTTGTTATTTTACGAACTAAAACTAACATTTGCCGACTGCTTTTTGCCTAAGCTATCTCAATAATATACTTTTAGATTTTTTTTCATATAGACTAAAATACCCTATTAAAATTTAAAGTTTACTACAAATTTTGGCCAGCATCTGGTTTCAAAAACCACAAGCTAAGAGTTCAGATAATAAGGAGTTCGTAATATTAATATTTTGCTACTTTAAATTCATTTTGTTGAATAAAATATGCAGTTAATTATTAGTGGACCCTATTTTACTTTGACTAGTAGGTATATAATAAAACCTAAAACGAAGCCGGAGGCGGGCTGCTAGTTCTTCACAGAAATGTTAAGAGCTTGTTCCAACTTCAATAGAGAAAAAAAAATAAGATCATTAATACATGTATTTCAGTATACATAGTTAGGGCCGTCTTTAACCTATTGGTAGTCCTGGGCACTTTAGAATGTATAGAATGGCACTATACATATACATGTAAAGTGTTTATAGTTAATGTAGTATCTATAGTGTTCATATCTGTTATAAATTCGCAATGTATGCTGTTTTTATCAATAATTGTTCCTTTTATTTTTGATAAAAATCTCTATGAAACCTATTTCGTAAATAAAGATGAAAATTATTTACGAATTCTAGATATTTGTCAATTTTACCTACTGCCTGGGAAAATGATTTTACAATTTAGTGGCTGTGTCTCGCGTTTTCACCAACCTAGGCTTCTAAGGGTCATAGCGTGATGATAAAATAGCCTATACTCAAGAATTCAACTGCTAGATTCAGAGTTTAACGCATTCAATCAAATCAACAAATTCTTCAGTTTTTTTTGTATTTGATATATATAATATGTAATATGTACTTGATTCCTTTGACTAGCAGGCTTGTTATAATTATTCAGACTTGTTCAATTGATCAATACTTCATAAAAGAGCATAATCTGAGATAGTGTTTTGTGTTGGTGATCAGACGGAGAGGGAGGCCGAGGAGAAAGTGGCCGACATCCAGGCGATGTCGGTGCTGAGTACTTACAACGATAACCTCTCGCAGGACATGAACACAGACCGGTGAGTCCGGCACGCAGACACCCCACACAACCTATTCGGCCCAGATAAGTAACTAAACTATCTATCTTTACTTTCAAATATACAGAAAAATCTGTATATAAAAATATCTCTTAAGGTAAAACGTCGCCACTGTGCATTTTAAGAAATCTATCAAAGAAGACTGACTATTTTCGGGCCTGATACAACGTTACAACTTACTTTCTTGTTTAAGGGGGAGACAAACCCTAAATACTAAAAATATCCATTGTTTAATGAAGATGTTACAAGAAATGGACAAGACAATTGCTTTGAAAAAAATATACATTATATTTAAACATGTGAAGAACCAATTGTATTAATTAGAATTTTCGTTAAAGTAAGAAAAACTCCACAAAAAAAGTTAGAACACAAGAAGAATTTTACTTTTATTGAAAATTCTCTCGAAAACGGCTTATTGCGCGCATATGAATCCTGTACCTATTAATAAGTTAATATCAGATTAAAAAATTGTATTAATAATTTTTTTTATTTTGTGTATTGTTCTAATGGTAAAAACAAAAAAACACCATTTCTAGGCCTGTTGAATTGTCTCCGCCGCCAGCGAGTTCTATAGTAAATGTCATTTGCCTCAGTGAAGCCCTTAAAAAAATAAATTGATAGTGTAATCCTTACAGTGTATTAGATGTTGGAAATCAAAATTTATCTGTCTCACTCTAACATTATAGATTTGAGAGTCTTTCTCGTTCGCACGTATGACATCAAGTTTATTACAATAGTTCTCTGTTTTATAAAGGTGTCTATTCTAATTAGTTCTGTTGTTGATCTATGGTAGGTACATACGCTTATTAATTAACATTCTTTCAAAGGAATGCCCTTCCCGCCCGCACCTCGCATGCGGGAAGGGCATTCGACAAATGATACGAGCCCTACCCCTACAGTATAATTTGTAAAACCTTTCCCACTGCACAAAATATATAAAACGACTAATTAATAACAAGAACTGCCAGCATAAGACAACTAACAAATAACAGCACGTGTGCTGTTGTGTTTCGGTGAGTGAGTAAGGGATGCCAGAGCCCATTTCCATATCCACTCCTAATCCCTTTTCCTTAATCCTACAGCAGTCGGCAGCGCACTTGCAGCAAGCTTTGGCGTTGCTTGTGTTATATCCGACGGTAGCCACCTACCATCAAGTGGACCGTCAGCCGACCGTCAAGATAAAAAAAATTATAACATAGGTAATTTTTTTCGTTTTAAAATAAATTGTTTATGTAAATAACAACTCCATTTAAATTATGTAGGTAATAAGCCTGATATTTTTCGTAATATTCGACGGTGTAACGTCTGGTCAGCCCAAAAATGTATAGTAATTTAGTCGGTCTCTTTCGAATAAGTGTTTGCGTTGCACCTTAATTAGATTCTCTCATACACATTTACGGATCAAAATAATAATATAAATAATAATAATAAAAATGGATAACAATATAAAATTAATCAAGAATTCTTATCTTATAATTGTTATTTATCTGGGCCTTACGTTAAAGATTATAATGCTTTATCTATGCTGTAGTGCTTAAAGCATGAACTCGTAGTGACATAAATGATGCACAGCGCCTTAAATAACACTAAAACGTAATATTATTTTTATACGAAACACACATTATAATTACATAGTTCTAAAAATTAACAAAGAATCGATGATCTGATTTCTTGCTACTAAACGCTTGTGTCATCATAATGTTCTATATCTGTTATGTTGTGTTGTGTGTGTCCGTTGACCCTTTTGTGTTCTAATTGTGTTAGTGTTGTAAATACAATCGTGTGTTTCGGTAATAAGGCTTATTTCTATGTGTTGTTTGTTTATATGTTGCATTTCAAAAATTCCTGTAAAAAGAGATATTTTACGCAATTGAAATCTATAAATTTTAATTGTCCTTTGTAACCTACCACTGAAGGACTGGGTTAACTGGGAATGTGAGTAGTTAAATGGGATTGACAAACATTAGTATGATATTGTATTATTTATTTGTCACTGAGTTTTTCCTATAGATATCTTTTAGCGAAATGACCTCATCAATTCACAACGCTTCGCTTTTTTTGTCACAATAGTGTTTGCCTAATGTACCTATCCTGTTTATTTTAAAACGATTCATTTAGAATTTATAGTATTTTAGTTATGGAAATCAGACAGATTTTTCCCATTTAAGGTGAAATGGAAACCGTATTAATAATACCGGAAACAAAAAGAAAAAAAAAAATAAGAAAAGTTTTAGTTTTAAAAATTGTTCACTCCCGTTTTATTATGTGTTCGCCTACTGTTAGAAACTCAGCATGGCAAAAAAGTTTCAAAATTTATTTATTGATAGTATTTCAGTGCTTTAGGTTGTAAATACCTAAAAAAAAACAACAACAAAAGAAAATAGTTCCACAAACAAATTAGAAAAAGAATCCCAAGTTTTCGCTTTAGGGTCAGCTCATACCGGATAGAGCGGCGCGGCGAACTTATTTACTACGCTAAAAGGATTCGCGAGGGTGTCGGGTGCCATGCGTGACGCAGCGGAAGTCGTGTACCTTTTAGTGTAGTAAATAAGTTCTATATTCTGTTCCTATCTTAAAAAGTACGCGCCGCGCCGCTTTGTAGCGTGACCTGAGTCTTACGTGATAATATATTACAGTAGTACACAATTGATAAGGCGCGTCGTGAATCTTCGTTCGCGCAGAAAAGAAAGTACGGCTCCGACGATTACTAAAGAAAGCTTAAAGTTACAATTAACCTTAGATACAATATCTATAAGGTCCATAATACAATGCAGCTGTTAGTTCCGACGCACTCGCACGAGTTCATTCGGTCCTTCCGGCTGACTTTGTAAAACTGTGGTACTACTATACCAGTGTTCGCACGTTGGTCGAAATTTAACATGGTAAATAAAAGTGTGTGTCAGCTGCGACGCACGACTGGAGTTTACTCCTTTTTAAACGCATAAAATGTATAAAATTTTCCTCGTCATTCAGTATACACAGATATAATTACGTTTAGTTCATTTTTTCGACGACAGATGTCGCTACGCCGCCGGCAGGTTTAACGCGCTATCGTTTCGTTCGTCAACGCAGACTACACTTTTCATACAAGATTTCGACGTTTGCTTTTATAAGCCCAGAGAAAATTAGAGAACATTAATACATGCGTCAGCTGTCGCACAAATGTCAAAGTGACAGATAACGTAACGCTTTTTAGTTAACGCTTGTATTAATTTTACTCTTCATAAAATAGTAGAATGTAGGTTTTCTCGGCCGGTATCCATATGAGTTGTAGGTTTCCGGGATGATGGCCCAGGTTTGTTGGAAATTCTTCCAAACGTTTCGTCAACAACTGCGGTTGACATCCTCAGTGGTGTAGTCCGTATTAGAAGAGAAAGTACATCACATCACTGCACCGCAATGCACCAAACTGTGACACACTGCACTGCACTTCACTTCTGCACTTTTCAACTTCTCGAGCGAGACTGATTCGTCGACTGGAATGTTTCTATATTTATATTTATATCCCACACTGGTTGAATTAGTGGGGTGTGGTCATTAGGAGAGGGGTTATAATGCCCTCTCTTTCTTTCATTATTATTATTCTTGCGTAGTGCCGGATACCAAACATCAACCAAAGGCCGGATACCAACCAAAGGCTACACAACATTTGAAAAAGTGCAGTGCAGTGTGTCACAGTTTGGTGCATTGCGGTGCAGTGATGTGATGTACTTTCTCTTCTAATACGGACCACACCACTGAGGATGTTAACCGCAGTTGTTGACGAAACGTTTGGAAGAATTTCCAACAGACCTGGGCCATCATCCCGGAAACCTACAACTCATATCTTCATAAAATTCCCATTTCGGGCACCTTATATGGAAATCGATTTTTAAAGAGTAAACTTTAAAAAATCTAACTTATTCCAATTTTTTTTTAATAAAATTAAACAAAAAAGAATCTAGTTTTCGCTTCTGGTCTCGAGTTATAATAATATTATTTTCAAAATGATTGATTTGGTAAGATTTGGTATTGAACATATATTGTTAGTTGAATGTGCTTCCGCCCTATGCGTTCGTTGGTTTAAGGTTTTAAACTCATCAATGCTTACACGGATACGGACTTGATTTCACTGTGATTATTGTTGTGGTGTGACTGGGACATTTCAGGGACAACGGTAGCGAAGCTTCGACGCGAGCCGCCGAGGAGTTTGGCTGCGGAGTGTCAACCACACCGAACAGCAATGGGAAACCGTCAGTCAACCATTGCTCGTGAGTACTGCTGTTTGGCAGTCAATAAAAAAAATATCAACCCCCTTCGGAAAGAACGCCGTATATGACAGAAAATACCAAAATTGATAAGTTTTATAACACACAATAACACAGTCTAATTACACAAATGCACATGTTTTTTTTTTATTTATGTTAAGCTCGGCAGACAGGCAGACGGTCTAATTGATGGTAGGTGGCTAACGGGGCGCCTATAACACAAGCATCGCAACAGGTGCTGCAAGTGCGCTGCCAACCTTAGTGGGAGTAAGGTTACTGATTATTAGGAATGCATAGGGAAATGGCTCTGGCATCCCTTACTCGCTCACCGAAACATAAAAGCACAAATGCTATTAACAGCACACATACAAATGCTATTAACAGCATGTAAAAATGCTAATTATTGTAGAAGTGGGAGCCATTTCCTAATACCTTATCCTTAATACTACTATGTAGCCCAAATTCTTATTAGAATATTAGTTTGGTTCTATAGCGTTACTGTTTCAATTTCGGCCGCTTAACAATTCCTTCCTCATCCCTTATCTTTAATCCTACTAAGGATTAAAGACTCACTTGCAGCATCTATGGCGTTGTTTGTGTTATAGGCGACGGTAGCCACCTTCAATCAAGTGGACCGTTAGCCAGTCTGACGACCTTTACACAAAAAAGTGAAAATTCGATAATTTTATTATTAAAGAAGATTTATTTATTAAAGAAATGCACTTCTTCTTTTTTCCTGTGCCTCCATTACTGAAAGTCGGCAGTCAATTTCTTAAATCTCTTCTTGTTCTTCGCAAGTAGAAACAATTGTTCCACAGTTTTAATACCGGTCCACTCTCTGATGTTATGTAGCCATGACAACTTTCTTCTTCCAACTTTACGCTTTCCTTCTATCTTTCCCATCATTACTGTATGTAGCAGCCGGTATCTCTCATGTCCCAATATATGGCCCAAGTACGCGACTTTTCTCTGCTTAATGGTTCTGTATTTTTGGCAATTCGTTTTAAAACCTGTTTAAAAAATGCACAGTGTATGTTTTTATCCTTTATGTTCTTCGTAAAGAAAAACAAAACATTATACACATGGGATTTCTCAATGTGCAGCAAGAGAAGGATAGTACAAATAATTAATTATTATATCTCAATTTAAGCGAAATTAATTAATTCAAATAATTCATTAAATGTGTATTAAATCAATATGTAATATTGTGCAATAAACAGAGTCGAGTAGAGATATTTTTGTGATAGATTATATTAAAAATGAAAATTTCTCAACCTTACACGTAATATATACAGTAATATTCTTAAAATAATATTTATTACAATAATTCTTTCATTCCTAAATATGTCTTTTTCTTTTATTTATTGTTTGTTTTATTTATATCATTAATACCTACATATATAGTTAATTTTGTATTGAATCCGAAATATGTTTTAATCTTATTTGTTTAGTGATTTCATAATAATGTCCTATTAAACAAGACGCACTGACAATGGTTTTCTCGATTCTATTTACATAAGACAATGTACTCAAAGCCTACTTTGGTGAAATATTGTTTTCTATAAAACAATGTGTCTCTTACGGCGTTCTTTGTTAACAGGTTTGATATCACACAACAAAACCAAGGCTATACCATGTTCTTGTTCAATTCATTCTAATTATATTTTCCAATTTGATCCAACGTGCCTACGTAGTTATTGACAACTGTTCATGGGTCACTCTGTTATCATTTGTAATTTTATATAATTTATATGTATGTATAAGGGTCAGCTCACACCGGCGTGCTCTTTTTAAGATATCAGTAGAATATAGAACTTATTTACTACACTAAAGGTTACGCAGTTTTCACTTGACATGAGCTATTGAACTGTGTACCTTTTAATGTAGTAAATAAGTTTCATATTCTCGCGTCGCTTTCCGATGTGAGCTGACCCTAACTCGTTCAATTAAAGAGAGGGATTAAAAATAGCGGCATTTTGCAGGTGTACTGTTAGCGTGTAAATTAGTTTTTTAATGGTATATTTTTTGTTATTAAATGTCACTTTATATCATGTCACCTTAAATAGATATCACCTTATGTGAAATTTTAAATTATATCTTCATGTTGTCATTTTAGATTATTATTGGACAATCAGAGAGAATGCTTTAAAGATGTTTCTTAGAATATTTTTCTTAACATTGCTTTCTTAGAAAATCGTTTGTCATTGACTGACTGATCTACCAACCCACCGTTTAGATGAAGAATCAATAAGATACAGAATAAATTATTATTATTGTGAACGACGTGAAGAACGACATATTGTGAAAAATGCCAGTCAAAATAAATAAATGTTTTTTTTTTACTAACCATATCGACACGTGCGAATATAGACAGTAATATTTTGTGAGCGAGAGGCAAATAGAAGCGCTGCCATTTTCAATACCATTCTTTAATTGATTAGATTATATCCTAGTTGTAAGACATTCGTTTATATATCTATACTAATATTATAAAGCTGAAGAGTTTGTTTGTTTGAACGCGCTAATCTCAGGAACTACTGGTTCGAATTGAAAAATTCTTTTTGTTTTGAATAGTCCATTTATCGAGGAAGGCTATAGGCTATATAACATCACGCTACGATAAATAGTATTATATATGTATTTAATAAGCAGTGTCCAGTACCGTGCGCCCCATGCGCACGCCGCCTCCGCCGTATGGGCGCAGCGAAGCGTGGCCGAGTTCAGCTAGTTGTTATATAAACGAATGTTACCTCTGTGAATAATAAGTATTTGTAAACAAGATGACGTATCCGTTTATCTGTTTGCATGAGAGTTCTTATTGTGATCGGGTATTTTAACGCATTTATAACAAAAAGCATTAGCATGATTTAATCTTAACAGTCTGTTAGTACACTTCCCAATTCCATTGTATAATATAATGGTTGACAATATTACCTCAGTAATAGATATATATCACCAGACCTCGGAAGTCTGTTTTTTGTCTTGACGCATCGTATTGATTTGTACGCTTTTTATCGACTCATTATTGATACATAAATAAAGTGATTCTAAACTTTATCATTAGTAAATGTTATTCCGGTGTTTTACTGTACAGGATCGTGATGGGTGGTATATTGAACAATCCATCGTTGACGTTCAACGATGGCGTCCGTTCAATAGACTACGTACTGGTGTGGGAGTCGAACAAGGAAGATGCCGTAAAGACTGAGGCTTATCGACAGAGACGTATCTTCGAACAGAACTTGGAGAACGAAGGATTGCAATTGGAGAGAGAAGCGCCGGACAATCTGCACGGGCTGCATTTTATCAAGGTCTGTTTTATTCTACATTTATTAATAATTGCAACTGACGGAAAAAAATATATGGAATTTAACAGGTAGACCACCATGAAATTAAATCACGTCGGAGTCTTAAATTTTGGGATGTGGTCATGTGATACCACAGCGTATATACTTCAATAATTCCAATGAACTGCTTATATACGGGTAATTCAAAATTGGAGATTTTACAAAGATTTCTTCAGCACAATGTCTTGCAGATGTTATCTAATGCACCTTAGTATTGTACAAAATGTACAAAGAGATTTGTACAAAATAAAAAGAGTGACTTCTGCACCAAAAAATAATCTGGCTCGAGATTTGCTATAATAATAATTTATTATTGTTGCTTACAGATACACGTACCTCTGACGGTTTTAAAGGACTATAGTGAAATACTAAAACTGAGAATGCCAATGAAGGTACGTAAGTCTTTTTATCTATACATACATGTTATTACATGGAATGTTGACGTCGTTTTTGCAAATTGAAAGTGTCTGATTTATTTTCTTAAAACAAGGAAATGTCAGTTGTTTCTGTTTTGTATATTAAAAAACAAATATTATATTTTGACTAACCTATTTATTTTTTTTGCTTTAGTTAAATTAGTGAATCCCCTGGGCCCCTAGTATATTAGCTTATACTGGCTTATACCTAATGTTGAATACTTAGTCAGATCTAGTCTTGTGCGAATGCCTTACAGCTCAGCTGTTACACATGTGCAACTTCAATTGTAAAAGATTAAGTGTTTGAGTAAAACAACAGTATCCCAGCACGGTATTTTACATTAGTAATTGCGACACTCACGCCATCTACCACAGGATACGATTTAAATTAGTTGAGGGATAAATAAACATAAAGGACGTAAAATGAGACTCATAGTCAATAAGAAAACTCATAACCAGGCTAAGGCTATAATTTTAGTCGGGCTTCAGCTCAGACGTACACAAACTGTAAAAAAAAAAAACAATTTAAAGTAGATTATAGAATTAAGTAATTTAAAGTACCTCTAATGTACCTTAGTCTGCACCAGTTAGTAACTACAGAGTTTTTTGATAAAATGCGAAGATATTATTGAATTATGGAAAACTAGCTACATAAGTCTAGACTGTGATGTTGATTTTCAAATCTCTAATGAAATCTGCTCATATAATTTTAACTACAGACATTTAAATATTATTTTTTATTATATTTCAATTTTGTGTTACAAGTAATTTTTTTTTGTCATTTTTCAACAAAGTCTTAGAAATATTGCATTAGCATTCTCGAATAAGACATTGTTAAAGGTGAAAATCTTAACGGTTGGTTCTTTGTGACCTGGTCAAGGATTAAATATAGAAATACAAGTTGAAATATTGATGGGATCTTTTTGTCTAATTCACTGTGACATATAGGTAATTAAAAGAAAAATAGGTTTTTAACTACCTGAATACTTACTCAATTTACTACACAATAATATTTTTATGGATTTCTAAAGTAGGCACCTAATAAATATGCCACGGGTATGTTACTGGGATAAAAAAGGTAAAAATAAATCTAACATTGTGTCTTGTTTTATCCAACAGTTTAGGTATAACAAACTCCATCGTAATGTTTTATCCTTTTTAATAGTTTTTAATGATTTATTTTATCTGTGCTAGTTTTAGAAGCGGCTGTATAGTGTGTAGCTCAAGTCAATAATTAGTAATTAGTTTATTAATTTTTGGGACGTTTTTAACGCTTGGCTTAAATTTTTTTAGTTCTAATTTTATGCCTATTTTATTATATACTAGCGACCCGCCCCCGGCTTCGCCCGGCGTGCAATTTTTTTATATATGAACATTCCCCGTTTATCCCTCTTTCCATTAGTGAAAACCGAATTAAAATCGCTCTACCCGTTCACGCGTGATGTCGTGACCAAGGGAAATGGGGATTCATTTTTATATATAGAGATTTGAGAAAAATAACAATTGGGAATATGCACATTTTTTTATATATTTTCATACAATAGGTATATCGCCATATTTACCGTAAAAAAATATTCACCACCAAAAAACAGAACTTTGATATCAGTATTTAGAAAAAATAATAAATCTATAGAAGAAAAATTCGTATTGAAATGGGATATTTCTAAGCTTGTGTCTATCGTCTCACAGTCATAGAGACTAGACAGTGTCAGCGTTTGCTACCGTGACAATGATATTTATTGTACATTCTTAGGAGTGCAGTAAGATAAGAAAAAGTGGGAAGACGAATGCGATACTGAATGCTGCCATGTATATGTCTAAGGTATGCGGATGTTGTAAACATGCTCGTACGCGTGGCTTCGCTAACATGCCGCTTGTTGAATCATTGACAATCTTTGAATTGGTGTGGTGGAATTATCGATAAAATTGAGAAAAATCTCTTTGGTGCTTATAAATTTGGAAGCAGTGTTTCAAATCAATGTCTCATCTGTATAAACTTGCTGATTAGTTTTATTTTAATTTAAGCTATAACAAAAAATGTTTTTACAGTGCTTCCTGATTTTTCAAAAAACTAACATCTAGCAATGCCTTTGTTGTATACCTACTGTAATTATAAATAACTTGCTTTCTAACAAGTTCCTCTTTTCAAAATTCCATTGAAATTATATTACCAACGACATCTTATATGTTTATTATTTTTAAATTGGAATTAAACGTAGGTGAGTATGATGACATTAGTTTTTAAAAGTTCAAAGAATAAATTAAATATAGTTTGCATGTAGCATTATTTTAACGGTTTAAGGTTCACTATAAGAAAGCCTAAATTAACTCATCACTGTAGTCGCTGCTAATGTTATTTTGTATTTACTTTAAAACACTAACAAGTTCCTTGCAACTAACATTACTTAGTTTAACCAAATGAGCGATTATATATTGTAATGTTATGTTGATTTACCATACAATAAAATTACACAATTATTAAAAAAAATGTGCAAGGAGTAATTGAGACTAACATTTTGTAACATGTACTGTGTTGGTCTGTCTTTGTGTTAACACATAAAAAATATAATTATTTAAGGTATCCTAAAAAATAAAAAAGTAACGGTATAATTTGTTTAACGCCATCTATTTAAGTTGATTATAAGTGAATCCTTTGTAACATCTCCAAGTTAAATGTCTGAATTGTATGCTTGACGTGCCTAATTTATAACCACTGTTAAGCTACATATATTTCTTGATGAGATAACTGAAAAGTGCTACATAATGTGGCCCCCTAAGTAGAAATAAAATAGTTTGAGGGTCTTTTTAATTTAGTTTGAGGGTAGAATAAAATTTGGTGTTGGAGTACCTACCCACTTTTTAATTATAGTATTTACTGGGTATGAATATCCTAAAAAAAAAATTAAACTTGTTTCTGAAAATTTTATTATACAGTTTTCAGCATTGAAAGACGTCCACGACAAGACTAACAGTATGATAGATCAGATGGAGGCGTTTTGGGATCGAATTATGTCGTACATCTGGGTCGATCCTGAATTGTTCCCGGAGAGAAAACATAGACTTACTGCAATATACTCTAAGGATAAGGAATATCTGTAAGTGTTTATATTATATCTGTAGCTACTATTAGTTCTATTGCATAGTAATTGCGGTTATATGATAATGGTTTAAAATTGGTATTTGATTGACCCAATAATAACTTGTATTTGCTTTGTCTTGTACAGTTTCCTAAACAAATTTCTTTTTTTTTTCATCAGATTCGACACAACATCGCAATGTTTTTGGACTCCGTCCATTCGTTCGCGCATAGTACAGTTTATATTGGACAGGAAGAAATTCTCGGAGGCGCCACATGACGATTTCGCTTTCGGCATAACTAGGTTAATATCAAACAATGTTTATAGTGCCGCGTATCCGTTACACGATGTGAGTATCATATATTATGTTGCTTAAAAGAATCTTTTTATATTTGAAGCCTCATAGCGGTCAGCTGCGCAAGCGGCTAACGCTTCGCGGTTGGCCGCCATTACAAGAACTTTGACAGAATAGTTATATTAGACTGTTGCTATTATGATTTTAAAGGATTTTTAATATAACACATTAATTATTTGTTTTGTACAATAAACTTATTAGTTAATTAAAAATATGAAAATTACAATAGATTAAAACAATTATTTTTGTACTGTAACTGCTGTATGTGATTGTGTTTGAGTAAATAAATATTTTTATTTATTTATTAAAATTGACTTTCAGGGCGATTTGAAGACAGCTGGCTCAATGAGGTATCTCTTATACATGGAGTGGGCACACGTTTCTAAATGCCTTAAATATCAACCTTTGGATTACGTCAAAGACTATTTCGGTGTTAAGATAGGTAAGTTATTCTCGATACTTTGATTTAACCAATATAATCAATAACATTCTTACATATTATTTAAAAAAGTCTCCCGCCGCGTCTGTCTGTATGTATGTTGGCGATAATCTCAAAAACTACTGAACGGATTTTCATGCGGTTTTCATCAATCAACAGAGTGATTCCTGAGGAATCTATAGGTGTATAATTCTTTAAGGTTTTATTTTTAGGTACATCACAGGTTTGTACTGTGCGCAGGCGTATCACTAAGAAGTTTTACCCAAATCCGGAAGATGTCGCCGTTTCATATAATTCTATTATAGTGTAATAGCTGGCGCCATCAATAGTGTTATATTACGGATGAAAAAAAAAAGATATAAAGTTTGACAAAATATGTTAAGCAACAATAGGTTGGGGAAAATTCGAGATATAAATGCGAAAAGACTTTTCCCTTTTTTCCGACTATGGCATCCTTTATTTTCTCATCGAAACACAGCAGTACACATGCTGTTACATACTTACGATAGTTTTACTGTAAGGAGGTGGTTATTTACCACCTCCTTAAAGACGGGCTAACTATTTTATAATCTGGGACGCATTGTGCCCTGCCACTACATTTAGTAACAATGAAATCAAATTAAAAACATTAATTTTAAACCCTTTTCCAAATATTCTAAGTCAGAAGTTAGAATTAATAGCCGACTTACTGGCCGAATAAATTCGGCTGATGGTAATTGTTGGGACAGCCCCGACAAAACATTGTACGTCAATATTTATAAATAGTGTAAATAAGTAAGTAATAGGTCAGGCATAAATTGTATTTATTACTACCTACAGACGGCCGTGTCATATTCTCCTCTCATTGGCTCGTATATTACGTATGACACGGCCATCGCTAGTTGTAACAGCGGATTTGAGTTGATATATAGGCCACTTTTGTTTGGACTATATCAACTAATTTCATAAAAAGTTGATAAAAACTTTTACTACAGTATAATTATCGATAATTGAAGTTTACATAGACCGAAGACTTCAGTGAGAAATTAGAAGAACTTATGCAATGAATATTACTGATACTCTTAAACATTTTTCAGGATTATATTTCGCGTGGCTCGGCTTCTATACGCACATGTTGATACCGGCGTCTCTAGTAGGACTTATGTGTTTTATATATTCAGCAGCCACTGTGTTCAGTAACAAACCGAGGTAAGGCTTCTCTTAGAGAATTTTAAACTAGTATAAACGCAATTAGACGCAGACGAAACTGCGGGCAAAAACCAGTTAAGTAAAAGTATAAAACGATGGTTAAATTGGATGTTTCAGCGAGGAGATATGTTCGTACAATTCGACAATAAAGATGTGTCCCCTGTGCGACTACCACTGCGAGTATTGGGACCTGAAGGACACTTGTGTCCATTCACGCATATCATATCTGTTCGACAATCCGACGACAGTTTTCTTCGCTATTTTTATGAGTTTTTGGGGTAAGTAAAACAAAACCGACAGTTTTCTTCGCTATTTTTATGAGTTTTTGGGGTAAGTATAACAAAACCAGGTATTTTATAATCGTAAACCGTAAAATTGGCTTTTTCACGCTAATGATCAAAAACGCAAAAAAAAAAGAACGCTAGTTGGGTTAGACAGTGAAAGAAACAGCTGTCTGTTATCTCTTTCCGGTCAGTAGATCAGTCAATCAGCCGTCAGTCGACAGTCCGTCCCTCAAACCAGATGCCCGATAGGCATTGCTTAGCTGCAGCAGCTGTAGTTTAATCAAAGTACTTACACACAATTCCAAATTCAATTATGCAAATACCAACTGTCGAGAAAAGCAAGTATTACATAATGCTAAATACAAAATACTTAACTGGGTTACCTGTCTTGACGACAGCCTGTCGACTCACTTGATGCCGTCGGCTATAACATAAACAAAGGCCCTGGTGCTGAAAGTGCGCTGCCAATCATAGTAGGATTAAGGATAATCTATTAAGAAGAGATAAAGAAATGGGCTCTGGCATCCCTTACTCACCGAAAAAATAACACATGTTGTTATTTCTCGGGTTGTCTACTGTAATGTAAGAGGGTAATCACTGCTGCCAGATGAACTGCCCACTATTTAATAGATCTAGACCTGAGCCTGCACTGAAAACTGCCCCCCCTGCGGGGAATCGAACCCAGGACCCCTGAGACAGAATGTTAAGGCAAGCACCTTAACTACTCGAAATAAACTGTTGTTTTGTTTAAATATTTCTTTGACCAATATCTCAATTGGATTTCAGGGTGGTCATAGACTTAATATTTCATCACTGGCGAAGTCGCATACAAAAGCTAGATAAAATCAAACGTTGATTGGTTTTGACGAGCCCGTTGGATGTGTGGTTAGGGTGCTTGCCTTAACGCTCTGTCCTAGGGTTGCCGGGTTCGATTCCCGGCAGGATCACCTTTGAAAATGAACTTTTCAAAGTTGATTCTGGTCAGGATCTGGAAAGTAGTAGCAGGGCACACTGCATTTCGCAGTCATTTGGACGGCTCGTCTGGCTGTAGTAACCACCCCCTTACAGAAGACCACCTTGAAATAAGTGCATGTGTGCTGTTTTGCTTCGGTGAGTGAGTAAGGGATGCCAGAGCCTATTTCCCTATCACCTCCTAATCCCTTATCCTTAATCCTACTGTACTCGGTAGCACATTTGTAGCACTTGTGGCGTTGCTTGTGTTACCACCTACCATCAAGTGGACCGTTAGCCTTAATGTTAAGTGAATCTTAACATAAAAAAAGTCCCAATAAAAACAGCCCCTCTACGTTCAAACCTTATATGAGATTGTGTTTATACACATGCGTCTAAAAACGCAGTGAGCTTTAGCTATTTACTATATAGTGAAATGTTAAAATTTATTTGATTACAGCGGCTCTATTTCTGGAGTTATGGAAGCGTTATTCTGCGGAGATGACCCATAGGTGGGACTTGACCGGGTTCGATGTTTATGAGGAGCATCCGCGGCCACAGTATCTCGCTAGGCTTGCGCATGTCAAACGGACGCAGGTATCAATATGTAATAAGTCTATAATGAAGAATATATTTAAAAAAAAGCTCCGCCAGCTCCGCTTTTTGTGCCCCTGACTGGAGTTTACTCCTTAAGTACGATTGTCTTTGACTACGCAATAGGAAAAGAGGGTAAATAAACGCGAAATAAAGAAATAGGTATTTTTATTTTATGGTGAAGCGGCGACATCTATCGGATTTGTGTAGCACTGCTTGGTATACACAGATGTCATTACGTTTAATAAGTTCATTTTACCGATGACAGATGTCGCTGAGACGGCAGGTTATAACGCGCTATCGTTTCGTTTCTCAACGCGGATTAAACTTTCCATACAACATGCGTCAGCTGTCAGAACCTGTGCGACAGATAACGTAACGCTTTTTAGTTAACGCTTGTATTATTTTTTTTGTAGTTTATTTCTTAAGAATCGACTTTCATATAAGGCCTTCGGTATGGAGATTTTATGAGGAGTAAAATTAATACAAGCGTTAACTAAAAAGAAAGAAAGAAAGAAAGCATCTTTTATTCCTCTAATAAACACAATATACATATATGAACATATAATAATTACAAACAAACAAATATATAAACAAGTAAGAAGAGGAAAAGGAACCCTGACTCAGTATACAGTTGTGGTGCGGACCACAACACTGATATTCTGCCAGGGACCAGAAATTCAAAGAAAAAGAAAACAAAAAAAACATTTACGCGGGACAATTCATAACACGATTACAATCCATGGCTGAAATTATTGCAAATTTTCTTAAAAACTATTGAAGGCTTTCACTAGCTAGTTATCTATATGGCACACGAGAATGTACAAAAAATGGACCGGCCGCCCCCATAAACTGTCTCGTCTAAGCGTTTCTCTGCACATCCATCAATGATGAGCGAAGTCGTTTTTTAAAGCATCCCAGAGATGTAAGAGATGTAACTAGCAAAGCGTTACGTTATCTATCATTTGGACATTTTTGCGACAGCTGACGCATGTATGTTCCCTAATTCTATTCTCTGGCCTTATAAAAGGAAACGTCGAAATCTTCTATGAAAAGTGTAGTCCACGTTAAGGAATGAGTTATAACCTGCCGGCGCAGCGACATCTGTCGTCGAAAAAATGAACTATTTGAACTTATAAAACGACTCTATTGACACGAGGAAGATTTTATACCTTTAAAGGAGTAAACTTCATGCGTCGGAGCTGACACACACACAGTTTTTTTAATTGTTTTTAGACAGATATATTTTCTTTTATCTTTCCTTATATCTGGTACTTGTGCCTGTTTATTGATGTTGTTACTATATTATTCTGTTTAATTGAGTTTGCAAGTGATATCCACCTGTGATTGGTTGCCACACAAGTTTTATATAAGGTTTGTTCGTTAAACCTGTTTCCTTTTTATATTTATATGTGTGAGCAAATGTTGGTGGATTTTGTTTTAAAAATAAATAAATAAATACAAGCAAGCCCAGGGTCTGCGTTCACCGAAATACAAAAACACGTTTAGTGTAATTTCGCGTAGGCCTTCTATTACAGGTATTCACTACCTTGTTTATGACTGTGTGCCCTGCCATAAACTCAAGTTTGCCTAGTAGAAGCAAAGGTTTAGAAAGAGTAATGACAATTCGCAGCTGAACGTGGTGACTGGCGAGCGCGAGCCGATGGTGCCTTTCTGGCGTATGCGCCTCCCGGCGACCGTGATGTCGTTTAGCGTCGTCGCCTTGTTGGTGCTGATGGCCCTCGCTACCGTGCTGGGGGTGGTGCTCTACCGCATGTCGTTGATGGGGGCCAACATACTGCGCCAAGGAGACAACGTTCTCGTCACCTACAACCCTATCCTGTTCACCACTGCCACGGCGGCGTGCATCAATCTCGCCCTCATTTGTGTCCTCAATTATGTAAGTGGTTTTGTGACAATACAGCAACGAGATAAAACGAAGAAAGAAAATCAACTTGTAGGTGTTTTAATAAATAAAAAAAAATCAAACCATTGACCTTCTCTTAGATGTTGAAACATTTATTTAGTCCACTGGTCTAATCTGAAGATTGCTTGAAAATTTCATAAATACATCGACTTTTTTATATATAGAAAGACTATATAAGATAAGAAAATTAAGTCGGAGGTAGCTTCTTATGAAAAGAAAAATTGGGAAAATTTCCCGGAAAAACGTTAAAAATCCCGTTTTTTTTTCACCCATCCAATAAACACCGATAACTTTTGACAGAACGACGTCTGTCGGGTCAGCTAGTACTGAATATAATTCCATTGTGTTGTAATGAAAAATCTACTCGTTTTTATTTACAATTTCAACTAGATACAACATAAATAGAACAGAATGCGTTTCTTTCTTAAAATACGAATTCGTTACTCAAATTACTGTCCAAATATTGTCAGATGTTACATCATCGTACAATAGCTTTACGTTTTGTTATATATTATTAGTATATAGACAAATGTTTAGTACAACAGACAAAGACGAGAGTTATAATTTTTATGCGAATCATGATTTTATTTCAGATATACCAATATTTAGCCGAATGGCTCACAGAGAAAGAACTCTTGCGCACACAAACCGAGTTTGATGACTCTCTAACCCTCAAGATATATCTACTGCAATTCGTCAACTATTACGCCTCCATATTCTACATAGCATTCTTCAAAGGGAAGTTTATAGGGAGACCCGGAGATTACGTGAGGTTCTTTGGCCATAGACAAGAGGAGGTAGGGTGTTTTAATTAATTTTTAACTTGATTAAACTTATGATTTTGTTCTTTTTAAAATATTGTCTTTGTTTCTAGTGTGCCCCAGGCGGTTGCCTCCTGGAGCTGTCGATACAACTAGCGATTATTATGGTAGGAAAGCAATTCATCAATACTATAGTTGAAATGCTGATGCCATATCTTTTGCGTTGGTGGTTCATTCTGAGGACTATTGGTAGGAAGAAACAGTAAGTTTTTAACTTTGTATTGTAGGCAGTATACAACGGGCAATAGAAAATTTGTACTTATACTACTCATATATGTACATATATTTTAATTTTCAGTATAAAGAGTCCCCTACAGTGGGTGAAAGATTTCAAATTAGTTGACTTCGGTAATATGGGACTGTTTCCTGAATATTTAGAAATGGGTAAGTTATGTTTTTGCTTCTATATGTTATGAAATTTATTGTGATATCTATACATATAATAAAATAAACGAGCCGTGTCTTCGCACATGTTGTACTTATGTTACCGAGGTCAAAAAAATAGTTTTTGTGTGTGCGTTTGTGCACGCTAATCTCAGAAACGGTTTAACCGATTTGAATGCTTTTTTCACTGATGTATTGTAGTGAGCTTTCCATAACATTTAGTGTTTGTTTCATTCCAATCGGTTTACAAACAAAAAAGTTACGCTCTATACCGAATACCACGCGTACGAAGATGCGGGTTCAGCTAGTCCAAAACAAAGTAGTACTATAAAGGCGAAGATATGATAGAGAATAGTCAATCATTATGACATATAGCTTTCAAGCAATGGATAAGGAGTTGGTGGGATGATAATAGGAGGTATTTTTGACAAAATAACATAGGAGAGGCATTTTTAACACAATCCTAATATGTAAAAGTGAGTTTTTTGTTTAGTTATTACGACCGTCATGAAATTTTGCATACAAGTTGTCAGGGAAACAGAAATGGTCATAGGTTACCTATGTAATCTATTCCGGAAAAAGAAGTAATGTTCCCGCGGGAGACGATCGAAGTCACGGACAAAAGTTAGTTACAAATATTTATGTCGGCCGTATGTGATGTCAGTGCTGCAGTACGGTTTCGTGACGATATTCGTGACGGCGTTTCCGCTGGCGCCCCTGTTCGCTCTGATCAACAACGTGTTGGAGATGCGGTTGGACGCGCGGAAGTTCCTCACGTGCTACCGCCGCCCGGTTCCGCAGCGCGTCACCGACATCGGCGTCTGGTACCGCATCCTCGACTCCATCGGGAAGCTCAGCATCATCACCAACGTAAGTAATCATACACTGTTCACTATACAGGCTGATCAATCCCAATGGATCAGTGAGAGCAAATCTGAAACCATAAGAGATGCGAAAATTTGGTCTTAGGAACAAAAGGCTCTGATTTTTTAATTAAGAATAACTGAATTCAAACAAAAGCAACCAGAAATTGATCAGCCTGTATACTAGTAAGGAAAGGAAGGGATTGTTTGTTACTTTACTTTTAAACAATAGCAGATGAAACACAAAGTCTTCAGAAATGGCTTCCTATTATCATTATTGTATCATAACACAAATCATCCACGTTTGTTGCAGGGATTCATCATAGCCTTCACGTCAGACTTCATCCCGCGCCTCGTGTACCAGTTCTCGGAGGGCTCGCTAGAAAACTACGTCAATCATACACTGGCCGACTTTAACATCAGCGTGCTAGAACACCCTCCCAAGTCCGCCTACAACGAGACTATGTGCAGGTTGGTTTTCGCCCTTTCGCTCTTGTAGGTACGTCTCTACATAAGCGCTTAGATAGGAACGGAGCGACCCAAGCAACGACAAAATGTTTACCGTAAAATTACCCACCATTAGGGATATTTGATATTTCTTTACTTATCTATATATAGTTTCACAAGTATTCATAGATAGCCAAACAGATTAAAAACTAATTATATTATCAGTTCAGACAGATATTTCTACGAGGAACGAACCGGTAAGAAACTTCATTAGACCCTCTCCATTCATTGTCTAGACAGTAACTGTTAAGAAACCAAGGTACAAAGTCATCAACAACCGATTGCATGCGCAGCTCACTTTGGTTCAATTTTTTTTCAATGTCGTCCTGTCGACCATGTTAAAAGTTGTAAAATAAAATTAAAATATCAAATCAAATACTACAAAGAACGCGGTTTCAGCGCTCTAGTAAGCCTTTATACACAATTTTCTTTTGATGATTTAAATTTAGTTATTGATTGTTACCGTGTATCGTTTACACTATAAGTATATACAAAAGTACGTGTGTATCGTTGTGTCGTACCGTATATATTTATTTACCTTTTAAAGAATTTCTTATTTTATAGTGCCTAGAACTAGGAACAATTTTTTATTTTATTTCTTAGGTATTAATGGTTGAAGTCTATTTGACAGTATTCTCATGAACGTACATTAAGTTTACATAAATATACAGGGAAAATAAAGTTAGTGTTTTTTTTATATTTAATTCCATTTTATAGATAGCACGAACAGCTCGCTTCTGTAGCACAAATATTGAATTTAAGATCTCTATTGTCCCACAATAATACCACAATACCAAAATTCTCGACGAATCTCAAATATCATAGAATTTGGTAAAGTAATCTTTATAAAATGTTGCAGTTTTCCTGGACACTGGTACAATTCGGACGGCGACTATCAGCGCACAAACTGGTACTGGCACATCATCGGGGCGAGACTGGCGTTCGTCGTCGTATTTGAAGTGAGTTATCATCATTGCTATTTATGTGTACCGTGCGATTAGTTTAAATGACTTTAATGTTTGCGATTTAGAAATGAATTACAGGCTGTTTTGTTAATTTAAAAGTTAATAAATGTTGGACACATTTTATTAACTTTTAAATTTTACTAAAATTTTACTAATTATAATAAAATTGCTTTTATAGTAAAGGAGCAATGAAACCTAAGACCTAAACCTAAGATGTCGTATTTCCTTAGTAACTGTTCCAGTGAAGGGCTTTTCGTGTGTTAATAATGTTGAGCGTTCAGCGTTTCAGCTTATTCTGACACCTATGACGGATATTTTATTTCGTATCTCTATTTACACTGAATAAAAGGAAAACAAGTAGAATTTTTATTATTTAATATTGATACGAATAAAAGTTGTATAATTGCACCCAATATCATTTAATACAGCCCTTTTTTATACACAAATTTTTTTGAGAAGTTTCATTTTTTAATTTTTCATATGATGCTACTTAGATACATTTGTACCACAGTTTTTTTTACCACAGTTTTTTTACATTTTTACCACAGTTTATTTATCAGCTAGTAGAAACAGTATTAAATTACTGTTTCTACTAGTTTAAAAGGAAAACATTTCTTTTATATATTTCCAGCATGAAATCTCTCTCCTGAACTTTACACGAAGGAGAAACTTTATCAGTTAGGTCTCATCTGTTGAAACTCTAGTATGTTTTATTCAAATCTAATAGATCCTTTGCTTTGAGTGATCTACGATCTTAAGAAGATTTCTTTATTGGATATTTTATATTGTTGGCATGAGATAATTAACTGGAATAATTTTTAATCATGTTGTCTGTTTAGAACGTGGTTGCACTAGTGATGATAATAGTCCGCTGGACCATACCGGACATGTCGTGCGAGTTGCGAGATCGGATACGTCGCGAGGCGTACGTCATCAATACGTTCATATTGGAGGAGACGCGGGCTCGATCGCACCTCGATCTGACTCGGCTCGGGACGACCGAGCGGGACAGAGGTATGGGCGGGACTGACGAGCGGGACGCCGGCCTGCGAGACACGCCGGGGCAGCACGAGGCCGGCCAACGAGCCGCCGCGAGTCAAGGTTGTCCGGCCGCCCAATCGACACCCGTTTAGCTAACACGCGGGAACGGTAGCGTATATCTGCTTATAACGCTTTTCTTTTTCAATGTACTAACAAAATGTATTTTTGTTCATAAGTGCCCACAAATTGATTTTTTTTTCATTATATATAAGTTTTATTCTTTTCAAATGAAAATATTTATCGCTATGAAATTCACGTGAGAAATTTGTTTCCAGTTGAAATTATGAACAAAAATAAAGACTGTGTTGTGTGCGTTTGATATTTTGATCTTTTTGTAATGATTTCATATTTTAACAAATCATGAATAGTGTTCGCGCAATAATACGATTCTACCAAACGTATCCGACCAATCTGACGAAGATTTGGTCTGGTCAAGTTAGCGTCTTTCTTTTCATCTTGATAATTGTTTTAATAAATTATTAAATACATATTGATTATACTGTAAGAATTGTTTGCTAAGTGTACACTAGTTATAATTATGATTAGCTGTGCTTTTACAGCTTTTTCTACTTTAAATTCCCTTCGAGCTTTTAGTCCATATGTAATTGTCTACATAAAAAGGACCAAATAATTTCTGTTAAAAATAATTAACAAAGTTTATTAAATCGTATGGTGTTGCTGACTTCTTAGATGATCGTTTAATGCGTTTAATAAGGATCAATTATAAAACTTGACAGAACACCCCAAAGTTAACGAAAAATACGGACAAGTTATTGTGAAATGTAGATAATACGAAAACCAGCTATCATATCGCCATTTATACAAAGCTTTAACAGGCCGGTCCCATTGTCTGCTTGTTCCAATTGTATAAAGATATCTAAATGTATAAATAAACGCAAAGTTTTTTGTACAGTGCTTAACGAACCTTGTAAATAGACATTTATTATTATTATGTTTTTTTTGATACTTTTTTAATGCTTCGATTGTACTTTGTCCCCGACATTTCAATTCGCATAAAATTGCAGAAAAATATTACTGTATCACACAAATCCAACGCAGTCTTGTCTACCATATTGTAAGAGGTTCAGTACGATTTAATGTTGTATACGTTAATTTGATTTTAAAATAAAATTGTATTTTAGAAATTAGATCGACAAATTAAAAGGGAAGAAAGATTTAAGCACTTTATAACCAAGCCTAATTTATTACGATTTATTGAAGCTCTTACACTGTGTTGTGTTTCCTTTCAAAGCGAGCTTTTATTTACAATTTAATAGCATTGAAATTGTACAAATTATTTTTCAAAATTGATTGTGCAAATTTAATGTTTTCCGTCTATAATACATATTTATAGGACTGCTGCTATTGTCTTAGAAATTTCGTTGGAGAAAATTTCAACAAATATAATTTGATTTGTTGAACATTGTTTGATTGGGTTGATCCAAAAGTAATCATACAGTATTACTTTTGAAATACTCGTAGTACATTACCGCCCAGGCCCGTAATAATGCAATTGTCTGCCGAGTAGCATTCGAAGTACGAGCTTAAACCGTGCACTTTCCAAGGGAATTTAAACTGCCGACGCTTTAGCTGTGGCCCTTTTAAAACAAACAAGGCCATCAATTGCTATTTCGGTTGAGAATTGTTTAGTAATTTTCTCTAACTTGTGAGGAAATAATAGGCAAAGACATACAATTTCTTCCGATGAAGTACTCATTTTTATTAAATAAAAATTTCTTAATGTTAAAATGTTGAAAATATTCTATTATTCAGAATAAAATTTACAGGACGAATAAAACAAAATGACGGTCGTCCTTTTCTGATCAAATTGGTCGCGCCTCGGTAATCTAGTTGCTCACATTTTAAAACTCTCGCAACAATTTATATTATTGTCCTCTTGGACAATGCTGGCGTGCGTACAGAAAATCAGTCGATTGATGTATTCTTTTTATAAAATATTTAAACCATTTCCAAGAAAGTTGTAGATTGTAATATACTATTAATACAATTTCACTAAAAAAAAGGACAGAACTATGTCATTAAAGAGTCTACAAAATGTCTTCAAAACGTTGAAATTTGATCCAATGAAGTTTATGTCAGACATCGAGTGGTAGCGTTTAAATTGCTTAATGGGGTAAAGTATGAGTGAGCAGTTTCCAGATAGTTCTGGCAGCAATGTGAGTGATTTTGAAATTTATTTCTATAACAGCATGATTGGTTTTGAGTTTTAACGGCACGACAATATTTTTATAATGACTATTAAATAAGTTCACATTCACAAATTCACAAATAATTAGTTGCTTTAGTTGAAACAAGGCCGACATATAACAATTTATATCGAAGTGTTCATATGGTCTATGGTGTATTTTCATATGGTCCATGGTGAAATTTCACAACAGTTGTAAGGTTACAAATTGCTGTTATTTACAAACATAACAAAAATACAGACGAATCATCTTTACAAAGCGTCCACTGACCAGCCTTATTGGACTTATGGCTACTCATTGAGGTAATCCTAATTAGACGCTTAAGATGAGACGCTATCCTAAGTACAAGTTTTCCTCCATTTTGATAAGCTTTAAGCGCTGCAGCGCTTAAACAAAAATTATCAAGTCTAATCAAACGATACAACATTCTACGCTAGATCGCTAGTGTATAATTTTCACGCGTTGAAAAGGTTGTAAGCGCCGTCTTCTACGACGCCGCCGACATATTTGAAATAAGGTGTACAGAGTACAATACAGTTCTCTGGAACACAGTGAGTCTTCGGAGTGTGAAAATTAGTACTGCACATTTATATCTTTGCTGCTACTTCCAATTGTTACAGCTGCCTCTCAAATGTGGTCCACGGATGTAGTTTCGTCGGTTATATGATGTAGTTTATATGGTTTTTCGTTTCGGTTTATGAATATTTTAAAACTTTTGCAATTTTATAAATTGCAACAGTTTCAGCAAAGATTACTTAAATGAATTTTTATGCATTGGCTTTAATTAAAAATAGTTAATAACAGCATTACAAATTTGGCTTCACAAACACATGCATTTGACTGCACATCATAACAACGCTAATAATAACTGAGAAATTTATTATAAAAAAAAATTTAACTAGTGTATATAAGTATGTATATTTATTTGTGATTAAATATTTAAAAAATATTTTCTTACTTTTATGATAAATTTCTCAGACAATAAATTTCAAGCTGCATAGACGCTTTTTTTTAGATTATAAGCAGTAATAGAGTTCACTTTGGTTGGTGTAATAATTATAAACACACAAATTGTCGGTATTAAATAAGAAAACATTTCCCGATCAATTTAATAATTGTACATTAAAAATTACTGGATATTAATACTGGACTTTAACGTGTAGCTTTTATAGTTCAAAAAGATTACGCTTAATTTTATCTGTCTTGATATTTTTTTTAATATATCTAATATGAAAATAAATTCCGAACATGGTGTTAAGACCATAAATAATTATACACACAAAAAATATTTTACATATAGCATTTATTTCATGTTAAGGTCGACTGACAGGCTGACGCTCCCCTTGATGGTAAGTTGACTACCGTTCTCATTAACACAAGCAACTTGCTTGAGGGCGCTCCCGACCTTAATATGGGAATAAATGGACTCTGGCATCCTTTACTTACCGAAACACACATGCTGTTATTTTACGGTGGTCTTCTGTAAGGGGGCGGTTACTGTCTCCAGAAGAACCGCCTAATTTTTGACCATCAAATGCAGTATGTCTTGCCACTTCTATTATAAAAAACATGTATTTATAATTTTAAATAGGGTTAAATTATGTACCGCATATACAAAGTGCATCAGATATAATTATCTTGACTTATGTTTGACTCTAAACATGTTTTTTATAACAAATTCATATGGGTATTTTTTCTATTTTTTGGGTTCTTTTTTTTGTATTTTTTGATTATCCAAGAAATAATCAAACGATTGGTTATATTTAATTCTAGTTCTAAACCTTCGAAAGAATTATTGGACGCGTCTGTACCTGTTCTGTGTGTACAGTTGTGTGAACTGTGAGCAGTCTGTGCGTCAGAGTAAATTGCAAAGTTTTTATCGAAATACAGGCCTACGAACGTATTAAGAAGAAATCGCACTTAGACATAACCTAATGACATTATTTTTCTAGCAGGTGAAACGGCAGAGACTAATTGGAACCACTTGCTGTCATCGTCCCTGTCCGGATCCGATTTCGATTTGGCCGCACACGCTGACCATCAGGACCTCAGAGATATCACCAGACACGTGGTGGCGAGTACTCATCGCGACAGCAGCGGTGAGCCAGCGCACGTATAGATCGTTCTACACTTAAGCCATAATAAGTTGCAGTAATTTAGGGATGCAAGGCATCCTTGTGAATTAAAAATCAAAATTGATATACATATAAAACATATCATCAAGCTCTCGTCTTTATTGAGACTAAGAATGCTTTCAATTTGTAATAGTATGGCTATTTAAATAAAACCGGAAAAAGCGCAAACATTGTAAACAGGTCCGACCCATACTGAGTTTTACATCATCGAGTGATTTTGTATCTCTGTCCTTTTCGCTCGCTCGTAAAAATGTCAGAAGCGACCGGCGCTATCACTTTCTTGGTACAGGAAAACGATGTTGACAAAATTTGGTCACCTATAAAGATTTTTTATGATTCTTTTTTATGAATGATCGCGCTACTAGATAAATTATGTACTATTAGTTTACGCGTTAACTATTTGTTTTATTTAAAAAAATGTTATGAACTGCTGAAAGTTTGTTTACATTCTTTGCGTTGTCTCCATGGCCTTGCTTTAGAAAAAAGGTGTAGTCATGAAATCACAATGGCTCAAAATAAATAAAACAGAAAGGTCTCGATGGGTACTTATTGCCTTCTCATCATTGCCAACATTTTCTGTTTGATCGACTTTGGTATTTATTTATAGAAATGTCCACTTGACAATAAATGTTGAGTAATTTTTTTTTATTATTTTTTATTTTAATTTGATTATTAAAAAAAATTGAATAACTTTAACAACATATAATTAAAGTTGAAAATGTAGAGAGGTTTGTGGGACAGATTTTATTACATCTTGGGATTGTGATAAAAATATGATAGCTGAACCAAATGTCATTTGTTATTTATTTTTTTGGTAAAAGGTATAGTATTTAAGAGATTGTTTTGTATCAGTAATGTAAGCAATAAATGCCATTAGCATTAACGACTGCGGTCCTACGAGGAAAAATGTAATGCCAAGGTTCTCTAATAATGTTTCTCTGTTTTATTTTTTATCAAATTAAGCGAACTCAAGGCGAAAACATTTAGCTTTTTTAAACTAAGATGCCAATCGATGATGGTGTTAATTGCTTTGTCTTTGAGAAAATAAAATCGTGGGAAGAATTTAAATGTGGAACACCAACGTTCAAAATTTCGTAAATAACACTTAAATTCAGCTAAAAAAATTTAATTTGGATAACAATCCCTATATCCATTAATAATAGAAAAAAAGGACAAATATGAAACTTTTTTTAGATATAAGATGGCTAGTTCACTTGTTAGAACTTCTAATGTGGGTAGATTTATGAATATATTTGTCTCTTTTCAATTTACCTATATGAAAGAGATACCTATATGAATTGAACTAAAAATAGTAGCTACAATTATATTTTTAAATTCTTTGCTCACACCAACAATAGCTGTCTCGATTCGAGAATCTCCTTACTGAAAAAAATCCTAATTATTGTACTTAAGGTGATGTGTGATTAATTAAATAAATATATTTATATTGTTTTAAATTTCGAAGTAGGTATTTTATGTGTTATAAACGAATTCGTTTTGAAGAACTCTGTCATACTAAGTTAATTATATACAAGTTGAGAAGTTAAATTTAGTAACGGGCGGTTTTACCTTTTGTTTTGTGTGACAAAGTTGTTTAAAAAATAAATTTGGTTTAAATTTAGTTATGTTAATTAATATTAATTAATAATTAATTTTAATCTTTATGGATTCTTCGACGCGGTGCGTTGTTGATCTCGCAATTAGTTCGTTTATATCTTTAAACTCTTTTACTTTTATTATATTAATTTTTTTTTTAAATATTATTACAAGTTAATTTTTTTAATTACCTATATTTATAGGGAAAGTCCTCTCGTGATTTGGTTGTTACCGGTTGAGTGATAAAGTAACTTGTACTAAATGGGTTGTGTTTAACATTATTAAAATTTAAGACTAAAAAAGGAATCTCAATGCCTGAAAAAAAAAAATACACGCAGTGCACAAATTACATGAGATTATATTTCTATAAAAATATTCTTTATTTTCACCTACACAAAGTCTTATTTACATTGTATATCATAATAGTATTTATACAAGTTTATATTGCATTATTTATTCTATTTAAAATGTCGTTTGTAAACCAATTGTGCAAATATCAATTCTTAAAAAAACATCAATCGATTGACTGTTATTTGTATAAATCTTTACTATAATATGATAATAAAAATAAAAAAAATAGATACAGGCCAAAAGCTTGGTGTTCACTAGATATTAATGTACAAGCGGAAAAGAAAGTTACTGTTGATGTTGTACATTTTTTAAAAGCTTATTTAAAAATATCTTTAAGAATTGTTTATTTGCGTCTACTTTGAATTAGTTTGCAAACATACCCGCACTACAAGTGCAAGTCTTTATAAATGCAAGTCATTTCATTTTTTCACTTTATGTAAAAAAAGATGGTGTTTTGATTAGCTTTAAGTATCAATGTTTTCGATGGTAACTTTCTTTTCTTGATAAGGTTTTTACCGCTTTACACAAGTCGGATAAAATAATATATGTATGTTATGTATAAAGAATTTGCCAGAAGTATGTCTACGCTTTGGTTATGGCTGTTTTTTTAGTAACTAGTCAAAGACAATTGCTCGTGTTTATTAACGCCAAAATATATTATTAATTTTTATTCTTAGCGAATATTATTATGGATTGAGGTCGCTTTTTCACTACTTGTGATTCTTGTAGATTCTTTGTAGATTTTACCAAAAATCTCTTGCGGCTATTTCACAGTTTCTATTCGGAAAAATATGGTAAAAATATGTAAGTCATTTTTGCGTCTTACAGATCCTATTCTGTGGTGCAAAGACTGGTATCGACTGAAGCGCCAACTGTAATGGAGTTATATTTAGCCGCGCTGTCAAATGAAAATAGCACAAAATGTCATTGTCAAATTGACACAATGAAATGTGTGCTTTACACATAAGAGCAATTTAAAGTGTGAAATAGTTGTTATGAAGAATGGGAGATATATAAATCGTTATACAATATTTTTTAAGCTTTAGATGTTGTTGTAATTGAACCGTTGATAGATTGCCACGTATTCGTGAGACGCTTGTATTTATATTGTTTATATAATTATATAATATTGTATTAAATAAATTATGAAAAGTTATTGTTTTATTTGTCTGCTAGTTTTTGAGATATATTTTTTTGAATTCTGCAACCAAAATACTTATGTGAGTTTTTTTGTGCATTCCTTAATAACTATTCTGTCAACACAGAATAAAACAGAAATTGTATGAAAAAAAATATGGATATTTTGCTGAAAGAAAGGGCTCAGTATGAAATTAAGTACTAATCCAATTAATTATCGATTCAAAGGCTGAATTTGAACCTGTCGGCTTGCCCACGTTTATTCTGTGTTAAACAGCTACAGTGAAGAAAAAATATAAATATAGGAACTGCATGGGGTTCAGTACTCGGAGTATTGCATTTCCTAATATTAATACCTTGATCAAAAAGTTCCCAGAATCACTACCGTGTGGTGCTCTCAGTCGTAATGGTGGAAACGATACATATCAGTTTCATTTGCATCATTAATGGTGCTGGTCAATGGTGCAAATGAATTTTTGTGAGTTGCTATACCTATCAGCAACATGATTTCCAAGGTTGAAACCGATCCATATTTCATTAAACGTATTATTAGTGGAGAAGAGATGTGGGTTTATGAGTATAACACGTAATCCAGACATCAGGCGAGCGAGTGGCGTGCACTCAATGTCTGTCTGAAAAAAAAAACACGTCGTTTCCAGTCGAAAACGAAGGTGGTGCTCACGGTTTTCATGGATTACAACGGTGTTGTATTTACATTGTTAATTCCAGTCACAAAATCAGACAACAAGGAGTACTATTTAGGCGCTATGAGGCGTTTGCTTGAAGCAATTCGCCTAAAAAGGAAGGATCTCTGGGCTAACAACTCTTTGATTTTGCACCATGACAACGCACTGTCGCACATTGTCCGCGTGTGTCTCACCGAAATCGTAACGAATACCATTCCAGAGCCACCTAATTCGCCTGATTTATCTCCCTGCGACTTTATTCTGTTTGATTATACCCAAAAAACCATTACGAGGAACGCGTTTTAGCAACCAAGAGGAGATAATGCAAAAATCGAAGACGGCTCTGATGGACATACCGAAAATAGAGTACCACAAATGTTTGAATTGGATCAAGCGCTGGCATAAGTGCCTTGCAGTCAAAGGAGATTACTTCGAAGAAGACAACATCAATTTTAAACAATAAACTCAGTATTTTAAATTTTGTGAGTGAATTCGGGAAACTTTTTAATCAAGGTAAATGAAATGGATTTTGGACATTTTGGAATATTGTGATGTGTACCAATTTGACGAAGATACCTGCGTACTTATCTCAGATTTTAATATTAGTGTGGCAATTCCATGTAAGTGGTGCCACGACACTTAATGACTCCTAGATATTAGGGTTCCGTACGCCCCAATAAAAACGGAACCCTTATAGGATCACTCCTGACCATTCCCCCCCCATCTCCGAAACTACTGAACCTAAAATTTTGAAAAAAAAATACAGAAATTAGTTTCCTACTTATAGATTATAGGAAAACCTGTAAGAAGTCCATGATAAGTATTAAAAAAACATGGTAAATCACTCAATATTGAGCGCATTATTTTTTTATGTTAAGGTCAGTAGACTGTCAGTAGCTGACGGTCCACTTGATGGTAGTTGGCTAACGGTGCCTATGACATAAGTAACGCCACAGGTGCTGCAAGTGCGCTGCCGACTACAGTAGTTTAATGACAGTAGTTTAAACCTTAGTTTTAATCCTACTTTTCAAAGTTGATCCTGTCGGGAATCGAACCCGGAAACCCTAGAACGGAGCGTTAAGGTAAGCCCCCCTAACCAACCATTCAACGGGCTCGTCATTATTATGAAGCTCGTCATCTTTATTAGAAAAAAATAATAATAATGTTAAAACTAAAATTTTGTAAGGCATTGTGTATGTGTATCCACACAATGCACGACTCGATAAAAAAAATTTATTCACATAAATTGTAGAAAACACTGAAAATATCTGCTGTAGAATTTTATCAATATTCTTGTGATTGTGTTTCCGGGGAGGGGAGAAAATATAACACTGGTTTCTAATAACACTAATGGTCCAGGAAAATTTACTAACAAATCATGGTTATGGTCGCTCAGGGGCATTTTTGTAATAAGTTTCTAGAAGATATCAAATTCCGATGAGTGAAAAAAATTTTTGATTCGACCCTTTAGAAAGAGTGAAAAAAATTTTTCCACATGATACCAAAATGTTACGAGTTAGAAAAAAGTTTCAGACGAATATTGTGATTTTTTTTAAATGTATGTATTAACCCTTATCTTGTAGCCTCCGCCTAACTCTGTTAATTTTAATTATAGCATAAAAAGTTATATGAATATTTTTATGTAAAACAAAATTCTCTACAATATTTGTCTGAAACTTTTTTTCTAACTCTTACCCTTTTTTGTGTAATTTGGAAAAAATTTTTTTTTTTTTCTAAAGGATGAAATCAAAAATTTCTTTCACCCATTCACATTACATAATTATCTTCTAGAATCTTACATAAAACATGTCCCCAAGGGCATTAAATTTTGATTTGTTATAAAAATTTCCTGGAATTTGATTTAACCTTATTCAAGACAAGAAAACAGAACTGTATATGATTTAACATGTGTTTAAAATTGTATTTTTCACCGACTAAAGGGTGTCCACCCTATTTTGTTTTATAATATGTAAGTAATAGATATAGACATACGAAACACTTGTATTTTAAAAATGTTTACAAAGTAATTTTTCATATTCGAAAAGTAACCACATAAACGGATATAACGATATTACCTACTCTTTATTCACACTAACGATGATATAATTGAAATCACCGCCACCGACCCAAATTCACAAAGTTGTTTACTACATCGGGTATTTTGTATGAATAGTCATGATGTCATTGTAATTAAGAAAGTCGTCTGCGTATAAGGGAATTGTCTCACCGCAAATACGGCAGTGCACGTGTGGTAAAGCGACATTATCTTTACGTGGGTACCTAAATATTATAAACCTTCGTATATACGTAAATATATTCATATAATTTTAAATATAAAATGTATAGAACATCTACATTTTTTATAAATATAACCTTCCGCCTAGAAGGCGGACCTTTAAAATACAATACAGCCAAAAAAATCTTAAAAGTTTCACGACATTCGTGTTATGCAATCTACAAAAATATTAAATTGATTTTCATAATATACAAGGTAGTTGAATATATAGGTACACTTTCATGAGTATTGTTCATATTAAAATAATAATTTCTTTAATTATATGTAGTTACGTAACTATGTACTTATAGTTTAAAAAATAATTTACTTTATTTTTGCTTTACCGAGTTTATAGCTTTTTCTTATATTGAAATTATCATTTTCATATTGATTACCTATGTTGATTTGATTGTCTTATTTCACAAAAACCAAACTTTAACTTACAGTTAAAAACGACTCCATATTCGATATTGGTAAAATATTATATGTGTCTTACGTTACTATATCGAATAGTATCGTTGGTGGCTGCGACTTCATCCGCGTTGAAAAATGATTTTTTTTAATGTTAAGTTCGGCGGACAGGTTGACTGACGGTCCACTTGATGGTAGGTGGCTACCATCGCCTATAACTCAAGCAACAGATTTTTATGGACAATGGTGTCGATTTTTTTATGTTTTTAGATAGGTAATCCCTCGGGAACCTAATATTTTTCCAGGTAAAAAGTAGATATCCTATATATAAATTATCTGTGTGCCAATCTGTGTTCATCCAAATCCATTCAGCCGTTTTGACGTGATTGAGTAGTTAACAAACATCCAAACACACTAACATCCAAACATACAAACTTTCGCATTTATAATATTAGTAGGATTTTTGCTTTTAATGTTTAAGTAAATAATTAGCGGTTAGAATTATCACGTTCACTTGGGCAAATGACATTTACAATAGAACTTGCTGGCGACGGAGACAAGTCAACAGGCCTAGAAATTGTGTTTTTTGTTTTTACCATTAGAAAAATACACAAAAGAAATATATTTATACAATTTTTTAAACTGACATTAACTTATTAATGGTACAGGATTCATATGCGCGCAATAAGCCGTTTTCGAGAGAATTTTCAATAAAAGTCAAATTCTTCTTGTGTTCTAACTTTTTTGTGGAGTTTCTATTAATTTAACGAAAATTCTAATTAATACAATTGGTTCTTCACATGTTTAACTATAATATATATATTTTTCAAAGCAATAGGCATGATGACGGTATTAAAGAATCAAAGGATAAATGGTTTTGGAGAAAAATATATGTTGAAAGGAGTCTAAAAAATTACTCATTTTTTGTATTAAAATTGAGATTAATAAGATTTTCAATAAAATAGAAGTATAAATAACTGCAATCGGCCATGTTAACTGAAACACCAATCAGAGCGAATGACGTCACGCCCAGGTAAGTGCCATCGTGTTGCTTGACTTTGCTTTGACAGAATGAAAAATCTGATGAGATGTCGGTGACGTCACGTTTCATCAGACGCGACGCCATGACACCTAAGAGCGTTTTCGCGCGTAATTCAAAATAGATTTAAAAACATTCAATAATTCGCGTTGAAATTTAGTTTTTTGCTGAAATATTGTTTTTTTCGAATATGGTAAACGTGTATCTACATTATGGAAGGGAATTTCAAAATCTGTTATCAAGCCTATTGTGCTGTCTATTTCTTGTAACATCTTCATTAAACAATGGATATTTTTAGTATTTATCGTTTGTCTCCACCTTAATGTGATGCACGCAGGCTGAAGATTCAGCTTAAGTTAGCATGTAAGGTAAACTTGGCAGAAATCACCATTAAAAAGTTCTGATACCAAGAGTATTTGACAATCATACTAATATTATAAATGTGAAAGTAACTCTGTCGGTATCAAAGTAATCATCATGAAATGTTGCATACACGCTGTCAGGGATAAAGGAAAGAACATATGGTACCTTTCATCCAGAAACTGAAGTAAGTACCGTTTCCGAGCTATCATTTAAAATTTAGAATCCAACGCCTGGTAGACGTATAATAGCAATGAAGATTTCAGGTGTTATATTGCTTATCTGTTTTGTCAGGCTTTATTTTTTATTTTTTAACGCGGACGAAGTCGCGAGCACCAGCTAAGACTTTATGCTATATCTTTTCACTGTACCATTAGCATTTTGTTATGTAAATGTAGGCAGACAAACTGACGGTCCACTTGCTTGATGGTAGTTGAGTACCGTCGCCTGTAACCAAACTACACCACAGTGCGTTGCCGACCATAGTAGGATTATAGATTAAGATTAGGAGGGGATAGTGATAGGGAAATGGGTTCTGGCATCCCTTTCTCACTCATCGAAACACAAAAGCATAAATGCTGATATTCTGTAAGGGGGTGGCTAGTGCCGCCAGACTAAGTGCCTAACCAAATAACTGTGAAACGCAGTGTGAGAGAGAGCCAACTTTGAAGAGTTCATTTCCAAAGTTGAGTTCATTTCCTGGCGGGAATCTAACCTGAGACAGAGCGTTAAGGCAACCTCCTTAACCACTCAACTAAAGGGATAGTAATTTTGGGCGCAGGAGGTCCACTGCTGAACATAGATCTCCCCCTTTCCCGGTCAGAAAGGGCCAAGAACCAACGACAATCTGCGGCCCTTATCAGGTCATCTGTCCACCTTATGGTTGGACGTCCTACATTGCACATGCCGGTCCATGGCCTCCACTCGAGAACCTTCCGGCCGCAGTTCTTCGTACTTGTGTCCTGCCCAGTGCCACTTCAACTCACTGATCCGCCGGCTTATGTCAGTAACTTTCAGAGCTTCCCGAACGCTGACCATGCCCATCTGAGCTGGATTCGACGATTAACCTCCTCGAAGTTGGCTCTACCTAATTAATTCACCTAATAAAATCAAATATAGGTAAATATGTTTTTTAATATTTATTACGATAAATATATGGCATCATAGATTAACACAAGAATTGTTAATTACTTTATGTTTTTTTATTAAAAATATTAAAAAAATATAGGTATATGACATCATGCAACTGATACATAAGGATTATAGTTATCCTTTTCATGCATATTTTGTAGTCTCGTACGATTTCCACTACTTCAGTCTATCTTACACTGTTCGCGCGCGCGGTTGTGTGCTCGATTCGCTAAAACATAGCGAACTACGATGATTAAAGACCTGTGATTTAAAAAGAAAAAGTGATTTAAAACTTTATGTGTGAACATATACCATAAATGGATTGATTTTGGTGAGTTACTAACTTCCTATCATAATATGAGAAATAATATATAAAAAGCAACTGTTTCTTTAATTATAAAATATTTTTGATGTGTATTTTAAAAGAGAATTGTTATTTTCATAGTCAAATAAAAAAAGGAACTACTTTTTTAAGAAAACTCTCTGTAATTTTTAAGAAAACTGTTTATTATTCGAATTTTTAAACTTATTTTATTTTCGAAAATATATTTTTTTTGATATAATCTATATAATGTTCGTTTGTTCAAAACCGCAAATTCGAAATTACTTTAAAGTTCACCGAGAAAATTGCATATACATATGTTATCAGGGGTTCAAAATAGTACACAGGATACAAAAAAAGATAGGTGCTGTTCTCGATGGTCATTTAAAATTAAAAATTACGAACTGGCAAGAATAGGTGAGCAATAAAGATCAAGAATAAATGTTGAAGGGGGCGCGGAAGAAGACTTATTAACTACGTTTTTAATTACGACATAAAACATAAAACAAATAACTTAAGTGACATATGTAAAACAGTTAAGAATAAAAAATAATAATAAGAACGAAAGGAGGACTACAAATTTTCCTTTGTTGTTACTTTTTCAAGGCTGAATTTTTTGAACGAAATTCTATTTAAACTATTTGTTATACTACAAATTGTTAAGTAATCTCGTTTCTGAGACCTCGTCGTCCTGAAATCTAATCATTCCACCGCCTCGTCAAAAATAGTTCCGTTATTTCAGAAAACAAATGACTCCATTCGTAATAGAACAGCATGACATTCACGATTAACTTTTATCGCTTTATCAGTAAGCCAGCGAAAGTTTACTAATAAATATTGTAACCAAACAAAGCTTTCAAATATTTTGTTTTACTAAAAGATAACACGATAAAAACGATAGGTAAATGTTCGAGCTATCATAGATTATGTATAAACATAACATGCCTGAATGTAGTGTGTTGTATTATGTACAAATCTATATACATATTATGAAACTAGCTGAGCCCGCAACTTAGTACGCGTGGTATTCGGTATAGCGCGAACTTTTTTGTTTGTTAACAGATTGGAATGAAACAAATAAAATGTTACGGGAAACTTGTTACAATACATCAGCGAAAGCCGTATTCAAATCAGTTAAGCCGTTTCAGAGATCAGCAACAGACAAACCGACAAATGGACAACTAAAAACTATTTTTTTGACCTCGGTAACATAAATATTAAACCTTCGTTTTTTTTTTGAAAAAATCTTTTATCAGACAGGGTTCGTGTACGATTTTTATTATATGTTTTCATAGATAAAGTCACTGTCCGTCTCGGTCTGTTTTTTTGCTAACTACTTCTAAAACATCCAATGGATTTTGTTGTGGTTTTCATTAATGGAAACATCGATAAATGAGGATTGTGTATGTAACTTGCTAAAAAAATGTCATTTGTGCGAAGCCGAAAGTGGTTTTTCTATAAAGAGGAGTTTGTAGATATTTTACAAATTAATGCACGTGTTTTTAAACTACACATAAAATATTGACGAGGGTTTCATCAAAAAATTACTATAATTTTTTTATATAAAATTAAATTATATTTTTAAAGAACAATGTACAAACAATTTTTAGAATTATAGTTAACTAGCGGCCCGCCCCGGCTTCGCACGGATTCTTTCTGTAAAATACACATAGAAACCTTCCTCGGTTATCGCTCTTTCCATTAGTGAAAACTGCATGAAAATCTGTCCAGTAGTTTTAGAGATTATCGCAAACATACATACATCGCATAACCTTAATCCTACAGTAATCGGCAGCGCACTTTCAGCAGCTTTGGCGTTGCTTGTGTTATTGGCGACTGGCGACGGTAGCCACCTACCATCAAGTGAACCATCAGCCTGTCTGCCGATACAGACGACACATAACTGAAAAATACAGTATCTTTCACCACTCATTACGTACCCGAAATATTGCAACATCCTCTCCTAAGCACCTCTTAGAACTTCCATTGACTTTTTAATATTATATAATTATTTATTATTTAAATAATTAATTAATAAAAAAAATTACAATATTATGTCGTTACCTTTTAACATTATTTAAGAACAATTTTTTCAATTTTAATAAAAAATATTAAATTATTAATATTATTCAGTGCTATTATCAAGTTCGTTTTCGATATCTACTACTTTCGACTCCGATTCGTTGACATTTATAAAACTGTCATCATATAAAGTTATTATTAACTAGCGGCCCGCCCCCGGCTTCGCCCGGCGTGCAATTTTTATATACCCTAAAACATTCCCCGTTTATCCCTCTTTCCATTATTGAAAACCGAATTAAAATCGGTCTACCCGTTCACGCGTGATGCCGTGACCAAGGGAAATGGGGATTCATTTTTATATATAAAGAATAGATTATTTATTATCTTTTCTATAGTCTACAGTTGTACAATATAATTGGGATCTAACACATTTAAATCTGTAACTGGTCACACATGTAGTTTCAAACTTACAGCTACTAATTAAGAAGTAATTGACTTTTTTAAAGGTGAGCCTAGACAATACAACAAAATATGTTATAATTATATAGAATGTGTTATATGTGTATAAGATAATTATGTGTTAATAAAACAAAGTTATGTAACATTTACGCGTGAATTTTAATGTGTACAGTTTATTTAAAACTAGCTGTTGCACGCGACTTCGACTGCGTCTCTTTATAAAATACTAGCGACCCGCCCCCGGCTTCGCCCGGTGTGCAATTTTCATATATATGAACATTCCCCGTTTGTCCCTCTTTCCATTAGTGAAAACCGTATTAAAATCGGTCTACCCGTTCACGCGTGATGCCGTGACCAAGGGAAATGGGGATTCATTTTTATATATAGAGATAGATTAAAAAACGTGAAAAACGGCAGTTTTGTATGGAGGGGGGTAAAGGGAGGAGATGGGGAAGGGTGAGTAGCCTATGTTACTCGCTGATAAGGTAGCTTTCTATAGCTGAAATAATTTTTAAAATCGGTGCAGTCGTCTTTTATTCTTTATAATTATACATTTTATGGAGGAGGGGGGAGGGGGGTTTAGACAACACTTTTTTAAATGTGTACAGTCTTGTTATATGTTGCAATGTTGTATAACAAAAGTTATGTAATATATTATTTAATCTAGACGCATTTCATACAAACTTTGTTTCATTTTATCTGAAGGAATAAAATAACGATTATTATATTTGAACTAGCCTTATCCTTCACGGTTTAGCCCGAATTGGTTGTCAGTATAATTTTTTTTTATAAACAAATACAGTCCCTGGCCAAATTATTAGACGCATCACCGATTTTTCATAATTACGTATTTTATAGTCTGTTTAGTGTCATTTAATGACACAAATTGTAATTTTTATAACCAAAACTTTTTAACTGACGGTATTGTCCTACTTATTTTCGATAAATTAAGTAACAATAATAAACAATCGTAGTTAGGTAGGATTATGACAGCGAGAAGTCGCATTCATGTTTTAACATGTTTCAGTTGCGTGCGGGGTTACTAACAGTGTGGACGTGTTTCTGTCTTGTTTTTCATATTTGCTACGTGGCTTTTGATTTCTCTAGAGCTTATTCTGTTTATAAATAGTATTTTTCGTTTACTTTTTTTTCGTTTGCGTATCTTTTGAGATGGGTAAAAAGGGGGATCTTTCACCACGGAAAAAAGCCGAAGTCAAAGCCCTTATTAATACAAAACTGTATTCAAACCGTGAAATTTCACGAAGATTTGAGGTGTCTGAAGCTAGTGTGCGACGTATAAAGAAAAAAGTTGAATCATGTGAAGATTTGAGTCCGAAAAGAAAAACCAAATGCGGCAGAAAATCGATTTTTACCCCAAGATCAGAAAGGTGTCTTAAGAAAATTTGCACAGAAAATAGATTTGCTACCACCAAATCGATAAAATCGCAATTGGAAGACGCTCAGATCAATGCTTCTGAACGTACTGTTCGTAGAAAATTGAAAGAACTAGGTTTTAAGGCCTGCCGACCAGTGAAAAAACCTAAACTGACAGCTGCAATGAAAGCAAAACGTTTGAAATGGGCCAAACAGTGGCGTGACAAGGATGTCGCGTTTTGGAGAACGGTAATTTATGTTAAATTCTATTAGTTATAATATATATTTAATAAATAGGATCCAGAATAGCCTGTTCTCAAAAAAATGTATTTTTTTTAGGTCTGCTTCAGTGACGAAAGCACCTTTGAAATTTTCGCCAACAAAGCTCAATTTGTTCGTCGTCGTAAAGGCGAAAAATTTAATCCGGATTGCATCGTTCAGACTGTTAAGCACCCCAAAAAAAATCATGATTTGGTCTGTCATCAGCGGCAAAGGCACCGGGCGTCTGTACGTTGTGAAAGGCATCATGAGACAAGATCAGTACAAAGAAGTCTTGAAAACTCGACTGCTGCCACAGGTCAGAGAGTGGTTTCCAAATGGGGATCCATTTATTTTTATGCAAGATGGAGCTCCCTGCCACACTGCCACATCTATAAAAACATATTTACATGACGAAAATATCCCCCTGTTGGATTGGCCTGGTAACAGCCCCGACATGAATCCAATAGAAAATGTGTGGGAGCTCATGAAAAGGGAAGTGGCTAAAGAACACATTACAACCAAAACCCAGCTTTTGGAAAAAATTATGCATGTGTGGAATCATCATCCTCAAATGCAGGAGACGGTCCAGTCTTGCATTGACAGCATGCCGCGCCGGATTGAGGCTGTCATAGCTGCAAAAGGCGGAACTACGAAATACTAAAATTTTAGTGACATTTCTATATCCTGGTTATTAAAATTAATAAAAAAAATATTTTCAGTAAATATATAGTTTTATTTACCTAAAAACCTTCATTATAAAGTAAACTACATATATTAGTTAAAATAATAGGTAATAAGTATTCAAAGACGGAATTGTAGTAGCTGATAATTGAGATTTGCATAAAAACCATAGTGCGTCTAATAATGTGGCCAGGGACTGTACATGTCAACTTTCATGTTCCTTCTAATGGCGCTGGAATTTAGCGATTATATACAAATTAGCAGAATAATTATGATGAAAAATATTACACTAAAAAAAGAAAATTGACTTATAAATATGACTTGTTACAAGCGGTTATTTATAGGTTATTTAAATCAATTTAAAGGGTGTTGCCCACAAAATGCCATAAACTACCAATAGTCATAAATTCTATTTAGAATAAATAAGAATTATCATATAGGTAATGCTAGTGCCTGTTTAAACTAGGGTGAGACATGCTAAATATTTTTAGTATTTTGCACGATTTTCGATTTTTTTTTGCATTTGAATCCATCCCCAAAAACGAATTAATAGCGCGGACGGAAATGCAATGTGACGGGATGGTGGCTGAGCACGGCCACCATAAAGAAAATCTAGCTTTGCCTAGAATAGCCTAAATTTGCAAGTCCACGTCAACAAGGTACCATCCAGCTCAGCTCAGGGCAACAGTCGTGTCCTATATGGAATTTGTTTAAGCTTATCCACGTTGATTGTTCTAAGATAATCCTATTTCTTTTTAATTACACGGCATGTAAAATTGTGGGGCGAAGCTGACAGATGGATCTCCGATTTTAGACTGCAAAACATATCCGTTAAACTTTAAGTAAATCGTGCCTTAATTTAAAAATATAATTAATTCATAACAGCATACTTCCACATCAGATAATCGAATAGTTTTTTTTTTAATAATTATTTATTAACCTGTGTCACTAAGGACATTTTAATCTCACGTGATTCACGCATTGTAAATTCAGCTATGATGTGTTCTTATCATATTTAGCTCCGAGTGATTCTATTTATAATATGTCACTCCAGTAGTCATGAATTATACATTTTTCCGCGTCGACTTCCTCTCGCGTTATTTTCAATTTACTTAACGCTTAAATAATTTGTTTTATTGATAAGAAATGCCTGCGTAACATGTGCGTAATAGTAAAACACGAAATCGGACACTCAATGGTTTTTAAGTATTGAATCTATAGGAAGCTTGTTCATACTAACATTCATAGAAACAATTTTATTAGTAAGTAATTATTTTCACATAATATGTACATTTTTGTTACAGATTTCATTGCTTTTATTTTACACTAGCTGAGCCCGCAACTTCGTAGGCGTGGGATCCGGTATAGCGTGTAACTTTTTTGCTTGTAAATCGATTGGAATGAAACAAACACTAATCGTTAAGGAAAGCTTGCTACAATACGTCAGTGTAAACCGCATTCAAATCGGTTAAGCCGTGTCTGAGATTAACGTGCACAAACGCACAGACAAAAATTCTTTTTTGATAAGTAAAACACGTTGTTTACGATTTTATTAAATCTATTGATTAGTTATTTTATAAAGTCGAAATTTCTAGACGTTTACGCAGTGGCGATTTGAACAGCAGCAGGTACGTACGGTTACTGGCGGCAGTAACCACATGTAACATTTAAGGATGATGAACAAAATATAAACAACAATAAATTATTCATCTCAAAATCAAAACAATAATATTAAAAAGAAATCACTAAGTATGTACAAAATGAATAGAAGCCAGTTTTTGACAAGCCCATTGGATGAGTGGTTAGGGTGCTTGCCTTAACGCTCTGTTCTAGGGTTTCCGGGTTCGATTCCCGGCAGGATCAACTTTGAAAAATTAACTTTTCAAATTTGTCTCTGGTTTGGATCTGGAAAGTAGTGGCGGGGCACACTGCGTTTTGCAGTCATTTGGGCAGCCCGTCTGGCGGTAGTAACCACCCCCTTACAGAAGACCACCCTGAAATAACAGCACGAGTGCTGTTGTGTTTCGGTGAGTGAAGTAAGGGATGCCATAGCCCATTTTCCCTATCCCTTCCCAATCCCTTATGCTTAACCCTATTGTAGTCGGCAGCGCACTTGCAGCTGCTTTGGCGTTGCTTGTGTTACAGGCGACGGTAGCCCACCTACCATCAAATGGACCGTCAGCCTGTCTGCCGATCTTAACATTAAAAGAAATGCTTGTTTATAAAGGTTATGTTAGAATAGCATCGGCGGTCTCTTTCAAATATTTGTAAGTCAATTACAGTTCGATACGCTCAAAAGTAGTATTCAGAGAGCAAAACAGAGACGTTGTAAAATATGAAATACTAGCCACCCGCTCTCGTATTCGCAGGGGTGCAATTTTTTTCTGCGAATCTATATTAATAATTTCGTCAAGGGGCACGGTAGATTCGACTGAAACTTTACCTGAATAATACTTAAAACATAAAAAAATAAAGATTTCGAGTCGACAACATATATCCGCAAAATTCGGATTGTCAAGTATTTTGTTAAATTCTAATGGTGCTGACAGACAAATCTTAGTCGCCATATTGGCCACGTCACTGTCACCTGTGACATTTTGAGTGGTTGATAAACGTTCCGTTTCATTCTTACTAGCGCACATACGCCTCGCCACTCAATAAGTCGTCGCACCATTCATTTTAAAAACAAAAGTGTCCATTATAAAGAACTGTGACTGTAAAACGAAACGTCTTGCCGCAAACATTGTGCGAAATCTATGCCGCTTTGCCTTTAATATTCTTGAGAACCGATAACTACAGAAATATCTACGTACATTTTGTACCTACATATGTACATATTATGAGTCACATTACACCCGAGCGAAGCCGGGTTTTCTTCTAGTTACATATAAAACTTTTCTCGTTTAACGCTCTTTCCATTAGTGAAAACCGCATTAAAATCTGTTGCCGTCGATTAGGAGTAATTAGAGAACATAAAGACAGAATGAAGGGGGCAGCCACTTCAATTTATACTGTGTAGGAATTTATAAGGAATGTAAGTAAATCAGACCCTGAACACTAAAAACTACGGATACGCAAGATATCGAGAAATTAGGGAACAATTGATTTACTTATAGGTAATCGTTTAAAAAAATCACAGTATTAATTTTAGTTTTAGCACAAAAAGTAATATGAACAGTTTTATTTAGAACTAGCTGAACTCGGCCACGCTTCGCTGCGGCCCATACGGCGACGGCGGCGTGCGCATGGGGCGCGCGGTACTGGACACCGCGGTGTCGGACTTATCGTACCATGATGTTATGTAACCTATAGCCTTCCTCGATAAATGGACTATTCAAAACAAAAATAATTTTTCAATTCGAACCAGTAGTTCCTGACATTAGCGCGTTCAAACAAACAAACTCTTCAGCTTTATAATATTAGTATAGATTAAATTCTCTACAATATTTGTCTGAATCTCTTTTCTAACTTATTGTATAATTTAGAAAAAAAGCCTTCTAAATGGTGGAATCAAAAATTTCTTTAACCCATTGATATAATATATCTTCTATAGAAACTTATATAAAAAATCCTCTGAGGGACTCAAAATTTGATTTGTTATTAAATTTTAATAAATTTATAAAATATATAAAAGATAAATTTTACAAAGATCTGAATCTATCTACTTAACTATCTATAAAAGTATGGAACATGTTTAAAAAGCTTTAAATATGTTCCATACATTTTATAGATGTTTTTAAAATGTGTCTACAATTTTTTCGAAACGCTCCGCTTTTTGTTCATTATCGTTCTGGACGTGCCAATCGTTATTATTTTACCTTGTTAGATAGCTGAAAACACAAGGAAGTTTTTTACGATAAGTTTCATACATTTATTCGATGATAATCGTATTTGTGTGAAGATAAAAAAATATTTAGTAACATATAATTGAAAAATATGAATACAAAATACAAACATTTTAATTTTATTATTTTAATTATTTAATTAGCAATCAAATGGTACATTTCCGGTTAATAAGTTACTAGTTATTTTTTTTACAGTCTTTCAATACCAAAAATTCGGATAACCTCTGAAATTTTTTTAAACTCCATTTTCTCGTAAATTTTAATTTTCGACCCATACATGAGTGGGGTAAAATTATTCCAAATGACTTCCAGGTCACCCCGTATTTAGTTTTTAGATATAATTTAAAAAAGCAATTTAATGCAATATTCTATGTTAATTTTTCCTATGGAATACAGAGCTTATTTTTCATCTACGAGAACTATACTATCATAAAAAGGTAAAGGTGTGTATGTTAGTTTGTTTATTTGTATGTATGTGGGAGGTAATCTTCGAAACTACTCATCCGATTTAAAAATTCTTTCATCAATAGTTAGAATATAATTTCAGGATGAAAATAGGCTACATATTGTTATCTCGTGCTAAGTCAAGGCGGGTCGCTAGTCCTATGTAGATTTAGTATGATTAAAATTTAGGTTTCAATAATTAATAGGTATGTACAAACTTGAAAAATGAAAATTCGTTTTCCGTTCGATTTCCGAACGAAAATTTATTCTATATTTTCCTATTCTGTACGCGATGCAACATTTCAAATTGATCGATAGAGTGACTATTTTTTGGAGTTTAACTAATTTGAATAAACAAACATTAATTTTATACATATATTATTATTAACGCTCAAAATTAACCGAATGTAAACTTAACCAAATAAATTTATAATAACTTACCTTAAACTTATGCAAATATAAACAAGGTAGTTGCTAAAGTTATAATCACAAGTTATAAACTTGTAATTTAACTGAACCATACTCGATCAATAGAAGTACATAAAATTATATTAACAAGTAGAACTTAGTTTAAAGTTACTTTATAGAATAATCGCGTTAAGCAAATAAATGACCGCTTTAAATTCTTTGTTTACACAACAGTCGTCTAGGGGCAGCTCGCTTCTTAAATTACCTTACTAATCCCACTGATAAATTTATTACAAAACCAGCTTTTGGCTGCGACTTTGTCGTTGAAACGTTTATCCAATCTTTGTTGCTAGTATATTTTTGTCAGGCGTTGAATTTTTTATTTTTATTTTTAGTTGATCCTTTGAGAATAGACTTTTCTCTAGTTGAAAGATACCCTATGTTGTTTTCTGTATATTTGTTTTGTGCATACTTCATGATGATCGACAAATTAATTTTGGGTTTGAACAAACTTACATTAAATTTTTGTATGCATAACCACAGAATAAATAATAGTACTAGCGTACAGAAGTTGCACTGCTTGCACATTTAATGTGAGCGACGTTAGGCAATTATATCACGGCACACACGGACTGACAGAGGCCTGGCATAACATTAATATGCGAATTAATTGGACACTTTTTTCGAAGATTAAATTTAATTAAATTTAACCAAACTTAATTTAATTTGAAACTTTGAAGCGGCGCTGTGTGTTGCTTTTTTGGACTACGATTATCTACCTAATTTAACAGATGATATCTGATTAATATATTATAATACAATCATTGAAAATAGATTATAACGTCTTACATACATCTACCAATATTTCTTTAAAAGCGACGTTAAACGAGTAAAATCGGTCAACAACGGTTACTTGACTTGGAAACCCTGATTCCAATAAAACGTGGCCTATCTAAGATCATATTGGGAGAGTATAATCCAAGAACCAATACAGTTTAATATGCTCGTATGGTTGCTAATGAAGATATTTTTCCTTCCATTATAAGAAGAATCGCTCACTAAAAATCCCCGGTGATTACTTCTCACGCCACCATATGGAAGTAGGGTAAACAGGTGGGAGGAAGGTCTGCGATTCAGCAGCCTGCTGTCGGCGTGGCCCGTGTGAATACCTCTTCCTATAGTTTCTCCGCACTTTTTATGGCGAAGGCTACACGTTCAATAAATATCGTGATCTATTTAATATACATATATCACCGGTATGGATTGAAATAGCGCGGTGGATCACGGTCATACCACGTCATACCCTAGACGTTCAATATTTATCACGTCAGTCAGTATTGTGGCTTGTTTTGTGCGGTGCGGACGTTACCATGGATATTGCAATAAATGTTAAAGCCTGTATAGCTATTATTTTAGCAATAGCGTTAAAAAAAAGAGAGAACAGAAAGCGATGGACAAAAAAATGGTTACAACAGAGACAAAAATAATATACATGTGAAATTACTGCATGAAATCCGACTTCATAATCGAATGGATGACTATAAATAAAATCTATTTTCGGATGTCTGACGTCGGGTTTGATAATCTTCTGAAAAAAAGAATGACTGTATCATGTATTTTATTTTTACTTAAAGAAGATACAGATAGGCGAAAGCTAGACGTACAATAAATACTTTGATCCATCAATATGTTAAATTTATCACGTCAGTACTGGCACGTGTTTCGTAAAGATCAGTCGTGCATAGATATGGAGGCCAAAACTAAAGCTTGTGTGGCTATTATTTTAGAATGTGGTTTAAAAGAAATCAGTGGACTAAACATTGGCTAGGTACAACAAAAAAAGTAGCCAATGTTTAGTTTTTGGATAATGAATCCCACTTGCCGCACTATTGACTCAATAGTTAGCTGTAGGATGTATTGGTGAGTAAGGTTAATTGGCGATGGCGACGTCATCGGCGGCACGTCTGTCTCCATTGCTGTCACGATGCGTACTGACATATCGCAATATTTATTGATCGTGTAATATATTTGACGGATGTCAATATTGATCACAAACTGACAATATGGAGTCCGAAAATCTAGATTTTGTAATAAATATTGTGATCCATCAATACACGAGACTAGACGACAATAAATATCGCAATATTTATTGAATGTCTAGCCTTCGGCTATGGGTGGCGCGTCAAAATTATATGCCCCATACTGTACCCATCCTGGGCCTTGATTCTGTATGACAGAACTTATAGTCAATAACAACACGGTTAGAATCGAAAGATGATGGACATTCTTATCATATTATTAATATTTATCCAACTATATAATTTTCTTAATCAAGGTTGATTATAAGAAAAGAAAGAAAGAAAGAAAGACTTTTATTCACTGCACGAAAGACACATGTATGTGACTTACATATTATGTATAAATTCTTCTTGTGAATCACATTTCGTTTAGATAACAATTCCGAAGGAAAAAAAAATGCCGCGGTGTCAGCGAACAGCCGTCACACCCTTATATTTTGTTATAAAATTATAAATTAATATCTTAAGATGAAGTCCACGCGAACAAAGTAGCGGATATCAGATAGTAACCCATAAAACAATATTATCAAAAATATTTTACAGAAGTTCAAAATCTGTAGTTAAATAACCATTTAATAGGTATTAGCAACGATCGATGTTAACTTGCTGCACTATTGCCTCAATAGCTGTAGGCATTGGTGATTATGGTTTCTTAACCAGTTACGAAAAATATTTCATTAATAACCAATTATTATAAAATGTTTTCATGTATTTTTTTTAACCAGTTCTGCATCTTGTAGTTATAACTGCTATTAATGTTAGCGATAATCGATGTTGACTATTGCCTCAATAGCAGTACGCATTGGAAGTTAGGTTTAATAACCAGTTACGAAAAACATTTCATTAATAATAAAATTATTAAACAATGTATTGATCATTTTTTTTTGTACACGCAATTTTTGTTTTGATGGTTAGAATTTCGTTATTGTATAAAAATTACATAAATATACCAACTTAAACGCAGCCAAACTAAAGCCCAAACAATTAATGCTTCTGTTATAAGTTTCGGCAGCAACTTAGTCGAAACAAACAAAAAAGGGTCGACGAACTTCGTCCGGAACGAAGCCATCGACAAAACAAGACATTCCATTACGGCCCCATCACCCTTTATTTGTACAGAGGGACACAAGGAGTCATTATTATTAATGAATTGACAATTCACTGTGAACAGAGCAATACAACCTGAAAAGATTTTCATTTGATAAGCGGTTTCGTTATTAATGTTTTTATTGATACTTTGACCTTTCTAACGTGGAAACTCTAGTTTTAGAATGACTATATATTACATAATACTTAATCACATTAAATTATATATGTTTTAACACGTCAAATACATAAAAGATTTATTCCAGTTTATTTCCAGTTTCCTATCGTCTACGATATGCCCATATATAAAATTTATATAGTACTAGCGACCTGCCCTCGGCTTCGCCCGGCGTGCAATTTTTAAATATATGAACATTCCCCGTTTATCCCTCTTTCCATTAGCGAAAACCGAATTAAAATCGGTCAACCCGTTCACGCGTGATGCCGTGACCAAGGGAAATAGGGATTCATTTTTATATGTATGGACTAGCGACCCGCCCCCGGCTTCGCCCGGGGTGCAATTTTTATATATATGAACATTCCCCGTTTATCTCTCTTTCCATTAGCGAAAACCGAATTAAAATCGGTCAACCCGTTCACGCGTAATGCCGTGACCTGGGGAAATAGGGATTCATTTTTGTATATATAGATATAGAGATTTGTTCCCGATTTTAAAAGCAGAACTGTTGTAGTGTCACCTTCGACGCTAATTGCTTTGCCACCTTCAGTATTTATTATTCACTAGCTTTCTCCCAGCTTTCATCCGCATATCTTACAAATTGTAACGTAGTGCTATTTGTTACTGTTGTTATGTTAAGTTCCTTTTTATTATAACTAAATATTCATAATTTATATTAAACCTTAAGCTCCGTTTGGAATCAACCTAACCTTCTTTCGTAATTATTATTATTATTATTCTCACCAATTGCCTACCTTATTTTTAATATTGTTCCCCTTTCTACTAACTTTGGGGACAACATATCTTAATTGATTGTCGCACCACTTGCTTACTGCTAAGCTGCGACTAATTCCGACGTACCATCGACGGCACCCTTCCTGCTAGTCTGCCGTGGTCTTCGTTAACTGAACTGTTACTCGTGCATCTCCAAGTTCTTCGAACATTGGACTACGGCCAGAGTGTCTCTTTCCTAAGATAATTCGAATTGATTCCGTGATCCTAATTTATTAAATTTCCGTTTAATTCTATTCCTCACAAACCAGGGCATAGAGCCTCGCCTTGACAGAGGCATTATTTTCTTTTGCTTCATCATTCATTTTTTCTTTATCATTATTTTCTTTTGCTTTACCACTTATTTCATTATAAATAGTTGATTAAAGTCTTTATTTTCTTAATCTTGTGTTTTTATTTTACTAGGTAAAAACTGGCGCGTAAATTTCTTTATTAATACTATTTCCTTATTCCAACATAACTTCATCTTATATTGTTATTGATAAGGGGAAATGTTACAAAATATCAATTTATCTGTTATTCTAATGTTTGTGTACTATTTGCGTGAAAGAGTCCAGGTAAATTTGAATTAGTTAAGTATATTACCAATGTATATTAACAATTATTAAAGGAGCACATGGAAAATATTTAAAAATAAATTCCATATTCAGTCGATTTCATTGAAAATACTGTTACGTGCGGGGTGAGTTAAAGTTCCGTGTAAGGGCGAAAGAAACGATTTATTTTCACAAACGAAAATGACTTGTCCGATGACTTGACAAAAGTCGTCAAGTCGCCGGTTCACTGTCGCAGATAACTTCACAAAAGCTCGGAAGAGTCGCTTTCGTATTAAGGTTGTCGCACCACTAACTACTTTTGGCCAGCCGCACTCTTATTTATAATTGGCGCCAAACGCCTCGATATATTTCGAATTTTCCAGAAAATGTAAACAAGGTTGTAAACAAAAGGACTAATCGGAAAGGGGCGTGCCTACCATCGATAGGGTGGAACGTTCGAGACTTTCGTCCGAAAGTCCGAAGTGGAACGTTCCGGCGCGAACGCATTCTCCAGAACATTTCATAGATAGTCGTAACAATACATTTAGTGAGTTATATAGAACACACCTCGGTATTTTTAATAAAAAATATAGTAAGTTTAAAATTAAAATAAAAAAGCAGTTAAATCTGTAATGATGTAACGCAACGTCTCTAAAATTGATATCAAACAGACCGCAGCTGTTAAGGCTGCAGTCCGTTAAAAATTGACTCTCGTCGAATTTTTGGCGCTGCTGATAATATTGTTTTCAAACTAATTTAGGTAAAAACTAGAAATATTTTCATAACCAAGAAAAATTAATAATATTGTTAACAGTTAAGTATTTTTTAAGCGTTTGTTTATACGGTATTTATTAGGTAAAAATAGGGTTAAATATAGCTCCACCAAGCCCTGCAGCATGTTGAGCTATGTTCACGGACTTAATATATAACAATTAACAATAAATTATAAAATCTGTACAGTAGAAAAGTTTTCTTATGTGGTCGTCCTTAAATTGTCCTGATTATTTTTTTCCCTAACTAATCCATTTTCTTAATTTAGAACGTTAAATATTGTCTTTTATCTCATTTTTTCACTAATATTTTTTTCCTTTTATAACATAATTACGTAACAAATATTAGTAATTAACATTTATTTTCATAAAAGATAAGTGTTAGGACCAAAAAAACCAATGTTTTCTATATAAAAATTAAGAAAAGTAATCTTTTATTTATAAGAAAATACCGGCAACAAAACTCCTCAGTGACCGATGAGTGGTCGTTCCGTTCGGACGTGTGCTTCTTGTCAAATTTTTAGGTTTTTTTTACGCTCGAACAATATCTTTGTCTCGCTCACTTTCAGAGATTTTGCGCCTCTGTTCGCATATCGAAAGTTGCTTTACTTTATTTATTTTTAACATTATTTTTGAACTTTTTGTTAAATAATTTGTAAGATTGTTATTAAATATATAGTTTGTAACATAGGTCATAAGAAAAAAGATATGCTTGTGTAAGAAAAAGGAAATGGAAGTCAAAAGTACTACTAATGAAATAATAATAATAATAATTTATTCATTCATTATCAATTCACTTCTAACCAGCAGACACAAAATAAAATCACAAAAAACTTTTGGAGACAACTATACAGATTAGATTAGATACAATTTAATTGGATTCCTGACTTTGAAACTATTTTTAATGTATTATCAAAGTCAGGGAATTTAGCATTAAAGACTAATTATATTTGAACGCGCCACTTGGCATAGCGCGGAGATATCGTTCTTGTCCGCTAGGTGGCGCTTATTAAGATTTTTATTTTATAAGTTTTCATTTATCGTGTGGCGGTATCTCGATATGATGCCACAGGACTCTAGTTTTTTAAGTAAAATGGGAATTGAAATTGTGTCGAAGGCCTTTGAAAGATCAAGGAAAATACCAATACATTTCTTGTTGTTGTCTAACTTACTAACTATTAACGTAGTAAGTCCTGCGACTGCATCTTCTGACGAGATGTTAGATCTAAAACCAAATTGATTATTAGCAATTATTTTGTGTTTTTCTAAGAAATGAACAAGAGTATTGTTAAGTATTCTTTCTAAGATCTTCGACAATACAGATAATACTGAAATTGGCCTGTAGTTAGTTACATCTTTTCTATCGCCTTGTTTGTATATGGGGTGAACAAGAGCAATTTTCAGAGCTTTAAAGAAGGTACCAGATGCAATATATAAATTACACACGTGAGTGATTGACGGAATTAGAGCTTTTTTGGAGGCTATGATAATGAAAGGTGAAATTTTGTCCCAACCAGGTGCGCAATCAATACGTAGATTATTAATTATATATTCAACATGTGCCATGTTAGTTTCTAGAACCACCATTGAGTTTACCTGTCTATTATCTGTTTTTATTAAAGGATCAACAGGTGGGATAATTTTGGCAGCTAGGTTGCTTCCTACATTTACAAAGAAATCATTAACACGGTTTACAGCCTCCTAGGGATTTCGATAAACTTTTATGAGATCAAGAGGAGGGGTGTTTGGACTCTTAGAATTAGTAGCCTCTTTTATTTCTTTTGGGTTTTTGGCGTTTTTAAATTTGTTATTATAATATTCGCGTTTTAATTTTCGTAATAAACTATTGATAAAATTGCGGTATCTTTTGTATGTAATAATTAGTATTTCATTTAGAGGGTCTTTCGGTAATTTTATGTGCATTCTATCCCTGTTACGAATACAGCGTATTATACCGGGGGTAATCCAAGGTTTGAGTATGATTTTTTTACGAGGTGTGATAATTTTGGTAAATGTGATTCTATACTCTTGTTAATTATGGTTATGAGTTGATTAGTCGCCAGGCCCAAGTCCACAGATTTCGTTATAGGAGAATAGTCTATGTTGTCTAAAAGAAATAGAATACAAAGGTAAGTGTATTACCTTGTATATAAGCATAAGCATTATATATTATATTCATATATAATATTTTATCTTTTATTATATTATATTTTATCCTTCATTATTGACAAAAACCATGATTATTATTACCAAATTCAAGGACAATTAAATATAACAGAAATGGATACCTGCTTGTTTGCCGTATGGACTGGAGTTGACCAATATATAAAAGTAGAATATGTAAAAAGAGACACTACGTTCTGGCAGAACAAAATGGTAAGATCATTAACTATTTTTTTTTAACTGTCTGCTATATACCTGAGTTGATCGATTCCCGTCTTGAACGTTCAATGCCAATCAATGATCCTCCATATATCATTAAAGCCATGGAAAATAAGGCAAAAAAATTGAAGAAAATAAGTTTAATTGAAGAAGGGGGCAGTAAGTAATAAACGGTGTGAATATTGTAATAATTTAAATTCAGTACAAAAACTAATCCTATTAATGTTATGTAATAATTTGTGTTTTATTTGGCGCCCATAACTCAATTTCTAATAATGAACACAACCTTATTCACAATAATAATAATAGCGATAACCTGCTAGCAACTTTTCTAAATTCTAAATTAACTAAAACTAATTCTAAAAAACAAGCCTCCACGTCAACATTTTAGACTGTTAGAAATGTTAAAAATTGGGTATTTTCAATAATATGAAATTATAAAATACTAATAAAATATTAAAAGCCATAAGTAGAGCAACATTCTATTGATGAATTCGAGGCAGGATGGCAGCGGAGGAGCTCTCCGCGCGAACGGTTTTTTGTCCTCTATTTCGTAGTTTTGCACCGATAGACTCGGCCCTTAAATCGCGTTTAAACAAAATAATTGTCCATAAAACGTTGTTGAACGCGTTATTCATTACAGCGCGGCATGTAAACCTTAAACATATGAAGAACCGATTGTATTAATTAGAATTTTTGTTAAATTAATAGAAACTCCACAAAAAATGTTAGAACACTAGAAGATTTTGAATTTTATTGAAAACTAGCGACCCGCTCCCGGCTTCGCCCGGCGTGCAATTTTTATATACTCTAAAACATTCCCCGTTTATCCCTCTTTCCATTAGCGAAAACCGAATTAAAATCGGTCAACCCGTTCACGCGTGATGCCTTGACCAAGGGAAATGGGGATTCATTTTTATATATATAGACTAGCGACTCGTCCCTGGCTTCGCCCGGGATGCAATTTTTATATATAAGAACATTCCCCGTTTATCCTTCTTTCCATTAGTGAAAACCGAATTAAAATCGGTCTACCCGTTCACGCCTGATGCCGTGACCAAGGGAAATAGGGGTTCATTTTTATATATATGAGAAGAAGATAAGATAGAAGATTCTCTCGAAAACGGCTTATTGCGCGCATATGAATCCTGTACCTATTAATAAGTTAATTATTATAATTTTTTTTGTTCTAATGGTAAATGTCATTTGCCCAAGTGAAGCCCTTAAATAATACGAAAAAGAAATAAAAGTAACAGATCAAAACTTTAGTACAGAACTTATATTAATTAATAAGTTTCAAAAATAAAGTTGTTGCTGAAATTTTTTATTACTGTGACGAGAAAAATTTTTTGGGCAGTAATTTTAACTTAGAAAATTAGAAAATATATAAGTTTTAATTTTATTCTATCAAGTCAATTTAGGTGATGAAAATAACGTTTTTCTGCTAAGTCCACGCCTTAAGTTCAATACAATAACTTGAAGAGGTTATGTTTGAGTACCTTGTAACATTTCTTTTAAGTTCTACAGTCGAACTGTGTCATTTGAGAGAATAAGTTGAAGTTATCTTTTGAACTCTGTTGTATTTAATGAGTAATAAAATTTGCCTGAAATATGTAATTACAAAACACCATCACTTTCTTCGTGAAAAAGTATGGAAATATGTGTTTTTTGTACAGCAATATTCACTCTTAAGAGGGCGCTTTCCAACTCGAACAGCTTACTTATTCCATACTACGTAATTCCATGATTACTCATTAATTATAGGTCGTAGCAATACATAAAAAAACATGACATTTCTAGGACATAATATAAAGGTTTGCATCGCAACAAAAAACTGAAATTAATTTTATATCTAGTATAATTAATTTCTAAAATGTGCAGAATTTGTGACATTTTCGCGGGTTGAATTCTTGTAATTACTGACTAAAATCGAAAAATGTTTTTCGATGGAAACATCCTACCTATAATGTACATTTGAAATTGGGATGTCAATAGCTACCATCTATAAAGGTTTTTCTAAAATATTGGAATTGCTGGCGTATGTTTTATTATTTTCCCGAGTTGAATAAGTGGCGCGAATGTGTTGCGTCGCATCACGTCGCATTCTGTCTTCGGTTATTCGCACTATAATAAGTTGAGACAACAAATTCTCCTAAATACCTATTACTGAGTTCCCACGCTCGTACAGCGCCACCTTAATAGAGCATTATATAGTATTTAAGAGTTATACAATATTATTTATATACACTGGGATACGCGTTCATAAGCCGACTACAAAGGACGTCTTCCACGCCAACAGTCATTCACTCTCGCAATGCCTCACACAACGCAAGTTAAATGAAGTGTGTAATACAAGACTTTATTCGCATTTCGAATACATCTGGTTGCTATAGCGACTTCTCTTATTCAAATGAAGAGTGGAGCATAATTGACGGAGCCCAACCACGTCCCTAAAAATGAATGTTGTTTATTGAAAATATATATTAAGTTACTAGATGGAGCCTGCTACTTTGTCATCGCCCGTTTAAAAAACATAATACATGGCAAAATATATTCAATCTTTTTGCTATTATAGTTTTGCCAGACGTTGAATTTTTCCTTCGGAAACATTACTTTTCTTCTGGATGAAAGGTGCCCTTTGTCTTTTTTGTATTCCCTGAGAATGTGTTTGCAAAATTTCATGATGATCAGTTTAGTAATTTAGGAGTGAAAAGGTAACAGACAGACAGAGTTAATTTCACATTTATATTAGTATGGATTCTATTTTTTTAGGTCGAAATGTAGGCATATAATGCCTGACAACACAAAACATATAAATTTTTAAAAATTAAGTACCAATAATAAAACGACAAAGAAATATCCTAACTAATGTTTTGTAAATTTCTTTGTTTGTTTGTTAAACTTTCACAATGTTATATAACTTTGTTTTATTAACACAGTATATCTGCTACTCATATAACACATTTTAGATAACTATGATCTATAACATATTTTGTTATAGGTATAGTTTGGATAAAACAGCTAACGGATTTGGATCAGTTTTCGCTAACAGGAAAGAGCGATAAACGAGGAAGGTGTGTGTATGTAGTTGGCAGAAAAAAATTGGATCTGTGCGAAACCAGGAGCGGTTCGCTTATATAATATACTAGCGTTCCGCCCCCGGCTTCGCCCGGGATACAATTTTTATATATATGAACATATCCCGTTTATCCCTCTTTCCATTAGTGAAAACCTAATTAAAATCGGTCTACTCGTTCACGCGTGATGACGTGACCAAGGGAAATAGGGATACATTTTTATATATAGAGAAGATAAGCGCTTAGTAATAGTATCACTAAAATTTACTCAACTTTTTGTATTTGTTTTTAATGGTAACGTCAAATTATTGTTTTATGTCTCGGCACCATTGTTTAAGCGAGTTTTAACAGCCGCAACTAAACTGTTTCCGCAACATTTTTACAATAAACATTTACACTGAATTAGATCTTTTTCATGTTGCGTGGTCGGTGAAGATTATGGGCTATCAGTCAATCAATTATAATTTATTTGATGTTTTTTTTTTCATCAACAATATAAAGTGAGAAATATTTTTATTGAGGCCTTGTAATGTTCTAATAATAGTACGTTAATGCAGCGGCCTGTAATAAAGGCATTGAATAGGCCGAGGCGAATCCGAGCCACAAATGCGTAGGTCCATTTGTTTATGGCTTACTAGCGACTCGCTCCCTACTACGCACGGATCACATTTTTTCTGAAAATAAATATGTTATGGTCAGTGTGATTAATTGAAAATTAGGTATGAATAAATTACCAAGATAAAAGGTAAGAGTAATCAATCATAATTTTTTTCATAATTAATAAAATAATTTATAATTAGTGTTCTGATGCGTTCGCTTTGCTCGCATTTCCTAAACATTAGAAAACCTAACTTAACTTATTTTTTAATAAAAATGTTAACCTTTCCAAGTTTATTTGCACGTAAGTAGATAATATTGAATTTTATGATTGTATTAATTATAATTTTAATTTGATTCATTTGTTCATTGTTCATTCAAGAAGTTCATTTGTTTTTGTTTTATCACTCTTACCGAAAACAGTAATGATATTTAATAACAATTGGTAAAAGTGAAAAATTTCATGGTTTTCGTCGCATTTATCAAGTTTAGAGGAATATGAATAATAAATGACTACCACTTTTACCGTAACATAGGTATATATAAATCTTCTTCTTTTATCGTTTTTCCCTTGGTAAAAATAGTATTGAATTGGGTGGTTTAGAAGTTAGGGGAGAAAAAGACAGAAGTGGACAGCGACTTAGTTCAGGTGGATTTTTACTTTTATAATATGTAAAGATACATTAAATTTTAGTAATTTTCTCATTCAAAAATTCGCAATATAAAATCGATAAAAATATTTTTTATTTTGTACTAATTTAACTCACATAAAAACGAGCATTTATAAGTGATTTTAGGTTGTATCTCTAAAACATTTGCTAGTTAACAAATTACTTTTAGTGGCATAAAATGGTTAAAAATATCGTCTGATTACAAAGCCAGATTAAATTTGATGTATTCAATATATAATTATTTCTAAATCCTCCATTCTCGATACAAACTTTTAAAAAAATATGTAAATGTCTCCAGACAAGATACCATCCAGACACTTGATGGTAGGGGGCTACCGTCGTAGGCTTCTAACATAAGTACGAGAAACACTATAGATGCCTTAAGGCTGCGGTCTCGCTTTGCGACTGTAGTAAGCAGAACTGAGCGAAATTTCACGCGTCTTTTGTTTATAAATTGCAATTACAAAAAAAGTACATAAACATACATATATTTCTGTAATTTTTTAAAATTAATTTATTAGAAAATAGTCCCTTTTTAAGTGGTTTTACGAGCGACTGCGCTAAAAAAATTCCAATAGAAAAAAGATGAAATCATGAAATTACAACTTTTTAAACCACTTTAAATAAGAAAACTAAAACATTTCTCCAAAAAGTAACAAATTTAGATTATTGTATACCATATTGTATACGATTATTTTTTACGTAGCATGCGTTTTAATGAGATCTTCAACGCGTTTAACCTAAATATAGGCATGTTTAACGCCTAATAGAGATTAAAATATGAATCAGAATTGGATTAGTGGTTAGGGTGGTTGCCTTAATGCTCTGTTCTAGGATTCCAGGGTTCGATTCCCGGCAGGGTCAACTTTGAAAAATGAACGTTTCAAATTTGGCTCTGGTCTGGATCTGGAAAGTAGTGGAAGCTTAGGGCACACTGCATTTTGCAGTCATTTGGGCAGCCCATCTGGCGGCAGTAACCACCCCCTTACAAAAAACTACCATGAAATAACAGCACATGTGCTGTTCTGTTTCGGTGAGTGAGTAAGGGATGCCAGAGCCCATTTCCCTATCCCTCTTGTCCTTAATCCTACTATGGTCGGCAGCGCACTTGCAGCAGCTTCGGCGTTGCTTGTGTTATAGGCGACGGTAGCCACCTACCATCAAGTGGACCGTCAGCCTGTCTGCCGATCTTAATATATAAAAAAAATTCAAATCCAAAATTTTAAATAAATGTAAAATATATGTCATTTATTCCTTTGTTAATAACTATAAAAAATATTTATTTTCTCTAAATTATGCAAGAACACTAATTTTTAGGAGGTCTTAAGTGCGCATCCGACCTTTTTAGGATTAAGGATAAGGGATTAAGAAGGTAATATTGAAATCGTAATTTTTTAGTAGGGGCATCAGTTATTTACGACTCGCTAACTTACACAATTGCTCAATAAATCATAAAATAAAAGGGGAGAACTCGTTTATATTTTAATATCACGAAAAAAGTGTCGGCGTACATTTACTTTGACCCTCGGATTAAAAATAATTTGTATTCAGAGGGGTTGGTTGTAATAAAATGCTTCTTACGGTTCCGTAATTTTTTTAAAATTGTTTATAAGTCCTTCAATAATTATTATTTATTTATATAGGAACTTAGTCCATAGGGTGTTAGTAACACATTTAAAATTTATATCTAGCTTCAGTATTACTCAATGTTTGTTGTTGCGCATAAAACAATGTTGTTTGTTGAGCATAAAACAATGCGAATACGGGGAGAACCACAGCGGTAGCGGATTCCGCTTAGATTTGAAATAAGCCTTAATTTAGGAACATAAATGTTCTAAATTTAATTAATTTAGGAAATATAAAATGACTGTGGGTCGACTGGGGATCGAGGCTTCTTCTGATAGATCCTTTTGGAAAATTAGGGAGAGGCCTTTGTCCAGCGGTGGACTTCCTACGGCTGAGATGATGATGATGAGATAACTTATTAGGGAAACGAAGTTTTAATTTGGAATTTAGTTAATAGTTGTTAATAGGTGCAAAGCACCATCTAGTGCATACAATAAAGTGTTAAACATTTAAACATTTTCCCATTTCCAAGTGTTGTGTTTTAGGCTCTAAGTACCATGTATTACTCACACACCGAACAACAGCACAAGTGCCGCCAGACTCTGGCCTTCATTCTATATGTCCAGTACTTTTATCGTTTATCTCTCTTTTCATTAGTGAAAATCGTATCAAAATCCGAGATATACGAAAGCGGACAGCGACTTTATTTTATAACTAGATGAAAACCCGGCTTCGCTCGGGTGTAATGTGACTCATAATATGTACAGATGTAGGTACAAAATGTAGGTAGATATTTCTGTAGTTATCGGTTCTCAAGGAATATTAAAGGCAAAAGCGGCATAGATTTCGCTCAATGTTTGCGGCAAGACGTTTCGTTTTACACAGTCACATGAGTCACAGTTCTTTGTAATGGACACTTTGTTTTTAAAATGAATGGTGCGACGACGTATTAGGCGTATGTGCGCTAGTATGAATGAAACGGAACGTTTATTAATCACTCAAGATGTGTCACAGGTGTCAGCGAGTGACGTTTCGCTAGAGCGGTCAGTATGGCGACTGCGATTTGTCTGTCAGCACCATTAGAATTTAACGAAATACTTGACAATCCGAATTTTGCGGATATATGTTGTCGACTCGAAATCTTAATTTTTTTATGTTTTATTATTCAGGTAAGTTTTCAATCGAGTCTACCGTACCCCTTGACGAAATTATTAATATAGATATGTTTAGATATAGAAGTTTACGTATAGATGTAGATGTGTAAATATTTTATTTTATATTATTACGTCAATAATAAAGTTAATATGAACTTAAAAAATTAAAAAAAAATTAATGTGACGTTTGGAACCCCATGTACTTTTAATCAGAAATATCTTTCGTATATGTCTCCGATAGAACCAATCGGTGCTAAGGCTTTCACCCAACTAAGTATTTATAGATGAATAAACATAAACAAACGCGGAGCGAATTTAATATGTGAAATTTGTTCCGCTAAAAGGTCTTTGACCTCAACAAAGATGTCTGTCGCAAGAAATGATCGATGGTTGGCGACGGGCAAGTTTGGTTTTCGCATAATGCTATCGGATGTTCAGACTACATTAGAGATTTTGCAGAGTCATTCGACGCAAGATACAATTTACAAAATTTTAACTACGCTTAGCAGTTAGCAGGCGTGTGTGTGTGTGTGTGTGTGTGTCAGTCACATTATACATATATATAAAGCTGTAATTATATTTATACCTATTTAAAACAATATTTTAGCAATATATCATATTGTAAAATAGTTAAACTTCTACAACTATACAAAGGACATCGTTCAAAACCAGGCCATTTTTTTATTTTAACTTACACTTTGGAGATTTTGGTAATAATTTTTTTCTTAATTTCAGTAATTTCCTGTGAATATTTGTGAATGGGGATAACATTTAAAAATTAAAAAACTTGTTACTTTATTGCGACAATTGGATATCTATGAAACTTACACTTATTTATCAACTTACACGATATTTTCCCAGTGAAATCTATTGTTACTACTTACTATGGGACGTTCTGGAAAGAGCGTTCGCGCCGGCCGAAACCCTCGAACGTTCCATCTTATCCGTGGTAGGCACGCCCGTTTCCGACTGGTGTCAAAGGAAATTGGTCCTTACGTTTACAACATAGACATTTCAACAAAAACAGCATTCCCGAACTTTCAATGGCTTGTTTACAATCTAGTTTACATTTTCTGGTAGATTCGAAATACATCGAGGCATTTGCCGCCAAGTCAAATAAGAGTACGGCCGGCCAAAGAAGTGAGTTTTGCGACAAGAAGCGATACGAAAGCGACTCTTTCTTGCGACAGTTACCTGCGATAATGCACCGGTGACACAATAAGGGAATCATTGACGACTTTTCGGTTTCATCGGATAGTTTGATAATTTTGGCAGTCATCTTGGTTTGTGAAAATAAATCGTTTCTTTCGCTCATACATGACATTTTCACTCACTCCGCACGTATTTCTCATTACCTAATGGTACAAGTTTCAACCGTTAAAACGAAAATACCATACACTGATGGTCCGATCTCCATACAGAACAGATTGACAAAATCCTTTACTGCATCCTATCAAAATATTATAAATGCGACAGTGAGTTTGTTTATTTGTCAAACTTTCACGCCTTAAATATTCAACCGATCATCATGTAATGTTGCATACACGTCGTGAGGGATACAGTAAGGAACATAGGATACCTTTCATCCAGAAAAGAAGTACTGTTTCCGAAGTATCATCTAAAATAAAAATAAATAAAAATATACTTACGACATCGCCGTCGTCAACAATCATGTGGCGACTGAAAACTTTCTCGGTTACTATTGTTATCCTTGTTTATCCGTTGCTAGTGGACCGTCAGCCTGTCTGACGACCTTAACATCTATTTCTATGATAAAATTATCATAGAAATTAATCATAAAATCGTATTTATCTATGATAAAATCGTAAACGAGCCGTGTCTGTGCATTAAAGATTTTTCAAAAAAAAAAAAAACAATTTGTACACTGTCATGTGTCTGGGACACGGGCGGTGATGGAGAAAATAAGAAGAGACGACTGGAGACTTCTTGGTGCGTAAGGCTTCTTTATTCACTAGTGTTTCTTACATGTAGGTTGACTCAGCCACGACGTATGTATATGATTGACGTTTTATAATAATGTGCCATAGACTATATTATATGACATACACGTTGTAATAGTAGAATGTAGGTTTTCTCGGCCGGTATCCATATGAGTTGTGGGTTTCCGGGATGATGGCCCAGGTCTGTTGGAAATTCGTCTGTTGGAATTCGCAGTTGTTGACGAAACGTTTGGAAGAATTTCCTCCCGGAAACCCACAACTCATACACGTTGTAGTTATGTTACTGAGGTCAAAAAAATAGTTTTTAGAATTTTTGTCTGTTTGTGTGTGCGTTTGTGAACGCTAATATCTGAAATGGCTTAACCAATTTGAATGCGGTTTTAACTGATGTATTTGTAGTAAGCTTCCCGTAACATTTATTGTTTGTTTCATACCAATCCGTTTGCAAACAAAAAAGTTACGCACTATACCGTATACCACGCGTACGAAGTTGCGAATACCACGCGAACGAGTAATGTGATGGGAAAGTTTATAGAAATGTAGTTAATATTATAGGAAGATAGTAATAATTTGGAATTATATCTTATAGACTGTAGACTAATTGTACCTGTAATTGTACGTATGTAGAGGTAATCTAGATAATCACACATAACTTATCTGCTTTTGTCATCTCTGAGAATTCCATCTAGGTACCCTCAATGAACCATTTGTGGTTTAAAAGTATTCCTGTTTTAACTCATTCCTGCCTCATTTCAATCATGTTGATAAAATTCTCGTGTCACAGTGTTTGTAAAAAAACTCCTCTGAAACGGCTGAACCAATTTTTATGATTTTTTTGTATATTTGGTAGGTATGAGAATAGGTCGTAAAGTATTTTTCACCCTCCTACCCCCAACCCCCATTTTTCAATCGCAATTTTAGTATTTTTGTATGAACAATATCCAAATAATTTAACCGTCGTTGATTGTCGTGGAGAGTGGCGTCACTTTGACATATGGTTTGAAAATAAAATTGGACCCTATAGGTGGCGCCACAATCGGGTTACTTAGCACCTCGCGTAGCCGCCTCAGTCCCTCTCGCTCTAATATAGTGTCTATACTTTTGAGGAATTTTTAACTTGTTCTTGTAGATTCTACATTAGTAATAATTAGAAAATACAATAATAATAAATAATATAATAGCTTTTTGAATGCAGGTTTTTAAAAGATAAAATTGCTCCAGCATTGTTAAAAGACTATTCCTCTTGTTTTACAGTCCAAAAGAAGTGACAGCTTTTTTAATTTGCATTCTTAGATTATATATATTACAAAAGCATTTAATGTTGTTGGCCATACATCTGTCACAATTTGACATTTGTGAGGCCAGAAAACCGGCCACGACGATATATATCTATACATTTTGTAAAATAAAGTCGCTGTCCGCCTCTGTCTGTTTCTTCGCTAACTTCTTTTAAACCACCGAGGTAAGCGAGGAAGATGTGTACATATGTAATTTGCATAGAATAATTGAATTATTCTCTGGGGCGGGGCGGCGAAACCGGGGGCGGGTCGCTAGCTAGTAATTTAAGAAATCATAAAACACAGTGATTTAGTTAAAAAATCTACACGTATTTCGTGCCTTCAATGTCTTCCTCTTTGTGAAAGTTCTTTGCAAATTTTGAGTCCATTTCTGTTGAATATTTATGGTAACGTCAAGTTGATAATTGTGTAATAAATGAAACTCGTTTTCCTGGGAGGGAATGACTGTTTTCATTTCATTAAAACTTTGCCGCGTAGGGAGTATTCTGTCGCTTGGACGTTAGTTGCGACAACGTATTAGTTTGGATAATATAAGTACTGTCACAGTAAGTAGCTCGTACTGGCAAGAACATAATAAAAAAAACCGGACAAGTGCGAGTTGAAGTCGCGTGAAGAGGGTTCCGTACGATTTTACCTATCCGCACAATATTGAGTGACTTACCATGTTATTTTAATATCATGGACTTCTTACAGGTTTTCCTATAATCTATAAGTAGAAAACTAATTTCTGTATTTTCTTTTTAAATTTTAGGTTCAGTAGTTTCGGAGATAAGGGGATGATAAGGGGAGATAAGGGAATGGTCGGACAGACGGACACACGAGTGATCCTATAAGGGTTCCGTTTTTTTATTCGGACGTATGGAACCCGATATAAAAAACACAATTTTTATATCGCTGGAATCCCTAAAACGTTTTAGTTATTGAATTAGGGTCTGTTTGTCATCAAACAATACATTTGCGTCGACTCTTGTTATTCAATATTTAGTAAACGCATTTTCTTCATTATTTTACATCTTTGATCTCTACGTTTCTAATTGAACTGACTTTAAAATTGAAAGTAATTTAGCTTCAATTTTTAATTTGAACTTAATTGAAACGTTATTTACATTAGTTTGAAAATCGTTATTCGAAATGCAGAAATATCTTTATAGTTTAACTAAGTCTTACTTAGTCAATGAACTTAGTTCAAGATGGTCTTTTAATTATACCTATATTTCTATCCGCTTGACTTTATTAATAAGTCATAAAGAAAACTAATAATATACGGATAAACATACGGCATAAGGAAGCATACTAGATAAAGAAGCATTACTAATCACTTGAGGTGAAACTCAGCTCCCATGACGGCGAATACAAATTTGATTATTGCATCTTTAAGGCTAGAATATCCGAAGTCAACCTATATTTGGTCAACAATAATAATAATTATTTATTGTTTACCAAATAAATAATATTTGGTAAACAATAATGAAATCTTGATTTCACTCTGAAAAGCGTTTGATTATTTTTTAGTTCAAAATATTCACACTTTTACTTACGCACGAAAAAAATGTCAAATAATAAATTATCTTTTTTTTTTTTTTTAAGAAATCGAGGTAGCGCTTGACCACTATCTCACCTGATGTGAGGTGCAGATGTGGCCGAAGGTGGACCACGCTTACCTAGTAAATGCCCTATTACCCTAGTTTTGAAGACCCCGAGGTTGTAGTTCTGTGGGAACACAGACGCAGGCAATGAGTTCCACTCCTTAGCAGTTCGAACAAGGAAGGTGGAACTGAAACGCTTTGTTCGTGATCGAGGTACATCGACCACGAAGGGATGAAACCCCTGCCCACGTCTAGTGGTCCGCAAGTGGAATGGTTCCGGTTGGATTAAATCGTAGAGAATAGATGCACACTCTCCATAGTGTAGACGATAGAAAATCGATAGGCACGCTACTTTTCGGCGATGCTGCAGGCTTTGAAGTTGGGAATCCACAAGGGTGTCGTTGCCAATAAGGTTCTTTGCTCGCCTTTCAATCGAGTCCAGTGCGGCCAGTTGGTAACGGGCAGACCCATCTCAGAGGTGACAGCAGTACTCCATGCAAGACCGGACCTGTGCTTTGTATAAGTCCAGGAGCTGCCTCGCAGTGAAATACCGTTTAACCTTGGAAAGGATGCCCAGCTTTTTGGCAGCTGTTTTGGCAATGGACTCGATGTGCCTACCGAAGTTCAGATCGGCTGTAAGGTCCACACCAAGGAGTTGGAGATGATCCGAGATTGGAACAGTCACTCCCCGGAATGACGGGTTCAGGTCAATTGGATTTCGTTTCGCTGAAAAAAGACATGCTTGAGTCTTCGCTTCATTGAAACTGACCAAATTAGCGTCACCCCAGTCGGAGATATAAAAAAATATCTCAAAATAGTTTTTATTTTTTTCATTAATAGTCTATTCTATACATATAATAAAATAGTAAAGGAGCCGTTGCTGTACATTAAAGGCTTAAAAAAAATTTCTACACATTGTATTTATGTTAAAAGGTCAAAAAAGTGGTTTTTAGAATTTTTGTCTGTTTGTCTGTGCGTTTGTGCACGCTAATCTCGGAAACGGCTTAACCGACTTGAATGCTGTTTTCACTCATGTATTGCAGTAAGCTTCCCGTAACAATTAGAGTTCCCGTAACATTTACCTTGTGAGAGAATGAAAATAAGATACAAACGCCATCTTTTGATAGCTAACTTCAAAAGCAACATATACTACTTTAGATGTGGGACCTTTTTGAAGGTGCAATTCACATAATGCAACCATTGAAACTTGCGCAAAAACCGATTTTAATGAAATTTTCCACACTGTATGTGATTTGGTTCAAATTGAGTTATAGTATAGTTTTTATCTCAATTAATGACCTCAAAATATTTTTAATGCAAATTAAATAAAATTTATAGGACAAAATTGTGCACATACATGAAACCGCGGGACATAGCTAGTTTTTTATAAAAAAAAACTTCATAAAACGAGCCTAATTTTCTTCTAAATGCAAATCAAAATAATAGGAACCAATTTTTTTCCTTTTTTAAGAACAAATCATATTACAGTGCAACCTTAACATAACGTACCTCAATATAACGACTTCCTCGATTTAACAAATTCTTCGTAATCCCCTTGAATTGTCCATAAGAGTCAATATAAAATATACCTTTACATTGCGAACATTCTTTGCGTACAACCTCTTTATAACGAATTTTCAACTATCAAGAAAAAGTATTCATACCTCTAATTAACGAATTTTGCCAACCCAAAACCTTTATATAAGGTTTCCACCAATAATATAACTCTTAATCTTATAATGTGATTCATGTCTCGACATGTTTCGACACGCTTTTGTTTGTAAAGTAATCATTGTTGTTTTGATGGAAAGTAATAAACACCTCACTATTGTTAAAGATTTGAGTTAAAATGGCTCAGAAACGTAAAAGGTGTTCCTTATCGGTCGCAGAAAAGCGAAACATCATTAATTATGTTGACCAAAATCCCATGACGAAAAAATTAGACATAGCTAATAAGTTCGGGATTCCCGCAAGTACATTGGCTACAATTTTAAAATTTACATTTTAATAACACATTTTAAAAATGTGTTATCATTTATTAGTAGAAGTTGTTCGCTATAACAAGATAAGTACGTAATATTGAGGTGAATAAAACTATTCTTTTACCTCTTTATAACGAATTTTAGACCAATCTAACCTCAACATAACAAACCTCAGTTCAACGAATTACTTGATATTACGAATATTTTCTTGTTCCCCTCCGATTTGTTATATCGAGGTTGCACTGTATTTGAAATTTATCATTGTTTTTCCTAGCAAAAGTTCGAATGGTTGCATTATGTTAATTGAATCTTAAGAAAGTTCCCATATATAAAGGAACCTATGTTATTCTACTGCCATTGAAGTTTGGGAACCGTTTAAAAACGGCCACCCTCGATTCCCGTTCCCAACCCACGTAATGTATTATTTTTGTGAGTTCACAGCGATCGTACACTATGTTTTGTAACAAGTTCTGAGCCAAGAAAACAAGCTTTCAAAGTGTGCTTCAATTTTGTAACTTGTTTTCCGAGCTCATTCACATGTGATGAATTAAAAGTATCTCTGCCATTTAAGTAAAATGAAGATAATAATAAGTTGTGTAGTATTTTTATTGGGAAATATATACATATGTGTACTTAGTAGGGGCACAGAGGGCACATTCGTAGCAACCCATAATAAATTTGGCAGCCTATATGGCGGTAGTAACCACCTCCTTACAAAAGACCACCGTGAAATAACAGCATATGTGCTGTTGCATTTTCATGAGTGTGTAACGCCACAGAGCCCATTTCTCTATCACTACTTACCCTACAAAGTTCAGCACTTGCAGCAGTTATCGCGTGGTTTGTGTTAATAGGCGGTGGTAATCATCTATCATTAAGTGGACGGTCTTTTAGTATATTGACGAGCCCGTTGGATTAGTGGTTAGGGTGCTTGCCTTAACGCTCTGTTCTAGGGTTCTCGGGTTCGATTCCCGGCAAGGTCAACTTTGAAAAATGAACTTTTAAATTTGGCTCTGCTCTATAGAGCTGGAAAGTAATGACAGGTCACACCGAGTTTCGCAGTCATTTGGGCAGCCCGTCTGGAGGCAGTAACCACCCTGTTACAGAAGTCCACCGTGAAATAAGAGCACGTGTGCTGTTGTGTTTAAGGGATGCCAGAGCCCATTTCCCTATCCTCCCTCTTAATGCCTACTGTAGTCGGCAGCGCATATGCAACAGCTTTGGCGTAACTTGTGTTATAGGCGACGGTCGCCACCTGCCATCAAGTGGACCGTCAGCTTGTCTGCCGGTTTTAACATAAAAAAAAATTGAGACACATAATTTCCATTACGAAACTTACATAAAAAATAACACGAATTTCATTGAAGCCCGTGGGTTGTAAATGTAGTTTTATATATCGTCGTTGTCAAAGTAAAATCTGCTATGCTATGTGCAAAAAGTATACCTTTGAGATATTGACAAAAAAGTTTTCCTGAACAATTTTACATGAAGGTTTATTTAAAAAAAATCTTTTATTTGAAACTTAGGATTTTTATACGTAAACTTATTGGTCTTTTAAACATTGTAATTTAATAGTTTATTTATTATTTTGATAATAGAGTTGCATAAATAATAAATATAATAATAATAAATATTTGCATGCCCTTGGCGGGTAGAACATACTTTGTACTGTAACTGCTGTATACAAATTAAAATCCTGTAAACATGTGTTCGCGCAAATAAAGATTTATTTTATTTATTTATTTTAATTTTGTACGTGCAATGTTTTATTAAGAAGTCGTATTTCGACACTTATGATGTTGTTTTATACGATGGATACGGCCAACTTTCACTAAAGTCAAAATGTTGAAATCTCAAAAAAGTGCACATAGCAGTTTTATTTTGACAACGACGATATTAATACAAAAATAAAACAAAGGAATGAATAACAAAGTTTAAAAAACTAACATCTCTTGAATATAAAGTTCATTTGAATTTAGACTTCAATGTTAGTTCATAGAGTAGTATATTCTTTGGTCCATTGCCATTATAGTTGAAAGTAGCCAGTTCAACAAAACATCAATTTTGTAATCCGCTACCTACATCTCACTCGATATTATTTATTAGCTGTACCCCCGACTGTCGAACGCGGTTTGGTTAGTTTTTTGAATTTTCACAGGAACCTAACATTTTTTCAGGATAAAAAATATCCAGGATAAAATTTCATTTAAATCCGTACAGCCGTTTTTGCGCGATTAAGTAAAAAGCATCCAAACATATAAATTTTCGCATTTATAATATTATTAGCTTAAGTTACTTCTTATAAATCAGTTATCTCCCAGTGAAAGTCCCGTATAAATTTAATTGTCAAGCCGTTTCGGAGACTAACCGGAACAAACAAACAGACCGACAGACAGAGAGACAAAAATTTAAATATTCTTTTTTGTTATATCATCATCACCAAAAATAGCCTATTATATGTGCCCATTGCAGGGGCACAGGTCTACCCACTCGACAAAGGCGTAAAGGCTATATGGTCCACCACGCTAGCCCAGTGCGGGTTGGTGGACTTCACACGGCGTATGCAGGTTTCCTCACGATGTTTTCCTTCACCGATTGAGAACAGTCATTAAATGCACTTAAGTTTTTAGAAAAAACCCATTGGGTACATGGCGTGATCGGAGATCGAACTCGGACCTCTAGACATTATAGGCCGCGTCTTTCCCGCTGTGCCACCGACGACGCTTTGTTATAAGTTATTATAAGTTACTTTGATACACTTTGATACACATTTAATAAAAAGCAGTTATATTGACATTACAAACAGACACTTCAATTTTATTTATTATTATAGTTTATCAAGTACCAATATTTTACACATTGTTTTTTTTTATATTGCATCAAAATATTATTATATCTAGATTCTTATGACACACGATTTTCTTTATGACTCCTAAGCGAATTAGCAGCTACGTCTGTTACTGTCAAAACTATTTTTTTCTTTGCCAATATTCTTGAAAAGAATCAATATTTAGTATAAGCAAATTTACTTTAGCATCGGGTTAGAGACCTCTCCTTTAATTTAAGAAAATAATTCACAGTCGGGTAAAAATTGTCTTATACAAAGACTAAAATGACTTCATTTTACAAACAAGCGGTGAAACGATACTGCTCTGTTTCTAGTGGCGAATGTACGTGAAGGGACTTCTATTATTTAAATTTGAATTGTATGCAACGAAAAACAGTAACGTTTTAGCATTGTCTACAGTACAGAGTGACAATGCGAGGTGACAATGAGCTCAAAAATATTGGCGTTTTCTTTATTTTAATATATAAAAATCACGTTTTACGATGTTTGTTCAAGCTAATTTTCAAAATAATAATAGAATATGTTTTGTGGTTCCTATATATGTATATTGTCCTACTTTCGGATATAAAATAATACACACACCGCTAATTTCTTTGAAACCATTCAATGGATCTTGATTTTCACTAATAGAAAGATCGATAAACGAGAAAGGTTTTATAATTAGCGGCGGCGGATTACATATAATATTCATTAAAAATAATAACTATAAATATTTTAATAACTATATAATTTTGCAACCAGTAATTACGTTTTTTTTAAAGTTATTTTTATTATTATAAACTTCTTTATTTTCAACCTTAATTCTAATTTTTTTGCAATATATGTAAACAGCAAATATAAATTAAAAAAAGGTGTGTGTCAGCTCCGAGTACGACTGTTTTTGACTATGCAATAGAAAAATGCAACTTGTGCTGTATTCGTGCCTTCTGTATCTGTCCCTTGATCTAGCCATCTAGCGAGAGTCTCTTCAAGAGACTCTTCGCTATAAGACCGTTCGCCGAGACGACTATCGGGATGATAATTGTCAAATCGACGTCCCACATGGCGGTCACCTCTTTTTTTCTTTTCTTTTCGGTTTTCATGAGGTTTTCGTCATGCGAGATAGCGATGTCAACAAGCATCGTCTGGCGCTGGGTTCGGTCAATAACCACGATGTCAGGCTTATTAGTGACAATAATCCCTTCCCTGATTATGGAGCGATCCCAGTAGAGTAATCCCATTTTCATGCACGTATTTGTAGTACGGCACCTCAGGCTCGATCGTATCGAAGGGCAAGTTGCTAATGAATGATCCTGGGCTAGTTGCTGGTTATGTCTGTGCAAATATTCGCCGTTAGAAAGATGAGCACAACCGGAAATAATATGCCTGAGTGTCTCTCCAGGACGGACGATAAATATTACTATGATTCGAATATTACATTAAATAAGAAATCCAGTATTTATCTTTTATTACGTGTTTTAATTTTATCAGGTACAAAAATGTAGGTATAAGAAAACAACTTCTGAAATAGTTTATATTTTTTTAAACAATTACTGCAGGATTTGAATATGATTGACTGACTGTATAAGGCTTACTTGTACCAAAATCAGAAAATCTTATGTCAATACATACGCTTCTATAACAGAGAAACTTTTATGCCGAAACTTTTACTTAGGACCATGTAAATGTAAGTATAAATATAATTGCTAACGCAACTATGTCTCGCCGTGAATAATTTTGTGGCAAATTGCTTTTATTAAATATAGAAACTTTCATCAAAAATGTCATTTATTTGCAAGATTGCTATTGTCATGCTAATAATACAAAACATAATAATAGGATGTCTGTACCTCGAAGAAGGCTTAAAAATCAGTCAATTTTTTATATGTCAACTAGAGATCCGCCCAGGCTTCGCACGGATGCAATTGTTTTCTACAAATTATTTATACAAACCTTTTTCATTTACCGTTCTTTCCACTAGTGAAAACCGTATGTCGCGTATTACCTATGCGAAATGATTCAAATTCATATCCGTTAAAGTGTAGATTAAATGGAGGGTAGTTGCGTATAAAGTAAAATATAAAAACCGCCGCAATTCATTCTGGAGAGTTACTTCCCCGAGCGCCTTCAAACCAGACAGTGTAACGTTTATGCAGTGAGTTTTCGACTATATTTGGTGAGTGACTTCCATGTTTAACTTTATTTCTTGTGCCTATTGGTGTTCTTGTTATCATTGTTTTTAAATGCTATAAAAATCATGTGTGATGATAAGCTACGGCGGTTCAAGAACAGAACTTTGGAGTGGAACCGATAGAATAGTGAACAGTCGTTATTGTTGCATAAACGCAAACATATTATATTTATCAATATCAGTATACCAGAACCGGTACCAGAATGAATACCAGTATCCATCACCAGTACCAGAACCAGTATAACAGAAATCAGAAATCAGATCAGATCACGTCCAGAGTACAGGGAGGGCTGTAAGGGGAGATTGAAGGCCCTTTTTCAGGGTCGGCGGACCTGCCTATTCAGACACCTAATCTGTTGATGGTTCGCTTGTGTAAAGCCCATAAATCAGTAAATCAGTAAACCATTAAATCCGTAAGGCAGAACTTGTGTACGATATGTAAAGGTGAGCATATTAGTAATAAGTAATTCGTAACTGCTTAATTAAACTGTTCTACGATTAGGCAGTTCGCTACACCGATATTCTTTGAGCGGTTTAGAAGAAACTAAAAGAAACATTATTTAAAAAAAAAATCTCATTATTTCAAATAATTTAATTGTGATTTGATTTTATTCATGATATTAATAATAATATTTATTACTCAACATAAGAAAAGTTTTTATGTGTAAGAGAGAGCAATTTAAAGGCCATTTATGTTACATACACCATAGGTTACAATTTACAACTAAAAACTTCTAACAAACTATGTTACATGTGATATTAGATTGATAGCAATATTATTAGCTTTAGAAGTGGCAGGGCATACTGCGTTTCGGAGTCATAAATTGGGTAGCCTGTCTGACGGCATTAACCAGCCCCTTGCAGAAACCACCGTGATACCATGTGTGATGTTGTGATAGAAGGGATGCCAAAGCACACTTGCCATTCTCCTAATCTCTTCTTCTCCCTTATATTTTTTCCTATTAGGGTTGGCAGCTCACTTGCAGTGCCTGTGTGGTGTTGCTTATATTAATAGTCAACATAAGCCACTTAAGTTCCAACGGACAGTCTGCCTGACTGCAGACCTATTCATTAAAAATAAATTATAGGTGTCGCTGAGCAGCAGGCAAGTTGTTTAGTAAGTGCTATGAACTTTTTCGTTTATTGTTATCTCAACTAACAATATAAATGCGAAAGTGAGTTTGTATGTTCGATATACTTTCACGCCTTAAACTACTCAACCGATAAGCGTTATCAGGGATAGATAGGGTATCTTTCATCCAAAAATGAGCACTGTTCATCCTTCGAGAACAGTACTTTTAAATTTACATTTAAAATAAAAAAATTCAACGTTTTACAAAAAATATGTAAAAATAAAGATTGAATGTTTTATCACCCACCTAAGATAAAGGGGCGCGGACGTAGTCGCGAGGAAAAGCTAGTTCTAAATATTTGTAGGATCTATTTTAACTGTCTAGTCAGAGTTTGCTTTGGTAACTACGTACCTATGCAAATCTAAACAATTTGTTAACTTATGTTAAATATTTAACATTGTATTAAACACTTGAATTCGTAGTCTAACATCTACGCACTAATTAAGTTGTAGGATGAACTCCTTGATTGAAGGTGGTTAAATCAAATAAAGCCCGTATTGAATTAAGTTCGAAAGATCTATAGACACGCCAGAGCTAACTTATTATTCTGGAATTTAATTTAATCTACCAAGCATAAATGGAATAGATGGATTAGTCTATGTCTTCTCGGGTAACGGCCAAAGACCCTGGGTGTCTGTTTAAGTCTAAATACAATTGAAAAATACAGTTTTATTATAATTGGTGTATCAAGGAGAGGAGTCAAGACAGACTTACCGGTAGAATTAATTGCTTCTTCGTCTGCTCGACTCGCGCTGGTTCGTCGTCCACCAAAATACTCGAAGAGTTTTTTGTTTGATAAAACTGTTTATCCGGAAAGCCCGTTTCTTTGTTACACAGAGTTTAGGTATTTCACACACTACACACAAGATTAGCGGATAGTCTTAAATGCGTGTTGCGAGCGTTGCGACGACTTGGAATTGTATGTCTTGATTTAGAGGGTAGAAAAGGGTAAAAATAATATAAAAAGTCTCTTTTTATATTATTTAAAACTAGCGACCCGCCCCCGGCTTCGCCTGGGGTGCAATTTTTATATATATGAACATTCCACGTTTATCCCTCTTTCCATTAGTGAAAACCGAATTAAAATCGGTCTACCCGTTTACGCGTGATGCCGTGACCAAGGGAAATGGGATTCATTTTTATATATAGAGATATATTTTTATTATAATATAAAAATAGATAGGTAGTTGAGTGTGATGCGAATGTTTGCATGTGTGTGCATATGTTTGCTATAAACCCGCACACATCCAAACACGTTTGGATGCGTTATAGCAGAAACGGCGCCAACAATAATATTTTCCTATTATGTACACTGTAATGTACTTTTACTTTATTTCTTACCAGCAATGCATTTTTTTTTCTGTAAATTATATGCACAAACTTTCTTCGTTTATCGCTTTTTTTATTAGTGAAAATCGTATCAAAATCCGTTGGATTGCTTAGAAGAAGTTAGCGAAGAAACAGACATAGGCGGCCAGTGACTTTATTTTATATCTAGCTGATGCCCCCGACTTAGAAAAATAAAAGATACAACGTCTGACGAAACATGCAAAGCAATATCACTTTTAGATAATTCTTACTTTAGATAGCTATATAGTCCCTCTTGCTTCGTCCGCGTGGAATATATAGCTTATACGTCCACCCTGAAATTTTATTCAAACTATTGGGAAAATGATGAATGTTTCAAATAAACCACCTGAAATTTTATTCAAACTATTGGGAAAATGATGAACGTTTCAAATAAACCAAATAGTATCGATAAGATATGCATATAGACATAGATAACTAGAGACCGCCCCCGGCTTCGCAAGAATACTTTTTTTTTCATAAATTAAATAGGTACACAAAATCTACTCGTACATAAAATCTCTTTCATTAGTGAAAGTCATATAATTTTTTTTTTTTAAAGATGGGTTTGCTCTTGACCAGCATCTATTAGGAATGTAGGAAGGATGAGGCCGACGATGGAGCGAGCTCACCCAGAAGATGCCTATTCACTCAAACCTTGAAAACTTTTGGGTTGCATGAGCTTGGAAATAAAGAAGCCGGCAGGGAGTTCCAATCCTTAGCAGTGCGCATTATAAAACCGCTTGGTCCGAATTACTTAGAGGGATTTCGACAAGGTGATGGTAGAAGAAGTTAGCAAAGAAACAGACAGAGACAGGTTTATAATATGTATAGATAATATACTTAAATACTTAATATACTTTGTTTTATAATATTTATAGACATGGACTGGATGGTTCTTTCATTATAATGTGAGAAATATTTTCATTGAGACCTTGTAATGTATTCTAATAATAGTACGTTAATGGAGTGGTCTACATAGACATAAACACAGACATTGATTAGGCCGAGTTAAAATCGAGTCATACATACATATTGCAACTGCTTGTAACGCAGTGCCTACTTTTTTAAAAGCGATTTATAGGTGAAAACAAAAGTGTTATAGAGGAAGTGACCACCCTCTTACAGAAGATCGTCGTGAAATTACAGATCTTTTGCTATTGTATTTTGTTGTGTGAGTTCAACTATACTTTTTATCCTCATATCTTAATCTTTATTCTAGATCTGTAAACATTGGCTGAGCACTTATAATTGATATTTATTTATTTACTAGCGACCCGCCCCCGGCTTCGCCCGTGGTGCAATTTTTATATATATGAACATTTCCTGTTTAACCCTCTTTCAATTAGTGAAAACCGAATTAAAATCGGTCTACTCGTTCACGCTATGCCGTGACCAAGGGAAATAGGGATTCATTTTTATATATAGAGATATTTAAGTGAGAAAGAAGTTTTCAGCTTAAACGCCTGAGAAGAGAGATTGTTCCAAAGTTGGCGTGTCCATGGGATAAAGTTTTTATTCATCCGGCCTGTAAGCAGCTGCACCTTATCCAAGTATGTGGATGAAACTCACGTCCATGGCGCGTAGTATGGAGTAAAATTCTTCAGAGCACTCACCATTGTACAGCCGATGGAACATATAGAGAGGTTATATCTCTTCCTAAACTAAGGAGCTATAACCAAGGGCGTTATCAGCCAATTGAAATTATGAATTGTAGGTGCAGTTCAGAGCATATGAAATTTTACAGTTAGTGAGAGTCTTACCTCTACGGTGATTGTAATAAGGACATTTCAAAGTCTAATGTGTAAAGCTCGACGAACTCTACTGTATAATAATTAATACTTGTGAACACTGTTACTATATTTATGAGAAAAATAGAATAAAAATAATTTGGAACTAAAACTGTACATGATGAATGAGTGTACAGTTCACTACGGGCTTTTTATTTTTAAGTTAAGGTCGACAGACAGACTGACGGTCCACTTGAAGTAGGTGGCTACCGTCGCTTATAACACAAGCAACGCCATAGGTGTTGCAAGTATGCTGCCGACTACAATAGGATTAAAGGTAACGGATTGTCATTTCACGGTGGCCTTCTGTAACGGGGTGGTTAGTGCCGCCAGACTGTCTGCCCAAATGACTGCGAAACGCAGTGTGCCCTGCCACTATTTTCTTGATCCAGACCAGAGCTAACTTTGAAAATTTCTTGACCTTGCCGGGAACCAAACCCAGCAACCCTAGAACAGAGCGTTAAGGCAAGGCACCCTAACCACTCATCTAAAGGGGGGTCGTTGCTTTGCATTTGGCTATTTTTTATTTAATTCATAGAGGGGCTGCTCCTCTCTGCCCACCTTGACGACCTCCATGGTTTTAACCAATGCTGTGCGAGCATTGAATCGTCGACAATTGGAATTAGAAATCAAATGGATCTGGCTGATACTTCAACTACTTTTAAATTAATAGTGAATTAGTAAACTTAATTTTTGAACTTTTAAAACAAACAATTATAATCGGGATAAACAAGTAACGCAGTTAATTAAACCGTCCATTCAGGTACAATGTTTACAGAACCCAATTCGTGGAGGACAGAGAGTCGTATTTTAATGTAAACAAAGCGTGTCGTGTGTACTAACAATATAACTTGCAACTTTGTGGGCACACTGTACACTGACCTGCCACAAACTTGTTGATGTGTCTACATACATAAAAAGTACTATATGTGCATAAACCGTTTAACGATAGGGTTGTCCATTCTCGCTGCATAGTTTCTATATAAATGAAAGTAGAGATATTTAGATTAAGTCATACAAAATTTATAGGTATATAGATAGTATTTTATAAAAAAAAACTTGCTTTTGCGCGTCTCCTGTTCTTAGTTGTTAAAACATTTATTCAATCTTATTGCTAATGTATTTTTGTCAGGCGTCGTTTTTTTTATTTTTTGATGACCCCATAGAAACAGTAATTTTTTCTGGATAAAATTTGCAGTATGTTATTTTATGGATCTCTGACAATGTGTTTGCTAAATTACGCGATGATTAGTTGAGTAGTTAAGGCGTTAAAAGGTAAGAGACAGATAGCGATACATAGAAGATTGTAAAAGTCAATCAAATGTTGGTACCTAGTTCCATTTGTTTATGTTACGAGGACATAGTACTTATCTCATAAAAAAAATCGAAAATTCAAGCGGCTGCTAAAGCTATATTGAAGATATATATTCTTATACGTATAACTAACTTTGGAACGTTCTGGAAAAAGCGTTCGCGTTGACCGAAAGTCTCTATGTCCCGCCCTATGGATGGTAGCCACGACCCTTCCCGACTAGTGTCAAAGGAAATTGGTCCTTATGTGTACAACATAGAGTTTACATTTCAACAGAAATAGCATTCCCGAACTTTCAATGGCTTGTTTACGATCTTGTTTAGATTTTCTGGAAAATGCGAAATACATCGAGGCATTTGCCGCCAAGTATTAATAAGAGAGTAGGCGGGCGAGATGAAGAGTGGTGCGCCAACCAGCGATATGAAAGCGACTCTTCGGAGCTTTCGCGAAGTTATCTGCGATAGTGAACCGGTGACATTAAGGGCTTCACTTAGGCAAATGATATTTACAATAGAACTCGCTGGCGGCGGAGACAATTCAACGGGCCTAAAAATGGTGTTTTTTTTGTTTTAACTATTAGAGAACAATACGAAAAAAAATTTTTTTATTAATACAATTTTTTAAACTGACATTAACTTATTAATAGGTACAGCATTCATATGCGCGCAATAAGCCGTTTTCGATAGAATTTTCAATAAAAGTCAAATTCTTCTTGTGTTCTAACTTTTTTTGTGGAGTTTCTATTACTTTAACGAAAATTCTAATTAATACAATTGGTTCTTCACATGTTTAAGTATAATATTTTTTTTTTCAAAGCAATTGTCTTTTCTATTTCTTGTATTAGCGTTTGTCATTGACGCTTTTGGAAATCATCTTGGTTTGTGAAAATAAATCGTTCGTTTCGCTCTTACACGGCATTTTAACTCATCCCACGTAACAATAATATTTACTCGTATCCTGTGCTCGTATCTATACGAAAAATAAAAGAAGAGTTTCGATTAAGTTTGGTTTAAAAAGTTTTATTTCATGAAATATTAAAATTTAGAAAATTGAAATGTTGAAATGTTGTGTGAAAGTTTTTATCTGTGAAAAAAAAAATATTATATTCGTGCTTATTAAACTTTTCTGTCCTGGCCTTCTAATTTTCGTTTCTTAAAATTTGTTTTTCATTACAAATATGCTATCGATTATTATCAATCAAGTAATATTTCTTTTAACAAAAGCTACGACAAACTTTATCAAATAATCAGATAGGTTACCCTTGTAACATTGTTTCAAGTTTATGATCAAAGCCACTACAACTGAAAGTGAAAAGCTGTAATTGTTGAAAGTTAAGAGTCACAGTTCGTGTTTAAAACCCTTTATAGAGTTTAATGATCCAGAAACGTGTTCCTTTGAATACTGCTGTAGCGTGCACATGTAACTGTTATTGGATATCATGATGTGTGAATCTTAATATTATAAATGCGAAAGTGAGTTTGATTATTTAATTCTTTTCACGCCTTAACTACTCAATCATCATGAAATTTCACATACACATCATGGATACAGAAAAGGACATAGGATACATCTCATCCAGAAAACGATACTGTATCTGAGGGATACTCAAAAAGTAAAAATGTCTCATAAAAATAAACGAAAATAAACGAGCGCGGATGAAGTTGTGGGCAAAATGTAGTTATAAATAATGGTTACTTGCCCTAAAGCCCGGTTTAGATTTCAATAAGTACAGTAGCAAGTTAAGAAATCAGTCAGTTAAGTAATAAGTAGCGAATAGTAAGTAGCTTTCAAACGTAGGCAAGTCAGTAGTCATAAGTTGCCTGATCAAGAAGACGACTAGTCGCGTCAACAGTTGTTTTACTCGACTCAAAGGGCCTCCAAAACAGCAATTCATTATTCATTATTATTTTTTTGATTCCAGACTATGTCGATCTTTTATTTTCGAGAGAAACTCCTTCGATCCGAAATCACTTGTTATAACATATAATAACCTCAAATTTTTTAATAATAGCTGCATCTCTAGCCAGTTGTGATGATTATTGCGTTTGAATTAAACAAACACTAATGTTTGAAGTATTTTTGTACAAATAAAATGTAGTTTTATCAGACCATTTCATTTTTACTCTAACAAAAATCGCACGTGTCCACGGCCGGTGTTAGCAAATATGGTACTGTACTAAATTAAACTCGCCAGTTCACATGTCGGTCAGTTAAGGGATTCACTGAGGCAAATGACATTTACTATAGAACTCGCTGGTGGCGGATCCAATTCAACAGGCCTAGAAATGGTGTTTTTTTGTTTTTACCATTAGAACATTACACAAAAAAAAATTATTGATACAACTTTTTAATCTGATATTAACTTATTAATAGGTACAGGATTCATATGCGTGCAATAAGCCGTTTTCGAGAGAATTTTTTATAAAAGTCAAATTATTCTTGTGTTCTAACTTTTTTTGTGGAGTTTCTATTACTTTAACGAAAATTCTAATTAATACAATTGGTTCTTCACATGTTTTTCACATATATATTTTTTTCAAAGCAATTGTCTTGTCTATTTCTTGTAACATCTTCATTAAACAATGGATATTTTTAGTATTTAGCGTTTGTCTCCCCCTTAATTTGGCGGGTGCGAGAGACGCGGGAGAGGGGCTACTTCGCACTGGACTCGCCGAAAAATAGGATCACATTCTATTCAACTCGACTTAATAAACAACTTACTACTTAACTCGCTTTTGGCGTTCAAACGACAATACCAACTTAACTCGCCGATGAGGCAAGTTAACTCGCTACTGTACTTATTGAAATGTAAACCGGGCATAACTGTGAATGTAAACATTATGAGAAAACTGTAGTGTGTCACAAGACGGACAATCACTGCGACTTCGACGATTGTTCGTAAGGAATACCAGATCTTACTAACTGGATCTTACTAACATTGTCAGCATATTTGCAAGTAGCAAGTGAGCCGCCGTTAACCTACTGGGACGTCAGCCTGGCTGCTGATATTTTACTTTAAAAGTTAAGATAAATGTGATAACTGCAGGATTGTGTGTGGTAAGTTGTGGCCTGTATTAGGTATGATATATTTTTGTAATTTATTTACGTTACGTGTGTATAATTTGCAGAAAAAAATGTTAATTGGGGACGGAATGCTATAATAATAAAAATCCATCCTACAAAAAAATTTAAAGATATTTATGTAATCAAAATATTTTAACAAAATCTCGTTGTCTATACTTTTCTGCTATCTAATCGGAAGATCATCTAAACCTTTGCGATAGAACTCTGGGTATCTGGACTCCACAAACTGTGTGAAGGTATTTTGTACAGCTTCCTGGAAAGGTTTTTTTTTGTGATAAAAGTTGTCCAAATCGCGGAAAAAATGGTAGTCCGTTGGAGCGAGGTCCAGCGATTATGGAGGATGGCGAATGATTTCTAAATTTCTAATTGCAGATCTTGTAGTGTTAAAACTGTCTCTCGAGCAGTGTGAGGTTTTGAGTTACGAGTATCATGGAGCAATAATGATGAAGATCGATTGAAGAATCGGGGCTATTTGCTGCAAGTTTCGCCATCATTGTTCTAAGTTCTGCACAGTAGACATCTGCTGTTATTGCTTGACTGGATCTGGGGAAGCTGAAAGTCGAAAGATTAAATGTTATGTTTTTTTTTTTCAAATTTTGACCATTACAGATTTCGTTTGAAAAAAGTTTCACTCTGTTTGACACTATGCAGGTTTAATTTTAATTCAAAGAGGCCAATGCGTTAAAACAGTAAAAAAAGAAAAAAGAAAATGATGTCGCAGACACTTCCGAGAATAAAATCGGCTTGGACAATAAAACCTTTATTATCATTAAAAATCTACAACTATCTAAGCGCTACGCTCGTAGCCTGTAGAACAAATTTCGTAGCATTTCTCGTAGCAACGTAGAATACAAACCTTTTAACAAGCCAAGCGAAGAGAATGTATCATATGTTTTTTTTTTGTTTTTCACACTTGCCTTTTGTCTCTGCGATGTCAAAACACCCCCACACGTCGTTTGTAAGTGGCGCTCGCACGTGACCGTCGACAACGTCTCAATTTAGTTGTAGCTCCGTTTAGTTTACGTGACCAAATAGCTAAAGACACTTATTATTCTTTTATATTAGACGAGACGGTACAAAAGACTGTTATAGTGATGTCATTTATGGCATATATTATGTGACGATGAAAGAGGATGGTAGGACTGATCACTCCTTTTCAAAAAGTATTTTTTTAAAAGTAGAATGTGCTTTATGAAATTCCCTTCTTTTTTTTTTAAAGTAACATAACACTTATTTTAGCCACAATAACAATTATACAAACAGTAAAAATTAAATAAAAATAAAAACTAACATTACCTAAACTAAAAAATATAAATTAATATTAAATGGATTAATACTAATAATATAAGAATGGACATTGTACCAAGTACGCTGGCAGCATTTCCTCGTTGAATGGCCAAACTAATACGTTGGCCGAGGAAAGTGCCAGCTCTTCGGTCTCCCGTCGCATCAATAAGCCTCTTCGAGATGTCTTTGCAGAGGCTCTTTGCTGCAGGGCCCCACGGACCGAGTGTCTCGACTCCAAATGGTACAAAACCATATTCGGCGCCGAGGCCACTATATTTAGAAATTTTATTTTTTTCCGCCGCCTCTGCTGCGGCTGCTGCCTTCGTGGATGTTCCATGGAGATGCAAAGGGGCTAGTGTGTCTACACAGGTAGCATCCCACACCAGCACTCTACCCAATCTCCAGGGAATCAGCGACATCCCATCCGGTCTCCTACCATCGTTTCTCGAAATGCCTGCTGGCTCTAATATAGCTGGTACATTGGCTGACGCAAGAGACCGGCGGAGGATGTCGTTTAAGGCAGCATGCCTTGAAAAGCGGCCAGCACTTTTCTGGCAAGACAGTCCGTGGTGACCAAGACAGTCGACTGTACTGCCACAGGGACATTCCCTTTTTATCTTCATTCCAGACCTTTATCGCATTTTTTCCTTTCCAAACTCGCTGTCCGCCTCTGTCAGGTTTCTCCGCTAACTTCTTCTAAACCAACTAACAGATTTTGATACGGTTTACACTAATGGATAGAGCGATAAATATAATTTGAAGAAATAATTCCATTTCCACTCTTTCACTTTCACGTAACATATAATATATTTCATACTCTCGTATATGAAAGTGAGTGATATTAATTAAATGAGTGTTTGTTTTTATTTATTTCTTATTTAGTTAAATTTTGTTTTCTTAATTGTTTTTTTTATTTCCCCCACCACCACCCTCGTGAGTAGTATATTTCCAATTTTTCAATTTTTGTCACATAATTAGTTACATTAGTGCTTATAATTAGTAGCATGGGGGGAAATACGGGCTAGAACCCCTAACATGATTAGGGACGTTGTAACTTGTATTGTATATTACGTTTTTCGATGTATTTTTTCTATACATTTATGACTTATGTTCTATATTTTTCAATATTCCTGTTTTATTTATCTTTATTTCTTTCAATAACCTTTTTTATTATATCCATACAATATTGCTAATCATTATTTCTTTAAGATTAGTCACCTTGTCGAAATCCCTCGAATTCGGACCAAGCGCTTTAAAACATCTTTTGTGATGCGCACTGCTAAGAATTGGAACTCCCTGCCGGCGTCTGTATTTCCCAGCTCATAAAACCCAAATCTTTTCAAGGTTCGAGTGAATAGGCATCTTCTGGGTGAGCTCGCTCCATCGTCGGCCTCATCCTTCCTACATGGATAGATGCTGGCCAAAAGCAAACCCATCTTTAATAAAAAAAAAGTTGTATAGCTGGCTCGTAGATTTGCACGTTGCTCTAAAAAAATGAAGATCACTTTGTTCAGAGCATTTTGTTCTTCTTTTTACATGTGCAATTTGTGGGCCAGATATACCCAAAGCGCTTACAACGTTCTCAGGGTACAATATAATAACGTTTTTAGGGTGGCGTTGGGATTACCTCGATATTGCAGCGCATTAGGTATGTTTGCAGAGGCGCTCGTGGATTGTTTTTATGCAACAATGCGTAAACGGTGCGCGTCCCTGGTGCGTAGGGTTGTAGGGTTCATCATCATTCGCTTCTCATTCATTAAAAACCTTTTTGTTTCCTGTTTCTAATGTGAACTTTTTTTTATTTACTTATAATTACATGTACACTGGCCGGCGGATTTTGAAGAGAATGGAACGAAAATGGGAGCAGGAAAAAAAGATTGAGAAAAGGATTCTGGAGACGGAATCGAAAAGAAAAGGTGCTAGAAATATATGTACAACGACTGAGACTCAGATTCTTTTCAAAAGGCTAAACGAAGCTAAATCCTGTTTTATTAAGTCGACGAGTTAATAAAATAACTTATTTTTACCGAAGATCCTGTCGGACACGGAAGTTCCAACGCTGTGCACAGCCTTATCTATTTAAGCTGTTCTCACTGAACGAAGGGCATTTATTTATATATGTGTGAAATTTTATAAGGACTGCGGCGATTTCTAGTGTACATATAGGGACACTAAGTGATATTAAAGTGTGGTGTTTTCTCGACGTCTCTATCTTTCTTTTCAACCGCCTCCCCGACAGTGATCTAGAGTTGTTACACTACAGGGTATGGGGAAGTACTAACACCATTCTAAATATGGTCGCAAGTAGGCTGGATTGTAGGCACATTAACCACTGCTGTGCCAAATCCAGCGGCATCATCAAATAGTTTTAATTTAATTTGAAATATATATATATATATATGGGTGTGGGTGTGTGTGTGTGTGTGGGTGTGGGTGTCTGTATATATAATAAATTAGGTGCGAAACTGTCTCTGTCACATTTAGGTCGCAGATACACGATGGGCTACGATGGACTACAATACTTCGAGTACTTGAAGCGATTCAAGTACTCGGAGAACCCACCGTGCGTTCATATGTTAACATTTGTAAACATGTAAACATACATAAATATGCAATATGTTGTACAATGTTAATATGTAAACATTTGCGTTCATATGATGTTGGATTCCATTATCCTTATAGTTTTATACGTTTCCGTCCCGTTTGGGAAGAGCAATTTGGTCACAACGGTCGTGTCTCCCGCCTGGTACCTCTGGTTCCATTCGTCAATCCTTAATTGTTTGAATTACTTTGATTTTTATTTGTTTAAGTGAATTTTGCAATTTTTTCCCAGGAAAATAATATTTTAATATTAAACTGACAAAATGAGATGAATAAATAAAGCTAAATGGATGCGTTAATAGGTAAGTCGATATAATTTCGGTCTTCTTTTCCTTATTGCTGGTTGTTTTTCCTTATCCAGACACATTTTACTATCGCGTTACATATGCATATAACGTTCGCATACCTACAATACTGCCTTGAACCGAATCTCCAATTATGTACGTAATTTTACATTGTTCGTTATTTCAATAGGCAATTCATAAAAGCGAGTCATCGCTACTCAATATTATGTCTTATGAAAGTTTTAACTGTTGCTCCAATGAAAACTAGATTTTGCACGCAACTAGACTGCCCGCGCCGCGCGACCCTCGAGAACAGTTCTTTTTCTGGATATAACCATCGAAATATAACATATACACTGACAACGAGTATTTTCGGATGATCGTTTGAGTAGTTATAGACGTAAAAGCGTAACAAAAAAGCGTAAAATTTACGCTTTTAACAATAAAAGCGTAAATTTTATAAACGCGAAACAACTCACTTTCGCGTTTATAAAATTAATATTAGGAAAAGTGATAAATTTGAATTAGCTTTTAGCATCTATACATACAATAAAATCGTAAACGAGCCGTTGCTGTACATTAAAGACTTTAAAAATAAATAAAAAAAACAATTTGTACACATTGTACTTATCTTACCGAGGTAAAAAAAGTAGTTTTTAGAATTTTTGTCTGTTTGTCTGTGCGTTTGTGCACGCTAATCTCTGAAACGGCTTAACCGATTTGAATGCGATTTTCACTGGTGTATTGTAGCAAACTTCCCGTAACACTTTAGTGTTTGTTTCATTACAATCGGTTTACATACAAAAAAGTTACGCGCTATACCGAATACCACGCGTACGAAGTAGCGGGCTCAGCTAGTTTATTTATTAATATAAATTTTACTTTCCTCTTTTGTTTACAAAAGAATTAATAGTGGTTTGTTTGTTTGCAAAATCTAATGACGCCATCTTTATGACGTCAATCTTGTTATTTTCCCTTACACTTCTGCGCAAATATGTTGTTTATTAAAATACAATTGTTAAAGGATAAGAAAGGATTATGTTGTGTATGAAGTAAGGTTGTAGTGGTCCTGCTCACTTCAATATACTAGGGCGGAGTGATAAGTCTGGTAAAAATCTATTTTTTATTAAAATTATCGCAAATTGCATGGAACCTCCTTATTCACAACTCTTTTGAAAGACTAAATTAAAAATTTCAGCCAGTACCGCCGGTTAGTTTTTTTGTAACAGCCATTAAAGAAAAATAATTGAACAAATTTTTGCAAAGATGGCGAAAAGTGAATTTCGTGTCATATGTAAGCTTAAATAAGACGAATACAAAAAGTAAAAAGCGAACAGATAAGACGAAAAACGAAAGTGATAGATGCCTTACATTATGCTCTAAAACAGAAGTGGCGGTGGACGGGGCATATGGCAAGATGCACAGACGAAAGATGGACATTAAAGATAACTACTTGGGAAGGACCAACAGGAAACAGGAGAAGAGGACGTCCTAGAAGGAGGTGGATAGAGGATATAAAAGCGATTGCAGGAAGCGAATGGACAAAGTGAGCAACGGACAGAGAAGCCTGGAACAAGTTGGAGGAGGCCTTTACCCAAGAAGGGGTTCCGATCAATGGCAACGAAAGCGATAATGATAGTGACTAAAACAAATAAATTTATACGTTTTATAATTTATATTTTAAGTCACAACATGTTATTGTAGATTGGAAATAAATGGGCTTTATTATTATTATTATTATATATGTAAGCATGTCGCTTATATTCCATAAAATATGGATTTCTTATTGAATTTTACACTCTTGCCATTATTTTAAGCTGCTGGCTTTTATTGCTTCATCATATAACGGTTCACGCATTCATTTACTATTACGTAACGTAAACAAATTCTATAATCCTTAGCTTTAAGCTTACGTATTAAAGCATATGTTTATATGCAAAGCTTTTAAGAGCTTTCGTAACGCAATGAAACACTTCAACATATACCCACACACGCATATAACACGTGAATCCGGAAATAATATTATACAGGAATAATAATAAAGATGGTAAGACGTAATGAGGATATAAACACAATGTTTGCAAAAAACTTTCTAATTTCTTTTTTAATTTTTATGTTGCTGTTATTGTCGATCCAATAATTACCCACTATCAAACTAGATTGCTTTTATATAAGCTCTATGTTGTGGTGTCGTATGGGTTAAGCAGCTATGGTCGTACCTTCAAAACCTATCCCAATGACATTTCTGTTATTAGTATTATTATTAATAATTTAATTTTAAGGTCGTTAAACATGCCACTTGATGGTAGGTGGCTACCGTCGCCTATAACACAAGAACGCCACAGGTGCTGCGAGTACGCTGCAATCCATAGTAGGGTTAAAGTTAAGGGTTAAGGCAGGGAAAGGCGTTAGGCACTGGCATCCCCTACTCACTCACCGAAACACAACAGCATATATACTGTTATTTCACGGTGGTCTTCTGTAAGGGGGTGATTACTACCTCCATACGGACTAACCAAATGCTGCGAAGCGCAGTATGCCCTACCGCCCCTTTCCAAATTTCTTTTCCATAGTTGACTTTCCATAATTTGCAACTAAGATTAATAAAATTCTGTCCCATATCAAATTACAGTTTAAAAATGGCTTATTAGCAGAAGGGCAAGTTCGCATTAAGGCAACTTCGCATAAGGGTGAAGAATCAAAACTTTTTAGATATTGTAATACCTTACCTATTCATTTAAAAGATTTTTTTAATAATACCATACAAATTGTAAATAATCACCCCTATAAAACTGGAAGTATATAAAAAAATAAATTAAAAAAATAAATTGGCATTCATTACTGTTAAGAACTCCTATGGCACCAGGATGTATTCACATTTAATACCAAGTCTATTGAACGAATTAGACACTAAATTAAGAAATTCAGTTAATCAAAATAACTTAAAATCCAAATTAATATCTTACGACTTTGAATAGCAATCATATTAAGAAATAAATTTATTTCTTTATTATTTATTACATAAGCATAATAAACATATAAAGTCAGATAACTGTCTGTATTTTTATATATTTTGTATTTTGAAGAGGCCTTCGTGGCCTTCGACTACTGTATTAATTTTCTGAAAATAACATTTATTATGATAGTCCTACTAATATTTTAGATGCGAAAGTTTGTGAGAATGGATGTATGTTTGTTATTCTGTCGCGTAAAAACTACTCAACAAATTTGGATGAAATTTGGCACACATATAGTTTTATCTGGATTAACATATAGAACACTTTTTATGCTGGAAAATTAAATTCCCGAGGGAACGTCCAAATATATAAAAAATTTGGCGCCACCGTCGTCACAGCGATAAAGATTTCGGGCGTTATTTAGGTATTATATTTTTCATTTTTAAACGCTGACGATGTCGCAACCTTTATAAAGATACGCGGACGAAGTCGGGTGAAACAAGCTAAAAAAAAACATCGTTCTCAGTTTCAGAGCAGTACAGAAAGTAAGTAGTGTAACAATTCTAGAAACACTGTAGGGGTGGCGGGTTGAAAGGAAAGATGAAGTCTTCGAGGAAACACCACACTTTAATTCCACTAATGTCCCTATATGTACACTAAAATCACAGTCCTTATATATTTATATGTATATTATAATTGTCCTTCGTTGATCACGACTTCTGTGAGAACAGCTTTAGGATGATGATGCTATGCACAGCGTTGGAACGTCCCTTTCCGACAGGCTCTCAAGTAAAAATAAGTGGTTTAAGCAGATCTCGTCGACTTAATGAAACAAGAATCGGATTCGTTTATTCCGATTCCCTTTTAAAAAAATCTCGGTCTCTGTTGTTGTACATAATATATCCAGTACACCTTCTCTTTATGGAATCCCTCTCTAGAATAATCTCTGTCCGTGAGAAAACCTGTCAAAATCCCTTTCTCTTTTTGCTGTTCCTTTTTCGTTCCAATATGTTCAAAATCCCGCCGGCCAGTGTACATATGTAATGTAGATAAAAAGGTTACATTATAACAAAGAAACAAAAAGGTTTATAATGAATGAGAAAAGCGAATGATGATGAACCCTACAAGTATTTACGACAATTACAATATTGGTAAGTATTACAATATCGTCTTTCAATATTCAATGAAAACGCTGTTTTCATTTAATATTGAATGAATAGGTGAAACAGAGAGATAGGTCTTCTGAATCGTGCCTGAATCTGATTATATTTATACAACAAAATCTTCTATATTATTATGTTGTCCATCAATTCCATCAACTGCCATAATCCTATGAATAGGGGATCGAACAAATTTTCAGAAATTGTTTTAAATTAATCTTCATGGATATTTATTCCCATAAAAATACTATTTTATTTATTTATAGCCTTTTAGGTACTTAAAATCATGTTTTAATATTGTTTGTTTGAAAATGCCGCCAAAACGCCACGATAGTTCATCTGAGAGCGCATAACGTCATTTGTGGTCATATCATAACAAAACAGCTGCATTGGCATAAGACAATGATTGCCCACAAATGACGTCACGCACTGTGATTGGTGTTTCAGTATAGATTAAAAATATTGTAAATAATAAAATTTTATTTCTTCATTTAAAAACATTGAAATGAATTATATTAAATTATTATTCGATAAATAATCGTAAAAAATTATATATTTTCTTTCTAAGTACATTTTAGATTTTAATCTGATTACTGTCCGATCCCCTATTAGTGTTACGTAATATTGCGACAACATTGTTATTATATTTCTTCCCTTTTCTTAATATTTAGATAAATTGGGTAAACTGAATGTTAATTGTTTAAAAAAAAGGTTTTTTCAAATTTTTTTTTAAATCACATCGTTTTTTTAATCACCATGAAACGCTAAGTGCAAAACTCGAAAACGGCTAGTCCTATTCGGCAATATATTTTTTCAAATATTAATTGAAGGTTCTCATGAGAGAACATAATGGAAAAATTACACATCTTTTGCCACATTCCATTGATAAAACGACGTCTGCTGTATATAATGTTATAATATGTTATAAACGTATTATAACATTATACTATTTTAGTAAAAAATAATATTTGTTTATCTAAATAAACTTTTATAAGTATTTATAGATCGTCAGGAACAATAAAAATAAATGAAATAATCGTCGAAATCTGAAAAGAACAGTATTTTTCATACCATTAAAAAAGAGTCAAGTGCTTTCAATTATATTAATTTTATTATCATTAAAATACTCTTGTTTTAGAGAAACTGTCAATAACGCAACAGACAATTTCTTTTTCTTGTCCCAAAGCGTGCTTGACTAAGAATTCATTTGACAAACCAAGGATTTTATTGTCAAGCGTCTGCGTAATCATTCAAACTAACTCCGAGAATTGATGGAACTCTTTCAGCAACAGAAAAGTTCAGTTTAGTGTGTGCTCTGTATCTGTGTGGACGCATAAGTTCGCAATTCGCCGGAAGTTACGATAAATAAAAGAAAGTTTTAAGACGAAAATGGAATATTTTATTTTTTGCGCTGTTTACTAAACTTATGGATTTATATATTTTCCTGTTAATAAAAGGGTACGTTTATTCATAATTCATATACAATAAAATTGTTTAAGGTAATTTTATATATCGTGCAATAAGCTCCAAGAATATTAGTAACCCACTTCGCCGGCGGCTCTTGGTTCTGCAATAAAACTTTATCTTAATTAATTATTTTTTTCCGTGTCGTTGTTCTTGCGCTAATTTCGCAATGAACACAGGCTATTTTTTGCCAAGGTTTGTGAAATGAAGATTTGTAGTTACGCTGAAAATTAAAAAAGGCGAATGTCTTGAGTTTTTATATCTTTATTATTCTTGAGTTTTTATATATTCTTGCTAATATTTATTTATTTATTTATTTATTTAATTCAGGTTACATACAGCCATTATATAAAACTAAATTATATATTATAATAAAGTACAAATAGGCCTAAAGAACCATGTTTTCATTAAAGAGATAACTAAACCAAGATAAGAAAAAGAAATTAGAATGTAGTGATAAATATTTAAAAAAAATTAAATAACTATTTTTTAAAAAAGTAATTCGCCAACTTTCTTTTTGAATGATGTTAAATTAATTGAGAATATGTCGATATCATTTAGAACCTTATTATAGTGATATTTGGAACGATGTAGGAAGGAATTCTTAGCATGATTAGTTCGACAGTAGGGAATGTAAAATGTGTCTCTTGATCTTGTCCCGAGTTTTGGGACTTTGAAGTAAATAGATTCTAAAAGTGAAGAAGAATCAATGTGATTATTTATTATTTTATATAGGAAGACTGCGTCAAGATAAGCCCGCCTATCCTTTAAGGAATACAGTTTGTGTTTCAAAGAGCTTGTTTTATAATCGGTAAATACATTTCCTGTTTTATAATCTAACGATTTCAAGAACTTATTATGTATTTTTTCAATCCTAGCTATATGCACCTCATATTGCGGATTCCATATTACACTGCCAAATTCCAAAATACTACCAAGTTTCTTAAAACCATTAGCTACAATAGTATCAATGTGAAGATTAAATTGCAATTTAGAGTCCAGAATAATACCTAAGTCACGAATTTGATTAACAACTTTAATTTTGTTACCCGAGAGTGAATGGTCATAAAAAATAGGATTTCGTTTTCGAGAAAATGTAATAGTATAACATTTATCATTGTTGAGAAATAGCTGATTTAATCGACAGTATCTTTCAAGGGTATCAAACATTAGGGTATTATTAAACATGTGTTATTAAGATTAAGATGTCTGCTCAGTGCTAAACATATCGATGTGATTTTCGCCTCCGATAATCTGTTTCTCCGATAACTTCACCTAAATAATTTTAGTTTTGATTTTGATACGATTTTCACAAACGAAAAAAAGCGATAAACTGAGCAAATAAAATCGGTTACGTTTATTTATGAAAATGCGGTTACGTTATGTAATCATCATTATCATTATTTTCGCCGTAAGACGTCCACTGCAGGTCTCCCTCCTAATTTTCCAAAAGGACTGATCAGAAGCAGCCTGCATCCACCGTCGACCCGCGGCTCCTATCAGGTCGTATGTCCAATTTGTGGGTGGACGTTCCACGCTGCGATTGACGGTCCGTGGCCTCCACTCGAGAACCTTCCTCCCCGGCGGCCGTCGAGTCCCCGTACTACGTGTCCTGCCCGAAACACGTGTACTACGTGAATATTAAAATTACTGAAAAAGCTCTTTTTTTAATCCGAATAATTAACTGCAAATATTTTAGTTTTTAATTAAATATAAACCATTACGACACTTTGTGTCAATTAAATTATAAATAGAATAAAAATTAAATTATAAATGAAAAAAAGCGATAAACGAGGAAGCAAAATAATGGGTCTGAGAAGCCAGGGACGGGTCGCTATTTATTTATTGTAATAATAAAATTACTGAAAAAGCTCTTTTTTTAATCCGAATAATTAACTGCAAATATTTTAGTTTTTAATTAAATATAAACCATTACGACACTTTGTGTCAATTAAATTATAAATAGAATAAAAATTAAATTATAAATGAAAAAAAGCGATAAACGAGGAAGCAAAATAATGGGTCTGAGAAGCCAGGGACGGGTCTCTATTTATTTATTGTAATATTAAAATACTGAAAAAGCTCTTTTTTTAATCCGAATAATTAACTGCAAATATTTTAGTTTTTAATTAAATATAAACCATTACGACACTTTGTGTCAATTAAATTATAAATAGAATAAAAATTAAATTATAAATGAAAAAAAGCGATAAACGAGGAAGCAAAATAATGGGTCTGAGAAGCCAGGGACGGGTCGCTATTTATTTATTGTAATAATAAAATTACTGAAAAAGCTCTTTTTTTAATCCGAATAATTAACTGCAAATATTTTAGTTTTTAATTAAATATAAACCATTACGACACTTTGTGTCAATTAAATTATAAATAGAATAAAAATTAAATTATAAATGAAAAAAAGCGATAAACGAGGAAGCAAAATAATGGGTCTGAGAAGCCAGGGACGGGTCGCTATTTATTTATTGTAATAATAAAATTACTGAAAAAGCTCTTTTTTTAATCCGAATAATTAACTGCAAATATTTTAGTTTTTAATTAAATATAAACCATTACGACACTTTGTGTCAATTAAATTATAAATAGAATAAAAATTAAATTATAAATGAAAAAAAGCGATAAACGAGGAAGCAAAATAATGGGTCTGAGAAGCCAGGGACGGGTCGCTATTTATTTATTGTAATAATAAAATTACTGAAAAAGCTCTTTTTTTAATCCGAATAATTAACTGCAAATATTTTAGTTTTTAATTAAATATAAACCATTACGACACTTTGTGTCAATTAAATTATAAATAGAATAAAAATTAAATTATAAATGAAAAAAAGCGATAAACGAGGAAGCAAAATAATGGGTCTGAGAAGCCAGGGACGGGTCGCTATTTATTTATTGTAATAATAAAATTACTGAAAAAGCTCTTTTTTTTAATCCGAATTATTAACTGCAAATATTTTAGTTTTTAATTAAATATAAACCACTACGACACTTGTGTCAATTTGGTCGAAGTAGACACGACACACGACATAGACATACGCGACCTCGAACGGTCAATTCAGATGATGTGTGTCAACAGAGGTTCTATTTCAATGTTAGCTACCAATAATAACACATTTAACATATTGTTTTCTATACTTGAAAATAACATCTGCGGGATTTAGACCTTTGCAATGATTTTTGAATACCGGTCAGAAGCAGCAGGATCCAGCATCGTTCTTTTGGGTCCCTTATTAGTTCTTTTGGGTGATCGGCTCTTTGTAATATATGTCCTGCTCATTGCGACTTCAACTTAATAATCCGCAGGATTATGTTGGTGAGTTTCGGTTGTTTATGAACCTCCCAATTCCTGCTTCGATCTCGCAGACTAACCTCGAGCATAACCCTCTCCATAGCTCGTTGAACAACATTTGGCTTTTTTTACAAGGCCTATAGTTAGAGACCACGTTTCAGCACCATATGTCGTCACTTTCAATATACATTGGTCGACGTTTGTTTTGAGGCAAGAACAAGTCTCGGAGTTTCCCGAACTTTAGTGTGCAGTGTGTTCTTACTTAAAGAACTTTAGTGTTCTTTAAAGAACACAAAAAATAACATGCACACTAAAGTTCACACAGATCGACGTGGAGAACAGTTTTGAATTATATTTAAAAGAGAAGTTTAGTACATTGACACAAGATTTATTTTTGCATGTCGCGCATTATGTCTTTAATCACATAATGCAAAAATAAATCTTATGGCAATGCACTAAACTTCTCTTTTAAGTATCATTTCAATGTGCTCTCCTCTCCGTACCGCCCTGTGCATTTAAGCATACTCATAATTTTTAAAATTAACGCTTTATTAATATAAATAAAAATCAATGTAAGTATGTTTGTCCGCTGTGGACTCCAAAACTGCTCAACCAATTGAAATTCGGTTTTCACTTATAGAAATAGGTATAAACTAGGAAGGTTTGTGTATATAGAAATTGATCCCGGGCGAAGTCACTTAGCGGATCACTAGTTATTAAATACAGAAGCCTCTATTATCCTTGCTCAGATTATATATATGTCGCAGTCATCTGGTTAAATCTGCTATTTGATTGAATGACTAGCGCGTTCATTGAATGACGACATTTAATTGAATGACTAGGCCGAACGTTGATTGAACAAGCGTCACTAAACGTCCAACTAGTTAGCGGATTGTAACATAGTCCTTTGAACATAGCGGACATGAAATCAGTCAGGTAATTGAAATTTAGTTCATTTTTTTCCCACTGCTGCGCTACTAGTCACCAAAACAAATATGGCAACAAACAGCTCGCACAGATAGCACTGTGTTGATAGCGCATATTTTAATAAATTACTTTTGAAATAATATGAAAAATTTTTCTAGGTTTTTTACTATTTTATACTAAGCAAAAATATAAGATTAAGTAAAGCTTTGGAAATCATGCTACAATCTTTTATTATTTTAAACTCAGCAGTTTATAAATCAGTAATTTTTTAATTGTCCCAAAATTCACCCTAATCGAATATTACAATTTGATTTAACGAAACATTTTATAATTCATTAATTTTTATTTAAAGTAAGGTTAGTTGCGAACTCATGGGCACCTTAACCAAACATTACAAAGTCGGCTATATCCCATTCAACGTCTTCGCTAAATGACGTTCAGTCAAGACGTTAAACGTTACATTCAACGACATGACGAGTTGTCCTTTAGTCATTCAATTAAATGTCGTCATTCAATGAACGCGCTAGTCATTCAATCAAATAGCAGATTCAACCAGATGACTGCGACATATACATAGCTAAGCCAGAGCTATTCTAAGTAATCCCATATCGGATTGTATCGGCTAATATATTCCCGGCTGGCCGCAACTTGTCGCTAATACAATTGGCTACAAGCTACGAGCTACGAAACACTGCGTAGAAGCTGATACACATCGTCTACGAAATTCGTAGAACTTCCCAATATTTATTGCTGTCTCAGATAAATACTTTCTTTAATTTATTTTCTACTCTGTGACATTGGAACAAGATGTTGTTATATGAATTACTACGACCCACCTACGGTTATATAAATTACACATGTAATTTTTTTTGATAATTATATAAACAAACATTGATCGTTTATCGTTCTTTCCATTAGTGAAAATTGTATCTAAACCCGTTGTATGTTTTGAAAGAATTTATCGGAGAAACAGACCGAGGCGGACAGCGACTTTATTTTATAATGTGTTTATATATCAGATATGAAAGATAATCGGTGTAAATGAGTTTTTTATTCAACAACAAACAACAACAACATCATTAAACCTTTTACTGAGTGAACACATAATGTTGATTAAAACTTAATTGGTGACGATAAAGTCAAGTTAATGTCTAGTTTAGTCTTGTCGCGAGAATTACTCGCGAAACTCACTCGGCTTAACTCAGTATAAATATAATATGAGTACTTACTACCGTTATTGATTAAATAGTCAATAAAGTTCGTTTCAAGGTTCATCAGACATAATATTTTATATAAGAAATTGCGTGTATTTATGGTGATCTATTAAGTCATTGCCGTAACAAAATAACATTTCAACGATTAAATGAAATGGTGTACTAAAATATTTAGAGTATGAAATATTAGTAGCCAATTAAAAGATCAATTTCACACTTTTCCTATAGATATCAAAACTAAATACTTGGTTCTCATGTATTAATGAAAACATCTGAAAGATACCATCAGCTAACCCTTTTACTATGCACTATTTCAAAAAGTACAGAAAAAGAGAGAGATATCAAAAGTATAGGAATACATGTAACATAAATATGACCTGACCATTTTATTCTCGTAGGAGTTAGGCTCTATAGGCAAATTTGTTGTCCAGAACATGTGTTGGTTTTTAAATAAATAAATGTACCAAGCGCAGCAATTAATAGTGGTGAAATATATGGAGAAATGTCTGTATAAAATATAAAAGATTTCTTTAAGAAAATAACTTGTACACGTTGTACTTTTTTTTTCTGTTTGTCGCTTTGTCTGTGCGTTTGTGCACGCTAATCTCAGAAACAGTTTAAAAGACGTATTGTAGCAAGATTCTCCTAACATTTATTGTTTGTTTCATTCCAATCAGTTTACAAACAAAAAAGTTACGCGCTATACCGTAACTTTATTTTTATTTTTTATTATTATTAATTTATTCCCTGTTCTTGTACATAATGTGTCTTTCGTGCAGTGAATAAAAGTCTTTCTTTCTTTCTTTCTATACCGTATAACACGCGTACGAAGTTGCGGGCTCAGCTAGTTCTAAATATGTTTGAAGCTAAAAACATATCATGGAAGGTAACGATTCACTTGGTGAATAGGTGGCACCTGATAGGAGGATTCTTCTTCAAATGTTTACTATCGCTAAACCAATGTGCCAGGATACAACGAGTAGCCTTTATTCTGAGTAGCAGGGTATTCTATCAGTGTACCCGGCTTCTATTAATGACAAATTATAACACTTTTTCCCTAGTGAGCTAAATTCACAGGAAATTTATCTTGAAACTTTACAGCGATAATATTGTATCATGGCATATAATATTGTAATCCTAAATAGTTTAGGTAAAGTGTGAATTTGTTCGAAAACTAATTTAAATTCTGCTCTTAGAGAAATCGTAGGGAAAGACGAAAGACGGCGGGATTAAGAAATTGATTGGAAGTTGTAAAATTAGTTCGCGTTTGAGTCCACAAAGCTGGACGGCTCTCACCGGATATTGTCTGTTGGGAAAATGACTTTATTGCCATATTTATTTTCACTTTGTAATTACACTTATCACTGTTAAATATTAAAAAAAAATTAAAATTTCGTTTTATCTATTAATAGCTGGTGCCCGCTATACTTCGTCCGTGTTGAAAAATAAAAGATATAATGACTGACGACATATGTAAAGCAATAAGCATAACGTCTGATATCTTTATTGCTGTTATAATATACATTTGCCAGGTGTTGAATCGTTATTTTTAGATAGCTGATGCTCACGGCTTCTCCCGCGTGGAACATATAGCCTATGTCCATCTTGAAATTCTATTCTAACTATTCGTGAAATATTTTTAAAATCGGATGAGTAGAGTCGCTTCTACACACAAACCAACAAATTTCACCTATTTATAATATTAGTATATATCTATCATATTTTATGTATTATGAACAATTTGCTATTATAAGAGGCTCTGTGGGGAATCTGTAAATAAATTCTTATTCACTTGGCACTAATTAAACAATAAAATACATATATCATGCTAAGTCAAATCAGGCTAGTCCATTGCGGATTTACAGAGCTTTTCAAACATCAAAGTGTAATTTTTTTTTATGTATGTAAATTTCGGCAGCCAGTATGACATTCCTCTGCATGGTAGGTAACTACCGCCGCCCAAGACGAGAAGGAGATTCAAACGAGCTCCCGACTTTGATAAGATAACGAATAAATTAAGCCATAAGAAAAAAAAAGTCACTGTTCGTCTCTGCTTATTTCTCTGCTAACTTATTTTAAACAAGCGGATTTTGTTACGGTGGAAAGAGCGCTAAGCGAAGAAGGTATATGTATAGGCGCCTTAGGCGGATTGCTAGCAATATAATCTATACTAATATTATAAAGCTAAAGAGTTTGTTTGTTTGTTTGAACGCGCTAATCTCAGGAACTTTTTATTTTGAATAGTCTATTTATCGAGGAAGGCTATAGGCTATATAACATCACGCTACGATATATAGTATTATATATAAGCAGTGTCCAGTATCGCGTGCCCCATGGGCATGCCGCCGCCGTATGGGCAGCAAAGCGTGGCCGAGTTCAGCTAGTAATAGCACAGTCTAACCATACTTACGTCATACAGTCGGCCAACGCTGAATGTTCGAGCCTGCAAACTGAAGCGAGTTCGCCGCTCCACGTTGCTCCACGCAAGTACCTTCGTTGCCTGACTGTAAGTATGGTTAGACTGTGGTAATAGTCATATTTTCGTATCTCTTGCGAAGCCAGGGGCGGGTGGCTGTTATTTAATATTATATTACTATTATTTATTAATAACAATAAAACATTTGATATTTAAGAGACAGCTCTTATAAAAATCCAAAGACTGTAATGGCATCGTAAAAGATAATTTATTAATGCACGATATCTTTTAAACGAGCTGACAACGATGTTTTTGGTTAGCGCGCCTTTCTATGCGTCGTCAGCGCTTATTAGCAGTATCCCTACAATCGTAAATGAGACGCGCTTCAATCGTGCCTTTGTATCGATATAAATACAAATGTGTGTATCAATATTTTCTTCACCCCCACCCAATTTTTGTTTTCGTTTTAAATAAGGACCAAGGTTAGCGTAAGTAGTGTTGTCTCGAGCGACGCTCATCCTAATATACTGTAGTATCAATATCGCCAGAGTCACGCACTTATAGCGGGTTCGTGTCATCATATAAGCACCTTTGTAGCGATACAAATGCGAGGATTGTGTACAAAGTTCATAACTTGCTGATTTCCATACGTTTGCTGAGCGTTGTAATCGCGTTCAACGCGCGTCGTCAGCTCGTTTAAGAAACGTCGTGTGTAAAGGCCCTAACTTGTAGTACTTTCGAAGAACATTTTTGTTTTTCTTCACTCTGACTTTTAAAACCTAATTGCGTCATGATTAATTAAAACTAACATTAACAAAGAAAACGCACGTTTACGACACTCAGTTTATAGTCGCTTTAGTAACTTTTTAACACTCATAAACCCACATAATGTGTATCTTTCGGGAATAACATAAGGGACTAGCTTTTGCCTGTGACTTCGTTCACTTTCCTTTTTCTTAAATGTTAAAACATAATAAATATTCAATCTTTATTGCTCATTATATTTTTGTCATACGTGTGAATTCGATTCCTGGCGGAGTTAACTATGAAAATGAACTTTTTAATGTTGGCTCTGGTCTGGATTTGGAAAGTAGTGGCAGAGCATACTGGTATTTCGAAGTCATTTGGGCAGCCCGTCTGGCGGCAGAAACCACCACCTTACAGAAGACCATCGTGAAATAACAGCACGTGTGCTGTTGTGTTTCGGTGAGTGAGTAAGGGATGCCAGAGAACCTTACTCTATCGCTTCCTACCCTAACCATATCATTAATCCTATCGGGGAAAAAGTCTTTTTGCATATAGTATATATAAACTTGTAATAAAATATATTTGGCTGTGCTATTTGTATCTGGCTGGTTTTCATGACATTAAAAATCTTATATTTCAAAAAAAGAAACAAATTAGTAAAGTGTTGGTCCCCTTTTTTTTCATTTGTTTTTCTTTCTGTCAAAATGAGATAAAAAGTACCCTATGTCTTTTGCTGTACTCCTGACAAAATTTCATAGTAAATCGATATTTGGAGATTTGCGGTGTTGAACAAACAAACATTAAATTTGTATGTAGATTACAAGAAATCGTCAAACAATAAAACATCATTTTATAGTGAGAGTTCCAAAAGTATACTTTTAATTGCATTCTGTTTTGCTTCAAGTGTATTCTTCAAAAATAGCAATTTAGTTCAAAGAAAGATATAAACATTTATACTAGCTTGTTCCCGCGGCTTCGCCGGCATTGAAAAATAAAAATATGACGCCTGTCTAAATATATGAGCAATGTAATGCCTAAACATCTTTATTGTAGTTATAGCTTTGGCAGGTGTTAGATGATCCCTCGGGAACAGTACTTTTTTCTGGATGAAAGGTACTCTATATCCTTTCCTGAATCCCTGACAACGTGTATGCAAAATTTCATGATGATCTGTGCAGCAGTTAAGGCGTGAAAAGGTAACAGACAGACAGACAGAGTTATTTTCACATTTATAATATTAGTATGGATTTGAATTTTTATATGTTTTGTTTGACATTTTTGGGTCAAACGGAATGGTATCACTCTATTGTTCATCCGTCCGTCAATCCAAATGATTAAATCTTTTTTTTTATCATTAACTGAATATCTTAACTGATTTTACTTCGAGATTAGGACTCTCTTTGTGGTTATTGAATGGTTGGAATATAATAATTTAAAGGTATCGAAGACGAAAGCTCTCTTATTTCAACCTAATAATCATTACAATATATACAATTATATATTATATATTAGTCTTGACATTGTTGATTTTTCTGTTTTTCTGTGTATAACTATTGATAAGTTTTGTAACTGGAAGGCCCACATAAGCAGTTCATGCAACAAAATTGACAAATTTGTTTACGTATTGAAGCGTATTAGGCAGTAGCTTCTATGAAAGCAGCTTTATTGGCGTATCACGGTTACGGTTACGGCTTCTATTTTGAGATATGGTAACTAAAAAAATATTTTGACATTGGTACTTTGGGGTAACTCAACTGATGTTTTGAATGCATTTAAAACACAAAAAAAGTGCATCAGAGCTATTTGAAATATGAACACAATTATATCAATAAGTCGATAACTACAAATGAAAGTGCCGATAAGGACGAGAAGCAAAGCATGACTTGATATTTAAGAAATTATGAAAGTTAAAATAATAATAATGAAATAATAGTGTGCGATCGATGTGTCAACAATGTATAAGAAAACTAATCAGTCAATTTGGAATCGAGATTTGGAGTTTAAAGATGTCAAGATTTGCACACCGAATATTCTAAACTAGATAGGCAGGTCTGTATATATAATTATTGTTAATATTATCTATTATTGTTTATGTTTAAGTTTCCAGTACAATTATTATAATCTGTAACAATTGTAATATTTATCGGTTGGTCATCAAGGAACAAGAACACTAAATGTCATCTCTGGTATCAGTTACCATGGTCATCGCAAAAAAATCTTTATTTATTTATTTACAAATGAATCTAAATGAACTTGAATTATTAAAGAAGATTATGAAATTTGGTAAAATGCATGGTCTCACAGCACAAGTAAAGAAAATATAGGAAAAGAGTATGGGTTTATTTGGAATCTAAGTTGTGTTTGGAACATACTACAGTCGTGTAAAACATAACTATATTTATTTGTTTCAGATAGCAGCCATTATGTATTCTGAAGAGCGACTTATTATTAAAATATTATTAAAGGTAAATTAAATTTACTTTACTAACTTGGTAAGATTAGGATAAGGGATTAGAAAGGCATAAAGAAATGAGCTCTAGTATCCCTTACTCAACAACAACACAAATGGTGTCATTTCACGAAGGTCTTGTTGAAGCAGTGTAGTCTCGAGCGAAGGAGTGAATGGCTGCCAGACGGGCTGCCCAAATAACTTAGAAACGCAGTGTGCCTTGCCACTACATCCCAGATCTAGACCAGACAAAACTTTGAAAGGTTCATTCCAAAGTTGGCCCTGGCGGGAATCGAACCCGGAACCCCTCGAGCGTTAAGCATCTTAATCACTTGACCAATGGTCTTGTCAAAAGTGTTTACAAAAAAGTACCTTTAAAATTAAAAATAATCACTGGATATACGCACCGTTGGTTAGGGGGCTTTTTTATAAATGAGAATCTATATCTAATCTAATATATAAAATTCTCGTGTCACAGTGTTTGTAACAAAACTCCACCGAAACGGCTTGACCGATTCTTATGAAATTTTGTGTGTATATTCAGTAGATCTGAGAATAGGACGTAAACTATTTTTCACCCTCCTACCCCCCACCCCCATTTATTAATCGGGATTTTAGTATTTTTGTATGAACAGTATTCAAATAATTTAACTGACGTTCATTGACGTGAAGTGTCGCGTCACTTTGACATATGGTTTGAAAATAAAATTGGAGCCGATAGGTGGCACCACAATCGGGTTAGAGAATTATTTTCGAGTTCTGGCGCTAGTCTATACCTCAGACCGAAAAAAACTATAGACAGAGCCCTTACGAACAAAAACGTTTTAAAAAGTGAAGCCGGTTCGCTGAAGATGTGTGCGTAACCCTACTTGTCGTATAGTGGCCATGCGTTTGTGTATGAAGTTAAAAATGTTATCCACTAACAGCTTTTATCCCAATTAATTATTATAATATTTATTAAACAAAAAATATAGTTAGGTATATCAGCTATTCGCGTCAGACTATAGAGCGTCGGTCACCCTATTGCAGAATCGTCTTCCTATTATCTGCCTCACTTAAGAGTGTGTATTGTTCCGTCTATAGTTTTTGTCGGTCTGAGGTCTATACATATAACAAAACTGTAAACGAGCCGTGTCTGTAAACTATACATTAAAAAAAAAAAAAAAAAACAAAGTTGTACTTATGTTACCGAAGTCAAAAAAATAGTTTTTAAAATTTTTGTCTGTTTGTCTGTGCTTTTGTTCGCATTAATCTCAGAAACGGCTTAACCGATTTTCATGTGGTTTCTACGGATGTATTGTAGCAAGCTTCCGGTAATATGTATTGTATATTTCATTACAATCTGTTTACAAAATTACGCATTATTCCATATACGAAGTCGCGGGCACAGCTAGTTTATAAATAAATTGCCAAAAGTGATTGTACGTGTGATTAGAAGAAATAATTAGCAAATTGAAACTAGTTGAAGGCTCCAATTAATAACCAATCAGGTTAAAACGTAGTCACTGCCTCTCCTCTTGGCTTCACCGCTACCCTTGTTGGTCCTCATTACATTGTACAACTAAAGTAATGATAGAAACAATGTATGTAAAGAGATTCAAACAAGACCTAATACGAAATTAAGTTAGTCTTGTTTGAATATATATTTTCCTACCATGTGAGACTGTAATTGGTGGAACAAGAACCCAAAATTTGATTAGTTTGTATCAAATTAGGTACTATTAAATTATCGATCAAATTACCAAAAGCATATTAAATCATTAATGTTCATTAGACACTTAAAATCAATTCCACTGGCCTTAGTTTGTGTTCGTAACTATGTTAAGGAGCTTAAGCCATATATTAATTGTAGGCACATTTTTTTTAGTAACATATTCCATCACCATGGTCTTTCCAACATTGCAGTTATACAGACTTTATCGCTGGAGGTACTAAATGGGGTTTCCGGTGCGTATTTCTTGGCTGCTCCTGAGGCTTTTAGGTCTTAGGCGTTGAAACTTTTATACAATCTTTATTGGCCATACTCCTATATTTTTGTCGTGATTTTTTTAGATGATGATCCTTCGGGAACTAGGTACTTTTTTCTAGATACAATGTATCTACTCTAAGTCCTTTTCTGTACTCCTGATAACGTGTATGCAAAATTTCATAGTGATTGATAAAGTACTTTCGGAGATTTGCGTTTTGACCAAATTTAACTGTCGAAGTCTGGATTGTCTTTCTATGTGTATTTATTACTAGGTGTGCCCGCGGTTTCGCCGGCGTGGAATTAAGTTTGTTTCTCGGTACCGGGTATCTGCCCCGCAGTCGTAGCGTACGCGTCTTGACCTACTTGCACTGCCTCTGTGGCTTCACGGCGCGGATGCCCTCTACATATATCTTTAACCATATGAAATAAAAAGTATGAAATATGAAAAAGTAAAAAATATGAAAGTAAAACATATGAAGTAAAAAGCAAAAATCACGTGTATGAATTACTTGTTAATTTTGATAAACTTGCTGATTTTGATAAGGATACATAATTGTTGATAACATGGCCAATAAACATCACCAAACGATTTTAATATTTTTTTTAAATACAAAAAAGTAGTTTTTGTCTCTTAAATATAAAAGTTAGACATACCATCACCAAGCTGAACAACTTTTCTATAAAATCAATCATATACAGCTTCGAAAGAAACGTTTTCGTTAGACCGTTTTTTCGGCGACTTACTTTGCAAATTAGATTACCACATTAAAATTTAATGTAAACGTATAAATGTTATGAAAGCTAACTATAAATACATAAGTGTTTGTATAACTTTTATGAACACTTTATAATTTATAATCTTCATTATTTACAAATAGTGTTACCATATTAAGCTTCTTAGGCAGGGTCCCAAGTATGCTGGCTGCATTAGCTCGTTGTAATGCAACGCTAATTTGCTGACCGAAGTAATATCCAGCTCTGGAATCGCCAGTTATGTCGACCAACCAATATCAACGTTTTAATATTGTTAAAAAATTTAAACGCTTTGGGACCCCCACGGATCCAATTATTATTTTCGACAATTATTAGGTGCTGTTGTGTTTCGGTTAGTGAGTAAGAGATGCAGGAGCCTATTTCCCTATCCCCTCCTAATGCCTTATCCTAAAATCCCACTGTAGTCGGTAGCGCACTTGCAGCAGCTTTGGCGTTGCTTGTGTTATAGGCGACGGTAGCCATAGCCACCTAACCATCAAGTGGAACAACTGTCAAATATATTGCAATCTTTATATTTATATTGTAATCCTTAATTAAAAATATAACAAGATTTTTTCGACAATTGTATTTTACGTAGAAGGACGATTTAAGAAGAGACTTTAGTCGTCAATTTAAAAAAGGCAATGTAATTAAGTTAATTCTGCAAATATCAATACTATTTAAAAAGATTAATTATATTAAAGACAAAATTGCAGCAATTATTTGCATGTTTTCAAACATTCATATAGCTGACTGCAGTAGCCCAGTCACAAAATATATCCACTTGGGATGAAATGCACTATAGACCCTGAAAGCAGAAAGGTAGCACTTCGCTCATTCTGTTTCCATTGCATCAACGTTGGCAATTGGCAAACGTTGAACTCAATTTATGTGCGTGGCTATAGATGATAATGTGACATAAAAGACGCAGTGTTCCCTGCAGCGTTCGCTGGCCGGTCCCGTAGCGCAGTTAATCTTCAAATGGACAACACCCCGCCGAGCCGACTCATGTTAATTGTCACTCGTTATCTTAATTATATTCGTTAACTGACACTGTGCTCATTACGGTTAGGTACGATTGACTTGTACTGTGTAATGTAATAAATGAATGCAGCTGTCTGCGCTGATTATGACCACAGCCGGTCGACTCGTTGAGTCCGGACTCTCTTCTAAACGAAATTTCTTAGACCAATCTTTCAAGATGTAAATTAATCCACATTCAATTGGTTGAGCTAACACCTTCCTTTGTAAGGAATTCCATCCTTGCATGATAAAAATTTTGTAACATAGCATTCTTCATAAGATCGTAAAAGCCAAATTAGTGACAGTTATATTTTTTTATTCATTGAATACATTGTTTTTTTTTTAACATTTACATATATTTCTGGCCAGAAAATATTAGGCCCTCCTAGTACATAAAAGTGTTGATGAACTTGAATACTGGCTGCAACTAAATAGGTTTGATTTTCAAATAAAGAAAAAGAAGAGAATTTATTATTTGACGTGAAAATTTTAGTGTGTTTTTGTACATCTGAAAAAATGTTTGTAAAATTTATATATAAGTTATTTTGGATGTTTTAATGTATTGAAGAAATAAACAGGATGTGTGTGTGTACTGTCAAGATAAGTGTCAAGTCAAGATATGATATATTTTAATAATATCCCATGAGAGTTTAAGAAATAGAAATAAATTTTAAAGAAAATTATAAGAAAAAGAAAGTTGCTGTCCGTCTTTTTCTGTTTTTCCGCTAATTTCTAATAAACCACCCAACGATTAACGAAGAAGGTTTGTGTAGGTATATAATTTGTAAACAAAATAGTCTAAAATAAAACGATTTTCTTAAAACAATGTTTATATATGGAATTCAATAACCATAGAAGAAAATTTTAAAGTACCTATTTATTTAAATTCAAAATCCCGTAAGTTTAGATTGGAATTTCATTTAATTTTGCCTTAAGCGCGTATTTTAGGAAGCGCTTATTTAAATAAATTGTTGTCCAATTTTTCGTAGACGGCAACAAATTAAAATGAATTCTGTGTCCAACTGCTGAAATGTGGCGTGAATTTCAAAGCCCTTGATCCGTTGTAGCACAAGAATTTTCACGGCCAATGAAGCGTAGTTACTTTGTGGACGGTTCGCATTCAAATGGAATAATATTTGGGTTGTAAATAAATGAATGCCTAACGCGATCGCATTTTTGTAATGGCCGTCTCCGTGGAAATGTACCGTGATGGTGTACTTGGAGAAGGTTGCTTATAAACTGTCTCCAACAGAGGCTTAGTCATTTACGAATCGGCGAAAAGGAAATATTTATCTAAGAAAAAAATGACATTTCTAGTAATAGCTTGTTTTTTTGTTTTTTAGCTTTAGACGAGTATAGTTTTATAAGTAACTGAATTTTTCAAACAGTTGGGTCACTTTTTGTCCCATATCCTCGAAATTTTTTTTTTTTTTTTTTGTAATTTTCGTCAGACTAGTATTAACACAATCGAGCCCGTTTGGGGGTTACTATCGCTAGACATAAATTATGCGTCCCACTGTTGGGCTTAGGCTTTTTTCTGTGTGGACTATTAGATTTTACTTTATTCATTCTATTGCTGAATGGTAAGATTTGACAGAGCTGGCGATGTGGCAGTAGTTCGTTTAACCCAACAGGCTATTATCACTTTGTTTTGTTTTGAAAGGAAAAAAAACCTTGGTTACCATCCACATTTAAAAAAAATCTAAATTAGATTTGTATATAGTAACTAAAATTGTAATTCTTCTGCGAGGGTTGCTGCTCATGCATTGAGCTACTAATGAAAAAACAAATATTGATGATTGATATTGGTCTTATTGTTTTTCAAGTTTCCATAATTATCGATATACTTTTGAATGCGTGGAAAACAATTTTCGAAGTATTTTTTTTCACTTCGATTGAGTTACCTGTAAAAAGCAGTTTTTGAACGTTTCAACAGTTCATTCTGCTGATGAAAATCGCTACCCACGCATTTTGTTCTTGATGTTTGGGAACAAAAAGAAATCATTAAGTGACAATTCAGGGCTGCACGGAGAATGACCCGTGAATTCGATGTCTTGGCTATACAAAAATTCGTTTGTTTGATCCGATGTGTGAGGGCTCGCATTGTCATGATGAAGAATGATTCGCCACCGTTTCGAATTTTCGGATTTCTCTGTCGCCACCTGATCGATAATTTCTAATAAAGAGGTTAATCATTTTCTTCGATGTGTTTTTTCCGCGAACAACTTTGTTGGTTTTTGCTTGATTCGGAAGACCCATACAGTCGATTGCTGTATTGTTTCAGGCTCATATTCATAGATCCATAATTCGTCACCCGTGTAAATGTTATACACAGCTTTTGATGCACTTCGAACGTGTTCTTTCAACTCTTTCGTTTTTTGACCGTTTGTTAAATTATGCGGACATCATGCAATATCTTATTTATGTTAATTATACCAATGCCCAGAGTTGCCTCTGTCTCGCGGTATGTAACATGTCGGTTTTGCATAATCAGTTCACACATAGCGTTTTCTGGCACGACAACTGATTTTGGACGACCTTCTTTGGGCACAACCTGGAGGGAACGCGTACCACAATTAAACTCATTATACCAGCATTTTACTGTTTTTTTTATGTTAAGGTCGGCAGACAGGCTGACGGTCCACTTGATGATAGGTGGCTACGGTCACCTATAACACAAGCAACGCCAAAGTTGTTGCAAGTGCGCTGCCGACTGTAGTAGGATTAAGGACAAGGGATTAGGAGTGGATAGGGAAATGGGCTCTGGCATCCTTTACTCACTCACCGAAACACAACAGCACATGTGCTGTTATTTCATGGCGGTTTTCTGTAAGGGGGTGGTTACTGCCGCCAGACGGGCAGCCTAAATGACTGCGAAAACGCAGTGTACCCTGCCACTACTTTCCAAATCCAGACCAGAGCCAAATTTGAAAAGTTGATTTTTCAAGATTGACCTAGCCGGGAAAAGCACCCTAACAACTCATCCAACGATTAATCCACTAATCCACTCATTAATCGCCAAAAGTCGAAGTAAGGTGATCGAAGTACTCTAGTCTTGATAATCCATGACATTTTCACGAGATAATTCCATTTTCTCGCTGAGTTTTCTTTTTCAATTCAAAAACAACACAAATCGCGTTCAAATAATAAATGTTATAATTGAGGTTATGTTAAAAAAAGTCAAACTTTTCAATAGTAATGCCAGATGGCGCCTAAAGCGCTAAGTGTTGCCAAGGCTCAATAAATAAAGCAAAAAGTCATCCGTATTATCATGATACTCTCAGCATTTCTTTATCTTTGTCAGACTATCTAAGTAAACATCACAATGTTACCCTTAACAAGGGCTGTGTCTTAGCTAATTAATTACATGTCGTATTATGTTTAATAGCCCAATGATTATTTAAGGGGCTTTTTGTTAGATTATTTTGAACCTTTTGTGATTATTTTTTGTAAGATTATTTTCGTTTTGAAGTCATTTTCGCAGCCCGTTTGGCGGCAGTAAACTGTTGGCCCCTTACAGAAGACCATCATGAAATAACAGAAACATAAATTCCTTCTTAATTCCTTACTCTTAATCCTACTATAGTCGGCAACACACTTGCAGCACCTCTGGCCTTGCTTATGTTAAGCGACGATAGCCACCTACCATCAAGTGAACCGTTTGACGACTTAACATAAATAAACCTTAAAAAGTTAACTGAGGAAAGAGAGAATTTCTTGTATAAAACTTTCTTCTATATCTATTTTTTTTAATGTTAAGATCGGCAGACAGGCTGACTGTCCAATTGATGGTAGGTGGCTACCGTCGCCTATAACACAAGCAACGCCAAAGCTGCTGCAAGTCCGCTGCTGACTACAGTAGGATTAAGGATAAGGGATTGGAAGGGAATATGGAAATGGGCTCTGGCATCCCTTACTCACTCACCGAAACACAATAGCACACGTGCTGTTATTTCACGTCTTCTGTAGGGTGGTGGTTACTGCCGCCAGACGACTGCGAAAAGACTGCCAAAAGACTGCGAAACGCAGTGTGCCCTGCCACTACTTTCCAGATCCAGACCAGAGCCAAATTTGAAAAGTTCATTTTTCAAAATTGACCCTGCTGGGAATTGAACCCGGGAACCCAAGAAAAGAGCGTTAAGGCAAGCACCCTTACCACTCATCCAATGGGCTCGGCTATTTATATTATATCGAAATATAATATTCGCTGGTTTACACTTAAGATAACAAATCTTTTTTTTTTGTATTACAATGATAACTTTGCCCCGCTTTCTGGAGGCATCGCTCCAGCAATTCGACCGTGATTTTTTTGAGCTACGTCCACCATCACCGCATACCGAATGCACCATAAACATAAAAATGAAAAACGATATATAATAAATAATAAAAATTGAAAAAACTAGGAATTTGGGAGGTGGATTTTTCATCGATACTTATATAAGTATAAAATTTTCGAATACTATCAACTTTTTATCAAATTAAGATTTAATATCAAATCAAGTCAAGTCGTTTATCAGCTCCTCAAAGGTATGGCTACATATTTTAAGACACTATGTTTTAACGCTTTTATATAATGTAAGAAAAAGTAAGAAAAACTGCACTTATTTCTTTTATATATTTCAATCTTATATATATATATATATAAAATAAAAGAAAGTCGTGTTAGACACCCTAACATACTCACTCATCGAAACATAACAGCACACGTGCTGTTATTCCACGAAGGGGGTGATTTGATTAATGCTGCCAGACGGGCTGTCCAAATGACTGCGAAACACAGCGTGGCCCTTTTTTCCGTAGGAAAATCTGGAACCAGTCCTGATCTCCCCAATGGTGATCGTGATCCCATATGTAATCAAATATGTGAGATTTCTACTCACTAAAAAACCAAGCTGTTTCCTTGCGCCGTCTATGGGTCAGGGATCGTCGAGACCCGCAATTTTGAAACAATCCCAAAAAAAAATCGTCAACAACGTCATGTCTGATACATAACAGGTACAAAAATAATGATACACGAATTATTTGGATTCGCTTCAATAGAGAATTACATTTATTTAAATGTAATTAAAATAGATTTGATTTTGTTTTTTGTATACATTCCTTTTGATACATTTATGGAATTGTACAGTACAGTAATAATAGAATGTACTATTATGGAACTTAATTCATTTTATCTGAATAGTTAAGTTAGTTTTATCCTTGTTTTATTAAAAATAACATATTATGTTATAATTATATTAGATAAAATATTAAAAATGATTCATTTTGACTATTCATTTATTAAGGAATTTAATTTAATTCAGCTAATAAGCTAATACAACATTTATTGATTCCGAGGCGGTACGAAGTTCGCCGGGTCAGTTAGTAATCTATAAAACATGCCAGTACCCACTACATACTTATATTAAACCTGTCTAAGTTTATATAGCTTCAACAAACCGTAATTTGCTAAATGCCTATTCACGGTGAGACACACTCGCGTCCTCGTGTTACCAATTATACTTATGACAGTCTTCGGTAAAAGGGTAGTATATAAAAGTTTCAAAAAGTTCTAGACACAAATATATGTAAATTCGACGTAGCCATCGTAACTTTGACGCAATATGATAATGTATTTGAAGCTTACCTGTATTCATGAAATCCTTTGGGATCCATTCGGGACAGTTTATCAACCAGCGTTAATCTCTTAACATTTGAAAGTTAAATTAGCTATAAGTTTATATTTAATTTACATTTTTTTTTCTAAACCAAAATTGGGATTATAATAATAATAATATAATTTATTTCCAAACGATTACAATGGCCATAAGTTATCGTTGACCCCCACACTATGCTGTGCTTGTATCGTGGGAGTCTACTGTAAATACATAAATACTGCTTACATTTAATCTTCAATATCTAATATACAATTATAAATACAAAACAAAATTTTATAGAATAATTAATAATAAATACTGAGTTTTAATATGATAAGGGAACACATGCAAATAAAACATAGAAAACGTGCCTATATATAAACTTAAAATGAAAAACGTAGAAAGCATTACAATATAAATATTAATGACTGCACCAATGTATAAATCAAATAGAAAAGGATAGATCGACAAGGTAAACTTCACCAAGTAAACATTAATAAACTTGACAAAATTTTAAGAACACTTATTACCTAAACATATATTTGTTGAACCATATGGACACCATAAAAGTAATATGTGATCCATTAAATTAGCCATCATACTATCTTTATCACTTTTATTTTGTACTAGCCCACCGGACAGACAAAAGCTGTCCTGTCAAAAGCTATTATACTATGGCAGATGATGTGTAATTTAAACCAAAAAAAGTCCTGGACAATTTTTCCAATTTTTCAACTTTCCAACAATGGTGGTGCTGCCATTGCATGTGAAAGTGGACTGTATTTTGTAATTGAATATTACTGCGGATTTGGAAGCACTGTCCTTTTGCATGAGCCAGGAGGTTGTCATACGAGTAAATAAGGAAGCGGAAAAAGCACAATACCTCGTCTCCTGTGGTATGCTGTGGCTTCGGCGCGGCGATAATGTGATGAATCCTTATCACTGGATTGTTCCGTCACTGGATTGTCTTTTTTAGAACAACACACAACTCACACACACACACATATATATATATAAAGCGGTCAAAAAAGTTTAGTTCCACCAATTTTACTATTTTCTTAATATTTTCGACAGAGCGAAACGTTATCAAGCGGCGCGGACTTTGAAAACTTGCAACAAGTGTTGCCAACATACGAGACATCCGCGCCTCCTCCAGCTGTCTCCTTCGCGCGTACGTGCGACGAGGTTGTGCGGGAAAAGGATAGGTGGCGGAAATGCCTCGTATGACAACATGGCGATATTTAAATTCGAAATAAAATTGAAAGCCTATATTGGCGTTAACATTTCCCCCCGCCTTAAAGGGTCACCTTTAACAAAATAAGCGATTTAAGACATAAATATATAATAAATATGATAATAATAAGCGAAAAAATTATATGACGTAAGACGTAATAATTGGGAGGGAATTGTAAATTATTGAGTCGGCAATGGACACAGACGGACCACCGGACGGACCAACGTTCCCGTAGCCGTTCTGACCGAGACGACGCGAGATATGCCATCCTTTGATGGATGCAATTTTTCCACGATGCCAAGAGGCCATGATAGCGGTGGTGAGCTGTCATTATTAATAACAACAACCGTGCCTTTAAAATTCGTAGCGTTGTCCGAATGCACCGGACCGCGGCGCGACAAAAAGCGTTTGAGTGCAGACACAAAGCTGACAGTAGTCAAGTTTGTAGCCAGCTCAGTATGAACAGCGGTAATAGTGAGAGTAGATCGAAGCGGGGTCCGATTCAGAATTCGGTGTATAAATACGATTACGCGAATTAACCTTGACCAGGAAGAGACGCGTTCAGCTAAAGCTAGTATGGGAGAGTCCCATTCCGTATCACAGACGATTGGGTGAGCATGAACCTTCTCCTCAGGAATGACATCCACTTCGGAGTCGTCCACCTTATTTATAGGCCAATGACGAGGATCCAGACTAGCCCAGGAAGGTCCATTTAACCATAATGGATGTCCGATCAATTTATCAGGCGTTAAGCCTCGAGACAAACAATCTGCGGGGTTGTCAATAGTTTTCACGACGCGGTTGGCGACGAACGTCTGCCACCGGTGTGGAGAGGAATTCAACCAGCAAAGGGTGACCTTGGAATCAGTGAAGGCATAAATTGCCGATATGTCATGACGCGGATTATACGTATCATGGACGCGGCGAAGTAGTTTGGCCAATAACTCGACACCACAGAGTTCGAGTCTGGCAACAGACATCGGTTTGACAGGGGACACCTTCGACTTAGCACACAACAATTGCACCGTGACATTATTTGCACGAGTGACGTGTGCGTAAACAACGGCGCCGTAAGCGCGCTCGCTGGCGTCTGAAAAGCCCAGCAGGCGAAAAGTGCAACCATCGATAACACCTATATGACGCGGTATTTGAAAATTATCTAATTGCGGTAGGTTCGAACAAAATTTCTTCCACGTATTAACTATGTGGTGCGGCGGATCCTCATCCCAACCGATCTTTAATAGCCATAGTTCTTTAATAAGCAGCTTGGCGTACAAGACGACGGGAGCGACGAATCCCATTAAATCCCATAAACAGGCCACTGTAGACAAGATCGTACGTTTAGTGCATTTATCATCGAGCGCGGAGATTTTGAATGAAAAGCAGTCATCGGATTTAGACCAGCGTAGTCCAAGAACCTTCTGCTCCATAGACTTTTCAAATTCCAACTGTCCTGCCACCTTGTGAGAAGCTGGTATACTATTCAGCACAGTTTGCGAATTACTAGTCCATTTGACTAAGTCCCACTGACTCCCCTTAAAGAGCTGGGTCAGCTGACGCTCCACCTCGATGGCTTGCGACTCCGATCCCACACTGTGGACTATGTCGTCCATATATAGAGCACTAGAAGCGACTTCGCGAGCCTCTGGGTACATATGACCATCGTCAGTAACCAACTGCTGCACAGTACGCAGTGCGTGGTAAGGACTCGACTTTAAGCCGAAGCAGACGCGATTAAATTGGTATAAGGCCAACGGTTCACTAGAGCTAAACCGATGCAATATGCGCTGAAAGCGACGGTCGCTTTCACGTATCCCAATCTGTAAGAACATCTGTCGACAATCTGCTGAAAGCGCGACAGCGAACAAGCGGAAGTTTAAAATTATTTTGAATAAATCACCCTGTAGGTTCGGGCCGCCGTGCAAGATGTCGTTAAGAGACACGCCCGAGCTAGTCTTGCAACTAGCGTCCAAAACCATGCGTACTGGAGTTGTAGCTTTGTCTGGACGAACAACGACGTGCTGCGGTATCACGTAGTCGGGTTGTCTAACGTCGTCATCAGTATCGGGAACCGGAGATAATATATTCGCTAATGACGTTATTATAAGCGATGCGTAAAGAGGGCGTGGAATCTAACTTTCGTTCGAGAGCAAAGTATCGTTTTACGCGCGGCATGAATAGAATTCCCTAAAGAAAATACGTCCGAGCGAAAAGGCAAGGCAACGGTATACCTACCACTGCTAGCATCGCGCTCAGTAGTTTTTTGAAAGAAATGTTCACATTCGAGTTCTTCATACGACTTCTCATTAACAGGCTTAGTAACAGGCGTTTCATCAATCTCCCAGAACCTTTTCAATGCCGAATCAAGGGATTCTAATTCATTGCTGCACTGCACAAAACAGCACAGCGGAGACTTACGCTGCGGTACCGGTAATGCGGGGACCGTTCCCATAATGACGTAACCTAGCACGGTTTGTATAACGGGAGGTGCAGACGAGTTGCTACTGACCAAGCCCGGTAGCAGTAGCTGCGAAAAAAGCGGAGCCCCGATAAGTACGTCGATGCGGCCGGGAACGTGGAATGACTCATCAGCCAAAGGCATACCCTTTAGGTACGGCAGTGCGGCAGTGTTAACACACGCGGTAGGTATTTTGTCTGTAATTGTGTCGACAATGAGCGAAGAAATGTTATACTGAACGTTTAAATTGAAGCGAGACGAAAATTGGAAATTGACGGAACCCTTTACAGGTTTTTCCGTCCCTCCGATACCCTTAACCTTTGAGTATACGTTATGTGGATCCATGTTATTCAAACCTAAACGTTTGCAGCAATCTGCTGTTATAAAATGGCTTTGCGAGGCACTATCCAAAAGACAACGAACAAAATGCTGTTTATTATTACAGTCGCGAACAATAACCACAGCTGTAGCGAGTAATACCGTAACCGGCGATGTACATTGCTTGCTCTGTACGCGCGAATTCCTATCGGAGTTAGCGATCGGTGCGGCAATTTTTCTGTCTCCTTCGCGCGTACGTGCGACGAGGTTGTGCGGGAAAAGGATAGGTGGCGGAAATGGCTCGTATGACAACATGGCGATATTTAAATTCGAAATAAAATTGAAAGCCTATATTGGCGTTAACACATAAAGGTTAGCTGACTTGATCTAGCAGCTCTCGAGTTTTACGCTTAGCAACATATTTAGGGATTTATTTTTAATTATATAAATATACATAACCCTATAAATAAACCCAATAATAAATATAAATGCGGTCAGTTTGTTTGTATGTTACAATTTCACGTCTAAACTACTCAATTTTATATACACTTTTTTTATGTAAAGGTTGGTAGACAGACTGACGGTCCACTTGATGGTAGGCAGCTACCATCAGCTAACACAACACAAGTGCACTGCTTACGCTGCCGACTATAGTAGGAATAAGGGATTAGGAAGGAATAGGGAGATCGGCAAGAAAATAATATTTTCTTCGTAAAATACTATCAATTATTATGGAGTAAATAGAAGAAATTTTATGCGAATGTATCAATATCAGACCTGCTTCTATTACTCAGTGAATTTTATATTAAAGAAAAACACGCACGGTAGGCCAAGAAGTGTATCAAAAGCCAAGCGAGAGGAGGTTGTAGAGAGCTCGAGCTTGACAGCTTGCTGGCCAATTGGAATTACATTTACATTGCTATATTTTCCCACTTACTCATTACTCCTTACTCCTCGCTCCTTCCTTATTACCTTAGACCAGCCATTAGAGCAAGTGAACTGAAGGTGCAGTGCAGGTCCGAGCGAAATTCGATACTTACAAGCTCATCCAAAAAGATAATCTATTTTTCTTTCTGTAATTATGTATTAACAATAAATCTTTTGTAAGTTGAAAATCTAAACATAGAAAGATAAATCTAGACATAGAAATACTTATTTATAAGTTTTTGTTTTTGTTTCAGACCTAACTACAAACGACTGGTGGAGAAAAATGTCGTCTTCTCCAGACAACCGGAAACAAGGTTAGCTTTGCGACGATTACGATAACAGTTTTGCAAAGTTTATTTATCAAACTATTTTACATTTATTTTATTAAACACCATTTTCAATAGATGCCATTCTGTAACGCCAGTAAACGCCATGTCGACCCTAGTAGGATTAAAGGGGTTAAGGAAGGAATAGTGAAATGGCATCCCTTACTCAGTGATACCCACTTTGAGTTATTTCACAGTGGTTGCTGTAAGGGGGTGGTTGCTGTTGCCTAGCCACTTCTTAAAATACTTATTCCAATGTTTTCATAACGGTTCTGTAAGGTAAGTCACTTCCGTCAAATTTGCTGACCAGTTTATGACTTTGATTATTTATAATTTCTGTATAGCCACTGCTCACAATTGCCGTAAAACGAAAAGCAACCTTAATTCTTTTCTATGTGGCTACAAATCTATGGCTATAAATCGTGGCTGTAAATCATGTTTTAAAATAGATTCACAACGAGATAACCAGTTATGAATAAGAATTATAGGTAGTACGGAAAATGGGTAAGAGTTTTTAAACATGTTACGTTTTATTTTTCAACATTAAGCTGATATGCCTTGTTTTCACAGTCAGAATGAGAAATTTTAAATTTAATGTACGTTATGTTTAAACTGGCTACATCGTTGTTTTTCATTTACCCAAAACAATATTCGCTTATATAACCATACAAAGCTTAAATAATGCAAAGCCACTTAAAACAGAAAGTGCGCATTTCGTTAAAATGTTCGCAAATGTCTTTGGTCGAGTCAATATTGGCTTACGCCCTTGATGACATGGATTTTTTAAAAAAGCTACATGCAAAAAAAATAGTAATACAAATTGAGTAATTTTTGTAGTTTTAAATCATTTAAAATTTGCAAAATTCTTCCACTTATATAATACCTACTAGTTGTTGCACGCAACTTTGTCCGCGTCTCTTTATACGTCGTCCGAATAAAAAAACGGAACCCTTATAGGATCACTCGTGTGTCCGTCTGTCCGACCATTGCCCCCCCCCCCCCCCCATCTCCAAAATTACTGAACCTAAAATTTTTGAAAAAATACAGAAATTAGTTTTCTATTTATAGATTATAGGAAAACCTATAAGAAGTCCATGATATTAAAATAACATGGTAAATCACTGAATATTGTGCGGATAGGTAACATCGTACGGAACCCTCTTCACGCGAGTTCAACTCGCACTTGTCCCGTTTTTTTTTCTACAAATTATGTACACCACGCTCCCTAGTTTATATCTCTTTCTATTAGTGAAAACCGTATCAAAATCTGTTGGGTGGTTTAGAAGTTAGCGGAGAAACAGTCGAAAGAAGGGGAACACCGACTATATAGACTCAGTTTTATGGCGATTTATGTACATTATAAATAGGTTATTAACAATTTTAGGCTAGGGATAGAGATAGGGATAGGGAAATGGGCTCTAGCATCCCTTCTTACTGTTTATCCCTATCCCTCTTTCTGGATAATGAAAATATATCCAAAATTTATATACAATATAATCTAAATTAAAGAAAATTGAAGAGTAATAGCAGTAGTGGCAGGATACACTGCGTCAGACCATGGCGGTCAGGATCGCGAGGGGGTACCGCACTATCTCTTTTGAGGTGGCGTGTGTGCCTGCTGGTACGTCTCCATAGAGCTGGATGCCGTAGTGCTGGCGGCGGTTTACTGGGAAGTCGCAGATGTTACATCACTGGGCGCACACTTAGCGTCGGAGGATGTCGTCAGGTTGAGGAGACACGTTCACGTAGCAATGGTTTTGAATATATTGTACTCACAATGGTACATTACAACGAATAAAACCATTAGTAGAACTATATGGATTATTAAAGTGTTAGTTCAATCAATAGAACTATGTGGAAAAAAATTCCATTTAGTTGTACGGTTGAACAAAATTAGTAGAACTTGATATATGGAATAGACCTCTAGAATATGCCGAACATTCAGAAGGTTCCAGAGAACTGTATACCTGTACTGTAACTGTAACTCTGTACGCCTTGTGTAGTGCGGCTTTGAACGTAACACGTAAGTGCCGTGTTTTATACGGCGCTTACAACCTTTTCATCGCGAGAAAATTATATCTTAGCAGCGTAGCGTGCTTTATCGTTTGATTAGACTTCATAATTTTCGTTTTGGCGTTGGAACGCATTTATTTATAACTCTTATCAAAATGGAGTAAAACTTGTACTTAGAATAGCTTCTCTAGTACCTACGTTAGTAAGCATACATTAAATCTCAATGACATGAAATGATATTGAGGCAAGAAGTGACACAAGTACACCGAGTTTTAGGTAAACAAAGTCCAAAGTCCGAGCATTATAATAATTTTATTAATAACAAATTTTCTTTCTTTTTTCTTGTTTGATAAAGTTTTAGTTACTGAAGTATGGTTTGTTAATAAATTTTAATGACTAGCTTTTATGGAAGAGCGAAGGGCGAGCGGGCACAGGCTTCCGCTTGAAAGGAGTCTTTAATCTCAGTTTTATTTGTAAACGAGTTTCATCCAGTGAATATAAATATTTTATTATAATTTTTTTATTTTTATAAATTTGTCACATAAATATCCAGATTTGGAGTCCAATGTCAAGTGTCACGTAGCAGGATACGATGGGTCATTAAGTATCAATCGTTAATCTGTCTCGACAACTCGTCTGCACGCCTATACTGCCTCCAATTAAAGTTAATTAACGCACTTTGTTTCGTGAATGGGGCCATTTCTAACATAGAGAGTAGTGTCTACTGACATCGCATTTCGTTTTAATTAAGGGATGGAAGCGTTTTAATTTCTAGTTAAAACATGGCTTATTTCTTTTTAATCAATTTATATTACGCATTAAGAGCATTTGGCAAAATGTAAAGCTATTAAATACTCAGTTCAATCAGACAGCAAAAATTTAAATTGGTGGGACACAAATGCTTTGAAATGGAAATTACAATAGAAACGCCCTGTGGGTTGACCATCAGCTTGTGACTGACCATTAGCAGTGGATAGGTGTATGAATTGTGTAAAAACAGTACTCCACTCCGATCTGTAGCTAATAGCAAGTTCGCCACGTCATCAGGCAGGTTACAGCGTCACGAATGCAACATTATTAGCAGCAATTTAGTTCGCGTTTTCTAAGTACAGTTGATATCGGTTATAACGACGATGAACGATATAACGACGTTGCTATACCCGGAAGTCGCTATATACATAGGTAGAAAGAAAGAAAACCATATTATTGCCTGACAACACAAATTTTAAGTCTCGGAATAATATCCACTTTTTCTTTAACTGTGAACATACGTCTACAACGTGCCATATTAAACACACAAGCTAATCAGTTTTATTTGTCTTAATATGTCTGGTAAATTGTCCATCGTATCTTCAGGATACTTTTAAATTATACTCTAATGAGGTAGCAAATCATCACAAATATTAGTATACAAGTCATCTATCTGTACATATCTTAGCAAACATCTCACACAGGCACTACACTACAGTATTGAAGCAATCGCAAAATTACCGTTACCGTGTCCCATATTCTTAAATCGGTATTGGTACACAGTAGTGCGTACTTCCGTCATTCATATTCAGTGAGTAAACATATAAACACAAATAAATCAACGGAAACTGTGCCAATATTATTTTGGTCCGGTCCATGGAGTTATAGCAAGAATTTACGATCCTTGTGTTTGTCCGATAAAACTTTTAGCGGGGGCGTAATATTCTTTTTTGATCGAAAACGACATTCATACGTATAATCCGGTTCTAGATGTTAAGGTCTCTTCAGTGGACGAGGACAATTTAATCTTTTGGTAGTAAGACATTAAATCTTTGTAGTATAATGCAGGCTTCAATGGCTAAGTCTGGCATTGTAATTTTTTTTTATGTTAAGGTCGTCAGACAGGCAGACGGTCCACTTAATGGTAGGTGGCTACCGTCGCCTATAACACAAGCAACGCCGAAGCTGCTGCAAGTGCGCTGCCGACTGCAGTAGGATTAATTATAAGCGATTAGGAGTGGATAGGGAAATGGGCTCAAATAAAATAGCATGCATTTTGACGGAGCCCATTAGTCGAGTGGTTCCTGATGCTTGCTTTAATGCTCTGTTTCAGGAGTTCCTTTAAATAACAGCATGTGTGCTGTTGTGTTTCGGTGAGTGAATAAGGAATGCCAGAGCCCATTTCCCTATCACTTCCTAAATCCTTAGTTCTACTATGGTAGGCAGCGCACTCGAAGCACCTGTGGAGTTGCTTGTAGTATTATAGGCTACGGTAGCCACATACCGTTAAGTGGATGACAGCCTGTCTGACGACCTTTATATTAAAAAAACTGACGAAATATTAATTAATCGTTTCCAAAACCCATAAATTTTAGTGGCGGCGGAGCACATTTCGTTCCGCAGTCATAAATTGGACAGTCTGGCAGTATCTACCACCTCACAGAAGGCTACCAGAAAATAACCGCATTTGTGCTATTATGTTTCGGTGAATGTGTAAGTCATGCCAGAGCCCTTTTAACTGTCCTTTCCTTCCGTAATCCCTTATTCTACTAAGGTCTCGATTAGAGACCAGATCCATCAAGAGATTGATAAAAGAATCACAAACGCTTGGAATAGATTTTGGTCTTTAAAGAGCATTCTAAAAACAATCAATACCCCCTTATAATGAAAAAGAAACTATTCAATACCTGTGTCATGCCAATATTAACTTATGGGTGTGAAACATGGGCAACCAATCAGTAAAATAATCAAAAATTAGTATCTTGCCAAAGAAGTGTGGAGAGAAGTGTCTTAGGTCATGCAAAAATAAACAAAAAATGAGCTGCAGATCTGAGAAAAATTACAAAATGGAATGATGTAATTGTTTATTAGAACATTGAAGTGGAGATGGACAGGGCACACATTCAGAGACAAAAGAGTGAAGTGGACTAGAACAACAACAGAGTGGACACAAAAAGAAAGAAAGGACGACAGTAAAGGAGATGGTTAGATGACCTTATGAAAGTAGCCGGCCCACAATAGCACGCAATAGACAGGCTTGGAAAAAACTGGAGGAGACATTTGTGTCAAAAGGACAAGCTAACTAGAGGATTGCTTTGCACGAACGAATTTAGTTTCAAATTTTTTTCTTTGTATTTGTACATATAGTTAAAGAGATAATGCGTCATAATTGTAGAACGTGACCGCGCCGTGAAACTACAGAGGTAGTACAAAGTCAAAATGCGTACGCTACTACTGCGAGGTATATAGGTAATAGATAGATTTTTACTTATACCGAGAAATAAATCTGAATTTACGCGGGCGAAGCCGCCGGCACATCTAATCTATACTTATTATATAAAACTGAAGAGTTTGTTTGTTTGTTTGAACGCGCTAATCTCAGGAACTACTACTGGTTCGAATTGAAAAATTCTTTTTGTTTTGAATAGTCCATTTATCGAGGAAGGCTATATAACAGTATCGCGCGCCCCACGCGCTCTCCACCGCCGTATGGGCCGCAGCGAAGCGTGGCCGAGTGCTAGTTATAAAATGCAGCTAGTTATAAAATAAAATCACTGTCCGCTTCTGTCTATTTTTTCGCTATAACTTCTTATAGCGAACTTAAACCCAACCAATTTTGATAAGGTTTTTACTGCTTTAAAGAGCGATAAACGAGCGATAAGCCATCCACACAAAGCCAGGGATGGGTCGCTAATGTTATGTAATATCAGAAAGCAATGTCGAATTCCATTACAATCTTATGCTCTGCTAAGGAATGTATTTTTTTTTCAATCTTGACAGGTCGAAAGCGGTTGGAGACCATGGTGGAAATGCCATCAGGAGTTGGAGATGAAGAGACGGTCATTGGAAACGTAAGTAATGAATAAATCGGTTTATTTAAATATTGAAGTGAAGGTACGGCAAGCGACCGCGGGTATTATTTGCATGGAAATTTAATTCTATTTATTATGTATAGATTTTTAATCTCAGTTCTCTGTCGTTCACTTCCTTTTTAGGGAGTGTATTTTTCTTGTCTTAGAATTTAGGTTCTGTAACTATTCTAGATTGATTAAATCTTATTTTAGCTCAATCTTCTGCCAGTACTTTCAAAGATTAATATGTAAAACTATACTTGTTAACCAGACCCTTGGGTTTCGTTCGAACCAGACCCGCGTTCGATTATCGGCAGGATCAACTTTGGAAATGAACTTTAAGTACACGATTATTCGCTAAATGGCAGATTCTGTAGATGGCAGTCCATTTCAATATAGTTGACTAATGGTCTGAACCTGGCAACTAGTGGCAGGGCACAACGCGTTTCGCAGTCATTTGGACAGCCCGTTTGGCGTATGAAAATTTGTAAATTAATATAAATACTTAAGGCGACTCCAGCCGCGTAAAAAAATTACGTACTTACCCCCGGCAACCCGGCAAAAACATTACCTGGGGTACCTAGTATAATAATAATTGCAGTAACAGAGCCATTTCCAACTTATTATTTTCCTTATTATATATAAAATTACAAATAATACTTATTATTAATAATACAAAAAAGGGAAGAAATATATATAAAATTCTATATTTTTACAATACAAATAATTAAAACTCGTTAAAATCTAAAAATCGTTTTGTTATATTACGACATCCGCGATTATTATTTTAAATTAAATGAGTTATAACCTCTGCGACGACTCAATTGATCTTTGTTAAACGGTAAGTACGTAGCGGAGAAAACTGACACACGTCCGCCTTGCACACCACGACTCGTCCCGCACTGAATTGACGGGACTGCTGAGGGGGAGTCGTTACCCGCCGTACTTGCAAATCTCGGAAATATCTATTTGAAAATTAAATAACGTATAATTCAAATTTTTCTTTTGGTGAGCCTTCAGATAGTGAATCTTAAAATTTATCTTAAGAATTAGCTATTTAAAATATTGATTATTAAGCAAATCGCACGGTTATAATAACATCGATACTAGACCCCAACTTAGTCATTTTTTTATATAGTATATATAATTAAATATAATTTAAAAAATAGTTATGATGATCCCCTTTCATATATCCTGCAGATGATTTGAGTATTTTTTAAATTATAATTATTATGATAATTTAAAAGGAAAACGGTTATAAACAAGTGGATTTTTTTATCATTAGGGGCTGGCGTCGCCTTAATTATTATTCATTTTGACATTATTGTAATAGAATTCGGAATACATTTTTACAGTAGGCATTTAACATGGCAGTATATTAACAGACATCGAGCGCAACCTTTATTCGATCAATTATAAGTTATATTAAAAAAAGTAATTAAAACGGTATGTTACTTTACGGTATGTGTTTAATTTAAAAAGTGATAATTTTACTATATTACCCATTATGTTAGAAAAACAATCATAGGTCAAATAAAAGTATTATATATGTGTATATAAGACTTATTTTAAGTTGTAAATAAATAGACATGGATCTTGTTCTGTAAACAAAGAAACGACATTTAAAGTCTATTTATTAGATATAATTATTTATAAATACCTTTTTATACTTTTATCATAAATAAAAATATATTATTTTAATAATTAATGACAATGAGTTCTGTCAACTCTCAAACATAAATTTTCTCAACATAAATTGCTTCTATATACCAAACACGTTGACTGCCATTATTATGTACTTATACCGATGGAATTAAATATTAAAGAAATATACATAGTTTCTTTACATATATAACAATGTAATTAATTTATGAACAAAGAAAATAGGAAACTTGAGGTCTGTATTCGTGACACTAATTATCTTAATAATTAGGTATACATAATAATTTACAATTGGTCAATATTTTCCTTATTTTTTAAAATAGTTATTTAATAAAGCAATAGTCATACTGTGTGCTACGATTAATCTAGATATGTTTATTTGGTCGCCTTTACATTCTTCACAAACTCACGTCAATAAATATTACTAGATTTTGCAATATTTCGTCCGCGTAACTTTATAAAAGCTTATATGACTTACGTATATATAGCTTTATATAGCGTAACCTACGTGTTTTTCTGATATTTTTATGTATGTAAACTATATTATTATGAAGTTTAGTTTTATTTTATTGTTAAACGCGTTGGGATCCCACAGGCCCAACGTCTCAAAGCCAAGAAGAACGAAAGAGTAAGAAGAAGCACTTATAAGTATTTTTATAGTTATTAATCTTTCGCTCCTCTGCATTCTCTGCCGCGACATCAGCTTTAACAGTGGTATTGGAAAGATGGGAAAGAACCAGTGTCTACCTATCCTCCAAGGAATCAACGATATCCCGTCAGGTCTCTTCCCATCACGTTGGTACCCGTGCGATGCCGTTTGATTCTAAAAACTACGTGTAAGTTAATAGTGGCAAGAGATCGACGAAGGTTTTATTTGTTACTAGCTGAGCCCGCAACGTGTATCATAGCGTGTAACTTATTTATTTGTAAACCGATTAGAATGAAACAAACACTAAATGTTACGGAAAGCTTGCTAATATACACCAGTGAAGACCGCATCCAAATTGGTTGAGCCGTTTCTGAGATTAGCGCGTCCAAACGCACAGACAAACCGACAAAAATTCTAAAAACAATTTTTTTTACCTCCGTATAACATAAGTACAATTGTTTTTTTTAATCTTTAATGTTAACACGGCTCGTTTACGATTTTATTATAATTATGTATATTTATACCTTTTTATTATTATACATTATCAATTGTTATAAAGTATAGCAATAATAAAAATATTTGTTGCATAAAAGAGGAACAAATATCTGAACGATCTTTCACATTTGTACTCGTGTTATTAGTAGGATATTGCTAACGCTATCAACGTTTGGTTAATTTTATTGACGTAGAATGAATATAGTTTGTATGCGAGCTGTTGTATATTTAGGACGGAACCAAACCGTTATTTGTGCTGTATCTGTTGTTTTCAATTTCGCCGATTGTTGATTCAATGTGTCGAGAAAAAATAGGTGTGCCTAAATAAGTTCATTAATGTTAATGATAAAAATATAGAATTATTACCGATTCATTATTCATAGAAGCCAAACCACAAAATAATAGTAGGTACTGGGGACACGACTTTGAATAGTGGCTTATTATTTACATTATTTTGGTCCATGCACCAAAATAACGATATTATGCATACAGGCTGACGGTCTACTTGATAGTAGATTATTACCGTCACAAGCAACGCCACAGTTGCTGTGCTGTCGGCCATAGTAACGATTAAGTATAAGGGATTAGGAAGTATTCATGTAAGTCCCACAAATGCTAACACGTCTGGTAGCCATTTTGGTAACGTAACCTCGTGATACATTTAAGTATTGTATTTTTTTGTTAGCTGTATTTCTTAATTGCGGATGAATTCACGTGGATGTTGACGTGACAAGGTTCCTGTGGGTTATTTGCGAGGATTATATAATGAATGTTTTAATACAATTTACGTTGCTAAGTATATCAAACGAAATTTTGGAATATTGCTGTCTGTATCTGGATGAGAATACAGATTTGAATAAACAATAAAACACGCGATTTTTTGACGTAATATCCCGTTCCAGTCAAACTCTTAATAAGTCGTGCAAGACATTAGCTAAATTACTATCATTAGGACACAATTACTGGAATTGTCTACGGCGTAAGAGTACACCTCTGGAAGGGGGAAGCATGATTACAGGGAAAATTACAAGTTATACAAAATAGGACAAGGTTGTTTTTGCCTCTTCATTGCTCAGTGTTGTCTTACGATATAAAGTCTACTGAAAAAATGCTTGCAAGTTACAGCTTCGTCCACTTCGGTCCATGTGACGAAATGTATTGGATCTGTTAAATTATATCTTAGGGTGATTTTAATATCTTGGTATTCTTTTTTTAAATGATCAAAACATTGATTGTGTATTAGATATTATATATTTTCCTACTGATTGATATCATCATCATCATCAACAGCCTATATGTCACCATGCTGGCCCACTGCGGGTTGGTAGACTTCACAAGCGTCTTAGAATTTCTTCTTTTGGCGAATGCAGGTTTCCTTCATTCTTGTTTTCCTTCACCGGTTGAGAGCAGTCAGTAATAAATGTACTTGACTTTTTCTAGAAAATGAAAACCCATTGGTACAAAGCATGACCGGGGATCGAATTCGGACCTCTCGGAATGATAGGTCGCGTCTCTCCCACTGCGCCACCGACGTCACTAATTTATACCAGGCCAACAATAAAATTCATTCAACTGTACCTCGCGGCTTCATATCGAATGGTTAAGGTGTTTGCCTTAGCGCTTACTCTCAGGGATCCCGAATTCGCTTACCGGCATGGCTAACTTTGGAAATGAACTTTTCAAAGTTAACAATGGTCTGGATCTGGTAAGCAATGGCAGGCAGCCCTTCCGGCAGCAGTAACCACCCGCTTACAGAAGACCGCAGTAAAATAACAACATGTGTGCTGTTGTATCCCTTTCTTATACCTTATGCTTACTATTACTATGCACTGCAGCACACTTACTCCACCTATGGCGTTACGTGTATTATGAGGGACGACGATCGTGAAGACGTTTTACCATCAAGACAACCGTCAGCCTGTCCGAGAACTTTACATTAATAAAAAACTTTTAAGGTGGTCGGTCAAACGGTTTAGAATTGACCGAATTAATATACCCATCCATACTTACTAATATTATAAATGTGAAAGTAACTCTGTCTGTTACCTTTTCACGCCTAAACCACTGAATCGATCATCATGAAATTTTGCATACACGTCGTCAGGGATGCAGGAAAGGACATAGGGTACCTTTCATCTAGTAAAGAAGTACTGTTCCCGAGGGATCATCTAATGCCTAGAAAAGCTATAACTGCAATAAAGATGTTAGGCGTTACATTGCTCATATATTTATTCAGGCGTCATATTTTTATTTTTCAATGCGGGCGAAGCCGCGGAAACAAGCTAGTATAAATATTTATATCTTTCTTTGAACTAAATTGCTATTTTTGAAGAAATACAGTTGAAGCAAAACAGAATGCAATTAAAAGTATACTTTTGGAACTCGCTATAAAATGACGTCCTATCTCATTCTTGACACAACATTCAACAACATTCATTCAATAGGGGATCGGACAGTAATCAGATTAAAATCTAAAATGTACTTAGAAAGAAAATATATAATTTTTTACGATTATTTATCGAATAATAATTTAAAATAATTCATTTAAATATTTTTAAATGAAGAAATAAAATTTTATTATTTACAATATTTTTAATCTATACTGAAACACCAATCACAGTGCGTGACGTCATTTGTGGGCAATCATTGTCTTATGCCAATGCAGCTGTTTTGTTATGATATGACCAAATGACGTTACGCGCTCTCAGATGAACTATCGTGGCGTTTTGGCGGCATTTTCAAACAAACAATATTAAAACATGATTTTGAGTACCTAAAAGGCTATAAATAAATAAAATAGCATTTTTTATGGGAATAAATATCCATGAAGATTAATTTAAAACATTTTCTGAAAATTTGTCTGATCCCCTATTGCTAACGGATCTTAAAAAATTCTGAAGAGCAAATTAGAACGTTATATTATTTCGATGGCATTAATTGTCACCCGCTATATCGAACGACGAACTTGTTTAATTACTGTGTGTTAAATACAGCAATTTCCTTTCTTCATATCCATTTTTCCTTACCCCTTATGTTAGAATAAGATCTTACAGATTGTTGGTGGGACAACTGAAGTTAATAAATTATACCTACTGTATTTATACAGTGGCAAATTGCGTCGTAGACGGTCTGTTGCGATAAATCTTCTTAATTGCTCCAAAGGTAGGCTATAAAATGTCTTCATGTATAACTTAAGATAAACTACTGGCCTTTGAGGTTAGTAAAAACAAGATATGTTCTAGATATCTCTCACAGAAGTTAAAGCACATTTTGACGAGCCCGTTGGATGAGTGGTTAGGATGCTTGCCTTAACGCTCTGTTCTAGTGATCCCGGGTTCGAATCCCGGCAGGCTCAAACTTTTAAAGTTGGCTCTGGTCTGGATCTGGAAAGTAGTGGCAGGGCACACTGCGTTTCACAGTCATTTTGGCAACCTTACAGAAGACCTGCCGTATTCTTAATCCTACCGTAGCCGCTAGCGCATTTGCAGCACCTGTGACGTTGCTTGTGTTGTAGGTAGCCACCTACCAGGACCGTCAGCCTGTCTGCCTATTTTTAAAATAAAAAAATAATAAAAATAGCTCTATGAGCGAAAGAAGAAGAAGAGTAATATTAATTAATCCTAACTAATATTATAAATGTGAAAGTGAGTTAGGCTTTGGATCTATTTTTATTTATGTTAATAATGCATGGCAGGCAGGCCTTCGACCCACTTTCTAGTGAGTGATTACCATCACCTATAAGCACAGGCAACACCAGGGAATCCGATGAAGAGAGGATGGTTTCCGACGCCAAATGGACTGACTTTATGACTGAAACGCAATGCGAAAGCATAGTTTGTTTGTGAACTTTAACTTCTCAAGTGATCATCATGGAATATTGCATGTAAGAACTACAAAAGGACCATAGTGTCAAGGAGAGGAGTCAAGACAGACTTAACGGTAGATATATTGCTGATTGACACGCTCACCACAATACTCGGAGAGTTTTTTTGTTGATTATAGCGTTTTTTTATTCTTTGAAATTCAGTGGTTATTCGGAAGGCCCGTTTTTTTTATTATATATATTATATATAGTATATATATAGCGCGTTTATTTTGAAGTTATGACCCCATCGGCCATCGGGTTCTCCGATGAGCGGACAAACTTAAGACCGCGTGTTGCGAGCGTTGCGACGACTTGGAATAGTCTGTCTTGAATTTAGAGGGTAGGAAAAGTAAAAAAAAAAAAACGGACGCGGACGAAATCGCGAACAAAAGTTAGTATATCTACCTACTGAGTAAATTATGTTTATTTTTGAATTGGGTAGTTTGAGTAATGAGCAAGTGAGCGAACGAGCTGTCTGTCACGTTGGTATGACATTTTTTATTAATGGCTGATAAATCTGTAGATATCTGATATCGTACAAGAACGTTATATTATTTTGATTTTTGTACACGATTACTGTAAATATGGATACAGCTTAACTGGTTTTAGTTTGGAAGCCTTCAAGAGGTTACCATTTCCGGTCAGTTGGCGATAACTCGAATTAATCGACTATGAAATTGAAGGCCGGCATACAAATGACACCGTTTTTAAACAGGCCTTTTATTTTATTATAATTCTAGAGACATCTGAAAAGGGTTATTTGTCTTTATGGAAAAGAAAAATTTAAGTAGATTAAATTAGATTAATGGATTAAAGATTGGACTAAAAATGGAGAACTGAATTAAATGGATTTTTTGTAATTCAAATAGGACAGCAATTCAAAGGATGATAGAAAAAGTATGCTGTAGTACTCCTAACAATCGAAATAATATATCGTTCTGTTCTAACTTCCTAATTAATAATATATATGCGAAAATTGTTTTTTTTTTTTTTAATGTTAAGATCGGCAGACAAGCTAACGGTCCACTTGATGGTAGGTGCTTATTACCGTCGCCTATAACACAAACAACGCCACAGTTGCTGCAAGTGTGCTGCCGACTAAAGTAGGATTAAGGATAAGGGATTGGATAGATTAGATAATTTGTTTATTCATGTTTTAACATTTACAAATAATTACTTATTTAAATAAATACCTAAAATAACAACATTCAAAATTTTAAATTAAACGTCACTCGTTAATGCTTCCTGTTAAATTCTTTCCTGTTGGCAATCTTGTACAGCAAATATTAACATTGGTGATTCCTGTCAAATACAGTCAGTTAAAAAAAAACTCGTGAGAAAGAAGTATTTATAAACAGGAACCAAATGGTTATTTAAAAATAATTATGGTATCATCAATTATATCAAATATTTCAAAACAACTTCATCCGACAAAATTTGTAATAGTTTACAAATTTTATATTAATTCCAAGAGACAGGCTGACGGTCCATTTGACAGTTACGAGGCTTTCTAAGAAACTTATAGATATTTTACGTGGACTGTCCACCTTGATAGGATTGTGACACGTGTACCTTATGGATCACTGGTTAAGTTATTCTCGTAACGTAAAGATTTCCAAATAATAATCTTAGCTAAATCCAACCATATTTTTTAACTATAGAATTCAAACTAGATACTGTATCAAATGGATTCTATTATACGTATGACAGTTCCTCGGTATCGAAGCTAACCAGAGTCAACCTTGAATCGTACAGTGCGGTACATGAGAGTCTGTCATAGCAACATGTATATTCAGGCATTGCTTGCGTATGTAGGATTCATATGACGATTGATAAGCATCGCCCTACATATATAATAATATCGGATATACCTATATTGTGGATAAGTCAAAGGATAAAGCGTAAGGGATGAAGAGGGAAATGGGTTCAGGCGTTCAAGTGATGTTATTTCAGGATGGTTTTTTAAAGCAATACCAGTACACAAATAACACTCGGAGCGATGCAAACACGTTGCCTTCGCTGAGAGGATAAAGAAAATGTTAGAAGATGAGGATAGGAAAATGGACTCTTATTAATAAAAATAAACCTTATTATTAAACCTCATTACCTAATAAAAATGTGTTAGTTCAAAGTTAAATCGAATTTAGTCTTAAACCAGTAAGAACGAGACTAACCAAGAATTATCCTCGATTTTAAAGTGTTATTAATAAATTCCTTGGACCCCATTTAACGCTTTTAAAATGGCAACCCAGTTTGAAAAAAAGAGTTGAATTTATCTACCCGGGAAAGTTTGGAAAAAGCGTTAAACGAGGAAGCATTTTATACATATATGTATATTTTGTAGAAAAAATTGCATCCGTGCGAAGCCGAGACCGAGTCGCTAGTCAACTCGATATACACGATGAATAAAGTTTTTGATTTCTCACCAAACAGTAGACATGATTTTTTTTTTGTTAATTTTTCCGTCACGCTCTTGTGTTATGTGGTGTAAATAGTAGCCGACTGTACATCACGTAGACCTGTGTTTACCCGCTATTCAATGAACCGTTCTTTGCAGAGACAATATGTACAAATTGGAGACACAAAATAAATAACCACACTACATGATCACCGTCTCATGTGGACTGTTCCTTAAGTTTCCAATTTTTAATGTTACTTACTCGTTTTCAGATATTATTTCAGATACCTGTGTGGAATAGCGTCGCCCGTGTGGAATATATAGCCTATATCCATCTTGAAATTCTATTATAAGTATTAGTATTCTATTATAAGTATTGGTGAAAGATTTTTTTAAATCGGATCAGACGTTTCAAAGACTTAGAAACTTTACATACAATTAAACACATAAACCTTACTTCTTTATAATATTAGTTTAGTATGAATAAAATGTATTAGTGTGCTAAGGGTCTGAGAACGACTCAAGCTACTTTTTTCAAATAAAAGCTAAAGCCAGCTTTTAATATCTGTATTAGACACTAGCGACCCGCCCCCAACTTCGCCCGGGGTGCAGTTTTTATATATAAGAACATTCCCCGTTTATCCCTCTTTCCATTAGTGAAAACCGAATTAAAATCGGTCTACCCGTTCACGCGTGATGCCGTGACCAAGGTAAATGGGGATTGATTTTTATATATATAGACTAGCGGCCCGCCCCCGGCTTCGCCCGGCGTGCAATTTTTATATACCCTAAAATATTCCCCGTTTATCCCTCTTTCCATTAGCGAAAACCGAATTAAAATCGGTCTACCCGTTCACGCGTGATGCCGTGACCAGGGGAAATAGGGATTCATTTTTATATATAAGACTAGCAACCCGCCCCCGGCTTCGCCCGGGGTGCAATTTTTATATACCCTAAAACATTCCCCGTTTATCCCTCTTTCCATTGGCGAAAACCGAATTAAAATCGGTCTACCCATTCACGCGTGATGCCGTGACCAGGAGAAATGAGGATTCATTTTTATAGATAAGATTATCACGTGTCACAAATTAGTCCAGGCTAATTTCCGAAACGCCCAAGCACAACCGATCTTACTGAAATTTTATGAATATCTATAGTTGCTTCCAGCTTGTAAGATAAATTATAACCAAATTTATCGCTCGAAGTCGCGAGCAAACGCTAATTCTTTTCAATATAAAACAAGAATATACCAATGTACGCATTACGTCCACAATTTTAATGCAGAGAATTCACTTTAAACCTATCGCTGTAGCACGAATGACGTAAAGCAATAAATCCGAGACTAGACATCAAACAAACGTTGATGTCTAGTCTGCCAAGTGGAATTTATTTATGTTTTTGAATTCAGAACGATTTGATTGTAACCTATTTTATTTGTGAATCACAGCACTCACAGAGTACTCCAGTCTTGAAATGTGCAACGCATCTAACGGCAACGTCCCCTCGACCTTGCGGAAGATTCTACTCTTATAGTTGTTTCACAACAACGCTCACGGCAACACTAATTAATTTGTTGTTATTTTGTTGTCTATAAATGATAACAGTAAAGGTGCTTCGCAAAATATTTGCAAACCGCAAAACAACTGCCTTTTTGGAAAGCGATAAATTCAAATATTCTTCTTTAGCTGGTATTATTTGATATTTCTCTTAAGGTTCAGTTGACACAATCCGACCGCTCCTGAAATACGCAAAACTGAAAATTGAGTACCTTTACTAGATAGCACACGCATATATGGTTTGTCATTTCAATGTTTTTATTTTATTTGGGAGAAAATTATATGAATTTTAGAACTCAACTAATTCAGTTTAGAGAAAATAAGCAGTACGAAAGTTACAAAACTTTTCTGGAAAATGGACCAGAAGATTTTCAAGGCGATTTTTATCCCATCTATGGTGTAATATTAAAACAGTTTATTACTACTCGCATACTAAAGTAGCCAACGATTACTTCTAGTTTTTGAAAAAAAAAAATTTTTTTTGAATATTTTTCAAGAAAACAATTCAAGAAACTTATATGTACTTATGTTACTGAGTACTTATATCAAAAAAATTTTTTTTAGAATTTTTGTCTGTTTGTCGGTTTGTCTGTGCGTTTGTGCACGCTAATTTCTGAAACTGTTTAACCGATTTCAATGCGGTTCTCACTGATATCTTGTAGCATTCTTTCCGTAACGTTTAACAGTGTTATTACAAAAAAAAAAAATAGTAAACTATGTAATAACACTCTTAGTGTTTATTTCATTCCAATCGGTTAACAAACAAAAAAGTTACGCGCCAATACCACACGTACGAAGTTGCGTTTCTACTTTCTAGAACACAACTTCGTATCTCAGCTAGTTATAAAACAAGTAGGGCCGCTGTCTGCCTCTGTTTGTTTCCACTGACTTCTTCTAAACCATCCTACGGATTCTGATGCTATAACTAATAGAAACAGCGTTAAAGAGAAAGTTTTGTATGCAGAAAAAAGTTGCATCCGTGCATAGCCGGGGACGGGTTGCTAGTTAATAACGATATAAAGATTCACCTTATTTTCAGGAGAATAAGTTTAATGAAAGGCTTTTTCAAGAGCTAAAAACGATTAAAAGGGTTCAAGGCTTTTCGTTTGAACCCTTCCGACGCCATCGAATGTGAGAACGTAGGAAAGTTCATTATATAAACAGATGCAAAATACTTTGTATTTAATTGTCATGTGACAATCTGACTATAATTACTGACAGTTAATGACTATGTATGTAATGACTATGATTATAACCATTTCAGGCTGTGTTAATTCATACAACTCATATACTTATTCACATGAGGATAAATGAGGAAGATAATATGTTTTGCGGTACAGCGGCCTTGTGATGTTTTAGGAATATTATTTGTATGTTGAGGGGAGGGTTGTTTTCCGCAAAAAGGCATGAAAGCAAATTGCGTATTTGAAAATGCTTTGTTTACTGAAAGTATGTACCTATAGATACAGGGGGTAAATATTACCTACTTCTAGACGGATAATGTTTAAAGCTATATTTCGTTAAAATATACACTTAGATTATTATGTTAATCAAGCAAGTATTAACTAACAACGATTACTAGTATTACTAGGTACTAGATTTCACGCTCTAAACACTGAGTGTGCCTAAGAACTGTACTCTACACACCTTATTGTAACTCTATACACCTTATTTGGTACGTCTATGAACAAAACGTGTAAGCGCCGTATAAATTAGGGCGCTTACAACCTTTTCATCGCGAGAAAATTATATCCTAGCAGCGAACTAGCGTAGCATGTTGTATCGTTTGATTAGACTTCATAATTTTTGTTTTAGAGCTCGCATTTAGTTATAACGGTTTTCAAAATAGAGAAAAACTAGAACTTCTTTTTTGGCAATGTCGTCAGATAGGCTGACGGTCCACTTGATGGTAGGTGGCTACCGTCGCCTAAACACAAGCACAGGTATAGGATCATAGTAGCATTAACGATAAGGGATTAGGAAGGGATAAGCTCACAGCGGCACCGACCGGCGCACGCGGGGAGCCGGTCAATTTTTACGCCGGTCGGGCGTATCGAAAAATGCGACATCGATTTCATTATAAATTGAGCCGTTCGCGTTTGAAGTCGTAAAAACCTGTTTGCAACATTTTTCCCATTAGTGAAGTCTGTATGATAACAGGTTACATAGAACAGTAATTATATTAGTATATAAAAGGTATTATTATACAGAGTTGTATTTGTATAATGGCCAACCATTAGAGTACACACAGTGAATGAATAGTTTTCGCCGATCGATCTCCGTCCGCCGCGTTCAACAAGACCAATTTGTCCGCCCACGTGTTACATTATTTGCAAGTGTTTCGGATAATGGTATCACTGTGTAAACGCATTAGTGCTTACCTTCGCGCGGTTATCGCGACTCGCCCCTATTACACTTTTGTTTTTCACTAAAAACAACTTTTGCTCTGTTCTAGGGTTCCCGGGTTCGATTTCCAGCAGGGTCAACTTTTGAAATGACTTTTCAACGTTGGCTCTAGTTTAGATCTGGAAAGTAGTGGTACACTGCGTTTCGCAGTCATTTGGCAGCCCAACCGTGAAATAACAGCACCTGTGCTTTTGTGTTCCTTCCCAATACCTTATCTTTAATTTCACTGTAGTCAGCAGAGCACTTGCAGCATCTGTAGCGTTGCTTGTGTTATAGGCGACGGTGGCCACCTATACCATCAACTGGACTGTTAGCCTGTCTGTCGACCTTAACATAATAAAAAATAAAATAAAAATAACAGATTCTCTCTCACCGAAACACAACAGCACACGTGCTGTTATTTCACGGTAACTGCTGCCGAAAAGTAGGTATTACCATTACTTAATATCGGGCGCTTCTTAATATAAGCAATGCTATAAAAGTTGCAAATTATTGTGCCGATTTATTTTCTGAAAGCTGTGGTTTCTGAAACCAACCGGATGCCTAATTTATGACTGAGATTTTTGTATTGTTGTGAAATTTTAGTAAAAGCGAAAGCTAAATCTCACGTTTTAACTGCGCAACCGGTAGTCATGAATTTTGGCATACATGTTGTCAAGGAGGCAGAAAAGGACCTACCTTTCATTCTTTCATCTAGAAAATAATGTTATTCCTGAAGGATCATCCAAAGATTAAAATTAAGAAAAGAAAAAGAAAAGATATGAGCAATAAAGATTGTATAAATTTTTTAACACCTAAGAACCCTTTTTCTTAGGCGTGGAAGAAGTCACGAGCAAAAGTTTTAAATAAAAATAAAGTTTTTGTTGCTATGCCATTAGATGTGTGCTTATGTTTTTCTAAAGGAGTGCAATAGATTTAATATTTCCGCCTTAAACCTACTACTGCTCACAAATTTAATAAAAAAAGAAATGAAATAATTCTTCAAACTTACAAGCGCCCTCGAAAGCATACAGTTTCGATCTAGTTATGTGTATATGTTTAAAGATGTTTAAAAGCGCCATCTAGCTCAATAATAGTTAAGTAAATAGATTAATGCAATTAATTCGTTCACACATTTAAGTGCGAAATATTATCCTATTAGAACTTATTATCGCATTTATTAATCTTATATAGTACATGTGTGCAAGTTTCTTACAAATCCATTCAGCGGTTTACACAATATTGAGGAACCAACATCTTTTACATCCAAATCTCTGTAGCTTGGCCTAATTTGTTTATATATTTATTTAGTTTAATTAACTATTTATTAGTTATTAAACTATTAATTTGTTGCTCAATCGAAACAATAGGTATACTGTGACAAAATAGATTTCATATAAATGCCACCTTAATTTTTATGTTCAAACGACGTGCCAGAGAGGTCGTCTAGCTAGGTAATACCTAGAACTATTTATTCAATCTTAAGCTACAGTTTTTGGATGTTAATATTTATTCGAACTTTATTGCTCATATATTTTTGTCAGGCGTTGAATTTATTATTTTTATTTTTAGATGATCCCTCGGGAACAGTAGGTACTCTTTTATGGATGAAAGGTTCCCTATGTCCTTTTCTAAACCCTTGACAACGTGTATGCAAAATTTCATTATAATCGGTTGACTGGTTAAGGCGTGAAACCATAACAAACAAACAAGCTCACTTTTGCGTTTATAATATTAGTTAGCATTTAGAATAATTTGGCAAATTATAATGATTTCCATGCAGATTGCAGACTGAATCTCATGAAAAAGCTAGTATATAACATCGATATATGAGCCGCAGTTATTTCAATATCGGTTTGTCACCGAATTCATTTGGTATTTGGAAGTGACAGCAAAGCCTGTTGCCGTATCAATGGCGTCCGGCGTTGTAATAAAAACATCTATCAATCATGTTGCCGATATCCGGGACGTATGATAAATGGAATATTTATAGCCATTGAATTCAACGCATGAGATATATAGTACCTATGGTGATAAGTCAGTCACCTGATTACAGAGAAAAATATATTGGATTCTGTTCGACAATAGGGTATTTTAGTCTATATTATGAAAAAAATCTAAAAGTATATTATTGAGATAGCTTAGACAAAAAGCAGTCGCAAAATGTTAGTTTTAGTTCGTAAAATAACAAAATAAATTTAAAATTAAATTCAAAGTTTTCAGAATTTTCAGAATTTCACAATGAAATAGTAGCCGCCATGTTTACGTCATACGGTTGTGTAAACAAAAAAGTGTCAGTCAGTGTCATGTCAATTACCGGCGCATTTGTTTACACCATTACACAGCCAACTGACGTCGTGACCACAGAGAAAAATGGTTTCCAGCGTTTTCGTCAAATTACGCGCGAAATTTGAAAATGTAAATTTTAAATGCATTTTTATTAAACTTATTGATTGAATAAAAATTTGGTGTTTTTTAGTGGTTCATTAGCACTACAGAATCTAATTGAGACACTTTTTAAAAATGGGTGTAATACCCTATTACGAGTCATGTACAATTATTGACCATATTTCTTAATTAACTTCATAGTTTGTGTCATATATATACTAAATGGTATCCGCGATTTCGTCCGCGTTGAAAGATAAAAGATTTTAGATAACTGGTGGTGGAATACTTAGCCTATGTCCATCCTGAAACTTTATTTTGTAACTATATTAGTGAAAGAATTTTTAAAACGCATGAGTAGTTTCGAAGGTTATCTCCTACATACAAACAAACAAACAAACAATACCTCTTTATAATATCTCTAATATATAAAATTCTCGTGTCACAGTGTTTGTAACAAAACTCCTACGAAACGGCTGGACCGATTTTTATGATTTTTTTTGGATATTTAGTAGGTATGAGAATAGGTCGTAATACGAAAAATTTCGTCCTCCCACCCCCACTCCCCATTTTTTAATCGCAATTTTAGTATTTTTGTATGAACAATATACGATATGGTTTGAAAATAAAAATTGGACCCGATGATACGTGGCGCCACAATAGGGTTACAGAATTATTTTCGGGTTCAGACAGGACATCTGCTGGGTCAGCTAGTTTAATATAAAATAAAGTCGCTGTCCGTTTCTCCGCTAAGTCCTTCCTTCAAAAGCACACAACGGATTTTGTTACAGTTTCACGATAAACGAATATGGTTTGTGTATATAACACGGAGGCGAGTCGCTAGTGATATAATAATGGATATAAATTACCTAGTATAGGCTTTTAATGTGAAAATAGTAAAGCAATTGGAAATTGTGGATACGAATTGGTGGGAATTGATTTAAAATGATTAGATATTTAAAAAGATATTATTGATTTAAAATATCACAAATACATGGTACTTAGTATAGAAGCCGTAAAGGCACAGTGCATCCCTAAGTCATAATCACTTGAGGATATCGTAAAAATAGGAGTACTTTTACTGTTGTATTAAGATATGTAAATATAAGAGACGTCCTTTCACCTTAATTCTTATCCCAGATTATCCTATAGGGTCAAAATAGATTGTCACTTTTATGATGCTTATTTAGATAAATTAATAAAAATACTGTATTCTTTTTTGTTTACTTATTACTTTGCATTTTTTTTATATTATAAAGGGTGGCAGAGAGGCTGATAGTCGACTTGATGGTTGGTGGTTACCATCGCCGAAGAATACAAGCAACACTAAAGGGAATGCAAGTGCACTGCCGATGACGTCTCGCTTGAAGAAGCCATATTGTAGATAGGTGGTAACACTTCAGAAGGAAGATTGTTGAAGAGTACGTGCGTCTACAGGATAAAGTTTTCACGTATCCGGACTGTGCCTTATCAAATTAATTCGGCTGAACTCCGCATATATGGCGTGCATAACGGTGGTAAAATCTGGGGTAAAACTCGGTGGTAACCAGATTTAAACTAGTAATAAATCACCGAGTTCTAAAACAGTACTGTACAGTAAAGAATACAAATATCCATTTTGAATATTTTGAGAACTTAAGAGATAAAAAAAATATTCGAAGAGAATCCGCAAAATATTTTTTTTTACTAATTAAAAATGTAAACGATATTTAGCTGGACTTTGGTTTTTAATGTCTTTTACGTTTCTTCAGGGCAGAATTGTTGGCGCTGGCGATGCAGACTGTGATGATGAACATGCTTGTACACCGGAAGGTGAACGATTGCCAGGAGACGGGGCCAGTTCTACAGCACAAGATGACCATGTAAGTCGAAATATTACAAATATACGTTAAGCTGATCTATCGTAATTTCCAGACCACCGAACACAATTAATATTTAATGTTTTGTGTGCATGTTAACTAATATTTTTGTTAGAAAAAAAAATTCGATAATTATAATAATTCTGCTATAATACAAAAGTGTAAATATGGGGAAATAACGTTTATTTATGAACTTATTGAAGAAATTTGTAAAGAAATGCTTCTTTTCATCAGGTGCGAGTTAGCGACGACGGTCGGTATACAACAAACAGCAGCGCTCGTAACAGCATGGAGCCATTCGCAGAATATGACACTGGTAAGGCATATTATTAACTTATACAAAATGTATTCTTCAGTGCTTTCTCTTACATTACCTTTCACTGAGCAATGTAATCGAAGTTACGTTGCTCAATCTAAGAGGCATTGTGACATTTAAAAGCAAAGAGTATACGGTATTATTTACAACTCTTTCTGTTATCAACTAACTAGTTGTCATCTAAGCCCATCTAAAGCCCTGTAAATATTGTCGAGGGGCTCCTCTAAATGTGCCTGCAACTGTGGCAAAGAGGGTAATTTTCTTTTACAAAAGAAACAAAAAATTAAACTCGTGGGCCGTACTTTAAACTTAACCTAAGGCCTAAAATTTAAATTCGGGAAATATTGTGGATAATATTTCCCATGTAGCATGTAAGCCCCATATAATCGATACGACGGTAGCTACGCCCCTGTAACTTACAGCTATTTAAAATCTTCAAACAGTCGAAGGTATGCAGATACATGGATATACGTGCTGAACCATGAGAGAGGCTGCCTTCTGCAGCTATCATGTTGGTAAAGCTATTTGGCTAATTAGTGCTTAAAGCTGAAGAAACTCGTTCTTGCGTTATAATCAAAATTAGGGGAAATTAGGAGTAGTTAATATAGGGCCGAATCGGTTATTTGATTGCCAATGTCCACAAGTAGTCCATAAGTAGTCCACAAGAACATAATCATAAAATTTGAACCTTACTTGAACCTAATTTGAAATCAAGTTTCTAAGCACTATACCTATTTCCTTATTAAGTTGCTTACCTAGTTAATTTCAAAACTGTTCATTCATTCGAACGGGATTCAAACAGGATGAATTCAAAACCAAAGGCAAAAGATGTGTAGTTTGTCTGCTTCATAAATTGGAAATTATAATTTCCATGCAGCTGCGGTGTTACGACTTTACATTTGGAAGTGATGACCTACCAAGAGTAATTCGGCCAGGAAGAAGAAAATATAAGGATATATGACACCGGTATAATGTTTTAGAGCGAATTAAAATAGAATAAGAAGAACTAACAATTTGTATTATTATCAACAAAATCAGTACAGTTTTGACGAGCCCGTTGGATGACTGGTTAGGGTGCTTGCCTTAACGCTCTGTTCTAGATTCGTTTTTGTCCTACCGGTTAGGGGTCCTCTGACATAGGTCAGAGACCTTATATAGCTAGTAGAGTAAACGAACTAAACAACTGTAACCGCCCCTTACAGAAGACCACCGTGAAATAACAGCTCGCGTGTTGTTGAGTTTCGGTGAGTGAGTAAGGGATGCCAGAGCCCATTAATTACCTTAATTAATCCTCTCTTATCCTTAATCATACTGTAGACGGCAGCGCGGTTATTGGAGACGGTAGCCACCTACCATCAAGTGGACCGTCAGCCTGTCTGCCGATCTTAAATACGAAAAACAAAAACAAAAAACTGAAAACCATTCAACATTTCTTTGAATTCTTCTTATTTTTTTCAAAATATGCGGAAATATTTCTAAAAATGTAAAAACACCAACAAATTTAAGATAATATCATAAAATATACAATTATAATATACATGCCAATGCCCTTATTTAGCAGGAGTAAGAATATTGTTTCATAAATGAGACCGCTTTCATAGGGATATTCTATTCCGGGAACTCTCCCATTTACATATATTAGCTAATTTATATTTATGTGTTACAGAGGGTATGCTTAGAACGGGCCGTTACTACAAAGGGATATATTGGCCCTCAGTCACAAACTCCTTTAGGGTAAGTTATTTTCCTTTTCAAATTTTCCACAAATTTATTGCTAATATTCTATTTTAAAACAAACAAATAAATAAATATTAAAGTAGCTACGTGGTCGGAGCGCTGACTCAATTGTTAGTCAACTTGACCGAAGGATGTCGTCCGCTTGGCCGAGTCGCTACTATTCTGAAATGAATTCTATTTTCGGGACCGGATTTCCGTTTCATATAGTTCAGGATATATCGAGGAAATTAAAAAAAACTATAATTTCACAAACACATGTTTACTGAATCTTAATTTATATAGCGCAGTTACACATAAACTATTCGGCAAGGGCATGCAAATATTTGTAGTTAGTTAGTCTAATATGGAATAAACAATTTTAATCGAATTTAATTATCTATTGTAAATTTCTTATTTTATTTAACTAATTTATTCAAGGCAAACCCGACGCGGACAGAACACTAAAATACCTAATTGTACTTGAATTGACATTGACTAGTCGAAGTGATTTGAAGAACACATCTTAGGCTGAACATCCACCAGAGCTGTGCTATGAAACGTTGCGGTGAGCGAGGTAAAAATGGAACTATAGGATTTCATCATTTTCCTAGCTCCGCACAGTATGACTCTGGTGGAAGAGGGTTTAGCGGAGCGAGGTTTTTTACATACATTGTGAACGAGAAGCGAGGAAGGCTTGCGTGGGATGTGCGCGAGGCTGTATACTGCAAAACCAGTCCGTACTGTGCTTACGCACGCATCCTCGCTTCGCTTCGCTCCCACTCAGCTTCCTTGCAAAAGCTCTGGTGAACAATCAGTCTAAGATATGTGTTCTTCAAATCGCTTCGATAGTCAATGTCCCTTTCGGTTATAGAATTCTATTATTCTATAATTTAAGCCACGATAAATAATTAATTTCTACTGAGACTTCCAAATCTCAAATTCATAAGCAGAAAATTAAATTGGCTAAAACCCTCACAATTTCTCTTCTCATTTCGCGTTATTATCAGTCACTTTCTCTGTTATTTCACTTTCTCTGTGTGTTTTTGTATTTAACTAATATTTTTATGTGCTACATTAGCTGTATATTAGTCTTAATATCTAATATATCAAATTCTCCTGTCACAGTTTGTAATAATATACTTTTATATTATACTTTTAATATAATAATATAAATCTCAATAATATACTTTTAGATTTTTTTTCATATAGACTAAAATACCCTATCGGTTTCGGGCACGACAACGTCTGCTGGGTCAGCTAGTAATAAATAAATAAATAAAGTCAGCTAGTAATTTCAAACACTATGAGATTTATTAAAAACATTGATAATTATTTAATCTTCTTTATTTCCTTAAAACTACGATTTTTTTTCTTTAGTGCCATATTTTAAATATGTATATAAAATACTAACTGGTGCCCGCGACTTTGTCCGCATTGATGAATGAAAAATATAACACCTGAGAAAACATATTTAAGTAATATAATGCCTGACATCTTTATCGCTGTGACGACGACGGTGGCGCCGATTTTGTTATGTTTTTAGATGATCCTTCAGGAACCTTACATTTTTCCAGGATAAAAGTATCTTATGTGTTATTCCTGATAATAAACTATATGTGTACCAAATTTCATCCAAATCCGTTTAGCCGTTTTGGCGTGATTGAGTAACAAACACACAAACATTCAAACATACAAACTTTCGCTTTTATAACTTATAACTAGCGAACCGCCCCTGACTTCGAATGGATGTCCAATTTTTTTTTTTTTTTTTGTAAATGTAATTTTTTGTCTTCAAAAGAACTTTGCTCCGTCCAAACGTTCTCGAGTTTTGCGCTTAGCAATACATTTATCGTCTAATTTTTATTTATATAGATTTATCTATGGACTTACTGATATTTCAGGATGAAAATGTTGAGTTATCGTACCAAAGATATTCAAGGAGGCAGCGACCGAAATCTCTAATAATGGTGAACGTTGTAGATTTAGCACTTAAAGTAAGTACCTGATACATAAATAAAAATTGCCTGCTAGACACTCCTCTATGAACTTAACAAGTGGTTCTCAAACTGACCACCTACTTACTAGGTACATGCAAAAGCTACTAAAATAGCAACATATTTATTTAATTTGTCCATTTATTTACAAGTAGTAATAGGCGGGGAGCCGGTAACACTGAAAGTCCCGTCATAGCGGAATCAAAAAATTTTTATTTAAATAAATAGAACGTAAGTATAGGAATAGATTAAGCTCGGTATGCGTGGATTCCTATTGCCGAAACAATGTGAAAAAAAAAAATATTAAAAAAATAGAAAAATGTTTTACCGTCATCGCGGATATTAATTTTTTTTTTTGTATTCGACAGTAAATTTTATTGGCTTTTAGAAAAAAATCAAGCAAACCACTTTTTCTTGCCGGAAGGGTCTGGCATACCCACTTGAAGTGTGTGATGAGGGCTAAAATTTCTCCACCATGCCGGAAACCTTTTTTTTTTATTTTATTCATTTTTATGTAATTTTTAAAAATAGCTTGGTATGCGCGCTCAAAAACTGCCGGAAAAATCCCGCATACCATCTTGAAGTGCATAAACTATATTAGCATCTACTCCAAAATGTACGATGTTCAATATATTTATTTTGGAGTAAATGCTTTTTGTCGAATTACCGTTGTTACATAATTATTATGATCTCGTATATTACATCAATAATAATTATGTTTCTTGTAAAATTATTCTTGTTGTTGAATGTTTTTTTACATAAATAATATAGTTTAGTACAGGAGAATAGACTATATAGTCTCTATGGTTTCTATATATATATTTATTACTTTTCTCTAGTTCAGGTAAGGTTGTCTTTGGGCATTTTAGAAGGTACAAGCTATTCTGTCCCTTCAGTTTGCTTCACCTTCAAGTGTCGAATGTTTCGTCATTTCGTTTTCTATTTTGGATAGAAGTGTTGCATTTTTATATTTTTAAATATTATCAACTCATATTGTTTTTTTTTTGTACTGTGTCGTAGTGACAATTAATTCAGTGTGTTGTAGTTTGTGGTGAAACATTTATATATTTGTGTCAAATTTTCCTATTTCCTTATTGTAATTGCAAAATGAAGTGTTTTATTTGCAATACATCTACTAAGGAGAAGATTACTCCGTTCTCCTCGAAAGAAGAATCTTTCGAAAAATGTCAAAGTGTGCTACGCTTCAGACGAATGAAAAACTTAAAATATGCGGATTTAAGTTTAAATTTGAATGATTTGAATGATAACGGCTATCATCTCTCGTGCTACAGGAAATTTACGCCTATACCAGTTAATTATAGAGAAGAATATGCCTTGTGGATACAAGCTGTGAGTAGAAAATATTTTTTATATTTTAATTGATGTTCAATGTTCAATAATAGTGCATGTATAACTGAATCAAAATTTTTTCTAAATGAATTCTTGTCAACAACTAATGTATTTTAGAGTTTATAATATTTGAATTTTGAATAAATAAAAATTTAATATTCAATATTCAATATTTATTCAATATTCAATATTATTCAATATTGAATATTGAATAAAAATTCTCCTATTATTCCTTAAATCATATTAATCCTCATATTCTTTTAAACCTAAGCAGAGAAAAAGACATCTTATTCGACAAAAAGCATTTACTCCAAAATAAATATATTGAACATCGTACATTTTGGAGTAGATGCTAATATAGTTTATGCACTTCAAGATGGTATGCGGGATTTTCCGGCAGTTTTTGAGCGCGCATACCAAGCTATTTTTAAAAATTACATAAAAATGAATAAAAAAAAAAAAAAAAAAAGGTTTCCGGCATGGTGGAGAAATTTTAGCCCTCATCACACACTTCAAGTGGGTATGCCAGACCCTTCCGGCAAGAAAAAGTGGTTTGCATGATTTTTTTCTAAAAGCCAATAAAATTTACTGTTGAATACAAAAAAAAAATTAATATCCGCGATGACGGTAAAACATTTTTCTACTTTTTTAATAATTTTTTTTTTCACATTGTTTCGGCAATAGGAATCCACGCATACCGAGCTTAATCTATTCCTATACTTACGTTCTATTTATTTAAATAAAAATTTTTTGATTCCGCTATGACGGGACTTTCAGTGTTACCGGCTCCTGGACTATAAGGAATAATAACAGTTGTTGTTAAACCCACGGTGTTTCGTCGCGCCGTCTATGGGACCAGGGATCTATCACGCAACTATTTCCCCCCGTCAGACGAAGTCAACACACGCGCTGTAGGTTATATGTGCCGGAAACACATATCACCTCTCCCCTCGTTGCCCTGTGTTGCCCATAAGCTGCCCATACTCACCTCTCGCAGCGGCCAGTTAGCAAGGGACTTCACCTCTCCTCTGCCGCGCAAACTACCACAGAGCCGCTTCCATCTAAAACTCCCGGCTGACCCCTGCTTAAAATTTAAAAAAATATATATGCTAATCATTTCACAAGTCTTTTCACAGAATTTAGACACCTTAGAACGCTTTTGAAAAATTAAATAAAATTATAACATGTATGCACCCGTAAATAAAAATAAAAAAAACATATGATTATAAATACGGAACACGCCAACCAAGATTCAGTGAGATGGAGCAGTAACGAAAAAGCTTGGGATAATCTGATCTATCGTCTGTTGCTGTTTCTACGTCACGCGTTTAAATTATTAAGAATGACTAATAATTTCGTTAATTATTCTATTACAGATAATCTTGGCTATAACATACACATCGACGCAAGGAGAAACTACTACACGTAAGCACGATTTTTTGTTAACGTTTATAATTAACTATAATCATTATTAACGACGTGGTAGCGTACCAAAAATGTTAGTTGGATTGGCCCCACAGCGAGTTCAAATGGGGGACTGTATTGATAAGAAGAGGTCACAGACTTCAGGGTGTACCATCAAAAAATGTGGTCTCGTTTTTGGTTTGACTTCCCGAACTTAGGAGGGTTCCACGAGAGATAACTTCACCAACGATGAGCCTTCCTCTTCAGACGTCTTGTGGATCCTGGGTTCGGCGACACAGTGGCGCGTAAAAATGTGTTAAATTATAGAATTAGAGAGCGTATTCGTATAAATCCAGGAACATTCATACATAACATTTTTTCAAGCAATTATTATTATTATTTTCAAAAATATATACTAGAATCGAATCCAGGACCGCTGAGACAGAGCGTTAAAGCAAGCCTCATAACCACTCGACCAAGGGGCTCGTCAAAGCAGACTTATTACCTAGATAGATTGCTTGTGCATGCTAAATTGCGTGTAGCATGCTTTGCGTGACTATCTTCATTACGATGTCGCATAGGAACTCCTCATTTGGTCCACTTTTAGGGTTATCTATTAAGAGAACACCCGTCGTTCATTGTTTCAATATGGCGGCATTGATTTACTCAAACATTTTATCAAATTCAAAACTAATTGACATTTTAAAACTACAAAGCTACTAATGTTGAACCAAAGGTAATTACTTATAAAAGTGGACATTAAATAATGTGTTGTCAATATTTTGAATTTTCTTAAATGAGTTACGGTCGAATTTTGAGGACTGGGGGATCAGTTTTAATATCAGTTAGTAACAGAACTGCTTTCTTGCTTCATTTTATTTTTATCAAATAAAATGCTTTGAAATACGATGTATCTACGATAACATGGAGGATTATACCTTTGACAAATAATGGTCTGTGATTGTTGGATTATTTTTTCTGTATAAATTTTTCACTAATCTGTATAAATTTTTAGAAGTATATAAAATCGTTAAACGCAATAAATGAAGTATTGAAGATTCGGAAAGCCATTTCTTTTGTGAACAAACCGGTAACATCCTTCGCAGCTGCTCTTTATTAAACTAATCTTTTAGTCACAAAAGATATTAAAAAGTAATATATAAAAGACAAACCGCCTTTTTTGTCAGTAAAGTAGTTTGCTACGTAATACTTAATATGAAATTTTCTTTTTATAATATATTTGAATTTAATTACTGACACTTGCTGTGCGAGCTTTAAAATATTTGTGTTATTGATCATGGGATTATAATGAGTTTATCTTAATTTCTTTTAATGATGTAATGAAATATATCTAGTTCAATAAAGCTACTAAATCGAACGTTCGTACTTTCAAACGTTTAACAGCGAAGAGTAATAAACAATAAAGAAATTATTTCGACAGCGGACAATTACGAAATCGCGTGGACAGTCGCGTTCATCTGGTTGAACGTGGGAGTATGTCTATTAGGTTGGTGGCGGTGCTTCGCTAACAACTACCTGCACTGGGCGGCCGCTGCCACATGGATATTACTTATTGCACAAGGTACCCACAAAATGTACTCAGGATAATATTAAGGGTCAGTTTAGACTGAAACGAGACGTGACCACAGACATAGATAGTATAGATGACGCAAGTTCATCAAACTGTATGAAAACCAAGCGTGCCATATTTTTAGTGCCTACCATGACATCAGGAGCACAATTTAGTGATATTAAAACACAAACTAAATCGTTTCCCCTCACCCGCAATGCAACGACGACGCGACGATTAGTTTATCGAATGTTCAACGCCTAACTCTAAGGCGCGCCAATTTAGTATACCACCTACGTTCAACGTGAGCGGACGCGCGCACGCAGCTGGCTACGGCATTTTCCAAACATGGGTTTTAATTAAATTACAGCACATATTATTAATAACAAAACTACTTACCGATGATACGAAACGTCTCCCCTCAGTTGACAAACCAATTTTGACGTATTTTTACAATTAACAAAAGCACAATTAGACATTTTTTGTTTTTCGAAAGTCGACTTTCCGCGAACACAGTCGAAAGCGAACTGAGGCCGTATTTGCAGGCACGTATTTGCATTATGCCGCCTCTACACATAGGCCAACGCGTTGACAAGCGCGCTGGCCGAACCACTGGCCCAATGTGTAGTACGGGCGTTGGCGCATTGGCGGTAGGTATTTGAACGTTGGCTGGCGCGCTTGCGAGCTTGCCGCGCGGTGTCGGCAACATCAAAGGACACTTGTCGCAAGCTTGGCGCACCATCCACACATTGGTCGCGCGATCAGTTTGCCCGGAGTCAGTCAGTCGTATTTTCACAGGAATCGCATCCCTCCAATTTGTATCTTGTTTGGCAACGATTGGACATATTTTTTGTAGCAGGTATTCAAAATCGCTAAATGACATCCGAACAAAATTATCAAACTCTCCTGATGGCTCTGCGAGCAGTTCTGCTAGTTGTTTATCCATGCTACTCCTGCAACAAATAAAAAAATAAATTCGCGGATGTAAACCACAAAGGTTTAATTTGTATACCTATATAGGGTAATTTTTAATTCACTGACAGCCTGCTATTACTAATCAACTTTGTGTATGAGACCCATATCGAAAGTTTATTTGTAGTATTATATTCATCATACATTGTCAACAAAATTAGTACTTACCTATTTCATATTATTTTATATTAATTATTTTTCATATTATTAATTAAGATTATTTTACCTTGTTCTGTTTCGATGTATTGATAACATCCACCACCTTCTCTTTTGCCATTTCTTTTTTATCACCCTTTTCTTGTACACATTTACAAAGTAATTATAAGCTGTGAATAAATATACAGCTGCAGCTGTTAGCGACTCAACATCCATTTTGAATCCGTCCGCACATTGGCCCGAACCAAACCATACTGAACGACCTTCCAATGTGTGGATTACTCACAAGCGCGTTGGCAAGCGCACCGCCAGCGCGTTGGCGAATGTGTTGGCCTATGTGTAGAGGCGGCATTACTCAAATTGCAGGCACGTAGTAGCCAACGGCTTGCGGTATCTATGCTATCTACGTCTGTGGATGTGACCTTAACACTGTCTAATTAGTCCATAGCCCGACCAACGTCACAGTTATCTAAAAAATCATTTTTTATTTGTTCAGGTTATGAAATATTTTACATTAGTGTAGATATCGTTGAATATTTTAGCTTGCTCAATGAAGTGATGTTGCAAAAATAGCCCAAGATGGATAAGCAGCCAGACGACTAATTTGGTGGTATAAGTGGCTACCGTATCCTAGGAATACAAGCAACGTCGGAAGGCACGGACCAGGAGCGAATAAAGTGTAAGAGTCAGGGATTTGTGATGTAAATGGTTGATATAAAATAATTTATGATTTAATATAATTTAGTGAAAAGTTGTTGTTTCCAGGCCTGAGCGGTCAGGGTGTGGGCTTCCACGCGCCAGAACATCAAGTGTGGTACATGCTGTTCACAGTGTTTGTGCCATACGCGATGCTACCACTCTCCCTCGTGTGGTGCATCATCATTGGCGTTCTCTCCTCCTTCTCACACCTCCTCATCACCGCCTTTCAGATGCAGGACGAACACTTGAACGGATCCTTTATAGTAAGTCTATTGATATTGCTTATAGTTGGCTATTGGCTAAACCACTGCGGATTGCCAATACGATCTGTTTCCAGAAGTTATATTGATGTAACTAGTGGGATAATTTACGGCCTATTCCATTCTAATTAACCTCATTAGTGTTTTTTAAAATAAGATTTACCAACATTTGCTCACACATATAAACATAAAACATAAATGAATAAAACTTACATAAAGCATGTGTGGCAACCATTACAGGTGGATACCATTTGCAAAATAAAATAAATACAATAATATAGTAATAACATCAATAAAAAGGCACGTATACCAACTAATAAGGAAAGGTAAAAGAAAATATATCTATCTTAAAACAATAAAAAAAACGATCACAGAATAAATAAAAAATGAAAAAGGAAGAAGAAAAAATCAATAAAAAACAATTAAGAACTATTGAAAACGATAACAGTTTTTCGAAGCTTGGTGAACGAATCAGCAAATATATCGATAAGATCACAAATGTTGTTAATCGATTTGCATCGATAGGAGAACTCGCACCAAATACAAATCTACGAATCCTCTAAACAATGCAGTAATGGGTGAGCGAGAGATTCTGCGGGGAACCATGTGTAGCAAAGGAGGGCAATCAATGTGATTTTTTTAAAATTTTAAAAGCAAAATAAATATCGGACAAATTTTGCCTCCCCTCCAGAGATTTCATAGAGAAGAAACGAGGCCTTCATGTGATCGTACTATTTGGTTATTTCTTTGCTAAATGCTAAACTAGAGACATAACAAATTGAGTTGAATAATGAGGTCTCCGTACCACACTGCAGTACTCTAGTATGTTTCTAACAAAAGTGTTATACAATAAGATCTTGCAATGATTGCTTTGAAAAATCCTTGTATTACGCAGGACAAAACCCAAGGATCTCGAAGCTCTTTTAACAACATTTTCTAACTGGGGAACGAAAGTTAACTTTTTGTCAAAAACGACGCCAAGTCACTAATCTCTTCCACAGTTTCGATCGCAGTGTTACCAATTCTATATACGGAGTCAAAGGAATTACGTTTCCTTGAAAATCTCAAGTGATAACGATTTTTTGGATTCAATTCCATACCGTTTACACCATTGAATCATGCGGTCAATATCACCTGGAATTTGTTTTTCATTCTCAGTCCAATCACACATACCGATTAATTTCAAATCATCAGCGTATTTACAGTAGTTTCTACTGTGTTACTCACCATCAACATAGTAGAAACACAAACAATACCAGGGGAGATTCATCCGATAGGATGAAGGGTAGGATCATCTCTTACGCAGATAAATAAAGTAAGTCTGAACGCATCAGTGGATAATTCTTTCAGTCATATTCGTGCACCATTCGTCTGCTGGTGGGCAATGCGTTGTTGTACATCGCCGCGAACTTCGCCGGCATGTACGCCAAGTACCTCGCGGACTGGGGACAGAGGAAGGCGTTCCTCGAGACGCACCGCTCGATGGTCACGCGACAACAAACCAAAAGGGAGAGCGACAGACTCGAGAAACTCTTCCGAAGCGGTAAGTGTTAATTTATAATAAAAATTGATCTGGTCGCTAAGCACAAAATTTGGGTACAACTATCCGAGGAAGGTTCTTATTAAGAGAAAAATTTAAAAAGTTGCCCGGAGCGGCCGGGCCGCTATGTGCAAGTAATTCGTGTCTAAGAGAATAGAGACTCACGCGACATTTAGCATCTCCTCCTCCTTTTCCGGCAACAATTCCAAATAGTTTTTTTTCTACTTACAACTCCAATAATGAATACAATTGTTTCGTTTCTTGTCTTACTGTTAATTTCAGGAAATATTAATTTTTTGTCTCTATTCTTATAACCGAATACTAAAAATATTTAATTACAAAATGATAATTTTATTAGATGCCTAAATTGCATTAATTATACTTTTTTATCAAATTTCAACTAAGCTATGGTAATCTAATTTGACTTTAGCTTAATTTGGTGATCTGTATTTTACAGTGATACCCGACTTCCTGGCTAAAGAAATAGTTAACGACGTATCCAAGGTGAAGGGCGAATTCCAAGAGCAACAATTCCATAACCTCTATATACAGAGACATCAGGATGTTTCAATACTGTTCGCTGATATCAAAGGTTTTACAGGTAATATTAAAGACTGAAATACTTAATCTTAAGAAAAAAACTTTAAATCTGATATTTATAAGTACAGTAAATTAATAGTGTAAAGAACTTATTTTTTGCACTTATTACCGTTTTTATTCACTTAATAAAACTTCTATTTTTCAGAGTTATCGTCTACCTGTAGCGCTCAAGACTTGGTTAAACTGTTGAATGAACTGTTTGCCCGCTTCGATAGATTAGCATCGGTAAGGTGTTTACTTTTATTTTTATTTATTTTTTTATAATTTTAGATCATGCGATCGGCCCCTGGAGCCATTAGCAGACTCTGTATTTAATTGACATGCTTAGGACTGCCTTTCCAATAAATATCCTGGCCCTTCATAATATGTATGTCCCATATGTACAGCGCCTGCTCTGTAGGGATTCACAGCAAAATTGTTGATGTGTGTGTCTATGCGGTTCATATTCTTTGCTCTGTATTCTATCTCCTCACTCACTTTGTGGTATTCATGAAGTGCTGACATTTTTTAATAGACCAAGGGAAATGGGGATTCATTTTTATATATAAGACTAGCGGCCCGCCCCCGGCTTCGTCCGTGGTGCAATTTTTATACACTAAAACATTCTCCGTTTATCCCTCTTTCCATTAATGAAAACCGAATTAAAATCGGTCTACCCGTTCACGCGTGATGCCGTGACCAGGAGAAATAGGGATTCATTTTTATATATAAGATTTCTTTTATTATTTCTTCTGCTCTATGTTATGTCTGATTGAGGTATTCAATTGGACGTAACCTCTTATTAATTTGTAAAAGTTTGGCGGCAGTAACCACCCTCTTACAGAAGACTAGCGTGAGATAACTGCAGATGTGCTGCTAATTGAATAAGGTTCGGTAAGAGAAAGTGAGTAAGGGGTGTCAAGACCCAATTCCCCGTGCCCTTCCAATCCTTTTGATATTAGGCATCAAGTGAACCGTCAGCCTTCCCGCCAACACTTTTTAAAAATATGTATAGAAAAAGTTTCTCACTGCTTTGAGGATTCTTTCTTTTTATTAAGTGTAAACAAGATACAACTTAGGTACATTGAGATAAATAGGCATTTTTATAAATAGGTTATTTTATCAATTTATTCAAATAACTGTCTAATCAAAGCGCCTATTAAGTACATCGCGTTTTAAGTGTGTGTACAGAGAGAATAAATTTCTTTTAGGAGAATCACTGCCTCCGCATCAAGTTACTCGGCGACTGCTACTTCTGTGTGTCTGGTCTACCGGATAGACGAGACGACCACGCCCATTGCTGTGTCAACATGGGTCTCCACATGATCCGAGCCATCAGAGACGTCCGGTATAATACTAAAGTTAGTTAACAATTTCAATAGCTTATTAGTACATAGTACTATACATAGTAGTGTACAAAGTAATACAATATTAGTAGTATACATAGTTCAACTCATCTTGTTGCGTAGCGCCAAGTGTGCGTGTACTTGTTTATTTATAAAAAAACGGTTACATTACAATGAAATGGATTATTTACTTGTTTGTAATGGCGGATTGACTCACGTACGAAACGTGTATTTTTGAAAAAGTTAAGATTCGAAAGAATCCTAAACTTTAATAATGTTGTTTTCTATATAAAATAAAGACTTGGCTTAAAGGTCTAGCTACCAGGCCATAAATTTACACTAATACAATGAAATGGTAGGTAATGGGTGATGGGCAATGTCTAGAGAATTAGTTATCGTATATATTAGCTATATAAATATATACCTCACTCCAATTCACATATCTAGTCATATTCAGATACATTATAATTTCAATAAAATGAGATCAATTAAATTATTTTTTTATTATTATTATCAATTTGTTATTATTTTGTATTTTAAGTATTTAAAAATGTACTTGCAGTTGTAATATATGTATTTAGATGATTTTAGCTTTTATTTCTATACCTAGTTAGGCAGTCTATTAATTAGATTAGGAATTAAATATATTGTAAATATACGACTTTGGTTTGTAATGACGCGAACCATGTTTCTCACATGCCGTCACCCGTATCTATACAAGTTTTATGCACACACATAGCGCCGCGCGCCAAGATGAGTTGAACTATGTATACATACGTAGTGCATTTTTATGAAAAACAATGGATTAGTTCTTTTGAAGAAATTGAAATGTAGCATGGCGGAAATAAGTTCGCACTTTTTGTACACGCATTAATTTTGTAATTTTTTTTGTTAAAAAGTTCAACTTTTAAAATCTTTCCATCGCTCCACGAAAGATTTTTATTTTGATTTAATTTTTTTAAAACATACTAAAAATTAATTATTACGCCAAGCAGATTTACATACAAACCTAAAAACATATAACCTAAAGCATTTAACATTATTAACGATAACTTATGACTTATGACCATTATATTTTACCTTCATTTATCTATTAACACTTCTGATTTGCATTGATAGAAATTAATTTCCTATATAAGGTAAACGTTCACCATGTCTTCGCAGGGATGCATTTTTTTTTTAAAGTTATACATAAACCTTTCCCGTTTATCGCTCTTTCCATTAGTAAAAACCGTTTTAAAATCCGTTAGGAGACTTTAACGGAGGAACAGACGAAAACAGTGACTTTATAATATGTATAGATAAATCTATTAAGAATAAATCTCAAACTGTAGCAGTTATAACGTTATAACCTATGAAAAATTTTGTTTTGATTAAAACACAGGTAGACTTGGACATGCGTATCGGCGTGCACAGCGGCGCAGTGCTATGCGGAGTACTTGGCCGCCTCAAATGGCAGTTCGATCTGTGGTCGCAGGATGTCACGCTGGCCAACCATATGGAAAGCGGAGGGCTGCCGGGGTAATACTATAATATATATACTGACTCATTCTCACTTTTCAATATTTTGCGAGGTCCAACGCCGTTCAATCGTTACGGTAATCCTTGTCAACGCAGTTCTTAACTGAATTTTAAAGATTTTTTTAATAAAACACTTAATTGATTGATTTATTAATTTAAAACACAATACTTATTAAAAAAAAATCGAAACTATATACAAATATTTGCATGCCCTTGTCGAGTAAAACATACTTTGTATTGTATCTACTGTAAGTAATTAAAATCTGTAAACATGTGTTCACGTAAATAAAGATTTATTTATTGTTTTTTTTTTACGATAGGTATTTTACGATAGCATGAACGATGCTAATTTGCTCAATTTCAATACAAAATATAATATATAAATGAACTTACAACAGCCTTGGTCTGTCCTAATGGTGTGTAGTACTTCTCTACTACCAGTGGTAGTAGAGAACTTCTACTATGCTACTAAATATGTAGATATACCTTCTTATTTAAACAAAAAGTACAATAGGATTTTAAGAAACTCTGGTAAGAATTGAGTTCGGGACTTTTGATTTATAAATCAAAAGTTGAAATAACTCGACCATTTGTCTATTCGATCGAATGATCAGGTTTAATATAAGCTTTCTTATCTAGATTCACTATCGTATTATGTACGAAACTCCAATTACAATCGAACTTATGATGAATCGAACTTATACTAAAAGCATATAATTTAATACAATAAACTTTATTTAACACCTAAGTGTTAAACTAAGTATAATTTATTAACTTTTCTTACACACAGATAGAATAAAAACAATTGTTTAAATCGATTCGCCGCAATTAGCAATAGTTTTGATTGGAAGTTATGAATATTTCAGCCGTGTTCACATATCGGAAGCGACATTGGCGTGTCTGAATGGTGCTTTCGAGGTGGAACCAGGCGATGGAGGTACAAGAGACGCCTATTTGCGAGAACATCAGATCAACACCTACCTCGTGCGGACCACAGAGAAGCCACGCCGGAATAGAACTGCGCACAAGCCGTGGTAATTTATATTCTCTAATGAAACGATAACTCAAAACTTGGCTGAGCATACAGCGGTCCGCATTCTTTAGTGGGTAGCCCGTTTGGTTGCAGTAACCACCTCCTGAGAGACGATTACGTTGTTGTATATGAAGGTGAGTGGGGGTAGTCAAAGCTCATTCCCCTCCTTATCCCTTATCGTTTATCCTATGAAGTTCAGTATTTTCATCCCTTATGGCAATGGGTTAATACTTTATGCTGACGATAACATAAGAAAAAGGTCTTATTTCGCTATACGACTATATCACTATTTTCTTATATTGAAGGCAAATTTCCTACTAACAAATAGACTTGTTCTTGTGGAGATTTATGTAATACACAAATAACAGTATGTTATTGAGTGTTCCAAATGTTATGAAAAAGACATGAAATTACTTTACATTACAAAGAAGAACAGAAATTTAAATGTCTTCGGAATCACAGCGGATTAGAAAATAAATAAAATTAGAAAAGCAAATGCCTTTTTAGATACAATAATATACCACCTAATAACCGCCCATTCACAACCGACTCCTTTGATCTGTAGTGGCCAAGTGCAACAACAAACATGGGAGCCACCACGAAGACCTAGCAGTTCCGTTGATGAGGAAACTACTACCGACTGGACACCAGAAGTGCCTTTTCAAAATGTACGCATTTATAATTAAATATATTATATTTTCCCTATTTGATACGCCTGATGAAATTCTAATAAAAATTGAAAACTCCTAGTACTATACCATCTCAGCGGGTTGTGGAACGCGTGACGACATCGAAGGTCAGGACGCTGATGAAGTGCCGCCACTATCTGAGGTACATTTTGTCATTTTTAATAACATTGTCTACTACATTTTTGACATAAAATAAATATGGACATAAAGATTTTTTTGTGATAAAATGGTAACATATTGGCTGGTGATTTTCTTACTGGTGGGTGGCTAATGTTGCCTAGGAACACATCACAAGCCCAGTTGGCATGAAAGTGTGCTGCAGACCCTGTTTGGACAAGGTAGAGATAGAGGAAAGTTCTCTAGCATCTTTTAATTACAAAACGTACGCGTGGAATACCACGCGTACGTAATAATAATTCCTCGAAAATCTTTCGCAAGATTCAGTTACACTATACACAGTGGTCCTTCGAGTTTCATCTACGTATTCTAGCGATGAACGATTCTTAAACTTAATTAATTTTAATTAAATTTATTTAGAAGTGGAAGGTCATACTGCGTTTAGCAGTCATAAATTGGGCATCTCGTCTGTCAATAGTAACCACCCACTTGCAGATGATATCACAACATGTGTTTCCATGAGTGAGTAAGAGATGCTAGATCCCATTTCTCTTATTCTTGTCCTTCACGTTCCAGCATTATAGTGTTTAAAACGTGTTCCCGTACTGTTTTAAGGAGGAGGATATTATAAACTCAATCGAGGTGTCGAGCAATCGTCGCATGCGCACGCACAATATGCGCGCATGGTCGCTGCGCTTCCGTCGCGCTGACCTCGAGCCTCAGTTCGCGCGTGATGAGCGCACCTTCAAATCGAACCTCATGTGCTGTCTCGTCCTCTGGTTGTTCATCGTCGCTGTGCAGTATACGTTGCATTATAAGTGTGTATTCGTTCATCAGTTTCTGAAGAGCTATGTTAACGTAATAAAGATTGGTTAACTAAAGCTGGCGAGATCACAGTACTCCCACAAATAGATTAGGTGGTGGGTTCATCACGCTCATACATAAGTGGGTCCGCGCGGGAAAGAGACAGACAGTGTTTTCATTTCCGTACACAGCAGTGTAAAGTTATTGCCATGCGCCTAGCACAGTCGTACTTCACAATCACAATTCTGTTGTATGCGTCAGCTTTAGTTAACTTAACTATACGATTTTTTATATTTAAACTAATCTATTTAATTCCTGAGGTTTTTTACTGAAAACAATAACAATTAACAATTTTGTCGTAAGGCTAGATAAAAACTTAATGTATTTTGTGCATGTTGGTTCAGTTGCCATGTAATGGTGATAATGCTGGGAATTTTGACGATACCATTAGCGTTATCGTTCGTCGTGGTGATGATGGAAGAATTCCCGGCTCTGTTGCCACGAGTGGGAGCGCTTTCGTCTTGGATCGCCGGCAGTAGAACTAGACGAAACGTCCACATGTGCTGTTTCGTCACCATCATGTCCATATCAAGGTGAAAACAATACTCATTTTACGGGAGATGGTATAATTGCTATCGTCAAGAAACACAAGCAGGATCAAGAATTTACTCTAGAATCTATTACTCGCCCACCGAAACACAATATACATAATGTGTCCAATAAATACGCGAACTAGAGTCATAAAAACATTATTTTACAAATATCATCTGCATCAATTTTGTATATCAATTCAAAATACTCATCATTCGTCGCTAGGCACTTGTCTCACTTCTTTTTCACTGTTTAAAGCACACCTGAAAGTCCTCGACAGTTAGGCATTTTAGTTTCTTCGTCATTTCTTGTTTTATTGTTTCCATATCCTCCTAGTGGTGTCCCTTCATCACCATTGCATTTTGGAATAAGCGAAAAGTCAGAGAGAGCAAGATCTGGCGAATAAGAATTTTTCAAGGATGGTGATTGAATTTTTCGTCAAAAATTCACGCTGAATGGGCCTTGAGCCAAATATGGTCGCACAGGACGGACGCGATCTCTTATGCGCTTGAAAGCCGTGTTGTAGAAGGCATCATTTACTGTTTGCCCTTGGTGAACAACATACTGAATTCATGGTGAACAAACATCGCACAAAAAAAAAAAAAAAACAACAGAATGACTTTGATTTTCGATCCCCTTTTTCTTGGTTTTTTGTTCGGAGCTCATTTTTTCTTTCTACTCCTTGCTTTACGATTTCAATTCAAGGTCATACTCGTAAAACCATGATTCAATAAATTTTTCCAGTCAGTAACACCCTCGACCCTTTCCAACTTTTGATTCGGCGTCACAGAGTTTTTTAAACCCAAATGTTCAAGATTTTCGGCGATCAGCAAGTACAATGGACCTCACATGATCAATGTTTTCATCAACAGAAGAGGTTGAAAGTCGTCTAGATCAATTTTGGCGTACATCCTTGGCGTCTTCTCGGCCGTCTTTAAAACACTTTATTCACTTTAAAACTGATGTTTCTTCGAAGCACTATCACCATAAACAGCCCTCAAAATATCTGTTATTTCTTGCGAACATTTCCCAAGCTTTACCAAAAACTTGAAATGGAGTGAATTCAATTTCCATTTCGACGGACAACTGAAACGCGTACTATAGAATAATAGAAACAAACGCAAGAGGCACAATGCTTACAACTTTACAGTCATGTGAGTACTGACCGCTCATTGGCTTGTTAAGCTATATATAGTTGGCTAGTTGGCGGGGCTATACATCGCGTCATAGCCGTCATATTGGATCAGTTCGCGTATTTACTGGACACACCTCGTACATGAAATTATTTTTTGCAAAGGTGTATGGCTACTTCTGCAAGTCTGGCTCTCTAGTTTAAGACTGTGGAATTAAAACTTTGTTTAAAGTTAAAGTTGGTAAAATATTTGAACCATGTTACCGGCTAATTTACATAACCTTTTTGCTGATATTTTTTTTATTTTAAATTGGTTTCAATTTGTTCATAGTAAAATATATAGGTATACATAATGTTTTTCTTACATACATAGTTGATTTATTCATTAAAAATAACTCTTCTTTAAAATAATTTGGTTGAACACTTTGGGGCCATAATCAGTTTAAAATTTTGCTATGAAGTCGGCTCCGAAACTGCCTACTGTCATTATTCATCTACTTTAAAATGTAACCTTTAAGTAAACTTCAACACTTTTTCAGATATTCAAATGGGTTTAAATGTTTCCAGCACAATAAAGCTGTATGCATGTCCGGAATCGTTCCGGAACAATAACACATTAAGCTACAATGTGTCTTGCGTCAACATAACGCCAACACCGGACGTTTGCGAGGAGTGCTTCAAGCCTGAGTACGTGGTCTTCACTTGGATACTCTGCCTCGTAGCACTCACGTCTATCCTCAACCTGTACTATCTAATCAAGACCTTCCTGGCCATCGCCAACGTTGCTATGTATGCAGTGCTGTTGTTGATCTACTATAACCATGCCATCTCCGGTGATGATACGTGAGTTGATTCTAAATTTTAAGACTGGATATAGGCATTCTGCTGGATATAGGCATTTCCATAATTTCACAGTCTCGTGACCGGTCAGAAGCATCTTGACCTTAAGCCGCGACCGTTATTACGTCTTAAGTCCATCTGCTGGGTGGGTAATCTCCATTTGAAAACTTTCCGAACTCAATGGCCGTCGGCCCTCTGAATTTTGAAGCCATAGGTTTGGGACTAAAATTCCGTAAAATGTTAAATTTTAATGGAACTGTTATTGGAAATGTTTAAATTTCCATTAATAGTTACCACCGGTTCAAGAATACTGTTCGATTGCGAAAAAAACCGCCAAAAAACCTCATAGAGTCTTTTTGTTATTCTTAAATTTTCTTATAATTATATTATTTGTTTATGTTCCTACGTTATAATGTTTTCTTACAATTCATTCCTAGCAGCATGTTTTATTTTTTTAAATTATTAATGGTAAAATCACTCAAATTTTCATGTAGCCGCGACATCTGAAAGTATTTTTTATATACCTAACTTCTTTATTTAAGTAACTTAAGTTGATATAATATGTAAATTGAGTTTTTTTGCGGAAGCGCATGCATTGTCATCTATATGTATCATAATGATCATAAGATGTATCATATTTTACACAGATTTAGATACGGCTTTCACTAATGAAAAGAGCAATAAACTAGATAGGTTTGGGTATATAATTTGCAAACAAGAATTACATCCATATAAAGCTGGTACTGGTCGCTGGTTTATTATAACATATGATTTGTTTATAATTTATATTCATTTCCTAAACTACAATTAGGAAACTATTCGATTTTATACATTATTCTTAGGAAATAAATGAGATTTTTGTTAGGTTTTCCCATTAAATATTGGCAGATTATTTCATAAATAGCTCTCAAAGCACTCTTCTTAAGAACAAACAATGTTTATGCTTTAGAATCTTCTTCTATACCTATGCTTTCTTAAGCTTCTATAGCAGAATATCATTATCTATTTAAAACAGAAGTTAACTAAAACTTTTATATTGTGAGTGGACCTTTAAAAGCATGTTTGGTGTGATTCGGTCTTCAGGCAGCTCCCGTACTACGTGCAGATGTTGATCTTGATGGCAGTGTTCCTGGTGATAGTAGTGTATCACGCTCGGCTCGTGGAGGTGACGTCACGTCTGGACTTCCTGTGGAAGCTGCAGGCGGAGAACGACCTCGATCAGATGGAGGACACGCAGCGAACTAACAAACAATTGCTAAAACACATACTGCCTGACCACGTCGTAAACCACTTTCTGACTAAGGATCGATGTCCTGATGTATGTATCCTGTATCAAATTTTGTACGATATATATTTAATGGAAAGTTTTAGGCGTATTTCATTATTTACGCATTACGTTACTTTACTTAAATTGTACTTTATGTAAAATGTACTTATTAGTGCCTTTGTTCTGTAGTAATATTTATACTTTACCATATAAACTTAGTAGACTAGTTCATACTACCAATATCATTACGTACGCATAACATAAATTTATGTACATTGCACTTCATATAAAATGTACTTATGTCATTATCAGTGTCTTCTAGTAATGTTAATATAAACGTTAATATACGTTAGTGTACGAGTTCATACTACCCGTATCATTAAATTGCACTTTATGTAAAATGTTCTTATTAGTTCCTTATCAGTGTCTAGTATAGCACTATTGATACCTTATCACATAAACGTTAGTGTTCGTTATAGTTATATTAGTTATATATACGTTACGTTATATTAGTGTACCGGTACATACTACCCGCATAATTATTGGATATGAGTTTCGTAACTATATATTTTTTATGTTAAAATCCGCAGATAGGCTGACGGTCCACTTGATGGTAGGTGGCTACCGTCACCTATAACACTAGCAACGCCAAAGCTGCTGCAAGTGCGCTGCCGACTACAATAGGATTAAGGATTAGGATTCCTACTGTAGTCGGCAGCGCACTTGCAGCACCTGTAGCGTTGCTTGTGTTATAGGCTACGGTAGCCACCTACCATCAAGTGGACCGTCAGCCTGTCTGTCGATATAACATAAAAAAAAATAGGATTAAGGATAAGGGATAGTTCTCATTAGTATATTTAAAACTTATAAACGTCAAAATACAATACGTTAGTGTCATATTACGTACGTATTACGTAACTACATATATGTAAATTGCACTTTTTATAAAATGTTGTTCTCATTTGTTCCTTTAACTGTATCTATTATAGTACTGTTAACACTTTACCACACAAACGTCAGAGTATTTAGTGAACAACTAGTACATACTAACCAACGCATTACGTAACTTTACGCAAATTATACTTTATGTTAAATACTTATGTACTTTATGTAAATTGTTACTATTGTTACGTGTGGGGTGAGTCAATCTGCCGTGTAAAGGCGAAAATTAACTATTTATTTCCACAAACCAAGATGACTTCCAAAAGGGCTAAACGAAAGGTCCGATAAAAACGTTAAACTTGCCAAAGTCGTCAATGAATTCCTTAATGAGTCGCTTGTCGCAGGTAACTTCACAAAGTTCCGAAGAATCGCTTTCGAATCGCAGAGCTCAACTGTCTGGCCACCTCGCCACTCTCCTATTTATATTCGCCGTCAAACGTCTAGATCTATCTCGAAATTACTACAAACAAACAATAAACAAATACAAGTAAACAAGTATTGTAAACAAGATCATTGAAAGTTCGGGAACGCTATTTCTGTTGAATGTGAACTCTATGTTGTGTACATAAGGACCAATTTCCTTTGACAATAACCGGAGAGTGGCGTGACTTCTATTCTAGGGTGGAACTTTCGAGATTTTTTGACAGACGAGAACGCTTTTCTAGAACGTTCCATGGTGAGTCATAAATAACACAATTATAGTTCCTTTATCAGTTTCTACGATAGTTTTTAATACTGGTAGTTTACCATATAAACGTCAGTGTACAGGTTCACACTACCTGTATCTTTAGGCAAGTTGCCACCTCGATTTGGTATTACCACACATGAAAACCGAAAAGACATCAGAAGTTCACACCCTACCGGGATACAGGGTATCTATTTTAGGGGTAGCTGACTGTTTTAGTGAACGGCCCATCGCTCAAAGACTGCATAACTCAAAGTGAAGAACGATGATTTTAATATTGGTTCTTGTTTTAGGAACTGTACTCGCAATCCCGCAGCGAAGTCGGAGTGATGTTTGCTGGGATCCCAAACTTCCACGAGTTCTATTCGGAGAGTAAGGCGGTCGACTGCATGAGGCTTCTCAATGAGATCATATGTACGTAGAAATGTATTGGAACGCATCAGAATTTAACGTTCGTCCAATAAAACTATTCCGATTCCTACATTTTTTTCTTATATCGCTGTTTTTCGAGATTTGCAAAAGTGCTATTAAAAATAGCATTTTGTAATATTTATCCAACAAACTAAACGATGCAATTACCTAACGGTATTTTAATGAACAACACTATGGAATACTATTATAAAAATTGAAGTTTTAGGCTATACTAAAATGTATCTAGAAATATTTTTGTATTTAACTAGACCCCGACTTCGCATGTCTGTATTTTTTTTTTGCAAATTATATACCCACACAAACTTTTTTCGTTTCTCGCTCTTTCCATTAGTTAAAACCGTATCAAAATCCATTGGGTGGGTCGGAAGAAGTTAGTGGAAAAATAGATAGTAGCGAACAGCGATTTAATTTTTTTATATCTACAAAAATATTAGATTTTGTTATCTCGAAAATAACATTGGGAGGAATTACGCCTTTTAGTTTTTGAAAAATATCAATTTACCTACTTCGTAATAACACCAATAAAGTTTTAAAGATTTTTAAGCAGTAAGATATAGTGCACGATCCTCAGTAGAAAGTTTTGTTGAAAGCATAGGGACCATGGTAGAAGTGACTGTTTTGTCCAAATAAGCAGACCGTCTGAAAACTCATTGATTGATTCCAGTTGATTTCGACAAGCTGTTGTTGCAGCCAAGATTCAAGAGCATAGAGAAGATTAAGACCATAGGTGCCACGTACATGGCCGCGTCTGGACTCAATCCCAATCAAACGGTATAGCATTTAACACTTTTATATTTGTTACAAATATCTGCGCAGTCATTAATTAGGCAGCCTGACAACAGTAACCAGACCCTTACTGAAAGGCCACCGTGAAATAACAGCATGTGTGCTATTGTGTTTCGGTGAATGAGTAAGGGATCCAACCCTATTTTCATATCATCTCCTTATGCTTTATGCTTGATCTTACTGAGGTCTGTCTGTAATAAAATAATTAAACGATCTGTAAAGGTGTGTTCCATTCGATTACGATCACAGATTACACACCTTTTTGTCTTGTGTTGGATACAAGATATTTTAATTTTCATAGACATTTATAGGTATGAAATAAACCTCTCCCTGCGCAGACGTAGACACTATTTGTTGTCCAGCTTCTTCCACCTGACACATACTTATTACCAATTTAAAAAATGTTCAGTGTAGGTAATTGAAAAATAAAAGTTGTCAGTTGAAGTACGCTAGTACTACTTATTATTTATTCTGTGGTTGAAGGCATAATCAAATTTTACAAATTTCCAAATAATTTATACGTTGTGTAGGTAACAAAAAGCGGCTAAATAAAATGCAATGTTCCCAAAACTTTTAGCTCGTCTCTGAAATAAGTTAATATTTTTGTGCACAGAACAACCAGGAAAACGGTTCTCACGTGTGCGACTTGGTGGAGTATGCGTATGCGCTGCGCGACGCCCTAGAGGAAATCAACACACACAGCTTCAACAAATTCAGACTGAGAATAGGTTAGTATAAAATAGGACTGATTCCAATAGCACTGTGCCGGACGATATAGGCCATTCGAATTTCAGGCAAAACCCGAGGCTTTATGAAATATTTGTTCAAAAACCAAGCTCATTAAATCAATAATTGGTTTGCTTTTTTTTTGAAGGCATAAGCTGCGGTCCTCTGGTCGGAGGGGTGATCGGTGCCCGCAAGCCGGTATATGACATCTGGGGAGACACCGTCAATGAGGCGTCGAGGATGGAGAGTACCGGGGTTATGGACAAAATACAAGTCACCAAGAGTGCAATGGAGGTAGGAAAATTGCTAAAAACATGCTAAATTTAATAAGCATGATAAAATTTTAACTCATTCCTGTACGTAGGTATGCTTGATTTACTTACAATAGAAGCCATTATACATTCTGGCCTATAAAAATACGTGGCATATCTCTGTTATCTCTGGAAGATGTTCCTGCAGCAGCTAACACGGTTTGGTATAATCTGGTGTACCGGAAAAGAAGATGTATCACTGATTATTTATTTAAGCGATAATGAAGCCTGGATTTAGACGATTCTGAGCTCATACTATTTTCAGTGTTATATGTACTGTGATTTGTGTGTAATAATTGGTTTCTTTCGGGCTCTCTTCTCAGGATCGTCATCATCTTGGCTGTTTTTTTTTTCTTTCGAAAGATTGGTAAAGGCAAATTAAAATTTAAAAGTGTTTCTTTTGGAAACTATTTAATGAATAAATAATAACTGTTGCATGACAATGGGCAGCCTGGCAGCCGTCGAACGATGTGACTGATATTAGTATTATTATTATTAATTAATAACTGGCGACCCGCCCCTGGCTTCGCCCGGGGTGCAATTTTTATTATACATAATCATTCCCCGTTTATCCCCCTAGTGAAAACCGAATTAAAATCGGTCTACCCGTTCACACGTAATTTCTTGACCAGGGGAAATAGGGATTCATTTTTATATATAGAGATTAACGTGAATTTATAACGAAGTCCTTTTTATACTTCGCCCCCCAAACCTCTTAAATGCTCCCCCGAATCAAATTGTCTGAAAGAAACACTGATTACGGTACCATCCGTAGTTTTGTTAATGGTTTAAATAGCTATATTGAAAGCATAGTCCAGAGATGTCCATAGTAAGGCCCGCAATATTACTTTACTAATGTAATGTCGATATTGTGTACATAAAGCATAGGTTACTGAGATGTCCAAAGAACGGCCCGCGAGCCACAAATACGAAAATTTTATTGTTTTACAAAATTTATTTTAATAAAATTGCTCATAAAATGAATTTTACGTTGGGCAGTCTATTTTTTGGATCGTGCCTAGTCTGCTATTAGACTATGAATTTTATAAAATCTAAATATAGGTAACGCACTACGTTTAGCAATGATTAATGTTGATGTTAATAGAATTTTAAAAGATGGATTAATGGAGAAGTAATCATTTTAAATCATAAATAAATAATAAAAAAAATGTGTTGTGGCTGGAGCCTACTTTCAAGCTTCAAAAGCCCGTGTCTGGAGGCTCCACTCTTTAAATGTAACAATAATATTTTTGTACTTAATTTTTTTTCTTTTATTTAAATTATATTTGGCCCTCCAATCTTCTTAGTAATTTGTATTGACCCGAAATCGTAGAATTTGGATAGCTTTGGCATAGACAAATAATAACCCCTGCTTTCTTACGAGTGGCACTCTGGCTCCTCCTAGGGTTTTTCTAGGGGATTTCTCTATTCTATTAACGGATATAGCCACGCTGTATCAAATACTCACGATTACAAAAGGCCTGTTCTTGCTCGTATTAATGCACGGATGATATGTTCATACGCAGCGATTGGTGGAATTCGGATACTTGGTGGAGGCGCGTGGCGGCGTTGAGGTGAAGGGCAAAGGGGTGATGGAAACATGGTGGGTGGCACAGCGGGGCAGTCGTATGGAGGCCGTTGCGGAGGGTGGTCGCGTTGGTGCCACAACTGCCCCCGCGCGCTCTCTCGCCGCTCTGGTTTATACTATGCTGCAGGCACGAAAGAGGATCTACACTCATCCATTCAACGCTACAGATTTCGGTATGCGAGATTACGTTTTATAAAAGGAATACAATTATTCGCTCCAATTTTATGGTGGGCAACCCTTTTAGTGTTTCTTGTATCCTTAGGCGACGGTAGCCAACTACCATTTTGGTTGTCTCAGCAGCATCCTGAAGGCATAATATTGGATGTACAGAGCATTGTACGCTCTTTGAGTATAAGTCACCCACAGACTGCTCGCGTAAAAGACTTGGCAAAATGCCTTAAAAAGGTAATTTAGGTAACTTGATCATTATAACGAGCAAATCTGTAGGCAAGCATGTTAGAAGTTTTATGATAAAGCATTTATATTAAAGTATAATAAATACTTTGTTATAAAATTATTATAATTTTTATATTATGTTATAAATATACGTATATATATATATGTACTAGCTGACCCAGCATACGTTGTCCTGCCAGACCTCGAAAATAATTCTCTAACCCGATTGTGGTGCCACCTATCGGGTCCAATTTTATTTTCAAACCATTTGTAAAAGTGACGCGACACTTCACGCCAATGAACGTCACTTAAATTATTTGAATATTGTTCATACAAAAATATACTAAAATCCCGATTAATAAATGGGGGTATTGAATATGACGTACTGAATATACAGACGTACTGAATATACAAACAAAATTTCATAACAATCAGTCAAACCGTTTCGGAGGAGTTTTGTTACAAACACTGTGTTATATGTAATTTTAGTATATAAGATCATAAGTTTTAATTTTAGTATATAAGATACTCATTGACAATGACAATGTATGATTTGGAACATGATTAATACAAGATGGTGGCTACGGTGTAATCTAACAACAAGTCTTAAATAAAGTATTATAAAAGAGAACCTTCCTATTATTAAAACTATAACCACACTGTGACACGAGAATTTTATATATTAGAAGATATTTTTATACATACTTAAATTATACTTTATTATACAAATATTATTATGAATGTGTTTTTGTAAAATAAAATATGTGTTTTATAATAGAGGGTGGATCGTCGGGAGGCGGTAGTGTGCGCGGGGTGAGGAGCGCGCGCGCCGGTACTGCCCCCTCCACTTCGCACCGACATTTTTCTGATCTGCGGCGCGCACGCACCAGACATCACGGACGGTAACTATGATTATATTATAAATATCACCCGCCAAAGTGGATAAGATTTTAAAATAAAATCTTAGTAGAGAGTACTTTTTGAACACAGAATAACCAACTTCTTATGCTTGGTATATATACACAAAGTTAAAAAATTTAGAAATTCGTGATTGTCATTTAAATTTGCTTATTTAATTTATTAAATTAGTTAAAATTGTCCAGACTTTGACTTGAACCAAGTAATCTGCTTCAAGGACTAAGTGATAAAATTTGAATTGAATTTGTCAGTTCTTCAATACACAATTCAACAGATGATGACGGATTTTTTTCTTAATATTTAATAATTTCGAGCCTCGTTGTTTAAAAAATTCCAATTACTTTTGAGCACAATTATGACTACTTATTAAAAAGTTAAAATTTAAAATTTTGTCTACATTGAAACGCTCTTGACATAGTTCCCGTCACGATCTCGAGCTTGGAAACATCCGTCCGCACTCTAGCAGCATGGTGGTCCGTCGGCCGGATATGGCGCCCCCCATCACGTGGTCCGCGTCGGCTCCCCACACGCCTACCGCCCCCCACACGAGCCCCCAGACGCCCCAGCCCGAGCCGCCCCCCAAACTCGGTCTGGGGGCCCGCCTTAAAGCCGCCAGCTTCTCATATCGGACGCGGCCAAGTCGCGATCGATCTCCAAAAATTCACGACCAAAACAACGAAGGCTCCAAAACTTCGATAGCAAACGGAGGTCCGTTCAGATTCCGATCAGTCACGACAGCATCTTTCTTCAGGAGCAGGAATAAAGAGCAAAAGAAAAGTAAGGAGCAGATAAATGGTGAAATCAATGGTGACACAAATACAACTAGGATGTGAAATAGTTTTGTAGAGTAAAACGCGATCTAACGGACGCGTACAAGACTTGAGGTCTTAAATAGCATTATACTCAAATATTTTAAATCTCTTATAATATCTTCATTTAACTGAATAAAATAAATAAATTTTAACAAAACAAAATGTGAAAAATTGTATAAGTTATTGTATATTCAGAATTAAGTAGGTACATCAAATTTATTTGACATAAATGTATTATTTTTAATATAATTCGTGAATAATTTAATTTAAGTGAATGTAAAACTATTTTATTAGAAAATATTTTTGTTAATTACTCTAAAATTTAAACTAGATTAGATTTTTTTATTTATATTATACGTATTTCTCTTAGTGTGGTATAACTTATGTTAGTTGTTATATAGATAGAATAAAAGTAAATAGAAACTTTAATATTGTCAATTTTTAAAACTAAATAAGAGATTTTTAAAATTTAAAAGAAATTAAGCCAATATGATGGTGAGTAGTTAGCAAACAGAAGGTGCTTTATAAATTTTATTGCATACAAATAAAATATTTTTGTCGCAAATTAAATACATTAATGTGTAAACATTGAAATAAACCCACAAACAATATCTATTATTATCTTGATAATTGACCAGTTAATAATTGGGCAGTTTTTTATGAGATGTAAATTTTAAAAAAAATTGTAGATACATAAAGTTTATTGAGTTACATACTGTATTTTAAGTGAAATTGTGACGGGGAAGAACCGCTCAGAACACAAATTCTGACCACACGTTGCGTTGTATGCGTTGTACACACACTAATTGAACCAATAAATCCCCATGAAATGTTCACCCGCGACCTTTGGGAATATTAAATTAAAATTAAAATTAAAATTAAATTAAAAGCTATAAGATTGTACACATAACATTAAAATGTTTATACTTTTTCATTATATTACCTAGTAAGTATTAAAATTACATGATTATCAAATTAAATTCTCTGAGATTTTTGACGTAAGAATTAGTCTATTTAATCGTTCATTCTTAATAAATGTGTAAGTTCTATTAGTGTTATGCTATTATGATAAATAGTAAGTGGTTTAAATTTTAATAAAATAATTTAAAAAAAGGGAATAATTATATTTTTAATATATATACAATTTTAAGTATGATAGTATTTATTTGTATGTAGTGATATCAAACAAGTTTTATATAGGTGCCTACCTAATAAATTAATTGTTCGTTTTTTTATACCAAAGATTTTAAATTGTTCTCTCTCAAGTTGAAACAAACATGAAACTACATTAATTTAGAATTTAATTTTAAATGTAGATAATTTAATATTAAGTAACTTCCTACTTAGTTTTCAATGTCCATTTAATATGTATATTTTGCTTGGTCTGTGTTTCGCTTCATTTCGTCGGTTGAAAAGTGACATACATATTTAAGAAAAATGATAATTTGTCAATACAAGTAAATCTATTCCGCCATGAAGTGTTTTGCATAGAAAGAGCCCCATCTGAAATTATGTAACAAAGTAATAAGATGTAACATAGGACATTATTATAGGTTTTTCCATATAAATAATGGGGAATATATATAATTAAGGATGCCAGAGCCCATTTCCTTAACCTTTCCTAATCCATTATTTTTAGTTCTACTATGGGCGGCAGCGCACTTGCTACACCTACCATTAAGTGGAAGATCAGCCTGTCTGATAACCTTCTTAATTGTGACTTGTGCCCTTTTTAGGGTTCCGTACGTCCGAATAAAAAAACGAAACCCTTATAGGATCACTCATGCGTCCGTCTGTCCGACCATTCCTCCCCTCCCCCTCCCTATCTCCGAGACTACTGAACCTAAAATTTTGAAAAAAAAAATACAGACATTAGTTTTCTACTTATAGATTATAGGAAAACCTATAAGAAATCCATGATATTAAAATAACATGGTAAATCATTCAATATTGTGCGGATAGGTACCTAACATCGTACGGAATAACCTCTTCACGCGAATTCAACTCGCACTTGTTAAGTTTTTTTCTATTTAAAAATATTTATATAGAGAAGTGACGTATTGCCTTTGAAGGAAATACCTATAAGTATATTACATAAAGTTTATATTACATAAAGTTGTTAATTATAAATAAATAAAGTGGATTCATCTCTACTATGTTAACACTACTATGTTAATTTCATATATTTCGAGAAAACCAATATAGCCCAGTTAATTTGGCCAACAAACGTCCATCAGGGACGACTGTTTTATACAGTAAATGAATCCAGTGAGTTCCAGTAGAGCTTCCAGTATCTAGCGCTGGATTGGAATGGAGCATGTTCCTATTTTTCAATCCAGTGACCGCCGCAAGAACCCTGTGCACACCGTTCTATTGGCACTTTGCGAAACACAAACTAAACAAAATATTGTAAACACATACTTATATATGAGCACATTTAAATTCAAATGATTTTTTAAAATGTTTACCGTAATTTTTAAAGGAAAATCTGTACCTATGTCTTGATAAGTTGGATGTATTATACGTAGGGGGGATTAAAGCGCTGTCTTCCAAAGACGAAAAATTGTACGTTTTTTTCGTACATATTTACTGTAATTTATTTGTATAGTTGATAGAAATATTGTTTTTTGAATGTAATCTCAGATAGTTGTAGGGACCAATCATGTACTTTTTGTATGACATCGGTATAGAGGGATTCAAATGTCACTTTTTCTACAAAGGTTAGCGACTATCGTGGCTATCTTAACCTTGGAAGCTGCTAGAGAAAAGCTTTTAATTCTGATATTTTCAAGACGACATGCTGCCCTAGCTATTCGACGGCATGGAATTTGCTTTATAATATAACCAAGACTATGTTTAAAAGTTTCATCATCATCATCATCATCTCAGTCGAAGACGTTCACTGCTGCACATAGAGCTTGCTCATAATTTTCAAATAAAAACGGCCAGAAGCCGCCTAGACTCAGTGTTGATCAGCGACTCTTATCGAGTCGTCAGTCCATTTTGTCGGCGGACGTCCTACGCTGCCCTTGTCCGTGGTATCCTTTCGAGCGTCCGTCGGCTCTCTGTACTGTGTCCTACCCACCGCCACTTCAACTTGATAATCCGTCAGATTATGTCGGTGACTCGTTCATCCACGAATTCCGTTCTAGATTCGATCTCGCAGTTTACCCCGAGCATAGCCGTCTCCATAGCCCGTAGAGCGACGTTGAGCTTTTACGAGTATCATAGTTAGATAAAGACCACGTTTCAGGGCCATATGTCATCACTTATTGTATGTCATATTGAAGATGTATTGTGATCTAAATACACGAGAAGCCCCATCTAGTTCAATAATGAGACAGTAAGTTTAAATTAGTTGCAAAGCATCAAAATGAAATATTATCCCTTGGGATGGGTATATTCTATTTATTTTATCTAAATTCAACGGTTTTCTTTCACAAATTTTTGCTTTTATTTAAATTATTATACTTAGTAAATACGATGTCAATATTAATGGAATTATCATATAAACTTCATTGGACTAAACCTTAAGTAATGTGAACACATTCCAAGCTTTAATTACTTATCTCTATCTCTATATATAAAAATGAATCCCCATTTCCCTTGGTCACGGCATCACGCGTGAACGGGTAGACCGATTTTAATTCGGTTTCACTAATGGAAAGAGGGATAAACGGGGAATGTTCTTATATATAAAAATTGCACCTCGGGCGAAGCCGGGGGCGGAACGCTAGTTGAATATAATTGTTGACAGATTTGAGTATTTATAAAGCGTGACTGAGCAACGAATATATACACAGAATCACAATTTTCAGCAGCTATCTTAGCACTTCTGTAATTAGTAATAGACGAGGTTTTACAAGTTAATTCGCATCAGAGCTAGTTAAAAACAGTACATCACAGCTATTGCTACTTGTGAAATTTAGTCCAATGACGTTTCTATGATTGAGTGGAACTCATTATTCGCAGCCAAAAATAAATGCATATAAATCCTATTTACAAAGAATAGCTACCATTTTTATAGGAGTTTGTTATAACGTAATTATTTATTTATAGAAAATGTTGCGACAATGCCAAAGATGTGATCTCAGAACGCATTTGATTTAGACTTAAGTGTAAATTGTATTTGTACATAAATTATATAAGTACATATTTAAAATATACGTAATATTTATTATTCAAGAGTTTTAGAAATTTATACCTAATTTATATGTCGTGTTGATGTTATAGCGTAATATAAATCATTTTAACTTTCTACAGTTTCTGTAGCGTTAAATTGCATGTGATGGAATTTTAAGTACTATTAAAAATTGTCAATTTACCGCGAATGCGTTATTTAAAGGGACTGTGGTCTTTCACGTTCTAATCTATGTCAAGGTACTCCCAGATAAGAAAATATTTATATTAGAACTTGCTTTTACCCGCGAATGACGTTTAAAACGTTTCTTTAAAACCTATAGCGTTTACTGTTCCATTTATTTCGCACCCCTTTTTCTTACGCGATGAAAGATTTATTCAATCTCTATTGCTCATGTATTTTTGCCAGGCCTAGAATTTCTTAATTTTTTTTGCCTTTTTCTATAACGCTAAATTGTATGCAATAAAAAATTTCATGGTGATAGATAAAATACTTTTTATAAGTAATATAAAAATCAAATTGGAGGTTTGAGATTTTAAAAAACGAATATAAAAATTTTATATATAGATTTTGTCCACTATTTATCAAGTTATATTGCAATAAGTTAATCTGGGTCTATCTAATATCCTCATTAAAACATTACAACTCAATATTCATTTCCTTGTTTTAAAAAATGTTGTGTGGAAGGACCTTCATGTTCCGTGTTCCAAATGCAATTGAAGCCAAAGTACTTTCTATGTAAAGGAGATTATGAAATAAAACTTAAATTTATACTTGGTATTGCTTTTTATTGCCATTAATTGTTTTTATATTAAAATATAACATACCTTCTACACTGTAAACATAATAATACTAATAATTGTGGAGCAAACTATATTTTAGCTTTGGATATACGTTCCAAACGAACGTCATGCGTCATACCACACACAAATAACATTCTTTCCAATAAACAATAACACTTTGTACATTGCTTGTTACATGTGAAAATAAAAGGCTATGATAATAAGTTATTATGGCGAGATAAGTATTTAAAAAAATGTAATTAACGTAATGAAAGTTAGTTACAAAAATAAATAATAGCCTACATTGTAGCTACCTCACAGAATCAACTAAAAAAATAATCTTATCGAACCTTCTTCGAAGCGAAATATATAAAGAGCAACATAAAATATGCAAAATGAAAACAAAATACAAAACGTGCAAGAATCCTAAATTCAAGGTACGATAAACGACCCCCAATTGTACTCTGTCATTTCCAAAATATGCTACGTTTTTAATTCATATTTTATCATCCATATGACACTAGATAAGCGAAACTATAAAGTCTTAGTCACTGTTAAGTATAATAAATTTTATATTAATATGCTTAATTAATAAAATTACAACCTGTTCAGTGTAAATTTAATTGATAGTGACGAGGATAGATGGCGCTAGCGGTAGGTTTAAATGTTTAGTTAAAGTAATAATTGAGCGGTACCTTGAATTCGCACCTTCCAACGGAAACGCGTGAATGAAATGCTTCGCCCATAACTTGAAAAACTTTGTTGTTTAAACAACAAAAATAGCTTGATCAAGCTAGATCAATTTTGTTTTATTTTAAAAGTAAAGCAGAGTATTATATCACCTGTACGGTTAGTGGGTCCTTTCTAATACATGTGTTAAAAATAACGGACGGAAAGAAATGTGTCACAATAAAATGAATTCACAGACGAATTTATGGCTCATTTTGGGAAATTAAAACGTCTAGTTAACTACGTTATTGTAAAAACACTACATTTTTTCCTGTATTAACAAGAATGTACGAGTACTTTATGCGAGTATAAAATCTACATTACAAATAGAAGGCGCCCACCCACAGTCGGTTTAGTGTGATATAATGGAATAAAGCTATTCCACTACCCGCATTTAGAACTTTGACCTAATAACATTTTGTACGTTCTCTTCATTTTGCTGAATCTTTAAAACGAAAGATGTTACAATATCAAGAACAAAAAAAAAAATAACGATGCACACGAAATAAACATTTATTACCTTCTTATTTTCGTATAATGAACACCTCTCAAATCGACACTCAACTTCTAAATGTACCATACAAAAACCATTCTCAAAATTAAAAATATAACGCGAGATAGTGGTAAGTTATATACATAAACTTTATCTAGGGAACGTAAACAGACTTATCAAAATTGCTAACGAGTAGTCGCTATGTGGACAAGGTCCATGTTACATAATAGTCCATTACTGCCATGGTCGGAAACAACTTTAAAAGCCCCGGGCCTTAACAGAACAAACGAGGCCGTCGATTGCTATTTAGGCCGAGAATTGTATAGTACTTTTCTCTAACTTACGAGGAAATAATAGGCGAAAACGTACAACAAACAAAATTTAATTTATGTTGAAATTTATATTACAATTTATACAGATCAATAATGATAACTGGACACTTTTGTCAGGTAAAATCTGTTTGCTCATTTTCTCATAAAATTGTTGAAAATACTCGTTAATTCAGAATAGAATTAATAGTATGAAAATCACGGTCATCTGTTCTGATCTAGTTGCTCGTGCCTTAGTAATCTAATTGGTCATGTTTGAAAACTGTCCTCTGTTACATTGCTGACATATAACAGAAAAGATTAGATTAACGTATTCTTCTCTTTTTTTAATGATGAAGCCATTTCCAAGCAAGTGAAGAAAAGTATATTTTATTTAAATATTTGTTTATCGTACCGACGAAGCGTAATGGTGCCCAGACTTACGAAGAAATGTAATGTGATTGTAATCCATTCCTCTGTTATTTATTTAAGATAATTATTATTTATCACAATTCATCATGTTTTTGGATTAAACGCGCTTTTCAGTTCGACTTAAAAATTAGGTCACAATACAAATTGCTCAAAAGTAAAAAATTACGAGTTAAAAGTTCGTTTTATATCATTATTATTTCATGCTTTGCTCAAGTACAATTTTCACATTTAAAAATACAAACTTAACTCGTAAATAAATTTAACTAACTTTACATCTGAGCGGTGTTCTATATCTAACGTAATTACTTTGTTGATAATAATTCACCCCTACAATTTAATTTCTTTCCCTTTTCCAAAACTACCGTTAAAAATAATTATTGTATCAATATATTATCACAAAAAAAGTGTAGTCCAAAATATGTGTCAAATAAAAAGAGTTATTCCTAACACATTTATAATAAGAGATTATTTCGGACCTCGTACAATATTGCTAATTTTATCCGGATTGTCATCCGGATATAGAGTTAATTGTTATATCGTGCAAAAAAGGCCGTTATTAATTTAATTAAATCGCTTAAATTAATCACTTTTATATTCTCTAAATGGGTATAAAAAATAGCCTTTCTGCGCTAATGAAATGTAGTCAAAAAACACAGCGACTTTCGCACGCGCAGACAATATGGGAATGCTAATTAAAATAAATAACAGTGTTGATACTTTTCATATCAAAAAGTAACACTTCTATTAAAAAATTGAGTCTTTTTCTATTGGAATTCTTCAGATTACGCAACCATTATGGTCAGTGCCAAATAAATCTGTACAAAAGTACACTTTCTCACTTCTACCACGCAAGATCATTGCGAAGTCTATCACTAACTATACTTGCGAAGCGTTTCATAATAGGGAGAGGGTTCATTTACTGTACTGTGAGAACAGGTGAGTTTTACATCATACTTCGAGTTGATTTGTGCACATTTACTTGGCTAATAATTTGCATATCTTTGCAATTTTAAATAAAATTAACAACATTTATTAATAATTTAGATTTCATTAACAGTTTTAATACTCATCATCAGTTCGTATCCAGTTCGAAAGACCGGTTTTAGCTCTTTGTTGGACACAAGATTATAATGGACATTAGTGGTCCTACTCTAAATAATTGAACTAAAGTGTCAAAAGTCGTTATCACATTAACTTATAGTCTGTTACGATAACGGCAAGATTTTATAAATAAATTCATACAGGTACGTCGCTTGTAATAGGTAAATTCGAATAAAATCAACGACTAATTACATTATGGCACTTATAAAGTAAAATTAATTTTATATTTGCAATTCCTTGTGATGATTCACTGTCGCCGTTTTTAATACTTGCGTCCATCTGAAAAAGAAAATAACAAAAATGACAAAAAGGACCAATCAACTATAATGCGTTTTATAAAGGGTTTTCCAAATTTTGATAGGTCATATTATTGAAATTGACATGTGTCAAATTGGCCACTATTTATTTACTCTATCTTGCCAAATCAACAACATGTGCAAATTATTAAATTTTTTTATGAAAGTGATTCGCTTCTTTTACGGTCGCCATAATCGTCCTTCCGAGAGCACTATCGATCGATGATAAGCAATTTCTTTTGGCAGGAATTGGATGTTATGGACCCCGACAACATATGGTTTCAACAGGACGACGGTTTATTTTTTGCAAATTAAAATTAACTGTAATTTCATTAGCGCCATTTCCATTAGCGAAAACCGCATGTTTAGAAACTTACAAAACAACACTTCTTTGGGTTGAATAACCCAAAGAATTGGAAACAAATATAATTAGATTTATCATTATCGATTGAAAGCGGAAGAAATTAGAATATGATAATACACCAATTTACTATATTTCCATTAGTACAGTGCTTGTACTAATAGTTGCGTCAGAATATTCTCAAATAGAATGCAAAAGGTGTCCCAGTTACGTTATAAAAATCCTTTCTACTTACATATTCGAAATTGAACAATTTTACTTATTTGGTCATGGCGAACTAAAAGAGGCCTGTTTTCTATAAAGAGCGCAGAATATAAGACCTTTCCCAGTCCGAGCGAAATCGAGCTTTACCTGTTGTATGTGTAATGGCTGTCCGCTCTGAAGAAGTACACGTGGTTCTTGAACTGCAGTTTGAACACAAACTCCTTGTGAATGCCGTCGTCTTCTGCAGGAACGCCCACGTTGTATCTGCAAATTGCCAGGTGTAAAACTAGAGTTCATGCAAAAACTTGATTAGCTTTTAGTCAGTAATTACAAGAATGTGTAAAGTAACAAATACTGTAAATTTTAGAAGTTACATTAAGTTACATTAAGTTCTAAAATTTACATGTCTTTTTTTTCTACAGGCAATAACCAAGGAGTATAATGATGGAATCGGTAAGCAGCTCCCGTTGGCAAGTCCTTTCCTAAGCAACGATGATGCTACTCCTACTCAAGTATTATTCAATATTAATTTTCACCTTATAGTTACTTCATACCACTTAATTTCTCAAAGATGTTAGGTACATACCCGAGCAGCGGAAGCGAAGCGAGCGGCGCTCGGTCGTGCCAACTTTTGTAAAAGAAAAGCGTGAACACAGCGAACACCACCCACAGCTTTTGCCATCCGTGCGAGTTCTTAAACTTCCGCAAGAGATAACCCGAAGTAGCGCTCTGCACAGACCACATCACTATTTACAGTTAACTGCACAAAATTATTTAGTTAAAAACTTATAATAGTTCCACACAAAGTTCCCAAGTGTAAACCAAATAATGAATTTATGAAATTAAAAATCAAACTTCTTATCACTTTTTCAAAATCCCGATGGACGAATTAAATCGTCAACTAGGCTTAAACCCGGTTTGCGGTTGTTTCAGTTAATCATTTAATAAATATGTATGTGTCAACGGCTTATTACGGAAAGAGTACTGCGATTACAAACGTTCTCAGAAGAGTATACATCTTCGTCAGATGCAAGTGTTTGAATAATAAAACTACATATGAAGTGTAACCAAATTGCTTCTAGTAATGCTTCGATGTGCTTTGTTTCGTCATGGTAGATGGATAAAGTAGCAGTATAATTTAGCATGCAGGGATGCAGGTATTCTGTTTAGGGAGTAACTACACTCATTAACCATTTAACTGAACGATATTTGTTACCGAATGTACACAGCTGAAGAGTGTGAATCAATGCAAGTCGTAACTTGTCGACGAGGAGTCACGTACAGCCCTGAAAGTGGCTGGATGGCCCTGAACGAGGCTGAACAGCCCTGAACGATAAAGCACACTTGTCCTCAGTTTCGTCTCTGACGCGAAAGCTGAATAGATTCAGAAAGCTGAGCGGACGCATACGCATCTCCATACAAAATTGGTGTTTTTAACAGACAAAAGCTGAATTGAGTTGAATAAATGCAGTTACACCCCTAACAGTATAAGTGGTTTAATTGATGGTATAATCACCCTCATGGCGAGATGTAAGTGCTCCCTGTGAAGCGAAGTCGCGCGGTGCCAGCATACGTGCGACAGTGCGCCGCCACCGCCGCCACCATTCGTCGACCAATTCCCGCCTGAGACAACATTTCTAACGTCACTCTTACTATAAATATTTCAATCTAAGATTTCTTCCGCATAATGCGAGTATAAAATAACAATAGAGATCTCTAACAACTTCAGAGATATATCACATTCAGATTCAGAGACATATTGATATTAGTAAGTTTAAATAATACAATTTTCTACTCTGCCATTCTCTCCCATAACCAAATCTACAAAGTGAGTATTCTCTCGTTTTAACCAAATTTTTAAAGGCTCAGTTTAAATAACGCAACTGTTGTGCTTTGTGCAAATATTGTGCACAAAGCACTTGTGCAAATAAAAATTCAACAAAAAAAGCATTATTTATATTACATTACTACTTCAAAACTAGCTATCGTCCCTATATTAAAATGTGTTGTTAAGTTTGATTTAATTTGTGGGTTTTTTGCAAATGTGATTCATTTTTTGAACTTATTGATATCACTTAACAATAAGTTAATCTTAAGGCGTGAAAGCGTAACAAACAAACAAAGTCACTTTTACATTTATAATATTAGTTAGGATATTATTTTCAAATTGATTACTAACTTTTGCCCTGGAGTTCATCCGCGTATCTTCAAAAATGATTAATGTGATAAAAAAGTGCTGATGTGTAAACTATATTACTGTAAAGTTTCTTTAAAATCCGTCTAGTTGTTTTAGCGTGAAAGAATAACAAATGTGCATCCATCCTCACAAAGTTTCGCATTCATAATATCGGTACGATTCGCTAGCCGTTTGAAATGACACGAGATAGAGAAACCGATTACATGGACGCAGATCTATGCTTAAGAATAAGTAGTATGGGGGAAGGGGAATATGACCTGTCTCCTGGTCGTAGGGCGTGAGTTGTGTGTCGATATCGGCACGAGGATGCTCGCTGGCTGCGCGCGCGCCGTTCTCGAGCGCTTCGCACCACCCGATGTACTCGTACTCGTTGCTAGCACTCACCGTCATGTTTACGTCGACACCTGTATTACATTCACCCTCAATTACTTGAATAACTTCAAACTTCGATAAGTGCGCGACCTCACCATTGTCTCTAACGGAAGATCAGCTTAAATTGTTACAACCTGCATTATGCTGAGTAGGAGCCGGATTGTGGTTTTGAGTGTATGTTTTAATATTGCTGTTACGTGCGGGGTGAGTTAAGGTGCCGTTAAGGGCGAAAGGAACGATTTATTTTCACAAACCAAGATGACTGCCAAAATCACCAAACTTGTCCAATTAAACCGTTAAACTTGCCAAAAGTTGTCAATGATTATGTGTCGCCGGTTCACTTCCACAGGTAAATTCGCAAAAGCTCCGAAAAGTCGCTTTCGTATCGCTGATTGTCGCACAACTCATTCTTGGCCGGCTCCACTCTTATTTATATGTACTTGGCGCCAAACGCCTCCATGTATTTTGAATTTACCAGAAAATGTAAACAAGATTGTAAACAAACTATTGAAGTTCGGGAATGCTATTTCTGTAGAAATGTAGACTCTATGTTGTAAACGTAAGGACCAATTTCCTTTGACACTAGTCGGGGCGTGGCTACCATCGATAGGGTGGAACGTTCGAGAATTTCGGCCGACGCAAACGCTTTTTCCAGAACGTCCCATAGTTAGTCCTAAGATTAACTGTGGGACGTTCTTATTAAGATATTAATTATTAACTTATTAAGATTCAAATTGAACTTTGTTAGAAATAAAATTTTATTCTATTCAATAATATTATTATTACACACACAGTATTAGACCGGTCAGTTGTGGTTCATTGCTTTCATGTGACAAGACAACGTGACGGACAAGTAGAGTTTCGACATAGAAATATGGGTTCGAATGTCAATAACACTGATTTATTATTTATTTCTTACTGACCTGTAATGGTGAAAGAGTTGGGCAAATCGGTGCTGGCGACGTGCAGTTGGTGCAATGCGAGCGCCGCGTGCGCGCGGAACTGAGAACCGCCGCACTTTGACGTCACTAGTAGCAGATCGTTGAACTATACAACACACATTACACAGGAAATTAGAATTACTGACATAATAGATAGCTAACGGCTTCCATTTTGAAAAAAAACTTTTTTTTATTTGTCTCCAATTTTATCAATCGATTTTCTTTTTTGTGTTTAGCAGCTACTGACGAACTTTAGTGTTATAAATTTAAACAATATATATTGGAAATTGTTTTTTCCCACCTTCGAAATTATTATGGTCGAATTTTGACCAGTGGGCAAATATTAATTATAAATAGTGCATCCTCCACATCACTATAGATATTACCATGTATGTTCTCTGGTGCAGTCGACAATTGTTATGAAATGTTTTAAACATTATGAACATTGTATTACATTTCGTTAGATTTTTAGATCTTTACATAAAAGCTCTATAGATTAATGAAAACTTTGTTATTCTATGTAGTACATAACAGATATCCCAAGGATTCCCCGCACTTTACACTGGAGGCATGGATGGTTGTTAACAAAAGTTTTAAATTTGTTTTATTTTGCTGCAATTTACATTAAATAATGTTATACAACAACGAACAATTGTTGATTATTATTGATTATTATTTATTATACAACTATATCGACAATACAGCGTTCTAATAGATCGAGTAAAATCACACACGAAGTCTACTTTACGCCGACAGGATTTGAGCTATTTCTATTTATACACTGGTATAAAACGTATCAAAGTAAATGCGTCTAATGAATTCTTCTTTAAATTAACACCTTCGTCGTCATTGTGAATTTCAGACATTTAAAAGATGAACGGATAGCAAATTGAAAGTATTATAATTACCAAAAACAACATTCTCTGTTGCAATCCCCTCGACGAGTGCTTGTAGACACATCCGAGCCTGATAAACTCTCTTCCCGCAACCAACAGTTTATCATAACCTATAACCACAAACATTAACTATAATAACCTATAAACGTTTAATCATCTTATTTCATCTGTATAAACTTTCCTTTTAACTAAGACATTTCTATAGTTCGCGGAGGAAGAACTCCATTAGAAGTTCTATCCGTTTAGATAAGCATGTCTGTTGGTATAATATTTATGCCATGTGTGATTAAACACAAGCCTTTGTAAAATAAAATATAGGATCTTATGATGGCAATAAATTGATATTCGTTAACCGACAATGTAAAAACCTTTGCACAACCTCAAGTGTAATTTTACGTTTTACCGTTTTACGCATTATTATTTTTTGCAATTCATTGTGTGACCCGCATTTTCTAATATCGTAATCGCACCTTTGATCGTAATAAGAAAATGTGTATTTTGTTACATTGTCGTTGTTACAAGTACATAGAGAAAAGACAAAAAAATATAAAAATAACTACCGCCGGTTGGGATCATTCTAAGGGGAAGTGATGTAAAGAAATTTTATACAGAACTTTATGTATCACAAAGTGAATAGGCTACTAACAGGCAAGCGAACTCCATCTTCGACCTCATCTTCACTTACCATCAGGTGAGATTGAAGTCAATCGCTTTTCCGTGCAGGAATAAAAAAAAAACATAACAGCCAACTAAGAGCCGGCGTAAATTGGAGAAGGGGACGGCAAAGTGTAAATTTATTCATAGTATTTTGTACTTAAGGGCTTTTAATATAATTCAAATTTCATTGCATTATGCTACGGCAACAAATGGTGGGGCATTTCGCCGTAGCATATTACAAAAAAAAATTGAATTATATTAAAAGCAAAGGTGCAAAATGTGATGAAATTTCTAAAACATTTCTCGTGCAGCACTGACCTAATATGTCGCGTTGCATCTGACACAGCGCCGCGTGGTTCTCGACATGGCGCAGCTGTTCGGCGGCGGCGTTAGCGGCACTGCGGGCGAGATGGAGTAGCGGTTCGCTAGCGGGCCAGCGCTCGGCCGCCGCGCCGTACTGCAGCAGACGGTGCAGTGGTCGCAGCAGCAGGCACGACAATGGCAGCGGCGACTGCGCGTCGAACGCGGCGCACTGCTCGCCGCCCGCTGCGCTGTGCCGCCGTACGCTCTCCACAACGCCCACCAACGAGCCGGCGCGCGCTATGTACTCAGTATACTCCTGTAACACCACCGCAACCGGTCGAGGAAACAGAAACTACTTAATATGCGTGCGCATTGAAGAATCATTATATATTCATACACGCGAATCTTATCTTATCTTATCTTAGTGGCTATTTCTGTCTGCTAGAGTACCAGTATCACTTCGTCCATTGCTGAAATATTGTGATCGCCACGTTCTACCTATACCTACCACGTTAAGGAACTGTAGTACTTTTTTGATAGAGGCATTCTTCACATCTTCACAAGCCATTGTGTGACTTCCTAGGATGTGACTGCGCTTGTGCATCAGGGGGCCACATTCGCACAGGATATGCATTGGTGTTTCTTCTGCCTCATGGCAGAAGCGACACTCTCCCGTACTAGTGAGCCCCATTACTTTTAGGTGCCTATTGAGGCGGCAGTGCCCCGTTAGTGCCCTAGATAGCATACACAAATTGCTCCTACTAAGCGACATAGCCTGATTTGTCACGTTTCGACTATAGGCTTTAATAAGCGCTTTGGAATGGTTCAACCCTGGCAAGTTAATCCAGCGTTGGTAAGATTTAATAAAGCACTGGTTCCATATGGTCCAGCGAGCTAGGCTATTTGGTAGTCCGCACATAGGTTCAGGACCTATTAGCCTACCTTTTGCGCCTACACGAGCCAATTCGTCGGCAATTTCATTGCCTTCGATCCCCATATGGCCAGGTACCCATCTTAGGACCACTTTGTTCTTGCGCCCTAAGGTATTTAAGTAGTCTACACAGTTTCGCACAAGCTTTGAGACTGTAGAGTCTGAGTCTAGTGCTTGAAGTGCAGCCTGACTATCTGAATGAATGTAAATTACACGTTTGACGTAGTTTCTTTGCAGGTTGATTTCCGCGCATTCTAGGATGGCGAAGACCTCTGCTTGGAAGATGCTGGCGTACTGTCCCAAGTTTACACTGGTCCTGTATTCCTGGTCACCGCCATACACTCCACAGCCTACGTCAGGTCCTGATTTGGACCCATCAGTATACCAGGAAAGGCTACCTTCCTCCCAAGAGATCTTGTTATTTGACCAGTTTTCTCTTGAGAGTAGCTCCACAGTATAATACTTTGCTTCTATGTACTGTGGTACCATTGTATCAGTAGGCATGCCTAGGATGGGATCCCTTAGTACTGAGTCTTCTAGAGCTCTGAGTACCTTGGACAGCCAATTGTGTTTACCCCGATTCATCATTCTGTGCATACTGGTTCTCGCCTCCTTCTCTAAAAATAGATTTAGAGGCGGTAAGCCCAGAATAGCCTCCAGAGATGCTCCGGGGGAACTCGACATGGCTCCTGTTATCATCAGACATGCCAAACGCTGTACGCCATTAAGCTTGTCGATGGTCGTTTTCTGGTTGGCTTTTCTATACCATACTATAGAGGCGTAGGCGATCATCGGCCTCACAATAGCAGTGTACAGCCAGAGGGTAAGCTTTGGACACGGGCCCCAACTCTTCCCTACCATTCGACGACTGATAAATAGGGCCTTAGCCTTATTTATCACATTTCCAATGTGTGCATTCCACGTTAGTCTCTGGTCGAAAGTAACTCCCAGATATTTGACCTCTGTGGAAAATTCAACTCGTTTACCATTTACTAGAGGTGGCTTTAATTTGTCCAGTAGCCTCTTTTTGGTAAACGGTACTATAGCGGTTTTATCACCGTTAACTAACAGTTCATTTGCTGTGCACCATTCGCAAAAAAATTCTACATACACTTTCTTCATACACGCGAAGCAAACACTTCAGTTCCTTTTTTAACAGTTTTTTTTTAGGGAGTCCACTAAGGGGACTTTAAAACATTTCACATAATTTTCAACACTTATTTTCACATGTACAGAATATTCAAAAATTAACGTCAAACGGGCACGGAGCGATAGGCTATTATACCAACCAGATCAGGCAAAAATAAAAAGAAATACTGAACGGCATATTTGGATAGGTACTTTCCTCCCCAATTATTCAGTTTTTTGTTTGTGTAAACCTAAATAGCCATGCCATTGATTGCAGACGTAAATTCAATAATTGATGCTGTCAATTTAGTACAAAAAAATAAAGATCGATTGAGTCATAGTTAAAAATCTTTTTTCAGATAACTTGCAAAGAGGTCTGCTGGACACCTCTGCGATAGACAAATTGATATGAATCAAGATTGATAAATTGATTATTCGTTTAAATTTAATTTAAATATGTCGTCCAGGGTACCGATTCTCCCAGTTATCAAAAATATCTGTATTATATATATCTGTATTATCTTTTTTTAAATAATGGTCGAATTTCGACCAGTGGGCGGACTCTTCACTTTATTTAAACTATGACTTGCAATAAATAAGATCGAATTACATTTCACGTATAAAGTACCTAGTTCTATTTGTAAGTCTATTTACGATTTCTTTTTGTAATAAATTACATCTATATCTCTTTATTGCACATACAATCTTGTTTCTTCTGGTTTTGTCATCTTTAGGCTTATGAGCCTCCCATAATCAGTTAAAAGTTTTATAAAAACTAATAAGAAATAAAAAAATATACACACTCACGTCGAATGTGCTCGACAAATGATCATATAATATATCCGCAATTTTCTTGTATTCAGGTTCATCATTATCTGAAAAAGCAATAAAAACAAGTATTTTAAAACAAATTTTCTTAGTCAATGACAAAGATAAAACAATAACTGGAACTCTCAATCTGAATTTCTCGCAATGGTTGTGTTATTAAAAATTACAACAATTATGGCGTAACTGGATGACCCATGTATTTTTTCTGTATTCCAATATTATTCCATTATAATTATAAAACATACCACAATACCACCTCACACGTCGCCAGTATAATGTCCCTAGTGTGAACAGACATAAACAGAGAGATTTGTTCAAATTATAAGAAACATTCAACAGATGTGTAACTACAAAATTACATTTTTATTTGGTTTATCAATTAAGTGCACTATCACAGATAATATACAGACTATATTTTTCTCATTACGGGTCTCGATTAATCACTTCTTCATCGTCGATTCCGATTCGTTACTGAAGGTTGGAAAACAATTCTCAGAAACATATATTGTACAGAGCTAATCTAAATAACAGTCCTAGAGAGCGCGTCCACTCATTGATTTCGAAGCTAAAACAAGATATGAACTCCCACTCTTTTTTGTCCGATCATGTGTCCCCTATCAGTATAGTCTAAAGCGAGTAAGGATCAGCTCACACCGAGATGCGACACCGCGCGCACGTTTCAAGGCAGCAATCCAATATAGAACCAATCCACTACATAAAAAGGTATACAGTTGGGCGAGTACGCGATGGATCTCGCGAAGTCGTGCTGCCTAACTGCGGTGCGCATGTACTAACTGAATTTCTGCGCGCCACGCCGCCTCTCGGTGTGAACTGAGGTTAAAATTTCAATAGTAATAACAATGATTTACCAGAGTGGTCGGCGGGTTCAGCAGGAGCCAAAGCGCGCTCGAGTCGCGCCAGCAGAGCGCCCTGCGCTAGCGCCAGCGGCTCCAACGCCAGACAGGGCCGCGCTAGCGCCGAAACGTCAGCGCTAGCGGCGCACATCGAAGATACGCGCCCAGACCAATTCTGCGCATTACGTATTCGTAAGGAAGATTGGCACAAAGCCGGACAGACGCAAATCAATTTTTCAGAAGACACTTAAATGTTATATTTTTATGGATCAATGTAATATGAATTATGAAATGTAACCAAACACTACAAGTCATCAAAGTTCGCTCACATTCGTCCTGTGACGACCGCGCGCGTTATTACGTTCACGACGTCGAACGTGCGACTCAATAGCACACTTCAGGATTTTTTTTTGTATAAAACTGAAGACGCATACTATATAGTACTATATATGTAATATGTAGCAAAACTGTGACATAAAAATTTTATCGAAGAGAGCAACTGCTGGTACCATTTTGTATTTTAGTAAATAATTTAATTCATTAGATAAATTCGATTACGAAGGCGCCAATGTGTACATTATTTAAAGATGATCTTTTGAAAAATTGATTTAGTACTAGCTTCGCTGCAGAGTACTCGTGGAGCATATAATTTTTATTTCTTATTTTTCTATAATAAAAATAGACTCAGTTACTCCTTATACATTAGCTACCTGCCAGTGAAAGTCGTGTCAAAATCGAACCAGGCGTTTCAGAGATTAACCGGAACAAACAAACGAACAAACACATTTTTTTTAAAGATTGTGGTTTTTTTTGCAATAAATACCGTATACTTTGGTATACATTCAGTAAAAAGCAGTTATTTTGACATTACAAACAGATACTTCAATTTTATTTATTAATATGGACAAAAATGTTATTTGTATAAAATACTAATAAAACTATTGGACGGTAACTAGGACGATATTCCGAGTGGTTTACTCACGACAGTGACTAGTTCCAAATCTCGTTTGTAGGTGCGCTCGGTCATAAGCAGCTCTTTAGCGATGTAGTAGGTAACGTCAGCGCTGCGTTTCCTGTGCGCGTCGCCAGCGCCGTTGCCGCCGTCGCGATGTGTAATTTTCAAGGCGGAGGACACGCTGTAGAATTTTTAAGAAATACGAATAATTTTAAGGATTCCTATATGTATGCACTATGCGCAGGCGCACGCGGTCACACAAACGCACGCGCACGGTTTTTTACACATTGCACAATAGTTTTACTGATAGCATTTATCTGCTAACAAAAAGAAAGTGTAGATATTGTATCCCATTTACGATTCCAAAATGTAAACTAGATTTAAAACTGTCCTTGAAGATCAGAGAAATTCCCATAGAAGTAGTGCACCGGACATGAAAAGAATTTCGAAGAACTACACAGAAATTATTCATTATAAAATTGATGTGAAGACACTTGTGTATTGGGTATGACAAAAACTGCATTTTTACCTGTTGTTGTTTCGTCTACTGAGCGTATCGCCAGCGTCGCTCTCCCCGCCGCTCAACACGTCCATACTAGTGGTAGATTCGCACACAATATTCACTGAAAATACACAACACAACACAATAATGTAGAAAATAAAACAATGAAATCCGTACAGATGCGAATACAACTTTTTTTTTTGTTTTGAGACAGTTAATTGATCACAGAAAACTAGTAGCAAAAAATCTTTCCACAATACATCGGTATAGAGTATGATCGACGTTGTGTAGTAGTTTGTTTTATTTTTCAATAGCTCGAAAAGGGATATCTAAGACCCCTATGTCACCTGGGGCCTTAGTCAAAGTAACATAACGATAACGAAGTTCGCAAGAATAAAATGTATGGGATTGACATATGCCGTCGCTAAATCACGTGATACATCCCATACTAAGGCCCCAGGGCCCTAATTCACTAACGCCACTTAGCGAATCCACGCGATTCCTTACTTCGAAACCACATCATATTCTCAAATTGTTACGATATCTGCTAAAAAGTCATTCTCTTGCATATATATAAATGCCATGACAAGACATTACGTGTTTTGATAAGGTAAAACAAAAGCTTGAAATCATAATTGCCATACAGAATCAAGGTCCAAATAGGACCAGAACTTGTAAACGCACCTTTAATTTGTAAAAAAATTGTACTGTAGTAAAATTTTTAGTTGCAAAATTAATATAAAAAAGAAAAAAGCTCAGAGGTGAACATAATAAAAAAATTGGACGTTAAGCACCACCCATTAATATATATTTTTGTAAACTTAAGTTAGAAATAAAGACTGTATTAGTATTATTAATTCATATTTCGTGTCACTCTACACTAAAAAAACCTTGATCAATCGGACAGCAGTAATTTTACAATGATTCCAAATTTATTAAATTTTTTACTTTTAATTATTTTATTTTTAGTTAAATGATAACAAAAATCAACTTTATTACCATTAATATTCCCGTTGATAGTATCGGTAACAGTTTTCGGTTGTCGATTGTCAACCGTTTCGATTTTGGTGATGACGTCATTGTGCACTACGTCATTACTGTTGATCTCTTCACTTTTCTCCACTTCGGTGCCATTATCGACTTGGTCGTGGCCGTTCGTGAGTGGTCGCACCGGAGTTGACGAATGTAGAGGAGCCTCGCATTCAACTGTGGCGTTAGGCGACAAGCAAACGCTAGCAGACGACACTGTGTTTTCATAGTCCTCAGGCGACGTGTCGTCTGTCAATGAAATGTCATATGTCACATACATATATGTGTAAAAATATATATTTAATTTGTGATTTATATGTTGGAAATAGTCGCAAAATTCGGTAGATATTGTGTATGTTAAAATTAAATTGCCCAACGTTCGGTTTGTACAATCATACTAATAGCAGTTAATAGTAAAGTTAATTATAGCCCTTTGGGATGAAAGCTGGCTGCACCTGTCAGTCCTTTCGATTTGATCTGTTGATTAGAATCATTGATCACTTGCTCAAATGACGAAGGAAAACATAGTGACGAATGAATGTTTGAGAAGACTTACAATTTTCACAAGTTCAGTCAATTTCTAGCGGATTAATGGGATAAACTATAGCAAGGACATCCTCATATAGATAATAGGTCTACACTCAATAGTGGAACGTAATACACAGAATGCTTATACATATAATCCCGGCAAATTGCTAATGCTTAACGTCACCCGCAACTAAAAAGCATGCTGTTGCTGTGTTGCTAACGAGAGTGTGTCTCGAGATTACGTCACCAAAATGACGACCAGGCGCATTAGCAATTTGCGCGGCTAATAGACCGACACAGATAAATCCTAACTAACTTAAGTAAATACATTTACAGCAAAATAAAATATTTCAATTTATGGAAAAATATTTGATAACAAATAATTCGTACATTATAAATTAAAACATTGAATCATGCCAAAAAAGAAGAATATTCTGAAAACAAAATTCTTGTAATAACAGTAAAAAGAAATTATAAGTGCAAAACAAATTCAAAACTGAATATAAAAAAGCGTATACATGCTTTTTTTTTAAATCTTTTAAACAACTTACATGGAATCCATTGTTGCGTTTTTATTTTTGGTTCATATTTAAACAAAAATAACACAAGATTATAAAACATGAAAAGTCCGATAGTTATTGGTTTTATTTATTATTTAACTATTCCCAACTTTGTGGGTTAACGTCGTGTATTGCAGGGATACCGTACCACTTACAATAAAATACATATAAATTCAAAAAGGAGGTAACATTCCAACACTTTCAAACAATATAAATTACATGACAAAAACAATAATTGTCGTTTTCACAATCGTCAAATAAAAAAGGCTTTGAGCACAATGTATGCGACTAACTCTTTACATTTTTACTTGTTTTACTTAATTCAACTTCTCGTAAAAAAAAAATTAAAAAAAATAACTACCCAAAATGGCCTTTTCTCAAAACAAAATGAATGAACAGCACTCTCTTTAGAAAATATAGAGAGTGAATAGAAAATATATAGAGAGAAAATATAGCATTTCCTCGAGATTTCAACCGCATTAAATTTAGAGCAGGCCGAGTACTTTTATGCACAAATATAAGCCGCAAACTATAAATAACCAACTGTCATACTATGTCATGTTGTATGAGCCAGTCTCATTATTTATGAATTATTTCGATTCATTAATGATTGGATCACACGGAGAACACAATTTATTATTCGCCAATTGCTACTTGTCAAATAAGAATCTGTATGAAAACACAAATTATGTTTCCTTTTAAAGGGGTATGTCAGCACTGTTTTAATAAAAACAGCATTAGGTGTGTTAATTAAAAACATAAACTATATAAGCCAGTCACAAAAGTTACAAATATCGAAGACATTACACACGCTAGATGGGTCTATCTTATTCGTTTAACCATGTCTATCGACATAAAAAATTTCGCTATCCGATCGACAGATGCCTCCAGCCCTATTCTATTGGCCTCGGATAGGCCAATCTTTCGGGCGGTCTCGCCGTGGGGATACATATAAAGGGATAGCCTCGGTGATGGTACGGTTTGTAATATAAATAATATTGCTAGCTACATGACGCGTCTATTTCGCGTGATGTGTTAAATTTAAATGTCTAATTTAATTGAGGAAAAAAAGAAGTTTTTTCCTCAAGTGACAAAATCAACGTAAGAAGTCAATTAGAAGCTCGTGGGTTCCCCAAAAATGGCCGACAATGGAATAAGCATAAATTTTGGCGGGGTTAGGTAGCGGCGCGGGGGCGGTGCATTGGCAATGAGGCGCGGCCGTATACGGAAGCTATTATTTGGACAAGTAACAAAAACCCGAGAATATATTATGCGAACATTCTCCACTTCTTTTAACATATTTTCAGTATTATTACATTCTAAAATTACATTGTATTACTTTAAATATCGTGTATTCCATTCCATGCGATACGATCTTCTTGTGTACCTTCTTAGTACATTTTATAAGACGATTGTAAAACGCACCTTAAACATTATAATAATCAATGAAATATTAAATTTTACAGTCTATTCGGATTGTATAATTCCAATCGAAAAATTGAAGTACTTATAAGCTAGTTTTTTTTAAATACCGATCGTCGTCATTGGGCACTAACTAACGAGGTCTTATGACCTCTTACAGCTAATACTAAAATTGCTTCGTGCACAAACGACCATTCCCCTTTTTGCTTACAATTGAACACTATTCAGTCAGTGGGCGATTGGTTACATAAAAATACGATATCGTTAATAAAAATTCCATAAAGATGTTTATTAACACAGTTTAAAAACGATGAATTATAACCATCCGAACCACTGAACTGTTCCAAGTCACAGATTTTCGCTAAAAACTTTAAAATATCTATTTTTAAACCAAATTGAAAATTCACAGCAACTTATACCGCCTTCAAGAATATTTTATCGTATGTCGACCTAAGTGCAGAACGTACGTAACAATTTCGTTGTACCGACAAACAGTTCAATATTTATGCTCTTTCGCTGCTCAGTTTCGCTGATTGTTTAAACTCGGTGACAAATCCTACTAATATTACATAAATGTGAAAGTTTTCGAGGGGCGATGTATGTCTGTTACTGATTCACTCAAAAACTATTGAACTGATTTCGATAAAAATTTAAAGCAGTATCCATAGTAATATTATATCAAAAGCTAGTATCAAATTATCAGCACATAAGTAATTTAGTTTATTTTCATATCAGACTGGTTTTTATTGACATGTGAATATAGTATAACTCACAATAATAAAGTGGTACACATAACACTATTTTATTAGATACGATTCAATTGTTGCCACTGTTTTTCCCCCTACAACGAAATTGCTACGTTTATATAATCACATTATATGAATGGCTTTAAAAGCTAATTGTTTAGAAGAAATTGTTTCTTAAAAATTATCAAAAATAATATTTTAGTTAATATAGCATTAATCATCAATAAAATATAAAGAACTAGCGACCCGCTCCGGCTTCGCCCGGGGTGCAATTTTTATATATATGAACATTCCCCGTTTATCCCTCTTTCCATTAGTGAAAACCGAATTAAAATCGGTCTACGCGTGATGCAGTGACCAAGGGAAATGGGATTCATTTTTATATATAGAGATACATACTTGTTTCCAGTAACACACTATAATAAAATAAAAAGTTATTACAGAGCAAAGTTAACCCGGTGCCGGTGTCTGGGCTCTTTAAGAGAGTTAATTGATGACTAAAAATTTGGACAGCTATTAAAAAATCACCCGTGTGTTGTGGGTGAAGTTTATATTTTTGTTAATGGCAATTGAGTAAAATTAAAAACTAAATTTTTATGCTTATTACTAAAGACAAGAACACACTTCACCAAAACCAAAACTCTACACTCAATTTATAGAATAAATTCGAAAGATTACAATTCGAAGATTACACGCTGCTTGAGAAAAAAACAAGTTTAGACTTATTATTATTATTATCTACGATTTAAATATTTGCCCTTAATGCAAGAAGGCGGTAAAGTTGCGTTGTACAATTGACATACAAACAACATTTGACGTTGCAGAAGATACAAGTGGAATGTATTTTCAATTTAGCATTAGCAGATTCTGGATAAGCACAAACGGGGGTTTTTCCACAAACATTCAATCTATTTATTAATTATACTTATTTATGATTAAACACAGAAAACATTTTTTTTTCGCAGTCTCTATATTAAACAAAAAGAGTGTTTTGAATTAAAATGCAATCTCTAGTAATGTACTTTATCGAGTCTCAATTACGAACTGAACATTTTAAAACGCCATTTTAGTCAGACGAGGCGACTATCGATGTAAAACAATTTCAGTACAGTCGAGTTCATCAATATACACAACAGAGAAATGTCAAACAAGTTAACGTCATATGTATTTACATTACTGAACTCGACTGTACTTATGATGACGTCATTAATCCATCATAAACCTAGAGAGACGACCATTTTAATTGTTATACAACGCACACCTTACGTGGAACTACGTAACTCTATTCAAGCAATCCATAAAATAGACCTGAACCTGAACATAACTGAAGCCTCGCTGTAAACTAAAAATGTAGGCTGTAACTACTAGTAGTCGAGAATAATGATTCATTATCTTTGAGGTTCTAATACCATAATTGTCTGAGGTAAAAAAAAACTAACAACAATTCTACAGGCACATAATTACATAACCAGTTTAATAAATTTTAAAGACATTTTTACTAGTAAAAAGCTTTATACGAGTAACTGTCAGTCCTCGTGTTACATTGGTACAACTACAAAAAATTGTATTGCACAAAATATGTATATATTCAGTTACTATAATTAATTAATAGAGTTGTATGGTCATTGTTATGAAAATTAATAAAATAGATTTTCGACAATGTTCAATATGGGTACGAAATTCTTATTGTTACTTGATAATTTTGTCTAGTTTCAGTGAGCGAATGTTGAGAACGTTTATTGAGACTGTGCGCAAGTAGGCTTTTTAAAATAATTACATATATTTAAGTAACATATTTGTTAGAGCATAATAAAGTTGTTTAAAATCTACCTTTCTTTTTCGAGGCAATTGTCTCAAATTAATTGAGTTCAGACTTCTTTGCAAATACTTTAGGTCAATTTAAATTTTTGAATAAATGAGTGTTTACAACGACCATATCTCACTAGTTAAGTCAAATGGGCATTCGCCATATATGAAAAATCATTCGAAATGCTTACATAATTCTTCTATGATTACCACTAGACGCACATCGGCGTTCATTATCAAGTAGATCGTCTAAACTGAAATTGCACGCTTTTCCATTGTACATTGGAGATGCGAGCAATTTTAGCTTAAACTTAAATTAGACATTAAGAATAGAAACAATTCCATGTAAACGGTCCATCTAGTCATTGTAAGAGCAAAAAATGCCAAATTATTATTATTATTATTATTTTCAAAGAGGCGCTAGTTGAGTAAGTCGATTATTGAATTACACAAACTCTATTCAAACTACCTTTCGTTACTTTTAAGCCATAATCGATGCGTTACTGAGCTTAAGTTATAAAAACGAATTCTAAATAAGTGTTGAATTATTGTTGACACAAGTATTTATGGGAAAAATATTGTTTATGTGATTAAATTACTGAATTTATATAACTTAATGTTTTTTTGTCATATTTAAACGTAACAGATTGCAGTTAATGCTGAGCTAACACAAAAAACTACTTAAATTGTTTTATGTGACGAAAAGTAATATCTCAGCTGATTGTAAACGCTAATTTTAGCATACAATTAGAAATGTTTCAAATGAACAATAATAAAACGTGTAGTTTACATAAATTCATTTCGATGCTCATATTTAGCACTATCCACAAACTAGGTACCCGTCTCTAATTAAACTTTATTTATTATCTTACATTAAGAGAAATATATATTTAAAAATTTGTGAAAAATTATCGTAATAAAGTGTGGAAAAATTGAGCAGATTTGGCACGACTGCAGATCCCATAGGTGATTTTATATTTGGTTTTTGCGATTTGTGCAATAAAGGATGCATTTAAATTAACTTCACGCACCTACTATAAGTTCTACATAATAAATAACTTTCAAATATGTTGTCAATGTGAATTTAAAGTATAAAATGTGCTAAGTGCTAAAAACAATTATTGGACATTTTGATTAATAAACTTTTAAAAAGAAACAACTAAAGATCTTGGATCTCAAACTTCAAAGTAAATCACAGCCATTACCACGTAATAATAGTTTTTGTCGGTACAATTATTATCGTTTCGTTTTAAATAATAAAAATATATTAACTAGGAATAAATTTGGCACTAAACAGTTCAAATACCCGTCTTGCTGGCAACAACAGTGTACTCGTACATTGGGAACTTTAAATATCTACTAAATTTTTCTATAAGTAATTGATTTAATTCAAGGTCAGTACACATATAACTACATCTTAATACTTACGAAGCTAAGGATAGTAAGTCCGCATAAATTTTTATCAATATTAAGGGTTGGCGCTAACCGGGATCGACACTATAGAATTTTATATATATTATTTTTTCATCTAAATATTCAAAGTGACAATGTAAATATTCAATGTAATAATTAGTTAGCCTAATATCAAATATTAATGTAGTATTAATATAAATAATAGAATTAAAACGCGAAGGAAACGCAGAGGTAACAACATTTGCCGAAAGATGTTCACACGATTGACACCAACGCACATAAAGTGACTAAAACGAAACTGATTAGTAAATGCTCACTCGTTCTCGTCATCGGAGCAAAGAGGCGGGGGGAGTGTGGATACGTCAAACTTTTGCTCAGGACTATCGCTGGAAGCTTGCGAGTCGACATAGTGACTAGAATAAAACCTTTCAACGTTGTTTAAACTGAATCGCTCATCTAGATTTCTGGAATAATGTTCTGCACTCTCGTCCCTATTCTCATCGGACTCGTGCTCGTACTGAGGGTAACAATCTTGCGTTTGAAAGATGCTAGGATCCTCATAATGTTCGGGATAGGGGCTACCTCTATACTCCGCGTATTCATCTTTATCCTGAGGCAATTCAGAATCCGAATAAGCCACCGATTCACCGCGTTCAAATAAGTAACTACTTGATTTAGACATTTTCGGTGCTCTCTTTATTGTGTCAACGGGATAAGCGTAATCATCCGAGTCGTCTCTGTCGCTCTGAGCCTCGTAGATGGGTGTCCTAGGCTGATGTTGTCCGGAAGGCTCACCTAGAGACTTGTCGTCGGTTTGACGATATCCGGACGATTTAGATTTCTTTAATGACGATTGGCGACTACTTTTATTAGAATACGATACGCGAGGGGGGCTGTCATCTTGAACGTAAGTTGGTTCTTGGGTGTCTAAATAGGGATGTCGCAAACGACCTAATCTATCGAAACGCGGAAAACCCATTTCGTCCTCATCGGCCGAAGAGCCAAATCCTTGAAACTGAACTGGAGTTATACTAATAGGAAATTGTTGGGTATCATACGAAGCCCTTGGCGGTTTATATTTTGCGTAATCGCCCTGCTCATCGTCTTCGGAATAACTAATTGGTTCAGGGATATCGAAGTTTTTTGAATCGCCTTTTGATATTTCCGACGAGCAGGATTCGACTTCGGGAAAATAACTGTCGGAACACTCCGAACTCTCCATCCGACGCAGTGTCTCTTCTACTGCCAAATATTTTCCACCTTGAAGTTTATCACTTTCGGAAGAACATTGACTTTTCGTTGAATCCTCTTCCAAAACGTCTTGAATTCTCTCTTGCTTTTTACGTGCACTTGGAACTTGCTTTTTACGTCTATACGTCCTCATACGCTCCCGAGGATCCCTTATAACGTCCAAAGAACTGTCGGTGTCATTCCCACTAGGAGGACTCTTTAATGAAATGTTTCTTACCAATAGGGTCTTCTTGACAGGTGCTTTTAACGGTTGAATCGGAGGCGATTCCGAGCTCAAACTACTGGAATAATAGGGAGAGCACCTAGATAAAGGAGTTTTACCAGATCTCTCCGTGGATTTTTTGTCATGCATGTGCACAGTAGGTATCTCAGGTACAGATATCAAAGGCAAATCAGGCGAAGTTAAATAATGTTCATGAAAAGACCAGCTTTTCGCCTTACTCCGATACTGCTGAGAAACTTTATACTCCTTGATTTGGTTCTTTGAAAGAGTTTTATCATCATAACTAGCGTGTTTCGCTAAAGGTTTGTAGTCAGATCTTAAAAACGTACTAGCGATATCCTCTCGAATAATATTAGAGAATTCCTGACTCTGATAGCGCTCGCTATGCTTTTCTTCTTGACTATAAAGCTGTGACGGCATGTCGATATCTAATTCCGGCTGAGGAGTTACAAAATAAGGCTTGAAACCGCTGTCTTCACTTTGACAACGTGTTGTTGACTTAATATGTCTATGAGTTTGTTCTTCATAACTGAGGCTCTTCGGTGGAGCTTTTTGATAACGATCGTGGGCCGTATCCCGTGTTGACTGGTACCCTTTTAATCTCTGGTCAAACCGGAGTACACCCTCTGCATGCTTTTGCAAACTACTCAAAGAACTAGAGCTGGACTTATCAGATTTGTCGCTATAACTAATCGATGAGGATTTGTCATTTTTACCAGTATACGATGCAGTAAGTCTTAGTACGGGTTCATGTTCCTTGGCTTCTGTCATCTCTATAGGTGGGGATAACTTATCATCTTTTAGGGGTAACGATGCATCTTTTTTAATGGTATCATCGGATTTAGGATCCTCCCCTTCTTGAGTTCCTTCACGAGCAGTGGCCACAAGAGTATGACTTGTACTAGCAGACCAATCGGATATAGATTGGGCCAAAGTTAAAGTGCTGTCACTTTTAGTGCCAGAGCTGCTATCGATTCCTTTTCTCGAAACCGTAGTCTCTGAACTGCAGAGCTTATCATATTTTATATTATCAGAACTTTTATCTAAACTGCTACTTTTGGAGCTTGGCTCAGCTTGGGAAATCATTTTTAGTTTTTGTTCAGATTTCTTACTTGAATGAGAACCGGAATGGACTTTTGCAGTAGTGTTATCAGATTTTTCACTTTTCGGTACAGATACAGCAGATGTGCTCTCGGAAGCAGAAAGGTTTGCATATTGACGAACAGTATTTGTTCCCGTAGACCATTCTGAAATACTCAAACAAATTGATGTATCTTCAGAGTGTGAACTGTGAGTGCATTTTTTTGGTGGCAGACCTATTTTTACTGTGCCATCTAGATCTGTCCCGAAAGAACTTGTTTCCTCTTCCGAATGACTGCTATGACTACACCTTTTGCAAGTACCCGCACTTCCAGTACTAAGCTTAGCTACTATGCGGACTGTATCATCCATGTTAGTTTGAGAAAGAAGGTCATCAATAGATGTATCAGAATTATTTGAACCACAGGAATACTTCTGTGTCCCAAGTTGTGAGAAGCCTTTGTCTATTTCAGGAGATAAAGATTTACTATCACCTCCAAAAACGTCATCAGCGAACAAATGATCATCTTCAAATATTGGACTATGATTAGTAGGTGACTTTTGAGGTTGGCTAACGATAACCTTTTCTTCAATGTTACTTTTGATATGAAAAGATTTGTGTTCGGCGCGAGAACAACACGAACCCATATCACCAATAAGGCATGTAGCTTTGGTCATAGTTTCACCTAAACACGATGAATCATAATTCGCCACTACACCTTTGGTACAGGTAAATTCATCATTCTTTTCAAGTGGTTCCACCATGTATCCAGACTTGTCATATGGAATTCCCCGAACATTCTGTTGTGTGGCGTCGTCGCTTCGATCTATAGACTTCTCGGACTTTGATTCATGCGTATCTTTTTCCAAATCGTCGTCATTATTCAAAGTATCGCTGTCATCGTCTGAACCTTGCAATTGATCTTTGGAACTTTCTGATTGTAAGATAACTTTGGTAGCTTGTTCCGGCTCGTTGTTCATGTAATATATATGTACTTTTTCAACTATCGGTGTTTCCAATAAGCTTGAAGGAGGAGAGGGCCACTGGTCGAAATCACTAGACTTTCTTCTTCTTCTTTCACTAGATTTTGATTCAATGGGTTCAATAACTCTGCATACTACTTGAGGTGGTAACTCTGGTAAAGGCCAATCTTCAGACTCTTGGCTCTCGCTAGCAGATGATTGCTTCGACGGAGCAGCCAGAGAGTCTTTAACATGTTTCAAAGGACTCTCACCGGACGATTTATTGTCTTTATTGTTTTCAACTTTCCTGTTTACTTTTTCCACATCTTTCTTAGATTCAGAATACATTTCACTTATTTTCGTTTGATCTATTGGTATATCGGGCATTTCTGCAGAAGTTCTTCGATCAGTGTCAGATATGTAAGCAACATTAGCATTGCTTGGAGGATCAGAGCTAAGACTAGCTTGATGATCACTAGAATTTAATGATTCTTCATTTATACTCTCTGACCGCGAACAGGCTTTAGTTGAATCTTCATCTGCACTGGTTTTTTCAGAAGCAGTGCTACGTTCTGAAATGCGAGACAACGTACGCCCGAAATTCTGACCATAACCAATGACCACGTCCGTAGGAGTTGAAGATGTAGCTGGGTACAAAAAGTTAACAGGGAAATCGTTAAGATCATCTGGAAAATCAGCTTCTGTAGAATCTTTAGAAGTGTTCGTAGATAAGGGAGGGTTTTTTGAAAATGTTTGAAAATCTTCTAATAATCTCTGATTTCCATATTCAAATGTTTCCTTATTAGCGGTGGTTAAACTTTCGTAGCCTTCGTGATCCTGTGGGATCCAAGCTTCCTCTATGCTTGTACTATTTTCGCTACCAGAAGCACCAAAAAATGGTCGCCAAGTTGGTTTTAGTTCCTCTCCACGACGATAAGCTTCACCAAGGGAACCTGATGTAGATTCAGTCGTTTCAAACGAACCTCTAGACTCAACGCTGAGTGATCCTCTTGAATCCATGCTAGATTTAGAAGAACTCTTTTGATCATCAAGACGACGTCTTCTCGATGAAGAATCGTCTACACTAAGAGAGCCCTTTGATGGAGTGGTAGTAGTTGTTGTATCCATACTGGATTTAGAAGAACTTTTCTGATCAACGTCTTTTAAAGATCTCTTTTTCATTAATTCTCTTTCGAAAGATGAAGTAATTACATTTCCATCATCGTCAAAGTCGATAGTCGTATTTTGATCTTCTTGAGATATTGTAATGGCAATTTTAGTCCTCTTAACAGTCCTTTGTAGGTCCTTTTGTATGTCCGAAGTTTTCGAAGCTGCAGATTGGCTAGATTCAGATTCTTCTATGACACACTTACCTATTTTATCTAAAGCGGTTTTTCTTATATTTGGTCGTGTAAGTTGTTCCACGGTTTTATCTATGCTTTCAGAACTCGAGTCTGAATCAGTAGGAGCTTTTTGGGAATCAACTGGACCCTGTTTTTCTAAGGTGGGTGTAGGAGATTTTCTAGCACCGAATTTAGATGGACTACGCGGGCTCTCTATCCTTCCCATTTCAGGGATGGGCGATGGCGATTTGGAATTAGATTTAGATTGCTCACTCGATAAGGTTTGCTGAGAAATCAAATGTTCTTCACCATATTCCATTGCTTGCTTGAGTTCTTCTAAACACTCACGATCTTTTTTGTTTAGTTTTTCAATATCCTGTGAAATGCCCAGAGGTCTGGCTATTGAGCAACTGACACTAGATTCATCGTCAATAGAGCTGCCTTTTATATTCGCACTCGATGGGCTTACATCTTTTTCTATACTTGTCCATGAAGTAGATTCTGAGCTACGTGAACGCTCAGCGTTTAATTTCAGGAGCTCACTACGTCTAGATTTAGCCGTTAATAAAGCTCTTTGATCACTTTTAGGTTCCGTAGGTGACACTTCGTTAGCACTTCCCGAACTACCAGTGTGATCTCCTGATTCAGACTTGTTGGACTTAGAAGTACTAGAATCTATGAACGGTATACTCTCGATAGTTGGACTGTTTTCTTGGGGTGGAGTTACAATTATTTTGTTTTTATTTTTCCATTTGAGGGACAAATCTACCGACTTAGGGTGTTCAGTGTCTGTATCTGATATTAATTGTGACATGGATTCGTGTCTTAAAAATTCCACAAGACTAGCTGATGATTCGTCGAAAGTACCTTGAGGGTCTAATATCTTTCTAGTTTTTCTGTTGCTTGCATCGGAGAGAGGCAAATCAGTTTCCATTGTATTATCATCATAATCAACAGACGCGGTAACCCAGGACCCAGTGTCCTCGCTTTTACCTCGTAGAAGTCGTTTTTGGTCTTTCTTTGAACCTTGATCTTGATCAGAAGAACTATCGGCATCAATATATGGCAATGTAATACCTAACATATGACTTTCGTCGGACATTTTTAACTCACTGACCTCAGTTAATGACTCTTCTTCACTGGTCAACCTTGCTACTTCCGGTTTCTTAGACATCAAACTGTGAATATCTTGACAGCTTTTACTGTCTTGAAGTTCAGTTTGCCGTTGTTTATTGTAAATATCAATTTTACGGCGCTCCATTATAACTGTTTGCGTATCATTCTCAATAACCGTATATTGAGAATTGGTCATCCATTCAATTGAAGAATCGTCCTCGGTTTTGTAGCTATTAGATGGTGACACATCTTTCGTATCTTTCTCTTGCTCCTTATCACAAACATCTAAATCATCTTCTTTAAGGCTTGGATGGACATCGACTTTAATAATTTCCTGTATAAAATGTTTACTTGCATTTTCCTCCGACACTTCAGAAATGATGTCCGAGAGAGGTGTAATATAATTTCTGTCCAAACTTTTGGACTTTGCTTTTGAATCTAAGTGAACTTCTACTTTTCTGTCCAAGCTCTTCGATTTAGCCTCAGTAATTTTATTATAAACAACTTTGCCTTCGATTTGTTGCTTAATTTCCTGTTTCTTTGATAAAGTTTTTGGAGACTTTTGTAAATCATCAAAATCATCAAATTTATCTTCTAAAGACTGGCTTGTTTTATCGTCCATGTTTTTAGTAATTTTATTTGGTGATTTTGTAGACTTTTGATCTTCGAAACTTCTACTTATCTTTCCACTTAATTTACTGTCTAGTTTTTTTGGTGATTTTGCAATAAATACATGATCTTCAGCTTTACTGTTAATCTTGGTTTCAATTATTATTTTGTCACCTTCAGTCTTTACCAAAATCTTATCTTCAGGTGGCGGAAACGGCGGCATTGTATCCTTAACAGGACTAATCAGAGTCTTCGTTTGTTTCAAAGCAGCCTCAAAAAGCATTTGTTGTTTTTCTTTCCGTTTAGCAATTTCAGTATCGCTTTCTTCTTGAGATTTCGTTCTTTCTTTGCTACCGCCACGTTTTACTTCCATTTTTTCAAGCGACTTAGATTTTTCCTTTGAAGTTTTCTTGGCCAATTGCTCAAGTTCTTGGCTTTTAGCTCGAGCTATTTCAAGGGGAGGCACTGTCAAGAAATCTGGGCGTTCTTTTAGAGATGAGGGTAAAGATTTCTGAGTTTGAAGTGCCCTTACTTTTGTGGCATTTGTATCTAATGACCCTCCTTTGTTCAATTTGGTAGAAATTTTTTGTTTGTCCTCCGGTTTGGATTTTAAGGTTAATTTTTTCTTTTCCTTACGCTTTATTCTCTCAATGTCAGGAACTATCTGATCCTCACTCAAATCTGATAATTTCCTTATGCTCCCTCTAGGGGAGTTCAATGATGAAGTAGGAGATCTGGAAGGTGATTTTGATATAGGTGAGCGTGATATTGGTGATTTACTAAGAGGCGAACGAGAGGGCGATTTAGTGGTAGAATGTAATTTGGTCAAATCGTACCTACGCTTAAACGACCGGGGACGACGCTGTTCCACTAAATTTTCTAGTAACAGCAATTCTTCGTTATCTATTACCACGGATTTTATTTCCTCAGGCGCCTCAATATTCAATTCCTCTTCGACTTCGTCAATTTTATCAATAGTATCTTTCTTGATAACAATTGTTTTTGTCATTCTTGAATCCTCAATTAGAGGTTTTTCTTCTAATATTTCACCTTCTTCATTTATATCTTCTACAGTATCATCTTTAGACGAAAAAGCATTCATTGGCGGTAACCTATGTAGTTGTATAACTGGTGTATCTAAGCTTTTAGCTCGTCGACTGGCAGTTGGTGAATCTTGTGTTGCCTTTTGACGTTGTAAAGAAAAAACTGATCCTTCAGATAAGTTTAATCTAGCATGAGCAAAAAGTATAGGCGTACCGCCTGTTTTACGCAGCATTGGGGAAATCAATTCATCACGTAAAATTTTTTTAATGTCAAGTTTACAAGTATCTTTTTTGCTATCCTTGACATCACTCTTATCTTCGGACAATTGTGGGCCTGTGACTTTTTGAATCTCCATATCTGCTAAATGTTCATCGTCTGATTTAAAAAATTCTGTACTCTCAAGTATAGGCGACGGAATGTTTTCATTATATTCCCAAGTAGAACTTTCTTTACTAAGTTGTTTTACTTCCGGCACTTTTAAAGCCACGTCGTCTTCAGAACTTGGAATGGAAATAGAACGTTCAGATATACGTCGTAGCTCTGTATTTCCACCAACACTTTCAAGAATTTGTGGATTGTACTTTGCTTCTAGTTCAACTAATTTTCTACATTGTGGAGGTGAGCCCTCAATCTCTGTAGAACTCATAGTTTGACCTCTGTGCCAAGCTCCTGATGTTATTTTATCATATTCATGTTGAAGAATCGGCTCTAAGTCCTTGCGAGACTGTGGTGGTGAAAATTCGAGCTTTGGTGCAGCCTCAGTAATACCAAAAACATCATCAGAATCAACGCTTTCATCATCAGACGAAAATGATGTAATTCTTATTTTATTGTTTTTTGCTTTTATCTTACCACCTGTACTCTTTTTGGCGGTGCCACGTGTTTTTTGACCTCTTTTAGGGGGTAATTTATCGGATCTCGACTTTATATCAGCACGAAGCTTTTCAGCAGCTGATAAAGGTTTAGGTTCTTTACTTATAGGTGGTTGTTGCACATTGCGACCGTTGATAGCAAATTTAATATCATGCGAATATTGAGGTTCCTGCCTAATACTGTCAGTTTTCGAACTAGTTGCAGAATCACTTTCTATTTGGCTCAGTTTCGAATTTAATGTTTCAAGAAGTGCAGGGTCTAAATTTTTCGTGATATCTCTCTTAGGGCTAGGCAAATGTTGTAAGTGGCCACTTTTATCAACTTCTAAAGTCACAGGATTTATTTTTGATAGGTCGATATTTTGTGTAAATAGAAAATCTCGACTTTCCACTTCCAAAAATTTAGAGGCGTGTTCAACTTGGATACTGTTCCTTGGCGACTTAGGTGATTTAGGGGACTTCGGCGATTTGGGAGATTTTGGCGATTTGGGTGACTTTGGTGATTTGGGAGATTTCGGCGATTTCGGTGAACGAGGCGACTTAGGATGATCGTGATATTTACAACGAGGATGCGCGTTAACTACATGACGACCATTTTGTGGTGGAAGCATTATTATATCCGGTGGCTGTCTCTTATCTTCTGATGGCGAAGGGGCAGTACCGTTCATTACATGCCTTTTATGCAAAACATATGGAATGTCATATCCATCGTCAACAGGCTTTTTATTTTCCTTAAAACCCGCTTTAAAATCGTCAAATTCCTTGAAATAATTTTTCGGTAAGTCAAAAGGTGGACGAACATGATCGCCGTGTCTCGAAGGCAATTCAAAATGTGATCGTTTGGATGCAATAGGCGGGGCACTTGGAATTTGACGAAATATGTAATCTTCGTCACTAGATTCAGCTGGAGTTAAATCGATAGACTTTTGATGCATTAATACATGCCTTCGAGAATTCACACTACTAAAACGAGGTCTATTAGCTAAACTGTTCGGATCACTTTTCGTTCTTTCTACAGTGGTATGTGAATAAGGCACAGCTGTATCTGCAAGGCGACTGTTTGAGCTTGTTTCAAGTATAAGTTTTGGATTGTATTCATCAAAGTGAGTCTTCGCCATTAACTCCTCTTTAAGATTTTCCTTTCTTACAATGTGCGTGTGGACTTTTCCACGCATAGACTTGTCAAATTCTGATTGCAAAATGGATGACGTTTCGGTGGACTGGCCAGCTGATGCTTTAGCTTTATTTTTGGCATATTCAATACTGTCCATGGCTGGCAAAATGCGCACATTAACGTCAGATTCATTCGAGGACTCTTTTATAAGATGTGACACAGGAGAATCCTTATTGAGAGAACTCGTCAGTGACTCTATCTTCTCTTTATCAAAGCTGAAAACTGTTTCCGAAGAACGGCGTCGTTGATAACTATGTATTTTTGCAGCTCTATTGCTGTCAATCTCATGATCGAGTCCCGGAATAATTTCGGGCCAAATAGAAGTCATATGTGGATGCATGTCTTCGTCCTCAGTGGTAGAAAATTCGTCGATTTTTTTCTGTGGGCTGAAATCTGAATATGGTCCATACTGTTCTAACTCGACATGCTGAAGACTCGCAGAATGCATAGGACTGTGTTCCTTTTGCTTGTTATTACTTGGGAATGTAGAATAAGGTGTTTGTATGTGGTAATAATTCGGTGATGTCGCAAGGTTAGCAATTAGATCTTCATGAGACTTATCGAATATTGTTTTTTCGCGATATTCTGGCTTCTCCATTCCGACAAATGAAGATTGAGTATCATAATAGTCTTTCGCTGAATCCGGACTAGATGAGGGCGATATTGGTTCAAACGGATCAATATAAGCATTTTGAATACTTGTCACACTACGGCGTCTGTCTTCGACCTCATATAAATTCTTTTTGCAATCGTAATAATCTGATTTAGAATCTTGGCTCGACGTGCGAGAACCGGACCTATCTGAACTTTTACTCTTAAGAGTTTCACGAGATTTTTTGCTATCTGTATGATAAACGCTATCGCGGGACTTTTTGCTGGACTCGGCGCTACTCTTTGATATTTTTTCGTAAAGGTCACTCTTGGACTCCTGACTGGACGTCCTGGAGCCGAGAGCACGTTTAATCTCCTTATAAAAACTACCGTCAGATCTAACAGAGAGCTTCTCACGCGGCAACACTCTCGGATCGTCCAGTAGGAACGGATCGAGAGGCAAATCATTGTCACTCTTGTATTTACCAGTGACCAAATTCAATTCGGGCTCTGGATCACCGCACTCGGACAACTGCGACAGAGACTGATCGTCGTCGGACGGCAAATCGTTACCGGAATCTAGAGAACACGAACGCGTGCGAACCGCGGAAGAACGACGCGGGCGAATCCGCGCGTAACGATGGTGCTCGGAACATTCGTCGTCCGAACGCTCTATCAATTCGTAACTATCGTGCGAAATGTCGTCTTGAGACCCACTGCGGACGAACGTCGGCAAATCGAGTCTCGGCTCGCTAATGGCTCCCGGAAAACTTGATGAGTACGTACGGCCTATCAACTCCCGTTGCGATTCTATGGAGCTCCGATTGCCGAGAACGAATGCCAAAGTGCGCGCGTCATCGTATCTAGTTATAGGCGAATCGACGCGTCTGTCGCTCGGATAGTACGAGTCCAAATCGGCGACCATGCTGCGCGTGTCGCGACTCGGTTTGTTAGCTCTGCGTTTCGCCCCGCCAGCTTCGTCGAAACTAAAATCACGTAAATTCCTGCAGCTGGCGCTCCGACGCCACACGACGCGGGCTCGAGGTATACCATCATCTTCCTCGAGAACTAGAGAGCCGCCGGAACGCGACGAACGTGTCGACGGACACGCAGAGTATATGTTAGTCTGCGAGAGCTCGTACTCAAGACGTTCAGATGACTTTTTAAAGCTGGAAGACTGCTTGGCTAGGACGAAGTCCGGATAGGGGCTAGGGGAGACGGCGCGGGGGATGGCAGTGAGAGTGCGGGTGGTGGTGGAGATGTGGGTTGTGCGAAGAGTGGGGGAGGTGGTGGACGAGGTCTGACCTGCAGGGGGGGCACGAGGCGGCGGAGTGGGTGCGCGCGCGCGACCACTGACAGGACACGATCTCTGGCTCCATATATTCTCCGGAGAAACCTGAAAGAGAATCACGATAAGTCACATTGTATAGAGAGCAGAACGTAAGCGTTACGTAACGTACGTAACGCGCTACTAAAGGGGTCCATTGGTTGATTTCAGAAGGAACACTATCATGTTTTGTAAGTATCCTATCACCCATGTTCGGACTGTTTACCAATTGAAAGTTTATAACTTCCAGAACATACCGTAATAGCGTTTGAAAACACGATCAGTGTACATACAAAAAATGAAAATAAAAACAACATATGTCACCGTCCTATATAATTTACCTTACTTTTATATGAGGCAAAAGCCTCATAAAAATTTTCACTCATTTTCATTCTGACGAGTGAACATACTTACTAATTCTGTAAATACACATTAAAAGGACTAATTCAATACACACCGATTGTGTCGTCGTCTGATGAGGCAGATGCGAATCCTCCGTAGGATGATGATTGACCTCGGCATGCGTCACCAGCTCGGGTCCCGCCTGGTTCAAAACCAACGCATACAGTCAACAAGTGCGCCCACTAAATGTACCCCAAGTGCAGTGCGCGTCTTAACAGATGTGCAAGATGAGTGCAACAAGACCAATTTCCACCTTCACCGAGACACGACAGCAGTTGTTTAATTCAATGAATATAAACAATAAAAGACCGAGCGACCTTGTGACGTTATGAAATTTTACACCTACTTCTTTAACAAATGCTATCGTGTCCAATTTAAAAAGGTTAAAAATAATGAATTGTATATTAATATATACCGTAGATGAGAATATTATAATGTAAAATGATACACGAAACTTTCAATAAACAGGAAGTAAAAACATGCTTTCTGCCCGCGAACCGAATTATACGCGCAACAAAATTGATAACTTCATTTAATTTAAATTAAAACTATTTTAATTTTTATTCGTCACATTCACAAAACCCAAATAAACGGCTCAGTCGTCCACTGTTAAAGGTTAAAAGTAAAATTAATATTATAATATAATTAACACGATATGACGGATCCGTTAGAAATTTATAGATTTCTTTTTAGATATTAAACCAATGGGTGAACCAACCGTCCAGAAGTGAGAAAAAAACGTAAGAAACCTTTTGTTGCACGCTAAACATGTTTAACCCAAAACAAATATAATGATTCAAAAAGTGTGTTAGACATGAATAACAAACACATTAGAAATTCGATAAAGATTGCCAATTGCAGTAAGGCCCTTACGATTTGGTTGCAGTATAGTTTTGCCAGCTGAAAGAGATAAAAATAAAACAAACATTTTCTATGCGATTTAACTAAATGAGAAGTTTTATCGATACACTCATAATGTATTCATGTTCTAAATTTAAATTCCTGAGTCACTTTTAAGTCTATAAATTAAATCGAGAGCACTTTGTATTGAAACTTACCTTATGTAAAACTAGGATTCAGTGCCGGCCGACAAGAATGCGTTCCTGACATTTAGTAATAGGCACGATGACAGATTTTGAAATTCCCTTCCATAATGTAGATACACGTCTACCATATCCGAAAAAAATAATTTTCAACGCGAGTTATTGAATGTTTTTAAATCTATTTTGAATTACGCGCGAAAACGCTCTTAGGTGTCATGGCGTCGTCGCGTCTGATGAACTGTGACGTCACCGACATCTCATTAGATTTTTCATTCTGTCAAAGCAAAGTCAAGCAACACGATGGCACTTATCTGGGCGTGACGTCATTCGCTCTGATTGGTGTTTCAGTTAACATGGCCGATTGCAGTTATTTATACTTTTATTTTATTGAAAATCTTATTAATCTCAATTTTAATACAAAAAATGAGTAATTTTTTAGACTCCTTTCAACATATATTTTTCTCCAAAACCATTTATTCTTTGATTCTTTAACACCGTCATCATGCCTATTGGACGGCCAGGTCTAATTTAGTACTATCGATTAATTTACATACATCTAAAGCATAAATTTGAAGATTTAACATAAAAAATACGTATACTACTGGCGAAACTTCACAAAGCGCGATCCCTATAGGAAGTAACAACTATTTGTTTTTCATTCATTAAACCGTACATTTACTCAAACACTTTTTTATTAGCAACATAAGCCAATAGCTTTCTAGCTCGATTGCTCATTCAACTTAATTCTTTACTATGCATCCTTCTCTTGGAGTTAAATAATAAATAAAACATTGCGAATTGTTCAGACATGCCGCGGACTTTCCGTGTAATAAAAGTATTAGAGAAGTGAGTGCTTCGTTTGAATTTCTTCACTCGTCTTTAATTCGTAACAGTAAAGAATATAGTGTATTATTTTGAGGCTTCCTTCTTTAGATATCTAACCTTTCAACTGATAACTACTACAATTTAAAAAGATATCATAGCCAAACTCTAGAACGAATCAATTTGATTGATATGCATATTTATGGTTTTATTTTCTATCAATAACTTCGGGCAAGTGGATATTTATAACTAAAAAAACACTGTCAGGAATGCATTCTTTTAAAGGCGGTATTATTTCTTGATACGAGACTGACAAAGAAGCTATTTCTTACCTTGTCCCTCGTGTGTGCAAAGGCGGTAGCTACGAGCGGCGGGCGAATCGCCTCCGAGGTGCGCCGCCGCGCCTCCTCCGCTGTGTATCCCTTCATCATCAGAGAAGCCTCCAGGTAGTGAGGTTGCTTGTCCCACTCCAGGGAAATCGCTGGATAACAAATAAGTTCCGTCATTTCCATTTACAATTCAGTGTTACCATGAAGAAGAATTAATGGAGATTTGAGTTACTTAAGTCCCACATACCGCACTACAAATAATAAGGTCCATGCCTCACTTGACGAGTTACTTTTTATTGAACTTTTCAAAGGAAACTTCAAACAGGTCAGATATATTAACAGTATTAAATGCAAATAACTAGACATCTGAGGCTAGGCGCGCATGACATAATAAAAATCTACATCGGCGGAGAAATAACAATATAGGTTTATAATCTATCTATATTCTAAAATAAAAATCAAACATCAACGTTGAGCTGCGCGTCTAGCCATAGAGATCGTTAGACAGGGAAATGCTAAATGGGCTACGTACCGTCGGAGCCGGGCGGCAGCGGTAGCAGCGGATGCGCGGAGAGGCTCGCGTTGAGCGGAGCGGGGGCGGGCGCGGACGCGGAAGCGGACACGTTGCCGCGCGACGAGCGCAGAGAGCGCGGCGCGCGGAACGACCCCGACCTGGGCAGTCGGAGGATGGTCTCTAGCCACACCAGCTTTTGGTTTTCAACGCTAACAGCGCCCGATCTCTTAACTTAAGGCGTCATCTTATCTTAACCCGCAGTAACAAATCGGGAAACTCGTGGGATAAGATAAAGAATATCTTATCCTACGAAACGTTTACAACACGCTACTAAACGATTTTGTTATTTATAAAATTGACGAATTTTTGAGATATAATTCGCAATAGTCGTTTATATTATTTCACAAATGGTAAACCATCAAAGTTACTATTTAAAAATTAACTATTACAAAAAACAACTCCATTTAGTCAATGACATCATTATCGCCAAAACTATCCATATTATTTTACATGAAAAATAAATTCTATGTCTGAATGATTTATTATACTACGTTAAGTATCATTCACTTAAGTTCTTCATTCACGTTAAGTATTTTTAAGGGATTTTAATTTAAGTTCAAAATATCGAACAGTTGAAACTACGTTTTAAATAATATCGAGATTAGACCGTGCCTTAAGCTACGAGATTTTCTAGTAAAACCCCAGTTGCTTAATTTATTTATTGTGTGCAAGTAAAAATACAATATCATTCTAAATAGTGTTCTAACGCGAACACCCTATTCTAAATGAAAATTTCATCGTGACTATCTTGTTTAGGTATAGAAATTAAACTAATACGTTGTAAGCGTCACGAGAGAATCGCCTCGAGCGTGGCGCTGTACTGGGAGACAATAAAGATAAACACGCCTCACAAACTTCTTGTACAATAGCAGACGCAACTCGGTGACATATTTGCCACCCATTCTAACTTTAAAACGTGCATTGCCATCTCTCTTTGCTTGTTTGTTTGTATGCACTCTATACCATTCGAGACGAGCGTAGCTTATCATTTGCGGCCAGTGACTAAGATAGAAAGGAAAGTCTGAAGAAACATTAGTGCTCATTATTTTCACAATAATTTATACTTGTACAAAATACAACCACAAAAACTTAATGGTATACTTAATTCAACGTCTGGTGCATGGTGTTACAGTTTAAGTGCTATAATGAGGACCGTATCTACATTACGATATATTTTTTATCTAATTCACATTTCGTCTGCTATTGCCCGTGAAGTCTGTGTCGTGCCTAAACATAACAACGATAACACATTGTTTGTAGTATAATTGAAACCACGGAATGAGTTCACCATCCTCCGACCGTCAGTGTCGCCATATATGCAAATGTTCACCGTTAAATTCTTTTGTTTTGAAGAAGCGAAAAGTCTCAACGAATACAGCGCATGCTCGAGAACTCTAATCACCATTGATAAATACAAAACTATTCGAAGCCTCCACGCTAACCATTCGATCGTTTATTCGTTTTTAGGGAGTAATTTACTTTACATCATGCAATTCATTATTTTATTCGTATGATGACCTTTAAATCGTTTTACGTTTATCACACAAACGCCAAACAAGACAAAACCAAAAGCTAGTGTCCCTCGACCCATGCTACCCACTCACCTTAGCATCTACTGTAATTGTAAATCACATTAACCTAAAACAAATTCTTTACTAATTCTAATATCGCTTTCGTTTTTACCCAGAGAAACTATGCCATCGTAAGCTCATGAACAGTTATTATCTCGGAAGTTACTCATAAACTACGATTAACCTGAAATATGAGGTATGTCTGTCTTTCTACAAAGTTTGTTAGGTTTATTCTCAAGAAATATGGGTTGATTTAATGACGGAGTTACCGCGTTGTAAAGATTTAACAAAAATATATCCTTCAATTTAAACGCTACAACCTTCGCAGTTAAATTAGTTATGCAATAGATGGCACTAAAAAAACATTTAGTTAATCTATAGTTAGTTAGCAAAGACAAAACATTAGCATTAGCAAAGGAATAGATTTTAAAGTATTTGACATTGACGATATTGTAAAGTGAAGAGCATACTCACAACGAAAATTGTAACGGCATTGACTAGAGTTTCGTATAAACTAAAAAGTGCTAATAAATTTAGACATTAGATTTAGGAGATTTGTTTCTTTTTATTAACTAGTTATATTGAAACCTTAACACTAGACTCAAAGTTGAAAACTTATCTCTTTCTGTGGTAGTAGTTATCTAAAACTATTATTAACAGATTCATACTAAACGCGTTTTTGACATCTTAAATTCTAATTGCAGTGAATTCAAAATTAAGTTTAGTTGGGTTAAACTCGTGGTTAAATGAAATAATACAGTCAACCCAGGGGCGTTGGTTTGTAGACAACTAGTGAATGATAAAGCACAAAAAAGACCAAGCCAAACGCGTCCAGAGAGAATCTGCGACAAAAGTATCGAATACCAATACAAGCTTGATAACTATAGCAATTAAGCTGTCAATGTTCATGAGTACATGCAACACGATGTACCTATCTACTTAGTAACTGCCTATTATTAGCTAAGCAAAATGTGAATTACAGCGCAATTGTTCATATACCGAGTCAACTGTTGAGTAATGTAAATGTGACTGCATTGTAAAGAAAATTAGGATGCCACTTTTTTTTTTCACTTTTATCTTATTGTTATTAAGATAACAGTAAAAAAATAAACGATAAGGCAAATGAAAATCATGGTTAGGAAAAAGTATAACATTATTATTATTATTTATAAGCCCAGGTAATTCATAATGCAATTAAAGTAACTGAACATATAAGGTGAAAGGTCAAAATAAAGAAAGTATATAAAGCGAAAAATGATAAAAGTGATTTGCCGTATGTTAAAGTATAAATTCTATAAATATAATAAAATCGTTAACGAGAAAATATTTTTTAGAATTTTTGTCTATTTGTCTGTGCGTTTGTTCGCGTTAATCTCAGAAACGGCTTAACCGATTTGAATGTGGTTTTCACTGATGTATTATAGCAAGCTTCCCGTACATTTAGTGTTGGTTTTATTCCAATCGGTTTACAAACAAAAAAGTTATGTAAATAAAATCACGTCCAACATTGTTCCGATAAAAATGCAATAAAATAACTCTTCGGGTGAATTGGCTGAAAGTTTAGTTAACTATATATTATCATCTGTAAAACGATGATGATGTTAAAAATAATCAGTTTAGACGATTTTAAGTTTCAAATTTAAGTTGAACTCAGATCTGATCAGTCATATTAAATAGGGTTCAGCTTAGGCTGGTGACTCTTCATATTTAATAAAATCGTTCTTTGCCCTACCATGCCTTTTTGCACGCTAATCTCAGAAACGGCTTAACCGATTTTCATGTGGTTTCTACTGATGTGTAGCAAGCTTCCGCTAATATTTAGTGTATATTTCATTTCAATCGGTTTACAAACAAAAAAATTACGCGTTATTCCGAATACTACGCGTACGAAGTTGCGGACTCAGCTAGTAGTAAAATAAATGCGAAGGAAAACGGTATTGTAAGGTCAGGTATGTATGACGATGTAAAAAGTAAACAGAACAATTAATTGGATGAGTAAATAAGAAAAGAGAAAGTGGAGTTATATTCAGTAATGTAAATATAATATTAAAACGATGCAAAGTGTGTTATGTAAATGGAAAAAGAGAAAAGGTAAATGAAGTACGATAACATAAATGTAAATATATATATAATACTCGTAGTAAGACAATACAAATGAAAGATGTTAATGGGTTGATTTAATTAAATATTATGTTATGTAAGTTAATAAATATAGAAATTTTAATGGTAATGCAGAAGTTAATGTAATGTAAACGTAAGCAAGGTAAGGTAAGGTAAGCGATAAGGGCATAAAACGGTGGCTTTTTGCTTGGTAGCAGAGTTGACTCACTATATGATTTACTACACCATGGAAACGGAAGAGTTATCACCTCTGGAATGTTTGTCGCTTCACGTAGTTGTCGCGTACGAATTCCACAATTTGCTTCTGTGTTTTACCGCTATACCTGGAAAGTAATGGCGCACGTCTTACAAATACATTTTCGAATAGGTTTGACAATTAAAAATCTCTGTCCAGCATACTATAGAAAAATGATCATTTTCTTTGAATGTTTGTGGCAGTCAAATTTAAAAGGGTAATTTCTTTATATTCTCTGATAAAATAATACTCGTAAAAAATAAAGGGTTAATAGTCAAAAATGAACATTACATTCAGTCAAGTGTGAATCTGAGGGGCTGTATTAGACTTCCTGTCTAATAAACTAGCGGCAGTAACATTACAGAAGACCAGTAGTTACTGCCGCCAGACAGGCTGCTAAACGACTGCGAAACGCAGTGTGCCCTGGCACTACTATATTCCTCCTTGTATAGAACAACTATACAAGCGACAATTGGATTTTACTTAATTAATTTCACAAGGTAAGACTAAGGAATATGAAATTATTCTTTGTTACGTTTCACTTACCTAAACGATGAGCCTCTAGATATGACCTTGGTCTTGTGTCTGGCCTGATGCGGAACGCTCGAGCACCGGAAGAATCCATGGTTTTCGACACATTTCTTCCAGAAGTTCTTGCATTCATTGCGTCCCTCGAAGAAAAACTCAACCACATCGCGAAAGTAGCCCTGCATCAAATAAGACCATTGTAATACAAACTCTAAACATCTTCCCATCAGCAATTACATATAACACAATAGTTGACAGTCCGGATCTTACCCTTGAATTTTTAACACTAAACAAAAATAAAATCTTTCAGCGCATAGTAAGTGGTTAATGGTTCGATATAGCTCCTTGACAGGCTATCATACTTACTCTGGTATATTATTTATAATTCGCAATATTAGTTCAATATTCATCATATATCTCATTAAACGCAGTAAAAGAGACATTATTTGAGATATTTATGTAAACAATGACCGACAGCCATCCCTCTTTAAATATACTCCATTTGCCCGAATAGAAAAATCCTACATCTACTATTTATTCCCATCAAAATAAACGTTTTAAATACAATTTCTCGGCAAAGGTAATAAACAATATATTAAAGAGCCAGTAAAATTTCTAAAAAATATTACTCTTTTATCTATCATATGAAATTTTTAGAGCTCAACTCACATAACCCTCAGGATGCAATTTGATGAGAAATCTCTTCCTCTTAAACGATATCTTTCTAATCTTGGCCCAACTGAATGTGTTGATCTTGGTGAAGTGTTGGAACACCACGATGCCCATGTGCGCAACAGCCAGGTTCAAGGGCACACCCTCGTGGTCTTTCGCCGGATGCATCTTTATACCTACAAAATGGCCAAAACAATAATCACAAAGACGTCGAATGGTTCGAATTGACAAAGCGTAAAAATTCCAAACTAAAATCAAGCTTCAAAATTTCGTTTCCATAATTTTGCCAGGATTCAAACCCGAAACCATTATCTGCAAGAGTCAATGCTACCTTAACAATTCGACAAGTCAGCTCGTCGGAAATTTATTTTGGAATATTTCCGTATTTTAACTTCAGAACACGCATTTTGCGAGTGTTTATGCCTTAAATAAAACTGTTAAAAGAATCTTACCATATAACTCGCATCTTCGTGCAGTCTCTAACAAATTCAAATCTGCTTCTGCAGGACTTTGACCACTGAAAAAATTATACAAAGATATAAATATTTATATACTGGCCTTCATATTTATGCACGTTTTTTTGGATATTTGTTTTCATAAACTGACAGACGATGCTGTTATTCCACCGTGAAATTGCAGCAGGCGTTCCACTGGGTGATAAATGAGTAAGGGATGCCAAAGTCTATTTCCTTATTGACAGCGCACTTGCAACCCCTGGCATTAATGGTATTAATTGGCAATGGTAGCCATCTATCTACCAATAAATGAATCGTCAGCCTGTATGCCAACATTCACATAAAAGAAGATTAAATAATTTTTTATCTTGAGAAATTTTATTGTAGCACTCACATGTGTTTCTTATGATTCTCCCGTATCCTCCTCTCCGATTCGGAATCTTGCCCGGGGAAGAATTTGTAGCCGCTGAGGTAGGTGTGATCCGGATAATCCTCCGGGACAAAATCGCCGCACTCCGCTGCCAATATAAGTTACGTAACTATGTTTGCCGATCCGAAAAACTTTACCCACAGGGTTGTTATTAAATAGATTAAAAAGTTGAATGCACTTTGCACACGACACTAATGCACATATTCGTTAAATAAAATAAACGAGATAATAAGTACAAAGTTTTACTTTGTACTTATTAGTATGGTATGGTGTACTAACTATCCGTTAGTATGGCAAATTCAACACTACTTCAAAGTTATGTCGTCCGTTCGATCACGACCTGTCAGAATCGCATTCTTTCGTTGACCGTGCCATAATAACAAACTTACCTTGTACGATGTAACTGGCCATTAGCGCCGCAGTGTTTTCGTTGCACTGAATGCATCCAACCGCCAGATCTCTCTTCACTTGCAGGCAGAACAAATATCTAGTGAACTCTTCCTCGAGTCGTGCCGGATCCGGTGTGTAGAATTTAACACAGAAGCGAAGCGTCGGCTCAAGCATCGATAGGCCCAATTGTCGGCACATAGGCTTCTCTACGTCTAGCCAATACTGTGGACAAATCAAATTCAAACATTTTTATTTGCCACAAGTACTTACAGTACAACATAGCACATTATTTAAGAATTGCAAATTTGGGAATCCTAATTTTATTTACAAATACATTTAAATATGTTGTTACATTAATTTTTCGGACGTATGATGGGACTCATTCCAGTTGTCGGAAACAAATTCGTGTCATCGTCGCTTCACTCTGTGGTTCGCATTCATTCAGACGGAAGAACGCGTGATCCGTCTGAGTGATGAACAAATCGCATCTCGTTCGGCGCACGCGACCGGTCTCAGCCTTTTGCCTAGAAGCAGCGAGCGAGACAGGACGTTCTTTTGTGGCAGCACCCACTATCCGTCGACGCGAATTAACCATATAGAAAATGTAGTTTAAAATTATCTTTAGAGCCAAATACTGGGCTGTCTTTTGAAATCCATCAAATTTAATAAAGAAAACTTCGTCGTAACTCGGCGGTAAGTGTTTTTTAGCTAATTCCATGGTAAATTCCTTTTATTTTGGCACGCGGATGTGTATTTTTTTTTTAAAAGATGGCATCGGCCGAATTTTACTTTTTTTCATAAATATATTTTATTTGTGGCCGATAGCCATCGACTCAATCATATACGGCAAATCCGTATATTTCATTTTAATAAATTAAGCAATACCAATTCCGCGGTAGTCATTTTTTTTTATTTTTTTTTAGTACCCAAATGTAGAATTACCTACCGATGATAAATTCAATTTTATGACAAGCCCTCATGCTAGGATTCCCTTTAGGGTATAGGATGGCCAAAATTCTAAGACGGCTTTTTATATCCATTTCAGGGGTTTTTTTTTTATTTACAAAAATACTACAAATTATCAAACGCATCCAAAACGGAAGACAGAACTTCCCATGAGTTGGTGAGCCTAGTGGAAGGGCCGTGCGAACTACGTTGGCTCGACGGGGAACCAAACGGGCAACCCCGCAGTGCACCCGCCGTGCCTTCCGTCGCCTTCGACGGCTCGCTTCGCCACCGACACAAGTTGGTCAATCGTTTAAATTTTAACATAATTTTAAATATAACAAATCTAGTAGGATAGTTATTTATTTATTGTTTTTTCTCGTCGATGGCTCTCCTTCCGTGGCAAGGTTTCCTTTAGTCCAAATCTCCGCAAGGTCCCTGGCATTTTTTTTAACTAACGTTTTTTTTTTGTATAGATTTATTTTATTTTTGTGTGTGTACTGGTAATTTTTTTTTTGTGTAATTTCTCTTTATAAATAAATATTTTGTTACCAGTAGCACTCTTTTTATTTTCTTTTGTTTGTTACCTTTTTTTATTGTCCGCCTGTCCGTCCCCATCTGTGGCGGAAAAAGGTGTAACAATTTTGGCGCCCGACAACAGGTACGTTTTTTTGGTAATATCTTGCGGAGAGTTGTCTAGGCAGTAGCTTAGGCAATTATTTGGACCTAGAGGAAACCTACCCTCAATTTTTTTTTTTGCTAAATTTCTTTTTACATTCATTTTTTTTATTAGTCCATTTTTTAAATTCAATTTTATTCTTTTTTTTATGCCACTGAAGGAGAGTGGGTGCTGTTAGGCTTGCGCTGGGGTAGTGGGAGAAACCGCATCCTCGGTTTCAGCCTTTGGTGCAAGTACCACGCACGTATCCGTTCCCAACCGGCCAGAATTTTTATTGCTCGGTGGATACGTGTCCCGAAGGTTCCTATCCTTTTAGCCTATCCTTATCCCTAATCCTTATCCTTCCCCCCCTAATAGCCTTCCCTTCCAAAACCTAATCCGCCATTCCTTTTCCTTCCTTCCCTGGGAGCGGCATAGTTTTTTTTATTTTATGGGGTTTAGTAGTTTTTCCTAATTTGTATGGGGAAAACTACATCATTTTTATTTTTAATCAATTTTTAAATTTCGCTTTGGGAAATAATTAATAACACCAACACAAGCGCAACGGCACCGTAGTTCAAATGTGCTATTAATTAATTTTTTTCTTTAGTGTGTTAGTATAATTATTTGGATTTTCTTCAATTATCACAACAGCACATTTAGCTAATTATTTCTTTAGTAATATTATAAATTTTGGATAATTTCGACATAAATTCTTTTTGTACTTTAACTTGAATTTAAATTTAATTTTGGTTAATTCTTTTTTAATTTGATTTGATTTACCTTTAAATTGATAAACCCTATAAAATTTTTTTTTTTGACTAGCCGTCCCAATTTTTTTTTTGTTTAGATTTGTTTTTTTTATTTTAAAATTGATTTCATTTTTTTTTGTTTGTTGTTTTTAACTTAGATTCTTTTGATTTTTTTTATTAATTCAATTCACGTTTTTTTATTAGTGTTTTTTTGTATTTGAAAATTTTTACATTAGAATTTTAAATAACGTTTTTTTAAAATAGTCTTTTTAAAATGTACTATTTCTTTTGTGTGGACCTATTTTTTTTTGTGTATACAGGAGCCAGGAAGTCTTTCTACCGACGGAGAGCCAATATTTTTTTATAATTACCCCACAGTACAATCTTAACTTAGTAATACAATTTCTTAACTAGCGGTACTGCCGGGCTTTGCTTGTTCTAATTTGAACTTAGATTTTTTTTTAAGATTTTAAGATCTTCTTAACTAGCGGTCCTACCGGGCTTTGCTTACTTACTTTAAACTTAGTTCTTCTTTTGAGACTTTTACAGTTTTCTTTAACTAGCGGTACAATCGGGCTTTGCTTACTTAATTCACTTAGAATTATTTTTTTGAGTCTTTTGTTAATTTTCATTTTGAAATATTTTTTTTATTTTCGAGATTGTCCTTGCTTACCATTGGTCTAGTCTTTCACATTCGCATTTAATTCTATAGTGGTTTTTAATTTTTATTTTCTTCTTTTTTCTCTCATACTTGCGCCTTAGTGGCTCGTTTCTTTTTTTTCTTTCTTTCATTTTTGCCCTTCTCAATTTCTTTTTATTTCTAATTTAACTTGTTTTTTTTTGTGTGTACAATGGAGAGACCCATTGCATACAATTTTTTGAGAAAGGACGAACTTTTATATGAGGTGTCCATTAGGAATGCCGCGCCTCTTAATACAGTGGACGAGCTTAGGGCACAGATTAGAGAGCTGTCACGGTCCATTACGGCCGATGAAATTTTGGAAACCACATATGATCCCGTTGAGGAAATGAATGTGATCGAGGGCAAATTAAAAGAATTAGAGTCATTATTAGAGGGTACTCCTCCTTATAAGTTATTCGGCAGAGCCAGGGCTATCGCGCACCATGTGTTCCATAGGCTGAGCCGTATTGATTTCATTGAAAACAGTCGTCTCTAAATTTTTCAAAACTTAGACGCAACTTTAATTAAAATTAAATAGTTTTTTTCTTTAGAGCGTCTGAACGTTTTTCTTTTAGAATGTTTATTTTTTTCCTTTTCTTTTTGTTCTCTTATATTGTTTCGACGAATGATAACAAGCAAGTCGTCTGTTTTTCTTGTGGTAGACAGGGAGTCACTTTGACTCATTGTTCTACTTGTCGGCCTCCTAAGCCGGATCCACCTAGTCATTTTTGGCCTTTGTTAGGATCAACTCATTTCGTACCGGTCCTTTGGGGAACGATCAATTTTTTCTTTTTTCTTTTCTTTTCTCAAATTTAAAATCACTAAATTGACCCCTTTCTTTTTAGTTTTCGGTAGGGAACCTGTTGCTTGCGGTTCTATGTACCAAGGTAGTCCTTCCACCGATCCAGTGGACTTGTCCTGCGCCTCTCGGGAGGAGTATGCTGCTCGGCTGGGGGGCTTGCGCGCTGTCTTCGCTAAAGTTAAAGAAGCCATCGCAAAGGCCCACAGTCGTAGTCAGCGTTACTACAATCGAGGGCGTAGACACGTTGAATTCCAAGTAGGAGACATCGTGTGGAAACGAACCTTTCCGTTGAGCAACGCAGCCAATTACTTCATGGCTAAGTTGGCTCCTAAGTATGAGAAGTGTCGAGTAATAGGTAAATCCTCGCCCTTAGTTTATCAGTTGGAGAGTCTCCGACGATAAGAGCATTGGTTCTTGGCACGTCCAGCACTTTAAATAATCGAAAATATGGGTCCATAGTTTCTTTTTCCCTTAATTTTTTTTTAATATTGTAACACAGTTTCATGGTAGATTTTTTTTTTCTTTTCATTTTTTTTATAGGTTGAAGACATAGCACTTTCAACTTTATTGTTTGATTCTCTCACTTTCTAATTATCTTTTTTTCAATTTTTATTAAACTTGAACAGGGTAGAACCCTTAACATCAGTTAAGATCGACAATTTAAAAATTGTTTGTCAATTTTTTTTCTTTCCCTTTTACATTTTTCTTTTATTTTATATTTAAAAAACAATGACAGCGTTTTCTTCGTTTTCTTCGTTTATTTTTTAACATAGGTTTTAGCTCGCTCTCTCTTCTGCAGCGGTGGAGGAATAGTGCGCCTTAGCTGAGATATCCTATGTATAGTATGTAAATTTATTTTTATTTGTATATATTCCTAATAGCCCTTCGAGCGGTGGTAACTCATTAAATAAGCCTTTACCAGAAGCGGGTCGCGACTTCTTTAAACTAAAAGCCTACGCATTTCTTCTCCTACTCTTCCTATATAGGGGCGGGTGGTGACTCCTTTAACCAAAAGCCAGGTGGTACGCTTGAGCAGATAACCGGTTTTTTTTCTTGCACACGTTGTGTGGAGAATTTTTTTTGTGTGCATATTTTTGTGCATTCTTTTTGCACACTTTTACGGCTGCTCATGTGTACTCACTACCACTCATAGCGGATTGCAACTATGTAAAAAACAAGCCTTTTGCTACTCTCTTCCGTATATAAACTCTGTGTATATCTATGTAGTATATTCTGATTTCTTTTACTCTCTCATATATTATTTATGTGTATCTATCTGTCCTTCTCCCGGGAGCTTCTTGCTACCAGTATACCGCGCTATCTAAAAGCGGTATCCTGCGGCAAGAGCGTTCCGTTTAGTTTATTTTACAGTATTTTATATATTTTATCCTCTTTTATTTATTTTTATGATTATCGTTATGTATGTAGTTTATCTCTCAGCTAAGAACCGTTTTCTTCTCCTCCTCTCGTTCGGGATCGTGTAGCTGTAATCTCAATTTGTCTAGTGTTAGATAGTTTTTTTTTGCAGTCTTCTTTTTGTTTTCTTTTCTTGTTGGGTACCAATATCCTCCAACTGTTCTCCTGGTGTTAGAACCTGGGGACCAGGTCGAATTTTCCTCCGCAGGAGTAAAATTCCGATGGCTAGGGGGGTATTGTTACATTAATTTTTCGGACGTATGATGGGACTCATTCCAGTTGTCGGAAACAAATTCGTGTCATCGTCGCTTCACTCTGTGGTTCGCATTCATTCAGACGGAAGAACGCGTGATCCGTCTGAGTGATGAACAAATCGCATCTCGTTCGGCGCACGCGACCGGTCTCAGCCTTTTGCCTAGAAGCAGCGAGCGAGACAGGACGTTCTTTTGTGGCAGCACCCACTATCCGTCGACGCGAATTAACCATATAGAAAATGTAGTTTAAAATTATCTTTAGAGCCAAATACTGGGCTGTCTTTTGAAATCCATCAAATTTAATAAAGAAAACTTCGTCGTAACTCGGCGGTAAGTGTTTTTTAGCTAATTCCATGGTAAATTCCTTTTATTTTGGCACGCGGATGTGTATTTTTTTTTAAAAGATGGCATCGGCCGAATTTTACTTTTTTTCATAAATATATTTTATTTGTGGCCGATAGCCATCGACTCAATCATATACGGCAAATCCGTATATTTCATTTTAATAAATTAAGCAATACCAATTCCGCGGTAGTCATTTTTTTTTATTTTTTTTTAGTACCCAAATGTAGAATTACCTACCGATGATAAATTCAATTTTATGACAAGCCCTCATGCTAGGATTCCCTTTAGGGTATAGGATGGCCAAAATTCTAAGACGGCTTTTTATATCCATTTCAGGGGTTTTTTTTTTATTTACAAAAATACTACAAATTATCAAACGCATCCAAAACGGAAGACAGAACTTCCCATGAGTTGGTGAGCCTAGTGGAAGGGCCGTGCGAACTACGTTGGCTCGACGGGGAACCAAACGGGCAACCCCGCAGTGCACCCGCCGTGCCTTCCGTCGCCTTCGACGGCTCGCTTCGCCACCGACACAAGTTGGTCAATCGTTTAAATTTTAACATAATTTTAAATATAACAAATCTAGTAGGATAGTTATTTATTTATTGTTTTTTCTCGTCGATGGCTCTCCTTCCGTGGCAAGGTTTCCTTTAGTCCAAATCTCCGCAAGGTCCCTGGCATTTTTTTTAACTAACGTTTTTTTTTTGTATAGATTTATTTTATTTTTGTGTGTGTACTGGTAATTTTTTTTTTGTGTAATTTCTCTTTATAAATAAATATTTTGTTACCAGTAGCACTCTTTTTATTTTCTTTTGTTTGTTACCTTTTTTTATTGTCCGCCTGTCCGTCCCCATCTGTGGCGGAAAAAGGTGTAACAATGTAAAGACAAAACAATTCCATACCTTTTTCATTAGTTTGTGAACCAATTAACTTTTAATTACTATGGACGAGTATTCAGTCAAAAAAAAATGGAAGGAATTTTTTTCCACCTTCAAAATTATTATGGTCGAATTTTGTCCAGAGGTAAGCAAAAGAAAAAATAAGAGCCAAATACACAACTACGTTTATTGACAGAAAGGTTTCTATTAAATTAACACAAACATGCAAACCTATTACATATAATAACAGACCTAAGATACATCACGAACTGCACCATTCATATTTGAGTTTAAAAACTATTTTCAAGCCGGTCTTTGTGAGAGTGCCAAAACCGTCCAAAGCGGTAGTAGCTTCGGAAAGTACAGAAGCATCAAACAACTCCAATAAATATTATTAGTTTTTAAACAAAATTTAAACTTACCCGTGTATTGTTCGCATCAGTATACTCTAGTCCGAAGTAATCAGCCTCAAGTAGGTGAAGTTGCCGACACACCTGATCGAACAATACTCGTCCCAGGGCTTTCGACTGTAACAAACAAAAACATAATATTAATATAAAATCTATATCTATTAATATATAATAAAATCGTAAATGAGCCGTGTCTGCATATCAAAAAAACAATTTTGATTTTCAAAAATTTTCAAAAAAAAACAATTTGTTCACGTTGTTCTATGTTACCCAGGTCAAAAGAACTTCTGTCTGTGCATTTGTGCACGCTAATCTCTGAAACGGCTTAACCGATTTGAATGCAGTTTTCACTGATGTAATATAGCAAACTTCCCTAACATTTAGTGTTTGTTTCATTCCAATCGGTTTAACTCTTCGATTGAATTGGCTGAAACTTTAGTTAACTATATAATTATCATCTGTAAAACGATGATGATAGAAAGTTTATATAAAGTTAAAAATGGACCGTTTAGGTTGACTTTGAGGTTCCAATTTAAGTTGACCTTAGATCTATATGATCAATCATATTAAGCAGAGTTCAACTCAGGCTGCCCATTTAATATTATATAATAAAATCGTTGTTTGCCTATTATGCCTTTGTGCACGCTAATCTCAGAAATGGCTTAACCGATTTTCATTTGGTATCCACTGTAGTACCTATTGTAGCAAGTTTCCGGTAATATTTAGTGTATATTTCATTCCAATCTGTTTACAAAAAAAAGAGTCACGCGTTATCCCGAATACCACGCGTACGAAGTCGCGGGCACAGCTAATACAAAATATATTGCCACCTAAATGTTTGCTTAAGTATTCCATGACATTTATAGTTAGGTAGAAATCCATATGAGAACTAACTAAAGTTACAGCGACAGTTAATCGAATTTTCAAGCTGGAAAGCCACATAGTTCGTAAAACCGATGACTGTTGGGTAAGTCTTCTTCATGAGGCTGTCACGTACCAGGAGAATACACGCTGAACGACTTCCCTCTAGGTGGTGAATGGTCCGACATAGCACTATAGTAACGATCTATGGCATTGAGGCATTGAGGCTTAGAAAATAAAAGGACCTTAATCAGTGCCAAGATATCTGCGTAGTAAGTAATCTCTGAAACTATAATCTGATTTTCATTTTTTTTAAATATATTTTGTGGAGGTGCCAACAATAGTAAATACCAACAAGTGATTGAAAACTACATAGTTAGAAATCTTCTGGACTCATTCGTAGAAATTTTATCTCAAAACTAGTCTTGATAATAATTAAATACATTTGATTGTATTTTAATAATCTTTATAGTAAACTTACTAGTAGTTGAGTAAACTTTCTAAAAAATATATCTATAATAAACTACTCGGAACAATTAAATTTCAAAGTGTAATCAAAACCAAACTTAGTTCAGAAGGTTATTATAGAATCGCTGAGGCTAAGGCTAGGTACACAACACGTGCCAATCTTAAAGTTAAGCTAGGAGCTGCGCTTGTGTACCTACAAGATACAAATTGGTCACATACAAGGCGCATAGCTTGGTGACACACAATTCACTTCTTCGTCTTTTGGTGTGAACAGAACAAATATGTCGCTATCAGAAATTACTATTAATTGAAAACTCAGTGCTTAAATTTAATGCGAGCTCCCATACGGCTCGGAAGACAAATGATTTTTTGAAGCAGGAAAACGTTGAGCTGATGAGCCATCCTCCGTACAGTCCTGACCTGAGCCTTGATTCCCTAGAATGAAAGATTTATTACGCGGTCAACGGTTTGAAGACCCCGAAGCAGCCGTGGAAGCGTACAAATCAGCCATTTTGTCAACATCAACTTCAGACTGGAATTACTGTTTTAATGATTGGTTTGCACGAATGGAAAAGTGCATTAAGTTGAACGGAGAATACTTCGAAAAACAATAAAATACAATTTAGCTATAGCGTGCATGTGGTTTTTCTTATTCCCGATCATTTCAGTGTGCCCCTCGTAATACAATAACATTTCATAAATAGCGTCTATAAACCAGTGCAAACAAAAGTAGGCATAATTATAGTATTCAATATTAGGATACGATGGCTCTGAAATTTCAATAATTTCACAATGTATATACCCGTGAATGAACGATTTAATATGGAGAGCGGTTCTGTAGGGGAGCAAGTTTGAGAGAGGCAAAGGCTCGTTGCGAACGACGACGGCGGACAATGTTCTCTTCATTATTGTCATCCACAAAGAGCTGCATGCTGTCCTAGTTGCTTGTGTTATTTTCACTAGTAGGTACATATTATATCGAATGATTCAACTTTCAGTCAAATTATTTTAAGTAAGGGCAGAGCCTTACTTATCCCTCTCCCATAAAGGTCGAGAGCGCAATTCTAACTTGTTTTTATAGGTGACAGTAGCCACCCATCAAGTGAACCTACAGATTATAGATGGGTTTGCTCTTGACCAGCATCTATCCATGTAGGAAGGATCAGGCCGAAGATGGGGTCATTAATCACGGGAGGTTTTTTTTTTAATTTTTTAAAAAAGGAAGCAGTATTTCGTTGTAACCACCAATTTGAGCACTAAAATAATAAAATACTTAATAATATACGAGCACTTATTATTAAATCATCAAAACGAAGCATTTTGTTCAATAAAAGATAACTCAGTTCTAAATACATTCATGTCGCCTTCTATAGCTCCCATGGAATTATCCCATGGGATATTATTACAAAGGAACCTATATTTTATCGAGAACATGAATAATTACAAGTTTAATTCAAATCCATTCAACCGTTTGCGAGTGATTGATTTATAAGACATCCAAACGTGTTCACAAGATTAATTTCAACTTGACAACTATACTTTATAAAAAACTGTGTAAGTGGAGTGTCAATTTATCTTAATAAAAGATAAACCATTGGTCTGAAAAACTACGTTCGGCCTTTATGGCTGACAAGACTTCAATCCTACTGGCATGGTACTAAACAGAATTGGTATACAAAATACATGCACAGCGCGGTTCAAGAAAACATTGAACAGTTTTCTTGTAAGGGGTCGGACGGTTCGTTAAAGGTGAATTGGAAGACTTATTACTTCCAACGTAGTAGTTTGATCCGATTAGATAAACTGTTCATAACAACCACAACTCTAGTTCGATTGCGTTGAACGTCTCAAAGATGTTTACGATAGAAATCGAAAAAATGTTCTACATATCTGTGTAACAACATTATACCATTTTTATATATTGGAAATATTCAATCTATGACGTCATGTTGGAGTTAATATAAGAGTGACTTTGTCCAATGTATCTATCTGTCGCAGGGTTATTGAAAAAGCCGTGATGTTATAATTGCACGGAATTTTGTCAATCACGGGACAATTTTTAGTTACATTATAATCTCGCTGTAATTCCCTAGAAATCAATGACATTGTAATTACCCTAGTTAAATGAATGTGGTGGAAAGTATCGGTGGTTTTGATTGGTCGATTCACTGACAACGCGGTGACATCCGCTAGTTGCAAAACTAAAAATGAAAACATTGGCAGTGAAAACGGATCAACCAGGGACGGTCTCACAAACTGACGGCCTCGCACACCTTTTTTTTATGTTAAGATCGGCAGACAGGCTGACGGTCCACTTGATGGTAGGTGGCTACCGTTGCCTATAACTGCTGCAAGTGCGCTGCCGTAGGAAGGGAAAGGAGGTAGGGAAATGGGCTCTGGCATCCCTTACTCACTCACCGAAACACAACAGCACGCGTGCTGTTATTTCACGGTGGTCTTCTGTAAGGGGATGGTTGCCACCGCCAGACGGGCTGCCCAAATGACTGCGAAAACGCCTAGTGAAATTATCAAAATATTACTATGTAACAATATCACTGTACGGGTCTAGTGAAATAACACTAAAACGAGCCCATGTAAAATCCGAATAAGTATAATTTCACGGCTTTTACAATAACCCTGCAACATATTTACATATCAAAATGGATTGTCTACATATAGCCGAAGACAATATGTAACTCAAATTCTTTTTTAATGAAAAGCACACAAACCCACAAATAGCTTTTGGTCTAATAGGACTACAACGTGACGTTAGCGGAGTAATTTTGTTGAATCACATTTAGATAAGCGACGGGACTTTGTTGTATGCATTACGATAAAGATAACTGTTTCCAAGGTGGACGAGAAGGAACTAATTTACAGTTGATATAATGTATGAGTCTTTCCTAACATTAACATCGCTTTGATCAGCTTACTTAATATTGGTAAAATATTTTTAATCGGATGAGCAGTTTCGAAGATTACCTACATATAAAAAAACAAACATAATAACTTTACCTCTTTATAATATTAGTTAGTAGATAAAGTCGCTGTCCGCATCTGGCCGTTTTTCCACTAACGCCACTTTGATACGGTTTATAATGGAAAGAGCGATAAACGAGGAAGATTTGTGTATTATTAATTTGCAGAAAAAAATTACATCCGTGTAAAGGCGGACGCGGGTCGCTAGTATGAAATAAAATTATACTTATTAGCGTTCTGGGTACTGTTCCAAGTTTTTATTAGTCACTAGACGTTGCACGCAACTTCGCCCGCGTCTCTATAAATATTGTGCGTGGAAAACGGCAAATTTGTATGAAGGGGGGGTAAAGGGAAGAGATGAGAGAGGTTGAGTAGCCTATGTTGCTCGCTGATAATGTAGCTTTCTATAGGTGAAAGAATTTTTAAAATTGATGCAGTAGTCTTTGAGTTTATTCATTACAAACATACATTTGTATGGAAGGGGATAAAGGGGCGAGGGAGATGGGGGGGAAGGTGAGTAGCCTATGTTACTCGCTGATAATGTAGCTTTCTATAAGTGAAAGAATTTTTAAAAATAGTACAGTAGTTTTTGAGTTTATTCATTACAAACATACACATACATACAAATCTTTTCTCTTTATAATATTAGTATAGATATGGAAGTATAGATGTCGCGAATTAAAGTGACACTTAATTTGATGTTAAATGTTTTAATATAATTTGATGTTTAGAAAAGTTCTTAAAGGACACGAATGTACATTCGTATAACGACCCCAATAGTCGAGTGACCAAGGTGAGGGCTTAGCGCTCTGACACAAGTCCCAGCTTTTCAAAATTGGTCTGTGTGTGCAGGAGTTCCGGCCCCAGTTCTTTGTATGGTTACCTACAAGGCTGTAGTAGGTAATAGTGCTTACTTTGGAGCCGTAAAATTTAGTCTTGTCGACTTATTTGTTTATTGTTGCGAGTGATCACTGTTTCTAATTCACACAAGACACCAGAAAACATTCAGAGGTGCAGACGTTTGTTTAGTTAGACGTTGCAATGACTTCATTTTTTATTATTTTAAAACAGGCAACCCCGCCCCCGGCTTCGTACGGATGCATTTTTTATTTCTGCAAATTATATTCACAAACCTAACGAAGTTAGCAGAGAAACAAGCAGAGGTGAACGGCGACTTTATTTTCATAACCAGCTGAGCCCGCAACTTCGTACGCTTGGTATTGTATTCGTTATAGCGCGTAACTCTTTTTTGTTTGTAAACCGATTGGAAGGAAACATACACTAAATGTTACGGGAAGCTTGCTACAATGCATCAGTGAGAACCGCATTCAAATCGGTTAAGTCGTTGCTGAGATTAGCGTGCAGAAACGCACAGACAAAAATTGTAAAAACTATTTTTTTGACCTCTGCAACATAAGTATAACGTGTATTTTAATATTTTTTTTTAATATTTACTGTCATTCAATGAATCGAATGAAAACACTTTAAAATCTAAAAAGAGAAGAGTTTTTTATTACTCGTCAAAATTATGCTTCAGTGATCGTTTCTTCTATCGAGAATTGTGAAGACGGTCCCACGCGTGCCTAATCGACACAATTACTAAATGAAATCATAGAGCTCGCTAACCATGCTTGGTATTAAGAAATGACACGATGTGGCGTGGGCATGATTTATCGAGCAAGTTTGATCGACGAACAAAGTTCGATTACGTAATAGAGCTGACTGTATTAGCTCGTTTTTGGCGAACGCTGTGAAGGTAAAAACTTAGGTAGGTAGGTACGTTACATTATTCGAATCATTGATTTTATTTTACGCATTGAGGCAAACGTTTTTTTTTTCTGTTGAGGGCCACAGCAGCTCTGTTTCCATCTAAGGAAAGAGGAATTTCTGAAAATGGTTTATGTGCATTATTCATTAATGTCCTTCTCATATTTGCTAAATTATCGCGGTTTTTATCAAAGAAATCGTTGGAAATATCGGTTTGAAATGACCGTAAGGCGTCTCACGACTTCGCAAGACAAGAGTTCATTACCTATCTTCATTTTGTTTCTGAATTTCATTTTGGTATCAATAAAACATGGGATCAATAAAATTAAAAATTTTTTTCTGTACTTTCAAAATGGTCAAGTTTTTTTTATGTTAAGATCGGCAGACAGGCTGACAGTCCACTTGATGGTAGGTGGCTACCGTTGCCTATAACACAAGCAATTCCACAGGTGGTGCAAGTGCGCTGCCGACTACAGTAGGATTAAGACGACGCATTGGAAATTTTGGTGGCAGGGATTTAGATTTTTCTCAGCAATGACAAAACATATGAAAGTGGTGTTTGGTAATCTGTTCCTTCATGTTACTGACTTCATTTTGTCAGTTGGATTACACGATTGGTAAACTTTTATAACAGAGAAAAAAAATTTAAAGAAACCTCTTTTAAAACACAGATTTACATATTACAGGCAAACGGGATCAATTTATACCTCCAAATTTTCTATGTACATTAGTATAAACATACACTTTAATTTTACAGTTGGATTTCTTAAAATACATTATAGTTTTTTTAATAAATCGTTTTGTCGCATTCGACCTTACGACATAAGCAAGCGCGCTCTCGTTTTTGTATGCAATCAGAGCAGTATTAATTGTTTATCGCTGCGTCGCCTTAAGCATAAGAGAAAAGTAAATGGGCTCTGGCATCCCTTTACTCACTCACCGAAACACAACAGCACACGTGCTGTTATTTCACGGTGGTCTTCTGTAAGGGGGTGGTTACTGCCGCCAGACGGGCTGCCCAAATGACTGCGAAACGCAGTGAGTGTGCCCTGTCACTACTTTCCAGATCTAGGCCAGAGCTAAATTTGAAAAGTTAATTTTTCAAAGTTGACCCTGCTGGGAATCGAACCCGGGAACCCTAGAACAGAGCGTTAAGGCAAGCACCCTATCCACTCATCCAACGGGCTCGTCAATTTCAACGAGTGCGTGAACACTAGTCAAATGAAACTAAGCAATAAAGTGAAACATATTAAATTAAAACTCATATATAAACAAATTCAAATCTAGCACATAATCTAAACCGTATAAGAAACTAACTGGTGCCCGTTACTTCGTCCGCGTTGAAAAATAAAAAATTTAACACCTGAGAAAATATGTGAGTAATATAACGCCTGACATCTTTATTGCTGCGACGAAGGTGGTGCCTGACATCTTTATCAAAATTTTTAGATGATCCCTCGGCAACAGTACTTTTTTCTGCATGAAAGGTATTCTATGTCCTTTCCGGTATCTCTGACAATGTGTATGCAAAATTTCATGATGATCAGTTGAGTAGTTTAGGGCTGAAAAGGTAACAGAGTTACATTACAGAAATCGTAAACGGGCCATGTTACATCAAGAAAAAATTAAATATTTATTCAAAAAAATATTTTTTTAGAATTTTTATCTGTTTGTGCGTCTGTACACGCTAATCTCTAAAACGGCTTAACCGATTTTAATGCAGTTTTCACTGATGTATTGCAGAAAGCTTCCCGTACCATTTACTATTTGTTTCATTCCATTCCGTTTACAAAAATAAAGTTACGCGCTTTACCGAATACCACGCCTACGAAGTTGCGGGCTCAGCTAGTTTATAATATTAGTATGGATAATATTGTATTTAAGGGTTTAAAAAATTCGTCGTGCTTAATACAGAAACAATTTTGAGTAATTGTCGATATTGTGCTAATTTAAGAAACCTAATTAGCACGCTATTGACTCGACTCATTCAGGCAGACTCGCTTCGTGTGTGGATATAAATTGGGTTATAAACACTCATCTAGATTCTAGAGAAACAGGTCAAACGCGGCGAACTTAATGTGCCCTCTACTTGGGTCGTGTAATGTACCCGTGTAAAAGAGCCCTAGGCGGTCTATCAACACTCTACTTCGTAATGTTATTATAACCTTATACGTATATAATAAATTATAAATACAAAAAATAAAATTCCCTTTATTCGTTACTAGCCTTTGCGCGCAACTTCGTCCGCGCATCAATAAAATATAATATATAATTTTATAAACAAAAACTAAAATAATTATAAAATAAACATAAAAAAAATATATGGTAATTAATAGACTAAGGGCGACTTTTACCAAAATTTATTTAAAATGAACTTAAATTTATTTAGTTAAATATGTTTTGTCTCGAAAACACGATGACCCTAAACGTGTTTTAGTATGTCTTTCACCTTGTAAATTTAAGTCGTATTTAACTAAACACAGATTTAGTTTGTGCGTTTCGTTTTACGATTTGATCATTGTTGTGACATTTTTTTCATTGTCATGTTGTAGGACGGTTTATTTTTGCTAAAAATGAATCGTATTTAGTCCAAGTGTCTGTTATTGTGATTGATCTGTCTATTCTGTCATTGATATCTCAGTTTCCAATTTCGGGAAGCTACATAAACAAAAGAGTTCACGTGGTTATTTATTAAAGCCGAGATTTCGTTATCATGAGAGGCACGGTGAAAAATAACCGGGATCCCGGCCCAACTTTTCAAAAGAAGAACAGTTTTGCAAAATTACAAAAACATATTCGGCCAAATTCATAACTTTGTAATCAAAATTTTTAAAAATCACCGAAATGGGTAACAACCACACAAGCACATTATAATAAAGAGCACTAGCGTAAGTAGCGTAACACAAGTAAATAATACAACGTTCAAATAACCTCAAAAATACCAATGTTTAGCGTGCTGAACAGTCCTTTTCGACCGTTTAATTTTGACAGTTCGTTAATCGCATTTTACTTCTCGTGCAAGACCGCTAAACAAGTTTAGTACTTAAAAAGAATTTAAAACGTGTTTAACTGTTTGGTAAAGCCGCCCAAACAGGATTCTTTTCGTTTACACCACGGCATTCTTTTTACTTTTAGCATTTTTAAACCCGCTGTAGCTTCTACAGCAAAAGTCCGATTCGAATAATCGGATGATATAATCGGCGGTATCATGGTTGATCGGCCCTATCAACCATGATAGCTGGATAAGGAATAATATCATGATACGAATGTCATTATCTTTCGATTCTACCCGTGTTCTGATTGATAGATTTATTGTTATTGTGACTTAATTATAATAGTTAGACATATTGCCTCCCCAACTTTTTTGTGGGTAATGATGAGTACCTACTATAAACGTGTATTACATTATTTTATCTGTCATCAATAGTTTTCGCAGCGTATGCCAAATAATAGCTTTTATGGGCAAATATATGCAAGCACTAGAAGGCATGCAAGTGCGGTGCGTTACTCACTATGAAAGAATAAAGGAAAAGTGAGAAGATGGAGTACTGGGCTCTGGCAACCCTTACTTACCTAAAGCAGCAATGCTTTTGTGGTCGCCAAGTTTATGAGCGCGGGACTAAGTATAGTGCTCCCTGCCACTAATTAAAAGATCACTTAAAGCAATAAAACACTTTAATGGTTTTTAGCTTCTTACTTATTGGTCGACTACTTACTTGAATATACTTAAGTTTTCTTATTTCTTTTTATTATTGTGGCAAAATAATATGAGACCTTATGTTGCTAACAATAAAGCCTTATTTCGTTTGAATGTTTCCCAGTAAACAGCCTACAAACCCTATCCCGACAACCTTCTCCGTAAATAACTGAAAGTAAAAATAAAAAAGGGTTGCCCTAATTGTCTAAGTCGAGGGTTACTTAATCGTCTATTTTATAATAAACGTGTCCCTCACATACTTTATTTCATAATAATATTTAAGTAAATGCAATGAGGGGAATTCAATGCAAGTGCATTCCTCTATATTTGCTTGTGTTTTAAATACCTAGATGACAGTAGCCACCTGTCACAAAGTCGTCTGTTGCTAGTTTTTTTTTGCTTTATAAATAATAATCGATATTATTTGTTACAAACACAATTTATTGGTCCATCAAATTGAGGACTCGAGCTGTAAGAAATTTGTAATTTTATATGAAACTTAACCGTCATTTAGTCGCGTCATGATTATATGTATATATATGTATAACGCAAGACGTAACAATAAGTTGGCTATACACCGAACAAGGTTAATAACAATCAGTGTCTCTGTCAAGTCTGATGGAGCTGTTTCTGGGGTTGATGGCTGATCATTTAATTTTATTGATAGTATACTCAGTGCTTCCATCACAAATTTATATATGCAAAGAGCGTCTATTAAGGTTGTTCGGGAGTTTGCAACTATCATCAATAGATGACGCTGCTACAACTACATATGTTATATCTCGCTAACATTTCGTTTCTCCTCACAGCTACTTATTTATCTTCAAATGTTTTTATTTTGGGTTTTGTAATACAATATTATTCACAATAGATCCTATGCACACGCTTGTGTCTTTTCCTTTCAAAACATTGCACCTTATAAGAATCGTAGGCAGTATAAGAATCGTAAAGTGAATATTACAACAGATAAACAGCAATTACAAAGGTTCTTGCGGGTTCTTGCAAAATGTGATTGTATAAGACAAACAGTGTTTACTATATTATATTAAAATTAACATAAATAATAAAAAAGTATCAGTATGACTTTCATTCAACTATTAGAGCAGCTTGTTTTATGTAATTTTAAAAATATATTCAATAAAGATTTAAATTAAACATATTCTAAATACAAAATTGAAACGCTAATAAAAATTTTAGGGAAAGTTAAATCCCATCTTCACGTAACGCAAGTCGGCATAAAGCTTCAAATATTGTCATAAAAGTATAATATAAATAAGAGCGTTAACGATACCACAAATTTAACCGATGAGAACACAGAACAAAAGAGCTGTTGAGGCAATCAAAACTGCTTGGCGCAGCCTTCTTCAAGATAAACCCTGGCGCGGAGCCAGCTGCCGATTGGAGATAAGGCTTCGTGCAAACGCGTCATGTTACATTTTTTAATATTTTTTAAAGGAAAAATCTGTGATACTTTCATTTTATTGATAAATCGCCAAGACCAAACACACCAATTGTATGTGGCCCAAAGAAAGCACTATTTGGCATTGTATTATGGCATAAACATACAAAGGACAGACGACACCCTGCACACTCAGACCAGAAACAACTTAATTTGCAAAGTTGGCCCAGTCTGGATTAGAACCCGCAACCCCGGGTCAGAACGCTAAAGCAAGCACTTTAACCAATCGACCAATGGAAATGACTACAAAAAACATATTTGATACATTTTGAAATACATTGCATCCCTCACTTCAGACGTTTCATTTCCTGACAAATGCAATTGATGTCTCACAATAAAATTTAATTTAGAGTTTGTAATAAAAATTTATAACATATCTGACTGCATCATAGATATGTTTTGACACAGCCGGCTCGTGATTAGGATTCAAATAGGTTTCAATACAAAGAATATTTTTTGTCAGACATGTTCCTATTACGGTCAGTGTATTATACGTTGTAGTGGGCAGACCTTTATGACCCCTTGATCCTTATTAAAATTACTTAGAGTAAAAATGTAAGTTTAAATATTATTTAAAACAGTCAAGCGAGGTATGTATAGATGTAATGTATAAAAATAGATGAAAAATCTATTTTAAGAATAACTCGAGGTTCGGTCAGCTTTTATATTTTATTATGTCTCCGAAGACGTACGTTATCTCCTTGGTTCCGGCTTCCGGGGAGATATTTTTTTATTGTTATGACAAAAATGTGATTTATACTGTTAACTATTTCATAGACCAAAGTAGGTAAACACAACATACCCACGACAGAAACTTAGGACCTATATCCTATTTAGACTGAAATTCCCTGGACGAAGTAGATTCAATCAAATACATTTTACAATTAAACGTCCAACAATTTTCCCTTTTTGTGCGAAAGTTAAATAAAAGATAAATAAATAAAAAATCATTTCTTAATTTGATCTTATGATGTGACTCAAAGATTTCGTATTCCGATTAAAAGCTAATTGAGATATTAAAGAGAGAAGACCAGAAAGAGACTCAGTTTTGTCTTTATAAAATTTTCTTATGAATATTTCTTCATTAAATCTAAAGACAATAAAAACTAATTAATACATTTTAGTGGAATAATTTATAATATAATATTGTGATAAAGAGAGAATTATTATTTTTTTATTTTTTGTATGATTGCACTAATCTCTGGAACTAAGTCGGATTTCAAAAATTATTTCATAGCCCTATTCTCGAGGAACGCTTACCATTAAGCTACGACCCCGAGGGGCCGAGAAAAGAAAATAAATGACTAAGCTATGTGAGGCAAGAGTCAAACCAACCAAGAATTACCGAAAAATGCATGCTATGTAAAAGAGAAGATTTAAGAGGAAATAATGTTTTTCCGACCTTATAAAGATCGATTCTCGGTAAAAAACAAAATATTACTATCACACGCAAATATGACTTAAAATATTACCTATGCCTAAGTAAGGGCATAAGTAACTGCCGTCTGGCGGCAGTTACCACCCCTTTACAGAAGACCACCGTTTTTATCTTAACATAAAAAAAGTACTTTGAATAAATAGGTTTCTTTTAAACCAAACGGCCGATGAAACCGCGGGAGACGGCTTGTATTACATCATTGTTTCTCACACTCAAAAAATGTATAGTATCTTGAAATGAAGATTAGGTACTGATGCTCTCTTCAAATTGGAAGTGGTCCCTCACCACTACAGACAATAGAAGTGCCATGTGCAACACCGTCCATCTTATGCAAGACTCTTGTATAATAGTGAATTAATCTATACACACATACAACTATCCTTCATAGGTATAGATAAAGGATTAGATATTGTATCACCTTCAGTAAATATTAGATTATAACATAGAAGGGGAAACACTTGTTAAATTATAATTTTTTAATCGCTTCGTATTTCGTTCATTTTAGGAACCTGCTGTAATTTTAAGGTTTGCTAGTTAACTGTGCCTGTAATTATAGATTATCAAAACTAATATTTCTTTAAAACCAATATTAACTAACTTTAGTTTGTTACGCTTTCACGCCTTAACTACAACCGATCATCATGTAATTTTAAATCATTCCTGACAACGTGTGTCAGGAATGCAGAAAAGGACATAAGGTACCTTTTATTCAGAAAAAATACTTGGGATCATCTAATAATCCAAAAAATTCAACACCTGACCGAAATTATGAGCAATACATATTGAATATACAGTAGGGCCTCGATACGAGGGGCACACTGAAATGATCGGGAATAAGAAAAACCACATGCACGCTATAGCTAAATTGTATTTTATTGTTTTTCGAAGTATTCTCCGTTCAACTTAATGCACTTTTCCATTCGTGCAAACCAATCATTAAAACAGTAATTCCAGTCTGAAGTTGATGTTGACAAATGGCTGATTTGTACGCTTCCACAGCTGCTTCGGGGTCTTCAAACCGTTGACTGCGTAATAAATCTTTCATTCTAGGGAATGTAAAGAAATCGTTTGGGCTCAGGTCAGGCCTGTACGGAGGATGGCTCATCAGCTCAACGTTTTCCTGCTACAAAAAATCATTTGTCTTCCGAGCCGTATGGGAGCTCGCATTATCGTGATGTAAGATGATGCGATGTTTCGGGTTATTTTTTCGGAGTTCGGCTATCATTTCTGGCAAACAAACCGTGATATACCACTCGGCGGTAACCGTTCTGCGTTCTTGTAAAGGAATTGTAGCAACATGCCCCATTTTCAACACAAACGTAGCGACCATTTTCTTTGACACGCTGCGGGAGCGAACCACTTTCGTTGGCTTGACCTCGTCTTCGAAGACCCAAACTGATGACTGATGTTTTCTTTCAGGTTCGTATGAATAAATCCATGATTCGTCACTTGAGACGATATTATAAACGGCATTTGACTTCCCTCCGTTGAAGCGTTGCAGAGTATTCCGGCACCAATCTACACGAGCCGCCTTTTGCTCTTCGGACAAATTGTGGGGAACCCAGCGAGAAACTAGGTTTCTTACACACAGCTCATTATGTAATATCGACTGAATTGCAGTCATTCCGATACTGATAACAGCCCGAATCTGCTCGTATGTCACATGACGGTCATCTAATATAATTGTTCGCACAGCTGCGATGTTTTCAGACGTGACCGCTGTTCTTGGTCGACCTGCAGAAGAAACAGTGCTGAGCGACACACGACCGCGTCGGAACTCGGCATACCAGCGGTATATTGTCGTTTGACTCGGTGCTTCAACATCATAAATCGAAACAAGTTCGCTGAGACATTGATCTTGAGATAAGCCGCGACGAAAATTGTGATAAATTATGGCACGGAAATGTTCACGCGTGAGCTCCATTTCTGTTAACGACGTGTCAACTTTAAACCAACATAGTTTTTGTTTTTAATAAAAAAAAAATTGTTTGAATGTCATTAAGATTCTAAGAGGCCAGTATTCAAATTCTAAAAAAGGTTTTATTGTAACTCAATCCGAAATATTCTATTCCCGATCATTTCAGTGTGCCCCTTGCAGTCCGTATCCAGGCTAATTCGAACATAGCTATAATCCTCCATACACACACGCGTGGTTCTTTAGATTAGAAATACGGTTCCTACACCATGTCAAAATGCGTCGTAAATTGAGAGATAAAGATTTTTCTGGGTCTATAAATAAAACCAGCTAGACTAAAATATTACATCAGTTTATGACTAAGTAAACATATTTTGTGATTAAAAACTTTAATAAATGTTGGTATTTTTTCCGAAAACTTTTGTGTTTTTGTTTTTAACATAATGTAATCCGAACGGTACGTCAGTCCAAACAGGAGCGTGTTTTTGTAATTTCGGATTATCGAGGTTCTACTGTATTTTTACTGGGCGTTGAACTTTTATTTTTCAACGCTTTAGAAGAAGACGCGCATACGAAATCGCCGGCAAAAGCTAGTACATATTATATTTATTACATCGCACTGCTAGGCATAGGCATAGGATCGCCTTCACTCTATAACAGAACTTGCACCTTCGGAACCTTCGAAAACACGTGTCTTCGAAGGTTGCCAGTAGGTGTTTAGCATTTCTTTTAAACGCAAGGTTCAAGCCTCTGTGTTTTTTCAATTTGGGTGGCAAGCGCATAGTACTGAGTGGCGAAGGCCACTGGAGTCGGAAAGATCTTGAGTGGAGACCAGGGGGCGGCAAGCGCAGAGTAGGACGTCCATCCATAAGATGGACAAACGACCCAATAAGGCCCGCGAGTCAACGCTGGTTCCTATTTCAAAATCATGTGAGGCCTATGTCCTGGGTAAAATGATGAAGTCTAACCTAAAATAGAAACTGCATTTACTGTGTCCTCAGCTAAGCCAAATTGCTGCACTAATTCCAATAGTTTGTTCAATAGGTGGAATAGGTAAACGTTAATTTAGCCCAATGCCTTTCGGTAGTTGAATGCTTTAAAAATTGAACAGAACAATCAATTTTCCGGAGTCCCGGAGCCACAGTTTGATTGGCTTCCCGTTCTCCAGCGATTTGATTGGTTCATCTATTATTGCGTACGGGAAACGCGATTGAGCAGTGTTTAACTGAACAATGTTTGTTTGCAGATTCAATTCTTGAATTGGATTCGCTGCCCCCTTATTTGGGTAAGTTATTGGATGCCTGTGTGTCCATTAAGTTTAATTTATTATATCCTAACTAACATTATAAATGCGAAAGTGAGTTGTTTGTTTTAACTACTCAACCGATCATCAAGAAATTTTCCATACACGTTCTCAGGAATACAGAAAGGGACAAAAACATACAAAAAAATCTGTGGCCGAGGAATCATCTATACTAATATAGAGATAAAGTTTGTATGTTTGTTTTTTTATTTATCCGATAAAAATATTTCCCCAATAGTTAGAATACTATTTCAAAATGTATATAGGCTAAATATTTCACGCGGGCGAAGCCGCAGGCATCAGCTATCCAAAAATAAAGATCCAATGCTTGGCAAAATTAAAATGTCAGACGTCAATGTACGTCAGGCGTTAGGTATATCTTTTACTAGCTGAACTCGGCCACGCTTCGCTGCGGCACATACGGTACTGGACACTGCTTATATATAATACTATCTATCGTAGCGTGATGTTATATAGCCTATAGCCTTCCTCGATAAATGGACTATTCAAAAAAAAAAAGAATTTTTCAATTCGAACCAGTAGTTCCTGAGATTAGCGCGTACAAACAAACAAACTCTTCAGCTTTATAATATCTATTAGTATAGATTTTTCAACGCGGACGAAGTCGGGCAAAAGCTTGATATAGATAACTATAGTAATCTATACTAATAACATAAAGAGAAAAGATTTGTATGTATGTATGTATGTATGTAGGTATGTATTGAACTCAAAGACTACTGGACTGATGGGGGAAGATGGGGGAGGTTGAGTAACATAGGCTACTCAACCTCCCCCCATCTCCACCCTCCCCTCGATACAAATGTATGTTTGTAATGAATAAACTCAAGGACCCTGGATTTTAAAAATTCTGTCACCTATAGAATGCTACATTATCAACGAGTAACATAGTATATTTTATAAAGAGACGCGGACGTCGCGTGCAACAGCTAGTGTATAATAAAATCATAATGAAACAAAAATGTCGTCATCTTTTAAGTTACTTCGGCACCTTCGTCAACTTGTCTTTATTGTATTGGGACGAGGTAACTTACATTGAGAAATGTTAGAAAAGGTTAGTGTACATTTTTATTTTCTTCACTCAATGATTACTCAATGGTGAACGAAGCTAGGAAATATTTGTAAGTTTTGTAACATATCATAATATGAATCACGTGTTTCGTTCAAGCCAATTTCCGAAACCTAACAGTTTCAATGAAATTTTGATAATGTGAATTCTTGTGAATACAGTGTAACTATAAATGGACTGTGTCACTTAGCAGACTGTGTGCGTTTCATTTAATAAGACTATTCATTTAATAAATTATTATTTATTGGCCTACGGAAATTATTTAGCGCTCTGACTCGGGAGTTGAAAAACTTTGGAAATGAACTATTCAAAGTTGGCTCTGGCCTAGGTGTGCAAGGTTATCCCATAACACAAATATTGAATTTAAAAAATAATAAGAATATCGAAGTTTAAAAGGCATTGATAAACATGTACTGTTAAGTATGATAGACATTGTAGGTATAGTGCGTAAAATATTTTCATTACTAGCCGAAATTTTCAAACGCTTTCGCTATACTTTTACTTTTTCTACAGTTGAAATTTTAAATTTTACTTTTAAAAGAATTAATTAGATTTCCAAGAGCGTATTAGCGCTTAGCGTTATGTTGAAAAAAAATAGCTATGAGACTTCTCGCCAGTTTATTATAATATAATATACATTCTCTCGGAACAGCACAGGCAAACGCAAAAGATTTGGCTATCGTAAGACTAATTTTAGGCCTGTATAGTAAAAAACCTTTGTTTTATGTATTGTTAATCAACTTTGAAGAAAGTCAATTTGGTGGGTCGACCGGCATCTGACCTATTTAGGTAAATAATATTATTTTTACTGTATCCAGAACGACATTTCTCTACAGAATAATCCAGAACGCTTAGCGTTGCATGCGCCTATGTTATACAATTGGTGTTCTAATGTGGCAAGTTTCCAGAGAAGTAAAAATGGCTTTATCAGGAAAATAGAAGACACGAATTTATGTCCATAAATTTGTGATAATACTATGGGAGAAAACGTATTTGACTTTTTATCCCCTATGGGTTTCAAAACAAGGAAAAATGTTCGTCAACCAAAACTAAATAATTGTCGATTTTTATGTCGCTGGGTTATTGCAAAATTCGCGATATTATAAACTCACCAATGAAATTATAATTATTTGTGGTTTTGTAAACCGCGGCCGATTCGTATGATTTCACGGGCTTGTAATTTCATTAGAATGTAACGCCAATTGATATTGTAACGCTAATCGCGCCGTGACACTAGATGTGCGAGACCGTCAGATTGTGAGATGATCAATGGCGTTTTTAATGGCAATGTTTTCATTTTTTATTTATATAATAACACCGGATGACATTGTTGTCAGTGAAACGGCCGTTCAAAACCACCGAGGCTTTCCACCACATTCCTTTAATTAGGGTAATTACAATGTCAATGCTTTCCCACAGGGACATTTTAATGCAACTAAGATTGTCCCTTATGAATATATGAAATGGAGACGATTTACAAAAATCCGTAGTAAATTTACAATATCACGGCTTTTACAATAACCCTACGACATATACATAATATCGAAATCCACCCGTTAAACTCCATACGGTTCAAAATGTGTTACATTACAACTGCAAACAGATAACCATTAGTTTTACGATGGAATAAAATTGTTAATTGGTGCGTCCATTAATATGACTTCATAGATGTTGGTCGCCCACTAAACAGCAATGACATCAATACGAGAATATAAATTGTTAAGTTATTGGCCGAGAAAGACACTAACTTGTATCTAAAATATCTTGTTTAATCTTTATCATTCAACTTCTATGAACTGGCATGAAAATGTTCAAAAAAAAAATTAAAATGCTTCATTAAATCATTATTCAACTTTAATTTAATAGAACTCAGAAATTCTCACTTTAATTTTATTGTAGCCTTATAGTCCAGGAAAATTTAACCTAACCTAACCAGTCTCAATTTGAGTTTAAACTTTTCTAGAAATATGAAATATCGATTGGAGAAAGAAATTTTCGATTCCACCCTGTAGAAGTATGAAAAATTAAATAAAAATAGGTGTTTCTTCTAAATTATACAAAACAAGAGTTAAAAATATAGTTTCAGAAGACAAATATTATAGTTTTTATTATATTATATTAATAAATTATTATAGTTTTGTTTTACATAAAAAAAATTACATAAAAACATACTTTTGTTTGCTAAAATTTAAATTATCAGAGTTAGGCACGTTAGAAGATATTAAGGTTGATAGATTTTTTTAAATCACAGTACCCTTATCTTTTATGCAAAATTAAATTATCTACAATATTTTTAGGAAACTTTTTTTCTAACCCTTACCGTGTTTGTATAATTTGGAATTACCATCGATATTACATATTTTCTAGAAGCTTATATCAAAAATGTCCCCAAGGGACTCAAATTTTGATTTGTTATAAAATTTTCCTGCACTAACATATATTTAATTCAAAGAACGATTAGTAATAAACCATTAATGCCCGGGCCGTCCATTGCTATTTCGGCCAAGACTTGTACTCGTATAGTACTTTTCTCTAACTTGCGAAGAACCAAACATACGAGAAAATCCATTTCTTCCGATTAAGTACTTATTTTTGGTGTAAAACAACTTGTAAAAATGTTAAATACACACAAAGCTCACGCACAAGCATTGCATGATACGAATATACATAATCTTCTATATATAAAAATTAATCCCCATTTCCCGTGGTCACGCGTGAATGGGTAGACCGATTTTAATTCGGTTTTCACTGATAAAAGAGGGATAAACGGGGAATGTTTATATATTATATAAAATTACACCCCTGCTGAAGCCGGGGGCGGGTCGCTAGTGAATTATAAAATTAATTAGTACTAGTTGATCAGTCATCGTTCTGTCAAAAGCTATTTATAGGATAAAGAAAAATTTTGTGTTTATAAGAACCTTCCTCGGGCCTCAAAAATTATTTGAAAAATTAAAAATAGCCGACTTTGGTCCGGCCGTTCTCCAGAGTTTTGCGTTTAGCAACAAATTTAACGATTTATTTTTCTATAGTGATTAGTGATATTATACGGAGGTAAAGGTTGTATGTTTTTTTTTATTAGTTTGTATGTAGTTGGCAATCTTCAAAACTACTCCGATTTAAAAAAATTGACATAAGCTAAATACTTTTCAACTAATATTTATATAAAGTGGCGGACACCAGTTAATTTTTATATAAATCAATGGAAAAGTGTTGCCTGCGTTTCTTGTGTGCCTGCGTTAAAAAAAAGAACGCAGGCTTTAAAAAAAAAAAAAAAAAAAAACAATTTAATACATCACATCTTAAATTAACACTTCCATTGAATACGTCCACAAAGGAAATGTTTAGACGAGAAAATGTAAATTGGTTATTTATTATCGTTTCTCTGTGAACCGCGCTCATAATTACCCATCTATGTGGCAATTACATGACTCGCAAATTGTGCCTTCAGTGACTCTTCACTCCGTTTAATTAGGCTTCATACAAATTCTACCTATTTGAGGTCCTTAATTATCATTCGTTTCATTCAGTTGAGGAGTTTTTCGAAACGAAAATTTTGATCTTAGCATACCTTACTTGATTGATTTCGACTCGACCAAGTCAGTTTAGTAAGATTATACTTCAGTAAACCTCGTGAAGTTACAAATAAATAAAATAACGGCATGATCTTTGAATCCGCAAAAAACAACTATCAAATCGGGAGGTTCGCGATACCGAAACGATTGTGTAATTCCACAATAAGTGAGGATGAATAAGATTCTCCTTAAGGGAAAATAAAGGCACCAAAAAATGTCTACATTCTTCTTGCTTGCAAAGAATATATAATGTATAAATACTTTTTGCGTTTAGAAAAACTATTAAATTAGTGATATTTTTTGCGATTTATCACAAAAGGATTTGACTAAAAAAATGCATTCTTGTTCAAATTTATAAAAACCATTTTTTTAATAATTTAAAAACTGTTATACACTCAACGAAATACAACAGCAAATGTGCTGTTATTTCACAGTGGTCTTCTGTAAGGGAGTAATTACTACAGCCGCCAGACCGGCTGCCCAAATTATGACCGCAGTGTGCCATGCGATTACATAAACACGCAGACATGAGCCTACTTTAAAAGTTCATTTACAAAGTTAGCCTAGCCGGGTATCGAACTCCGCAAACATACAAACATCTTAAACCATTCGACCAATGGGCTCGTCAAATTTTTATTGATTAATATTTGAAGTTTAATTCCATGGTTTCTCTGTGTGCCAAGTTTTATACAAATCCAACACCAAGTCAGTTCAGCGGTTTAGTTAGGCTTAAGGCTCCGGTCTCGCTTTGCGACTCTACCTTAGCAAACAGAACTAAGCGCACTTTCACGCGTCTTTTTTGTTATGAATTACAATTATTAAAAAGTACATAAAAAAAATATTTTTTGTATTTTTTTTTCATTAATTTATTAAAAAATAGGTCATTATCAAGTGGTTTTAAGAGCGACTGCATTAAAAAAAATTTTCAACAGAAAACTATATGTATTTGCAGTGGTAAAATTCATGAAACTACAACTTTTTAAACCTCTTTAAATAAGAAAACTAAAGCGTTTATCAAAAAAGTAACCAGTTTAGATTATTGCTAACGATATGAGAATAAATGTAAACTGAATATATTTCGTATTTTTGTTATAATTTTTACGTAGCATGTGCTTGAATGAGACCTTCAACGCGTTCAACCTAAATAGAGGCATTTTTAACGCCCAATAGAGCTATTAAAATGTGCATCAAAATAAAATTAAAAAAGTGTTTTTGAAATTTCAAATCCATCACTTTCAATAAATGTAAAATATATTTCATTTATTCTTTTGTTAGTAACTGTAAAAAAACATTTATTTTCTGTAAATTATGCAAGAACACTAATTTTTAGGAGACTCGAGCCTTAATTGAGTAACAAACATCTAAACATTAAAAAAAAAAATTTTAATATTCATTGAAGTCGGAAGAAGGTTCTTATGAAGAGGAATATTGCAAAAATTGTCGGGGGAAAAAAGTAAAAACCGCATTTTTCTTTTTCCCATCTAAAATTCCTAGATGACAATTCAAACAATTCAATAGAGACGTGAAACTCATCAATCAAAAACGACAGAAGACGTCTGTCGGATCTGGGGCCTTAGACAAAGTAGCATTCGCTCCGTAGCGATGCGATATCGAAGTTCGTTATCGTCTCAGAGACAAAGGAATCGACACTGTAACACGTGATAAACACGTGATACCTTGTCATGATTTCTTTGTCTCTGAGACGATAACGAACTTCGATATCGCATCGCTACGGAGCGAATGCTACTTTGTCTAAGGCCCCAGCTTAGTCCTATTTAATATTATAATGCGAAAATTTGTGAGGATGGATGTTTGTTACCTTTCACGTAAAAACTACTTAACCGATTTTAATAAAATTTGGCACACAGATAGTTTATTACCTGGATTAACATATAGCATACTGTTATCCTGGAAAAATACTAGGTTTCCGAGGGTTCGTCTATAGTATAAAAAATAGGGCGCCATCATCGTCACAGCGACAAATGTGTCAGGCGTTATAATATTTCATTTTTAATGTGGACGAAGTAGGGGGCATCTGCTAATGTATAAAATTTATCGTTACTGTATACAGTTTACATAATATACGATAATATACAGTGTGTACAGACTTCCTGTATGTATATGTTTTTAATAAATTTATGCAAAGATATGTAATAGAAACACCTCTTTAGCGACTAACGAGCTATCCTTATTAGCTTAATAGCTTAACTTATCTGGCCCTTAATGACACTTTTTAAATTAGAGTACTTTAACACTTAACATAGCATGATATTGAAGTTTATGTTATATTAGGTCGGGGAAAAAGTCTTTTCACATAAAGTATATATAAACTTGTAATAAAATCACTTTGGCTGTACTGTGTATGTAGCTGGTTTTGATGTCATTAAAAAAGTTACATTTCAATAAAAGAAACGGATTAGTAAAATGTTGTTTCCAGCTATTATTCATCTTTTGTTATTATATATAATTTGTTTTTCTTTCTGTCAAAATGAGTGAATCTAATGAAGAAATTCGATATATTTTAAAAAAATATTACAAAAAAGGAAAAAAATGCAACGCAAAAATGCAACGAAAAAAAATTGTGAGGTTTATAGACCTAATGCAGTGTCGGCAAGAGTAGCACAAAGCGTATTCAATTCCGGAATTTTGATGTCCTGTTACGTCGTGGTCAAAGGTCGGTCAGGCTTCACAGACTGTGCCAAAACCTGGGTTAATTCGCAATAAGATGATGCCGGCAGAACAAAAATTAAAAGTTTGGCTGAGAGGTGTTAATGCTTCCGCCATATAGCCCTCACCTTGCACCTTCAGATTTCTACCTATTTCGACTTCTTCAGAATTCTTTAGGCAGTGTTAGGTTAACATCAAGAGAGGACTGCCAAAACTACTTGTCGCATTTTTTGGTCAGAAGTCCCAAAATTTTCTACAGCAACAGTATCATGTCACTACCTACAAGATAGCAAAAAGTCATCGAACAAAATGGCACATATATACTGTAATTAAATGAAAATAAACTTTGAAGAATAATGTCTTGAGTTTTCATATAAAATGCGAGGAAACTTTTTCTCAACCTATTATCTCATATTAGTTATATATTTTTTATCTATAAAATAATAATAGAGTTTTTGCGCAATATTTGGCAACGTCAAACCATAATTATTGAGCCTCACATGTGTTGCTTTTCCATTATGGCCCATTGAGATATTTTGAGTTATTTTGTTTATATACATATTAATAATTAGCCACAAACCTGTATTTGGAACATGGAGATGGTGTCGTCTAGCATCTGCACGCGAACGGCGAGCATTTTCCCTCCTTTCTTGGGTGTGGCGGGAGGGGTGCGGGACCCTCCCCCCGCGCCGTCCACCCCGGCCGGCGTGCTCGCCGAGTGGTGCATGCGGCCTGTTTCACACACAAACCACAAATATTAACTACCTAATTTTGCTTTTTATCTTTGCCAGTTTAAATTAAACGGTGGATGGAAATGTAAGACACAAATACTCCTTGCCCTTTACGAAGTCGCTGCATGCGTCTGTCTGTTCTAACTCCTCCTAAACTATGCAACGGATTTTGATGCGGTTTTCACTATTGTAAAGAGTGCTAAACGAGGAAGGTTTTTACATATAATTTGCAGAAAAAAATTGCAGTTATAATAAAAGTTATAATAGTGCTAGTTATAATAAAAGTCTGGTCGCTAATTTATAACAAAAGTTAAGTTTGTTTGCTCTTAAATATAATATAATTTATTAAGTATAATTTTTTTTTTTAATAAAAAAAATTACATTTTACTTTTCTTAAAAACCCCAGAAATCGCATCCCCACTTCCGAGTTTCAAATTTCAATTCCTCATCAACAAGAAATATCATAAAGAGACTGGTTGCATGTAAACATTATTTTAAAAAAGTTTGAATTGAATGCATGCCTTTATTCGTAAGAACAAATTTTTGTATCTAATGGTTACAAAATTTACTCTAATGGTTACAGACTCATTTGACTGATCACCCTGTATAACAGTATTACAAGTGGCAGTAACCTAACAATAAATAAATTATGTTTTAATTTAAGGCAAACAATGGCATTTGGGACTAGAAAGCCTAAGCAAGGCATCAATACTATGCCAATAAGTACTGTGAACTCACCTGGTAATGAATGGAATCCGATAGTGGACAAATGTCCAGTAGAATTGCAACTTCCAGGAGGTAGATCAGACTCCATCATTTTGTTTTCTTGTCACCTTGTCTCACATTTGTAGAATGATAGCAATATTTTTTCATTTTCTTGAACATAAAGTCCATTTATAGCCACTTCTACTTATTAATTTATTACTGTAGTACTGCAACAAGAAAAAACATTTCAGAATCCTTCCAACCTTTTACACAAGAATATATTTAACCTTTACTATCTTCTCAAATTTCCCCTAAGACTGTTACCCATGCAGATTAAGTATGAGACTAACCTAAGTTGTTAGGCTTATCTTATCTGCCCCTAAGTTTAACTAAGCCATATTTGTGAAGGGTCTAGTTCACAAATGAAGCAAATCCTTAGTTGAACTATATAAATGTGTATTTTATTGTAATAATTTATTTTATTCAATGAATTTTGTGATTTTTTAATAAAAAGCCTTAACTTGATTAAGTTTTTATTTTACAATATGGTCTTATAATTCATTATACTGTTAAAATATTTTTCTTAAATATATTCACAGAAAACTCCCAATTTATTCTAAATGAAAATCTCTTGAAAATTTCAACATTTTTAAAAACATAAAAACAGCAATATAAAAAATAGTAGCGTTCTACCTATTTAAATAAAAATTATTGTGCCTAATAAAAGGAAATTAAATATGAAATTGCTGTTTTATTGCAATGGCCACTTTTAATTAAAATTAAACCTGCATGATGCCAGATTTCAGATTGAAACTGTTTTCAATCATAGACCATGACATTCTAAATTGATAAAAAATAAATTCAATTTGAGACTAATGCCGCAAAAACAGAAATATATTTTATCCTACAAAAAAAACTTTTAATTTTTCTGTACAAAATCGCAATTTTTATATTTTAACTCCCAATATTTACATGATGAATAAGAATAGCAAAAATAAAATCAATAAAGCCAGTATTTGTACTGGCTTATTTTGAACAATCTTTTCGCATTTTTTTATACCAAATTAATAGTTTTAAAATAAGATTGATACATAATAAATAATACTGTTTGGTAAGTTATCTTAAGTAAGTTACACAAACAAGTTTAACTTCTGACAAATTATGTATTTTATTTATCACAAAATAAATAAGATTAAAAATATTAGAAATAAAGTAAAGTAAACAAATTATTTATTATCTTTAAATATACATATATTTAATAAAATCGTACATGAGCTGTGTCTGGACATTAAAGATTTTTCAAAAACAATTTTTTACATGTTGTACACATGTTACTGAGGTCAAAAAAAATTAGTTCCTAATTTTTTTTCTATTTGTCGTTTTGTCTGTGCATTTGTGCATGCTAATCTATGAAACAGTTTAACCAAATTGAATGGAGTTTTCACTCATGTAATGCAGCAAGCTTTCCATAACATTTAGTGTTTGTTTTATTCCAATCAATTTACAAACAAAAAAGTTACATGCTATATGGAATACCATATGTATAAAGTTGTGGGCTCAGCCAGTCTTTAAATATAATAGGACAAAAGACTAGACCTTATAGTTTGTTAAATGCAATGCTTATCAAATGTTCAATGATGCAATAATAAATTGAATTTTTCTTAATTAATTAGATACTCTTTTTAAATGTTTTAAAAGATCCTGTTTAAGTATGATACACTTATTTTGATGTTATTTTCAAGTCCATAGAAATAATAAAACACTGAAATAAATGAGTGTATTAGATATGTTACAACCTTAGATCTTTTATTTTATTATTTTATCAATGTAGATCAAATAAAAATGCATGTTAAAATGCAAGGACCGGCGGCGCCCTACTTTACGATTTCAGACATAAATAGTTAGCTTCAATGCAATACTCAGAAAATAGGTCAACTGAGGTGGGCTCGATGCCCGGCCACCCCGAGAGAGACACAAGACACTGCCTTTGAAAGCCTCCGCGCATAACAATCTAATAAGACTTGTGCAAATTTAATTAGACTAAACTCTCGCAACTGCCTTTAGCAAGAAATTATTCACGACTACTCACTCATGCCTCCCTACTAACGATATACAAATAATCATAAAACACTATTTTACTACGATCGTATTTTGTCTTACTTTCTAACATTCGCTGAAGAACGAGAAGGCCTACAACGCAACGAAGCCCAACTCCCGAGTTTCAAGATACTTCGGATTATTGATGAAGCACCGCTATGTATTATTTCTTACATAAACTTAAGTCACTCGCACTTTTATTAACACTTTTTATCACCACACTCATAACTTGGTCCATTATTTAGCAAATTAAATGAAACACTACTACACACCCCACAGCCGACCGTAAACCGGACGCCATATTTATTTACTTACTCTAAAAATATTGCCAGTATGTAGAGTTGATATTTTGATAATGACTGAACTGAACTGTCATTCATATAATGCCAAATGAAAAGTTGCCATTCTACTCTAGAACCATTCTGTTTGTGTTGTGTCTAGAATCTTGACGTTAAATGGAAAGCATATTCTATTAAGTATTTATATAGCTTAGATGGATTTCAGATGGAATAAAAAAAAATTAACCATATTTTATGGACAAATTTTATTTCACAAATATATATTCTATGCTGATTTTGTGGCTTATTTTATGGCGTATCAATTCAAAGATTTTGTTATGCGACATATTTGTCTTTTAAAAAATTACAAATAGCAAATATGGACAAACAATTCAAGCATCAAAATATTGCTATATTCTAGCTGGAAACTCCAAATTAGTGACGTTCCTTCGCGTAATCGATTATATATTGTTCGACGTAGGTACTTCACATTGATTCGATAGATATATGAATGAAAATCTAGTTACCTGTTTAAAATGTAAGTGATATTTTACAGATAGCGTTAGTGTTTTTGTGTGTTCCTCAAGAAAACAGAAGAATATTAATATGCAGCCAACTTTTACAAAAAGAAATTGGCACAACTGCTAGCTAAAAATGGAGAGCATTTTGAAGGAACAAAATTAATGTAGATGAAATTATGCAATATAAAGGTTTTATGACCCTAGTTCGCGTATTTATTGGACATACTATGTATCACTCATATTTTAAACAAACAAGTACATTTTTTTTTTTTTTTTTTTTAATTTTTATTTTTTTAATGTCAAGTCGGCAGACAGGCTGACGGTCCACTTGAAATTAATGTTATATATGATTTTTTTTCTTAAGAATCGATTTTTATCAATGACTGACTAGTCATTGATCTTTTTTTACTACATCCGGAAATCGGGAAGACATGCGGCAACACTACCTACTCTTTGTCGTTATTATTATCTGTGGTCTGTGGTTATTGTTATTATTTTTTTTGTGTAATTCACATCACATTCACAGATTATTATGTTTTTATACAGAGATCAAAGACAGAGATTGTATTGGTTTATTTTGTTTGGACGTGTAATGTGTAAAAGTTAATATTTATTTTGCGAGTTATAAAAAGAAATAGTTTTATTTATAAGATTAAACATTTAAAATGGAAACTACTCCTTTAATTGAACGGCCAAGAAGAAAGTCACTTCTCTCAAGGTACTTTGCATTGTTCTCATTTCGATCTTATATTGATAACATCCTTTGTTAAGAAAATTAAGTTTCTCATTGTTTGCTTTTCTAGATTGAATTTCTTCAAATTTCGTAAAAAGGAATTTACAGCCAGAGTTATTTATTTAGGTAAATTGCCTGAAGAACAGTTTCCTCTAAACCATGTCTGTAATCAAGTAAGTGCCCTATTGCTGACCTTATTATTTGCTTCTTATTGTGATTACTTAAATTGTTAAAGTGATAATTTATAAGTCACATTGGTTTTCTGTAAGGGGGTGCTGCTAAATGGGCAGCCCAAATATCTGTGAAACACTGTACCCTGTCTCTACTAAAATACTTAGTAGTATTATTTTAATACTGGAATTGTGGCTGTATCTACCTACTTCCTTTGTTTAACGATAGTTATTTATTATAACAATTTTGACTCATAATTACGGTCATTAACAGTATAATTGTTTTGTTTTACAGAAATACAATGTGGTCACATTCCTCCCACTGGTTCTGTTTGAACAGTTCTGTTTTTTTCTCAATTTGTATTTCCTGATAATGGCCCTGAGTCAGTTTATTCCAAGCATCAGGATTGGGTATTTGTACACATACTGGGGACCTCTTGGTTTTGTATTGACAGTTACTGTGTTTAGAGAAATGATTGATGATTTCAGAAGATACAGGTAATAGGCGTTCTTTTTTTATATAGAACTTTATCTCTAATGTCTATTTTAAGAACTTTACGTCTTTGAGCTTTGATCATGCATTCTAAAACGCGCAATATAGGTACACAATATACACACACATACATCTCTTCTTAATATTTAATGTTTTTAATTATAGTGTTCATATTTGTTTTTATGAAAAGGAAGTCCGTTATTGGCATTAAGATTTAAAGCATACATATGTATTTATTTGTATTTAATTTTTCGATATTAAATGCTGTGTGACTTTGTATTAATTAAAAATAAATAAATAAATAAATCATGGCTGAGAATGGTTCAAGATGAATTACATAGACAGCAACTATGATTTGTCTCACACCTCACTTATCCTGTTAATAGAACTCAATTAATTTGTGTAACTTTAATTGTTAGTCTCCTGTCAAAATATATGCATAAAAATCTTGCATTATTTTTGTGATGATAAAAAGCAGTGGGCGGGTTTTATGTGGTCTTATAATGTTGAGTATAATTGAAGATTTTTAAATAAAGGACATTTATATATACACACATACTAGAACTTTTCTTCTGAGGAAATATTTCACCGTTAGAGCCCCCACATACTAAGCAGCCTGGATGCCAGCAGTTGAGCGATTTAGATATGGAAGGTCTTATAATTCTTTACCTACCTCGTAAATAATGTAAAGCAAAGAAAAGACATTGCATTCATCCTCTTTTTCTGGAACGGCACTCAAAAGGCTTATTTTATATCTATTTTAAGGATTGTTAATACTCAGACTGGTTTTTTAACAACTAAAGAATGTCAGTACAATAATTTGATAACCTTTTGGAATGAGAAATTCAATCACAAAATATGTCTGGCTGCTAGAACAAGTGCATGGAGACTGACAGCAGCCACATCATACACTCGCTCTGGATAATGTGCAACAAAACACGGAGTAATGGCTGCGGCAGCTAAGAATTGTGGCTGCCTAGTGCACGGGGGCTTTTAGTCTTTCAACCTTTACATTTAATCATTATTATGCACCTCTAAAGATTATTAATTATTTTAAAACCCACAGTTAAAGTTTCCTTCCTAGTTATAGTAGTAATATACATGAAATGATAATAACTCAAGTAGAGGACTGACCAAAATTTGTATTTGAAAACAGCATTTACAGTAGCTTTAAATCAATTTATATCCGCTGAGGCTTCCCACTGAGGTGTTCTAGTAATGTTTATTAATGTTTATTGTACAGAAGGGATAGAGAGGTTAACAGACAACGCTATGAACGCCTCATCCTAGACAAATCACCAGATTGGTGCCCTACATCCACGACAGAACAGGTGCCAGCGTCAGAATTGCGAGTCGGTGACATTGTAATGCTACACAAGGGTCAAAGAGTCCCCGCTGACATGATATTGTTAAGAACTAACGAAGCCATGGGAACAGTGTATATACGAACTGATCAGCTAGATGGTGAAATTAATTGGAAATTGAGGTGATTATTTCAAATATTTTATTGTTTTTTAATGGGTACCACATTTTCTTGTTAAATTTTTTTTTTTCATCAAAAACCTCTCTTCTGTTCTAGAATACCTTTATCGTTAACACAAAAACTGCAAAGTGACGCTAATCTTCTCGATATAAATGCTAAAATATTTGTTGAGAAGCCTGAGAAAGATATACATTCGTTTATTGGTACTTGTACACGATTAGATGAAGAAGAAAGTGATTCTTTGGATATTGAAAATACTCTTTGGAGTGGTTGCGTTGTTGCATCAGGTCAAGCGACTGGACTGATTATCTATACAGGTAATTGATTTAAATATTATAACTATGCAGTGTTTCCTATTATTGGCTAATAATATTTTAAGGCCCGGAAATTCAGTGTGACTTTTTTTCATTTGACTTTTCATTCATTGATTCATTTGACTTTTTTTATTTTTTATATAGAGACATTTATATTGTTGTTACTGATTCCGACTTTTTATTTTATGTTTTCATTATAGTTTGACTTGATCATATTTATTGTATATTGTATATATTGACCAAAGAAATTGTGTGTCATGGCCTATTATTAATTGTAATAATTTCTGTTAAAATTGCTTTATTTTTCCAAATTGTTAACATTTTACCAATATAAGTTTGATATATAAGTTAATATAAGATATAATAATATAAGATGATATATAGGTTTGTATACCAAACTGAAACGACGTGTTTAGCTTTAATTGGCTTGCACATAGGACCATTAATGTTGAATGTTAATGCTAATAAAACATTAAGTGTGCTAAGCTGTTGCTGAAGTAAATAAATAAATATGGTATATATATTCCTACAAAACTTGCTATAATTTTGCGAAAACACTTCGATATCAAAGGGATCCATTATCATGTCTCCCTAAACTTTTCATACAAAGAGTAAAAAATCATAATTTCAAGTCTAATCTTGCAATAGTGTTTACCACAGAACTGATAAATAAAGACAGAATGGTCATCGGACATGTTTTGTATTGGACAAGTGTCTCCACCCACCCTTCACGCACACATGAAGCTCGATATCATATCAATTCATTCTCACACTATAAATAGTGCAAACTCTTGTAAACAACACTATCGAAAACATCATGTCAACTACACAAGCAAATCTAGTCTTAGCAACGATACGGCTACAGACACAAGCTGCATATCAAGAAATGTAAATTTTTTTGTAGGAATACGTAATAATATCGTTAATATTTGAAATAACACAATTAACACATTTTTATTATAATTTAATTAAAGTTTTTATTATAATTTTTGACTTACTGATGAAAAAATATACCTCTTCAACCTCGTTTAATACTTTTTTGCTGTACAAATAATAAGCATGCAAAATTTTCTACAACACACAGTGAACACTGCTGCAAGTGGAATCAGCTGTAGTATAATTAAGCATGATTGTCTTATTATAGTTGTGGCACGAGCTAAATTACCATCAGCTCATCTTTATTTATCTGTTATGAGGTTTTTACTCAACAGACCCGACCGAGATTCATACCTGTGTCAGCCATGTCGGCATCTAGTTTATGGCTGGTTCTCATATTAAGTTCATTTTACAACAGGTAGTGAAACGCGCAGTGTGATGAATAACGCGACACCTCGTTCCAAAGTGGGCCGTTTGGATCTCCGAGTGAATGATTTTACCAAGGTGTTGTTTGTAGCGACCCTGTTCACATCATTCCTGATGATAGTGTTGAAAGGTTTTAACGGACCGTGGTATGGGTTCATGTTTAGATTCGTACTGCTCTTCTCTTACATTGTACCCATCAGGTGAGTCATATTAATCAGATTCCTCTTTATTTTAAATTGTCCTCGGGATACAATTTTTTTTAAAATTTGTGTTACTTATTTTTATGCAGGTTTTAGAGAAATTTATGAGAAATTAAATTAAAGTCAATAATGTTGATTCAAATAGAAAAATTTGTTAATCTTGTTGCCTTTGCAAGAATTAATTAGCTGCAAGACCATCCAATCAAAATAAGTATATGAAACTAGCTGGTGCCCGCGACATCGTCTGCATTAAAAAATGAAAATATAATACCTAAATAACGCCTTCGCTGTAACGACAGTGACGCTGAATTTTTATATTTTTAGAGGATCTCTCGTGAACCTAACATTTTTGCTGGTTAAAATTTATCCTTTATGTTAATCCAGATAACAAACTATATGTGTGGCAAATTATTTGGTATGATATTAACATTTTGCCGATTATTAAAATTGTAGACATTTCTGTTTATTATTTATATAAGGTTCCTTAGCAAAATTTATTCCTTATGAAGTTATGACCCACACTATCAACTATGATAATAAAAATAATTGCGATTTTTACAGAGATTTGACCGGGTTCGATTCCTGGTCGCATATGAGCGTAATTTAAAAAAGTTTTGAATGCAGTTTTTATTTTTTCAAAAATCAAAGCCTTGGTTCCTAAGAACACATTTTAGTATCTTTTATGGTTTGAGATTTCCCCTCGCTGACTCATTTGGATTGATCAGCCTGTATATTGTTTTTAACATCTACATATATTTCTGGCCAGAAACTTTTCGGACCCTCCTATCCTTTGTAATATATTTATTAAGTCCTTAACTTCTAGTCTATATAAATACCTAGACCTTTAAAACTAGTCTGTAAAATGAATAATTATTTAATTTCTTGCTAAAAAATTTAAGTATGGTATAAAGCTTTCTATAGGTTTCTATAGAATAAAGCCAGTGTCTATACTAATATAAATCTGAAAAGTACTGAACAGTGTATATGTTTTTTTGAACGCGCTAATCACTAGAATTCAAGAGATTCAAAATTAAGGCAATGCAACTGCAATTTTCAGTCTTCGAGGCTGCAGCAATTTGTCAATTGTGTTTGCATGTGAAATAAGACATACTAATGGAACTCATGTTCAGAACATACTAGGGCGGTACTATACTTAAATAAATACCAATATTAAATTTGAACTCTTTTTCTCTTTATCATCCATCATCTATTTTCCCTGAACTAGCTGGACTGTCTTCTTCCCTGAATTATTTACCACATTAAAAATATTGTTATTGCTCAATTCATCTATTGTTATTATTTTCAGTTTGAGAGTGAATTTAGACATAAGCAAAGTGTTCTACTCGTGGATGATTCAACGCGACAAGAAGATCGCAGGCACAATAATGAGATCAACAACCATTCCTGAGGAACTCGGCAGAATTCAGTATTTGTTGGCAGACAAAACCGGCACTCTGACCAAGAACGAAATGGTCTTTCAGAAACTGCATCTGGGGAATGCGCTCTATGATAGAAATAATTTTTATGAGGTGAGTAGCCTTTTGGTCGTTTTTATTTGTTTAAAAACTTTTACAATCCTTTATGGTTAGGTTGGCGATCCCAGGGATAATTCGCCTGTCTTCGCCTTGTCCTTTTTTTGCTTTACGGGGTTACTGCGATCCCCAGTTTTTAATTTTCTTTTTTGATTTCACAGGATTTTAATCTTTTGAGACATCCCATTTGAGTCTTCTGACAGTCTGTTACAAATTCACTTTAAAAAATTACTACTTTGGAGACATCGTTATTGTAGACTGTTCCTTATTTATGTTGCTTGCTTATATATTATTGATAAGTTTTAGTTGCTAAAAATGTTTTATGAATGTGGAACTTTCTTTTCTTTATTGTATTTTAAGAAAGTAATCGAAATCAATCCTTAACCAAAATTACCTTAAAAAATTCGTTGATAAATCGAAAGAAGAAAAAAAATCGCACAATAATTGGCTTAACCCCTCCTCAGTCTCGCCATCAAGTTGATTTAATAAATAATATAGTTTGTTGTTGTTTTGCGTGACACGCGTATTGAATGTGGTCACACATTATCGTCTACCTTGATTACAAGTCTAGGATTTTTTTTTTACTAGGACACTATAATGAATTTTAACCTTTTCAAAGGATTGATACTTTTTAAGGTACACCAAATATCCCTAGACAGCTTTGAGGTGTATATATTGGAAGGATGTCGTTGATGATGTTACACAATGTTTATGATACCATTATTAATGAAACATTTGCATTCTTTTCCAAAAAAATAGTTTATTATAGGAAGGTTTGTTTATGCATATAATTTGCAGAAAAATATTTCTTCCGAGCGAAGCCTGGGCTGCGTCGCTAGTAATAATAGGAGGAGGATTAGAAAAAATGTATCTGTAACCTGTAAAAATTCTAGCTATGACATATATATTTGAATAAAATCTTTTCAGGTGGAAGCATCCCTTACACAGTATGTAACAAATGAATCACCATCCGTCCCCACGTCCCCAATGGTGGAAGCAGCGGCCCCAACGCCCCGTCAAGTGTGGCATACGGTTCTCGCGCTAGCCCTCTGCCACAATGTCACTCCCGTGTATGAGGTGGCCGACAGAGATTTTGTGGATGAAGAACACTCAGGTAAAGAAAGCTATCCCATTTATCATCCCTATTTCAGGAAGTAGAGTAACTCATAACACGATGATTGTGAGTAATTTTTAAAAATGCTATTAAGTTTAACTTCTCAAAGGAGGTTCAAGCGATATAGAACGTGCGAGTGAATTTTAAAAAATCTTCATTCTAATACCGACATCCTCGCTATCCGTAAGGCTAAGGTCATACTGTACGTGATGAGCTTAGAGCTTAATGCGTATGTTATACCAAGCTTAGATCTAGTTAGGAGCTACGCTTGTGTACAAGATACAAATTATCACATGTTTCACATATTTACATAGTTTGGTGATACACAATTCACTTTGGGGCCGTCTTTTGGTGTGAACAGAACAAATATGCCACTTTCAGAAATTACTGTTGATTGAAAACTCAATACTTAAATTTAATACAAAAACAGATTCATTTCAAAACAGCAGCAATTAAATTGTTAAGTCACTAGCGACTTTTATCAACACGTTCGTTTGCTTGATGACTAATTAGGCACCTACCTTGGCGCGACGCTTGCAGTGTGGCCAACGCGCTTGCAGTCTACAAACATTACATCTTTCAATGTCCATTCCTTCATACGAATTGCAGACATGTGCAGTTCGGTAATGTCAGAGAGCTGTGGCGGTGCTGTCCCGCAACAACAACTCTGCGACTATCAAGCTTCCAGTCCTGATGAAGTCGCGCTCGTCAAGTGGACTGACATGGTATGCTAACTTGTCTTTTTTTCTGATTATGTTTATTATATGTAGATAATAGTTTTACCTATTGCTTTATAATATGATATGATGTCTATTGACTCTTTACCAAGTTTTGTTGTATATGCAAATTCGGATCCTTAAGTCATCTCTTTATTTCGACTTCCGTTTATTGTCACTGTTCAATACAACAAATTGGTAATACCAATGTGTGGTAATATTTCATTTTTGTTTTGGCAACACTTTCCGTGTTAGCTCTGGTCATCTTTATGGCAAGCTAGTTCGTTCCCGCCTAGCAAAATGTTTTAAAGTGCAGTACACAGCAAATGCAGTACACAACACACGTTTCATTCACAAGTACATACATACATAAATACTAAAAAGTGGCTCTTCAAGCCTAATACGAACCTATGGATTTATTGATGATCAGTAGTCATCCTATCAATAAAATAGCTTTCTGTTTCCTCACAAGTCTTCCAAAAATACAGCTCGTTTTGTCCTTTACCATTAATTCAAGTAAACAAGTCTGCAAATACCCTCGAAATCGTTAAGAATCAGAGGACATGCAGACTCAGACTCCATTTGAACTAACATTACAGATTATGAACAACAAACATTTATGACAATAATAAGTAAAAAAGAAGCTTTACCCATTAAAATTACAGACTATGTCTGTCAGATTATTCATACTGTTTCCAACTGATTCATTTTATATTACCCGTTTAAACGTTCATCGATATTTCACTGCTTGAAATTAAAAGCTTACAATAGTTTTTTATTAAACGGATGAATACAATGGTTGTCTGCATGTAACGAAAACAGATGGGCGTATCTCTGTACCGCCGAGACTTGCACAACATTTCGTTGAAGCTTCGCGCCGCCAACCAGATCGTCAACTACTCGATAAAGCAAATATTCCCGTTCACTAGTGAGAACAAGATGATGGGCATCATAGTGCAGGTAATGAAACTGTCTGATTTGATATCCCTGACTTTTAAAGGGCAAAAACGGAATGAACTATTTATATTTTTTATAGATAATGCTATAGATAAGCGGTAATAGGCCTGTGGCCCTCTGCCCCAGTTGCTACCACCAGGCCGGAGATCATTGTTGATTTTGTATTTTTTAAAACAAGATTCATCTGTATTTTAAACTGCTGAATATATTTTAAACACATCTTATTCCTCTTATAGATGCAAATATAGCAACAATGATAGTTTTAATAAACGTTTTTAATTAATTAAAAAAATTAATACTGCCTTCGTGAATGTCTTTATTTAATTTTCCTTTTTTAGTTTATATAGTTGATTGAATTATTTTTTTAAAGTTCTTTTTCTCTTTTTTATGGTTAGGGAATTATCGGTTTTAGTTACTACTGTTTCGTTATTTACAGCATAGTTTTAAAGAAATATTGTATAAGTTTTTAAGTAAGAATTAATTAATAAAATTGTCTTTCTACAATTTTAATGATGTATGAATTATTTTCAGGAAGAAAATAGTGACGAAATAACTTATTACGTGAAGGGCGCCGATGTGGAGCTTGGCTCTCTCCTAGACCCAAGACTGAGAGACGAGTGTGGTCGACTGGCAGCAGAAGGTTTAAGGACATTGGTCGTCGCAAGTCGGACTTTTTCTAAAGAACAATATCAGGAATTCGAGGTGAGATGCTGGTAACATTTTATACTAAACAAGATGAAAATACAAACGGAATTTATTCAAACTGTACCATTTTCTCTTAACTATCTTTTTAATTCTCTTAACTCGGGTTTTATTCAAATGTATAAAAAATATTATACATTTAAATAATTTAAGAAAAACAATTCATTCGGTGTCTTTGTATTAATCAAATCTATACTGATATTATAAAGAGAGGGAGGCGATTTTGTATATTTATTTAAATATGGAAGGTAATCATTGGACCCACTGCACCTATAACAAAGGTACATTATCCCGAATGAGCAGACTATATATTATGTTAAAATACTAATATCATCTACCTCAAAATGCTCTCATCAAAATATTCTTCAATGTTTACTACTACACAATTTTAAGAATTTATTGATAGTCGATATTCACAATATAATTATTTTACATACAAATCACCATTATGGACCATTATATACCCGACGTAGACTAATATAAAGATAAGCTCAGTAAGTAAACTGGAAGTTAGTCAAGAAGTCACTTGGGTTCACCAATTGTTTTTGGTAACAGACGAAGTACAAAGAGGCTCGGATGAGTACGACGGACCGCAGCGAGCGCACCGCCGCTGTTCTCAGCAGGTTGAGATGTGGCCTATCGTTCCTGGCGCTGACCGGCGTTGAAGACCGTCTCGCTGACCAGGTGCCTGCAACGCTAGCCATGCTCAGGCAAGCCGGTATCAAGGTACTGCGGCGCTGCCGTATCTCATTCTCGTCTCCACTTTTAGTCTCATTTTTTAATTAGTTATACAATGAGAAAAGAATTTTTCGTTTTAGGTCAACAATTATTCGTCAATTGTTCATGCAATCTGTACATTGTGATCATCGAATTATTTTGTCTTTATTTATTTAAATTACGTGCTTTTTGTGGACTCCAGGCGCTGTTTTCTTCTGCCGGTCTCAAAATTCAGTAAATTAAATGTAATACGAGTTTTTTAACACGGCCAAACTTCACCTAAGATATCATAATTGAGCAGACGCTACCTGCGTGGTCTTTCTGTGAATACAGGTTTGGTGCTTCCTCGGAATGCATTCATAATAAACTAAAGCCACGATTGTTCATGTCACTCAATTACGGAAAAAGCTGAACATCGCTCAAGCCAAAATGGCACAAACAGTATTTTGTTTTAATGTGTAATTGATCGTGTTATTTTTCTTCGGGAAATGTTAGGTGTGTTATCACAAATCTACTTGATATAAATGTTTTTAAAGAATGAATGTGCAGTATTAGTTTTTTTTTTTATTTTTTTTTTCGTAAATTTCGCCTGTCCACTTGATGAAAGATGGCTTCCGTCGCCTAAAACAGAAGCAACGCCACAGGTGCTGATGTTGGAAGTCCATTGCTGATCATAGTACGATAAGAATAAGGGACCAAAAGACGTGAAGTTACATGACGGGGGATGCTTTGTTTAATGAGACCTGTCATTTTAATTTGCATTGGATCCCAAGGAGCGATTGTTAAGAAGTTAAGAGAGTCCCAAAGAGTGATTGAGGCTCGAGTGGTACAGTGAAAGTGATCTTTGTAGATCTGGATGCTGACTGGGGACAAGCTGGAGACAGCTTTGTGTATCGCGCGGTCGCTGCATCTGGGAGGTACAGGGCGCGGGTGGCGATCGGCCCAAGGCGACCTCACTCGTCGAGCCGCCTACGACCTCCTCCAGACACTCACGCAGGAGGATCAGCTCGACCTCATCATCGAGGGGGAAACTCTTGAGGTAAACTATAAGCTTCAATGTTGCTTAAACTAGGTATTGATTTCTATGTAAACATAATTTTCAAAGGAAATCTCTAGGATATTAAGTTTAGAAGTCTTTATAACAGCTATTCTCATACTAAGTTTTCGATTTGACGTAAAAAAAAAACTTTTTCTTAACCTCAGTTATTTATATTATTTTTTTACCATAAGGTCGCCAGACAGACGATCCACTTGGTAATAGGTGGCTACTGTCACCTATAACTAACGATAAGGGTAGGATTAAGGATACAGGAGTATGAAGCGTTAGGGAAATGAACTCTGGCATTCTTTACTTACTTACCGAAACATAACAGCATATTGCTGTTATTTACCGGTATTCTTATGTAAGGGGTTGGTTATTTCCACCAGAAGGGTTACCCAATTGACTGCGAAACACAGACTGGCTTGCCACTACTTGCCCGATCTAGACCAGACCCAACTGTAAAAAGTTCAATTCCATAGTTCCCGGGACCCCTGAGACCAAGCAAGCACCAATAGGCCAAAATTAGGCCAATGGTCGTAAGTGGTAGAGCACACAGTGTTCCATACTCATAAAGTGGGCAGCCCATCTAATAAGTCATGCGAGTAAAACTTTTTAAGTAAAGGTTTTGTCTTATCAAGTTCGCAGCGCATTTCCTTTCCTCCTGGCGTTTCTTAATTGTGTTAAGCGACGCTAACCACCTAAATTAAATCGCGCCATCTGTAAATCTATTCACAAATGACTGATCAAGTTTGCGGAAGCTGTTACGTAAGAATTTGTCGTTCCGACAGGTGTGCCTGCAGTGGTACGAAGACGAGCTCGTGGAGGTGCTGTGCCGGTGCTCCGGCGTGGTAGTAGCGCGGTGTTCGCCCACTCAGAAGGCGCGAGTAGCACGACTGCTTCGGGCGCGTGGGCACGTTGTCGCGGCAGTGGGAGACGGCGGTAACGATGTTGCCATGATCCAGGAGGCTGATATGGGTGAGACAGACTGTACCTTACTAAAATGGCGTTCCCATTAGGTCCGCTCTATCCGACTTTTGTAGGCTTATTAAAAAAAGCCACGAAAGTTAGGGTCAAATCTTTTTAAGATAGCAATACAATATAGAACTTATTCTGTATTGTATTGCTATCTTATGGTGATTTTTTTTTTCACAAAAAAGGGATTTTCAGATGCTTATTGATTTCAAAATTAGTTAACTGTTCGCTTGGATCAGACTAACTCTGTTTTGTTAATTGTGCCTGATGACGAGTGATTTAATTAAATGATACTATCGACGTGAATTTGGATGTCAATCGCCCTTTGTCTACTTATTCTCTAGAAATTGTTTAATCAAAACTAACCTTGAATTCCAAATTAATTATATATGAGAAATTGAAATGTAATTAGAATCAATTACTCTTATTTTTATGATGAAGTTTTACCGTTGGACTGACTTAAGGTCAAATCGCACAGAAAATGTGTTACTATGCCTTACTCAGAAATCACTCTGTTGATAGATATAAACTGCATGAAATTCTTCAGTAGTTTTTAAGATCATTGCGATAATTTCAGCCATTGATTGTATAATCGTGTTCTGAATTGTCCCGCAAAAATGTTTTTTTTTTTCTTTGAATATTCTGGTCCCTGGCAGAATATCAGTGTTGTTAGTCTGCACCACAACTGTATACTGAGCCAGGGTTCCTTTTCCTGTTGTTACTTGTTTATATATTTGTTTGTTTTGTTTGTAATTATTATTTGTTCATATATTGTTTATTTCAATTAATCGAACTATTGGCCATTGTTGTTGATGCACTTTTACCAACAGTTATCGAAGTGATCGAACCAAAAACGTACCGTGCGATCACTTGGGTACATGGGGTCCATACACGTCGTTGATATTGCGTGCCGTCTGTGCTACGTTGGTGCCACGACGGAGCTCGTATTAAAAAATAACACGCAATTTCGATATTTCCTTAGTCACAGAGACAGCGATATCAAAGAAAAATGGTACGACGGGAAAAAAATGACAAACTGATATTGTATAAGAAATGTCATACATATTATAAAATTAATTTGAATTTGGAATTCTCAGTAGAACGTAATATATCGATATTCGCACCATCCAGTATTAAATTATATTAGTTGTATTAATAAAATGTTTGAACCGCTAAAAGTTTGTTACATTTTTTGCGTTGTCGGCGTTGCTTTGCGTTGCTTAAGAAAATGCATGTTCTCATAACCTTTAGAGTACGTGCGCACTTAGTGGACAAGCCAAGAATTCTCAGTTGACTACAGGTCGTGTATTTAATCATGCAGAAGAAAAAAGTGAAAAATAGATTATTATGTAAAAGACAATCAAAAGGATTGTATTATGATTATTAACTATTTTGACATGAACCGGTTATATCTGTCTAAATATAAATGCACATGCACATAGTTACGTCGCCTGTACGCCCCCGTGTGAACAATGCTGGCTACTGCTGGCCGCTAACTGCGTATGTGTCGCGTACGATCTCGTTGGCCGCGGCGCCTATTCTTGGATGCTGCCACCTGGCCGATTTTAAAATATACTAAAGCAAGATCTCATCACACTTAAAGCAAGTGATTATTAGACATTGTGATACGCAGGCGTGGGCATCGAAGGAGCCGAGGGTCGCGCGGCATCCTTAGCCGGAGAGGTATCCACTCGGTCGTTTTCGTGTCTGGCGCGACTGGCCTTGGTGCACGGCCGGCGAGCCGCGATGCGCTCCGCCGCGCTCTCACTCTTCATCGTGCATCGCGGCCTCATCGTCTCCACTATGCAGGTAATCTCATGGCCGCTGTTCAAACATTCGTCTTATACTTACCAACATAATATGAAAATGTATTCAGCCTTTTCGGAAATTAGCCCAAGCAAATAAACATCCAGGGAGGCTGACAAAGACTTACATTTTTTATAATTTCCCTATCCCTTTCTAATCCCGTAATTTCGTTCCTACTGTGGTTGGCAACGTACTTGAAGCAACTGCGGCTTTGCTTGTGTTATAGGTGACGATAACCAACCATCAAGTAACCGACAGCCTGTCTGATGACATTAATATTTAAAAAAATGTCTAACAATGTCACCTCAACCTCACTTCTGTAATATTGTTATATTTTCTTGTGAAGTTAATACGTAAACAGTTAAAACAATTAATGTAACCCATCAAAATAGTAACAGAACATAAAGTTGATTAACATGGAAATAACTTTCACAATTTAAATTCAAGAATTACAGATAAATTCATCCAGGTTTATGCAATAAGAAATACTTGTAAAGTTCAATTGTATATACTACAATAAGTTAGAAAACGATGCACAACAGCTGTCAACAAGGCTTACGGTGCAACTATCTTGTGGAGCGGAGCAACTACCTTGTGGACAAAAAAAAATCTATATTTACATATTTATTATTAGCTGATGCCCGCAATGTTGAAAAAAAATTATATAACACTATTGATGGCGCTGTCTATCTATCTATCATACTACAATAGAATTGTGTGAACGACGACATCTATCGAATTTGGGAAGAACTGCTTGGTTTCACCTAAGGATAAAACTTTAACGAATTACACACCTTAGATTTCTCAGGATAGATGAAAACCGCTTGAAAATCCATTCAATAGTCCTTGAGATTTTCGCGAACATACATACAGACAGAGGCGATGGGGGATATAAATATTAAGGGGCTCTCTCACCGAATGCTGCCGGTGAGAGAGCACCTTAATATTTAAATTGACCCATAAAATTGTAAAGCAGTTGTTGCCCGTCACTGTCACCGTAGCGACGCCACCGTCTTCACAGCGATAAAGGTGTCGGGGTTTCATTTTTCAAAACGGACGAAGTTGGGGGCACCAGCTAGTACAGTATATTTCAGTTGACTTCAAACAGGTGTGAACATAAACTCATTGGAATTTTGCTGCACACAATGTGCCGATAACAAGCATTTGCTATACTTATTAGTTAGATAAAATATAAATTATTACTCTTTCTTAAATATAATAATAATATGTGTTTTTATTTAAATTATATAAAAAAATCAATGTGTGACTAAATAAAAAATGTTCATATGATTGTTTTGTCATATTCAATTATTTTTTGTCAATCTTCGCTCCGCTGGCGACATAGAATTGATTCTTTTCCTTTTTTTTATGTTCAATTATAGTATTTATAAAAAATTGTTACAGTGTTTGTTTAGTGAATAATACTAAACGTAGCGAAGTCGTTAGTACAAGCTAGTCCCTACAATGTTATTGTTATTCACTAATGTTTATTCCAAACAATAAACATGGTTATGAAGAGTCACGAAATGTGTAATGACTATTTAAGATCCTAGTTCAAAAAGGATGTTTTAATAGTTTTACAAAGAAAAAAAAAGAAAAAATTGCTCTCCTAATTTAATTACTAACATTATCAATATTAAAGTTTGCGAAGATAATTCAAGTACATAGTACACCGTGTCATTCTGTTCGTATTACGAGAAATAGAGAGATTATAGTACTACAAGACGCGTCAAAATATCAAAAAGTATTTTCGAGGACAAATACAATTTGAAGAAAAAACTTACTTATGAAATATGTGTTGTTCGTTCATGGCACATATGTAACAAACTCTATGGTTTGGATAAATATAATCGAAATTGAAAATGAATAGAGAAATCTCAAATGTTTTATGATGTTGCAGGCTATATTCTCCGTGGTGTTCTACTTCTCGTCGGTGTCCCTGTACCCTGGCTTCCTAATGGTTGGCTACGGGACTATCTACACAATGCTCCCTGTCTTCTCTTTGGTGAGTCACCTATTATAGAAAAAAAAATGAATTAACCATGAATATGTTTTGGCCCTTCTATGTACAAACACCCACGGTTCTAATATATTTGTTTACGATTTTCTCATATATTTCTTCTATATATTTTTTTTTTCTAGTAATATATATTCTATCTGGAAAACTCTTTCTATATAAAATACATAAAATGTCTAAATTTGCACAATTATAACTCTACATAAAATGTCTAAATTTGCACAATATCAAATTACCATCGTCACGTTATAATTTTACTCTATGTAATGTTTTATCACATTTCAGGTTCTCGACAAAGATATTCCCAGTTCAACGGCACTCGAGCATCCCCAATTATACAAACAAGTATCCAACGGAAAACAGCTCTCTTATAAAACGTTCTACCTTTGGTGTGGGATATCTATATATCAAGGTATAGTAGTCGACTGAAGGGCATAAATTAAAGTGAAACTACAACATTGACTGGCAACATTTCTTATGCCAGAACTCATAATTTGGTCCCCATTATTTGCACACTGACTTCCACTGAGAGATTAAGGCCCTCCAGATATGCACGTTTGGCCTTGATTGGCAAATTTTAGGTCTGGCTGGGCAACGATTTGATAGAAGTTAACAGAATAACTTAGAATAAAACTTAGAAAGAAAATTTATCTATACTAAACGAATAAACGACTCGGTTCACTATAAGGCTTTATTCTAATTAAAACTCAGATTAGGGAAGGTTCACTTAGCTCTTTAATTAGATCTGTCCATCACCATGGATTCTATACACTATGGTCGATGACCCCAGGTCGAGTTGTTAAAGTTCTTGCTTTAATGCTCTGTCTCAAGGATCCCAGGTTCGATTACCGGTTGGTCCAACTTTGAAAATGAACTTTCATAGTTGACTCTGATCTGAATCTGCACATTGCGTTTCACAGTCTGGCGGCAATAATCATTTCCTTACAGAAGACCACCGTGAAATAACAGCATGTGTGCTTTTGTGTTTCAGTGAGTGAGAAAGGGAGGTCAGAGCCCATTTTCCTATCCCTTCCTAATCCATATCCTTATCCTAATATACCAGCGTACTTGGAGTACCTGTGGCGTTGCTTGTGTTATAGCTGTCAGCCAGCCTGTCTGACGACCGTAACATAAAAATGAACATGACAAATGAAATGTCGCAGGTGGCGTAATAATGTACGGCGCTCTGGTGCTGTTCGAGGATCAGCTTATCCACATCGTAGAGATCAGTTACACGGCGCTGATCCTCACGGAACTGATTATGGTAGCCCTGACGGTTGTCACGTGGCATCGGCTCATGGTGGTGGCCGAGCTCGTCAGTCTACTGACTTATACGGCCACACTTCTCATTTTCACCACATACTTTGGTAAGTTATCGTAATTACTCATCCGAATTGAAACTATTCTGTGACCAATTTTTAGAATGCATAATTTTAAGCAATATTTTTTTTTATTAATTTAATTCAAAATACATAACAAAAACCTTAAAACTAAATAAGTCGTCAAACTTACATGAAGTTTGTTGACGACTATATATGCACTCTTATCTTCTAAAACAGCTGCGCAATAGGTACTTGTGCATACTTTAATGAGATACAATTTACAACCAATCAGTAGGAATATAATGTTACCTAATTATCGCTATATTCACTTAACAATTCTAATTTTAACTTTGCTTTAAATACATCCTTACTACAGTTTTCTTCTTCACATTTTATATTAATTTACCTAATAACACAAAAAAATCCAAAGCAGATTATAATTTCGTTATAATCTACTCATAGATATGTATTGTTCCGTTTGTTCCGCGTTGTTCCGTCCTGTTTCATAGATATGTATGTTTAATTTAGATGGAGAGTTCATAAAGAAATGGGATTTCTGGTGGAAAGTGATAGTGATCACCGTCGTCTCGTGCCTTCCTCTCGGCGTCGTTAAGTACACTCACCGCAAGTGGCTCAACCGCCAGTACAAGAACTTCGTACGAAAATGATCTCTAATACAATTAGATATGAGCACATATGGATTTTTTGTGACATCTTGATTTACAACCATTATGCCACTGACATTCTAAGAGACTCGCTTTTCGCGAATCGAATCTGCGTAAAATAATTAAGTCACGGGTATCATTATATATACATACAGATATAGCGACCACCGATTTTTATATTGCTAAGCCTGCATTGTCTACTGACTAAAGGACACAGGGGTGTATAACGTTTCAGTCTCAGCGTTATTCCAGCCAGTAAGCTTCCGCCGACAATTGAAATTTCTGGTATATTTGTTAAAAATATATTTTTATTTATATAAAAAGTAATTTTATAATCACTATCACTATATGTATATTTGAAATTTTGATGCATATAAAAATAAGTATTTGTCATTTTGTTTACATTAAGTAGGTACATTGTTAAAAAGTTACTACAGTGGAGGCTCGATTAACCGGTCAATATTCGGTCCGACTATTTATTTTACTTTTGATATTTGCGCGTCCCTCAAGTTATATGAATTTATTTACAGTAAAATGCACATGAAAGAAATTATATCACAATTGTACACTTCATTATTGCGGGCGACGTAATAGTGACGTTCCCGTGAATCATCTAACGCATAGACTATAAGTTATCGATACCACATTGTTATTTGGATATGGAATATATGTATATAGAAAAAAAAATAACATAGCAAATACAACAAATAAAATAGTTTAAATTTTTATTAAGTAACGACATGCCGAATTCTTTTATCCGTATGAAATATTTAAATTGATTATTAATATGTAAAATATAGTTATTTAAACGCTTTGCTATTGTTATAGTTATGAAGTACAAAATGGTGAGCCAAAATAAAATAATACGTTAAATTGATTAAAAAGCCGTCATAAATAAAGTCGATCGATTCGGTAACGCTTTAGGACGTCACTAACTCGAACTGTCAAAAGTAAAATAAATGCTTGGAAAAAGTAAGGCATTCGGATAATTGAATAGGTATTGTGAAGTAAAACAATAATTCTTGTACATAATATTAACTCAATAGTCGCTGTCACGACAAGCTGTAAATTATTTAAACAAACAAATTTGCCACACAGGCAATTATCAAAGACCGGTATATGTATAGCGCATACATACTCGCAAGCAACTTAATTTGACTGGGTTATAAAGAATCGAACGTAATGAAGAATGAAGAATCGAACCTCCTGAAGTGTTGCAAAATTGAATTAATATTTTTGAATTGTTAGAAGCATATAAAGCATATATCTTTCCACGTATTCAATTAGGATGTCCAAAATTCAGAATTAATAGTACATAAACTTTTCAAATGATTTCTTTAGTCCATATTCCACTATCCTCTCTATTCTTTAGCGCATAAATTTCGACCTAGCACTAATTTTATTGACATATTCCCTTGAAAACATAATAGAAATATCGCAAATATATAACTTAAGTATATAATTTAAAGTAGCAAATAAATAAGCTTTAAAGCTTCTAATAATTATGTAAATTTCTTCAAAAAAAAAAAACTGTTAAAAATATATGCTGCAAAATATTAAATTATCCTATAACAATCACAATAAAATAATTTTGAATTTTGTTAATAGTTAATCGTAACTCTATTTTGAAAAAAAAATATCGAATCTCTTTCGTACCATCGTCCATAGAAAGCTATATATCTATGGCCCACGTAAAATTATATTCATTACAAACTGACCCAGCAGACGTTGTCCTGCAGAATCCGAAAATAATTCCGTAACCCGATTGTGGCGCCACCTATCAGGACAAGTTTTATTTTCAAACCATATGTTAAAGTGACGCCTCACTTTACGTCAATGAACGACGGTTAAATTATTTGAATATTCTTCATACAAAACTACTAAAATCGCGATTGGGGGGGGGGGATAGGAGGGTGAAAAATACTTTACGACCTATTCTCATACCTACCAAATATACAAAAAAAAAATCATATTAATTGGTCCAGCCGTTTCGGAGGAGTTTTGTTACAAACACGAGAATTTTAATATTAGATTTCCGAGACTTGTTTCTTCGATGGAAGCGAAAAATAAGCGGGCAAATCAATTGTGTGCAAGTTTCATTAACTTTTTTGATTTTATCCTTAATTTTATGAAACAAATACTTAAGAATAAGTTCTTAAATATATATGTATTTTTCGTATATGCACTTTATTAATTGCTTGAAATTTTGAGTACTCGATATCGTGAAAATAAATTTGTAGGTATGTGCTACTCTTTTAAAATAACAATCAATTTAATATCTTGTTTCGCGAGCCAATTTAGCATGCCATTATATTGAGTTGCGTATTTATATATTGAAATTAGAACTCTCCTTATGTTTCAAGTTCTAAATTAAGTATAAAATAATATTTAAAGAAGAATAATTTCTGTGATTTTATTATTTTAGTAAAATTTTATTTATTTAGATCACATTATGTTAGTTCCATTGTAGCTTTAACTTTCTCTATTCCATATTGTGTGTGAATTTTTAATTGAATATCACAATTTTGTGTTGACTTTTTTTGGCGGCAAATCGAGTAGGGCCTGAGCCCGTTACCCCATTATTATCTGCTCCCATATCCTAGCTGTAGTCGGAAATGGAATTCCAGATCAAAAATATAAACAAATGTGTTGGCGATTTAAAATAATAACCTCAATTGTGTGGTGTGTAGAAAAGTACTATAATATCGTTTTAAAATTGTACACATTTCTTAAACAGGTAAAATATAACATTGGGCACGTTTTCTCGGTTTTAACTGACTTAAACTATGATCCCCAAAAAAAAATAGTACCTAATTGTTAAAAATAAAATCATTGCAAATTATTTTGTGGCCCACTATAACTTACAAGTAAAGTAACATCTAATATTGTGTTGTTATTTGGCGAAAACTATTTAAATTTTAAATATTGTAAAAAATTTAAAATTTAAATTCAATGTAAAATTATATCATATAAATAAACATAAGCAACTTGTTCATAAGAATTGATATACTCATTATGTTTAATTAATTTACGACGTTAATAGCTCGTTTAATAATTAGAATATCTAGGGAAATGTTGACTACCCCTGAAACCCCACTTTGACAATAGCATGTATTTGTTTACATTTTTGATCTCGAATTTCTTTTCCGACTATATAGTTTATTTCCTTTCCTCTACCGATTTTAAAGCATTGTATAAACTCCGCAAATTGCTAATGCGCCTGGCCGCCATTTTGGTGACGTAATCTTGTGACACTCTCGGTACCGTTAGCTACACTGGCCGGCGAGTTTTTAGTTGCGGATGACGTCATATGGATGTTTTACTGTTGTCACATGCTGGACTGTTATACATCACATAATCAATTTTTATACATACAAATATTGAACCTTATTGAACCTTTTAAGGGGCTTTTATTACATCGACACAATGCGATAAATTATTTTAATACCTATCTTTTTTATCATGGTCGAGCAATTACCTATTTTACGGACAACTACATTATAACAATGTTTCTATTTGATTGGTTGCTATTTAAATAGTATATTTGCTATTTGAAGGTTGCTGGACCAATTTTGAACCCATTGAATGAAGAATCAGTTTGCATCTCTGGGTCACGCGCATAATTTTTGAATTATCCGAGTTGATTACTTCAGCGCCGTTCAGAGAATTACAATTTTCTTAATATTAGTTACAATAGTCTTGGGAACGCAAAATTATACTTAATGGAACATGTTTCAGACTTTTTAGCTGGACACTTCTAAAACACACGGAGCAATAATAATTAATTGTTGACCGACTTGTTAAATTAATTTGTAATCAAGGTACAAATTATTTTATGTGATAATTATGTTTAGTTATGAAATCATTTATTATTAAAAAAGATTAGATGTATTATTTGAATTTATCTTGTACGAGAATGTTAGTGTTATTAAATATTTAAGAATTTTAATGTGTACCTACATAGGTACCTAGATATGTAAGAAGAATGTAAGGAAAATTATTTTATAATGCACGTCAAAATAAACACCACATATTATATTTGTTTTTATTTACCTTCATTAAATTTCGCCAGTTGGAGAGACCATCTGGCATCCATTTAACTTTACAGTAACCACTACTACAGACAAACATTCTAAAATAAATATCAACGTTTGCCGTTGTTTCGATACGTGTGTTCAACCGTAACGCGAAGCGGCGCGCACGTTTTAAGGTTGAGTGCGTACGCGATGCATTTCGCGTCGCGACGACCCACTTCGTCTTTTGTACGGACATTTACACTCGGCCAAGGCTAATTTTGTTCTACTGTCAGATCGCCTTTTGACAGATCGCCCGGAACGGAAATGATCTAATCTTGTCCAGATCAAATTGTGCTCGAATGGAGTACTGGAACGGCATGTATCCGCGGTTGGAGCAAAATTAGCCTTGGCCGAAGAAGTGCTGGAACACACCCCTGTGTACCTGTGTACAGTTCTATTTTAACGTAAAACGTAGCGTACGCTACTTTACGTTTCAAGAATCTTCGAGTTGTGTCGCGTTTCGGTGTAAACTGACACTCGGGATATCGGAGCTATCCTCACCTTCAAGGTCGGTAGCGCACTAGTATCACTCCTGGATTTGTTTGTGTGTATAGGCACCAAAACTAACTATTAACCACTTGTATGCCGAACGCCAGCGACCAGAATTACCGTTGTCTGTCTGCGCTTGAATTTATCATCTCAAGTGCCATTTGCCATGATATGTATATATGGGTTGTTCAAATTTCAACCTTTTTTTTAAAATGTTTTTACCGATTTACTACTGACTCAGACTGACATAATTGTTCTCCCAGAAGGAGTCATGGAGTTCTACCATGATACCTGGTTGTATAGAGATCGGTGAATACCAGAAATATTCAAATACTTGAAGAATGCGGCCTGGTTAATAATAGGCGATGGGATCTCAGAAACTATGACAGCTAGGGATGTTTATGGAATGTCAGAGGGTCATCGTGGGCTACCACACGGTGAACTAACCCTCGGTATACCAACCTGGTAAAAAAATCGTGACGGATCTCGGAAACTATGAAACTTAGGAACTTGCAGTTTGCGGAATATTATAGAGGGTCATCAGAGATTATCAGACCGCGAAACACTCCCCCCCCTCCCCTCTCTCCCCCGTACATTTATTTAATCCATACAACTTTTTTGAAATTTTGAATCCGGATATCTGCGAAACCATCGGGGATAGAGAGTTGGTCACTTCGGCGGATAACTATTGCGATAACTGGGAGGTGTTAATGCATCCACCATGTAGCCCTGACCTTGCACCTTCAGATTTCTACCTGTATCGGTGTCTTCAGAAATGTCAGGTTAACATAAAGAGAGGACTGCCAAAACTACTTGTCGCGTTTTTTGATCAGAAGTCCCAAAATTTCCATAACAACGGGATCATGACCTACAAAATGGCAAAAAGTCATCGAACAAAATGGCACATATATACTGTAATTAAATGTAAATAAACTTTGAAAAAAAAAAAGATGTCTTGAGTTTTCATATAAAATGCGAAGAAATTTTTTCCCCAACCTATTATGTACCTAATGGAGGCGGGTCGCTGTAGTGTAGAGTAATTCAATTCTTAATTTTTAAGCAATATGTATTTGTGCTACGTCAGTAACAAAAAACCAAACATAAGTAATTCCTAAGAAATTTAAATCTTAAAAATATTTATCATAATTCATGTAAGTTCTTACAAATACAATAATATCCATATCAATACAACGAAACATAGATTATTATTACCGTTACGACGGAGGAGTCGTGAACGAATTGACATCTAGTTCGGTACTCGAGGCGGCTCTGGTTGGAATTGTCATTTTCGAAATGGTCCTTCGCGATCTTAAGAAGTTGTGGGAACATTTCGATCGCTTCGATACAGATTTAGAAGCAGAAATAGAATTATTGGTTACGGAACTCTCCGAGACCAAACCGGAAGTACTTGTTTCGCCTGTTTCCGATTCACTTGTACGCTGTTCCTCCATATAAGTGTTCGACCGTGTTCCTGTGCTTGTGGACATCGCATTTTTCGATTGGCTTTGATTTGTTTTACCTATAGTCAACTGAGCCATGGTTGTATCTATTTTAGGCGGTGTCGTCGAATCTTTCGATCCGCTCGACTCTGAATCTATATCGTTAATTTCTCTCGAGTCATAAGAGGCGATGCTGTCTTCGTCGCTCATGATCACTTTCATAAATTTCTCTGTGTTTTCATTCAAATCGTACACTATTTCAGTCTTCATTGAGCTCGTAGATGAGGCCGCCTTACTCTTTGGTAAAGATTTGGTGCGTGTCTTAGCACTATGGTGAGGGGAGGTTTTTTGAAATGGCAGTATTGATGGGAAATTTGATTCCACGTTTGCGTATTGGACGTTGGTAACAGACGGCGGACGCGAAACACCTTTACACCGACATGGGTTTACCTCTCCTAATAAGTAGTTGTAACATATTTGCAAAAGGTATATAATTACAGCCACTGCCACAACGAGACCAATGTATAATTTTGGTGTCCAGTCCGAATTAATATAAACATGAGATTGTGTGAGTATACTCCATGGATACCATTTTTCCCCTTTATACTCTGTACTGAAGAGGTTACGTCGAACCAAACTTTTCCCGTAGTTTTGAACAGCTGCAGCTATTCTCAAAGCTCCTCCATACGCTGCATACAATTTCTCATCTATCAGGTGTGGGGCAAGATCGTTCTTCATCCATTGCCATAACTCATTATTAAAGGCCACAAAGTCACTGTGCCTACACGTTTCAGGTGATCTGTTCAAAATACAACGGGACGCTGTCGTGTAATACTTTAACAGAATGTTTTCTGAAGAAGGTGATGTCAAACTGACGAGACCTTGATTTTTAAAAGGCAATGCCAACGCCGACGGTTCTTTGCTGTCATCTAATTTAGGCGGAGGTAAATGTATGCATGAATTCGAATCTCTCCTCGTTATTAAAGAGCTGCAGGGGTCAAAGAATTTGCCGGAGCCTATTGGTATTTTAGCGACAGTCAAATTTGTTCGTAAATAAGATTTCTTTGGTGCCTGCCATCCCAAGCCTTTTGTATTCAAATAGCCCTTTATTTCATCGAAAAAATTATGCAGCTGTCGAGCGTTTCTATAAGGGATGTAACCAGCATAGTAAGCTAACCTAACGGTGGGAAGCAGTTCCGATTTCATGTGGCCTCCAATAGTGTCAGCAAGGGCATCTTTGACCAGTGACGACGTATGAATATCTTCGTCATTTTCGACATAGGACAGTGCCCTCCGAAAATATCGTAATACATCTTTTGTGTACCTACTGTTTACTTTTTCGAGTGGTAAGAGAGGTGGTATTAATTGTTCAAACGCTTTTCGTGCTCTTAACTTGCACAGATCATCCTGATTCCAACATTTTGCTTTATTGTACCTAAAAAATAGAGCACTCCCCGGATTACTTTGTATATACACAATGTTTAATAGAACAATTATAAGAACGTTAAATATCATTGAATTTATATTTATTGTATGCGGAATTAAAATATTTCCATTTTAAATAATGCGCCTTTTGCAATTAGATTCTAGTGTCAATATGCTGTCATTCATTCAATCAATAACCAAAAGAAAAGAGTACTATATTCTTTGAACCAAATTCTTATAGCGAAAAGCCTGCTATGGAAGGTTATCTGTAGTCTATACACTGATTAGGCCAGCTCTCAGAACAATAACTAAAGGAGGGGCCAGCTCGACAAACTTAAATCACTACAGAGGCTCTAGTATGAGTTTACGATACTACACCAATACTACACTCGCTAGCGAGAACGTAAAACTTTTGTAAGGAAAATCGGAAAATAATTTGACATTGACAGTTCACGATTTTCCTTACAAAAGTTTTACGTTCTCGCTAGCGAGTGTAGTATCGTAAACTCATACTAGAGCCTCTGACAGTAATATTTAAAAATTTCAAAGCAATGCGGCTGGATTTCGCTGTCATAAACAACGACAATCATTACCTCTTCAAAAGATCCTCGTGAAATACGGCATATTTTATGTGTTATTGTGTTTGAGTGAATAACGGAGGAATACCAAAACCCATTCCCATTATTCATTAGCATCGGCAGCCCACTTGCATCTCCCTGTTGTTTCTCGTGTTTATAGGTGATGGTAGCCACCTAGTACAGTCAGCGTCAGAAGTAGATGAGCATCTGAAGTAGGCAAATAATTGTTGGCATTTAATTTTTCAGTAACATCTACACAACAACAGTTTCAAATTGATATGAGCTTCTTTGAATTCAAATAGATCTAAACACTCATATGTCATATATTTCTTTACAAACCGAAAGTCTTTTTTATGTATACAATACGATTGCCAAAGGTATCTAAGCACGGAAATCTTCAATTAGATCTCAACAATTATTAGGAATAAACTTTCACCTCTTTGTATTAAGGTTCATATTTAACTGGTGGCAATAATCTCCTACTTACATTATCTTTCATATTACGCTTGAATGACATCAGTGAGGAATCATAATCCTACTAATATTATAAACGCGAAAGTTTGTAAGTATGGATGGATGGATGGATGTTTGTTACTCTTTCACGTAAAAACTACTGAATGGATTTTAATGAAACTTTACAATAATATAGCTTATACATCAGAATAACACATAGGCTACAATTTATAAAGAAATGCGGACGAAGTCGTGGGCAAAAGCTTGTAATAAATAATAATAAATCATTTTTTCAGGTTTCAGTTTTAGAATCTTTATTTATTCGATATTCGATGTAAGTTTTTTACAAAACATTTATCTTCCTCGAATTTTATTTTTTATATTTTTTATTTTATCTTTCACATTTTATATAGGTAATTATAAACTTCCACAAATGCTGCTTCTAGGGGGAAGACTTTTAAGTATATAGCTATAAATGTATGTACTGGAAATAGAGAATGCAACGGTAGTTTGAAACAAATTTATCTAAATCATATACAACATTTAAATCTTACTGAGGCGACAGATAAGTATTATTAGTATAATGTTGAGGCCAGAGTTTGATCCCGGGCTCTGGTATTCATATGCATATTATTATTAAAATATTCAATCCTATCCTGTAAAATTATGTTTCAAGTAATATCATGTTAAATCGTGAGAATAATAAGTAGACAGAGTTTCGTATGTCTAAGTCACAAAGACATTGTCCGGCACAAAATGAAAACTCTTGAAAAGAGATAAGTTTAGTATACGTCTATGTGCCTGTTGTCCTATGTATGTATTTTAATTGAAATATGCAAAAAGAGTATTTAATCCACCTATTATGATGCATTTATACAACCTCCTTAGTATAACAGTAATTTGCTTTTAATTTTGAAATCTGTCAATAAGCAATGTGAAACTTGAAGAATATTTTATTTTTTGAATTGCCTTTTTAATTGAAGCAATATATTCGATTGAAAAAATTAACTAATTACATTATTCAATAACGTCGCGCAAATATGTATCGAATTGACAACCGTACCAAAGAGAAAATTATAGAAATGAGAAATCAGGTTTATCAGTGACTGATATTTCTGATGAACTAGGAATAACTGTAAGTAGTCATAACGGCGCCGTCACTGTTCAAGTTCCATTATTTACTTAGTACCCTGCGGCTAATATTGTTAAAAATTTCCAGAGGAATACAGTCTATCTTTGGCTGGATAGGTGGCGACACGCTGGCAATTTAAATTGCCATGTTACAACTGGCCGACCTCGAAGCACAAGTCACAATCAAGACAACAGAATTGTTCAAAGGGCACTAGATGAAAGATTCATCAATACGACTCAAGTGGCTACCGAGTTTCAAATATCTTCCAGCACTGTAAGAAGGCGTCTCAAAAAACGTGGCATTAATTTCAGAGTTCCGGCTAGGAAACCAGTTTTAAATGATAGGCACAAAATGCTCCGTTTGCAATTTGCAGCCAGATACCTGAACTTTGATTTTAGCAACGTCATTTTTATGGACGAAAAAGTTTTTTGTTCTTCTGACAACGGCCGGGTCAGTTTATGGAGAATTAATAACACAAGATATGACGAAAGGAATATTGTTCCCGATCGTCGTAGTGGCCGAATAAGCAATGCATATTGGGGTTGGATGTCAAAGAACGGTCCAGGAGAATTAGTACCCATTTCAGGACGAATGAATGCAACTGATTATAGAGAAATTCTTGAACATTCTTTTTTGCCAACCGCTCAAATTGTATATTCAAACCAAAACATTCAGTTTATTCAAGATGGCAGTTCTATACATAATTCCCGAATAGTACAAAACTGGATCGTTGAGAATAACCGTGAAATAACTTTAATAAAACTACCTCCAAAAAGCCCGGATCTCAACCCAATTGAAAATTTGTGGGGGAAAATGGTTCAAGAATGGGACAACACCCAACCAAGAACGCGACAAAACTTGGACAGACAAGTTAATGATGTATGGGAATCTTTTAGAGGTCGACAAATTTGCGAGAATTTAGTGACCTCTATGCGGAAGCGTCTACAGGACGTGCTCAATGCTGCAGGAGGGTATACGCAATACTGAGTTACTTTTTACTTGTTTCTTTTCTCAGGTTTTAATAGCTACATTTATAGTCACCTGATTAATTATTGTTAAAATGCGATAGATTGGAATAATAATCTATTTCTGGGGGATTTTCAGGTCTATTCAACATAGTTTAACTAATTTTGATTTTTTTCAACATAATAATAATAATATTTATTTTCGATCATGGGTATTGTACCTGAGATAATATTTTTATTATTCCGCTCCTACATGAACTAACCGACAATCATTCGGTGTAAAAATTACCAATAACTTAAAACTATTCAAACCCACTATTAGCTATCTACACACAAATAATAATATCTAAAAATTAAACTTTGCAAATGTATTATATTATTTTATTTTCGAGGGAAATAGCTACTTTCTTTTATCTATGTATGAACACTTTTATTTTATTCATTTATAAGTTATTTATTTATATTAGCAATCTACCCTCGAGGAAATTTTATAGTAATATTTGTCTAGTAGAATTTTTTTAAGTTTAGTTCTGAATAAATGTATAGGTAGAAAATAGTTTTTGTTTTGGAAGGGTGTAAACAAAGTCTATCCCCGTTTCGCCGATTTCGAGTTACTTTTTGGTTTAAGGTCGAAAATAAATGCATATTATTTTTAACAAATAAAGCTATTTTCAATATGTAAAGAAAAGGGAGAGTCAAATTTTTTTGTTTGATAAATAGTGGCTTACAGCTATCCATAGTACTTAATTTAAACATAGCATGTATACACCGCTTTGGAATCTTAAATATTATATAATTATCTGTAGAATTACCCCAAAATATAACACCAAACCTAAGAACAGATTCTACCATACCATAATAAGCAGTTATTATAGCATCTGCATTTACTATTGGAGCCAGTTTATAAAGAGCATAGGAGGAACTGCTGATCTTTTTACTAAGTTCATTTATGTGGCATTTCCAGTTTAATTTTTTGTCTATTGATAAGCCAAGAAATCTGACAGTATCAACATCATTAATAATGCTGTCATGATTTCGAGATCTTTGACAAAAATGCATAACATAAGTTTTATTTAGATTAATTTTTAAATTATTATTTTCAAGCCATTTGATTATTAATGATAATGTATTATTTATGTCGGACTGATAAGAATTTTTATCATCACAAGTCAAAGTTACTGTACAGTCATCAGCAAACAGTGTCATAGGATGATTAATGGCATTTGGCAAATCATTTATGTAAATAATAAAAAGAAGAGGACCGAGGACACTGCCTTGCGGGACACCATAAATATTATTACGTTCCTCTGATATGTATGTATTTTCACTTTTAGTTTTGTAATTTATTGTTTTAATTTCTGTGATTTGACGGCGGTCTGTTAAATATGACTGTATCAAATTCAATACATAGCCTATTATACAGTAGGCTTCTAACTTTTTTATTAAGATATCGTGACTTACATAATCAAACGCTTGTGACATATTACAATAAATAGCACAAACGAGTGATGATTTATCAAATTGATATTATCAACATTTACTAAAAAATCACGCACAGCCATATAATTATTGTTTTCTTCTGACGGAATCCTTTTTGCTCACAACAAAATATTTCGTTTTTCTCTAAATAAGCATTAATTTCATTATAAAAGTAGTCTTCAAAAATTTTGAGAATATTGATATCAATGCAATAGGTCTGTAGCACTCCATTAGTTCTCTATTATCTTTTTTGAATAAAGGTTTAACAATAGTTTTCTTAAGATCTTTAGGAAAGACACCCGCCTGTATGCAAAGATTGATAATATGACCTAGGTGATGTGATGACATATATCTCTATTAACAGTTTTAATAATTTTAGTAGAAAAACCGTCAAATCCAACACTGTTAGTATTTTTCAGATTTTTTATTATGTTGGGGAAGGCTTGGTGCCATGAACATAGATTGAGTTTATGATCAAGGCACACTTTAGCTTTTTCACCCACACCTTTGATTGGTTCGATTTTATCAATAAAATAATTATTGAATGAATTAGTTATGTCTGTAGGATTATATATATAAACATTATCCCTTTTAATTAATGATATAGGTTCTCTTCGAACATTCAGTCTAGACTTGTTAATGATGTGTCATGTAATTTTAGATTTATTACTTGATGTTTTAAATATTGAAATTATTTTGTGCATATTTTGTCAAGTGTATTATTTTTTATAATCGCTTTGAATAATTAAGAAATTTTAGTTTGCTGATTTTCGTTGATTTTAATATAGATTATAATAATTATTCCACAATAATTTTCGTTTTTTTTGCTACATATTTGAATACGTTTACTGTTGAACAGCATAGAACGAAATGTGGTTGGTGTGAGAAGAATAGACAGGGTAAAATTGCTATCTAACGCTTACAGTGTTTGCAAAAAGATAAAATGGCGATGGACGGGACATATGTTGCGGGAAACAAAAGAAAAGTGGACCAGAATAATAACAGAATGGTACCCTAGGGGTGAAAAGAGAAGTAAAGGGAGACAATTTAAACGTTGGGAAGATGAAATAAGGCAAGTAGCAGGTCCTGCATGGACCCGATTGGCCAAAGATCGAGCAACGTGGAAATCTTTAGAGAAGGCCTTTGTCGTAGGACAAGCTGTTACAGTTAACAGACAGATTGCCGATTTGTAAACAAATACAAATGTTATTTGTATGTACTCACATACAATAAAACATGTAATGATTGGTAGGAACTATGAGTGTATATGTAATGAAACACTAACAGTAATAAAGGCTTATTTTATTTATTTTATTACTGTTGACCCATAAACATATTTTTCCAAGGGAAACATAAGTAGGTAGTAGAAAACACTGGAATTTTCATTAAAAATACCGTATGCAACATTTGGATCATCGGTTTCATATATTTCATAGAAAGATAAGCTTTTTATACAGGTTTTAAATTTTATTAAATTAATTAAGTTTTGAAAAAAAAAATAACGAAATTAGTTTTCTACTTATAGATTATAGGAAAACCTATAAGAAGTCCATGATATTAAAATAACATGGTAAATCACTCAATATTGTGCATACCAACTTACATTTGCAGGTGGAATGTGTGGGAGAACATATTTTTCAACTCCATGTGATAGGTAAAATCGTACGGAACGAAATATATCCACGCGAGTTCAACTCGCACTTGTCTCTTTTTTTTTTTTCACGTCTTTGTTTCTAACTTTTACAAATTCTTCTTAAAGGGTAAAAACATACCTGTTGAACAAAACACGATATCTAAATAAATTTAATTTTAATTTGAAACATTAATATTCGGTAAACGATACCTTATAATATCAACAATCAACTGGCATTTTTTTGTTTAATGTAATAAAATGCATAAAACTCATACAAAAATAAACTTCAGAGGTGTTTCGATTTTATTTTTGATGTGAATAAAAAATGTGTATAAAAAACTACCCAATATTGCGAGTGCACAAACATAGTCTATATAATTTTTATTTCAATTTTTACGTGAGCTCATACCGTTCACGTGACGATGGTTAAATACACGACATTTTGATACATTACAATGAATAAAACCATTAGAAGAACAACTATATGGAATATAGTTAAAGCGTTAGTTCAATCAATAAAACTATGTGCCCTACAGTTGACAAAATTAGTAGAACCGATTATCAGAGTACCGATTGTAGATACCATTAGGTATTCGTCCTTCTATTCTTTTGTTATTGTAGATGCATACCTAATTTTAAAAAAAAATACATATAAACATTTCGTATCGAATGGTCTATAATGGACTTTTCTATATTGTGGACGTATTTTTCTATTAAGTGAAGAAATGACAATTTTAGTTAGGTTTAAAATAATAAACCAGTTTTCATTAACCTAGTTTCTTAATTTATTATATAGCAAGTACCTTTCACCTATATAAAGACGTATATAAAACCTATACACGTCCTAATATAAAGACGAGGGTCATTCGAATAGCGAAATAATCTTTCGCTTAAAATATAATATAATATCTATATACATATAATATTGTCAATTATATTTAAATGCTTAGATACATTTGGCAACTTAGTTGTACAATTAATTATGAAAATATGCTTGTACAGAAAATAATGACATTTGACTGTTTAGATATTTTTGACGCGTTGAATGTTCACATTAATTGGATTACTTTGCAGTGCACATATATTTGATTTTCGAAGTGTGTACTATTATTTGAGTACCTGGACAGATCCGATATATCTGATGCTGACTGTACCATCAAGTGGACCTGCTCACTGACTCTTACCTACATAAAAAAGTGAAGGGCAACCTAACGTACTCACACGTTTGCCTGCATAACGAGCGAGTGACGACCTTTTCGAAAGGACAACTAGCACCTCTTCCATATTTTGGTGGATTAAGAAGTTGGCGACAATACACTCAAAATTCCAGAGGCTGAAGAGACCCCACAACTGTGACGTTTACTAGGTTTAAACAAGGGTTCGCATGCTAGCTTTAACTGTTGTTGATTATCAGGTGTAAATTAAAATATTATTTTACTATATAATGATTCGTAACTGATCAAAGGTTCATAGGTATGGGCACTATGAGCACTAATAGTATATTATGCTGTGAGGTTAAATAAGAGGCTTAACACTTAATCAGCTCCCTTAAAATCCCCAAAACATCGGCTATGTATTTTTATTATAATATAAATATAATAAGATATGTAAGGGAGTAGAGAAGATCTCTCTCTTTCATATTATTTTCAAATTACGTATACAACCTATATAATGTACTTTATAGTGTTAACAGCTATTAACCCATATTAAATGTTTATAATAGTACTAATTTTACATGGCGATCACGTAAAATTCAAGATAATAATAAACTAACTGAAAATACAATTTTGTAGAAGGTGTGAACTTAATACTTTCTCATTGGAAATACTAGAGATCGTTGGGAAATACGCCATGGCAAAATACAATGGAAATACCAAAGATAATTGTATTAGTGTATAGATGGAACACAAAAAAATTGAAGATTCCTTTGATACTCGATACCCGTCTTTCTAATGGCTGCATGTCGTATGTTAAAAAGAGATAACAATAGCCGAATATGTACGTCTTAAAACGCTGCGCGCCATAAAAGAGGCAACGTCATATTTGTTTATATCATGCTGGTTAACAAGCGCGTTTAGCTTTATGTGATTTAAAATACTTAAAAATCTGAAAGTGTGATTTCATAAATCTGTTGCTTGCCAAGAATGGCTTGTACTGTTCGCGTTTGTCCAAGTAGAGTGGGTGTTTTGAAGGAGAATAATGGAAACATATCATTTCACCGGTAAGTCGCACAGCTCGCACTCATTAATTTTGGTGTTTTGTAAACACATTTTTATAATTGTTTATGGAGACATTCACTCAACTTCGACCCGACAGATTATATATGTATGTCTCTTTCAATCTTATGACAATTTGAAGGTGTTAGAAAGAATAAAATATTGCTGCATTTTGTGATCCATCTATAGTTACAGACTAATACAACATCTTTGGGAAATACGAAATACAGAATGACATAGACAAATCATGAAAGTTGACTCAACATCAACTACAACATCTTTGACAGCAACACACGGATGACAGTGACATAACACATGACATGATAGCGAAGCACTAGCGAAGTAAGAGCGGTTAAACACGACACGACAATCACAATGCAAAATAAATTGAAAAAATAAATAACTGACGATAATTTCCTTTATTTCATTTTAAATAATTAAACAGTAAAATTAACAAACGCATTAACTAGATTTTGTGACAGTATATGAAAATATTTATGTTTATTTAAAAATGTCTAGGGTAAGTTATTACATATTTCATTGCTATTTTTTGGTTTCATATAATTATTTAGATTTTTTTCTGTTCTATATCACTACTGTGAGAATTTTCGACAACAAATTCCATGTTTAAATTGTTCTTTTTTATTTGTAAGATTTCGCTTTTTGTATTTATTTTGTGGAAGTATTTAAATTACTAAATTGTGATAATAACTATATATGAATATAGATACTTGGGAAATAGTATATTTTATTCTCAGGTGCCTATTTTATAGTTCTGACAATTGAACTAATGAGAATAGACCTTTAATTAATGTAATGTTAAAATTTTCAGGATATAAGATCTTACTTTTCACAAAAGAAACCTATTAATAGTGATGATGTTATACCAGAATCACCAGATGTACGAATTAAAAGCAAGGTAAGAATGGTATAAATTTATTCCTTATCAAGGTTATTTATCCACATTCTGTAAGAAGTGCAAACAATAAGATTATTTATTGTGGGAGTCCCCTCCTCCCGCATGCGCGAGCAACATTCGTTCATTCTGCCTTGTTTACTAGTGAGCCTCACCATTTAAGGACAACATGGATATTCCGTTATTGCAACTAAAATTCTGATATATTTAAATTTGATAAAACTGCTGTCAAAAATGAAATAATCACCAAGCGGCGCGTTATAACGTTGAAGGCCAATGCCATTAGGAAAACATTTTTGCAAATATATTTGCATTAAAAAATACAGCATCATAAGGAAATGCTGTGAACATTTGTATTCCTCTTGTATCAACATACTTGTCTGAGTCAGCATTTTCCTACATGAAAATGATAAAAACTAAAAATCGATCTACTTTGACAGACCAACAAACAGAAGACTCTTTGACCAACTATGAATACCATAGTTATTATAATGTTTATGATTTAACAGAATATTTAGTTTAGTAAGTAAATAAATTTAAGTCAAACAAACCTCAATATCACGTCATAAATAATACAGTGGTAAATTAATCTTCTTTAGATACTGATTCCAATGATAAGATTGAAAAGGTTTTTTGATTGAGATATTATGTGAAAAATATTTAAAATTATCAAGATCACTTGAGGTTCAATCATTCATAAGCTGAGTAAGCAGTAACATCGCTTTACATTGTGAAAGTCACTTCCTAACATCCTAGAACATTAGGAAATGACAGGACTTAGGTATAAAATAAGCTAGTTATTTAGATTGAAAACATGTGGTTACAGTTACAATAATCACAGTTGGATCTGAAGTCACAGTACTATTTATTATTCCTCACACAAATCTGCAATATTATATGACAATGTTATTTTAATTTTTACAGAAGCCATCAAAGAAAAAGCGAGTTATCTCTGATGACTCAGACGAAGAACTGTTTACAACAAAAAAGAAGAAGACAAGTGAAGATACTTCTAAAATACAATCCGCACATAAGAAAAAGCAATCTTCAAAAACGCCAAGTTTAAAAGAAATTAAGCCCGCAGACTTATTTGGTAATGCACCCATTAAAAGATCAGAACCACTTGTGAAGAAAGAAAAGAAAAATACAGAAATAGGGATACATTCTGATGATGAATTTGAACAAAGTCTTCTTGAAATTGATTTAGGGGAAACCTTCCAGAAGAATACAATTACCAGTGAAACCTCAGTGACAAATAACAGTATTGATGATCAGAAGTATGTAAAAACTAACGGTGAAGCAGAAAGTAAAGAGAATCAATGCAAAGATGATAAAAAAACTGAACAAAAGTCGAAACATACCAAAGATAATAAAAGTACTGAAAATAAGAAACACAATAAACGTGATTTTTCTGAATTTACTGAATCTACTTTAGACGCTGAACATAAAGGGGATACACCAAATAAAAAGAAAAAAACTAGTAATAGTGTCCCTGATGCAGATAAAACTCCAAAAATAGAAATAAATCATGATATAACAGAACAACATAATAAGAGTAAGAATAACAAGAAATATAATCATAATGAAACCAAGAATAAAGCAAATAGTAGCCTGAATGAATCTGGTATGTGTTGCTCTTTAATTCTCTAGTCATACATTTTTTTTTATCAATAATATGTATAATAATTTATAATTGATACTATAATAATTGATAATTTATTATTGACATTTATTTATTTTAACACAAAAAATAATATTATAAACTAAACAAAAGCTACTAACTAACCAAGCTACTAACTACTACTAAACTAACAACTAATTAAATGTGTAGGTAACTAGTAGACCTAAGCATAAGGCTGTTCGCTCACACTGCTGCATTTATTACTTTTAGAATTTTTAAACCAGTCATAGTAAACTTCTAAATGAAAAATCCGATTCGTATATTTTAAAGAGGAATTAATATGTACATAATCGACCTTGAGGAAACTATTTAGTAACAGTTCTTTTTACGATAGATAAGGCAGTGAACTATTCACTAAGGTCAAAATGTTGAATAGTGAAAGTGCAAAAAAGTGCACATAGCAGTTTTGGTTTGACAACGATATATTGACTTCATCAAATTATCGAAGATAGTCTTTTAGGACACTCACGGTACCTTTTGTTTTCCCAAATTAACAATTATTTCCAATCCACACATACTCAGACATTCAGATCTGACTGGGTTTTGAACCTGCCTTTGCTTCAATCTTTAGCTGTTTATGCATATACTAACCTTGCTGCTGGGTGGTATTTAGACAAAGGGAAGGGAGAAAAGTCCACTGAATAAGATATTTATTGTGTTGCAGTTTTATCCAATGATGAGAAACATAAAAGAAAAATGGTTTCAGCTGCGCTTTATCAGAACTATTTGAATAGATCTGCACCAAAACATTTAGGAGCTAAGGAAATGCCCGAGGTATTTTATTCGAGTTTATACTTTATGTTATATATTAATTTATTACTATTTTGTTAAATAACTATGAAGAATCTATATAATATATTTAAAAAAATTAGCTAAAATTGCCATCACATCTCACAGTTACACCTGTTATGTTACCTTTTTTTAATGTTAAGGGAACACAAGCAATAAAACAGGCTCTGCAAATGCACTGCCTATCATAGTAGGAAAAGGGATTAAGAAATAGGCCCTGGTATCCCTAACTCTATCACCGAAACACAACAGCACACATGCTTTTATTTCACAGTGGTAATCTGTAAGGGGGTGGTTACTGCCGCCCAGATGAGCTGCCGAAATGACTGCGAAATGCAGTGTTTCCCTCCACTATTTGCCAGATCTAACCAGGGCTATAATGACAAATATATTAACAATTATAATTATATTGTAATCTTATCATAATCATAATTGTAATAATCTATTGATTATTTATGCAATAATCAATTCCAATGATGGTAACCTTACAGCTGATATTTTTTTTTTCATTTTAACCTTTTGGGATACTTAATATAGACTGTTTGTTGACAATGGCAAATTGTCTAGATAGATATAAATATTTCTATCTTGATATATAAAAATTTATATAAAGTAAAAATAAATAATATTAAATTTATATAAATTTAATAAAAGAAAATTAAACAAATGTTAATTTACAAGTCACAATTTCAGGGTGCACCAAATTGTCTAATTGACTGTGCGTTTTTACTAACTGGAGTACTTGATTCATTTGAAAGGGAGGAAATCGCAGAAACAATTCAAAAATATGGTGGATGTATTAAATCTGGTATCAGCAAGAAGGTAATTCACAAGTACTGCAATGTACTGAGTGTTTAATTTCAACTCATCAATAATACTTCATAGGGTACGCTGTTTTTGCACCCCAAAACATTTACAGTATTATTTGACAGGTGACGCACGTGCTAGCCGGAGAGGATGCTGGACCTGCTAAAATGTCAAAAGCAAAAGCACTTGGCATCAGTATAATCGGTGAAGATGACTTCTTGAAAATGATAAGTGACTCTGTTAAAAATACTGTCGTTAAGAAAGAAACTAATCAAGTGAGATCTGCTGCGAAATCTCCAGCAAAGAGTCCACGTGAAAAAAGTGCTAAACACACACACAAAAGTAAAGATGTTAATATTAAGAATAATGAAAATGTTGAATCAAAAAGTGATGAATTATGTGATGATAAAATAGTGAATGTCAATTGTGAAGTGAAATCTGAACCGAATGAAGTTGATAAAGCCACTGAAGATAAAAAAGTTGATTCGACATTAGAAACGAAAATTGAAGGTAGTTGTAAAGATAGAGTTTTAAAAAAAGGTTGAAAATCGAAATGGATTTTGAAAGTTATTAATTTTGTTTCAGTTCCGCAAACCAGTATTTGTAATTCTTTAATGTGGGTGGATAAGTACAAACCACAAAATGTAAAACAAATAATAGGACAGCATGGTGATAGGAGTAATGTTAAGAAGTAGGTACTTATTTATTTAAATAATGTCCCACTACCTGTTGCATGCAACTCGTACGCACCCCCAAAATATGAATGAAAAATAATTTATAGGGAAGCAATTAATTATGTGACTTAGTTAAATCAGAATCTTTATTATTCTAACTTTTCTTACATTGGTCACTCTCACTTGGGTTACATGAAATTTTTCAGACAAAATATTTTTTACATTTTATGACGTTTTGTTTATCCATTGTTAGGCAACTCTTTTTCGGCGCATAGGCAACGGTGACCTACGATGACTACCAACCATCAAGTTTAAAAAAATTTAAAAAAAAATGTCACTATCGAAACTTTAGTATTTTAAATCATTTATTTCATTTTATAATTTTTTGAATATAAAAATCAAACGTTATTTTCTCGTCTGAACACATTGAGTGTTACTAAAATAAAAAGTTAAATCACGACAATATTTTCCCAAAAAATCGGCGGCTCGCAACTTTTCGGGTTCCCGGTTTTAATCAATATGAAAATATGACCTATTTTTTTGTTTACATTAATAGTACTTTTTAAATAATCCTGAATTTCTGAAAATAAGCTAAGATTGCCAAAGTGCATAATTTCAGTCGTTATACCTAAAGTAGGTCCTATAATTCGTACATTATACTTTCATAATAAGTATACTAAGACTAAAGTCTATACTAAAGATAACTGAGAGCTAGTTAAACAAATTAATCGAAATTAAAGGCAAGTGAAACTGCGGCCGTTAAGGTCGGCAGACGGCTCACTTGATTGTAGGTGGCTATCGTCGCCTATAACACAAGCAACATCACAGGTGCTGCGAGTGCACTGCTGACTGCTGTATGATTAAGGATAAGTGATTGAGAAGGCATCTGGCATCCATTACTCTCTCACCGAAACTCAACAGGACACTGCCTCCAGACGGCATCCCCAAATGATGCATATATTTTCTGAAAGCTGATGTAGCATTTGTGTTAATGCATGTATTTTAGTAATAAGCTTTGGTTGTATGTTGTCTATTTTATTGATAAAGACCAGTAGCTAATCTGACGACGCACTTGATTATGGATTGCTACCATCGCCTTTTAATCAAGGGAATAGGCTTTGGAAGCAGCATGTGTTATTTATGTCTTGTAGTTGTCTTTTGATCTAGTTTACGACTGCACAATATAGGACACCTCAAAATGATCCAAAGATAAAACAAATATCTTTTCTTAGGTTAAGCAATTGGTTATCCAAATGGTTTCAAAATAGAAAGGAGAAGCTGCAGAAGCCAGCACCCTTCTCTAAATGTCACGACGGCGCTTTCTTCAAGGCTGCTCTTTTGTCAGGTCCACCGGGAGTTGGTATGTTACATTTGTCAGTTTCTAGTAGGATTAGGAAATAAGGTATGTCATCCTTTACCCCCTGACCAAAACCCAATAGCACTCATTCTGTTATTTCATGATTGGATATGTTACTTCTGTAAGGTGGTGCTTACTACCCACCAGACATGCCTCCAAATTGATTGTGATACGCATTGTGCCCTGCCACTACTTGCTATATCTAGACCAGAGTCAACTGTGAAAATTTCCTCTCTAGCAAACACCTTGACCACTCGACCAAGGCGCTCGTCGAATTCGAAGTCAAAGTATAAAAAGTAACGAAGTCTCTGTTCACGTATGTCTCGTTGATTGTTCCGTTTAGTTATTCTTAATTGTTAAATTAAGAATTTTTATCTCATAATCTACGAGTCGCTTAGAAGAAGCCTGATGTCAAGACACCATATAAGGTTTATTACAGAATAATTTTAATTTTTTAGGTAAAACGACGACCGTTTCCCTGGTTTGTAAGGAATTGGGATTTGATGTTGTAGAGTTTAATGCTTCTGACACAAGAAACAAATCACTTATTAAGGAGCAGATTGGCAAATTGGTGGACACCAATTCGCTTGCAGCTTATGCTAAAGGTATGCTGACTTAGGGCTACTAAACCTTTTTATCTCCGTTCTGACTCGACTTTGGTATGCCAGAATTCATCCTCCTATTTTTATGTTTCCTACCACTTTCTGTCTATCTTTCCTCTCAATCACAAACAGAAACAGGCGACTTTTTGGTTTAACAAACTGTCTGTCAGTCATATCACATAATAAAAAAAACATGAATCCACCATAGCATTAACTTTTTTTGTATCATTTGATCTCAAAACATATGGAATAAATTGCTTATGACAAATGAAATATTTTCCTTATAATTCCCACAAATTGCAAATGCGCAGAAACCTTGTCACAGTAAAAACGTCCACGTGACGTCATCGGCAACTAAAAACTCTCCGATCAATGTTGCTAAAAGTACTGAGTGTGTCACGAGATTACATCACCAAAATGGCGTCCAGGCGCATTGTCAAATTATAATAATAATTTTATTATGAATAAGAATCATTATACTCGTACTTTTGGCACACAAAAATTCAACTGTCAAATGGTGAAATTTGGAACTGTATAGTTGTGGCTGTATTGTTTTGATAAGATACCTGGGTTATCTAAACTTCACGTAAGCGTTTGGGAACACTGTCTATGACTGGACATAATGGAAAGGCTAGCGAAAATTTTAATATTTATGAGCAAAAGAACACACAGTTGTACAGATTGAGTTAAGTAATAAGTGAATATACATAACGCCTGTGGTTTCACTTCACTGGTATCCTTTAGCCTGGGCGCATACATACGCATAAATTCGTTTTCCGTTTTCGGAATTCCGTGTGCCTAGTGCAGACGTTCGGAATTTGCATTCGGAATATTATACTGTCAAGTGTCAGTACGTTCAGTGGTGGCTTTGTGAACGCACGACCATGGAGAACAACGATTTAATTGCGATTGCATCATCTAAAGAGAGCTTTATCTATGTTGTCGTGTATATTCCATAAGCAGGGATGTTTTTCAACAGCTAAACTTAAGCTTCTGCTTCACACATTGTATTGATGCACTCGTGATGAGACGTGAAAAACACACAACACAAAACAAACAACTCGCGATTCCGAACGGAAATTTTCGAACGTTTGCGCCGAAACAAACAAAATGTATGCAAGCGCTGCGTTCCGTGTGACGTCATTAGGTTTTTTTCGTAAGGGGATTCCGAACGCACGGGCCCACATTCGAAACGTACGTACGGAATATATTCCGTACGGAAAAAAAAACGAATGTGTGCGGCAGTCAATGTATTTTCTATCGATTTGATGCATTCGGGTCTCCGAAAACGGAAAACGAATTCGGAAATCGAATTCGGAAAACGTATGTATGAGGCCGGCCTTAGAGCCGTATCTATATAGATATTTTATCAGCAAGCAGATACAAGGGATCGGATTTTTTTTTTTTTAAATACTGAAATACTGAATATTTTTAGGTAAAACAGGTAAGCAAGCGATAACGAAGAAACATGTTCTGGTCATGGACGAGGTCGACGGCATGGCTGGCAATGAGGACAGAGGTAAGATTGACCCTTATGAAAATTTTATACAATTATTAGGAAGTAACTACACTTATTCAGCGGTGAATGACTGAGAATTTATGCAAGTCGCAATGCGTCGGCTAGGAGTTGAAAACTCCAGAGATTTATTATACTTATTAGTATAGATATTATGTCTTATGTTACTATTAGTATTATTATTAGTATCTTATGTTATTATTATATATTATGTTATGTACTTATTAGTATAGTATTTATCTTATAATATCTTATGATTGGTGAGCATAGCATATGTTGAGTGTTTATATTATTTTTAGCCTTATGTTTGGTGAGCTTGTCTATGTATACAATATACATAATATAAAAAGGCTAAGCTTGTATTATATAAAGTTAGAACTGGCACACTGCGTTGCGCAGTAATTTGGTGCTGCCAAATTACCAATTATGCAGTAATTTGGTAATTTGTTAGTAACCACCCCCCCTACCACCAAGGATATGCAATAACACAACAGAACACATGCTGTGATTTTACGGTGTTATTCTTTGAGGGGTTGGTTAATGTTGCCAGATGAGCTACTCATATTATTACTGTAGGACAACCATGCTCTGAAACAGTTATCTCAAATTTTAATACATTCTTGTATTATTAAGTTTTGTTTCACACTATATCTAGATTTTTGAATGTGAAATGAATGTAACTATATTAACCAGGTGGTCTCCAAGAGTTGTTGACCTTGATAAAGTCTACAATGGTTCCAATAATCTGCATGTGCAACGACAAGACAACGCAGAAAATGCGGACCCTCGTCGCTCACTGCTACGATCTACCCTTCAGCCGACCGAGGGTCGATCAGATAAGGGTCAGTTTTTATATGAATTTATTATTCAGTATTGCACGAATTCTTGATGAAGCTACTTCTTACCGCAACTTGTTTGATTAAATTAAAGTTGTGTGAGGGAAGATTATGACGGTGTATTCATCTCTTATCACGTGAAATGATATTAGCACAATTTATCGATTCAATCCCTTCAATTCCTTACTCCATTCGGAAAATTACAAGCATTTCTTGTCCAATATATTTCAGTGCTTTAAATCAGTTATTAACCAGTGTATGTTGGCAGTGTAACGTTGATTTATGGTACAGAGACTTGATCTCTTTCTTTAGGTCTGAGTATGGTTGAACAGCGTGCTATTGAGAGAATTAAATTTCTCTCTATAGCAAGCCGAAGTACATGTGGACAGGCCAAATAGTGTGTGCCAATAATAGTTTAAAATACGTTGAGAAAAGAAATTTCTCAATTGTTAATCATATACTGAGAGTTGCTACACTGGACTGTAAAACAGTGTTTTTTTTTAATATAAAGGTAGGTAGGCAGACTGTCATTCCACTTGATGGTACGTGGCTACCGTCGCCAATTAAGCTTAATGTGTTTTTGTTGTTTTTTTTTAATTGATTTTTCTCTTGTGTATTTGTATGTCCTCTCTGTATAAAATTTGTTTACCACTTTGTGGAAAATGTTGTTGATTGCACTATTATTTTAGTTTATATATGTTTTACTTCTTTTTTTTCTAGTTTAATATAAATGGTGTAATTGTTTGTTTTTCCTAATAAAATAAAATAAAAATTATAACATAAGCATAGCGCTTGCAAATGCACTGTCGACCTATATAGGATAAAGGGATAAAAAGGAAAAGGCATCACGCATCCACTACATGGGATCGCAACAGGCAAGCTGTTATTTAAAGTCTTTTGCAAGGCGGTGGTTACCAGACAGTGCTTTGGAATAAGCTTATGTCTAGCAGGGGACGTCTGTCGGCTGTTAAAGGTGAAGCCCCTCTTAACTTCTCACAGATATTTTATTTTTTTGTTTATATTCAATTGATTTTGGAATAAATCTTTGCATGACCATCTAAAGGTGACAATTTCACAATAGTCAACGTTTTGATCAGGCGGCGATGATGTCGATCTGCTACAAGGAGGGTCTGAAGGTGCCCCCCGCAGTCCTGACGCAGTTGATCGTCTCAGCCGGACAGGACGTACGCCAGACCATCAACTTGCTTTCGCTGTGGGCGGCAGACCGATTATCCCAGGATGAGGACAAACTCAAGCGTGACGCGGGAAGAGTCATCAAGGATGTTAAAATGGTTGGTCCGCTTATTTACGGATACTCATTTACCTACGTCATTGTCTCTCAATCCCTATTAGAGGAAGAAAGCGTGTGTAGGCTCTGAGCCTTGAATACTTATTGACAAACTTGTTTCAAAATATGTCTTTTAACTAAGGCAACAAAAAAAATTACTATATTTTATTAGAAATTCTACCATTGTAGTTTAGATTCGATGTCCAGATATTTTTTTTTCAGGCATTTTTTTTAAATATTTTTAAGCAATAGATAGAGGCTTCAAAATTAATTAACACAATAAAAATCATCATTTTTTCACGTTCTTATAAATAACACTGAACTCTATTTATGTAAATTTTTATCATTCTTAGCCAAATTAAATATAAAAAATACAAACAGAAACAATTGAAACCAAGTCGAATCACTTCAAAAATATGTAGTAAACTTTTAAGAGCAATTATTGTAAATGAGAATAGTTACAATTAAACGAGATTTCAGTTTACGCTCAAACTGATATTCAGTTTGATGATTTAAAAGTGGAATGTTACTGTTGGTAACGTTGATATTGGAATGATTATTTCCAACACTTACCCATCATAATATGATATGATTATATTGAAACACTTATCCGCCACCAAATTGAGATCCAATCAATGACTTTAGACAACGTACACAATCTTGTACTTTGACAACAAAAGACTGCAATATATATATTATATCGAAGTCGACGGGAACTAATTAGGAAAGCAGTTAACAAAACAGAAAAACATGTGAAGTGGTCTAAAAGTCAGTAATTATTTCATTATAAACTTATTAGATGTTTATTATACATAATGATTTATGATTGAAAATCGGACCAATCTGACCTACTTAATTGTATTCAGGGTGTATGGGATGCTGCCCGCAAAGTGTTCTCGAAAGAAGAACAAAAGAAGATGTCTGTAAATGACAGGATTGATCTTTTTTTCTCTGACTACAGTTTGATGCCTTTGTTCGTTCAAGAGAATTATTATCGTGTACATATGGACTGTTCTGAGTGAGTGTTTCTTGTTTTCATATACGTAACACGCATGCACATATCACGTTTAAAGGAATCATGTTTATCTTAAGGCATCGAAGGTAAGGAACCTTATCTTCGATGTCTATTACGACCCACGAGGCAAAAGTCCGCGAATGGCGCGGAGAAGGGTGGTTCAAGTTGCGATCTTAGTTAAAGTATATAATATGCCAAGTTTCACCCTAATGGCTTCACTCGTTTGCGAGATATCGACCAGCAAACAAATTAATCCCTAAGAAAACTGTTCATTCTTAAAAATTGGCACCTTGAAAATAAGACAGCAATCGGCAATATGGTTAGTTTCGTTCTCATTCGCCTGGTGACTACGCGCGTGTTAATACTTTCCTAATGCTATTACACATATATTATGTATTATTAGCTGAGTAAGCGTAGTAGTACTTAGTAAGCGTGGTATTATATAGTGCGTAACTTTTTTGTTTGCAAACCGATTGGAATGAAACAAACACTTATGTTACGGGAAACTTGCTACAACCCATCAGTGAAAACCGCATTCAAATTGGTTAAGCCGTTTCTGAGATTAGCGTGCACAAACGCATAGACATACCGACAAAAATTGTAAGAACTATTTTTTTACCTCGATGACATAAGTACAACATGTACAAATATTTTTTTAATCTTTAATGTACAGACACGGTTCGTTTACGATGTTATTAATGTATAGATATTTTTTTAATAAACCGAAAAGACCTATGTTTAGGTACTTAAGTTTTGAAGTTTTGGAGAATTAAGCCTTAAGGCTTATGGGAATGTGTAATATTTTGATCTAAGGAACCTAACCTAACAATAAATTAAATGTATTATTGAGATTTATGTTGTTAAAAACAAACAAAACCAATGTCTAGTATTTAAAAAATTAAATGGGCCATAATTTGGTCAACTTCTCTATTTCCTCCGTCTTAGTTTAACAGAGGTTCTATTCTCTGGAGGAATAGAACCTCTGTGCTCAACAAGATATTTATTGATTTCAGACGTGATTCGTTGCTGAGACTAAGCCGAGCAGCCGATAGCATCAGTATGGGTGACATTGTTGACGCAAGGATACGTAACAGGCAGGCCTGGAATTTGTTGCCTCTACAGGTAAAGCGAAAAACGACCTTAACTTCAAGAGTTATAGACTGTTTCTAACTTGTAACATTTAGGTCGGGAAAAAAGTCTTTTCGCATAATATAGTATGTATGAAATTATAATAAAATCTCTTTGTATCTGGCAGATTTTGATGACATTAAAAAGGTTACATTTCACAAATTAGTAAAATCATGTTTCCGGCTATTTTTCATTTGTTTTTCTTTACGTCAAAATGAGTGAATCTAATGAAGAAATTCGATAACATTTTCAAATTTTTCCTTGTTCTTTATGAAGTTCTGACAAATGTGGGCAATACAAATTTTTTCTTAATTTTTTAGGCTGTTTACAGTACTGTACTGCCGGGAGCCGAGATGTCCGGCAAAGGTGACATGATACAATTCCCAACATGGCTTGGGCACAACTCACGCGCCACCAAGATGCGTCGTCTTTGCCAGGAAATACACTCGCATACCAGACTCAAGTAATTGTGTTTACACTTTGGTCCCTAGGCACCATTTTGTATTAAGTTGAAGAATTTCTCCCAACGTAAAGAATTTTTATATTGCCTACCTTTTTGTGTAGTACTTAAATAAGTTCTATATTGTATTGCTACCTTAAAATGTATGCCATGTCGCGTCGCGTCGCTTTTCGGTGTGAACTGACGCATAGAAGAGTGTATAGTATGAGAATCTCGTGGATTCACATCTTGGATGGAGACGAAAGCTTGTAAAAATTGTATTTAATCTCTTGTCATCAGGACCACCGGCTCCAAGTCATCAATCTTCTTGGACTACAGCTACCACCTCTGCAACGCAATAGTTGGACCTCTGCTGAAGCGGAAGGCGGACGGAATAGAGGAGTCTTTGAATGTGTTGATCTCATACGACCTGTCGAGAGAGGACCTGGATTCCTTGGTGGAACTGACCACTTGGTCACAAAAACAGAATCCTTTACAGCTGGTGGATCCTAAGGTAATGCTATTTTATTTTTTATGTGTGTACTTTACCAATTTGATCAATAATGCAAGCGGAAATTACATGTTGGTCATTGCAACAAGAAAATGGAACAGTTCCGGTGAAATAATTTTTTTTTTATATTAAGGTCGTCAGTCAGGATGACGGTCCATTTGATGGTAGGTGGCTATAACACAAGCAACGCTACAGGTGCTGCTGAGTGCTGACTATAGTAGGATCAAGAATAAGGAATTAGAAAGAGATAGGGAAATGGGCTCTGGCATTTACAATACAACATAATGATTTCGGATATCTCTACAAATAGACACAAAATGAATTCGGTAGCCACTGTCGAACATTTAGTTGTATGAATTATTATAATCTATAATGAGTATAAAACTAGTTTCTCTAATAACAGGCAGTATTAAAATAAAATAAAAGTTATTTCAGAACCACCTAGAAGTCGTGTATAAGCGTATTTGTCTGGATGTCTCTTGGCATCACAGTTAGGCGAGATCTTGGACGGTTATACAAATATTTGACAAAACATTGGACAAACATTTATGAAATTTGCAAAATGTCGTAACAGGTGAAATCGGCAATGACCCGCTCGTACAACAAGCAATCTATCGCACTCCCTTACGCTCAGGCCTCTGTCAAACGCGTGAAGAACAGGACTGACGATGATTTAGGAGAACAGGACGACGATTATAATGAACAGGAGAATGACAGTGACCCTGAGAAGGATAATAACATTATCGTTAAGGTTGGTACTCACTACATTTTAGGGATCATGTATTAGGCTGTGGTCTCCTACAAACGCCATCGGCCGTTCTTAACGTCAAGTCTTATGCCGCATCACAATGCTTACTATAAAAATGTACTATTGAGGTCAAGTCTCCCGGATTTCGCGTTATCCATACTTTTTTTGGAATCTCTATGTCAATTATTTTCGTGCCATTTCTATGAATATCAATATATTTTCAAATTTGTTTTCTGATTAATATCTACAAATAGTTTTGAATACAATCAGTATTTTTTTGATAGTATTTTCTACAAATCGAAAGAAAACATAATTCTTTAATTTATCGTAGTGACAATTTTAATAATTATCCAACTTTGTTGTCTTATTATGTGAAAACTAAGTATCCCGAATGCATCACGGTGTTTTAAAAAACAACCCCGTTTTTTTTCTCGTTTTTGTATGCAATCGCACAAGCGCACTCTCGTTTTTGTATGCAATCAGAGCCGTATTAATTGTTTATCGCTGCGTCGCGTCGCCTTAAAGATAGCTCTTAGCCAGTAAAAATATATACAAAACTGAGTAAAAAACGTGTACACAAACTTCTCCATTTATAATATTAATAAAAATTGTTGTTTATTTCAGAAAAAGAAATCTAAAAGTACGTTGTCATCTGAAAAAGAAACAAATTCCAACAAAGGCAAAGGAAAGAAGAAAAAGTGATAATGTAGGTTTATTTTTTTTGGAGAAATTTCAGTATGGGTGGAGGAGATTGTAAATCTCCTTGCAGTGGTGAAATTTTGCTTTTTTTAACTATTACCTTTTTCATGTTGATTTGTATTTTTTATTGTGCTGTAAAATTAAAGTTAACTAAGTTACCTCAAGTATGTGAATAGGTATACATTAGAAAGGACAATGGTTAACTCCGAAACAAATCTTTGTTCATTGGATTCTTTTGCTAATGCTAATGACTAATGAAGAATTGGTTTAAATTCCTGAACAGATTTTAAATTAGGAAACAGATTTCGATATAGCTTATAGATGTAATTTGAGGTTGCAAGGTTCTTTCAACAAATATTTTCCCATTGTCCTTTATAAAAACTATAAAATGGTGAAATAATTTGCAAAAAATTGTACACAGCGCCCCTAGCGGGTTTATGACAGACACTTTTTACTGTTTGTATTTAAATTGACATAATAAAATATAGATTATTTTTAGATCATGTAAAATATACAATTAATTATGTATCGAATTATGTTCACCTGAAGTAAGCCCAGTGATACAGAATGAATAATGCAAACACTGAAGATTATATTTTTATGAAATAAAGCAAACATTCCTTTTGCCAATTTGTTTTTAATTGTCTACCTGCAGAGCGGCTGAAGATGGATGAGGTGAGCACTCAATTTTCAACAGCACATGTCTTATGTCCAACAGCACACTTGATCTTAATTTATTTCCTTTTTAGGGTGGAAAACCTTACAAGGATATGAGAATCGATATTTTACATTTATATGTATAACGTAAAGGTTGGCATTCAGGCTAACTGTTCACACGATGTTAGGTGGCTTTCGTCGCTTATTTACCACAAGCAAGGCCGTTAATGCTGCATGTGTATTTCCACCCCTAGTAGGATGGAACAATTAGGAGAGGATAGGAAAATGGGCTCTGGGATCACTGATATCATCTGTAAGGTGTGGTCGTGGAATATTTGCTTAGAGATTTTCTCTTTATTATTGAAGTAGATATGGCACTCTAAAAAAAAGCTGTAAACAGGTTTTAAGCGCCAATAGAACCTAGTGTTATAAAAGTTCCTTTAGGTTCACAAAGATGACTTATTAAAATTTTGAGTTTTTTTTGTTATGTAGACTTCCTAAAATGTTGAAATCCCAAAATGTTGACTTTCGTTTACATACTTAGTTGGGAGAGGTATGTGCGGTCCGTTATGCGGATTTTTTTGATATTCCTGCATGTTCATGCTAAGCAAGCTAGTCAGGAGTGTGACAATCCATCAATAAAATACTATGGTAATGTTTTATCGATGCTAGTACTAAATAGGTAGGTACTATTCAATGTATTTTGGTTTTAGGATTTTTGTACCCGGCGGGAGTTATGGGTTTTTAGACTTTTACATATTTTATTTCCTGAAGGTAAAATATACATAAACAACTCAACATTTTGGGAATATACATTAAGAGAATTTGACATTTTAATAAGTAAACGTGAACCTAAAGGCAAAGGTTCATAGGCTGACATACTTGTGAGAAAGTGTGCTCCTAATCTTGACGGAATAAACGGGAACTCACATAATTAATTTAATTTTAGTGATTTGATCAAAGTTAATTTTTTATCGACAATTTGTTGAGACAACTAACAAAACTTTAGTGTATACCTACTGGTTGGCAGAAAATTTCTTGAATCATCAATTTTATTTATGTAATGTAATAATTTTCACATGTCAATGTATTTTATACTTATCAAGATTTTGTTAAAGATTGGAAATAAATATAATTGCAATTTATCTATTGCAAACAATAATCTCTGACATGCAATTATAGCAGATATGTGACATGATACATTATTATAACTATTATTTTAGACATGAGTTTCGTCAAGTTCCAAGTGAACACTCATTGGTCACTGCAACACAGCTCAAAAGTTTACTTATTAATTTTTTTTTGCCAAATACTACAATATTGGGCCAAAAAGGCGAAAAAGAGGACAATAAGAGTGTTTCATCATTTGCATGTGAACAGTGTTCAGCGCTGTACGTGAACCGTTCACATCTTCGAGACTACAAATTGCATCTTGTATATAGATTCTTGGTCATTCAGGGTTGTACACAGCTGATGTAAATAGAACTATAAGCGTAACCAAAATCATCCAGCGAAACGCCAATGGAGCTAAATAAATGTAGGTACTACCTAATTTATTGTAAATCACTAGAGATATTGCTGCAAATCATTGCAATGCCAGAAATACTCTACGTGTGACAAAAGCGAATTAAATAAACTAACCGTTGAATAGAAACAAGAATATGAAACTAAGACGATTTATTACATAATAGTTCTACACTTCATATAGTAATTTGTAACAAGCTTAGTCTTTACGGATTCTTTGCACTCTGGGATCATCTGGCCTTATAACGAGGTACGATAATTTGTATCTTCTGTTGTCTCCGTCGTTTTGATAGTATCTATAAACACCCGCGACACTGAGGCATATTCCGACTACTGCTAATCCTGAAGAAGCCAAAACCTCAGGGATTTCGTTCCATCCTTGGCGAAGTAAGTCACGAAGTGTTCGCCTTGCTACTGGTGCAACCATTTTTTAAGGGCTGGCGAGGGTTCCTCTATTTTCTCTTGTGGATTTAAGTTTAAAGTTTAAACTAATGGTTCTAAAAATTATAAGATATAAATTGATCTAAATAATATAAACAGACAGATGTCATCATTCGAAAGACATTCAATTGACATTTTCAATTTGACTAATAATCTGACAGTGATAAAGAAAATAACCATAAACAATCCGCACATAAAAAGTATTTTGCAGGTAAAACTGAATAAAGCCCTAAAGATACGATATAATAAATACAATACTATATATTTTCTATAGTACTTTTATTGACCACCACGCAGCTACAAATATAATTATATTTTCACTACAACACGACTTATACTAAAATATATAGTAATATACGGTAATATATGTATATTACAGAAACATGAACTTAACAGTCAGTATCATAAAGGCAAAATACTTATATATTTTCACCATCTTACATCATGTGTGGTACATTGCTATAATATATTTAAAATTTGGCATATAATATATATATAATAACGACAACTGTTGCTGGGCATTAAACGGTGTGAAATTTTTCAAGACTTGGATAATTCTCCTTTTATAATCCTATTCTCGTTTGTAATTATATTAGCGTTAGTTCATGCAAGAGTATTATTATTATATCGAGTGGGCCAATAATTCATTAACTTTTGTATATTGAATAAAAATAAAAGAATAAGGCATGTCAAAACATATTTATTTTCATAAGAGGTAAGTAGGTAATAAGCGAGAATTTATGTATTAAATTTTATTAAAACTAAATGACCGACATTGTAATTTTTGCACCTCCAAACAGGCATGAAAATTTTCTAAAACCCTTCGTCAAAGAGGCTGTAAAATTGAAGACATTTCATGTCTAATGTTTGCTTTTAATTGAACCAGTGTTACTTAATGTTTCAAAATAATATCCCCATAGAAAAAAATCTGCTCCCGTCCCGATGCTCCAGCACCTTATGTCTCCTCTTCTAGATATTAGCTTTTTGAAGAATATTTCTTTCACAACAGGTAAGCATTCGATTTAAATGTGGAAAGTGGTTCCATCTTGCTGCATCCACGTGTTACGATTCTAGCCAGTAAATTCCTGCAGTTCGATTTCACAGTAACTGCAATCCCTCTTAAATCCTCGAAAAAATAGGGCCCGACGATTCCTCATGGTGAAATGCCTTTGGAGAATTAAGGGATTTTATGTTTTGCTTGAAGATTTTCTACAGTTACAGTTCTACAGTTCTGTTTGTTAACATGCCCATTAAAGTAGAAGTGAGTGTCTTCAGAAAATAAGATGTAATTCAAAGTTGTTGAAGCGATCCAGCATTGCTTGAGCAAAGGATTTTCGATTTTAAATCATTAGTCTTCAATTCCTGTAGGTACTTGTCGAAGCATGTATGGATGTCATTTCAAAATACGGCATATTCCTAATTCAGCCGCATGTTTGCACTTTTACGAATTTGGATTGCGTCGAGCTGAAGCGGAAATTCACTGGATATATTCTCCTCAGTACGAGAATTCCGTGATCCTCCTGTTTGCTTCAAATTTAATGTCGATCCCGTCTGCTTGAACTTATCCACTCGTTTTTTAATTAAAACTAACCTTACACTGTTTTATATCGTGTTAAATTGTACTCCAATAGTGTAAATCCACAAGCGTCGAACTTTTATTACCGCGCTAGTGTTGAAATAAAGTGATTACGATGATTAATTAATCAATAGGTATAATCATGAATCACACAATTCACAGGACCAGCAGCGTGGAGGAATGTGTGAGATTGTCGGAGAGGGGTTCACTCACATGGCAACAAATTTCTCAACGTAAAATGATTAGAGATTAGTGTTAATCAATCCTTCCTGTTTAGGTACGAGTTTGAATAACTGGTACAATGAAATAAATGTGACATTTACTGACACCAAATAAATTGACTTAAGTAAAGAAAGTGTGCTGTAGCTCTGAGTTATTGATTCAGATGTAGATTAATAGAATTGTGTTTGAGCTTGGTGTTATTTATTGATAGAAGACTGTCGCCGAACTTTATATTTAATTGGCAACAAGAATAGCAAGAGTAATGCCCATGCCAAAAGAGATTGGACATGTAGTCAAGTTTTCCAATACCGTCGTAGGTCTTTTTAAAAGAGGATGGTGGGAAATTCCAGAAATAATGGGTTCCTCGTGTTTGGCCATAATTGGAATTTGTTTAAGCATTGCTGGAGTTTACAAATATCAGAAATATGATTTGGAAAACACTGAATATAAAGTTATGTACACGATTGTTCGTCCAAATAATCCCAGAGCGCTACGCTTCAAGAATCCTGTTTATACGGAATATAAGTGTTAAAATAATATAACTACCATGTGAGCTAATCACCTTATATTATAATTGTTCGAAGTAAAATTATTGTTTAAATTGAAGTAAATTGGCTTATTAATTTAGATAATTTATATCTTCTCAAATTCCTATTTAAACAAGTTTTAAACAACTTTAATGTTTATAATTCAACATAAAAATGGCCTTGTTATCTTTAGTTAACATGGCGACGATTACGACATATAGGGAATTCCCCAATACTTATACATATTCTATTAATTGTAGTAATATTTCTTTTAGTATTATAAATTAAAATAAGGACAAAACAACATAGTGTTTATAGAATTAATAAATAAACTGTACAACATATAACATTGTATATTACTATAAAAAGGTCACCTAAGTATTTTGTCACAAAGATGAATATTTAAAGTGCCTACTCATAAACTACTTATCTATGACTTATTCATATTATTACTATACACAAATATTGTTTCTATACTTAAGTATGACTATTTTGAATTCTACACACAACTTAGTTTCCTTTGATTATTATTCGGTTATTCCCAATAGTATGTATGCGATGGCTAAAATCTAAAGAGTTAGAGATATTTTGAATGGGTAGATTGTGGTATCATGCAGGTATTAACACACTGGCCGGTACTATAAATGGTTCCGTGTGTGATTAGTTGCTTCTAAAGTAATGGATGTTTGTTTCAAATATGTATGTATCAGACGTGTGTGTCACTGGACCGACACACGTTAAAATAAAGCAAGATTGCCTTTTTTGTGTGGCATTTTTATTTTGCTGAAAAATTATAAAAATTTAGGTTTTGGTTAGGGGTTGATGCAAATTAAAAATTAACTAAAAAGAAACAAGTTGCAGTACTTATTATTTCAGAACACCACATCCTCTTTAGAGCTATAGACCATAATGGTACACGAACCAAGGGAAAATTCCTCTAGACTCTAGGGCGATAACTCGTAAAATGCTTCTGAGAGTAGTATTATGATGAAGCCTTGTGTACGTCAGCTGAGGCTCAGTGGGTGGGTTGAGCAGCGGTACATTTCCATACACATAGAAAAAAAATTTAAACATCCCAATACATTGAAGGAAAAAGAAGTCAGCTGACTATAAAGTGGTGGATTATACGTCAGACGATCAACGAACTTGAAAATGTCACCTTCACCTGGCTGTATCGCGGTGGAAACATTGTCAGCTAATGTCCTGAAGGGTAACGCAGGAGCCAGATGGGACCATCTATCGCCAAAAGATTTCCAAAAGTTCTTATACTATAATTTAAGTTTAAACATTTTTTGTTACAATTAAAATAGAATCCGATGTAGGTATTGCTATCCAAGAACGTAAAAAACTTTATTTTTTAATAGTCTATAAATGCTATATCTGCTAAATTTTTTGTTTGTGTGAGGGGGAATCCCCAACTAGAATACTATATAGAGTTCTCAAAATTTATTATAGATGTTGAGTACCAATACATGATATTATTAAACTAGATTGGCACGCGTCGGCTTCCTTCGGACGCAGTTGGGGTAACTATATACCTAATGTATGAATTTATACCTTTCAATTTCATACATAAACAGACTTTTTTATATATTTTTTAATGTTAAGGTCGGCAGACAAGCTGAGGTTCCACTTGATGGTAGGTGGCTACCGTCGCCTATAACATAAGTAATGCCAAAGCTGCTGCAAGTGCGCTGCCGACTACAGTAGGATTAAGGATAAGGGATTAGGAGGGGATAAGGAAATGGCTTAGGAAATTGGCTCTCTCTCTTTAAAATGTTGTTATGGATTTCGCAGCAGCATTGTGATATGTACAATGTACATTGATAAGGTATACCTTTCTAATTCAGAGATTAAAATATATTATGTATACAATACAAGTAAACAAGGGGTGTCGTGGATATTCGTATCGGCATCCACAAATGCGGAACTTTCACATGGATTTAGATATCCGCATCTACAATATTCTATACGAATCTTTTGCGGATGCGGATCCATACCTAGTCTTCTCGCAAAATTTCCCCATTATGAACTATGGAATTAAGTATTCAATTTTTTTTAGATTAAATTTTTTCAACTTTTTACTAAAAGTCTGATTACTTAATAAAAATTTATTAAAATGACCAATTTCAATCATTTAAATACCTATCATTTATTTATCCTTTGCTACACAATGGATGTTGAAATTGTGGCAGCGAACGTGTTTGCATTTTTAGTATAAGTAATTATATCAATTATGCTAATTATTTTAATACATTATAATTAACTTAATTATAAAGAGATATTAATTGTATTTCGTTAGGCGTAGGTATAATTTTAAAAAAGCGTTTTAAAAATGACTCATGATGTGCTTCCGTAACGAGAGCTCGATTGGATTATTTGGATTTGACTTTGGTCTGCCTCCGCGCGATTATGTGGCCGGCTACTCGCGTTCATGTTGCCGGTCCTTTGACTCGTGCCCAAAAAAGCGATAAACCAGGTAGCGGTGGGCATGACGAGGAGCATGACGTGCGGCATGACGAGTAACATTGCTACACTACGTCTCCGCTTCCTTTCCTCGTTACTTCCTATGCCACTCGACGAGTGTGTGGCGGGAACATTAAAAATTCTGCATCCGCAACAACCTTGATGTATAACCTACCTATTTGTGTATTTACCACTATTACATTGACTGGAAATTACCTCGCTAACTTTTCAAACCTTCCTCGACCATAGAGAGAAACTCTTTGGATTGACAACAATGACTATGGTTGCTATTTTTCGTTCCCTTTCGGCTGTCACAGTGACGTCATTGACGTGACATTGTAGAAGGTCATAATATAATCATTTCAGAATCAAAGTGATAAATATATTGCAGTGAACGAGAATCCTGCATACATTTACAGCTTGCTGATTTTGCGGCACGGTTTTACAGGCTGCGGTTCGTCGTTAAAAATATTTCATTTTGCAGTGTTCACAAGTAACCCGGTTTGTCGGACTAGTGTAATAAATAAAACAAAATGAGTTCGCGTTTTGATGTTGTTGAACAGGGACCACCTATAGAAGTTTTTTTGCTAAATAAACTTTTCACAGACGACACCTATCAAAATAAAGTGAACCTCGGAGTCGGTGGTAAGCATCTGTATATGTTTTTGTAAATTCATATAGGTACCTATTGTTATGTAACTGTCGTTTATTGCCTAAATTTATATAATACAATATTTCTTATGTTAAGGTCGACAGACAGGGAGACTGCCTTCCGTTGCCTATAACAACCAACTGCAATTGTGCTGTCAATCATAGTAGGATAAAGAATAAAGGAAAGGATAGGAAAATGGGCTCTAGCATCCCTTATTCACTCACCGAAATACATCACACATACCTACTGTTAATTCATGATGGACTTTTGTAAGGGCCGCCAGACGGGCTTCCCAAATGACTGCCAAGACACAGTGTGTCCTGCCACTACTTTCTAAATCCAGACCAACTTTAAGACGTTCGTTTCAAAAGTTGACCCTGCTGGGTGTAAGCTGCTGCAGCTAAGGTGTAAGCTGTGCATACAGCTGCTGCTGTAATGTTAAGGGCTCTTTAACATTGCTGTTATTTACCAGTAATTTCAGTGTTAACTTTTTTAAACTTTATCTTTGTTTTTAGCATACAGAGATGAAAATGGTAAACCATGGGTGCTGCCAGTGGTCCGAAAAGTGGAAAAACAGATGGCCGATGACAACACATTATTGCACGAATACTTACCAGTACTAGGTGAGTTGACAGTTTTGTGTTAATTAACAGTAATATGAGTTCACTACTGGATGTTAAACATCCTATTTAAAATATCAATAATATGATACTTCAAATGAAGATAGTTGTAGGTACTTACATATACTTAGTTTTCATTGATATAGAAACTTAAAAAAACAATTATAAGCTTGTAATATGAATGTCACACAACACATTTTGTTTCAACGCCTAGCTCCAATGGTCTTGAACTTTAAAAAAAAATTAATCACAGAAATTGAACTTTCAATACTGGAACAATAAATTTACATTTGTTTATTTATTTATTTATTTGTTACTGGTCATATTAAAAAAAATATTATTCAATTATTATTTATTTATTATATATAAGATTTAGCTAACACTTTTGGAAAAAACTTATTATACAGAATAAATTTAAACGTTGAGGTGTTGTAAGGATGGAGTCTAAGAATAAAATGCATTAAAATATACTAGAAATAATATAATTGTTTTCATTAAAATGGAAAATTATTATTGCAAAATAGCTTTAAATACTTGGGTTATTTGTGGGCTGTATATTTGCCTGTTATTATTGACTTTAGATTAATTAACTCTGTTGATTGTTTTTCCATCTAGTTTACATGAAATGTAATGCATTAAAAAATTAAATATTGTGACCTTTCTTCTTTAGATTAAATTAATAACATTTTTGTAATGAATTTTTTTTTCTCCTTTCTACTTAAAAAATCTGTAACTACTGTAAAAAGCCTCCATGACTGAAAGTACAAGATTTTACAGATTTTCTTTATCTTAGAATGAGGCTAAATTGACAAATTTGATAAATATTTAACGTTAAAAACTCATTCAGGAATTTTCATAAAGCAATATGAAAACTCTGGAGTAAATTTATTGTTTGTATATTGTAACCCAATATGTATATCCATTTGAAATTGTTGATCAGCTCCCAGAAATGTAAAATGCTGCTAAAAAAGAAATGTATAAACAAGAATAGGGGACTTTTTTAAAAAATGTTGAAAGGGTCGTAATTGATGCCTGCTGAATGAATTCCACGTTTTCGTTACTTTGTATAACAACATTTTATGTAAACATATTTTTAAAATGATGTAACAATGTGTTATAAATAAATTACGTATTGTGACATTGATAAACTTATGATAAATTTGATCTACTAATTACATAAGCACGAGTTATTAATTATATAAGAAATGTTTTTTTAACCCATTCACTGCGGGGACAAGAATCACAAATATAACTCATGTGCGAGGCCGTTTTTACACTATCCACCGATCAGCGTCAGCTGCAGCGAATTGTCTACATAATTTGTGTGTCTTCTTCATTTAAAGAGATTTGCTTTTTTTTTGGAATGTCTAATTTCTTTTATGTATAAGATTTGACTGTTTATGTTTTATAGCAATGGGGGACATTTCTATATATATTATCTGTTACCATCATAGTGAAATACATGCATAATAATATTATGTGAATTCGCTATTTTTTCGTAACTAAGTCAATGATTCTAATATTAAAAAATAAATATTATTTTCTTTTCTATTCCAAATGTTTATTGTAGAAATAGCTTTAAACACAACAGTTATTAAATCACAAAACATGATTATTAAATTATGGATCATCATATTAAAGTTATAATTTTTGCTTTGTTTCTACTTAGTAATGAAACATGTATTTTTCCCGAACGTAGGAGTTCACATTAAACTGGATTTCGCATCATCGAAGTTTCGTTTCAATATAACTTTCTTCACGGTCAAGAATGCAAGCCGATGTTTTTGCCGGATCCGACATAGTGTGACAGCTTCATATAAATTGTAAAGCCTCCGCACTCTCCGGCAGTTTCACCAGCACGAGTAAACTCGCCGGTACAGCGTAGTGGGAACCTAGTCTTTTACTTTTCAAGTATGACTGATAAATAGAACTGGCTGATAACTTAGTTTAGGAATTATATTGTGTATAATTAACAATAAAAAAAAAGTAAGACACAGTTTTATTTTTGTATTTTCGTTTTTATTTGTTGCTATAATGATTCTTACTCTTATAATTGTTCCCTTCCTAAGCCCTTACACTCAATCCTAATAAGGTCGGCAGTGCACTTGCAGCACCTGTGTGTTGTGTTATAGGCGACAGTAACCACCTACCATCAAGTTGACCGTCAGCCTGTTTGTCGACCTTAACATAAAAAGTAGCTAATCCATCTTACCATATAAATTGACGGCACATGATTGCAGATGTAGAAATGGGTTTATAGTGATTTAACGAAATATAAGAAAACAAAATCTGACTGAAATAAATGTGTGATAAATTAGGTAAACGGTTTTAGTATTATTCAAGGAATTTTTTTCATTCATATATTTTCTTTCCACTTGATAAGAATATAAAGCTAGTGGTATGACAATAATATAAACAGTGTAATGTTTATTAGGTATTCTTATTGTTTGCATTTTTTGTATATACATATGTATGTAAAGGTTCTTCCCCACTCTTAATATTCTCAGTCAGAAGGGGATTACCCGTTATATCTTTTGATAACTTTTTTAAACAAATATCTTTGAAAAAGTTTATGTTCTGTTAGATAACGCTATCCTTTATTTTGGACACCATTTTCACACGTAGAGAATGGTTACTACGTTTTACATGTATAAAGTACTGGCAATTTGTTATAGGTATCGACGAATTTTCCAACGCTTCAGTCGCCATGTTGCTCGGTGAAGGGAATCCAGCTATAACGGAAGGCCGAGTGAGTTTCCTTTATAAATCATTTGTATTTATTAATACCTAATTAAGAACTAACATTAACACCGTTATCTTATACACACTATTAGACCTAATTTGGAGACATGACTTTCTTCAATCATACATACTTACTGACGTAGTACCTCTTAAATATTGGCACACAGAGAACAATGCACAAATATTTTCAGACTTATAATAATTTATTTTCGTCCAACTAGGATCATATTATGTTATCATACATATTATTGTGGCTCAAACAATTTGTATGGTTCTTTTCAATTTTTAAATTTTTATAGGAAGAGGTATGGAATGTATCTATGCGTAAGTTTTGATGTGGAGAGGATATTATGCCAGCCAATACACAGTCAAACCTATCGTTCAATCGGCAGGATACGATTGGCTTGATCAAGCCAATTGGATGGTGAATGAGAGTCATTTGTCTTGACAGCCAGTATTGTCATGCAAATGACACTCTCCCATACACGTGTATGGCTCTAGCATTAGGAATTAATGTTCAATAGAGAAATGTGCACCTACCAGTTATATATCAAAGATCGATATCAACTGTTTATGTCTAATCTGTTAATGTCTAATGTCTAATCATGTTATAACATGGTATCCAGCTATCAGCGATTACTGCGCATTAATTTTTAATTGACATAGTCGTGCTCACTTCCTCTAACTCGATAATGTTCAGTCACATAACAACTCCCGTCCGCACTGTTACTAAGCATTCTTTCTTTTTCTTTTTGCTCGGCTCCTAAGGGACGTAGCGTGATATCAAATAGATACCAATAACAAAAAATCTGGTAGTTCCTGAGATTAGTATTGGAAAAGCGGTGAGTAAGGGATGCCAGAGCCCATTTCTTTACACTTTCTAATTTTTACCTTACTAAGCTCGGCGGCGGATAAGCAGAACCTATTCCGTTGCTTGTGTAGTACGTATGCTGTGAGTGCGCCTATTAGGCGACAGTAGTCACTTATACCACCAATTTGAACGTCAGATATTCTATGCATCTTTACATATAAAAAAAAAATTGTATCGAACCATGCAGTCTCACATCACACAAAACTATCTATCTATATGAATAAAAATTAATAGCTATAAATGAGTTTTAAGAACAAAATTATTCGGCAATTATTTTTTTAAATATTAGTTGAAGTCTGCAAAAGTTGTTTTTCAATTGGAAAAATATTGGACATAATGTGCGAAGCCAGAGGATGTTCAGTAGTATAAAATATACTAGACAAGCTCATTGCTTAAGGCAATCTGCCAATTAAGAGGTGTGCCGTGTAATAACGACTCAGTCGTCTGACAAAATAGCTCTCTGTGCAGCGTTTATTTTAGGAAACCAGTAGGTATAGAAATTGTTTGTGTTTTTGTGAATGCACCACGTCACTATAATAGACAGTTATTTAAACCCCGAAATAGAATTTCGTTTATGTTTTTCCAATACTTTTCTTATTTGATTTTACATTTTGCCTACGCTTTACATATATTTAAATAAAGTAAGTAGAGTAGTGTCAATCTGCCACCCCATCTGAAGGCCTTACAGAAGACCACGTTATAATTACAGTACTTGTGTTGTTATGTTTCGGTGAATGAGTAAGCAAGAAAAAGGCACAATAGAACTATGTGCACTAAATAGGGAATATGCGTCTAATTAAAAAAAGGCTTAAATATATTTTTATATCAACATTTTTGCTTTAGAATTATGTCTATGTACATATTTATTTTTTAATATTATTTCTTTTTCATTAAGAAAATAATTATTAAAAAGTGCATAAAAATGTGGGAAATTCAAAATACTTGAAACGGTCAGATCGAATGTAACGTCAAAGTCTATGGAATATGACGTCAACGTCTATGAAATGTCAACAAGCGTGTAGATGTTTGTGATTTTTAACATTTGATTGTATTGTTATTGTAGACTTTGACGTCACGACAAGCGCGCCAAAAGGGCGGATGTTTAAAGTGTCCGTAGCTGTTAGTTAATTTTAACTTTTTTTTTGTTACCAAATTTCTGTTTTTTGGCGCTGAATATTTTTTTACGGTTATATAACGATATAACCTATCGTATGAAAATATAAAAAAAATGTGCATATTCCCTATTATGGAGATAGTTGTTAATACATCTCCATGTAAACTTTTAGGATGACGCTTTGATTTGTTTCGACTCTCCTTGACCACCACACCAAATTTTACGCTCCTTCGCCCCTTCGTTGATTATGGTAAGCATGGCATTGCACCAAGTGACACAGTTTTTTGAGCCTCATTCAAATTGTGTGGGATCCACTGAGAACGCAGCTTTGCCACATCCAAAAAAGTTCCATTTACAAATGTTGTATACTTTTTAAATATTGTTTATGTAAGTACCTAGCCAGTTCTGGAAAGATATAGTGAGTCCTATGTATAAATATGTAACAAGTTGTAATTTGAATTCCAGGCATTTGGCGTACAGACCCTATCCGGTACAGGTTGTCTGCGTATTGGCGCTGAATTCCTCAACAAGCATTTGAAATATACCACTTTCTACTACTCAACCCCGACATGGGGTAAGCATAATATATTTTATCATATACATATAGTGAACATATAGTATTCATTCACAGTTAACCGTTTGATGAGCCCCTTGGTCGAGTGGTTATGACGCTTGCTTTTTTAACCCTCTGTATCAGGGTCCTCGAGTTCGATTCCCGGTAGGGACAACTTTGGAAATAAACTTTTCAAACTTGGCTCTGCTCTGGATCTGGCAGATAGTGGCAGGGGTATATTGCGTTTCGCAGTCATTGGGCAGCCTGTCTGGCGGCAGTAACCACTCCCTTACAGAAGACCACCATGAAATAACTGAATGTGCGCCTTTGTGTTTTGGTGAGTGAGTAAGGGATCCCAGAGCTCATGTCTCAATCCCTTCTCAATCTCTTATCTTTAATCTTATTGTGGTAGACAGCGCACTTGCAGTACTTGTGATATCAATCAATCAATCAATTTCAATTTATTTGTAACTTATAAAACATACATTCAACAGACACAGAGAAAAAAGATATAACAGTAACAGCAAGAAAGAAAGTTACAAAAAGGTCCCTACTCAGCATTTTGCTGGCTAAGGCCAGCACTGATCTTCCGTAGGAACCCTTAGTTTAATACACAAACACGGTCACACACCATGCATGTACCCGCTAACAAATGAAATAAAAAATATTTATTTAAATTTATTTGTTGTCAAAAAACACAACTGCTTGCACGAATATTGAAAACATTATTCCAGTTCCCTGCCGCACATAGGTAAATATTAATTCTATTACTAGATGATATTTAAAATGCTCAAATAATAATAATAATAATAATAACAACAATAATAATAATTAAATCATTTTAATTTTTTGGCTGAGTGGAATTTATAAAAAACTACTCTCTATACTGTTAATTAAAATTTTTTTTAGATTTGCTCTAAATCTGTGAACAGTGCACTGATTCGTATTGGCGGTGGAATATTGTTCCAACATTTGGTTGCTGCATATCGGAATCTACCTCGAAAAGCGGCTGATTGGTGGACTTGAATTGTTAGCTGAGCCGCACATTGGCGAGAACCACGAGACCGACTCCCTTATGTCGAAACGATTATGTCGAACTTTATTTTTTATAATACCAAAAAGAAGACATGCTAAATGCAACTGCAATGATGTTTCATTTTTAATAAACCATGCTTGTTTAGATATGGTGTGACATGAGCTCTCATATAAAGAAATAAAAAATGAAATAACAATTTAAATTGCAGAGAACCATCATCTTGTGTTTGTGAATTCCGGATTTACGAACGCCCGCACGTACCGCTACTGGAATCCGAAGACCAGAGCGATAGACTTTGACGGCTTCATCGAGGATCTGAACAGCGCCCCCGAGAACTCGGTGATTCTTCTGCACGCCTGCGCGCATAATCCCACCGGCATCGACCCCACACAGGAACAGTGGGAGAAGATTGCAGATGTCATGGAGGTTACTGCTATATCTTACTTTTTAATACGAAGCTTTTAGGGGATATTTGTGTTACCCATTTTATTTTTTATTATAAAGGCAGACTGACGGTCCACTTGTTGGTAGATGGTTACTATCGCCAAAGGACACAAGCAACACCAGGGGGTATACAAGTGCGATACCGATCCTGTAGCAATTTGTTTATAGCACGCTTTAAGAAGTACATATTGCAGCTAGATAGACACTTCAGAAGGAAGTTTATTCCAAAGTTCGCCCTTGGACGGGTTAAAGTTTCTAGTCATTCGGACTGTGCGCAGCGGCACCTTATCCAAGTAATACAGATGAACTCCTGAAAAACTTGGGTTAGGCATTAATTGGAACAACTCATCCGAGTACTCACCATTGTACAGCCGGTAGAATACACAAAAGGAGGCTAAGTGGTTCTAACTGTTGTGTGAGCATTGAATCGTCAACTAGTCTTACCATTCGACTCTTCAAGGTGTCAAATAGATCTAGCTGGTACTTTAGTGCACCAGCTCAGACAGATGAGAGTAGTATCCATGAATCTTGAAATAAAAATTGTCCCATAAAAATTAAAGTGATTTTAACGTGGATGCTTTTTTATCTATAATTGATGTTTTAAATTATGCAGTTTGGTGTCCAAAATATATGGAGATTTGCATCTATTTAGAACTTCGCTTTTAGTTGTATTATTCGATACAGTTCAAACGCAGGCGAATCCGCGAAGCATACCGTATAAGTTATTAACCTACATACAAATTGTTATAAAAACTTTTTTATATAAAGATCGGACGGTCCACCGTCGCCTATTAATACAACTCACAGAAAGACAACTGGCCACATGCTGTTATTTGACGGGCTGCCCAATTAATGACAAAACAACCCATGCATATGTTTTATGTGTGTGAATATTCACTTCATATGCATATATTGTGAGTAAGGATGTCATAGACCTAATTTAGTTTGTATTTGAAATTTATTGTTCTGTGTCAATGAATTGAAATCGAATGAGAGGATGCGGTTTGCAGGCGCGCAAACTGTTCCCGTTCTTCGACAGCGCGTACCAGGGCTTCGCTTCGGGTGATCTGGACCGGGACGCGTGGGCCGTCCGCCACTTCGTCAAGAGGGGCTTCGAGTTGGTCTGCGCTCAGTCGTACGCGAAGAACTTTGGCCTCTACAATGAGCGAGTGGGTAACCTGGCCATCGTGCTGCGCAGTGCGGCTCCGGTGGCGGCTGTCAAGTCTCAGATGACTTGGGTGGTGCGCGGTATGTACAGCAACCCTCCGGCCCACGGAGCCCGGGTGGTCGCGCGCGTACTTCGCAGTCCGCAGCTCTTCGACGAGTGGTTAGTGTCTGTTAATCTGCTTCTTAATATTATAGGTCAAATGGCTCCTAGTTTACATAAAAATATGTCCTGCTCTAACTCTGAAAATGCTCGCTATTTTACATTTTTCGCTAATTTAATAATAATCTACTTTGTTGTTTTTTTAGGAGGGAGCACATAAAAATGATGTCCTCCAGAGTGATTCAAATGAGGGAGGCTCTGCGGGCGGAACTTCTCAAGTGAGTATAAATATTGTTCAAACTTAAATTTGGTTTTCTTTTTAGGCTTTGTTATAATATTTATTCAATGAAATCTCCGTTCAATTGGTTCCTCATTATTGAGGATCGTGGTTGTGAATAACCAGTTAGGACCGCACCATCCGCCTCCATCGGCCCCGGTCGACCTCACCACCCATCAGAGTGTATTGAAGAGGTGGCTTCCTTTACCCGGCCTCTTAATCTTTTACCTTAGATTTTGCCATTTTTTTTGTTTCAATGAAATACTGCCCATTTTAAAAGTGTCTCTTGTAAGCAAGCATCAGTTTTCGTTTTTTTTAAAATTTCATTTTATTTTTATTATTTTTTTCATTAATCATTTAAGACTTTGACAAAAATTCATAATACTCAATTTTTATTTGTGACAGCTCTAAGGTCCAAGACCATTTTCACATAGCATTCTCTTGGGTAATACAAATCAGTAATACTTAAACTATTTGTTTTTATTTCTATAGAAGTTAAACTCAAGTTCGAGTTTGCATCTAGTTTGCGGCAGCTACCAAGCAAGGGCAATTCAAACACTGCCATTTTTAATACAGAGGCTATACTCGTAGAATGATTATTTGACTGATGGCCCTGATTGCTGTATATTTTTCTTTAATGTATACTTAGTAAAATTATGTTGAAAATACCAATTACGAGGTTGTCTACCTTATTTTTTGAAAATTTAAACCATTGTAGAATTTCATTTTAAATTGTACAGGTTGAAGACTCCTGGTAACTGGGATCACATAGTGAAGCAGATAGGGCTGTTCTCGTACACTGGACTGACGCAACGACAGTGCGAACATCTTATTCAGGAGTTCCACATTTACCTCCTTCGCTCCGGACGCATCAACATCTGCGGTCTCAACCCTTCCAATGTTGCCTATGTCGCCCAGGCCATCCACGATGCCATCACCAAGTTCCCACCGGACCAATAACCGGTTCAGTCAATGCTAGCAGTGTTAGGGTCACTTTCACCATCGCCGATTAGTGTGCATCAACTACTTATTAACGTCAGTAGCTTTTGTTGATCGGTAGGTTAACAACAAATCGGGGGTTAAGAAAGATGACCAACGTATTCTCTAAAATGCATGCAGAAAGAATGCTCATAAAAAATGGTAGATAATTTTAATAAAATTTTAACTCAAAAAAACACTAATGACTTGACAACGTAATGGACATTTTAAACAGTCCATTTCTGTCTTATAATTTGTCACAGTTTTCGGCCGATATAAAACTGATTATATGATTCCTTAGAATTCTTTCTAAAAAGTTATCGAATTTCCTGTTTTCACTTAGCGCTAATCAGTTTTGGTGATTTTGAACTTGCATTACCACTGAATTTAACTGATGATTAGTGGTAAACACTAATTAGAGTTGGTGGAAGTGATCTGCGACTACAAGCCGATATAATTATATGAACCGGCCCTTATGCCGTTGTAAACGTGACATACATTCGTTCATTTATTGTATACAAGAAGCCTGAGTCGTTTTTAAGCGCATCTCATTTTTAAATGTACTTTCAATAAATAATTTAATAGCTGAGAGAGGCTAGCTGAAATGTAATTAATCAATGGACCTAATGACTCTTCTAGCATTATTATATATTGTAAAAAGGAATTATAATAAATATAATAAGATTTAAATGTAGATTATGTCATTTGTAGATTTTTTTATTCTATCGTGACACTGTGACGAAAAAACTAATTAGTTTTTTGACCAAGAGCCTAATTTTATTAATCCTATTGTTCACCAAAGTAGTGTGTTAATATATTAGCGTATTTTTTTATTAGAGATAAATAAATAATGCGCTTAAAAAGGTCTCTGTAAACGTGCTATAGAAACTTGTAAGATAGTATTTCATAAAGTTTAATCCCAGTGCGATTACGAAATTGCTGTATTGACCGTTTTAGTGGCGCAAACTTTTTCTACATAGAACAAAAAAAATATTGGTTCAACAATTACTAACACCAATAAATAGTATTATTATTAACAATAACGAATAGCAATATTAGTTAATTACTGTTAAATGTTTTTTTTTTCTTTCTTTCTTTTAAACGTGTGGGCTGTGAAATTAATTCGACGAACAAAACACTGACTATTATAAAGCGTTTCACAGTATTTTAGTCGGTGCGTATTTTTTTATTTTATTTTGCTGTACCCAAGTGTTACCATTAATGAATAATGATAATGTCACTGCCAAGTGTTCAATGACGTTGTGGAAATTAAATTGAATATTATGGTATTTTCTTATTTTTGGAAATTTTCTATATCTAAAATATGAAATATTTTTTAGAAAATTAAATATACTACATATATTATACATAGGCGTGACTACTTATTATTATGTTGCGTACCATTAATTTTATTTACACAAATGGCATAGCAGTATTACAGAGCTTTTATTTTTGATATTGCCAAAACCCAACCTCAAAGTGAGGGCGATTTCATCAGCATTTTTTATTTATTTAATTGTAATATGTCATTCATTCATTTATTGCATTGCATAGAAATGTTGTTATATTATTATGTTACAAATATATAATTATAAACAGTTTATACTTTGTTTTATTTAATGGCCTCATGATAGGTTTTGTAGCGAAAACATAACCTATAAGGGAGCAATGTATGTTGGAATCTATGTAGTTCAGTGTTCTGGCGGACGCAGAGTTGTATAGTTTGTAACGATGTTTAATAGCAAAGGAAACACTTGAGACCCTACTTCAAATATGATTAATCAATGAAGATTGTAAACAACATCTATGTTAGGCATAACAATTAGTGATCTTGATACTTTTTAATTTTTCTTACATTTCACACATCTTAATCAAAAAACCCATCATTGAAATCAGTATCTGAAAAAGACGAGTCTTCCGCTGTATTTTGGTGTGATTTTTGAGGTTTGTCTGCCTTAAATCCTAAATCTTCACAAACGTTATGATGACATTCATGTAGGAAATCATCCAATCTTTTGTTTGTTTATAGCACCCCTTGTATGTTTAAAGCATAATATTTGAAGCGTTTTCGTTACTTTTAAAATATTTATAAGAAAACTTATTATTATTTAACTTAAAATTTTATTTAATTTGACATCATTAGGGACAAGTAGCCAGACACTAAGGCACGAATTATATGCGTTTGCGCGAGCGGCCGCTCCGCTATGAATTTGTATGAAAATGTACGTGTAGCGCAGACCAGCCGCGCTGCTGCTCATATAATTCGACCCAACAGGGGAGCGGCCCGGTCGCGTGGATATATATAATTCCAGCCTAACAATTTAAAAGGCTTTTTTCATTCTATTTTGTGAAATATTAAATAGAGTAATTATGGCGTGTATATACTTTAATTAATCCTGATGTGGACGCATGTGGAGATAGAGTACTTGAAAATTCTACTAGTGGAACCAATAGACCTAAACCTATATCTTCGCTATGAAGGCATTCTTTTATGAATTTTAAAACGCACAAATATATGCGAATAAACTGTCTCATTAATTTATTTCGGTTCTTCTGTGACCATCTTTTAAAGGCACATTCTCGAGTTGATCGACATAAGATCCCAGACATAACTTATTTTCTAATGGACAAAATGTTGGGAATCGAGTAGTATTCCTATGTACTTAGAACGTATGCGTATCTGCTAAGTTGGGTAGACGGTCAATTTAGCCTTGTGTGTAATAGGTCCAGCGTTCGCGCTGCTTGGCACACGCTCATAGACGGCGTCCGTAACCGTTGTGTCACTTCAACTTATCAGTTTATATAAAGAAAAACTGTAATTTCGAATCCAAAAGACCTGCAATTATAAAAAAATAATGAAAAACGTTGCTTTGAGTATATAGCTCTTTCATTGGGAAGATCTTTTCTTATAAAAGTCTTTTTTCCACCATCAACGTACTAATGGTTTTTCCAGTCTTCAGTTACTAAATACCATACATACATTAAAATAAGCAGGACGAGCTATCTCGACTTTTCTATTCGGCATATTAGTGGCAAGTAGCAACCGAGTGGAACAACTCGATACATACACGATTCGCGTCGAGTTCGTGTACCGTCCACACTATATTATGGGCCTACCGTTTAACTGAGACGGTTCCTTGGGTAGCTACGCGGTGCGGTTGACGCGTTGCGAGAGCTCAGTCGGGCGTCCTTATTGCTGGCCCTCCCGCACCGCGCGTATTATATTATAAGTTACACAAGTCTTGACCCGGTCTTAGAAAATAAGTTATATCTGGCATACCTGGGATAGTAGACCTGAGCCAGACATAAGCATAATTCGATCATTCTTAAATAGAATTACCTCTTGATCACTTGTGTTCATTCCAGGCATTTTATGGGCATTCTCGTATATAAAGATATACGGTGCACAAATAAAAAAGATTGAAAAAAATAAAACAAAATCGTTTTTAAAATTTCTTTATTATTTCAAAGCGTTTTATACATTACAAATCGAAATTATCTTATAATTAAACATATATACCTACACATAATCGTATTAGGCAACGTAAGGAAACATAATGGCAACTTCTCTCCTATTTTTCAACAATAAATAAGCCAAATAAGATGGTCTATTGTTTGTCAAGTGTTAGGGCTGGATCTAGACAAGAGACCCTTGAGGGTCTCTTGTAGACTCTCCAACGAGTAGATAAAATACTAAAGGCATTTTCTACGATTCTACGCGCTCTACTGAGTCTATAAATATAAATTTTACGACTTTTAGTTAAGGGATTTTTCGGATATGCTCTCATTAAATTTGTCATCAGCGAAAAGGCTTCATTGCCCACAAAAACATATAGCATATTTATACCGCCCGCAGTTAGGGATTTGAAAGGCCCGCAGTTAAAAAGTACCTGAAATTTCATTAATAGTTTTTTTGTTTCAGTGGCAGAATTAGAAATTTATGGAAAAAACTCAGGGACGGGTCAAGCGATTAATTCTAAAAAAAGTACGGGACAAGCAGCACACTTTAAGCCTTTAACCTAACATCAGATGTTCGTACGAACATGAGATGGAATTTTAATGCCATACACGAAAAATAGAAAACAACAAATAAACAGAAACTAGAAACATGACTGATACCCAGCACGATGATAGTATAACAGAGGGTGAGTGCCAGGACTCTTTGAATGAAGTTAGAATAAAAAGAAAAAAAACCGATCCATTCCATGCTCGAAAGTGAATAAAAAATAAGAGAAAAAAGAACCGTAGAAAGAGACCTCCTAAGAAAACAAATAATTGAGAACGCTTCTAATCAGTCAAAAATGAAACCAGTGCCATGGAAAAGTTTTTCTTGAGTATGAGCGATACCACATGCCAGTTGCCGGAGTATTTACAAATGAGAGTACAGCGTCAAATATTTAATGTTGTAATGGAAGCCAAAGAGCAACATTTAATGGGATCAAAACGCTCAGACAATTCTACAAGTTGTTCAATTTATAATTTGACCGGTGGCACTCCTTTCCAACTACCAAGGAGAAATCAGCCTTCTTTACGACCAAATTCTTACACCTCACCAAGAGCTGAAGAATAAAATAGCACTGATTCAATGCAAAGTCCACCGGCACGACATACTACTAATTCATCAGAACAATCTCTCAATTTACTCGGTTCAAAACACTGATAGTATCCTATTCAATTAGACAGTTTACGCACAGCTTCAATACAACTATCTTGCACCTCACCAAGTGCTGAAGAGTGTAATAGTCCTGACGACGCAATGCAAAGTCGCCCCTTACCACAAATTACTGATTCGGCAGAACCATCTCTCAATATTCGTAATTTCCCCCACGATTTCAACTATTAAAATGCAAATTACTTTCTTAACTTTATAGAAAATAAAATAAAACTTTTTTTTTTAAATGTTTTTCTTACCTTAAACACACAGCAAGACGTTCTTCAGAACTACTTTTGGGCATGATTGTGTCTTTTCTTTTTATATTATTTTTTATTAATTCATGAAGCTCTTTAAATGCCAATTTTGAACTCCTAAAATATTGGGCGAATTTTTTTGAAGATAAGTCGCGATAAAAATTAAATTCGCCACGAGTTTGTTTCTTCTTTATATGCGATTCAATCCATTTGGTTCTAGTTTTTGTGCCTGACAGAGCAACTAACATATCAAAAGCAGCAGCGGAATCGTCCTCTCAAGAACTGTTAATTAAATCCAATAATAGTGTACTTGTTGAATTCATATTTAATCAATATATATTATAGCATGGTATATTAAAGTATATTCTAGCTATGTGTGTGATGGTTTTAATATGTGACGAGACAAGATGACACAAGGTAAGGAAAACGGGGCGGCGCGAGGCGAGGAGCGGGCGCGGCACGCGCGAGCGAATGGTGCACAGAATACTATTACTCCTAGGAGTGGTGACGCGGGGGCTTCCCTGCTCATCCCTGCACCCCGTGGGCGCGAACTGCACGAGGTTGACGGCCTATACTAGTGGCGTGCACTTCATACAGGCATAAAAGGCCGCCGCCGCGTGTAGCGCCTCCTAGCGAAAAGCATATGAAAAACTGCCTAACAAACGATCGATGTGTGCATAAGAACACTGGCGAAATACGTGAGGAAAGCGGGCGCGGGCGGGTGAATTCTTCCACGCTCACATTCGAGTTTGTATGAAACAATAAGCAAGCAGTGCTTGCAATGTAACCCCATTAAAATGCGGAGAGCTCAAGCTTATTACAAGGTTCGGGTAGTGTTGTTGAACATTGAAAATTATGATTCAATGTATACATTTTTGTATACATCAAAAGAATTTGAATTCAATTTCTTTTTAACAATTTTCTCTGAGACAGACATTCTTTACGATATAACGCAAAAAAGACATAGCTTTCTGCGTGCAGAATATCAGAATATCAAGAACTTTAGGTCATCTTTTCAGAACATTTACGACAAAACTGTGACTATTTGCGGTCAGCCAAAACGAAAGCGAAATGTAGAGAACGTAAAAGTTCATTACAATCGCTTATTCATTGAAATTATTGACAACGTTCTTAGCGAATCCCATGAGCGCTATAGAAATTTAAAAGAACTTAAATTCTTCGAACTCTTGTCGATGGAAAACTTTCCTCGATTTAACACAGTATTTCCTAACTCTTTGCTCGACGATTTTATTCGAATTTACAACGCCTACGACTTCGATATAGACCGTCTCAGAAATGAGTTAAAATGCATTTACAAATCCTTAAAATTTCATCGCCTTAGCGCGTACGGAATAGTCGAACATTTGTACGAAAATAATTTACAAAATATTTTCCTTCAAGTGATTCGTCTGGCCAAGTTAATTGTTACCGTCCCCGCGAGCACTGCATCGGCTGAACGATCTTTTTCACCTCTGCGTATACATACTTGAGAAATACGCAAGGGTTTATTTGCAATTACATTGAAAATACTAATGAAAATTGTAATAGATTGAAATACCACCACTGGTATTTCATTTTATTGCAATATCTGGGTATTACCAATGTACATTTTAAGTACTTATAAAGGGTGTTTTTTTTAGAGGTTTGGTTTTTAAATTGGCAACACTGTTTCTAGTGATTGTCAATTTGACAGTTGGCGGTATATTTAAAGTCAGTATGTTTTGCCATTTCACAATGAATAAACTCACTTCGGAACAACGCTTGCAAATTGTACAAATTTATTTTGAAAATCGTGGTTCAGTTCGCCAAACTTATCGTGCGCTACGTCCATTTTACGGTCGACATAATCGTCCATCGGAGCAAGTTATTCGGAAAACCATGGATCGTTTTCGTACCACGCACACTCTAGTTGATAATACGCATCCACAAAGACGCCATACAGTACGCACAGAAGAAGTTATTGCTGCTGTGGAGCGTAGTGTTGAAGAGGACCCGAATGAGTCGATTCGCCATCGTGCGCAACAATTGGAGCTGTGCCCATCCACTTTGTGGAAGATTTTGCGGAAAGATCTTGGCTTGCGAGCTTACAAGATCCAACTTGTGCAAGAGTTGAAACCGCGTGACCATTATGCGCGCCGTACGTTTGGTGAATGGGCCGAAAACAATATTCAGCTTGACCCACTTTTTCAATGCAAAATTTTGTTCAGCGATGAGGCTCACTTTTGGTTGAACGGCTACGTCAACAAAATTGCCGAATTTGGAGTGGAGAAAACCCAGAAGCCTTTGTTGAGACGCCCTTACATCCATTAAAAGTCACCGTTTGGTGCTCTTTATGGGCAGGTGGAATCATTGGCCCATATTTTTTTAAAGATGATACCGGCCAGAATGTTACCATCAATGGAGAGCGCTATAGAGAAATGATTACAGGCTTTTTCGTTCCTCAGTTGAGTGGTATTGATGTGACAGAGCTGTGGTTTCAACAAGATGGTGCAACATGTCACACAGCGCGCGATACCATCAATTTATTGCGGGAAACATTCGATGAGCGCATAATTTCGCGTAATGGACCTGTGAACTGGCCTCCACGATCGTGTGATCTCACACCTATGGATTACTTTCTTTGGGGATTTGTGAAGTCACACGTCTACGCAGATAAACCACAGACGTTGGACCACTTGGAAGCCAACATTCGCCGCGTTATTGCCGATATACCGCCCCAGATGCTCGAAAAAGTGGTCGAAAATTGGACCTCCCGATTACGCTTCATTCGAGCCAGCCGTGGTGCCCATATGCCCGGAATCATTTTTAAGCACTAATGACATAAGAACATCTTTTAAATAAAACCAATACCATGACAATTAAATTTATTTTTACGTGTTTTATTTCATCTTGAATTTGTATACCTCTAAAAAAAACACCCTTTATAGTGACAAAATAAAAATTATCGAACCAGCAAGGCAGTGTGAATTAATAAAAATTCTTGAAGAAACGTCGTTAAAGGAACAATATCTGCAGGTGTTAACTGGTAAGTACCTACCTTCTTGATATAATTGCACAATTTTCCTTAGTCGCCTTTTACGACACCTCGGTAAGAAAGAGGGTGGTCCTATTCTACTCCTCCGGGGAGTCACACGGCCTAATGTGAATTAAAACATCTTAGCCGCAGCTGCAACCTTTTGAGGCCGGCAATCACGCGCTAAAAACCTCTAAAACTTACACCCGCCTTGAAAAGTTCGGTTCTATAATCATCTGCTCTTACTTATAATTTTTTATATTTTGCAGATAATTGCATTGATGATGATGCATTAAAAGTACTCGATGATGAAGGACTACAACAATTGATACCTATAGTCGGCCATCGCATGAAAATAAAAGCAGCACTCAAACAATGGAAATTGCTCAATGAGTCGGTTAGTTATTTTATTTTTCCTAAACCGTTAAGTCCTGACCATCATACCAGCCCATTTTAATGTCCCACTATTGAAAATGAACCTATTCAAAGTAGTTAGGAGTATTCTTCAATATGGTTAAACAAATGACTTTCCTCTGGTGAGGATTAAGGTCTTCGCACATTACACCCACTCAACACCGACTCCACTCCAATTCGACTCAAGGTTATAGCATTGAAATGTAAGCTTTATGTCGGGTCATTTAAGAGTGAATTTATTAATGAGTGGGCAACGAGTGGAAAACGCGTGGTCGACGAGTGAACAACACTTGTCGTGACGAAAAATCCACTCTTAAATAACACGACATAAAGCTTACAAGCAGTCAAGAGGTGGTCAACAAACTTTTTTTTTTATTTGTCCTGTTTTGTCAACCAGCTCCCGAACTAAATAATAATTATTGTCTCCCTGTTTTTAAAACTCTCTGTTAACTAACACATTTGTGTTGTAACTTTGTACAAAAATGGACGTAAAAATTTTAAGTTCAAGAGGGAATGAGAAATATTCTTATGAGAGATATCTCTATAATTTAGATAAACATAGTAAACGTGACGTAAATGTTATTTTTTGGTGGTGTGAGCAAATCGGTCGCTGCAAAGCTAGATTACATACTAGACATGGTGAAGTGATTAAGACTTTAAATAATTCACTAATTCACTATAATAATAAATAATTTCACATGATGCATCTGCAGCTAATGTAGAAGCAGCACTTGTTGTGACAAACATCAAAAGACGAGCGGAAGCAAGTGTGGAACATATGGCTCAAGTAATAAACGAGTGTGTTACTGAATTGTCACAAGCTACACAAGCTGCAATACCAAATTACCAAGCTTTGCGGAAACTTATTCGTCGAAAGCGTAAAGAAATTAATGCTGCGCCAGTGGACCCCAGTGTAATTAACGATTTAGTTATACCAGAAGAATTTAGAACTTATATACCACGACCAGGTATATTTGGAAAGTTTTTACAACCAAACAATGGAAACCGGTTTTTAATTTTTTGAAAAGAAAGTTGGCTTCAGCATTTAGGCAATTGCACCTGGTACTGCCATGGTACATTTTCAATAAACACCTAAATTTTTTTCACAAGTTTATGTCATTTTAAATACATTTAGGTAAAACGGTTAGGTGGAGTTCATCTATGTGCTATAATAGCAACACAATAAACAATACCGATTATATGTGCAAATGTTTGAAGCCATAAAGAGTTTAGTTCCTAATATTAATCCGGTAGCTGTGAACTGTGACTTTGAGCAAGCTGCAATAAGTGTAATTAATTAAAGAGTGTTTTCCCGGTGTCCCCATAAATGGTTGCTTTTTTCATTTGTCCAAAAATATAAAAAAAAAACAAGTAGCTGAAACGGAATTTACATCGCGCTATAATAATGACTCTGATTACGCATTATATGCTAAGATGGTCATTGCTTTGGCATTTGTTCCTATAGCCGATCTGGATGAATCTATAGAAGTCCTACCAAATGAACTACAACCGTTGCTTAATTGGTTGGAAGACAATTACATCGGGTGTCAAAAATGGCGTGGCAATGGCAGGCGACCAGCTTTATTTCCTGCTGAAATATGGAATTTGCACACTCGAGTCCTTAACCAAGATGATCGGACCAATAATCATGCTGAAGCTGCACATAGACGTCTGCAATCAGAGTTAGGAGTGGCGCATCCAACTATCTGCGTAACCTTGGTCGTGGTGGACATTTATCAGATATCATTTTTCATTCCTAATTGCCAAACTTTACTTTTTTAATACAATAAAAATTTGAATCATTGTCATCTAAATTCATTGTTTTATTTTGATTTAAAAAACATACAAATATATACCAATACCTGATCTTGATGCCTATCTAAACATTAGGTTTCTTTGAAATATTTTTTTCTTTGTTTAGATACAAATGCACAAGACCGGTGGAGATTTCTGGAAACCGAAAATAACTGATAATGTAGAGAAAGTGCTTCCTATTATACAAGAGCAAGTAGAACCACTGAGCAACCCCTACGACAGTGCATCAGGATTCTTTAAAGTATCAATGATCTATGTAACTGTTCGAAGCTATATACATTGCTGCTGCTGTACTATATACATTGATCTCTTGAGATCTTTACAAATTAATCTTTTTTTTTTCAGAAGCTGTTGCCAATATTGAGAGCCAAATGCTGATATTCTTTCGCCTTCCCCTTTAAATTTTAAACCTTAATAACTACTCAAACAGAATAACAAAAGCAAGAGCATGCCTAAGTAAGGCCAAATTATAACTAAGTTACTTCAGAAATTAAAAAATAGAAGTTACACAGGCATTAAACAGACTATATGCCCTAGTCAAAGAAGCAGAAACAGAAGAGAATCCAAGAAACACATAAAAAACAAAGCACCACCAAACCGTCTCAACACTACCACAACTGCAAATCACATAACGGCATCAATAGAAAATGAAATAATAATTATTATTACTTAATAATAACCCGTAGGGTACACATTGATTAACAGTGATCAGATTGGGTGACATACTATCAATACACATTGATAGTATGTTCATGGATCTTTAGATGTTCACAACCTTTTTAAAATTTCTAACTTTAATTGTAATGTTTTGTTATGTGGTTTTAGGCGTGGCGATCTCAGCAAACCGTCAGAGGGAGCCAATGGAAGGATTGGCCACTGGTTCGATCTGACGGTACCATTTAACTTGGATACAATGCCACGTAGCTATAAACGGAAGATTAAACGTGGACAGTGGAATGAAGAAACCGCTGGAAAACCTTACAGGTCAGCGAGTAAAGAATTTAATGTATCTTTGATGTCATTAAAAAGGCGTGCCATACGAAGGCGTGAACGTCAAAATTTTAGAGTTTCGTAACCAGCCAGGTGAAATATCCGACATAATTGTCGATTATTTAAAGGAAGTATTATCATGCAATGATTTGAATAAGAAAATTGTGGCATTTTGTGGAGACAATACGAACTGCAATTTTGGAGGAAAAGAGAAAAATAATGTATAAGCGAAATAAAACCTATCTTTCGGAAGACAGCTCATTGGAATTGGATGTGGGGCCCACATAGTTCACTACGCGATCAAAACAGCCGCCAATTGCCTTCCTGTTGACTTCGAATGCATCATTGTCAAAATTTATTCATTTTTCTACATCACCAGCGTTCGAGTAGAATCTTTGAAAGAGACATGTGATTCCACTGACACAGCTATAGTATAACTAGGTGGCTTGCGTTAGTGCCGGCGCCATTTCAAAATGCTTTACAAAAATTTACATCCTTGGCTGCAATGTTCACTGTAATGCAGTTTCGTGAAATTAGTAAAAACAAAATGGGACGAAGATTTAAACAGCCCGAAAAAATCATGGCTATGAGCATATATAAACGAAGCCCTAGGGCATATAGATTCAAAAAATGTTTGTTTTCCCATCACCTCTGACTCTTAATCGGTTGATTGCAAGAACAAATTTGAAGCCTGGGATTAACAACAATTTGTTTAGGCAACTGAAAAAAAGGGTTAACAGAATGAAACCCGATGAGAAGCTCTGCATTTTATTATTTGATGAAATGGCCCTAGCCTCACACTTTGATTATAATATGAGAAAGGACATTATATCAGGTTTTGTTAATAATGGCAAATCACGAAACAAGAAAATAGCAAATCATGCTCTTGTCTTCATGATAAGAGGCATCCAAAAAAATTACAAGCAACCAATAGCCTATACATTTTGCTCAGGCAGCACAAGTAAACTAGAGCTTGTGGCTATGATAAAAGATATTACTCGAAAACTGCACAGTGTAGGGCTCCGTGTTTTAGCCACTGTGTGTGATCAGGGGGCTTCAAATGTTAGTTATATAAATTATTTAATTGAAGAAACTAGAGCTGAATATTTGAGAAAGAATATGGAATTATGTAGAGAAATTTTTGAAGTTGATCAACATGAAGTTATTCCCTTATTTGATGCACCTCATTTGATTAAGGGAATCAGAAATAACCTCATGGACAAACATTTAAAATGCACCATAGATGGCACTATTAAAATTGCAAAATGGCAACATATAATTAAATTTTATAAAGAAGATCCTGCATACAAAGGCATAAGGCTCATGAAAAAACTTACGGAGCACCATATCAACCCTGACAAGTTTCAGAAAATGAAGGTGAAATACGCCACTCAAGTGTTAAGTCAGAGAGTAGCAGTTACAATGGGGTTTTTAGCAGGTTAGTAATTTTTTTGATTTTTTTTTGTTAATAATTTTTTTTGAGATGCTTATGAGGCCCCTGACTAATTTCATATGATACTAACAAAGCCATACAAGATCTTTCTTTAAACACTTCTATAAACTTTAAGAATTACACCACTCAATGAGAAGTTCAACTACAATGGATAACAAACACCTTTTTTTTTTTTTTCAGAAAGTCAAATATTGCCTAAGGAGTGTACTCAAACTGCAGACGTGATTCTGTTTTTCGATGAGTTGTTTGATTCTTTAAACGGAAGCTTTGACAACTCAAAGAAGAGGAGTGGCAAAGACCTGTTACTTGCTGTCACACCAACATCTAGCCATAGTGTCGTCTGATCAAAAGCGAAAACTGTCATCAGCACAATGAAGTTTATAACAAAATATGATACAGTCCAGGAAAAAGAGATCACAGTTCCCACAATAAATAACTTGTTACGCACAGTAAATAACGTTGAATATCTTAAAGACATTCTGTTTAATAAATATAATATAAAGTCAGTGTGGATGAGGCACTTTAATCAGGACCCATTGGAAAACTTTTTTGGGTCGATTCGAAGCCATGGGTGCAGAAATACTAATCCGACCCCAGCTGGCTTCGAATCATCCTTTGCTTCATTATTAATAATTAATTTAAGTGGCCAGCACTCGCCTGGTTCAAATTGCGAGGAAGATAGTTGTCAAGCAAAATTTAAAACAATGAATAGCCTTTTTAAAAATTCAAGTGTTCCTTCGGCCACTGAGCTTGTAGATTTAGATTTAGAAAATATTTATGTGGACTTTGACGTAAAAAAGAATAACCCCAGAATTGTAGCAACTTTACAGTATGTTACTGATCACTTATTAAAGAAAGCCAAACGAAATGTTTTTAAAGATTGTAATCATTGTAATCAATCTCTGTATGATAAAAACAATTCAAACGATTTTTTAAAACTTAGAGAATATAGAAAGGGTAAATGTTATCTAACATATCCTAACAACAGCTTAGTGCAACTATTTTCAAAAATACAGGATCTGATTGCTTATGTTTTAAAAAAATATTGTATGACGCAAAACCTTAAAACATATATAAAAACGTTACTGTACACAGAACTGTCTTTCGACTTATTTACCTGTGATAAACACAAATCTGATGTAACAGATTATTTGTTGGAACTGTCCTGTATATTTTTCATATGCAACTGGTGTAAAGATGTCAATAAAATATTGAATGGTGCAAGATTAGAAGCCGATGAAGATGACGAAGTTGAAATGATGGCTCTTAATTATTTCAAGTTCTCACAAATTCTCACAAATTGCAATCAATTAACAAGGTATTTTAAAATATTTATTAATATTTTTTAAAGTATTTTGTTTTTTGATTTCAATTTGATTTTTGGAAAGTGAATAATTTTGGTTTTTATATATTTGGTCTGGCTTGAACCACTTTCCGATAGATGGCGTTAGTAGCTTAATTTAGACTGATGTCTCTATCTCCTATATATAATAATGTACTCTGTGATGTTTAACAGAAAGTTTAAATTTATTTATGAGCGATTGTCATGATATGTGTCAAGCTGTCAAAGAGGTAGCCTTTAGTCTGCGGGTACGAAACGGGCGACGGCGGAGCGGCGGCGGGGCGGCGCGACGGCGATGTAATCAAATGCTAAAAACATAGCGCTGTGTACGAAACGGGCGACGGCGGAGCGGCGCGATCGAGCGATGCACGGGCGGCGGGCGGCGCGGAGCGACGGGAACAAACTAGTTTGGTTTCGCCGCTCGCGCGGGTACAGTGTTGCATTTTTATCACAGTAATTTCGTACACACGCAAGACACCGCTATCTCTTCGCCCCGCGCCGCACCGCACCGCCCCGCCGTCGCTCCGGCCGTCGCAAATTTCGTACCCGCACACTAACTCTTAAAAAAGGTTTAGAAGAGCGGTTCAAGAACATAGAGAAAAGCAACTTTTGAGAACCAGGCAACAGGTGCGTGCTACTGTAAAAAAGAAATTAATTGAAATGGTGCAGATTTCTATAATAAAAAACACTGCCACCGAAAATGAACTCCCCCAACAAGACAGCACAGGTCAAACATTGGTGGCAGCAAAAGACAAATATTCGCCATTTAGAATTTTGGACAGTATAATTGAGACGAATCTTACTGTAGGAACTCCGTTTTCGAAAGCAGTCAAGGAAGTGGATATGTATTTGAGCGATGATTCACTTCCCTATAAATCACCATTGGGAGAAATAAATGATCCGCTCCAATGGTGGAAAACCCATAGTCAAATATATCCCAACCTAGCTTCAATTTATAAAACACACTGTAATATAGTAGCCACCTCTGTTCCATGCGAAAGGATGTTTTCAAAGTCGGGATTGATATTGGATGATCGGCGAACTAGGCTTACAACACAAAAGGTTCAGCAATTAATGTTTTTAAATATTAATATGGACGAAGAACGTTTTAATTGGGAATAAATAAACATTTGTGGAATAATTTGCAATTATTTTTTAAACATGCCACAAATTCTCGATGCACAAATCTACATGGTCGCAATATTTTTATTCATTTACTTTGAAATATTCAGAAATTAATTTCTTTGACGAGACTAGCATAAAATATTGTATATGGCATAATTTTACAGAAGTATCCATTTAACCAAAATATGATGTCAACCGTAATAATATATACCTAACATTAGTTTGAATCTATTCACATGGTAGTTTAAAATTAATTTGTTTCTATTTTATTATTAAGAGTAAAAAAAAATAATGCGAGACGGATAATAATTGTTAAAAATTGTAGCAAGCCTTTTTTGACATGGCAACTTACAATAAAGATTGATGCATGAACTTTGAAAGCAGGTGAGTAAAGTTGAAAGTTAAATGTATAAATATTCAACGAACAGTAAGCGCGTAGGCGACGCGACGGGCATACGTAGCCTACATCCTGTCGTCTATCGACTCGGCTATTCATAACTAAAACACAGTTAGTTACCGTAGTCATAGAGTAGCGTAATGTTCTGTGTGCACTGTGGAGTAGCGCTAACCGGCTAGCCGCAGTAGCCAGGTATAATACTGACACAAATACCATAGCCACAGTTATTGCCTCTATAGCTGCTATTTGGCTAGTTACAGCTATGGCTACCCATCACTACCAACTACACTGTAGTTTAGTGGTTGTTACCCTTTGTTGTTCTATTGCAAAGTCAAGTGTTAAATATTCCAAAGAAACCTAAAGCAAGGAGGTATAACTTGGATATGAAAATAATGGCTTTAACAATATTTAAAAAATCACCAGCATGTTATGGTCTTCTCAGGAGAATGTTCTCTCTTCCCTGCCAAACTAGATTGAACAATTTATTAAATAGGGTGGTATTGAATGCTGGCATTAATCAGCAAATATTTGCCAGTTTAAAAAAAATGGCAGAAAGACAAAATTGATGAGAAAAATATTGCCATTTTATCATTTGATGAAATGGCAATTAAGAAAAATTTTCAGTACAATGAGAGGAAAGTTATTTTTTTATAGATTCTCGGGGGTGAAAATGAAAAAAACTCACAGTTCATTTTTAAATCCTTTAAAAGAAACTTATATCAAAAATTTCAATTTAAAGGCTTATTTTCTTGGACTATTAATTTTTATTTATTATAATGTTTGTAATTATAGGTGAACTTGCTCCTGACGCACACGCTACTGCAACAATGTTAAATAAATTTGATGAATTTTATTTGGCTCCCTAAATGCTGACAGTCCGGACCTGCGTGAAGGAAAAAGAAGTATTCCACAAATATGGCATGTCACAGTTCACATTTAAATCTATTTAAATATTTGAAGGAATATATTAAAAAACTAAAATGCACAGGTTTGCATAGGTTAATGCATAGGTTGTGATACACACAATAAATGCTGTGGAGAGACTGTGGAAAAACTTAATGCACTGAATATTACTTACTACCTTAGTTACACGTGGTTTAAATCAGTACCCGCTTGAAAATTGCTTCGGTCGCATACGGTATCACTGTGGCTCTAATAATAATAGCAAAAAAGTTCAGTTTATTTCTGGAATTAAAACTCCTATCTTTAGTAATTTAAGACACACGGGTCATAAAACAAATTGTGAGGCTAACACGGCTGTTGTGAGTGATAATTTGATGTATTTGTGATAATTTTTGTTATCTGGTTCAGACCCATCTCAGAAACAACCGGAGCCTAAAAGTACTGGATGTATATTTGACATACATTTTGATGATGTCTTAGCCGATGCAACAGAAGCAATAAATCAAGCTACTCCTAAAGCTCAGGTACATATTTAAGAAATTAAAAAGTAATGAATGTGCTAATTGTATGAAATCTTTCTTAAGTGATGTCGCCCATGCACCCATACACATGTTCCCGACTTTTAAAGAGTTTTATTTTATTTTTACAGTTTTAGGAAAACTTACAGCTAATAGAATACAATGTAGTCACAGAATAGAACATCAATGGCCAATTAAAAGTTTCCACAGTATGATGATTTAAGTGATAAAAACTACATTCATTGTGTCGAAATATGTGCAACACTTTAAATAGCTTTTTAATTCAAGAGTCTTGGGCTGAGTATATTAAAGAAGAAGTTATGCACATATTTTCTGAAGTGAATTATGATTTTATAATATGTGAAGAGCACAAAGATTTAAATATTAATCATATAAAGAATTCTGTTTTTAAACGTTGTGCTTAAAAGATGCCTGTAGAAGATCTAATATACCAAAGCCTACACTGCGACGATATTTGAAGGGTTTGAATAAAAGTACAAAAAGAAGCAACTTAGATGAAAAAAGCAAGAAAAACAAAAAACTAAAAGCTAAAGAATCGTGGTTATGTCAACTATGTCAGGAAAATCGTGAAGAAAACATGATCCAATGTATAAAATGTAAAGGGTGGATACATGACCTATGTGCTGGGGTTGAAAATCATAGAAAGAAATATTGTCGTGATATCTGTGTCCTATCTTAATAATTTTCTAAGTATTTTCTTTTTTATGAGCACAATCTCATTTTATTTTCTGTGTTATTTTAGTAATTAGGTTCAACTATGTAACTTGTAACAAAATATAATTGAGTTGTAATTAAAATTCAAACATTTAATGAAAACAGTAGCATAATGCGCCATCTTCCGTGTGGCTCTGGCTTAGTCAGTGTTGAAGAACTGCGCCATCTACGGGAAGGTGACCGCATTAACTCCTGAACTGTCAATTACGCACCAATAGTTGCACAGCGGCGGAGCTGGCAGAGGGGCGGAGTGATGCACGCTTGAATTCCATTCGCCGGGTACGCGGTTAGAGAACGGTGATAGGGTCAATTTGAATTTTCCAAGTGCGGTCTCTGCGGCTGAGTAGCGGAGTTATGAGTAGCGCATGGATTATTCTAGAAATCGGAAACGGAAGTGCGCAACGCGACCCGAGGTTATAAAAGGCATGGGCTCAGTTCCTGGAATGCAACAAATCGTGAGGTGCCTTGCACCAACTATTGGAAGTTCTTTATCACTTCATCAGAATCTCATTCAAGAATCCATGCCGTTTGCTACCAATCACGCTTTGGATGCAGATCAACCACAGCCGAGTTCGACACGTCGCATTTTAGAAGAATTGAGTCCGATCCCAGAAAAAGTAATAAAAATGAAAAGACGTATGAAGAAACAACACTCAACCATTCTTACAGCGACGCCGTTAAAAGAACAGCTGGAACTAAAAGAAGGAAGAAAAAAAATTAAAAGAGACAAGACTAAAAAAACAACCAAAGGAAAAAAATGTTAAAGGAAAAAATCTAGTAAAAGGAAAGTCTGTCAAAAGGAAAGTTTTCAGTGACGATAGTGAGAATAGTGAGAATGAACTGACTGTAACAAATAAAAAAAGTAGATATAATAAAATTAGATAAAAAGAGCAAGGGAAAAAGTAAGAAAGTAAAACAAAACTAGAAAGTAAAAGAAAACAAGTAAAACAAAATGTTTCCAGCAGCGATGACAGTGATGTGCCCCTGTCTAACTTTTGCAACTATGATGAAGATGACGATATAGAAAACGTTGACCTTTGTGCAGTTTGTGGGGAGTTTGGACGTGATAGAGAAATGTGGTACCATTGTTGCAATTGCTGTCAGTGGATTCATAAAGAGTGTAGCGGAAAAGACTCCGCAGAAAACTATATTTGTGACATGTGCAATTAAAATTTTGTTAAAAAGCTACGATTTGAGGCTAATTTTGATTAAGGATGATAATAATTTATTATTGTTGTGATTATTAATGTTGAGACTAATATAACATTATTATAAATAGGTAACTACTTAAATATCTTAGTCAAAAGTTCAAAACTAATGTGACACTTTATTGTTATTAAATACTTTATTCTAGAGGCGCGGTATTATCAAATTCAGCGCGAAATTATAAACCTACATCACGGTATTATCATACCAGGTTGATAATACCGCGTTTTCCCATTTTCTAGTTATTTGTCCAGACTTTGAATTTGTGTTTTATTTCGATTATATTTTGATTCTATATGTGTAGCCCATTAAAGGCTATTATAATAGCAATATTTTGTTTTCATTTTAACCTAACCTGAGTTTAGTTACAGGATTATTCCCTTAGGGGCGCGGTAATATCCAACTCTCCCGTACTTAGTGCAATTGACTGTACTCACATACGCATTCAGTTCCTGCCTGTTATAGTGGGGCGGTTTAGTGAGGTTAGTGTTATTTAGTGAGGTGTGTTAAAATGGTAGATAATGAGGTCGGGCGTGAAAATCCCCGGGCCCACAATAATAATAAAGACCTAGAATATCGAACAAAGTGATAACTCATGAAAAAGGCGGCGGGATGAGGATAGTAGTTTTTTTCCATATCATAAACCTGACTATAAAAGATTATATCCCGAAAACTCGCTATCTATCGAGTTAAAAGTGTGGTGATATTCAAGCAATCCAACAAGGCCAATAACTTCATTATGTATTCTATTTTATGTTATGCCACATTTGCCATAATCACTGTTTGTTAATCTAATCAGTCTTGTATCCAAGTCTTGTATGTACAGAAATAGTCCATGTTTATGGCAGGTGACACACAACGATTATCACAATAAAGATAAAAGAAATGCTGCTTTAAAAGAATTATTGATTTTATTCAAAACAAAAGACGAAAATGCCAATTTGGACACAGTGAAGAACAAAATAGCTTCCATGAGAAATTGCTTTAAAAAGGAGTTGAATAAGATATGTAGATATTTTTTTTTTATTTAAGTTTTATAAGGATTTTTGCTTTGTAATTTTGATTGTTTACGTCATTGGTATCTGACCCATTAAATAAGCAGGTAAAAAATAGTTCTTTTTTGCTCACGGTGCGGCGGCACCTTTCTTTGTGTTGATAACTTTGCGTTATCACTAACTGCGATCGGACTCGTGAAGCTAAAAAATATAAGTAGCTAAGCTAAACTAAAAGCATCGGGACAACAGGATTATAAATAACCACACTCTCTTAATAGACAAGTTAATTTATCACTAATACTATATTTATTTCAATAGATGAAAACCTCATTAAAATCAGGAATCGGAGCTGAAAAAAGACACATACCAAAGTTATGACATACTGATGAGAGTCTATTAAAGGACCAGGATTTATATGGCATACTGATGGAAAATACTTTAGATGATGATTGGATAGATTTGGCTGAGGAAGAGGTAGTTACTGCCGAAAATGAGGAACGGAGACGCGGAAGTACTTCAATAAGGAACCTAGTCCCCGGGTAATCCAGCACTTGAAAATAGAATCCAGTTTACTGGCAACCCTGGCATTAAACAAAATATGTCAGAAACCGAGCAAATATTTTTTTTTAAATTTGTTGTTTAATACTAATTTTTACGAACTTATAATAACGCGTACAATTGCCCCTTATTGACTATAAACGCGTTTGAAAGCCCGTAGACCAGCACGCGGCCCAGAGCTTTTCAGACAACATCGAGTATCAAGGCTTCGTTTCGCCCAAGAACATGCCAACTGGACCCACGAGCAGTGGGCTAAGGTTTTGTTCATTTACTTCCCATTAGTTCAAGAGGGTAATTTATAATGTTTGAGTGCAATTTGAAATTTGTTTTAAGCTTTAGTTGAATCGAGTCATTTAAGCGACTAATGCCCGGTTTCTGAAGTTCCCAGTTAAACTCTCACTAACTACTGATTCGACAAAGATAAACGTCGGTTAACTGTCTCCGATAGCTAATTCCTTAATTTGCGACTAGATGGATCTCGTCAAGAAAACAAGTCCTAAATTGATTTTATCAATTCAATTCGTCATTAATAGTAGTTATAGTAATAGTAAAAGGATAATGGAAAACGAAGCAAAAATTTCACTGAATGAGAAAAGACGGTTCTCATTGAAGTTGTCAAGGAATTTGTCCCAATTATCAACAACAAAAAAAAGGGACGGGACTTCTATAGAAACAAAGAAGAAAGCTTGGAAAGCGCTGACCAATAAATATAATGCACTATCAGAAACAGGATGCAGGACCGACAAGCAGTTACATGCCCTGTACGATAATTTAAAGAAGGCGAGAAGAAACATGAGCGATGATAAGGTAGGTTTATAAGGTAGGTATGATAAGGTAGGATGATAAGGTAGGTACAGACCACACAATTTACTATGTAAATTTGTGCCCAACAATCTTCTTAAAAGGATTATCTACACCATTATCTAAATGGTGTAAATGGCACTGCAAAATGGTCTCATTTAGAATTACTCCTGAAGAAAAATTCTGGATACAGAGGAATAAGATTAATACCGAAATTAACCGATAAGCATATTTTAACTAACCAAATCCCAAAGATGAAGGTAAAACATGCTTCTCAAGTGTTTAGCCAAGCGGTGGTCAACAACATGGGATACCTTGCAGGTAATTAGTAATCCAGATGAGTAACCGATACAATATACCACCGAATTATCACAGCTCGTAAATAAATGTAAAATGTCGTAAAATAGTGGTTCTTTACGAATTATTAAGGGTTGCAGTATATAGGCTTTTCAAAAAAATAGCAGACTTTGAATAAATACCAAAAAATCATTATGTGTGGAATGAAGCCAAAAAGACTTTAAAAACTATGAAGTTCGTTAATAAACGAAATGGTAAGGTAGAATCCGTCCCTACCTTAAATAATTGGGCATGGATAATAGATGGTGTGCAGACATTATTAAAAAAATTGCAAAATAGATACGGCGTTACATCAGGATGGAGGGCTATTAGGAGCCATGGGTGACACAACAACCCCACACCGGAAAACTTATCTAGCGTCCACGCCTCTGGTAACTGTGAAAAAGACTCATTACAACATTATAAGCTCTCGTCATCACAGAGGACTGCGAAGACTCGTGGTCGACCTGTGACACCCCTGATATACCGGATATAAATTTGGTACCGGTAGAAGAAAAAGTAGATCCCAGAATATTAGGGCCAGTGAATTACGTAAGTGGTTATTTTGTTCAACAGTTAAAAAAGAAAATTTTCAAGTCATGCACACAATGTAAGAAAGATTGCTTAGCAAGGATGGAATGGAATATATAAAATACCGTGAATACGCAGATCGGCGTTGGCTTTGCAGTCCAGTGATGCAATTGTAAATTTTTTATATAACCTACAAGAATATCATACAGTTTAAAAAAAAAAACACAAAAAAAATCGTAAAAACTTTAGTCTTTATGATTTTAAATTTTGATTTTATTAAATGTAGAAGGCATAAAGATCAAGTAATTGACTCTATGATAAACTTATCATGCCGATTTTTCATTCACAATTATTGCAAAAATGTTAATAAAATATTTAGTGGAAGATAAACCTGTGATGACAATGAGGATGAATTACAACTTAACGCTAAGAAATATTTCCACAAACCATTTAGTGCAGGCATATTAGCAAAGTAAAGTTTTGTTTAGTAAACTTGTTCCGCGGCCAAAACTAATAATTGGAAAAGGTCTGTAGGGGTATTAGAAAGTTTTTGAATCAAACACCAACAATACCAACATCTAGGAATTATAGTATTTGTTTTCATATTAACGAAATAATTTGTTGTTATTATATTTGGGTTATTATATTAACCACCCCCATAAAACGTGTAGTTTGTGTTAAGTGTAAAATAGTGAAATAAGTATTTTGTAGATATATTTTAAAATAAACGGTTGGTGTCTATAATTTTTTTTTTAAACAAAATTGAGAGCCGCCCTAACGGTACGCACTGACCGGTCAGACGAGCTCTGAAACCGGCCGTTGTCTTCCCAGTTATGTCCATAACTGGTAATTATCTTTTGTGAAAAAAGGACTTGTGAAATTATTTAAGGTTTGAACTGAAGCAAATTTTTAAATAAAGTTTACAATTTCTTTTCACGAAAATAAAACAATTATTTGCAACAAAATTTAAGTTTTAATATCCAAAATGTTGTAGATCTTTGAATCCTATTATCTATATTTTAACAGAACTTGTAAGTCTAGATAATAATGGGAAACATTTACAATTAGTTAGTCCAAAAAACAAAAAAGCTAAACCTGACCTTGTAAACATAAGTTGTAAGTAAAAACGTAAACACGGCTGACATAAATAAGGATAACAAAAGTCAACATTTGGTAAGTAGGTAGGTACCTAATTACGTATAGATAGACGTTCATGCAAAGCAGATATGAAGGCTAATTTAATAAAAATTGCATTGGAAAAATGTAGTAAAATCGATGTACAAATTCGTTCTGTCACATTCGATGGCTGTAAAAACAATATTGCAACTATGAAAAACTTAGGATGCGAGTTGGATGATTGAAAAAACTTAAAAACAAATTTCAAAGACCCCTGTGCTAACTATGATGTCGTTATGCTGTTAGACGCGTGTCAATGTTAAAACCGATAAAGTGGCAATATATTACAGAATTAACAACTTGTAGGAAGAAAATTATTAGCACTTGGCAAGTAAAATTTCACATAGACATGTTCATTTTAAAAATCAAATTATGAACGTGAAATTAGCATCTCAGCTCCTAAGCAGAAGCGTTGCTGAAGCTTTAAAATTTTGTGATAAAACTTTAAATATTCCCGCATTTCAAAATTCAGAAAGTACAATAGAGTTTATACAGAAACTTATAATGATATTTTTGACGTTCTCAATACAAGGAATCTCAAAGATTTCGGTTTTAAATCACCGTAGTATAAAAATAACTCCCAGAAAATAATATTATTTTTGTCCGAATCGAAAGTCTATTTGCTGTCAAGGGAGCGATCTAGCTCCCCACCACTTCCCCGATATTGCCACCGATATTAGGGCCGTGTGTAGCCGCTTTAACGCTTGTAATAAATTTTACTCCTCATAAAATTTCCATACTGGGGGCCTTATATGAAAATCGATTCTTAAGGAGTAAACTCCAATAAATATATGAATCCACTTATACCTATCAACATTCATATCAAAAGCAACTCAGCTGCTGTTTTATTGAGCCGAAATCTAAATGTAAATGCGGCATCGTCAAGGAACTGCATGTAATTAGTTCTTCTTGACAAAGAACGTTGTGCATTTATCATCGTCGTCACTATCATCAAAGTCAGATAATTGAGCAACATCTCCAAATCACTATCACTATCACCAAACAGCATTTCTGTAGACTTATTATATATCTTTTTTTAAACGCAATGTGAACTAATGAATACTAATAATTGATATTCGTGGAATTCGAGGGGTAGCAAAAACCGATAGTTTGCACCCGCCAGATGATCTGTCAAAAACAATAGTTTGGTTATTGAAACACGTTAGCTGTCATTTTCGAACAAATCGTTATCGGTAACTGAAGATCTGTCCTCCACAGATAGTTTGCATTCACGGATTATAATTTCAAACCATCGGCTGGTTATTGGGACGCTTTTAGCAAAGAATGGATTGAAAATTGTAACCAAGGTTGAAATAAATGGATAGAGATCGAATATTGGAATGAGCCGTTAGTGATTTTGAAGAGTATAAGTCCCACCAGTCAGTAATAGTTCGTGATGGCAGAGAACTACAGATTTAAGGTAAAGGAAAAGTGATCCTTAAAGCTTTTGATGGAGAGGAATGGATTGATACCACTCTGCATAATGTGTTGTATGTTCCCAAACTAACAGTTAATTTGTTTGCTGTGAGAAGTGTCATAGACAGAGGCTATAGAATGGAATTTGAAAAGGACCATTGTGAGATAAAGAATAAGGAAGGAAAAGTTGTGGCAACAGGGTACAGAGAGAAGAAATTGTATGTCATGTGTTTCAGTTATGATTCTAATCCTATTGATGCTAGATCTGTAGGCTACAAAGCCTACAGAACTAGCATGAGCGCCTAGGGCACCAAAACTTTCAGTATGTCAAGCAATTCTTAAATAAAAATGGAATTAAATATAAAAACGATATGGTAATATGCAATGCTTGTATGGAAGGTAAAACGCACAAACTACTATTTCATAGAAGTGATACTATTTCAAAGAGCCCATGTCAGTTAATACACATGGATGTTTGTGGCCCTATGGAGGTTGAGTCCTTGGGAGGTTCTAAATACTTTTTATTAATGAGAGATGATTATTCCACTTACAGAATCGTATATTTCTTAAAACAAAAGAGTGAAGTCCCTGACAAGATTAAAGATTTTATAAAGGCTAGACAAGATACAGATGAGAAGGTAATAGTTGTAAGAACTGATAATGGAAGTGAATTTATTAATGCAACAGTTAAAGAGTTATTTAAGGAAAAAGGCATAAGGCACCAGACATCTACAGCATACACACCGGAACAAAATGGTAAAATAGAAAGAGACAATAAGAACAGTGGTGGAGGCAGATCGAGCTATGAAAATAAGTGCAAAATTACCCAAAGAGTTGTGGGCTGAAGCGGTCAACACTGCTGTCTATATTCTTAACAGAACAGGACACAGTCATGAGAAAAGCAAGTCAAATTATAAGTCGGAAAAGGGCCTGGTTTGCGGAATGTCATAGAGGGTCATCGGGAGTTAAAAAATCGAGTAAGCATGTGTACAAAGTTTATTCCGCTCATGGTTTCCCCTAAACCTATATCATAAGTAAAATTTCTGTTACAGACCTAACTTGAAAGAAATAATCTTAACACAAAATATCAAGATGCAAAAAACGTGTAAGAATCTATTCACTTAAAACTGATAAGATTACTCGTAGGTATCTACACTATCATTATATTAGTTTATCACATTAAAAAAACACGTTTGAATGTTCGAAATGTGATAAGGTGTTTTAATATAAATAGAGTCGTAAACCAATAGATCAATATTACTTCTTTTGGTCACAAAAGGTAAAGATGTTAATATTATTGTCGGTAGTATTAATTACCATTGCTACAGGGAATAATTGCCTGAGAATTGAACCTGAGAAATGCCTGAGAATCAGCAAACAGATTGACACAAACAAAGCAGATTACTTCAAGAAGAATGAAAATCTTTCGCAAGGATCTCGGACAAACGAAGGTGATATCTCGGACAAACGAAATGGGGAGTTTTATTTGAATAATAACAATGAAGAAGCAAAGTCTCCACTTGTAACTAAAAGACATATAATTAAAGTTAAGAAATTGTGGCCAGATGTCTAGCACTTATTGAATATTTCAGAAGACATTGAGAGATTGCATATTGACCAATCACCATCGCCTACCATCGTGAAGTATGATACTACCAGTACGCCTGTAGTACCTTCAGAAAAAAGTGACCAATCTACAGTCATTTATGATACGCGTGTACTACCTTCAGAAAAAAGTGACCAATCTACGGTCATTTATAATACACATGTACTACCTTCAGAAAAAAGTGACCAATCTACGGTCATTTATGATACGCACGTACTACCTTCAGAAAAAGTGACCAATCTGCAGTGTTTTATGATACGCATGTACTACCTTGAGAAAAAAGTGACCAATCTACGGTCATTTATGATAATATTTTAATATAAATAGAGTCGTAAACCAATAGATCAATATTACTTCTTTTGGTCACAAAAGGTAAAGATGTTAATATTATTGTCGGTAGTATTAATTACCATTGCTACAGGGGATAATTTTCTGAGAATTGAACCTGAGAAATGCGTGAGAATCAGCAAACAGATTGACACAAACAAAGCAGATTACTTCAAGAAGAATGAAAATCTTTCGCAAGGATCTCGGACAAAGGAAATGGGGAGTTTTATTTGAATAACAATGAAGAAGCAGTCTCCACTTGTAACTAAAAGATATATAATTAAAGTTAAGAAATTGTGGCCAGATGTTGAGCACTTTGAGCAAGATATTGAGAGATTGCATATTGATCAATCACCATCGCCTACCATCGTGAAGTATGATACTACCAGTACGCCTGTAGTACCTTCAGAAAAAAGTGACCAATCTACGGTCATTTATGATACGCGTGTACTACCTTCAGAAAAAAGTGACCAATCTACGGTCATTTATGATACGCATGTATTACCTTCAGAAAGTGACCAAAATGCGGTGGTTTATGATACGCATGTACTACCTTCAGAAAAAAGTGACCAATCTGCGGTCATTTATGATACGCATGTACTACCTCAGAAAAAAGTGAATAATCTACGGTCATTTATGATAATATTTTAATATAAATAGAGTCGTAAACCAATAGATCAATATTACTTCTTTTGGTCACAAAAGGTAAAGATGTTAATATTATTGTCGGTAGTATTAATTACCATTGCTACAGGGGATAAGTTCCTGAGAATTGAACCTGAGAAATGCCTGAGAATCAGCAAACAGATTGACACAAACAAAGCAGATTACTTCAAGAAGAATGAAAATCTTTCGCAAGGATCTCGGACAAACGAAATGGGGAGTTTTATTTGAATAACAATGAAGAAGCAAAGTCTCCACTTGTAACTAAAAGATATATAATTAAAATTAAGAAATTGTGGCCCAGATGTTGAGCACTTTGAGCAAGATATTGAGAGATTGCATATTGACCAATCACCATCGCCTACCATCGTGAAGTATGATACTACCAGTACGCCTGTAGTACCTTCAGAAAAAAGTGACCAATCTACGGTCATTTATGATACGCGTGTACTACCTTCAGAAAAAAGTGACCAATCTACGGTCATTTATGATACGCATGTACTACCTTCAGAAAAAAGTGACCAATCTGCGGTTATTTATGATACGCATGTACTACCTCAGAAAAAAGTGAATAATCTACGGTCATTTATGATAATATTTTAATATAAATAGAGTCGTAAACCAATAGATCAATATTACTTCTTTTGGTCACAAAAGGTAAAGATGTTAATATTATTGTCGGTAGTATTAATTACCATTGCTACAGGGGATAATTTCCTGAGAATTGAACCTGAGAAATGCCTGAGAATCAGCAAACAGATTGACACAAACAAAGCAGATTACTTCAAGAAGAATGAAAATCTTTCGCAAGGATCTCGGACAAACGAAATGGGGAGTTTTATTTGAATAACAATGAAGAAGCAAAGTCTCCACTTGTAACTAAAAGATATATAATTAAAATTAAGAAATTGTGGCCCAGATGTTGAGCACTTTGAGCAAGATATTGAGAGATTGCATATTGACCAATCACCATCGCCTACCATCGTGAAGTATGATACTACCAGTACGCCTGTAGTACCTTCAGAAAAAAGTGACCAATCTACAGTCATTTATGATACGCGTGTACTACCTTCAGAAAAAAGTGACCAATCTACGGTCATTTATAATACACATGTACTACCTTCAGAAAGTGACCAAAATGCGGTGGTTTATGATACGCATGTACTACCTTGAGAAAAAAGTGACCAATCTACGGTCATTTATGATAATATTTTAATATAAATAGAGTCGTAAACCAATAGATCAATATTACTTCTTTTGGTCACAAAAGGTAAAGATGTTAATATTATTGTCGGTAGTATTAATTACCATTGCTACAGGGGATAATTTCCTGAGAATTGAACCTGAGAAATGCCTGAGAATCAGCAAACAGATTGACACAAACAAAGCAGATTACTTCAAGAAGAATGAAAATCTTTCGCAAGGATCTCGGACAAAGGAAATGGGGAGTTTTATTTGAATAACAATGAAGAAGCAGTCTCCACTTGTAACTAAAAGATATATAATTAAAGTTAAGAAATTGTGGCCAGATGTTGAGCACTTTGAGCAAGATATTGAGAGATTGCATATTGATCAATCACCATCGCCTACCATCGTGAAGTATGATACTACCAGTACGCCTGTAGTACCTTCAGAAAAGTGACCAATCTACAGTCATTTATGATACGCGTGTACTACCTTCAGAAAAAAGTGACCAATCTACGGTCATTTATGATACGCATGTATTACCTTCAGAAAGTGACCAATCTGCGGTGGTTTATGATACGCATGTACTACCTTCAGAAAAAAGTGACCAATCTGCGGTTATTTATGATACGCATGTACTACCTCAGAAAAAAGTGAATAATCTACGGTCATTTATGATAATATTTTAATATAAATAGAGTCGTAAACCAATAGATCAATATTACTTCTTTTGGTCACAAAAGGTAAAGATGTTAATATTATTGTCGGTAGTATTAATTACCATTGCTACAGGGGATAATTTCCTGAGAATTGAACCTGAGAAATGCCTGAGAATCAGCAAACAGATTGACACAAACAAAGCAGATTACTTCAAGAAGAATGAAAATCTTTCGCAAGGATCTCGGACAAACGAAATGGGGAGTTTTATTTGAATAACAATGAAGAAGCAAAGTCTCCACTTGTAACTAAAAGATATATAATTAAAATTAAGAAATTGTGGCCCAGATGTTGAGCACTTTGAGCAAGATATTGAGAGATTGCATATTGACCAATCACCATCGCCTACCATCGTGAAGTATGATACTACCAGTACGCCTGTAGTACCTTCAGAAAAAAGTGACCAATCTACGGTCATTTATGATACGCGTGTACTACCTTCAGAAAAAAGTGACCAATCTACGGTCATTTATGATACGCATGTATTAATTACCTTCAGAAAGTGACCAAAATGCGGTGGTTTATGATACGCATGTACTACCTTCAGAAAAAAGTGACCAATCTGCGGTCATTTATGATACGCATGTACTACCTCAGAAAAAAGTGAATAATCTACGGTCATTTATGATACGCATGTACTACCTTCAGAAAAAAGTGACCAATCTGCGGTGTTTTATGATACGCATGTACTACCTTCAGAAAAAAGTGACCAATCTGCGGTGTTTTATGATACGCATGTACTACCTTCAGAAAAAAGTGACCAATCTACGGTCATTTATGATACGCATGTGCTACCTTCAGAAAAAAGTGACCAATCTACGGTCATTTATGATACGCATGTACTAACTTCAGAAAAAAGTGACCAATCTACGTTCATTTATGATACGCATGTACTACCTTCAGAAAGTGACCAATCTGCGGTGCTTTATGATACGCATGTACTACATTCAGAAAAAAGTGACCAATCTACGGTCATTTATGATAAACAAGTACTACCTTCAGAAAAAAGTGACAAATCTACGGTCATTTATGATACGCATGTACTACCTTTAGAAAAAGTGACCAATCTACGGTCATTTATGATACGCATGTACTACCTTCAGAAAAAAGTGACAAACCTATGGTCATTTATTATACGCATGTACTACCTTCAGAAAAAGTGACCAATCTGCAGTGTTTTATGATACGCATGTACTACCTTCAGAAAAAAGTGAACAATCTACGGTCATTTATGATACGCATGTAGTACCTACAGAAAAAGGTGACCTATCTACGGTCATTTATGATACGCATGTACTAACTGCTGAAAAAAGTGGGATTATTTTGAGACGTCATCGGACGCAATTGTTTTGTTGTTGAATTCGCCGGTCGTCGTAAGAGTGGACGAAAATGGATCTGTCGCAATCGACAGATCTGCGGTTGCAATCGATTTCTGGAGTAAAGATAAATGGAAGTGCGACATGCTGCACCTTGAAAATTTCAGATGAGGGCTATTCTAAAGGGCAAAGGCCTATTTGAGATCGTGGATGGTTCCATACCTAAACCCGACAAAGATAAACCGGCGGAGTACCAGGATTGGATTTCAAAAGATAGTAAGGGGCAAGGTTGAATTGTTTTCCATATTGAACAAAGTATAATGACACTACGTCTGCCGAGATGTGGACGAAATTAAATAATATCTACGAAAAAAAAAATCATCAACATCCTTGCACCTTGAGCAACAGAAGTTTTATTCGCTCAAATGCGATACTGATATTTCCCTATTTTTCTCAAAAATACAAGAGGTAAGAGCAAATATTCGCCAGTTAGTCGATGATATATCTGACAAGATGGTTATCACCATATTTTCTTAACAGAGCAGGACACAGTCATGAGAAAAGCAAGTCAAATTATAAGTCGGAAAAAGGCCTGGTTTGCAGAATGTCATAGAGGGTCATTGGGAGTTAAAAAATCGCGTAAGCAAGTGTACAAAGTTTATTCCGCTCATGGTTTCCCCTAAACCTATATCATAAGTAAAATTTCTGTTACATAGGTCTGTAACAACTTGAAAGAAATAATCTTAACACAAAATATCAAGATGCAAAAAACGTGTAAGAATCTATTCACTTAATACTGATAAGATTACTCGTAGGTATCTACACTATCAGATAAATATTAGTTTAGCACACACGGGAGTACTTTGTACTACGTACATACAGTACTTTCTCGTATTTATACATATGCAAGATAAAATATATAGACACAAAGACAAGTACAAAAATTCAATGCTGTAATTAACTTGATAGTTTTATTGTATGAATTGGAATGCAAATGAATTAATTGATATACCAATATAAAAAAATTGTATGTCGTAATTGGACATACAATTTTTTTATATATGCATAGGACTGTATTTTATATTTTATTTCATATCATTGTACTCACACATTGGTCTAGAAACGGACCACAGCAATAAGAAGTGAACCAGCATTTTAATTGTGTAGTTGTGTTTCTGAAAATCCATATGTTGCCAAGTGTTGATAGCTACATTCCTTATATCAATTTGAGACTATTTCAATTTTATTTTATTTCGGTTTTTAGAGTGCACCAATACAATTTACTCCATCGACATCAATGGAATCTAAAGCATTTGTGACTGAAAAAAATTTGAAGAAATTGCAGTGGCATCCTCAATACGATTGGTGTATCAAAACTCAGCCAACAAACAATTAGAGAAGTAAAGTTGTACAATGTTTGTCGACAAAAAATAAGTGAAATAATAAGACTTAGGAAAAAAAATAAAAATCAGAAGATTTCCATAAACAGAATTTTTGAAAATGAAGATGTGCAAAAATTATGTAATTTAAATATTAGTAATTCTTTTATTGTATTACTACAAAACCAACTGAAAAATTGGCCCAAAAGACCAAAAGGCAGAAGTCTCCTGCTTGCCATAAATTACTTAGAAGAATGTTTGCATTGCCATGTCAAAGTAGTTTAAATGAGTTACTTAACAGAGTGCCACTGAATCCTGGGATTAATAAACATATTTTTACTTCACTCAAAAAAATGACGCAAAAACAAAACGATGAAGATAACATATGCATATTATCATTTGATGAAATGTCAATTCGTAAACACCTGCATTTCGATACAAGACAAGATAAAATACAGGGCTTCCAAGACCATGGCAACCATGGCAGGAGTAATTCAATTGCCACTAAAGCCCTCGTATTTATGTTAGCTGGCATAAGAAAAAAATGGAAACAGCCCATTGCCTTTTATTTTTCACAGTCAATAAACGCCGATAGGTTAACTGTGATCTTAAAAGAGATAAACTTATTAAATAGATATTATTAATAATTGTTTACTTTTATAGTACACAAATTATGTACCTAATAACTATTGTATAAATCTTTTCAGATACTTACAGAATGTTTTAATCAACATATAAATGTGGTTGCCACTGTATGTGATTTATCAACAGTTAATAGGAGAGTTTTAAAAACGTTAGGCGCTACAAGTAGAGAACCTTTTTTCTTGCACTGTGGACGAGAAATTGTTACCATTTTAGATCCTCCACATATTTTAAAATGCACAAGAAACCTATTAATGAAGCATGATATTGAATGTGAAACTGAATTTCATTGTATGGACAAGATTTCCAAAGGCAATAAATGTAGATGATAAATAGAAAACATGTTTTAACAAAAAATGTATGTATATTGAACAAATAATTGTATGAAAATAACTCTGCAATTTATCAAATTCCTCATTGTTTCAGGCATAGTGAAATGGAGTCATATTGAGTTATTTTATCATTTGGATAAAAATAATGCAAATTTTGTGTTTGCTCCTGCACTATAGTCCATTCGCGTTAAGAAAATAGTGAGTCATCGTTGTCCGCCGGCCTGGCCACGCCCCCCAGCCAATTAAAATGCTAGAAATTAGAAAGTTGAGTTCACAGTGACCAGTTGAAGTCTGAGCTTCGAACAAAACGGTTGTGTATTTTTCGTGACTCTTCAACAATAAAATTTGAAAATGAATACTTCACCAATTCGAAAGAATAAAAGTGGATCAATAATCCATAGCGGAGAGAGACGCATAATTTATAATGTTTATAAGTACTTTAAACTGTGTGATTTAAATGCAACTATGGAGAGCATAGTCATAAAAACAGCAAGTGCATGCGGTGTGTCCGAAAATACTGTTTATAAAATTATTAAAGAACAAAAGGATACTAACACTTTAAAATCACCCGTGAAAAAAAGAGCTCGACTATCCACAGTCGATAAATTAGATGAGCTAGACAAATGTGCAATAAGAAGAAAAGTTCACTCAATATATTTAAATAACGACTACCCGACATTGGACAAAATTATGAGAATTTGCGAAGCTGACGAAGATATTCCTGTTTTCAAACGTACTACACTTCATAAAATATTGCACGAGCTTGGTTTCGATTTCAATAAACAGGATAATAGAACATTGTTAGTCGAAAGGGAAGATATTGTTTTATGGAGGCGTAAATATCTTCGGCAAATAAAAGAATACAGAGACGCTAATAAAACCATTTACTATCTTGACGAAACGTGGGTAAACGCCGGACACGTAAAGACAAAAACATGGTTGGATACAACGGTAAAAAATAAAAGACAAGCCTTTCTAGATGGCTTATCAACCGGTCCAAAGGCTCCGACAGGAAAAGGTAAAAGGTTAATTGTATTGCACATTGGCAGCGACAAAGGGTTCGTGGAAGATGGTTTACTAGTATTTGAATCCAAGTCTACAAAAGACTATCATGAAGAGATGGATGGTGAAAGATTCCTTCATTGGTTCATTAATATAATGCCTAAGCTAGAACCAGGATGTGTGGTTGTCATGGATAACGCTCCCTACCATTCGGTAAGAGTCGAAAAAATACCAACAACCAGCTGGAACAAACAGCAAATAATAGATTGGCTTCAAAGCAAAGGAAAAACCGTGGACATGACTTATTTAAAAAAAGAATTATTAGTGAAAGTTGCCGAAATCGCCCCACAATATAATAAATATTTAATAGATGAGACTGCCAAAAGTAATGGAATTACAATTCTTCGCCTGCCGCCTTACCATTGCAAACTTAACCCAATTGAATTGGTGTGGGCCCAAATAAAAAATTATGTCGGTGCCAATAACTCCACGTTCAAAATGAGTGATGTAAAAAAATTATTATATGACGCAATAGCATTAATAGACGCTAATCGTTGGAAGAAGTGCTGCGACCACGTGATACGAGAAGAAAATACCATGTGGCATTTGGATGACGTCATGGAACACGCAGAACAAAATTCTTTCATAATAAATGTAACTGAAGAATCTACCGATACTGATTAGTGATTTAAGTAATTTTATTCCATTAAAAATAATTAAATATAAAAAAAAAATTGTACTTTTACTCCACTGTGAATACACCCTTATCCTGTAGTTGCACAGATGACTCACTATTTTCTTAACGCGAATGGACTATAACTAATTATCACCTGTATCCTAATATCAAACAACAAATGCGAGTGAAACTTGCAACGCAAGTTTTTAGTCACTCCGTGGCAGCTGGCATATTAGCGAAAATTGCAACAAGTAAGCTTATTTAAAAAAAAAAATTGATAATTTGTGGAAAACACTTGAATTTTATGTGAAAATTGTTCGAAATTTGACCATTTAGAATCAGTATGCTATTTACACTAAAAATTAGTCTCTCTGGTATTTTTTGCGTAAAATTTCAATATTTTCAAAATTTTAATTTTTCAAAAATATTTCAAAATGTAAAATGTTTCACTGTAATTATTGTAACTGTATAATAAATTTTTTCCTGTCTTATTTTTTAAACAAATATGCTATCGTGACAATCAAAAACTATAAATAGTGTTGGAAATTCTATATTACATGAATAGTATCTCTGTAGAAAACCAATATGCTTTTTCCTATTTAAATCGCACTTTTCGATGTAATACATTTACGAATGAGTATCTTTAAGTGTACCAAGTTAAGCCATGGTGTATAGGTTCCTTATAACAGTGTAAACTCTTTATTTCAGATGAACTCCCATCCGAATCACATGCAACGGCAACCTTCATTCAAAAATTTGACGAACTTTTTGATGCCGTCAATGCAAGATTTGCGTAGGTGAAAAAAGTACTCGACAAATCTGACCACTCGAAGTCCTCATATAATACTCTGGAGAAATTAAGAAATTTATTTCAACAATGAAATATTTGGGAAGGATGGATTCACACAATTAACGCTATTCAAAGACTATGGAAAAATTTGCAGTCAATCAATATTTAAAAGTCTTTCCACTCGTCGTCTAAACCAGGATCCTTTGGAAAATTGTTTTGGCTGCATTAGGTATAATTGTGGATCAAATGATAACCCAACAATTCAACAATTTGTAGCGGGTATTAAAACAGCTATTATTGCAAATTTACGACACTCTGGCCAAAAAAAAACTGTGAAGATGACACTGCCATTTTGTCAAATAATTTATCAAATTTTTTGTCTTCAAATGTACCTTCAAAGAATTCAGAAAAAATAGCTGAGGAGTTTAATGCCAAAGAAATAGAGACAATGCTATCTGATGCAGCCAAAGCAATAGAACAAGCGACACCTGAAAGTCAAGCTTGTGGATATGTGTGTGGTTTCATTTAAAAAAAATTAAGGCACAATAACTGTTTGAATTGTCAAAATACTTTTCTGATAGATACACCTGAAACCATTCACATTATTCACAAGCTTTAAAGAATATGAATTAACACACAGGTCATTAAATTACGTGAGAAAGGAAGTAGTCCAAAGTGTGGAATTTATGGCAACAATAATTAATAATTTTTTAAAAACAGATCCGTGGCGGCGTTTCATGTTTACATAAAAATGTGCAGATCATTTGGATGCAAACATAAAACATATAAAACTCAGTACTTTCTACATTTGTGTAAAACGATTTACAATTCTGAAAATAGAGAAATGGAAGAAGAGAAAAAAAAAGCCACATAAAGAAAAATTAGAATTTTAAGGAATGCCATAGATAGAACGTTGTTGAAAGAAAAAAGTAAAATATTTGCCATGAAGCAGCTATGTAGGACTACAAAACTTTTCAGCTAGTAATGGTTGGTTGGAAGGTTTTAAAAGGCGACATGGCATATCTTTCAATCAATCAATTGTTCAAGGTGTTTGTAATCAGTGGACTGAAGACTTACCAAATCTTTTAACAGAATATCATCCAAATGACATTTACAATGCTTTATTTCTCAAGTGTCTTCCGGACAAAACCTTCACATTTAAGGGCCAAGAGTGTCATGAAGGAAAACGAAACAAAGAGCGACTAACAATTCCGACTAATAATTCTTCAATGCACAAACATGACAGGAACCGATAAACTGCCGCTTCTTATCATCGGGAATCAAAAGGACCTAGATGTTTTAAAGGTGTAAATACTTTACCCGTTGACTACGATAGCAATACGAAGGCTTGGTTGATTAATTCTAATAATATTCATAATTTCTAATAATCATTAGTTATGAAGTGTGTCTTATTTTGTTTTGTTATAGTTACTTTCGGCACACGTAACAATGACGCTAGATTTAAATCTTAGCAGAGCTTTTAGATGGATTTTCGTCATAGCAAGTGTGAAACAACTCATATTAGGGACAGACTTTTTTCCCATTACGGTTTGTTAATCCACTTAGGTTCTAAATAATTAATCGACAGTGTAACCAACCTAAATATTATTACTTCTTTGTCAAACCATCTGTCAAAACTGTTGACGAAAAGAGGGTGACTCTTTTCGCAATTTGCTTAATTTTTTGCTTAAGATGACAAAAAGAATAGTATCCTGAGTTTCTTTCGGGGTTTCTTCTCAGGATCGTCATCTTGGCTTTTTTCCGAAACCCTGGTAAAATTTAAATTTAACTGGTATTCTAAATGACGATCATAAGAGTTTCTTGGAGAAACCTAATTGATAAATAAATATTTTGATTTTGATTTGACTGGTCCACCTGTCCAAGCGAGGGACTAGACCGTTGCCACCTGACAGATATAATAAGCTGATTTTCAGCTAATGCAAGACCTAGGTATATGCAGGCCTTCCAAGGGTGCGTGGGAAAGCCCCTTGGACAATCCCTTGGTCGTTGTACCAAAGAAAAAAAAAGACACCGCAGGAGCCGGAGGTGTTCAACACAAGGAACACCTCCCGTTTCTTTTCGAGCTTTTAAACAGGTACGGAATTACTATCAATATAACAAAATGTTGCTTTGAACAGACTGAATATAATGTTTGGTCTATGTTATTCTTATTATAGTATGTCGTAAGTTAGAAGGTTCGCATCACGGGTGGTAATCTTCAAGGAAAAATCACTAGACATAGGAATTTTATAGCCTGTGGTTATAGCAAAATAGAACATGACATTTGACCTCCCCTCTCACCCCTTGATTGCCCTCTAGCGATCCGTACCGTACCTACCCAGTCAATCAGGATCAGGAAGTTGAAGATGGTACCGTAATAAGAGAGAAGCTATTTTGTTTTATCAGATAATTGTTGTTTATATTGTTGCGTTGATTAATTTCCGCCATTTGTAGTCTTTGATTTCCGCATTTTTTATTCCATATTTGGATTGATACAATCATATTAAGTATGTATTACAAATGCTGTGTGCCAGAATGTACAACTTTCCAAAGTGCAAAAAAAATACTCCAAAAATGGCTCGAATCTATTCCTGAATCTTTACGGAATAGAAAAAGTGAATTCGCTCATCTGCACATCTGCCACAAACATTTTGAAGCTCGTTTTGTGACTCCAAAGAAACGTTTAACAATAACAGCTTATCCATCGCTGTCTCAAGAATCGGAGATTAAAAGTGTCCCGTTGAACTCTGGATAGCGTTGGATAACAGCTCGTTGGATAACAGCATGTGGACTGCTGTTTCCGTGAGTGAGTAAGGGATGCCAGAGCCCATTTCCCTATCACTTCCCAATCTCTTATCCTTAACCTTACTGTAGTGGGCAGTGCACTGGCGGCAGCTGTGGCGTTGCTTGTGTTATAGGAGACAGTAGCCACCTACGATCAAGTGGACCGTCAGCCTGTCTGCCGACCTTATCATAAAAATGAATTTTAAAAGTCTAGAATTTTGAAGAATTTAAATATTTTTCAGGTGAGACATTACACATCTATGGACATGATTTGCTTGTCATATTTGATCCGCCACACTTAATCAAAGGAATACGGAACAATTTTTTGTTAAAAAATATTAAATACGAAAATAAATTTTGTTAAATCTGATATTGTAGATGTATACAAAACGGACTGTGAGCATGGACAGTCGCGTATATTACACAAATTAAACTATGAACAGTCATACCTGAAATTTTTTAAAAAAATGAAGGTAACTTGTAGATTACACTTTTTATAATACTTTGAGACTTACTATTTCATGAAGGATGTTTAATAAATTCTCTATACATACTGTATAGAGAATTGAAACAAGATCATCTAACAAGATGAATTGGACAATAAAGAAATTATTATTATTATACTATGCTGAAGGATGAGTTGTGAGGACTATGAGTTTAAAGAATTTTAATTACATACACTCTCGTAAGTCTAGACCTGCCCCAGTTATTGTTTTCCCAAATCTGAAGAAAACTTTGAGTGTAAAACATTATGAAGATGATATGATTGACACTCATTTCTAGCACAAAAAAGAATGTTACTTTTTTGAAGGGCTCAGAAAAATGATTGAAAAATTCAATGTGAATTTGCAGTCATGGGAAACTACACATATAGAAAAATAAAACAGTTTCAAGTCTATAACTTGATATATGTACCTGTAAAAAAAAAACTACATGCGCTCTCTCAAACAAAACCCAACTGAAAAAATAGCTATAGTCCATACAATATAGAAGAGCACTTTTCCAATATAGAATATAGAAGAACAGTTTTGTGTGTCGAGCGAGAACAAAGGTTAAACTAATTTCACATTTAGTTGTGCTTTTTTATAGGTACAACACTTGGAGCAACAACATTATATAGTAGGTCGTCCACTGCTGGACATAAGCTACCATTTTCCAGAAGGATTTAAATTTTTATTGAACACTACTTATTGTTCTTTTAGTAGCAACAAATTGCTTTTTTTAATAATTTATTTTATTTTGCAGGTTAAAAATTGCGTACGTGTATTTAGCAAACATATGTCTGCAGCCTTAAGTTTCAGCTCTACATTTTGGAAGTAAGTATCTAAATGTATTCAACCAGGGCAGATAATCTCGTTAACTTACAAATCATCAAAAAAATTCTTTATGTGTTAATTGATTTACTGTGTGTGACACTCTTAAAAATACATCTGATCTGGTGTCATTTCTTGACGACATTTTTAACCGTGTCAATGGTAGTGTAGTATACTTATAACAGAAAAGGGGAAAAAATCTTCGAATTGCTGTAACGGAGAAAAGTAGACATCATATTTTCTGGCAGGAAGCCCTGATTAAACTGCAGAATACCAAATTCATCAATAAAAACGGTGAAGAACATGTAGTGCCTAGTATAAAAAATTGGATGAGTACCATAAGAAGTTTCATGAAATTGTGGCAAAATTTGTTCAAAGAAAAAAATATTAAAATTATGAGACCACGTTACATGAATTCAGATGCGATTGAGAACTTTTTTGGAAAAATAAGATCATACAATTATAGAAACAATTACCCAACTTGCCATGATTTCGAAAATACTTACAAATCTTTACTAATTACAGGGTTTATTAAATTTCACCACTCTTCATTTAATTATGAGGATGATTGCAGTGCACAGTTTTTAAAGAATAAAGAGCCTGTTTATAGGTTAAGGTGTAAAAGGTATACATGGGGGTAATGGTGAAACTTGTGTAGTAATAAGTTAGTCTGTTCATCTAAACAAATACATAATAAATTAGTCTGTGGTAAAACACTATGATGTATATGGAAAAGACAATAAAGACGACGGATTTGCAACTAGAACATGGCTGTTTGGTGAATTCCAATTACTTATTATAATTGATTATTCTCATCAAAGTGGAACCCCAAGTGACCCAGCATATAAGAACCTACACAATATGACAACTTGTAAGTCCTATATGGATACATAATTACACAGTATCGCTCCATTGAGGTTTGGAAAACTTTTGCGACTGTTGAATTCGTCAGAAATTTTAATCGAGCAGTCATCTTCTTGTTTGTTTGCCATATACAAGGGGCACAATGAAATGATCGGGAATAGAATATTTCGGATTGAGTTACAATAAATCCTTTTTTTAGAATTTGAATACTGGCCTCTTAGAATCTTAATGACATTCAAACAATTGAAAAAATTTATTAAAAACAAAAACTATGTTGGTTTAAAGTTGACACGCCGTTAACAGAAATGGAGCTTACGCGTGAACAGCATAAAAATCTACTTTTTATAATTCGCTACTTCATTGTCAACAAAGTCAACAATCCACACTTATGCAACTGATAAAGCCACAATACTAACTGTTCCTTCCGTTACAGTAAGTTATTGTCATGATTATTGAATGCAAAATTCATTCTCAGATTGAAAAACCCGAGTATGTTGCACCCTATACTGTGAATATACAATTATCTGCAGCGAATAGCGATAAATCACCTCTACCTCTTCTTTAAGCTTAGGTTCAGTTCTAGACATATCGCGAAAAGTTTTCTTAAGAAGTAAAAGGTTGTTGAAAAAAGCCAAAGTTGTCAATCATTTAAAGAAAATAAATGCTAGACTTCTCATAAAGGCCGTAAAGAAAAAAATTAATCTCGATTCAAACTGGTGTCAAGATTTACAAGCTACATAAATAGGTATTAATAATACTGAATTATTTAATACCAATTTCTTAAAAAGCGTATCAAAAAAAGAGGAGATTTTCAAAATACTCTTGTGATGTGAGAGTTCGTATTGACATTACATTTTTATTGTCGATTAGAAAGCAAAAAATTGGACTGGAAAGCATTACGAGAGCTTAGTTGAAATGTGTATAGGAAAGTAATGACTATACAATCAGACCAAGCATGTGTTTTTTAAGTTTATAGGGTTAAAAATTTTATAGTGTTTAAAACTGCTGTATCAATCAAAATACCAATAAATTTCAGTTTCTTAAGTACTAACAAGAACAAAATTTGGATTTCAAAGAATACTTTTTAAGATTAGCACATTTTAAGCAATTATTTCCATATGTCTTATTCTTCAGTTCTATTGTGTCTATTAATGTATAATAATTTATTTGCGATGACCATGGGTAACTGTTTATCAGAGATACTTTTATCTCTGGTATACTTTTGAGATATTGAAAAAAAAAAGTTTTCTTGAAAAATTGTAAGTACATGAAGGTTTTTTTTAAAAAAAGCATTTTATTTGAAACTTAGAGTGGTTATACAATAAATTTATTTGTCTTTTAATCATGAAAATATAATTGTTTATTTATTATTTTGATATTAGAATAAATGTTGATGTAAAAAATAAGCTGTTGATAGAAACGAACAAACAAACGTTTCAATGTTTCCTTTCTAAGTACCTTTTTTTATTACCCCTAGTATTCTTATGAATGGTGTGAAAAAATAAAATAGTTAAAAAAACCTGGCCTAGATTATGCGTGTGCTATAATACTATATAAGTATTATACCTAACTTTTAAGACGAAATATTAACAGTATGAAAATATTTGTTCTTAAAATTGATGCAATTATGCCTACACGCTAAATAAATAGGAATTGTGTTCGTTGCACCGTTACGTTGCCTAATAGAAATTATAATCTTAACATTTACATCTTTAGATTATATTAATTAAAATGTATATACAGAAAGACTACATACAAATAGGTTTAGGTGTCCATGGCTTGTTCGTCTTCTGGGATCACTGGGGCGCTCCTTTGTCTTGGCGCGAAACGGTTCATTACTGAAAAAAAAGACTTTCCTTAGATATAAGCCGTCTTACTACAAAAAAATAAATAAGCACTGTTTAAACACGTGCTTACTCAGACAATGTATAATTATTTAAAAATTGTTCAGCGAGCGTTTAAAATGTCCCTACCACAAAAACCTTGTTTAGAGCTTGTTTTTGTAGATAGTGTTAAAGTACGAGAATGATATTGCATTATGGCAACCCTGGCAAACATTCATTCAGTCACTCGCTCTGAATACATGTCGTTTTCATTTTACGCAGATTTTGGTTTTCACAAGCTATTATTACGGACTATAGTAATGATATAAGTAAATAATCAAATTGGAATAAGGCACAAATTACAACAAATACGTTAGATTGTTTATAAAATTTTGTTATAACAAAAAACATAGCGCTTAATGGAACGTAACTGACACGGGCGTAATTGTCAAATGTCAAGTTGGATTTTCTTATTTTCATACGAAATATTCTTATTTTCATAAATTCCAATTATTATTATTAACATGGATAAAAAGCGTGAGCGCGGCGTGGCGTCATCGTAATATTCGAATGGATTAATTCGCTCGCGATGTATCCTATCTCGAAAATTAGGTATCCTTATAAATAATCCATATCCTCCATGTCGACGTAATCAATGAAATTTAAAATACCCATAGTCATTTCAAAAAGAAAAATTTAATATTACGCAAAACGATTACAAATTTGACAGCACGTCCAAGGAGAAGCCGCTAACTAGATAGACACTCGTTAATCAAGCATCTGGCGGTATTTAAATTTAAATAATGCTCAAGCATTGTCTAACCTAAACAATGCCTAGACACTCTTTTGTAGTAAAGTTTTATTTAACCATGTGTATAAAGCCTGTTTAAAGTGTGTTTAATGTTTTTGTAGTAAGACGGAAGGTGTTCTCAGGATAAACACGTTAGTATGGAGGATCTGAATATGTTTACTTGTTAATAAATAGAAAAGGCTTCGTTAATATTTAAAGCTTTTTGTCTAACCACGAAAGGCTTTAAAGTAATGCTATAATTATTTATATCAGGATAAATATTTTTCTTTTAAAATTAAATTAAATTAATTTGATTTAAAAATCAAGATTAAATATAACAAAAAAAACGTAGTTTAGGAACAACTGTGTTATCGGTACGAATTGAACTGAATCGAATTGATCATTGATGGAATTTATGATTACGTCAAAGCGCGGTAGGTACCATTCCTTGACGCGCTTGTTTTCCAAAAATACAAATCAAATGAGAAGCTCCTATTCTTAAGAAGTGTTAGATGGTTATTCTCCTATCTGTTTAATTTCATCAGTGGATTTGTCAGATACACTGACAATGTACATCTAAAACTCGACATAAAGGGAATATATCCGTCATACATGTGACAATTGTTATATTTTTTATTTTATAGACTAGCGGCTACGTTCACTGCAGTGTGAGCGTACGTTAATTTATTAAAATATAGGCATAGATTTTATTTTTTACAATATACATATATGGCGGCCCTAAAGTAAGCTCACCTTGTTCGTTGTCGTCCAAGTGAATGAGTTCTATGCAGCACTCCTTATTGTCGCCGCCGCAAGCGAGCGCGAATGGGGCTTCCGGACAGCTAGCAGCACACAGCGCTTGCCCGACGCGCAGCGTGCGTTCACTCACCGCTACTGGAGAACCGTTCAACGTATCCCAACACTTCGCTTTACCATCGGCACCCACGGTCACCATCAACCCAGCCACCTGATCGCTCAGTATCAGACCTACCAAACAATAGTGACACTGTTAAGAAACAGAACTCTGCGAAGAAAGACAAAACGCTCGACTGACCAATGGTTCTGTCTTTTGAAACCTGGGGGATTTTGGGTTTGCACATCTGAGTTTTCAGTATCAAGAGGTATGAAAACCAGAGGTGCATGAAGGGGAGCATGGCTGAAAACCAGTGAATGTGACCAGTCAATAACATAAACCATTTTCATCTTAAAGTGTTGCTTCTCTAGACAGATTGGCGACCATCATGGCTATTTTAATCCTTGAAAGCTACTGCACAAAAGAGGGAACGAGTGCTCATATACCAAACCACTCTCTTAAATTCTTCAAGTTCAGTACATTCTCTACTGAAACTGCAAAAGGCGGTTAATGACTGAATTTTTGGATAATAAATGTGTCTTACCTATGTACATGCAATGGATAATATATTTTTTTTAATTTTAATTTTTTATTTTATTAGGAAACCAACAATACATAAACACATAAAAATTCATAATTATAATATCGTATACTCTACTTATAGTCTAACATAAATACATATACCGAAATAGCCTATAGACTAGTGTTTACACATTTGTATAATGATGTAGCAGATGATTTTTTATATTGACATTTTAAATGCAGCCTTCAGGTACCACGCTTATTTGTCGCATCGCTATAATATTTGTTCGCGCAGAAAAGCATATCCTAACGCAGATCAAAACCGAACGTGAATACAAACGAAAAAAGAACTTATTGCTTATTGCTTTATGCTATAATCAATAGCGGTGGATATATATTTGCGCCATTAAAAAATTGTGTTACTTTTCTGAATCCCTGGTGTGTATGGAAAATTTCATGATGATCGAATATGTCTTTCAAACACCAATGATAACTAGATAGATATAACGTCTTTTAAAATACAGTTTCTCAAGAAATTTAATCGTTAGTTTCTAATTTCTTTAATTTATCTAAATTTGTTGCTCACCTGTGACCTCCTTCTCATGCGCTGATATCGTCCACAGCGGTTCGTCTTGTCTGCAGTCAACGTAAGCAACTTTGCCTTCATTGTTGCTCATCTGAAAGGGAGCAACGTTACACGTTTATCTATACTTTACTAATATTATAAAGCTGAAGAGTTTGTTTGTTTGAACGCGCTAATCTCAGGAACTACTGGTTCAAATTGGAAATTTTTTTTTTGTTGAATAGTCCATTTATCGAGGAAGGCTATAGGCTATATAACATCACGCTACGATAAATAGTATTATATTGTATAAGCAGTGTCCAGTACCACGCGCCCCATGCGCACGCCGCCGCCGTATGGGCCGCAGCGAAGCGTGGCCGAGTTCGGCTAGTTTTATATAACACTAGATATTTATAATTTTCAGCAAAGCCAATTCCAAGGTAATATTTTATAGGTCGAAATGAGCGATTTCGAACACTGAGTGATGAATATTTGAGAGCTAAGCCTTGGGGAAAACAACTATGAGATCTACTTTTTAATGTACAATTTTAATCAAATTTCCAAAACCAGACAAAATCTTAATAAGAAGGGGGAGTGAGTCTCAGAAATCTTATGTGCTCTTACGTGGGGTCACATATAGCGTTTAATTAGTGGAGAATTATGAGTGTACTTACAGCGAAACAGAAGGGGTTGTGGCTGTCCCAGACGACGCGCTCTATCTCTGGCTGGAGCGACCAGGCGCGGTGTGCGTCTGGCGACCGACAGTCGGTGACGCGGGCGCTTCCGTCGCAAGAGCCCGTTAGGAGCGTCTGCGCTTCCAGTGGGTGAAAGCTCACGCATTGTACCTAATACGACAACAATCTAATAAATATTACAAACTCAAACTTTGTGCGGGTGAATTGTATGAAAGTTTGTTACTAAATCACGTCAACATTACTTATAATAGTACAGTTTATGAATCACAATAATATACATATAGGCTATTATAATTTATCAGAATAAAAGCTGGTCCATAATAAACACAAACAACACCGAGAAAGACACGCAAGTGCGCTGCCAGTGCCGATTTAGAATCTGTACATCCTACTAATATTATAAATGTGAAAGTTTGTGAGGATGAATGTTTGTTACTCTTTCATGCAAAAAACGGCTCAATGGACTTGGACGAAATTTGGCACACAGATACTTTATTACCTAAATTAACATGTAGGATATTTCTAGAAATATTTTAGGTTCCCGAGGGTTAGTCTAAAAATATAAAAAATTGGGCACCACCTTCGTCACAGCGATAAAGATGTCGGGCGTTATAATGGGTACTCATATGTATACCTTCACAGGTTATCCGCCTCTGTCTGTTATTCCGCTAACTTCTTCCAAATCACCCACTCAACAGTTTTCACTAATGGAAAAAGCAATAAACGAGGAAGGTTTATCATAATTTACAGAAAAATTGCATCCGTGCGAAGCCGGGGCGGTGGAATATAAAGTGTTTCAGTTCGTGAGCAGAGGATTCTAGAACGCATTTTCCCTATCCCCTCCTAATGCCTTATTCTTAATTGTCGGCGGCAATTCATTCGCAACAACTGTGGTGTGGCTTTTGTTACAATCTACGGTAGCCACCTACCATCAAGTGGACCGTCAGCCTGTCTAACAATCTTCATATAAAAAATATAATAATTTAGATTATTTTATCATAGTAAGCTGGAGGCAGGCTGACGGGCAATTGGATGGTATGTGACAACTGTCGGTCATAAATACGAGCATCACAATTAAGACGACCCACCTTATCTTGGAAGTAGTCTAGTTTCGTGTGTGGTTTACCCTGATCCAAGTCCCACAGTAACACCGTGTTATCTGCAGAGCCACTTGCCAGGACATGTCTGCAAGTGTTGCAAATGCCATTTAAATTTATAACATTTTATAGAATTTAGGTGAAGGTACAATTTTAAAAAGCTGTTAAGGTAAGGAGGATCGGGTGGTTGTTGGTGAAAACAGGAATTATCGTATTAAGGCAAAAAGTTTAGTCATTAAAAAAATCATAAATTCTTTTATTTAGTTAGAGGCAGAAATGGATATTACTATTTCTTTTCTCTTAATAATCAGCAGCATTTGATAAAAATTCAATATGCAAAATGCTCACGTAAAATTCTTATTCCACGACAGATCCAATACGGCGTCTTTGTGTCCGATCCGTTTGGTTTTTTTCTTTTTGTTCGGCTTCCTGCCAAGCTTGAACGCTGGTTCTAAACAATTTTCTATGTCTAGGTCCCAAACTTGAATTACCGGATCCATACCACCCAACGCGCATAGATTACCTAAAACATTTGAAATTGATAATAGAAAAAGTCTAATTAGTGGTGTCCTAGTTCAGTAAGACAAGACGGATTATCTTTCTAACAGCGATGAGTATCTTAAGAGGCCTATGGTGATTTTGCAACGATTTCAGTCAATTTATTTTAGAGATTTTTCATAAAATAAACAGAGTTGAGTACTTTGTAATATGTCATTAGAAAGATTATTTCAATAGTAATGGAATAAATGAGCCACATTTTTGTTTTATTTCTGTAATTTCGATTTATCCATCATGTTCTAACATCCGTTTCAGAAAATTTGATGTTCGGGGACTCAATTTTTTTGCTGTTTTCAGTCGACATTGTAGTTTAAACTTAACGAAAAAAATACTGTGCATTGGCATAGAAGTCTTCTAAGGAATGAATGAAACAATTTTTTATTTTCGTACAAAATTTTCGAAAAATAAAATATAAAACGCAGTGCAATTTTCGAAAATATCCACCCAAAACTGATGACTTTTCTGAATAGGCTAAATGTTGTTTGCTAAAAATAAAAATACCACTGTAAACTTTACATCATAAACTACTTGTGTGCAAAAAATTAAATAAATAGATTTACAAAAAATACAAAAAAAAAAATTCGTAAAAACACGCAAATCTTGCAATATATTAGAAGACACATTCCCTAGCCGGTCAGTCCGCGCCAAGCGCTTCTAGAGGGAGGTCGTATCGCTTTTCGTTGTGCGCCCACGTGACCACATCGAGCGATCGAACGGCGAACCGGGCAAACAATATAGCGCAACCAAAATGTTTTGACAGTTTTCTTTTTATATTTTTTTTGTTGTCTACTAAATATTGATGAAAACTATGTTTTTGTTTATAAAGTATAATTGCGATGTATATAGTATGTAATTTATATTTCAGATATTCGTTGTTTTTTCTTTATTACGAAGATAACTATATATCGAAGAAAAATAGAATAGAATTATAAGTAATCCAATATTTTATTGATCTAACAATGACGCGTGAGAGAAAAAACAGTGCCTTTGGCATTGTGAAATGAAAAAAAAATTCATGAAATCAGAAGGTTGATAGGTGCAAAAAAATATTTAATGGACATAATTTTTACTACCTTTAAGGATGATTTATATTACACCGGGCCGTGTCCGTGCGCTCCAATCGCGAAATTTCAAAAAAATATTTCTTTTCACCGTGCGCTCGGAGACAGCTTCGCGAGGCCCGCTCGGGTATTAGTCTTTTTAGTGGTATCATTTAATGTATACTTAGTTTCTTTTTTAAATTGTTAAAATTATAAATAAATAAATTAATTAATTAACCCGAGGCTGACTGCCTCGAGGTATAATATTTTTTCAATAATATATGTATATTAATTTATTCCTGGTAGGTATAATATATTTCTGCTTAAATATTTTTTCAAAAAAGAATTTCAAAAATATCTCGGGAGCGGTGCGTCACAGACCCTGTGTGTTTGTGCTCATTTAAGAGGTCTTGGGGAGAGGAATTTTTCGGTGAAGACGAAATTTCGAAATTCGCATTTTTGGACTTTTTCAAAAATATCTCGGGAGCGGTGCGTCGCAGACCTCCCGTGTTGGTACTCATTTAAGAGGTCTCGGGGTGAGGAATTTTTTGTTCACGATGAAATTTCGAAATTCATATTTTCGTTGAAAAACAAAAAAAACATCTGTTTAAAAACAAAAAAGTTACGCGTTGTTCCGAATACCACGCATACGAAGTCGCGGGCACAGCTAGTATAGTAATATTAATACAAAATAGTATAATAGTACTTGGAAATGAAAGGCATGGGCAAGGCCCGGTGGCGGCCCGTCGGCGGCAGGGTGACAAATAGCAAACCCGGCCGTTGAGAAAAACACGGTGAGCGCCCGGCCCGGTGTAATATGTTTCATCCTTTACTTTTGGTCTGTCTGTCTGCAAACAAAACTGAATCAATTTCTCAGCCACTTCACGTAAGCCTAGCGATCTGAAACTTGGCCAACATAGACTAAGACTGCAGGTGGAACAAGAAAACAAATTATAAGCGCGAAAAAGCTACAAAACTTTTTCTTTTTTCAAGTCTTTATTCATTTTCAATTTGGAAAACACTTATGTCAAAAACTTCTTTTGATTTCTCGCTATTTCACATATTTTTTTCGTGTTTATTATCAAATTACAATATGAAATGGGGTGTTAAAGAAAATAGGATTGCAGCCTTACACAGAGTGGGTATGGAGCCGTCGGTCATATTCAAGACACTTCAGAAGCTTGGTATCAGCTGTATGTTCGTATATATCGTACTATCGACAGATATACTAACACTTCTTCTGTCGATGACCATAAAAGATTGGGACGGCCGCGTGCTGTTAGAACTACAAAGGCTGTTAATGCTGTTAAAGCCAGAATTCGCCGAAACCTCATAAGGAAATAAAAATCTTATCGCGAGAAATGAAGATTCCGGGTAGGACTCTGTCGCGTATATTAAAACAAAACCTGAAGCTCGGTGCTATTGTCGATATACAGGACATGCCCTAAATCAATCCCTACAGATAAAGAGAGTGACTCGATCAAAACGCCTTCTGTCCCGATACGACGGTGAAAGACACAGAAATATCCTCGTTACTGAAGAAAACATTTCCACGATTGAAGAACACTACAACAAGCAAAATGACAAAATGTACGCTTTGTCATTGAACGCTTTGTCACCTCAACCCTATATGAACCAAAAAGAATTTTGAAAATCGGTTTACAATTGGCGAAGATATCACGTAACATACATACAAAAAAAGACATCAAAATTGAAAACCTCCCTATTTTTGGAAATTGGTTAAAAAAACCATGTATTTTCATTGTACAGAGCTCATGAGGAGGTCAAGTTATAGGGAATTAAATTCTCTAAAAGATCTTTACTGTGCCATTACAATAAAAAATTTATTACGGCTTTTACACCATTTTCAAGACGAGAAAAATTTTGAATTTTTTTTTAACATTGATTTATCTGACTATTACTCATAAATCGCCAACGAGAAAAAAATTTGAAGCTTGGATTCAAGAACTAGAAACTTGAAGCTAAAATTTCCTTTTTTAATGAGCTCTATACGACCATTTTCTTCGAAGTTACAGCCTGTTGAAAATCACCTAAAAATTTGGAACTTTTTTTTTATATCCTTTAATTGTTGCGTTTAGTGTAGAATAAAGACCTTTATCAAAGCTAAAGGTGGCCATTTTGAAAAGAATTTTTTTTTTGCTGAGGCTTCAATAAATATGTATACGTAAGTTTAATTATGATTACCTTACTTCATAAAAAAATAAATGCATTTTCATTTGTAACAGAATTTATGGCTTTATTAGGTACCTTCCTTAATTTTATTAATAGTTTCGGATTTCCGGCATTATTATAAAATTTTCAAAAAATAATAAATAAACAATCACAATAAATATTAATAATGAATGAAATAATAGTAAACGATAAATAAAATAATAATAAATAATGAATTGGCTTTCTCTACGATTTTACTATTAGTGATTTACTTTTTCACACATATGTATCAGTAATGGAGGTACATACTCAAAAATATTTAATATTTAAACTAATATAAAGTAACTAACATTGTATAATTCTTAATAAATATAAGAGAAAAAAATATTGAAAAAAGACATTATAGTAATTAATAAATTAAATTACTATAAAAATATATGGAAAGGATCAAAACCGTTTACACCGACTTCACCGCTGTCCGTAGTTTAGTTCACGAAAGATCACATGGCGGCGCCACCGCCGCGCGTCAAATACCTATTGTCGAGCGGCGCGATATCACCTACGGGGCCTTAATAAATTATAGCCAGCGTGTTATTCTTATTTAAATACTATATTGCTGTAATCTATTATCAAAATTCGTTCAGTACTTTTTGAGTAACAAAAATCTACACTCTCAAAAACTTTTGTATTTATAACATTCCTCTTCTTAAAACGCTGCTTCTCTACAGAGGTTAGTGACCATAATGTCTATCTTTTACAAATATTATGGCTATTTATAATTTATTAGGCTGACGGTGACAGTCCACTTGAATGCAACACGAAAAAGATAAAAGTTAGCCCGTTGGAAGAGTGGTTAGGGTGCTTGCCTTAACGCTTTGTTCTAGGGTTCCCGGGTTCGATTCCCGGCAGAGTCAACTTTGAAAAATCAATTTTTCAAATTTGGCTCTGGTCTGGATTTGGAAAGTAGTGGCAGGGCACACTGCGTTTCGCAGTCATTTGGGCAGCCCGTCTGGCGGCAGTAACCACCCCCTTACAGAAGACCACCGTGAAATAACAGCACATGTGCTGTTGTGTTTCGGTGAGTGAGTAAGGGATGCCAGAGCCCATTTCCCTATCCACTCCTAATCCCTTATCCTTAATCCTACTGCAGTCGGCAGCGCACTTGCAGCAGCTTAGGCGTTGCTTGTGTTATAGGCGACGGTAGCCACCTACCATCAAGTGGACTGTCAGCCTGTCTGCCGACCTTAACATAAAAAAAAAAAGTGTGCAGCGGAAACTGTAAAGATAATGGAACAATGTGGAATTGAGTTCCCTACTCACGGACCAACACACATCAACAAGCGTGGTTTCATGGTGGACGTCTGTAAGGGTGCGGTTACGAAACCAGCGGAGCGGGACGAGCGACAGCGATCAAACAAATGTATGGAACTTAAGCTTGATGCAGGCGAGCCTGTCGTGACCCCACCTCTCTCGGGTCGTTTCATAATCGCAGCTTAAAGGGTCACATGGCTACTGCCGACAGATAATCTGCCCAATTACTATGTAACTCTCCTTTTCACTACATTACACTAAACAAGAGAAACTTTTTATCCGATACGTAAGCAATGCAATTTTAAAGTAAAAAGTATACATTTTTTTATATTTTCATGGAATATTTAGATTCATTGAAGTGCAATGAATTTAAGTAATCTCGAAGTATATTAAATTGAAAACAAACGTAAAGTAAACTGCGAAACGCAGTGTGCCCTGCCACTACTTTCCAGATCCAAACCAGAGCCTAATTTGAAAAGTTCATTTTCAACGTTGATCCTGCTGGGAATCGAACCCAGGAACCCTAGAACAGAGCGTTAAGGCAAGCAACCTAATCACTCATCCAATGGCTACCGACAAGATGTGTAAAAATAAATAAACTTAAATATCTTCTTACCCGGTTGTGGGTCTGAAGGGTCATGGGACAACCACTCGATACAAAGGGGAAACCATGGCAATATTATGTCGTGATGTACATAGAAGGAACCCTCATCTTTATTGAAAACTGTAAAAAAATACAAGAAAACAATTATAATAAATTTTATTGTAATTATAATAAATTTTATTAAAATAATAAAATAACAAAAAAAAATACATTACGAGGGGCACACTGAAATGATCGGGAATAAGAAAAACCACATGCACGGTATAGCTAAATTGTATTTTATTGTTTTTCGAAGTATTCTCCGTTCAACTTAATGCACTTTTCCATTCGTGCAAACCAATCATTAAAACAATAATTCCAGTCTGAAGTTGATGTTGACAAAATGGCTGATTTGTACGCTTCCACAGCTGCTTCGGGGTCTTCAAACCGTTGACCGCGTAATAAATCTTTCATTCTAGGGAATGTAAAGAAATCGTTTGGGCTCAGGTCAGGACTGTACGGAGGATGGCTCATCAGCTCAACGTTTTCCTGCTTCAAAAAATCATTTGTCTTCCGAGCCGTATGGGAGCTCGCATTATCGTGATGTAAGATGATGCGACGTTTCGGGTTATTTTTTCGGAGTTCGGCTATCATTTCTGGCAAACAAACCGTGATATACCACTCGGCGGTAACCGTTCTGCGTTCCTGTAAAAGAATTGTAGCAACATGCCCCTTTTTCGAGACAAACGTAGCGACCATTTTCTTTGACACGCTGCGGGAGCGAACCACTTTCGTTGGCTTGACCTCGCCTTCGAAGACCCAAACTGCTGACTGAATTTTTCTTTCAGGTTCGTATGAATAAATCCATGATTCGTCACCTGAGACGATATTATAAACGGCTTTTGACTCCCCTCCGTTGAAGCGTTGCAGAGTATTCCGGCACCAATCTACACGAGCCGCCTTTTGCTCTTCGGACAAATTGTGGGGAACCCAGCGGGAAACTAGCTTTCTTACACACAGCTCATTATGTAATATCGACTCAATTGCAGTCATTCCGATACTGATAACAGCCCGAATCTGCTCGTATGTCACATGACGGTCATCTAATATAATAGTTCGCACAGCTGCGATGTTTTCAGGCGTGACCGCTGTTCTTGGTCGACCTGCAGAAGAAACAGTGCTGAGCGACACACGACCGCGTCGGAACTCGGCATACCAGCGGTATATTGTCGTTTGACTCGGTGCTTCAACATCATAAATCGAAACAATTTCGCTGAGACATTTATCTTGAGATAAGCCGCGACGAAAATTGTGATAAATTATGGCACGGAAATGTTCACGCGTGAGCTCCATTTCTGTTAACGACGTGTCAACTTTAAACCAACATAGTTTTTGTTTTTAATAAAAAAAAAAATTGTTTGAATGTCATTAAGATTCTAAGAGGCCAGTATTCAAATTCTAAAAAAGGTTTTTGTACGGGCCTGTAAGCTCCCGTACATTGGTTTACGGTACGGCTGTGTACCGCGCTAGTGGGCAACGCTCCCGTGAAGAAGCGTCGCTGATCTAGCCGATCGGTGGGTCAGATCGGGGAGAGTTTGTGAGGTTCCAAGACAAAGTCCGTACTAGTCACATAGGTCAATGCGGTGAAGCGAAGACAATTTATTTGGAAAAAAGGTCGATTTATAATACAATTATTTACATCCAACTAGCGACAATCGTGCCCTGCGCCGAGACAAATGCGCCAATAACAAATGGGTGATGACACGATTGCGCAAGTTGTGCAATATTATGAAATAATATTAAATGTTGTGCAATAACACTATTTACAGTATTTTCTGTCCCTATCACTTTCTATTGTTGTCTTTGTTTGTTCATACGTATATATGGGCCAACATTTCACTACGTTGGCCCATTTCTATGCGAACACTGTACGTATGAACACTGCACAATCACTAATTGTTTACACAAACTGTAGGCTGTCCCGAACATTCTCCCGCCGATGCGCCGTCGTCAGGTCGACGCATCTTCTGTGTGCTGGAGGGCAGCCGGCTCCGTTGGCAGGATGACCAGCTTCTTAGCCGGTCGGCGAAGAGTCCCCGCCGCGGTAGCGACGTCGACTGTCCTCACAGCGCCGTCGGGTCCAGGATAAGCCGCGATGACCCTTCCTCGCGGCCATGTGTTGCGAGGAAGGGTGTTGTCCACGATGAGCACAACGTCTCCGATGGTGACTTGCCGCCCTCTTCCTTGGGGCTCCCGCCGGTGCTGAAGCTCAGGAAGGTATTCCCTGAGCCAGCGTTGCCAAACAAGTCGGCGAGACGTTGTGAGGCGCGCCAGTGCGTGCGCCCGATGGTGTCTTCCTCGTTGAAGACTCGATGTGTTGATCACGGAGCGGTCCCATCAGCAAGCGTGAGCGCCTCGGGATCGTCCGGATCAACCAAGACGTGTGAGCGGCCGATGATAACTGTACTCGACTTCAATGTGTCGAGTACCTCTTCTATGGGGTGCCGCGATTTTAGTACACTGTTGAACGATGTCTTGACGCTGCGAACGAGACCTCCCAGGCCCTAACCATAAAGGGGGCACCGGGAGGGATGATGCGCCAATCGATCCTCTTCTTGTTTGCTTCTTGTAGAAGCCGATGTGTGTTGCCGAAGTTTTGTGTTGCCGAAGTGTTGTAGTTCGGCGCCGTGTAGGACGGTGCCGTTGTCCGATGATGTTCAGGGCACCTGCGACGCGCTATTATGCGTCGCAATGCCATCACGGCCGAGTCTTGTTCAGCGAAGCTGCGATCTTCTATTGTACGGCGTGTGTCACCGAACACGTGAACAACGCGACGTACTCCTTTTATGTTGTTGCGCGTTCCACTTTAACTATAAGTAGCTCAATGTAGTTGAGCCCGATGTAGTGGACGCGCGTCGATGGTGTTATTAATTTATAACACTGTTTTCAAACTTAGCCTCTAGATGGCATAGTTTCGAATGTTTCGGAGATTAAGTAAATTCCTTTTTTCCGGCGAAGTCGAACGAGGTGTAGTATACGTGCAGTGCTTCTAACTATAACTTTTCCCCTTTTGAACTATAACTATTAGGGGTGCACTGATCTATTTTTCGATTTTTCACGTGTACTTTTTCTTCGCCGGTCTATGAGATGGTTGCAACCTTTTCCCGTGGCCATCTATAAATTTCCATAAGGAACTAGGCCCGTTGAACCATCTGTTGCGAGTTAAGGTCGCTAGGTAGCGCCACTCGTCGATCTTTTTATAATTTTCTATGGCTGCAATTCGATGCGCGACGAACAATTTGCGCCTAGTTGCAGCTGTGTGACACGGACTTTCTTATTAATCGGTCCAGAAGACTCTCTTGCTGAGCCTTCTGTCGTGCACTTCTATCACCGATATTTGTGACGCGGACTTTCTTATTAATCGGTCCAGAAGACTCTCTTATTGAGCCCTCTGTCGCGCACTTCTATCACCGATGTTTGTGACGCGGACTTTCTTATTAATCGGTCCAGAAGACTCCCTTATTGAGCCCTCTGTCGCGCACTTCTATCACCGATATTTGTGACGCGGACTTTCTTATTAATCGGTCCAGAAGACTCTCTTGTTGAGCCCTCTGTCGCGCACTTCTATCACCGATGTTTGTGACGCGGACTTTCTTATTAATCGGTCCAGAAGACTCCCTTATTGAGCCCTCTGTCGCGCACTTCTATCACCGATATTTGTGACGCGGACTTTCTTATTAATCGGTCCAGAAGACTCTCTTGTTGAGCCCTCTGTCGCGCACTTCTATCACCGATGTTTGTGACGCGGATTTTCTTTTGTAGTTTACGTGATCCCTTTTTCTTCGGCAAAGTCGAATGAAATGTAGCACACGTGCCGTGCTTCGAACGAGCTTTTCCCATTTCGAAAATCTATTGCTATTCGGGATGCACTGCTCCAATTTCGATTGTTCTTTTACAACAGTCACGTGTACCTTTTCTTCGCCGGTCGGTGAGGTGGTTACAACTTTTTCCTGTGGCCATCGATCAGGATTTTCCAGAAGGAAATTAGGCCCGTTGAACCACCTATGTTGCGAGTTGAAGTCGTTGGGTACGTCTCTGGTTGCATCGTCCGCAACGTTCAATTTGGTAGGCACCCAACGCCACTCGCCGATCTTGCTGTTTTCCTCTATTGCTGCTATACGATGCGCGACGAATGGTTTGTAAGACCTCGCGCCTATTTGCAGCCAGGTGAGCACGGTCTTGCTATCGGTCCAGAAGATCTTCTTGTCTGGCCTTCTATCGTGCTCTTCGATGACTGTAGTTGCCATCCTGCTCCCCATTACTGCAGCAAGCAGCTCGAGACGCGGGATGGACGTCAGCTTGAGAGGTGAGACTCGCGCCTTCGCTGTTACGAACGCCAACGACACTTGTCCGTCTGGCCTGATGATGCGCCAGTATAGGGCTGCGGCGTATGCTGTTTCGCTCGCATCCACGAACACGTGCTCGATTGTGGCGGCGTCACTGTAGTTCGGGTAACAGCGAGGTATGTTGACATCGCGAAGTCTCTTCAGATGTTCTAGCCATACTGTCCATTGGCTAGCGAGGTCTGCATCTATTTTTTGATCCCAATCTGTTCCTCTGCGCCATAACTCCTGAAATATCTGCTTGGCTCTTGTGGTGACAGGCGATGCGAGTCCAAGCGGATCGAAGAGAGACATTATAATTTTCAAAGTTTCTCTCTTCGTCGGTTGAGTGTTTAGGATGGCGCCAGGAGGTAGTCGAGCCATGTTGAGATCAAATGTAAGTTCGTCGGTTGCAGGCCTCCATATGACTCCCAAGAGACGCTCTATGTTTGAACTATTGTCGAGATCTATACTCCTTTTATCGATCGGTTCGGAGTTTTCATTGAACGCTTCGAGTACTTTCTTCGAATTGGATGTCCACTGTCGCAACTCGTAGTGGGCCTCCCGATTAATTTGTTGTACTCGAAGGGCTGTCTGTATAGCTTCTTCTTCTGTTTTGAAGCTTTGGAGGTAATCATCAACGTAATGATTTCGAATAATCGCCGTGTATGCCTCCGGATACGTTGTTTTGTATCTTTCGGCATTTCTATTCTTCACGTATATAGCCGTTGCAGGTGACGATGTGGCTCCGAATATGAGAGAGGTCATCCTATATTCTATTGGAGGATCTTTACCTCGCTTTCTGCCTCTCCATAGGTACCGAAGCGCATCTCTATCCTGCGGTCGAACTTTCACTTGCATGAACATTTCGGCTATATCGGATGACACGGCGATTCGATGCTGTCGTAACCTCATGAGTACCCCGGGTAACGACAGAATGAGGTCAGGTCCGGTGAGCAGGTAGTCGTTGAGCGAATGTCCCATCGTCTTAGCTGCTGCGTCGTGTACTATGCGGACCTTTCCTGGTTTGGTGGGGTTCAGCACGGGAAAGTGTGGCAGGTACCACGTTTTTCCCGGCGTACGATGGGGAGGCGCTCGTTCAGCGTATCCCTTTTCTATGAGCGCGTTCATTTGCTGCTCATAGCGATCTCGAAGTTTAGGATCTCTATCTATCCTCTTTTCAGTATGGTGGAGTCGTCTGAGCGCGTTGTCGTAGTTGACGGGCATCTGAAAATCGTCCGATTTCCACAGCAACGATGTTTCGTAGCGCCCGTCACTATTTTGTCGAGTATGTTCGACAAGCGTCTTGACGGCCCTTTCTTCGATGTCGTTGGACGGTCTCTTTGGAGTGATCATCAGCGACTCCAAAGAGAAATACTGTTTCAACTGTTCGTCCATACTGTCTTCGGTACGATTGGTGAGGTGATTGATAGAGTCCACACGGCGCCCTAGTAGGCGTGTCTGTGTTCCATGTAGCACCCATCCGAGCGGTGTTAGAGACGCGACCGGCTGATGTCGCTGTCCTCTCCTGGTCTGTGTGGCGAACAATAAGTCCCAGTTGTCTTGACCGATGAGAAGTTTCGGTCGGACACGTGGATATTGTAGATGTTGTTTAATGTTCTTGAGGTGTGGACAGTCTGACAGGTCTCGCTCCGATACTGTTTGCGCAGAGAGCTGTAGATTGTTCATGGTGCGTGCTCGAATGGTGCGGTGGTTTGTCGCGCCGTGTAAGGTTATCTTTACACGACGTGACCGATTTGCGTCCACTTCGGTATTTGCGATTGCTTCTATGTGGAGCGGATCAACGGGCCCTTTCGCGCCTATTTGTTGCGCCAAACTATTATCGATGAGGGTCACCGTTGAACCGTCGTCGAGTAGTGCGTAGGTGTTGACGCTTCCTTGTGAACCGGAGACTCGAACGGGCACAAATTTCAGAAATGAATGTGTCTCCTTTGGTTGCCAGGCGGAAGCGACAACTTCGAACTTTTCACTAGCACGTACCTTTTCTTCGAAGTGGAGCAGTCTATGGTGCGAACGCGAACAATTGTTTTCATTACAATTCGATATTTTACACTTGTGTGTTCTATTTTTGTAATGTAGACACTTGAAACACAATCGTTTGTCCTTTGCGATGTTCCAACGTGTCCTAGTGTCTGCTTCTATGAACTTCGAACACTTTTCTGTTTTGTGTCCGGTATTCGCACATACCGGACAGGCAGACACTTTTCGATGTTGATTTTCCGTTGCGGAATAAGTCTTCTGAGTTCGCCTGGGTGCGTAACTCGTCTCTATAGGCGGCGTGAACTCTGGCTGTGCGTACGAGCTGCAGAGTTCCGCCTCGATTTCGAAGAATCGTGAAAGTTTCAACAAATCGGGTTGCTCTTTTGGTTGTTTACTTACGTACTCGAACCATCTGTAACGAAGTCCTGAAGGGAGTTTCTCTATTGTTGTTCTGGTGATTTCCGGATTGAATAAGTAGTATGACTTTTCAAGTGCTTGTAATGTTGCGACGGTGTTGGTGACTCGAGTGGCGAAGACACATATATCACGCGGCGAGTCTGTTAGCCGCGGAAGTGCCCTCAACCGCTCCAGTTCCGTTATGGCGATAGAATCCGGTCGGCCGAACCGGTTTTCTAACGTTTTCAGAATCTTCTGTGTGTCAACATTGTATATGAGGAGGCTTTCGACTGCCTCTTTGGCTTTTCCTTTAAGGCTTCTTCTTAAGCGAGCTATGTTTTCACTTTCACTGTGATTTTTGTGCGATTCTTCGTAGGCCGCTTTGAATGATAGCCATTCCTGATGCGACCCGCTATACGATGGTAGCTCCGTGAAGTAGCGCGGAGCCGTTTGATGGCCTGTTTTGGCGGCCAAAGTTATCGCTGCAGCCAATTCCGTTAGCCCGATACTCTGGCTAACGGGCGCTACAGCGGGCACTAAGCGATCTGTTTCGGGCTTACCGTTATCTTGCCGATCTTCAATTTGTTGCACGGGGAAAGGAGTCGGCGTGGTCGGTGACACCTGGTGAGTTTGCGCTATGCAGACTTCTCGAACTATGGGGGGTGGCGCACCAGCCGCGCTGAGCGCTTGACTATTGACCCATGTGTCGACCCTCTCCTTCGTGATTTCGAGGTCTTCGACGGTGTTGTCGTCGATGGTGTCGGCGTCAGATTCTTCGATTGCCTCTATCTGGGCGGCGGCAAGCTCGATCTGTAGCTTTAACAGCTCTATTTTAGCTTTCGCTAATTTCGTCTTTCTTTTAGACGAGTGTGACGTGCCTCTTTTGCTTGAGCGCACGTCCGAACGATGCACGGCCTCTGTGCCGTGTGTACCGGACGGGTGACGCTTCACGCCGATCTGACTTGCGTCTTCTCCCGCCGGTACCGAAGTCAACGTCGCGGATGCTGACGTTGATGTTGCCGTTACGGCCGATGACCCCGCTGACCATGTGTCCGTGGAACTGGCATGCATGGCCGCGGGGGTGGACGTGGAGGTAGTTAGCCTCTCGCCGTCCCGAAGTGTCGACGCGGCGTCTCGAACAGTTGACGCGGCGTCGCGAACGATTGACGCGGCAGCGTCGCGAACGGTGGACGCGGAAGTTGTAGGCCTCGCGGCGTCCCGAACGGTGGACGCGGAGGTTGTAGGCCTCTCGTCCCGAGCGGTGGTGCTACGTGTCACCGGCATTGCCAAGGCACTCTCCTCGACTGACCAACAGCGCTATACAATCGGCTATATCCGGCTCGATTGGACCATAAATGTACGGGCCTGTAAGCTCCCGTACATTGGTTTACGGTACGGCTGTGTACCGCGCTAGTGGGCAACGCTCCCGTGAAGAAGCGTCGCTGATCTAGCCGATCGGTGGGTCAGATCGGGGAGAGTTTGTGAGGTTCCAAGACAAAGTCCGTACTAGTCACATAGGTCAATGCGGTGAAGCGAAGACAATTTATTTGGAAAAAAGGTCGATTTATAATACAATTATTTACATCCAACTAGCGACAATCGTGCCCTGCGCCGAGACAAATGCGCCAATAACAAATGGGTGATGACACGATTGCGCAAGTTGTGCAATATTATGAAATAATATTAAATGTTGTGCAATAACACTATTTACAGTATTTTCTGTCCCTATCACTTTCTATTGTTGTCTTTGTTTGTTCATACGTATATATGGGCCAACATTTCACTACGTTGGCCCATTTCTATGCGAACACTGTACGTATGAACACTGCACAATCACTAATTGTTTACACAAACTGTAGGCTGTCCCGAACAGTTTTATTGTAACTCAATCCGAAATATTCTATTCCCGATCATTTCAGTGTGCCCCTTGTATACAAATAAAATACATTATTACATTATACAAGGAAACATAAGTTCCTTGCCTTACTTTGAATAAATCACTGGAAATTTATTCATATTCATGAATTGACTTTTCCTAAACAAATATATTAACTTTAAATACAGAAATAATCTTTACTTTTGCAGATTTTGAAACAAATTGAATAGGATTTTGCAGAATTTGTTTCATTCGTGAGAGTTTAATCCTTATTTCTATTGTACTATGCTAGTTTTGATTGGATAAGTAACTGCTGATTTAATATTAAATTTTGTGAAGTTGCCAGTCGCATAAAAATGTTACATGACAAAAATGGACTTTGCTGGTTTTGATACTACACCCCTCATATAACTATTGTGATGTCTCTTGTACCGTTTCGCTCGTAAGGACGTATCTCTCGATTCAAATGTTGGTATATTTTATCATCCCTTTTAAAATATTAAGATAGAATAGGTTAACGCCAGTGATTTAACAAATATCAAAACTTAAAATAAAAATAAAGTGTGCGTGTCAGTTCCGACACACGAATGGAGTTTACTTCTTAAGCACGATTGTCTTTGACTATGCAATAGGAAAAGAGGGTAAATAAACGCATAGAATAGATAGAGGATCGGACAGTAATAAGATTAAAATCTAAAATGTACTTAGAAAGAAAATATATAATTTTTTACGATTATTTATCGAATAATAATTAAATATAATTCATTTAAATATTTTTAAATGAAGAAATAAAATTTTATTATTTACAATATTTTTAATCTATACTGAAACACCAATCACAGTGCGTGACGTCATTTGTGGGCAATCAATGTCTTATGCCAATGCAGCTGTTTTGTTATGATATGACCACAAATGACGTTACGCGCTCTCAGATGAACTATCGTGGCGTTTTGGCGGCATTTTCAAACAAACAATATTAAAACATGATTTTGAGTACCTAAAAGGCTATAAATAAATAAAATAGTATTTTTTATGGGAATAAATATCCATGAAGATTAATTTAAAACACTTTCTGAAAAATTGTCCGATCCCCTATTAGGTGAAGCGGCAACATCTATCAGATTTGGGTAGAACTGCTTAAAAGAACATAACGCTTTTTAGTTAACGCTTCTATTAATTTTACTCCTCATTAATTTCCATACCGGAAGCCTAATATGAAAATAGATTTTTATGGAGTAAACTCCAATAATTCCATTAAAGCATATCTGTAAAAAATTCTCAGTAATTTTCAGACAATAACTTCTTTTAAATAACAATCACACTTCACATTCGCTACAATCTCTCACAACTCTTAAAAACTCACTATAAACTTCTAATATGCTGGCATCGCTCTCCACATGGCCGACCAAAAGAAGATTGTCGTCTGGTTTTATTATATCATCCTCTTCGTCGCTGTCAGCGCCTTCGGTCTGTTAAAAAAACAAATGTACGAAATTAAGATTCGCCAATTTTTTTTTTTTTTTTTCAATGGGCGGAAATCAGCATTACCGACTAAGGACAGAGTTTGGCCTCTAGTAAATTATACACATTTGAAGTGTTTAACCATTTATTTGAGACCGGCTTACGTGCGACAACAACGCACGCTCCTGTATCTAATACAGAACACCTCCACCCTTACTTCCTAGATTACATACAAATATAAAATAAGGCAAATTTTTTAAACAGATTTAGCATAATTTTTTGAAATGACTACTATAATAATAATTATGTTTCAGTATTTATGGGTAAAAATTTGTTGAGAAATAATAATAAATTATAATCATTCAATACTTTAGACAATTTAAATTATAAAATGTTCAATACTGATATTGATATGACTACTGGTGTACTTTTCAGCAAACTCTCATTTACATAAATGTTGAATCGATAAATCCTCTGAACACAGTCAACTTCTAAAAAACTGTAAAAATGTAAATCAAACTATATAGGTATGTCTCAGACGTCCTGGGTTCAAATTCCGGCAAGCCACCTTTGGAAATGAGCTTCTCCAAGTTAGCTCTGGTCAGCCCATCTGGCTAACTGTAACTACCTCTTTACCCCTGTGAAATAACTACAAGTTTGTTATTATGTTTCTATGAGTGAATAAGGAATGCCAGAGCCCATTTCCCTATCCCTTTCTAATCCTTTATCCTCAATCCTACTAAAGTCGGCAGCGCACTTGCAGAACCTGCTTCGTTGCTTGTGTTGTTGACCTTCTGACCGTTGATGACCTTCTGACGAGCTTTACGTAAAAATAATATCACTGATAAATAGAATGATGATACTATTTGTTTGGTGAGACTTCTGTCAAAATCATCTTATTTAGTTTTGATCGATGATGAGATTTTGCTCGCTTTACATACCCACAACACTAAGTTTGTTGAATGCTCTAATGATTTACAACCGAGTTTAGAATGAACACTAACAAATAGATGTTCTCTAAAACTTCTCTTAGTAAAAAAAATAAACAAATCAACTTACCCGTATCAGGACATTTTCACTGAGATCTCCCAAGTTAGGCATTGTCGCAACGGAGCCCAATCCAATCGGGTTACCTATAATATAATACATAATAAGATGATTAGAGGGCTTTTTCTCATTTTTTTAAGAAATCTTAACCACAAATAGTGTTGCATTAATCAGAAACTTATTGCATGGTCATCGGAAAAATGAGAGGAACATAAGGATCAGTCCTAAAACCTATAATCAGATTTATGCTTTTTTTTAAAGAGCAACTTTTGGAATAGAAACAGATAATATTACAACAAAGTGGTCTTCTCTCAGAGTGGTTATGACTTGAGAGCTGTTAGACATTTTTTGGTAGAGGTATTTGAGGCATGATGAAAGCTTGTTTAATACTTCTCCTATAATAACTAAGTACAGAATCATAGACCTGGCTGAAGCGTAAGCGACCCTAGCAAGCGTAAGCAACCTTGCTAGGAGTGTTGGCGACCGTCGCCAGAGTGGCGTCCGGTAGACACACAAGTGGTGACGTAGGTGGACGGTCGCCACTTAGTGGAGACCAGTCGCTATACTGATAAATTAAAGCAATTCGTGCAAAATTATTCCCTAACCATTCCAAAATATCAAAAATGCACAACGTTAATATTCAAGTTTTCACTTCTGCCGGCACTCCCGGAGTGCAACCCGTATTTTATTTTATTTTTAAATGTTGACAAGGCATTCTGAAATATTTATGCCTTTAAATTTAATATGCAAAGTAAAGCCAAATCTTCTACAAGTTTGCCAGGTGCTTGTAATATTATTTTGCAAAAAATTACATTTGCAATAAAAAAAAATTTGAGGTATGCTGAAATTTTAACAGAATATTATTTATATTCTGTAACCCCCTGCCATAGATGGCGCGAGGAAGTACCGTGGGTTTTTAGTGGGTAGAAGTCCCACATACCCCACCGATCTCCCCATGGTCGATGGGGATCTGGCTCGTAGATTTTCCCATGCAAAAAAAAAGGCACATAGTACAGAGAGCTGATGGCTGCAGGATATCCATCCAGAAGATGGACAGACGATCTAATAATGTCTGACGCTGAATCCAGACTACATCAGACCGTTGGACTGTTGCCTTTGAAAGATATATTATCCAGCAGTGGACTTCCTGCGGCCGCGATGATGAAAGTAAATCCATTCTGTTAAAAACCTCAGTCAGTTTTAAAAAAAAATCTTATTATCAAGAACACTAGGCCTTCTCATACTAATTAACTTTACGAGTATTGGATAGTTGATAAATAATCCATTATCAAATATGCCGTTAGAAGCAAAGTATTGTTTGATGTCACTACACTTTTTTGTTTTTCATAACATGCCTTGATTAAACCATATGAAAAGTTTGCTTAATTATTATGGCAATAAGTATAACGAGACAAATACGTGCTTATTACAATCTTAACTTATCGGTGAACAGTGTGCTCAATCTACCTACGTGCAGTTACGTGTAGGTATGTAGTCACTACATATACACCCCCCTTAAAAAAAATTTTTAGAATACTTCGTGTAGCAAAAAATAATCGATATTACAATAAACATCGTAGTAACCTTAAACATCGTAATTTGCTGATGTTATGATGACGCGTTGTCTGTGTTGATGCGTATATTTGTAATGCACGCACCATGACCTACGTTATCCATTACACTTGTGTTGGTTGTTACTTACGAGATTCCTCATTCTCTTGTCTATTATTTTGAGTATTCCATAGAGGAGGAAAATACCCAGTGTAGTGATAATTTGTCCCAATGCGATGTTCTTCGTCCACCTTAATTCTTCCAAGACGAGACTTGCGAGCTGGGTCGGCTTCATTTTGGTTGAGGCAACTATCAGCGTTGTACACTATTTGGTCTTTGGAGCTTTGGTTGCCCATTGTTCTTCGAGGGTGTTAACGATAACTGATGGTGTCTACTGTGATACCGCGGCTATTTAAATCGACTAATTGCTTGCATCAGCGAATACCCAAACGTACTGTTGGCTTAACTGTCCGCCCTGACTTGGTTATGTACGTGCCTGAATCGCTGTGGCTCTACTCTGCATTTGGCACGTTTGTAGTCTTGTTGTTGATGATAAATGCTGGTTTTAATCTATCTATTGATATTACTGTTTCCTTATCTTTGATCTTAATGTTATATGCCTTATCCATCCTTCTAATCACTGGGAATGGCCCTTCATAGGGTGGTGAGACTTTTTTTTATTCGGTCGCATCTTACAAATACATGTAAACATTCCTTGAGCTCGGGGTGTATGAAAACAGTTTTATGGTGACTCTTGCGTTTCGATATTGATGTCATCTGAGTGATATCCTCTTGAATTTTTTTAACAAAATCCTCATACGTAGAATGCTGAAAAGATGATTCGAAAAATTCTCCTGGAAGACGTATAGGTGCGCCATATGTCATTTCTGCTGCACTATATCCCGTATCCTCGCGCAAACAACTCCGTAAACCAAGTAGTACTGAAGGAATCTCTTTCATCCAATTAGTGTTCGATTCCCTTGTCATTAGCGCCGCTTTTAATGTTCTATGAAACCTCTCTATCATTCCATTTGATTGTGGGTGATAAGGCGTTGTTCTAATTTAGTGTATTCCTAAAAATTGAGAAAGGGATTCAAAAATTCTTGATTCAAATTGCCGACCTTGATCTGTTGTAATGCGTAACGGGCATCCAAATCGTGCTATTCATCCTTCGTATAGTGTGCTAGCTACTGTTTCGGCAGTGATGTCCTCCACAGGATAAAACTTCCGGCCATGAAGTGCAACGATCTATAATTGTAATTAAATATCGTTTTCCTTGTGAGATCGGCAATGGGCCTACTATATCGATATGTAAATGTTCAAAACGCTGCGAGGGCATGAAATTGCCGATAGGTGATGTTTTGTGGCGTTGCACTTTTGATTTCTGGCAAGCAATGCATGTTTTACACCAGTTATTGATGTCTTTGTTCATACTGGGCCATAAATATCTTTGAGTTATCATTTTTTTGGTAGTTCTTTTGCCAGGATGACTCAGGCCATGAATGACGTTAAAAACTTGTCTTCGAAATTTTTCTGGTAAATAAGGACGATTCTTCCCTGTCGAAATGTCGCAGTTGATACTTATTGTTGAACCCGGAAGCATTATGTTCTTAAATTTCAAATTCTTATTGTTGCGTAGTCTTATGAATTCTTCGTCATTAGATTGGCATCTTGCTAAATCAGCGTAGTTAATTGGTGATGGCACGTCAATTTGCTCGATACGTGACAATGCATCCGCGGCGATATTATCACGTCCGTTTATATGTTGAATATTGGTGCAATATTGTGAAATAAAATCCAATTGACGTATTCGCCGTGGTGTGTCGTTTGGTGATGGTTTTTGGGAAAATACGTAGGTCAAAGGTCGATGGTCTGTAAAAATAGTGAATTCTCTTCCTTCAATGAACTTTTGAAAGTGCTTGACGGCCATATATATCCCAAGTAATTCTCTATCGAATGTTGAGTATTTTTGTTGCGCTTCACTTAATTTTTTTGAGAAAAAACCCAAGGTCACTTAGGTCCCCGGACCACTTAGGTCCGGATTTTTGTTGTAGAACCGCGCCGACACATGTCGAACTGGCGTCCGTCATCAGTGCGAGTGGGGCGGTGCGCGAAGGGTGTACTGTTAATATTGCGTTTGCGATGATTTCCTTGCATTTAGTTTCGTCGTTGATTTTTCCTCCACCAAGGCTCTGCATTTTGCGTAAAAGTTGCGAAGGTTTTTGATCACCCAGGTCCATTTCCAACAATAATTTTTGAAATTCTTCGTAGCAACTTATTAGACTTCCTTGATGATTTTATATTTTTCTGTGGAAGGCGGTGAGGTTATGAGGTCACTTACTTGTAGTATTTCGTCCTTCGATAGTTTTGCTATAACTGTAAAATATTTGTAATCATCTCCTTGTTTCTGTGGCGCTACTATGGCTTCAAATTGTGTAAACCATAATCTGGGTTGATCTCTCCAAAACTCCGGAATGCGGGATAAAATGGAGGTGCGATTTCCAGTGTTCCTTGTTGACCGCAGTTCGATTTGCAAGTAGGTGAATTCATTCTGCTGGTATCACGTCGGGGTCACCAATTTGCCTAATTATTATGGCAATAAGTATAACGACACAAGGTGTGATAACGTCTGATTTATTTTGGATAAAATATGGCTTATATACTATGATAATACGTGCTTATTACAATCTTAACTTATCGGTGAACAGTGTGCTCAATCTACCTACGTGCAGATACATGTAGGTATGTAGTCGCTACAAAAAGCAAAAAAGTACTAACTTATGTCTTCTTCATCATAATTTTCAAAGTTAAACTCGTCGTTTGGATCGGCTGGTGGATTTGGGGCTTCATTGCTATCATCGCCTTCTTCATCACTCTGATCATCACCCTGTTCGGTTATTCTGTAAAAGTTAGTATAATTTAGTTCATACAAGTAGTCTAGAATCAAAGAAGTAGTCTATCTTCTATGATTAGTTTCTTTACAGCAGTTATGTTTTCTGGAGTAACCGCCTCGTGCGGTCGACCCGACCTTGGATCATCATCCAGGTTAAAGTCCTTACGTTCGAATTGTTTGTAACACCGATACACACTGCTACGGCTTGGTGCTGTTTCATGGAATACATACTGCATCTCACTAACACATTCATCAGCATTTAAACTGTGCTTAAAATTGTACATGATTATCACATGTAAGTTGCGAGGTGTCAATTTCGACATCTTGGAGTAAACTAAGATATTTAAAACAAATATAGGAAATGCACGAAATGTTTCCTGTTGCCAATAAACATGTTAAGACATGCACTATAAAATGACAGAGTATGGTGCAGTTCAGCTAATGCGTATGAACAAGTCTCAAAACTTTCCTAGCAGCCTATATTTTTTGTTTTATAAGTATTATAATAATTAATTGGGGTAAAAGTTGTTAGTGGGCAACATTTTTAACTGCACACACAAACATGGCACATTAAGGTACGCACACATCTTCAGAGAACCAGCTTTATTTTCTAAAACATTCTTGTTCGTAAAGGCTCTGACTATAGTTTTTGTCAGTCTGAGATTCAAATGAGCAAAAATTTCTTTGCTTTAAAATGATTATCTACATTAGGTGGAGTTCCTACTTAGAGTATCAAAATACATATTTGGTGGAATGCTCAAAATGTTTTGAGCTTATTGATTGGGTTGTCATACGTCCCATATATACGGGACAGTCCCATCCATCCCATATTATTTCCCGTATTTTGACAAAATAATACGGAAAGAAGTGAGTGGCATGAGAGGTGAGGCCAGTGGATGGTACGGTGGTTTTTGATAGGCCAGTGATGGTACAGTTGAAATCAGAGGGTATCTGTTAGAAAAAAACACATAGTTTGTGTCTCACTATGTACACATGCTTGCTTGTATGGTGTAGTTGAAAAGCCACGTGTCAGCATTGAATGGGTTATGAGTTTGGACATCGGAAGAGAAGACGTCCTGTATTGGTTCCTAGAAGTTATGGCAACCCTACCTATTGACGCAAACCTCCACTTGCCCTTACTCTTAATCCTCTCAAGATCGATAGCGATTATTCTCCTCGTTTTTGCCAAGCCACTTAGAAGCGGAACTCAGACCACCTGACCACACTAACGAAATGGTCACCGTGTCACCGAAACAGACATGTCACAAATGCGAATACGAAGTTCAAATTATGAACTGAATACCACGTGTCGGCATTGTCATTTTAATAACATTGAGGATTCAACAATGTGTCAACGTGTAGAAAATTTTAAAATGAAACTAAATCTTACCGTAAATCTTGTGCTGTCTGTTTAATAATATTCTCCAATTCCTTTTCTGTTAATTCAATCTGGAAAAAAAATGAGCTATTATATAGTTTCCTGTTATTGCAGATACAGTTGATACACAACTTGTAGGTTAGGTACCTTTTCTGGTACTGCTTTAGCAACACCCCTACGCAAAAAATGCATGCAAGGGATCAAACTAACACTGGGAGCAGTTTCCTCCATAATTATGCTGAGAACTTATATTTAATTTTGTTTTTGCAATTTTATTTCAGTCAGTTCGGTTTATTTACATTTACAACCAACTTATGATGACTGATGACCAGACAAACCATAGAATAGATACTTACTATAGACAAAGACAAAGAGTATATAATCACTACGTGGACAAAGACCAACAAAGACATAGAATAAATAAGATAAAATAAAATAAAACCAAATAATCCAATCCAATGAATGATTGGTTGAATGAGTATATAGTGTTCTATGGATATATGTCATGTGACTATATGACTACAATCAAAGATATTGTATTATCTCGATACCCGTCTTTCTAATGGCTGCATGTCGTATGTTAAAAAGAGATAACAATAGCCGAATATGACGTCTTAAAACGCTGCGCGCAATAAAAAAGGCAACAACGTCATATTTGTTTATATCATGCTGGTTAACAAGCGCGTTTAGCTTTATGTGATTTAAAATACTTAAAAATCTGAAAGTATGATTTCATAAATCTGTTGCTTGCCAAGAATGGCTTGTACTGTTCCCGTTTGTCCAAGTAGAGTGGGTGTTTTGAAGGAGAATAATGGAAACATATCATTTCACCGGTAAGTCGCACAGCTCGCACTCATTAATTTTGGTGTTTTGTAAACAAATTTTTATAATTATTTACTAAAAATGAATCATTGTACATGCATACACAGCTCTAAGGTTGATTTATTTAAAGAAAAGCTGGTGTTTATAACTAAAATTTACAAAAACCAAAGTTAATCGGAATTTTTGACATTTGTCTTGCTTTATAGTGCTGTAGTCTGATCTTGATAAGTTTATCGATATCGATAACTAATTTATTTTTAGTAGAGTGTTGACAATTTCTAGCATTCACTACAGGTTGAAAGTAATTTTTATCAATTTATAACAGATTTCCCACCGACATCGATTTAAAAAAAAAGTGGACAAAAAATGTAAGAAAAGCCGACGATTGGAGAGCTTCGCAATATACAAGAATATGCTCGATGAACTTTGAAGATTCTTGCTTTCGCCAAGGATATCAGCGTATAATTCTACACTCGTATGCAGTGCCGACAATATTCCCAAAATTACCACCATCGTGTAAACCAATAAGTAATATCTATAAGTTATAAAGAAGTTATGCTTCAATCTATGAAAATTATGAAAATCTTTTGAATAATTAATAACCAAAAACTATTTCTTTTCAGAAATTACCCAGAAAAAGAAAACTTACTAATAAATACGTGGATACCCAAGCGTCAACATTAACTGCAAGTCTTTAAATTAAAATGTTGACGAATCACAGATGAACGATATCATAGATTAAAATGAAACAATATCACAGATTATCCAATCTGTGATATCGTTTCTAAAAATAAAACTTTAAGATTATCGAGTTTTTTTTCTCTCGTAATAAAATCCTACTCCCGTTCTACCCCTTAAGGATGGATTCTAAATATTTCTACTCAAAATATAACTATTCTTTTGAAATATTTTGGTGAAATAAATGCGAGAGGTTGCATACAATCTCATACAACCGATTAGCAATGCGGCGAGTACCAGTATGCACCCACATTTTATTTATATTGAATAACCAAACAGTACACCGAAACGCATTTAGCCATACTTTTTATCCGTCATATATTTAAAATCTATATCAACGATATCTAGTTATCAATAAAAATGCACAGCACTATTATACGCTATAACTTTAGCTTGCATTGTATAGTCAAAATGGAGACATTCACTCAACTTCGACCCGACAGATTATATATGTATGTCTCTTTCAATCTTATGGCAATTTGAAGGTGTTAGAAAGAATAAAATATTGCTGCATTTTGTGATCCATCTATAGGTACAGACTAATACAACATCTTTGACTACAACACTATATCTCCTGCAACCCCAATAGAAGAAATCCAGAGAGTTTAGATCGGGTGAACGGGGTGGCCATAAGTTAGGACCAAGTCGCCCAATCCAACGTCCTGAATACGGTTAAGTATTCTCGTACTGGACGAGCGTAGTGAGCTGGGCAACCATCAGTTTGAAACCACATGTTTCGTAAATCATTTAAGGGCACATCTTCTAATAATTCCGTCAAATCTCTTTGTAAGAAGTTCAAATAACTATTGCTATCTAAGTTTCCTTGTAACTTAAAGGGCTCAACCACTTATCCATTTATTATGCCCGTCCATAGGTTGATGTTGGGATTTTGTCTTGTATCATCAGGTGCGGATTTTCATTGCTCCAAATCAAATATGTTGGTTGTGAAGATTTAAATAACCATCTTTCTTGCAGGTTGTTTCATCCGACCATAAAACATTGTCTAAGAATTGGGAATCTTCTCTGTGCTTTTGCAGTAGCACACGGCAAAATGCGACCCGTAGTGGATAGTCCCGCGGTAATAACGTTTGTACGCGCCAGTAGTGATATGGATGAAGTCGGTGTCGTTTTAGAATTCGATGTGCAGAACTTTTCTGGATTCCCGTTGCTGCTTCTATGGCACATACAGAGGTAGTTGAATAGTTTTCTATTTCACTGAAAACTTCATCGCGTTCCGATCTTAGGTCTTCCAGCGTTTCTCCTGTCAGATGATAAACTACCCTCCAAAAAAGCTTGATGCACATTAATAAATATGCCATAATCCGGATACCTTTGAGCATTAGGGTACCTTTCTTAGTATAATCTGTTAGCTGCGTTGGCATTGCATCAGCATTCTCTATAGATCAGGTGCATATTAGCGTATTCCACCGGTGTGTATGGTAGAAGCGTGGTAAATGCAAAACACTCTAAAATACGGCAAAAAAAACCAGTCACAAAACACACAATCACAGTCCAAAATAAAGCCAGGTCAGTTCAGTTTGCCAGTCACTTAATCCAGTCCAGAAAGCCAAAAAGTCGTTAGTACGAGAGCCACGTCAGTTGAATACGAAACGGTGTGCAGTAAAAAAAGTAGCAGAGCGTAAGTAATGACTTGTCGAGGACAGCTATAATCGGTGCAAATTTTCTTTATAGGCTCTGGCGATATCACGTCACGTGTCAAATATGTCAACAGTACCTAACTTACCTAACCGATTTTAGGACTGTTTGTGAGCCACGAAATGAGCGAGACGGAACTATAACATGTACAAGGTACAAGTAGCAAGATTGCTTATTCGGATTTCGCAATTGTACATGCACAAACGAAAGACGCCTGCTCAAGGTCAGAACTGGTCAGAAGCAGAACTCAAGAAGATTTGCGGCGATTCTACTTCTCTACCGACCCTTATGTTATCCAACAGTGAAAATCTATCTATCTCTCTAACATGCAATCTCACTCTTTCTGTCTCTCTCTAATTTTGGAGTCTCTCCAAAATTAGAATTTTTGAGTCTAATTTTGGAATAATAAAATTATTTATATTTGTAATTCGCAAAATATCCCAAATGGCACATTTCTTTTGGAACATAATGGGAATAGACGGTATTATTTATCTACCGATTCTATAAATTATGTTATTTATTTATATATCTATATCAAATTTGTCCTAAGAAATGCGTAAATTAGGATTCAACGAGCCCGTTGGATCAGTGGTTAGAGTGATTGCCTTAACGCTCTGTTCTAGGGTTCCCGGGTTCGATTCCCGGCAGAGTCAACTTTGAAAAATGAAATTTTCAAATTTGGCTCTGGTCTGGATAGTAGTGGCAGGTCACACTGCGTTTCGCAGTCATTTGGGCAGCCCGTCTGGCGGCAGTAACCACCCCCTTACAGAAGACCAACGTGAAATAACAGCACGTGTGCTGTTGTGTTTCGGTGAGTGAATAGGGGATACCAGACCCCATTTCCCTATCCCCTCCTAATCCCTTATCCTACTGTAGTCGGCAGGGCACTTGCAGCAGCTCGGCATTGCTTGTGTTATAGGCGACGGTAGTCACCTACCATCAGCCTGTCTGTCGAACTTAAAATAAAAAAAGGACCTGAAACGTCTCCTGGTAATTTCATCTTCAGGACAAGTACCTAATTTAGTAATTTTATTAGCTATACTATAAGTACCATCATCCTCTGCATTATTTATGTAACAAATGAGAATGTTTTTGTTTAAAATAACTAGCTTTTGCCTCCGGTTTCGTCCAGCTAAAATGATAATACTCAAACTGCTTTATAATTAATATTGTAGGTATGTAGTAATAGGTATAAAGAAACAGTTGTGTGTTATTTTCAGGGTAATCTTTATTAAAATAACAGAACTTATGTACCGAAGTCAAACAATATTACTGACAGATTTCGAGTCTGAATCTAATATTTCACTATCAGTATCGTCATTGTTATCGAAATCTGGGAAATGCTCTTCTTCCACACTTTCATCAAGATCTACACTCTGTTGAGAAAGAATTTCTTTGCCATGAATGTCCTTGTTTCTTAGGTTACCCATCCAAAATAAATCAGATTTTTCGTTGGCTGCAAGTGCAGCCTTCACTTTATGAACAATTTCTTCTAGGATTTTTTTCATATAAGGCACTTTGCTCATTAAAGCGGTATCTTTCTTTATTCGAAAATGACAGCAAAGCGTATGTAAAAATCTCGTAGATTTTTGCAAAGTTTTTAATATCGTTATTATTTCATTGGTAGAATTTTTAAATTCAATTTCTACTATTGGTATTCCTTGGGATAAAAAGTTTTTCAATACCGGCAGAGATTTTTTAAAAAAGCATGATAACATATTTCTATTTTCAAATGCTTTCGCAATTTCCATCAAGTCTTTTAAAATAGTAGTAATATTCTTCCATAAGAGCAAATGTTCGTCATTTGTAAGTTTCTTATTTAATGCAACAGTGGTTGCCTCACAGAGAGCACTTCCAAAATTTTTATAAAATACTGGAAAGTTATTTTTGTTTATACACTTTAATGTTTGCATTGTACCAGTTTTGGATTTAAAAACTTCAATATCATTATTCAGTTGTATAATCAAACTCTTCAATTCTATGATGTCCTTGTTTATAAAATAAATATTAGACAATTCATCTATACTTTGATTGTACAGTAATCCTTTTTCCAGCACACCATCAGGTGTTTTCCATTGTTGAGATAAAAAATTTTGGGCCATCTTCCTAAGAATTTGTAGAATAACTTCATCGTCTGAATACTCTTGAATAGTTTTCACAAGTTTAATCAATGACACAGCAGTAGTAAGTTGCAAGCAATATTTTTCATGTTTTTGTAAATACTTAGCAACGGCCACCAATAGTTCCTTCAATGAAGTTGCATTAGAACTATCTATACTGGCTATTGTTCTTAATGAACTTTTAAATAATGCCCTGTGGTTATTTTTAAAACCAATCCACTTAAAATACAATGAAAGCATGATATACATATTTTCCAAACAATTTACACAGTTTATAAGTTCAGATGTGCATAGAACTTCTTCATGAATCTGAGTACTTTCATTGATTTGACTTTCTATAAATGAAGCTATATCCTTTAAATGGCTTCCTGTTTTAGGTAAAACTTTACTGACGGATTTTACGCATTCCTCTATTTCTTTTTCATCTAAAAACTCAGTATCATTCTGCTTTGTAAGGAAGTTCCTGTTTTTATATTGGGGAGTAAGAACACTTTCTAATATTTTATTAATACATCTAAGCAAAAATTTCAAAGATTTAGTTGTGAATTCACAATTTGTTTCGTTGTCTAGTGTTAAATCAAACTTTAAAAGATGTAATAGGTTTAAATTTAGACTTCTAAATGGAATGCTATGTATCAATTCTAGCTTGCTCTTAATTGTATTTTGGTTTCTTTGAGTGAGTTGTGTTCTAGAAATATCGAGAAGTGTCGTTTCATTGTTTGTAATTTTTTTTACGGTTTTCTGTTGAGTTTTTAACTGTTGAGAAATTTTATTGATACTTTTGTCCACTTGATCCTTCATATATTTATTAATGCTGAAATTATAAGTGGGTGGCTTGTATGCAATATTTGTTTTCAAAAGAATATCTTCAATTAATTTTTCAATTTCCTCTATTTGCAGAAGTCTTTGTAATAGTTTACTTTTCAAGAGCTCATCATTTTGTGTGGCGAAAGCATTAAGCAGTTCTCTAAACCAATTAGCACAGTGAATAAGACAATTCAAAATCTTTGTAATGTCTCCATCACCTAAGTCATCAAGATCTGTGTCAAATATTGGCATAACTATGGGACATCCTAGTAATACATTTATTTCTGATAAATCATCATCATGCACTTTAGTGAGTAATGTTTGAAAAAGTTGAATTAATGGAGGAAGGATAGCTACATTCACATTTATGTTCTCTTGCAATGCTAAACCACCTATGTTTATTGCAGTAAATGGGTCCATTTCTTCCTCAGAATTAATACAATATTGCATTTCTAACTCCAAGTTTCCAACTTGCTTATTCTCTAAAGTCGTCACTAAAAAATTTTCTTTTAAATCATTATAGATAGCTTCTATTAACCACTTCATAAACTCATCATTTACGGTGGAAATTGCAGAAAACATTTTACTCAATTCATCATAGTAGAATGCAATAAATTCTGGATATTCTTTTGTACTGAGACTAATTAATTCAATAATTTGTTTCGCTTCACAACTGTCGCCATTCAACCTAACATCTATTGATAAATCTGGGTTATCATTAGAACTCTTTGAAATAAGGTATTTTACTGCATAAACTCCGGCCAGTATTCCTTGAATTTTAACTGTAGGGCTTGAACTACTTAACTCCTTTCTTATAATCATGTGTATATCATCTCTAATGATGGAGTTCTCTTGACTGTAGGCAAGACCACAAAGTAATTTCATTACTGCTCTTGTTTCAGTAACTGTCATATCAGAGATTCTATCTAATAGGGTCAACATCTGTAGACTCTGAGTTTTCAATATGGAAATGTCCTTTGATGCAACATTGTTAAGTATAACTAGGGTGTTGATTAAGGATTGCTTATGATCTAATCCTAGTTTTAGCAATTCCGCCACTATAGTTGGACGACAGTCTTCCATCTTCGAGAGCATAATCATATAACAATAAGAAGCAACCAACTCCACCTGTGGAGCACTTCTTTGTTTCAACAACAAATTATTAATTTCAATTAGATATTTTAGGTATTCTCTTAAAATCGGTTTGAATTTATCAAATGTCTCATCAAGCAATTCATTTCTTATAATACTATGTTTAACTTGTTTTCTTATAATACTTTCTACCTGTTTTTGTTTTTCTTCTGATGTTGTATATGCTACAAGAAGTATTACAAAATCCATTGGTTTGTGATCAGTATGTAATTTACAATTTGAGATCACTTTCAACCAAGAATTCACAATTACTTTTGAAGATATCATTGAATTCCTTATTGCTAAAAAAGTAAGTATTTGCGATGTGGCATTATCTTGAGGCTTTTTGACAATGGATGGCCATCTGAGAGCATTTCTTATACCTTGAATAATTTCTACACAAGAACTCTCATTAATATTGTCAGAAAAAAGAAATTTTACAAAATTGCTGTAATATTCATTTTTAGTAGTCAACAGTATGTCCAAAGTTTTCTTTTGCAATTTGTCATACTGTTCATTTGATAGCCTTAGATATGACAAACATTCTAATATCGCTGGTATAAGATCTTGACAGGTATTCAGAATACAACTAATTTTACTTGCTATGTTGTCATGTTCTTGGTCATCAATTACATCAGGGATGGCCACAATTATTTCCCTTTTGACATTTTTTTCCAATGTGATTTCTAGTATATTGATTAAATGTGATGATATTTTTTTTGTGTCGGCAATACAATCTAAGGTAGAGAAACATTTTAAAATCGTTTGTATCCACGACACCGGTTTATCGGTAACAGTATTGTTGTTCAATAATATAGTCATTGTTTTTTCAAATACAAAATCCATCATTTTATTTTGCAAGATCGGAATACTCAACAAAATTTTTACAACACTGTCACTGGTTAAATTCTCAGGATTGTCGTTTGTCGATCTTATTATATTGGGAAACAAATAGTGCTTAAAAATGTTCATGTCTTGACACTCCCTCTCAAACTCTGTACACAAATCAAAACCGTTTCGTGGATAGTCATAATGTTTTTGTAAAATACTTTTCATTTTACGAATGATATGTATTGTTGCCTCGTTTGCTACACATTTATCGGGTGGATGTTTTAAAATCAAACCACTGTCTTTGAATGTTTTATGTAAATAGCTATTAAAGCTTGCACTTTTAGGTCTTTTCACTTGACTTGGAGTATCGCCGGGAATTTGTGATGAGGGTCTTCTTTTGGAAAACATCCTTTCCTAGTAAAATCGTTTAAGCATGGAGCTTTAAAAAAAACTACACCTAACCTGTGACAACTTTTTTACAATAAAATGAAGAATAGGTGTTTGTTTGTTATCGTATTATTCAAAAATAAATTTTCAAATCAAATATAATAAGTTACTCTATGTTTCAAACAAACTGAATCAATGGATCAATCAATGACAATTTGACAATCATCAATCAAAATGGTATGTGTAATGTAATGCAGTGTGACCAGATTAAATTTTACGAAAATACCGAGGCACCCCAAAAGAATACTGGGTTAAAGTCACGAAAACTACCCCTCCTAGCAGGGAGGTAAAATTATATGCATTTTGTAGACTTGACAAGAGGAATCCAAAAATATCACTCCCACCCGTTAATTCCCCCCTCCGCCCCTTATAGGTCAAATTCTAAAATGACTTGAAATTGCGATTTTTGGATCGATCTCGACGATTTTCGTGGCCAATTTGTTACTAATGTTGTAGCTCTTGACGAGAAGAATCCAAAAATACCACTCCCAACCGTTAAATTTCCCCTCCGCCCCCCAGGGGTCAAATTATAAAGTAACCTGAAAATGCTAGTTTTGGACCAATCTTGACGTTTTACGTAGACAATTTTTTGAAAATTTTGTAGCCCTTGACAATATGAATCCAAAAATACCACACCCACCCGTTAACCCCCACCACCACCAGCCGTTAAATTCCCCCGCCACCAGCGGTTAAATGCTAAAAAGACCTGAATTCTAAAATTCTAACCAAATACTGTTTTATTAATGAAATGTTTATTCATCACAATAAATTTTGGAATTGCATTTTATCATTATTTTCAAGGGCATTAAAAAGTTTAGGATGAAGGATGTTGTGTTAATTTTAAATTAACTTCTTCATCTTTAAAATTTTGCTTTTTTTTGTAAAACTTGTTGATACTTATTTGTTCATAAATCTGTTTTTTTTTTTGTTAGTTTTTAATAATTACCTGTAAAAATATGCGCTCGCATGCAACATTCGATACCGGTATACCTAGGTACATAACAGAGATTTACTGAAACTAGTTATTTTTTGTATTTTAACATGCTATCTGTATTTGAATGTTGCTTTAGAGATGCTAATCTACTTTGCAGTTTCGCACTGTGAATGCCACTTTATCCCACTTCTACAAATAACTGCTGACAACTAGATATGTGTAAAAATGGATACGTCAAGCGAAATAAAAACAAAGAAAAAACGCGTTGTATTTATTTGACGACATAAAAGTACCTACTACTAATTTTGAAAATTATCAAAAAATAATAATAATATTTTATTTATTTATTTATAATTTTAACAATTTAAAGAAAACTAAATATACATTAATATAATGATAGCATTAAAAACCACCTAGGTTTAACCGTTTGCTATCATAATGCTTTAAATTATTATTAAAATATTAAAAGATTTAACATCTAACTATGTACAATTAATTACAATGTTGATATAATCAAATACAATTTAAAAAATATTCCTTTAATTTGACTTTAATATTTTTAGTGTTTATGCTGTTACACAGATCTGAAGGTAGGCTATTGATAAGGCGCGGCACAATATAAGCGGTAGTCCATTCCCCGTACATATTATTGGCACGCTGTGTACATAACCGCTTCTCTGAAATTGCCCTAGTACATACAGGGTGTTCCATCACTCTCTTTAAGGATTCATTAAAATATTGTTCTTTCAGTAGTGAATAAGCAAATTGAGTATTTATTGGTAATATGTTACAGTGCTTAAAAAGATCGTTTTCATCTTCGTAACATATATTTTTTAATTTAGGTGAGACTAATGTTTTTAGAATTTTTACCTGTATTTTGTAAATTTTGTTCATATGAGTTTTATAGGTGCGACCGTAACTAGTAAGGCCATATTGTATATAGGGTTCTGCCAGTGCATAATAAAGCATACGTTTCACTTTATACGGAATGCGATTTTTTAATATCGTAATATTTGCAAGGTAGGTCCTTAGTTTATCGCAAACTTGTTCGATATGAGGCTTCCAATTAAATTTGTCGTCTATAGTTAATCCGAGATATTTTTGCGTTTTGACGATTTCTATAGATGGACAGTTACAGTTTATTGTATTGAGAACGTGTAAACAATCATGTTCATGGGCTAGTAAGTTCTTTATAGGGAGTTGTCTAATGTACGGTGATTTTATAATTAACAATTTTGTTTTGTTTGCGTTAAGCACAAGGCCCGAATCATGACACCACCTTGTTAAGTCATTCAGATCGGATTGTAATTGTTCACATGCCTTGGTCGGATTTCTATCAGAAATTACAAGGCACGTGTCATCAGCGAATTGGAAGCATGTGCTATATCTGATACAGTTGCTCATGTCATTGACATAGGATAAGAAGTGCAGTGGACCCATTACAGAGCCTTGAGCTGTCCCCTCGGTTACAGACATGGGTTCACTATAAGTGTTATCGATTTTTACCGTATATGTTCGATTTTTTAGATAGTTCGTACACCAAGTCAGTAAAGGGCCACGCACTCCACAATCGTCCAATTTGTCAACTAGTTGGTTATGCACTAACGTGTCAAATGCTCGTGAGAAGTCAATAAAGAGGACAAGAACATTTTTTTTTTCGTTTAATTGTTTATTGATTTCATCAGTGAACTTTGACAAGAGAATCGAAGTCCCTTTACCAGACTGAAAGCCAAATTGGTTTCGGTTGATTACATCGTGCTTCCTGTAAAAGGCAGATATTTGATGGCATATATATTTCTCAACAATTTTGTTTATAGATGAAAGCAATGTTATTGGACGATAATTTGAATAATCGTTTTTCTTACCTTTCTTAAAGATTGGTCTTACACACCCTTTTTTTAGTTCATCCGGGTAGTGACCAGTTTCAATAGACTGATTAATTAGATCGGCTAAAGGGTCAGATATAATGTCACCTAACATTTTAATATGAGAAATTCTAATATTATCTGAACCCGGAGCTTTCTTAGGGTTTAATCCTTTAATTATTTTATGGACACTGCTAGCAGTGGCTTTTTTAAACAAAATACTTGAGTCCAAAGATTTACGTGTATAATTTGGATCTGTTAATTTTTTATTGCAGTTAGGCGTTATACCTTTTACTGCTCTATCAAAACAATTTGCAAAATTGTCGGCAATGTATTTTGTAGAAATTCCTTGTGCATCAAATGCTCTGTGTATGGCCATATCGAGTGATAGTGTCACTCTTCCTAGCATTTGATTTACAATTTGATATATCTTTTTTAAATTTTTAGTGTTATTGTTAATATATTTAATATAGTATTTATTTCTTTTCTCTTCTAAAATTTTGTGGATCTTATTTCGTATTTTATTGTATTCTAATTTTAGTTTTGGGTTATTTAAACTATTTTTCCATTCACGAAATATTTTATCTCTCTTATCACAAAGCTGGATAATATTGTTATTGATCCACGGTAAATTGAATGGTTTTAAATGTTTATTATACACTTGTTTACTTGTTCCATTGTTACCTGCAGAATTGTTGGCATTTTTAAAAGAATTATAAATGAAATTTAAGATCTCAGAAGGAGAAGTCATACTTTTGGTTTTTGTCCATTTAACTTTTTTTAGTTCATTATAGAAAGTGTCGTAGTTAATAGTATTTCTTTTAACACTTTTTTTATACTGCGGAATCTCAGATGCTTCGTTAATGCAAGCAAAAATTATTCCTCGATGGTCTGCCAGTACGACATCGAGCACCGCTGTGAACGGATGTAATGCGGGAAAACGTGCAAATATGTGGTCAATGCACGATTTGGTGAGGCGATCTTTTTTAGTCTCAATTCGTGTGTAATCTGTTATTCCACACATTAGTCCTAGTTCACTAAGCGCTGCTAGATACGAATCTTTATATACTAAACCTACCTTCAGATCAATGTTAGTGTCACCAATAAGGAGGAAGTTTTGCTTACGTTCAAAATTACTAATGTGATTACATAGCTCCTTGATACATAGGTTGATATTTGTTGATGGCGGCCTATAGACAGCACACACAACTACATCACAATCTGAATGTAATTTTATGGTTCCTGTAATGTTTTCAAAGGTTTTAGTTTTTTGTTCAATTAATGTGAATTTAATATGATTTCGTACGTAAATAATAATTCCGCCACCTCGTTGGTTCTTTCGTAGTTGTGAGTACATTCTGTAGCCAGGTAAGTTATATAGGTTAATTATTTTATCTGATATACCAACTTCCGTCAAAATTACAAGGTCAAGTGGAAATTTACAATTATGAATATTTTGTTGCAATAAAGTAAAGTTTTTTGTAAGTGATCTTATGTTAAAATGTAAACATGATAGACATACACTAGTTTTTGGTGGCATTTGTTTGAAAAAATTATTAGTGTTGTTACAATGAAAAAATTCTTTAACTTTTATATCCATAGTTATGCCACGGTTGGTTGTTAACAAAATAACTTTTTATCTGACTTACATTGGTGTAGACCATTGTGGTTGTACGTCAGAGTTAGTCGAGCACAATTTTTCAACCTCTTTTATATCTTCCAATGTACGGATATAATAAATTTTACTGTTACTAGACTTTCTAGCACATACTTTTCCATTCTTACACCATACATATTTACACAATTTGTTTAACAACTGGGCTTTTGAGTTATACAATAAAGTTTTTTGGTATTTAGTTAAGGCCTCTCGTATGTAAACACGTCTTTCAGCTTTTTCCTTCTGGATATTCGGCATAAGTTGACCCACGGTAATGCATTGTTGCTTACTAGCATCGATCCATTTTTCCTGAAGCACCTTCGACTTAAGTTCTACGAGTATAGGTCCTGGCTTATCCTTGGTTCCTGTTAGTTGCCGCGATGATTGGACTTCCTTATTCTCAATATTCAATTTTAATGCCACAGTGTTTACTAGTATTCCTACATCTTTGGGTGGTATTTCAGGTAAGCCAGCTATTTCCAGGGATGATGTAAGAGACTGTTGCTCAATTTCTTTTAATCCTTGTTCTAGGGTATTAACTCGTAGCTCCAGATGTTTGTTTTTATTTTGTAAGTCATAGTTTTTATTTTCAAGATCTTTAATTTTGTTGTCTTGTTTTCTCATCGCTTGCTCCATCGATGTCAGTTGCTCACTGAGAAACTCGAGAGAGTTTTCAAGGCCTCTGATTTCCTCACGGAATGTCTTCTTTATCTCTCGACTGATATCCAGCACTAGTTTCTTGGCATCAATAATTGGAGCCATATTTGCGGGTTCAGGTGTTTCATAGTTCTCCTCGTCATCAATCTCTTCGGGGATCATAAAGGAAGACCTGCGTGAGTTATTTTTTTGACAATCGTCACAGCTCCATTCTATTCCGGGAGAATTTCTGAGCGTATTTAGTTGTTTATTAGAAAGCTTTGAACATATAGGATCAGCATGTACTATTTTATCACATCTACTGCATTCAAGTCCAGGTATTTTCTTGGTAACATTTTTCTTGCATTTATCACACTTTTTTATTACCATGACAGAAAAATGTCACTTGACTACACTATAGACGTGGTTTTTTAGTCTAATGTTTAATATTTAGTAATATATACTATTTACTTTTATTTATTAATTATAACAACACGATATAAACAAATATCAACAATATTCATTAAAAATGAATAATAAGAGATTAAATTTATAAAATGAGAAATAATTGTTTTGACACAGCTTTGACAGCTTGGTAATTAATAACTCGAGTGCAGAGCAGAAAATCATTACATTTAAACAAACAATACTAGATGATCGATACTATTTCTAATTCATACACAATGTACCCAATTACCTTTTTATACTACTAAAATTTAAAATAATAGATTATTTATTGTATAGTTAATAATTCTACGAGGGCGGCCGCCTGTCATATAACTTACTGATCTTTGATCCTAAACAAAATGTAGACTTATACTGAGAAATTCCTAAAACATTAATGTTCTCGTTGTTACCATAACTTCTTACTCAAAAAATACCCAAAAATACTGACTGCCGGCAATATACCTACAAAAATCCTGATTTTCGAAAAAAAAAATATCAGTTAAATATACCGAAAAAGTATTAAAATTCCGTATTTGGTCACACTGGTACAAGCATAGACATAGCGAGAACGCAGTCTCTTATGGCACGAATACGAGTGCGAAAGAGACCTCGAAACAAGAATCATTGAACTAGATTGAAAGATTGGAGGGGTACATAAGGGAACACTGCGATAGCGTGCTTCCTTCAGTATTTACGTATTTTCTCAAGGAATTAAATTATTGCTAAAATCAAGAATGAGGTGCTGTTCAGTGCCTGGTTGTGAAGTGAATCACAGGAATAATCCAAATAATGAGACATTTCACAGGTAAATATAATTCATATTTCACACACTAATCATTTTTGACGACTTATTTTTCAATTAAAACTAGATCCAACGAATACAGTAAATTGTGTAGTAAGTATATCAAGAAATTTTGTGTTTTATACATATTTGTCACTTTATAAATAAATAAACTAGATTGTGTGTCCGTGAAATTCCTATAATTTCAGTAGTGATTGGATGTTTGAATTATACTCATCAATCGATAAGTTATCGATATGTCGATATTTTTTCGTTTCTTCTAATTAACATATTCTGAGTGTTTTAAAACCTAGCTAGGTTACGGTATTTTACTATAATGAAAATATGGAACAGATTGTTACTAAACTAACTGTAAATATTTTTTTAAACCAAATTAACGAACACAGTATTTAAAAATATGTACATACGATTTTCATAAGTTGCGTCATTTGCTTTTTTTACAGTCGATGCTTAGTATAGTATATGAGCGTACTACGATTTGACGTATTGATATCACGTGACCAACATGTATGGCGTCTTTAGTGTTTTGGCGGTCTTATTTGTAAACATTGATTTTCATAGAAAAGAAAGCAATTCACAAAGAATGAATCAAATTGCAAGTGTATTATGGTATAATGAACAATTTGAGATATTTTCCTAAAATCTGTCAAATACTACATATTACAGATAAAGGTTTTTTTTTTTCAGATTTCCTTCAGATATTGTAATCCAGGAAAAATGGATTAAAGTACTAAACAAACCAAACTGGACACCTCATAAATACTCCACAGTATGCAGTATGCATTTTGAACCAAGGTGTTTTCTTTATCGTAAATCTCGTCGTTTGATAAAAAAGGATTCGGTCCCTACAAAGTTTGTACCGGTGTGTATGTTTATATTTATGTAGAACATAAAATTCGATATGGCATAGCCTACTAAAACATAAAAACTAAACATTTTATACTCTATTTGCCTGTTACTCATCAAAAGAGTTTGTGTTCCGCATTCAATCAAACATAGTTTTACATCCATTAATTCAAAATTAAGCATGTTTCTTTTTATTATACATTAATGATAGTCCTAAATTCCACCCATTTGAGCTTTTAGCTAACTCGAGGACACTATTCTATGCACTAGCATGCACGTCTTATTCATCGTTTTTTTTATTACTTATCGAAACGTAGGGACATCACTGACTTTTATAATATGACTTACTGTATTTATTACTGTATTTCTTACTACTTTCCGTTGCGATCAATAACTATTTACGTTTTTCAATATTTATTATCGTAACTTATAGATATAACCAAGATGTGCTTGTTTACGCTCTGCTACCATTTTATAATATGAGAAATACGATTGTTAATTTCGATTAGAAATAATTTACTATTGGTGTTTAGGAACATCAGCTTTTTTAGTTTGACGAAAGACGGGTACGTCGATCGGAAATTAATGTGCTAGATTTTGAGAAAACCTTTTCACAAGGCAAGGAAGTGGCCAGTACGCAGCAGTTTCGTGTAAAAACTTTACTGAGGTTGGGGTAAAGATTAAAAACGATAATATAAAAGATAAATAAAAAATATCATGACAATACAACCAACATAATTCTCATTAAATTTATTTCAATAAAGAAAATGTAAATATGATTTTATTAGGTATTTTAATAAGCCTGTCTGCCGATCTTAACATTAAAAAAAAAACTTATTAAAAGAAGAATTCACAGAATCTAAAGACCAATAACCAATATCCAATATTGTTCTGAGTCTGAGCAAGTATCTAAACAAATATCAACAACAGATTATTACGTAGTACATAGAAAAATACGTAGTATGAGCGTAGTAAATACACAAATATTATAGACAAATATCAACGTTCTAAGTATGTTCTGTGACCAAGTTAAATGATATTTTCTCTGGATCGACCGATGATAAAATAAAAGCCAGTGAAGTGGATAAAGTGAATATGAAATATTAGCATATCTGAATTCGACGGATTACTGATACATGTAATATTAGTATATTAACGAATACTTAAAAATCGGCCTCACCTCTAAAACACATACAAGAAGACATTGGAGTCTGTTCGTCTCTTATGTTAGTTAAAGTCTATGGTGTTTATAGTATTCTGTGAAACATGTAAAAATACATAGGAAGTTATGATACGGTTCTTTTCTATATCTACCTATTTAATAACGTTCCACACTAAAATGTAGGAACGTAAATAATTACACATGTAGGTAATCTAGAAATAGTCTGCTGGTTTGGCCCAAACACTGTGCCCAACAATCTTAAAGTTCCTTTTTTATTTTGGAAAATAATCCTACTTATTGATTAAAAGTGTTATTAGGGACTTTTAAATCAATTTTAAGTGAAATTTCTTGTGATAAACATGGTGCATTGTTGTGTTCTTGGCTGTAAAAGTCGTAGTGAGCGGAAAGAGGATAACATAACCTTTCATTCGTAAGTATTGTATTTATGCTTTTAAAACCAAATTCTAGAACGTGGTTTAATAATGGTCTGACTTTTTAAATATTTTCTGACTTCATTTTTGAATTTTTTTTTGTTGTAAGTACTATGAAATTTCATTTCTGAAATCTGAAGTATTTCTTATGTATGAACAGTACGTACAGTACATAACAGTACATTTGTATGAATATGAAGTTTTGTATTTATTTTATTCTAGATTTCCAAAACATCCACATGTACGTAAATCGTGGATATTGTCAACTGGACGTTCAAACTGGGAGCCCAAAAGATATGATCGCATATGCTCTAAACATTTTGCAGAAAACTGTTTTCAGAAAACTGTCCTTAAGGTTTATGTAAATGCACTGTCAGTTCCTACACTGAATGTACATGTAAGTAAATAAAATACTATTAAGTAAAAAGACTTAAACCAAAAAATGTTTTTAAAATACCATTTAAAAAAATTGTAAGCAAAGTAAGTTATGACATACTTAGTTTTTTATGTATGATTCTGAACCCTGTATCTATAAGCAATTTTGCTTTTAATCTTTTCCAATATTCTTCCAATATTATTTTCAATAAATTTACTCTATGAATTAATTCTATTTACTAAAATGTCAAAATGCCTGATAGGTATGTCAATACAACCAAGTCTCAATTTGACTTTGTATTATCTAATTGAATTCCAAAATGACTAAATTATTTCAGTGGTGTCAAGTTACAGGGGAATTTATGTTCACTATTATAATATAATCCATTCTCCACGCCTGTTTGTTGGTCCACTTAGCTTTTTATTATAATGCAGGTACAGAAGTACCTATTATATTGTTTAAGTTTCTAGGTCAACTAAGAAAATTAGCAAGTAAATTGTGATATGTTATAGATACCTAATAAAGATTAGCTTTGCGTTATTATAATAATCCATGTTGTAACAAATAAGTAAAAACTGTTCCAATTCTCCCCTTTCCATGAAAATAAATCCATGAATCCATTTTGGAATGAATGATCTGACATTAATTCATTGCTTTTTTTCATCGTTTATTTTTACAAAAATTTAGTTAAAAGTTGACAACATTTCACTATAATAAAAAAATTAGGCAAAATGAATATTTAAAAAAAGTCAGTGACAGCTGTTGGTTAAATTATTGCAAGGTTTGAGTTGACAACTTTGATAATCCTGTGAAAGTAAACTGCGTAATTATTATGTTACATTTTTTTTTTGGTCTGTGGTTGTAGAACTTGTAGAACGTACATAGACTAATTTGTTATGAAATGCAATGCAAATTATCGCATTCGTGCACACAAATTACAAAAGTAATCGAATCGTATATTCGTAATATTTTACTCTTTTCACGTTAATTCACAGTGATTATTTACTCAGTTTTATTTACTTACTATCAAAAGACTAACAATGAACGAAGTCAAGGAGTGAGGAGTTTTTTCATCAATTTATACAAAGCCAGAGAGGAAAACATTACCTTACCTAGCAGTTATATGATTTTTATGTGAGTAAGAGAAGCTCCATAGTCTTGATTAGTTCCGTGCCAAAAAAGAAATTGACGTATCACGATGCTTGGCGGTGTTAACAAAACAATTAATTTGCACTAGCCTTGAAAAATGAACCCCATCTGTTATTTTGCCCATTTTGCCTAAGCCAATGAAAACATTTCTTTTCTTTGGCTGGGTCTCCACTTGAGCAGCCTCGAGACGAGCCGAGAATATTTCCGGTAGTACATTCACCACCTAATCATATAGTTGTAAGATCCAAATTAGAAATGTCTCATCTATCTGCTTACCAGCCAAATTTTTTTTATCTAATATAATATCCAAAGAGAAGTAACTCATATGGATTGCCTGAAAAAAATATGGTCAAAGTTATTAAATTAATTAAAAATCCTTTTTTTAAAATATTTCACTTATTTCTTTACTAAAAGAAATTCTAATAGAGTAAGAATCCTAAAGAATATTCAAACATTGGATTGCTTACCTTTTCCTAACATTGGATGCTAAATGGGACTAGAACTATATAATATAAATGTTTATTATATAATAGCAATGAAAGCATCCATATAAAGGGATTGCCAGATCCAAAATTTACAAGAACTTTGACAGAATGGTTATTAGACTGTTGCTATTATTATTTTAAAGAATTTTATAATAAAACACTTCAAGTCATTTATTTATTTTATTAAAAAACATATAAAACAAAAAGTTATAATAAATTAAAATAATTAGAAACAAACATTTCCATGCCCTTGTAGGGTAGACAGACTCTGTACTTTCTTTGTTGATCAATGCTTCTCTATTTCTTGCTTGAATCTCATCAGCTGTTGGCAATAAAGATCCGAATCGATGGTTATGCTCAGTGGGAAAAGCTCATAATGAATAATGCCCTTCTAATCCAACCATAAACAGCTTCACCTTATTATAAGTTAGAGGCCGTCCATTAATCACGTGATCTTTTTTTAGCATTTTTTAACTCCCCCCTCCCCCTTGGTGATACGTAGTGGGGTTTAGACTAAACCCCCCCCCCCCCAACATCACGTGTATTTTAGTACCTACAAAGAATCTTAAATTTTTTAGAATATTATCTTTAAATACAGGTATAAACTATAATCTTATTTTATTCTGAAATTAAAGACCATGATAAAAATGTCTAGACTAGGTTGCAAGTTGTTTTTGATTTCCATAAAAATAATAATAATAGAAGGGTGTAATCATGCGAAAAACATGTATTAGCAGACCAGGATAGTTCGCCCACTTCATAAATTCTTCTTTTGTAGTATATTTTTGTTTCTCATTAGCCCACAACTCATTTTCTTTTTTCCTTTTTTGTGACTTTGACTTGCAAGTCAAAGTCACACTACACGCTGCTTTTCTGTTTAAAAATCGCGCGTTTGACGAAAAAATAAATACACGTGATATCTTACTACACCCCCCTCCCCATTTGTGCTATTTTTGTGATTTTTGTCAAACTCCTCCCCCCCCTTTCAAGCCTCACGTGATTAATGGACAATCCCTTAATCGGGCTAAAGTTTGTGGAGCTTGACTGCCCTTTAACCATGATCTTCTTTGCATGTTCTTGTCATAGGTAATCCATTTTCATTACCAATGATCAATCTTTTCAAAAACGGTTCAGTTTCATTACGTTTCAATACAGAATCGTAATACACAATTCATTAGGTTTCTTTCAGTGAGCTGGTGTGGCACCCAAATATGCTTTTTTGTATATCCAGACTTTTTCAAATGGTTCAAACCGTTATGTGATCAAAATCAAATGCTGATCTTGCTCCACTTTTTCAGTAATGGTATAGACTGTCCGTAACAGGTCGACCAGAGTGAGCTTCATCATGAACATCAAAATTCCTGGACTGAAAATCTTCGATCAACAATACAACTAGATTAAAGGTGATAGCTCTGAAAACGGCCCGAGAAATAAGAGCACAAAATAAGCGTGTGCTCTTATTTGCGACAGTACGGTTCAACCAAAGCCAACGTTCGGACGCGTTAAAATGCCACAGTGTGCGTTTAAAAACTGTTAAAAAGCGTTTAGACTTAAGGTATATTTTAAGTTAATTTAAGATATAAACAGATATAGCTTTAAGTATAATCAACACAAGATCAACACGGACTGTTTTTCGCTTTGATTTTGTATGAGACCTTTAATCTAGGTGTATTGTTGATCGTAGCTGAAAATGCTTAAACCAATTTTGTGGTACTCTTGTAGTCCATAAACATAACAAATTTTTTCACTGTTTGTGTCGCATTTTCCCTTTTTTGTAATAAAACTTCAATATGTATGGAATTTTTTCTTTAGATTCACTCATTTTGTCAGACAAAAAACAATAGAAAAATTTTACTTTTTATTTTTCAATTTTTAAAATGTTATCTAAGTATTTAATAGTATCAAAACCAGTCAAACACAAACATAACAACTAAGGAGATTTTACTTTTTACTTACAAAATATAATTAAAAAATCCCCGATCTGATATGTTGGTATAGCACGGAGGTTTGTCAATACATTTTATCAATGCATTTACAGAATTCGAAAATGTTATAAACAATAGAGTATATGCATGTATTAATTTTATTTTTTCAATCTATTGTTTACATCGTCCTAGCGTGGTGAAAATATAATTACTGTTGGAAATATTTCCATTAAATTAAAAAAGAAATTAAAACTGAAAATAAATTTGAGGCGTCTAAACACCGGCATTTTCAAGGCGCGCGAAACTAGCTATGCGTCACTAGCTATGTCCGGCGTTTGTTTTCTGTCAGTGTTCTTACTTAAATATATTTTCACTGTAATAGCTGTTTAAACCATGGAAGAAGCTCAACAGCCAGTCTATAAGTATTGCATTGTGCCTAGGTGCAAAAATACTATTAGATCTGCACCTGATAAAGTGTTTCTTTCCGTCCCGCGGAATGCGAAAATACGGAAACAATGGTGCAAGGTTATGAGAAGGGATGAACTATCTCCAACAACTTGTTTGTATTGTTGCGAAGATCATTTTAATGTAAGTATATTTTGTTCAGATAGCTAGTGTGATTTTAGGTAATTAGAAATGAGTTTTTTTTATTGAAAATTAATCACACAAGCAGTAGAAAACTATGTAAGTAACGCCTAACCTAGCTTACAAAAGTTCAATACGACTTTTGGCTATCGTTTTTTATATTAAAAAAACTATGAATAAGTGTATATTTGTTGATAAACCCAGTAAAAGTAAGAGATCACCCCAGATATTTTGACCACTTGAGAGTTTCTTATCTATTGCTGTTAAGATACATTTTTCTTACTAATTGATTACTTTTGTATTTTTAGATAGAAGAGGATACCGAAAATTATATTGAATACAACATAATGAAAAAAGAAGGGGAAAAAGTTAGACTACGGTTGAAGAAAGGAATTCTGCCTCACATATTCCAATGCCAAAAATGGAATGCTCCATCATCGGTTGAGAGAATGGGTGCTGCAGTAATCAAAAAAGCTCTCTTAGATTCTGCCGTTAAAAGTTGTGAGGTCTTAGAAATTTGTGAATTATTGTGAACCACAAACTGATTATTGTGAAACAGTACCCAGTACTTTGCATATTGAAGTCTCAGATAAAGAAAACATTTTGCATAATAACAAGGCCGGACAGTGAATATCAAATCATGAATGCATCTATTCTCTGCAAATTGTCCAATTGTCCTTTGACAAACCCACTTTCAGTCATTGTTTCCCAATCTCAACTCATTACGATGCTGAATTTGCACTTGATAAATTAAAGTAAAATTAAGATAATACTATTTTTTCTTATCACACACTGGAAATATCCGAAAATATCAGCGATATGAGTCTATTGACATAGCATCTGACGTCACATTTCGTCTCAACCACTGGTGTTGCGTTTCGCAATTTTGAATTTCCCTTACCATAAATTTTCACTTTTTATTTATGAATTTATGCAATAAAAAAGGTTATGTCTGTAACTTTCGTTCATCTACGAATCTCCTCATTCTTGATTCGATCTCGCAGTGTAACCCCGAGCACAGGTCTCTCAATAGCTCGTTGAGCGACGTTAAGCTTTCTTACGAGGGCCATAGTTAGAGACCAGCGCGTTTCAGCGTTCAGCGCCATATGTCATCACTGGCAACACACATTGGTTGAAAAATTTAAGACATTGAGGAATTTTGGCGTGTTTTATTTATTTCCTGGAAAGTAATTACCTGATGACCATTTTACCATGATTGAATCATAAAATAGTTATTTTAAATCCATTTTTACATATATAAAGTATATAAGTTTGCGGAAACATTACAATTGAAAACGTTATGAAATTAATGTACATGAAATTAATGAAATTTATATAATTGTTGTTTTTCTTTTCAGGAACCAAGTCCACATTCCAAGACAAAACATGAGTCAACATCCGATGAAACTGTTGAAATGCTGACAAATGAGATGGAAAGGGAAATAGAAGATGATAGGAATAAGTGAGATTTTTTACTTTTTTATTTGGCATTATATATTTTTTCTCTGTAAGGTCATAATCATAACATTCAGAGTTTATGTTGGAACAATTAATATTTTTTTTAAACCTTAAAACTTTAATAAAACTTGCTGCTTGGATGATTCGTTTTACCAGATGTCAAAAGAAAGAAGAAATAAATGGAGAAAAATCGCAGAAACCACATTGTCGCGAAGAGAATAACGGATCTAACATCAAACAAGAGTGTAGAGCGTGCCTCGCCGAGTTGAATTCAAATTGTAATGCCTACTTTTTGTTTCAAAAATGGGATAGCAATGTGGAAGGTTCAGAGTTCACATTGGCAGACGATATGTCTCGAATATGCAATGTTCATGTGAGTGTTTAGTTATAAATCCTAGTAATATTGTAAGCTAGCTTTTGTCCGCGACTTCGGCCGCGTCCTTCGAGAAAAGTTTTTTTTCTTCTGGATTAAAGGCTTTTTCGGATTACTGCTTTTTCGGTATACATGACAACGCGTATACAAAATGTCATGTTGATAGGTTGAGTGGTTAATGCGTGAAAGCGTAACAAACAAACAAACTCACTTTCGCATTTATGATATTAGGACGTGAAAGTTTTCGAGGATGTTTGTTAGTCGTGCATGTTTAAAATACTGAACGGATTTTAAAGAAATTTTACAATAATACTAGCTGACCCAGCAGACGTTGTCCTGCCAGAACTCGAAAATAATTCTGTAACCTAATTGTGGCGCCACTTATCGGGTCCAATTTTATTTTAAAACCTTATGTCAAAGTGACGCGACACTTCACGTTAATGACAATGAACGTCAATTAAATTATTTGAATATTGTTCATACAAAAATACTAAAATCCCGATTAATCAATGGGGGTGGGGGGTAGGAGGGTGAAAAATAGTTTACGTCCTATTCTCAGACCTACTGAATATACACACAAAATTTCATAAGAATCGGTGAAGCCGTTTCGGAGGAGTTTTGTTACAAACACTGACACGAGAATTTTATATATTAGATATTGTAGTTTGTATTTACATCAGAATACCACGTAGACTGTTTATAAAGAAACAAGGACGAAATTGCGGGCAAAAGTTAACATTAATAAAGTATCATTCTTCTATAAATAGCAAAGTCTGCTTCTGTCTGTCTGTATGTATGTTCGGTATGATCTACTGAAAAACTACTGAACGAAGTTTGATGCGGTTTCCATTTATAGAGAGAACGTTAAACGAGAAAAGTTTTTATATATAATTTGACTAGTGCAAAGTCGGGTATTGTATTATTTTCATAATGGCGTCGATGACTGCTCTCGTTGTTAAACTTGGAATAGTCAAAGTATTGAGTAAGTTTGTTTTATCTTTTTATTTAGGTGTAGGTTAGGTTTAGTTGTATATACATACATATATTTATTTATTAACTGAGCCCACCACTTCGTACGCGTGGTATTCGATATAGCGTAACTTTTTTGTTTGTCAACTGAGTGGAATGAAACACAATAAACAATACGTGAAGCTTGCTGCAATACACATTCAAATCGGTTAAGCCATTTTCTGTTCGGTTACCAACATGTTTCGGTATCCTAATAAATTTTTAATTTACAAGCTCAAAAACTGAAAAATGTGATTTAAATTTTCAGATTTCATTATCGGACGGACATTCCCAGGTGATATGTTCCTTATGTTACAAGGCATTGTCGGAAGCGTGTAGCTTTGCAGCTTTAGTTCGAAGAAACGATTGCGTATTAAGGCAGAGGCCCGTGAGTTTATTCGCAAATTGCAACGGAGCGGAGGAGACAATGTGGCCGAAACCGATAGATGTAAATAAAAGTGTCAATGATATAATAATTAGTAATACGATGGAAGTGGAAGTTAAAAAAGAGGTTCTATCTGATGATGAATACAATGATGGCGTTAATGGAAATGATACTGAGTTTAAGCCAGTCGATGAAATTAAAATCGAACCAGAGGATTATGTGGAGGAGTCTACGCCGGTGTTTTCTTCTATGAACGGTAGGTTTTATATGAATTTATTTAACAATTCCAGTTGCTGTATTAAAATAATAACTAACCAGTGCTAGGATTGTGACCTATTTTTTTCCGATTCTCTTACAATCAATAGGCACAAAATCTTTAAGTCCATGAGAGAATGACTGCATTTGTACGAATAAGTTAGTTCCTCCAGCCATTTACAAGTATATTTTTTATGTAAAGGTCGTCAGTATGACGGTCCAATTGATGGTAGGTGACTACCGTAATCAATAACTAGTGCATTGGCTGAGTGGTTAAGGTGCTTTCTTTAGTATTCTGTCGCAGGGGTTTCCCGGTTCGATTCCCGGCAGGGCGAACTTTTGAAATGAACTTTCCAAAGTTGGCTCTGGTCTGGATCTGGCAAGTAACACTGTTATATCACTGCGTTTCGTAGTCATTTGGGCAACCTGTCTGGCGGCAGTAACCACTGCTTTACAGAAGACCACCGTGAAATAATAGGACGTGTGCCGGGTAGCAAGGGATGACAGAGCCTGCCACGCTTCCCTACATCTTTAGATAAACGCTCATTTAGAATCTATTTTGAGATAATTATGTAGACATCAGTATTAATAAAAATGATGAAATAAATATTAGATGGATAAATTGAATGCCAAATTCTTCTTAACTCACATATATTTAGTACTTACACTTTTTTTTTCAGGTACATCATTCAATACTGATAGCCCACTGATCGAGAATGGTTGTAGTAATCATAGCAGCGCGTTTGAAAATGTAGAGGTATATTTATTTAACGTCTTATTTTATTTTGTCCAATAACCAATTTTGTGTACTAATCAAAAAAGCAACAGGAAGCATTGATGGAGTGCATCTCGGCACGCCAACTGAATAATTCACATACATTACTGAATGTAATCTGTGATATATTGCGATGAGATAGAAATAAAAAAATAAATAAGAAAACATAAAACAAAGCTAATATTCGCGTCTGTTTGTATGTCCGCGTTGTGCACGTGAAGTCTGTAAAGGATTTAAATTTAAATTAATTTTTCTGTCGACTAGAAGTATTTTTTTTAATGTCAAGGTCGGCAGACAGGCTGACGGTACACTTGATGGTAGGTGGCTGCCATCGCCTATAACACAAGCACGCCATTTTCTATCCAATCCCTTACTCTTAAGGGTGTTGGATAGAAAAGTCGCTGTCGCTCGCCACCAGTGGCTGTGGTCGGTGGCCCGTTTCCGCCGAGCCTAAGAGGGTGTTTACTGCCGCCAGACGGGCTGCCCAAATGACTGCGAAACGCAGTGTGCCCTGCCACTACTTTCCAGATCCAGACCAGAGCCAAATTTGAAAAGTTCATTTATCAAAGTTGACCCTGCCGGGATCGGACCCGAGAACCCTAGAACAGAGCGTTAAGGCAAACACCCTAACCACTCATCCAACGGGCGCGTCAAACGTTTTGAGAAATGTTTTGCAAGGCGATGTCGGATCGTCGAATTTGTTGTACTGTAGAAGAGAGTGTTTTGACACTGACTTGAAGGAATTTTAGCCGGGATCAATTGTAAACTTGTTTTAAGGTTTTTTTTTTAAAGTAATTTGTAGTCAGACGCACTAATTTCTCCATTGCGGAGTATTTTTCCATATCATATGTTTTATGTTGCAAATAAAATATATATTGATCGATATATGTACACATGTGTACTGAATATTGTGATATGCATGGAACATTTATTTTGAATCTTAAGTTGAGTGAAAGTAACAAAATGTAAATTCTACCTTTTTACCTAAAGAATATTGCTGAAAGAATGTATTAACATTGTCAACAAGTGACCACAAAAGCTTTAGAATGTTTCCTTTTTTTCAAGGTCCAGTTTATGGTTGGTGCCTACCGTTGTCTATAACACAAGCAACACTATAGGATTTAAGGATAAGAGATTAGGAGGTGATGGGGAGATGTGGTCGGTATCACTTATACTCGCACAATGAAACACAACAGAACACATGCAGTTTTTGACGTAGTTTCTGTAAACGTTTTTAATAGTATTCTAGTACAGAGAAAAGTTAAAAGTTGTCTATGTATTTCCTCAGACTTTAAGTTGTTTCCATATTAAATTTCATCAATTTTAGTAAAACGTTATAGACAACAAGAAGTTGCCTTCGAATTTCGAAGTTAGTACGTTTGAACGTGTATTTTTTTTCTAGTACTTACATTCGGCTGTGAAATCGGAACCAGTTAGCGATGAGGATGGCTATGAGACCCCGCCCTCAGATCTACCTTTGCAGTGTATCCTTTGCACTAGAGACTTTGTTAGTGTTAGCGGGCTTAAAGTAAGTTTTAACATTATCGTCTTTTTAACACTAGCCGTTATGTATTTTAGCCAAGTATTGTATACCCAAAGTGAGAATTTTACTAGAATTAATTTGAAATCTTAAAAAAATAATTTAACTTTTTGAAAAATGATAACCAAAAATGCCCTCGACAAGTAAACTTTCATTAATCTCATAATTTCTACTTTTCAATTCTTAAATATCCATTTTAATTTTTGTCATTAATTCTACGAGAACCAGATTTCTATTTTAGAAATAAATGCTAAGTTACATATACTTCCCTTACCTTGCTTGTATATAAAGACGTTGTGTATATTTGTTAGAAAAAATCCAAACTGTTTTGTCGAAAATAACGAAATACTAACCAAAATAACTAGGCAAGGTAATTTATTGCAAAGACCAAAATGTAGATTAGAACTATTTAATAGAAATTTTTATGTTATGGCAATTAAAACATACAATAAACTACCTAATAATATAAAAGAATTGCCGGATCCTAAATTTACAAAAACATTAACAAAATGGTTATTAGATTGTTGTTATTATGATGTTAAAGAATTTTATAATAAGAAACATTAATTCATTTATTAATATAGTTTACAAACAATTAAACACAAATATTTGCATGCCCTTGGCGGGTAGAACATACTTTGTACTGTAACTGCTGTATACAAATTAAAATCCTGTAAACATGTGTTCGCGCAAATAAAGATTTATTTTATTTTAATGCAGCCTCATACTTTTTATATTAAACTTTAGTTAGATCACTTAATTGTCGAGGGTAATTATTTTTTAATGTTGTGAGTATTTTCATTTTGACACTATTTTCCGTAAAAATTATAGTAAACACCACCGAGGGAATACTATAATTGCTCTTTGCCGAAATTATGATTCAATCAGGATTTAGAAGACAGATTCCGATTTAGATTTAGCAGATTTTTGTAAGTCATATATCTATCACCGACTGAAGCGTTATTTATTGCACACCCAAACTAATGCCAGCCATATACGTTCAAGCCCATCGTCCATACGATTGGTTTGATCAAGCCAATTGGATGGTGAATGCGAGTCATTAAGCTTGACAGCCATACTTGTGCAAAATGACGGCCATACACCGATTGATCGTGTATACACAATTTATTCGCGGTTTATTGGGAGTCTATTGGAATGTGTCGTTGGTTTTTCCATATATTCTATAATTCACAGGCTCTATATTAAAAAAAAGTTTCTGTTTTCTTGAAATCAATAGACATCTTACACTACATACTAGAACGATTGTATTTCTGCAAGTGATTTTTTTTTCTGGTAATTTACAAGTGTGTTATGTGAGAGTTTATGCGAAGGTCGTTAGACAGGCAAACCGTCAACGCCACAAATGATGCAAGTGCGCTGTCGACTTTAGAATTTAAGGATAATAAGGGATTAGGAAAGGATAGCGAAAATGGGCTCTGGAATTCGTTACTCATTCACCAAACAGCACACATGCTATTATATCACTGTGGTTTTCTGTAAAGGGGTGGTTACTGCCATCAGACGGGCTTCCCTTATTTTTGACTGCGAAACACACTGTCTCCTACTAAACTTGTACACTACTAACATTTGTAGTGAGTATACGTTTTTTGACCAATACATACAACAAGGTCAAATTTTAAAAAATAAAATACATATATGACCTTTAAAATTATGAGTAGAGTGTAGAAATAAATAAGCAACCAACATAACACGCTCAACTTGCTGCTGTTGTATCACTGACCCCGGCGCTCTTTAAATTCGATATTTTTAGTACATAACAGCTTTTCCTGTAAATACAACTTCAACGAAATCAGCGCCTATTATATTGTAGTAAAATAATTCTTGAATTTCTAGGCACACGTAATAGCACAGCATTCGTATAAGACTGTGAAGAGAAAAGCAGATGATGAATTGTCCTCCGATGATGACAAGAAAAAGAAGACTGATAGATATATATGTGCTACATGCAAGAGATGTGAGTATTGCTCTAAGAACGTCGTGTTTCTTTAGCGAAAATCTCATCTAGATCAAATTTTTCGATAATGGAAATCTAAATTATGAATATTACAGTCTCAATAGAAAAAAGCATGATTTTCACCATGGTTAGTTAATACAGGTGGTAAGGTGGTTGCTTGGTTTCTCCCACATGCAAAAACGGCAGCAGTAAAGACGTGGTCTCTTTTAGAAAGACCTTGAAGCAACACCACATGCTCATTCATGTTAAAAAGATGATTTTTTTCCTGACCCATCATCAAAAGTGTCATTAATATTACTATCGTCTGTTTTCGTTTCCGGGAGTGTTTCCGTAACACCTTTTATTTAATTATGTATAGAGAATAGATTTTTGTTAATTGACACAAATTTTTGTAAATTCGTAAAACGTAGGCGTGCGGACGGCGGAGGGAGATGCTCCTGCGACTGCAGTCAGTTCGCTCGCGTTCAGTACATTCTGCATGCCGGTATCTACAGCTATTATTGTTCAGGGAGTCGAGATGTTTAATGTGGGGTCTTATGTGTGCAGGTTTCACGACATGCACGGACTTGATGGTGCACGAGACATGCCACAATAAGCACGCGTGCTACATGTGCGGTGGCAGATTCGACTCGTTTGCACTGTTGGCCGCCCACCGTGTGCACTGCTCCGCGCCTAGCTCGTTCTCACCTAACACACTCGCGCCCCGAGCTAGAAACTCGCCGTTCAGGTAAGTCCATGATCCGTATTTTGCACAGAATGCATCAACCGGTTTTTGTGTGCAACGTGGGAAAGAAAATTATTTGTGTGTACAGTTGAATCAAAATGAATAATTATTTATTTTACTAGTATTATTATACTAGTAAAATAAATTTATTATTATACTAGTAGTGGTAGGGCACACTGCGTTTCGCAGTCATTTGGGCAGCCCGCCTGGCGGCAGTGACCACCCCCTTACAGAAGACCACCGTGAAATAACAGCATATACGTGCTGTTGTGTTTCGGTGAGTGAGTAAGGGATGCCAGAGCCCATTTCCTTATCCCCTCCTAATCCCTTATCCTTAATCCTACTGTAGTCGGCAGCGCACTTGCAGCACCTGTAGCGTTGCTTGTGTTATAGGCGACGGTAGCCACCTACCATCAAGTGGACCGTCAGCCTGTCTGTCGACATAACATAAAAAAAAAAAAGAAAAAGCATAAACACATGTTCTATATGATCTTAATTCACATTCAGCAGTTAAAGTATAAGTAAAGTATGTTCTACCTGACAAGTATGTCAATTGTAAATTTTCAAATTTTTCTAATAACTAATAATTTAATTATTAGTTAAATTATTAAAATTAAATTATTAAAACTAATAAGTTTTAATATTTTTTTTAACATGTTAAGATCGGCAGACAGGCTGACGGTCCACTTGATGGTAGGTGGCTACCGTCGCTTATAACACAAGCAACGCCAAAGCTGTTGCAAGTGCGCTGCCGTCTACAGTAAGATTAAGGATGAGGGATTAGGAGTGGATAGGGAAATGGGCTCTGGCATCCCTTACTCACTCACCGAAACACAACAGCACAAGTGCTGTTATTACACGGTGGTCTTCTGTAAGGGGGTGGTTACTGCCGCCAGACGGGCTGCCCAAATGACTTCGAAAACGCAGTGTGCCCTGCCACTACTTTCCAAATCCAGACCAGAGCCAAATTTGAAAATTTGATTTTTCAAAGTTGACCCTGCCGGGAATCGAACCCGGGAACCCTAGAACAGAGCGTTAAGGCAAGCACCCTGACCACTCATACAACGGGCTCGTCAAATTTAATTAATGTGTTCTACTGTAAAATTCTTTAGTCATAATAGCAACAGTCTAATAACCATTTATAACAACATATAATTCCTTTTTCCTCGCTTGATGTATATCTAATTGGTTTTGGTCTACAAGATAGTTGAAGCTTAGATTTTTAAACATTCTTTATCGAGCGATTAACCCTCTGATTCAAGAGTTCAAAGTCCCTGGCATTCTTGATGGCAACTTCACAGATGTCCAGGGGTCCTAGCCAAGAAGCCAAACATTGCAAACGCTTCCTTTGCGTACTTACGAAACGAAAGAAATAAAGCCCGGTGATTGGTTGTTGTAATAGTTGTAACTTCAACAACCAATCACCGGGCTTTATTTCGATTATTTATTTATTTATTATTTATTTATTTTTCTTTCGATTCGTAAGTACGCAAAGGAAGCGTTTGCAATGTTTGCATCTTGGCTAGGGCCCCTGGTCTAGGTGTATTAGCTCTTCTAAGTAAATATAATATTTCAAAAATGACGGGAATGCCATAAGCTTCATTTTCCATTTAATATTCCTGTTTTCAAAAACTATGGAATCTCATAAAAAGGGCCTTCGGCAAGGTCAAAACAATTGCATAAAGTGAGACTCGCAGTCGACTTGTGGAAGATGCTTACTCATATATATGTAAATTTTTGAAAGATTTAGAAGATTCAGGGCCGCCGCTGATTTAGGGAGGCTATGGTACGCCATGGCATGGGAAATGGCATGGCGGCCGGCCCGTATTTCTAATGGACACTTCGTTTTTGACCACACACACATCCGCATTAAAAATAAAATGGTGTTTAAATGTGTTTGCTTAAAATTAAATAATATCTATTTCAGATCCAATGAGACACCTTTGCAGAACGTGGAAATATCAAACGTAGCAGCGTCTTGTTCTAGAGTTGATAATGAAATTGAGAAAGGAGAAGAACAGAGGGACAATTTGCTAGAAAAGAATAAAGAAATAGAGTGAATTAGGGTTTGCTAGTCACAATTTGAGCGGCTATAAAAAAGACATACGAGTGATGTGTGTGTCGCAATGTGATTGGAAGCAGTGCTTAATTATTTTTTCAGTGCATGTGAAAAACTCTATTATTAATTTATTAAAGTAACTAATTTAAATATTTGGTTAAATGCAACCCAATTGATATAGATCAAATAATAATTACTCGCCATTTTTTTAATTGGTGGTCCTTCGATTTTTTTAAATTTTTTCCTTTTACAATTATTAAGCTAATTTTTATCTTAATTATTTAACGAATTTAAGCTACATACGAATGTAATAAAAAAATATCTCAGTTATAATTGTGATACCAAAAATAATAGGTGAGTAGTGTTTTAAAAGTTAAAATCGCCTGTAATCTTTATTTTATATATCACATATATCAAGTCCCACTGCTGGGCATAAGCCTTCTCCTCAATATTAGAAGTTATCATCACAATAGAGCACTTGCAGCACTTGTGGCGTTGCTTGTTTTATAGTCGACAGCAGCCACCTATCATCAAGTGGACTGCCAGCCAATCTAACGATCATAGCATAAACTATAAATTATGTAAACAAACATTCAGGAGTTCACAACATTTGGATGGAATAATAATTATATGTAACACAACAATTAAACAAAACGACACTAATTTCTAACTAATAAAAACAAAATGAAATAAAAACTAAAATTACCAATAAAATACAACATATAACCTAATTCGCAAGCAATCCAATTTAAACTCGAATGACGTATGAGTATGACACGTCAAAATTGCGGACCAAATGTTTACGTTCGATCTTGCAAAATGACGGGTATTTATAACCCAGTCAAATTAAATTGTTTGCAAGCGTCGTAGTATGCGCTACACAGCTATACAGATACATTCCTTGATGTGGCAAGTTTGTTTGTTTACATAATTTACAGCTTCTCGTGGCTGCGATTATGGTTAAGGAGCTGAAAACTAGCTACTCCCTTATCAGCCTTAGGGCCAGCACGGTAAAGTATTTAAATTTTCATAGTATTTTTTACCTCAAGCGTTTTAATGTAATTAAAATTGCATTATATTATGCTACGGCGGAATTGAATGAAATTTGAATCATATTAAAAGCGCTTAAGGTACAAAATACTATGACAAAATTTAAATACTTTACCGTGCCGTCTTCCAATTTGCGCCAGCCCTTAGAAGTTGAACAAAATCCCAATTATTGTTTTATTCACTTGCCAATTTTTCAAAGAGTTAAGTAATTCTATTTAATTTGTGTTTGGAATACTTTTGGAATATGCATTTGCCTGTGTATCTATCTTATATATATAAAAATGAATCCCCATTTCCCTTGGTCACGGTTCACGCGTGAACGGGTAGACCGATTTTAATTCGGTTTTCACTAATGGAAAGAGGGATAATCGGGGAATGTTCTTATATATAAAAATTGCACGCCGGGCGAAATATTTCTATCCTACGCATTTCCATCATTGCAAGTCTAAGGACTTAAAATGACACCGGCAAGACTTAAAATGCCATATTTTAAATATTCTGGGAGTAATTATGACGGACAAATAAAACTATAAATGATTTATTTTGTAGTTTTTAAAGATAAGGTACATTTCTGTATGTAAATATTTGTTGTATTTTCTGTATATATATATGTATGTGGAATGTAATGGCTATGTCATGTGGAATGAAGTATGTAGTTTTATGCGATGAATAAAACTAAATATCCAATATATTTATTTTTAGTGTAAGAGAGTGGCAGGAGGGCTGATGGTAGGTGGCTACCGAAGTCAGATGCATCCAAGGTTTTGTTAGAAATTAATAATGATACATGGTTTTTACCTGCTATAAAGTTTGTTCCGGTTATAAGAAGTTTTTTCTAGAGGAGACATGCTTGATTGTTGAACAATATCTGCGGATAGGGACAAAAATAGACACGCATATACTTAATTCCTTTTATTTTTAAATAAATGCAGTGACGTTAATCGTTACAAAGTTTTGCAATATGTAGTTATTAATGCCTCCATCCACTTAATTGTAGAAAAAAGATCGTTTCTCTATGAATTTCTCAAATTCGCGATCCGGAGAAATAAAGAAACGATTCATAGTTATTCTTTTGCTTTTAAAATATAAGACCTCTAACCAACAATTCACATCGAAAAGTCGAAACGCGGCTTGTACTTTTTAAGGTAGCGATACAATATAAAATTAATTTACTGCACAAAAAGTGGTGTCGTCGGCTTCACGCTGCGCCGCAATTCAACTCGCGACATCGCGTTTCGATGTGAACCGACCCTTAGATTAGAGAATTTTTTGTCCCACTGATTTGGAAATCCGGTACATCAATACAAGTGATCTTGTCGAGCTGCTTGCGGGAACTAGCGATGCTAATCCTTATGTGAACGAGGCAGCCATTTGTATAATGTAATAACTGTTGTATTAGACATAGAACAACTTGTTTGTTCGTTAACATAATTTGTTTATTCCACTGCTACTTTTTTTTGTAATAAATGAAATGGATTACGTACTTACTAAAATATCTTGGTTTTCCAACGACGGTTTACCCAATTAACCACGCTAGCTCACCGCCGATTGGCATGACCTTTAGTCTTTTAACCCAGAAATGAATTCCAAGACTAGGAGGTGCAGCATATCTCGGAATTCGAACTGACATCGTAATTGATAGCGGTGTACGATAAGAGTCTTGAAAGCCTTTGAATAGGAGGGGCTAGCACCAAATATGGACGTTAAACCAATCAAAGCCTTGGAATAGGACACAGTGAAGTAGTGGGCACCTACTTTTCTACGGGGAAGTCCAAGTTTAAATTGTTGTAGTGAGATGGATGCCATTCAATTCATCGTATCCATAGTGAAAAAGCGAAAGCTCTTCCTCAGTCCGGCGACCGTAAGGATTAAATTGACATGTTGAAGTAAAATAGAAAATGGGTATCTACTTATTTTCAAATAAAAGACAATATTTCAAACATTTTTTATTATACAAATAGTGCCACGATGTTACTACAAGGTAATAAATATTCTTTAGATAATTCGTATGCTTTAATGTGTCTGAACGAACGCTTGAGTGATATGTGTCTAAGGATTGTGGTCTTCGTTAAAAATAGTAATAAAGTCCATAATTCATAATATTTACATAAAATAATAATATCACTACAATTCAACGATGTTCAGTTATTATAACAACTATATTAATTATAGTATATTTTTATTACACAGCCCTTTTTTAGTTTAAAAAAATATCGATTATTTAAACAGTCTGAATGCTATAAGTATTTATGTAACATTTTTATAAAGTCCCTTTTAAAAAAATAACCATTCTTAATCTAAGAAAAAATATTATTTCCAATGGAGTCAATATAAGGGCATAATGTTTAGGTATGTGTAAATAATACATGCAAGTAATTGTTTTCTTTTTAAATCCTTGGATTCAAGTGATTTTAAGCCATACATTGTGCCACACTTCAAATGGAACATATACAAAATTACACAGACATAATATATCAAACTGATAATAATTTTTATTTTTAAAGTCTAAATCAACTGGTTAAAATTTAAAGTGGATTATTAGTTATGTCTACATTTTTATATGAACAACATATGCACGTACGTACATACGCTAAAAAATTACTCAGAATACAGAACAAACTATAAGGCGCGTTCACAATTGCATGCGCCATATTGCGCTGTGTTCTATACATATATACATGTTATTGAATACCATATTTAATTGAAAGTTATACAAGATAACACAACACAAGCGCTAGTAAAGCAGCTAGCAAGTGAAACTTCTTTAAATAAGAGCAGTTTCTGAACGCGAATTCTAGTTTTATCTGTACTCAGAAACAAATAGCAAAATAATTTTTAGTCTCAGTACACTGAACCACAAAATTCCCTGACCATCATCTATCTATTCAGTTCCAATCTACAATGATTTGAAATAAAAACTAAAATTTATCAAACATTGCTTTTTTATTTGGAATAGACGAGCACCCAATCTTTTATCGGTTTTAGATTTTGAAAAAGTTAGGCTGCTACTTTTGCCTTAAAAGGCCACGCGGAGGGCGCGAGTTACACAATTTATTTATTTTTGCTGAATTTATACCACATATTAAATAATTTTTTTGACATGTACACCAGCCAAATTAATTCCTGTTTAGTTCGTTCAGAATACGCAATATATGAAGGAACAAATTTATGATGTCCAAATAGAGATTAATTGTTGCCAATATGTACTCCTCGGGGGAGAGGATCGTCATCATCTGATGTGTGTCGAAGATCAAAAACAGACTGAAGAGAATTGCACCACCGAACGCGATAACGAGCTCCAAAGCTGAACTTTGGAGGAAAATCTGCAGGAACCCACCCACTATGAGCACACTGAGACCAGCGACCAATCTGCAAGGATGGTATCATATTTTAATATTCCCCTGTGGTCGAAATCGACTGCCTACCAACTTAAAATGTAAGTTTTCTTACACTGTTAGTTTTTACTATTTAAGTGGAAATGATCATCATTTCAAAATTAAATTCAAAGGCAGCTGGCAGTTCTACCCAACCATTAAGTACAGTATATCAACCATTTTATGTGAAGACACTCACCCATAGCCAAGGAAGGAGAAATCACGCTTTGAGTTAAGTGTGAAGGCTGTCAAGGCAGCGACTACAGTGAAGGTTATCACCAACGCTTGAAGAACAACCGCTGCGCTGTAGAATGATACCACTACACCGACGGTGTAAGCTTGTACTGCCGTCTGCAAATAATTATAACTAATTAGGTACAAACTACCTTCACATCCACTGTGTCATATTTGTCAAAACTCGCCACGCTTGGCAAGCTCAGTTTAATAAAATTGTCCTCTGAGGGCGTTGCTGCCCACCTTCTGGTGATTTCACCTTAGGCGATTTCTACTGCACACACGGGCTGAGTTGGGGGGTACACTATCCCGGTACCCAATGGCCAATATGTTTGTACCCGCCGACAGAGCCTGGCTCCCTTTAACAGGTATTACTTGCTCCCGTCACCAGTCTGGCATTTGGAGCCAAGTCATTGATTTAAATTTTACGCAATACACTTATTCATTTATGTCCACATGCACATTTTATCAACTGTCTCATACAAACATTTTGAATGAGGCTGAACAAAAAAAATAATTTTATCTCATCAAAATATACTTGTCTATTACGTTTATTATGTCTCCAATGGAAGATCAGCACTGTGTGGCTTATTCTCATTAGAAACTATCTTCATGCTTTTGTAACATACTAAAAATACACTCTGAGGTTTATAGTAAAAGAAATTCAGATATGAATGCTTATACTCACAAATGCTGCCAGCAAGTAGAGATTGGCAGGAGAGTCTCTCCGCTTCACGACGAGTGCAATCAGAGTACCAAAACTCAGGAACAAAGCCAGGAACATCATCCATACACTAAAATGTACAATAATCATATAAATATTTCAAGTTTTGTGCGTTTCTGCAATGGCTTTCACTTGTGTGTTCGTCTTACTATAGGTAGACTATTTATCAATGAACTTTGGTCATCAGGTTTACTTGATGATAGGTGACGCCTATAACACAAGCAACGCCATAAGCGCTGCAAATCCGCTGCCGACTAATGTAGGATTAAGAATAAAGGATTATAAAGGGATAGGGAAATGGACTGGCATCCCTTACTCACTCACCGAAACGTAATAGCACATATGCTGTGGTGTTTTGTAAGGGGGTGGTTACTGCCGCCAGACAGGCTGCCCAAATGACTGAAACGCAATGTGCCCTGCCACTATTAAAATCAATTCAAACCTTTAAACGAGAAAATATCACTAGATGTCGCTATTACGAAATTGTTGATACCAGAGTGTGGTTTCAATTTGTTTAGTATTGTTAGTAAAGTTTTAAACTAAAGCTGTGTTTCATTTAGAAATGTTGTAGAAGTTGAAATTCACATATAGCCTGTTTATTCCGAAAATTTGAAGAGTTCCCGAAAAAACTCGATATAATTGAATTCTAGGCAGAAAGCCAGTTTAATAATAAGTGTATTGTTCAAGAATTATTAAAAAAATAGAAATTACTGTCATTCAAATTCAATGCAAAACTGCAAGCATTTTCCTAGGTATGTTAAATATTTTTGAAATAACCAAGTCACAAAGCGAAATCAACAATTATCCAAATTACTAGCAAAGTCAAAAATAATGATTTCGTAGTACATTGACGAATTGCATAGGTTGCATGGTACACTATCATGTTACTGAGATAAATTTTCAAAACTATTGAGTTTTCTACGAAATGAACCGCGCCATCTAACTACATGGCCAATAACTTCATATCACATGCTTGTAATTCATATAATGGTAAATTTTCCCATATTTATTTATTTAATCTGAAGCGTTCACAGTATCGGAGAGTGATTCTGGAAAGTCTATGTAATGCTTAATTTCTAAGTTTGTTTTGAACTTTATTTTTATTAAATTAAAGGTTGACTTCATAATATTGTCATGTACTAAATAATTGTGGAAACTTTATTGGTATTTGTGCCATTTTAGTTATAAGTATTATAGTCTGTATGTTTCCCTTAAAAATAAATAAATAAATAAATCTAGTGGTCGCTTAGGTTAATAATCCAATCTCTGTGTCTTTTCTGAGGTGATTACTGAAACATTTCCGTTAGTGGGTTCTACCAAATAAAGTCTTCAGTATATACAACATGTAGTGGGTTCTTCTAACAAACAGCCGAAAGAACGTGCTGAGAAATCTCAGTTTATCGTTGGTAAATAAGTCGGGAGACATAGCAGTTATGCGGGGGTGCAGATGGTGTGGAACGATATTGCCACTTATAATTATCTATGTAAATTATGGTACGAAGTTATTAATTCTATTGTTCAGTGAAAGGATGTCTTGAATCCAAAATAATATTTGTAAACTTTCAAATCAGTAGGCAAATCATCGATCGGCAGAAGAAACCAAACTTACATTCCACAAAAAGCGCTAAGTAGCTTTTATAAATACACGCTAATGGTGAAGTCTACTCATACGAAGTCAGGCCAACATCAGTGAACACATCCTTCAATACAGTTTATTAAATAAATTAATGGTTACTTACTTTTCATGTATAAACAACTGTACTGGTTTAACAAAGAAAAAGACGCTTGCAATGGCAATGGTTGCCAGCAGCTGCACTGAGAGAAGACCGTACACTTTGCGGACAAAGCCCAGACGAATCTCCTTGTCTGCATTCATCACATTGTTGCGATATGCAAAGTCATCCTGCACAGATAGAATACTCAGTATCAGCATAATATAGACTTTATTAGTGAATTTATTAGCATAATATAGAATTTATTAGTACAAGGAAAATGGATTTCCAAACTTTTAAACTGACCAAAGCGTCCACTCTCTTATAAAAAAAAAATAAACATACATAAGAAACATACTTCCTCAGTCTTAATGTATGTATACAGTAATGCTGAGGATGCCAAAGCCCATTATAATGCTAGAACGTTATGTTATATTTCAGATGATTATAATATCCTTATCTTGTTCTTTATCTATAATTATATTTGGTTTGCAGTACACCTGCATTTGTTGCTTGTGTTTATGTGTTTACGGGAGACAGTGGTCACCTACAACCAAGTGGACTGCATGCATGCCACCTATCAATTTTATAAAATTACCAATATGGTGATATTATATAAAAATTACAACTGTCAAGTTAAAACAATATTTCAGACAAGATTTTTTTTTAAATTTGTTAGAATTCCTAAAATTACCAGTTAATTATATTTTAAAGGATCATTAAGATAATGTCTCATAGATTTTGTTAATGTGTTAATGTTTATTGCTCATATATTTATTGAATGTGTTGAATGTTGTAACAACTTCTTTTACGGGCGGGCGAAGAAACACTTATGTTTAAAGAGTAATGTTATTCAAACTTACAAAACTTGGGAAAAGAGAAAACATCGCATTTACTACAAGTGCATCCAACAGGTGAAGTACAAGAGTGCGTATATGAAGTTTTAGGAAGGCTAGTGGTCGAACACTGTTCCAGCAGAGGTGGAAGAGGGGTGAGCGCGCTAGACGGAATACATAATGTATGGAGCTGCGATGGTTTTATAGCTGCCGCTGCGGTCATTTGTACGATCGTAATGATTCTTAGTGTTTGGAAGCTGGTTAGGTGGGGTACTCGACTCGCCGTAGCCACGCGCAGGTGTTACTCATAGTGTTACAATATTTTATTTCCATTTTTAGATGATTCCTTGGGAACAGTACTTTTTTCTGGATGAAAAGTACCCTATGTCTGTTTCTGTATCCCTGACAACATGTATGCAAAATTTCATGATGGGTTGAGTAGTTAGTGTGAAAATGTAAAAAACAAACAAACTCACTTTCGCATTTATAATATTAGTTAGAGTTATATATTGGTGAATTTTTGAACAATACTGAAAGCATACTAAACTGTGTAAGGCTGTGCTTATGTATGTACTGTCCATGCTGGTTCTGTCACATTCTCCTTACAGTATTATTCTGATTTGTATTGCAATATTATGCATTTGCACTTCTTAATACAGGCTCAGCCTAGCTAGTTTTTTTTTCTTTTCAATGACATGGCGAAATGTTTGTCCAAAAACAACAATAAGCCACTGTTGGTTTCTTTCGATGTGATGTATTTATATGAATGAGAAAAGGTTCATCGGCTATTTTCATTCCCACAGCTATGTAGTGAACCTGGTACACAATGTAGGAACACTGTGCCTCTTTAGTCGGGTATGCAATACGCTTCCTACGCAGTCCAGCCCCACCGCCAATTCATTAATGCGACTAGAGGTCTGTTTTGATACTTCTTGGAGTCTTGGAGTCAAAGTTCTAATTAGGGAAATTGAAAATCAAATTTATATCACTTTAAATTTAATCATTATGAGTTGTCATATGACATCAAGAATTTGCAAGCTAGCTTAAATCATTATTATTATGCAAAATGATTTATTTATTTTGTGATAAGTATTTTGTGAAATTTGGCAGGCAGGTTTACATTCCATTTTATGGTAGGTAGCTACATGCTTTCCTTTTTTTCCTTTCCCTTGGGAATTTTCCTCAATTAAACTTTATTAGTTTCTTTAAATTTATAATCAGGAACAAGAATAAAGTAAAGTTTTACACCAATACAATTAGGCTAAGAAATAAAGGTGGATAGTATGCATGTTTAGTATGAAAACATATTTGTGGAGAAAGTTTCTAAATAATATCACTCAACAAACTCTTTACCAAGTAGGTACATTAGTATTTAAAAAAGCATATTTCATTCTGCCCCACACCTGTTGGTCAGAGTATAGCAAAGGGGGGGGCACTTTTTGGGACTTTTTTTTTGTACAATTATTTCTTTTTAGCAATGGAATCTTGTAGAACGCGCCGAAATAAGCATAAAACGTCAAATAATCTTTTCTCTAAAACCAATAATTGGAGAGATATTGTGGTCCAAACTTCAACTTTTTGAATGTAAATTTTGTATAGGCTATAGGGGGGCACTTTTTTTTGTACCCCAACCGAGCGATTTTGTACCACATGGTTCTAAATGTCACATTATGGACTCTTTAGTTCTGCCCGGTCTATACAGTTGAAAATCTTTGCTTTTAATGTGTAACTGGGAATTCAGGTAATAACCAGGAATTTGGTTGATAATGTTTGTTAAGTCAATATTTAGCGTTAGAAATATTTCACAAGTAAAAAAAAACCTTATCAGTTTGTGACAATCTTATCAAACATGCAAAGTAGGCAGTATAAATAGATGCTATATTGTGTAATTGGGAATTACCTGGTACTAAAACAATATGTACCACATTTCAAATCAATTACTCTTTAAAATAGAAATACACTACCTATAAGAGAATTTAAATGAAGGCCGAATTAGTGTTAAATAGGTTTTGCAAAATTTTTCCTTGAAGAAATAAATTCACTTATAAAATATACGACATTGAATGTAAGGAAAGATTATTTACCTCCATTGATTCTTTTCCGCCAAGTTCGCAGTCATCTTGTGCGTACATTAAGGGTATATTAGCCATCTTTAATAATGTTCTTTGATTTTTAAAATAATAAGTTGAAATATGTTGGATTGGATTTTGTTTTCGCTTACGAACTTACGTTTTTCTTTGAGTTTACTTTCGTTCGTACACTATTTGACTATTTGACAATTAATGGGAAATAACATGTAAATATTTGAAAGGAAAGTGAAATGACTTTATTAAATGACATGTCTCACATGACAATATATGACATATGACAGTAATAATGCAATACCTAGTCCGAGATCAATATAATGAACACAGAACACTACATACTTAAAAGGACATTAAGAGGAATGCACAAACTAAATAGTACATTGGAGGAATGTGTTCTTTAAATGTTATTTCAATTTCAAAAATCCTCAGAGAATATTAAGTATATCGCTCTAGCCGCGCTTATGTACAAAGCGCAATATAAGTATTGTCCGTGACTAGCGACAATTTAATGCCTATTCGGCCTTATAGACTTACATACACAAAATTAACACTGCAACATAGGATAACTCCGGTTTCCCTCACAAGCCTGGGTTATGACTGTGCAAGTCTGGAAATTGTTCTGCAATAAGGCCATTGAAAAAGGTTGTATGAGTCCACTCTTCATAATTATCAGCAATGGTCAAGTTTGTAAATAAATAATATACAATATTAACGGGTGAAGCTATGTCATGCAATAATTGCAATGATATAATGTCATACAATGATTTTATGTGATATAATTATATTATATGCTACTTATTATACAAATTTTAAGCAAGATAAGTAAGTAGGTAGGTATATGTTTTATAGATCCAACAGTGGATAAATTGCTTTGAATTAGATGATCATAAGTTACAAATTTAAATTGATATTCTCAGACCGACAAAAACTATAGATGGAACAATACACACCCTTAAGTGAGGCAGATAATAGGAAGACGATTCTGCAATAGGGTGACAGCCGCTCTATAGTCTGACGCGCATAGAAGTACCTCACTATATTTTTTGTTTAATAAGTATTATAACAATTAATTAGGGTAAAAATTGGCATGGCCACTATACGACAAGTAGGGTTATGCACACATCTTCAGCGAACCGGATTCATTTTTTAAAACGTTTTTGTTCGTAGCTTTGTCTATAGTTTTTGTCGGTCTGAGTTGATATTATTCAAAAATTTATAAATTCTTTAAGCAAAAATGTAAATCCCCTGTCACATCCTTGATAATAGTAAAATTACAGTGACATAGACATTGCAGACAGTGCAATATTAAAAAAAAATTATAACAAAATCAAAAATTTTAGTTCCCTTCCCAATAAATAATATTATTTTTATAGGATGGTTTAAAAAATACCAATATTTTAAATAAATATTATAATAATCAATAAGCTAAATTATAGTTAGTGCCCGCGACTTTATCCGCGTTGAAAATTAACACACCTGAGAAAATATCTGACACCTTTTTTTTGTGAACACGGTGAACACGGTGACGCCCGCCGTCATGGCGACAGTGGCGCCCAATGTTTTATATTTTTAGAAGATCTCTCGGGAACCTAACATTTTTTCAGGATAATAAGTATCCTGTATGTTAATCCAGGTAATAAACTATCTGTGTGCCAAATTTCATCCAAATCCGTTCAGTAGTTTTTACGTGAAAGAGTACCTTCATACATTCATCCTCACAAACTTTTACATTTTAATATTAGTAGGACTTTATATATAACACGGACGAAGTCGCAGGCATTAGTTAGTATATTATAATATATTATATTGTTTTCGTTGTCATTGTCAATATCAAATTATATCGCCTATGTTTGTACTACTAATAGAACAAAATCGAAGAACAATCGTTGGCGCGACGGCCATGTCGCGGGGGCCAAGATAATTTATCTACAGTCAGTACACAACACACAATTACAATACTATACTTACTTACTTACAATACAATACTTAGGTACAAAAATTTTCTTAGACCAAAATGTTGCGGGTTTTGTGCAAGGGCACAGAAACATAATCTTCCCGTCTCAGTGGAGCGATTGAAATAGCGCACATTGAAGTACTCATGACATGAGACGGAAGATAGCAAAATTTCCTTAATCCTACTGTAGTCGGCAGCGCACTTGCAGCAACTTTGGCATTGCTTGTGTTATAGGCGACGGTAGCCACCTACCATCAAGTGAACCGTCAGCCTGTTTGCCGATCTTAATCACCTTAATCTTAATCAATTAAAAAAAATCACCAATGTCGGCCCTAGATAATATGTGGAGAGATATTATTGATACAATTTTAGCTGTATAATATCTGCCATTTTAAAAGTAAAATAAAAACTCGACAATAAATAATCTTTGTATTTTTTTTTTTAGAAAATATCATTATATTGTTACGACTAACTATGGAACGTTCTGGAAAAAGCGTTCGCGCCGGCGGAAAGTCTTGAACGTCCCACCCTATCGATGGCAGCCACGCCTCTTCCCGACTAGTCTCAAAGGAAATTGGTCCTTATGTTTACAACAGAGAGTTCACATTTCAACAGAAATAGCATTCCCGATTTTCAATGGCTTGTTTACGATCTTGTTTAGATTTTCTGGAAAACTCGAATACATCAAGGCCTTTGGCGCCAAATATAAATAAGGGTGAAGCCGGCCGAGACGAGTTAGTTGCGCGATAACAAGCAATTCGAAAGCGACTCTTCGGAATTTTTGCGACAGTGAATCGGCGACACATTAAGGGAATCATTGACGACTTTTGGCAAGGTTTCATTGGACAAATCTAGTGATTTTGGAAGTCTTCTTGGTTCGTGAAAATAAATCGTTCGTTTCGCCCTTACACAGCATTTTGACTCACCCCGCACGTAACAATATTTTGTTTTTAGCCAATGTTAGCACTTTTAATTATAATGTATTTATTTAAAAATATTTTGAACTTTGTTTACTTAGATTCAAATCTAGGATTGGCTATTCCGCTTTAGTGCGAGTGATTTTAAAATCTGAGAACTATAAATCAAGTTCTCATTGGCCGCTAAGTGCGTATTTATGTACGCTAAAAGTTTTATAAATCCACAAATGCGTACAGACAGAGCCGACCATCTAGAATCTAGAAGGTATGGAATTTCCAAGATTTTTTTTTCAAAATTTGTTATTTGGTTTCAATTAATTGGCTTGATTTTCACTAAATTTATAAAAAGGCTATTTTTGCAATACACTGTGATTTGTAGGTATTATATATTATTGTATTATATGTGTTTTAAATTGATGATATTAGATCATATAAGCTATGTTTATACACATATGCATCTTGAAGTAGAGACGGTAAATTTTTATTACCATCACCAGCAAAGGAAAGGTCGGAAAGTAATTACTCGTTTTATTTGTTTTTTATTGTTGTACGTGCATTAGCAGTATGGCTCTGTAGGGCACCTGTAGGGTTTGAATAGAGAAAAAAACTAAATCTTAACTGAAAATTAAATGCTTTATTTCAATTTTGTAAACTTCCAGTATACCCATTGAAAGGGGATATGGTATTTAGGTCGGGGAAAAAGTCTTTTCACATATAGTATTTATAAACTTGTGATAAAATCTCTTTGTCTGTACTATTGGTATCTGGCTGGTTTTGATGACATTAAAAAGGTTTACAATAAAAAAAAAATAGTAAAATGTTTCCAACTATTTTTCATTTGTTTTTCTTTCTGTCGCATGCAATGAGTGAATCTCATTAGATTAGTTCGATAAATTATGAAATTCGATTATTACAAAAAAGGAAAAAATTCAACGTAAGCCCCGAAAAAAAATTGTGACTTAAATACCTAATGCAGTGTCAGCTAGAGAGGCACAAGTTGGTTTAAGCGTTTTCAATCTGAGAATTTTTCTGTCAAAGATGCACCTCGCTCTGGTCGCCCTGTTACGGATAAATTGGCCCCCATTTTTGAAAAAGTGGAGCAAGATCGGCATATCAGTAGTTACAACATAGGTAGTTGAAGTGGGGTGCCACACGAGCTCACTGAAAAACATCTTATAAACCGTGTACTCATTTGCGATTCTTTATTGAGACGTAATGAAACCGAACCTTTTTGGAAGAGATTGATAACTGGTGATGAAAAGTGGATCACGTACAACAAGAACGTGCGAAAAAGGTAGTGGTCAAAGGTCGATCAGGCTTCACAGACTGTGCCAAAACCCGAGTTAGGTGATGCTGTGTGTAGGTATGGTGGAATTGAAAGGTCATTGTTCATTATGAGCTTTTACCGCCGGCCAGAACCATCCATTCGGATCTCTACTGCCAACAACTGATGAGAGCCGGAATTGATCAATAGAAAGGGTGTGGTCTTTCACCACGACAACGCCAGACCACACACATCTTTAGCCACTCAGCAAAAATAGAATCAAATTTTAATATTAACACAATAACGCGATTATTGTATGTATTAAGACAAAGAAATAAAATGAGCCGAAGTACTTCAGAAACTAAACTATACTCTTCTTACTAACATATAGCTCAAGAGTTTTTTTTGTCTAGAATGGGCATGATGACAGATTTTGAAATTCCCTTCCATAATGTAGATACACGCCTGCGATATCCGAAAAAAACAATATTTCAGCAAAAAACTAAATTTCAACGCGAATTATTGAATGTTTTTAAATCTATTTTGAATTACGCGCGAAAACGCTCTTAGGTGTCATGGCGTCGCGTCTGATGAACCGTGATGTCACCGACATCTCATCAGATTTTTAATTCTGTCAAAGCCAAAGATGTTGTATTAGTCTGTACCTATAGATGGATCACAAATTGCAGCAATATTTTATTCTTTCTAACACCTTCAAATTGTCATAAGATTGAAAGAGACATACATATATAATCTGTCGGGTCGAAGTTGAGTGAATGTCTCCATTTTGACTATACAATGCAAGCTAAAGTTATAGCGTATAATAGTGCTGTGCATTTTTATTGATAACTAGATATCGTTGATATAGATTTTAAATATATGACGGATAAAAAGTATGGCTAAATGCGTTTCAGTGTACTGTTTGGTCATTCAATATAAATAAAATGTGGGTGCGTACTGGTACTCGCCGCATTGCTAATCGGTTGTATGAGATTGTATGCAACCTCTCGCATTTATTTCACCAAAATATTTCAAAAGAATAGTTATTTTTTGAGTAGAAATATTTAGAATCCATCCTTAAGGGGTAGAACGGGAGTAGGTTTTTATTACGTGAGAAAAAAAACTCGATAATCTTAAAGTTTTATTTTTAGAAACGATATCACAGATTGGATAATCTGTGATATCGTTTCATTTTAATCTGTGATATCGTTCATCTGTGATTCGTCAACATTTTAATTTAAAGACTTGCAGTTAATGTTGACGCTTGGGTATCCACGTATTTATTAGTAAGTTTTCTTTTTCTGGGTAATTTCTGAAAAGAAATAGTTTTTGGTTATTAATGATTCAAAAGATTTTCATAATTTTCATATATGATTATAGATATATGATTCATATATGATTATAGACAACTTATAGATATTACTTACTGGTTTACACGATGGTGGTAATTTTGGGAATATTGTCGGCACTGCATACGAGTGTAGAATTTTACGCTGATATCCTTGGCGAAAGCAAGAATCTTCAAAGTTCATCGAGCATATTCTTGTATATTGCGAAGCTCTTCAATCGTCGGCTTTTTTTACATTTTTTGTCCACGTTTTTTTTTAAATCGATGTCGGTGGGAAATCTGTTATAAATTGATAAAAATTACTTTCAACCTGCAGTGAATGCTAGAAATTGTCAACACTCTACTAAAAATAAACTAGTTATCGATATCGATAAACTTATCAAGATCAGACTACAGCACTATAAAGCAAGACAAATGTCAAAAATTCCGATTAACTTTGGTTTTTGTAAATTTTAGTTATAAACACCAGCTTTTCTTTAAATAAATCAACCTTAGAGATGTGTATGCATGTACAATGATTCATTTTTAGCAAATAATTATAAAAATTTGTTTACAAAACACCAAAATTAATGAGTGCGAGCTGTGCGACTTACCGGTGAAATGATATGTTTCCATTATTCTCCTTCAAAACACCCACTCTACTTGGACAAACGGGAACAGTACAAGCCATTCTTGGCAAGCAACAGATTTATGAAATCACACTTTCAGATTTTTAAGTATTTTAAATCACATAAAGCTAAACGCCCTTGTTAACCAGCATGATATAAACAAATATGAAGTTGCCTCTTTTATGGCGCGCAGCTTTTTAAGACGTCATATTCGGCTATGGTTATCTCTTTTTAACATACGACATGCAGCCATTAGAAAGACGGGTATCGAGTATCGAAGGAATCTTCAATTTTTATTGTTCCATCTATACACTAATACAATTATCTTTGGTCAAAGCAAAGTCAAGCAACACGATGGCACTTACCTGGGCGTGACGTCATTCGCTCTAATTGGTGTTTCAGTTAACATGGCGGATTGCAGTTATTTATACTTATATTTTATTGAAAATCTTATTAATCTCAATTTTAATATAAAAAATGAATAATTTTTTAGACTCCTTTCAACATATACCTATTTTTCTCCAAAAACATTTATTCTTTGATTCTTTAATACCGTCATCATGCCTATTACCTAGTAGACGGATTTGAAAAATTATCATCAAAAAACTAGAAGCAATAACTAGAATCTATAACTAGATTTGGAAAGCGCAGCATGGGATGCCCCGCAGCCAGGTGTACAGACGACCTGAAACGCTTCGCACGAAGCGGCTGGATGCGAGAACAGAAGACCGTGCGTGGTGGCGAACCTTGAGAGAGGCCTACATCCACCATTGGAGCACCATCACCAGGCTGATGATGACTGGACTAGAACCAGTAGTCCGCGCCATTTGAAAAAAGGTTGTTTACAGAGACCAACAATTTTGACCATCCCACATATATTATCCTAATAATATTACAAAACTAGCCACCCGCCTCAGGCTTCGCATGGATGAAATTTTTTTTCTGCAAATTATATACACAAACCTTCCTTGTGTATCGCTCTTTCCACTAGTAAAAACCGTATCAAAATCTGTTGAGTGGTTTAAAAGAAATTAGCGAAGAAACAGACGGGAAATAACCTCGACTTTGTTATATAATATGACATAAAATATGCGTGATCTATTAATTTTACATATATTAGGAAGATTCTAAGTTAATCAGCGAAATTAACACTGGCATAATATATTCACTGCAGTTGACAACCCTAACTTTATATCGAATTTTACGTTAGCTATTAATGCTTCTGTGTAAAATATTTATTTTTACTAATTAGTTGTTAGGAAATTACACAATTCACTGCTGTCCCTGACTTTTTTGTAGGCATTATCAAGCTCTACAAATTTTGTTTAGAAATCAATCATATATCTCTGACCGTTAAAGAAGCGTATGAAAGAAAGCCTTTTAATTTTACGGGATAATACAAAATCTATTCTAACTATTGGTGAAAGATTTTTTTAAATCGAATGAGTAGTTTTGAACATTATATACATACAAACAACAAACATTTACTTCTTTATAATATTAGTATACATGAAGACTTGATTTTGTTATTCGGTTTTTTAATGAATGTTTATTTATTTATTTTTGAAATAAGACACCACCATTAGATGAATTAAACATTGGAACAGTAGAACCAGTAAGCAGAAGTGTTCTGATGAACGTTTCGCACTGAAACATATCTATATAAATTTAGCCACATTTTTTTAATGTTAAGATCGGCAGACAGGCTGACGGCAACACAAGCAACGCCACAACTGATGCAAGTGCGCTGTCGACTTAGTAGGATTAAGGATATGGGATTGGAAGGAGTTAGGGAAATGGGCTCTGGCATCCCTTACTCACTCACCGAAACGCAACAACCGAACCGAACCGAACTTTCCAGATCCAGACCAGAGCCAAATTTGAAAAGTTAATTTTTCAAACTTGAACCTGCCGTGAATCGAACACGGCAACCCTAGAACAGAGCATTAAGGCAAGCACCCTAATCGCTCATTCAACGGGATGTGTCGATATGTGTTATATGTCTTATATACTTACTTGAATAAACTATAATGTTTCGTCGAAAACTGTTTAAGTAGTAGTTTTTTCATGGAAGAGTAACATACATCCTCGAAAACTTTTAAATTAATTTTTTAATAGTAGATTATTAAGGCTTGAAGGATATGACATTATTTTAAAAAAAAAATATAATTGATTAAGTTTGTGTGTAATAAAAATCTTATAGTGTCTTGGGGCAGCAATTCACAAAAGGTCTCAGATTTAGCAAGTACTTGACGAGTTCAGTGAGAAAATTTAATTAAAATTCCCTCCAAAATGTGGCTCATAAAGATGTTTGAGATAAAGAGTTGAGGAAGCGATGAAAGAGACCCTCCCTGAACGCTACGATACCCTAATAAATCTTATAAATGGTGTCGGAAGAAATGACTTTGTATTAAAACAGTAAGACTTTGTTCTCAGTGTAATAAATGAAATGGTTACATAATCCAACGACCAGAATTGAGAATGTATATTCCGCTAATCACATGAAAAATTATGAGAAAAAGTATTCATATTCTGAATTGGCATAAGGTGTAAACACGCGATTTAACTCACAGGAATAACATTAGGATTTTATTAGTGTGTAGCCGATAGCCGACTAGATTCGGCCGGCCATAGCCGACTAGATTGGGTCGGCCATAGCCGACTAGATTGGGCCGGCCATAGCCGACTAGATTCGGCCGGCCAGCATGAGTCTAGAGAGCAAAAAAAATATTTTGCTCTCTAGTTGAACAAATAACTATTATACATATAGGGGTAACACTGAAAGTTTTTAGAAACTCGAAAACTAAATAATGTAAGAAGCTGATAAAAGCAAGGGGCCTTGATAATCCTCTTTAGGTTTCTGTTTCACGGCGTTTTGGAATGTTCGTCTGGCGGAGTAGGCATTGTTGTCGTGAAGTAGGATCCTACTTCTTGGGCGCTTTGTCGAACATTTTCCAAGACTGGCAAACAATTACTATATACCAGTACGCAATAACGGTCTATTGATCCTTTAACGCAATGCTTGCAAAATGTCCCGTCCGTCCAAAGAATGAGGCAATCATCTTTTTCTCTTCAATTCTTCACTTTTGTTGGTAAATTCTGGAAAGTTGTGCAAATTGTCTCTTGGTTTCGGGTTCGTAAAATATATATCCAGATAAAATATATATTCCATTTGATTCACCTCCGTTGTATTTTTCAATTATTTCGCGGCACCAAACTAAGCGATGGCGTTTTTAAATTTCTGTCAAATTATGGGATATCCATATAGTGCAAAGCTTCCTCACGCGTAGATGTTCGTGTAAGAGTTTAGGCACTTGACTCATGCCAATGCCTAAACTTGACCGAATCTGTTGGCATATCAATCCTATATCTGTTTCAACCAAGAGCCGCATAGCATTCAAGTTACTTTCATTAGTCGCCGCAGATGGACGTCCTTTACGAAAATCATTAGTGAGATTGCTACGATAAACTCATTTAACCAGTTACAAACAGTGGCAAGGTATGGGGCTTCGTCATGAAATGCCAATCGAAGTCGATCATAACTTTGTTATGGATTAAGACCGCAACGGAAGTCATAATATATCATAGAGCGAAAATTTTCAATCGTCAAATATATTTTTCGCACGACACAGACTTTTTAAATGTAAAAACAAATGTCAACTGAATAAAATTACATTGACAGCATATTGACAGCTTCCTAAAGAATTCTTAATTCGAAATTTATATTTACTTTTTATATCTATCTTTACTTTCTGGCCAGTTCTAAAAACTTTCAGAGCGGCCTATGTAAATCAAATTGAAGTATCTGTTTTTAATGTCAAATTAACTGCTTTTTACTAAATGTATATCAAAGTATACACGGTATGGACACGATACACGGTCTATACAAAGTCGTATAGACTTTAACAAAAAAAAAAAACATTTTTAAAATATTTGTTTGTCTGTTTCTTCCGGCTAATCTCCGAAACCGTTAAACCGATTTTGCCGGGACTCTTACTGCAGATAGCTGATGTCATGAGAAGTAACTTAGGCTACTTATTATATAAGCAGTGTCCAGTACCGAGCGATACGCGCACTCCGCAGCGAAGCGTGAGCGGGTTCAGCTAATTGTAAAATGAAGTCGCTGTCCGCCTCCGTCTGTTTCTTCGCTAACGGATTTTTAAACGGTTTTCAGTAATGGAAAGAGCGATAAACGAGAATTTGTTTATATAATTTGGAAAATGGCATCCGTGCGTACTAGTGGTGCTAGTGTTAGTAATACAGTGCTAGTAATACGGTGTTAGTAATGCGGTGCTAGTGTAGTTATGTAAATGGATATGAAATTATCAACGTTAAAAAAATTAAAATGACATCAAAAAGATCACATAATTAATTTATTAATTAATTGTAAATTGTAAATAAATTACAATGAATTATAATTATGCGTTATTTGATTTTTGCAGAATATTATATTACATAGAAAGCTTTAATTTTTTTGTGTAGTGTTAGTATAGAAAACTATAGATATTGTTGGGAAATATAAGCAAAAATTAAGGAATTCACCACGAATAACTTTTCTCTTTATTTTGTTCTTATTACTGTTATTTTCTTAATTTTTGGCGAAGAAATTGCTTAATTTTCTCTACAACATAGTTTATCTTAAGTCTTAATTTAAAAAAAAAAGAAAAAGTGTGTGTTGATCCGACGCACGACTGGAAAAATATAAAATTAAATGTATAAGATTTTCCTCCTGTCAATAGATAACTGAATACCTAATACTTTATATTATTTTGTTACATTCTGCATACTCAGATGTCACGTGTTCCAACAAAAGTTATGTTAGTTACGTTCGGTATACACAGATGTCACTACGTTTTATAAGTTTAAATAGTTAATTTTTTTATACGCCAGATGTCGCTGCACCCGCCGGCATGTTATAACGGCTTATCATTTCGTTCCTCAACACGAACTACACTTTTCATACACGATTTCAACGTTTGCTTTTGTAAAACCAGAGGGAACGTAAATACATACATCACCTGTCGCACAAATTTCAAAGAGACAGGTAACGTAACGCTTTTAAGTTAATGCTTGTATTAATTTTAATCCTCATAAAATTTCTCATAATCCTCATAAAAGAAAATCGACCTTATATGAAAAAAGTTTATAAATTATTTAATTGGTTATTAATTAAGATATTTTGTGTTAAATAGTTACTTATTATTAGATTAATTTGTTTTATGTTAATCTTTTTTTAAAAGACTTAATTTGCTTTTTGAGATAAGAAAGATTTTAAAAATGAATCATTTGGTTTCTGAGATTTGAATAGTATATTCATTACAAGTGCGGAAAGGCTGTCATTGCAAAGAGTTCCGACAAATGTCTACCGAGCCGAGGCGCAGCCGAAGGCGAAGGCGAGGGTTGACATCGGAACAAGGTGCAATGACGGTTCCGCACGTGTACTGAACGACTATTTTTAATACAGTTGCGAAAAAAAGAAGCAATTTAATAAAACAAACAACTAAACTCGCAAAGACAATTTCTGGAAAATGGCGCCAACCGTAGAATTTAAGCAGATTTTTTTTCTTCACCCATTCTGGTACGCAAAGGAAACTATGCTCATACAGCCAAGTCTTCAGTAGAATTTTTTTATTGATATGAAATGAAAATGAAATTTAATGAGATGAAATGGAATGAAACCTAACCTAACTCATTCAATCAAATCATTAAATCTGATATTGAAACAAATTAGTAGCTTCTTTTTAGAAATATACGTATTTGCATGAATCATAAAAACTTCTATGAATTTTTTTTAGTAAAAACTTCATGGTTGGTTTTTCTTTTTAATAGACATTATTTTGATAGTTGGGAAAGAGAACGCACGAGTTCGGGAAAGTTAAATAAAAAGCACGAGTATGTAATAGCCCACATCCCGAACGCTATACGTCCCTGCAATACGCCACTTTTTGAGCAACTGTATTAAAAAGAAAGTTTAAATGACCAATTCAGCCAATAAAGTTTCATTTTTTTATGTTAAATCCGGCAGACAGCTGACGGTCCACTTGATGGTAGGTGGCTACCGTCGCCTATAACACAAGCAACGCCAAAGCTGCTGCTAGTGTGCTGCCGACTACAGTAGGATTAAGGGAAAGGAGATAGGGAAATGGGCTCTGGCATCCCTTACTCACTCACCGAAACACAACAGCACACGTGCTGTTATTTCACAGTGGTCTTCTGTAAGGGGGGTGGTTACTGCCGCCAGACGGGCTGCCCAAATGACTGCGAAAACGCAGTGTGCCCTGCCACTACTAAATTCGGAATACATTCATTACAGAAGCATGGGCAAAAGACATAGTACACCATAGGTATAGGACATAGACACCTATATTATATAGGCAATTCACACGAATTATCAAAACGCACGTTTAGCCGCATGATAGCGGATAAACTAAACTCATTTTCATTGTCACTCAGTGGTTACTGTCGCCAGACGGGCTGCATTTTATATTTTACTATCAGTGCTGACATTTATGTATTGATGTGACATTGTTTTATTCTCTTTAGAGAAGTATTACTGTGTTAGGATGTGTCTGATATTATTCAGATAAAATATAATGAAACTGTGAAGTCCGCCATTTTGATTTTCGTTTGTCGCCGACACAACCGACTGTGACGTTTTAATAAAAGGCATTAACTACGTACGCAATAATATCACCAAATAAAGGCGTGAGCCGCATAAAGTGGAACGAGGCGGTTGTATCCGCAATGCGACCAGAAATTGCATTTGCGCTGCGCAAATTAAAAACAGATTGCATTTTATGCAGTTTTTATTAACGATTGTTTTAACTCGAGTGCGGAGACGTTTGTTCCTTCTCAAATCACTCTAAAACGGAAATAACCTCGTATTTTTATTCAACCTATTTGCAGAAAGATACTTTTTAAAAGATGCATAGACACACATACGTTTATGCTGCGTATGCATCTCTATTCTTTAATATTGGTTCTAAAATCAAAAAGGCGCTTCAAAGTATCTACATTTAACCTCTTTGAAACCACCGCCTTACAGAAGATCACAGTGAAATAACTGTTGCATGAATCTTCCTAATCCGGTCGGCATCGCGCTTGCCATACCTTTGGTGTTTCTTGTGTTATAGGCGACGGTAACCACTTACCAACAAGTTGACCATCAGCCTGTCTGTCTAGCTTAATATAAAAACTTTTTCTGACTTTGGGGTAACAAAATCAATTCGAATGGAATCAAACTTGAGCTAGGCCATGGCCGGCGGCTTCATGGACATTTACTATCTGCAATAGTCTAGCCGTGTTTGATCTATGTATATACTATTGTTAGATTGTCCAATGTCCATACTCTCTACTCATTGAGTAGCTCAATGAGTTTACTCTTTTAGTCAAATATTTTTTCTTGCTCTAAAGTACTCGTACAAGTTGGGATTTTGAATTCTGAATTATAATTATATTATGAAGAAACTAAAATTAAAACAAAAAAATATACTTTAGGAATATGAAGAATTCTGTGAAGACGAAATGACGTAAGAAATTTCGAGCAATCTAATTTTGACACCTACCTATTTATAAAAAATAAAAATAATAATTAAACTGTTCAAAAGGTTATTACAGCGATTATTTAAGCGATAATGAAGCCTGGATTTAAACGATTCTGAGCTCATACTAAGTTTATTATTAAACTAGCTGACCCGGCGAACTTTGTACCGCCTGAATAAGAACCCGTACAAAATGTACTTATAGAAAATTTATTCGCAATTTATTTTCGTGAATCAGATGTTTTAATAGTTACTTCTTTTGCCATTCGTGGGCGAAGACAAATTCAACAAATCAAAGATCTTAAAAATTTATCCAGCCGTTTTTTATTTACGTGGTGAGAAGTAACACCGGTAGACGCCTGGCGGGAATAACTGATCGAGTGGTAACTGATCAGTTATCGACAGCCGAGAGTAGAAAATTATGAAAGTACTAATATCGCTATTAAAAAATAGGGGTTAGTGGTAGAAGGGTGAAAATTTAGGGTTTTATGTATTTTTAATGCTGAATCATAAAAAAAATTAAAATAAAAATTTTTGTCCAAGAAATAAAAATAAAATTTTTGGGGTGGCCATCCTTATCACTTAGGGTATGAAAAATAGTTTACGTCCTATTCTCAGACCTACTGAATATACACACAAAATTTCATTAGAATCGGTCAAGTCGTTTCAGAGGAGTTTTGTTACAAACACTGTGACACGAGAAAAAATAGTTCCTAAGAATAAATTTTCGTATTTCTTATGATTTTACATATTCGCTCACCGACCTATTTGAACTGATCACCCTGTGTGTGTCCTCAAAAATGTTTTCCTAAAACATCTACTTTCAAAAAATCATAAACTAATGCAGACGTAGAGCAAAACTACACTAAAAGTTTTCTTCCAATGGAGTTACTCCTTTCAGGAGTCGATGAGTGAGGTGCGATTCACTCGCTCGCCGAGTATGTATTTCACGAGGGAAGGAAGTAATCAAATACCTGGGCTCTTTCCTCGCTGGCCGGTCTGTTCACGTGGAAAACCCGGGAGCCATTCAATTTAATTTCGAAATAGGCCCGCATTGTTTCATCCCTATACGGAATTTGAGTGCATTGTTCACTTTTGTGTTCTGTCGGCCTTTTGAATCCTACTCGCGTCGTATTGTTGTACAAATAACAAAGCTTTTCGAATATTAAATTTGATAGTACTCTGTGTAACATATAAATTCACTACATTGTTAGTAATAAATATATTAATTAGTTAATTCTAATTATAACAACTTATAGTTATAATTAACTAGCTGACCCGGCGAACTTCGTAACGCCTAAGAATAAAAACCCGTTGTTCGATAGCTCACTTTATATTGATCTCGGTTGATCTAAGGGGATACTGTTATAGGCAAATGAATTACTTATAACGTATCCTGATCTATATATTTGAACTAAAAGCCTTGACGGAACAAGACCTGAACTAGACCATGAACTTGACACAAAACCTTCTACAAAGACACCTTTTGATTTCAACAAAGTCAAAAATCAATTCATATCTTTCATTGCCGCCTATACACAGAAACGCAGACCAGCCTCCATACCATGAACATTCCTTGCAATAGCGACATCTAGGCGTGGATATGTCGCGAACATACCGCCCACCAAGGACATTTATTGTAAATGTCTTTCGAACCTGCGTTACCGCCCGCCATAACCAACAGTGAAATAGTTTTAGTGCTTTATCGGTCTAGCACAGTCTACACCCCTGTGTAGAAATTACCATCGAGAATCTGACATTAACTGAACGCCCCCGTGCAAGGTTTGTTTATGTGCGTCTGCCATTGCCGAAATCTCTACTGTACTATCCTTATCACTGATTAAATTGCTTAAACTAGCATTACTAACTCCGGAAATTATCGATCCTAAAGCCGTGCTTTGTGCTATGAAATTTCCAGCAACGCTCCTCTGCATTCCTTCCTGCATAATGTAACTGTATGCATTGGCTCCTAGCAAAATATCTACCTTATTAGGGATGTCAAACTGAGGATCTGCTAATTGCAGGTCTCTTATTCGCTCATATGTCGCAAACCAGTACGGGTGTGTACAAAATGTATGGGATCACAATTTTTTTTTCGTGAATATTTCAAATGTTTTAATAGTTGTTCTGCTATTCGGGGCGGAGACGAACACAACAAATCAAAGATCATAAAAATCGATCCAGCCGTTCTCGAATTATAATTGGTGTAACAAACACGACTTTCTTTTATATATAACGAGTATATACAAATTATAGTACTAATTATATTATACAATTATATAACTATATATTATATTAATGAGTATAGTACTCCGTGCAATATATCAATTCATTAGATTATTACTAAAAAAGAGATCATTTGGTTAATTATAATAATTATAACAACTTACAAATTTTTTTTCTAAAACTTTTGGTCCAAGGACTAAAAGTATTCGAAAAAGTCCAAGCCTGAAGTGTTATGGTTTTATGAACAAAAAACTTGAAATCAAGTAAAGTACGCTACCAATAATATGCTTAAGTAGCCAAAGCAACTCTCACTAGAGACTGTTTGTAACTACGGTTGTTGGAGCGAACTATTAAGAACAGATTTTGTCTCCAATTGAGGAGATTGAGGAACAGGTCAGAATATCGCGTCGGAAAGAAGACCATCCTCAAGTAAGAAGGTCGCCATAATTTTTTACAAAATTTGCACTAGTATTGTAATAGTAGTACCACATCCGGCCTACAGTCAACATATTGCTCCAACTGACTACCATTTGTTTCGGTCAATGTCTTGTCTGGACAAAAATTTTAAGTAAGAAAAGTAGTGGATGATTTTATTGCCTCCAAAGACGAAAACTTCTATCGACGTGGTATACTTCTGTTACCCGAAAAATGGGAAACGGTTATAGAAAGTAATGGGGAATATTTTGATTAAAAATTGTAATTTAATTTGATGTATTTTTATAAAACAAAGTTAACAAAAACCGCACGAAATTTTGCAACAACCCAATTCAATAAATGCATTGTAATAAATTTTAAATTTTTTTGAATCACTAATAATTTTATAAGTAACTTATTTTTTAACGATTACACGGGTAAAGTTGTGAGCAAAAATAGTAAAACATGAAACTAGGAACCCGTTCCGACTTCGCACGGGTGGTACTTGTTAAAGTTAATTAAAATAATAATAAGTTAACAGAAATTTTTTGATTAAAACGTTAAATTAAAAATTATAATTCGTAATTTACCTTGAAAATTGTATCCAACTAAATTCGTTGGGGAGTTCAGGACAATTATGTAGAAAAATTGAGGGAAATTTATACTAGCAATAGACCAGACCCGGAATAACCGCACGGTAGTGTAAGCAACCTGTCTAGGGGCCACGCATTGACTATGGGCCCGTCGCCCATAGAAAACAATTTGAATTAAACATTTGGATTGAAAATTAAATTCGAATTAATTAAATTAATAATTAATTAAATTAATAATTAATTAAATTAATAATTAAAGTTAAGATCGGCAGACAGGCTGATGGTCCACTTGATGGTAGGTGGCCACCGTCCCCTCTAATACAAGCAACGCCATAGTTGCTGCAAATACGCTGCCTACCACAGTAGGATTAAGGATAAGGGATTAGGAGGGGATAGGTAAATGGGCTCTGGCATACCTTATTCACTCACCGAAACACAACAGCACACATGCTGTTATTTCACGGTGGTCTTCTGTAAGGGGGTGGTTATTGCCACCAGACCAGGGCTGCCCAAATGACTGCGAAATGCAGTGTGTCCTGCCACTACTTTCAGACCAGAGCCAAATTTGAAAAGTTCATTTTTCAAAGTTGACCCAGCCGGGAATCGAATCCAGGAACCTTAGAACAGAGCCTTAAGGTTTGACAATAATGTTGCTATCTCGTCATATTTCAGTATATTTAGGAACGGATTTCAAATGTTGTTTCTTCTTCTTCTTAGTTGTGGTTACAGTATTCTCCTTAATATTTATTAATCACTGACTTATTATCCTATTTCCATAGGTATGTTAAAAAATTTCCTTATAGTTACGACTGTGTCAGCAGGACAGAGTATCATTTCGTATCGAATAAAGCCTTATTCTGCTTGAATTTGTCGCTTACTTTAACCGATTTTCCTGAAATTGCCACCAGGATATTTATTAGTAACGACAGAATCATTTTGTTTTTATTATGCGCGTCGCATTTCTCCTTTGTTTCTCCACGCGCAAGTAATTCGCTTTGGAAAGGGAGCCATGTATGTGATAATCATTATACAATTCGCCGGGAACGTATCTGGAGGTTTACAGATCGGGATCTACAATGCATATTGTTTATCCCCTAGGGCGCGGGGGTGAGGTGGTGGAGAGAGCGGGGTCAGCTCCCGCCCGGGCTCAGTCAGTCGCCATCGCTCGTCAGTGAAACACGTCCGCGAGTGCATCAGTGCCACAGAAAACGCTGACACTCCGACCTTCACTCCGAGAGAACGAGACATCTATATAAGGTACGTGCCTTTAACTATTTGAAAAAAAAATAATAATAATATAATAATACATTTAATATAAGAAAATAAATGATTTTAGTAACTTCGAGAGTTTTGTGTGATTTGAAGACGGTAGAATTCAATGATTCCTTAACTTAGTAAGATTTATTTTAGCGTAAATCTCGACTGCTACGCGACTCGTAGCAGCGTAGACGAGCTACGGTTCGTAGAGCTACGCATGTATTTTGTTTTAGTGTTAATTTTGTTATGCAAATTGATGGATAGATACTCGGATTGGTATATCGTAGCCGTAGCCGTTAATATTTCACGGTCAATACAAGGTCTTCCGTGTCGAGCGAAAGCGCATTTGTTGTTAAGACGCGGAATAAAGTGTGGCAGTACGTGCTTGTCCCACGCCCGCCTAAGCTCGGGCGCTGTCATTTTACCATAATTGTCCTGAAAGGTTCGACCTTGCTCTCTCGGATATTGCTCACTATTCGCTTTGTTTGATCGCATTTTGCGTCTCTTCCAGGAGAAGGCACGTTCCGGGTTCGCCTCCTTTCAAACAAAGAATCTTTTCACTTTACATTTGGATTCTTAAATGTTAACGATAAGACTTTTATAAAAAAGTTTAACTAAAATGAGATGAAAATGAAGTTTTTAATTTTTTCTGGGTATTTTTTCCATGTTTTCTCTTGAAATGAGCTACGGATATTTAAAAAAAATAGAAAAATTTGTCCAACCGTTCTCAGGTTTTGTTTGTATAGATTACAATATTCCATATTCCATAAATGAATATATATTGTGGAATTTATTCATTTAATATACACTACAATTGTATAATATAAATATCATATAAATATTTATATTTATTTAATAAATATTCATGTACAATTCTTTCTTCTAATAGAAGGTTTTCTAATAGAATTGTTCACCAATATATTATTGACTTACAAGAAATTTTGTATAAGGATAATTTTGGTACCAAATCCGCTTAGTCGCTCATATTCCCCAAACAATAAGGATTTGAAAAAAATAAACAGTAGACAATTCTTCTTTTAAAAGTAAAAGGCAGACTAATGGTCTACTTGATGGTATATGGCATCATTCGCCTAATAATACAAGCAATACCTGGAGGCGCTGCAAGTGCTTAGTAGGATTAGAATAAGAAGGGATTAGGAAGGGAAAGGCAAGTGAGCTCTGGCATCCCATACTTACTCACTGGAACACCGGCACACATACTTATTATTATTTCATATACAACTGTAGAATGCAGTGTTGCCTATCACTACTAAAATCGTATATCGCAGTATATTTAGGTACTTATGACGATGTAGATAAACTAAAAAAACTTCAGATCAACATATTTATTTCGCACTAGCACCCGCCCCCGGCTTCGTACAAATGTATTTCTTTCTGAAAATATATACATAAAAAAACTTCCCTTGTTTATTGCTCTTTCCATTAGTTGTTTTATAATATGTATAAATATAGATATAGAGTGTTTTTGTCATGTAATGTTATTTAATCTATTGTACGTATATTATTTTGCTTATGTGTATTATTTAGATCGGTCAGCTCTATTTATATTATTTTTCGGCACATTTTGTTTCCTTTTACTGTATTTTTTATCTATGTACTCTGTAATTGTAGTTAGTTTACTGGTATAATAACAGTTTGTCTGTCTATCTATTTATACAAATAATTTGAACCACTAAACATATTGCTAAGCGCACAAAAAATGGAGAACGGCTGGAGTAATTCCGCTTTTTTTATGAGTACGAGGAAAGTTCTTATGAATAGAAAAATTGTAATAAAATTCCGTGCAAAGCAAGGGGAGAAATAAAATAATATAAATAAAATATTTAGTGTTAATAGTAAGAATATTAAAATCTATTTTTTTTATTTTTATCAAAAACAGACTTCGCATTACTCTGTGTCACTCAATGCTCTGAGTAAGTGTAGTGCGATCAGATGCAATTAATACATGACTGTGATAAATAAGGTGCAGCAATCGTAAGCGTATAAGCTTAGCTTACGTTAAGATAGAAGTAGGTTCGAATCTCGATCGCTCCTGCATCTCGTAATCTTTTCAGTGTCATATGTGGTAGAAAACTGTTTTCATATCGCTCGTTCAAACGGGGAAGAATAAAAGGGCGCGTTTATATGACACGAATTATTTCGTCAGCCCAGCCGCGCGTGAATCTGTTGGTATGGATAAATGAGTTTTGTGCAACTATGTAAAGTTGATTTTTAAAGAATCTTTAGGAATATTTGAACGGGGGAGCGTGCCGGCCGATTGCGTTAACAACGCGCGGCCGCCGCGCCTTTGGGTGATTGCGAAGGAATTGAATGTTATTTCCTAGACAGTAGAGTATAAACTTGCTGCGGATGACCGAAAATATGCGGTTAGCTACTATTCGGGTGCTAGAAATCCCGTGATGACTGGTGAGTTTCAAGAACACGAAAAAGGTCACTTTTCCAATAGCGAAGAAAAAAGAAGCCAGCCAGAAATTTGCTTGTTTGTTCCGATTGATTAGTAAAACTTGGAATTTTCTTTATGATTTTTGAATTTACCGAGAAAATATAACTTTTGGGATAAATTCTGTAAAGAATAGTGAAAACCCCATAAAAATCGTTGCCTAGTTAAAAAGAATTTTATTCAGCCCATATATAATGCAAATAGTAATTATGTAGTAGCGAACTAATAAATAATATTAAGAAAATGTTGAGATCACAAATGAATGTGGAGTTCTCCAATTTGACATTAGCTTTATCACCGTTGGTGGCTAATGGATAATTCTTCCCATTTGCCACTAATGGCGGCTCAGGGAAATAGATCTCGTTTGTCCCTAGTCTTGGGGACACGAAAAGTCTTTTTTAATACTAATTTATAAACACTGTATCAATGATACATATTTGTAATTTTTATTTATTACATCTTCATTTAATCAAATAAAAATGTTCAAAATAATATATAGTATATCGAGGCCGATTTACTTTATATTATTTATATTATGCAATTATTTATATTATACCGAACTTATATTATGCAAATTTTCGAAACTATATAAGTTTTAAGAGAAAAAAGAGGATGTATATAATGACATCTTGGTTTCTTTTTTTTTTTTGGAAAAAGTTTTCTTTCTGGTAAAGAAGAAAATCACAAGTGGCTTTTTAATAGTATTTTTTTACAAATTTTCACAATAAGATAAGAACTTATTGCTGTGTTAATAATGACATAATTACTCGTAAATGGCAAATTTTTCGTATTTTAAATTCGAAGTCGCAGACGCAACTCACCGTGCGTGTGATTATGATTACTGAATTTTTAATTGGAAAGGAATTATTCTAAAACATTTTTAAATAAATTATAATTTTACTGAAGAATTTCGGTGTAGTGAAAATCGGAGGATATATGGATGTTTGTCACTCTGTCACGCTTATACGGCTTAACATACTTGGATGAAATTTGGCACAGATAGTTTATTATCTGGATTAAAACATAGAATACTTTTCATCCTGCAAAAAAGTTCGGTTTCCGAAGATCGTCTAAAAATATAAAAAATTGTGCGCCACTGTCACCGTCGTCACAGCGATAAAGATACCAGACGTTATTTAAGTCTTCAACGCAAACGAAGTCACGGGCACTAGATATTATTAAATAAATGAACATAAATACATTGGTGTACACTTATTTTGCACTTTATCCACTTGTAGGAGCGTCCACATAATAAGTGGGTCAATATAATTTCTGATTAATTAATTTTTAACACTGTACTGCGCTAAAAATGCGGAATTCATCCGCATTATAAGATGCCGTTGAGCACGGTCCTAATAGGCATGATGACAGATTTTGAAATTCCCTTCCATAATGTAGATACACGTCTACCATATCCGAAAAAATAATATTTCAGCAAAAAACTAAATTTCAACGCGAATTATTGAATGTTTTTAAATCTATTTTGAATTACGCGCGAAAACGCTCTTAGGTGTCATGGCGTCGCATCATCATCAGATTTTTCATTCTGTCAAAGCAAAGTCAAGCAACACGATGGCACTTCCCTGGGCGTGACGTCATTCGCTCTGATTGGTGTTTCAGTTAACATGGCCGATTGCAGTTATTTATACTTCTATTTTATTGAAAATCTTATTAATCTCAATTTAAATACAAAAAATTAGTAATTTTTTAGACTCCTTTCAACATATATTTTTCTCCAAAACCATTTATTCTTTGATTCTTTAATACCGTCATCATGCATATTGGTAGAAACTTTATCCTGCCTACGAGCGAACATTGAAACAATCTTCCTGTGTTTCTGCCTAGCCACAATATGGGCTTCTTCAAGCAAGCTGTCAACAAATTCCTGCAGGGTCAGCAACTTATTGGATACTCCTGTGTCTTTAGTCGAAGGACTACTTGTCACAATCGCTAAAAATGTTGTGTGTTTCTCTGCTAACTTTTACTAAACTACAGAACATATATTGATACGGTTTTCACTAATGGAAATAGCGATAAACGAGCGGAAGTTTTGTGCAAAAATTTAAAAAAAAAAGCATCTGTGCCAAACTGGAGGAGTTATGTTAGTTATGTTTGGCCATTAGAATTCATAAACTAAAGAAACATAAAAAAAACTGAAACGATAAGAGAAGACAGAAATAACACCGTAATTTTATGTGTACTAACATCTGATTAAGCCTGGGCGCATACATACGTTTTCCGTATTCGATTTCCGAATTCGTTTTCCGTTTTCGGAATTTCGTGTGCCTAGCGCAGATGTTCGGAATTTGCATTCGGAATGTTATACTGCCAGTACGTTCAGTGGTGGCTTTGTGAACGCACGACCATGGAGAACAACGATTTAATTGCGATTGCATTATTTAAAGAGAGCTGTATCTATGTTGTCGTGTATATTCCATAAGCAGGGATGTTTTTCAACAGCTAAACTTAAGCTTCTGCTTCACACATTGTATTGATGCACTCGTGATGAGACGTGAAAAACACACAACACAAAACAAACAACTCGCGGTTCCGAACGGAAATTTTCGAACGTGTGCGCCGAAACAAACAAAATGTATGCAGGCGCTGCGTTCCGCATAACGTCATTAGGTTTTTTCCGTAAGGGGTTTCCGAACGAACGGACCCACATTCGAAACGTACGAACGGAATGTATTCCTCACGGAAAAAAACGAATGTGTGCGGCAGTCAATGTATTTTCTAACGATTTGATGCATTCGGGTCTCCGAACGCGGAAATCGAATTCTGAAAACGTATGTATGTGGCCGGCCTTAATATATAATTAAAGACTTTTAAGTATTTTTTATATACAAAGAGTTTTATGTATCAATTATATTTTATAATGCAAATATTATCACAGCTTGTTATAATACAATATATAAAATTGGAATAAGGAAAAGTAATTAGATCTATAATTTTGACAATCTGTAACTATTTTCAAAATATTTAAAATAAATTATTTCGCAAAAAAAGTCTAAAATTGCTCAAAAATCAATTATTCTCCGATCTTAGATCTTAAGCTCAAAAGCCTTAGCTTTCAATGTTACAAGGCTTCGTCGCAAGTAAGTTCAAATATTTCGCTTATCTAAAAAGAATAATCGTTGTAAATAAGTATTTGACCTTGACAATATTTATCATTGAATGAAACAACAAATAAATTGTGTTCGCTATTCGTTGCCGGCTATCTGTAGCGGCGAGGCTAGATGATATATAGTGAAGACTCACGAAAACGGAAAGGTCAAGTTGTTACGAAGGAAAGCGGGCCAAAGGATTCTTATTAATACTGGAAATGTTAGACAAGCGATGCTTATTAATTTATTTTACATTGGTGCGTCAAATAGCTAAGTCACTTCTAGACGTTGTGTGATTGTGTTGTGGGCGCGCTGGGTTCTGCGTTTGTAATATGAGCAGCCCTTCTGGCCGCAATAACCATTCGCTTACAGAAGTCTTATGATACTTATGTATAAGTTGAAATATAACATACATACATATATTATATCATCCATACTAATATGATAAATGTGAAAGTAACTCTGTCTGTCTGTCTGTTACCTTTTCATATCCAAATCGCTGAACCGATCATCATGAAATTTTGCATACACGTCAGGGATGCAGGAAAGGGAACAGTGCTTTTTTCTGGATGAAAGAAGTACTGTTCCCGAGGGAACATCTAACGTCTGCCAAAGATATAATTGCAATAAAGATGTTACCTCGCGTTACAGTGCTCATATATTTAGTCAGGTGTTATTTTTTATTTTTCAACGCGGGCGAAGCCGTGGGCACCGCCTAGTATAACATATGTACTGGACTGGTATATATGATGTTGTGTTTGGGTGAGTGAGTAAGGGATGTCAGTACTCATTTTCCTATCCCTTCCTAAATTCTCATATTTAACTGCTATTATTTATTTCCTAAATTCTCATCCTACAAAAGCTGGCAGTGCATTTATAGCGTCCTATGCTTTTGTTAATAAACAACGGCAACCACATACCACCCAGTGGATCGTCAGCCAGCCTATCTGCCGTCCTTTAAATTTTCGTATATCCGTATTTTCGATTACCAAGTGTCTTTGTACGTTTGTCTTACAAAAGTTAGTGTTTTTAAATTAATAATTAAGTTCTTTATTATAAATTACCATTATTTATTTATTTGTTTTTTTATTTATTCATTTATTTATTTTCAAGGAAACCTTACAGTGATATTTATACAAAATTTATTTAATAGCTAAATGACAGATTAATTTGACACCATTTACAAGTTTCCGCACATTGAATAAAATAAAATAAAACGGTTTCTAACCAATTTTGAGTTTAATAAAAACAATTAAGAGTAAGTGAACAGGTAAAGCAAAGTAAAAAGATAAGTAAATTAAATCATTACTAATTTTGTAAATCTTTGAATTATATAAATCGAGCTCCGGAAATACAACTAGACTATTAACAAATTTGACAGATCACACAATAATCTGATTTGAAAGTTTGTGAAGGTAATCGTATTTTGGTTACTTAATGACGCATAAAACGTTGAACTAATTTAGATGAAACTCGGCACACCTTTAGTACATGTCCAGGATTAAAACATTGGATTAGTTTATTTATAATTAAATATTTACAGTAATATATAAAAACTTAATGTATTTACATTATATAAAAATTTATATATATATACAGATTATAAAAGGAAGACCCCGTCTAACAGGTCCGCCTGCGGCATCGACCCTAATATGCTGGCAGCATTACCTCTTGGATTGGATACTTCTTATCATGGTGATAATCGGGTTACATTTCACAATTGCTTTACCGAAACTGATAACATTTTTAACCAATACCTCGCAGACGAAAGCAAATTTTCTATGTAAAAGTCGTCAGACAGAGTAACTGATGGGTTTTTTTTTAATGTAGGGTCGTTAAATTTGTTAAAATAAGTGAATAAGTTGGAATATTTTAAGAATATTTTTATAATATGCTTACTTATATCTAATCCTAACTAATATTATAAAAACGAAAGTGAGTTTGTTTGTTTATTATGCTATCGATCTTCATAAAAATTTGCCTGCAAAGGGATACAGAAAAGGACATAGGGTATCTTTTATTCTGTAAAAAAGTATCATTTTTGAGAAATCATCTAACAAAATCAAATCCTGACAAAAAATGAGCAATAAGATTGAATAAATTGCGTAACATCTAAGAAAAAGGCACAAAAAGCTACTCCTTACTATATTTTTACTTACTTAGTTAATATCCTCACTTAATACGACCATAAGATGTCATTTGAAAATAAAGGACAAGATGATATAGGCTAAAAAGAGTGGGTGCAAGCATCCGATATTTAATGTATCGGCTATTTCGTGTTCGTGTACGCTATTGACACATCCAATCGCTCTGGGTCTTTGTAATATCGATCAGGCTGTAATCAGATAGGATCTAACGTTTAAATTATGCTAAATTCTCTTAAATGTCAGAGGAAATTGTGGAAGGCCGAAAAATGATAACGGCTACTTGAAGGAGATTTTCTGTAACTACTTATCTTAATATATACACTATTATAAAGTTCTATGTTTAGATTAAATTCATTTATATTTCTGTAAAATAAAAGAGATATTTCGGGATACGATTTCATCCAATCACTCATTGACATTGGCTGGCAATCTGTTATAATGGGACGGGCAAAATTCCCCGCCACATCGAAAGCAATTTTTTTTTTAAATATCAAAGTTAGATTAATTTTATTATTTATGTGTTGGAAATTTACTTCTGTTGATTAATTTTTGATTAATTGATTAATTTTGGTGGTTAAGTTGCTTGTTTAATTGATTAATTTTAGGAGTCCCGTTTTATAAAATTTATTTACTGTCTGACCTTTTAAATACAATTGGGGATGTTTTTGACAACATTTTCGTTATCACAGCTCAAACATTTCTTCGCTTATAAAAATTCGTCTGTTTCTCTTCTAAGTTACTTAACAGATTTTGATACAGTTTTCACTAATAGAAAGAGCGATCAACGAGGAAGGTTTGTGTACAGAAATTGCAGAAAAAAATTGCATCCACGTCAAGCCGAAGGCGGGCCGCTTGTTGAATAATCTCTAAACATTTCTTTCAAGAAAACAAATATTCGTGCGCCTGAACTGTTTTGATGGGTATTCATTTAAAATAAAATGTATTATAAAGACTAAAACTTTGCCTTCTATCGCTAAAAACTAAATTTCTAAAATATTTAAAAATAATTTTAAACATTAAAATTATGACATTTCAAAAGAAACTATAATAATAAATATAGGGATTGAGCATTATATTATTCCCTCAGCAATTAAGCATAGTAATCAGGGACGAGCATGTTGAATACCTTACCCTGGTAATGGCTGGCTGCATTAACTCTCCTAATTATTGCATTAATAATTCACAATTAGTATGTTTCTTTTTATTATATATTTTTTAATTACTCTTATTATTTATTATGTAGTTTATAGTAAGATTATGCCTCTTTCACCACCTACAAGTAAAGCGTCAAGTAGGCTAACCGCCAAGTTAAAGTCATCTGTAACTAGACGTACGAATTTCACCATCTTCGAGTAGCATTACTCAATGGATAAACTAACCCATAACTTACTTGCCACTCCGTCTGTCAAGTAGGGTCTTTAATTGACGAGTAATATAACCTAAAACTCTATCGCAGTTGTCATTTGTGCTATTTCAACAAACAGTTTCCTAAAATTTTAATATATTTAGAGACACTTTTAATATATATTTTTGGGAAACAAATTTTTCCTACAAAATATATTAGATTTGTCTGAAGTAGGTGAAACATTATAAAAAGATAATGATCTGACAAGCAAACACCGTGATTAATATGGCATGACAACACTACTTCATGGTTTTATCTCTTTTTACGTTAAACGCACAACGACAATCCTATTAATATAATGCCTAGACTATATATTGTACATTTATTAATCTGTTTAGTACCACGTGACTGCATAGTAGCTGGTGCGTGGGTGGGAACCAAAATAATCAGCGCAAAATGTGTGGGCGTAGTTCAAGGCTTCGAGGGTTGTTGGACGGCACACGTAGGCAGGTAGGTACATCACGAATATATGGAGTAATAAACATTTCGTGCAACTGTATTTTGCGATCTAGTAATGTGATTGATTCGTTCAATTTAACTATATACCTATAATAAAATCGTAAACCAGCTCTGTACATTAAAATAAAATTAAAAAAAAACAATTTATACACGTTGTAGATACTTATGTTACCGAGGTCAAAAAAAATAGTTTTTAGAATGTTTATCTGTTTGTCTGTGCGTTTGTGCACGCTAATCTCAGAAACGGTTTAACCGATTTTAATGCTATTTTTAATTATATATTGTAGCAAACTTCCCGTAACATTTAGTTTTGTTTCATTCCAATCGGTTTATAAACAAAAAAGTTACGCGCTATACCGAATACCACGCGTACGAAGTTGGGAGCTCAGCTAGTTTATACATAAACCTTCCGTGAAAAAAATATCTAACTGATAGTGAAAACCGCATTAAAATCCTTTGCGTAGTTTAGGAGGAGTTTTGCTAACTACATATACAGACAGACAGACAGACGCGGGCAGCGAATTAAATTTATACCTTGTAAGGATAAGGCCATAGATTTGTTATTTTTATCATATCACATTTAATAAAATAGAGAGAATTTGATAAAAAGTGGAATTGTCTATTACCTGGAGTCTATTAGTGGATGGATGGAACGTTTTACATGGCAGTATCATTTGAATTGACACAGATAACACAGCAATCGATAATACAGTGCAGCAATGAAGGTCAAAGATTGATTCTTACTGTTCAATTCAATGCTTCTATTATGAGAGAATACAGTTAGAATATGTATACAAATATTGGGCAAACTCTGATAAAGAAGAATCCAAAGCTTTAGAAGAAAACTCGAGCCAAGAAGAATCTCTCGTGTCACAACAGTGAGTTATTAGAATAGGTTTTATTAATTCCATTTTACCTTATCCCGCAAACTACACAGTCCACACCTCAAACCCGAATACTTGCTTTCGGCAGCCCTTATAGACTTAATACTTAATGCTAGCTGACCCAGCAGCAGACGTTGTCCTGCCAGAACCCGAAAATAATTCCGTAACCCGATTGTGGCGCCACCTATTGGGTCAAACTTTATTTTCAAACAATATGTTAAAGTGACGCGTCAATAAACGACGACGGTTAAATTTTTTAAATATTCTTGGTACAAAAATACTTACATCGCGATTAATAAATGGGGTTGGGGGTAGGAGGGTGAAAAATACTTTACGACCTATTCTCATAGCTACCAAATATACAAAAAAAAAAACATAAAAATCGGTCCAGTCGTTTGGGGGGAGTTTTGTTAAAAACACTGTGACACGAGAATTTTATATATTTGATTTTATTGTATGTCAGTTTCAAATTTCAAAACAGACAGTTTAGAATGTGAAACTATCAAACCTAACCGATAACGATTTATCAATTTGATGTGCATTCGTTATAATAAAACATTCGTTAGAGTTTACACTGACTTGTTTTAATCAAACATATCATATAATTTTTCAATGGACCCAATATTTTTAACTAATTTATTTAAAAAAATACTGAAATATAATATGTATATAATATGTTTGAGTCACAGTTGAATTTAAGTGTCCGTCTGTTACTTCATCACTAATACTTCTTATGATTGATTTTGATGGAATTTGGTATGTAAATAGCTTCAGACTTGGTAAAAATTATAATCCTTCTTCTTAACTGGTTTTAGAAAATGATAGTTGCCTTGTATAAACAATAGGCATATAATGCTTAGTTTTTTAAGTTTGAGTTTCTTATGTCAATCCAGAGCATTCGTTGCATATGGTTGTAAAACTTTATAAAAAATCGTAACCTCTTCTTTAGATTTAGATTCTAGCAGCGAATTAACTACTAGTAACGAATAAGTATATTTCTTTTAATCAGTAGGTTTTTAAAGAAGAGAAAGCTGTTAAGCAATTTTCGGTAGATATTTGTAGAAAGATACTGATGGCTAAATATGAAAGTATAGACATGGCTGGCATAGGTTGCGGATAACAATTGTTAACCTCTTTTTAATTAGTATTTTTTTTTAATATTTAAGAATTTTTTATATATATTAGGTACGTCAATATATGTAAGGTCGTTTGTTCAGAACCGCAAATCTTCGAAAGTACTTTATCGATCACCATGAAACTTTGCATGCACGTTGTCAGGGTTGTAGAAAATGACATATCGTTGTTGCCAAACTAAAATCTGCTATTTGCAAAAAAGTATACTTTTGATAAAAAAAGGTATAATTTTTTTGACAAAAAAGTTCTCCTGGATTTTTTTTACAAAAAGTATTTTATTTGAAACTTAGGGTTTGTTATACGTAGACTTATTTGTCTTTTATGCGTGAAAATTCACGTATAAAAGTTATTTGTTATTTTGATTAGTTAGTTTACTTGTTATTTTGATAATGGAGTAAATTTTGCACATACCATGCTTTATGAAGAGGTCGTAGTTCGACAAATAGTGCCCATAAGTACTTAGCAGTTTTTTTTATACGATAGATAAAACAGTGAACTATTCACTGAGATTAAAATGTTGAAATCTCAAAAAAGCAGATTCTGGTTTAAGGGGGAGACAAACGCTCAATACTAAAAATATCCATTGTTTAATGAATATGTTACAAGAAATGGACAAGACAATTGCTTTGAAAAAAATATATATTATACTTAAACATGTGAAGAACCAATTGTATTAATTAGAATTTTCGTTAAAGTAATAGAAACTACACAAAAAAAGTTAGAACACAAGAAGAATTTGACCTTTATTGAAAATTGTCTCGAAAACGGCTTATTGCACGCATATGAATCCTGTACCTATTAATAAGTTAATATCAGATTAAAAAATTGTATTAATAAAAAAAAAAATTGTGTAATGTTCTAATGGTAAAAACAATAAAACACCATTTCTAGGCCCGTTGAATTGTCTCCGCCGCCAGCGAGTTCTATAGTAAATGTCATTTGCCTCAGTGAATCCCTTAACAATGACGATACGGTACATTTTTACCTATAAAATAAGAAAAATAAAAAATTAACGCCTGACAATAACATTTAAGATATATAAACATAAAGATCTATTTTCCAACAGTAGACATCCTACGGCTGAGATGATGATGAATTTTTTGAGTCCGTCTGTCTAATTGCAGCCAGGAGACGGGTGGCGCTAGAATAATATTACGAGGTCAAATGAATACAGTGGTCTATTAAATAATAAAATGCCTTCGTTAAGGATATTCGAGAAACGTTCATTGCCCACCGGCACGTAAAAGCAAGGCAAGGCAGACGGAAATCCTGCACGTTTAAGCCTTTTCACATTCATGTATGGATTAGATATAAATATTTATCACCTGCTCCGAAGCCGAAGGAAAACAACTCCTGAGTGTCAACAAGCTATTGCCATCTTATATCGATTCGCATATCTTTATAAATTACTAGCCGATGCCCGCGACTTTGTTCGTTTGGACTTCATCTTAGATGTGAATATAATATGATTTTCTAAACAACTACTATTACAAAGTAAACAAAAAATAAAATGTATTTTTTTAACTTTTAGCATTTTTGTACCTCTCGTAATTTCTAAACGAAAGATCCGATTACAATAATTTAAAAAGGAATTTACACGCAGTGAGCTATTTAGTACATAATAGCTCACTGTTTAGAGGTATATAATCAACATTGATTATGAAACTATCTAATGGCATAATGATTAATGAATTGATACAAATGTCTTACGTAATATTCTACCCCCACGTTTTGATTGACTAATTTGAACAAAAATGGACATACAAAAAGTCGGACGGAATTCCGCTAAGACAAAACTGAATCACCGTAATGGAGGCGCCTATTTAGGTGTGCAACAATATTGGCTACACTGGACTTGGGATAAATTCTTTTGTTCTAGTGAATGAAAATGGATTTTAATGTATAAAATCGGGAAATAAGTGATTGAATTATTAATTTACCTATGAAAAGTGATTCCTGGATTTTTTTCTTTCGGTCACTATGGTTTTTACACCATTTCATTTTACACAATTTCATACACACACACGCACACGCAGGCTCAATTTTTATTTTAATAAATATCAGAATATCATTAGAATTATCATTAGACTTATTGAAGCTAAAGTCTTTTCGCTGTATTAATTAAAATGCAAGAAAGCGGGAGTTTTACTCAAACGCTATATTTTAGCTAATAGCGGAATTGCATCCGGCCTTAATACATTTATGTCTTTTATAAAACATCTAATTCTAATTGAATTATATGGCCACATTCCTCAGTAAGAATTGTGGTATGTGCTAACGTGAGTGGAGTCTACCGCAGTGCGACGGGCTGCGTCTAACGGCCGCGGCGAAGATACCCTATATTTCGGTAGTACAGTCGACATATAAAATTTCACTTATCAATTAAAATTTCACTAACGTTTATTTATTTGTTTAAGGAATGCTAAAAAATAAAAATAAAAGAATGTGAAAAATAAAATAAAAGAATAAAAATGAAAGTATGTCAAGCGGTGTATATGAAATTAATTATCGATGACATTTTATATATTTACATAACACAGTTAATAATTATACACTATTATATGATATACAGAGTGAAATGAATATAATATTGTAATATATTATATTTAAAATTAATTGTTTACTTTTTCTGTAAATTAAACCATTAAAAAAAATTAAATAAACAAATTGTTTTTTTAAATTAATATAATATTTATTTAAACTCATTCTTAAATATCTTTATGTTTTCAAGTAGTAGAGAAATACGTGAGTATTACATATAAAATATTATTGGTCGGATAATGATGTTGGACCCATCATACAAGCATCTAATAAATCAACCATTATAGTTTTTAATATTAATTAGTGCAGGTATAAATGTTTAAGAATAAGGTAGACATAGCTTTATCTAAAATCTGTGTCTATCTATATTAAGAAATATCTATATCTAAACATATTGCAATGTGGTATAAAACCTTATTGCAGATGATTGACTTTTTTAAAACTAATTCTGAAATGAATTCTAAAAAAGATAGATTTTGGAAAAAGTAGAGACATGTGGAGAACGTTTTGAGATTTTGAAGGATAAAGATGTAATAGTTGGTTTTGAAATATATTTAATGTAAAGATTTATAATGTGAAATAATAATTAATATACGAATTAAACAATATTATCTCTTTCACTTTTATTAACGAAGATTCGGGTACGTCCCAGGGGGCTAGACCTGCCCTCTGGTGCCGAAAAGGCAGCGCAATATTATAAAATAAAGTAGCTCTCCGCCCATGTCTGTCCGTTAACATCTTATAAACCACTCAACGGATTTTGATATGGTTTCTACATATTGAAAGCGTAATAAACGAGGTTATTAATTTATATTTACAGAATATTGTTTACAAATATGTCGCTAACTGTACCTACACTAGGCCTGCGGCGATGACTGTTTTAACTACATTGTTTTTGCTCACATGAAACCTATTTTGAGATTTGCAGCTTGAATCTTTCTTTTTTTTTGCTTGTGTAAAATATTATAGAATAGTGGCCACTGTTTTGTACATAGTACATTTAGAATAAATCAAAACTTATATTGTGCAGAATGCAAAGAGAGTTCCCACTTTATATTTTAAGATTTTAAGGCCAAAGAAATAAAATAAATCGCGCAGTTATAACGAGCGAGTAACTTGGATCTATCCATTGGATGAGTGGTTAGGGTGCTTGCCTTAACGTTCTGTTCTAGGGTTACCGAGTTCGATTCCCGGCAGGGTCAACTTTGAAAATTAACTTGGCTGTGGTCTGGCTGTGGTCGTCTGGCGGCAGTAACCACCACCTTACAGAACCTTTCGGTGAGTAAGTAAGGGATGTCAGAGCCGATTTCTCTATCCCCTCCTAATCCTTTATCCTTAATCCTACTGTAGTCGGCAGCACACTTGCAGCACCTGTGGCGTTGCTTATGTTATAGGCGACGGTGGCCACCTACCATCAAGTAGACCGTCAGTCTGTCTGCCGATTTTAAGATAAAAAAAGGGTAGTAATATTTTAAAATAATTTACGGTTCCAAAATATTCGTTAAATGCATACTAGATTCATCTCTGAACTGTCTCTTTTATAGTAGACCAACGTGAAATAATAACATATATGCTGTTGTGTTTTCGGTGATGCGGATGCTAGAGCCCATTTCTCTATCCCTTATTTAATCCCTTATCCTTAATCCTACTAAGGTTGGTAGCGCAATTAGAGTACCTGAATTTGATTACCGCAATTGATTTACCAATGAAAGTAAAATCTAAATTACTTGAAGAATTTTGGAGATCATTTCGAAGGAAGGAAAAATCTCTCATTGTTCAATACTAAATTACAACACAGATTAGGTACTTTAATAATAATAGGAATGGATAGGGAAATGGGCTCTTTATTACTCCCTCACAGAAACAAAACAGTGGTCTTCTGAAGGGGGTGGTTACTGCCGTCTGACGGCCGGATATTTGTTTACAAATGCAGTGCCTTCCACTACTGACTTACTTATCCGGCTACAATCACGCCGAAAATTGATGATCCCACTGCCTACACATGTAACAATAACCCAAAATTATATTACATATTGTTGTATGATTTTACACTGTGCAATTGTTAGATCTCGATCTTACATAATATTATTAAATTTGGTAAAGTTTTGGAACTTGTTGAAAGATGAAAGATGGAAAGATGGTATTGATATTTAAAAAAAAAATATAAATAGATAAAATATATATTTTCATCGATATATTATCTCATTTACCAATCCACATCGCGCTGTCACTTACGCCTAGGGGTGTGTCCTAGCGGTTTTGATTCGTTTGAAAACACGCCGAAGATCAGCTCTATAGACCAAAAAAAACATATAATTAGTGAAATAATGTATACATTATTTTTGTGCAATTTGAACCGTTATCAAGTTATTTTACTGTAAAAATTAATATTAATTACAAATCTTTATTTGCACAAACTCATGTCTAAAGGATCCTAATAAGTATACGGCAGTTACAGTACAAAGTAATGACCGAGTCGATTCCGCACTAGACTCGGTGGATCGCAGAGCTAGGAGGCTCATTGGCAACGATACTAATAAGAACTAAGCTGCAAAGCCTGGCACATAGACGCAAAAATTGGCTGTCTGTTTGTATTCTATAAGATGTATTTTGGAGAGTGTGCTCGGGAGCTGCATGAGATCATACCGCCTTCCTCTTTATTCTATCGGACATGCAGAAACCATCCTCACCTTGTCGAAATCCCTCTAATTCGGACCAAGCGCTTTAAAACATCTTTTATAATGCGCACTGCTAAGGACGGGAACTCCCTGCCGGCGTCTGTATTTCTGAGCTCATACATCCCAAATCCTTTCAAGGTTCGAGTGAATAGGCATCTTCTGGGTGAGCTCGCTCCATCGTCGTTCTCATCCTTCCTACATTGATAGATGCTGGTCAAGAGCAAACCCAACTTTAATAAAAATTAAAAAATACTACCCCGACAAGTTTAATATATTGTTAGATAAGTTTATTAGATTGTTTTAATCTATTGTAAAAAATAATAATTTTCTAATAACTAAATATGTTTCATTGTAATAAATAAAGGAATTAATATGTTTTATTACAAAATTCTTTAGTCTAAAAAGAAATAGTCTAATAACCATTCTGTCAAAGTTCGACAGTTCCTTTATATTATCTGGTATTAATACATATATTATAATTTTATTATGCCTAAGCCATAATTGCCATTACATAAAAATTTCTATTATATAATCCCAGTCTACATTTTGATCTTTGGAATAGTTAGGTATTGTGGACCCCATTACGTTATTTTTAACAAAATAATTTGTTTTTGAATTTGGCTATATTTAGTGGGATTGTTCGATGTTTAAGGTCACCTCTTTATTCTTATGGGTCATAAATCATAATACAATATTATTTAACCTATTACATAATATATACAAAATGCTCCAAGCAAATTCACGAGTTTAAACACTACCTATATGAAATATTTTTAACCATGCCCTGAAAGATTATCCAAGAGTACATGTGAACGATTTTCCGACCCAATGACCGACGAGTCAATATACGGTGTGCCGTTGATAGGGCCCTTACAGTGTTAACATACGGCCCCCTATTTCGTACAGAATCTTGGCGCTTATTCGTGAGTTTATTTTATGGAGGTCAAGTTTACTATAGTATTCTTATGTATTCAAATTTTCAACTGATTTTTGAGATTATAGTTAATGATAAAACAAAATGTCTCAAATTACATTGTTTAATTTATTAGCAGTAACAGCATTGTAAGAGCAATCAATAATATTCTTCATAACATATTTTGCGCTATTAACGCGTTAATATCCTGGAATTAGTTTCTCAGAAATTTAACTTTATGTTAAGTGTGCAAAGATTTATTTGTCGTGGTGCACATTATTTTTATACATGACTATGGTCAATTTTATATACATTAATATAGATATTATATTAATAGATAACTTTTCTGGAAAAAAAAGTTTAATTTTTTTTTGTTGCTGTGATGGCGTGGTTGTTCTTAACTTTTGTTTTTTTCTTTCTTTTCTTTAATTAAACTTTTATTGACCTAACTTTATATACGTAGATGGACAAACGGACATAATCATCTGAAATAAATGTATCTTGTTTAATTTTTAACTATACGTTTCTGTGCGAAACATGTAACCGTGTGTTTACAAAGTTTAATCGTTTAAACTGGTCCCAGATAATTTCGCTAGATTGGACTGTTCTGTTCGATAACCCACCCTACTCGCGTGACCTTGGCAGTTATAACGCGATTTAACTAAAGCTACTTTACTAAGCTAAGCACTTGCTAAGCAAGATTTAACTACTTGGGAAACTTGGAAACTCTTCAGTTTTAATAAACTAGTCTATTTTCAGTTTTACTACTTCAAAAACTGTGTTCTGCAATCTGTAATCATGAGGGCACTACTAGATAGCGCGACTGACATTTGTAAACACTATCTTAGGGTAAATCAAGACTATATAACAAAATATGTTATAAAACACAGATATATGACATTTATGCGCGTGAGCCACATCGTCATGTGAACTCAAGATGCGACCGAGACAAATTGTAGACACTGTTATATTGCAATTGTTTTATGTTGCAATGGTATTCAAAATTGTTAAATAAGTTATATACAATGAAATTATATAATATCTATAGTGAGTCTAGCGGGTCCCATGGGGAATCGGATGCCCGTGAGCAACATTCAACACACGTTTATTTGGTGAAGATACAAGCAAAACACACAGAAACTTCCAATACTAAACATATTTGTGATAACGAGCCGGCCGCGCTGCGTCACGACGAGGGCGGCCATTTGAATGTCTATTTCTTATTGCGCGCGCCAGAGGAAGAGGACTCGCGTCATTAGTTGATGCGCCAGGACGAGGATCTTCTATCGCGAGGGCGCGCGGAGCAGCGGGAGAGGGAAGGCGCGTTCGGAAACACGGGCGCGTTATACATGTTATTTAAGTTAGATGCACTTTTAGACAAATCTGTCATTAACATGATTATTATTTATAACAATTGTGCTGTTTTGGTTCTGCGAGCAAATAAGAAATCTAATCAGACTTCACTACTCTCGGTTTGTTCTTAATTGTTTTTTAATTTAAATGAGTTTGCTCTTGACCAGCACCTATCTATGTAGGAAGGATGAGGCCGAAGATGGAGCGAGCTCACCCAGAAGATGCCTATTCACTCGAACCTTGAAAGGATTTGGGATGTATGAGCTCAGAAATACAGACGCCGGCAGGGAGTTCCCGTCCTTAGCAGTGCGCATTATAAAAGATGTTTTAAAGCGCTTGGTCCGAATTAGAGGGATTTCGACAAGGTGAGGATGGTAACCAGCCGTACGTCTGCATGTCCGATAGAAGAAAGGGGAAGGCGGTTAATTATTAATTTGCTTTTTATAAAAAGATTAAATATATTAAGCGTCATTTTGTTCACGTTATAAGTTAAAAGAAGTGTAGAAGTATCCAGGCTTCTAGCTATCGTCAATCGAAATTTAATACTGCATTGCATTACTTGCAAATTAATACATCAAGGCAACGCGTTCAGTAATTTCTTTATAATAATTTCTTAGACATATAAAAGTTCGTTATAATAGTGAGTGTGTGAAAAATGTCGGAACGGCGACAAATGAGCCCCATTTGCGGGAAACACGCGCGTGTTGCGTGAACACAGCCACCACGTACATTATGAACTTGAATAATTTATAATTATTTTATTGTGTCAATCTTAATTACGCACTACAAGTTCGTGTTTGTCGCAGCTTCTATATTTTATCATAGTCTTCATTATAGCATGTAGAATACCTTTAGTACCTAGTGGAGGCAGCCCGTCTGGCGGAAATAGCCACATTTTTTTATAGAAGATCACCCTGAATAAACAGCATAGTTGTGTTTCGATGAGTAAGATGTGAGCTGAGCCTAGTTCCCTCAATCTCCTCTAATCTCTTATCCTTTATTATACTAATTTAGAAATTTTATTATTCCCCAGTTAATGAGCCTTGACTTCTTTTATCGACTGTAGCAAATATGGAAATGTACAAGCATAATACATTATAGAGGCAAAAAAAAATTTAGAGCCCAAAGAAAATAAACTAGCGGAAGGGACGTCAGATCAGACCCTCCACCGACCCATTGCCCTGTCGACAGTTAAGTTATAAGGGCCGAATCATATGTAAATTTATGTTTTGTAACTCGTTCTTTGTCGTTCGGGGGCGACTTCACACCGCAGCCGAGTGACGCGCGGACCTCGGGCTTCGCTCACTCTCCCTCGTCTTCCTTCATCTGTGGGTGCTTCTTCTTTTGTGATATTTGTGCGCAAATTTCTCAAGACTGGCGTGTTTGACATGCGTATACCAGTAACTCATTACAGAACGAATAAAATGTTACGTAATACATGGATGTATTTAACAATGGATGTATCTAAAATCTATGTTCTCATTTTCTTTTTCTTAACATTTTATTTCTTGTAAATTTTGAAAACGAGGTGGTTTGGTTTTGAAACGCTCTGTTCTAGGGTTCACGGGTTCGATTTCCGACAGAGTCAATCAAGTGAGTAAGGGATGCCAGATCACATTCTTCTATCCAATCCCTTACCCTTAATCCTACAGTAGTCGGTAGCGCACTGCAGCAGTTGCTTGTGTTATAGGCGACGGTAGCCACCTACCATCAAGTGGCCTGTCAGCCTGTCTGCGTTCTTAACATTAAAAAAAACTAGGCGCCAGTGGCTACGGCCGCACCAGTGGAAATGAACTGTAGCTGTTCGCGTGAAATGTTATACATTCACGAATAAGTTCTAAGCTTTTATGTTTCAAAAGTACACACTCAAACACGTTTTCGTGTAATGCTGTACAAACCGTGTACGTAAACAGAGTTATCGACCGGTTAAAGTAAACATTAGCGCTACTAGTTGTCGCATCTAACTTCACTTTGGAGTACTGCCTTCACCCTTGACTACACTGTCCAGTATTATAGCGGGTAGTTTAGTAACAATTATAGAATTATATTTCATCACTCAGCACACATAAACGAATAACTTTTTTACGTGTAAATGTCGGTAGATTGACTGGCGGTCTACTTCATGATAAGTCGCCACCGTCGCCTTTTAATACACGCAAAGCTGGTACAAGTACGCTGCTTTGGTATTTTAAAGGATTAGGAGGGGATACAACATGCTGTTATTTCATCGTGGTTTTCTATAAGCAGGTGTTTTAGTAAGAATGCGATAAAATTTTATCAAATACAGTAGAGCCTCGCTAATCCGGACCCCCACTAATTCGGTGATCGCGGTAATCCGGATGCATGCAAGGTGTAATGCAAGGTGCGGGTGTATTCGCGGGGGAAGCGGGAAGCATTTCACATCACGCCACCCGCGCCGCTGCGCCCGCACCTGCGCTTTACTACTTAATTTTTTTAAATAATAAATAATCTTAAATAATTTCTTTACTACATATACATATATTTACTAGCGTATCATTCGATAATAGAAAATAATAACTAAACAGATAAATTAGTCTTTCATTTAATTATTGGTTATAGATATTTATGTACATACATATAAACTTCAACCAAATTTTGCAGACGACAATCCGGACACCTTGGTAATCCGCCAAGGTGTCCGGATGTCCGCCAAGCCAATCAAATTATATCAATCCTTACAACCAATTGTTCAATATCTCAGACCAAATAAGAACTAGACAACATAGTGAAGCCGGTTTTATAAACATGTGTGCGTAGGCCTGTGTTGCTATATATTCATAGTAACCCAATATTCGTCAATCAAACAAAATTACTGGGTTTTTAAATGTTGTTTGTCTTTTTATTTAACAACATTCTTGTTGAATCAATTTCTTGTAAGATCATTCAATTTTACTTTAACTTAACGAACGAATAAACAAACAAGCATACAAAAAAAGTAATATAATATCATGATCATCTAAGTAAAAAATAGGGTAATTATAACGCTTAATAATGGCAACACTTCGTTGAGTTTTATTTTCCAAGCCGTAACCTCAATTTTTATTGAAAATATAGGTTTCCAAGTTTACTTACTTGTGAAATGTGATTCGATCCTGCTTTTAATTTTTTGAAGACTGGTCTTTACGCCATTTCACTACGCAATAATTGGGCATTTTCCCTAGTAATTATTTTCATTCATTATATTAGGAATGTATGTGTATTTGTGTATATTAGGAAATTCATTATTACGTCAAGCTCCACTCGCTGATGTTGCTCAACTAATAAGGCGAGGCATAGTTTTACCGGCTTCACTCTGTCGTCCACAGGGCTCCATTTATAGTTCTTATTTTATCTGAGGGTTAAAATGGTAATACAAGTCCAATAAACGATCTCGAAAAGTATGTATTAGATATTACCGCGCGTGCACGAGTGAAAAGGATACTTGCACAAAGGAAACGCGATCAGCCAGATACTGGAACAAACCAAAGACATAACTATCTTTATTATTACCTAGTTTACACATGACTACAATTCAACTCCCCATATATCTGCTTGTGTTTATTAAAATTTAACCCTCTCTACAATATCGTTCCGACTGTACACAAATGGGACAGTCGTCATAAAGATATCACTTGTACGCGGATGTTGTAACAGCTTTGAAGGGGGGTTACAGCATTGAGGGACCTCGATTTGAATTGACGCGTCTACACACGAGCGAATCTTACTGCGCCGTCAAATTGTATATGAGGAACATCCACTTATAACCAGACCAATTTGGATTTAATTTTGACAATCTGCGGCTATCATGTAATAAATGAATGTGTGTGTGGTGTTGTGTGTTAGTTCAGTGTAACCTGCGCATAATATATGTTGAGCCTGGTAAGGCGGTAAGTGGGAAACACCAAAAGTATTACTTAATCTTTCAGCAATTTCCATAGCCTTTATGTTACACCGGCTACACGATAGCCACGTAATGCCAAAGCCAAGTTATCAAAGTGCTGAAAGTCATAAATGCGGAGTTTATCATAATTGGGTATTTGCATAAAAACTCGCTGCGCACAGTCCATTTTGCAGAGACTTTATCTTACGGATTCCCTTGTGCATCTGACTCCGTGTGAAGTTTTTTGTGTTTTGCTACATCTCTGGGCTATTTCAAATAAGGTCTTCAAAGGTCGATAATGCAATTGCACCGCTATGATAATACTTATTTCATTAACTAAGAGAACAGCCAGCTTCACTGCCACAAAAATATTAAATACCTTAATAATTTTTGAACTTAAAGAAGAATTGATTATTTACATCGGAGTAAATCTTCCTGTCGAAAATCCCCTATAGACATCTCTAAAGATATTCATCATGAGCCCATAAGTGACCACTGTTTGGACAAAGACTTTTTAATTGAGGACATTCCACTCACTCCTTCGCCCTCCATATCCTTCCAGTTATTATTTAGATGTTTACTGTCCAGCGAGTAGGTGGTCGACCCACGAGGCGTTTAGAATGTGAATCCATAGCCATTCCAAGACTTGTCTAGCACAGAAATCTCCCTACCATTACTTGTTCAGGGAGTAAATGAACTAGAGGTCTTAGTATCCCCAAATGTTAACCTCGCCTCCAAGACTTGTAATACAAATTCATAGCTGTAAAATCCTATTTGGTCAAAAGTTAGGTTATGCGAACTTTCTTCCTAGTTTCAGGTCACTGGATTTAGCTTAGATGCCTACCAGCAATTGCAAATTTTTGCAACGTTCATGTATTTGACATGAATATACACTAGAAATCGGGTTAGTGAGCCAACGTGTTGGCTTAGTGCCATAACAATAATTTCGTTCCAACTTTTATTAACATTCGCCGCGGGTGTAGTACTGTGGAGTTCTGAAAAATTGTATATGATTGTGACTTAAGCCTTCAGATTGAGGTTGTTTTAATTGCTTCAATTAAGGTTTTATTTGTTTGATAGACAACAGAATACTAACTTCTTAGAGACTTACAAAGTGATTAGATACAACATCAATCTATACTTCTTCTATCAATCTATCCTTAGGGATCCAATGTAGGGATAAATTGTTTGCGTCTTTTAAAGTTTAAAACAAAATACATGTAGTAGTGTAAATTTTATTGAAATCGTAAAAAAAAAACTATTCTGTGTGGCTCTTTAAGCATTGAAACAAATTTAAATTTTATTGTGTGTAAATTTCTTAATAAATTTTTGGACATTCATTTTACTTTCAAACAAGACACTTTTTCTTAATCTCTTTTTTTCGCTATGAAACACTTTTTTTTAAATATAAAGGTCGTCGGACAAGCTGACGGTCAACTTGATAGTAAGTGGATACCATCGCCTATAACACAAGCACACACACAAGTGCGATGCTGACCATAGAAGGATTTAGGATAAGGGATTAGGAAGGAATAGTCACTGAACTCATTTACCGAAACAAAACAGCACACATACTGTTGGCGATAATCATATCTTAGCAGTGTGACCAGCCACTACTTGCCAGATTCAGCCAGAGCCAACTTTGAAAAATTCATTTCCGAAAATGGCCCTGCCGTTAATCGAACCAGGGACCAAAATCAAAAAAATCAAAATCAAAATATTTATTTATCAATTAGGTTTCTCCAAGAAACTCTTATGATCGTCATTTAGATTTACCAGTTAAATTTAAATTTACCAGGGTTTCGGAAAAAAGCCAAGAAGACGATCTTGAGAAGAAACCCCGATAGAAACTCAGGATACTATTATTTTTGTCATCTACTATTCTTTTTGTCATCTGATCTCACGGGTCAAATGACCGAGAGAGCGTTAAGGCAAGCAAGCACCTTAACTACTAGACCACCAATGGGTCCATTACAATTTAATTTAATTTATATTTAAATCTAATTAAATTAAATGTTAATTTACTTTATAAATTATATAGTTAAGTCTTGACGAAGTCAAGACGTCATCTTGGACATTTAATAAAATGACCTTCTCTACGAAGCTGGAGCGAGTAGTAGTTATTTAGTTAAGGTAAATTTCCGCCTTACTGACATCATCACCTAAGGTACATTGTACGATGAATTCAATCTAAAATTAACACCCTCGCTAATTTAATAAGTAAAAAAATTGAGACAGTAGAAATTGGGCAGGTTTTTTTTTAAATTCGTAACTCAAGTTTCTGAGAATCACACAGGCCATTAACCTTTAAGATTAAATTTATTTCCTTGGTATGTACAGATAATTACGAATGTCATACTTCTATTCTTGCTCTATTGTATGAAATACTATCTCTTGCCCGTCATTCTTGAAACACTTATTTAATCTCTATATAATAAAATCGTAAATATAATACATATAATAAAATCGTAAACAGACCGTATCTGTATATTAAAGATTTTTCAAAAAAAAAATTGTAAACGTTGTACTTTTGTTACTAAGGTCAAAAAATAGTTTTTAGAATTTTTGTCTGTGCGTATGTGCATGCTAATTTCTGAAACAGGTTAACCGATTTGGCGTATGAAGTTGCGGGCTCAGCTAGTGAGTAATACTAGTGTCATTTTTCTCAGGGGTAGATTTTTTATTTTCACATGATTCCTCGGTAACAATACCATATTCTGGATAAAAGTATGTTAACGGGTATATAAAATTACATTGTGATTTTCTCATTAGGCGTTCATTTTGCCTTAGCCTAATTATTTTTTTTCTCAGTTTTAGATATTGGGTAGCTTAGATATTGTATTTACTTCTGCAATTTGCTGTTACTACTAATTATAAAATAAGATATCACTCTTTTTAAAAGTTTTGAAAGAATTTTTGTAATAAAAACAATATTATTTGAGTAGCCTTAGATAGGTACATTGTAAACAAAAATTTCGATAACTTAATAAAGTGTAGAAAATCAAGCCATAATTCGTAATTCCAACTTCTGTACCTGTATAAAAACGAGTGATTAAAAAAATATGTATTTTTCTGACAGAAAAAGAGAAAATCCCTCGTAGCCTTGCTAACCTATTGAATTTTCCATTTAATTCAGTTCAATGAAAAAGTTAATTTTACTACTTCACTCTAGATGTTGGAGAAAAATGTATTACTTACGTCGATAATGCAATGACAATGTAATAGTATCGATTGAGACATAAAGCGAAAATTAAACAGTCTCGATAACCCGTAATAAAGGTTTAATCAAGGTAAAGTTATGCGAAAACGCTCAATACACACGACGTAGTTTCTTCTTTACTAAACCTATGTGATTCGGCTTCGCGCGGGCGAAATTGAGTTAGTTACCCATGTACATTTGGAATAATATACCTTCATATACATCAGAATAATATCCAAGTGCAGTGAGTAAATAAATTAAGAATATCGCTCTCTCTATGATATCAGTATTGAAGTATAGATGACTAACCGATGTCCTCGACTTCTTTCGCGTGGACTTCATTCCTAAGGCGACGCCAGCCCCTAATGATAAAAAAATTCCACTTATTTGTAACCGTTTTCCTTTTAAATTATCATAATAATTATAATTAAAAAATAGTAGAATGTAGGTTTTCTCGGCCGGTATCCATATGAGTTGTGGGTTTCCAGGATGATGGCCCAGGTCTGTTGGAAATTCTTCCAAACGTTTCGTCAACAACTGCGGTTGACATCCTCAGTGGTGTAGTCCGAGTTAGAAGAAAAAGTACATCACATCACTGCACTTCACTTCTGCACTTTTCGACTTCTCGAGCGAGACTGACTCGTTCAGTCAGTCAGTCTCGCTCGAGAATAGGGGACTTTGAATAGGGGACTTCATAGGGGGACTTTGAAACCGTCACTGAATAATTTTTAGTGGAATGTAAGCTGACCTAACCTTGATCGAATATAGAGTTAGAGAAAGAGAAAAGGTAATGTTTATTTATTGGGATCCCAATTAAATAAATATATATATTTTTAAATTAAACTATTTTAAACATAATGTCACAATATCTGTCTTGAGCTAAAACCATACAAGATAAGAGTGCCTTTTGTGCAATTCAATTTAATTGTTTGCTATTGAAAATTCATTTAATTTTATATGGTTGGTAATGATATGGTATAAAATGTAATTTAAGAATATATGCTGTTGGCGACTTTAAAATAAAATAAAATAATGGGTAGGTTTTTGTAGTAAGAATTCATGCACTTATATGCTTACTCCAGAAGAAACCATGAAGGTTTACTATAGTATGGGTTAACCATGAGGGTGGCGACGGTGGGCCGACAAAAGCTTGAAATTTATGACCAACTTATGAACCGCCAGTTTGTTCATAAAAAAAACTTTTAAAATATCTTGTGACTCAAACTCAATGGTTTCCTCATTTGAAATTTTTCGTGGTTATTAAAATTGAAAGCGAGCGAAGATGTTACGTGAAAAGGTAACACAAAAGAGTTAATGTAGGCAAAGTGCTCTGCCGCATACAGCCTGTGTGGCTGTGTGGCCAATTTCCGTTGCCTGACCCACGTCCGGAGCATATCGTTTACGATATCTACTTACATTACAGACTACATTCATTCGCATTGCGTTAAGTTGCTTCTCCTGTGTCACTCAAGACACGGCTCTTTTACGATTTTATTATATGTATACATATTTACAGAAAATATAGATATAGATCAAACTTTGTGTTCAATTTATTAAACTCATATTTTGTTATCATGGGACCTTAAGTTTTGGTGAATTCACAAGCAGATGTGGGCCAATGTGCATACTGCAACACCTGCATTAAGGTGTCCCAATAAAACGTACATCGCGCCGGAACACGATAAATTTTAATAAAAGCGAATCAGGCAGGGAGCCAATGGCACACTAGTATATCGTACTTGACTGCAATGTCTGACGCATTCAACAAAATACATTTTTTAAATGATTCGAAGCAAGGAAATAAACGCATAAAGCCTACAATGTGCACACAAAAACATTTTTAAAGGTGATTAATTGGTTACGAGTAAATGTGTATTATTTAGTACTAGCGACCCGCCCCCGGCTTCGCCCGGCGTGCAATTTTTATTCCCCGTTTATCCCTCTTTCCATTAGTGGACTTCCATTTATTAACATAATAAATAGTACTTTTGTCTGCGACTTTGTTCGCGCTGCTTTTTTTATGCGTTGAAACATTTATTCATTCTTTATTGTTCATAATTTTATACTTGGGAACATAACGTTTTTTTGCATGAAAGGTATTATTTGAAATAATACCTTTCATGCAAAAAAACGTTTCATTTGAATATTATTTGAAGTTCGAATAATGTTGTTATGAAGAGAAAAAATATTAAAAAAATGTAATATTGGACCTCCGTGGAAAACTGAGGACGGTTCGCTAATTTTTCAATGAAAACACAGAAGCACACAATTTAAATAAAGATAATGGCAGGGCAATTAGTTTTGGAAGTGGCTGTAAACACTGGTAGTTATAAACTGGGCAGCCGGTCTCGCGGCAGGAACCAAACCTTTAGAGGAGACCACCGTGAAATTAGAGAAGCCAGTGCTCCTTGTTCCGAGGAACAGTCCTTCATCATATGAAGGTTGATAGCGCACTTTGCATAAATTCAATGGTAGCAGAAATCTTCAAATAGACTGTCCAAATGTCTATTTTTATTTTTGCTATAATACTTAGCAAAAGACTTAAAAATATACATTAAAATATATATTAAACCCCACAGTAGTCAACCCATACTTACTTACTTTAATATTATAAATGTGAAAGTAGCTCTGTCTGTCTGTTTGTTACCTTTTCACGTCTAAACCGCTGAACCGATCATAATGAAATTTTGCATACACATTATAAGGGATGCAGGAAAGGTCATAGAGTCCTTTTCATCTAGAAAAAAGTACTGTTTACATTGCTCGTATATTAATATCAGGCGTCATTTTTTTATTTTTCAACGCAGGCGAAGCCGCGAGCACCAGCAGTTTCACATAAAACTATCATCTAAATTTCCGACTTTTTTCGTGGATTTTCCAAAAAAAATTTTTCATACCCACCTTGTCCTGACAATTACAAACACAGCAGAAAAAATATTGGTTTTTTCGCTCTCAAGTGATGCTCCGGTCATACATGTGGCAATTGATATTTATTTATATAGATAGAAAAGAGGTATTCTTAGAAATCGCCTCTGTGGCCACCCTTAAAACTTTCCTTCTTCTTGCCTGTCTCATCCAGTGCATTCCACACCTTTCTCTGAATATATCTCTCCTCTTTTTCTTTTGTCTTTCTTGAGATCTCTGTAGCCTTTTTTGTTTTTATCATAAAATATGATAAAAGATTGAAAAACAACACAAAAATGAATGGCTACTAGCCCACTAGATATTCCCTGTAGATTAATTAAGAGCAACTATACCCGTAGGAACGCGGGTAGAGTTAAATTTTTAGTTGGAAATTCTAAAACATTTCTGGTTAGACGTTGATACGGTAAGTTTGTGAGTGCAGCAAAGTTGGTATGGATTTACAGGCCGCCGTACGCTTCGAGATGGGGCTCGTTTATAAGACTTTCAGTTGCGGAAGCCTTTTTAAGGATGATTTATATTACACCGGGCCGTGCCCCGTCCGTGCCCCGGCCGGAGCCCGGTGAAGATATTGTTAGTATGCTTTTGTATGGATCAATTCATATTACACCGGGCCGTGTCCGTGCCCCGGCCGAGGCACGACCGGAGCGCTCCAATCGCGAAATTTCATAAAATGTTTGTTTTCACAGTGCGCTCGGAGACAGCTTCGCGAGGCCCGCTCGGGGTATAGTATATACCTATTAGTTTTTTTAGTGGTATCATTTAATGTATATTTAGTTTCTTTTTTAAATTGTTAAAATTATAAATTAATTAATTAACCCGAGGCTGACTGCCTCGAAGTATAATATTTTTTAAATAATATATGTTAATATATTTCTGCTTAAAAATTTTTTCAAAAAAAAAAAGAATTTCAAAAATATCTCGGGAGCGGTGCGTCGCAGACCCCCCGTGTTGGTACTCATTTAAGAGGTCTCGGGGAGAGGAATTTTTCGGTGAAGACGAAATTTCGAAATTCGCATTTTTGGACTTTTTCAAAATTATCTCGGGAGCGGTGCGTCGCAGACCCCCCGTGTTGGTACTCATTTAAGAGGTCTCGGGGAGAGGAATTTTTCGGTGAAGACGAAATTTCGAAATTCGCATTTTTGGACTTTTTCAAAATTATCTCGGGAGCGGTGCGTCGCAGACCCTCCGTGTTGGTACTCATTTAAGAGGTCTCGGGGAGAGGAATTTTTCGGTGAAGACGAAATTTCGAAATTAGCATTTTTGGACTTTTTCAAAATTATCTCGGGAGCGGTGCGTCGCAGACCCCCCTCCGACGAAATTTCGAAATTCACATTTTCGTTGAAAAACAAAAAAAAATCTGTTTAAAAACAAAAAAGTTACACGTTTTTCCGAATACCACGCATACGAAGTCGCGGGCATAGCTAGTATAGTAATATTAATACAAAATAGTATAATAGTACTTGGAAATGACAAGGCACGGGCAACGCCCGGTGGCGACCCGTCGGCGGCACGGTGACAAATAGCAAACCCGGCCGGGGCACGTTGAGAAAAACCCGGTGAGCGCCCGGCCCGGTGTAATATAAATCATCCTTTAATCAAGCTTTTCCAAAGTTGCTGACGCGAACTCTCCTACCTCACTTTTAATCAATGTTTACCTGCGCATTGAGTAGGCATTGAGTTTCAAACGCAACTTGACTTATATTTCTATCCGCGACTTCGCCCGCCTTGAAAAATAATAAAACTTTATTGCTGTTATAAATTTGCTAAGTGTTGGATTTATATTTTTAGATGTTTTTTTCTGGATGAAAGGTACCCTATGTCCTTTCCTGCATCCCTGACAACGTGCATGCAAAGTTTCATGATGGTCCGTTCAGCCGTTTAGGCGTGTAAAGATAACAGACAGACAAACAGACAGAGTTATTTTCATATTTATAATATGGGTTATGTTAATCTCTTATTAAATATAGGAGATCGTTTTCTGCTTTGTACGATTTAAAATTCATTTAAAATTCATTCACCGAACACTGTATTTACTCTCCACGCACACGAGAGCGCAAGTGCTGAACATGTGCTCCGATTGTCGCTGAATGTCACTAGATATATTTTTGTAATAATTATAGCGAAAAATGTTTGTATGACGTAACACATACCAAAACTGATATTTTTTTACCACCGCACTGCGTGCCATAAATGCGGTATTCATTTGGACTCATTTACTTGGATAAGTTTTCGTTGCGTATAGTCTGGATGAATAGAAAACGCACATCACCTACTGAGGGGTTTCCACCTAGCTACAATATGGACTACTTCAAGCAAGCCTTACGGTAAGCAAATTCTTGAAGGGTTGACCGCGCACTACTCCTAATCCCCTACACTAGAATTAATCCTTACACAGGATTGTGTTACAGGCGTGCGTTTAAAATCACTTTTACATATCTTTTAATTTAAAAAATAATATAAAATAAAAATAAGTTTTTTTTGTAACATTATACCAATGATATTAGTAACAATATACATATGGTACTTATTGTATCATGCATGTTGCAGTTACTCGTATTTTATTACACAAGGATTAAAAACTTATTTTTAATAAAAGTATCGTCAACTATGACGAGTTTTACATAAAAAGGTTGGATAGTCTTTGTGTTGTTATTTAAAATGTACATTTAATTTTAAGAACTGGCAGGTACACACAGACAGCACGTCATTTGGGCGGCCCGTCTGGCGCCAGTAACCACCCCCTTACAGAAGACCACCGTGAAATAACAGCACGTGTGCTGTTGTGTTTCGATGAGTGAGTAAAGGATGCCAGAACCCATTTCCCTATTCCCTCCTAATCCCTTTTCCTTTATCCTACTGTAGTCGGCAGCGCACTGCAGAAGCTGTGGCGTTGTTTGTGTTATAGGCGACGGTAGCCACCTACCTTTAAGTGGACCGTCAGCCTGTCTGCCGATCTTAACAAAATTTTTATTTTTATAATATTGTTAAATACTAGCGAACCGCCCCGGCTTTGTACGGATGTCAAATTTTACGAATTTTTCTCTACATAACAATCTTTCTCGGACTTCAACGAATGTTAAAAAAATAGGGGAATTGATCCAGCCGTTCTCGTTTTGCGATTAGCAACACATTTAGCGATTCATTTTTATTTATGTAGATTTAAAATTAAATGGAGCTACATTAGAGAGGAAAAGTAATATTAGCTGAAAAATACAAGTCGAGAACACACTGGATCCTATTCCAGCGGATATATTCGCGACATTGGGACGAAAAAGGTCAAGGATACGCCTGTTTTGATACACCAACCGTCAAGGACGCTCCGCACTCTTTGTTTGTTCAGTGATTATTCGGATGAAAACGTTGAGTTAAATGTTTCTGTAATAATTTCGACTCGAGTACTTTTTCAGCAAATTAGATTAGCTAGAAAAATGCAAGTAAACATTAAAATAAGTTTGATGATTTATGTAGAACTTTTAGCTGTGCACCTTTGAATACGACAGCTTATAAAAATACTTTCATTATTATTATAACCTTATAATTAAACGGTGTTGGGAGTTTAGATTTTTATATACACAAACATTCACTTTTATATATCTCAAATACCTTTTCTGATTTCGAATTGCAGTTCTGATGTCGGGGTCGGTCCTCTGGGATACAGGCCTCATTGCGCTCGGAATAGTCGAAAACACGAAATAACACTCGATGCTTGTAGTAAACGATCGTATGATCCAATAATAAATAAAGTTACAATGTAATAATTAACTGCAAATGGATTTAACTGGAAACGTGGTGTGTTCGTCGCGGCACTAGCTCGACACGTCTTCTCTTTTAGCGCTTTCTCTAGAACAACTCTACAATCTGCTCGTCCATGGCCTTTTCTCCCTTATCGATTGAAAGGGCGGCTTTCAATCGATAAGGGAGAACCTTATACACGTTATGGCTGCTAGTCCCGCGTCGAACGCACCCAAGCTTACTGCTTGACGTTTCCAAGGAAACTGGTTAGATGGCGTTGTATGCAAACTGGAGCCGATTCTTAAACTCTCCGCTTTTGGCGTCGTCTCAGCAACCTCCGACATATATATTATCAATATCAGCGTTTGTCTCTCCACCATGCACGGTCCTCTGCGCTTCGTATTCCAGTCCACTTCCTGCGACGCCTTTCAAGCAGTTTGTCCACCTGGCCGCAGGGCGTCCTACGCAGTGTTTTCCAATTCGTGGCTTTCACTCAAGAATTCTTCTATCCCATCGGTTATCCGCGCTGTCCATTGTCACTTCAGCTTCCTGATTTTTTCGGCTATGTTGATAACTTTGGTTCTTCTTCGAATTTCTGATCCAATTCACTAAAGAAACTCTGAGCATAGCCCGTTCCATTTTTCGCTGAGTGACTTTAAACTTGTGGATCAATCTTGCCGTGAGAGGCTAAGTTTCGATACCATACGTCATCACTGGCAGAAAAGCCAACTTAATAGAATCGCCACTGACTGCCCAACGGCTTTTGATACGGTTTTCACTAATGGATAGAGCGACAAACGAGGAAAGCTTATGTGTTTATAATTTGCAAGAAAAAAGTTGCATCCTTGTGAAGCCGGAAGCGGGTCGCTAGCAAGTTTTTTTTTTTTTTTTTTTTTTTTTTTTTTTTTTTTTTTTTTTTTTTTTTTTTTTTATATGTTATGTCGACCGACAGGCTGACGGTCCACTTGATGGTAGGTGGCTACCGTCGCCTATAACACAAGCAACGCCACAGCTGCTGCAAGTGCGCTGCCGACTACAGTAGGATTAGGATTGGATAAGGAATTAGGAGGGGGGAAATGGGCTCTGGCATCCCTTACTCACTCACCGAAACACAACAGCACGTATATGCTGTTATTTCACGGTGGTCTTCTGTAAGGGGGTGGTCACTGCCGCCAGGCGGGCTGCCCAAATGACTGCGAAACGCAGTGTGCCCTACCACTACTTTTCAAATCCAGACCAGAGTCATTTTTTGAAAATTACATTAAAATTTCCAAAGTTGACCCCGCCGGGAATCGAACCCGGGGCCCCTGAGACGTTAGGCAAGCATCCTTGCCACTCATCCAACGGGCCGTCAAGTACCTATATAAAACGAAGTGTACGTATATTAAAATAAAAACATAAAACGATTTTCCCATTAAGTTGGTCATCAATCGTGGCTGTCGCGGGTACGCCGACTCATAATCGATGGGCCTAATGAGCCACACCACTAATTTGTCAGGCTAAGCTTTAGAGTATACTCATATTTTCAGTGAACCGCCTCTTTTATTATTTATCACAATGATTCAAATGAAGGCCTTAGATCTATGTATTTACTGGAGGACACATTATTACCGCTGAAAAAGCGTTTATAAAGATTTTCAACTGTATAGATCGGGCAAAACGAAAGAATCCGTAATGTGACATTTAGAACCACGTGGTACAAAATCGCTCAACTTTACAATGCTATTTAGCTACGCCATGGCCATCCTGATTACGGCGATCAAGATTAATATTTTTGTAGGAAAATTTTCTCAATATTCTCTCTATATCTTCTATATATGAAAATGAATCCCCATTTACCTTGGTCACGGCATCACGCGTGAACGGGTAGACCGATTTTAATTCGGTTTTCACTAATGGAAAGAGGGATAAACGGGGAATGTTCTTATATATAAAAATTGCACCCCAGGCGAAGCCGGGGGCGGATCGCTAGTATTTTATAAATTTTAATCTTTTTGCTTGTTTAGCTCTCATTCGCCTGCTGACAGTGCGCATTACTTTCACGGTGCTAAACTAACAAAGATAATTATATTAACTTAGTTAATTATTTAATGTACAATAAGATTTTATGAATTAAGAATCAATTTTTAAGCGTGTCCCAGAAGTAATAATAAAACAATTTTTAAAAGAAATTGCAGTAATTATCTTTTATAAGAACGTTAGCCATAAGTATTATATCGAATCCATATTAAATGAGGTTTATTTAGAGCACCGTGAATACTAGTAGTATTCTGAATACTTAGTTTTCATGTAATAAAACATCAAAATTCCAATTGGGTAGAGTCAACTTCGAGAAGGAGGTCAATCGTCGAATCGAGCTCGAATGGGCAGCGTTCGGGAAGCTTAACGCTCTGTTCTAGGGTTCCCGGGTTCGATACCCGGCAGGGTCAACTTTGAAAAATGAACTTTTCAAATTTGTATCTGGTCTGGATCTGGAAAGTAATGGCAGGGCACACTGCGTTTCGCAGTCATTTGGGCAGCCCGTCTGGCGAAGAATACCGTGAAATAACAGCACGTGTGCTGTTGTGTTTCGGTGAGTGAGTAAGGGATGCCAGAGCCCATTTCTCTGTCCCTTCCCAATCACTTATCTTTAATCCTATTGTAGTGGGCAGCGCACTTGCAGCAGCTTTGTCGTTGCTTGTGTTATAGGCGACGGTAGCCACCTACCATCAAGTGGACCGTCAGCCTGTCTGCCGATCTTAACATAAAAAATCCTCTGTCTTAAAACAAAAGTTTTCGATCAATGTGTATTGCCAGTGATGAAATATGGCGTTGAAATGTAGCTATGGATAGGGCTATGCTCGGGGTTACACTACGAGTACGAATCGGAAATGAAGAGACGGTGGATCCAGGCTGCTTCTGACCGGTCTTCTTGGAAAATTAGGGGGGAGGCCTTTGTCCAGCAGTGAACGTTCTACGGCTGAGATAATTGAAGCTGTAAGAAGGGGTGGTGTATTTTTTTTATACGATACATGGAATTGAAAAGGCTTAGGGCAGGCATACACGGGTAGCCTGAATCAGTTATTATCAACTGCGACTACTTAGTGAACTACGTATCTCTATTTATTGGAATATACGAAACATCTTGAGCAGTCGCGAACGCTCCGGGCGGTCATCAGCACAGCGAAATTCCGTCGTGCGGTCAAGTATTTGTCACACACACACATTGACTACTCGAGCTGTTGTCGCCTGGAGCCGCATCTGTCACCTGTTTTGTCGTTGATTGATAGTAAAATGGAAGACTTGTGTGATAGCGACGCGTTTATTAGTGCAATAAAATCGGAAGAACTTATTTGGAACTATATAATTAAATAACACAGCGACAGAATAAATATTGCAACTGGTAATTTCCTTGCTGCTCCAGCACTTCAAAACGTCTGCTGCAGCAGTTGCCAAGTGCCTGCTCAAGCCGTTGACTATAGGTCTGACTAGGATCTTGCGTCTGCCCAAAACTTTATGATAATTTAATTATCATCTTTTTCAGGTGGTTTGCACATAGAATGTGAAGTTGTGCGCTACGAACATTTATCACATGCACCGCGTACAGCGGACATGGCGTTTCGGAGATAGTGACAGGTAATTTTTATTATTATTATTTAAACCTATGCAGTGCCATAGGAGTAAAAGAGGACTCTGTATTAAAGAACGACTGCAGTGTCCCCGTAATAGTTCGACATCATTGTCAGTGTTTGTTTAATAGCGGCGCTGGTGTGCACTGCGGGTAATGCAATTTAAACATTTTTTGTTTCACCAGCGTTTATACTTCACAGAGACCTCGTTGCCGGTTTACCAGTGACCATAATATTTACCTTAATCATGTTACCTTCATAAACTATACCTCTATATGTTTAAAATCATCTATCGAGACGTCTGGATTAAATGTAACTGTAAGTTACTCTTACAAGTCTGCTTACTAACCACGCTTGTAGTGGAAAGGTTGCGAGACCCGACCATTCTGTTATTTTTAAAAAAATATAATATCTATATTTTCAATTAATTTGAAAATATAGATATGCCAACTGACTGACATCTCTTACTTACCGAAATACAACAGCACACGTGCTGTTATTTCAGGGTAGTCTTCTGTAAGGGAGTGGTTACTGTCGCCAGACAGGCTGCCCAAATGACTGCGAAACGCAATGTGCCCTGCCACTTCTAATATTTTTTACATTAGATATTTAAATATATTTTGAAGTGTTTATATACATGTAAAATATAACATTATATGTATGTGATTTTCGCTGCAAAAAGCTATGCGCTCATTGGATGCGGGATGGGTAAAGAGAAAAATGTAATTAAGTCGTTTATATGTGCAGGCACGAGCGCGCAGCGTGCAGAGACTTTTATAGACTAGCCTTTAGTGTTGGGCACGCATTGAGAGCAAGTATCGATATCAAATAAATATATACGTTACGCACAAAAAATGAACTTTTAAACTAATTTTGATTTAATTTTAAATAATATGATTCAATTATTCCAAGTAGAGGTTAATTATTATTCTTAACATAAGTTGGAATGCACCTGCACTTTAACATATTAAGTTAACTAATTTTAATTGCTATCCAGATTACCGATAACTGTGTCAGTTTTATTAAAATATTTTTTTATTTATTTTTTGATTAGAAATACAAATAGACAAGGTACCAAAAACTTTTTTATATGTATTTGTTATAAATATATTAATTTTGATATTAAAATCCTTCAAATTCGCAGTGGTTCTATTGTGATAAGGTACACATAAAAAAACACAAAAGAGAGTTAACAGTCTGAATCATAAATCGTATAACAAACAATTAGGGTGCTTAAGGATCATTGACCCTTTAAGCGGCTGTATGCCATATATTTGGGTTATTATAAAAGGAATGAGTCAAATACAATCAATTCTGTACAAATATTTGGGTGTAAAAAAGCTGTGCTCTCGGTGGATCCCACACATTTTGACAAAATGTAAATAATTGCAGGCAAAAATCGCATGGAGAGTTCTCGCATACGATAATCACATACGATTTCTTTCCACTCGCGTTCGAGAAACTCTTCTTGTGTAACTTCGCTTTAAGGCTCAAAAAGCGGACCGCGTCACTTGGTGCAATGCCATACTTACCAGATTCAACGAAGTGGCGTCAAATTTGGTGTGGGACATGTTACGAAACATGATTTATTGCTTCAATCCCACAGCAATCGATTGTATTGGTCTTTCAAGATGAGCCGAAACCAACCAAAGTAACGCGCGTGCTTGCCTCCAAGCAGATAATAGCTTCTTTAATAAAACTGGCTACTGTTGCTTTGGGAATTGTCGTACGGTAAATAGTGATTGTTAGAAGACCATTTGTTTGCGGGAAGTTATTGACGAACTCTATAAAAATAACCGTAAATGCACCACGATAATGCCAGTTCTCACGCGGCCAGAAAAACAAACGAATTTTTGACGGTGAAAAGCTTTGAACGTTGAACTTATGAGCATTGCAACTTTTTTGTTCCCAAAAATTAAGATATAAAACAGGCAAAATCTTTCGGAGAATTTAAATCCAAGCTGTGTAAGCATGTTATGTTAAGTATTTGAATGTCATGTTTCGATAGCAGTTATCAAATTTGATTTAATTTTCCTTTATTATTATTATTATTTTGTCTCTCTGTTCAGTGTGTCGTTACCTATTTAAGTTTTTTATCAGAATTTCTCATGTAAGTAGCTATAAGCTTTAATGAGAATAAAGAAAAATATATAAACTGAAGAACCAATTACGTAGTCAACGATTTTCATCACCATTAGAGGCTGTCGAAGAGTATGAAGAACATGTTTCCGAGGCAACCACGGAGGAGTGGCATAATGATTTCAAAATTGGTTTATTCGTATGAAAAAGTTCATTTACGCTAACGGAGAATATTTTGAGAAACAATAAATTCATTTTTGACCATTCATAGTAACTTTTTCTAATTCATTTCGGAAACTTTATAAAATATTAATTTTAAATTATGAATACAAAATGATTATAATGTATAAAGTGTATAAGCTAACACAGATACAATGAAACAATGTATCGATATCGACACAAGTCCTTGTTGGTACAACATTAACATTTTCATAAATTTTTGTAATATATACTCATACAAAGAAAGTACCCGGCTGCTAGTGAAATGTCACGTTCCGAAAGGATATTAACTCAGAAGCTGCTCAAAACTTAATAGGAAGATAAATTAATTTTGAAAGTAATACCCATGGTTTTCGCAAATTTATTTGCGAAAACCATGGGTAACTGATACCAGAGATGACATTTAGTTTTCGTGTTCCTTCATGACCAACCGGTATTCGGTGTGCAAATCTTTACATCTTAAAAATCCAAATCTCGATTATTGAATTTTTCATATAATATACCTTTATTGACATATCGAATTTACATTATTATTTCATTATTATTATTTTGACTTTCATAATTTCTTAAATTTCAAATCATACTTTGCTTCTCGCCTTTATTTGTATTGCAGTTAGTGTTTGTTTAATTTCAATAGGCTTAAAAACAAAAAAGCTACGCGTTTTACCGAATACCATGCGTACGAAGTCGCGGGCTCAGCTAGTAATAAATATAGTCTATGCAGTCTATAGATTTCCATAGATTATCCTACACATATAAAAAAACCTACAAAATCAGCTCACTCTCTTTTTCATAAAATTACTACATATTTATCATAAATATACCAAGATAAAGTTTAGGTTTAAAGCTCGGAAACAAAACTTAACACAGTTTTAATCCTTTTTTTTTAAAGATTCTGTTGTAAGTATGCAAGAAAGTTACCGATAAGTAGGTTATATATCTTTTTTATATAAGTATGAGAGTGGAATCTCACAGCGGTGTATTGAGCTCCCGAGGGACCCGAGGATTGGTCGTAAATTTCTTTTTGAGCGCTCTCCGAGACTCGAAGACAGTTATATTGAAGGATGCGTTCAAGTTTTACCGAGTTTTCGACATAATGAGATAACGAAGTTACAAATAATAAAAGTAATACACGTGAAAACCTTTTTTGGCTTATAAATAATAATAACAATAGTAGTTTATTACAGACTATTGTCCATATTTTTCTTTTTTAGTAATAGATCATTAAGCAGAGGTCATTAGTATCCAAAATCACTGCACTGATATAAGTAATGTATTTATTTTATACTTACACTGATTAACGTACTTAAATTTAATAATGAATATGGTAAAAGAACATCACAATACTTAATTCCCAATCTACACTGACGGACTCATAAACTGCATCAAAGTAATAGACGACTTTGAAATAAATATTTTAACCAAGTATGCAAACTTTCTATACAGATTTAAATTGAAACCTCTAGATTGGTTCGTGAACTTTAAAACAGCGTATCCTTAAGTTTAAGTTTGTGTACTGGAAAGGACCTTAAGACTTTTTTGAAGAAAAAACAGAAATTTAAGGAAAATTGGTTTAATAAAAAAATTGGTTTTAACAATAGACACAAACTTTATGCAAGGGTTTATTTATGTTTTAATAGGGTGTATTACCCCCACGTGCCCTTATTACGGATTCTAATCGGTTCCGCATAGATTTTATTAGGGTTATTAAAAGATCTTGCGGAATATTGTCCCATTCTTCTGAAAGTGCTGTTCTTAGTGCTGCCACTGTCGTGGGCACAGGATTTCTCGCATATACAGCTCTTTTTAAATTGTCCCAAACATGCTCAATGGGATTAAGATCCGGGCTGCGTGCTGGCCAATTCATTGTACGTATCCCAACCTCTTCGCAATATTGTCGAACTTGTGCAGCAGCGTGCGGCCGGGCATTATCCTGCATTAAAGTAAAATTTTCGCCTATGAATCCCATGTAAGGCACCACGTGATCTTCTAAGATCTCTGTTATGTAGCGATGTGCAGTCAAACCCCCTCTATTACCGTTTTGACGGACCATGTCTATGAACACAAGTTCTGTTCGCCCGTTCATCGATATGCCACCCCAGACCATACACGAACCGCCTCCAAAAGGAACACGCTCCTCAATGCAACTTTGAGCATATCGCTCCCCACGTCGACGATAGACTCTTCTGCGACCATCTGCACCATATAAACATGTCCTACACTCCTAGTTAGGAACGCGGCAGAGGCGACGCCGCCCGCATACTTTTGAATTGCAAATGCCTGCCGTATCTGCAAGACCTTTGACCTTCGCGCACGCGACCCCGCGATATCGCTTCTGAGACCCTTACCACAAAACTTCCACCACTTTATTCAACCAATCACTGTTAGTGGCCGGCTTGATCGGAATAATTGATCCATTATACTAAAATTTGAATTGATGATGTGTAGTGGATATCTTAGATTGAAATGTATCTTTTTTAATAAATGTCGTCCCAAAGGAGCCCCTCCCCCTAGTGGAGTCACAGCAGCTTCTTTGAGATTTTAGTTTGAAAGCGCCATTGGCACTTTGACAATTATTCAAAGCTCTTTTGTCAAAGTCTTGTCACGATTTAAATTGAACAGTAAATAGTTGAAGTACCTTATTTTATGTAAAAGGTCGTCAGATAGGCTGACGTTCCATTCGATGGTAGGTGGCTATTGACGCCTATTAATACAAGTAACGCCACATGTGCTGTAAATGCAATATTCCCTCGAACGCGCGAACTTTGGAACAAACGCCATTCTGAGGTGTTGGGCTACGTCTAGCTACAATGTTCAAGCGCACGTAAACAAATTCCTCCATGGTCGGTAGCCCACCTGCATCCCCATGGTATTGCTTGTGTCGTCACTCTGTCTGCCACCCTTTATTACATGTATATCAGCATTGCCAGACGTCCCGATTTTGGCGGAACGTCCCGATTTTGAAATCAAAATGAAATGTCCCGCGCGGGACAGGTTCAATCCCGCTTTTCGGGGATTACTCGACGGTAACTCAACATCAAACGATGCTTAATGAAAGCAGAATTATTCATCCAATTCAATCTAGAGCTAACCTGTGCAGAGTTCTTCATCTATATTTAAAAAAAAAGGAAACTTTAAAACTAAATCTTCACTTAAAACTAAAACTAATTCAATCTTATATATATATATTTTCGTTAACATACATTTTCCATAGCTATTTTTGCTAACTATTGTCATGTAAAGATAATTTAAAACTCAAATGAAAAGATAAGTATTTAAAAACTAGTTTTTATATAAGTTTTTTACTATGTCCCGCTTTCGACGAAAAAATCCCGCTCTGCCAAAAAACATCTGGCAACGCTGATGTATATAAAAAGCCTTTATTATATATATATATATATATATATATATATATATATATTAACTGACTAAGAGCACGCGAGTACTCTTATTCAGTTATTGCGTTAACAGCTGTAAATGTAAACTGATATCGATGGACAATAATTGCAATCTACCAACCTGTATAAATACACCTGTTCTGATTACTCTTTCGATTTTCGTAGCATCAGTGGCGCGATTTCACATAATCTTTTATCGAATTTAATATTTATTAAAAAAAATTATCTTTTATCTTTATTTCCTTATTACCTGTGTTTCGTTTGTGTATGACAACTACATACATAAATTTGAAGAAAATTAAATTAATTTTATCGCCTGTAGAATACAATTAAAATGGCATTCCTTACTTAAAATTTCCCACAATACATAAAAGTGAATTATACTTGAATGAATTATTTCAACATTGAATACTTTTATCTTTTTGGCTGGTTTAAAATATGTATGTAAGTTTCTCTTTTCTTGTAATTTTTGGAGTTTGAGAATCGATTTTCATATAACGCCCGCGGTATAGAAATTTTATGAGGAGTAAAATACAAGCGTTACCTAAAAAGCGTTACGTTATCTGTCACTGTCACTTTGCGACAGCTGACAGGTTATAATAGTAAACGTTGAAATCTTGTATGAAAACTGTATTCCGCGTTGAGAAACGAAGCGATAGCGCTCTGTAGTCGAAAATTGAACTATTTTATGTACAAGCCGCGTTCCGCGCCCGATACACACACTTTTTTTTTCTATATTTTCTGTTTAAATACTTGCTTTTTCATATGCCCCTCTAAAATCCAAATTATTGTCTTAGCCATAAAATGTGTTTTGGTATTTTAAAAGGGATAACTAAACTTTGTGATTTATTTCTATAAAACTTCTACTGTAACCAATCGTGTATTGGTTTAAGAGCAAAATCCTTGCAAGATCCTAAATTATCTCATGTATTTTGTTATTCCCTACATTTTACTTGTTTTCCTAATTGTCTTATTACTATTTTTGCTAAATACAATATAAAGTCATTATACATTATTACCACATTATTACACAGTTTCAAGGTCATAAATTTGTCTATAACATCTTTTTGTCATAGATTATATTAAAATCTAGCCGAGAACGCATCTTCGTACGCGTAACGGTACCTATTCGGTATAACGTGTAATTTTTTGTTTGTAAATCGATTGGAAACAAACAAAACTAAATGTTACGGGAAGCTTGCTACAATACATAAGTGTAAACCCCATTCAAATCGGTTAGCCTTTTCAGAGATTAGCGTGCAGAAATGCACAGACAAACAGACAAAAATTTTAAAAACTATTTTTTAAAAACTATTTTTTTTAAATAATCAATGTACAGACACGGTTCGTTTATGTTTAATTCTTCTATAGTGGGAAAATGAAAAACAAAAAAAGAACTTATTATGGCACGTCATTTAAAATACGCATTGTCTGAGTATAATTTTGTGGATGTGATTTAACCAATTCTGAAAGTTAGGTTAGATTAACCTTCTCGTATTAAGTTCTGATTACCTCGTTCCGGACTGAAAGACAATTGATTTCCCCTGGGGTGGTATGGACTGAGCTCAATGCATTGCTGCAAGGTATAAAACGAGGAATTTCGGTTCGGTATTATTCGCTGGATACGCTTCAATTGTCTCTTAGAGATAGGGCTGTGCGATAATATTTTTTAAAATAGATTAAGATTAAAAAGGGTTTAAAAAAAACGGTATTTTAATAGAACGGCTTATTTTAATTAAATTAAATAGACAATAGATTAAGGAACGTTTGTGTAATAAACATTGTAAGAGGATGTATTTTTAATTTTTCAAGGGTAGATTGTTTTGCTATTTGATATTTTTCTTAATAGAAATTATTATTAACTAGTAACTCGCCCTCGTCTTCTCAAGGATGCAATGTATTTCTGCAAATTTTATACACCAAACTTCATCATTTATCGCTTTTGTCAATAGTAAAAACCGTATCAAAATCTGTTCGGTTTGTGGAGAACAGACAGAAGAGGACAGCGACTTTCAAATTCAAATAATTTATGCGCTATAACATATTACAATCTAAAGAATAAACTATATAGTGGGGTCCCATGCTGTACATTACAATTTTGAACTAAAGGCCATGTGATCTAAGGAACAGTTCAATTGTTTTATGAGTAGAACTCTACATTATTCTCAAATAATGGACAAGTATGTCTAACAAGGGATTATTTTTGTAGTTTCAAGTCATGTCATATCTAAAACTAGTTTAAAAAAGGAGAGGTTCTGGAATAATATTTACTACCCTTTGAAAACAAGAACAGTTCAATAATACAATTATTTGTATACACCGAGAGAGGAAATTAAATTCTCGCTGCGATTTTTGTGTGATATCAAATATCCGGCCGACAGAGAGCAATGTCGGTTGTTTGATTTGCTTGTATCAATACACAAACATTGGAACAAATATTAGTGGCATCGTAGTATTTGGTTTCACAGAAATTGTATAACTTTTATGGGTTTTGTGCAGCCTTTATTTATAATCTCTACTTTAACTACTTCATTGACTTGCGTCATTTTGAATAATATTATCAGTATTTGATCGGACATATAAGTTATATTGAAATTTATATCTAATCCTACATAAAATAATTATCATACTCACGTATAATAAAATCGTAAACGAGCTGTATCTGTACATTAAATTAAAAAAAAAAAACTACACACTAACTCTCTTTAGAATTTTTGCCTCTTTTTTCTGTGCGTTTGTGCACGCTAACCTCAAAAACGACTTACCCGATTTGAATGCAGTTCTTACTGCTGAATTGAAGCAATCTTCATGTAATATATAGTGTTTGTTTCATTCCAATCGGTTAATCCAAAAGTTAATTGAAATAATACGCTTCTATTTATTTCTCCGCTAACTTCTAAACAACCCAGCGGGATTTTGATACTGTTTTAACTAATGGAAAGAGCAATAATCCGTCATTGTATACAATACCTGGAAAATGTGTACAATTCCTAAAATAGATAGGAAATGTATGATATATTTTAATATGCACTTTTTCTGGGAAATCTATACTAAATAGCAATTGGAAATGTATCACATTGGGGATATCTTCAGTGGGTACAGCGTGGTGGGATGGGACGATTCGTTAAGCCATTTCTGCGCCATTTTGACGAGCCCGTTGGATGAGTGATTAGGGTACTTGCCGCTCTGTTCTAGGCTTCCTGGGTTCGAATTCCGACAAGGTCAGCATTGAACTTTTCAAAGTTGGCTCTGGTCTGGATCTGGAAAGTAGTGGCAGGGCACACTGCGTTTCGCAGTCATTTGGGCAGCCCGTCTGGCGGCAGTAACCACCCTATTACAGAAGACCACCGTGCACGTGTGCTATTGAGTTTCGGTGAGTGAGTAAGGGATCCTTAATCCTACTGTGTCGGCAGCGCAGTTGCAGTAGCTTTGGCGTTGCTTGTGTTATAGGCGACTGTAGCCATGCTCCTACCATCAAGTGGACCGTCAGCCTATGTACCGAACTTAACATAAAAATAAATAATTAAAAAATGTGTAACAATACTTATTTGTACTGGAAACAAAGTTAGGTTAGGTTCTGAAATCTTTATGAAATCAAATGCGAGCATACGCGGAATACTGGTTTGGGCAAAAAATACTGTCGAAATGTATGTATTAAAGAATTTTTGAAATATTATTTTATACATTTCCTAATTAAGCTCGAAATTGTATACATTTCCTAGGAATTCTTAGATTTCACACATTTCCAATAACATATATAATGTGAAAAAAAAATTGCATCCGTGCTAGTCCGGGGACGGGTCGATAGTTTACCAGAAAGGGCAGCACGTGTTCAGTGGAAGCCACGTACTACGTTTATAACTTCTGAGATTAACCGGTTGAATAAGATGTCGGGCTCCGATATAGTTGTGCATTTGGCATCGGCATACATTGCAATTTGGCAGTGTGTCGACTCCATTTATAGCCAATGCTTGCCAGTTGCCACTCATTTCATTCAAATTGCATAATTCACACTAATATAATAAAGTCAGCCGCCTCCGGATTCGCACGGTTGCCTTTCTTTCTGCGATTACGAGTATATACATAAACCTTCCACGTTTACATGTCATTCTATTTACAAAAACCGTATCAAAATACGTTTGGTGATTTGGAAGAAGTTAGGGAAGGAACAGACAGAGGCGGACAGCGACTTTATTTTTTTATTTTTTATTTATTTACTAAAAGGTATACCAACAGCACAAACAAAGAAAAGCTTAAAACAGGCATAGGAGGTAACACAAGGAATTTTAAGGCATACACAGATAAACTACAAACTAGGAATTGAGACGATCGATAATACACGCATATCAACACGCAAACTATTCACAAAAAAGAGAAGAAAATGAAAATAAAGATTTAACAATAAATAACTGAAAACAAGAACAAGATCAAAGTATAATAAACTAATTTATCTATATATAAATAAGAAAAATAAGATTAAATATTAACAAAAGGTATAACCGATTAGCAAAACAGTAATTTACGTTTAGCTTCAGCCCGTTTACAGTTAAAAATATATCAATATATGTATCATTATCAATACCCAGCCTGCTGAACAACATGTTCTTACAGCTCGCCAACGAAAGCTATTTCTCTCTATAATTAGAGTAAGCAAATGGAATTGAAATTGGGTTAAATGACCTAACAGATCTAGTTGGTACATTGAAATTAATCAACGAGGGAATATCAGGACCAGTCCACACAACAATTAATAACATTAATTAGATTCGAAATATCAGATATTTCACGGCGTAAGTTAAGGGATAACAAATGATGACGCCTACAGATATCACGATAGTCAATAGGGTTATAAGGCTGATACAATCTATAGCATTGGAATTTAACAAAACTCCTCTGAACTCTCTCAAGCCTGTCAATATCTATTAAAATTTGATAACAGGGATTCCAAATCTGTGATGCATATCCCATTTACTTCATACAAAAGCACAATATAAAATTTTCACGGTTTTAGCCCTAGCAAACATAAATATACTATATCCATAACATATAACATATATTTAAGTTACAAATCTGTAAAAAAAATCCCAGACATCTCGAAGTTTGTATTGAGATATATTTCTGTATTCGACATTTGAAATGGCATTCTATCGATCAATGTGTCAGTGGTATCACTGGCAGTAATCACAGTCGCCGAGGTCCGTTTGTGGACGAAGCTATCTATGTAAGCACGAGCCATAGTAGGCAAGTAACATGCAATGTATTGCAGAGTGGAGGATGTATCTCATTCACATTGACCGCTGCAAATGAGTTCCGTTGTGGCTCACCGCTCAAACCCTCACCGCTGTGGCTCTTTTCAGTGCTCTATTTATTAGTTCGCATTTGTTTACTCGGATACCATTTTTATTCTTTGTCTTCTAAGTTTAATACAGACGGAAAGTCAATAGTATAATATTTCTAATGTTAATAGTATAAAAATAGTTATAATATTTCTAATGTTTTTTTTAACGTGTCCATTGATTGAGTATTAAAATTAACCAGTTAAATTGTTTGCTTTAGCGCAGAAGTTCCCATACTTTTTTCTCATAGACTAATTTCAAAATTTTGCTGTTCCGGTGGACCTCCTGCAGCTAAATTTCTGCCATATTCCCAAAACTGCACAAAAAATCCCCGAAGTGGTGCAGGGGTTCACAGGAGACTCGACGGGGGTGACAAAAAAAAACCAATCATTTCTCACTTATTTCATTTAAAAAACTCTCCATTTGTGTTTGGAGCTCAGTCGCAATGCAAATTGCCACAGTTTCTAAACTTCACATTTTTTGTCGAGTTTTAGGAATATGGTAGAAGTGTAGCTGCGGGGATCCACCGGAACCCGCTAAATTTTGAAAGTGGTCTATGAGAAAAAAGTCTGGGAACCTTTGGTCTAGTCCCTATAATCTGTTAAAATCGTCGCGGTAAATATGGATAGTAATATTCCACAATAACTTGAAAGACGTTCCTTAATGTAGTAATTATGACGAAATAGTATGAAAAAAATAGGGCAATCATATTGTTATTAAAAATTTGTTACGTGTATGTCTTCTAATTTAATTTTCATTCAAAATTTTTATGTTCTATTTTTCTTTCACTAAGATCGGGGGCCCTTAGCCGATGCGGGGCCCCTAAGCAACTGCCTATTCCGCCTATTGGATAATCCGGCCCTGCAGATGACAACTAAAAGTGAGGCACGATGAAGACCACGCGAGCACCGAGCCCCACCGATCCGATGTTACCTCTCCAATGTTGCTTTTCAACCAGAGAGTAATTATTCCCACAAATAATACTCGTTCTATCAAAAAAAATCATAACACAGCTCAGAGAAATGAGACAGTTGGTTGAATCTGTACTGGTACAGGTTATGTATTAATGCAAGAAGCTGAAGTGTTAAACTCTGAAACTAATCGAATTAAAAAAATATCTTTTTGTATTTGATAGGCCAATTCTTGAGGAAGGTTAAAGGCTAAAATTAAAGGATGTGTGAAACCGTGGGACACAGCTAGTACAATATATAATATATATCTTTAAGCTATTTATTTTGAATAAATTACGACTCAATTTCATTATCTGAAATTTGATTAAGCCCGACATACGGTTGGTAGTTTGCAATATTGCGGCAAGCATATTAAATTGGCTATACAATCAACTTTGGATAATAATATTAGTTGTTACCCGACGTTTAGCTCGCATTAAATTCGGATTTCCCTCGTTTATTTTTAATATAATGTAGCTCATAGCTTACTTCAAATTCAAAAAGCCTTTATTTCTGACATAACAATACAATTATCTACATAGTATATAATATTATTGCATTCATTTCTATTACATATATCTGAAATATATTCATAAATTCAAATTGATTACATTTTAATATTTTCAATAAGTCAAGTCTTAAATAATTATGATTCTGTTCTTACCATTATTATTATTACTATATATTTATTCAATCATTATTTTTATATATATCGGTAACGTTTGTATCAAATTGCCACTTGGCAAAGGCCTCCCCTAGGATTTGCCATACTTTCCTGTTTGTGACTTTTCTTCGCCTTAGTGGTCCAGCTGTTTTCTTAATCTCTTCTCCCAAATCTCTCCGAGTGGTCATGACACAAGGTTAACAGAACTGACTTAACTCGCGGTTGGTCATCATGGCGAACTTTCTTAATTCCAGTAGAAGCCTGCTTCAAATAATGCTACAGTATCGACTAAAATACCTTTACCGAACTAAAATAGTTCCTATCGATTTATAAGTGAATATAAATACACACACGTTTAAATTTAGAAGTTATAACAGTCTGCCATACCTGTAAACGATTCAGGTAAAGGGCGAAGATAAAAATATGGGAAGGTTTTAATGTGTGAATTTGCATGGGTTTATGATGTTTTTTTGACCTTTAAACTCATCTCTTAATTATTGCACCCATTATAGACAACCAGCTTTTGCCGCGACTTAATCCTTGTCCTTTTTTTAGGTGTTAAATTTATTCAATCTTTATTGCTCATATTTTTTTGTCAGGCGTTGAATTTTTTATTTTTTATAATTAGATGACAACGTGTGAGCAAAATTTCATGTCGATCGTTACAAGAAGCGTAACAAATAAACAAACACACTTTCGCATTTATAGTAATATGATGTGCAGCAGTTTCCACTGCTGAGGTATAACTGCCTACAATTGCTTTATCTGAAAAGTGTCGTAACAATAGTTTGGCAATCCAATCCATCAAAGTAGAATATTAAATTAAGGTTTGCTAAAGTAGAGAATTTGACGCTTGAATACGAGTGTTCCGATACTGTATAGGACCAATTTGTTTGTATGACATAGAGGGCTCGTAACAAAAATATTTGTCACAATGAAAAGTAGTTTTGATAATATTTCGGTATAATTATTGTTTTTATTGATGCTTTGTTAAGTTTACTTGGACACCAATTTAATGGGAAACTGATTATTAATTAATTTGACACAGAAAATATCTGGTAAAGATTTGAAGCTTTTAATATCAACCTGAATCGGGATAAAACCAAGAGTTGAATTCCGCCATATGTAAAACTTTAATTTAATTTAATATCAACAGACATTAAATGTCGTTTATAATGCGACATTACACAGTATATGAAAGAGTATTTAGGATAACTTCCTTCTTCCACGTCATATATTTATGAACATAAGGGCGTCACTGTTATTTAAAACACTTTCCATTTGAATGGCCACATATTAAAAAACACACTAATAAATTAACTCCATGAATGAAATAACATTTTTTATAACGACGTGTTTCAGGTGGTGATTGCGGGAGGCGGGCGTAGCGGCGGTATGCGCGTAGTGTTGGCAGCGCTGTCAGCGCTGACGGCGTTGGCTGCGCGCGCGTTCGCCGGGCCGCACGAGCATCGCGCGCGCCACCACGCGCCCGAATACCCCCTACACTTTCCCGCGGCCGCGCCGGAACCGTACCGTGGCCATGGCGAAGCCGTCCGTTATAACCCTGAACTAGACACAATCCTCCCGCGTCTCGATGAACACGAAACCTCATCGAAGCGGGCCAAATTTGAGGATGCTGAAACATCTTCCAATAGAGCCTACGAAGAGACATACTACTCAAATCATGAACGACCAGAGGAAGTTGTCATGGCCGACGAACCTCAGCTCGGACCTGAAGAGGAAGATCCCTTAGTCGTACGTACAAGGAAAGGAAGAGTCAGAGGTATAACCCTCACAGCGGCAACTGGTAAGAAAGTCGACGCGTGGCTTGGTATCCCGTACGCTCAGAAACCAGTAGGAAATTTAAGATTCAAACACCCACGACCTGTAGAAAGCTGGGGTGATGAGATATTGAATACAACGACACTGCCACATACATGCGTACAAATTGTAGATACGGTGTTCGGTGACTTTCCTGGCGCGATGATGTGGAATCCTAATACCGATATGCAGGAAGATTGCCTGTATATAAATATAGTTACACCGAGACCGCGTCCGAAAAATGCAGCTGTAATGCTGTGGGTGTATGGAGGGGCGTTCTATTCTGGAACTGCTACGTTAGATGTTTATGATCCTAAAATTTTAGTGTCTGAAGAGAAAATCGTGTATGTGACCATGCAATACAGAGTTGCGTCGCTTGGTTTTCTCTTTTTTGATACGCCTGATGTTCCTGGAAATGCTGCATTATTTGATCAGTTAATGGCATTGCAATGGGTCAAGGATAATATAGGTCACTTTGGAGGGAACCCACACAACATAACGTTATTTGGGGAATCAGCAGGCGCAGTATCTATATCTTTGCATTTATTGTCTCCTCTGTCTAGAAACTTGTTTTCCCAAGCGATCATGCAATCGGGGGCTGCAACTGCACCGTGGGCTATAATATCTAGGGAAGAAAGTATATTGCGTGGGATTCGCTTAGCAGAGGCTGTAAACTGTCCACATTCTAGAACGGATATGGGTCCGATGATAGATTGCCTTCGTAAGAAAAGTCCCCACGAATTGGTGAATAATGAATGGGGGACTTTTGGTATTTGTGAATTCCCATTTGTTCCTATTATTGACGGTTCCTTCTTAGATGAAATGCCTAGAAAGTCTTTAGCACATCAGAATTTTAAGAAAACTAATTTATTATTGGGATCTAACACGGACGAAGGATATTATTTTATTCTTTATTATTTAACGGAACTGTTTCCCAAAGAGGAAAATGTAAGTGTAACAAGAGAACAATATTTAAAAGCCGTGAGAGAATTGAATCCATATGTGAATGACGTTGCACGGCAGGCAATTGTGTTTGAATATACTGATTGGTTAAATCCGGATGATCCGGTGAAGAATCGTAATGCTTTAGACAAAATGGTTGGAGACTATCACTTTACGTGTAGTGTAAACGAATTATCTCACCGATATGCAGAGACTGGAAATAATGTATATAAATATTACTACAAACATCGCAGTAAGAATAATCCGTGGCCGTTTTGGACAGGTGTAATGCATGCAGATGAAATAAACTATGTATTCGGTGAACCGTTGAATCCTGGCAAGAACTATTCTCCCGAAGAGGTCGAGTTTAGTAAACGTCTGATGAGATACTGGGCAAACTTTGCGAGAAGCGGGTAAATATTTTTTTATCATTTTTGATTCTTCGTGCTGATAATTCTTAATTAACCAACAATTGCTTTTTCATATCTATATATTGTGTTGATTACTATCTCTTTGTTACATAATATGTATTTTTTGCGACAAACAGATACATACGAGGAAAATTAATTCTTAATTATCATACCTTGATAAATTTCAAAATTGGGAATTTTTTTAGTGGTGTCGTCGATCAGACTAAAGAGATTTTGAAGAAAAGATTAAGGACATAAGACATTAGGGGAACGGGCTTCGGAATTGTTTAGATCTGCATAGGATTATTTTTCTCCACATTAAGAGACTCTGTATTGACTCCCAAGATGATTTGAAGTAAGAGCCAGATTGATCAGATTTAAATTCGGAAATGAATGGAGTTTGCTTATGTTAATTTCTGTATTTACTGTTTTTACTAATATTTTTGTTGGGAGAAATTAATAAGGAGAAAACAGCTGCTAATATTTTTAATTAGAAGTGGCTCGACATTTCGCGTCATAAACTAACCAGCCTGTCTGACGGCCATAACCATAGAAAACCAATGTGAAATAGCAGCATGTGCTGTGCTATGTTTCGGTGAGAGAGCAGAGCTCATTCCCCAACCATTATGATAAGCAGCGTGTTTGCATTCCCTCTTTATGTTGCCTGTATTTATAGGCTGAATGTCCGTGTGCTTGCTGACTTTTAAATAAAAAGACTGTAAACCTCAACTTTGAACTATTTTTCAGAAACCCTTCATTAAATCCAACCGGAGATATGACGAAAGTTCATTGGCCCGTATACACTGCCTTTGGGAGAGAGTATTTGTCGCTGGCAGTCAATTCGAGTGCTGTTGGTCATGGTTTCCGCGTCAAAGAATGCGCTTTCTGGGATAAATATTTGCCGCAGTTGATGGCCGCCACAAGTGAGTAAAATTCACTTGCAAATTAGTACAGAATGGCCAAACGAACAGAAATCTCAAAATAGACATTTGTGAAAGCAAACATCCCAAAAAGTATAAGAGCCGACGTACAATGTCAATTCTAAAAAGTAATTGACATTGTACGTCGAATTTTTAACTAATTTATAAACCAAAGATAACTGCTTATATTTTCCAATATTTCCAGTAAAATTACAAAATAACTGTTATAGATGTTAAAATATTAAATGACTGTTAAATATTTGAAAATGATTAATTACAATTTTTTTTTAATGTTATGTCGACAGACAGGCTGACGGTCCACTTGATGCTAGGTGGCTACCGTCGCCTATAACACAAGCAACGCTACAGGTGCTGCAAGTGCGCTGCCGACTACAGTAGGATTGGATAACGGATTAGGAGGGGATAAGGATTAGGAGGGGATTTTTATGTATATTCAACAATGGTGAGGCACACTGCGTTTCGCAGTCATAAATAATAATTGTGCAGTTCATTTGATGCTTTGTTTGGGGATACCAGTGGCAATTTTCCTATCGAGAGGATAGGGAAATGGGACAAATTCTTTGTCCTTCGTTCTACTAAGGTCTGAAGCACATTTGCAGAACTTGTAGCATTGCCTATGTCAATTGGATCGCAACTTGCAGGCCTTTACAGTAAATAGTGTGTTTTACTCACACCTTTTTAGAACAAATTAATTATTTTAAGATCTTAAGTTAATTTAAACACACAAAGAATGTTTGATAAGTACTATTAAGCTTACTTAAAAATTTCGTTATTAATTCATATCTCGCTCGTAAATAAATTGAAACCGTCGTCCAGACCAGGCGAGTATTAATCTGCTTCGGAAATAGTAGAAATTTAGTAATTCTCATTCCATTACAACATGGTATGTGTATATCGAACGAGATGATTTACTTTAATTTTTTTTATGTTAAAGTCAACAGTCAGGCTGACGGTCCATTTGATAGTAGGTGGCTATCGTCGCCTATAACAAAAGCAACGCCACAGGTGATTCAAGTGCGCCACCAACCATAGTAGGATTGATAAGGAATAAGGAGTTAGGAATATGAGTTAAATATACAATATACTTAGTTGTTATTTAAGACAAGGACTAACATCAGACCGAACACAATATTTATCAAAATGATCGCAACCTAATAACTTACGAATTAAGGCGCAGTAATGCACAACGAATTTTTGTAGCTTCTTGGAGATAACCGAACAGTTTGAAAATTGGAAGGTTTTTCTTAAATATTGTCTAAAATATGAAAAAAGAAATAAAAGTAGGCGATTAAAACTTTAGTACAGACCTTTAGTTAATTAATAAGCTTAAAAAATAATGTAGTTGTCACTGAAAATTTTGGGTACTGTGACGACAAAGTTTTTTTTGGGCAGTAATTTACAATAATTTTTTTCTCAGAAAATATATTTTTTTGTAAAAATTCGTCTTATTCAAACTTTTTTAAATATAGTCTATTATGCTTTGTATCTTTATTTAAGGGCTTCACTTAGGCAAATGACATTTACGTTAGAACTAGCTGGCGGCGAAGACAATTCAACAGGCGTAGAAATTATGTTTTTTTTGTTTTTACCATTAGAATAATACAAAAAAAAATATTTATACAATTTTTTAAAATGACATTAACTTATTAATAGGTACAGGATTCATATGCGCCCAATAAGCCGTTTTCGAGAGAATTTTCAATAAAATTCAAATTCTTCTTGTGTAGAAAGAACAAAAGAAGAATTTTTTTGTGGAGTTTCTATTACTTTAACGAAAATTCTAATTGTATGGTTCTTCAAATGTTTAAGTATAATACATATTTATTTATTTATTTATATTATGGGGATAAAAGATGGGATAAAGAAGGGACAAGAATTCTTTGAAGAATATTGTAAAAAACATAATAATTGAAATAAAATCATCCGAATCGTAATACGCTATATGTATTCCTTTATAATTGTCTTTTATAATTAAATTACTTTATTCTTTTGTCTTCTTAAAAATTTCAGCTAAACCAGAGCCACAGAGGAATTGCACCAACGCTGCGCCCGAAACATTGTGGACAACTCCGAAATTCTTAATAGTTACGAGCATTTTCACCACCCTTGGAATTTCATTATCAGCTTTATTTAACTATAGTCATTAATACACAATAACAATAGTAACGATAGAAATACGATATGTATTTTTTCTTTTCTCCTTACCTAAAATACTAAGAAGCTGTTAAAATCTCATTCATTTTTAAGGACATGTTATTTGTTGCGCTCATCAACTAAAAATATTATTTTTTATGTGCAATGTAGATATACGTTTACTGATACAATTTTAGTTAGGTAATAAGCCACCTCATGTGTTAAATTGCTAGGTCCATGATATATTTTCTCTAATGGTGTCGATTATAGGTTCCATAATTAAATGTAAGCGATGTATGATAACTTAATGATAATTATGTTACTATTTAAAAGGAGGTACTGTCTCCGTCAACATATCAATTGTTAATAACAAATTCTAGAAGTATGTAGCCATAAATTGACTTAGTACATAAGCCTTTACATATCCTTTGAAAGTAGGTGAAAATGCGTTTGCTACTCGCAATGAACCGATGTGTAAATTGAGTGGACAACGTAGTAAACACTATACAAATACAATTTTCTTTTTAATTTTCCTCAATAAGGGTAGTACCAGACTAATGGATTGCGATAAGATTTATTGACGATCAATTTGCGGTGACTGGTGTGACGAATGAGAGTAAAGGATTTTAGCTTTAAATCGCCTATTAAGCAAAACATATCACGCCAAGGCATAGAATCTTTTAAATTCTATATAGTTTAAGAAACAAACACACTTCTAGGTGGTTCATTTCACAACCCTTTAGCGGACCAATATTAGAAAGTTGTACGTGTTTTATGATTCGATGTATAAACAAGTTCGGAAGTAAATAATTCAGATTGTAAGGAAACAGTATATAATTGAGATAGTAAGTAATTCAGACAGTAAGAAGTAAAGGAAGAAGTAATTAATTCAGATAGCAAGGAAGAAGCAAATTATTCAGAATGGTAAGGAAAAAGGGAATAATTCAGATAGTAAGGAACAATATAGATAGTACCGACGAAGTAAGTATTTCAGATAGTGAACAAGAAAAGCTTGAGGATCTTATTAGTGTTCAAGGGAAGATTAAAATTAATGCAATAATAATCGGACGTAGGAATATCATCGATGCAAATGACGTGGTTGTTGATAACGCGGAAGCAACAGTCTGTGAAAATGGTTCAAAGTTCGTGTGGGGACACAAGGATGTAAAGAATAAATTGTACAGATTGTAGTATTGTATATTGAACGTTTTAAAACATACAAAATTAGTACATTAATATTTAGGGTCGATATGTCTAGTTTAGAGAATGTAGAGCGGTTCAGCTTTCGAATATTGGTATGAAAAATTTAATAAAATCTTTACAATTCGAGATAATAAGATGATGGTTATTAGTGTAAAATAAATTAATGGGAAGATCTTACGAAGTCTATAATGATATACATATACTATATGACTTCATTGGTGTAAATAAAGTAAGTGTGTTAGATATTAATGTAGCATCTCATTGTTGTTCCGTCATTAGTTATCTCTTCTCTTTACTTTTGTTGAAGGGCAAAGACAATCCGGTGCCTATTTGTTGGTAATGTTTTTCAAAATCTGTTGTGGATGACGATACCATAAAGTGTAGGTGCATATACGTAAATCCTATGTGTAATTTACGTAGGTTTACAAGCTTCAGATGTTTATCGTTTCAAATTAGGAGATTTACATACAAATATCTGTTTATTAGGTATCGACTATGTGATGTTTATTCGCTGATGTTAATTAACGCAAGATAGTGTCAGTATTAATGTCTAGTTCACATTTGATGTTTCACGAATTACGCTTATTTTAACCTGCGTATATATGTAGTGTATGCGGTTATTTACTCTCTTCCTCAAGCGGGCAACACTGACTCGTACGCACCACGTCAGTAGACGCCGAGCGAGAGTGACGTGTCGGTAGCCCGCCCGTTGAGTGCGTGTTCGAGCCTGTGACTCATCCCACGACTAGGGGCTGCTACAATATATACCTAGAGAGTGCCTCTTGTTCACTTTTATATATATTGATACACTATAATATAGGATAGTTGTAGATGTAGATGCGTTACTTTTTAATAATTGCACTGTTTAAGTTTTTCCTTTAATATGTGATATTTAAAAAGGCCAACGATTGTCGCGTAGTGCCAAAATAGAAAATTGGATTATTAATATAATCTAGGGTTGAATTGTCTTGGATTTTATTGCGGAACATATGTACTTTAAAGGATGTGTCATTATCACTGGTTGGTATATTGACGATTACTATAAAACCAAAGAAACTAATATAGCCGAAGAAAGAATGGTCAATGTCATCGATATAACAATCTAGGATGGCGCGAGATGCAAGGACAATAAAGTAATTTTATTTGACATTATAGGTATTATAAATTGTTATACTACCAACATACATAAATATACGAATATCTACAGTAACTAACTCACTTTTACCAATTGCTTCTCTAAACTTGGCTTCAACTACAACCTCTAATAAATAGTTACTATTATATGTAAATAGCCTAAGGCTAGATTTACAAATCACAAATTGGAAAAAGGGATATACGTTGAAATGCTTTATGTTTTGAAATTTGATTTAGGATTGAAATACAATTAAAGAGTTTTACCTACCTAAGACTATTTAAAATAATTCGATGGTAAGAGAAAGACGTCATTTTTAAATATGTAACAAGTAAGGTTCTCATATAAACAGCACAACGCCGGGCCGGGAATCATCGAAGTTGAGTTTCATATCACAATGGCATGTTATTTATATGTTTCTTGTCTGAAATTTTCATGATTTGTATGTCTACCCTTGGCAAAGGTATAAAATTTCAACATATAATAATTGTTTTTTGTGTTTTTTGTGCTTCAAGTTTGCTTGGTTATATAAGAATAAATGCATTAAAAAGTCAATGTTAGTTACATGAATGGCCTAAATTGTAGAGAATTAAGAATGCACGATGTCGAGAGGCCTATAACCAATACTGCAATATAATTTTTCATTCAAGTTATCTTTTTAAATTCTAATGGAAAAAAATATTTCAAGTAAAATTATTATAGCTGATTGCATTATTGAATGTTTGCAACGTTTGTGTTTAATTATAAAAATAAATGCTTGTATATAAATGTTTTATTGTTTTCATTTGAACTTTTAGATGTGTCCCGACATACATTATAAACAAATGGAATTTATCTCTTTTTTTATTATGAAGGTCGTTAGGCAGCAGACTGTCTACTTGGTGGTAGGTGGTTACGATCGCTTATAATACCAAGAAGGGATCAAAAGTCGCTGCTGAACTTGATAGGATAAGTTCACGTACTTTTGCTTCACATTGGAAATCTGTTACAGCTTAGCCGCTAGCGATCAGCTGCATGGCGTGACTATGTGTACGTATTCTATCAAACTAGCTCGTTTTGAAAATGAATAATAAAATCGTAAACGAGCCGTGTCTGTACATTAAATATATATATATTAAAAAAAAAAACAATTTGTACACATTATAATTATGTTACCGAGGTCAAAAAATAGTATTTAGAATTTTTGTCTGTTTTTCTGTAATTTTTTTAGTTCACTTAACATTCAGTGTTTGTTTCATTTCATCGGTTTACAAACAAAAAAGTTACTTGCTATACCGGATACCGCGCGTACGAAGTTGTCCGCTTCTGCCTGTTTCTTCGCTAACGGATTTTAATACGGTTTTCACCAATGGAGAGAGTGACAGGCAAGGAAGGTTTGTGTGTATAATTTGTAGGTAAAAATTGCATCCCTGTGAGGCCAAAGGTGGGTCGCTAGTATAAATAAAATAAAATTGAAGGCGCGGAGAGAATCATGAAGGGTTTAATGAGATCCAAATCTCGTTGCGGCGGGATTTCGACAGTTCACACCATGAATCCCGACGGCGCGGCGGTTTAGTGGACTGTATGTATATGTGGTGGTTGCGGCTGTAAGCGAACAGTAGCTGTAGACAGAAGAAGGAAATGCACGTACCTTATATTGTTATAATTTTGATTATGTACGTTAAGACGTTAAGACTTCGTGTTCAATTTAGATTCTTTTCTTCGAGCGAAATTTCTTGAAGCGTAGGCGATGATCTCCACAGACGTTCGCGGCGGTGACGTGCATTATTTGAGGGCTATATTTTATTTATTGAATATTTATTGAATTGAACAGGTACAAAAGGAAAATGGACTTGACAGCCGAACCATTCGATTACGGCGCAAACAAAAATAAAAAACCTTTAATTAGTCTAATCTCTTGACTTTGTGTATTATATACATTACTTAAATCGTTATTTTTATCATAATTTTACTACGGTTGATATAATCATAACAGAATAAGAAAAACGGTTGGTACCATTAATTTCTTTACAGAATATTAAACTTAACTCAAAAAGTGAATGTTAGGAAGTAACTATATAAAAAAGAAGATGATTTAGAGGAAGTCAGCGGAGTAACAGACCGAGGCAGAGAGTGACAACCCGCCCTCGGTTTCACACGGATGCATTTTTTTTACTAATTATAAACAAAAACCTTCCACGTTTAACGCATTCCACATCAGGGAAAACGGTATCAAAATCCATTAGGTGGTTTAGAAATTACCGGAGATACAAACAGAGGCGGACACTGAATTTATTTTATGATATTAGGTCTATGAAAAGTCTTTTCGCATTTAGTATGTATAAACTGGTAATAAAATATCTTTGGCTGTACTATTTGTATTTGGCTGGTTTTGATGACATTAAACAGGTTATATTTCAAAAAAAAGAAAAAAAATAGTTAAATGTTGTTTCCAGCTATTTTTCAGTTGTTTTTCTTTCTCAATGAGTCAAAATGAGTGAACATAATGAAGGAATTTCATACATTTTAAAGTTTTATTCCAAAAAAGGAAAAATGCAACGCAAGCCCTGAAAAAAAAATTGTGTCGTTTATGGACCTAATGTAGTGCAGCAAGAGTAGCACAAACTTGGTTTAAGCGTTGTCAATCCGGAATTTTGATGTCCAAGATGCATCTCGCTCTGGTCGTTCTGCTATTTTTGAAAATGTGGAGCAAGATCGGCATATCAGTAGTTACGACATAGTTGAAGAACTGGGAATTGACCACAAAACAGTTTTGAACCATTTGAAAAAACTGGGTACACAAAAAAGCTCTATATTTGGGTGCCATCGAGCTCACTAAAAGAAACCTTATGAATCGTGTACTCATTTGCGATTCTTTATTGAGGCGTAATGAAACCGAACCGTTTTCATTACCGTGATAACTGGTAATGAAAAGTGGATCACGTACGACAAGAACGTGGGAAAAGGTCGCGGTCAAAGGTCGGTCAGGCTTCACAAACTGTGCCAAAACCTGGGTTAACTTGCAATAAGGTGCGATTGAAAGGGCATTTTTCATTATGAGCTTTTACTGCCGGACAAAACCATCGATTCGGATCTCTACTGCCAACAACTGATGAGATTAAAGCAAGAAGTTGAGAGAAGGCGGCCGGAATTGATCAATAGAAAGGGTGTGGTCTTTCATCACGACAATGCTCGACCACACACATCTTTAGGCACAAAAATTAAGAGAGTTTCGATGGGAAGTGTTAATGCATCTGTCATATAGCCCTGACATTGCACCATCAGATTTCTATCTGTTTCGATCGCATCAGAATTCTTTAGGCAGTGTCAGATTAACATCAAGAGAGGACTGTCAAAACTACTTGTCCCGTTTTTTTGATCAGAAGAACCATGCGCACATGTCAAGATGACAAAAAGTCATTGAACAAAATGGCACATGTATACTGTATTTAAATGTACCTAAATATAAAAAATTAAAAAAAGTGTCGAGTTTTCATATAAAATGCGAAGAAACTTTTCCCCAACCTATTATTTATTTTTCGGGATTTAAAACTGCTTTTAAACAATAGCTTTGAAGGAGACGCCAACTGGTAACGCCTATGTCCAGCAGTGGACTTCTTGCGGCTGATGATAATGATGACAACATGACCTGGAATTGAAGCCTGGAGTCAATGCAATATTTAAAAGATGAAGACAATAATTTAGAATCTCAGAAAAGAATGGTTAGGGCTTAAAACGTTCACGTGGGGGTGAGTTTCGTAGTTGTGGACCTCCAGGCTCCAATGGCTACTCATGGCTATCATGGAGGCTACTCCATGATATCATTATCTAAAATTAATTTAATAATGCTAAATTTAAACACTATGTGACCTAGAGAGATTCAAGTTAAAAATAGCGAGATTCAAGTTAAACGTGCTAATTACCGAATTTCTAGTTGTAAAAAGTTATAATTAGCCTAACAAAGATTAATAGAAGTCCTTCAGACCGCTGGGAACAAGACAGAACAAAGCGAATATGTATTTGAGAATTTTCTTTGGGGGAAATATTTCTTCATATGTGCATTAACTTCAGAAGAAATAGAGGTGCTCAATTGCGAACCTTAACTAATATTATAAATGTTAAAGTGCATTTGTTTGTTACGCTTTCAAGTCGATCATGAAATTTTGCATACACGTTGTCAGGGATGGGATAAAAGACATACCTTTTAATTCAGAAAAGGTACTGTTCCCAAGGGATCGTCAAAAATAAAAATTGAAATATGTGGTCATGACTGTGACGCGTTGCGAAGCATACTCCCCAACAACAATCGTTGTACAATTAAAAAAAAAAAACTGTATTTTACACTCCAATTCTTTATTAATACATTTATAGTGATCTAATAACTATCATTTATTGTTCGCGAGTTAACTAGTGCAGTAAATTATACATAAAATAGACTTTAACTTAAGTCTGGTCATAAAAGTACCCTCAGTTATAAAAAAATAAACAATAAAAATAAAAACAATCCCCCGGGGGGCAGGGCTCCCTCAGGACTGGAGTTGTCCGACATGTAAAAGATTCCAGCCACGAGACAACCAGGCAGAGACACGACAGGCAAAGCTAGTATTTCATAACTTTCGGATGACATAAATGATCAGTATGCGGCTATCAACGACATCATCCACGTCCTTCGGGAACAGTACTTTTTCTAGATGAAAGGTTTCCTATGTCTTCTTTTTCTGTAAAAACTTGGATGCAAAATTTCATGATATTCGGTTGAGTAGTTAAGGCGCGAAAGTAAACAAACAAACGAATTCACTTTCGCATTTATAATATTAGTTAGTATTTCGGACCCTGCACGAGGCCCATAGGTGGGGCAGTCATTGCCAACCGATTCAAAGTTCTGACGTAGGTCGACAAAACAGAATTATGCATGAACACAGTTACCTGACCGCTTCATTCAATTGAAGGATAAATGCGACCTTCGAGATCGGGCGTGTCGAACGGTCCCCTATTTTCCGACTAAAGGTGATTTCACAAATTGCGTATAGCTTACTTATTTGTTTTCTTTTTCTTAGATTAGAGATTAGATTAAGCTGCGGGTCAACCCTAAATCCAGACTGCTGTTGACCGGTTAAACAGAAATATTATGGCCTATGTCTAGCAGTGAACGTTCTACAGCCGAGATGATGATGAATGATCATAAGATAGTAGGCGTATTCTATATAATAGAAATTAAATAGAATAGAAATAGTTAATATAATTCTATATAATATATTATTTTTAACCTTAAGAGGATACTGCACAAAATTCTGGAAATTTACTCATTTTTAAGTGACTAGTACTATGCGCTGAATTAGTTAAATACATTAAAGTAACTTTTGTAGGTTAGCCTGATCCTTGCACAAGGTCACCGCCTTGTTGAAATTTGAAACAAATACATTTAAAATTAATAAAAAATACTTAAACGGAACGACTTCTAAAAATTTATTTCTTCGAATACTTCTTAAATTTTACGCATGAAGCACTAATTCTCACATGAAAATGTTTGTATTGATATTCCGCAGATCCCCCCCTTCTTAATATTCATTATAAAATTATAAATATGAAAATATTAAGACTTTTCAATATTTAACCCAAACGCCTGATGGTTTTCCAAACAAAAAAAATTGCTCTAATAAAATCACTAGGCGCACTTATTTGTCGTATGACATGACGCCATGAGGTCAATGTCAAGTCAGCTGTGTTATAAATTTTGTATTTACATTTTACACATGTTTAAGTGTTTTTTGAAAGTGAAGGATGGGTAAACAGAAAAATAATCATTATCTAAATAACTAAATAAAAAATTTATCTTAAGAATGCTGCTATAATGTGGTAAGTAGACTTCTATTTGGAAGTATTTTTATCGGAGAACGTAATTGTCTGTTTTTTTTTCTAATTTGCATACTTAATAAAATTAATCATGTCATTGGTTACACTTTCAGGCAAATAAGAAAATCTGGACATGCAAAATAAAATATTGCAGTTGAGTCGAATTCCGTACAGAGTAGTGCGAACGCAGAACATGCAAATGCATACAGGTAAATACAGGCTTGTTTCCACTGAGAATAAATCGGATGGCTTAGAATTTCTAATGATTAACCATGATAATTAGTAAACAAAAAACAACTTTTCTATTAAAATAATAAAAGATTAATAATATTTTTGGAAAATAAAATCGACAAAATGAGGCGTTTAATTATGTGACATTAAACACCAATCAGAGAAGCGCATGGAAGCGTGATGTCACACCTCGCGAAACGTTGTGGCTGTCATTTTCGTATAAAGTGAACAGGTTATTTCGAATTTTCAGCAATTATTTTTAAATTAATACAGTTCGTTTTTAGTTTAATCTTGAAAGACAGGTATAATTCGCCATGGAATCAGGATTTAACAAAACAAACAGCAGTATATTGCCCAAAATTGACGCCGTTATGCTTGGACAATTTTTTGCAGTGAACACCGACTATTGTTCATCGGAATTCCGCAATGGTAAAACTTCTATCTAAGTATTATGTGAAGAACAAACAAAGTCTTACTTAATTAGCAGTTACCAGTCAGAGAGTGGCATTTGCCTACTGTGGAATCAGCCGTCTCAAGATCGCCGGTTTTTCTTGCCCTTGACCAAAACTGGACAGAATTTTCATTTAACCATATACTAGGTACAACTGATATGAACTGAGCCAAACCCTCATTGATGAGCGCCATGGAAAATGGTATTTTATATAAAAATTTGAGAACCGGTGGAAACAAAAAATGTGTTCCACCATGTTGTTAAATACACGTCGACACTTGTCGACACAATCTTATAACTTTTGTGACTAGAATGCTTTTACAACCTAAAATTTTTAAAACATTTAAAGATTTACTTTTTGAAAGTATTCTTACTTTAAAGTTTGTTCTAAATAAAATAAAAAGTATTTTCAATATAAAATATGTTGTAATATTGAGCTGAGAAGCCAAGAAAATGTAAAAAAATTGTTTGTTTATATCTGTATATATTCAACTTCACCTGTTAAATTACAATTAAATGGTGGCGCGTCTGTAAATTTCAAGCTATTTTACCAAATCACACGATGAATTTCTTTTGCCACTGATATCAGGACAATAAATATATAAAAATACAATTAATACGATAGTAAAAACTTAACTTGACAATATTAATAAATGGTGATTACGTTTATTTTCTAATTTGACATTGACTCAAAACCGCTGACTTTGAGGTAAGCGAATACAAAGTTTTATTTATTTTTATTTTTTTATTAAAGATGAGTTTGCTCTTGACCAGCATCTATCCATGTAGGAAGGATGAGGCCGACGATGGAGCGAGCTCACCCAGAAGATGCCCATTTACTCGAACCTTGAAAAGATTTGGGTTATATGAGCTCGGAAATACAGACGCCGGCAGGGAGTTCCAATCCTTAGCAGTGCGCATCACAAAAGATGTTTTAAAGCGCTTGGTCCGAATTAGAGGGATTTCGACAAGGTGAGGATGGTAACCAGCCGTACGTCTGTACGTCCGATAGAAGAAAGGGATGTGCTAGGCTCTGCAGCTTAGTTCTTATTAGTGTATCATCGCCAATGGGCCTCCTAGCTCTGCGATCCACCAAGTCGAGTGCGGCAAGTTGGTATTTTGATGGGCCATCCCAAAGGTGACAGCAATACTCCATGCAAGATCGGACTTGTGCCTTGTATAAAGAGAGGAGCTGTCCAAGTGTGAAGCATCGCTTCACTCTATTTGGGATGCTCAACTTTTTGGCCGCTGTTTGGGCTTTGGACTCGATAGAATTACCGAAGTTGAGATTTGAGCACAACTTCATACCAAGAAGCTCAAGATCATTGGCCACAGGTACGGATGCACATCGGAAAGTTGGAGCCAAGTCGAAAGGGCTCCTTTTTGCAGAGACCAAATACGCTTGGGTTTTGGTGGCGTTAAAATCAGCCAGATTCTTGTCACCCCATTGGCATACAAGATTTAAGGTTCAGTTAATTCGCTCAACCATTGCCCCCCAACGAATCCTGGACAAATATCTCTCTATGACCGTATTGTCATCTGCGTATACAACTACTCCTGGAAGAAGTAAGTCATTAATATGAAGCAGGAAAAGAGTTGCAGAGAGAACAGATCCCTGAGGAATACCGGCATCAATTGCCATGAGGTCCTAGGAGCAGCCATCAATGACTACTCGAATTGACCGTTCATTTAGGAAATCAGAAATCCAGCTACAAAGAGACCGGAGGGGATGCCGTATGTAGGAAGCTTGCCAAGTAAACGTGCATGCTAAACCCTCTCAAAGACCTTCGATATGTCGAGTGACACAGCGAGAGCCTCGCCATGTTTCTCGATGGCTTCACTCCGGTATTGCGTGACATATACCAGAAGACCTCCGGTTGAACGTCCCTGGCGAAATCCATATTGGCGATCACTGAGCAGGTCGTTAACTTCAAGATATGTCAGCAGCTTACTATTCAGTACTCTCTCTATAACCTTACAGAGTACAGAAGTGATGGCGATTGGTCGATAATTACAGGGGTTGGCACGGTTACCCTTTTTAGGCACTGGTTGAACATTGGCAAGCTTCCAAAATGCCGGCACGGTATTCGTCCTGAGAGAGAGATAGTACAAGCGTGTAAGTACAGGAGACAATTCAGGACCACATTCCTTCAGGACCCTTGCAGGTATGCCATCAGGTCCACTAGCTTTGTTCACGTCAAGACTCCGTAGTGCTCTTCGAATCTCTTTGTTGTGAATCTAGATCTCTGGCATTGAAGATTCACAACAAGGTATTGATAGTGGCTGTTGAGAGCTGTAATAACCTTAACTTCATCAATTTGTTATTGTTTATTGTTTGGAACGTATATGAATAATTTGTTTGGCGTTTTTATCGTTGAACTTTTATATTGGGGCACTATACAGTATTTATAATACGAGGAATTCATTATTTATTAAAAAACACAATTGACTGTCATAAACAAACACGGCTGTTTCGCGAGGTGTGACGTCATTCAAGACACTATGACAGTCTTGGCCTTTTTCGCTGTCAATTTCAAGTTCATTTCTAAAAACTCAAAATACTAATGTAAAAGACCTATTTTTTTAAAATAATATATTTTTGGGGTGAAATAGATGCTAAGCCATAGTTTCAAACTAATTTCCAAATTTTGTCAATCCGGTAACATTGCATATGTTAGTTTGTAATAGGAATATATATTTTTTCAGCAAAATATTTATTTGGTCAGCAACTTTTTTTGGTTGACCTAGTCTAGTACTTGGTCACCAAATAGGTTTCTTAGCTAATCAAACATTTGTTGGTTAGGTTAGATTAGGTTTTTTGCTTTTGATAACAGCCGTTTATAACGAAACTGTAAACTGAAACCGCGCATTAAATTTGTAAAACTGTTCATTGATAGACCCAAGTACTGAACAGTGCATGTTCGTAGACAATTTCGGAACGGAGAGGTTATAAACTATCAACTTTTAAGCGTTTTATTTTAAATTCAATGTTCCTTTCATAATATTCGTCAGTTATGTTTATTATAAACTAACGGTGTTTACAATTTGCTCTCTGTCGTTTTTAGTGTTTAATTTTATTTTAGGCTACCAATAGCAGAAATTCAAACATCCTCGGATAATCAAGACAGTGGAAAAATTCAATACGTTAATATTTCATACGAAAAAAGACTGGATAGAAAAATGGCAATTAAGGAGCCTGATTTATATATTGAAAGCACTCGAAAGATAAGGTCAAAAATAAACGACAATTAACAAAATAACGATAATACCACGACAACCAAACATCACAAATTTAATAATAAAAACTTTTTATTATTTTTTGCAGTTTTTCATTTCTTCTTTCATACTTTATTTATTCTTTTCCAGATATGCAGGTAAGTATACATAGGTAAAATTATTTATAAGAAATGAACAAAACACAGTGATCAGTTGAATATTACGTTATATTATAATAATAACTAATTATTATTTACATATATTACATTCTATTATCATTTATTACATTAATTTTTCCCAAAAAAAAAAATTAGTAAAAATATGTTTTACTCTGTGTTGAGCCTAATCTGTAAAGTTATTTTTGTGTGCGTTCCGTCACCGCTACTCCAATTCGAAGATTTTCGATCGCGCTGCACGCTCTTAAGACGAATCGGCAGTCGAAATATGAACATATAGGCGCATGTTATCCTTTAGCTGCACTCAAAAGGTGACCAACGTAAACGTCTTGAAAATGCTTAGGCGAAAACGAAACATCAAGTTGAAAAGGCGAAAAGTTTCCTAACTGGGTCATATTCTTAGACATGAGCTATTAGGACTTCGCAAGTGCAGGAAAAGTCGCTGGAAAGTTGGACAAAGGAAGAAGTCGTGGCTAAAGAACATCAGAGAGTCGATCGAACTGTTCCGACGAACAAACGACAAGGAGGACTGTTCCAGGCTGATCGTCAACCTTCACTAGTTGGAGAGGAACCGCATGATATACATTTTTAACGTTAAATAAGTAGCTTAGAAAATTATAACGAAAAGTTATAATTTTGTTGGTGAATGTTGTTCAAGTAAGAAGTTTGAATGTTGTTGCGTTACAGCCCCACGCCTCCTGAGCTATTGCCACAGCTGCAAGGCACTCACTTATGCACAAACACTACCTTGAGGTAATCGAATTTTTAACTTATAATACCGTATATATTGTATAATTGTATATGGTTTTCTTCGACTAGCGATGCAAGGAAAAAGACTGGGCAAATGTAGCAGAGGCAGGAGGAAGACATCTTGGTTGAAGAATTTCAGAAAATAATTTGGTATGAACACTCACTTTCGTGGAAAAAAGTTTTAAGGAAGAAAGTTTATGAAACCCGAATTTAGGCGCAACAAGTTTACCTTTTACTAGACTGACACGGGGCGCGATGTTTAGCCCGGGTGTAATTGAGGCAATTATTATCGTGAACAATTACGTCGTGACTGTGTATAAAATATCTAAGTAACAAGAAAATGTACCAAAATGTAGGTATAGTAGAATCACGGTTTGATAACATTGAGAGATAAGTTGAGGATGTTCGCGGGGAGGCTTTATAACAGATGAAGGGATCTTTAATCGACACTTAAAATTTCCGAGGGTAACTGGTCCTTACACAGGTGACAGTTTGAAAGAGGCCGTTAGTGTGTAAGTGCCCTTACGCGAGAGTGACTTGTACTTAGTAGCTTTCGTGTTCAAGAGGTTTCCGTATGTTTTCTTGCTACTCTATTGCGGGTTTAGCTATTGACCGTGCTATTAAAGCTTTTATATACCTACCCACATTATCGTTTTGCTTCTCCTTTTATTTCAATAGCAATACTATCTACGTTTTTATCCTTGATTAAAATAATCTTTATGATTTTTTTGTTTTAATACAATGTAACTGATTAAAACTGATCTAGGTTTTTGACGAAAAGATGATCTAGTCATAAAAATATAATGTATGTCTATACATTTTATAAAATACAGTCGCTGTCGGCCTCTATCTTTATCTCTGCAAATTTCTTGACTTGACGAACTTTAATACGGTTTTCACTAATAGAAAGAGCGATAAAACAGGAAGGTTTGTGAACATAATTTGCAGAAAAAAATGCATCTGTGAAAATCCGGGCTGGGTCGCTAGTAATACTAATATTATAAATGCAAAAGTTTGTGAGTATGGATGGATGTTTGTTACTCTTCCAAGCAAATATTACTAAATGGATTTGAATGAAATTTATCGTATCGATTTATTAATTAGATTAACATATAGGATATTTTTCATCCAGGAAAAGTGTTAGGATCCCGTGGGATCGACTAAAAATATAAAAAAATCGGCACGGCTGTCGTCAACAGTGGCGACACTATCGTTGTCTATAAAGATGTCGGACGTTATTTCATTTTTCAACGCAGACGAAGTCGCGGGTTTAGCTAGTAATATAATAGTTGGAACTTATTATATTTTATTTGAAATATAATAAGTCCCAACTATTATTTTTATTTGAAAATAACCAATAAAAGAATTATTACAATATGTAACGAGAGATCTAACAAAAGTAAATTCGTTTAGGTTTAAAGATTTTTAATTGAATTAAGTGGCTGATGGTACACTTAATCGTAGGTGGCAATTGTCATCTACAATAAAAACAACGCCATAAATCATACCATGCGTTGCCACCATAGTATGATTAGGCTCTGGCTAAGGGATACTCACTCGCCTAAACACAACAGCACTCTTGCTGTTATTTCACTGCAGCCTTCTGTAAGAGGATGGTTACTGCTGACTGCAGTCAGACTGTCCAAATGACTGCGAAAGAGCATGACACTGCCCGGCCAAACTTTCATAGTAATTTTCCGTGAATAATAATATTTTGTAAATGGGGATAACATTCGAAAATAAAAAAACTTATTACTTTAATGAAACAATTGGATTTTTTAATACTTTTAAACTCAAATATCAATGAAATCCCAGTAAACTCTATAATAGTTTCTTCTTATCTATTGGTACAAAGTTTAAACGATTAAAACGAATATACCTGTGATGGCTCGATCTCCATACAACACTGATTGATCTCCTTTAAGAAATACTGCCAATCCGTATTAAGTCTCAGAGAAGTTTGTGTCCAGCGGTGGGATAGACTGTTACAGTATTCTCCTTAATATTTATTAATCACGGACTTATTATCCTATTTCCATAGGTATGTTAAAAAAAATCCTCATAGTCACGACTGTGTCAGCAGGATAGAGTATCGAATAAAGCCTTGTTGTGCCTGATTTTTTCGCTTACTTTAGCCGGTTTTCCTGAAATTGCCACCAGGATATTTATTAGTAACGACAGAAACATTTTGTTTTTATTATGCACGTCGCATTTCTCCTTTGTTTCTCCACGCGCAAGTAATTCGCTTTGTAAAGGGAGCCATGTATGTGATAATAATCATTATACAATTCGCCGGGAACGTATCTGTGTAGCCGATGGAGGTTCACAGATCGGGATCTACAATGCATGTTGTTTATCCGCTAGGGCGCGGGGATGAGGTGGTGAGGGAGAGCGGGGTCAGCTCCCGCCCGGGCTCAGTCAGTCGCCATCGCGCGTTTGTGAAACACGTCCGCGAGTGCATCAGTGCCACACAAAACGCTGACACTCCGACCTTCACTTCGAGAGAACGAGACATCTATATAAGGTACGTGCCTTTAACTACTTGGAAAAAATAATAATAATACATTTAATATAAGAAAATAACTTATTTTAATAACTTCGAGAGTTTTGTGTGATTTGAAGACGGTAGAATGCAATGATTGGTTAACGTAGTAAGATTTAATTTAGCGTAAATCTCAACTGCTACGCGACTCGTAGCAGCGTAGACGAGCTACGGTCCGTAGAGCTATTTTTTTAGTGTTAATTTTGTTAAGCAAATTGATGGATAGATACTCGGATTGGTATATCGTAGCCGTAGCCGTTAATATTTCACGGTCAAAACAAGGTCTTCCGTGTCGAGCGAAAGCGCATTTGTTGTTAAGACCCGGAATATAGTGTGGCAGTACGTGTTTGTCCCACGCCCGCCTTAGCTCGGGCGCTGTCATTTTACCATAATTGTCCTGAAAGGTTCGACCTTGCTCTCTCGGATACTGCTCACTATTCGCTTTGTTTGATCGTCTTTTGCGTCTCTTCCAGGAGAAGGCACGTTCCGGGTTCGCGTCCTTTCAAACAAGGAATATTTTCACTTTCCGTTTGGATTCTTAAATGTCAACGATAAGACTTTTATAAAAAAAGTTTGACTGACAGACGTCGTTCTTACAAAATGAGAAAAAACGAAGATTTTTTTCCATGTTTTCTCTTGAAATGAGCAACGGATGTTTAAAATAATAATAATAAAATTTGTCCAACCGTTCTCAGGTTTTGTTTGTAAAATTAAATATATTCTATATTCCATATTTCCATCATTTATTACTAGTGACCCACCCCCGGGGGGGTGGGTCACTAGTAATAAATGATTTTCGCCCGGGGTGCAATTTTTATATATATAAACATACCCCGTTTATACCTCTTTCCATTAGTGAAAACCTGTTCACGCGTGATGCCGTGACCAAGGGAAATAGGGATTCATTTTTATATATATAGATTTATTACAATGTTATCATATAAATATTTATATTTATTTAATAAATATTCATATACTATTCTATTAGATTTCTTTTATAAGTTCTTTAATATAATATTGACTTACAAGAAATTTTGTATAAGGATAATTTTGGTACCAAATCCGCTTAGTCGCTCATATTCCCCAAACAATTAAGATTTCACCCCCTTACACCCCCTTACAGAATACCACCCCCTTACAGAATACCACCGTGAAATAACAGCATGTGTGCTGTTGTGTTTCGGTGAGTGAGTAAGGGATGCCAGAGCCCATTTCCCTATCCACTCCTAATCCCTTATCCTTAATCCTACTGCAGTCGGCAGCGCACTCGCAGCAGCTTTGGCGTTGCTTGTGTTATAAGCGACGGTAGCCACCTACCATCAAGTGGACCGTCTGCCTGTCTGCCGACCTTAACATAAAAAAAAATTGAAAAAATAAAAATAAATAAACAATATGCAATTACTTTTTAAAAAGTAAAGGCAGACTAACTCTTGATGGTATATGGCATCATTCGCCTAATAATACCTGGAGGCGCTGCAAGTGCTTAGTAGGATTAGAATAAGAAGGAATTTGGAAGGGAAAGGCAAGTGAGCTCTGGCATCCCATACTTACTCACCGACTCACCGGAACACCGGCACACATACTTATTATTATTTCATGTACAACTGTGGAATGCAGTGTACAGGAAATAATAATAAGTATGTGTTCCTAAAATCGTATATCGCAGTACTTTACTTATGACGATGTAGATAGGTGTAATAAAAATTTAAGATCGACATATTTATAATTTCGTATTAGCGACTCGTTCCCGGCTTCGCACAAATGTATTTCTTTGTGTAAACCTTCCTTGTTTATTGCTCTTTCCATTATTGAAAAATTCTGTTACGACGAAATTGATACTGTGAAAAACCGTATCAAAATCTGTTAGGTGGTTTACAACAAGTTAGCGGAGAAACAGAGGCAAGTATTTTACAATGTGTATAAATATACATATAGAGTATTTTTGTCATGTAATGTTATTTAATCTATTGTACGTATATTATTTTGCTTATGTGTATTATTTTGATCGATCAGCTCTATTTATATTATTTTCGGCACATTTTGTTTCCTTTTACTGTATTTCTTATCTATGTACACTGTAATTGTACTGAGTTTACTAGTATGTTAACAGTTTGTCTGTTTATCTATTTAAATAAATAATTTGAACCACTAAACATGTCGCTAAGCGCAAAAAAAATAGAGAACGGCTGGAGTAATTCCGCTTTTTTTTTTAAATATTCCATGAAGCACAAGGAAAGTTCTTATCAATATAAAAATTGTAAAAAAAACCGTGCAAAGCAAGGGGCAGGTCCCTAGAGAAATAAAATAACATAAATAAAATATTTGGTGTTAATAGTAAGAACATAAAAATCAATTTTTTTATTACCTATTATTCAAAAACAGACTTTCACTTTACTCTGTGTCATTGTGATAAATAAGGTGCAGCAATCGTCAGCATATAAGCTTAGCTTACACTAAGATAGAAGTAGGTTCGAATCTCGATCGCTCCTGCATCTCGTAATCTTTTCAATGTCATATGTTGTAGAAAATTATTTTCATATCGCTCGTTCAAACGGGGAACAATAAGGGCGCGTTTACATGACACGAATTATTTCGTCAGCTCAGCCGCGCGTGAATCTGTTGGTATGGAATAATGAGTTTTGTATAATTACGTGAAGTTGATTTTTAAAGAATCTTTAGGAATGTTTGAACGGGCGAGCGTGCCGACCGATTGCGTTGACACCGCGCGGCCGCCGCGCGTTTGGGTGATTGCGAAGAATTTGAATTTTATTTCCTAGACAGTAGAGTATAAACTTGCTGCCAATGAATTTAAGTATGCGGTTAGCTACTATACGGGTGCTAGAAATCCCGGTGATGTACCTTGTTAAATACCCCTGTGTATCATGTGTTGTAGTTTTATTATTTAATATTTAATAATAACATTTACGAGCAATCATATTCAACTTTCTTTATTGATAACTTTTATATATCTAATGTACATCAGGTAGATCTTAATTTATTTTATTACATTCCAAACGAATACAAATCTACCCTTACTTTAATTACAATCACAACATCTCTCTCCTTATAAATAAGATCAAAATGTAAAGAACTCGAACCAATATAAGAACATTTGTAAAGAACTTGAACCAAACACAAATCATGACAGCAGCACAAATGCAACAAATTTAAATATATACATATTTTAAGCACATGCTTTTTTTTTTTTTTTTTTTTTTTTTTTTTTGTTTTTTTTTTTTTTTTTTTAATTAATTAATTAATTTTTAACAACATACATTAATATCTAAGTATTAAATTTGTAAATATTGAACATGCTTTTTCTTTAAACAATCATTTATGCAACAGGTAACGTTGAGGGGTAATAATTCGCCTGCCATATCTGCTAACCCTTTGATCAGAATCTACAATCTTAGATGGGGACCCAGGAGAAGAATTTACAGTTGAATCGGAAGTCTGGTTTGTCGTAGGTACTGAGTTTGAGTGATAATTCATTTGGTCCGTAATTAATTGTTGCCTATTACGTCTATAGCAGGCGGCATCACCTGTGCGCACCCAATATGATCTTGGCTCCGGAGCAGCTGATTCCACTTTAGCTTGCGTCCAGCGCCCGTCACGCCCGCGCATACGCACCGATTGTCCAACTTTTAACGGCGCTAATGGCCGAGTTCCACGATTATATGATTTTACCATATTAGACATGCGACTCATTCGCTTCCGTATTAAACAATGTCTTTTGACGGTTTTTGGTTTTAATTTGGAAAGGCTAATTGGAAGTTTATCTGCCAATTTTCTGCCCATCAATAACTCGGCTGGGGAATGATTTTCTCCTGTTATATTAGTATTGCGAAAATTTAGTAATGCTATTTGCGGATCCTCACCCGATTCATGAGCTTTTATCAATAGATTTTTTATCGTTCTGACATTTCTTTCGGCAAGACCATTCGACCGCGGATAGTGAGGGGAACTTGTAATATGTTGAAATTCCCACAATCGTGCAAATGATTTAAATTCCTTCGATGCATAAGAACCAGCGTTATCTGATACCAATTTCTCAGGGATGCCGAACCGAGCAAACATGGCTTTGAATTGAAATATTATAGTGGAAGTTTGCAAATTGCTTATTTTAATAACTTCAACGTATTTTGAGTAATAATCAACTACTAAGAGATAGTATTTATTAAAAAGCTCAAATATGTCAGTGGCAAGCACCTGCCACGGTCGCTGTGGTATCGGGTAAGGTTCTAGTGGCTCTCGCCGGTTGCTGTCGCGTCGCCGTTGGCACGTTTCGCACCTCTCTACTAACTGAACTATGTCATGTGACATACCTGGCCAATACAACACATCCCGTGCACGCTTTTTACATTTCTCAATGCCTAGGTGACCCTCGTGTATGCGTGTTAACATATCTTTTCTCAATGAAGCAGGAATAACGACCATTTCCTTTCTAAACACTATATCTTTTACGACGTGAAGCTCATCTTTGATATTCCAAAATGGCTTTACTTCGCTTCTAACCAAGCTTTTTGTATGTGGCCAACCATCTCTACAATACTTGATGACTTCAATTAAAATGTTATCATTTTTTGTAGCCTGTCTCACAGTATCTAACTTATCCGCCGAGAAATTAGTGTGATCACATAAGCTATTAACATGAACTTCAACTTTATTGAACATTTCAGTTTCATCGTCGCTGCCTGATTCCGTTGCTGACCGAGAGAGCGTGTCAGCAATAAACATGTATTTACCGGGAACATAAGTAACATTCAATGTATATCTCTGTAGGTGTAGCAGCATGCGTTGTAAACGTGCTGGGGTCTCATTTAAACACTTTCTAAAAATTGCTTCGAGCGGTTTATGATCGGTTTCCACAGTGACACTCTCATAACCGAATATGTATTGATGGAACCTTGAACAAGCAAAAACAATGGCTAGTAGTTCCTTTTCTATCTGAGCCCATCGTGTTTCTGCAGAAGTAAGTGTCCGTGCAGCGTATGCAACCGGACGACCATCTTGTAACAAGCATGCGCCCAGGCCGCGAGTACTCGCGTCAACCGATAGCGTGACTGGTAATTTTGGATCGTAAAAGCGAAGAACGGGAGCATGTGTTATTGATTTCTTCAAATCTTCGAAAGCTTTTTCATGGTTCTTGTTCCAATCCCATTCGTGCTCTTTTTTTAACAAATGTCTTAAAGGAGCTGCTACTTCCGCATATCTAGGTATATACCGCGCTAAATAATTTACCATACCCAAAAATCTTTCCAAATCTTTGCGAGACTTAGGTACTTCCATGCTTTGAACGGCTCTAATCTTTGTATCATCTGGTCTGACACCGTTTTCATCAAAAATGTGACCTAAGTATGAGATGTTCGTTTGACAAAACCGACACTTATCTTTGTTAAATTTTACACCATTTTCTTTTGCTCTTTCTAAAACTATTCTCAACCTATCATCATGCTCTTTTTTATTTGCCCCCCAAATTAAAATATCATCAATAAATACCTCTACCCCCTCCATTTTAAATATTTTAAACATTTCATTATGAAAAACTTCTGAAGCGCATGTAATTCCGAAAGGTAACCTTAAAAACCGATATCTACCGAAAGGTGTAGAGAATGTGCAAAGCCTGGAACTTTGCTCGTTTAAAGGAACCATCCAAAATCCTTTATTGGCGTCTAATTTTGTGAAATACCTGGCCCCATTTAAATTACTAGTTACCTCATCAAACGTTGGAAGCTGAAAGTGACTGCGTTTGATTGCTTTATTAAGGTTTCGTGGATCGAGACAAATGCGCAACTGACCGTTTGGTTTTACTACGAGAACTATACTGGAAACCCAATCTGTAGGTCCCTCCTCACGCTTTATAATTCCTAATCGTACCATATTGTCCAATTCATTTTGTAATTTTGGTCTGAGTTTTAAAGGTATCTTTCTCGTAGCATTTACTACAGGTTGAACCGAGGCATCTATAGGAATATTATACTCGACAGGCAAACGACCTACACCCCTGAAAATACACTCATAGTTTTGTTTCACATAAGTACTGTTTATATATTCTAAATTTTCTATTGAAATTCTTTTAATTAAATTTAATTTTTCGCATGCATTTCTGCCTAGTAAATTATTGCAATCAATTTTCAATACAAATATTTTTTGTTTTAATTTATACTGGCCCTTACATACTTCTGCCTCAAAATAGCCTAACACTGGTAATCGCCTTTTACTAACCTCGCGCAGAATAAATTTTCCTTCTGTTAACAAAATTCTTTCACTAAACCCGCATGATCGAAATGTTTGATTTGATATGACACACGTATCTGCACCACAGTCCAGCTTGAACTTTATTAATACACCGTTAATATAAATGTCTTCATACCAGCCATCCCTGTCGGCACCCACAGCGTCGACAACCAGTTCTCCACACTTTGTCTCACTGCATTCATCACCAGATGAATATTCGACTTCGCGAACACGCCTACCATTTTGAACACAACAGTTTCTAAAGTGACCTCGTTTACCACACGCGTAGCATAAGCTATTAAATGCTGGACATCTAAACTTCGCATGTACGTAACCACAACGAGTGCATTTGGATTGCTTGAATTGAGGTGAGCTGCGCCACTCCCGCTTTTGTCCAGCCGGCGAAATGGAAAAGCGTGTGGACCGCTGCCGCACAGCCTCGAGCGTACATTCCCCGTCGCCCTGCACCGCCACCGCTGGAGACGTAGCCGCGGACGCACCACTATAGCAGACTGCTGCAGCTTGCGCTTTTGCCGCTTCAGATATCCGACACCAAGATATAGCTTCATTAAGCTTCAAATCGGGCTGTCTCAGTAATCGTTCACGTAATTGAGAATCCTTTATACCTCTTATTAATTGAGTTAATATTAAACTTTCCCGTAAGCTGCCAAAATCGCAATTTTTGCATTTAATTTTTAACTTTGAAATATATTTATCAAAGCTATCCTCATTTTGCATGACATCAAAAAAACAGTGACGTTCAAAATTTACATTCCGTTCTGGATTACATTTGTCTTCAAATTTATTCAACAATGCCTGATAGTTATCTTTTTCTTTCGCAGAAAAGTCGAATTCTTCATATAATTCTCTGCCCTTTTTTCCAATTACGTGCAAAAACAACGCACATTTAATTTTATCAGTGGCTTGATCGCGACCTGACGCCACCAAATACAGTTCAAATGCCGATTTCCAATCTTTCCAGTTACTTGATAAATTGCCCTCACTGGATAATGGTGCGGGCTGCTGTAACATTATCATCGATCTCTCATCATCTTCGTTAGACATCTTATATGATTTTGCTATATTTTGATTAACAAACACTTGCTGACACTGTTTTTAATAATTTCAGTCCACACCTGACACCATGTTGTAGTTTTATTATTTAATATTTAATAATAACATTTACGAGCAATCATATTCAACTTTCTTTATTGATAACTTTTATATATCTAATGTACATCAGGTAGATCTTAATTTATTTTATTACATTCCAAACGAATACAAATCTACCCTTACTTTAATTACAATCACAACATCATGTGTCTTTAGTCGAAGGACTGCCTGTCACAATCGCTAAAAATGTTGTGTGTTTCTCTGCTAACTTCTTCTAAACTACAGAGCATATTTTGATACGGTTTTCACTAATGGAAAGAGCGATAAACGAGCGGAAGTTTTGTGTGTAAAAATTTGTAAAAAAAGTATCTGTGCCAAACTGGAGGAGTTATGCTAGTTATGCTTGGCTATTAGAATTCATAAACTAAAGAAATAAAAAATAAAAAAAATCTAGTATCAGGCTTGAACCCAAATCGAGACTCATCGCAAAATAAAATTTTATCCCATTGTTCCCGGGTCCATGTAATGTGTTCCCTACACCATTCATTTCGACGAGCGCGATTCCCGTGACGTATCGGTGGGCACCTAATTGGCCGTCGTGCTCGTAGTCCATACTCATGCAGTCGATTTCGCACAGTTTGGCAGCTAATACCAACACCACTTGAATTTTATAGCCTTAAATAATAATAAAGCCAAATAACGCTTCTGTTGACACCAAAATACCGAGATACCTGAGATTGACTTCTTCCCGCTTGCAACATCCCTACAGCTCTTTGCATTTCATCTGCGTTCAAATTACGTCGCTTCATGACGTAAAAATGTCTCAAAATCCAAATTTGTTCAAAACTTTTTTCAAATTATCGTTTAAATCATAAAATTGATACAGAATACTAAATTTTAATAAGCAAAGAAAACGCTATAAAATTCGGACAAATGCATTCGCTTTAATTTCGCTTTGAATGTAGATTGCTTCTTTGACGCTCTCTGCGAATCCGTTACTGCTTTTGGTAATTTTGAGTGCATTGTGTTGGTTGGAGACTTCAATATTAATATTCTGAATGCAAGCGATCTTTCTTCAAGTCGTTTACAGCAGTTTCTTAGCTGTTCTGGTTTGACTAATTATGTTTCTGAGCCAACTCATTTTACTTCTCATAGTGAAACGCTGATTGACTTGTTTTGCAGTAATGTACCTGTTCACGGGATCACAGTGGAACATATTCCCGAACTTGGAAATCACGCAGTTGACGCTCTCTGCGAATCCGTTACTGCTTTTGGTAATTTTGAGTGCATTGTGTTGGTTGGAGACTTCAATATTAATATTCTGAATGCAAGCGATCTTTCTTCAAGTCGTTTACAGCAGTTTCTTAGCTGTTCTGGTTTGACTAATTATGTTTCTGAGCCAACTCATTTTACTTCTCATAGTGAAACGCTGATTGACTTGTTTTGCAGTAATGTACCTGTTCACGGGATCACAGTGGAACATATTCCCGAACTTGGAAATCACGCAGTTGTAATGGCTGAAATTAAGCTGAAGAAAAACATATTTAAGCCCAGATTTATTATGTATAGACCAATAAAGCGTATAGATCTCTCCTGATTTAATAAAGACCTATTTTTTCTTAACTGGGATAGTATCCTCTCACTCCAGAATGTTGACGAAATGGTAGCTCTATTTAATGTTTTTTTGTTGTCTCTTTTTGACTCACATGCTCCTTTGCAGAGAGTCAGTAATCCTTGAAGATTACTGACTCTCCTAAACCGTGGCTTACCGACAATATCCGTTATATGATTAGATTGCGTAATGAGGCTTACTATAAATACAGAAAATGTATAAATGACGGTCTTAGAAAGCAATCGCTGAAACGGTCATACAAAATGCTCAAGCGTTTGGTAAACTGCAGCATTTACTCGGAAAAACGTGCTTATTTCCAATTTAATATTGATCGAAATCTCTGTAACTCTAAACTGCTTTGGAGAAATCTCAAGCAATCTGTTCTCCCTGACTTTAGTAACAACGGTGAACTGCCTGAACAATTCAATGACCCTGAAGTAATTAATGAATGCTTTCTTGATGTACCTGGAAGTAATGACGTCTCAGATGTCCAACTTAGCACATATCTTAATAATAGTTTTAATTCTTCAACTTTTGAGTTAACGCCTGTAAACGAGGCCACGGTGGCGAAGGCTATTCTAAAAATAAAATCTAACGCTAGCGGCGCGGATGGAATATCGAGAGACATGATTATTTTAACCCTTCCCCACACTCTAAAGACAATTACCAATATTGTTAATAAATCTATATCCACTTCCTCATTTCCCTTGTTGTGGAAAACTGCGTTGATAAAACCGATTCCTAAAAAACCTTGCCCAAGTTCTGTAAAGGAACTCCGTCCAATTAGCTTACTTTCTTATATCTCAAAAATTTTGGAAAAAGTTGTCTACGATCAAATGTACACGTATTTAGAATCTAATAACATCCTTCCCATTAAACAATCAGGTTTTAGAAAGGGTCACAGTACTGCCAGTGCTCTTCTGGACGTCATCGATGATATAATTTCGTATCGGGACTCTGGAATGACTACCTTACTGGTCTTGCTTGATTTCTCCAGAGCTTTTGATTCCATCAACATTCAACTTCTTCTAGCTAAATTAAAATTTTATGGCTTCTCTGAACAAACTGTCAATTGGTTTTCAAGCTACCTGAGTGATCGTAAACAATTTGTTGAACTATGGGGGCACAGTAAGGAACGAATTAGATCAATGCATAAATCTGTGGTTCGGGGTGTTCCTCAGGGATCAATTCTTGGACCACTTTTATTTATACTTTACACATCTGACATTGTGAAGCATATTAAACACTGTAACTATCATCTATATGCTGATGATCTGCAGTTGTACGTTCTCTGTGACACGAATAATTTGGATTGCGCACTCAAGGATCTCAATTCGGACCTGATCAATGTCGCCAACTGGTCTACAAGTAACTGTTTGGTTTTAAATCCCTCCAAGTCTCAATTCTTAATTATGGGCTCCACTAAGCGTATTCAAACAATGATTAGACTTAAACCTTTTGTTTACGTCATGGGCGAGTCTGTGGATCGAGTTGACCAGGTGCGCAATCTTGGACTAGTGATGGATGGTGAACTGCATTTCGAAAGCCACATTGCACATGTTACTCGAGCGTGTTTTTACAGATTAAAAGTACTATACACAATTCGTAAGTTCATCTCTGTGGAAACACGTATTTTGCTGTGTGAAACCCTTGTTCTCTCCAAATTAAATTATTGTATAACCGTTTATGGTCCCTGTATTTTAAAGAGATCGAAGCGCTTGATTCAAAGAATTCAAAATGCTTGTGCTCGGTTCTGTTTCCCCACACCACCTAGGACACACGTTACGCCGTATCTTAACGACGCTAATATTTTGAAAATGGATGCCCGTATGCGGTTGCATTATTCTGCGTTTGTCTTTGGTACGATCAAGTCTGGTACGCCCAAGTATCTATTTGACAAACTTACCTGGGAACAGACTAACATTCGCTATAGGGCTTGCAAATCTATTCACCCTTTGTCCATTCCCAGGTTCCGTTCCGCTTTCTTCAGAGGCTGTTTTCGTTACCGTGCCTCGAAATGTTGGAATAATCTTCCGCCCCCGCTACGCGATCTTACATCTCTGGGATGCTTTAAAAAACGATTTCGCTCATCATTGATGGATGTGCAGAGAAACGCTTAGACGAAACAGTTTATGGGGGCGGCCGGTCCATTTTTTGTACATTCTCGTGTACTATTGTATATTTACAGTGACGTTGCCATATAGATAACTAGCTAGTGAAAGCCTTCAATAGTTTTTAAGAAAATTTGCAATAATTTCAGCCATGGATTGTAATCGTATTATGAATTGTCCCGCGTTAATGTTTTTTTGTTTTCTTTTTCTCAATTTCTGGTCCCTGGCAGAATATTAGTGTTGTGGTCCGCACCACAACTGTATACTGAGTCAGGGTTCCTTTTCCTCTTCTTACTTGTTCATATATTTGTTTGTTTATAATTATTATTTGTTCATATATGTATATTGTGTTTATTTAGAGGAATAAAAGATGCTTTCTTTCTTTCTTTCTTTTCTTTAGAATTTGTGAAAAAAAAAAAAAAACAAACAAAACAAATGATACGCGAATTTTTTTTACAACCAGTCAGTATGTCTGTATTACCTACTTGGTAAGAAATGATATAATAATTGATTAATAATTTGAAATAGTATGTGTTGCTTAGACTTTTTTGATGTGTTTATAATGGTGGCCGATTCAAAACAGAGGAGTTGGTCTGATTGGTCCGCAATGACATGCCCCCCCCCCCCCCCGCTCAAGAATCAGAGAATATCAGGGAACTGGCTCGAAGAAAGTCTATATACTATAACACTACCAATATTATAAATGAGAAAGAGTTTGGTTTGTTACCCTCTCACTACTCAGCCGATCATTATGTAATTTTGTGTCAGGGATACAGAAAACTACATACGGTTCCCGTAAAAAGGACTGTTTTTGGACGATTCCGAGGTATCATCTAAACTCCTGATAAAAATTTATGAGCTATTTCACTTACTAAATAAAGAAGTCTGTGCTATATAGTACTAGGATTGTCAAAAATCACGTAAAATATTTTCCATCCGTTTCAATTTTTTTTTTTAAAACAGAGAAAATTTTTCTTAATTTTAAATTAACATGTATAATATTTTAAAGAGATAGTGATAGAGCAACATTTATGTAGATTCATCATCTCAGCCGTAAGACGTCCACTGCTGGACAAAGGTCATCCTCCTAATTTTTCTAAAGGACCGACCAGAAATAGTCTTGGATCCACCGTCGACCCGCATTACGCCTGCCGGTCTGTGGCCTCCACTCGAGAACCTTCGGACCCCAGCGGGCGTCGACTCTCTGTACTATGTGTCCTGCCCACTGCTACTTCAATTTACTAACCCAGCGTGGTTATGTCGGCAAAATTCGTTCGTCTACGGATCTCCTCATTTCAGATTCGATATCGCAGTGTAACCCCAAGCATAGCCCTCTCCATAGCTCGTTGAGCGTCGTTAAGGTGTCTTACGAGACACATAGTTAGACACCACGTATGAGCGCCATATGTCTTCACTGGCAACACACATTGGTCGAAAACTTGTGTTTTAAGACACTGAGGAATTTTGGACAAGAAGATGTGTCGGAGCTGCCCCAACGCTGTCCATCCGAGCAGGATTCGACGATTGACCTCCTTCTCGAGGTTGGAGAGTAATAAAGTACCTTAACTATTTTCAAAGTATTGTTATATGTTAAAGATGAACATGGGACATGTTGTATTTATTAACTTCGGGTGAAGCGGGAGCCCCACGTTGTAGTAATTTTATAAAGAGAGAGAGAGAGAGAAAGAGAACGAATTTTGAAACTATGTTTTATATGTTTATTTGAAAATTTCTTTAGCTATTTATAAGGTAAATTATTAGAGATGAACACAGGATATAATTTATGTATAACTGGCTGTGCTCGTGTTGAATTCAGATTGTTTCTTGCTCGCCGTTTCTGAGAATAGCGTGCACAAACGAACAGACAAAAAGATAAACATTTTAAAAACTATTTTTTGACCTCGGTAACATAAGTATCTACAATGTGTATAAATCGTTTTTTTTTTAAATTTTAATGTACAGACACAGCTCGTTTACGATTTTATTATATGTATATTAGTTAGATTGAATCAATCAATCACATTAATAGCGCGCAACATACAGTTGCACGAAATGTTTATTACTCCATATATTCGTGATGTACCTACCTGCCTACGTGTGTCGTCCAACAACCCTCGAAGCCTTGAACTACGCCCACACATTTTGCGCTGATTATTTTGGTTCCCACCCACGCACCAGCTGACTATGCAGTCACGTGGTACTAAACTTATAAATGTACTATATATAGTCTAGGCATTATATTAATAGGATTGTCGTTGTGCGTTTAACGTAAAAAGTGATGAAGTAGTGTTGTCACGCCAAAATCACGGTGTTTGCTTGTCAAATCATTATCTTTTTATAATGTTTCACCTACTTCAGACAAATTTAATATATTTTTAGGAAAAGACTACCTTAGTTAACCGTGTTCTTTGAAATAAACAAAAAAACATAAAATAAAAAAATAAAAAAATATATATATAAAAATAAATAAAAATCTTTGAATTCTTTATAAAAAAAAAAAAACTTTCGATAGGGCAGGGAATTTTACCCGTTCCATTACAACGGATTGCCAACTAATGTCAATGAATGATTGGATGAAATCGTATCCCGAAATATCTCTTTTATTTTACAGAACTATAAATGAATTTAATCTAAACCTTCAAGTAGCCGTTATCATTTTCCGGCCTTTCACAATTTTCTCTGATATTTAGGAGAATTTAGCATAATTTAAACGTTAGATCCTATCTCATTACAGCCTGATCGATATTACAAAGACCCAGAGCGATTGGATGTGTCAATAGCGTACACGAACACGAAATAGCCGTAACATTAAATATCGGATGCTTGCACCCACTCTTTTTAGTCTATATCATCTTGTCCCTTACCGTTCCCAATCCCTTATCTTTAATCCTACTAAAATAGAGTAAGCACTTGTGATGTTTCTTGTGTTTGTAGGCGACGGTAGCCACCTACCATCAAGTGAACTGTCAGCCGGTCTGACGACCTGACTACCTTTTTAACTATATTAAATATTTCTTAGAACACTTGGTAATCGAAAATACGCATTAACGAAAATATAAAGGACGCGTAACATCTTTGTTGCAGTTATAGCTTTGCCAGACGTTAGATGATCCCTCGGGAACAGTACTTCTTTCATCCAGAAAAAAGTACTGTTCCTGCATCCCTGACAACGTGTACACAAAATTTCATGATGATCGGTTCAGCGGTTTAGGCGTGAAAATGTAACAGACAGACAGACAGAGTTACTTTCACATTTATCATATTAGTATGGATGATATAATATATGTATGTTATATTTCAACTTATACATAAGTATCATAAGACTTCTGTAAGCGAGTGGTAACTGCCGCCAGAAGAGTTGCTCATATTACGCACGCAGAACGCACCCACAACACAATCACACAACGTCTAGAAGTGATTTAGCTATTTGACGCACCAATGTAAAATAAATTAATAAGAATCGCTTGTCTAACATTTCCAGTATTAATAAGAATCCTTTGGCCCCTTTCCTTCGTAACAACTTGACCTTTCCGTTTTCGTGAGTCTTCACTATATATCATCTAGCCTCGCCGCTACAGATAGCCGGCAACGAATAGCGAACACAATTTATTTGTTGTTTCATTCAATGATAAATATTGTCAAGGTCAAATACTTATTTACAACGATTATTCTTTTTAGATAAGCGAAATATTTGAACTTACTTGCGACTAAGCTTTGTAACACTGAAAGCTAAGGCTTTTGAGCTTAAGATCTAAGATCGCAGAATAATTGTTTTTTGAGGAATTTTAGACTTTTTTTGCGAAATAATTTATTTTAAATATTTTGAAAATAGTTACAGATTGTCAGAAAGTACTTTATCAATCACCATGAAACTTTGCATGCACGTTGTCGCGGTTGTAGAAAATGACATATCGTTGTTGCCAAACTATGTGCAAAAAGTATACTTTTGAGACATTGACAAAAAAGTTTTCCAGAATTTTTTTTTCCAAATAAGTATTTTATTTGAAACTTATTTGTCTTTTATACGTGAAAATTTAATAGTTCACTGCTTTATCTATCGTATAAAAAAACTGCTAAGTGCTTATGGGCACTATTTGTCGAACTACGACCTCTTAATAAAACATAGTATGTGCAAAATTTACTCTATAATCAAAATTAACTCTATAATCAAAATATTATTTTGATTATAGAGTAAATTTTGCACATACTATGTTTTATTAAGAGGTCGTAGTTCGACAAATAATGCCCATAAGCACTTAGCAGTTTTTTTATACGATAGATAAGGCAGTGAACTATTCACTAAGATTAAATGAATGAAATCTCAAAAAAGTAGATTTTGGTTTGACAACGACGATATGGTACTTTTTTAATTACATATAAAATAAAACTTTAACGCAAGACAATACCATTGAAGACATATGAACAATAAGATCGAATAAATATTTCAACGAACGAAGTCGCGGGTACATAAGGTAATAACATTCGAGAAACATGTAACTTACAAAGCGGACTTATTCTCTAAATTTAACTACAACGATTTCCGAATGTGTAACACAAAATTTTGACTGTGCTCCTAAAATATTTAATGACTTTTTAGGAGAAAGGCAATGTAATGTAGATTTTTTCAATCAATAATAATAATTATAATTCGTTGTCGATTTAAAGGCCTTGTTAATGCAATTTAAAGTACGAAACTACTACACTGAACTTGGGTAAATTCTTTTGTTCTAGTGAATGAAAATTGATTTTAATGTATAAAATCGGGAATAAGTGATTGAATTATTAATTTACCTATGAAAAGTAAATAAAGTAAATCCCGGATTTTTTTCTTTCGGTCACTACGTTTTTTACACCATTTCACCACACAAGACATGCTTGTATATTTATATTTTTTCACGCACGCGTAAGGGCCGACTAATGTGTGAATGTGTGCGTGTCGGCCTGTATGTACAGCGAGTTGGCCGACTCTGAGTGACACAGCGTTTTGTTAGCGAGACTTTGTCCGACTTTTTTTGTACGTCCATGGACTTAACTATATTAGTTAGACTATATAACCTAGCGAATTTTTTTGTGCTTAATTAATGAGTACTATAAACATGTACCTATTACATTATTTTATTTATCATCAATAGTTTCATACGAATCATTGAACCGTGTATCTTTTAGAGTAGTTAATAATAAATAAATAATAAATAATAATAATAATAGCCATATATTTCCGAAGTGTTATGTTTAGTTTTCAACTAAACTATAAATTATTTCCTGTCTCGCTCCAAAACCACCCTTCTCTCTCTCACAACTTCACAGTCTCACAGTGTACACACGCTCTCACTAATTTATTTAAAATAGTTAATTTATAGTAATAAAGGTGCCTCCAACAGAAATCCTTTGTTTAACTCGAAATCCAGCCTATGGAAATAAAGAAAATCAAACATAAAAGTGGTCCTTCGACTCGAGAAAACAATCAAAGGAAAAATTGAATCTTGGAGGACGCCATATTTCAAGCGCAAAAACCGTGTTGCGCGAAGTGAGGCGCTAGCGCTCGTCCGACGTTGCCACCAGCGCGTCGCTTCAACGCCGTCCTACTCACACTCGTTAGTGGCCGCTTTGGCGCGGGCGGGAGGAAAGAGTTGCGAACGGGCAACTACGGACGGACTGTCAACAACTTCACATCACAACGCCTAGCTGAGCTGCAAATTTACGTGAAAAAGGAATAAAATATAATTCTACATTGTTACAAAATCATACTACGATTTATCACGCGATATTCACACGCTGAAATATAAAACATAGAAGAAATACGAAGAAGAAACATTACTGTGATACAATGACTACAAGGGACGAACCAGTATCTATGATGGAAATGCAAAAACTGAAAGTGCAACGTGCCACGCTTAAAGGCAAAATAACGAGAATCTTAAACTTCGTTCAAAACTTCGAGCCGGAAAATCAACCTATTTCTGAAATAACAGTACGAGCGCGGGAATTGGATGACATTTTAAGAAAATTTGAAGAGGCGCAAGATAGGATTGAGGAATTAGTGACAACACCCGAAGAAAAATCACTTCAAGACACAGAGCGTTCTGCCATGGAGGAAAGGTATTACACAATAAAAAGTGAAATAAACACATTGCTACACGGGCCAGAACCACCGTCGCCGTTACATCACTCGAGTATTCACGACACTACCCCCAATCAAGCTACAAAACCCCGAGTGAAGCTGCCCCCACTGGAGATACCGAAGTTTTCTGGAAACATACGCGATTGGCCTGCCTTCAAAAATGTGTTCACAAGTGTCGTAGACGTAGTGTCCGTACCAAAAATACAAAGGTTGCAGTACCTACAAACCTCACTCACAGGCGAAGCGAAAGGACTCATCAGCTCGTTACTTCTCACGGATGATAACTACCATAAAGCGATGGACATTTTGTCCAAAAGGTATGAAAACAATACTATAATCATCAATCACCATTTAAAATCCATAATTAATGTCCATACAATAAACAAATTTAACCTAAAGCAATATTTGGTAGCATTACAACAAAGTCTAGATTCCCTGTATGCTATCCAATTACCTGTCAAAAGCTGGGATGTCATTTTAGTGTTTTTAATTACTCAAAAATTGGATAACTCCTTGCGCTCTGCTTGGGAAATAAATAGAAAAGATAACACAGTGTCGTCATTGTCAGAACTTTTGGAATTTCTACAATTAAGAGTGACAGCTTTTGAACTTTTAAACGATTACAGTAACAGCAATAATTATAATAAGTTTAACAATAAGGTTTCCTACACAATTGCATCAAGCAACCTAACTTGTGTTATGTGTCGAGGTGATCATTCTCTGTATAAATGTCCTAACTACATACAAATGGATGTGCCTAAAAGAATTGAATTTGTTAAATGTAAGTCACTATGCTTCAACTGTTTACAGCCTTATAAAGCACAACATAAATGCTCCAAGTCGCGATGCTTCAAATGCAATGGACGGCACCACACCTCCATTCACAATTATACGTATCCTCGAAAGGAAACCGCACCAGATGCACTGCATGGAATATCTGATGGCAATAATTCTGCATACAATGCTTCCTTCGCTTCCTACAATCATTACCAACCACATTCACACAAAAAACTGGCACACCAGACTATCTATCACACACAACATACAAATACCGCTACAACTGCTCAAAATATCGCTCCTACTAAACACCAGTCATACTTTACTACACAACCAAACATACAAAATAACCAGTGCATTCCACATTCATTACCAAGCGCACATCACAGCGCACACAGTGAACAACCTCAAACCATAAATTCTACTACACTAAAACCACACAATACAGATACAAAACAAGCTTTGACTCTTGTTAATCCTTCTGCTGTTCTTCTTACTAACTTAAAACCCAATACCCATAAAGTTCTACTATCCACAGCAGTTGTCAAAATACAAGACTCACAAGGAAAATGGATCCCTGGTAGGGCTCTGCTCGACAGCGGCAGTGAAGTTTCTATTATCTCTCAGAGACTCGCTACACAACTTCGTCACAAATATAACTACAATTCATGTAATATTCAAGGCATTTCTTCTACTTCACACACAACTCAGTCGTTTATAAACATTAAGATAAAATCTCGCTTTAATCAATTTAATGCTCATTTATCGCCTGTGGTCATGGAAAATATCACCATACCTCTTCCTCACAATTATATTAACACGGACACATGGCATATTCCATTTAATATTACTAACTATTTAGCGGACCCAACGTTTAACATTCCAAGCCAAATAGATTTACTCATAGGTGCTGAATTATTTTATTCAATTTTACTTCAGGGACATGTACACTTAGGCCCAGGTTTACCACACCTCGTAGAAACACAGTTTGGTTGGATCATTTCAGGCAACTTTCATACAGATACACAAACAGACTACCCACACATTAGTTTATTTATTTCTACAAGCCCTTCTATTGATACACTACTGACTCGATTTTGGGATCAAGAACACAACATACAGACAGACAACAAAAAATTATTATCCCCAGAAGATAAATATTGTGAAGAACTTTTTCAGAAAACCACTAAGCAGGATGACAATGGAAATTATATTGTAGATTTACCCATACAAAACTCAAAACTACCTGAATTAGGAAACTCATTTAACCGTGCATATAAATGTCTTTTACATCTTGAATCTAGATTTGACAAAGATTTAGAACTTTACAAACAATACAAAAATTTTATTTATGAATTTTTGGAACTTGGCCATGCTCAATTTATTACAAATTTTGGTCCACATGATTTACATGCTTACTACTTACCACATCACCCTATAATAAAACCTGAAAGTCGCTCCACAAAATTAAGAACAGTTTTTAATGCAAGCGCTAAAACTACCACAGGCTATTCCTTAAATGACACATTACTGGAAGGCCCTAATATATACAATGACGTTCTCGATATCATTCTCAGATTTCGACTTTATAAATATGCCTTTTCATGTGATATTGTTAAAATGTTTCGCTCGATTTTTATAAACAGTCAACAGCATTCTTTACAAAGAGTTTTGTGGAGGGATTCAAAAAGAGATCCACTCAAGTGTTTAGAACTTAAAACTGTTACCTACGGTACCAAAAGTGCCCCATTTTTAGCATGTAGAACAATGCTAGATATAGCTGCCAAACATAAACTTACACACCCTTTAGCCTCAGAGTGTATAGAGTCTAGTAGCCTAATGGACGATTACCTAAGTGGCGATCAGTCCCTAGAACAATGTCAAAGGCAAGTTTCTCAACTTGTAGACTTGCTGAGTAAATACGGTTTTAAATTACACAAATGGACTTGTAACAATCCTAACATTCTCTCACACATTCAAGCGGACATTCCTACACAAGATTCCCCTTATAGTTTTACTCCACAAGAAACGGTCAAAACTTTAGGTTTAAAATGGTTGCCTACACACGATACACTCCAAATTTGTATCCCGGACTTTAAAGAAGAATCCCCAACTAAAAGAAACATTCTCTCTCAGATTTCACAAATTTATGATCCAATAGGTATATTAGCACCCACTACTTTGCAAGCGAAACTTTTAATGCAAGAGATCTGGAAAGAAAATATAGATTGGGATTCCACAATTTCTGCAAGATTGCATCAAATTTGGCTTAGATTTTCTCAAAATTTACATTATTTAAAGACCATCCAAATACCTCGAAATTACTTTGTAGATGTTCCTTCCAAAGTTATTTTGATTGGATTTTGTGATGCGTCCATCAAATCATTCGTGGCTTGTTTGTATATAAAAGCCTTATATGCAAATAAAGAACCTACTTGTAATCTTATTTTAGCAAAAACTAAAGTCGCCCCTATAAAAAGACAACAGTCGATTCCCCGACTAGAATTATGTGGTGCTCACTTATTAGCAAAGGCCATAGATAGATTCATTTCAACAGTAAACAAGAAACTTCAATTTCATAGTACTTACCTATTTACAGACTCCTCTATTGTATTGAATTGGATAAATTCCCCCTACAAAAGGTTGGATACATATATAACTCACCGTTTAATGGATATACTGGAACTCACAAACAGCCAAACATGGTACTATATAAATACAAAACACAACCCAGCAGATATGTTATCACGCGGTGTAAACCCACAGGACTTACCACACAGCACTGTCTGGTGGCACGGACCCTCTTGGCTACTTCAAGAAGAACACACTTGGCCTATTTCAACCTCAGAAATTAACAAGGACTTTATCTCAGATTCTCATTCAGACTCCACAACCTCCAATAAACATCAAATACTTACAGCAGTCCAGACTTCTTCTAACTCATACTTACTAGACACCTACAATTACTTTTACAATTGGTTCTGTAGACAATCTGACTATAGACGCTTACTTAGATCTGTAGCGTATATGTTCAGGTATTTACATAATCTTAAAAATAAATCACAAAAATTAGTTCATCAATATTTCTCAGTAGATGAGTATAATAAGGCTCATAATTTCATAATTCGTGTAATACAATATATTTCATATTATAAAGAAATTATCGAACTACAATCAATCAAAAATTACAATATTATATCTCAAAACAAAACCCTAGATTCATCTAATTCTTCCCACTTAGCCTCAGACACACAAACAAATAACACACACATTCGCTCAAACCCACATACCTCAAAATCATGTTTATTCAAATATAGTTCACTAAAAAAACTTAATCCATTTTTAGATAATAATAATTTGCTACGAATAGGAGGTCGGATAGGACACTCTGATAATATTCCATACTCACAAGCACACCCTCTTATACTACCTCATAAAAACCATGTAACCACACTGATATTTAAATACTACCACATAAAACTTCTTCACTCTGGCATTCAAAACACTCTTGCAAACATTCGTTTAAAATACTGGCCTATAAAAGGTAGAAATGAGATTAAAAGAGTAATACATTCCTGTACACACTGTATACGCTTTAGAGCACAAGTTTGTGAGCAGCTGATGGCAGATCTTCCACCACCCCGAGTATCACTCACCCGAGCCTTCACACATGTAGGTATAGATTACAGTGGAGCTATTGCTATCAGAGGTTCAATGACCCGCAACTGTAGGTACTCAAAAGGCTACATCTGCCTATTTGTGTGCCTAGCTACTAGATCAATTCACTTGGAGTTGGTTACCGATCTTAGTACTCAAGGTTTTATTTGTGCTTTAAAAAGATTTATTTCAAGACGAGGTTTATGTACTAATATCTATTCTGATAATGCTACTAATTTCAGAGGTTCAAAAACGGAATTACATGACTTGTATCAAATGTTCAAGAATGAAAAGTCATATAGTGAAATTGTTGACTTTTGTACTATGAATTCTATACAGTTTAATTTTCAAATTCCTCTAGCTAGTCACATGGGAGGGTTGTATGAGTCTGGTATAAAATCTGTGAAGACTCTGTTAAAAAGACATCTTTTAAATACTAAACTTACATATGAACTTTTATATACCGTTCTGGTACAGATAGAAGGAATCTTAAATTCAAGACCATTATGCCCATTGACAGATGTTCCGAACGACCTAACTTGCTTGACTCCAGGTCATTTTATTATTGGATCACCTATTACTGATATACCAGAACCTAGTTTGTTGAGTTTGAATGTGAACAGATTGAGTGTTTATCAAAGGTTGGTACTTTTAAAACAAAGATTTTGGAAACAATTTTATTTTAATTATCTATCAGAATTGCAACCAAGAAACAAATGGCTGCAAGCTCACTCTAATTTAAACATAAATGATTTAGTAATAATTAAGGAAGATGTCACTCCGCCCACCTGTTGGCCCCTTGGTAGAATAGTTTCTGTAAATAAAAACAAAACTGATAACTTAGTAAGATCAGTAACTGTCCGTACTAATAAAGGCGAATATTCCAGACCTATACATAAATTAATTTTGTTACCTAAAAATATATAAATGTACTAAGTTAAGTGTTACAAATACAACTTCTATATGTTAATAATAAGTTTAAGTTCTATAATAAGTTTAAAACTGTATAGCAAACAACTTAATTTTAAGAAAATGTAATCTACAATACAAATACTGTTATAGACATAGTATATTAAAAAAAAAAAAAAATAAGTATAAGTAGATACCTAAGTTAGTATTTAAATATTAGTTTTATGTGCACATTCATCCCTTAGCATTAAGTTACAAATAATATTTATACTAAGATGTAATTTCATATATAGTTATCTTAGCTTGTGGCTGGCGAGAATGTTTAGTTTTCAACTAAACTATAAATTATTTCCTGTCTCGCTCCAAAACCACCCTTCTCTCTCTCACAACTTCACAGTCTCACAGTGTACACACGCTCTCACTAATTTATTTAAAATAGTTAATTTATAGTAATAAAGGTGCCTCCAACAGAAATCCTTTGTTTAACTCGAAATCCAGCCTATGGAAATAAAGAAAATCAAACATGTTACAAGTTATTTTTTACAAATTATTTTATAAAATGTCCCTCAATTCGGTGTGCCTTTTGGCATAGGCCTCCTCCAACTGTGTCCATTGATTTCTATCTAGTGCAACTCTTGTCAAATATGACCCCAAGGTCATACGAATTTCATCTTCCCATCTTTTTATAGGACGCTCCTGTCTTCTAACTCCGTCTCTTGGATACCAAACCGTAACCTGCGTGCTCCATTTATTTGTTTTGCATCTTAACATCTTAACAGAGTAGTTAACAATTTCTATATTCTAGTGCTATCTTAAAAAGTGCGTGTCGTGCCACTTTCTGGTGTGAGCTGACCCTCAGTAGATATACAGACAGACTGAGGCGGGCAGCGACTTAAATCTTAAGTCCGCGTATGTTTATAATTTGAGGTCTATTTTCTGTTTCATCAAAAACCGCTTTTGGGTGAAAAAATATGAAACATTCATATATCTTGACAACTCTTTGCATTTATAAAGTTGACGATGTTTCTATATAGGAAAAAAGCCGGCGCCCGCGGCTTCGCCCGCGTTGAAAAATAAAAAATAACACCTGACTAATATATGAGCAATGTAACTCCTAACATCTTTATTGCAGTTATAGCTTTGCCAGGCGTTAGATGACCCCTCGGGAACAGTACTTTTTTCTGGATGAAAATATGTCCTTTCCTGCATCCCTGACAATGTGTATCCAAAATTTCATGATGATCGGTTCAGCGGTTTAGGCGTGAAAATGTAGCAGACAGACAGACAGAGTTACTTTCACATTTATCGTATTAGTATGGATGGTTAAACAGTATAAAATGTGTATATGCATTTTTTCATGGGGAAGGTTTTAATGCTGCCAAATTTCAAAACGGGTAAAGCCGAGAGGCAGGCACAATTTTTTTTAAATGTAAATATCAAAATATCATTCTTTGAAATTAAAATTTTATATTATTAATTATATTTAAACTTATTGAAGCTAAAGTCTTGAGTGTTCGCTATATTAATTCAAATGCAAGAAATAGGGAGTTTTACTCAAACGCTATATTTTACCTAATAGCGGAATTGCATCCGGCCTTAATACATTTACGTTTTTTATAAAATATCTAATTCTAACTGAATTATATGGCAACATTCCTCAGTAAGAATTGTGGTATGTGTTAACGTGAGTGGAGTCTACCGCAGTGCGACGGGCTGCGTCATACGGCCGCGGCGAAGATACCCTATATTTCGGTAGTATAGTCGACATTCGAAATTTCTACTTATTTCACTTATCAATTACAATTTCACTAACGTTTATTATATATTTGATTAAGGAATGCTAAAAAATAAAAATAAAAAGAATCTGAAATGTCAAGCGGTGTATGCGAAATTAATTATCTACAACATTATTTAATTACTTAGTCAATATATTTACAATATCTGCATATTGTAATATATACACTATTACACAATAGACAGAGTTAAAAAAAAAATATAGTTATATATTATATTTAAAATTAATTGTTTACTTTTTTCTGTAAGTTAAACCATTGAAAAAATGAAAAAAAGATACTGACATAAAGTTTTTAAAAAAAATTAATATAGCATTTATTATAAACTCATTCCTAAATATCTTTATGTTTCCAAGTTTGGTCTGAAACTAGTAATTTATTAGAGAAATTCGTGAGTATTACATATAAAATCATACTTAACATTATTGGTCGGATAATGATGTTGGACCTATCATACAAGCATCTAATAACTCAACATAGTTTTTAATATTAACTAGTGTCGGTATAAATGTTTGAAAATAAGGTAGGCATGGCTTTATCTAAAATCTGTATCTATCTATATTAAGAAATATCTATCTAAACAAATTATAAAATAAAGAAGATGTTAACTGTCCGTTAACATCTTCTGAACCACTAAACGGATTTTGATACGGTTTCCACATATTGAAAGTGTAATAAACGAGGTTAGCCGGGAGCGGGGGTTTAAAATAAATTTACAAATATGTCGCTAACTGTACCCACACTAGGCCCGCGGCGATGTCTGTTTTAACTACATTGTTTTTGCTCACATAAAACCTATTTTGAGATTTGCAGCTTACATTTTTCTTTTTTTTTTCTTTTTTGCTTGTGTAAAAAAAGAATAGTGGCCAGTTAGTCTAAAAAGTAACAGTCTAATAACCAATTTGTCAAAGTTCTTGTTAATGTACGATCCGCCAATTCCCTTACATTATCAGATATTAAGAGCGTGCAGCGCGATCGAAAATCTTCGAATTGGAGTAGCGGTGACGGAACGCACACAAAAATAACTTTACAGATTAGGCTCAACACAGAGTAAAACATATTTTTATTAATTTTTCTTTAGGAAAAATTAATGTAATAAATGATAATAGAATGTAATATATGTAAATAATAATTAGTTATTATTATAATATAACGTAATATTCAGCTGATCACTGTGTTTTGTTCATTTCTTATAAATAATTTTACCTATGTATACTTACCTGCATATCTGGAAAAGAATAAATAAAGTATGAAAGAAGAAATGAAAAACTGCAAAAAATAATAAAAAGTTTTTATTATTAAATTTGTGATGTTTGGTTGTCGTGGTATTATCGTTATTTGTTAATTGTCGTTTATTTTTGACCTTATCTTTCGAGTGCTTTCAATATATAATCAGGCTCCTTAATTGCCATTTTTCTATCCAGTCTTTTTTCGTATGAAATATTTACGTATTGAATTTTTCCACTGTCTTGATTATCCGAGGATGTTTGAATTTCTGCTATTGGTAGCCTGAAATAAAATTAAACACTAAAAACGACAGAGAGCAAATTGTAAACACCGTTAGTTTATAATAAACATAACTGACGAATATTATGAAAGGAACATTGAATTTAAAATAAAACGCTTAAAAGTTGATAGTTTATAACCTCTCCGTTCCGAAATTGTCTACGAACATGCACTGTTCAGTACTTGGGCCTATCAATGAACAGTTTTACAAATTTACTGCGCGGTTTCAGTTTACAGTTTCGTTATAAACGGCTGTTATCAAAAGCAAAAAACCCAATCTAACCTAACCAATAAATGTTTGATTAGCTAAGAAACCTATTTGGTGACCAATTACTAGACTAGGTCAACCAAAAAAAGTTGCTGACCAAATAAATATTTTGCTGAAAAAATATATATTCCTATTACAAACTAACATATGCAATGTTACCGGATAATAGCCTAATTGACAAAATTTGGAAATTAGTTTGAAACTATGGCTTAGCATCTATTTCACCCCAAAAATATATTATTTTAAAAAAATAGGTCTTTTAAATTAGTATTTTAAGTTTTTAGAAATGAACTTGAAATTGACCGCGAAAAAGGCCAAGACTGTCAGGGCGTCTTGAATGACGTCACACCTCGCGAAACAGCCGTGTTTGTTTATGACAGTCAATTGTGTTTTTTAATAAGTAATGAATTCCTCGTATTATAAATACTGTATAGTGCCCCAATATAAAAGTTCAACGATAAAAACGCCAAACAAATTATTCGTATACGTTCCAAACAATAAACAATAACAAATTGATGAAGTTAAGGTTATTACAGCTCTCAACAGCCACTATCAATACCTCGTTGTAAATCTTCAATGCCAGAGATCTAGATTCACAACAAAGAGATTCGAAGAGCACTACGGAGTCTTGACGTGAACAAAGCTAGTGGACCTGATGGCATACCTGCAAGGGTCCTGAAGGAATGTGGTCCTGAATTATCTCCTGTACTTACACGCTTGTACCATCTCTCTCTCAGGACGAATACCGTGCCGGCATTTTGGAAGCTTGCCAATGTTCAACCAGTGCCTAAAAAGGGTAACCGTGCCAACCCCTGTAATTATCGACCAATCGCCATCACTTCTGTACTCTGTAAGGTTATGGAGAGAGTACTGAATAGTAAGCTGCTGACATATCTTGAAGTTAACGACCTGCTCAGTGATCGCCAATATGGATTTCGCCAGGGACGTTCAACCGGAGGTCTTCTTGTATATGTCACGCAATACTGGAGTGAAGCCATCGAGAAACATGGCGAGGCTCTCGCTGTGTCACTCGACATATCGAAGGTCTTTGAGAGGGTTTGGCATGCACGTTTACTTGGCAAGCTTCCTACATACGGCATCCCCTCCGGTCTCTTTGTAGCTGGATTTCTGATTTCCTAAATGAACGGTCAATTCGAGTAGTCATTGATGGCTGCTCCTAGGACCTCATGGCAATTGATGCCGGTATTCCTCAGGGATCTGTTCTCTCTGCAACTCTTTTCCTGCTTCATATTAATGACTTACTTCTTCCAGGAGTAGTTGTATACGCAGATGACAATACGGTCATAGAGAGATATTTGTCCAGGATTCGTTGGGGGGCAATGGTTGAGCGAATTAACTGAACCTTAAATCTTGTATGCCAATGGGGTGACAAGAATCTGGCTGATTTTAACGCCACCAAAACCCAAGCGTATTTGGTCTCTGCAAAAAGGAGCCCTTTCGACTTGGCTCCAACTTTCCGATGTGCATCCGTACCTGTGGCCAATGATCTTGAGCTTCTTGGTATGAAGTTGTGCTCAAATCTCAACTTCGGTAATTCTATCGAGTCCAAAGCCCAAACAGCGGCCAAAAAGTTGGGCATCCCAAATAGAGTGAAGCGATGCTTCACACTTGGACAGCTCCTCTCTTTATACAAGGCACAAGTCCGATCTTGCATGGAGTATTGCTGTCACCTTTGGGATGGCCCATCAAAATACCAACTTGCCGCACTCGACTCGGTGGATCGCAGAGCTAGGAGGCCCATTGGCGATGATACACTAATAAGAACTAAGCTGCAGAGCCTAGCACATAGACGCAAAGTTGCCTGTGTATTCTATAAGATGTACTTCGAAGAGTGTGCTCGAGAGCTGCATGAGATCATACTGCCTTCCCCTTTCTTCTATCGGACGTACAGACGTACGGCTGGTTACCATCCTCACCTTGTCGAAATCCCTCTAATTCGGACCAAGCGCTTAAAAACATCTTTTGTGATGCGCACTGCTAAGGATTGGAACTCCCTGCCGGCGTCTGTATTTCCGAGCTCATATAACCCAAATCTTTTCAAGGTTCGAGTGAATGGGCATCTTCTGGGTGAGCTCGCTCCATTGTCGGCCTCATCCTTCCTACATGGATAGATGCTGGTCAAGAGCAAACTCATCTTTAATAAAAAAATAAAAATAAATAAAACTTTGTATTCGCTAACCTCAAAGTCAGCGGTTTTGAGTCAATGTCAAATTAGAAAATAAACGTAATCACCATTTATTAATATTGTCAAGTTAAGTTTTTACTATCGTATTAATTGTATTTTTATATATTTATTGTCCTGATATCAGTGGCAAAAGAAATTCATCGTGTGATTTGGTAAAATAGCTTGAAATTTACCAACGCGCCACCATTTAATTGTAATTTAACAGGTGAAGTTGAATATATACAGATATAAACAAACAATTTTTTTACATTTTCTTGGCTTCTCAGCTCAATATTACAACATATTTTATATTGAAAGTACTTTTTTTTATTTAGAACAAACTTTAAAGTAAGAATACTTTCAAAAAGTAAATCTTTAAATGTTTTAAAAATTTTAGGTTGTAAAAGCATTCTAGTCACAAAAGTTATAAGATTGTGTCGACAAGTGTCGACGTGTATTTAACAACATGGTGGAACACATTTTTTGTTTCCACCGGTTCTCAAATTTTTATATAAAATACCATTTTCCATGGCGCTCATCAATGAGGGTTTGGCTCAGTTATTATCAGTTGTACCTAGTATATGGTTAAATGAAAATTCTGTCCAGTTTTGGTCAAGGGCAAGAAAAACCGGCGATCTTGAGACGGCTGATTCCACAGTAGGTAAATGCCACTCTCTGACTGGTAACTGCTAATTAAGTAAGACTTTGTTTGTTCTTCACATAATACTTAGATAGAAGTTTTACCATTGCGGAATTCCGATGAACAATAGTCGGTGTTCACTGCAAAAAATTGTCCAAGCATAACGGCGTCAATTTTGGGCAATATACTGCTGTTTGTTTTGTTAAATCCTGATTCCATGGCGAATTATACCTGTCTTTCAAGATTAAATTAAAAACGAACTGTATTAATTTAACAATAATTGCTGAAAACTCGAAATAACCTGTTCACTTTATACGAAAATGACAGCCACAATGTTTCGCGAGGTGTGACGTCACGCTTCCATGCGCTTCTCTGATTGGTGTTTAATGTCACATAATTAAACGCCTCATTTTGTCGATTTTATTTTCCAAAAATATTATTAATCTTTTATTATTTTAATAGAAAAGTTGTTTTTTGTTTACTAATTATCATGGTTAATCATTAGAAACTCTAAGCCATCCGATTTATTCTCAGTGGAAACAAGCCTGTATTTACCTGTATGCATTTGCATGTTCTGCGTTCGCACTACTCTGTACGGAATTCGACTCAACTGCAATATTTTATTTTGCATGTCCAGATTTTCTTATTTGCCTGAAAGTGTAACCAATGACATGATTAATTTAGCCATATTTAAGTATGCAAATTAGAAAAAACAAACAGACAATTGCTTTCTCCGATAAAAATACTTCCAAATAGAAGTCTACTTACCACATTATAGCAGCATTCTTAGGATAATTTTTTTATTTAGTCACTTAGATAATGATTCTTTTTCTGGTTACCCATCCTTCACTTCCAAAAAACACTTAAACATGTGTAAAATGTAAATACAAAATTTATAACACAGCTGACTTGACATTGACCTCATGACGTCATGTCATACGACAAATAAGTGCGCCTAGTGATTTTATTAGAGCAATTTTTTTTGTTTGGAAAACCATCAGGCGTTTGGGTTAAATATTGAAAAGTCTTAATATTTTCATATTTATAATTTTATAATGAATATTAAGAAGGGGGGGATCTGCGGAATATCAATACAAACATTTTCATGTGAGAATTAGTGCTTCATGCGTAAAATTTAAGAAGTATTCGAAGAAATAAATTTTTAGAAGTCGTTCCGTTTAAGTATTTTTTATTAATTTTAAATGTATTTGTTTCAAATTTCAACAAGGCGGTGACCTTGTGCAAGGATCAGGCTAACCTACAAAAGTTACTTTAATGTATTTAACTAATTCAGCGCATAGTACTAGTCACTTAAAAATGAGTAAATTTCCAGAATTTTGTGCAGTATCCTCTTAATATATTGTAATTTTATTATACATAAGCCTTAATTGCCATTACATAAAAATTTCTGTTATAGGTATAGTCCCAATCTACATTTTGATCTTTGAAATAGTTATATTGGACCCCATTACGCTATTTTTAACAAAACAATTTGTTTTTGAATTTGGCTATATTTAGTACGATTGTTTGACGTTCAACCTATTACATAAGATATACTTTTTTTTAAATGTTAAGATCGGCAGACAGGCTGACGGTCCACTTGATGGTAGGTGGCTACCGTCGCCTATAACACAAGCAACGCTGCCGCCTACAGTAGGATTAAGGATAAGGGATTAGGAGGGAATAAGTAAATGGGCTCTGGCATCCCTTACTCACTCACCGAAACACAACAGCACACGTGCTGTTATTTCACAGTGGTCTTCTGTAAGGGGGTGGTTACTGCCGCCAGACGGGCTGCCCAAATGACTGCGAAACGCAGTGTGCCCTGCCACTACTTTCCAGCTTCAGACCAGAGCCAAATTTGAAAAGTTCATTTTTCAAAGTTGACCCTGCCGGGAATCGAACCCGGGAACCCTAGAACAGAGCGTTAAGGCACACACCCTAACCACTCATCAAACGGGCTCGACAAAATGCTTCAAGCAAATTCACGAGTTTAAACACTTATTACCTATATGAAATATTTTTAACTGTGCCCTGAAAGATTATCCAAGAGTACATGTGAACGATTTTCCGACCCAATGATCGACGAGTCAATATACGGTGTGTCGTTGATAGGGCCCTTACTGTGTTAACATACGGCCCCCTATTTCGTACAGAATCTTGGCGCTTATTCGTGAGTTTATTTTATGGAGGTCAATTTACTATATAGTATTCTTATGTATTCAAATTTTCATCTGATTTTTGAGATTGTGGTTAATGATAAAGCAAAACGTCTCAAATTACATTGATTAATTTATTAGCAGTAACATTGTAAGGGTAATCAATAATATTCTTCATAACATATTTTACGCTATTAAAGTAATTCAAGCACGTTAATATCGTGGAATTAGTTTCTCAGAAATTTAATTTTATGTTGTTGTGCAAAGATATATTTGTCTTGGTGCACATTATTTTAATAAATGACTATGGTTAAATTTATATACATTAATATAGATATATTAATAGGTAACTTTTATGGATAAAAGTTTAGCAATTATTTTTTTTGTTGCTGTGATGGAGTGGTTGTTCTTAACTTTTATCTTTTTCCTTCCTTTCTTTAATTAAACTTTTATTGACCTAAATTTATATACGTAGATGGACACACAGACATAATCATCTGAAATAAATGTATCTTGCTTAATTTTTAACTATACGTTTCTGTGCGAAACATGTAACCGTGTGTTTACAAACTTTAATCGTTTAAACTGGTCCCAGATAATTTCGCTAGATTGGACTGTTCTGTTCGATAACCCACCCTACTCGCGTGACCTTGGTAGTTATAACGCGATTTAACTAAAGCTACTTTGCAATTGGGAAACTTGGAAACTCTTCAGTTTTAATAAACTAGTCTATTTTTAGTTTTATTACTTTAAAAACTACTAGACAGCCCGACCGGCATTTGTAAATACTATCTTAAGGTTAATCAAGACTATACAGTAAAATATTTTATAAAAGATAGTTATATGACATGTGCGCGTGAGTCACATCGTCATGTGAACTCAAGATGCGACAGAGACAGATTGTATACATGTTAGATGAGACTGTTACATTGTCCTGTTATTTTAATGTGTACAGTCTTGTTTTATGTTGCAATTTTATTCAACAATGTTAAATAATGTGTATATGTTATACAATGAAATTATATGACATGTATAGTGAGTCCGGCGGGTCCCATGGGGAATCGGATGCCCGTGAGCAAGTTAAAATACGAAGTACACATTCAACACACGTTTATTTGGTGAAGATACAAGAAAAACACACAAAAACTTGCAATATTTTTGATAACGAGCCGGCCGCGCTCATTTAAATCCTTTTTTCGAGTTTCATTTCAATCTGTTTACAAACAAAAAAAGTTATGTGCTATACCGTATACCACGCGTACAAATTTTCGGGCTCAGCTAGTTGATCATATAATTATAATAACAAAAATAAAATTTCTAAAATATATCTTCTGTATAAATATAATCTATATGATTAATCTATAGATTATATAAATAAAACAGGCGGACAGACGACTTGATGAGGGCCACGGGTCGACGGTGGATCCAGGCTGCTTCTGACCGGTCCTTTTGGAAAATTATGAGGGAGGCTTATGTCCAGTAGTGCACTTCCTACCGCTGAGATTATGATAATGACGATAGAATAAACATCAATTACCACATTCATGACTGAGCATCTGTGGTGTATCATCCGAGAAGCAAGACCGATTTGGCCGATTTTTTTTGTTGTATTCGTAATTGAATGTAATGACTGAGCATCTCTGGTGCATCATCCGAGAAGCAATACCGATTTGGCCGATTTTTTTGTTGTATTCGTAATTGAATGTAATGACTAAGCATCTCTGGTGCATCATCCGAGAAGCAATACCGATTTGGCCAATTTTTTTTGTTGTATTCGTAATTGAATGTAACGACTAAGCATCTCTGGTGCATCATCCGAGAAGCAATACCGATTTGGCCAATTTTTTTTGTTGTATTCGTAATTGAATGTAACGACTAAGCATCTCTGGTGCATCATCCGAGAAGCAATACCGATTTGGCCAATTTTTTTTGTTGTATTCGTAATTGAATGTAACGACTAAGCATCTCTGGTGCATCATCCGAGAAGCAATACCGATTTGGCCAATTTTTTTTGTTGTATCCGTAATTGAATGTAACGACTAAGCATCTCTGGTGCATCATCCGAGAAGCAATACCGATTTGGCCAATTTTTTTTGTTGTATTCGTAATTGAATGTAACGACTAAGCATCTCTGGTGCATCATCCGAGAAGCAATACCGATTTGGCCAATTTTTTTTGTTGTATTCGTAATTGAATGTAACGACTAAGCATCTCTGGTGCATCATCCGAGAAGCAATACCGATTTGGCCAATTTTTTTTGTTGTATTCGTAATTGAATGTAATGACTGAGCATCTGTGGTACATCATTCAAGAAGCAAGACCAATTTTGCCGATTTTTTTGTTGTATTCGTAATTGAATGTAATGACTAAGCATCTCTGGTGCATCATCCGAGAAGCAAGACCGATTTGGCCGATTTTTTTTGTTGTATTCGTAATTGAATGTAATGACTGAGCATCTCTGGTGCATCATCCGAGAAGCAATACCGATTTGGCCGATTTTTATGTTGTATTCGTAATTGAATGTAATGCCTAAGCATCTCTGGTGCATCATCCGAGAAGCAATACCGATTTGGCCAATTTTTTTTGTTGTATTCGTAATTGAATGTAACGACTAAGCATCTCTGGTGCATCATCCGAGAAGAAATACCGATTTGGCCAATTTTTTTTGTTGTATTCGTAATTGAATGTAATGACTGAGCATCTGTGGTACATCATTCAAGAAGCAAGACCAATTTTGCCGATTTTTTTGTTGTATTCGTAATTGAATGTAATGACTAAGCATCTCTGGTGCATCATCCGAGAAGCAAGACCGATTTGGCCGATTTTTTTGTTGTATTCGTAATTGAATGTAATGACTAAGCATCTCTGGTGCATCCTCCGAGAAGCAATACCGATTTGGCCAATTTTTTTTGTTGTATTCGTAATTGAATGTAACGACTAAGCATCTCTGGTGCATCATCCGAGAAGCAATACCGATTTGGCCAATTTTTTTTGTTGTATTCGTAATTGAATGTAATGACTGAGCATCTGTGGTACATCATTCAAGAAGCAAGACCAATTTTGCCGATTTTTTTGTTGTATTCGTAATTGAATGTCATGACTAAGCATCTCTGGTGCATCATCCGAGAAGCAAGACCGATTTGGCCGATTTTTTTGTTGTATTCGTAATTGAATGTAATGACTGAGCATCTGTGGTACATCATTCAAGAAGCAAGACCAATTTTGCCGATTTTTTTGTTGTATTCGTAATTGAATGTCATGACGAACGTTTTTGGAAATTGCACGGGAAAAGACGAAAATTTGGATGGTTTTTCATAATTGAAGTTAACACGGCAACGACTGTCTGTAATATAATTCTCAAAATTCCTTTAGTCTCAAGAGAAGAATGACGGCAACGGCTTTCTCTGCTTTAGAGCTTCGCATGAAAGGCGAGAAGAGCGATACTCAGTGAGTTAATTTTCTTAAAACAAGGAATCGGGATTAAGCTGTGTAAATGTAGAATTTATCTTATTTGTTTTGCAAAATTTTATTACAAGCTTTCTTGTCTTTAAGCGTCATTGAGCAACATACATCTAAATTAAGTTCATAGGCTTTCATTGCGATTTTGTTCGCGTTATAGTTAAAAGAAGGCTGCGCCCTTCTCCAGGCTTCTAGCTATAGTCAACCGAAATTAATCAAAATAGGTTTAATGATTTAGACGTGAAAATATAAGAGATGTAACATACTGCATTGCATTACTTGCAAATTAATACATCAAGGCAACGCGTTCAGTAATTTCTTTATAATAATTTCTTAGACATATAAAAGTTCGTTATAATAGTGAGTGTGTGAAAAATGTCGGAACGGCGACAAATGAGCCCCATTTGCTGGAAACAAGCGCGTGTTGCGTGAACACAGCCACCACGTACATTATGAACTTGAATAATTTATAATTATTTTATTGTGTCAATCTCAATTATGCACTACAAGTTCGTGTTTGTTGCAGCTTCTTTATTTTATCATCGTCTTCATTATAGCATGTAGAATCCCATTAGTACCTAGTGGAGGTAGCCCGTCTGGCAGAAATAGTCACTTTTTATAGAAGATCGCCCTGGATAAACAGCATAGTTGTGTTTCGGTGAGTAAGATGTGAGCTGAGCCTAGTTCCCTATCTCCTTTAATCTCTTACCTTTATTATACTAATTTAGAAAATTTATTATTCCTCAGTTAATGAGCCTTGACTTTTTTTATCAACTGTAGCAAATATGGTAATGTACGAGCATAATACATTGCTTTAGAATAATAGAAGCAAAAAAATTTAGAGCCCAAAGAAAGTAAACTAACGGAAAGGATGTCAGATCAGACCCTCCACAAACCCATGGCCACAAACACACCGCAGCCGAGTGACGCGCGGGCCTCGGGCTTCGCTCACTCTCCCTCGTTTACCTTCATCTGTGGGTGCTTCTTCTTCTGTGCTATTTGTGCGCAAATTTCTCAAGCCTAGCGTGTTTGACATGCGTATTCCAGTAACTCATTACAGAACGAGTAAAATGTTGCTTAATAGATACGTTCCCTTAACAATGGATGTATCTAAAATCTATGTTCTCATTTTCTTTCTCTTAACATTTTATTTCTTGTAAATTTTGAAAACGAGGTGGTTTTGTAGAATACCAGTCGAGCATTGCCTTAACGCTCTGTTCTAGAGTTCCTGAGTTCGTTTCCCGGTAGAGTCATCTTTAAAAAATGAATTTTTCAAATTTAGCTCTGGCCTGGACCTGTAAAGTAGTGGCAGAGCACACTGTTTTTAGCAGTCATTTGGGCAGCCCGTCTGGCGGCAGTAACCACCCCCTTACAGAAAACCACCGTGAAATAACAGCACTTGTGCTGTTGTGTTTCAGTGAGTGAGTAAGGGATGCCGGATCCCATTGTTCTATCCAATCCCTTATCCTTAATCCTACAGTAGTCGGTAGCGCACTGCAGCAGCTGTGGCGTTACTTGTGTTGTAGGCGACGGTAGCCACCTACCATCAAGTGGCCCGTCAGCCTGTCTGCCGTTCTTAGCATAGAAAAAAGCTAGCCGCCAGTGGCTACGGCCGCGCTTGTCGAAATGAACTGTAGATATTCGCGTGAAATGTTACACATTCACGAATAAGTTCTAAGCTTTTATGTTTCAAAAGTACACACTCAAACACGTTTTCGTGTAATGCTGTACAAACCGCGTACGTAAACAGAGTTATCGACCGGTTAAAGTAAACATTAGCGCTACTAGTTGTCGCATCTAACTTCACTTTGGAGTACTGCCTTCACCCTTGACTACACTGTCCAGTATTATAGCGGGTAGTTTAGTAACAATTATAGACTTATATTTCATCACTCAGCACACATAAACGAATAACTTTTTTACGTGTAGATATCGGTAGAGTGACTGGCGGTCTACTTCATGATTAGTGGCCACCATCGCCTTTTAATACACGCAAAGCCATAAGTGGTACAATTACACTGCTTTGGTATATTAAAGGATTAAGCCCCTCCTAAGGGGGAAATGGGCACGGGCATCCTTACTCACTAACCGAAAAAATAATAAGACAACATGCTGTTATTTCACCGTGATTTTCTGTAAGCTGGTGGTTTAGTAAGAATGTGATAAAATTTTGCCAAATAATCAAATCTTATCTATACTTATAACCAATTGTTCAATATAATTGTTTAAAACTCAGACCAAATAAGAACTAGACAACATAGTCAAGCCGGTTTTTTAAACATGCCGATAGAAATTTGACATACATTTCCGCCGATTGGCGCCGCGACTCACCGGGCCGCTGCCGCTGGGGAGACTACTCCCCAACCTGGGTGGGCCGAATACAACCTGTCGCCGCCTCTATGTTGGCGTGGTGCGGTCCATGGCCCTGTACGGGGCCCCATCTGAGTGGACCGCCTGACCGTCCGTAACAGGTCTTTTTTGCGCGCGCCACAACGGGCCATGGCGGTCAGGATTGGGAGAGGGTACCGCACCATCTCTTTTGAGGCGGCGTGTGTGTTGGCTGGCACCCCTCCATGGGAGCTGGATGCCAAAGTGCTGGCGGCGGTGTACCACGAAGTTGCAGTCACACGGTCGCGCGGCTAGGTTTTGACATCGGAGGAGGTCGTCAGGTTGAGGAGATACTCCCAGACGATCTTCATCCAAACCTGGGAAGACAGGTTGGCGGAGCTCAGTGCGGGCCGCCCGACGATCGAGTCAATTCGCCCCTCCCTTGAGGGATGGCTGGCAAAGAGGCGCAGGGCCCTCACGTTCCACCTGGCGTGAGGTACTCTCGGGGCACAGTTGCTTCGGGCGTTACCTTTACCGAGTGGCCGTGAAAGAACCAACCGAGCAATGCCAACACTGTGGCTGCGCGGTTGACACTGTGCAGCACACATTGGCTGACTGCCCCGAATGGGCGGAGCAGCGCGCCACTCTGTCACTCGTCGTGGGCGCCGACCTCTCGCTGCCGGCCGTCGTGAAAGCGATGGTCGGTAGTGACCTTGCGTGGCAGACGATGCTCACGTTTTGTGAGCACGTTATGTCGTCGCACAAGGAAGCGGCGGAGAGGCAACAGGAAGAGGATCCCCTCTCCCAGCCGATCCGCCGGAGAAGGTTCGGACGCAGGCGGCTGGCCAATATCCGCCACCTTCCCCCTTGACCAGGACCTGGGCGGTAGTTTAAGGGGGAGACTACCGCCCGTTGTGAGGTCCCCGAGATGGCCGGCGTACTTCCGTCTTCGGATACGCCGAGGTTCCGACAGGGAGCGTTCTCCCTGCGCTGAACAGCCGTGGCGGGTCGCGGAAGTTGTGTAACAATGTTCCTGCCCATCTACGGACGCGCTAGAAAGTCATTGGGTTTTAGCCGGTAGGAGTCGGCATAACCCACAGCGTCCCCTTCGCTGCTGGGTATCCATGATGGATTTCCCAACTTAAAAAAAAAAACGGGACAAGAGGGTTCCGTACGATGTTACCTATCCGCAAAATATTGAGTGATTTACCATGTTATTTTAATATCATGGACTTCTTATAGGTTTTCCTATAATCTATAAGTAGAAAACTAATTTCTGTATTTTTTCAAAATTTTAGGTTCAGTAGTTTCGGAGATAAAGGGGGGGGGGGAATGGTCGGACAGACGGACACACGAGTGATCCTACTAGGGTTCCGTTTTTTTATTCGGACGTACGGAATCCTAAAAAAGGGCGGTGTTGCTATAATAATTATAATTCGTAGTAACCCAATATTCGTCAATCCAATAAAATTCCTGGGTATTTAAATATTGTTTCTGTATTCAACAATATTTAAAATAAGTCCAATAAACGATCTCGAAAGTATGTATTAGATATTACCTAGCGTGCACGTGTGAAAAGGATACTTGCACAAAGGAAATGCGATCTAACTCTTCTAACTAAAGATATAACTATCTTTATTAATACCTAGTTTACACATGACTACAATTCAACTTGGCATATATTCATCTGCTTGTGTTTATTAAAATTTGACCCTCTCTACAATATCGTTCCAACTGTACACAAATGGGACAGTCGTCATAAACATATCACTTGTACGCGGATGTTGTAACAGCTTGGGGACCTCGATTTGAATTGACGCGTCTACACACGAGCGAATCTTACTGCGCCGTCAAATTGTATATGAGGAACATCCACTTATAACCAGACCAATTTGGATTTAATTTTGACAATCTGCGGCTATCATGTAATAAATGAATGTGTGTGTGGTGTTGTGTGTTAGTTCAGTGTAACCTGCGCATAATATATGTTGAGCCTGGTAAGGCGGTAAGTGGGAAACACCAAAAGTATTACTTAATCTTTCAGAAATTTCCATAGCCTTTATGTTACACCGGCTACACGATAGCCACGTAATGCCAAAGCCAATTTATTACCAAAGTGCTGAAAGTAATAAATACGGAGTTTATCCTAATTGGTAATTTGCATAAAAACTCGCTGCGCACAGTCCACATTTGCAGAGACTTTATCTTACGGATCCCCTTGTGCATCTGACTCCGTGTGAAGTTTTTTGTGTTTTGCTACATCTCTGGGCTATTCCAAATAAGGTCTTCAAAGGTCGATAACGATAATGCAATTGCACCGCTATGATAATACTTGTTTCATTAAAGGACAGTAGTTCTTATCACTAAGAGAACAGCCAGCTTCACTGCTGCAAGAATATGAAATACCTTAATAACTTTTCCACTTAAGGAAGAATTGATTATTTCCATTGGAGTAAATCTTCCTGTCTTAAATCCCCTATAGATATCTTTAATGATAATCATCATGAGCCCCTAAGTGACCACTGTTTGAACAAAGACTATTGAATTGCGGGCATTCCACCTCACTCCTTCGCTCTCCACATCGTTCCGGTAATTATTTAGATGTTTACTGTCAAGCGAGTACCTACTCGTGGGTCGACCCACGAGGCGTTTAGAATGTGACTACATAGTCATTCCAAGACTATTCTAGCACAGAAATGTCCCTACTATTACTTGTTCAGGGAGTAAATGAACTAGAGGTCTTAGTGTCCCCAAATTTTGACCTCGCCTCCAAGACTTGTCATACAAGTCCATAGCTGTAAAATCCTATTTGGTCAAAAGTTAGGTTATGCGACCTTTCTTCCTAGTTTCAGGTCACTGGATTTAGCTTAGATGCCTACCAGCAGTTGCAAATTTTTGCAAGGTTCATGTCAAATGCATTGAAATATACACTAGAAATCGGGTTAGTGAGCCAACGTGTTGGCTAAGTGCCATAACAACAATTTCGTTCCAACTTTTATTAACATCCGCCGCGGTGTAGTACTGTGGAGTTCTGAAAAATTGTATATGATTGTGACTTGAGCTTTCAGATTGAGGTTGGTTTAATTGCTTCAATTAAGGTTTTATTTGTTTGATAGAAAGCAGAATGCTAACTTCTTAGAGACTCACAAGTGATCAGATACAACATCAATCTATACTTCTTGACCATCATTCCTTATCATCACTATCATTCCTTAGGGATCCAATGTAGGGATAAATTGTTTACGTCTTTTAAAGTTTAAAACAAAATACATGTAGTAGTTTAAATTTCATTGAAACCGTAAAGGATTTTTCACTTTTATATTGAAAGTTTGTTTCGGCATGTTTAGTGTTGGACACTTTAAAAAAAAGAAAAACGATTCTGTGTGGCTCTTTATACATTGACACAAATTTAAATTTTATTGTGTGTAAATTTCGTAATAAATTTTTGGACATTCATTTCAACTTTCAAAGAAGACATTTTTTCTTAATCTCTTTTTTTTCGCTATGTACGCTTTTTTAAAAAATGTAAGATCGTCGGACAAGCTGACGGCAACTTGATAGTAAGTGGATACAATCGCCTATAACACAAGCAACACCACAGGTGTTACGAGTGCGATGCTGACCATAGAAGGACTTAGTATATGGGATTAGGAAGGAATAGTCACTGAACTCATTCACCGAAACAAAACAGCACACATAGTGTTGGCAATAGTCATATCTTAGCAGTGTGACCAGCCACTACTTGCCAGATCCAGCCAGAGCCAATTTTAAAAAGTTCATTTCCAAAGATGGCCCTGCCGTTGATCGAACCAGGGACCCGTGAGAGAGAGCGTTAAAGCAAGCAAGTGCCTGAACCACTAGACCACCAATGGGTTCTTTACAATGTACAATAAATTTTAATTTCATTTATAAATTGTATACTTAAGTCAACGTTTTGTTTAATGTCACCAAGTCAAGTCATTTTGGACATTTAATAAAATGACCTTCTCTACGAAGCTGGAGCGAGTAGTTATTTATTTATTTAATTATGGATAGCCAACGTAATAGTGTATAGTGCCATTAAATTTTAAGGTTGAATTTTATTCCTTTGGTATGTATGTATAGTTAAAAAATTACGAATGTCATACTCTTTTTTGCTCTATTGTATGAAATACTATCTCTTGCCCGTCATTCATTTGCGTTGAAACACTTATTTAATCTCTATATATCAATTATTTCATTATTTAATCAAATTTTTTAAAGTGAATTTTTGGAACTGCTTACACTTTGAGTCAATTTCACATTTGGAGGGCTTGTTATTGCGTGGATTGATGAATACATTAACATCAGCAATTTCATCAGAGTTGTGTCTTATGTATTTGATATTTGAGCTTAGAGTATTTATTGATAATGGTTCATGGAATTTTAATTATTTACGTAGGTGGTCTATATTTTTATGTAATATGTTTGTTCGTGTTACCAATGGCTACATATAGTAAACTGTCTATTTGCTATCAAAATGTACGTGGATTACGCACCAAAACTAGTGCCTTCTATCGAGATCTTTTGTTGAATAATTACGATATAATTTATTTGACAGAAACTTGGCTTATATCGGGCATTTATGATACTGAAATTTTTGATGGGCGGTATCTAGTTTATAGATGTGATCGAGAGTATAATATTCGTGGAGGAAAATTTGGGGGAGGTGTGTTGATAGCCGTACGGCGAGAGTTGTCAATACACAGCTCAGCATCTTTACCATTTAATAACGCTTCCGCTGAAGCGGTTGAACTAATGCTATCTTGTAAAGCTTCCCGCCGTCTTCATATTTTTTGTGGATATTTTCCACAGAATAATAACCATAGCGAGTCGTTGGATCGGTTCTTCGATCACGTTACTGATGTCTTTCTTGACCGACCCGATGATGACTATCTGATTCTCAGTGATTTCAATGTCCCTGCCGCCAGGTGGTTACCCGATAATCACTCATATCCCGACCAAATATGTTGGAAACGAAAATCGTTTCCCAATCTGGTATTCTAGGGTGCTAATAAAAATTACCAAGGAAAAGTTAAAATACCATAAAAAATGGAAAAAGTATGGGAGAGTTGGGGATCGTATGACTTTTCAGCTTTTACGGGATCGGGAGAGACGTGTGCAGCGGATGTGCCACGATAATTTTATATTTAGAGCAGAAAGTAACATTAAACGGAGTAGCAAATACTTTTGGTCTTTTGTTAAGGCCAAAAAGGGCTGCTCCGACTTGCCCGCGACAATGACACTAAATAACATCTCATCTAGCGATGCCGAGGAAATATGTGAGTTATTCAACAAATGTTTTCACTCTGTCTTTGAACCTGACGTTGATCCCAAACTTGCGTTCAACAGCTACAGCGCACAACCAAACATTCTACCATCTAATTCTACCCTCATCAATTCGATTAATGTCTCTGTGGAGACCGTGAAGAACTATTTAAAAAATTGGAACACAAATAAAGGTTCTAGTCCGGACAATATACCTCCAATATTTCTTAAAAATTGTCGTGAGCATCTTGCTGTGCCATTGTTTATTCTTTTCAATCTATCGCTGAGTACTGGTACGATGCCTAAAGTTTGGAAACAATCCCATGTAATTCCTTTATTCAAAAATGGTGACAAACACAACATCGCTAACTATAGACCTATATCGAAATTTAACACTATTGCCAAATTATTTGAAAAAATTATATACGACTATTTTTTTCCACTATTAAGGCCTACAATTATCAACCAACAGCATGGATTTGTCAATAAAATGTTTGTGAATTTGTACATCAGGCAGACTCTGTGATGGAAATTGGTTTCCAAATGGACGCTATATATACCGATTACTGGAAGGCATTCGACAAAGTAAGGCATTCGGTGCTGGTGCGTAAGCTACGAATAGTCGGTATACACGGGGATCTTTTACGAAGGATAACATCCTATCTTCGTGAACGAAGCCAAGCAGTGACAATTAAAGGGTTTTGTTCCTCCTTTCTTCCGGTCACATCTGGTTTGCCTCAGGGCTCGCATCTGGCTCCTCTATTTTTTAACTTATCCATTAATGATATTGCTGATGTTTTTGACCAGTCTAACTTTCTACTATACGCTGATGACATGAAGATTTTTAGAAAAATTAAAACTATATCTGATTGCATGTCCCTACAAAGGGACCTCGATAGATATATGAGTTACTGTAAAAATAACTATTTGGATATATTAAGAATATATTAAGAAATGCAATGTAATTACTTTCTCTAGAAACCCTAAGCATATTAAATATGAGTACAATTTTAACAACGTTATAGTTACAAAAGACTTAGGTATACTACTGGATAGTAGGTTGACATTTGACGAGCATCTTAGCTACATAATCTCCAAGGCCAACCGCATGCTTGGATTTGTTCTGAGAGTCAGCAAGGATTTCAAAGCCGGTTCAACCCTCTCTCTCTTATTCGACTCTTACGTCAGACCACTACTCGAGTACGGGTCTATTGTTTGGAACCCGCAATATAAAACTCAAATTAAGAGGTTGGATAGAGTGTTTAACTTGTATTTGAAACATTTTCAATATAGATTTAACAAGGTACCTGCGTTCGTGCCTCTTGTTCATAGACGAGTTCAGAAGGATCAACTGTTTTTATACAAGATTATAAATAATTATATTGATTCGCGCCGTAAGTGTTCATTACATATTCAGTTCTGTAAAAGGAAATATACTAGCAATACATTTTTGCATCGCTCCTGAAAATTTTATAATGAACACTTAATAGATTTAGATATTTTCAGTTGTCCTATAGGAGCCTATAAACGAAGCCTTAAACAGGCCCTCGAAAATATATTCGTGTAGTTTTCTTTTTGTAGCGATCAGTTTATTTGTTTGTTTTTCTCTTTCTTTTCTTTGTTTATTTTTGTTTGCCTTTTTACATGTTTTCTCCAAACTCCAATTTTCTGTGGTGTATTGTAAATTATAATATGTTTTAGTAACTTAGTGGAAACTTTGCTGATTTATGTTTTTCTTGTATATATGTATATAATGTGTATCAAAATATTGTATGTTTCCCTAATATATATATATATAATAAAATCGTAAACGAACCGTGTCTGTATATTAATGATTTTTCAAAAAACAATTTGTACACGTTGCACTTATGTTACCAAGGTCAAAACAATAGTTTTTAGAATTTTTATCTGTGCGTTTGTGCATGCTAATTTCTGAAACAGGTTAACCGATTTGGCGTATGAAGTTGCGGGCTCAGCTAGTGGCTAATACTAGTAGCATTTTTCTCAGGGGTAGATTTTTTATTTTCAGATGATTCCTCGGTAACAGTACCATATTCTGGATAAAAGAATGTTAACGGGCATATAAAATTACATTGTGATTTTCTCATTAGGCGTTCGTTTTGACCTTAGCCTAATAATTATTTTTTTTCTCAATTTTAGATATTGGGTAGCTTAGATATTGTTGTATTTACTTCTGCAATTTGCTGTTTCTACTACTTATAAAATAAGACATCACTCTTTTTAAAAGTTTTGAAAGCATTTTTGTAATAAAAACAAAATTATTTGAGTAGACTTACATACATTGTAAACATTTCGACAACTTAATAAAGTGTAGAAAATCAAGCCATAATTCGTAATTACAATTTCTGTACCTGTATAAAAACGAGTGATTGAAAAAATAGTGATTTTTCTGACAGAAAAAGAGAAAAGCCCTCGTAGCCTTGCTAACCTATTGAATTTTCCATTTAGTTCAGTTGACGGCGCTTAATTTCCGTTCAATGAAAAAGTTAATTTTACTACTTCACTCTAGATGTTGGAGAAAAATGTATTACTTACGTTGATAATGCAATGACAATATAATAATATCGATTGAGACATAAAGCGAACATTAAACAGTCTCGATAATCCGTAATAATGATTTTATCAAGGTAAAGTTATGCGAAAACGGTCTAAACTCCCATTATATGTTAAAACGCTCAATACACACGACATAGTTTCTTCTTTACTAAACCTATGTGATTCGGTTTCGCCCGGGCGAAATTGAGTTGGTTACCGATGTACATTTAGTAATATGGTATACAATGTAATTTAAGAATTTGTGCTGTTGGCGACTTTAAAATTATAGAGGTTTATGTGACGCATCCTCCGTGAATGTACTGGCATGATTTCGAGTCTGTTTTTGAATATTTAAAATGGAACGAGCATGTTGACACAAAAAGGAAAAGAAACAGCAGAGAGACGATGACAGGCATTCAGACTGGAGACTGCGAGGATCAAAGGAGAAAACAGAAGAATTAAGATCTTTCATTTCACGTTGATGAGCAAAAAGTTATATAGAAGAGACCAAGAGAAACATCGTAGTGGCAGTGTTTTTTCAAAAATATAAAAAGTGTATAGTGTTGTGTTTATTGTAAATATTTTTGGTTTTATATGGTGAAATTTTTCTTTACATTTGTTTGAAGTAGGACAACCGCTCCTACAAAATAAAATAAAATAATGGGTAGGTTTTTGAGTATGAATTTATGCACTTATATGCTTACTCCAGAAGAAACCATGAAGGTTTCTATAGTATGCGTTAACCATGAAGGTGGCGACGGTGGACCGACAAAAGCTTGAAATTTTGTAGAGGGAACTTCCCCCTGTCTATATTTCAAGTTGTAAGCAGTGCACACCTAGACGTGCATATAATGTCTTAGATTAGACGTGGCTGTTTAATTTGAATAATTAGAATAGATATTGAAGTTCTTTGGACAGGTATCACGAGAAGAAAATCTTAACGACCCTTTGGTTGAGTAGTTAAGGTGCTAGCCTTAATGCTCTGTCCCAGAAATTTTCGGCAGGATCAATTTTGGAAGTTAACTTTTCATAGTTGGCTCTGGATCTGGCAAGTAGTGGTATTTTGCGTCGTTTGGGCTGCCATCGCGAAATAACAGCATGTGTGCTGTTGTGTTTCGGTGAAGTGTGTAAGCATGGCAGATCCCATTAACATATCTTTTCCATACCCTTAATCCTACTATGGCCGGCGGTGCACTGGCATCAACTGTGACTTTACATATATGAGGTGACCGTAGCCTCCTACCATCAAGTGGACCGTCAGCCTGTTTGACGTTGTGAAATTAGACATAAACAATGTGGAAATTAGCCTGTCCGGGAATCTCTGCTTACCGAAGACCCACTTTAAAATGGCAAGAACTGTGCTGGATGCCATAGCGGTAGACGCGAGCTAATTGCTATGCTAGTGTTATTTTGGCGACTGTAGCCATTTACCGCCAGTTTGTTCATAAAAAAACTTTTAAAATACCTTGCGACTCAAACTAAATGGTTTCCTCATTTGAAATTTTTCGTGGTTATTAAAATTGAAAGCGAGCGAAGATGTTACGTGAAAAGGTAACACAAAAGAGTTAATGTAGGCAAAGTGCTCTGCCGCATACAGCCTGTGTGGCTGTGTGGCCAATTTCCGTTGCCCGACCCACGTCCGGAGCATATCGTTTACGAGGTCTACTTACATCACAGACTACATTCATTCGCATTGCGTTCAGTTGCCTCTCCTGTGTCATTCATTGTTCACAAAAAGTTACTTTTGCCTTTTAATTTTTGACTTCTGTTATTGATTGAACTGTATAAACGAATGAATAAAGAACGAAAACGGTTCCCTGTATTGCGAAAAAAGTTTTTAGAACTCATTTTATGCCATCAAATTAAAAGAAAAAAATACCAATTTCTTATACGGTTGGGTTAAAATTTGCCAACGAATAAAATATTTAGGTTCTTGCTTACATTTATAATAAAAAATGGTAAACAAAAATAAAAATGGAGTGTTAGCTAACGCTAACGATTATTAAATAATAATAGTTATTTGTTCAACTAGAGAGCAAAATAGTTTTTTCCTGCGAGTGCCGACTTTAAATCACGAACTAGCGAAGTAGTCTATAGAATTGAATCACGAGCGTAGCGAGTGATTCTAATATAGACTACTGAGCGAAGTGAGTGATTTAAAGGCACGAGACATAAAAAAATTTGCTCTCGTGTTAAACATACAACTTTTCACCTCAACAGCGAGTTAGGCCATCACCACTGGTATCTTCACAGCTGTAAAACTATCTTCACAGCTGGGCCAACTCTAGTTGGCTATGGTCGGCCGAATCTAGTCGGCTATGGCCGGCCGACTCTAGTCGGCTATGGCTGGACACACTAATAAAATCCTAATAATGTTATTCCAGGGAGTTAAATCGCGTGTTCGAAATTTGAATCACTTTTCCTCACGCTCGCAGCAAAAATAGATTTTCCTGCGAGTTTTTAGGCACCAAAAGCACCCTTTTCGTGCTGGAGAGGTGAAAAATTATATTATCATATTTGAAAGAAAGAAAGAAAGAAAAATTTATTGGCATTTAAACAGAAAAACATATGAACAAAACAAAAAAAAAACATTAAAAGTAAACACCAAAAGGACACAACTCAGCTTAGGCTGCAACATTGTTACAGCGCTGATTTTCAGTTGTGCCCTTGCCGATGTCTCACGACATTTGCAATTTTAATAATTGAAAATTATCTATACATATAATACAAACGTAAACGAACCGTGTCTGTATATATATTTTTTTAATAAACAATTTGTACACGTCGTACCTATTTATGTTACCGCGAGGTCGAATTTTTTTTTAATTTTTTTGTCTATTTGTGCACGCTAATCTCAGAAACAACTTAACCGATTTGAATGTAGTTTTCACTAATGTATTGCGGCAAGATTTCTGTAACATTCAGTGTTTGTTTTATTCCAATAGGTTTACAATCAAAAAAGTTTTTTCTGAGTACCTGTACAAATATAAAAAGAAGGATAGTCCGGACTGCTTATGCGAGCCTGGGGTGCAGGAAACAGTTGAACATCTACTGCTCTGGTGTCCCAGGTTCGCGGTGGCACGACTCGATTTGGAAGTGGAGATCGACAAAAAAATAGATATAGAGAGTATTAGTGAAATTGTACAGAAAAAGGATTGTCGTGATAAATTTTTGGAATACTGCACAAACATTGCAGAAAAAACCATCAAAATGAATAAATAAATAGAACGAAGTAATTAAATTTAGATAAAAAAGATCCCTGATTACGTCAGGGGTACGGATCATTCCCCTCAGAACGGAAAAACAAAAAAAAAAAAAAAAAAAAAAAAAGTTACGTGCAATATCGAATACCACGTATACGAAGTTGCGAGCACGGCTAGTTATAAAATGAGGTCACTGTCCGCCTCTGTTTGTTTCCCCGCTAACTTCTTTTAAACCATTCAACGACTTTTGATGCAATCTTCACTAATGAAAGAGCGATAAGTTCCTTTATATAAATTATAGAAAAAAATTGGATCCGTGTGAAGCCGGGGCAGAGTCGGTAGTTTATTGCAAAGAAAAATAAAAATAACAATATACAAGTAACTCACTTGTTACTTAATTTCGGTATTTAAATTGATACCCACTAAATAAAATACATTGTTTAAAATGATTTAGGAACTCCTGAATAAAATATTAATGTTTAACCATTATCGGAAAACATCGCGTGCCCTTACATTATGTGATTATATCCAAACAACCAATTACGCTAAATATATATTTTGTGACTTATTGTTAGTATAATAATGCCCAAATTTGTGTATTTTTATTGGTTCGTTATTAATTTAATTTAATTTTTGTCGTTTGCTTATTGTATCAATTGGTTATGTAGTACTAGCGACTAGCCCTCGGCTTCGGATGGCTGCAATTTTTCATGCAAATTATGTAGAATTTTATCGCTCTTTCTATTTAGTGAAAATCATAACAAAATCCGTTAGTTTGTTTAGAAGAAGTTAGCAGAGAAACAGAATGAAACGGATAGCGTCTTTATTTTATGATATGAAATAGATAAAGGCTAGAATAAAAAAATGTTTATTATTTTCAGAATAAGCATATAGATTTTTCTAGGACGATTGAAATATCCTTCTGACATTGATACAATTTGTATAGATTTATAGATAATTGAATTTATTTTATTTGCAACTTAAAAAACACAAAATTTAACACAATAACAGCAAGGATAAAAGTTATAAAATGGTCCCTACTCAGCATCTTGCTGGCATAGAGCAGTATTGATCTTCCATAGGAACCCTTAGTTCAACACAAGGACCCTTATAGAATTTATAGATAATTATACATATAAATTATGTAGTATAAATATAATTACATATTGAGTTGTGGGTTTCCGGGATCTGTTGAAAATTCTTCCAAACGTTTCGTCAACAACTGCGGTTGACATCCTCAGTGGTGTAGTCCGTGTTAGAAGAAAAAGTACAACACATCACTGCACTTCACTTCTGCACTTTTCGACTTCTCGAGAGAGACTGTCGCTCGAGAGTCTCGCTCTCCTGCAGACCTGGGCCATCATCCCGGAAACCCACAACTCATATGGATACCGGCCGAGAAAACCTACATTCTACTATAATTACATATTATTCGGTAGAAAACAACTTCAAAAAGTTCAATTTAAAAAATGAAACGCTAAAGTTAAATTTCATAAAAATTTCCTTCGGACCTCGGGGTTTCAAGCTCTCGAGATGTCGATTTCACAATTATTGTATTCTATATTTTCTATTATACAATTTGTATTTTTAAATAAAAATTTTGATATCGATCTACTTTAGAACTAAATTTAAACCTCTAAAGTTATATTTTATTTCGAAGGTAGGAAGGTAGGAAGGTAGGAAGGTAGGAAGGTAGGAAGTCGAAGGTAAAGGTAGGAAGGGAAGTTTGCTATTAACAAAATTTCTTTTGTTTCTTAAAACTTTTGGTTATTTGGTTATTGCTGTAAAAATTTCAAGACCAAAACATAAAATCTTAAATCTATGAAATAACAACGTTTTAACGGATATGACTATTATATTATTTAAAATTCTAAGGATTTTTTTATAATCCAAATCGTGATCTAGTACATCTTGTATTAAATCCCTTAATATTTCAACACATTCAACATGTAATCCCCCCATTAATTTGCAGTTCAACACAATGAATTCTATATGGACTGGCGACCCGCTTTAATCTTCGTATCGATGCATTTTTTTTTTTAATTATATACACAAGCTTTCCTCGTTTATCGCTTTTTCTACTGGTTAAAACCGTATCAAAACCCCGTTGAAAGGCTTAGAAGAAGTAGCAGAGAAACAGACGGAGGCGAACAGCGAATTTATTTTACAACAGTTAGCTGAGCCCGCAATTTTATACGAATAGCGTGTAACTTTTTAGTTTGTAAACCGATTGGAATGAAATAAACACTAAATGTTACGGGAAGTTTGCTACAATACATCAGTGAAAACTGCATTAAAATCGGTTAAGCCATTTCTAACTAAAACGTGCACAAACGCCCGGACCAACAGACAAACAGACAAAATTTCTAAAAACTATTTTTTGACCTGGATAACATAAGATCAACGTGAACAATTTTTTTTTAAACAATATTATTAATGTACAGACACGTCTCTTTTACGATTTTAATAAACGAGACATTTACAGAAAATATAGATCATGCTTTGTGTTCAATTATTAAACACATAGTCTGTTATCATGGGACGTTAAGTTTTGGTGAATTCACAAGCAGATGTGGGCCAATGTGCATACTGCAACACCTGCATTAAGGCGTCCCAATAAAACGTACATCGCACCGGAACACGATAAATTTTAATAAAAGCGAGTCAGGCAGGGAGCCAATGGCACACTAGTATATCATACTTGACTGCAATGTCTGACGCATTCAACAAAATACATTTTTTAAATGATTCGAAGCAAAGAAATAAGCGCATAAAGCCTACAATGTACACACAAAAACATTTTTAAAGGTGATTAATTGGTTACGAGTAAGTGTGTATTATTAAGTATTTTACTATTTATTAATAATAAGTAGTACTTTTGCATGCGACTTTGTTCGCGCCGCTTTTTTTAGGCGTTGAAACATTTATTCATTTTTTATTGCTCATAATTTTATACTTGGGAACATAACTTTTTTGCATGAAAGGCAACTTATTTATGTCCTTTTCGCTAAAACGAATATTTTTTCAAATATTATTTGAAGTTTGAATAATGTTGTTATGAAGAGAAAAAATGTAATATTGGATGTAAACTGGGGGGTTCGCTAATTTTGATGTGAAACATCTATATAGGCGCGGGTGAAACTGATTGATAGCGTGGCGCGACGCTATATATATATATGTATGTATGTATGTATGTGTGTGTGTGTGTGTGTGTGTGTGTGTGTGTGTGTCTACAGTCTATGCGTAGTAGTGTGTACGATGTGGCGACGCGTGCCGTGGTGATTGTTGTTGTTGTTGTTGTTGTGATTGTTAGTGGTTGATGCAACTTGAAATAAATATTTAAATTTTTGTATTCAAGAAAAATAAACGTTAAATAAATAAATAAACAGTCATCATTTTATTTCACTCGATATTTCACATCTACCAGGCGTCCCGTGACGGCTCATTTTTTGAAATGAAAACACAGAAGCACACAATTTAACTAAAGATAATGGCAGGTAAACTCTGGGTTTCGTAGTTATAAACTGGGCAGCCGGTCTCGCGGCAGGAACCAAACCTTTAGAGAAGACCACCGTGAAATTAGGGAAGCCAGAGCCCGTTTTTCTATCCCCACCTTATCCCTCGTCCTTCATCATATGAAAGTCGATAGCGCATTTAAATCCACCCTGCTTTGCATAAATTCAATTGTAGCAGAAATCTTCAAATATACTGTCCACATGTCTTTATTTTTGCTACAATGTATTATAAATGTGAAAGTAGTAGTGTGTGTGTCTGTCTGTTACCTTTTCACGCCTAAACCGCTGAACCGATCATCATGGATAAGGGTTATAAGGGATGCAGAAAAGGTAGAAAAAAGTACTGTTTCCAAAGGATCATCTAACGCCTGGCAAAGCTATAACTGCAATAAAAATATTAGGCGTTACATTTTCCAAAAAATTTCTTTCATACAAACCTTGTCTTGACAATTACAAACACAGCAGAAAAAAATCAGCAAATTTGGTCTTTTCGCTCTCAAGTGATGCTCCGGTCATACATGTGGCAATTGATATTTATTTATATAGATAGAAAGATGTATTCTTAGAAATCGCCTCTGTGGCCACCCTTAAAACTTTCCAATATTTCCTTCTTCTTGCCTGTTTCATCCAGTGCATTCCACACCTTTCTCTGATTATATCTCTCCTCTTTTTCTTTTGTCTTTCTTGAGATCTCTCTCCGTTTCGTGAAATCCACTCTGTAGCCTTTTTTGTTTTTATCATAAAATATGATAAAAGATTGAAAAACAACACAAAAATGAATGGCTACTAGCCCACTAGATATTCCCTGTAGATTAATTAAGAGCAACTATACCCGTAGGAACGCGGGTAGAGTTAAATTTTTAGTTGGAAATTCTAAAACATTTCTGGTTAGACGTTGATACGGTAAGTTTGTGAGTGCAGCAAAGTTGGTATGGATTTACAGGCCGCCGTACGCTTCGAGATGGGGCTCGTTTATAAGACTTTCAGTTGCGGAAGCCTTTTTAATCAAGCTTTTCCAAAGTTGCTGACGCGAACTTTCTCCTACCTCACTTTTAATCAATGTTTACCTGCGCAGCTAAGTAGGCATTGAGTTTCAAAACAACTTGACTTTTATTTCATCCGCGACTTCGCCCGCCTTGAAAAATAATAAAAATATAACTTTATTGCTGTTATAAATTTGCTAAGTGATGGATTTATAGTTTTAGATGTTTTTTTTTCTGGATGAAAGGTACCCTATGTCCTTGCCTGCATCCCTGACAACGTGCATGCAAAGTTTCATGATGGTCCGTTCAACCGTTTAGGCGTGTAAAGATAACAGACAGACAAACAGACAGAGTTATTTTCATATTTATAATATGGGTTATGTTAATCTCTTATTAAATATAGGAGACCGTTTTCTGCTTTGTACGATTTAAAATTTATATAAAATTCCATATAAAAAGATAATCAAAATGTTTACCGAACATATTTACTCTCACGCGTTCACACGCTGAACATGGATTGGATGAATTGGATTATGATAAAGGTTGAAAAGCTATAGAAAAGATTTTTCGTATCTGCATTATTTGCAAAGTTATTGCAAGTTATCCAAATATCCTTAAATTTACAGTTTTTTACCTTTTCTTCGGCCAACATTTTCGGTTTGTAAAATTTTTTTTGTCATAATCCAATTTAAACACCTTGTAGAGAATATTTTGTAGTTTACAAAACCCTACTTTAATTTTCTGTACGACCATTATTGCCCGAGTAATCGATTGTCCAAGTCAAAAAGATCTTTTTCGCTTTGATTGACGATAACTCAGTTACAAATCATTGTACAGAGCTCATGAGGAGGTCAAGTTGTAGGGAATTAAATTCTCTAAAAGATCTTTACTGTGCCATTCCAATAAAAAATTTATTACGGCTTTTACACCATTTTCAAGACGAGAAAAATTTTGAAATTTTTTTTTATCGTTGATTATCTGACTATTACTCATAAATCGCTAACGCGCCTCGGACTTCAACGAATGTTAAAAAAATAGGGGAATTGATACAGCCATTCTCGATTTTTGCGATTAAGCAACACATTTAGCGATTCATGTTTATTTATATAGATTTAAAATTAAATGGAGCTACATTAGAGAGGAAAAGTAATATTAGCTGAAAAATACAAGTCGAGTACACACTGGATCTTATTCCAACGGATATATTCCCGACCTTGGGACGAAAAAGGTCAAGGATACGCCTGTTTTGATACATTAACTGCCCGTCAAGGACGCTCCGCACTCTCTGTTTGTTCAGTGATTATTCGGATGAAAACGTTGAGTTAAATGTTTCTGTAATAGTTTCGACTCAAGTACTTTCTCAGCAAAGTAGCTTAGCTAGAAACAAGTAGACATGCAAGTAAACGTTAAAATAAGTTCTATGATTTAGATAGATCTTTTAGCTGTACATCTTTGAATGTGACAGCTTATATTTATTCCATGAAAAGATACGTTATTATTATTATAACTTTATGATTAAACGGTGTTGGAAGTTTAGATTTTTCATATTCACAAACATTCACTTTTATATATCTCAAATCCCACTTCTGATTACGAATCGCAAGTTCTGATGTCGGGGTCGGTCCTCTGGGATACAGGCCTCATTGCGCTCTGGAATAGCCGAAAACACGAAATAACACTCGATGCTTGCAGTAAACGATAATCAGATAATAATTAAAGTTACAATGTAACAATTAACTGCAAATGTATTTACCTAGAAACATGGTGGTGTGTTCGCCGCGGCAATAGCTCGACACATCTTCTCTTTGAGCGCTCTCTCTAGAACAACTCTAGAATCTGCTCGTCCATGGCCCTTTCTCTATTATCGATTGAAAGGCGCTCTTTTATTCGCAACTTCATACACGTCACGGCTGCTAGTCCCGTGTCAAACGCACCCAAGCTTGCTGCTTGTCGTTTCCAAGGAAACTGGTTAGATGGCGTTGTATGCAAACTGGAACCGATTCTTAAACTTTCCGCTTGTGGCACCGTCTCAGCAATCTCCGACATATATATTATCAATATCAGCGTTTGTGTCTCCACTGTTGGATGTCGACCCCTCGCAACGCTCGCCACCATGCAAGGTCCGCTGCGCTTCGCATTCCAGTCCACTTCCTGCCATGCCTTTCAGGTAGTTTTTATCCACCTGGCCGCAGGTCATCCTCGAGAATATTTCTGTCCCATCGGTTACCCGCGCTGCGACAGATGTGACCGGCCCATTGTCACTTTAGCTTACTGATTCTTTTTGTCAACTTTGGTTCAGCGAATTTCTGATCCTATTCACCAATCAAACTCGGAGCATAGCCTGAGTTTAATATATTCACTAAACAGTGAACTACTGCCATCAATAACTGCTTCAGGCTACCCGTGCATGTCCGCCCTAAATCTTTTCAATTTCATGTATCGTAAAAGAACTGTACCACTTCTTCTTACAGTGAAAGAAAACATAATCAATAAACAAATTTGACAGAGTAGGCAATCTTAGATGCATTGGTAATGCATCTAAGAATCGCAATGAACTAAGGTGGAGGCCTACTCACCAGAGGCGAGGCCTAAAAGTAGAAAGTAATGTATATGTCACAGTATGATGTAATATCTTATGAAGACTAAAACGTACATTATAGATCAAATCACTATAATCCACGAAAGACAGACCTGCACAAAATTTGTTCCTTACAAAATGGAGACTTATTTAAATATGTTTCTTGAGTTGAATAAAAGTTGTGTATTGTTCAGACTAAAGAGCATCACCAATTGTTAACAGCCAAAAATACGTTAGCAGTACTTGGTGCAACTGAACTTAGCTTAGCTTATGTTAGCTAAATAATCAAGGAGTAAAAATATAATTGACTCCCTGTACTCCCCAAATGAAGACTCACCATACCAACAGAGGAAAGCCATAATAAGAGAGCCTCCCATAATAAGAGGAAAGCGCTCGTCTTCTCAATACAATAATTGGAATTATGTCGATAACGCAATTTGGCTCGTTTACACCTTATTGGCTAACGACATTTATTTCCTGAATGAGCTGTTACCCCCTTCCAATCATCCATACATGTATTGCTTATGTTTATTCTCTCACTCGCATTTTCATTTATACCTATCAAAACTGATAGTGTGACCTGTTTTGCTCTTTTTGTTTAGTAGCTATTGACGAGCTTGAGTGTTACAGTACATGATTGCGGTTGAATACCAATGTGCGCAAAACAAGTTATGACTAGTTAGATAATGACACAATAGTTCAGTACCATTTAATCGTAAAAAATGGACACAGTTTTCTTCTACTTTCGAAATGATTAGGGAAAACTAGGTCGACCATTTTGCGAACCCTAAAAACAATAATTCTATAATAATTATGAAGAAGGGAAGGGTTTATGCTTTGTAATATGACTTGTTCAGTTCAATTGTCTAGTATTTGCATGCTGTTATCAACTTGGCACGATTTTTGTTCTCTCTTTATTGTGTGTACCGCTGAATACTTCATAACACTCCATTAACAAAAGAAAAGTGAAATATTATATTTTTCTCTTTTATCTAGTTATGTAACGTTTCTCTTGGCACTGTCCTTTGTTATCTCGCTCTTTTGATAAATTGTGTTTGTTTACAAATACTGTATAGGACCAATTTGTTTGTATGACATTGAGGGCTCAAAAGGTAGTTTTGATAATCTTTCGGTATAATTATTGTTTTTATTGATGCTTTGTTATGTTTTACGTAGAAACCAATTTAATGAGAAACTGAATGTTAATAGTTTGACACACAAAATGTCTTGTAAAGATTTTAAGCTTTTAATATCAACCTACTATACAACTGAATTGGTGGTGATATTAAGGTAAAACCAAGAGTTAAATTCTTTAATTCCACCATATGTAAAACTTTAATTTAATTTAATATCAACAGACATCAAATGTCGTATATAATGCGACATTAAACAGTGTATGAAAGAGTATTTAGGATAACTTCCTTCTTCCACGTCCTATATTTATGAACATAAGGGCGTCACTGTTTTTTAAAACACTTTCCGTTTGAATGGCCATCTATTAAAAAAACACACGAAAAAATTAACTCCATGAATGAAATAACATTTTTTATAACGACGTGTTTCAGGTGGTGATTGTGGAAGGCGGGCGTAGCGGCGGTATGCGCGTAGTGTTGGCAGCGCTGTCGGCGCTGACAGCATTGACTGCGCGCGCGCTCGCCGGGCCGCACGAGCATCGCGCGCGACACCATGCGCCCGAATATCCCCTACACTTTCCTGCGGCCGCGCCGGAACCGTACCGTGGTCATGGCGAAGCCGTCCGCTATAACCCTGAACTAGACACAATCCTCCCGCGTCTCGATGAACACGAAACCTCATCAAAGCGGGCCAAATTTGAGGATGCTGAAACTTCTTCCAATGGAGCCTACGAAGAGACATACTACTCAAATCATGAACGACCAGAGGAAGTTGTCATGGCCGACGAACCTCAGCTCGGACCTGAAGAGGAAGATCCTCTAGTCGTACGTACAAGGAAAGGAAGAGTCAGAGGTATAACTCTCACAGCGGCGACTGGTAAAAAAGTCGACGCGTGGTTCGGTATCCCGTACGCTCAAAAACCAGTAGGAAATTTAAGATTCAGACACCCACGACCTGTAGAAAGCTGGGGTGATAAGATATTGAATACAACGACACTGCCACATACATGCGTACAAATTGTAGATACGGTGTTCGGTGACTTTCCTGGCGCGATGATGTGGAATCCTAATACCGATATGCAGGAAGATTGCCTGTATATAAATATAGTTACACCGAGACCGCGTCCGAAAAATGCAGCTGTAATGCTGTGGGTGTATGGAGGGGCGTTCTATTCTGGAACTGCTACGTTAGATGTTTATGATCCTAAAATTCTAGTGTCTGAGGAGAAAATCGTATATGTGTCCATACAATACAGAGTTGCATCGCTTGGTTTTCTCTTCTTCGATACGCCAGATGTTCCTGGAAATGCTGCATTATTTGATCAGTTAATGGCATTGCAATGGGTCAAGGATAATATAGGTTACTTTGGAGGGAACCCACACAACATAACGTTATTTGGGGAATCATCAGGCGCAGTATCTATATCTTTGCATTTATTATCTCCTCTGTCTAGAAACTTGTTTTCTCAAGCGATCATGCAATCGGGGGCTGCAACTGCACCGTGGGCTATAATATCTAGGGAAGAAAGTATATTGCGTGGGATTCGCTTAGCAGAGGCTGTACACTGTCCACATTCTAGAACGGATATGGGTCCCATGATAGATTGCCTTCGTAAGAAAAGTCCCCACGAATTGGTGAATAATGAATGGGGGACCTTTGGTATTTGTGAATTCCCATTTGTTCCTATTATTGACGGTTCCTTCTTAGATGAAATGCCTAGAAGGTCTTTAGCACATCAGAATTTTAAGAAAACTAATTTATTAATGGGATCTAACACGGACGAAGGATATTATTTCATTCTTTATTATTTAACGGAACTGTTTCCTAAAGAGGAAAATGTAAGTGTAACAAGAGAACAATATTTACAAGCTGTGAGAGAATTGAATCCATATGTGAATGACGTTGCACGGCAGGCAATTGTGTTTGAATATACTGATTGGTTAAATCCGGATGATCCGGTGAAGAATCGTAATGCTTTAGACAAAATGGTTGGAGACTATCACTTTACGTGTAGTGTAAACGAATTCTCTCACCGATATGCAGAGACTGGAAATAATGTATATAAATATTACTACAAACATCGCAGTAAGAATAATCCGTGGCCATCTTGGACAGGTGTAATGCATGCAGATGAAATAAACTATGTATTTGGTGAACCGTTGAATCCTGGCAAGAATTATTCTCCTGAAGAGGTCGAGTTTAGTAAACGTCTGATGAGATACTGGGCAAACTTTGCAAGAAGCGGGTAGGTATTTTTTTATCATTTTTGATTCTTCGTGCTGATAATTATATTAATTAACCAACAATTGCTTTTTCATATCTATATATTGTGTTGATTACTATCTCTTTCTTACATAATTGTATTTTTTTGCGACAAACAGATACATACGAGGAAAATTAATTCTTATTTATCGTACCTTGATAAATTTCAAAATTTGGAATTTTTTTTAGTGGTGTCGTCGATTAGGCTAAAGAGATTTTGGAGAAAAGATTAAGGACATAAGGTGTTGTTAGGGGAACGGGCTTCGGTATTGTTTAGACCTGCATAGGTTTATTTTTCTCCACATTATGAGACTCTGTATTGACTCCCAAGATGATTTGAAGTAAGAGCTCGATTGATCAGATTTAAATTCGGAATGAATAGAGTTTGCTTATGTCAATTTCTGTATTTACTGTTTTTACTAATATTTTTGTTGGGAGAAATTAATAAGGAGAAAACAGCTGCTAATACTTTTAATTAGATGTTGTTCGACATTTCGCGTCATAAACTAACCAGCCTGTCTGACGGCCATAACCATAGAAAACCAATGTGAAATAGCAGCATGTGCTGTGCTATGTTTCGGTGAGAGAGCAGAGCTCATTCCCCAACCATTATGATAAGCAGCGTATTTGTATTCACTCTTTATGTTGCCTGTATTTATAGGCTAAATATCCGTGTGCTTGCTGACTTTTAAATAAATGACTGTAAACCTCAACTTTGAACTAATTTTCAGAAACCCTTCATTAAATCCAACAGGAGATATGACGAAAGTTCATTGGCCCGTACACACTGCGTTTGGGAGAGAGTATTTGTCGCTGGCAGTCAATTCAAGCGCTGTTGGTCATGGTTTGCGCGTTAAAGAATGCGCTTTTTGGGATAAATATTTGCCGCAGTTGATGGCCGCCACAAGTGAGTAAAATTTACTTGTAAATTAGCACAGAATGGTCAAACGAACAGAATTTCAAAATAGACATTTGTGAAAGCAAACATCACAAAAAATATATGAGCCCTAACAGTCTAAAAAGTAATTGACAAAATTCTTCATTATTTCTAGTAAAATTATAAAATAATTGTTATACACGTTAAAATATTAAATGACTGATAAATATTTGAAAATGATTAATTACAATTCAACAATGGTGAGGCACACTGCATTCATAAGTTTCGCATTCATAAATTGGGCAGTTCGTCTGGTGCTTTGTTTCGGGATACCAGTGACAATTTCCCTATCGAGAGGATAGGGAAATGGGATAATTCTTTGTCCTTAATCGTACCACATTTGTAGAACTTGTAGTGGCCTGTGTCAATTGGATTGCCAACATTTTCTTTTTTTTTTTTGTTTTTTTAGGTCGGCAGACAGACAGACGGTCCATAGTAGGATTGATAAGGAATAAGGGGTTAGGAATATGAGTTACATATACAAAATACTAAGTTGTTATTTAAGACAAGACAACATCGGACCGAACACAATTTTTACCAAAATGAGCGCAACCTAGTAGCCGATTAAAACTTTTAGTTAATTAATAAGCTTAAAAAATAATAATTGTCGCTGAAAATTTTGGGTACTGTGACGAGAAAGCTGTTTCGGGCGGTAATTAACTATTTTTTTTCTCAGAAAAAATATATATTTTTGTAAAAAACAGTCCGATTCAAACTTTTTAAATATAGTCTATCATGCTCTGTATCTTTATTTAAGTTTCAATTTTACTCTAACAACAAATTAGGCGACGAAAATAAAGCTTTTCTACTAAGTCCTCGCCTTATTAATTTTAACATTTTACAAAATTAGTTCAAGCTTTTTCATCTAGCTATAAAGCTACTGTCGAGTAATAAGAAATAAACTTTGGCTGCAAATCAATCAGTTAAGCCAGCATGGCGACCCAGCCGGCTTTAGTTTACATTTCAACGGTTATTGGTTTGGTAAAAATAATCCATATTTTAATTTATACTTTTTAAATAATTCCAAACAGATAATCCAAGTGACATACAGTCGGAATACGCAAAAACTGTTAAACTAATTGTATTACTTGTAATTTTTATAACCATACAAACTGGAGATACAAAATTATACTTATTTTTGACTCTTTTACGAACTTTGACTGCTCAATTTGTGTATATTATGAAATTTCGATATCAAGATGGGATAAAAAAGGGACAAAAAGAATTCTTTGATCTTATGACTTACTAGGCCTTTTTTGTTGAATAATATTGTAAAAAACATAATAATTGAAATAAAATCTTCCGAATCGTAACACGCCACTGATTTATATGTATTCTTTTGGCTTTTATAATTAAATGATTTTATTCTTTTGTCTTCTTAAAAATTTCAGCTAAACCAGAGCCACAGAGGAACTGCACCAACACTGCGCCCAAAACATTGTGGACAATTCCGAAATTCTTACTAGTTACGAGTATTTTCACCACCGTTGGAATTTCATTATCAACTTCATTTAACTATAGTTATTAATACACAATAACAATAGTAACGATAGAAATACGATATGTATTTTTTCTTTTCTCCTTATCTAAAATACTAAGAAGCTGTTAAAATCTCATTTATTTTTAAGGACATGTTATTTGTTGAGCTCGTCAACTAAAAATATTTTTTTTTATGTGCAATGTAGGTATATGTTAACTTATAAAATTTTAGTTAGGTAATAAGCCACCTCATGTGTTAAATTGCTAAGTCCATGATATATTTTCTCTAATGGTGTCGATTATAAGTTCCATAATTAAATGTAAGCGATGTATAATAACTTAATGATAATTATGTTACTATTTAAAAGGAGGTACTGTCTCCGCCAACATATCAATTGTTAATAACAAATTCTAGAAGTATGTAGCCATATATTGACTTAGTACATAAGCCTTTACATATCCTTCGAAGGTAGGTGAAAATGAGTTTGCTACTCGCAATGCACTGATGTGCAAATTACACTATACAAATACTATTTTCTTTTTAATTTTCCTTAATAAGGGTAGTACCAGACTAATGGATTGCGATAAGATTTATTGACGATTAATTTGCGGTGACTGGTGTGACGAATGAGAATAAAGGATTTTAGCTTTAAAGCGCCTATTAAGCAAAACATATCAGGCCAAGGGATAGGATCTTTTAAGTTCTACATAGTTTAAGAAACAAATACAATTTAAGGTAGTTCATTTCACAACTGTGTAGCGGACCAATATTAGAAAGTTGTACGTGTTTTATGGTTCGATGTATAAACAAGTTCGGAAGTAAATAATTCAGATAGTAAGGAAGATCTAAATAATCAACAGATAGCAAGGAAGAAGCAAATGACTCAGAATGGTAGGGAAAAAGGGAATAATTCAGATAGTAAGGAACAATACAGAATAAGTATTTCAGATAGTGAACAAGAAAAGCTTGAGGATCTTATTAGTTTTCAAGGGAAGATTGATATTAATGGGATGATAATTGGACGTAGGCTAAATTACTTGGTTGTCGATAACGCGGAAGCAACAGCCTGTGAAAATTGTTCAAAGTTAGTGTGGGGACACAAGGATGTAAAGAATAAATTGTACAGATTGTAGTATTGTATATTGAACATTTTAAAACATACAAAATTAGTACATTAATATTTAGGGTCGATACGTCTAGTTTAGAGAATGTAGAGCGGTTCAGCTTTCGAATATTGGCATGAAAAATTTAATAGAATCTTTACAATTCGAGATAATAAGATGATGGTTATTAGTGTAAAATAAATTAATGGGAAGATCTTACGACGTCTATAATGATATACATATACTATATGACTTCATTGGTGTAAATAAAGTAAGTGTGTTAGATATTAATGTAGGATCTCATTGTTGTTCCGTCATTAGTTATCTCTTCTCTTTACTTTTATTGAAGGGCAAAGACAATCCGGTGCCTATTTGTTGGTAATGTTTTTCAAAATCTGTTGTGGATGACGATACCATAAAGTATAGGTGCATATACGTAAATCCTATGTGTAATTTACGTAGGTTTACAAGCTTCAGATGTTTATCGTTTCAAATTAGGAGATTTACATACAAATATCTGTTTATTAGGTATCGACTATGTGATGTTTATTCGCTGATGTTAATTAACGCAAGATAGTGTCAGTATTAATGTCTAGTTCACATTTGATGTTTCACGAACTACGCTTATTTTAACCTGCGTATATATACCTAGAGAGTGCCTCTTGTTCACTTTTATATATATTGATACACTATAGTATAGGATAGTTGTAGATGTAGATGCGTTACTTTTTAATAATTGCACTGTTTAAGTTTTTCCTTTAATATGTGATATTTAAAAAGGCCAACGAATGTCGCGTAGTGCCAAAATAGAAAATGGGATTATTAATATGATCTAGGGTTGAATTGTCTTGGATTTTATTGCGAAACATACTTTAAAGGATGTGTCATTATCACTGGTTGGTATATTGACGATTACTATAAAACCAAAGAAACTATATAGCCGAAGATTAAATGTCATCAATATAACAATCTAGGGTGGCGCAAGATGCAAGGACAATAAATTAATTTATTTGACATAATAGGTATTATAAATTATTATACTACCAATATACATACATAAACGAATACGTACAGTAACTAACTCACTTTTATCAATTGCTTTTCTAAACTTGCCTTCAAATACAACCTCTAATAAATAGTTACTATTATGTGTAAATAGCCTAAGGCTAGATTTACAAATCACAAATTGGAAAAAGGGAAGGAGGGGAGGAGTATAATTCTGTTATATACGTTGAAATGCTTTATGTTTTGATATTTGATTTAGGATTGAAATACAATTAAAGAGTTTTACCTACCTAAGACTATCTAAGATAATTCGATGATAGGGGGAGTGATAAGAGGAAGACGTCATTTTAAAATATGTAACAAGTGAGGTTCTCATATAAACAGCACACTAAAGCTACGTTCCCACTACGCCGGACTGGCAGATTAGTCGGAAACCGGCGCTCGGACATACGCATCATCGAAGTTTAGTTTCATTACACAATGGCATGTTATTTATATCTTTCCTGTGACTTACTAACATGTGGTTTGTATGTCTACCCTTGGCAAATGTATAATAAATTTCAATATGTAATTGTTTTTTGTACACACTAAAACCTTTGCTTCAACTTTGCTTGGCTATAATAAGAATAAATGCATTAAAAAGTCAATGTTAGTTACATGAATGGCCTAAATTGTAGCGAATTAAGAATGCACGATGTCGAGAGGCCTATAACCAATACTGCAATATAATTTTTCATTCAAGTTATCTTTTTAAATTCTAATAGAAGAAAATATTTCAAGTAAAAAAATTATAGTGCTACGATTGAATTATTGAATGTTTGCAAGGTTTGTGTTTAATTATAAAAATAAATGCTTGTATATAAATGTTTTATTGTTTTCATTTGAACTTTTGAACGACTATTTTCATTTGATGGAATGATTATGAGGCCAACATAGACGAAACATGAGACACGAATTCTGAACAAATACTGCCGTTAAAATCAATGAAAAAAAAAAAGGTTTTTTTTGCAATTGCAATCAAAATTTTGTATTAAAATACTTACTTTCATTAAAGACCATTTCGTATTATTTTTTTTGAAATAATGAAATAGTTAAGAATTTGCGTTTAAAACTTTACTTAAAATGCTGCATTGTTCAGCGAAGCAATAATTTGATCATCAGAGTGTAACGACGTTTATAACAAACGCCTTATCTTTGTGATTGGCTTATATTTGTTTTACAAGGAAGTTAATTAGTTTGTTATTCATTTTATTTTAATAAATCAATGTTCATTTTAAACAATCTGACTGCCATATCTGATAAGACTATCACGTATAACTTTTTACACACAACTTGTTTTGTTTCTTCCACGAAGCATTATAAAATTTTTATGATTTAAAAAGGGCGACCCGCTCTCGGCTTCGCACCGTTGTAAATTTTTTTTTGAAAATTTTATAATATACACAACCGTCCTCGTATTATACACAATCGCCCTTTTAATTAGTGAAAAGGTTAACAAAATCTGTTGGGTGGCTTAGACTTTATGATATGATACAGTCTAGAATAAAAAAAAGTTTTATTATTTTCAGAATATTTTTCTAGGACGATTGAATTATCCTTTTGACATTGATATAATTTGTATAGATAATTAAGTTAATTTAATTTGCAACTTAAAAAAATATACAATTTAACACAATAACAGCAAGAATAAAGTGCTGGCATAGGGTAGCACTGATCCTCCATGGCAACCCTTAGTTCAACTTGTATACTATTAGGTTTTCTGTGGTTCAAACACGAAGACGACCCCCCTACACTCATTAAAAGCAATAAATAAATAAATTGTCAGAATTTTGACAATGTTGACAACATTACTTTTAAACGTTAGGAATGATACAAAAAATACATTGTTGCGTGTGGGATGAGTAAAAATACCGTGTAAGGGCGAAACGAACGATTTATTTTCACAAAACCAAGATGACTTCCAAAATCATTAGACTTGTCCAATGAAACCGTTAAGCTTGCCAAAAGTCGTCAATGATTCCCTTAATGTGTCGCCGGTTCACTGTCGCAGGTAACTTCACAAAAGTTCCGAGAGTCCCTTTCGAATCGCCTGTTATCGCACAACTAACTCATCTCACCCGCTTGCTCTCTTATTTGTACGTGGCGCCAAACGCCTCGATGTATTTCGTATTTTCCAGAAAATGTAAATAAAATCATAAACAAGCCAATGAAAGTTCGGCAATGTTATTTCTTTTGAAATGGAAACTCTATGTTGTAAACATAAGGACCCATTTCCTTTGGCACTACTCGGGAAGGGGCGTGGCTACCATCGATAGGGTGGGACGCTCGAGACTTTCGGCCGGCGCGAACGCTTTTTCCAGAACGTTCCATAGTTAGTCCTAACACTATAAAGGTCAGACTACAATTATTATTAGTCTGACTAAGAGCAAGAAGGTTTTATTATAATTTATCGAACCTACTATCCACTCTTAATCTCCAAGTTCTCCGTTATCTTCCAGATAAGTTCTCCACTCTTATTTGACTACTGAATTTTTTTTTTCAGATCTGCTCTGAATCGTTGAAAAGTGTAATGACTCCGTTTCGGCTATGGAATATTGTTCCAACATATTTAGTCTTGAATTTAGAACCTCTTTCGTGTATTTTACATTTTTACTCGTTTATTGATGTTTGTTTGTGTAATTTTAGATAACTTTTTTAAAATTTTGAGCTTTGAAAAACCCTTAAGAGCAAAACCTATACTAATATTATAAAACTGAAGAGTTTGTTTGTTTGGTTGAACGCGCTAATCTCAGGAACTACTGGTTCGAATCGGAATTTTTTTTTTGTGTTGGATAGTCCATTTATCGAGAATGGCTATAGGCTACATAACATCACGCTACGACCAATAGGAACGGAGCTTCAATGAAAAATGTTACAAAAACAGGAAAAATGTCCTTTTTGAGAGCTTCCGTTGCGTGCGTTACGTAAACGGTTAAAGTTACGCAAAAATCATGTACTACGGAATTGATTCCCTTTAAAAGTTCTAAAAATAGTCCGCTCCGCGACAGCATATGTCTTACTTTTAAGGTTGACTCACTATAACCTTTTTTATGGTAATCAAAATCGTTCTAAAATAATGCATTATTTGCGAACGTGTTTTTATAAACACGACATTAATCTTTATCCAATTAAATATTACAAGTATTTAATTTAGAACAAAATTGCCCTTGACATAATTTGTTTTCAATGAATATCTTAGGAGATATCATAGTTTTAAAATAACTCCACTGGAGGATAAAGCGCACACCGTTTGGCTCGTATAGGCCAACGGTGAAGGCGACTGCGGATAACCTAGATGTATCGGACCACAGCGGTTATGATGTTTAAGTGGACTGTATCTTTTTTGGATTGCTGCGGGATAAGGGAAGGTGGAGAAATTGGGTAGGGACAGCTTACCTCGATACGATGAAGCGAGCTTGTAGCGGATACGCGGATCGTCGAGACGCTCCTCATAAGCACTACACTGCGGAAGCGATAAGAGCCTTCACCCTTCTTCTAACACTACACTGCGGACTTTCTTCCAAACATTACACTGCGGATTGCGGATTACAGCGATAAAAACGATCTCGATTGTCAATTTTTAATGGCTTTTTTATTTTGCGGGGTATTTTATGGTGTTGTAAAGCGATCGTATCGAGAGCCGGAGGGTAGGAATTGGGAAAGGACGCGAGGCATAGACAATGCGAGAAACCATCCACAATATCTTATATTTTATAAAGTTACGCAGACGACGTCGCGTTCAACAGCTAGTATAAGTACTTATAATTTATCCTTTTACGTTAGAACAATTTAACATTAAGTTGTGTTAACAAAAAACTATGTAAGAGCAGGTAACTCTTGTCTTACGACTTAAAAAAAATTTTGGACATTAACGCCAAGACAAGAAATTTCTTTATAATAATAGTAATTGTTTCCTACTCATTTATTCAGGTGGGGTATAAAATACACATCAAATTTATCAATTGTGAACGCATTAGAAATTGTTTAGCACCGATTTGAAGGATTTATCAATAAGATTAATTAAGAATACTAATAATTATAAGATAATAACATAATTTAATTATTATTATTAGATAAAGTAGGTAGATGTTTGCAAGCCTATATAAATAGCGACAGATTTTCACCGAGTAATTCACAATATTTTGTGACAGGTATAAGCTTATAATAAGTTTTACTATAAATTATTCATTAAAAAAAATAAAATAACAATAAAGTCTTGTTTTTGTATAATAAAATATAAGTTAAGCCCAAGCGCATATGTGTTTATAAAAACGATTTATTGGAAATATATTAAAATCAATAATTTCTCTGATTTTAGATCAAAACTTTTACCTCCCAAAATGAAACTGTTCGTGGCCTTCGCTTTTCTGCTTGTAAGCATCACAGCTTCCCCACCTCCACTCGTTCACGATGGTAAGTAATTTTTTTTAGTAAATCTTATGATAAACTCTGCATTTCTCGGAATTAAAGATCTAATTTAGTACCAGTAAAATATTAAATTGTTGAGATATTTTATTTTCTAAATTCAAATAGAGATACTTTAAATTATTATGTATTTAAAAGAATGTAGGCTTAAGTGTAAAAAAAATGTATACCACCCCACTGCCTTTCAGCGATGCTGTTTTGAACAACCGCACCTTACAGTCCAAACCTGGCCCATATCTATTATTTATTTTTATGTATTTATATGAATTTTTAACGACTTTTTTTTCGATATTTATCGCTTTTCAAAATGTATCTATATCCGATAAATAACCGATTATCGGTTATTATTTGCATGCCCTAATACCCACCTGTTGACGCCAATTGTCAAATTGACGGATAGTGGTTCGCTGGTGGTATGTGCTGTCTCGCTCCCACCACACATCCATTCCCTATCTGTCACTTGCTTACGCACCGCATACGAAGCCAATCGGCCATTTCTTTTATAACGCGCCGCAACCGCCGCTGAAACAAGCGAAAACCCGCCGGTCTCGTCGCGAGATCAGAATTATTGTACCATCCGCATTAATGTGTACCTATCAGACGTGTGTGCTGTAGTTAGCCATTTGGTCGCGCCTTTCGCATCGCGACTGCGGTCGAAAAGTGGTGAAAGTGCTGAAGAATCAGGACTCTGCATGTGACGGGCCCGTTGAAGCTCTTCGCCGCTGAGGAAAGAGGTGAGTGACAGAATTACCCATCATTCCCATTTCCTTCGATTGCACGTACCACAGCAACAATATACAGTCCACTTCGAAGATTATTTGGCGTGACCATTTGTTTTGGTCCTTATCGAACCGGATTTGTTTTGGTCCGTACGAACCGTATTATAGATATATCCAGCCGCCCTTATTAGGATACTTTATGGGCCCTAGTGAGAGAATTTAAGTGTAATCACTACGAATATTATTTTATTAACCGCATAGTCTACCTACTTATTTCCGCATAAAAACCGCCCGTAACATTAAGTTACGTGTTATCTCGAACGATATTTATATACAATAGAAATAATATTTATTTATATACTACATACATAATATACTTCACATTAATTGATACGCAAATCAAACATAAAATTGATATTTAACGCAATATCGCAACGTAATTTTATTTACCTACCTACTTCATTCTATAATAGCAGCGATTTCGTACGAACGATTTACCCTACCGCGTTGTGAAGCCGTACGCGCAAGGCTCGCGCAAGCGCGTAGGTGGTATTATATTTCGCCGCACAGTATTCGATTCGAATTACCGCTTAATTTAATTTAATTGTATATTTGCTTGCACATCATAATGCCGCGAGAAGAGGAAGCTCAAGATGCGAAACTAGCTATAATGCAAGCTAAATATGAGGCCGTCTTCGAAATAGTGCAAAGTATTTATGATTTGTCTTTAGATATTAATTCAAATCCCGCGAATAAGGAGCGTTTCCTCGACGTCTCTTCACAGATCGATTCGCTGCGCACTGAGTTTGAAACTAATTTAGATAATTATAATTCCCGCTTACTAGAGTTGAATCCAACCGCGAAACCTAGCTATAAGGCACTCGTTGCTTTCGAGTCTCTGTATGGCAGGATAAAACGATTTCATTCGCAATATTTGCCACCGCAACATAAGGCTTGCGACACACTGCCGCATAAGGCTCGCGTCACACTACCGCCAATCGAGCTGATGAACTTTTCGGGTGACATTCGATCATGGGCATTATTTTATGCTAGCTTCAAGTCTACCGTTCATGATAACCCATCACTCACGGACGCCGAAAGGTTGTACTATTTATTAGGCAAGCTGACGGGCAAGGCACAGTCTGTGTGTGCGGGCATCACACCTTGCGCTGAGAATTATGAACTAATCTGGCAAACGCTGATTAACAAGTACGAAGATCAGCGAATGCTCGCCTCCGCGTATTTAAATCAAATGTTCGATTTTAAACCATTACAATCTGCAACCGCGACGAACTTTGATTTATTTACAGATAACTTTATAAGTGCAGTGCGCGCCTTAAAGAATCTAAAGTTGGATAATCTGACCGACTTAATTATACTTCATATCGCGCTCAAGAAGATAGACTCGGATACTGTTCGTGCTTTCGAATTGAGTTGTAGTTCCAAAATACCTACGTTCGACAACTTAGTCGAATTTATTACCTCTCGTGCCAAGGTTTTGGAACGCACTCAGCCTAGCTCATCGAGTGTATTGAACGCTCGTCAAATTAATAACAATAATAATCGTCGCTCTAATAACGCACCGCCGCCGAAGTACCAGGCATATGTGAGTACAACGGTCGATTCAAAGTGCAAGTGTCTTTGCACCAATATAACGCATCAGCATTTATTTAAATGTTCCGATTTTAATAGTATGACTCCACATGAACGCTTTCAGTGCGTAAGGGATAACGGTGCATGTGTGAATTGCCTAAGCTTAAAACATCGAGCTTCTAATTGCTCATCAACTTCAAATTGCCGCGTTTGTAAGCAAAGGCATCATACGATGTTACACTTCGAGCGGAACAGGTCGAGCCGCGCGGCTCCCTCCAGCTTGAAGCCTCCGCTACCGATCACTGTGCCTGAGAGGTGCGACGGCGCCGCTAACTGCGCGCCCCCCGCGCATCCGTCCCCGCAAGCATCCTGCGCTCGGAACGCGCATTCGGACGTCGCGTTATGTACTTATACACCTATAAAAAACCGCAGTAAATTATCTACTATTTTATTGTCAACCGCGCAAGTCGTCGCGTATGATATTAAGGGCGATCGACATATTATTCGCGTCCTATTGGACTCCGCGTCGCAAAGTCATTTCATTACAAGGGAATGCTGCGATCAGTTAGGATACCAGCTTCATGATGCTGAACGTACTATTGTGAAAGGGTTCGGCGGAGCTGAGAAAATAATTAAAACTAACTCAATCGATTTAAAATTTTATTCTCGCTTTGACAACAATATTAATTTTAATATCTCGTCGCTCGTTGTTGATCAAATTACCAACTTACTGCCCACCGCAGTGGTAGACACTTCTGTCTTATCACACTTATCAGGGATACCGCTGGCGGATGAGAGTTTCGGCACGCCTAATAAAATAGATGCGCTGATCGGAGCCGAATTATTTCCGCATCTATTTCTCTCCGACGTAGTTCACGCCCCGAGCGACTCGTCGGTGCCTCCTGCTTTACGTACGATATTAGGGTACGTTATTATGGGTTCCGTACCTACGCTCAATAACCACCAGGCCTTGACATGTTGCCTCGTTCAAGAGCCTATCGCTATTGACTCAGTAGTCAGGCGTTTCTGGGAGCTCGAAGAGCTTCCCTCCGCACCGCCCGTTCAACATCCCGTCGATGTTGAATGCGAAGAATTTTATAAAGCGACTACGACCCGCGATCCCGTTACTGGTAGATACACTGTTGGTCTACCATTTAACGACGATGTCTACTCTCTCGGAGATTCTTTCGAAACCGCTCGCAAGCGTTTCTTATGCCTCGAAAGAAAGCTAGAAGCTTCACCTCAACTTAGGTCCACATATAATGACGCCTTTTATTTTAAAATTTCCGCTCCCGCCGAGGTGAAGTGCACTAAGCGCTCCATCTTGTTCACCGTCGCGCGTCTGTGGGACATAATGGGTTTCGTTGCCCCCACGGTTGTATTCGCCAAGATGTTAATAAAACAGCTTTGGCAGCTTAATCTCGATTGGGACGATACACCGCCGCTGCACATCACTAAAATGTGGCAGCAGTTTTGCGCCGAATTACCGGCTCTCAATAACTTACGCATCCCGCGTCACGTGGGCGTGACCACGGACTGTAACGTTACCCTCGTGGGTTTCTCCGACGCCAGTCTGCAGGCTTACGGCGCTGTAGTATATATGCACGTGACTGCCCTCACTGGCAACACAGTCCAGTTGGTGTGCGCGAAGACGAAGGTGGCACCAACTAAACCGCTTTCGATTGCTCGCCTCGAGCTATGCGGGGCTGTGTTGTTGTCGAAACTACTTCGCACGGTTCACGATAACTATTCTCGTCACCTCCCAATCGAGACTTACGCGTTTATCGACTCTAAGGTCGCGTTATACTGGATTAAGAGTTCGCCACACAGATGGCAAACGTTCGTCGCAAACCGCGTTATACAAGTAACGGAAAATATTCCTGCTGATAATTTCTATCATGTCGCGGGCACTGAGAACCCCGCCGACATTCTCTCGCGTGGCATTATGCCACAGAAATTGATCTCGCACCCCCTGTGGCTACACGGGCCTCAGTGGGCTTCATCGCATCCGTCGGTGTGGCCTCTCAAGAGCCTCGACGGACAGTCTATTACAGACATACCGGAACAGAAGGTTATCGCGCACCCTGTGTGCACGCCTATAAAGCATTGTGTTTTATATGAGCTCGCTCTCCGCACCTCCTCATGGAGTAAGCTTCTACGTATCATTGCATACGTGTGTAAGTTCGCAAAGTTATTGCCCCGCCGCAGTACTACTACAGTAACTGCCGATGATATTCAGTTCGCTGAAAATAAAATGCTACGCGCCCTGCAAGGCCAGCACTTTGCAGAGGAATACTTTAATATTAGAAATAACAAATCATGCTCGCCGGCTTTCAACCGTTTGAGGCCTTTCATTGACAACGGGCTGATCCGCGTAGGCGGTCGCCTCGTTAACTCCGCTCTGGACTATGCTCACATGCATCCAGCTATCTTACCGCGCAGTGATCATGTAGTGAACATGATCATTGATTACTATCACGTAAAATACCTACATGCCGGGCCGGAGCTATTAATGTCGCTCCTACGTCAAAGGTTCTGGATCCTATCCGCACGCCGCATTGTGAGACAAAGAGTCCACATGTGCAATACTTGTTTCCGACGAAAACCGCATCCCACTCATCCGCTTATGGCCGACTTACCCGATTGCCGCACGCGTCAGGTCGTTAAAGCGTTCACGCATACGGGCTGCGACTATGCAGGTCCCGTGCCTTACACTCCTGTGCGTCGCCGTGGTGTTCGCAGCGAGAAGGCCTACCTGTGTATATTCACATGCCTTACGACTCGCGCTGTGCATATTGAAGTCGCCACAGACCTCAGTACTGCGAGTTTTCTCGCCGCGCTCAAGCGTTTCCTCTCGCGTCGAGGACCGGTGCAGTACTTGCACTCGGATAATGCGACGAACTTTAAAGGAGCCGCTTCTTACCTCCGCGATTTATACAAATTTCTCAAAGATGAATATCATCCGAAGCTTGAGCAGGAGTGCGCTGAGAGTCGTATAACATGGAGATTCATCTGTCCCAACTCTCCTCACATGGGAGGCGCTTGGGAGAGCATGGTTAAGGTTGTGAAGTCGTTCTTTCGTGTCCTGGGACAGCAGCTTCTCTCGTATGAGGAACTCTGTACGGTTCTCACTCAGATTGAGTGCTTACTTAACTCGCGTCCGCTAACAGTACTGAGCTCTGATCCCGCCGAGCCTTCAGCTCTGACTCCGAGTCATTTTTTACATACCGCTCCGCTAAACTCGTTGCCCGCGCCGGAAGTCGAATCCGACTCTGTTAATTTGCTTCATAGGCACTCGCTACTGGACAAATTAGTTCAGTCGTTTTGGAATCGCTGGAGAGTGGAGTATCTGCACGGTTTGCAGGTTAGGCAGAAATGGAATACTCCTACCGCGCCTATCACACCTGGAACGGTCGTGGTAGTGATGAATGATAATGTACCGCCCCTAGCCTGGCCTTTAGCGATTGTGGAAAAGGTCCATCCTTCAAAGGATGGAACGGTGCGCGTTGCGACTGTGAGGAGCGCCGGGGGAATTTACCTCCGCCCCGTCGTTCGCTTATGCCCTCTTCCAAGGCAATAATTATTTATTTTTTACCGCGTTTAGCTATAAGTTTTATCTATATACCGCTACATTATTTATATTTATTTATTCCGCGTCGCATATCTGTTATTATATTTTTACTTCCGCTTCGCCGTGACTCTGTGGAGTTATTAATCACCCCGCGCGCATTGAGCGCCTATAGCCTGGAGTCATTTGTTTGTTGATTTTCTTTAATTTTCTCAACTTATGGTAGTCCTTTAATGGTGACCCATTAAGGGCGGGTGGATGTTGACGCCAATTGTCAAATTGACGGATAGTGGTTCGCTGGTGGTATGTGCTGTCTCGCTCCCACCACACATCCATTCCCTATCTGTCACTTGCTTACGCACCGCATACGAAGCCAATCGGCCATTTCTTTTATAACGCGCCGCAACCGCCGCTGAAACAAGCGAAAACCCGCCGGTCTCGTCGCGAGATCAGAATTATTGTACCATCCGCATTAATGTGTACCTATCAGACGTGTGTGCTGTAGTTAGCCATTTGGTCGCGCCTTTCGCATCGCGACTGCGGTCGAAAAGTGGTGAAAGTGCTGAAGAATCAGGACTCTGCATGTGACGGGCCCGTTGAAGCTCTTCGCCGCTGAGGAAAGAGGTGAGTGACAGAATTACCCATCATTCCCATTTCCTTCGATTGCACGTACCACAGCAACAATATACAGTCCACTTCGAAGATTATTTGGCGTGACCACCACCCTCGATTTTTTTATAGTTGAACAATTTTATTTTTGAAATATTGGTATAAAGGCTTACTATTATTGCTTTGTTTTAAAAATATTAATTTAATTTTACATGTTCAAATAAAAGAAATAACAATTTTTATCTTTTCTGCTTATTTTTTATCTTATTAATTTCAGTCATTGTTTTGAACGTTCATCATTGTTTTATTTAAATACGATAAACACACATTAAACACATTGCATAAATCGACGCAATCTTTATCTATACATATTAATATTATAACTAAATTAGCTGTCCGCATCTATCTGTTTCTCCGTTAACTTCTACTAAGCCACGAAATGGATTAATTGTTACAGTTTTCACTAATCAAAAGACCGATTAACGGGGAAGGTTTTCAGAATAAAATTGCATCCTTTCAAATTATCTGGGGGAGTTCTTAGTTATAAATAATTAATGTCAAATATTATGTGCACTGATTATATACTAATTTGAGATATATTTCAGTAGAGGTTTGTGAAATGACATTTTAATTTGTTGGCTCGCAGGCTGAAGTCTACTTGACGGTAGCCAGTTACCATCAAATAGACAACATGGATACATAATTTGGATATAAATTGTTCTGGCATTCCACCACGCCAATTAATAATATTAATTAAACAATTAGAAGTTAATATCGCCGCCAGAAAAGGTGCACATCCTGGCACAACTGATCTTCTGTTGTCTATGGTACTGTTTACTTAAAAGTATAAAAGAGTAGTATCTTGTACTATACTTCCACTAAATGTAACTTTTCATGACAAACTTAGGAGTTAACTTATCAGTCTGTGATACCAGCAGTGTCTTAAGCCGCACGTGTGAGAATCAATTATTTTAATTTCTATTAATATAATATTTATAATAATAATAAAACCTCCATAATCGCGGACAAGACTATTGTCGCCAATAAGCCTGACATCGTAGTTATTGACCGATCCCAGCGCCGGACGACATTTGTTGACATCGCTGTCCCGCACGTGGCTCACGAGGTGACCGCCATGTGGGACGTCGATTCGACAATTATCGTCCCGATAATTGTCGGCATTGGCGACAAGGCACGTATTGTCAGGAGGTTTCTCACTCTGCAGTTCTAACTACTGGTAGCTTGGGCCTTGCCCCGCTACCTGCGGAGTTCTGGTTTTAGGTTTTTTTTTATGTTAAGATCGGCAGACAGGCTGACGGTCGATTTGATGGTAGGTGGCTACCGTCGCCTATAACATAAGCAACGTCAAAGCTGCTGCAAGTGCGCTGCTGACTACAATAGGATTAAGGATAAGGGATTGGGAAGGGATAGGGAAATGGGTTCTGGCATCCCTTACTTTACTCACCGAAACACAACAGCACACGTGCTGTTATTTCATGTTGGTCTTTTGTAAGGGAGTGGTTACTGCCGTCAGACGGGCTGCCCAAATGACTGCGAAACGCAGTATGCCCTGCCACTATTTTCCAGATCCAGACCAGAGACAAATTTGAAAAGTTCATTTTTCAAAGTTGACCCTGCCGGTAATCGTTAAGGCAAGCACCCTAACCACTCATCCAATGGGCTCGTCAAATATATTGCTTTTATTATATGTATATATTGTTTTTATAATTATATTATAAAAAAATGTAAAACTAAGAAAAAGAAATAAAATATGTAATATAATAATAATAAAAATTAATTTATATTTATCTAAAATCTTAAATTAATAAAGGCTTATTTGTTGGTTTTCTTCAATCTGGCTTCGCACGGATGTAATTTTTTTTGCTATTTATAGATATATAGATATATAAGATATAAAAATTTCAAGAATTTGCCCCACTCGCGTGCCTTGAGCGCCCTCTTGCATTCACAATCGGATGTTTTGGAGAGGAGCATAGATACGCCTAGTCGTATGGTTGTTCACTTTTCAATAAATAATAATAATAATAACATTAATAAATCATTTAAGTAATACATTTTTCAGTGGAAACAAATGAGGAAGTTCAAAACCGGCTTGTGGTTGCCAGCGTTGTTCAGGGGATGATCAATGATATAATCCAACAAATAAAGGATGGCGACATGGATCCCTGGACTTTAGAAAACGTGTCGGAAGCATTCGCTCTGCCAGTACCTTCGTAAGTATAATCATTTTTAATTTAAATATAAATAAATTAATACTTTAATTAAGACGAAGTGTCAGTATAAAAATGGACCCTGCGGCATTGTACCAAGTACGCTGGCAGCATTTCCTCTTTGAATGGCCAAACTAATACGTTGGCCTAGGAAAGTGCCAGCTCTTCGGTCTCCCGTCGCATCAATAAGCCTCTTCGAAATATCTTCGACCTATATCTGCAGGACCCCACGGATCGAGTGTCTCGACTCCGAATGGTACAAAAACATATTCGGCGCCGAGGCCACTATATTAATTTATTTTTAGATTAGGTAATTTTAGTTTTTATATTATTGTCTTAGTTTAGCATTTAAATATGTTTAATATAGTATCGCTATATGTTTAAAAATAACGCTGTCCCTTTGAGGACATATTTAGTAAGTTTCGAGTATAACCTATGATTGATTGGATTTTTCTGTAAATAGCATAAAAAGTTTCCTGATCTGTATCAAAAGGAAATAAATGGTAAAATGTAACATATACATATACATAGATAAACATTACTTCGATTGAATCACTTTAGAACCAACTTGGGCCGTTTTTCGCAATTGAATCGTCTTGTGAGCTTTCAAACTCCCAAAGTCACGATGTCGACCCTTATAACGACGCGATTTCGAAAATCAAAAGACTCATCCTTGTCGGTGGTTCAGACAGTTGACATTTATTTATTGCTGATGCTAAACGATCAGTAAAATGACATTATTAATTGTATTATAGATTTTGTTTGCTTTTGTTCACTCAAATTAATAATTATTTTTATTCTATTTTTTTTCTTCTTTCTTTTTTGTTTTGTCACCAGAGATGTTACTCTGGTCTTTTTATTGGCGCAAGCTGTGCCTCCTATAATTGCGGCGGCATTGCTTTTCTTTGTTCTATGTTGTGTATTTTTGTTTGATGTATGCCTCGTTGGAGGCCATGTAATAATAAATAAATAAATAGTCTAATATATATAATGTACACTAGCGACTAGCCCCCGGCTCCCGACAGATGCAATTTTTCTGCAAATTATATAAAAGAACCTTCTTTATATAATTTTGTAATCTTATATAATTTCTTATTGTTTATATAATTTTTCAATCTACATAATTTCTTATGTAATTTATATTTATATAATTAATAATTTTTGTTAAAGAGATCAAAATATTAATTTACTATAATAGGTAGATATAAATTTATTCACTAATTAATATAAATATAAATAACAATTGTCTTTCCTACTATAAATTAAAATCTAATCGGGGGCCCCTTGGGAGGGTCTCCATCACGCAGGCAGCATTCCCGCGCTGAATTGCAATTGCAATTCTTTGCGCGAGAAAGCCGCCAGCGCGAGGGTCACCTGTTGCCTCCCTCAGACGTTTGCATAGGTCCCTGTGGAGCCCGAGCGCACCCTTACCCCAAGGCCCCAGTGTCTCGACCCCAAACGGTATGAACTGATATTGGGCGCCGAGACAACTGTATTTAGAGACCTTGAAGAGCTCCCGGGCATCTGCCGCTGCACCCGCGCGTTTTGTGGTCGCTGGCAGGTAGGAAGCCGCTAGGGTGTCAGTGCAGGTCGCGTCCCAAACCAGCGCACGGCCCATCCTCCAGGGTATCAATGACATCCCGTCAGGGCGCTTGCCATCGCCCCGTATAATCTGGGGCTCCAGAGCGGCGGGAACGTTGGCACTGACGAGCGCCCTTCTAAGGATGTCGTTGAGGGCGGCGTGGCGGGACAGGCGACCGGCGCCCGAGGAGCAAGAGAGGCCATGGTGGCCAAGTCGGTCCACAGGGGCCCCACAGGAAGCGCAGTTGTGGCCAGTGCAAATCCCAGCTCCCAGGCGGAGACCGACAGATATACGTAAAGTGTCCGGGTCGATGAAGGTTCCTGTATTGGGTGATGGATAGGCATGTAGCCAGTGACCTGACTCAGGCTTGGACACAGCTAGCAGCCTGGCCCGGTCTCTGCCTGTCGAGACCGGGCAGGCAGAGATATTTATATTTTTGTTTATATAATTTTGCAAATTATATAACAAAATCCGTTGGTTGGTTAGGCGAGTAACAAACAGAAACGTTATTGTATTTATTATATTATGTACCTATACAGTAATATGTAATGCATAAGTGTATGTATGAAAAAAATCTTTAAATTAATACAAAATTAATGAATATTTAGCATTACTGATTTACGCGACTCATTTGAAATGTTCACACAATTTAATCACAGATCACATCACAAAAAGCCCGTCATTGTTTGACTCAGATTAATTTTTTTTAAAATTCTTCCAGCCTCTTGAGCGCAAGTGGACACATCATAGGTGCACAATTAACAGGACTCAGTAACATCGTAACTAACAGGTTGAGCTACGGTCTTCTCAATAGTAGACTTACCTTAGACCTGGTTTTCAAGTCACTTCATGTAGGTGTTAGTAAGTATCAAAGGTTACATTTTTTATATTCGTCAGACAAGCTGGTGGTCTACTCGATGGTAGGTGGCTATCGTCGCCTATTGACACAAGCAGTGACACAGGTGCTGTGAGTGCGCTACAGACCATAAGGGATAAGGAAGAGATGGGGTAATGGGTTCTGGCATCCCTTATCTACTCACCGAAAAACTATAACACATATGCAGTTTTTTTATAGTGGTAGAATCCGGACCAGAGTCAACTTTAAAAAATTCATTTTCATATTTGGCCCCGCCGGGAACTGAATCTGGAACTCCTGAGATACAGCGTTAAAGCAAGCACCTTATCCTGCAAATGTGCTGCCGACCTTAGAAGGGATAAGGGATTAGGAGTGGATAGGGAAATGGGCTCTGGAATGCCAGACCCAGACCAGAGCCAACTTTGAAAAGTTCAATCTTAATCTTAAGTTAATTAATCTTTACATATTTATAACCTTTTCATAATATAAAGAGTGGTAAACAACTTTGAGTTGAAATAGATAATGTTACTAGCCCCTAGAAATTCTCTCTTTACCTTCCTAAGCCCTTACAGAGGGTACAGGATAAATTTTAGTAACGATTCAGACCTGACACTTAATGATATTTCACGGCATACTTCTGTAAAGGTTTTTTTATTGCTCAGTGTTACCATAACTGCAAAACTGTGGCCACATACTGGCTCTGTTTGTAGTCAGATTGATGTGTGTTGGTCTAGTGATTATTAGAAATTTTCTCTAATGGAAAGAGAACAAATACTCAAATTACCGAGACGGTTGAGGAGACTTTTGAATACCATATTTTAGTATGTTAAGATCGACAGACAGGCTGACAATCCACTTGATGGTAGATGGCCACAATGGTAGGTGCGCCTATTAGACTAGCAACGCCAAAGGATAAGGGATAAGGGATAAGGGATAAGGAAGGGATAGGGTAATGGGCTCTGGCAGCCAAAAGTTCATTTCCATAGTAGACCCCTGAGACAGAGCGTTAAGGCAAGCCCCCTAACCAATCATCCAACTGGCTCGTCAAGTAAATCAATCCAAATAGACTCATCATGGATATGTTTTCAGCCAGCGCAGCCTTCGAAGTTGAAAGTTTGGGAGGTAATCTTTCTGCGTCCGTTAGGGGAGGGTAAGCTTTATTAGATTTTATTAATAAACTAGCGTTCCGCCCCCGGCTTCGCCCGGGATGCAATTTCTATATATAAGAACATTCCCCGTTTATTCCTCTTTCCATTAGTCAAAACCGAATTAAAATCGATCTACCCGTTAACGCGTGATGCCGTGACCAGGGGAAATGGGGATTCATTTTTATATATAGAAACTACATATATGGTCCAATGATTTATTTTAAATTGATAATGCGACCTGTTCACTCATTGGGCGAAGATTTTCCAGCTGCAAACTGTTAACATTGTTCATATTAAAAAATCCATCTTATTTAAAAGTTAATGATAATGATAACTTTATTTGCATGAGAATGTGAGTACAATGATATGATTTTAAATATAATACAGTCCTATGCACACTCTGTCGTAATTAAGACGTACAATTTTTTTATTATTAGTACCTATATCAATGTTAATTATATCATTTTGTGCTTGTACTCGTGGCTTTATACAGAAAACAAAATAATAACAATAATGAAGGAGAAAAAGCACTTTAAATGTTGAGTTAAATTACAATTAAACAAATAGTATATCAGTAATGACGTCATGTGTTATGATGAACGGCGATCAGGATCAATATTTTCCTATAAAAACATTGATCCTGATCGCCGTAATCAGGATGGTCATGGCGTAGCTAAATAGCCTTGTAAATTTGGTGATGGATTTTGTAAATTTGGTGAGCGATTTTGTGGTTTGTCTTGCCCGATCTATACAGTTGAAAATCTTTGAGCGGGTCAAAATTTTCGGTTTCAGTAGGCCCGGTACCGCCACCACTTGTCACCAGTCCATAAAAAAAAATCGATTTAATTTCTGCAACATGCATAAAGGCTAAGCACATGTGCTGATATTTCATAGTGATTTTTCTATAAGGAAATGGTAACTGACATAAGACGGGGCGGGTCAGTTTATGATTGCGGAGCTTAGTGTGCTTTTCTTCTTCTTAAACTTATTCTAAGTATGTTTTATTTCAGGATTACAGTTAAGGATGTCGGCGTCTTTGGTACCATTCGCGTCAGCGTCGGTGTCATCAGCGGTGTAACTATATCCAACCCCGATTTGAGTGTTCAACTGGGAGGAATTGATGTAATTTTAATGTTTCGTTTTTTTTAATTATTATTACATTAAGCGATTTATTACTCACTCTTCTTACAATTCTTCTGTACGTATGTATTCACTGAACTGCTTTTAAAACGCTGGACCGATTTTGATGAAATTTAAAGTGCATGTTTGAGTGGATATACGGATTTAGTTTCACAATTGGACCAGGTAGGTGCCGCTGCGATCAGGTTACAGAATTTGACGGATTTGGGCAGGACAACTCCTGCCAGGTCAATATCAATAAGTAGTGGCAGGGCTTTTCGCAGTCATTGTGGCAGCCCGTCTGGCGGCAATAATCACCCCCTTACCACCGTGAAATAACAGCACATGTGCTGTTGTATTTCGGTGAGTGAACAAGAGATGCCAGAGCCCATTTTCCTATCCAATCCCTTATCCTTAATCCTACTGTAGTCGGCAGCGTACTTGCAGCAGCTGTGGCGTTGCCTGCGTTATAGGCGACGGTAGCCACCTACCATCAAGTGGACCGTCAGCCTGCCTGCCAATCTTAACGTAAAAAAATGTTTATGATCTTTTTTAATAGGTGAAATTGGATAAACTATGTTTATAGACAATATTTATATTAGGAATATGTCATACAACTATACACATTTTACAAGATTTGTTATCAACTATGTATATGTCGCAGTCATCTGGTTGAATCTGCTATTTGATTGAATGACTAGCGCGTTCATTGAATGACGACATTTAATTGAATGACTAAAGGACAACTCGTCAAATCGTTGAATGTAACGTTCAACGTCTTGACTGAACGTCATTTAGCGAAGTCGTTGAATGGGATATAGCCGATTTTGTAATGTTTGGTTAAGGTGCCCATGAGTTCGCAACTAACCTTACTTTAAATAAAAATAAATAAAATAAAATGTTTCGTTAAATCAAATTGTAATATTTGATTAGGGTGAATTTTGGGACAATTAAAAAATTACTGATTTATAAACTGCTGAGTTTGAAATAATAAAAGATTGTAGCATGATTTCCAAAGCTTTACTTAATCTCATATTTTTGCTTAGTATAAAAAAGTAAAAAACCTAGAAAAATTATCATATTATTTCAAAAGTAATTTATTAAAATATGCGCTATCAACACAGTGCTATCTGTGCGAGCTGTTTGATGCCATATTTGTTTTGGTGACTACTAGCGCCGCAGTGGGAAAAAAATGAACTAAATTTGAATTACCTGACTGATTTCATGTCCGCTATGTTCAAAGGGCTATGTTACAATCCGCTAACTAGTTGGACGTTTAGTGACGCTTGTTCAATCAACGTTCGGCCTAGTCATTCAATTAAATGTCGTCATTCAATGAACGCGCTAGTCATTCAATCAAATAGCAGATTTAACCAGATGACTGCGACATATATATATTTTAAAATTAGTTCATACTCACTTGTCAATTATTTATTATTTTATAAATGAGTTGTTTGACTTTAAATGTACCTGTTTTTGACAGTCCCACCTTGAAGTCTCCTTGTTTGGTAAGGACAGATCTGACCAAATCAACAACTTCGCCAGTGTCACAGTTCCAGGTGCCATTAAAGCTCATGAGGTATGTTTATTTCTTCTTCTTTTTAAGGTAAATTTTGCGGACTTTGTGAGAAAATGACACTTGGTCGTTAGAAACAATAAAGCATTTACTAAGTTTAAGATTGCTAAGGTTGCTAGTCTCCTTAGACATGCAGGTTTCCTTGCAATATTTAATTCTTCTTAACCTTTCTATTCCAAATATTCAAATATATAAAAAAAATCAATAACATTCCTCAAGTCCGTAAATCGTTAATCCAGTACATACTATTTACAAAAGAGATACCGCGCGGATCGCGAAACGAGTGTGAATGAGTGAGAAAATTGCCAAGAAATTTGTTTCATACGTATATATGATTCGTTTTTGTTTCATTACTTATTTCATTAATTACTTGTTTCATTACTTAAGCCGGTACTGAGAGTGACCAGTTTTTGGAGTTTGTTCCCTAAGAATCAATCTTCATATTAGACCCCCGATAGGGAAATTTTATGAGGAGTAAAATTAATTCAAGCGTTAACTAAAAGCGTGACGTTATTTGTCACTTTAAAATTTGTGCGACAGCTGACGCATGTATTTATGTTCCCTAATTTTTTTCTTTATTTTGCCTTTGAAATTTATCACCTGGTAAACTATGTCGGTAAAATTTTCAGTAATTTTGATTAAAGCATGTGTAAAAATAAGTAATTTTGATTAAGTAAAATAAGCGACTGCAAAATAACATAAAAATGTTGCAAAATTTTAATTTGATCTATAGTTTGGAATTTCTAAAGAGCTGTAAAGGCTCATGAAAGATTATGAAAACCTTATTTCGTTGTTTGTAACGCACTTAATTCTATTTTTTTTTCAGAATGATATCAATACATTCATCAACTTGATTGCTTTGGAGGCCATCAATTCTATGTAATGATTCAGACAATTGACAAATTCTTAATGTAATTTATTTTCTTGTAAAATATTAAATGTTAAATATTAATGTTATATTAAATGATTTAATTACAAACGACTTTCATATTTATTATTAACGCGATAATCCCGTTGATCTGAACCTTAAAGGTCCGTTTATATTTTCAGACAACGAACGTATCAGACACTTACCGTCTCAGATACCGTCAGACACAGTTTATTTACATCTAGCTCACCAGAAACGTGCCATGTCAGACAGAAGCAGTTACTTGCATGATCCGATTCTGGGGCACAGACCTTCAGTTCCGGCTCAGACAAAATATTCTCTCCGCGAATATGGTCCGTGTGCGGACAATGTCTGATGGCGTCTGAGCGGACACGTTACGCTAGATCTTATATATCATATTAAATAATATTATTTTGTCTGACACGCTACGTGTCTGATACGTTCATTGTCTGAAGATATAAACGGCCTTAAAACGTAAATTCTTCTGATTCTTCTGATTCTATTCAGGAAGATGATAAGAATATTTCAAACTAAAACTTGGTTTGGGTGCGTGGACCCCCAGGGGTACACGGAAGACTCGACGGGGGTCTACGTTGGCGTGACAAAAAAAAAATGGGGGTTTACAATTCGTACAATTTTTGGAACCCCCGGGGTTCACGAAAATTTATCTGCTTTCGATAGTGAAGAACTAAAATTTTAATTATTTTACGACTGTTATCATATTTTTATGTTATCATATTAAAATGTTATCGTATTACAATGATAACAATAATAACTAATAGTGTAATAATTACACATTTGAATAAATACAGCACAGAAAATATGCTATTTTTCTTTTTCTTTTTACCACTCCGAATGGGGAGTTTTCTAAATGAAATAACTGAGAATTGATTGGTTCCTTGTGCTGTGCGTAGATGTCAAAAAAGTAAAGTTGGATGGAATCACTTTTTTGATTGGCCAATTTTACTTTTTTTTCCAATCACAACACAATCCATTAATTAATATACCTTATTTGATTTAGAAAACTCAATTGTCACTTATTTGATTTAGAAAACTCCCCGTTCGTGGTTGGAACTTAGCCGCAACGCAAATTTCCATAGTCAGATCTAATCTTCACATTTTTTGTCGAGTTTTGGGAATATGGAATATGGTAGATAATGTAGCTGCTCTTAATGGTTTTTCTTGTAATGTGCCATGGCGTTTTGGGATCCTTGATATTTCTATTTAAAAAAAACTTGACTTTTCAATATTTATATGCACATTATATTGTCTTTTCTGTATAATACTATAAAATGAAAACTATAAAAAACACATCATATTTGTTCGTATTTTTCTTCTCAAATATTTTTTACACCAATGACATATATTCCATCTAGCTTTTTAAGAAAACATTCTTATTTCAATTTTTTTAAGTCAGCCAGGATTCAAGTTCAAAATACATCAACAGCTGCAGGGATCCACCGGCACCAGCTAAATTTTGAAAGTGGTCTATGAGAAAAAAAGTCTGGGAACCTCTGGACTATATCCAAATAAATTAGGGGGATATCCTCACATGTAGAAATTCTAAAAGCATGGTGAGTCAGAAGCAGACACAAATAAGTGATTGGAAATATCTGAAATCTGTTACATAATTTTAGGCATAAATATATATAATAATATATATATGTAAATAAATTAGTTATAGTATAAATATAGTATATATAATATAACCTATATATGAATTAATTAATATAAATAAATTAATTAATCGGCGAGTGAGTGAGGTATACCAGAGCCTATTTTCTTATCCCTTCCTAATCCCTTATTTTTAATCCCGCTAAGATCGGCAGTGCATTTGCAGTACCTACCTGTATTTTTTAGGTAACCGTAGCCACCTACCATCAAGTGGACCGTCATTTGACTGACGACCTTAATATAAAATAAACAAATAAAAATAATAAATCATACCTACATGTCATGAAAAAACAGATTAATTTATTTACATTTATTTTATCTTAAGCAATAGGTGAGTAGCATAATGAAGGCCACACCTGTATTAAATCCTTATCAAATCAAATTGCTTCATAGCTATTAAATTGATTTTATATCAAAAGATAAAACGCATTATTATCTGCAACATAAAGCAGAGAAAACCTTAATAACAATCTTAATCAGTAATGACGAGCTCATTGGTCGAGTAGTTAAGGTCCCGGGATGAACATTTCCAATGAACTTTTCAAAGTTTGGCTTTGATCTGGATCTGGCAAATAGTGGAAGGACACACTGAATTTCGTAGTCTGTGGACAGCCTTTGCGAGCTTATGTGTGTGCATTCTAGAATCACCAAGCCACAAGAGTCAGTCTAGTTTAGTCCATTTGTAATTACGGTTTAATAATAGTAGATTTTACAACAAGTGCACAAAACGAACCATTTTTATCCGAGACTGATAGTAATGTCGAGGATAAAAATTGGTTTTGTGGACGAGTTATAAACTCTGCTTTTCACTTCGATTGCGAGGAAATAAAACAGTAGTATAACATAACATTTCTTTAAACGCACGAAAAAACAAGAGCTGTTTCCCGCCGCTTTATTTTTTTTTTTAAATCTTACGACATTGACATTGACATCTTATGACATTGGCTTGGGCTGCAGACCTATACAGCCTACTATTAAATTGGCCTCTGCTCGTCCCGCCGGATTGGTTTAGGGGACATAAAGGGCCCACACGACGTGGGCTCCGAGCGGGCTCCGTTCAACGGAGCTCGTGGCGGAGCTCCGTTGACTACTTGAATTTATGACTCACTTGACATTGGCGGACAATGGCCATTTTTAAAAATGAGACAAATCGCCATTTTTTTTATAAAAAGATGAGGATGAAGATACTATTAAATTAATTTTGTAATAATAATTTTCTTAAATTAATTAAATAACATACCGTACTTGAATTTAAATTTTAATATCTTTTATGTCTTAAAAACACATAAGGCAAATAAATTTAAGTAAATATTATAAAATAACAAATTCTATCTATGAACTTCTTATTGTGTTTGGCTGTATGGCTCATTTGCTTTGCCTTAATGTAGATACATTTATGAGTAGATACGTTAATGCACTTGTGCACAAAATTCGATTTTGTGCACCCTATATTCTGCACAAATAAGCACTTTCAGAGCATGAAAAGTGAAAAATTAATTACATTTTTATTTTATCTACATGTAGGTAATTACTTAGCTATACATATTTCGTTCACAATCTACGCCTTGCTTCATATTTGTCAGTATTTACCTAATCCTTTAATATCAATGATTTATCGAAATAGCAACCATTGCATGGTCATTAATTTAGTGTTGATAGGTGTTTGGTCGAGAACACAACTCTGGTGAGCTTATCTATTATTGATTTTTGACTTATTTTATAAAGAATTTTTATTAGATAATCTTAATCGCTCATTATTTTTAAGTGATAGGCTGACGGCTCAGAGTATGCTCTATCTCACAGTAGAGTCGGGTTCGATTCTCGGCAGGGGCAACTTGGGAAATAAACTTTTAAAAATTATTAGGAATATTTATTAGATAATCTTAATCACTCATTGTTTTTAAGAGACAGGCTGACGGTTCAGTGTACGCTCTGTCTCACAGTAGAGTCGGGTTCGATTCTCGGCAGGGGCAACTTGGGAAATTAACTTTTAAAAATTGGCTCTGGTTTGAGTCTGGCATTCATTTGTGCAGCCCGTCTGGTGGCAATAGCCTCTCCTTTACAAAAGACCACCTTGAAATAACAGCACGTGTGCTGTTGTGTTTCGGTTGTTTTTCAGTGCCAGAGTCCATTTGCTTATACCTTCCTAAATCCCTTATGCTTGATGGTAGGTGGCAACGGTAGCCACCTACCATCAAGTGAACTGTCAGCCTGACGGTACACATAAATAAAACCGTCGCCTATTAATACAAACAACGCAATGGGGTTTGCAATTGAGCTGCCGATCTTAATACGATAAATAATTAAAGATAAAGAGGATAGGATACAGGTCTCCGGCATCCCTTATTCAATCTCCGAACACAACAGCACACCTGCTCCGATATAATTTAGCCTCCTGAAGGAGGTGGTTACTGTCGCCAGACGTGCTGCTCAGTTAATAATTGCGGTACGCAGTGCTTCTTGCCACTATTTCGCGAAACGAATTTCACAAGGACGATGCCGCAGGAATAGCCGGTTATATTATTATAAAAGCTGAATAGATTTAGATGAAACTTGGCACAAATATAGAAAATATTTAGCATTAAAATATTGTTAACTTTATTTTCTAGTAGAATGGTCCCGTAGGATGATGATTCAAGTTTAAAGCTGACATTAATTTATAGATAGTCCCAATCGAGTCGCGCGGTACTTTATATAGAACCGAAAATTATAAGATAGATGGCATCAGCAAGTATAACGTACGGAATAATTATATCGTATTGTTACGTGCGGGGTGAGTTAAAATGCCGTGTAAGGACGAGAGGAACGATTTATTTTCACAAACCAAGATGACTGCCAAAATCATCAAACTTGTCCGATGAAACCGTCAAACTTGCCAAAAGTCGTCAATGATTCCCTTAATATGTCGCCGGTTCACTGTCACAGATAATTTCGCAAAAGCCCCGAAGAGTCGTTTTCATATCGCTTGTTGGCGCGCAACTCCTCACATCTGATCGGCTGCCTCTTATTAATACTTGGCGCCAAACGCCTCGATGTATTTCCAATTTACTAGAAAATGTAAACAAACCATTGAAAGTTATTTCTGTTGTAAACATAAGGACCAATTTCCTTTGACACTAATCGAATAGGCGCGTGGCTACCATCGATAGGTTGGGACGTTCGAACACTCCCAAGCACCACACTTTGAAAAGTCATTTCCTAAGTTGTGCCTAATTGCTCTATCCCTTCCTAATCCCTTGTCCTTAATCCTATGGTCGGTCGGCAGCGCGCTTGCAGCAACTATATAGCATTGCTTTGCAATAGGTGGCTACCGTCGCCTATAACACCAAGGGGACCAAGGGGACCAAGGGGACGTATGTTAAAGTATACAGGTAGAGTATTTTTTGTAATAAATCATGTTTTTGTTTTAATTTTCAGATATAATGCGTAAAGTTTTATGTTTGATTGCCATTTTGGGCGCAGCGGTGGGAGGGCCGATAGGCGATGATTTGTTAAGAGAAAGTCTCAATCCGGGTAAAAATATTTCATATTTATTATAACTTATTTTAATCTTTGCATAAAAATATATTTTAATGTACAAAATACATAAAGAAAAATAAATATTTTCTGATAAAAATCAGAAACCTAATCTAAACGTATAAGATACAAGAGCAATCAATCAAATTTAGATAATGAATTTTATATTAGTGAAATTATCATTAATGATAAGTAATTCGTTATTTCTGCTTTTATTTTTTATTTTAATCAATTAATATTATCAAAAATTTTACTAGAGAAAGAATTATTATTATTATTTTTAACAAATCAGTGAAATAAAGCATTATGTAGCATCTAAGCATCTAATGCCTTTGGAATTAAGATCTATATAAATTGTTTAATGTCTCGTAATTGGCTGACAAAATAAACTTTAAATTATATTATGTTTAATTATACACTATATGTACAATCGGGGTACGAAAACCTTTGTCAGTTTTCAAATAAATTCCTTTATCAAGTCGTAGACTCTTAGTACCTTTTGAAACTAAAGCACTAAGCAGACAACTGACAGACGTTTGAAATGAAATTTTGGCATGACTGATAATTGTGCTGATGCAAGCAAATGTCGACTTTCAGGTGAAGAACCTTTTCTTACCCTGACTCTACATTCTTCTTCTTGATAAATTCCCTCAAGTATTGTATTTAATAATTGTATTTAAAATAAAAATAATGAGATAGTAGAATAATTAGTTTAATTTTTAGTGAAACAATTGAAAAAACATCTTTATCCTTCAATAATATTACTAAATAGAAAATAAAAAGGTACTCACTCTATTTTTATTAAAAGGAAAGAATTAATTAAAATTTTCAATAGCAAATTATTATTTTGAAAAATGTTCAATACAAAAGAATTAAGTATAATCAGGAAATTAATTGAGACAATTGGTTGTGCAAGAAAATATTTTAGGGAGGCTTCTGAAGATAGGAGATTTTTTAAATTTGAAATAAAGGGAATGAATCTTAATAGATTAATTTCAATATGAAAAAGAAGAAATAGCGACCAAATGCATTGCATCGCAGCGAGGTGCAGAAATGTTGACCTAGCTGTAAAGCACAATACATTTTTATACGAAATGGATTTCGATTCGTTCGTTTCTTCTAGATTTGGTTGGTGTAAGAAATTCGGCTCTGGAACAATTAGTTCTGGATTTGGCTGAAGATTTAAGAGACCTTGTAATACATGGAAGCGGAAGTGTGCCCGTTTTGGATCCGTTTAAACACGACCGTCTTGAGTTGAACGGCGACGATATAGGTTTAGACGGGTAAGCAATATTTACATTTAGTTGCTTTTTGAGCAAGCCTGTAGTTCATATCGACCATATATCAATAACTTAATATTCACAACATGGTCAACAGACAAGCTGACGGTCCACTTAATGGTAGGTGGCTACCGTCGCCTATAACACAGACAATGTCACAGGTGTTGCGAATGCGCTGCCGACCATAGTTGGTTTTAAGGTTAAGGGATTGGGAAGGGATAAGGAAATGAGCTCTGGCATCCCTTACTCACACCGGTGGACTTCAGTAAGAGGGTGGTAACTACCGCCAGACGGGCTGTTCTGTAGAGTTTTCACTATAGAACACTATAGAAAAAAAATGGATGTCACTATTTTGTGAAATATGTACATTTTTAGAAATAAAAGGGAACACACACACAGTGATAATAATTGAATTTCAATATATATTTTTTAATTTTTTTATAATTTTAACAATTTAAAGATTTGAAGATTTAAATTTAATATTTAAAGATTCTGATGCCAGACCTTATCAAATGCCTGTTGGATAACGCAGAAGACCGATAAACAGTACTCTTTCTTCTCCAGAGAGTCCCTCTATGGACCTGCTCTACCGTCTGAAACCGAATTACTGAACCGAACCGAAATTGATCTGAAACCGAATATTTATAGAACCTAAGTTAGATAAGTCTGAACCTAAGTTAAGATAAGCTCTATTGAGCTAAGTGATGGATGATCACTAAAGAAGGAACAATGGATTATCTAAATTTAATAATGAGAACATTAATTATATTTCAAAGGATTGTACAAAATTGCCATTACTATGCAGAGGAGGACGAATTCAAAAACTTAATAATGTAATGAGTCGAAAATATGTTATGACATTTCAATCTTAATTTTAATAGAGATTTTTTTCTGTTTTTAGGTCTCACCTTACAATCAGCGATCTTGCCGTAAACCATCTTAGCACCTTTGTATTTCATGATTTGAGCATTTCCTTATCAGGAATAATACCACCAAGTTACAGGGCACGTTTTGTGATTGGAATTCCCATTTTGGAGCTAGATACTGGTAAGTGAATATTCCCACATTAAAGACTTTATTTTAACAATTGTAAACTAAAGTAATTGAAAAATTGTAACACATTTTTTTATTCATACTCGTAAAGTTTATTCATGCTTAATAAGAATACTGGCCAGCAAATATGTTTATTCTTTAAATATTAATGTTTTAATGTTTAGCAAATATGTTTTATCTGTTTATTTTTTTTTTGCTTCTGCATATAATATTTATAAGCATTATATTATATCAAAATTATAAAGAATATAATTTTTCCACAATAATTCCTAAACGAATCATAACATTAACTCACTGGCCAATTTTTTTTTAACTTACGGTCAGCAGATAGGCTGACGGTCCACTTGATGGTAGGTGGTTACCGTCGGCTATAACACAAGCAACGCTACAGATGCAGTGCGCGGTCGACTACAGTAAGATTAAGGGAAGGGTTAGGAAAATGGGTTCTGGCATCCATTATTCACTCACCAAAAAACAACAAACAGCACACGTGCTGCTATTTCGCGGTGGTCTTCTGTTAGGGGGTGGTTACTGCCGCCAAACAGGCTGCCCAAATGACTGCAAACGCAGTGCAAAACCTGCAACGAGCTCGACATTAAAATAAAAATAAATTATTATTTCCTTCACTTTATGAGTCAATTCTTGCTAGTTAAGAATGGAGAAAAACCAACAGGACAAAGTAAATTTTTTATTAGCTTTAGTTCTAAAACAAAGTCCCCCGCAGCGTCTGTCTGTATGTATGTTGTATGTTCGCGATAATCTCAAACACTACTGAACAGATTTTCATGGAGTTTTCACTACTAAAAAGAGCGTTAAACGAGCGTTATAAACCTTTTTTATACATAATTTGCATCGCGCAAAGCCGGGGGCGGCTCACTAGTAAAGAATATATAATGTAATTGTATTTCCAAAACAAGAGATAATCGGTAATTTTGAATCAGATATTTATGGCCCGAAACATTTCCATTGTAGTAATTATGAGTGAAGAATCACATAATAGGTCAAAATAAATTCAATTTCCTTCGAAAAAGACACATTGATCGAACCTATAATTTAAACAGACTGATTTATTGAAGAACAGCGTTGATTAGTGTTCATATTATTGTTTAAAGAGGTGAAGTGTAGTATAAATTATACTGTATAATGTAGAAATGTGTATAAGTTCAATGTCTGATTAAACTAGAAATCCACTTAAAACAATACATACTCTTGAAAGTACATTTGCCTCAGAAGCGTTTTGTTTATGTATCTCGAAGTATAACATTACAAATTGTTCCTTCAGATTCGCACGCGTGCATTATTTTTTTTCCTGCAAGTTTTTTACACAAATATATGTATAGAAATATGTTTATTTATTTACTTCTATTTTTCATTGTTTTATAATTATGAAACTGTTTACTTGTATAAGGATTGATAATATGACAGGAATTTTTCGATTCTACCTCTGTTTTTATTGACTAATTTGTAAAAAAAAAAGAGATCGGATATTGTGACTTAACTATGATAGTTTTAAACATCATAGTTAAGTTTTTTTTTGTCTACAAAGATGAGTAATGTAAACATGTAATACATTTGTATCAATGTTTTCGCAGCATAACAATATGCCTAATAATGAACATCAATAGTTTTCGCAGCGTACGCCAAATAATGAATTTTATACGTAATTTTTCGATAATTACCTGTTATTTATTGTTGTAATTTTCGTAGAAATCTCTATATATATATTTTTTGAAAATAATATGCAGTGTAAGTATTCGCTGACCATGTTTATTTTATTGTTTGTCTACAGGAGCCTATGATATCTTTGGTGCTTTTGCTGGTTATGAACTATTCGGAGCGGGAACAGCTAAGTAAGTGAATCTATATTTCGTATATTGTCCTTAAATATTGAAACATTCATATCGAATTCTTTAAAGAGTAAATTTAAAGAATATTTGTGAATTTCTTACATACTAAATAAAACATATTTCACGACAATTTTGTCCTAAGAATAAGTTAACTCGCGCTGCAATGAATTCGGACGACTGCTACGGAGTCAATGAGTTTGCAGCGGCTAGATTACGCGTATTTGTATTGGTGTACTAGCGACCCGCCCCCGGCTTCGCCCGGGGTGCAATTTTTATATATATGAACATTCCCCGTTTATCCCTCATTCCATTAGTGAAAACCGAATTGAAATCGGTCTACCCGTTCACACGTGATGCCGTGACTAAGGGAAATGGGGATTCATTTTTATATATATAGTTTTTATTTGCTTAAACTCAGCACAAACGCAATAGACTTTTGTGTCTTGTAAAAGATACAAGTGAATATTTTATTTATTTATTTATTTTCTAAAAGGTACACCAACAACTCATATGGATACCGGCCGAGAAAACCTACATTCTACTATTATAACACAAACAAAGAAAATTTTATAATAGGTATAGGTAACAAAAGGCAATTTTAAGGCATACACAGATAAACTACAAACTAGAAATTGGGACGATCGACAATAATCAATATAAAATCAACCACTCCCTGCGCAGACATAGACACTGTTAGTGTTAGTCTTGTAGCTTCCACTTGACACATAGAAAATGCTAATCAAAAATATTCGATTTTCAAAAAATATATACATTATATATTTTTTTTATACATCATTTCGTGTGCCGTTTTTGCATGAAAAAGTTTGCATCTTCGCATCGTTGGATATAAGGCAAACCAGAGGGAATACAAGTGCCATCCCTTACTCACTGACCGAAACATAAAAACACAAGCTTCTATTCTACGATATAGTCTTCCTAAGAAGGTAGAGAGTGCGACCCAGTTTACCACTGCGGTATTGCAGTGTGACCTGTCATTTTATATTTTTTTAATTCATTATTTCAGACTGCAAGTGATAGAACCAAGAATTACTGGTAACCTATTGGTTAGGGTGTCCTTATTGGGTCTTTCACTGACGATATCTCAATGCGAAATTAATTTAACTCTGCAAGGTTTCGAGGTAAGAAAGAAAGAAAGGAAACAAAAAACCTATATAATATATATTTATTTGTAACTTAAGCATTATTATATTTGTTAAAGTTAGGTATATTTTTAAATTAATATAATTATATTTTATTTTAATCTATACTAATACTAATATTATAAAGATATAAAATTTGTACTTTTGTATGTAGGAGATATCTTTGAAACTACTCATACGATTTAAAAATTTTCTTTTACCGGTAATTTTCTAAACTAGTTCAATTTGAAAAAATCTTTCACCAATCGTTAGAATAGAATGTGAGGAGGGAAAAAGGCTTTTTGGTAGTGATCGAATTTGCAAAGTAAGTCGACGAAAAAACGATCGAACGAAAACATTTCTTTCAAACGCTGCTTTAACGGTGAGAGACATGTGATTGAATTCTATGGAAAGGTTGTAGAGCTTGATAATACAAAAAAGTTAGTGACAGCATATATCTAACTTTTATATTTAAGGCATAAAACTACTTTTCGTGTTAAAAAAATAATTAAAATCTTTAGGTGTTTTTTTTTGACAGGCTGACGGACCACTTGATGGTAGGTGGCTACCGTCGTCTATAACACAAGCAATGCCAAAGCTGCTACAAGTGCGCTGCCGACTACAGTAGGATTAAGGATAAGGGATTAGGAGGGGATAGGGAAATGGGTTCTGGCATCCCTTACTCACTCACCAAAACACAACAGAACACGTGCTGTTATTTCACGGTGGTCTTCTGTAAGGGGGTCGTTACTGCCGCCAGACGGGCTGCCCAAATGACTGCGAAACGAAGTGTACCCTGCCACTACTTTCTAGATCCAGACCAGAGCCAAATTCGAAAAGTTAATTTTTCAAAGTTGACCCTGCCGGGAATCGAACCCGGGAACCCTAGAACAGAGCGTTAAGGCAAGCACCCTAACCACTCATCCAACGGGCTCGTTAAATTAATTTGTCAACAAAATTATGAATTCTTTTCAAAATCAGCAAGTTTATCGCCACAAATATTTAATACAAGTGATTAATTATTATTTTTTGCTGCATGTGTTTTGGATGTATGGTTAAAGGGATAATACAATATAATCTAAAATAACACCGAACCGTGAAACGACAGAGACAGTGCAAGGTCAAATACGTTACCACTGCGAGGTAGGTACTGATACCGAGAAACAATCAGAATTCCACGTGGGCGAAGCTGCGGGCACAGCTATTAACATTATGAAGAGGTAAAATTTGTATGTTTGCTTGTTTGTATGTAGGTGGTAATTTTCTAAACTAATCCAATTCGAAAAAATCTTTCACCAATAGTTAGAATAAAATGTTAGGAGGGACAAAAGCTATATATTATCCCGTAAAATTGAAATGTTTTTTTCGTGGTAATCGAATTTGCAAAGTCGACGCAAAAACGATCAAACGAAAATGTTTCTTTCCAACGCTGCTCTAAGATGATATATGATTGATTTCTATAGAAAGGTTGTAGAACTTGATAATGCCTACAAAAAAGTCAGCGAAATCATATGTCTGACTTTCATATTTGAGCCGCAAAAACTACTTTTTTGTATTAAAAAAGTAATTAAAATCGTTATTCGTAAGGTGATGTTTATTGGTCATATCATCAACAAAATTATGAATCCTTATTAAAGTATTTAATATACGTGATACCTGCTTTTAATTGCATATGTTTAGGACGCATAGTTAAAGAGATAATACGATATAAAGCGCGACCGCTCCGTGAAACCACCACAGACAGTGCACCGCTAGTTAATTATAAATTCAAAATAACAGTAGTTTTTTAACTGCTAACAGTTAAAAAACTAATGTTGAATTAGAATTTTGATTATTAATCATATCAATACAATGCTTAATTTATTTTTTATGTTTTATTACTGTTTCAGCCCCAAATAACTGGTTTATATAACGATGATGCAGCCAGCACATTCGTTAGTCTTTTCTTGAAGAATTTTGTGCCTGAAGTTTTAACTTTTTATGAGGTGATTTAATTTCTTTATGGGTTGTGTTAACGCATGTTTTTTTTAATAGCACAGGACCCGACCTGTGCGGAGAGGACATTCCTACCACGGTTAAACTTGATGAAGTCATATTAGGGAAATGGGCTCTTATTAAGGTCGGCAGACAGGCTGACGCTCCACTTGATGGTTAAGTGGCTACCGTCGCCTATAACACAAGCAACGCCAAAGCTGCTTTACTAACATACCGAAACACAATAACATATGAACATTTATTTCAGCATTTATCTCACGTCAATGTCTGTCGCCAGACATTGACATAATAAAAAGTGTATTCATACTTATAGCTACACTTAGAATGAAGTAATAAGTAGAGTCAGGGGAATGTAAGTAATAAGATAAGCACTGGCTCTTAACCGGTGGTTGTCTTTTGAAGCACACGAAGTGGTCCGCGAAGCCGTCCGAAAAATATTAAACAAGTGACAACAGAGACAACGATGCGTCGCGCGAGTTTCAGCGCGTAATGCAGTCACAAAAATAGCATTAATATTCCTTATTCACTGAGTATAAGGAACAAGGCGGAGATAGCGAAAGAGGAATGGTAATGGGAGGTAGGCAAGTTCATAAGTACTGAAGGTCTACAGTAAGGTATGAAGAAGGCTATGATCGGGATTACTCTGCGAGATCGAATGGGATGAGGAGGTCCGTAGACAAATAAATCCGAGATCCGATGTTACCGACAAACTGTAAGTTAAAGTGGCAGTGATCAGGATATAACTGTTAGGCGACGGCAGCTGGGATCGGAAGGTTCTCAAATGGAGACCAAGAGTCGGAAAGCGCAGCGTCACCCACAAGATGGATTGACGACCTAACTAACCTACTGGATCTAAACTGCTACTGTCCGGTCCTAGTGGAAAATTATGAGAGAGGCCTATGTCCAGCAGTAGACGTTCTACGGCTTAAATGAGATAAACTAAACCAACCTTGAATATGACTTAGTAGTCCTACGGCTGATTCTTAAAAATTCCACTGCTAAGGATTGGAACTCCCTGCCGGCGTCTGTATTTCCGAGCTCATATAACCCAAATCTTTTCAAGGTTCAAGTGAATAGGCATTTTCTGGGTGAGCACGCTCCATCATCGGCCTCATCCTTCCTACATGGATAGATGCTGGTCAAGAGCAAACCCATCTTTAATAAAAAAAAATATATATGAAAATTTCAACTGTATTTCTTTACATACAGCGCGCGCATTTATAAATAAAATATCCTGATTTCCAACACTTATTTATGCAGAATATTTTATTTTTAAATGGGGAATTTAATAATAAAATATTCTGATTTTCCAACATTTATTTATGCAAGCTTATTAATTTTTAGTTGCATTAATTTTTTTTTTGTGTTTTGCAGCCTGAAGTAACCCAGTTCCTGAGTGACACAGTTTTGGAAGTTGGTAATTACTTCTTAGATAACTTCGACCTCTCCAGTATCTTAGGATAAATGCGACTTACAATGCTATAACTTTTGATACCTATTAAATAAAGTAATATTTTTATTTATCACATTGTTTTCATTTCATGTTAACTGACGACATCTACATCATTAATTCGGGAACATGTGAAAATAGTACATGTTACTTGATTTAGTACCATTGAAATTGCATAGAGGGCGGTGTTAGTGAGATTTTTATTCAGTTAGGTAGGTACTATTTTGTCAGTAGCTACTTCATCAATTTGTTAGTTATTTATTCGTATGACGTGTTGTGCTTCGTTGATACACGATGTAAGCATACGTAAATTTAATAGGAACATTTTAGTTTCGTACCTTCGCTAACAAAGATTATGTTGGGTCAGTTATATAATTTTTTTTTTTTTTTTTTTCCTTAATATGTACTACAATCTGTCGCCGTAGTGGGACAATAAATAGTAGGTATGTGGGGTTGAAACTGGCATGCTAGGTATGTGACCCGTGTCACATCCTACTTAATTGTACTATTATTCAATATGTCTTGAGGAACTTTGCGCTTCAGTCTGCGAACCAAAAGATTATCATCCATCAGAACTCTCGCCAAGGTGTTGGGGTGGTTTATAATCCGTTTTTTATAAGTTTTGGCATGTCGTTGGATTTCATCCGCAACAGTATTTACATGTAGATCGTGATGTAGCTGTTCGTTTGTGACAAACCAAGGGGCATTGGTTATTAATCTCAACATCTTATTCTGAAATCTCTGGATAATTTCAATATTGGAATGAGAGGCTGTTCCCCAGAGTTGGATTCCATAGCTCCAAATCGGTTTCAAAATGACCTTATACAGAAGGAGTTTACTGCTGAGAGATAGTTGGGATTTTCGGCCAATCAGCCAGTATAGCTTACGCATTTGTAGACCTAGCTGTTTGCGCTTAGTAAATATGTGCTTTTGCCATGTAAGTCGCTTATCCAGATGTACTCCCAAGTATCTCACGTGGTCAGCCTGTGGGACTTCTAGATTGTTTAGCTTCATTTGAATACGCAGCGAGTGAGTAGCGCGACACGAGTGCCGCGCACACCTAAATCGCTACGCCTATGTTATATAAATTATATAATTATATAAGTTATATAAATAAATTTTATTACGTTCTGCATGATCATACCTCCCATCAAGTAATGATAACTGGAAATAAGAATTGGATCTAGTTATTACTGAACATAAGCCTCCTTACAATTACACTGCAATTAGAAGACTTATAAAATTCACACCAGTCATCTGCCATTTAACCAAATTATGGAGCGAAACTAGACAAGAGCCAATTTAAAAAAAAAAGTTTTAATGTTATATCTAGGAATCGAATCTACGACCCTTGAGTGAGAATGACACCAAACACTTTCGATGTACACTTCGATGGCTCGTCATCCTTATCCTCACATCCTTACATATTATAAATCAAAGTTCCTCGCCGCGTTTGTTGTCTGTATGTTTGTAATCTCAAAAATTACTGAATGGATTTTCATGCAGTTTTCATCTATTAACAGAGTGAGAAAGGTTTATAATTAGTTAAAGTTTTGTGTAAATTGATTGAAATATGACGATGATTGTTGAAGATGTTGGAAAAAATCAAGCCGTCCTAATTCGTTTGGGATATACGTAACAAAACAGTGTATGGTGGGATTGTTCCTCTTATATAGGTCTACAATAAAGTCCGGGATGGCATATGTCTATCTTTTAAAATGGGATAGTTTAACTATACCCATTTTAACATCTAAAATAATTATGACATAATATAATGTGGTATTTAAAAAGCTATTTAGACGGATACAGTATTAATCATTATTATCAAATAAAATAGGTACGTTAATTATACCTTAAGCAGTTCCATAGCCCTGTACATCATTAAATTTAAATGAATACCTATCTTAGGAGTTATCGTAAATTAAATAATACGTGCAAGAAAATAAATTCAAGCGGTCTCGCACCAACGCGACGCAACGACAAGACTCGCTTGATGCAGACGCAGGAGCTACATTACTCATATATTTCTCATTTTTCAACGCGGACAAAGTCACGGACATCAGCTAGTACTAATATAATTAGGTCTTGTTATATTTCTCGAAAGTTTTTAATACCAATTGATTAATCTTTAAGTTTAAATGTGACATATTATCAACTAAAGCATAACAGCATAACGATTACCTGATAATACTTGATACAGCGTCGTTAAACAACCTTCGCTGTGGCATTTTATGCATGAACATTAAACCCGACACGTCTCCGCCGTTACCTCGTAAAACAGTGAAATTGCTCAAGTGTTTAAAGGCATCTTTACGATGAGAATTTGATTAAGATCTTTTAGAAAACCTCATTAGACGATAATAAGTGCCTATGTTAAGTGAAGATTATAAAATTCTAACTAATTTTATAAATTCGAAAGTGAGTTTGTTTGTTACGCTCTAATTGCTCAACGGATCATCGTCCAATTTTGCATACCGGTCAAGAAAAGGACATGGTAGCTTTCATCCAGAAAAAAGTGGTGATCCCGAGGGATCATATAAAAATTGAATGAATTTTTTAACACATAAGATAAAGAGGCGGGGATAAAGTGGCGTGAAAAAGCAAGTACTTAATAAATTGTAAAATAGTACAAGTAAGTAGATATTTACTTTTTTATTTCTTTTAAGTAAAAGTAATATATTAGGTCTATTGCTGTTCTATAATATACTAGGTGTTATTGCTTTCTATTTGTTTACGGAAATGAATTCCGGCGTTGCACTGAATTTATTGAATCAGCCTCAATATTAACGGTGTGTTTGTTAAAGGTTCCGTTACGATGAAATTTATTGCACAAATTAATAAAGCAAAAACGCTTTTTCCAGAACGTTCCATTGTTAGTCGTAACAGTATTTATACTTAAACCAAGGGACGGTTACTTACATCTTTAAAGTCCTCAAGTGTGCGGTCTCAGAAGCCTTCGCTTTAAAGTCTTTAACTATACATATTATAGGTAAGTAGATGGGGCGTTACGTTTATAATAAACGTTGACATATATGAGGATATTTTCAAGCAAAATTCTTCGGGAAAAACTATTCTAGATTTTGAGGCTAAAACCAATATGTAATTATGCCATAATTTATTTTAAAAATTCAAAACGCATTTTTTTTTAATTATTCACATCTCGGGTAAGAAATGATTGGAGAACAGGGAAATTTTGAAAATCGTCAGTATATAGATGTTTCAATGTTACAGAATTATGTGGTAGAGCATTGATGGAAAGTTTGTAGTAATTCTGTATCGATATATATTTTATTGGGTACAAAGTTTATCATCCACTGTCATTCTACAGGCCGGCGCTGACGGCATGCACTGGGTATACCAAAGCAAATTTTTCCATATTATTTTCAACCTTATTGCAACGAAATTAGCCCTCACACTCCTTTATTTCAAAACCAAGAGGCTGTAGTGTGGGCGTCATATCACGTCACCTTTATGCCGCGGCATGCTTCGGCACATCGCGCCAATAAAGGAGTGTGAGTGCTAAATTTTTTTTTTAATGTTAAGATCGGCAGACAGGCTGACGGTCCACTTGATGGCAGGTGGCTGCCGTCGCCTATAACACAAGCAACGCCAAAGCTGCTGCAAGTGCGCTGCCGACTAGAGTAGGATTAAGGATAAGGGATTAGGAGGGGATAGGGAAATAGGCTCTGGCATCCCTTACTCACTCACCGAAACACAACAGCACACATGCTGTTATTTCACGGTAGTCTTTGTAAGGTGGTGGTTACTGCCGCCAGACGGGCTGCCCATCCATTGAAAATAATATGTTTAGAAAAACCTTTGCCGTACCATACCGTCAGTCAGGCATGAGGGTTTGTAGGAGTATAGCCTGCTAAAGGATTCTGCCTAGTCTCGAGCCTATTCATTAGTGGTCTTAAAGTAAAAATACAGATTTTTGGCACTGAGGTGTTTTATAACGTCGTAACTTCCCGAATTCCAAAAATAGTAAAATAGTATAGTATATAGTCCAGAATAAGACCTATAAGAAAAATGCGAATTACGCAGGGGTCGTTAAGGGCAGACGTCGGAAGTCGTTTTGTGGTTATTGCTGCGAATTGTTATTACTGAATGTGTTACCGTTCATTGGCTAAGCCCGTGAGATGAGGTGAGACAGTGGTTCAGCTTTCTCTTTTCAACCGTAAAACAGTAAACCTTGAAAAAACCTTTTAAACCTTGAAAAAGTAAATTACATTCTTGACATTATTAAAAAAAACTAATCAAAAAAAAATCAAAATAAGTGGCTACATTATGTACCTACTCCATATATTTAATACTCCTATATTGCTAGTCCCCGTAAGTTGCATTTTTTTTTTTTTTTTTTTTTCCGAGGAGAGAAATCTTCAAAAGATACCTTATGCTCAAATGCCGCATGCAATGCAAATGCCCATAGAGGTTATGTGGGACTCTTACCGCACTAAAACTCACCTCGAAATGGGTGTGGTTCTAGTCCGTAGGGGACTTTGGAACCGTCACCGGGCGTCGGGGGGGCGAGAAGCGCCCGGCCCTTACAAATAAAAACTTATCTAAAGCTTAAGCTATGAGGGACCGGCTAGCCCTGTAGGGCCACTTGCGACGACCACGGCGTTGGCCGTGGCCGGTACAAGTGGTCCCCGGGCCGGAGGTCCCTCGCAGGCGCCGTGTCCTGGTCGCGCCTCGGAGGTGAGAAGCGGCGCGGCGGTCTTCCTCTTCTTTCACGATGTCGGGGCAGCTGCACGTCGTTGTCATCACCAGCAAACGCCGCGTTTGCTGCTGTGATGGGGTCATCCTGGTCCAGTAGGATGTGTCGAGGTCGTTATCTGAAACGAGAAAGAGTATCGTTCAGTAAATGAGAGAACTGACCACTAGCGGATTAGGATGGCGAGGGAGTTTGTCGTAGTACTTCAAGGCGAAGTCCTTGATGCACTTGACAATGGAGGGAAGGTTGAGGTCGTGGTGGAGGTCGACGTTGCGGATGTACCATGGGGCGCCCACAGCTCTCCGCAGGAATCGGTTCTGAATGACTTGAAGGGATTGGATATGGGTGGGAGCAGCGTGCGCAAAGACAACGCTAGCGTACGTCATGATCGGTCTGACGCAGACTTTGTACAATGTCACCTTATCTCTAAGGGCCATTGTACTCCGTCTGCCTATGAGGCACGTCAGGCGACCCAGGACGAACGCTGCCCTGTCCCTGACACGCTTTATGTGAGGACCGAAGGTAAGTCTTCGGTCGAGGGTAACACCGAGGTATTTGGTCTGATGGACCCAAGGGATAACGCGGCCCTGGAGTGAGATTTGACCGAGTGAAGCTCGATCAATTTGTAGGGCATTCTGAGCGCGAGGAGTTTGAAGTAGATTCCCGCGCGAAAAGAACATTGCTGCGCTTTTCTCGGGATTCACCTCAATTCTCCATTTCTGAAACCAATCGCCGAGAGCGGTCACGGCGGTTTGAAGCATGCGAGTTAAGAAGCCTCGGTGTCGGGTCCCGTAAGTTGCAGCGTTGCCGAGACGGAACTACATATTTTCTCTCACTCGTTGATACTTGACGAGTTGCGCATGCGTTGCGACAGTAGTGGGAGTAGTGGGAGAAGCCCAGCCAATAAGATGCTTATAATGTAGTTCTCGGACATGCGCACAACGTTCGAAGTCTTCATGAGGGAGACAGACATATATGTTGCAGACATATACGTCTGTTCGGTCGGCATCAGTTCGGTGCACCCTTCTAGCAATATAGGAGTATTAAATATATGACCTATTCGATGTTTTGTCGCAAAGCAGGGCGCAATAAAAATGGACCACGTGGTCGCTCTATATTTTATGGCAGTCAACAATTATTATTTAGTTACTACATTTATATTAAAAAAAAGTTTTTGTTTAGTTTTCCATAAAATCCTTTGAGTGCGAGCTTTTAATGTTCGAAGTTCAATGTGATAAAATCTACGCGACGATTTGGCCACATACATCGCCAAGACTTGCAATGTATGAGGATGTATGAGGCGGAGCTTTAGCGCTAGAGGGAATATTTGTATCGTTAAAGGTTGCAAAGAAACGGAGTTATAGGAAAATGGATAATGGTGGATTTTTATTACACCAGGCCGAAACGGCGAGCGCACAACCCGGTGGCGGTACGTTTATAGAAAAAAGACGATGTTTCATATCGAATTTAAGCCCATAAACTTAACAGGGAACTTAACAGCAATATTTTTTTGTCAAAAAATCTAGATTTGCTAATGCCATGTCACTATCATATCTTTTTTTCCACCAACTTATTACATAAGAAAATATGGCTCTTTAGAAATGGTAATAAATGGCCCTTTTATACCACTCTAATCAAACGACTATGAAACAAATTTGAAAGATTTTTAAGATAAAAAAAATCGATAGGGACATAGACTCATTCATCTTCAAGATATTGTTCAAGAAATTATTCGTTAGGCTCAATTTTTGGGGAGAAAACAGGGGAATACTAAACCTCGATTTTGTCAAAAATTTAGTAGGTATAATCGGTTTGAGCTGCATTTGTCCCTATCGCACTCTGCGGGGGAAGGCTGAAGGCGAGGGGGGATCAGACTAATACGTATATAACAAAAGAAGTGGTATTTATCGATAATGTTATCGATACTCTAGAGTTTCCACGCACACAAACACAGACTATTCACACACACATAGAGATCTTGCTGGTTCGGGCGCAACGCGATGGCAATAATTTTTTCAAATACCTATTTTTCAAATTCCGCTGGACCCGTGTTCCCTCTTAATTGCCTTGGGTATCTTAGTACGCTGAACATCGGCTAACATCTAAAAGTTAACAAAACACTATAATTAAAATTAAAACATAATCTTTTAGCAACCTAGTATAAACCTTCATTAACAAGTTTCTAATGCTCCCACGAGCAAGTAATGTGTCACTTAGGCTGAGAAGGGTTACTTAAATCGGACCCCTACCTAAATATGTTTTCATCATCAAGGTACGGATCGGTTGAGTAATTGACTGTTTATTTAACTATTTTCTTAGAAGCTATCATGACAGCAATAAAAATAAAAATAATTTGATATTTAATAATAATATTTACGAGCGACCATGTTAAACTTTTTTTATTGATTACTTTTATTAATTTATTTAGATCTTAATTTATTTTATTATGTTTTAAACGAATATAAATCTACCCAAATAAAAACAGAATGCACTCTAAACTCTATTTTATATTACCTACTTCCTATCGCGGCCTGCAACGGTTCGATGTTTATGACCTACTAGCCTCCAGCTTCGCATATTTTTCTGCCAATTAAACAAACCTTCCTAGTTTATGGCTCTCTCTTTTCATTGGTGAAAATCGTATCAAAATCCATTGGGTGGTTAAGACAGCGACTTTATTATATACTAGCTGAGCCCGCAACTACAAACTCTGTTTGTAAACCGATTGAAATGAAACTAACATTTAACGTTACGGGAAGCTTGCTACAATACATAAGTGAAAAACGCATTCAAATTAGTTAAGCTGTTTCTGAGATTAACTTGCACAAACGCACAGACAAACAGAGAAGAATTCTAAAAACTATTTTTTTTTTTTAAAAATCTTTAATGTACCTAAGTACATAATTATTATGTAGTGTCCATTCGATAATCTAGTTTACAGTGTTATATATATATCTATATATATAAAAATGAATCCCTATTTCCCTTGGTCACGGCATCACGCGTGAACGGGTAGACCGTTTTTAATTCGGTTTTCACTAAGGAAAGTGGGATAAACGGGGAATGTTCATATATATAAAAATTGCAACACGGGCGAAGCTATATAATATATGTATATGTACAGGGTGACCCAGCATCGAAGGATCAAATGGGGTGTGGTGGTAGAGGGGACCAATACCTATCCAATGGACCCCCATGTATGTTCAGCGATTATTATTAGATTTCGAGTTATTCAGCTTTTTGTGCTGCTTTTATGTAACTCCGAATTCGTAAACAATTTCTTTTATTGTGAGTAATCCATTGTTACTAAAGCTATAATTTATTTTTATTCTCATAGCTTGATACTATCACATGAAAACATAATTTAATTGATGCTATTGAACTACACTGAATAAAAAAATATTGTTTTCAAAAATTTTCTAAAAGCGAGTATAAACAACTTAACTTTCTAAGGTTATAACTCAAAAAAATTTCTAAAAAAATATATTTTAAAACTATCTTAAAAACTTCTTTAATTTTCTGTCAATACGTCACACAAATTACCTTTGAATATCTGTAAGACTTCTGACCAAAATCTACTTTACAAATTAGGAAAGTGAAAATATCACTTTAATACCACGTGCCTTTTGTTTTCAAATTCCAAGAAAGTTGTTTCGTGTAACTCGTTACTATTGTAGTTTTGACTTATTCGATCAATTCAAAGACAAAAACAAAGCTAGCAATGCAGTTCACCAGTTAAATTATAACTCGATACAAAAAAAATTACTGTTCTAAATGTTTCAAAATAATATTCAAAATAAAATTTATTTTTTCAACAAATGTTCGAAATGTTCACCAACAGCCTCAATGCATATGCGACATCTTCTTAAAAAATACGTTTTAATTAGACAGATTTGTATTTTATTGTAATAGATTTATATAAATGTTATTATTGATTCATTGTAATTCAAATAAAAGTTGTCCTACTGTACATTTTCGGTCAATCTAACTGTACATGAACTGAGTAATAAGGGACCGAGTTCGGGAAGAAATATAAAAATATAAGTCGACTTCAGACACAACGACTTTAGGAGACAATGCCGAGCGTTCTCTTAGGGATCTTCGAAATATTCGTATTTAAATTTTTATGAATACTTTTTTTTATATTTTCGCAAACTCTACATATGTTTGAGGAATTATTTTTACATTACCTATAAATACTAAAACATCTATTTAAATTGATGGCCAAAGACTTAACTGCCAAGTTTGTTGTTAATTAGATAACTGGATACCTAATTAATTTATGTTATTTAATTACATTCTGCATACTCAGATGTTACGTGTTTCAACAAATTTTATGTTAGTTACGTTCGTTATATACAGATGTCACTAAGTTTTATAAGTTCAAATAGTTCATTTTCCGACGACAGATGTCGCTGCGCCGCACCGCCAAGACTTCGACGTTTGCTTTTATAAGCCCAGAGAAACTATCTAGTGTTGCTTGTTATACTGCAATAGAATTAGGGAACATAGATATATGCGTCAGCTGTAGCACAAATGTCAAAGTGACAGATAAGGTAACGCTTGTATTTATTTTATTCCTCATAAAATTTCCATACCGGCGGCCTTATATGAAAATCGATTCATAGGGAGTAAACTCCAATAAAATGTGATTTATTTTCGTCGTATACAATCTATACGTATAATAATATCGTAAACGAGCCGTGTCTGTACAATAAATATTTAAAAAAAAAAAAACAATTTATTCATTTTAATTTTATTAATTATTAATTTTTATGTAAGTTGTACTTATGTTACCGAAGTAAAAAAATAGTTTTTGTTTGATAGGGGGCGAGCACCCTAACCACTCGTCCAACGAGCTCGTCAAAAAAAAATTGTTGATTATGTTTCGTGATTAAGTTCTAATTAAAGTTTGCTGCAGTGTTAAACGTAATAACTCAGACCCACTTGACCCCCGATTGCGATTTTCTTTTGTTCGGACAAAGGGTACTTATTACGGGAAATTTGTTCAAATTTACTTAGGACCGGGGCGAACCTTTTATCCCGTCTTATTCCTTATTAAGAATGACGCACACATAAACGTTGGTCATTTTGTTGGCGCACAGATCTGTTGGTAAAATACTAGTAATAGCTCAACTTCAATATTTATTTTTTATTTTTTTAATATAAAATATAACAGTTCGCTTGATGATAGTTGGCTTTCGTCGGCTATTAACAGAATCAATGCTATAAGAAGTTGCAATTGCCCAGTTAATGTTGAAATAATAATAAAACATCAAATGCACTGTTATTTCACGGTTGTTTTATGTAATTTTCAAATTTGGCTCTGGTCTGGATTTGGAAAGTAGTGGCAGGGCATACTGCATTTTCGCAGTCATTTGGGCAGCCCGTCTGGCGGCAGTAACCACCCCCTTACAGAAGACCACCGTGAAATAACAGCACGCGTGCTGTTGTGTTTCGGTGAGTAAGTAAGGGATGCCAGAGCCCATTTTCCTATTCCCCTCCTAATCCCTTATCCTTAATTCTACTGCAGTCGAAAGCGCACTTGCAGCAGCTTTGGCGTTGCTTGTGTTATAGGCGACGATAGCCACCTACCATCAAGTGGACCGTCAGCCTGTCTGCCGACCTTAACATAAAAAAATATGTTAGGAGTTAGTTACTATCGCCAGATGTACTGCGGTTAGTTAATGAATGAGGAGTACGGTCTCACTACATTTCGAAAATCTTATGATTTTGAAGATATAAAACACAAATTATTACTACTGTACGTTAAATTGGTAGTATATAAAACTTAATCTTTATTGATATAATAAAACTGAAAAGTTTTTTTTTTTGAGCGCGTTAAACTCTGGACTTAAAAAATAGTCGAATTAAAAAAAAATGCATTTCACAGCATAATTGTCGATGAAGATTGTAAGCTATTCATCATCACGCTGTGATCCTTAGGTGCCGAGCATAAAAACCACCGTTGGGTCAGGGGCGAGGGCGGTCGCCCGGTAAGAAGAGCCGAAATGTCAATAAATTGTCATTGTAAAGAAATGTCATTTGTCAATAAATTAAACGGCGATTGAAACCGCAGGACACAGGCACATGTATAAATACGAAAAGACAAAACAACTCAGTGCCTTTTCTCATTAATTGTTTATGTGAGTCAGTCATATTTAGTAAGCTATTTTACTGTGGGGATATGCAGCTCTTCAACAGTTTTTGTTTAAATAGTTTTCGTGCTGCAGAAAAGGGCTGTTCAAGCAATGTACTATAATAATTCATCCAGTGGACAGTCATTAAGAGATAAATTTAAGGAGACCAACATGAACAACAGTGCCATGTCATATATTTGATGATATAATTTTTGTTCATAAAAATATTGATCGTTTAAAAAAAACAATGACATTCATAATTTTAATTCTAGATATTTAATAAACATTATCTTGTTTTGATCCCAACGGAAATAGATAATAATAAATCATCTAAAGAATAATACGTACGTTTCAGCAATAAGATCCCCAAAGAAATATATTAAAACATTTGTAAAGAGGAAACTTTTTAAAAGAGGTGATTGTTATACAATTAAAGATTATTTAGCAGATAAAAATGCATGGGATTAAAAAGAGCGATTGCTGGAGAATTTCATTCGCCCTTTCTTTTCTTCCAGAACGCCGTTTTGTTTCCGAGACGGTAGTTGTATTATGACTTCAAGAAAAGTGATCTTATTATCCTATTTTTGAGATTTGATTTGATTTGATGTATTGACGAGTTTTAGGGTCAGCTCACACTGAAAAGCGGCGCGACGCGCACTTTTAAAATAACAATAGAGGACATAGAACTTATTTACCATGCCAAAAAGGTACACAGTACAATGATTTATGTGAAGTGGCGCGCGTATGCGAATCATTGAACTGTGTATCTTTTAGTTTAGTAAATAAGTTCTATATTTCTATTACTTTCTTGAAAAGTGCTCACCGCGCCGCTTTCCTGTGTGAGCTGACCCTTAAGGTCATAGAACACTTAAAAGACTCTGCTCCAACACCGCTCCCACCCAACACCGCCCTAAACTAAGACGACTGCTCGCAGTCCACGCGGCGACAGCTGGCAGGTACCTAGCAGTCGACGCGGCGACAGTTAGCAGACGGCCAGCTGTCCACCCGCATTTTCCATTGAAGCAACTCGTATTTTTTACTATGTCCCGATTCATAACGCGCGAACTAGCAATGATTGCTATTGCACTTGAAGATGAAGAGAGAAGCGCAAGAAATAACAGACAAAGATATTTGGTGCATAAAATGCTGAAAGCAAGACATGCAGAAGGAGAATTTTGGCAGATCCAGAGACACATATTAGATGACGAAGAAAAATCCTACATTTACTTTCATATGAACCTAATACACGCGTTGGCTGCGCGCAGAAAACTATGCGATAGGTACAACACAGCGCAGGTTTGTGCAGACGTGTATAATCGGCGTAAATCTTAAAATCGGTTACTGCGCATATTTGAGTAACCACGGAGCATATACAAAGAGGAGATGGCCTAAACAACTGTGCACTGATTTCAAACTAGGTCCTGACGTCATTTTTTGTGGGCGTGGTCTTGGTCAGTCTGCTGTCGGCACTGGTAACGGTGTGGCGGCGCTTGTTTGTTGTAGACTACAGTCAATTTTCATTGGCAATTTAAGATAATTGGGCGGGGTCTAACTTCCTCCTTGCCCCGCGCAGTAGTCACGCGCCGCTCTATAGAAAAATTCAATAACAACATCTCCTCTTTGTATATGCTCCGTGTGAGTAACCGATTTTGGAACTGTTATTGAGGTATTGCAACGCAGGGAAGGAGCCACGGAATGAACGAGACGCAATGATAACATTTGTACAAGAAAGAAAGCAGTTGCGCCATATTGCTTATTCGGGCTCGCAATTGTACATGCGGCGATTATATCTGTCTCGCACTGGGCTGTGTTGCTGTATACGCTCGACGCTCCGTATACGCTTAGTCTTAACAAGGCCACACATTGTTTAATGTATGTACTTGTTAATATAGCGAAATATTTAACGTACAGACATGGCTCGTTTACGATTTTATTATATGTATAGATTATTAATATTAATGAATATTAATTTATCTAAATCTATACGTATTACAAATTAAAGTCGCTGTCCGTCTCTGTCTGCTTCTCTGCTCACTTCTTTTAAATCACCCAACCGATTTTGATACGGTTGTCATTAATGGAAAGAACAATAAAGGAAGAAGGCTTGTGTATATAATTTGCAAAAAATAATAATGTATCCGTGTGAAAACAGGTGCCGGTCGCTAGTATTTAAATAAAAGGATATTTTGATAGTTTTGTATGCGTGCCACCTTAACCAATTTATTGAAACGAATGATCTGAACCGGAGGGACAGATGCGTAAACATCGTGTCCATTACTGTCCAATATTGACGTTGATTTCGATTTTTATTCGCACGAATGCGATAAACATTTTTCTTTAATTTTCCCCATATACCTACAAGTATATGGGGAAAATTAAAGAAAAGTTCGGTCAACCGAACTAATAACCGGACTACTTATACCAGGCGAGTTGGTCGAAGCGAGGAGCCTAATTATTTAAGTTCTATTTCAGTCTATTACTTTATGGAATTCTTTAATAGATATTACTTATTTAGATAAAAAATTTAAGTTAAAATACGAATACAAAGAAGAAATACAATTAATAAAATATATATGACGTCTATAATTATCATAAGTTGTTTCGTAAGAAACAAAATTTTAACACAAATGACATATCTTATCAACCAGTTGATTTGAAAGGAATAATAGGTGTCAATTTCAAGTTCCATTCTGCAGAACTAATTGGTCCGTTTAGTTGGTTGGAATGGAAAGACTTTTAATAAGATAAAATAGAAATTTATTTTTAAGATCATATCAATTTCAGTCAGCATTTCAATCAAATCAAAATCAAAATAGATACGGTTTTCGTATCTTTTTTTTCGGTTCGTATGGATGCAATTTTTTTTCTGCAAATTACATACACAATCATTCCTCGCTTATTGCTCTTTCCATTAATGAAAACCGTATTAAAATCAGTTTGGGGGTTTAGAAGAACTTAGCAAAGAAACAGCAATTTTATAGATATTTTGCTTTTATTTTATTTTTCTTTTTATGTTAAGGTCGGCAGACAGGCTGACGGTCCACTTGATGGTAGGTGGCTACCGTCGCCTATAACACAAGCAACACCACAGGTGCTGCAAGTGCTCTGCCGACTACAATAGGATTAAGGATAAGGGAATGGAAAAGGTTAAGGAAATGGGCTCTGACATCCTTTACTCACTCAACAGCACAGGTGCTGTTATTTCACGGTGGTCTTCTGTAAGGGGGTGGTTACTCCGCCAGACGGGCTGGCCAAATGACTGCGAAACGCGCTACGCCCTGCCACTAATTTCCAGATCCAGACCGGAGCCAACTTTGACCCAGCCGGGAGTCGAACCCGGGAACCCTAGAACAGAGCGATAGTTCAAATTGGTGTTAATTCTTGATAAAGCTCCTAAAAAATATGTGCCATAGCTCGTTGTATTCGGAGTGATATCTAGAAAAATGTACTAAAATGTTTTACCTGCACATAAACAAATGCAAGTTATAAGAAAATTAAAATTGAAAAAAAAAAAAAACATTTAGTAGTATATTATAAAGAAAATTGGAATTCTTAAAAAGGACGAAATTTTCGATAAAAAATTCTCGACTCCCGGATCGCTATCTTCATTATTTATAATTTTATTTTAACGCTGAAAATAGGTCATTTTGAGGCCGCTAAGGCCGTCTCTACATCATATTAAATATTTCTAAAGTATTATATATCTATTTAAAAATTAGAAATTAATTTATTCAAGAAAAACCCAGCTGAAACCCCACAGAGCGCTGCGAATGTCCTTCTTGAAAATCAATACGAGTAGTATGGCTCTGGTAGCAGTGACCGTGCCTTCATACTCTTAACATTGTTCACTTGAAAAAATAATTACCCAAAGAAATATACGATTCCTTGCCGAAAATAAATGTTAAAGTGATCCGGAGCTAAAATAAAAATGCGTAGAAAACGCCCCAAAGAATTCAAATTTAAAATTTAAAAGCTTTTTAAGTAAACAAAAAACTCAAGAAATGTCAATTTTTGTTGTGTACAATACAAATAAAAATTGTTTATTTTTTCAACTTAACGTTTAGAAATTTACATTGTTGGGGCACTCCTAGTAAGTTTAAGAATACTTGTTACTATCTGTTAGAAAAATCAAAGAAGTCAGTGTGTGTGTGCCTGTATTTGGAACAAGTTTAGAAATATAAAGAAAATAATGAAAATATTCAATGAGAATATCAATGTACATATATACCTACATATGTACCTGCTTTTATAGTATTAGAGATATAATTTCCAAGTTAAGTGTAGCTTTTGCATTAGTCTAATTTCATAGTTAGGTTAGCTTCGGTTAAGATACTGTAATGATTTACTTATAATAAGTTTTTTCGGGGTTTCTTCTCAGGATCGTTGTGACCTAATGACTAAAATAAACAGCTAATTGTCCACCAGGATAATGCACCTACCAAATAGTGAAAGTTATTTTCAAATAAGTACAGGTGTTCCGATATACTTAATCCATTACACGCTTACAAAATCGGCTGTACCGCCAGACTTGATTTCATTTCTTTTAAAAGAGGAACACAGTGTCTCTTCTCTTCATCTTCTCAACTTGAAGATATGAAACAGAATAGTACTATAGTGATCGTCAGAATGTAAAAACTACACGTTATTACCGCAATTATTCAAATACTAGCTGAACACGGCCACGGTTCGCTGCGGCCCGTACGGCGCGGCGGCGCGGCGATGTGCGCGTGGGGCGCGCGGTACTGGACACTACTTATATATAATATAATACTATTGATCGTAGCGAGATGTTCTATAGCCTATTATAGCCTTCCTCGATAAATAGACTATTCAACACAGAAATAATTTTTCAATTCGAACCAATTAGAACCTGAGATTAGAGCGTTCAACCAAATAATAATTATATAAGAAGTATAGGAGTTTTGAATTCGTAGTACAAGAATTGATTTGCTTGGCGAGCGCAATCTCAATAAAATGGCGCAACAAATTGAGTTGTTCCATTACACACTGAATGGATTCATTGGGATCTGTTATCCTAATAATGTCATTCTAATAAGTTTGGATGTTTGTTAATCACGCAAAAACGGCTGAACGTATTTGGATGAAAATGAGGACATAGATAGTTTATTATCTGGATTTTTTTATCCTAAAAAATGTTGGGTTTCTGTGGGATTTTCAAAAAAACAACTACACTCCGTACGAAGTCGGCGAGCACAGGTAGGATATTATAAAAATCAAGTTATTTTATAATTTCTTATATAAATTATAACTCAGGGCACACTGCGTTTCGCAGTCATTTGGGCAGCCCTGGTCTGGTGGCAGTAACCACCCCCTTACAGAAGACCACCGTGAAATAACAGTACGTGTGCTGTTGTGTTTCGGTGAGTGAATAAGGGATGGCAGAGCTCATTTTCCTATCCCCTCCTAATCCCTTATCCTTAATCCTACTGTAGTCGGCAGCGCACTTGCAGCAGCTTTGGCGTTGTTTGTGTTATAGGCGACGGTAGCCACCTACCATCAAGTGGACCGTCAGCCTGTCTGCCGATCTTAACATAAAAAAAATTAAGGCAATAATACATCACATTGGTTACTCCTACAATGATGTGTGTTAAATCTCTATATATAAAAATGAATCCCCAATTCCCTTGGTCACGGCATCACGCGTGAACAGGTAGACCGAAAGAGGATTAAACGGGGAATGTTTATGTATATAAAAAATTGCATCACGGGCGAAGCCGGGGGCGGGCCGCTAGTAAAAAAAAAAAAAAAAAAAACTTAACCATCTATAGGCGTCATTACTAAATCACTATACCCTCCATTGTGCCTATACTTTTACCATAAATTATTCAGTTCCATATGTTTTTACAATACATTTACAAAATAGCACTAGGTATGTAATTTTGTAGTTTACAGCATTGTAGTTTACAGAAGATACCAACATTACATCCGATATCCGAGGAGAGTTCCCTGAAACTTTGTCGGTTTCCCTAGGAAAATGTATTCCAACTTTACCCAGGTCAGCCGTTTTATATCTCGAATAAAAATGTTCAAGAAGATAGTTATACTTACACAGTTAGTTATTTTGTTATTTATATTTATTTATATTGTTTATATTATTATTATATTATTTATATATTGGCTTATTTATATTCATGTAATTTCATTTTTTTTTTAAATTCCCAAAACGCTCACTCGACATCACAGGCGATCGCAAAGCCTAGCTGTTGCCTCGGTCAACCCGGTCAATAGAGTAGTAGTCTTGCTATACAAAGAACAAAATAACAAAATGCAGCCAGCAAGATTGAGATCCCGTCTAAGGGAACCAAGCTATATATACGTATGTTATATAATTTGTTATTAATTTCTGTAAATAATAAATGAAATATCTCATCAAAAGTCGTACACTCTTGTCAGAGTGATCGTGGTCGTGCTGATGGTATACATGGAAGATGATCGTGTTCGCCCTACCTGGCTTGCCATACCGCTGCTCCAGCGATCTCAGACACCTTATTAATGTAGATAGTCTATGATACGAAGTTACTATCATAGACCTCCTGCATTTTAAATCATAATATGGAATCTAATATAGCCCATACAGTTAGACGAATTGCTACCATAGAACCACTTGCGTTTTAAACCATATTAGACTATCCATTTCCCTTATTAACCCATATTACTCAGAATAAAATAACAACCTAGAAGAGACATTCTACGACGTGATTTGTGTTCAAAACAAAAGTCTTCATTCTCTGTCACTCACATCACATCACAATGAGGGTTTTCGATACTTTTTCTGCCACTAAGCGGCACTTCGTAGCCGTCGGGTCTAAACAGCTGTCAAATAGCACAGAGTCGTAGGTACTAAACATAAATTATTGAAATTCTATAGTGTTGGTTTAATAATTTATTAACATAAATTATTAATGTTATGTATAGCAAACTTCCCGTAACATTCAGTGTGTTTTTTAATCCAATCGGTTTACAAACAAAGTTATATAAAAAGCAAATAAATAGCATATAAATAGATGATTAAGGTCCTAACCAAAAAGATTAAATATATAGAATACTAACTGACCCAGCAGACGTTATCCTGCCCGAACCAGAAAATAATTCTCTAACCCGATTGTGGCGCCACCTATCGGATCCATTTTTATTTTCAAACCATATGTCAAAGTGACGCGACACTTCGTGGGACAAATTGGGATTAAAAAATTGGGGGGTGAGAAATACTTTACGACCTATTCTCATACCTATCAAATATACAAAAAAAAATCATTAAAATCGGTACCGTCGTTTCGGAGGAGTTTTGTTACAAACACTGTGACACGAAAATTTTATATATTAGATATAGAGAGGGCATTGGGAAAATTTTCCTACAAAATTATTGATCCTGATCGCCGCAATCTGGATGGCCATGGCGTAGCTAAATAGTCTTCTTGTAAAGTTGGCGATGGACTGAGCGATTTTGTACCACGTGGTTCTAATATTACACTAACTAATATTAACTAATATTAACTAATATTACAAATGAGAAAGTTTCTGAGGATTGGTGGATGTTTGTCACTCTTTCACGCAGAAACTACTTCATGGATTTTGATTTAACTTTACGGCAATGTAGTTCATAAATTGGAATAACACCTAGACTAGAATTTGTAAAAATACGCGACGAAGTTGTGGGTAAAAGTTAGTAATTAATAATTGTGCCTTATTCAGATGATGTCCAATAAAATGTTCATGTCTTATAAAATGTTATGTTCTTGTTATGTGCTGTCTTCCTTTATTTCTTCTTAAAGGACCTGCAAGAAATAGTGAAACTTGAAAAGCAAAATTAAGAGTTCCCAAAGAGGCGGACGCTGTGTCTGTTCGACTAAAGAAGCTAAATCTAGTTTAAGTACTCTGTTGTGAGCTTATTACAGTGACAAAGGCAATTCTGTTGTTGACTGCATAGCTCTATAGTTGTAGAACAGCGTTGGGAATGGACTCTTTGTAGCTTCAGTTATTGTAATCCGTTTACTCTTTTGGAAAACAGTAACTAAATAAATAAAAATGATTGAATTAATTAGGCAATGAAACAATTGTTAGTTGTTAGTTGAGGTTAGGGAGTGAGAAAAATCGGACTATTCGCGTCATCTTCAAGAAATTTCGGTTACTTCATTTGGCTGTCGCTCAAATTTAGAAAAACTCTTTCAGGTATCGTCAGGTTGTAATGTCTATTTTATGCGTAAAATGCATTACAACGCATCGTGCATTCAAGGCGCGCGCGACATCAATATTGAGCAAGCTACTCGCACAAACGATTTTTTATTATATTTATTTGTTTACTAGCTGAACTCGGCCACGCTTCGCTGCGGCCCATACGGCGCCAGCGTGCGCATGGGGCGCCCGGTTCTGGACACTGCTTATATATAATACTATTTATCGTAGCGTGATGTTATATAGCCTATAGCCTTCCTCGATAAATGGACTATTCAAAACAAGAAGAATTTTTTAATTCGAACCAGTAGTTCCTGAGATTAGCGCGTTCAAACAAACAAACTCTTCAGCTTTGTAATATTAGTATAGATTTAAAAGGCAGTTTAAACAGCCTACATTTTGTTAGTAGAATAAAAACTTAATTCTAAAGCAATATGAGCCTTATGTAAACCGCTTTAAGGATGATTTATATTACACCGGGCCGTGCCCCGTCCGTGCCCCGGCCGGAGCCCGGTGAAGATATTGTTAGTATGCTTTTGTATGGATCAATTCATATTACACCGGGCCGTGTCCGTGCCCCGGCCGGAGCACGGCCGGAGCGCTACAATCTCGAAATTTCATAAAATGTTTGTTTTCACAGTGCGCTCGGAGACAGCTTCGCGAGGCCCGCTCGGGAAATAGTACCTATTAGTTTTTTAGTGGTATCATTTAATGTATATTTAGTTTCTATTTTAAATTGTTAAAATTATAAATAAATTAATTTATTAATTAACCCAAGGCTGACTGCCTCGAAGTATAATATTTTTTAAATAATATATGTTAATATATTTCTGGTAGGTATAATATATTTCTGCTTAAATATTTAAAAAAAAAAAAGAATTTCAAAAATATCTCGGGAGCGGTGCGTCGCAGACCCTCCGTGTTGGTACTCATTTAAGAGGTCTCGGGAAGAGGAATTTTTCGGTGAAGACGAAATTTCGAAATTCGCATTTTTGGACTTTTTCAAAATTATCTCGGGAGCGGTGCGTCGCAGACCCCCCGTGTTGGTACTCATTTAAGAGGTCTCAGGGAGACGAATTTTTCGTTCACGACGAAATTTCGAAATTCACATTTTCGTTGAAAAACAAAAAAAATCTGTTTAAAAACAAAAAAGTTACACGTTTTTCCGAATACCACGCATACGAAGTCGCGGGCATAGCTAGTATAGTAATATTAATACAAAATAGTATAATAGTACTTGGAAATGACAAGGCACGGGCAACGCCCGGTGGCGGCCCGTCGGCGGCACGGTGACAAATAGCAAACCCGGCCGGGGCACGTTGAGAAAAACCCGGTGAGCGCCCGGCCCGGTGTAATATGTTTCATCCTTTACTCTGGATTTCCTCAGCAGCAGCAGTTTATACATATAGGCAGTGGAACCTATTTGCAATCTTACATAGAATGCTGTTCAGGTGCTGGTCCGCACCCTGCGTACTAGGGTAGCACATCTCTTTCGTTTTGTTTTGTGGAACTAATCCACTCGGGTTTCGGCAAACATTGCTGACGCACTACAGAAGTGGGGCAGCCCCATCAGCACCCGGAACGCATCATTGTACGAAGGATTTTTGAGTGTACCGAGTCCACAGAGCACACGTGTGAATATGTATGAGTGTCAAAATGACCATGTGAACGAAGTTTTAAATGATCATTTATATTTAAAGTCATTCGTCTCCATTTATTTCTTATTTCCAGTGAAGTCACCTGCTCAGTAAAGTATCTTATCGGACGCTGCAAGCTCTCGTTCGGCTGCATTAAACCGCGTTTTACATTTAACTATTTTACATTTAAAATTTCCTGAATGCTTACTTAAATGTAACATTTACTTAATGCAAGAATGGTGTACAGAGTACTACATCTAATACCTGGCTAATTTTAATAGTTTTGCCGCACTTTAAAAAAAAAATCTAAAGAAAAAACGCATTTCTTTTCACAGTTAAAATAGTCTTTCAAAGAAACCTGAATAGCGAAGTTATGGACTGGGCTTTTCATCTTGCGGCAGTAATCATCCATTTACAGAAGACCACCATGAAATGGCAGCTAGTGTTATTGTGAGTGAGTAAAATAAGACAGAACCCTATCCCTTATCCCTTTCTTAGCCTTATCCTTATTTTATCAACAGGCGTACTCGTATCTACCTCCCGGCAAGAGTACAACCGACAGTTTGCCTGACGCTCCTTTATGGATATTTATATTTAAAAAATATTTTTTGTACAATAATTGTGTTGGGCTGCATTCGGGAAGCTACGTCATCTGTTCTGCCACAATGTCTGAAAACCTAGTTATAATAATCAGTGCATTCTGCCCGTGACGACGTATGGTACCGAGGTGGCCTCTCACGGCAGGACTAATCTACAAGTTTAAAGTCGCTTACCGAGCTATGGAGCGAGATATGCTCTCAGTTCCTTTGGTGGATAGGAACAGAAATTCTGAAATTTGCCGAAGAACCAAAGTTGTCGACATAGCCAAGAGAATTACTTAGTTGAAGTTGCAATGGGCCGGTCACATCTGTCGCAGAACGAATAACCATTCAAAAGTTCTTGAATGGTAGCTACGAATTGAAGGCGCGGCGTGTGGTGCCCAGCGGCCAGATGGAGAGACGACCTGAAAGGCTAAGCGGCTGGATGCGAAGGACAGAAGACCGTGCGTGGTGGCAGCCTTGCTAGAAGCCTACATCCAGCAGTGGAGAGACACAGGCTGATGATGCATAATAACTCTATATTGTGTAAAATAAACAATATACATTAAAAAAAATGTAAGTACATTATAAAATTTATGAGAAAATCTTAGTCCGATGCGTGTATGTACGAGTAAGTGTATGAATGCATATATACACGTAAGTGTATGACTTTTTATGTATCCACATTTTTCATCCACATTACTTGTATAAGATGCCGCTGCGCACAGTTCGGATGAGTAGAAACTTTATCCCACGGACGCGCGAACTTTGGGACAATCTCTCTTCTAAGGTGTTTCCTCTAGCTACAATATGGGCTTCTTCAAGCAAGCTGTAAACAAATTCCTGCAGCGTCGGCAGCACACATGTACATCCCCCCCCCCCCCCCCCCCCGGGTGTTGCCTGTGTCCTTAGGCGACGATAACCACCTACCATCAAGTGGACCGTCATCCTGCCTGTCACTCTTAATAATATAAAAACCCATGCACACTTTGATATAATAGCATATGAGGTGTTGTGCTTCGATGAATGTGAAAGAAATACCAGAGTCAATTTCCCTATCCCTTTCAAATCCCTCATTCCTTAGTAACTTGTAGTGCCCCGTGGCGTTCGACAGTGTTGTTGACCGTCAGCCTATCTGATGACCTTTACTAATTATAATAACAAATATATATCTAAAAATTAAAAGTAACCTATAAATTTCAAGAGCGAAATAAATTTGGTCTTGACGGAAAAGTTCTCGGAATGCTATCTTTATTACTTCGCCGGGTATATAAAAAAATAACACTAATCTTTTATATAGAAAAAATGAATCCCTATTTCTCCTGGTCACGGCATCACACGTGAACGGTTAGACCGATTTTAATTCGGTTTTCGCTAATGGAAAGAGGGATAAACGGGGAATGTTTTAGGGTATATAAAAATTTCACCACGGGCGAAGCCGGGGGCGGGTCGCTAGTATACAATAATATTATAGTTGAAGTCGACTTATTTATGTGACAGCGCCCAAGTATGCATAAACCGCTAAGCTATAATACAAACCGCTTAATTAATCTAAACCTCAGCAGCAGTTCCACATAACCGCAAACAATGCTCGGCATGCGATCAGAGCCCACACGTGTATCGGTGTTCATTAGTCAACATTCTATTCATAAACACGCCAATAAGATCTACTAGCAACCCCAAAAACCAAAAAAGTTCATCACGTAAGGAATGTATAATCTTATACACTTATACATGAAAATGGATGTTAGTATATGTATAATATGAGATCTATAAACCCTAACACCGTTTGACCGATCATCACGAAAATTGGCACGTCTAACTATTTTTTCATGGAGGTTTTATAAGTGTGAAGCATGGGGTGTAGCTAGGTAGTATTAAAAGCTTGAGAGTCCTGACCCCCACATCTTTGTACATATTAGAAGTTGTAATGTATGGTAATATTTTTTTTTTATTTTTTTATGTTAAGGTCGGCAGACAGGCTGACGGTCCACTTGATGGTAGGTGGCTACCGTCGCCTATAACACAAGCAACGCCAAAGCTGCTGCAAGTGCGCTGCCAACTGCAGTACGATTAAGGATAGGGGATTAGGAGTGGATAGGGAAATGGGCCCTGGCATCCCTTACTCACTCACCGAAACACAACAGCACACGTGCTGTTATTTCACGGTGGTCTTCTGTAAGGGGGTGGTTACTGCCGCCAGACGGGCTGCCCAAATTATTGCGAAACGCAGTGTGCCCTGCCACTACTAAATAAATAATAAATAATAATAATAAATAAATAATAAATAATAAATAATAAACACCTCTATGAAAATTGTACAGTGTCACAGCGACGAGCACATACACTCAGTTTAGCCCAATGCAAAACTAAATATTTCCATAAGAGTGTTTTTAATTTGGATCCTAAAATATTTAATAAGATACCCTTAACCCTTAATCACCAGCATTTCTAATACAAAATTAATTAAGAAAAAACTAAAGGATTTTTTGGTAGGGAAAGCATATTATGCTCTGGATGAGTTTTTAAATGACACGCTCTCTAAGATAATGTTCTGATGCATTATAAATTTAATTAAATTTACTCTGACATTGTATTGGTACTTTGTGTTATTGGATTTTATTATAATTACTTTAAATAGGGGATCGGACAAATTTTCAGAAAGTGTTTTAAATTAATCTTCATGGATATTTATTCCCATAAAAAATACTATTTTATTTATTTATAGCCTTTTAGGTAGGTACTCAAAATCATGTTTTAATATTGTTTGTTTGAAAATGCCGCCAAAACGCCACGATAGTTCATCTGAGAGCGCGTAACGTCATTTGTGGTCATATCATAACAAAACAGCTGCATTGGCATAAGACAATGATTGCCCACAAATGACGTCACGCACTGTGATTGATGTTTCAGTATAGATTAAAAATATTGTAAATAATAAAATTTTATTTCTTCATTTAAAAATATTTAAATGAATTATATTAAATCATTATTCGTAAAAAAATATATATTTTCTTTCTAAGTACATTTTAGATTTTAATCTGATTACTGTCCGATATTATCATTAATATTAGTTTTGTACGCCATTCAGGCAGACCATACATGGTGCCAAGAAAATTTTAAATTTCATCAAATGTATATTACTTATGGTCACAAAATAAATAATTGAATTGAATTCAATTAAAAATAGGGAATGCTTGCGTTTGTGTTTACGTGAACGGTGATTTCTTGAACCACAATTTGAAAATTATTAACAACATATTTTAACATTTATTAACGGATCTATTTATATAATAAATTCTAGATGGACAGAGGCTCATTAAGTCTCTGAGAGAAACCGGGGCACCTCTACACACACACGGCAAAGTAAATTATCTTAACTAATATTATAAATGCAAAAGCGAGTTTGTTTATTTGTTTGTTACGCTTTCACCCCTTAACTACTAAACCGATTATCATGAAACTTTGCATACACGTTGTCAGATATATAGAAAAGTACATAGGTTACCTTTCATTCAGAAATGAAGTACTGTTCCCGAGGGATCATCTAAAGACGAATAAAAAATTCAACCTTTGACAATAATTTATGTATGTCCAAATGTCTATACTAATATTACAATGAGGTAAAGTTTGTATGTTTGTTTGTAGGACGTTTCAAAGATACTACTCATTTGATTTTTAACAATAGTTACAATAGAATTATATTTCTCTCGGGCGAAGCCGCGGGCACCAGCAATCTAAAAATAAAGATTCAACGCCTGGCAAATGTGGAACAGCAATAAAGGTATCAGAGGTTATATTGTTTTATACATTTAGTCCATGGGCACCATCTAGTGAGCAATAAATAATGAATAATTTTTTTAAAACATAAGAAAGAGGCGCAGAAGAAGTTGCGGGCAAAATCTAGTGAAGTAAGTATGTTTATCTTACTACCTAATATCACATATGCGGACATCGTCTCAAGGTTACGTACGTCCAATACATCGTCTATATAATCTATACATATAAATATATAAATTAGGAAGAATTCATGTTTTGTTAATTTTTTTTGTAGGGGTGCCGTGGGTATACTACTATATTAAGTTACTACTATATTAAATACTAGATATACTCGTATAATATAAACATCACTATTCATTGGTGGTATTGTTTTTGAAATTATTACCCACCGTACCACTGGGGTATGGCCAGGGGTGCCGTGATTTTTAGTGTACATATAGGGACTCTAGTGAAATTAAAGTGTGGTGTTTCCTCGAAGTCTCCATCTTTCCTTATAACCCGTCACCCCTACAGTGATTTAGAATTGTTACACTACACCAGTATTAATATATTTTATCAATATCGATTAAGTTCTATTACACAACTCAGAGTAGTATTGGTTCAGAGTAGTTGGTTCAACTCAGAGTAGTATTAGTATTCATTGGTGGTATTGTTTTTGAAATTATTACCCACCGTACCACTGGGGTATGGCCAGGGGTGCCGTGATTTTTAGTGTACATATAGGGACTCTAGTGAAATTAAAGTGTGGTGTTTCCTCGAAGTCTCCATCTTTCCTTATAACCCGTCACCCCTACAGTGATTTAGAATTGTTACACTACACCAGTATTTATATATTTTATCAATATCGATTAAGTTCTATTACACAACTCAGAGTAGTTATTTGTAAAATTTTGTAGAGATGAAATTTTAAAATTGTGTTAAAGAAAGTATCTATACTAATATTATAAAGCTGAAGAGTTTGTTTGTTTGTTTGAACGCGCTAATCACAGGAAATACTGGTTCGAATTGAAAAATTCTTTTTGTTTTGTCCATTTCAATTATTCGCTAATGTATCCATTCATTCATTTCGTCGAATAGTCCATTTATCGAGGAAGGCTATAGGCTATATAACATCACGCTAGGATAAATAGTATTATATATAAGTAGTGCCCAGGACCGCGCGCCCCATGCGCACGCCGCCGCCGTATGGGCCGCAGCGAAGCGTGGCCGAGTTCAGCTAGTATGCTATAAACATCTTCCAAATCAGTTCAGCAGTTTACGTTTCGAGTAGTAACGTTCTAACGTCTAAGATGTAAGCAGTCTTTCAAATCTTAGATCTTGTCGTTAGCAGACCTTTCAAAAGTTTCAAAGCGAAGGTAGCACAAGTATCTGTATCTTTTCTTTGTTAGGTAACGACCGCAAAACTCCTTCTTAGAGCTACACTGTTTCTTCCAGTAACTACATAAGAGCTAATCTTGGAGGTTTATCGTTCGGAGCTTCGGTGGTGCAGCTATCTTATATACCGAGTCGCTCACTCATAAAACAAAATTAAATTGTCTTTGGGTTTGTTGCAAACGAATATAGGGTATCTGACAAGATTATGATAGATAATATTCTCGTCACATATCTACGAGAATATTATCTATGAATGTTACCATTATTATATTAAATTTTGGAGTTCATATTGTGTGTTGCCTGTGTTGACATATGGCGCTGAAACGTGATCTCTAACTATGGGCCTCGTAAGAAAGATCAACGTCTCTCAGCGAGCTATGGATAGAGCTATGCTCGGGGTTACATTGCCTAATCGAATCGACGCGCCCATTGGATGAGTGGTTAGGGTACTTGCCTTAACCCAGGTTCGATTCCCGGCAGGGTCAACTTTGAAAAATGAACTTTTCAAATTTGTCTCTGGTCTGGATTTTGTCATGAATCCCCCCCCCCCCCCCCCCTATATACATAAAAATTTTTTTTCAAAAGGTGAAAGTAAACTCCCCTTTCACACCCCATACTTCCTTAATAGAAAATGGGAAATGAATATGAATATTGGCATTGTGATCGTCTAATAGTGGCAGTACTCTACGCTGTGTTTAATAGTAACCCTTTAGTTCTTTATAGAGGTACGTAATGTCTTGTGCTAAACTGCTAAACTGATTACCAAATTAACTAGATGCTATCCTAACATGTTTACCTAAAGATTGATTGCTTAATTAAAATTATACTTTATTTTGTCAGTTATATGGAATTAAATTAACTATTTCTGGATTCTACTTAATCACTAGTGAATATTTTGCTGTCGTGTTTTTCATTATTATATTCCTTTACTAGCTTGGCCTGACTAACTTATTAATAAATTAACATAGATTAGGTCCCTATAACGCCCTGGTCAGGTGTTGTTCCTAATAGTCTTATAAGAATTAATATGTAGAACTAAACTAGGATGATTTTAAGCTGAGTTATAGTAATTTCAAATAGAGTGTGTTGTGCTAAAATTATTAATTTCCTAATTTGAATTTTATTTAGAACCTTTGTTCACAACCTAGAGAATATGACCATGCCCGATGAGTCTATTTTTACGTTATCAAGCGAATTCGCGTATTCCTACTGAAGCTGTAATATATCAATCTACTGAATTATTATACAAATTTTATGGGATCCTACGAGTCTACGCCTACTCCTATAACTAGATATTCCTATCCTATTCAGAGGTGCTCACAACGCGAATGATGCACTCACAAACATTTAATATAATTGAATAATCATGACCTACCTCGATGCCCCGGCTTACGCTTTATTAGACCGACCAATCCGCCGCTCCGCAGCTTCCTACAGCCACCGCCACACTCCGATCAGTAGCTGGATCCCCTGGAATTGTTTAAAATGCAGAGCAGTAACTAAATCTTGTATTAGGGATTGAATTAAGAATTAAAATTGTCATCAATAATTATTTCTTATAAACTAATATGCTAGACTAATTCTACCTTTACCTAATTTAGAACCTGCTATGTCTAGTCTAAATCAGAAGAGTTACTACTAATTTTTCTCTAGCTTATGATCTACCACTTACTTCCTAGATCCATCGTAGATTTTGTCTCGTCTAGTATGCTTTTAGGACTCCACTCTATACTCGCAGAAATCTTCTTAGTGAGGTACTGTTGGTAGGTAGGTATGCTAGTAACTCCCTAATGAATACTAATTATATTTTCGATATATATATATATATTTATTTTTCTAGTGCAACGCTATTTTTACATATGATCTATACCTACTGCATTTAGTTAAACAAAGTGTAATTTGAATGTGCCTAAAATGTAGAGTGTATGTGTATAGTGTAGATATAGATATAGTTCAGGACTTGGGTAAGGATAGGGTAGTGAACCGGCCCCACACCATCGCCGGGTCCCGTGACTTTCACCCTCGCTCCAAGCCTCCGTGACGGATTTAGGCTCACCGAGCTTAACCAACTGGAAGTCTATTACTTTAGGCAATTATGACTGATAGCAACTGTTCTGCCAAGGGTTAAATAGACTCAGAAGGTTGATGAAGAGTTGAGCTAATTCATAATCACGGACTATTTGTCAAATCAAAGCGTAGGGACTCAGGCCAGTCCGACACAGGTTTTAAGATCTGCGTGCCATTACAGCTCCGCCAGAATTAGGAACACTGCCGAGGCCGATAGTCCAGAGGTATGACGCATGATTGACTCAGTCAACGTGAACTTTCTCCGCCCGAAGGCCAGCCGTAGCTGCAAACTCCGATTAAAGTAGTAGTATAGGGCCTACAACCCCCAGCAGAATGTCTGCGATTAAAATCTTGATTTAACAGGCACGACTCCTTTGGTTGAACTTGGCTTTAGGACGACTGTCCTTATCAAGACAGCCTTTAGGATCTGAGATGTGGCAGGAGTGCGTAAGCACGTGAAATAAAACTTCACCTCCTTTGATAATAATTTTAATAACATTCGCCTATCACATGCTATAATGTAATATATACATGTGTGTATTTAGGACGTCTGTCACTATTGAAGCAGCCCTTAGGCTTTGTATCGTGTCAGGAGTGTGTATGCGTGTAAGATAAAACACCGCTTCCTTTGATTAATAAAATTTAATAATATTTAATAGCCTTTTACCTCTTTAAAAACGTTACCTTATTAAATATTAGCTGAGAATGCCAATTATAGACTAGGTAAATAGATCGTTTCTAAATAAGTATAGCTATTATTCAAGATGTATTTACGGCTGCCCACTAAGTATACATGGTTCAAGGTCGCCTATCTTAGCGGCATTATATGCCCTTGGTATCGCCATCCACATGTATACCCGTCCGGCCAAGCGTCACCAAGTCAGAAGTACATAGGATTGGCCTATCCATGTCCTCTGCCCGGCTAAGCTCGCGATCAAAGTTGATTACTCTAACAGAATTTTAGAAATAATCTACTATCCACGTAATATAATTATGCATTCATTAAGCGATTGCACGATCCATGCTAGAAACGCCACGGGAAGCTCCGCCATCGGATACCGACACGTAACGCTTCCAACTGTACTCAAAGACTACTAGGCAACTATGCAAGACTGAGTATCTGGATCAGCATCCACCATTTTCCTTCAGCTATTGATTAATGTCATGCAATTATCCGCCAGACATGCCCAGACCACCCGATCAGACAAAGTATTTAATTATCGTGTTCCGTCTCATATTAGATATTCTTGCGAAAGTCAAATAACGAGTAGATCCTCAATCTGACCCCCGCATCAATAACTAACGTGCGAAACCTGATCGTACTCATAACTTCGCCAAGTTCCTTCTGACTAGGAAATGAGTAGATCCGCGGCAAAATCTCTACTTCGTTTCCAGGAAGTCTAATGCTGTCTAACACACAATCACATAACTAGACAACCAATACCTTTTTACCTCGTAGCAGATAGCCATCCGCTACTACATATTTACCTTTTCAACCTTTACCTTTGTTAGTGTATGTGATGTAATCTATTAATACACATATAGGATAATATTAAAAGGTAAAATATATGTTTGTAGTGTATGTGTGTGTAATTTATTAGGCACATAATTGTGTATTAAAGATAGAAATGCCCAATTATTTAGTAGGTAAAACCTTTAACAATATTAGTTCGGTATTAAGCTAGTCTATATAATACCTACGGTTTCCCCTGAAATAGTCAAAACTGGTTATCGATAACCTCTCGTTAAGGAATTCAGTTACCTAAACCGTCGTAATATTAGTCGACTAGACGAATAAACTCAGGTAAATTATATAACAGGACTAGCTGTTTATCTTGGTAATAATTTTCGCAAAGCGCTCTGCCTGCCAAAGAGAATTAAATAATTCTTTCCCAATTCGATCGGGTGCCGCTATCAGGATCAGGTATATTTACTCACGTCAATTTCCTAAACCATCCGTTATAATTACTTAAATACATGGTAGAGCATATTCGATAATATCGGTAAATATTATTATTTCCCGAGTTGTATGGGATTTATTATTAATATGTGAATTACAAATTTATCATCATAATTATAAACGTCAGGTAAATTATATAACAGGACTAGCTATTTACCTTGGTAATAATTTTCGCGAAGCTCTCTGCCTGCCACTAAGAATTAAATAATTCTTTCCCAATTCGATCGCGAGCCGTTATCAGAATCAAGTATATCCGTTATTTAATCACATAGTAAAGCATACTCGATAATATCGGTAGATATTATTATTTCCCGAGTTGTATGGGATTTATTATTAATATGTGGATTATAAATTTATTATCATAACAAAATTATAAACGTCAGGTAATTTAAAGATAGTGAAATCACTTACTTGCGATTGGTTTGGCTGTCAGGCTGCAGTGCTTGGACGGACCTCGGGTTTTCACCTCTGCTCACCTTGCCCAGGACGATGACTCCTTCTGCTCTGAAGATTGACTCGCGAATTCTTCGTCACCTAGACCTAGGATCCGCGTTCAACTAAGCTAGCCCTAACTGATTTCCTATTTATGGCGAGACCTACTGTAAAATATAACGAACCTCAAGGAAGGCGGCGCCCCCTCCTAAACCCTAATATTTTATATGCCCTACCACTATTACAATTTATTAGATTGATTTACTAGTCGGTATTACACGCGCGTACTATGTTTCTTTCGTGCATGCGACACGATCTCGACTATCGTGGAGCCCTATTACGAGTGTACGACCCCTATTCAATTTTAACCTGCCTATACTTCCTATCGACTTTCGCGATCACTTCGTCTGCAAATCTACACCTGCGTGTGCGCCCTCACAGGTCCTAATCTCAACTCTTCGCGTCCGATCTCTCCCAAAGTCTAGTCACCACTCTCTCGCGTCCGATCTCTCCCAAAGTCTAGTCCCGACTATCTCGCGTCCGATCTCTCCCAAAGTCTAGTCCCGACTATCCCTTAGCTCTCCTTACCGTTACTTTTTAACATTCTCCGAAATTCGATTTTAATACGCTCGCGGGTTCCGCATGTTTGTCGGTATTTATTTTCTGTTTGTATATACCTCTTCATCAACTCTTGTGTATAGTTAGGAATACTACAACGCGTAGTCTAAGCGTCCCTAACTCCCATGTGTTAATGTTTTGTGTGCCATTAAATTCCCTAATTCATCTGAACCACTACGTATCTAGACAATGGCTGTATCTATCTTGCCTAGCATATATTTATTTTTTAGCACTAATTAGCAACGCTAATAATTATTTTATAATTATATTTTATCGCTAATATTGAGATTTTATGATTATATTTTATCATTACGTTATTCTTTAATCGATCCCTACGCTAGCTATATCTCTCTGTGGAGAAGTCTAACTAGGCCCTGACAATCATAAAATATTTACTTAGTACTCTAGTCAAGCTTCAGGCTTAATATCATATAGTATCTTAATATCATATAGTATCTTTTCATTCTAAGTTGTGTGACCTAGTTTTATATAAATTCCCTTTTTCTTTTTTTTTTTCAAAATAAGATGTTTTCATTCTAATAATTTTATTTTTAAACTCCTTCGGCTTGTCAGCCTGTCCGCATCATTGTTGTGAAAAACAATGATTCCTAATGCCGCACGGACCCCTAATTTCTCTTGGCCATTTTTTGTTTTATTTTTTTTTTTTTTCAAGTCTGCCTCTATGCAGTTGCACTCGTGCGTATTTTTCTGGGAAGGGACAGCTCTCTTCCCCCCGCATCCCCTGACTATTTATGACACCCTAAGGTCCCTACAAACATTCTGGCAACTTCTTTACCTAATTTAATTTTAAACTGTAAATCGTCTTAGTACTAGCTTTCAATCTGATAACTAAATCCCCGTTTAAAATATTTATATTCCCATACCATAATTTGACAGATAATCTACCTAGCAACTCTATTCTCAAAAGGTGACTGTGGGGCCCTTTGAATTAATTGATTTAATTAATTGATTTAATTGATTGCCCTAGTTATATCGCTACTCTCATTGTTTTGTTGTTAACTCAGCTAGGGCATGGCCATCGTATCTACTAGGTCGTAATGATTTATTTATTTATTTATTTATTTAATAGTAAAGTACTGATTAACGGTTATGAAATCTTGTACTACTAACAGCTATACAACACAGCTATTGTCATCACTCCTTGGCCTACACTATTACTTATTTACTTATAGCAATTTATAACATACATAAGTTTTATATAGACATATTGTATTAAAGTTAATATTCCTCACTTCTATTTAAGAACAGTCGTGCCTAATTACAATTTCTGCAACCGTATTTACTAATTCATACATTACATATTTACATAAGGATTGTTATTTACTTTTAACTTATACCTAGTATGCTTCGTTCTCACGCCAAACCTTCATAAATAACCCTACTTGAAATACAAGTGGTGACCCATTGCATAGAGTAACACAGTTTTAGATTTCTTGGCCTGTCAACATTTCGTATAGTTTACGACAGGCGCACTTGTGTATTTCTGCCTTTGCCTTAAGGCGACGTACTCCCAGAAACGCTGCAAATCTACAGTAAAACGTCATTACTGTAAATAACCAAGCAAGACTGTTTTTATGGAGCCCACAATGTTAATTGCAAACAGCTAATAAGTCAAATCGGCAAACATTATCAAACTTTGTTAAATTATTTACCTAATTCCTTTATTGGTTCGGAATGCTAACGATTTTGTTTATAAGTGAGTAAGTGCAATGTTAAGGCTAACTAGGAATCCTTAACAATATTGGCTTGTTAGGTAATTACCAACCTTGCTTGTACATCTCTAAACAAGCCTCATTTAATATTAAATATTCTGTCTTTAGCCGAACCACAAGGTCCGCAGTTGAATTCAGTCTCTTTTTTTTTTTTCAGTGTATGAAGTTCAAAACATGATTTAATTGATTGATTCGATAAAATTAATTAGCGACAATAACCTAAAATTGACTATTCGAGTGTACTTTAACCTCTTAAACCTAGTTCTATTTCGCTACAATGAAACATATTCCACTGAATATTTTTCTTTCTTATCCCTTAGTAACAACGTAACCTCCGCACGCGCTTCGCCTTAACTGAGTACAGCGTTTTTGTGCTTAATTTTTTTTTCTTTCTCAAAACTGTTAACTTTTGTTCCCATGTACTTGTACTTAGGTATTTTAATGAACAAATCCTTGTTATCGACTCGACCCTAATTAATTGCCCTACAACTACACGTTTCGATAAATTCTAAATGAATTCGTTGAATATTTCGATAAAATTTAATGAAATGAAACTTCGATGAATACCAAATGACCACAATTTGGACATATCTGGACTTGGTGTTGGCATACAGACAGTCCTCTTGGCGTTGCGTCCCTCATTAAGTAGTTAATACCTATAATGTTTAGTCCGATTCGGTTGATTCCGTTACAATTCGCCCCCTGAAAAACTAAGAAGTTTATCGTAGTAGTTTTTCACCCTATGCTCACATATAACCGAATCGATTCTTTCCTACTCGCAATATATATATACATACACATACATCAAAGTAAACATAAAATTAGAATTAGGTTTAATTCATTTATCCCTTATAATTTTATCTCACCCATTACATATTAATTAACTTCTATGCTAACCCCCCCTGACTTGGCCACCGCACAATCCCCAACAAATGCCTTCATTCACAGTGGCATAAGGCGTTTCACACATTAAGTTTTTTTTTTTTTTTTTTTTTTTTTATATATATATACTGATTTATGCCACTGTCCATAATGAAACCATTTGTGCCAAGACCCAGTCCTCCGGTGTTCCCTCAAGCATTTATTCCATTAAACATTATAACCTTAAAATCTAACAACCACCGTCGCCTAGCCTAACATTACCTATTTTATGATCTATACTAAACAAACAAAAAAATTCTTTAACACTAACATTAGAATTTGGCCTGACACAATTAATAACATGTGGACTTGTACATTTACAATTTGGGAATTTAAGCATGCATTTTGTGTGTACTTCCACTTCTCTCCTCTTACCTCAGAAAACTCAGAACAATACGTCGGAGAATTTAAAGGGCTCAATATTAATCTAGTATTCCCGTTAATCTAGTTTAACAATACACAGTAATGAAATAGGTAATCTAAAATCTTAGTACGGAAATTACATACTTAAGTTCTCTTAACAGTCCTAGTATTGAAAAACAAAGTGTCGAAAGACGTACACAATAATAACAAGGTTCTACCTTTACAAAGGACAGGTCACTCCTAATTACTTAACAATTCTTTGTGTATAATATTTGTTCAAATGAATAGCATTATAATTTCCCTTAAGTTTCCCTGTTTCGGGATCTAACAACGCATATACGTTTGGGAAGGGTACAGCAGCCACAACGAATGGCCCACTATATAATAATTCAAACTTCTTAGTAATCTTCTTTTCTGCACTAGATTTATTAACATTCCTAATCTTTACATAATCCCCTATTTGGAAAGTAATCAGCCTATGAGTTTTATTAAATTGAGCCTGTCTTTTGAGACTGTTAGACTTCAAATTTATCCGCACCTTTTCCTTGACAAGTTCCGTATTCTTTGTACTTACAAACCCCGGTAAACAATGATCGAATGATAAGCTGGTAGCATTCCCTTCCAAGATTTCATTCGGAGTGAAACCAGTGCTCTCGTGGTAAGTATTATTATACAAGCTCTCAATTTTATGTAGTATACTTGCCCATCCCTTATGATTCTGATGACAATAAGTCCTAAATAGTCTACCCAGCTCTTTATTAACCCTTTCCGTAGTATTTGGCCTAGGGTTCCTCACTGTAGTGTAATTAGGCTTAACGTCGATTTCCCGCAGTGCCTCGTTCCATCCGTTACAACTAAATTGGCTTCCATTATCAGTCATTACGACCTTAGGTTTAATTATCTTACAAAATTGCTTCATTTTACTAATAACAGCGCGAGAAGACGCCTTTCTTAAATCATATAATTTTATAAATTTACTGAACGAATCCTGAATTACTATTATATATGCGGCTCCAAATTTTCCTTTGGGTAATGGCCCATATAAGTCTGCCATAACTAAATCTCCGATGTCATTTGTCACAATTGATTTACATTCTCCCACATACTTAACATTGTCACTCTTAGACACCTGACAGATATGGCACGTCCTCAAGGTGGTTTTCACGTCTTTATTCATCCCTAACCAGTAGAATCGATCCCTAAGATATTTCAGTACTTTATACGCCCCTTGGTGACCCATCTCTAGATGTACTTGTAGGATAACATCACCCTTAAGTTTATGTGGTAAATAGATTACATTTAATTTCGATTCTAAAGTGAAATACAAAATATTATTTATAATACAACTACGTTTTGCTACTCTTACTAATCTTTTATCATTAAAATCACTATTAGGATTCTCTACAATATATAATATGTCTCTAATCTCTCGGTCTTGTCTCTGCAAGAAGGCAATATTCTTCAGGTTGGATATTAATTCTTTATTTTTCGCAGTCTCCATGTAGTGAATTTCCGGGCAATATACCTTGTCTTCCTGATTGATTGTCGTATTAGGGGGAAACCTAGATAAGACATCCACAGCAACATTGTCCTTCCCCTTGACATGCTCTATTTGATAATCAAATTGTTCCAGAAATAGTATCCAACGTATTATTCTACTGTTATACATCTTCCAGGATCTTACAAATGTTAACGCCTTATGATCGGTCCTTATAATAACTTTCGATCCTCGCAAATATGTTTCAAATTTCCTGAGGCAATAGATAATTGCCCAAAACTCCTGTTCTGTGGTAGTCCACCTCAGCTCAGCTCCCTTTAAAGCCCTACTACAATACCCTAATATTCTCGTCTTATTCTCGTCGTCATATTGGAATAGAACCCCCGCCAATCCAATCCCTGAACTATCCGTTTGTAGGTAATATGGTCTTGAAAAATCCGGGTGATTTAGCATTATAGTATTAGAGAAATTACGCTTTAATAAATCAAAAGACTCTTGAGCTTCTTGGGTCCATACCCACGGTTTATTCTTCTTTAATAGCTCACACAAAGGTTGAATTATACTATTATAGTCCTTTATAAATCTACGGTAGTAATTGCATAAGCCTAAAAAAGCTCTTAAGTGTTTTATCTTCTTAGGTTCCGGAAATTTTTGTATCGACATTATCTTTTCTGGATCCGTTTTAATTCCTTCCGTAGAAATAATATGACCCAACATCTTGACTTCCTTACAAATAAATTTACATTTTACTATATTACACGTTAACCCTGCTCTTTTTAATTTATTAAGTATTACGTTAATATGCTCCAAATGATCTTCTAAGCTTCCTGCAGTTAGTATTGCTAAATCATCTAAATAATTAACACAAAATTGTCTCACTTCGGGCCCGAGTATTATATCCATTGCTCTACTAAAGCTTCCAACTGATGTTTTAAGTCCTTGCGGCAGAACATTATAAACATATGATTTACCCCCGTATACGAACCCCGTATACTTTCGACTATCCTTTGTTATCCCAATCTGAAAGTAAGCGTTATTCATATCTATGATACTGATATAGTTTACGCCGTGGAACATGTTGATAACATCTATTTGCATAGGCGGCGCTTCAGATTCGGCAATCATGTACTTGTTTATCTCTCTAGCATCTAATAGGACCCGTAGTGAACCATCCGGTTTGACAGTAAACGTAAGCGGACTGCTATAGGGTGTAGTGCCTCGAGATATGATTCCCATCTCCACCATCTCGGCTAGTTTCTCCTCCATTCTTTGCCGATACGCATACGGCACGGGATACGACCTCTTAATAAACGGTGTATGCTCAACCATCTTGATTTCATGTTCGTAGCAATTTGCCCGTCCTAATTTTGTTGTAAACACTTCACTATGTCTACTCAGCACTGCGTATAGCTTCTCAAGTTGTTCACCTTCTAATGGAATTCCAACTTTAATTTCTTTTAGATAAGCCTGGAAGTCTAACTCTTCATTTAACCTACTTATTTCCGCGACACAATTATGATCGAATATAAATCTTTTAAAAGGTACGAATACCTCTCTATTATTTACGCAAAAGCTTAAGCCAGGGAATGGTTTTTGTATCTTAACACACGCTTGATTAGACGATAACCAATCAAAACCGATTATAATCGAATGTCTTAAATTGGGGACTATTAAGAACCTGACATCTATTCTACAATTTACAAATTTAACCGGTAGAAGTACCATTTGTTGAATCTTTAAACTTCTCTGGCCGAACGCCCCCTTAATTTGTATAGGTTTGATCGGCAGCATGGATAATTTATCTCCGACCTCCACCGACAGTTCCTCCCAGAGTGAGTAGGAGATACATGTAATGTCACTTCCTGTATCCACTAAACAAATAACATTTTTATTTAAGACACTAACTTCAATTTCTGACTTCATCACTTCCAAGACGTCTGCTGTTATCTGGTCCTCCTCCTCAAACATTGAAGCGACCTGCCTCTCAATATAGTAGCCTTTTCTATCGCTATAATCCGAATGACTTTTAAGTAAATCCAGCACCTTAAATTCAATTTCATCTAAATTAGAGCTTTTACACTTAAAACCTAAACCTGCCTTATCAAATTGTCCTTTGGGGTTTACAGGCCTCAATCGTACTGTATTTCCCTTTCCTAAGGAGTGTCCTGGTTTCCAGCCCATGGAAAGCATTATATTTAACGCAGCAGGTTCCACCTTCGCCCCTCTCTTTGCCGAAGGACCGGGGTTTCTTCCGTCGACATCGTTTAGTTTAAATTCGTTTCGTTGTTCTCAACCTCAACAATCTCCTGAGCCTCACTAGCATTCACAGCATTCACGGTCACCGTAGGCCGATTATTGCCCTTAACGAAATTGCTTTTGTAGTTCCTACCAACCCTTCGCTTATTAGCGTTATTCGTAACCTCTGGCCTCGCCTGTTCACACTGGTTAAGGCGGTAAGACTGACTATCTTGCTCGTTAACATCATCTAACCTACGAAGGAATTCCGTCGCCTCTAAAATAGAAGATTTGTTACTAACCGACCACGCATATTGAACGTCCCTAGGGTAATGATTCATTATATCGTTAACAAGTTGACGCTCTGGTATTGGGTATGTCAGCATTTTAGCCTGACCACATAAAGAAATGAAGTGGGCCAGCATCGTGGCTGATCCACCCTCCCATTTGTTTTGTACGATACATTTACGCAGTAAATTCTGCTTGCTCTGACCCCAGAAATGATCGAGAAAATCCCTTTTAAAGTCCTCAAATACTATCCATCTATCCTTATAAATACGCGCCCAGTCGCGAACTTCTCCCTCCAGGCACTCGACGATCAGGTCGACAACGCTTCCTCCATTTGGTACCTTCCGTAGATACACCGTTAGGTCTTCGATAAATGTTACAGGGTGTTTCCCTCTAAATGGGAATTTGGGTTTCTCCAGGTTGAAGCTCTGCACCGGGTAATAAGGTATAGGGTTGACTATACTAGAAGTACTGGGTACAGCTTGCGGTTGGGCAGAAGAGTCTGCTATCAACATTTCCCGCTGCTCGACGGAACTATCTGAAGCCGCTGCAGATGATGCGTTCTTCACCTTTTCTTCTAATCGTTGGAACTTTAGGTGTAAGCCCCCTATCGCTCTATTGATCAACTTCTCTACGCTAGCATACGCGATGTTCTTCGACCTTCTCTTGGGTTCGACAGCCTTAAACTCCGGCCTGGTAGCCCTTGTCTTCTTCACAGAAGCCCGTTTTGTAATTCGCTTTGAGTTTGGCATCTTCTTGTACTTTGTTTGTTCCCTTCTCAATTTTTCACTTGCAATTAATTAAACACTGGTATCACTTTAGTCAACTGGCACTGTTAACACTTTTACTTTAATTTTTATATAAGGTGTTTAGACTAAGGTCCGGTGTTCCCTATTCTAATGTTAGTATTAGACTCATTACGCGGTAAGATAACCTACATTTTTTTTTTTTTTTTTTTTTTTTTTTTTTTTTTATATTTTTATTTTTTTTTTTAGTATTAGACTCATTACGCGGTAAGATAAACTACATTTTTTTTTTTTTTTTTTTTTTTTTTTTCTTGACCACCATGACTGGGTACCTAAAAATCCAGTTTACTATAACCCTCAAGTTATAATAAACAACCCAGCGAGTTGTTTACTATAACCCTCAAATTAAAGCCGGGCCCACTAGTAGTGAGTATCTCCCACTCATGGTTTGCTTCTGTACCTCTGTAACCGAAACTATACCCCGATACTACGTACTTGCCTAGCATACTAATAGGAAGTTTTAAACTAATCGAGTAGAATTCATTATATTATTATTTAGTTATGATCTTATAATTATAGATTATTACTATTCAAATTAAGACGTTATAATTTTAATCACAGTTGGCGCCGCCCCTCCAGCTTACTAAAAGAATTTAATATAAATGATTCCTTCAAATACCACTAGACTGTAATAACAGAGAAAACCTTAAGTTCCAAGTATGGGAGGAAATATATTAAAAAGTAACCAAAGATAAAATTTATCGCAACGGCATAGTCGCCACTATCGCTTCCCAGTAGGACTCAAAGCTCAATTAATTCAAAGCGGGAGAACTCTATCACACCCAGCGCCACCTTCCCAATACTTCCGAAATTACTTCTACCAAGGCCAAGCCTTGCATTGAAAAGCGCCACCTTTAATAAAGTTAAGCTTTAACTGGAATTAACTAGCTCCGTCTAGCGACACCTTATGGAACCTTGACCAAATAAGTTTATAGATCCGTCAAGCTCTAGCGAATCCCACCGACTTCACTATCATAATTGCATTTTCGACTGAGACTAATCCTAACCAAATTCATTATGGTAATTCCCTATCATCCACTTATTTTATCTAACTTTAATAATTAACCTCTCCATTATAACGATGCCAGCACCATTTCAGTATCCCAAGCGACCTGAATGCTCACTAATTACCTTTAAGAAATGCTCATTAATTCGGTGATAACATAGTATATTACTATTCATCGTTATTTAATATACGCAATCTCCTTCCATTATTAAATTATTATTTTTTTAAATTAGCTTTCTGTCAAAAGCTCACATCTAGTTCTTTAACAATATAAAATCTAACTACTCACGCCCCTATGGTTCTAAATTAATAGACTATCTAAACAATCTAAATTAATAGACTATCTAACACCCATAAAATTCGGGCTCGTTCATAAGCACGTGGGGCAAAACATCATGGAACATAAGAACAATAGACTGCCAAAAAAAAATTAAAATAGTTAGAGCTTTTACTGAGTTTTTAAAATATAACCATTTTAAAACCCTTTACAAGTAACAAAACCTTTAAGTCATAAAACTTTCTAGCAGTGTTTTTAAGTATTTGACAAAATCAACATCTGGTTTATTGTTACGAATGAGACTTTTTTTTTTTTCGCAACACAATACGCACAACTGTTATTTTTTTTTCTTTACTCTTGTAATATTTCGAGAGTTGCATAAAATGAGTTTAAAGCATAATTTAAAAATTCGAAAATTTAACTTAAATAATTTAAGCACAAGTCCTAGGCTTACTCCTTAATTCTAACTCACTGAATGCCCTGAACTAGCATAGACATTAAACCTCTCGCCCCCATATCTCAGAACTGGTGTGAATTACTTATAATTCTTCAAGTAAATTACATTCGAGAAAATATTAGCACAATCGATTACGTTTTCTAACCTCTATCCATTTCACGGACAACAAATTGTAGGCATGTCCAGCCTACTTCTTAAAATATTAAAGCCGTAAGACCATAGTATTTCTGATCCTGGTCACGGCACCAAATTGTCATGAATCCCCCCCCCCCCCCCCCTATATACATAAAAATTTTTTTTCAAAAGGTGAAAGTAAACTCCCCTTTCACACCCCATACTTCCTTAATAGGAAATGGGAAATGAATATGAATATTGGCATTGTGATCGTCTAATAGTGGCAGTACTCTACGCTGTGTTTAATAGTAACCCTTTAGTTCTTTATAGAGGTACGTAATGTCTTGTGCTAAACTGCTAAACTGATTACCAAATTAACTAGATGCTATCCTAACATGTTTACCTAAAGATTGATTGCTTAATTAAAATTATACTTTATTTTGTCAGTTATATGGAATTAAATTAACTATTTCTGGATTCTACTTAATCACTAGTGAATATTTTGCTGTCGTGTTTTTCATTATTATATTCCTTTACTAGCTTGGCCTGACTAACTTATTAATAAATTAACATAGATTAGGTCCCTATAACGCCCTGGTCAGGTGTTGTTCCTAATAGTCTTATAAGAATTAATATGTAGAACTAAACTAGGATGATTTTAAGCTGAGTTATAGTAATTTCAAATAGAGTGTGTTGTGCTAAAATTATTAATTTCCTAATTTGAATTTTATTTAGAACCTTTGTTCACAACCTAGAGAATATGACCATGCCCGATGAGTCTATTTTTACGTTATCAAGCGAATTCGCGTATTCCTACTGAAGCTGTAATATATCAATCTACTGAATTATTATACAAATTTTATGGGATCCTACGAGTCTACGCCTACTCCTATAACTAGATATTCCTATCCTATTCAGAGGTGCTCACAACGCGAATGATGCACTCACAAACATTTAATATAATTGAATAATCATGACCTACCTCGATGCCCCGGCTTACGCTTTATTAGACCGACCAATCCGCCGCTCCGCAGCTTCCTACAGCCACCGCCACACTCCGATCAGTAGCTGGATCCCCTGGAATTGTTTAAAATGCAGAGCAGTAACTAAATCTTGTATTAGGGATTGAATTAAGAATTAAAATTGTCATCAATAATTATTTCTTATAAACTAATATGCTAGACTAATTCTACCTTTACCTAATTTAGAACCTGCTATGTCTAGTCTAAATCAGAAGAGTTACTACTAATTTTTCTCTAGCTTATGATCTACCACTTACTTCCTAGATCCATCGTAGATTTTGTCTCGTCTAGTATGCTTTTAGGACTCCACTCTATACTCGCAGAAATCTTCTTAGTGAGGTACTGTTGGTAGGTAGGTATGCTAGTAACTCCCTAATGAATACTAATTATATTTTCGATATATATATATATATTTATTTTTCTAGTGCAACGCTATTTTTACATATGATCTATACCTACTGCATTTAGTTAAACAAAGTGTAATTTGAATGTGCCTAAAATGTAGAGTGTATGTGTATAGTGTAGATATAGATATAGTTCAGGACTTGGGTAAGGATAGGGTAGTGAACCGGCCCCACACCATCGCCGGGTCCCGTGACTTTCACCCTCGCTCCAAGCCTCCGTGACGGATTTAGGCTCACCGAGCTTAACCAACTGGAAGTCTATTACTTTAGGCAATTATGACTGATAGCAACTGTTCTGCCAAGGGTTAAATAGACTCAGAAGGTTGATGAAGAGTTGAGCTAATTCATAATCACGGACTATTTGTCAAATCAAAGCGTAGGGACTCAGGCCAGTCCGACACAGGTTTTAAGATCTGCGTGCCATTACAGCTCCGCCAGAATTAGGAACACTGCCGAGGCCGATAGTCCAGAGGTATGACGCATGATTGACTCAGTCAACGTGAACTTTCTCCGCCCGAAGGCCAGCCGTAGCTGCAAACTCCGATTAAAGTAGTAGTATAGGGCCTACAACCCCCAGCAGAATGTCTGCGATTAAAATCTTGATTTAACAGGCACGACTCCTTTGGTTGAACTTGGCTTTAGGACGACTGTCCTTATCAAGACAGCCTTTAGGATCTGAGATGTGGCAGGAGTGCGTAAGCACGTGAAATAAAACTTCACCTCCTTTGATAATAATTTTAATAACATTCGCCTATCACATGCTATAATGTAATATATACATGTGTGTATTTAGGACGTCTGTCACTATTGAAGCAGCCCTTAGGCTTTGTATCGTGTCAGGAGTGTGTATGCGTGTAAGATAAAACACCGCTTCCTTTGATTAATAAAATTTAATAATATTTAATAGCCTTTTACCTCTTTAAAAACGTTACCTTATTAAATATTAGCTGAGAATGCCAATTATAGACTAGGTAAATAGATCGTTTCTAAATAAGTATAGCTATTATTCAAGATGTATTTACGGCTGCCCACTAAGTATACATGGTTCAAGGTCGCCTATCTTAGCGGCATTATATGCCCTTGGTATCGCCATCCACATGTATACCCGTCCGGCCAAGCGTCACCAAGTCAGAAGTACATAGGATTGGCCTATCCATGTCCTCTGCCCGGCTAAGCTCGCGATCAAAGTTGATTACTCTAACAGAATTTTAGAAATAATCTACTATCCACGTAATATAATTATGCATTCATTAAGCGATTGCACGATCCATGCTAGAAACGCCACGGGAAGCTCCGCCATCGGATACCGACACGTAACGCTTCCAACTGTACTCAAAGACTACTAGGCAACTATGCAAGACTGAGTATCTGGATCAGCATCCACCATTTTCCTTCAGCTATTGATTAATGTCATGCAATTATCCGCCAGACATGCCCAGACCACCCGATCAGACAAAGTATTTAATTATCGTGTTCCGTCTCATATTAGATATTCTTGCGAAAGTCAAATAACGAGTAGATCCTCAATCTGACCCCCGCATCAATAACTAACGTGCGAAACCTGATCGTACTCATAACTTCGCCAAGTTCCTTCTGACTAGGAAATGAGTAGATCCGCGGCAAAATCTCTACTTCGTTTCCAGGAAGTCTAATGCTGTCTAACACACAATCACATAACTAGACAACCAATACCTTTTTACCTCGTAGCAGATAGCCATCCGCTACTACATATTTACCTTTTCAACCTTTACCTTTGTTAGTGTATGTGATGTAATCTATTAATACACATATAGGATAATATTAAAAGGTAAAATATATGTTTGTAGTGTATGTGTGTGTAATTTATTAGGCACATAATTGTGTATTAAAGATAGAAATGCCCAATTATTTAGTAGGTAAAACCTTTAACAATATTAGTTCGGTATTAAGCTAGTCTATATAATACCTACGGTTTCCCCTGAAATAGTCAAAACTGGTTATCGATAACCTCTCGTTAAGGAATTCAGTTACCTAAACCGTCGTAATATTAGTCGACTAGACGAATAAACTCAGGTAAATTATATAACAGGACTAGCTGTTTATCTTGGTAATAATTTTCGCAAAGCGCTCTGCCTGCCAAAGAGAATTAAATAATTCTTTCCCAATTCGATCGGGTGCCGCTATCAGGATCAGGTATATTTACTCACGTCAATTTCCTAAACCATCCGTTATAATTACTTAAATACATGGTAGAGCATATTCGATAATATCGGTAAATATTATTATTTCCCGAGTTGTATGGGATTTATTATTAATATGTGAATTACAAATTTATCATCATAATTATAAACGTCAGGTAAATTATATAACAGGACTAGCTATTTACCTTGGTAATAATTTTCGCGAAGCTCTCTGCCTGCCACTAAGAATTAAATAATTCTTTCCCAATTCGATCGCGAGCCGTTATCAGAATCAAGTATATCCGTTATTTAATCACATAGTAAAGCATACTCGATAATATCGGTAGATATTATTATTTCCCGAGTTGTATGGGATTTATTATTAATATGTGGATTATAAATTTATTATCATAACAAAATTATAAACGTCAGGTAATTTAAAGATAGTGAAATCACTTACTTGCGATTGGTTTGGCTGTCAGGCTGCAGTGCTTGGACGGACCTCGGGTTTTCACCTCTGCTCACCTTGCCCAGGACGATGACTCCTTCTGCTCTGAAGATTGACTCGCGAATTCTTCGTCACCTAGACCTAGGATCCGCGTTCAACTAAGCTAGCCCTAACTGATTTCCTATTTATGGCGAGACCTACTGTAAAATATAACGAACCTCAAGGAAGGCGGCGCCCCCTCCTAAACCCTAATATTTTATATGCCCTACCACTATTACAATTTATTAGATTGATTTACTAGTCGGTATTACACGCGCGTACTATGTTTCTTTCGTGCATGCGACACGATCTCGACTATCGTGGAGCCCTATTACGAGTGTACGACCCCTATTCAATTTTAACCTGCCTATACTTCCTATCGACTTTCGCGATCACTTCGTCTGCAAATCTACACCTGCGTGTGCGCCCTCACAGGTCCTAATCTCAACTCTTCGCGTCCGATCTCTCCCAAAGTCTAGTCACCACTCTCTCGCGTCCGATCTCTCCCAAAGTCTAGTCCCGACTATCTCGCGTCCGATCTCTCCCAAAGTCTAGTCCCGACTATCCCTTAGCTCTCCTTACCGTTACTTTTTAACATTCTCCGAAATTCGATTTTAATACGCTCGCGGGTTCCGCATGTTTGTCGGTATTTATTTTCTGTTTGTATATACCTCTTCATCAACTCTTGTGTATAGTTAGGAATACTACAACGCGTAGTCTAAGCGTCCCTAACTCCCATGTGTTAATGTTTTGTGTGCCATTAAATTCCCTAATTCATCTGAACCACTACGTATCTAGACAATGGCTGTATCTATCTTGCCTAGCATATATTTATTTTTTAGCACTAATTAGCAACGCTAATAATTATTTTATAATTATATTTTATCGCTAATATTGAGATTTTATGATTATATTTTATCATTACGTTATTCTTTAATCGATCCCTACGCTAGCTATATCTCTCTGTGGAGAAGTCTAACTAGGCCCTGACAATCATAAAATATTTACTTAGTACTCTAGTCAAGCTTCAGGCTTAATATCATATAGTATCTTAATATCATATAGTATCTTTTCATTCTAAGTTGTGTGACCTAGTTTTATATAAATTCCCTTTTTCTTTTTTTTTTTCAAAATAAGATGTTTTCATTCTAATAATTTTATTTTTAAACTCCTTCGGCTTGTCAGCCTGTCCGCATCATTGTTGTGAAAAACAATGATTCCTAATGCCGCACGGACCCCTAATTTCTCTTGGCCATTTTTTGTTTTATTTTTTTTTTTTTTCAAGTCTGCCTCTATGCAGTTGCACTCGTGCGTATTTTTCTGGGAAGGGACAGCTCTCTTCCCCCCGCATCCCCTGACTATTTATGACACCCTAAGGTCCCTACAAACATTCTGGCAACTTCTTTACCTAATTTAATTTTAAACTGTAAATCGTCTTAGTACTAGCTTTCAATCTGATAACTAAATCCCCGTTTAAAATATTTATATTCCCATACCATAATTTGACAGATAATCTACCTAGCAACTCTATTCTCAAAAGGTGACTGTGGGGCCCTTTGAATTAATTGATTTAATTAATTGATTTAATTGATTGCCCTAGTTATATCGCTACTCTCATTGTTTTGTTGTTAACTCAGCTAGGGCATGGCCATCGTATCTACTAGGTCGTAATGATTTATTTATTTATTTATTTATTTAATAGTAAAGTACTGATTAACGGTTATGAAATCTTGTACTACTAACAGCTATACAACACAGCTATTGTCATCACTCCTTGGCCTACACTATTACTTATTTACTTATAGCAATTTATAACATACATAAGTTTTATATAGACATATTGTATTAAAGTTAATATTCCTCACTTCTATTTAAGAACAGTCGTGCCTAATTACAATTTCTGCAACCGTATTTACTAATTCATACATTACATATTTACATAAGGATTGTTATTTACTTTTAACTTATACCTAGTATGCTTCGTTCTCACGCCAAACCTTCATAAATAACCCTACTTGAAATACAAGTGGTGACCCATTGCATAGAGTAACACAGTTTTAGATTTCTTGGCCTGTCAACATTTCGTATAGTTTACGACAGGCGCACTTGTGTATTTCTGCCTTTGCCTTAAGGCGACGTACTCCCAGAAACGCTGCAAATCTACAGTAAAACGTCATTACTGTAAATAACCAAGCAAGACTGTTTTTATGGAGCCCACAATGTTAATTGCAAACAGCTAATAAGTCAAATCGGCAAACATTATCAAACTTTGTTAAATTATTTACCTAATTCCTTTATTGGTTCGGAATGCTAACGATTTTGTTTATAAGTGAGTAAGTGCAATGTTAAGGCTAACTAGGAATCCTTAACAATATTGGCTTGTTAGGTAATTACCAACCTTGCTTGTACATCTCTAAACAAGCCTCATTTAATATTAAATATTCTGTCTTTAGCCGAACCACAAGGTCCGCAGTTGAATTCAGTCTCTTTTTTTTTTTTCAGTGTATGAAGTTCAAAACATGATTTAATTGATTGATTCGATAAAATTAATTAGCGACAATAACCTAAAATTGACTATTCGAGTGTACTTTAACCTCTTAAACCTAGTTCTATTTCGCTACAATGAAACATATTCCACTGAATATTTTTCTTTCTTATCCCTTAGTAACAACGTAACCTCCGCACGCGCTTCGCCTTAACTGAGTACAGCGTTTTTGTGCTTAATTTTTTTTTCTTTCTCAAAACTGTTAACTTTTGTTCCCATGTACTTGTACTTAGGTATTTTAATGAACAAATCCTTGTTATCGACTCGACCCTAATTAATTGCCCTACAACTACACGTTTCGATAAATTCTAAATGAATTCGTTGAATATTTCGATAAAATTTAATGAAATGAAACTTCGATGAATACCAAATGACCACAATTTGGACATATCTGGACTTGGTGTTGGCATACAGACAGTCCTCTTGGCGTTGCGTCCCTCATTAAGTAGTTAATACCTATAATGTTTAGTCCGATTCGGTTGATTCCGTTACAATTTGGAAAGTAGTGGCAGGGCACAGTGCGTTTCGCAGTCATTTGGGCAGCTCGTCTGGCGGCAGTAACCACCCTCTTACAATAGACCACCGTGAAATAACAGCACGTGTGCTGTTGTGTTTCGGTGAGTGAAGTAAGGGATGCCAGAGCCCATTTCCCTATCCCTTCCTATTCCCTTATCCTTAATCCTATTGTAGTCGGCAGCGCACTTGCAGCAGCTTTGGCGACGGTAGCCACCTACCATCAAGTGGACCGTCAGCCTGTCTGCCGATCTTAACATAAATAAAAGGAATCGAGCGAAGACAAACGAAAGTTACCAACATAAACAGGCGGAGCAGTAAGTTGAAGTGGCAGTGGGCAGGACTCATAGTACGGAGAGCCGACGGTCACTTGGGGCTGAAAGGTTCTCGAGTGGAGACTACGGACCGGCAAGCGCAGCGACGACATAATAAGCGCTGCGGGTCGACGGTGGATCCAGGCTACTTTCCTATTGGAAAATTATGGAGGAGGTCTATGTCCAGCAGTGGACGCCCTATGGCTGAGATGATGATGATGAGGATATGTTGTGGTAATGTTATCCACAATCAGTCACCGGACCATAATTGGATGGATTCCGGGAATCATAACTTTTCAGAGAAAAGGCCAGCGCCTTGATTCCCGTGTGTACATAGTGCCTCGCTTCAGTCTTCTAACATTGTCTGTAGCATTCATGACTTCTGCAGCTAGGGGATTTTCGTGACACGTTAACCGATAGGTGTACTTTTTAAATAACCTCTGAGTCGATGATGGGCATGTTTAGATACTCAGGAAATTCGTGGTTCTTAGTGTATTCATTATCGTCCTTAAGGCACAATTTTGTGGGCGCTGAAGGCAGAATAAACATATTCTGCCTTCAGCGCCCACAAAATTGTGTTTTTACTGTCTTGCACTGATACTGCCTAAACCTGGATGCCATAATTCCAGGTAGGCTTGCCATAACCCAGGTAGGATGCCATATTTTGTTCTCAACTTATAGCGCAGAGTTTCTTCCCATCAAGTACAAACAAAAATCAGTCAAAATGGCAATAATTCCAAGTGTTAACGCCAATATAGGCTTTCAATTTTATTTTGAATTTAAATTTCGCCATGTTGTCATACGAGCCATTTCCGCCACCTATCCTTTTCCCGCACAACCTCATCGCACGTACGCGCGAAGGAGATAGCTGAAGGAAGCGCGGATGACTCGTATGTTGGCAACAGTGTTGCAAGTTTGCTTCTGAAGACCGCGCCGCACGAGCACAATCGCTTTGCTAATAAATATAAAATATAGTGGAAAGTGAACTATTTTCGACTTTACGAACCGCTTTTGTGTATGTTTATATGTGTATTGTGTATCGTTCCTGGAACGACATATCAGTGACTGGGACAAGCACAGTGATTCACTTTGTCGCCGCGCCGAAGCCACAACATCTCAACATCTCAGGATACGAGGTATTGTGCTTTTCCCGCTTTCCTGTTAGTTACTCGTATGACAACATCTTGGCTCATGTCAAAAGGACAGTGCTCCCAAATCCGCATTGACAAGTTTCAACCCCGCTATACAGTCCACTAATTTCATAATGCAAATGACATCACCACCAAGCTTTTAAAGTTAAACAGGCCAAAATTTATATTAGTCCTTTATTTAAGTTTGGCAAATAAGCGACAATCCACTTACGGTATTTGGTTTCGGTCGCCAATTACCTATAACATGGCCTTAGCATAAAGAATAAGATACAAATAGGAGAATAGTTTCTGGATTCGCTTATTCACATGCATATCAAAATACAATTACTTATTTTAGTGCGGACTTCTGTGACAAGCTTCTTACTACCGTCAGACGGGTTGTCCCCTGACGACCTACGTTATGCTTATACATAAGTAATATGTATAACGTATATTATGTTAAAATAAAGTATAACACTATTAAAAAAGTATTAAAAAGTATTATTTTTTAATATAATGCCATATTAAAAAATAACACTTTTATAAAATAATGTATTAGTGATGATAAAATAAGACAATAAATATCAACATAAATAAAAATCTAGTGTAAACTTTACAAGAATGTCAAACGGAAACGGAACAGTAAAATACTGAAAGATGTTTTCTACGTGTTAAATGTCCCGCATTTATACGTATTTCTTTCCAAGAACTTTAAGGATTCTGTCTTACAATGTTCTTTACTTTATTGGCTAAATACTTCCGCAAGCAAACAATTGAAAAGAAAGACACCGACACGCACCTTACAAATGAAATTTTGCCCCTCACAACTCACACAGTAATGCGAGTGACCGGTATGGATACTTTAAAATCTTTAAATTTAATTATATTAAAACTTGCTTATGTACATATAAAATAAAGTCCCTTTCTCTCTGTTTCTCCACTAACTTCTTCTTAACCATCTAATGGACATTTAACGAGAAAGGTTTCTGTAAATAATTTGCAAAAAATTGAATCTGTGGAAAACAGCGGGCGGGTCGATAGTTGTGAAATAATTGAAAAATCGTAGTAATCGTCACTAGTTATTATTATTGCAATAGGGAATATGCACATTTTTTTTAAATATTTTCATACGATAGGTTATATCGTTATATAATCGTAAAAAAATATTCAGTGTCAAAAAACAAGAAATTTAGAGAAGCTATTGGAATTTTAAACACCCGCTCTTTTGGCGCGCTTGTCGTGACGTCACAGTCTACAATAACAATCAAATTTTAAACCCTTGTTAACATTTCATAGACTTTGACGTCACATTCGATCTGACCGTTTCAAGTATTTGGAATTTCCCACAATTTTTTTTCGCACTTTTTAATAATTATTTTCTTAACAAAAAGAAAAATAATAATAATAAATATTTATGTAAACATAATTCTAAAGCAAAAATGTTGAAAAAAAAAATTTAGGCCTTTTATGAATTATACCCATATTCCCTATTAATTCAAAGCCTTTTCTAGATTGGCTTGAATTAATTGCAAATTGACAACTACGTTCTCTGCTGATGTTAGATTTTATTTGCCATTTATAAATGACATTTCTCAATTTAATTATTTTTGTTAAATATTTTTGGCCTCTTACGCTTTCCTAATTGATAACAGCGTTCGTAATTAATGATTAATAATTATACTTTTAAAATGTACAAAAAGAAATTTTACATCTACTGAAAATAATAATTAAAAAAAAAAATGTCAGATTCTTGCACTCACTTTCTAGCACGGCCGTAGATGGACGGGTTCCCGGGAATGTTGTGATACAGAATTCACAACCCTCCACAGATTTTCAACCCGAGGAGGACTGTGCTTCCTGACAGAACCTGTGCGTACCCGAAAGTAGAAGTACGCAGGCTGCAGGGTCTACCTGCGCCTGCCTAAGACTACCGCCTAGCTCCCGCCGACTAGTGTAATCTGCCGCCACTAAAACTGATCAAGAAGGTATTAAGTCTTAATAACTAAACTTAATATCTAATATCTATTTATTCTTAGTATACCCACTATATTGTGTTAGTATACCATTCTATGTTTTGTTCTAATGTTTCTATGTGTAACATCATGCTTTGCGAGGCAGGTGCCTTTGTTGGAAGGTGCTCTTTGTTCTTAATTAATCGTTTAGTCCGTTTTCAGCGACTTCCAACAACTCTGATTTTGTTTCGCAATACGATTGCTTCTAAACTTTGAAGCTCTTTGGACAGCTGAGGAGCGTCGGAACAAAAACCGATAAATCACATTTTTACTTTCTTTTTGTTTATGATGGCAGTTCATTGTTTTCATATGTATCTATAACTGTCGTTATTCGAATCTGTTCAAAAAAGATTAAATCCGGTTCAAAAACCTTCCAGAAATACACTGTTTTGAACATAAACCGATAAATACGTTCAGTCTTATTAAACATAATGACGATCGTAACAGACACCGACAAATTCTTTTTCATGACCTTTTTTCATGCACGATTTTTTTGGTTGGGCCGAAAACCAATATATCCATATAAAAGTTTCTCACGGCGAAAGCATAGATAAACCTGTGACATTTATTTCAAATTAGACATTTGATATTTTGACAATGTTTTATCAAATACCGATATATCCAAATTATTTGATTAAAAACCGATAAATCCATTTTGGGTTTTTTAATATTTTATTAGGTACCGCACACACGAATGTGGCATTTAGATTTCCAAACAGTGGTACCAACACCAATAAAATGGTAAATTTTGTTCATTTCAAATTTGAAAAGCCATAGAATTGGACATATTCTTTAATAATTTCCCATAAAAAGTTCGTATGTCATTTATCGGTTTTTGTTCCGACGCTCCTCAGTTATAGTATATGCTACGTTATTCGACCCGAAGGAATTAATTCTGGCGTCAGCTTTTTTGTAACGTAAATTAATATTTACATGTTTACTGTCAGAGTACATTTTAATATTCTAATCTGTATATAATATAAAATAAAAATACTTTTCAAAACGGGATTGTACTAAAATGGTTTTTTACATCAATGCCGTCACATGACCGACAGTTCCGTCTAAGTTCAGTTCCGTGATGTGCTATTCTCACACGTCAGAGCCGACACTGAAAACGTTTTGTGACTTGTGTACTTGGTTAGGCGTTAGGTACTTGGAGTAGACGTGCTTAAAAAATGCGTTCATATTCAAGTAAATAGTATAAATAGTATAATATTTATCATTGTTTAGAAATAGCTGATTTAATCGACAGTACTTTCAAAGGTATCTAGATTTTTTGCAACTGCCTACAATCAGCTTCAGATTGAACGATTTTTGTGTCATCTGCGTATTTCTACTGCGTATTTCTGCGTTACTAAAGCAGGTTCCTATGTCATTAATATAAAGTGTGAACAGGAAGGGGCCAAGATGAGAACCCTGGGGAATACCGGAAGAAATCTCAAGAAATTTAGGACGATAACCTTTAATTATTACTGCTTGATTCCGGTTCCTGATGTATGAATCCATCCACCTGAGTAGGTCACCATATATACCAAGTTACAATAATTTGTTCAATAATGTAGAGTGGTTTATTTTGTCGAAAGCTTTTGAGAAATCGGTATACACGGCGTCCACTTGATATCCATAATCGAGAGCCCGTGTAATGAAGTCAGTGTAAAGTACTAGATTAGTATCAACAGAGCGACCGCGAAAGAAACGGTGCTGTTTGGGTGCAATATAACGAGATATTTGTTTAGTTAATTTATTAGTGATAATATTTTCAAATAGTTTTGCAAAGACAGATCATTTTGAGACTGGTCTATACTGTCTAACATCACGCACATCACCTCCTGTTGGAATTGGGGTTATCAATGCCATCTTCCAAATATGAGGAAAGCGTCCTTCTGTAAGTGATTTTGTAAAGATGATAGTAAGACGTATAGATAATTCTTTTGCTAGATTAGATGCTAATATGGGATGCACTTCGTCGAATCCTGTTCCTTTATTGATGTTGTATTTGTACTCCATAATTAATCCCTGGGAGATAGCGATTGTATTGATATTTAGCGGTGACCATGAAACATCAGGTACGTCAGAATATAAGTTACGGCTATCACCATCGTCACCAGTAACGTAGACAGAATTAAAATAAGTCATTGAACATATTGCATATTTCTTTACTATCGGTTGATATGCGGTTTCCATATATCATGTGGGCAGGTACATTATTTGTAAAAAATTTAGATTTAATAATTATGTGTGTATAAACATTCTAGTTAGCCATTTTCCTATCTTTTACCATTCCCTTATTATCTTTAATACTACTATAGTTGACAGCGCACTTGCAGTACCTGTGGCGTTACTTGTGTTATAAGCGACGGTAACCACCTACCATTAACGCCCATTTTCAATAAAGTATCTATCCATCGTTTTGCCTACTGTAGGTAAAAATATCTATCCTTCCGTAAGTGTTTTCATTTCAATAACTTACCTGCAAGTAACAATTCCTATCGAAGGTTCCTATCTATCTTTGAGAGGGCAGGTAGCTTACTGTGGGTAGCTTTCCGGTACAAATTGTCGTAGATTGCGTTTCAATATTGTTTTGACATCTATCGAAAGTAGATTACTATCGTCAGTTGCTTGTCCCCCGAAATTGACAGATAACCGACACCGCTATCGTTTTTGCGTTTGTAATTTTCGTATTTTGTACTTTTTGTGTTAAAATCGCGTTAAAATGGTATATTCAAGCAGCGAAGAAAGTGATGTGGAAGTTCTACGACAACAATGTTTGAAAATATTTAATTTAAAATTAAAAACTCATAGGTATACGTTTTTACAAATTTTCAACAGGCGGCGCTGCCGTTAGAGAGGATATAATACAATGGCCGCCGTCAAAATTTTGACAAATTGTCAACTACAAAAAACCTGCGTAACATTGAAAAAATCCATTTTATGACAATTCTACTTCGTCCATATAATTAAAATTAGGTATTATTTGAACAGCTAAATTTGTAATATGTCTCAAATGTTAAAACGAATGTTAAAAATTGTTCATAAAACATTTTGACACTGACAAGTTTGAGGGCCAATGTTATCCGTGGTTTTCAAAGTGTAGATAGCTCCTATTGTTGGTTGTGAAATGCAAATGCGAGATAAAGTAAACGTTACTTTTTATCGCAGATGGCTATCCATTGTTAACTGAAGGTAAGATATTGAAAATGGGCGTAAGTGGACTGTCATCCTGTCTGTCGACCTTGAATAAATAGTTTAAAACCTAATACAAATGGGCGTAGATGAAGTCACGAGCAAAAGCTAGTTAACAATAAAATTGAAAACTGCTTTTTGATTTAACTCTGACATCCTTACCAGGCGAAGGTGCTTTTGAGATGATTAACGTTTGTTTTTGCCGCCATATTGGAACAACGCCAAGATTAATTTTGGTGTACGTGTTAGGACCGGACAGGTCAAGAGCCTCTCATGTTGTGTCCCACATTTTAATGTTTGTTTGCACCGGTGTATACGAACAAATTGAGATGAACAGACAGAAGAAGGAAGAATAAAAAAAAGTATTGTCACGTCAATTGGAAACGGAATTTGGAAACTGCACAATAATTACAAGAAATAATACTAAGTTATGGTTGTCTTAAAGCGTTGTTATTATGAGTAATAATACATCCTTTAACACAATTTTTAAATTTCATCTCTACAAAATTTTACATATAACTACTCTGATGTGTAATAGAACTTGGTAAAATATATAAATACTGGCTTTGCCTGTATTAAAATAAAAAATAACGCCCGACTAAATATATGAGCAAAGTGACGCAAAATATATTTATTGCAGTTATAGCTTTGCCAGGGGTTAGATGACGCTTTCATGCATCCCTGACAACGTGTATGCAAAATTTCAGGATGATCGGTTCAGCGGTTTAGGCGTCAAAAGGTAACAGACAGACAGACAGACTTACTTTCACATTTATAATATTAGTATGAATATAGTTATAGTGTGGATGGTCATTTTATAGAATAATTTTGGCCATTACATCTAGCCCAACTTACAATCTACAATCAAATGCATTGTCTTTATCATAAAAAAAATTTTAAACACATTTTGCATATCTTTGTATATTCATTCTTGGTATAAAGAAGTAATATTTTATCGGTTATAGGTAGTCAATTTTAACTTGTTAATATGTATATGTAAAGCAAAATCTCCGCTGACGCTCCAACCTACCCCTTAAAGAGAAGACAACAGTCAAATAACAGCAAATTATAATTTCTGTTGTGTTTCGGTGAGTGAGTAGGGGATGCCAGAGCCCATTTCCCTATTAATTCCTAATCTAACCTATTTTTCTATCTATCTAATCAATCTTTTCTATCCTTTATTCCTAATCCTATTAAGCTCGACAGCGCACTTGCAGCGTATGCGATGGGGTTGCTTGTCTTATGGATAACCCCACCATCAAGAGGACCCTGTTTGACCACCTACACTTAACAAAGGAACCGTTAAACCAATTTTGAGAATGTTTCAGCTTGAAAGAAAGGATACAATTCATATAGATACTCCGGTGAAGTAGTAAGCAAAAGCTAGTGTGTTATAATTTGCAATGAGCGTTATTACACGCTGCTTGCATTTATAAATGTTTTGGATGATATTAAGCGAAAAGCGAACAACTGAATAAATTAAAAAAGTAAAGATCCCAAGATAGGATGTTTTGTTAATAGCAATTTATTATTAGGTTACTTTTAATACACCGAGCACTTAGTACTATTATTTATTTTGTGACGGCCTATTCTAGTGCAACACATATTTTTAATCGAGGACTATTTCAATAATCATATAGCCTTTTAATATTACGGCTTCGAATTTAATTTACCGATTCGTTTTTCATCGAGCGACTTTTTCACTGTGACCTAAAAACGTAATGTTATTGGATTTATAAATGAGGATAATGCATATGGTTTGTGTTATATGCATTAAATGAATTAAAATATTAGTATGCGCTCAAGCAAATATAATGTAAACAAAAAAAATAGAACAACGTGTAGCAAAATAAATTCAAAATTTGAAATCTGTAACAATTTAAATCCATTTTGTTTTAAAATAATAATGGGGAATAGATAATGTTTTCTGTCTGCAACAAAAAACGCAAATGAACGTGAAATTTGGATGGAAAGTTTGCCTTTTTTGGTATATTATCAAAAGCGGTATAAATAATAGGTATGTTAATAAAACAACATAAATAAACCCAGGGTACAAACATTAGTCTATTGCACAGCCTCCATGGAGATGTCTCTTCTTTATAAAAACAGAACTCGTATACCTACGTTCAACATTTCATACGTTTCTCTTCCGCAACAAAATAAATATTTGCTTTTAAATCGAATCTCGTTTCAGTTGTGATTGTTCCTTGTTTTCTATTTGTTTTTATGTTTACGTCACACGGAGGGTCAATAGCTACATGGTTGCAACGATAAATCGTGGTGCTAGAAAATTATTGAAGACTAGCTGTTGTACGTGACTCTGTCCGCGTATACTATTCATGGATACTATTCATTAATATTATAATATACTATTCATGGAAAATGGCAATATTGAATGGAGGGGGGGTGGTGGTAAAGGGTAGATGGGGGAGGGTGAGTAGCCTATGTAACTCGATGATAATGTAGCTTTCTGTTTCTTGTAAGTAGGGAATGGCAACATTTTTATATTAGCTATTCCCAAGCTAGTGGAATCTATATTTTAAGGTCTCGTCTGTGACTGATGATTCAAGTCCAATATGAAATTTAATATAGACAAACTCTAACCTAGAGATAGATTAGACTATAGTTTGAAATAAGTAATTTCTAACGTGAAAATTTTAAAAACTAATGTAATTAATAGAAAAATAAATAACGATTTTATACTTCTTACGGCTTGGTTTTTTCTGCAGTCTGTACAGGAAAAACTATGGTGGCGAATTTACAACAATTTAAAAAATATATTATGACGTATTAACTTAAAAAAAATAGAATCGTGACGAGTTTACACAAACATGTTTTTTTTTTGGTGGCGAATTTACAATAAGCCATACATATAGGTGACCCAGCACTCTATTATTGTTACGTCTTTTATTTATTGTTCATTTTACTTTATTAAATAAAATTGAATAATTAAATGAACATTTAATTAATTTATTAAATGTGGACTAAGTGTTATGTAAGAAATCTTCAGTTGACACGTATAGAAGAATGGTAAGATGGTTATGTAATTTACCTACCTATTCATACTTTTAAAGTCATTTTAAATTAACTGAAGATGAAAGGAAAGATAAACAAAGAAGAAAACTGCGAGTATGAAGTATCTTGAGTCCCAGAATATAATAAATAATTATGTAGGTATACTATGCATGTTGAAGACAAATGTTATCAAAGAGAATTGTTGGATTTCCAGTCCTTATTGGACCCGGTATAAATAAATTTCCCTTGGGTACGTCACGAGCTTGTAACACACAATACACAGGTTATTTGCATATCCGTTGAATGAATATGAGTTAACAAGCTATTGAATAAATGACTTGATTTGACGGATAGCTTGGGAATATAGAACTTTAATTGAAATTAAAAAAAAAAATTACGTTCATATGTTTCTACAACAGACAGGCTGACGGTTCACTTGATGGTAGGTGGCTATAACGCAAGCAACGCCACAGCTGCTGCAAGTGCGCTGCCGACTACAGCAGGATTGGATAAGGGATTAGGAGGGGATAGGGAAATGGGCTCTGGCATCCCTTACTCGCTCACCGAAACACAACAGCACGTATATGCTGTTATTTCATGGTAGTATTATGTAAGGTGGTGGTTACTGCCGCCAGACGGGCTGCCCAAATGACTGCGAAATGCAGTGTACCCTATAACTACTTTTCAAATCCAGACCAGAGTCAATTTTGAAAATTACATTAAAAATTTCCAAATTTGACCCCGCCGGTAATCGAACCCGGAGCCCCTGAGACGTTAGGCAAGCACCCTTGCCACTCATCCAACGGGTCTGTGAAAATTCTTACAAGTAAGTTACAAAATTCTAGCAGCTAACATGCGAAGTTGGTCTGCACTCGGATAAGATTTATACAATTAATTAGCTTTACTTACGAGTTTTACTTCAGTCAATTATAAGTTAAAAGTTTGCGGCTAGGCTTTCAAGTATTGAAATGTTGCATGTTTTGCTTACTTCAATTTAATGTATGTTAATGAAATGTTAATGAACTAAAGCAGTTTAGACTAACTTTGAGGCTTCGACAAGCATTGACATGTATTTAAATATGAAAAGTGTTATTTAAACCGTGCCTAACTCTAACTGCTTATACACGCTTTTGTAATAAAAATTTTTTAGACACTTGTTCAATGTCTGTTTATCTTTTTTGTAATAACACTCTTAGTTCATTCCTTCATTCCAATTGTTTTACAAACAAAAACGCGTACGAAGTTGAGGGTTTAGCTAGTTCTAAATATATTAGGGGTGTCGTAGGTCGTATATGATTACTCTTGATTACAGCGGCATTTCATAAGACTATGGTACATTTTAAATTTTTATACAGTTAAGGGCTTCACTTGGGCAAATGACATTTGAATTAGACAGGCCTAGAAATTGTGTTTTTTGTTTTTACCATTAGAACAATACACAAAAAAAAATGTAATTTTTAAAAATGACATTAACTTATTAATAGGTACAGGATTCACATGCGCGCAATAAGCCGTTTTCGAGAGAATTTTCAATAAAAGTCAAATTCTTCTTTTGTTCTAACTTTTTTTGTGGAGTTTCTATTACTTTAATGAAAATTCTAATTAATACAATTGGTTCTTCACATGTTTAAGTATAATATTGTCTTGTCTATTTCTTGTAACATCTTCATTAAACAATGGATATTTTTAGTATTTAGCGTTTATCTCCACCTTAATAAGTTACTTCGATTTTTGAAGCAATAAATCTAGATAATATAACTCAATCCATTACATGGTAAGTTGTATACTGTGTAAGCTACCTACATAGAAGGAGGATCGGACCCATTTCAAACCCAGTTTTAATTAACTCTATCCCTTCAAATATTTCAATTATAATCATAAGTCCTCGGATTAGTCGGTAACAGTAATTTCAGATGTTTATAAAACTGGGAATGAATAAATATCAATACATAAATCTGCCGTTACTACCTTATGAATTACCAGATTTTGCAGACTTTGTTCGCAGTTTCACCTGTATAAAAAGTATAAAAAAATAGCCCATATCCTTTGCTAAGTCATGCTATGTCAGTACAGTTTCTTGTATATTGGACATTGCGTTTTTGGTTTATGTACAAAAGGACGGATTCTCAAAAAACCTGAAATGGTAAAGGTAAGAAAATTGTAAGATTAGGCGTTAAAACAACGCCAAAAAAAAGAGCAAGAATTTATTCAATTTTCATTGTTCATATTTTTCTGTCAGGCATTGAATTTTCTATATTTTTAAAAGATCCCTCGGGAACAGTACTTTTGTCTGGATGTAATTTTCTGTATCCCCAACAACGTGTATGCAAAATTTCATGATATGATGATCGTATGATCGTTCGATTAGTTAAGCCGTGAAAGCGTAGCAAATAAACAAACTCACTTTAACCATTACAATTTTAATTACATCAATACATGTAATGAGATCGTAAACGAGCCGTGTCTGTACATTAAATAATAAAAAAGAACAATTTGTACACCTGTACCGATGTTATCGATGTGAAAAAAAAAATAGTTTTTACAATTTTTGTCTGTTTGTGCATTTGTGTATGCTAATCCCAGAAACAGCTTAATCAATTTAAATGCAGTTTTCACTAATGTATTGTAGCAAGCTTCCCGTAATATTTGGTCGTGAGCCGACCATCTGCTCGCTGGACCGACCGTACCGTACCGAGTGAGGTGTGGAAATAAATATATAAACAACCCGTTAACAGATAAATAATTAAAATAGCTCCGAAAAGAGCTGCTTATCACCGTGGTTTTTTTACCACTATCGTTTTTTTTTACTTATTTGACCACTATCGCTGGATTCAGGACGGAGGATGAATGGGAGCCAGCAGGAGCCGTTACAGCCAACGGTTCGGGATTTCAACGATATTGATTGACTTCTCGACGACATGTTGTCTCCCCGGCGTCGGCGGTGCAAAAGGGCGAATATTTTTATTTTATTTTACGAGGAGAAAAATCTTCAAAAGATACCTTAGCCGACACGAGTGGTTCCCGGGCCGGGAGGTCCCTCGCAGGCGTCGTATCCTGGTCGCGCCTCGGAGGTGAGAAGCGACGCGGCGGTCTTCCTCTTTTTACGCGGTGCTCGGGGTAGCTGCACGTCATGGTCATCACCAGCAAGCGCCGCGTTTGCTGCAGTTATGGGGTGATCCTGGTCCAACAGGATATGTCTGAAACGAGAAAGAGTATTATTAGCATCGGGAGTCTAAATGAGAGAACTGACCACTAGCGGGTTGGGGTGGCGAGGGAGTTTGTCGTAGTACTTCAAGGCGAAGTCCTTGATGCACTTGACAATTGAGAGGAGGTTAAGGTCGTGGTGGAGTTTGACGTTGCGGATGTACCATGGGGCGCCCACGGCTCTCCGTAGGAATCGGTTTTGGATGATTTGGAGAGGGATTCGAAATAGGAGGGAGCAGTGTGCGCAAAGACAACGCTAGCGTACGTCATGATCGGTCTGACGCAGACTTTGTACAATGTCACTTTATCTCAGGGTGAAATACCTACGCGGCCCATATTTATATTGTCGCATTGCTGCGGTGTGTGCGCGCGGGAATACAAGCAAACATTACGTGCACACCGCAGTTTTGCTGTCTCAGGCATCAGGCATGTGTATACGTTGTCGCATACCTAATACCTATCGACATGCCAATGCTAATACTTTATATAAATAGGGTAATTTTAGAATTAAGGATATTTCTGCACATACTACCTACGGAGTATTATTACACCCATATAATCGCCGAAAACTCAAGAGATGGGCAACATTTTGTTTACTCTTGGCCATTTATCTATTATTTACCTATTGGGTCCAATTTTATTTTCAAACCATATGTTAAAGTGAAGACCTATTCTCATACCTATCAAATATACAAAAAAAAAGTCACGTTGTAAAATAATGTTGCCACGTTCAATGTAATGTGGGGCGTTCAGTTTTTGTTTAATCACAGGAATTAATGATGATATGAAATAAGTACATCGTTAATCTTATCTTACTATAAAAAACGTTATTATTTCTATTTTAGTGTATCCGAATGTTGTATCGATAAATTATTCTACAGCAGGTCTACCATGAATGTCATTCGAAGTTTTCTCTCTCTATCGTACTTATGTAAGAAGTTGCAAGTGGGACACAGAGGGTAAACTTCGGATGCCGTTCATGGTAGCAAGGCAGAGCCATCTATTAATAATTCATCGAACTAACCTATAAATAGACACTGCTGTTGTATAACATTCAATTTGCAATAACAAATATTGTCAATAATTAAGATAAAACTATCCTATATTTTAAGTTGGACCAAATAACAGATACTTACGAAGTTTGATCAAAATCGGTTCAGTATATATATATATATATGGGATTAAAAAAAAGAGTGTGCGACATTACTTTCATAAGAAGATTGATTTAAGTTAAATGGAACATAATGAATGAGGTAAGGAGGGAGTGAAAGGGGTATAAGAAAAAATGGCGAAGAAGTAGTGTGTGCGTGTTGGTTGATTAATGTAATTTTAAGGTTTAAAATAAAGACGCAATTTCAATCAAGCTAAAGACGGATTTTTGACTTAAAGAAGACCCCATATATATAAGATTCAAGGTTTACTGTAACATAAATTATAATGAAACTAATTCGAAAATATTCTTACTTACAACATGTTATTGTGCAATGACTGTAACGAAATTTTATGCTCATAAACACCTAATAGAAGTTTACGGGAACTGAAATCGAATTACAACGGTGTATCCGGGTCAAACGTGCAGTGTACCCGTCTCACTGTGTGCACAGTACACGACGATATTATTCTATCGGTACAGATGAGTTGGTCAAATATGGAGGCAGCTATGTCCGATCAGCAGATACTGAAGCGAGCGGAACAACCGAATGCTAATTACACATACGCAACTCACACGATCGCTAGGCAGCATACGAGTATTTGAGGCAGAAACCTGGGACTGATATTTAGATAGAATTTGTGTTTGCACTAGTAATGTTACCATTCCTAACTAGTGTTATTTAGATCTCCATTGTCGTTTTGTCTAGAAAACTATTCAAGTATCCAAAATCTACGTGTTAAGATGGACAACGGAAAAAACTGATTTATACAGCATTTTGTGTTTCGGTGAGTGAGTGAGTTTCCAAAATTCAAAATTCAAATTCAAAAATTTATTCTGCAAATAGGCCGCAGGGGGCTCTTTTACATGTCTTGAATCGACCAGCGCTTCGGAAGGACCATCATAGCCAAGAAGAATGCGCCGCAAGAAACTTGGCAGAAAGTCCTTATTCCTTTTCGTTAATACTACAACTGTGATACTCCTATGCTCGGCAAGGCACTTGCAGCTCCTGTGGTTGCTCGCGTAATAGGCGACGGTGGCCACCTATGTACCATCAAGTGGACCCGTCAGCCTGTCTGCCGATCTTAACATAAAAAAAAATTAAGGAAATAATACATCACATTAGTTACTCCTACAATGATGTGTGTTAAATAAAAAATAAAAATAAAGCTGTCAGCCTGTCTGACGACCTTAACATAAAAAGAAGCATGTGTACCTAAAGTTTTTGTCTGACTACTTTTGTGTTGTGTACTGTTAGTCCTGCAAGACTATCGTGTCAGAATTATAATTGTGCTGTGTATTGAATGCTGTGATGACTTGCTTGAGATAAAAAAAAATGCGTCAAATTTGATTGATAGCAAAGTGCTAAATTAAAATTACAATAGAAATTGAAATATATTTATTTTGTGACCACATGTTTACATTTGATAAAATTTTATTTTTTTTGGCGCCAAGTAAGGTCTGCCTTGATGGCGTACGAAACTATATTAATTGAATTATGTATAATAATAATAATAACAATAAGAAACATTAATTTACAAACTTTCAATTAAGAAAATATTTGTAAAGAGATATTGCTAACTGGATATTGAACACAAGTACAAACCGTGAAGTACAACCCTTGCATACTAAGGTAGCAAAATTATAATAATTAACATTAATAATAATATCAATGAAATGAATATCATCTAACAAATTCAAAATACTTACATCAATTACGTGTTATAAATTACTAATAACAATACAATATCACTACAAAATTAAAATTAAATGCATTAGACCGTTATTTTAAGCCTTCCCTATCAAAAATTCCGTAAGGTTCTTCTTCATTAAATTTATATTTGATATGCTAGTAATTGTCAAAGATATCTTGTTTTATATGTATTTTGGGAGCCAAACAGAAAACACTCTTATGAAAATATTTGGTTTTAGATTCGGTTAAATTGAGAGTATGTCGTCGTCGCTGTGAGTATAATACATGTATTAGAGCTCTAGGTATGGCTAGAGTTATACAAGTGTTCTTTATCGTAGTTTAAGGGCACAGAAAAATTAAAAACATTTTATTTCTAAAAGCACAAAGCAACACAAACGATATATCTACATCAGATTTAAACGAGCGATTGGGAAAACTGTATACAGAAATAAAGGCGACGAAGCAGTTCTACCTAAAAGTCGAAGTGTAGATTCAAATCCCTTTGCAACGGTTTTGAAAACCTCGGAACCGAATGGAATTCATTGTTTGACCTCGTCCCGATGCAACTTTGCTACTGTATTGCGACCACATATTAGTATATACAGTAGTGTATATACGAGTGTATAATAAGATTAGATTAGCAAAAGATCTCATCTTTGATATAGACAATTCTAACGACCCCTTGTGTAGTGTCAGTCGCTGTCTGTTTCTCAGCTAACATCTAAACGATTCTAAATTTGAAAAGGTTTTCACTAATGGAAAGTGTGATAACCGAGGATAGTCTTTGTGTATGACTTGCAAAAAAAAAAATCACCCCTGTAAAACTGGGGGCGGATCATATAATTTTTAATTTCCGGCATTTTATTTTTCTTAAGCAGCGGATCTTAAAAAAAAATTCGGTTCACAAACAAGTTTTTTGTTTGGCTTCATGTGTATTAATAGGAGATTTTGCAACAAGTGCACAAAACGAACCATTTTTATCCGAGACTTTTAGCAGCCCGAGCCGAAGGCGAGGGCTGATAGTAATGTCGAGGATAAAAATGGTTTTGTGGACGAGTTATTAATAATTTCATACTATTCAATATTTTATTCGGAGTTAAAAAAATTAGTTTTAATTTAAATACAATATCTGTTTTAAAAATTAGTAATTTATTTATTTTAATTTTTGGAGAACTTCAAAACATATTCAAATACTTCATTTCAAAGCTAAAAATTATAAAGATATTCTTTCATAAAACCCTTATCTCTAAATCTATACCTACTTAGTATTATAAAGAGAAAAGATCTGTATGTACGTACATATGTTTATAATGAATAAACTCAAAAACTACTGAACCGATTTTAAAAATTATTTTACCTATAGAAAGCTACATTATAGTATTAATATAGGCTACTCACCCGCTGCCCATCTCCCCCTTAAATCCATCCCCCCATATGGAGGGGCCATACAAAATTGCCGTTTTCCACGAATAATATTTCATAAAAAAACGCGGACGAAATCGCGTGCAACAGTTAGTCAAATAATTTTTAATTTCTGACATTTTATTTTTCTTAAGAAACACAAACAACTCGTCTATGCTTAAAAAAAAAAGAAAAAAAAAACGGTTAACAAACAAACCGTTGTTGTTTCATACTACCTACTACCTATTCAATATGTTATTTAGTTTTAATTTAAATATAATACAATATCTGTTTTAAAAGTTTGCTATTTTTATTTTAGGTGAACTTCAAACCATCAAAACTGGTTAGGATTAGGATTAACTAATAGCCCAAGGATGGTAATCGAGCCTTCTGCATCTGGGCCGGGAGGGAACCGCCACGGAACCCCAACCGCTTCAGGTTACTATTGAGGCTGGTTGGGATCAACCTGTTGATATAACGACTGGGATAATTTCAGTGGACGCAACAGACCAGTTGTCAACAATCCCCTGGGCCAAGTCGAGGTATTTACTCTTCTTTTCGGTTTCAGCCTTCACGAGACCGTCATCATGCGGGATAGTTACGTTCACTAAAAACACCCTCGACTGCTGCCGGTCCATCAACACAATATCAGGTTTCAGGTCTATTCGCTAGAATAGTCCTGTCTGTGATGATAGGCCGGTTCCAGTAGAGCGTGGCACAGCTGTTTTCAAAGACTGGTTCCGACGAGTCCCTATAATAAGGCATTCTCTCCTCAATGAAGCCGTATTTCAAAGCGAGCTCCTGATGCAGGATCCTGGCTGCTTGGTTTTTCCTATGCAGATACTCAGTGTTGGCAAGCGCAGAACATTATTATTATTAATGCAAATGTGTTTCCGAGTTTGATAGAATAAAAACATGGCGGAGATAGACAATTGGATCAAGAATAAATATACACAAATTAAGAACTATTAGGGAAACCCTATATACCCAAAATGGGCTCTGGCATACTAAAACAGACCATCATTTTAAAACAGTCTTTGTAAGGGTGTGATTAGTGTAGCCAGAAGAGTTTGAACGCAAACGCATCAGTATGTTTTTTTTTATTTATTAAAGATGGGTTTGCTCTTGACCAGCATCTATCCATGTAGGAAGGATGAGGCCGACGATGGAGCGAGCTCACCCAAAAGATGCCTATTCACTCGAACCTTGAAAAGATTTGGGTTATACGAGCTCGGAAATACAGACGCCGGCAGGGAGTTCCAATCCTTAGCGGTGCGCATCACAAAAGATGTTTGAAAGCGCTTGGTCCGAATTAGAGGGATTTCGACAAGGTGAGGATGGTAACCAGCCGTACGTCTGCATGTCCGATAGAAGAAAGGGGAAGGCGGTGTGATCTCGTGCAGCTCTCGAACACACTCTCCGAAATACATCTTATAGAACTATGTCTTATGTCCTGAAACAAAAAATCCGATATTGCTCCAAATGCCTTATTTCCGATAAATCTGCGTCAATAAAGGCTTGAATCAAATGGAAAATGTAGTTACACGCATCAATGAAATTCAGCGGCTCGACCTACAGAGCTTCAAAGATAATATGTTTATGTAGGTGCTCCCTGCTCCCTCATGCATAATATTTCGCAGGTATTCTATGCCTACACTTATTTATAAACTACATATTTCAAGCATTATCTCATACTCGTAGTGTGTATGTGCCGTCATGGCTTGTAACAATTGGTAAAATCATTCTTCATCAACACCAATAAAAGCTTGATAAAATAAAATAGCTGTCCGTTTCTGTCTGTTTTCAGCTAAATTCTTCACGGATTTTGACACTGTTTTAGCTAATGAAAAGAGTGTTAAACGAGGTTACAAAATACTCACAGTAAACCAAATTGTGTGTTGACGTACAATTTGTAGACCATTTGAATATTAAAAGGACTGACTATAAACAAAGAAGGCATACCGCGATTAGAATGTTTGACAAGCCCGTTGGATGAGTGGTTAGGGTGCTTGCCTTAACGCTCTGTTCTAGGATTCCCAGGTTCGATTCCCGGCAAGCTCAAATTTGAAAAGTTCATTTTCAAATTTGGATCCGGTCTGGATCTGGAAAGTAGTGACAGGGCACACTGCGTTTCGCAGTCATTTGGGCAGCCCGTCTGGCGGCAGTAACCACCCCCTTACAGAAGACTACCGTGAAATAACTGCACATGTGCTGTTGTGTTTTGGTGAGTAAGGGATGCCAGAGCCCATTTCCCTATCCCCTCCTAATCCCCTATCCTTAATCCTACTGTAGTCGGTAGCGCACTTGCAGCATCTGTGGTGTTGCTTGTGTTATAGGCGACGGAATAGGACCAAATTTGAAAAGTTCATATTTTAAAGTTGACCCTGTCGGGAATCGAACTCGGAAACCCTAGAACAGAGCGTTAAGACAAGCACCCTAACTACTCATCCAATGAGCTCGTCAAATTTATCACAAATATAGCTTTTTAAAGCACTCTGACAATATTTATACACTGGCAGCTTTTGAGGCAATTATATAGAACTTCTTACTTATGAAATATAATAATGCCTTCATTGTTATGCTAATTTTAATGCCTATCAAGGTGCTTTAATGTTCCCTGTGGCACCTGACAAATGAGACTCCGTGGCAGCGTCAAGATTCGCCAGGAGTTTTCAAATTGGTCAGATTCGCCAATGGTACGCATTGAGAGCAAGTCGACCTGAACCTCCAAATTAATAATAACCTCCAAATTAATTATACTCTTAACAATAACATTCTACTACTAACACTAATAAGGAAGGCGTAGTTTACTTAATTCACACGAATTAATTCCCTATATTAACCACGAATAACTAGCTGAGCCCCCAACTTTGTACGCGTGGTATTCTATATAGCGCGTAACTATTTTGTTTGTGAACCGATTGGAATGAAACAAACACTAAGTGTTACGGGAAGCTTGCTATAATACATTAGTGAAAATCGTATTCAAATCGGTTAAGCCGTTTCTGAGATTAGCGTGCACAAACGCACAGACAAACAGACAAAAATTTTTAACTTTTAAATATTTTTAACCTCAATAACAAAAGTGCAACGTGTACAATCTGTTTTTTTTTTGAAAAATATTTAATCTACAGATTCTGATACGGCTCGTTTACGATTTTATTATATGTATAAAAATAAATAAATCTTAATTAAAATAATTTTAATTTTAATTTCAATAGTCAAATAGTGTTTCCAGCAGTGTTAGTGTTACAGAAGTAATGTTCTTCTAATAATGTTTTTTTATTAGATATTAGCGAACCGCCGTGGGCTACGCATGGACGCATTTTTTTTTCTGCAAATAACTACACAAACCTTCGTCGTTTAGCTCCCTTTCCATTATTAAAAACCGTGTACGGTCAAATTCCGTTAGGTGATTTAGAAGAAGAAACAGAGAGAGGTGGAAAGCGACTGTCTTTTATAATGTGTATTTAATTCTTTTAAGTACCTACCTACCTTTGATATTTTATCAGGGGCAGTGCCATGACATCCTGAGAGGCACGGCGCACCTTGGCAGCTCAGGTGCGCCGTCCAAATGAGCCGTGTCCGGTTGCGGACCCCCGCGGTGGAGCTGCGGGAGGGTGTTAGTCCGACCTCGCAACTTCACCAATAGCGGATGAGGAGGACGCCAAGAGGTTTAATCGGTAGGTCTACCCCAATACCATCTCGGGGCAGGAGTCCGACATAACCCACCGGTCTGTCTCCAGGCCAGTGGGTATCCATTGTAAAAAAAGGGGCAGTGGCATAAATTACAAGTCCCATTAAAAAACAATTAAAAATTATTTACACATAAACACAAACATTTTAGTTTATTAACAAACATTTCAAGAAAGAACAAAGATTGTTAGAAACTTTAACTCCAAATCTGCTGATTGTATTACTATGGAAATGCACTACCAGGAATGCGAATATGATTACAGATTCACTTTTCTGCAATATTTATTAAATGAGACATTCAAAGGCTACTCCGTCATTGGAAAATGTTGAAAACCCCAGCACGAAATGGATTATAAGAATCAAATTTGTCTTCACTGAACGTTTTATAGAGGCGTCCTGTAATAATTTGCAGAAAGAAAGGCATTCGTATGAAGCGGAGGGATCTTACAAATCTTTACAGTAATTATCCTTCATTATTTCAGCTAATACTTTATAAATTCGTATCGTATTTTGTTTATTTTATTATTAACCTTTGAATTTATCGTTATTTTCACGAGTTGACCATACTTTTTCTTCTATTTCTGTTTTTCTGTATTTCAAGAAGTAATTAGGAGCAAATTCAAACTTAATAAAGTGTAACGAAATTCATAGACACCTATTTTCCTCATGTATTATACTGAAGTTGAACAGTAAGGTAGTCAGACTCTTACTGGCAGACAGTATTTTCACAAAGTGAAAATCTAAGTATGAAATAATACGACAATTATAAAAATAACTTTACTTAATAGTTAAATAACGATAATGACTAAACTTGCAAAATTATTAACATAAATAAAAAAAAAAAAACGGTGCGAGTAGAACTCGCGTGAAGAGGGTTCCGTACGATGTTGACTGATTTACCATGTTATTTTAATAACATGGTATAGGTTTTCCTATAAACTGTAAGTAGAAAACTAATTTCTGTATTTTTTTTTCAAAATTTTAAAAATAACGAACCTGTTTTACTTCCTAGACTTCCATGCTATTATTTCGTAGTTTCTTCTTGAGGTGCCTCTCCAAATAGTGAAGGTTGACGATCAGCCTGGAGCAGTTCACTTTCTCTTTTTTTTTCTTTTTCTTTTTTTTTCGTAGGAACAGTTCATCTGCGTTAAATATCCCAGTTCATCGCCAGGTTAAGAAGGTAGTATAACTCAATAGCATATTGCAATAGCAATAGTCATAAAAACATGACCTAGATAGGAATTTCGCCTTTTCACCGCGAGCGTGAGGTTGCGTTTTTGGCCTGTCATTTGCAAGACTATTACGTTGGTCACCTTTAGAGTCTAGCTAATGGATAGCATGCGCCTATTAGTTCACATCACGAATTACTTCGTGCATAATTTTATTTTGACAAATTTATGCTTACACCAGGCTTAATAATGTTTTCTCTCAACACTACACACAACAAATCGGAAGACTGGTCGCACGAAATTCCCCAATGAAATTGTGATTTACGTTTTTCGTCGCCGAAACAACACGCCCCTGAATAAAATCATTTGTGAATTGCACTACTGGCTATAGGCTTAATTAATACGATGGGGTTGGGAGGAAAGGGAAAGCAAAAATTAAAGCCGCCAAAGCCTTTCCATTGATCGGACGCTGTCGCCTCGTTAAATTAATGCATACCTTTATTAAATTCAGCTCTACAATGAACCTGAAAAATGACATTTAAAAGATTTACTTTTTATTAAAAACAATATAATTGAAACTCTATATTAAAAACAATATAGAGAAAGCTAAAAGTTGAAATTATTCATTATCATTATCACATCCACTGCTGGACAAAGGCTTCGCCTCTTAATTTTCCAAAAGGACCGGGCAGAAGCAGCCTGGGTCCACCGTCCACCGGGGGCCCTTATCAGGTCGTCTGCTTACCTTGTGGGTGGACGCTTGCCACTACGTGACCTCCACTCGAGAACCTTCCGGCTCCAGAGGCCGTCGGCTCTCCGTACTATGTGCCGTTGTCATTTCAACTTACTAATCCTCCGATTAAGACGGTAACTTTCGTTCGTCTACGGATCTTCTCATTGCTGATTCGACCTAGCTGGCGGTATAACCCCGAGTATAGACTTCTTCATAGCTCTTTGAGCGACGTTGAGCTTTCTTACGAGGCCCATAGTTACGAAGCCCAATTTTGAAAACCTGAAACCGATAAATAAAAATGGTAAAAATATGATGTTTATAATTAGGTGTAATATGTCATATATATGAATGAATCCCTATTTCCCTTGGTCACGGCATCACGGCATCCCGATTTTAATTCGGTTTTCACTAATGGAAAGGGGGATAAACGGGGAATGTTTATATCGCTAGTATAAAATAAAATTTACATCGACCAAGCGTTTTAAAAACATTTGGGACCCCACGAACCCAGAGATTCGAGCCCGAAGGAATTAAAAATGTAGTTTGTACCGATATCCTTGTATTTGAATGCATTACAGCAGCACGAATATGGCAACTATTTCACGAAGAAGAGACGGAGCCAACGATGTACCGACGCAGATGGGGACTCTACCGCCCGCTTCATCCTGAGAGGCACGGCTCACCTTGGCAATTCGGGTGCGCCGTCCAAATGAGCCGTGTCCGGTTGCGGACCCCCGCGGTGGAGCTGCGGAAGAGTGTTCACCTCGCACAACTTCACCAATAGCGGATGAGGAGGATGCCAAGAGGTTTAGTCGGTAGGTCTACTTCACTACCATCTCGGGGAGGAGTTCGACATAACCCAGGTCTGTCCCAGGCCGGTGGGTATCCATGGATTCCTCTTGTAAAAAAAAATTGCATGCACACATTTTATTGCACTTTTTGTTGTACATGTCGTTTCTGCAATAATTCTAGGAACATTATAAAATGTTTACTTGCATTAATATTCAAGTAACTTTGTTGTTTGTTCAATTCAAACCTAACTTGATGTGAATAATTATAACTTTACTCGAGACTCACGAGAGTAGAAAGATAATAGGTTGCCCACACCAATGTACGCACCATCTGTCGGGTTAGTTCTCAATTAAAATGTTATTAAAAGAACGCTACACGCATTATCGGGATACACGCGTGAATACGTCTATCTGTCTACAGAGTTTCATTCAAATTCGTATGGTATGAAATTATTTATTGACTCACAGAAACACAATAAAATACCAACTATCTATTTTCACGGTGGTCTTCTGTAAACGGGTTCTTACTGCCTGTGGAACGCAGTGTACCCTGCTACTAAAAAAACATTTTATAAAACGTTTTAATAAACATTTTGTTGCGATTATTCTGAAGAATTATGTTTCGATTTCCACAGTCTGTTATTTAAAATTAAAATTGAATTAACCTCTTTCCTAGCTTTTTAATTTTGAAGTTTTGAATTTAAAAGAAAATTTATGAATATATAACCTTATCAAGTAGTAATATACTGAAACTACTGCGTTTCGCAATCATTTGGGAAGCCTGTCTGGCGGTAGTAACTCCTTTACAGAATACCACCGTCCAATTACAGCACGTGTGCTGTTGTTTCGGTGAGTGAATAAGGGATGCCAGAGCCCATTTTCCTATCCAATCCCTTATCCTTAATCCTACTGTAGCCGGCAGCGCACTTGCAGCAGCTGTGCGTTGCTTGTGTTATAGGCGACGGTAGCCACCTACCATCAAGTGGACCATCTGACTGTCTGTCGATCTTAACATAAAAAATAATAATATGTATTTCATGTGTTTGTCTAGTGTAGTGAATTTAAAAATTCTACTAGTCCTATGTATTATAACATAATAAATGCGTAAGTTTGTGGAGATGGTATGGTCGTTTCTTGCTCTTTCATGTAAAATTACTGAACCGATTTTGATGACATTGTATGGAGGAGTATGGTGGATATGCAGGATCGAATTCGCGGAAAAAATCTAGCATGTTGTCAAAAATTCATAAATATGTTATGAATTTCCTTTACGAGTTTCACGGTTACATCAAGTAATAATTTATTTCTAACACATGAATCTAGTTACACTCAGAGGTGATTGGCCAATTCGGGATACATTCTTATCGCTTATCCATATGCTATTGGATTGAAATCTGAATTACAGGTGCATGAAATGACATAGAAAGTTTAATATTTTAAGGCCCCGGTCTCCTAAAAATTAGTGTTCTTGCATAATTTAAAGAAAATAAATATTTTTTTATAGTTATCAACAAAGGAATAAATTAAATATATTTTACATATTTAAAATGTTGTATTTATTTGCAAAACACTGTATTCCAAAATACAAAATAAATTTAAAAGTAACTGGAGCAGAGGAACAGCCTAACTGGCAGAATGCCGATCGGCACAGTAACCACCATGGGTTATATCAGTCAACAAAGGCGGTAAGTAAACCGACAGGTTTGTCGGGAGCTAGTGCTCACTGAGTCAAAGCCGAAATTAGACTAGTGTTAGGATTCATTAATTTAAAAGTATCTTATTTGAATTTTGCTAAATTTTGTTATTGTAAAAGTACTTTATTTGACATCTCCATTAAAAGATTAAACTGGCAACTTTAAAAATACCACTTCCGGTAGTGAATAGAAAAGAAACATGTGCTCGAGTGGAGGGCTTGATCGGAGGCAGCGGCATTCTGGCTTTGACTTTTGTCCCGGACGGTCACGAACAATTATTAAGTGGAACAATCATTAAGTGTACCTAATAATAAAGTATAAGGATTTTCTGCCGTTAAATGTATTATTTCTGTGTTATGTAATTTAGAGATTCTCCCTTGTAAAATCCTACACTAGCCAATACGGAAGTAACGCTCCGCTTTTTATAGGTACCATCTCAGTGCTACACCAGCGCCAACAACCAAATTCGTTGGCGCGCAACGTGTTTACAAACCGAAGATGGGTATTTTGATATTTACAGCTTATCCACTAGAAAATATTTAGTACACGTAAACAACATAGTTTAATACTCGTAGTTATAGCCTTTGGTTTAAAAAAAGAAGGTTCTTATGAAAGTAAATTATTACAATTTGTGATCAAATAATGCAACGTCAATTACTAAGAACCAATTATTAGTCAAACAACGTATCGGATTATGTTTTGAATTTAACAACAGCATAAAATATGCCAATCGAACTTAAATAAAAATTGTAGTAAAAATAAGGAATCAATGTTGGTATATGATTTGGTCAACTTCAGCAGACTCGACATATACCTATGTATTTCCATCAGAATTTTTTTTAGCGCAGTCGCCGTTAAAACCACTTAAAAAGGAACTATTTTCTAATAAATTAATAAAAACAAATTACAAAAATAAATTTTTTATATACTTTTTTAATAATTGCAATTTATAAACAAAAGACTCGTGAAAATTCGCTCAGTACTGTTTGCTACGATAGAGTCGCAAAGCGAGACCGAAGCCTTAAAGGTGCACATATTTACACAACATTTTGTATGTTTTGATTTCAAACGAACATAATTTGAACGTCTCATTTATTGTTTTACGATACATAAATGCTAATTTTAATAAGTTTTAGTAGTTTCAGAGCTGGACACTAAGCTGGATCTTTCGCATTCATAAATTGGGCCACCAGTTTGGCTTCAGTAAACAATCCCTTACAGACGAACAGCATTGTGAAATAACAGCATGAGCTGTTGGGTGACCTATCTAACCTTCATACCATTAAGATGGGCAGTGCAAGCACATATGGCGCCGCTACAGTAACCACTTACCATCAAGTGGACCTATAACCTATCAACCGAATTTTATTCACAAAACATAAGATTTTGACGTTTTTTGCTTGTTATTTATTCTTAAACGCACATAATAATTTCATCGTAACTCCTTCAATAAGGGTGCAAGGTAACGATCCTTATTGACGAAACCGCTCGGAGACTTAATGCTATAGCGTTATTATATTATATACAATATTACACGAAGCAGCGTTTTACTGCCACCACCGTCATCGTAAAAGGTAAAACCGTAAAACTACAAACAAAGGGACAGATTGTTACCTTTCATATATAATACGCGGGATTTACGATTATGTGGTATTATGCCACTATTTTCTTTTTACACTTTTTATTATTAATTAAAGTCCAGGTATAATAATGTATATCTGTATTTCCGAGCTCATATAACCTAAATCTTTTCAAGGTTCGAGTGAATAGGCATCTTCTGGGTGAGCTCGCTCCATCGTCGGCCTTATCCTTCCTACACAGATAAATGCTGGTCAAGAGCAAACCCATCATTAATAAAAAAAAAAAACACAGCGGTTTTCTAAATTCTAAGTGAGGAATTAGAATACAAAATTAATCTAAAATATACCTAGTCCAGCAATAAGTTCTTTTACAAATGAAAATGCATAAATTTTTTTATGAATCTTAATAAAATTACATATTTATTGAAGTCTCAGCAAAAAATTCTATTCAAAATGGCCACCTTCAGCTTTAAAACATGCCTTTAATCTGTTTGGCCACAAATTTATGGATATACGCACTGTTTCCATGGTAAATTTAGCCATTGCTTGGTCCAGAGAGTTCTTAAGAGATTCTAACGTGGCGTGTCATCGTTTAGAGCAGACCATGTCCTCTAAAACTGACCATAATTTGTAGTCCAAGGGGTTCAGATCTGGGCTAAACGAGGGCCAGTCTTTAGCTCTTATAAAGTCCGGAAGTTCGGGTAGTTCGCGCCTTGTGATTAGGTCACGGTCGGAAGTCGGAAAGTCCACGGTAAATTTTTAAAAAGTGTATTGCTGAGAGGTTTCACAACACGATCCAAGTCGGTTTCTTGATACACTTTGACTGAAGTCTTCACACCTTTTTCACAAAAATGAAGCTTCGTGACTCCTTGATGGGACACCCCCCACCAAACCATAACTGCCGCAGCATGATGACCACGTTGTACCTTTCCTACCACTAGGGCAGCTTCTTTAGAACTTTGAGCATACACTTTGTCATTTTGGTTGTTGTAGTGCTTTTCAATCGTGAAAATTTTTTCACCAGTAAAGAGATATTTCTATGTCTTTCACCTGCGTATCGGGGCAGGAGGCGTTTTGATCGATCCACTCTCTTTATCTGTAGCGATTTAGGGCATGTCCTGTATATCGACGATAAGCACCGAGCACCGAGCTTGTTTTAATATAGACGACTGATTCCTAAGCGGGAATCTTCATTCTGGCTTTAACAGCATTAACAGCCTTCGTTATGACTAATAGCACGCGGCCGCCTCGATCGTTTATGGTCATCGACAGAGGAAGTGTTGGTATATCTGTCGATAGTACAAGATACGAACAAACGGCTGATACCAAGCTTTTGAAGTGTCTTGAATATGACCGACGCAACGGCTCCATACCCACTCTGTGTAAGGCAATCACTGCAATCACAAAATATTATAATTTGGCGAGAAATCAAAAGAGGTTTTTGACACTATAAGTACTTCCCAAATTCAAAATGAATAAAGAGTTGAAAAATGATAAAGTTTTTAAGTTACAGTATTTATAGCCAGAGAAGTTAGTTATAATATATAACTATTTATATTATAGTTTATATCGGCTTCATTCTTACTACATGGATAGATGCCGGTCAAGATCAAACCCATCTTTAATAAAAAAAATTAAAAAGAAGATATAATAGTGCGGAATGATAATAAAACAATTGTTAATAAAATATATTTTCAATATTTTTTTTTCATTCCATCAATTCTCATACATTAAAAATGTGTCAAGAGACAAGAACAGATAAAAAATGCTAGTTGTTCTATGTGCACAAGTGCTTATATTTTAACGTGTTTTTTTTTATAGGGATACTGCCCTATAGAACTACTGGCTACTGCAGCCAAGTAAGCTGATCAGTTTATAACTGCAGAATGCAATGTTCCCTACCACTACTGGGCCACGGTAGCCACCTATTACACAATCAAGTGTAATAGTACTTTTATTATTTAAAATATAATTACTGATAATGACAAATCTTATTACAACACTTTTTTCATTCCTATTATGATTATATTAATCTTATTACAAATAATAAATATTAATCTTATTATTTGACGACATGATTGGCTCAGCGGTAGTAGCTCTGCCTACTATGCCAGAGTTTGCACGTATGTTAAGCTAGCATTGTAAAGTCGGCAAAATAAAAAAAATTTTAGCTCAAAATTTAGTGCTAATTGAGTGCTAATTTAGTGCTAAACAATTAAAAAAAGTGCTCCTATAAATAAGCAAGAAAACGATACAATGCTACCTTTTGATCAAACTAGCATTGTAATAGTTTGTAAAGTCGGCAAAATAAAAAAAAAATTAGCTCAAAATTTAGTGCTAATTGAGTGCTAATTTAGTGCCAAACAATTAAAAAGAGTGCTCTTATAAATAAGCAAGAAAACGATACAATGCTACCTTTTTATCAAGCTAGCATTGTAATAGTCGGAAATCAATAAACTCAGATAATTAGCATTAAGTATTTGTAGTCAACATTAAGTGCTCAATTAGTGCTGACCTTCACGAGCTTAATTAGGATAAAAAAATTAATTTTAATATAAATAGTACTCAACAATGCTAGCGGGATGGAAGTGGCGCATTGTAAAGCTGGTAAAATGGGATATTATTAATTTACTGCTTATTTCTCACCGTGAAAATTAAGTACTCAATTAATGCTGACCTTCCGGCGCTTAATTAGGATTTTTTTTCTTAAATTCAAAAAATTTTCTTCGTGGACATGCAGTTTTTCAGAGCCATGTCACCATTTTTTTTTTCACAATTAAAAGTATTAATACGTGACGTACATAGATACGCGTGGAGTCTGATATGCTGTTATAATGTTAAATTGCCTATTTTTAATCTTTTATTATAAAAGAATTATGAACCCTAGGTCGCTGAAATTTTCAGACAACAAATATTATTAATATTTTTATTGATAGTTAAAATTTCATAATGATTTCAACATTTTCGGTAATATTCTGTACCTCCTTAACTTATTTTTTCTTTAAAATTTGAAACTATTCTTTCCTTTCAAGTTTCTTAATGTCGTAAAAAATTTATATTTATAATTTTAAATTCAACAAAACTTTCATCAACGATCTATAAAGAAAAAAAATTAATTTACATATAAGAATATCTTTTTATTATTTTCAGGAGACTTGGTATTCTTTGAACCATATAACAAAAATGGGGCAGCTGTAATAAGAGAGCTTAAAAACATCCCCCAAAAAGTTGAGGCTCGTAGGATTAATCCCCCAACAATATACAATAAAAGAACAAAAACAGAAAATAAAGAAAATGTGAAGGATAACAAAGACTGGAAACCAATTGGACATTATGTAGCCATTAGTCATCGTAGAGATGGGTCATGGGTCCTTTATGATGACAGAAAAGAAAAAGGAAAAAGAGTGGGACAAAATTTTAAAGCAGAAATAGCCTTAACTATGTATGCCACGGATGCAGTTCCTGCATAGTTATTATTATTTACTATAATGAAAATTGCAATAAATTGTTTGCTATAATTAAAATGTTTTTCTACTAAATGTCCTAAAAACATCGAAATTTACAAAACCTAATTGGGTTCTATATCTTAACAGAATATGACGGAAGAATAAATATATTCTAAAAACGTATACAAAATGACAAATGGTTGATTACTTCAGAAATCATTCAAGTTCACCGGCTCTACAATGCAGTAACCGTTTTGCTAGCATTGTTGATTACTAGTAATATAAGCAAATAAGTGTTGTTTTTTTTTTTAAATATATTACTGAACGCTCAGCACTTATTGAAGAGAATTCTCACAGTGAGAAATAAGTGCTCTGTGATACTGAGGAGACGAGTTTTCCAGCTGCACAATACGCATTGAACTTCCCAACTTCGCACAAACTTGAAAGATTATATAGTTTCAAAAATATTAAAAAAAAACTTTTTTCCTTACTTAAGCGCGGGAAAGTCAGCACTAATTGAGCACTTAATTATCTCGATAAGAAATAAGGGGTAAATAAATAATATACCATTTTACCGGCTGCACAAAGCTCCATGGCTCTCCCGCTAGTATTGCAGATTACTATTTATATTAAAACTATTTTTTTTATCCCAATTAAGCGCGGAAAGGTCAGCACTAATTGAGCACTTAGTTCTCACGGTGAGAAATAAACAGTAAATCAATAATATCCCATTTTACCGGCTGCACAAAGCTCCATGGCTCTCCCGCTAGCATTGCAGATTACTATTTATATTAAAATTATTTCTTTATCCCAATTAAGCGCGGAAAGGTCAGCACTAATTGAGCACTTAATTCTCACGGTGAGAAATAAGCAGTAAATCAATAATATCCTATTTTACCGGCTGTACAATCCGCCACTTCCGTCCCGCTAGCATTGTTGACTACTAGTTATATTAAAATTAATTTTTTTATCCTAATTAAGCTCGGGAAGGTCAGCACTAATTGAGCACTTAATTTTGACTACAAATACTTAATGCTAATTATCTGAGTTTATTGATTTCCGACTATTACAATGCTAGCTTGATAAAAAGGTAGCATTGTATCGTTTTCTTGCTTATTTATAAGAGCACTTTTTTAATTGTTTGGCACTAAATTAGCACTCAATTAGCACTAAATTTTGAGCTAAATTTTTTTTATTTTGCCGACTTTACAAACTATTACAATGCTAGCTTGATAAAAAGGTAGCATTGTATCGTTTTCTTGCTTATTTATAAGAGCACTTTTTTTAATTGTTTGGCACTAAATTAGCACTCAATTAGCACTAAATTTTGAGTTAAAATTTTTTTTATTTTGCCGACTTTACAATGCTAGCTTAACATACGTAGAGTTTGCGGGTTCGATTCCCGCTTAAGATAAACATTTGTATGCATGAAAGTGTATGTTTGTCTTAGTCTGTGTGTTTTCTATGCATATTCAAATAAAAAGTAAATACCTAATTATATTTATCAGTTGTCTAGCGCACACAGTAACAAGCTCTGCTTAGCTTGGAGTTAGATTGCGCTGTGTGTAAAATAACAGTGGCGTAGTTTGTGACCTTTTCTTTAAATATAACAGTGGTCCCCATTCTTAACGTTGGGAAATCTTCATGGGTGCCTGGCAGCGCAGGGGACACTGTAGGGTAACGCCAGACCACGTTGGGAAATCTTCATGGATGCCCGGCAGCGAAGAGGACACGCCGGACCTCCTACCGGCTAAGACTGTACTTGCTGTCGGAGCCTCGACGTACCTGAAAGTAGAGGTTCGCCGGGGTAGTTTGCCCTAGACGGCCCTGCATCAAATTTTGTCGAGAAACCTCCTACCTGTCTGTGGCGAAGCCCAAAAGGACGGTATTTTATTTACAAAAGAAACATATCTCCTATGTTTTTAACTAATATTTTTAGACGCAATGCATTTAGACTCTAAACAATTAAACGCTAAATAAATTAAATGAGTTTTTTTTATGTTAAGATCGGCAGACAGGCTGACGGTCCACTTGATGGTAGGTGGCTACCGTCGCCTATAACACAAGCAACGCCAAAGCTGCTGCAAGTGCGCTGCCGACTACAATATGATTAAGAATAAGGGATTGGGAAGGGATAGGGAAATGGGCTCTGGCAACCTTTACTTCATTCACCGAAACACAACAGCACACGTGCTGTTATTTTACGGTGGTCTTCTGTAACGGGGTGGTTACTTTAGTTAGAGTTTTGCATGCAAATTGAAAGTTCTTAATAACAGTCAATTGTGTTCTTTAATAAATAATGAATTCCTCGTATTATAAATACTGTATAGTGCCCCAATGTAAAAGTACAACGATAAAAACGCCAAACAAATTATTCATATACGTTCCGAACAATAAACAAATACGAAGACGTTTGACGAGCCCGTTGGAAGGGTGGTTAAGGTGCTTGCCTTAACGCTCTATTCTAGGGTTCCCTGATTCGATTTCCGGCAGGGTCAACTTTGAAAAATCAACATTTCAAATTTGGCTCTGGTCTGGATTTGGAAAATAGTGGCAGGGCACACTGCGTTTTCGCAGTCATTTGGGCAGCCCGTCTGGCGGCAGTAACCACCCCCTTACAGAAGACCACCATGAAATAACATCACGTGTGCTGTTGTGTTTTGGTGAGTGAGTAAGGGATGCCAGAGCCCATTTCCCTATACCAATTTCTTGTGAAAATATTTCCACTTCCCTTTCTAATATGAAATCTCTTTATTGACAAAAAACATCTACATTCTGTTTTCTATGTTCATTTAAGTTACCCTCAAATCTGCTAAGTATACAAATATACATTGCATAAGTTTATGTTGGGCGAGAACGAAGCTTCGTCAAAATAATGATAAATTGCGTAGACACAGCGTCGTCATTAATGGATGGCTAATGATTAATGATTATTCTGATACGCCGCGTCGTTTGTCAAGGCCCGTTTGGCTTCGACGAGATAAATTTTAGTTTAGTACTAAACATGTTAATCAATTTTTAAAAGAAATCGTAGGTGTTTTTAGTAATATTTTCTGGATAACCTTATGCTCTTAAATTTTGCACAGAGTTCTCCTTGTACATTAATTCTAAAAAGTATTGTACAAGTGTAAAAATAATATTATTTTTGAAGTTATTGTCGCAATTGACAGGTAGCAGGTGAGACAAGTGGACCGTGCGGTTACTGCCGCCAAATGGATTGCCATTATTTAATTAAAAATTAAAAATTGAAAGAAATTTTCACGTGCAGCTGTCGTGGCCTTCCAAGATAACAGCTTCAAATAGTGCTACTATACAGTGGCACTATATAGTGGTATCTGATACTCCAACTAATACAGATAACTGTTTTTTCTTCAAACGGGTGTCCTCCAGTACCATTTTTTCCACTTTTTCGACGATGTCTGATGTGGTGGTGGCCTCAACTGGCCTTCCTGAGCGGGGGTAGTCTTCAATCGACTCCCGACCATGTTTAAAAAGACCATGCCACTTGTAAATCATTGATTTACTAGGGCACTGTTCCCCATAAACGGTTTCCATTTCATTCAAAATGGTCTGAGCGTTCTTTCCTTGCTTGGTAAGGAATTTTATCACAGCACGGTGTTACATTTTCTCAGTTTTCTTCCGGATTGACTTGTTTAGCATGCGAGTGTTCGTAAACGAATGACGCAATAGGGCTGAAACTCAATTTATATACTAATAATGAGTCCCCAATTAGTATGACACTAAGCGAGCGCCCCTATCCCCCACTCCATCCTCTCCATTCCACGAACTTTTGGACCTCCCCTCGTATGCTGTTGAGTGTAATTTCTCGTGTTAAAGATTCCAGAGCCCATTGTCATACATTTCCTTTTATCTAATCAGAGTCGGTCGCGAATTTGCTTTCCTGCAATCTAGTGTGGCTTATGTTTATTGGCTACGGTTGATGGCTATCTTGAAGGGGACAATTCTCATAAAAAAACGAAATACTCGTATATCTTGAAGACAATAATAATGAATAAGGTAATCTCCGAATAAAACGACCGAATGTATGAAATAGCGGACGGGGGTCGAAATTCACTAGCTTTTCCGGCGTCTTCGTCCGCTCCCCTTTTCCTTAGGTGTTTCTTAAGTTTGAAACATTTATTCAAACTTTATTGCTCACATATTTTTGTCAGGCATTGAATTTTTATTTTTAGATGATCCCTTGAGAACGGTACTTTTATTCTGGATGAAAGGTAGTCTATGTCCTTTTTTCTATATCCTTGAAATGTGTATGCGAATTTTCACGAAAATCGGTTGAGTAATTAAGACGTGCAAAGAGTAACAAACAAAGAATTTTCTTATTAATCTATCTATACATTAATAAAATTGTAAACGAGCTGTGATTAAGATTTAAAGATTAAAAAAAAACATTTATAAGAATAACATTAAAAAAAGAAAAAAAAAATTGTATACGACTTTTGACGTTTCTACTTTTGCAGAACACCATTTTGTTTCCTAAACGGTAGTAATATTTCGACTTCAAAAAATAATGTTTTTTTTTTAAAGTGAAACTATTTGATTTGATTAACTATATTATACGTAATTTTTACACCGCTATTAATTTACAAATGATAAGGCTTTACTGATTATTTTGGTTACTATTAATGTAAAGACGTTACAAATTACTTTAAAAGAACAATATGGTGATACATAATGAAGAGTAGAGCAAGTCTTAAAGTAATAAATACGCAAATAAAAGGAACCATTTCATTTTTCTTTTAAAAACTAGTGTGTCAGGCATTTATGGCAAAATGTCCGGCCAAATATGAGTTTGTGTCCGGCTTTTCGATTTTTAGACCTGGTAACCCTATATAGGTACGTTGTACCTACTTATGTTATCGAGGTCAAAAAATAGTTTTTAGAATTTTTTACCTGTTTGTCTGTGCGTTTCTGCACGCTGATCTCTGAAACGGCTTAACCGATTTGAATGCGGTTTTCACTGATCTATTGTAGCAAGCTTCCCGTAACATTTAGTGTCTGTTTCATTCCAATCGGTTTACAAACAAAAAGTTACGCGTTATACCGAATACCACGCGTACGAAGTTGCGAGCTCAGCTAGTACCTATATCATAAAGGTGATTTAATACGTGTATATCACATGTCAACCATATTTGTCCCTCATGCAAAACGGAATCTAGCATATATTACTGTCTTCTAACAGTTGTTGGTTACTTCCACCCAAGGAACTGCACGATTTATGACACCGGAACGTATTACTTCCTGTCATTAGAGATCACGAGTTGTCCCCATAAAAGAAAAATTCAATTATAACCTTTTCTTTTTTTTATGTTAAGGTCGACAGACAGGCTGACGGTCCACTTGATGGTAGGTGGCTACCGTCGCCAATAGCACAAGCAACGCCACAGCTGCTGCAAGTGCGCTGCCGACTACAGTAGGATTGGATAAGGGATTAGGAGGGGAAATGGGCTCTGGCATCCCTTACTCACTTACCGAAACACAACAGCACGTATATGCTGTTATTTCACGGTGGTCTTCTGTAAGGGGGTGGTTACTGCCGCCAGACGGGCTGCCTAAATGACTGCGAAACGCAGTGTGCCCTACCACTACTTTTCAAATCCCAGACTAGAGTCAATTTTGAAAATTACATTAAAATTTCCAAACTTGACCCCGCCGGGAATCGAACCCGGGGCCTCTGAGACGTTAGGCAAACACCCTTGCCACTCATCCAACGGGCTGTCAATATATATGTCTTATATGTAATAAGACCGTCAACATTAGTAGCTGTAAACTGCTACAATTTATATTGTGAAGAGCATCAATGTAACCTTTAGTAGATTGTAAAAGTGAAGGGGCAGTTTTAAGGTAATTGCCACAAGATGGAGCTTAACGCTTTTCGCTTTTACGATATCGCTGGGTTTTTATTGACGGAAACATTTACCCAATAAAGTGAGACGCTTAAAGGTTTGTTTGATGGATAAGTAATGGATGTTTGAATTTTTTGTAACGTGTGACTCGCGTACCTTTTTTATTTATCGGAATTCGCACTGGTTGAATTTTAGGGGTATTTTATTCAAATTTTTCTTTTCTGACTTCAACGAATCTGTACTTTTAATATTATAAAGCTCAAGAGTTTGTTTGTTTGTTTGTTTGAACGCGCTAATCTCAGGAACTACTGGTTCGAATTGAAAAATTCTTTTTGTTTTGAACAGTCCATTTATCGAGGAAGGCTATAGGCTATATAAGATTACGCTACGATAAATAGTATTATATATAAGCAGTGCCCAGTACCGCGCGCCCCATGCGCACGCCGCGCCGCCGCTGTATGGGCCGCAGCGAAGCATGGCCGAATTCAGCTAGTATAAAATAAAACTAAACGAATTGCTCCAGCCATTCTCAAAATTTGTTCGAATTTTTCATTTTTATTTGTATAGATAGATTTTATTTATAGTCTATTCGTTAGGAATGCAGTGAGCCATCAGTGCAACCGTAGGGTAAAGGTGTATTCACAGTGGGGTTAAAAATCAAACAATTTATATTTTAAAAGATTAAATTTTAAAACAATATGTCTTCTCTTTCTAAAAATAATGCTCTGCTGTCTCGTTTATTAAAATCGAATCCTAGCTCATGCAGTATTTTGTGAAGTGTGGTACGATTGAACCTCGGAATATCTTCATCAGCTTCACAAAGTGTCATAATTTTATTTAATGTCGGGCAGTCGATATTTCAATATATTGAATGAACTTTTTTCCTATTGCAAATCTGTCGAATTCGTCGAATTTATCAATCGTAGATAGCCGAGCTCTTTTTTTCACTGGCGATTTTAATGTGTTAGTTTCCTTTTGTTCACTAATAATTTTATAAACTGTTCTCTCGGACACAGTTGCTGTTTTTAGTACTGTACTCTCCACATTCACACTTAAATAGCACTGTTTAAAGTATTTAAAAACATTGTAAATTTTTACGCCAAGGTAACGTAAAGGTAACGCCCAAACGATTCAAAAACCGTTTCGTTCATAGGTCTGGCAACTAGCCATTGTGAACTTGACTTTCTAATTTTCTAGCGCTCTGATTGCTTAGGGAGCGTGATAAGGCTGATGGACAGCGATGACTCACTGCATTCTTAACGCGAATTGACTATAGTTATGTTTTAATACCTAGATTTTCCAACAACACCATACCGCTAAATCTATTTTAAAACGCTTTAAAATTTTCTAAACCTCGCTCAGTATCACAGGAAAATAAATAAGTGATCTTTAATCGTCACGTTCGAGCAATATTTTACCAATATCAACTGGATTTCCACACCGCTACCTCCTCGTTATTACCTACCAGCAAACGTCCAGTGGTCACAGTGATTTATATCATACATTAACTCCTTATGGCATTTCCACCTCATAACTTATTTACTACGATCAATTTTTGCACCTTTTTTAGCTTGTGACAAATGATTTACAAAAAAATGGTTGTCTGTAAAGTCGGTTTACGGACGATAGTTTAAAGTGACAACTCATAACAAAACATTGATGAAATGATTGCATACTTTTATGACGAGTGGAAGAGAGATAGATGCGGCGCAAGCCGATCGTGTCTTTCGCTCGCTCGTGCCGCGCTCTCGATCCGATCGTGCATCGGCTCGAGCGTAACGGGACAATGAGTCATAATTAAAAAAAATTAAAAAATTAATTAATTTTAATTAATTAATTTTAATTTTCCAAAATTAAAAGACTTATCCTTGTCCGTGGTTCAGATAATTGACATTAGTTTATTTTTGACATTTATTCCAAATTTCCAATTTAATTATTTGTTAATTTTTTTTTTTGACAATTTTTTTTTTTTTTGACAAATTTTTGATAATTTTTTTGGTAGTTTTTTGATTTTTTTTTCTCTAAATTCATTGCCGGGACGCTACTTTAACTTTTATTGGCGTAGGCTGTGCCTCCTATAATTGCGGGGCATCTTCCATGTTATTTTTTTTTTCCGTCGCTTGCTGTATGTTTTTTTTTTTGGTGCCTGCCTCGTTGGAGGCCATGTAACAATAAATAAATAAATAAATAATAAATAAATAATTTTTCGTGCGTGCAGCCGGCGTTCGTCGATTTATTAGACGTTTTCACGTCAAAAAGGCGACATAAAGTATAAAGGTCTATTTGATGCCAAATGGTTACAGTCTTGTAGGTAACCAGAAAACCACGGGGAACGGGCGGGCGTTGGAATTCCATTGTTTGGCAACGAAACGTGGCACAGTATCGTTTCTTCGAAATTTTCTTCAGTGAAATGGGTGGTTATTGCCGCCAGACTGGCTGCTTAGTGTGTGATCGCAGAACGCAGGGTGCCCGCCTCTGTTTAATATACTTGCTTTTTTCCGAGACTTTCTTTACACATGCAAACCATTGAATGTATTTCGATGAAACAACATATAGAAAAAATGTCCTGAATTAAAATATAATTCGTTTTTAATAGGGAATTTGCACATTTTTTTAAATATATTTTCATACGATAGGTTATATCGTTATATAACCGTAAAAAAATATTCAGCGCCAAAAAACAGAAATTTGGTAACAAAAAAAAAAGTTAAAAGTAACTAACAGCTACGGGCACTTTAAACACCCGCCCTTTTGGCGCGCTTGTCGTGACGTCAAAGTCTACAATATAATCAAATGTTAAAAATCTTCTTCTTCTTCTTTTTATATAAGAATGACAACTCGGCTCATCTTGGAAACGGCCATTATCTGCCAATGTCAAGTTTAGTCGGGTCCAAATTGCAGCTCCGCCACAAGCTCCGCAGAGCGGAGCCCGCTCGGAGCCCGCCTCGGTGTGAGCCTTCTTTGTCCCCAAAAGCAATCCGGTCGGTCGAGCAAAGGCCGGTGACCCCACCGACCCCTGCAACCGTCCGGATTGCCTAGGGTAAGCCCCCCCACCACGACAAGGTCATGACCCACCTAGGGGGGGAGTTAAAAATCACAAACATCTACACGCTTGTTGACATTTCATAGACGTTGACGTCACATTCGATCTGACCGTTTCAAGTATTTTGAATTTCCCACATTTTTATTCACTTTTTAATAATTATTTTCTTAACGAAAAAGAAATAATATTAAAAAATATTTACATAGACATAATTCTAAAGTAAAAATGTTGATAAAAAAATATATTTAAGCCTTTTTTGAATTAGACGCATATTCCCTATTGTCAATAATAATTTCCCGCGGAGTTTTATTTCATGCTTTATTTAGCACTAGAATGAAGTTCGCATGGAGAAATTAGTTCCTTAATATTGAAATAGATGGCGCTTTTCATATAACAACAAGATCTCGCTACACATTGGTTTCGCTGATTTAGTAATAATATATCAAATTTAGTATACAATAAAATTCCAATGAATATAAGAAATCTAGCAGTGTTCAATGACACGTAATTTTCTGGCAGAAAAAATATATAATTCCCTCAATGCATTTCTAAGTGATGAGACTATACCTATATAGTGCAAACTTTGTAATAACATAAATATGGTACGAGTATTATCAGTAATAAATCAATTTTTAAGATGTCAAGATTAGCACACCGAATATCGGTTGGTCATGAAGGAACAAGATAACTAAATGTGATCTCTGGTATCAGTTACCCATGGTCATCGCAAATAAATTATTACTATTATATTTATTTGTCGGTTGAATTTATGTGCAAATACAAAATTACAATTTGTGTAGGTATATCATATTAAGCAAATTAATCATTTTGAATTTTGAATAATTGGGGCGATTTTGCAGAACATTATGCGTAGATAAAATAATGATATCACGGCAAATATAGTGATCGTGTGTCCTTACTTCTCGAAATTTACTTTAGAAACTACTCAGCGGACTAGAGACAAAACAAATTAACACCCAAAATAAAGCAAACTTTATGGAGAGACAATTTCCACACTTTGCACTAATCGCACCTTAGAATCAGAGAGCTAAATACCTTTAATTAGACGAAAGCCCCCGTCTAAATAAATAGGTATATTTCTTAGCAAATGAGTAAAAATTTATATAAATTTAATAAAGAGTACGGTTTAAAGTTTGTTTGTTCAGACAGAAGAGGTTAGGTGCATATCACTGAACCGTTTTTAATGAAATTTTCTATGGAGAAAGTTTGTACCATATGACACAGAGTACCGTAATAGTTAGTTGTTATGGAGTTTTACGTAGGTGAAACCGCGATTAGTAAATAAATATACCCATCTCCTTATCCCCTCCTAATCCCTTATCCTTAATCCTACTGTAGTCGGCAGCGCACTTGCAGCACCTGTAGCGTTGCTTGTGTTATAGGCGACGGTAGCCAGGTGGCGCCTATAACACGCTATATGGTAGGTACCATCAAGTGGACCGTCAGCCTGTCTGTTGACATAACATAAAAAAAAAAAAAAATATAAAAGAATTACCTACTTTTCTCAAGTTCGTAAGACTTGCTATATAATTTATCTAAAAGTACGAAAAAGAGGAATCGTTTTGTATTCTCAAGATTGCAATTTTGACCGGTTAAGCATTAACAATGAAAGATAAGTTGTCTGTCACTGGGGATCTCTAACTGTTCGATAAATTGCTTCACTTACGTATTCAGGATCCAAGCATAATGTAGTTTTAAAAAAGGTTCGGTCCTTTGGGTCGAGAATCGACCAAAACATAATATAAATTCTGTTACCCGATGGTCTCCTAGTACGGTTAGACTCAAAGAACTGCACGCTATGTGGTTGATATCTTTTGACATTATAAAATAGGAAAGATTGTGAATCCGCTGAATCATTACTGAATTTTGTTAGGGAACTCGCCGTTATACATTTTTTATCATTCATCACGTTTTAAAGCAATGTTCTCAATATTAGTGAAGTTGTATTTGAAAATTTATTTATTCATTTATTTATTGTTTTTAATAACTATATATGTATTGAAAAATAGGTAAAAGAAGAAACTTTTAATCTTGATAAAAATATATTAATTGATACTTCATGCACAGACACATTTTAATTGAATGACATAGTACTATATTTAAAATATAATTTATGTTCTTAAAAAACAAACCTGCCAGTACTTAAATCCTATTTAAGTTTATTATCTCTAATACTCTCCTTTAAACTTAAATAATTAATCAGGTATGTACATCAATTCTTTAGTTAATTTAACATGTCTTACTGTGCTCAAAGATTTTGTTAATACATCCGCAATCATATCTTCTGTCGGACAATACACTATTCTAACAGTTTCATTTTTGACCATGTCACGAATAAAATGATGACGGATATCTATATGTTTAGACCTAGCATGAAAAATGGAATTTTTACATAATTTTTGAGCTGACTGATTGTCATTAAATAAAGTTATATCAACCTTTGCTTTACCCAAACATTCAGTTAAGAAAGTTTTAATAAATAATGCCTCCTTACACGCATCAGAGATAGCCATATACTCCGCTTCTGTACTGCTAAGAGCTACAGTGCGTTGTTTCCTAGCTTCCCACGAAACTAAAGAAGATCCTATTTTAAAAACAAAGCCTGTATAAGATTTTCGATCTAGAGCATTTGATCCCCAATCAGCGTCAGCAAAGCCAGTTACGTCTAAACCGTTCTTTTTATATACTAGGCGATAGTTTAATGTCCCTTTTAAATAACGCAGCACGCGTTTTGCTACTTTCCAGTGATTATCTGAATAACAATCATTAAACTGACTCAATACACCCACAGTATGAGCTATATCTGGTCGCGAACATACTGCTATGTACATAAGGCAACCAATCAAATTTCTGTATTCGAGATTATCACTCTTATCACTTGCTTTTGTCAATTTCAGACCAACTTCCATAGGAGTCTTCGAAGGTTTACTATTATTCATATTGAATCGTTCAAGAACCTTTTTGATATATGCAGCTTGATCCAGAAATATAGAATCCCCTTCTCTATAAATGTGCATACCTAACACCTTCTCAGAAGAACCTAAGTCTTTCATTACAAATTCTTTCATAAGTAGTTTTTTTGACAACTGTTTTTTCTTTTTCACAATTTGAAAATAAAATTACATCATCAACATACAAGGCAATGACAACTACTCTATCGTCGTGTTTTCTCATATATACACATGGTTCAGCTGAAAACCTTTTGAAATTATATTTTAAAATAATTTTATTAATTTTCTCATTCCATGACTTAGAAGCTTGTTTTAAACCATACACAGCTTTATGCAATCGATATACTTTGTTCATAGAGTTTTCGATTTCTAAGCCTTCTGGAATTTCCATGAAAATAGTTTCTTTAAGATCTCCGTTCAGAAACGCTGTTTTCACATCCATTAAATCAATTGTCATGTTGTACTCTGCAGCTAATGCCAAAAGCATTCGCAATGTGGAATACCTTACTACAGGTGAATAAGTTTCTCTATAGTCAATACCGTATTTCTGGGTAAATCCTTTTGCTACTAATCTTGCTTTATATTGCAGCAATTCACCATTGAGCCCTCTCTTTCTTTTGAAGATCCATTTACACTTGACAGGTTTCTTATCTTTCGGTAAGTCTGAAACAGTCCAACACTTATTATCTATAAATGACTGGTATTCTTCCCTCATTGCAGCTTTCCAATGCTCCGCTTCAGGACCACTCAAAGCTTCTTGAACCGTTTTTGGCTCCTCATTGTTATAGCTTTCTCCAATAAGAAAAGATACTAAACCACTTTCAATAATGTCATTAAATTCCCTCGAATCTTCAGAATCCATTGAAGAAGAACCAGGAACATATGTTGGATCAGAGCTCTCCTCCGAATCTGAGATACTGGTGTAATTTTCTGTGTCTATCTCTTCTGTACTATTAGTGTCTGGTACTTCTGTGGTGACTGAATTGTCAATTAGTATATCTATAAGATTAGGATTGTTAGTGCATTCCTTATAAAATTTATTTTCAAGAAATACAACATTCCTTGCATTTATGCATTTTTTCGAATTTAGAGGATCAAGTAACCTATATCCTTTTGAGTCCTCACTATATCCTACAAAAATGTATTCTTTGCATTTAGCATCGAATTTCTTTACTTTATTTAAAACAGCATAAGCTATACATCCAAACACTCGAATATGACTTAAGTTTACATTTCTTCCAGTCCATTTCTCTTCTGGTGTCATTCCTCGGACAGCTTTCGTAGGTGATCTGTTTTTAATGTAGACAGCGGTATTCACAGCTTCCGCCCAAAACAATTGACTTAAACCAGATTCTTGAAGCATACTCCTAGCAGCTTCCACAATTGTACGATTTGCGCGCTCAGCTACAGAATTTTGTTGTGGACAGTATGGAATAGTAGTTTGATGAATAATCCCATTCTGCTTTAGATATTGCTTAAAAATATTATTACAATATTCCGAACCATTATCACTACGTAAAATTTTTATTCGTTTATTAGTTTGATTTTCTGCAATAACTTTGAAATCTTTAAAACATTTAAAAACTTGGTCTTTCGTTTTAATTATATAACAATATGTTTTACGACTATAATCGTCAATGAATGTTAGAAAATAACGAGCACCTCCGAAAGATGCTTGCGGCATAGGCCCACACACGTCAGTGTGTACCAACCCTAACAATTCGGTGGCTCTAGTAAAAGACTTCTTCGGAAAAGGTAATTTAACTAAATTACCTTTTCCGAAGAAGTCTTTTTATGCAAGCTACCTTTTATGCAAGCTATGCATTGTTGATATTCAGAATCATCATAATCCATGCCAAGTGCCATACCTTGTTTCAAAAGTCTCATACTTCGTCCATTTAAGAGGCCTATGGTGATTTTGCAACGATTTCAGTCAATTTATTTTAGAGATTTTTCATAAAATAAACAGAGTTGAGTACTTTGTAATATGTCATTAGAAAGATTATTTCAATAGTAATGGAATAAATGAGCCACATTTTTGTTTTATTTCTGTAATTTCGATTTATCCATCATGTTCTAACATCCGTTTCAGAAAATTTGATGTTCGGGGACTCAATTTTTTTGCTGTTTTCAGTCGACATTGTAGTTTAAACTTAACGAAAAAAATACTGTGCATTGGCATAGAAGTCTTCTAAGGAATGAATGAAACAATTTTTTATTTTCGTACAAAATTTTCGATAAATAAAATATAAAACGCAGTGCAATTTTCGAAAATATCCACCCAAAACTGATGATTTTTCTGAATAGGCTAAATGTTGTTTGCTAAAAATAAAAATACCACTGTAAACTTTACATCATCAACTACTTGTGTGCAAAAAATTAAATAAATAGATTTACAAAAAATACTAAAAAAAAAATTTCGTAAAAACACGCAAATCTTGCAATATATTAGAAGACACATTCCCTAGCCGGTCAGTCCGCGCCAAGCGCTTCTAGAGGGAGGACGTATCGCTTTTCGTTGTGCGCCCACGTGACCACATCGAGCGATCGAACGGCGAACCGGGCAAACAATATAGCGCAACCAAAATGTTTTGACAGTTTTCTTTTTATATTTTTTTTGTTGTCTACTAAATATTGATGAAAACTATGTTTTTGTTTATAAAGTATAATTGCGATGTATATAGTATGTAATTTATATTTCAGATATTCGTTGTTTTTTCTTTATTACGAAGATAACTATATATCGAAGAAAAATGGAATAGAATTATAAGTAATCCAAATATTTATTGATCTAACAATGACGCGTGAGAGAAAAAACAGTGCCTTTGGCATTGTGAAATGAAAAAAAAATTCATGAATTCAGAAGGTTGATAGGTGCAAAAAATATTTAATGGACATAATTTTTACTACCTTTAAGGATGATTTATATTACACCGGGCCGTGCCCCGTCCGGAGCCCGGTGAAGATGCTAGTATGCTTTTGTATGAACCAATTCATATTACACCGGGCCGTGTCCGTGCGCTCCAATCGCGAAATTTCAAAAAAATATTTCTTTTCACCGTGCGCTCGGACACAGCTTCGCGAGGCCCGCTCGGGTATTAGTCTTTTTAGTGGTATCATTTAATGTATACTTAGTTTCTTTTTTAAATTGTTAAAATTATAAATAAATAAATTAATTAATTAACCCGAGGCTGACTGCCTCGAGGTATAATATTTTTTCAATAATATATGTATATTAATTTATTCCTGGTAGGTATAATATATTTCTGCTTAAATATTTTTTCAAAAAAGAATTTCAAAAATATCTCGGGAGCGGTGCGTCACAGACCCTGCGTGTTTGTGCTCATTTAAGAGGTCTTGGGGAGAGGAATTTTTCGGTGAAGACGAAATTTCGAAATTCGCATTTTTGGACTTTTTCAAAAATATCTCGGGAACGGTGCGTCGCAGACCCCCCGTGTTGGTACTCATTTAAGAGGTCTCGGGGTGAGGAATTTTTTGTTCACGATGAAATTTCGAAATTCATATTTTCGTTGAAAAACAAAAAAAACATCTGTTTAAAAACAAAAAAGTTACGCGTTGTTCCGAATACCACGCATACGAAGTCGCGGGCACAGCTAGTATAGTAATATTAATACAAAATAGTATAATAGTACTTGGAAATGAAAGGCATGGGCAAGGCCCGGTGGCGGCCCGTCGGCGGCACGGTGACAAATAGCAAACCCGGCCGTTGAGAAAAACACGGTGAGCGCCCGGCCCGGTGTAATATGTTTCATCCTTTACTTTTGGTCTGTCTGTCTGCAAACAAAACTGAATCAATTTCTCAGCCACTTCACGTAAGCCTTGCGATCTGAAACTTGGCCAACATAGACTAAGACTGCAGGTGGAACAAGAAAACAAATTATAAGCGCGAAAAAGCTACAAAACTTTTTCTTTTTTCAAGTCTTTATTCATTTTCAATTTGGAAAACACTTATGTCAAAAACTTCTTTTGATTTCTCGCTATTTCACATATTTTTTTCGTGTTTATTATCAAATTACAATATGAAATGGGGTGTTAAAGAAAATAGGATTGCAGCCTTACACAGAGTGGGTATAGAGCCGTCGGTCATATTCAAGACACTTCAGAAGCTTGGTATCAGCTGTATGTTCGTATATATCGTACTATCGACAGATATACTAACACTTCTTCTGTCGATGACCATAAAAGATTGGGACGGCCGCGTGCTGTTAGAACTACAAAGGCTGTTAATGCTGTTAAAGCCAGAATTCGCCGAAACCCCATAAGGAAATAAAAATCTTATCGCGAGAAATGAAGATTCCGGGTAGGACTCTGTCGCGTATATTAAAACAAAACCTGATGCTCGGTGCTATTGTCGATATACAGGACATGCCCTAAATCAATCCCTACAGATAAAGAGAGTGACTCGATCAAAACGCCTTCTGTCCCGATACGACGGTGAAAGACTCAGAAATATCCTCGTTACTGAAGAAAACATTTCCACGATTGAAGAACACTACAACAAGCAAAATGACAAAATGTACGCTTTGTCATTGAACGCTTTGTCACCTCAACCCGTATATGAACCAAAAAGAATTTTGAAAATCGGTTTACAATTGGCGAAGATATCACGTAACATACATACAAAAAAAGACATCAAATTTGAAAACCTCTTTATTTTTGGAAATTGGTTAAAAAAACCATGTATTTTCATTGTACAGAGCTCATGAGGAGGTCAAGTTATAGGGAATTAAATTCTCTAAAAGATCTTTACTGTGCCATTACAATAAAAAATTTATTACGGCTTTTACACCATTTTCAAGACGAGAAAAATTTTGAATTTTTTTTTAACATTGATTTATCTGACTATTACTCATAAATCGCCAACGAGAAAAAAATTTGAAGATTGGATTCAAGAACTAGAAACTTGAATCTAAAATTTCCTTTTTTAATGAGCTCTATACGACCATTTTCTTCGAAGTTACAGCCTGTTGAAAAACACCTAAAAATTTGGAACTTTTTTTTATATCCTTTAATTGTTGCGTTTAGTGTAGAATAAAGACCTTTATCAAAGCTAAAGGTGGCCATTTTGAAAAGAATTTTTTTTTGCTGAGGCTTCAATAAATATGTATACGTAAGTTTAATTATGATTACCTTACTTCATAAAAAAATAAATGCATTTTCATTTGTAACAGAATTTATGGCTTTATTAGGTACCTTCCTTAATTTTATTAATAGTTTCGGATTTCCGGCATTATTATAAAATTTTCAAAAAATAATAAATAAACAATCACAATAAATAATAATAATGAATGAAATAATAGTAAACGATAAATAAAATAATAATAAATAATGAATTGGCTTTCTCTACGATTTTACTATTAGTGATTTACTTTTTCACACATATGTATCAGTAATGGAGGTACATACTCAAAAATATTTAATATTTAAACTAATATAAAGTAACTAACATTGTATAATTCTTAATAAATATAAGAGAAAAAAATTTTGAAAAAAGACATTACTAATTTATTAATTACTATAAAAATATATGGAAAGGATCAAAACAGTTTACACCGACTCAACCGCTGTCCGTAGTTTAGTTCACGAAAGATCACATGGCGGCGCCACCGCCGCGCGTCAAATACCTATTGTCGAGCGGCGCGATATCACCTACGGGGCCTTAAATGTCCCAGCCGACAATGCCAAAGTTTTTGACTCATCTTACGAATTTTCTTCTCATTTTTAATAACATTTTGTTCTGACGTAGACATGACCTTATTAAACCTTGAAGGAAAACTAGAATTAGCTAAGGGTCTTTCAACACTAAGCAATTTATTTTCTTTGGGTAAAACAAAAGTCTCAATTTTATACAAACCATTTGTTCGTTTTGCTGTTGCTACTAAATTATGTTTATAATAAATATTACAATAATTAGTATAAAAAACAACTTTAAAACCTCGAACTGTCAATGTGCTGACAGATAATAAATTACATGTCAGGTTTGGTATAAAAATTACGTCACTAACATTTCTAATGCCGTCTCTAACCGATAAGGTTGTATTACCGCGTCCGGCGCTGCAAATTTTTTCACCGTTTGCAACTGTCACTTGTAAACTCTTGTCTTCCACAAAATCACTAAGTATATTTTTATCATTACACATGTGAAACGAAGCTCCCGAGTCCACATACCAACAATACTTTTGTATGTTTGTTGTAAGCGCTGTTGTTAACATAGAATTACTCGATGTTTTACTTTTCAACTTCTCATGGCAATTTGAAGCATAATGGCCCAACTTTTTACATTTAAAACATTTAACTTGTTTCCTTTTCTGTTGACTTTTATCAGCAGAGAGTGCCGATTCTGAATTAGCAGTGTTATTATTACGACGCATTTGCTCTTGTAATAATTTACTTTTAACAAATTCCATTGAAATTTTATTTGAGGAATTTTCTAATGCCATTATTAACGGATCATAATCAGTCGAGAGTCCACTTAACGTTATGACTGCTAAAAATTCATCGTCTAAAGGCGCATTAATATCAATCAACTGTTGTGCAACATCGCCTATCTTTGTAATGTATTCTTCCAAATTAGAGAACTGATCTAACTTTAGACCAAAAAGGATACGCAACAAGCCAAGTCTTCTACATAAGCCTTTATCCTGATACACTCTTTGAAGATTATCCCAAGCTTCAGAAGCATCATTTGCGTTTCTTACATTTGGAAAAACGATTGGTTCCACACATAAACAGATTCTGGCTAATGCTTTCTGTTGTTTCTTAGTATCATTACATACTAGTTTGTTATCTACCTTAATGATGCATTCCCATAAGTCTTCATGAATGAGAATCATTTTCATCAAGAATTTCCAGCTGGTGTAGTTTTCCGTTCCGCGTAATTTCTCTATTGTAGGAACTACTACTCCAACACTTCCTGTCGCCATTTTTTTTTTCTTTTACTTTAACAAACCACGCTCTGCTACCATATTGAAAAATAGGTAAAAGAAGAAACTTTTAATCTTGATAAAAATATATTAATTGATACTTCATGCACAGACACATTTTAATTGAATGACATAGTACTATATTTAAAATATAATTTATGTTCTTAAAAAACAAACCTGCCAGTACTTAAATCCTATTTAAGTTTATTATCTCTAATAATATGCCGTGTGTGTTTATTTGTGTGGGTGTGTTTTCTTTGTATTTAACTGTACGTTTTTAAGATGCAAATAAAAATTTATTCATTCATTGATTGATTGATTACAAGTGGCTATTGGTTTATTGACTTTTTTTAAGCATCTATAATCGAATAAGTCTTCATGCTAGAAACACACTTGACCACACCGCGTACGCGCCGTGTGACGGCCGTGTGTTGTCCGACTGTCGGTAACGGTGAGGCAAGACCACACTTGTCCGCAGCGTGACCGTGTGTAGACCGTGGAATTTAAGTAGATGATTACAGTTTTTTTTAAGCCCTATCTTTATTATCTAGTTTTTTTTTTTAGGTCGGCAGAAAGGCATGACCGTCCACTTGATGGTAGGTGGCTACCGTCGCCTACAACACAAGAAATACCACAGGTGCTGTAAGTGCGCTGCCGACTACAGTAGGATTAAGGGTAACAGATTGGAAAGGGTTAGGGAAATGGGCTCTGGCATCCCTTACTCACTCACCGAAACACAACAGCACACGTGCTGTTATTTCACGGTGGTCTTCTGTAAGGGGGTGGTTACTGCCGCCAGACGGGCTGCCCAAATGACTGCGAAACGCAGTGTGCCCTGCCACTACTTTCCAGATTCAGACCAGAGCCAAATTTGAAAAGTTCATTTTTCAAAGTTGACCCTGCCGGGAATCGAACCCGGGAACCCTAGATCAGAGCGATAAGGCAAGCACCCTCACCACTCATCCAACGGGCTCGTATATTTCTCATTTGCCCGATCATAAAGTACAGGAAAGTTTCTAATTTCTTCAATAATTTTTTTTCTGCATTAATTTTAAGTGCTATTTTATTTCTAATATGAAGGATAATGATAATGAATAAAATGACTTAGTAAATCAACGAAAATAATAAAATGAATGAAGTAATAAAACAATCGACATCGCACCGTGTCCGTCAAAAATTAAACAAAACTAATCGCGCTCGGTGCGGACAAGTCGATAGTCGGGGGAGGCGGCGATACAATTCCTTGGGATTAGTCCATCGTCGTATGACGGCCAGATGGACCACGAACACATGGTTCGTTATGTCACGATGACATGACCACGAACACAAATTTCATCGATAACTTGTAAAATGCTTGTGAGAATTGTGTCATAAAGCCCCACGAACGTCAGCTGCGGCACCGCGTGGGTGGGTTGAACAACGTACTCTCCCATACACGTAAAAATATGTATTTTTAGTCATTTCCTCCCGATTGAAATATTTATCAAATTATAGTTAACCTAATATCTCGAAGAAAAAAGTCTGCTAACTATAAAGAGGTGGATTACACGTTAGTTGATGAACTTAAAAAAAATTTCTTTTTTCAGTGTTTTCCTCTCAGTTGAAAATTCATCATATAACTGTTTATATGCTATTATAAAAAAATAAAAATACCAGCTGGCTGTATCGCTGAAGGGTGTAACGTAGGAGCCAGACGGGTGCCTTTTTTTTCTTCAAGTTATTAGGTTAACTATAATTTGATAAATACTTCAATCGGGAGGAAATGACTAAAATATTTTTTTTACGTGTATGCGAGGGTACGCTGCTCAACCCACCCACGGAGCCACAACTGACGTTCACAAGGCTTTATGTCATCATACAATTCTCACGAGCATTTTACGAGTTATTCCTGAGAGGAACTTGGTCATGGAAATCTTTTGCTGGCTTGCGGAACGAATACTCGGCTGTCAAGTATGTTCCTAGAAGACCTGTCTGTCTCTCCGCTAACTTCTTCTAAGACTCTTTACTGATCTTGATGCTGTTTTCACATATGGCAATAAACGCAGAAAGTTTGTGTGTATAATTTACATTAAAAAAAGAAAATGCATCCGTGATGAGCCAGGGGCAGGTTGCTAGTTAACAATAATTTGAAGAGTCTCCGAAGCGCTAAGAGTTTTTCGTAAAATGAATCACATTTTGGCGCAAAGTAAAATCATAGTAGAAGTTAAGCTTACGATATTAAACTGCTTAACAGGGAACGCTGGCAGCGTTTTTCCATACAAATGTATTCCCCTATTTTCTCCCTGGATAATGTTTCTAGAGCAATAATTTTTTGTCATAAAATCGAGATCTGCTAATTCTATGTCCCTATCATGTCTTTCTTTCCACCAACTAATTACATAAGAAATTATGACTCTTCAGAAATGGTAATAAATGGCCCTTTTATACCACCCTAACCAGACGACTATGAAACAAATTTGAAAGATTTTCAAGATAAAAATATTTATAGGGACATAGACTCGTTCATCTTCAAAATATTTGTGCAAGAAATTATTCGTTAGGTTCAATTTTTAGGGAGAAAACAGGGGAAAACGAAACCTCGATTTAGTCAAAAATTTTATAGGTATAAAATCGGTCTGAGCTGCATTTGTCCCTATCGCACTCTACGGGGGAAGGCTGAAGGCGAGGGGGGTTCAGACTAATACGTATATTATAATATACGTATTAGTCTGAACCCCCCTCGCTACCCCTCGAAGGAAGTATTATTTATCGATAATGTTATCGATTCTCTAGAGTTGCCACGCACACAAACACAGACTATTCACACACAAGATATCTTGCTGCTTCGGGCGCAACGCGATGGCAATAGTTTCTTCAAATACCTATTTTTCAAATTCCGCTGGACCTGCGTTCCCTCTTAATTTATTACATAGCCAAAGCCGCCGGTAAAGGCTAGTTCTTTAATATAGGATGAAAGCTAAAATGGTAATTTTGAGTACCAACTTAATGCTGTTCGTGTCTATAAATTATGCGTCTAATAAATTTGTGTTTTAACTATCCTGGGTTCACTTGTCGTTAATCTGTATTTATTCTAGTTGTTTAAAATTTTGTTTTATTCCTAGAGTCTTAAGGTACCATATACAATGGAACTCAATTCCCGCACCTACGATTGTTTTTCTTTTTGAAGTGAAACTTTTTCTTCTAAATTAAGGAAAAGTCATCTAGGACTATCAAACTTCGAACCCATGACTCTGAAATCCTTATATATGTATTTAGTGCTTATGTATCTCTTACTGAACCCTTATCTTTGAGGAATCCCATTAAGGACATATGTATATGTATATGTCCACATGCAGGTATTAATTTATTGTCAAATAAAATTAATAGTTGCAATCAAACTAGATATGGTTGCTGGTCTTTTCTTGAATTGAATAAAACTGCTTAGACTAATCCATCTGTGTACAAACTTTGGATTAAGTGGAGTGGATTAAGGCTTACTTAATATATAGCAATTTTTATGCTTTAAGTTAAATTGCAATGCACGACCTTGCTTGTACAGTGACAATAAATAAGGCATATTTTCAGTTTATTTTACAAATCACATTAGGTAGCAAGAAGTAATTAATAATATTTGTTTATATCAGATAACATCGTCCATTATGATTATTTATGCTATGTTAGTAATTTTATAAACATATGTACATGGCCAATTTGCTTATCAGAACATCAGTAAAATGCGTAAAAATAGCAGTTATAACTCAGAAATGGTTTTCAAGATGTTGTTCAAGTTGGACCTTGACCTTTCTAGCAAAGATAGCATTTTCTTTCTATGAATAATTAATTAATAATTTTTTTTTTTTATGAAATCGAGGTAGCGCTTGACCACTATCTCACCTGATGTGAGGTGCAGATGTGGCCGAAGGTGGACCACGCTTACCTAGTAAATGCCCATTTACCCTAGTTTTGAAGACCCCGAGGTTGTAATTCTGTGGGAACACAGACGCAGGCAATGAGTTCCACTCCTTAGCAGTTCGAACAAGGAAGGTGGAACTGAAATGCTTTGTTCGTGATCGAGGTACATCAACCACGAAGGGATGAAACCCCTGCCCACGTCTAGTGGTCCGCAAGTGGAACGGTTCCGGTTGGATTAAATCGTACAGTATAGATGCACACTCTCCATAGTGTAGACGATAGAAAATCGATAGGCACGCTACTTTTCGCTACTTTTCGGCGAAGCTGCAGGCTTTGAAGTTGGAAACCCACAAGGCTGTCGTTGCCAATAAGCTTCTTTGCTCGCCTTTCAATCGAGTCCAGTGCGGCCAGTTGGTAATGGGCAGACCCATCCCAGAGGTGACAGCAGTACTCCATGCAAGACCGGACCTGTGCTTTGTATAAGTCCAGGAGCTGCCTCGCAGTGAAATACCGTTTAACCTTGGAAAGGATGCCCAGCTTTTTGGCAGCTGTTTTGGCAATGGACTCGATGTGCTTACCGAAGTTCAGATCGGCTGTAAGGTCCACACCAAGGAGTTGGAGATGATCCGAGATTGGAACAGGCACTCCCCGGAATGACGGGTTCAGGTCAATTGGATTTCGTTTCGCTGAAAAAAGACACGCTTGAGTCTTCGCTTCATTGAAACTGACCAAATTAGCGTCACCCCAGTCGGAGATATTTTTCAGTGATCTCGAGGCTACCAGCTCGTGCATCGGACATATACCTCTCGACCACTGTGGTATCATCGGCATATCCAAATGTTCCGGGCATTGCCAATAAGTCATTTATATGCAGTATAAAGAGAGTGGCTGAGAGTACTGATCCCTGAGGGACACCAGCATCGACACCTAAAAGATCAGATGAGAGTAATTAAAATAATTATAAGATCAATTTTTATAATTACTTTAAGAAGGACACACAGTATGGAGAGCCGACGGCTGCTGGAGCCGGAAGGTTTTTGAATGGAGATGGACCGGCAAGCGCAGCGTAGGATATCTACCGACAAGGTGGACAGACGACTGATAAGAGCCGCGGGTAGACGGTGGATCCAGGCTGCTTTTGATCGGTCCTTTTAGAAAATTAAGGAGGGGACCTTTGTCCAGCAGTGGACGACCGAATGGGTTCGAATTTAAAATATATGAATTTCACGTAGCTACTTACAATCAATCTTGACAAACACACATATTAAGATCTTGTTACTAATTTATTAATAAATAAATATAAATAATTAATAACACATGGATTTAGCTAAGATCATGGTGTTAAAATAATGTAGGTAAAGAATTTATCGACAATATATTGAGTTATCTCTCCATTTTGAAACAATCATCAAAAAATTTCATTGTCAACTTCCTTTTTCATTGATTAAAATATTTTTCGCATGCGAACCAGGAAAATTGCCTGCTTGTCTGGGTTTCTTTTCGGTAGGTCTCCGTTCTGTTGGTTAAATGTCGAGATAAATTGGCAACATTACCCATAAACAATGATAACATAAATCATGGTCACCCTAACAGGCCTTCGCAGTTTTTGCCGCCTCTGTGGTGGAAGGTTTGAAGTAATTGCCCACTAGATTGCTCCCTAACGCAACATAAATTATTAAATCGTCTTTTCGCTTAATAAATTCTATGAAAATTATATACTTATTGCTGTCCTTGGAATTTAATTTCAGTATTTTGAATATATGAAGAATGTTTGCAAGTAACAATTTGTGTCTAGAAACTGGAGCATTTACGCGATGATAAGATTTAAAAACGGACATTTATGAATGTCGACTGGACATTTTATGAAACCGTGTTAGTCTAGAAAAAACATTGCGACAATAACACGCTTAGACTCATCTGCCGATCTCGACCCTGCGAGATTTGAATTTGTTTAATCCGCTAACGTTATCAGGCAATGTGTTTGTAGTTTATATATTTGGTCACGCTTCCCGCTCGGCGAGTGTAATTATTGAAGTGGTGAATGGCTGAAGCTTTTGTATGTGATGGGCCCGTTGCAGTCTTCGCTGTTGGAGGACCAATAAAAGAGGTATCTGACGGACTTCCATCATTAACGTCCATTAATTACATGTACCACCAACGAAAAATACAGTCCATTTTTATATAATTGCCCACGTGACCAGTATTTCCAATGCACATTATGTACAAATACTAGCTTTTGCTCGCGACTTCGTCGGCGTATCTTTAAAAATCACTACTCGCTGATAATGTAGCTTTTTATAGGTGAAACAATTTTTAAAATCGGTCCAGTAGTTTTTGAGTTTATTCATTACAAATATACATACATACGAATCTTTTCTCTTTATAATATTAGTATAGATTTGCTTTCTCCAGATCCTCTCCATATAAACTTTAAGTGTACCAATTTTTACACTCTACCGTCAGCGCAATTTTGTTAAAAGGGAACCAAAGTTTTCGCTTCACGTATTAATAATATATAGATACCCAAACCTTCTTCGTTTATCGCTCTTTCTATTAGTAAAAACCGTATCAGAATCCATTAGTTGGTTTAATTTTATATGACAGAGGCGGACGGCGATATTATTTTAATGTTTAGATTAGATTTTCTCAAATTAAAGACGATATTGATAAAGATGCATAAAAATAAGAAGTGAGTGCAACTCATGCAAAAATAAATAAATAAAACTCTCTCGAAAAGATGTAATATAAAACCATGGCCGATATTTTGTGAGTGGACACTCTAATTTAAATAAAACAAGCTATAATTAAAAACTAATCTTCGACTTTCTATTGAGCCTAAACACGCTAGGTATATCTGCTGTAAGTTGCTGAGGAATTGGATATCCTGCAGATTAGTTGATGCTGCAGCATCAGATAAAGGTTACCATGTCATGGAAAATACCACCGAACTAACAGAACATTTCACATCAATCGAACCTGTGGAAGTTAGTGAAATGCCTGGACAGATCTTTACAAACTATAGTTAAGAAACATCTCGATCACGTCAGATTTCAAACAAAAAAATACTGGATGAAATCGATCCTTCCGTTTGGGAGCTACGACTCCACAGACAGATACATAGATACAAACATACACAGACGCACATGTGAAACTCTAATAAGACCCCGTTCTCAAGTTGGGCTTTAACTGCTTAAAACTTTAAAAATATTTTTTTAGCTTGATGCCAAGTGGCTACCGTCGCCGAGAAACCCAAGCAACGCCATAGGATTGCAAGTGAGCTGTCGATTTCGATATGATAAAGTATTATATGTATGATAGGGTTAGAAGGAAGGCTCTGGCATCTCTAAACTAACTAATTGCAAACAAATATCACACGATTTGATATTTCACGGTGGACTTCTGTTACTGTCGCCAAATTATGAATGCAGAAATAAATTAATTTATAAGATGTTCATCATATTTATATGTCCTTAACATATCTTTAAATATTAGTTTAAAATTCTATATTCCAAGTTGATAATAAATAAAATAAGTATTCAATTCGAACCAATAGTAATAATAATAGTTCCTGAGATTAGCGCGTTCAAACAAACAAACAAACTCTTCAGCTTTATATTATATTAGTATGGATAATGAGCAGTACACTTCTAGTGTTGTTAGTTACTACACGACGGTAGTAAAAAAAAAACATAGAATGGACCGTCTGATTGCCAGCCACAGTTTTTCATAAATGGCGTATAACTTTTGTGTAGAGTGAAAGCAGATGGGCGAAGTTAAAGTTCTTCGAACCTTACCGAACTTGTTCGATCTTTTTGTTAATGGAGATTGCTCGTGCATAGACTACTTTAAAAAAGCCACCCCAAAGAGTACGAAAACTTTGTTTGACAATGTTTAGATGGTTCTTCTAAACTTTGCGCATTTGGTGTAGGGAGGCAGCTAGAAGAAAGACAGGGAGACGAACTACACTATAAGCTATAAAACAGTCACAATTAAGGGATAGAGACTGAACACATTTTCCGATATATTTTTTATGTTAACATAGGCAGACAGGCTAACGGTCCACTTGATGGTAGATGGCTACCGTCGCCTATAACACAAGCGATGCCAAAGCCGCTGCAAGTGCGCTGCCAACTACAGTAGGATTAAGGATAAGGGATTGGATAGGAAAATGGTCTCTGGCATCGCTTACTCATTCACCGCAGCTCACGTGCCGTTATTTCAAGGTAGTCTGTAAGGGGGCGATTACTGGTTACGCCGTCAAACAGGCTGCCCAAATGACTACGAAACGCAGCGGGCCCTGCCACTACTTTCTAGATCTATACCAGTTAACCCTGCCCTAGAACAGAGCGTTAAGGCAAGCACCTTAACCACTCATCCAACTGGCTCGTCAAATATTTTTTATTTCTTTTTGAACAAATAAAATATTGAATTAATTCATTAATCGCCAATTAATTAATATTTTTAGATTCTCAGTCAACATTTGTCAGCTCTTCTCGCAGCAGTAACCATCCCCTTTGCATGTGTGCTGTTGTGTTTCGGTGAGTGTGTAAAGAGATGCCGAGACCAATAGGTACGATGACGGTATTAAAGAATCAAAGAATAAATGGTTTTGGAGAAAAATATATGTTGAAAGGAGTCTAAAAAATTACTCATTTTTTGAATTAAAATTGAGATTAATAAGATTTTCAATAAAATAGAAGTATAAATAACTGCAATCGGCCATGTTAACTGAAACACCAATCAGAGCGAATGACGTCACGCCCAGTTAAGTGCCATCCTGTCGCTTGACTTTGCTTTGACAGAATGAAAAATCTGATGAGAAGTCGGTGACGTCACGTTCCATCAGACGTGACGCCAGTCACGGCTCTGGTCTTAGGTCAATGTCATGGTCTTAGGTGTCAACCTAGGAGCGTATTCGCGCGTAATTCAAAATAGATTTAAAAACATTCAATAATTCACGTTGAAATTTAGTTTTTCGCTGAAATATTATTTTTTTCGGATATGGTAGACGTGTATCTACATTATGTGTTGCGGTAGCCACCTACCCATCAAGTAGCTCTCATCCTTTTTTTCTTTTTTTTAGGAGGGGAAATGCATTTCCGCACTATCCCTCGCCGACGAGGGCGGTCGGCGAGGGGGTGTGAGGGACTCACCCGACGGAACGAATCGCTCCGCCGGTCCTACCCCCTAAAACCCCTCCATGTTCCACCATCGGCAGTGATAATGGGACCCGGGATCACAGCGAGGCCTTATCCCCGGGCCCCACGCACTGCCACGTCCTTGCGGACCCTACCCCAAGTAGCTCTCATCCTGCCTGCCGATGACCTTTTCTTAAAAATAATAATAACTAATCGTTGCTATAAGTCATTAAATAATGTGTCCTCTGACGCAATTATATTATCACTAGCTTTTCCCCGCGTTTTCGACCGTGCCCCTTTTCTTAACCGTTGGCAGAAATATTATATTGAACAATAACATAATCAATCTTTATCGCTCACATATTATATTTTCGTCGGGTGTTGAATTTTTATACTCAGGTATTTTTGATGATCGCTTGGAAACGGTACTTTTTAACGCTTGGAACACTAATATTAATGATGATATTCTATTAAATATTTCTTCCCTAAGATATAAGTTTTATGGGAAAATTTTGTATAAATCTACTTCTATTTCTTCATATCTCAGGCGCTTGGTAGCCAGCCTTTCGGTGTTCTACAGGATTTACTTCGGAGAGTGTGCGTTGGACTTGCACCAGCTAGTCCCCCCTAGCCCCTTCTACCATCGGACAACAAGGCGCACATTTAAATGTCACCCTTATATGGTTGATATACCTAAAATCCGCACGTTGCGGTTCGGGTCAACTTTTTTGATTCGAACTGCTAGCGTGTGGAACCAACTTCCAGCACCCTTGTTTCCACAACACTACAACCCTGGACTCTTCAAGTCGCGAGTGAATCGGTTCTTAATAGACAAGCATGCTCCATCTTAGATCGCGTCATCACTTACCATCAGGTGAGACTGCGGTCAAATGCTTGATCTATCATTATAAAAAAAAAAAAAACTGTTTATTCTTTATAAATAAAATACTGTTAATCTTTCCATGATACATGTGCACATATACTTATATTCTCTTCATTAACAAACCATAATAACTAATATAAATAACAATACATTTTCTATATTAAAATAAAACTATCAAACATAACTTTTACGATTTCACAATTCATTCTTCTTTTTATTTTTACGTCAAATTAAAATCAATTCTATTTTTTCTAATTCGATATTTTTGAAAATCAAACCTATTTAGTTGCAGCCAGTATTTAAGTTCAAAAATTCATTAACAATAAGGACTTAAGATCCCATTGCTTTCATTCCTAAGCTGGTTCATTATTTTGAATTTACACATATGAAATTAACGAGGTGCCCGACCAAGGTTTGAACCAGCGTCTATCTTTTAAGGTAACTTCTAAATTAAAATAACATACTAATCTCAGCCTTTGTGCTATTTGCTACCTCTGTATACTTATTTTTTTCCTCGCGTTTCCTGACGTGTTTTGTGTTGCTTTTATCTTAGTTACGCTAAATAGTTCTTTTAAATGAATTAAAAGCACCGCTGTACAGAAGGCTGATATTTTTAAAGAATTAAAAGCCGCCAGCTGTAAAAGCGTTTCGTGTGATAAAATTAATAAGGGACTTTTATGAGTCCGGCGGGAATTAAAAGTTTTATTAATTTCTCGTACGCGTCGAGTTGTTTGTACAAATTTTGACAGGAGTGAAGGTTCTATTCTGGACGTTGATTGACCTTGTCGTGGTGACAAAATAATCTATGTGTCAGTTATATTCTTTGTGTAATGTTAATAGTACTGAGGCTCTAGTATGAGTTTACGATACTACACCATTACTACACTCGCTAGCGAGAACGTAGAACTTTTGTATGGGAAATCGTGAACTGTCAATGTCAAATTATCAATTTTCCATATAAATGTTTTACGCTCTCGCTAGCGAGTGTAGTATCGTAAACTCATGCTAGAGCCACTGTTACCTATTTTTCCCGCGCAGATGGCGGTGGGTTGGTAACAATGAGGGTTTTCGATACTTTTTCTGCCACCAGGCGGCGCTTCGTAGGCGTCAGGTCTAAACAGCTGTCAGACAGCACAGAGTCGTAGGTTCGTTCGTTCGTTTGTTCGTGTTCGTGAATTCGTTAAATTCGAGAGAATTTTATTACTGTGACGAGAAAGTTTTTTTATGAGCAGTAATTTATTATTTTAGTTTTGTCAGAAAATATAATTTATTGTAAAAAATCTGCCCGATTCAAACTTTTTTAAATATAGTCTATTATGCTCTGTATTTTTATCTAAGTTTTTATTTTACTCTAACAAGTCAAATTAGGCGACGAAAATAAAGCTCTTCTGCTAAGTCCTCGCCTTAAACGGCGAGTGAATCCGCGGGGCATAGCTAGTTTATTTTTTTTAGTTAAGGTCACAGACAGGCTGACAGTCCACTTGATGGTAGGTGGCTACCGTCGTCTATAACACAAGCAACGCCACAGCTGCTGCAGTGCGCTGCCAATTATAGTGCGATTGCTGCAAGTGCGTTGCCGACTACGAGGTTAAGGGATTGGGATAGAGAAATCGGCTCTGGCACCCCTTACTCACTCACCGAAACACAACAGCACACATGTAAGCGGGTGGTTACTGCCGCCAGAAGGTTTGTCCTAACGCAGTGTGCCCTACCATTACTTTTCAGATCCAGAACAAGTCATTCCAAAAGTTGGCCCTGCTGAAAATCGAACCCGGAACCCAGGAACAGAGCATTGAGGCAAGCACCCTAACCACTCATTGAACGGGCTTGTCAAATGAAGAAATGAATATATTAAAATAAATATAATTAAAACTTTTTTTCATACCGTTATTGTGAATGAATTCAAGACGTGATTCACGTCAGTGTCAAGTGCACTTAATTAATTTTCTTTCTCCTTGTTTCTTTGAATTATTCATTAAATAGAATAAAAAAAATCTCACCTCACTCGTATTATAAAGTTCAAGTGCTGTGGAGCCTTGAAAAAAAAAAAACTTCTAAATTTAGTATGTTAGTGGTCGTGACAAAATTTGCATAAAAAAAATACTTTATTAATGACTAGCTGAGCCCGCAACTTCGTACACATGGTATTTGTTTGTAAACCGATTGGAATGGAACTAAATGTTATGGGAATCTTGCTACAATACATTAGTGAAAACCGTATTCAAAACGGTTAATTAGTTTCTGGGCACAGACATAAGTAAAACGTGTACAGACACGGCTCGTTTAAGATTTTATTAGATGTGTACACTTAATTTTTCTAAACAACGATATAAAGATTACTGATTGTATTAAGGTCAGACTCACGTCAGTACCTCTTGGTTCTAAGAAGATAAAAATTAATTGAGTCGAAGAATGCCACTCTACAAGGGCTTATATATTGCCAAGAAGTGATGATGTCCAGAGTAGTGATGGTATCATCATCTAACATTAATTACTAGTATAAGTACAGTTTTACAATACATATAAGGCTAAAATTTAAAGGCTAAAAATTGTACCTGTTACAAGCTTTCTACACAATATATATGAAAAAAAAAAAAATTCAAATTGTTGGTGATTTCAATTTAATTTCAAATTGTTGTTGTTGTTGTTCAAATTTCAAATTCCTGTTTTTTTTTTTTAATTAAAAAAAAGATTGTCAATGGTGGAAAAAAATGATTTAGTTGAAATTCGTCTTAATTAATGTTCGCGTTTTCACATTTGTCGTTAATTTTAATTTAAAAAAGTTACCTCTTGTTGTTTTTGGCGCTATGCAAAGTCGACATTTAAACTGAATAGTATAATATCAGCGATTTGATTATATTAAAAGTTACTTGAATGTCGTTTGTATTTCTTTTTTATTGTTTGTAAATAAATTTTAATGGCACAGTGTTAAATCGCGTCAATGAAGCCGTAAAACAGGCAAAAGTCCTCAGAAACAGCTCGGATTTTGATAATTTTATTTTTAAATTTTTGTTTTTTCATATTAATCAAAATCAGAAACCTTTCAAAGGGGAGAAATAATTATTTATATTTTTTAAACAATATGTATGTTTATTATACAGAAATTTTTTTTTTCGCTTTATTGTTTTTTAGTAATACTAAAAAAAAATACAAAACAAGTATTTTTTTAAATTTTTTCATTTTTTTCAATCAATCATGTCAAACGTTTTACAACTTTGACCTTTCTACCTATAATGACGTATTTTAATAATACGTTGAACAAACTAAACTTTATGAATCCATCCCCATAAAGTGTATTACATTGTAAAACTGTGATATTATATAATATTAAGTTAAAAAACTTGATATTATGTATTATTATTAAGCCGGCAGCGCACTTGCAGCAGCTTAGGCGTCGCTTGTGTTATAGGCGACGGTAGCCACCTACCATCAAGTGGACCGTCAGCCTGTCTGCCGACCTTAACATAAAATATAATAATATATATGGAAGGAATCACTGTCACTTCACTTTTTGAAAGGAATCACTGTTTTTATTAATTCATATTAGTGAAGCATAAATTAAATTACACTGGCACGTAAATAAAATATATTGACAAACTCTAATATAAAACTGGGTCAGGCCGTGAGATAGCAAAAATTTTTCAAGACATCTTCGCAATGCGCTTTTGTTTTGATACCCTATAAAGTAATTCCGCTCTGTACAGTGCCGAGAAAAATATGCAACCTAACACGTTACAATAATGGAGGAATTATTTAGTTCAGAGTTCACTCCTCATGATCTTGATTATCTATTTATATCTATATTTATCGATACATATTATATAATGAAGTCGCTGGCTGCCTTTGTCTGTTTCTTCGCTAATTTCTTCTAAAACATCGAACTGATTTTGATACAGCAACTACTAATGGAAAGAGTGATAAGCGCGGAAGATAACATATTGTTGCGTGCGGGGTGAGTCAAAATGCCGTGTTAACTCAGGGCGAAACGAACGATTTATTTTCACAAACTGTTAAAATCACCAAACTTGTCCGATGAAACCGTCAAACTTGCCAAAAGTCGCCAATGATTCTCTTAATGTGTCACCGGTTCACTGTCGCAGGTAACTTCACAAAATCTCCAAAGAGTCACTTTCGAATCGCTCGTTATCGTACAAGTGACTCACACTTGACCGGCAGCTAAATTTATACTTGGCGCCAAACGCCTCGATGTATTTCGATTTTACTAGAAATATAAACAAGATTGTAAACAAGCCATTGAAATTAGGGAATGCTATTTCTGTTGAAATGTAAACTCTATGTTGTAAACATAAGGACCAATTTCCTTTGACACTAGTCGGGAAGGTGCGTGGCTACAATCGATAGAGTGGGACGTTTGAGACTTTCGGCCGGCGCGAACGCCTTTTCCAGAACGTTCCATAGTCGTAACAATATTCAAGTTAGAAGTTTTGATTAAATAAACCTTAACGAATCAATTTGTTCATAGCCAAAGCTATAAAAGCTATGTAAACTATATTCTATATTCTGTCATAATTGGCATAGCATTTGAACCCCTTTTGGTGATGGTAGCCATCTACCGTTTAGTCGATCGTGAGCCTGCTGTTCATTTAAAAAAAAATGTAGGTCGATTTTTTGACCTTGTCATATGATAATAATGTTCCCCTGGCCGCAATTCATGAATACTGCATGAAGTTGTGATCCAACAGTTTCCAGAGTTCTGAGATGGTTTTTTCGTGCCTCCACTCCGAACAAAACAATCACTTCTCTGTACTATTCAAGACATTTTCTGGGTCAGAACATTATAAAAAGGCTATATTTCATAGCCTTTTTAAAAAGTGGAATTGCTTGCAATACTTTTATTTTGATTTATTAATTTTTTTATGTGACACTTTTTCCAGGGAATTTGGAGCCATATACTTACTGGTATACAGTGACAATGGGACGAAAGCTTGGCTACCAACAATACATTTAAGTCAACGTTCGTTCAAATCACAAGATTGAGGTCCAGTTCGGCATCCAGTTCCCGGTGTCAATTGCATGTTACATCGTGCCCCAGCGATGACAGCCCCTCTTCAGTAGCTGTCATCGCTGAATATCCTTACTCACCCTTATCGTATTTGATGTGAGTCATGTCAAAAGGAACTACAAATTGGTTATTTCTAAATTTTCTACTATTTGTGTATAGTTACTTTTAATAATTTCGACATTTCGCACTAATTAATGGAAGATACAAAAAATATTAGCTCAGCTATATACATACTAGTATAATACGATATTATAAATATGAAAGTAACTCTGTCTGTCTGCCTGTTACCTTTTCACGCATAAACCGCTGAACCGATCATCATGAAATTTTGCATACACAGGATACAGGAAAAGACATAGAGTGCCTTTCATCCAGAAAAAAGTACTGTTCCCGAAGGATCATCTAACGCCTGGCAAAGCTATAACTGCAATAAAAATGGGAGGCGTTACATTGCTCATATATTTAATCAGGAGTTATTTGTTTTATTTTTCAATGCGGGCGAAGCCGCGGACACCAGATAGTTATATTATAAACTTGTGTTTCGCATGAAATGTGTGAATCGGTGCGAGCAAAATTTCTATAGAAAAAGAAAGAATGAAGAAAGAAGAAAGAAAGAAAGAACATTTTTTTTTTAACAAGCTTTTTCTTGTGACTTCTTCCGCACACCTTTTTCTTAGCTGTTAAGACATTTATTCGATCTTTATTGCTTATAAATGTTTTTGCCAGCCTTTGAATTTTTTTTAGATGATACGTTTGGCACAGTACTTTTTTCTGCATGAAAGGCACCATATCCTTTAATGTTTCTTTGACAATGTGTATGCAAAATTTCATGATGATCGGTTCAGTAGTTAAGGCGTGAAAGCTAAACAAACAAATTCACTATCGCATTTATAATATTAGTTAAGATACAGTAGAATGGGTTAATAAAGTACAAAGCTAGGCCATTACGACTTGGATTCTGGTATGGGATATGTAGTCGACACCAAATGCAGACGACACCAAAAACCAGTCTTGAAATCTCAACGGACAAACCCGAGTTGAATCCGTCTTGCGTTTGCCGCGTCAGTAACCGAGCCTACTCTCCACTGCACTATTAGCTGTTCATAGTGTTAGAAACTCCTTACTTCGGGGTACATTATGAATAAGTACCTTTTAATCCCCAGACTTATATTTTCGCAACTATAAATCTTAAATCTTCTCTAAATAAGATGCGCGGACATACGACAACCTCTCTTATGCGTTTTTTCTTATTATCTTTATCCGGTAAAAAAAAAGTCCCCGCGAACCCTTTTGTGCCCACCAGATGACGGTGTCTGGGTTGCCAGTGCTACACTCGCACAGAGTACGTCTTAATTATGTTAAACTCTAACACAAGCATCCTTCTACCAATCAACAAAAACTCATGAGGTGTTTGTTAATTTTTCACCAAAAATTGTGAACCAACTTTTATGGAACTTTAAAATAAATAGTGCTTATACAAGATCATATAGGCTAAAATTTATAAAGGAATGCAGGCGAAGTAGTAGTCAAAGTTAGTAAAAATATAAAATAAAGTAGAAAACTGTGTACACATTCTGCTATGCAGGCATAAATTTTCAAACCGGCCCAGAGTACAACTACCAACTTTTTAATCAAAGAATACCTGCATAGCACAGAGTGTTTGTAGCAACAGTGCAGTGATATTTACATTGTTTGAATCTTTGTACGACTTTGAGAGCTGTGGTCATTGACGTATATATTACTAGCGTAAGGACCGGGCCAATGGCGCGGCAAAATTGGCACCAGCGCATTGGCCCTAAAATCTCAGTTTAGGGCCAGCTAATCGTCGTCCCTCGTCCCCGCAAGATTGTGGTTGAGAGATATTTTGTACTAAATTGTTATAAAAATGCCTTGTATGTATTTATGTTAAATAATTAATTTTAACACATTTCATTCTAAAGTCAATGTTCAAATGGGGGTCATTTGCTGCACGCGAATTAAAATAAACGTAACCTTGTACTGACGTCATCCATTTATTTGTTGTTTTTTTTTTCTTAGAAATTTGGTGTATGTGTAAGTATATTTTTTAATTTGTGTAAAATGTTTTATAGTTAATGTAAAGGTGAGGAAAACATGAAAAGTAAAAATTTATTAAGAAACAATGTTTATTATATATGTATATAAGTGGTAAGTTTGTGTATAAGAATGCCACTGTTTATCTATACGAAGTAAATTTGTGTAAAATGTTCCGTTGTGCGTATCCATACTTTTAAAATCATTGGCTGTGGTAGTATACGAAATATAACTCTAATGAAAAACAACTGTGTGGAAACCACGTCGCTTGAAATGTAACCAATCGTGAACGTATATAATTTAGCGTCGAACTATTTTGCTACAGAAAATCGAATTAAAGGGTGAATTACCGTGTTCTTCAAAATTATCTTTGCAGTTCAGTGACCAAATTTGATGTGGGAAGGATTGTTTTGTATCGATTGTAGACTTAAAATAAGTTATCGTCCATTTCTATAGCTAATAATTTCATCGCTTTGTTATTGAACAGATACAGGTTCAGTTTTTACTTTAATTAACTGTTATTAACAGTTAGGATTTAAGTATCACGTAATAAGCAGTCTTAAATAGAATGATAATAGTCTAAACATAATACATATTTTATTTTAATAAAATATTTATCATGATTACGAAAATAATTGATGAGTGTTGTGTGGTCTAGGCGTTGTATTTTAAATGCGCACGTCTTTATTTTTGATATAATTTTCTAGCCAAATATAAAGCTAGAGATAAAAACTTTATTAATTAAAAATTAATGAAGTTTTCTTTTCATAATTATTATACATTTTTAGCTTTTTTCTCTCTCAGATCCAGATCCCACGCTAACTTCATGGATTGTTGGCAGAATTAGCCACAAAGAGCTTCTGGAGTAAATGGCTGTTGATACTTAGAAATATTACTTAATTTATACTTTAATTACTATATGTTACGTTGACTTTTATAATGTAAAAGGTCAGTAGACTTGATGGTAGGTGGCTACCGTCACCTATCAGCAACCCTATGGCGGTTATAAATATGCTGTCTACCTTCATAACATAAAGAAAGGATAGGTGAGGGGACTTCGGCATCCTTTACTTACTCATTGAAACATAACGTAACAGCAAGAACAGCATTATGGGGGTGGTGACAGAAAAACCTAGTTTAATTCTTGAAATTATAAGGATAAAATCATTTTCAATCCCTTTTATAAAAAAACTTTGAGATTCGACAAAATAAAATGTTCTCGGGGAATTTAAGATCTAAATATTTGACAGTTGGTAACAAAGTGTGTGTGACGCACGACTGAAGTTTACTTTTTTTAAACGTATAAAATTAAATGTTAAAAATTTTCCTGGTATAAGTTCATATTTCCCCCCCCTAGGTGGGCCATGACCTTGTCGTGGTGGGGGGGCTTACCCTTGGCAATCCGGCGGGTCGCAGGGGTCGGTGCTTGTTACCCGCATCGGCCTCTGCTCGTCCCGCCGGATTGGTTTAGGGGACAAAGAAGGCCCACACGACGTGGGCTCCGAGCGGGCTCCGTTCAACGGAGCTCGTGGCGGAGCTTCGTTGACTACTTGAATTCATGACTCACTTGACATTGGCGGACAATGGCCATTTTTAAAAATGAGCCAAATCGCCATTTTTTTATAAAAAGATGAAAGATGAAGTTCATATTTTCGACGTCAGATGCCGCTGCGCCGGCTGGTTATAACGCCCTATCGTGTCGTTCCTCAACGCGGAGTATACATTTCATACAAGATTTCGACGTTTGCATTTATAAACCCAGAGAATAAAGTTAGGGAACATAAATATCTCCCTAAAAATTTTCTCCCTAAAAATTGAGTCTAACTAATAATTTCTTGCACAAATATTTTGAAGATGAACGAGTCTATGTCCCTATCAATTTATTTTATCTTAAAAATCTTTCAAATTTGTTTCATAGTCCTCTGATTAGGGTGGTATAAAAGGGCCATTTGTTACCATTTTTAAGGAGTCATATTTTCTTATGTAATTAGTTGGTGGAAAAAAAGATATGATAGGGACATAGCATTAGCAGACCTAGAATTTATGACAAAAAATTATTGCTCTAGAAGCATTATCCAGGGAGAAAATAGGGGAATACATTTGTATGGAAAAACGCTGCTAGCGTGCCCTGTTAACGCTTGTATTAATTTTACTCCCCATAAAGTTTCCATATTGGTGGCCTTAAATGATAATGGATCTTAAGGAGTCTGGAGTAATCTCCAACAAACAAAATCTAAAATTATCCTTCAAAATGTTTACTGTTCCAATGAAATACTCACCAACGAAAACGATTTCAAATTATATTTTCTCGAAAATTCTATTTTAGATAATTTCGTCATTATTGACATCTTCAGGGAGCTGATAAGAAAAATCACTGATTGGAATAACAAACACATTTTTAATAATTCCGAGCAACCTTATTACAAAGCAGCACAGTTTGAAATTGTTTAAAGATTTTTATAAGAAAGTCTGAGTCGATCTGCCTTTTAGCGTTGCTGGAAGTTCACTAATCTCTCGCGGGAATTGCTTCGCTTTTCATGAAGTGAAATTTAAGTAGCTTCTGAGATAATTTATTTATCCAGTTTTTGTAGGTGATTTTTAAATTGGCCCTGTGGAACTGTTATAAGAGCAAACTGTAACGTAATAAAAAGTTAGAAGATAGATTGTTTGTCTGAGCGTGTTCGAGTAATAGACAGATAAAAGGGATACAAGTATGTCTAAAACTATATATTTACAATTTACAATTATTTTCATATTCACTGGGAATTGGTCGAATAGCTTACGGATCGTTCCTGTATGAATCGCTGGTTTCCTGAAGTTTTACTAACTTTAGCTTATAAACAAATCAAATTAAATCAAATCAAATCATTTATTCATCAATTAGGTTTACAATAAACTCTTATGACCGACAATATAGGTATAATTTACCAGGGTTTCGGAAAAAAAAAACAAGCCAAGATGATGACGATCCTGAGAAGAAACCCCGAAAGAAACTCAGGATACCACTCTTTTTGTCATCTATAAAATAATAAATATGACATTTACAATTATACACATGTCAAAGTATATACAATACTGAACATAGTATGAGCACAGAATCCTCAAGTCCAGGCTTCATTATCGCTTAAATAGTCAGCGATTTTATAATAACTTTTGGAAAAGAGTTTGGTCTTAATTACACTTTTAAACCTATTTATAGGTAAGGCTCTAATTAACTCAGGAAGTTTATTATAAAACCGTATACATTGACCCATGAAGGAATTACTTATTTTATGTAGTCGCGTCTTGTGTAAATTAATATCATTTTTAAATCTAGTATTGATATTATAAGTATCACATTTTTTATTAAATTGACTAATATTTTTATGCACATAAATTAAATTTTCATATATATACTGGCAAGTAACAGTTAAAATCTTAATTTCCTTGAATTTTTCTCTGAGGGAAGACTGCGGACCCATTTGATAGATGGCTCTTATGGCCCTTTTTTGAAGAATAAAGATAGTATTTATGTCCGCAGCGTTGCCCCAAAGAAGAATCCCATAACACATTATACTGTGAAAGTAGCTGAAATAGACCATTCTAGCTGTGTCGATATCTGTTAGGTGTCTGATCTGTTTAACGGCATAAGCCGCAGAACTAAGCCTTTTACTTAGTATTTCAATATGAGGACCCCATTGTAATTTAGAATCTACAGTAATACCTAAGAAAACTGTCGATTCTACGGGCTTCAATTTTTCATTACCCAAAATCACATTCGTCCCAATATCTTTAACATTAGGGGTACTGAATTTAATAAGTTTAGTTTTCGTAGCATTTAAAAGGAGATTATTTACACTAAACCAATGCACTACATTTGAAAGTGCGTTATTTATTTCATTATAGCACCCAAGTTGTCTCCTAATCTTGAATATCAATGAAGTGTCATCAGCGAACAATACAATGTCATGTTTGTTCACAGAAAAAGCCAAATCATTAATATAAACTAAGAACAAAAAAGGGCCAAGTATTGAGCCTTGAGGGACACCTATTTTAACTTCAGAGCCCAGAGATTTTATACCATTTATATCAACCCTTTGAATTCTATGGCTCAGATAGGAAGTGAGAAGATTAAGAGCCTTATTCCTAATTCCGTAATGGTGCAATTTCCTCAACAATGTGTCGTGCTGCACACAGTCAAAGGCTTTGGACAAATCGCAGAAAACACCTAGAGCGTCCTGCGAGTTTTCCCATGCCTCATATATATTTTTCAAAAGTTCAACACCTGCATCTATAGTAGAACGACCCTTCGTGAAACCAAACTGTTTTTTAAAAAGTAAATTATGATCATTAAAATGTTTTAGCAGTTGACTTAAAATAATTTTTTCAAAGATTTTACTAAGAGTCGGAAGTATTGAGATCGGTCTATAATTAGCGGGATTAGTTGTATCATTCGACTTAAAAATAGGCACAACTCTGCTAATTTTCATTAGATTAGGAAATTCACCACATGTAACACAACAATTGAATACAGTTGCTAAGTGGGGTGCAATTATATTTATTACAGAGGCAACTGTTTTCACTGACATACCCCAAGGATCTGCAGTTTTTTTAATTTCAATTGTCTTAAAGAACTTTACTATGTCAACAGGGCTAACAACCGCAAATTCAAATGATGTGTCACATTCTTTCACATTCTCTTTTAATATATTCTCAGCCTCAGTTGGTGATGAATTAAGTGTTTGTGTAATGTTAACCGGAATATTGGAAAAAAAAGTTTCAAACTCGTTTGCCACATCCATATCTGCCTTAAAGTCCTGATCATTTATTTTTAGATGAAAGCTGCTATCGTGCATTGTATTTCTTCCTGTTTCCCTGTTGATGATGTTCCATGTAGTTTTTATTTTATTTGTGGAAGTTCTAATTTTGTTTTTCACATAAAGAGACTTTGCCATGTAGCAGACTCTTTTAAACAATTTTGAATACTTTTTGACATATTCCTTAAACTCTGAGTTATGATTATATGGCTTCTGACCATATAACTCATAAAGCTTAGTTCTACTTTTATGAATGCCAGGAGTTGCCCACTCATTAAATGCCTTAGAATTGGTTACTAAATGAGATTTTGTAGTAAAAACATTACCAAAATCATTATTAATTAATTTAAATAAAGAGTTATACATTTCATTAAGACTATCATGATAAGGCAGCCCAGGCAGTTTACTGTTTAAATTATCCCTAAATTGTTGAATGCGATTCTGAGTAATGGGAACAAAATTGATGCGCTTTCTTTGAAACTGACTTTTATTTGTATGAAATGATACAAACAAGCCACAGTGATCAGAGTCTAGCACATTCACGACTGACTTATTATATGATTTTAAATTACAAAATATGTTATCAATTTTCCTTGTCACCATTATCTTGGTTCCAACGAAGAATTTCTGGAAATGATTTTTGCTTATTTATTTATTATTTATTTATTAAAAACTTTTATGTGCATTCTGATACAAAGGCGGACTTAATGCTAAGAGCATTCTCTACCAGTCAACCTTTGGGATAAAAAGAAAACACAACAGATTAACAGAAGGGATAACAAGTTCACAAAGTGACCAAGCACGACCACAAATGAAATACAAATAATATACTAAAAACAAACAAATAAAGAAAACATAGACTAAAACATATAAAAATACACACCCATACACATACACACATACACAAACACACACACACACACACACAATATATATATAAAAAAGCTAATATTTTTTAATAATATATATATACCAAATTTTGCAGTCCTCCGTCCGCACCATTTTCTTAAAAAGGTACCTAACAAAAATTTTCGCTCATGTATTAATATATAGGTAACACTTACTTTTGTTTTGAATAAATAAATAAAAAAGAAACAATGTAAAGTAAATAGAAACTTCGACATTTTCTTTTAGAATTATTGGCTATAAATAGGAAACGCCTCTATTAGGTCGTAAGAAAAACACATATTGGATTGTACAATCCTAAAGGAACGGTCCCATTTATTACACCGCGTCAAGTAGTAATTTTGTGGGTTTTTATGGCAACATTAGTCACATTTTATGGAATTTCCTGCTTATATTTGCTTCAAATATAAGCAGGAAATTTTTGGGGGGCGAACTATTGAAATTTTTGGCATTATTTTTAATGTGTGCTCGATATGCGGCCTATAGAACAGTTACAGTGACATTTTGGTAATGATCAAAGTATGACGCACTTTCAGTGATGATTGATGTAGTGTTAGCGTAGATGTACCTACTACGATTCTTTACCTGGTGGTTACTAAGTTCCATTAACCAGAAATTGACCAACCTTCCTTCTCTTATGAAAGTTTTCGCACGATTCAAACACTATGATAACATTGAATCTCTAAAACATTCCACAATTGTGGCATTGGTGAATTTTCTAATTCAGAAAGTGTGTTTATTGAAACACACTTTCTGAATTCGTATCTATAGAATATTTTTTGAAACAAAACTTCTTTGACGTTTATCTATTATATATTCGTCTATATTATACTCATTATAAAATAAAATCGCTCTGTCTGCTTCTCCGCTAAGTTCTAAGCAACCCAACCGATTTAGATATCATCATTCATCATTAACAGTCTGTTATATGCCCTGCACTGCAGGTCTACCCTCTCAACAAGGGCGTATGGGCTTATATGGTCCACAAAGCTGGCCCAGTGCGGGTAGGTGGACTTCAGAATTTCTTCTTTGGTGTATGCAGATTTCCTCACGATATTTTTCTTTACCGTTTGAGAGCAAACCCAAGTTTTTGGTACATGGAATGACCGAGGATCAAACTCAGACATCTCGACATGATAGCCCGCAACAAACAATTTAGTCATATAACAAGACTGTAAAACGGCCGTTTGTCTTTTAAAAGTCATATTATAGTGTCCATAACTTACTTTGATCATATATTGGTGGATTATACGTCTATTTAGTTATATAGTTAGATGGTCGTATGAACATTTATACCGCGGTTTTATACGACAGTCGACGAATCGTGTCGACGAAGACCTCTATACAACTGTTTTTATATCACTTTTAGTCGTATAAGCTTTAAAGTTGTATAAAGGTGAAGATTGTTACAAATTAGTCATATAATTCTCTTTTATACGACTCTATAATGGACTATAGTTACATAGCAGTTGGCTAAGTTACAATTTTTTACTAATTAAATAAGTGTTGTGCACACGACGATTACACGTCTTGAGTATATTTAACTACTACAATATGACCAATTTATGAGTAACTGTCCTGTTATAATGATCGACTTAACCTTAACATCACTGACAACCATAATTAATTTTTTTTCGTCGTAACTGCAACTATTCACGAGCTTAAGAAACATAACCTATAAAACTGTTATACGACTGTAATACTACTAATACGTCGCATAAAAGTCCAAATGAAGACTATTACTCAACGTGACGTCGAATACGTGTTTTAAGAGCTACAACAATAAAACTAGTAGTCGATTCCATGACGTTTATGTGATGATTACTCGACCAAAAAGGTCTGTATATGACTGCTATATAATCGTAACCCGATTTAGACTCGTATAAAATGGGCCCTTTTCGCGTTGTATAAACGTTATCATAACGTTTATATGACTTATCTTATTTAACCTAAAGAAATTGTTTGTTGCTTCTTTCCCATTGCGCTACCGACGTTCGATTTATATATAGTTCTCTCTAATGTTAATGTTTATAATTTGCAAAAAAATAAAATAAAATTGCATCCATGTTTATTTAAAATCTTTTTGTAAAGAAATTTTGTAGTTACAATATTGATAGTTAAAAAAAATCTAGTACATTGTACTACCCAATTAAAACTAATTCTGTTTATACGATAAAAAAAAAAACTAGCTAATTCAATAAAAAAAACCGAAAAATCAGGATATACACTCGTGAAATGCATATGTCATAATGTCAAATAACAAATATATAAAAACTGCATCACGCGTGAACGGGTAGACCGATTTTAATTCGGTTTTCACTAATGGAAAGAGGGATGAACGGGGAATGTTCATATATATAAAAATTGCACGCCGGGCGAAGCCGGGGCCGGGTCGCTAGTAACAAAATAAAAAAGGTCTGTCATTTTGTAGCCAATGGGTGTGATGTCTGCCACAAATTGATATAAAAGCTAATAAGAAAAAGAAAATCTCCAACATTTGTATCCGACACGGCGGGCGGATCATTAGTCATATCATAACCTAACAAAGTGCGTTTCTTGTTAAGCCAATTACACACTGAATTGTTTATATAGACTATAAATATTCCTAATGAAGGTTGTTATTATTGTGTGGCAGATTCTTAGCATAATAAATAAAGCTTACAAGTAAATGAATTTCGTTTCTACAAACAACACGTGCCGAATTTGATATGATATTTTTGTATAATACAGGGTAATCAAGCCAAATGGTTGACCCATTTCGTATATCTTATGGTTTGAGAGCAAATCTCAAACCATAAGATATACGAAAATTTGTTCTAAGAAATTAAGAAAGGGAACTAAGGCTTCGATTTTTGAAAAAATAAAAACTGCATTCAAACTTTTTCAAAATACGCTCATACGCTACCAGGAATCGAACCTGGCCAAATTTCAGTAAAAAAATTGCAATTATTTTTATTACTGCAGTTGATTGTGTGGGTCATAAGGAATAAGTTTCGCTATGGAACCTTGTGTAAATAATAATCAGAAATGTCTATAATTTTAATAATTTGCAAAATGTTTCAATAAGTTATTTGAATCAATTATTTGAAAAGGTCACTTACGTGTATGTCTTACATTGAAGGATTTACTGTGATTATTTAATTTATTCAACGCTTTGTTTCAGGGGACTCGGGTTCGATTCCTGACAGGGCCAACTTTTGAAATAAACTTTTCCTTGATGGCTCTGATCTGGATCTGGCAAGTAGTGGCAGGGCACACTGTCGCAATCTTTTCGGCAGCCCGCCTGGCGGCAGTACCTCACCATCCCCTTACACAAGACCACTGTAAAATAACAGTATAATGTGCTGTTGTATTTTGGTGTGTAAGAAATGCCAGAGCCCATTTACCTATCTCTTCCCAATCCCGTATCCGTATCTAATCCTACTATGGTCGGCAGCGTACTTGCAGCCGACGATGTCTCAGGAAATAACGTGCAGATTATGAAGGTATGCTGCCGGACTTGCAAGGATTTATTTAAAGCATGATGAAGCATCTCTTAATGAAGCCTATATTATAGCGAGAAGGAAACAACCCAGAGGGAATGTTGTTCCAAAGTTCCAATTAATGAGGATAAACTCTACATATATAGCTTAGCAGTCAGGTGGTAAAAACTTAAGATAAGCATTAATTCTAACAAACAAACAGACACTTACGCTATAAGTTTGAAACCTGAGCAATTCGACAATGTAGATATAGTGTTATATGTGTTAGTGTTAAGTTGGTACGAGTATTTCGGTGCGTCAATTAAGCCAGAGGCGAGCCCAAACTGGAAATGATTTCAATCATAAGTTTGTAGAAGTGCCAAGTCCATGGTATGGCCATGGCAAAAATGAAAAATTAAGAGAAAAATGTACTAAAAATCACCATTTCTGCAGGAAAAAAACCTGCAACAATCCCTAAGAATATTATATTTATCAGTTACAATCTCATTAAATTTTTTTCTATTGCCAAAGCGTGATCAAAGACAGGGGATACTTGAAAGTTCTAAAAGTTTTCATTTGTAAAAGGTGAAGGCTTTATACGCGTACAAAACTCCGATGTCGTATTTAAGATCTCAAACAAAAACATTAAGTCAGTCCGAAAATAAAAAAATAAAAACAAGAATGGTGACATTCCTCAGCTTTGAGAGAGCTTATGGAAAGAAAAATGAAAGTAATTCAATAAATCTTGCAACAGAATGTCAGAAACAATACTTATTGTTTTATCAGATGCTAGCCTTTGCATGCGACTCCGTACATATTTAAAACATTTATTCAATAATTATATTATTGTTAGACGTTAAATTTCTCGATTTTATTTTTAAATGATCCCTCGGGATACAATTTTCTAGATGATAGGTATCCTATGTCCCATGATAACGTGTATGAAAAATTTCATGATAGATAATGGAAAAAGTACTTTTTGCTTGCGGTTTTGAACTAAATTTTTATTTATATATTGCAAACACGAAACGGTGTGTAAAATCCATTATCCTAAGCTTCTCCATACATAACATGCTGTGACAAGACGTGAGTAATTAGTTTACGTATGCCATCTTCACGGTAAGCAGAATTTTTGCTGACATCCCATCTTTACGATGACTAGCAGGTATTACAATTTGTAAGACTCTATTTTGAAGGATTTAATTTTGTGATTTTAAACTCTTCGTCTTAAAATTTAACTCTGCATCGTAAGGAATTCGTTCAATTGTGTTTTCAGAGCATTTATTTCCTGGGGTTCACAAAAGACTTTTAGCAATGGAATCGTCACTAAACCAAAGGACACACTTTGTCCCATTCCTTTTTACTGGATGAAAGGTCCCCCATGTCCTTTATTAATTATGTTAAGGTCGGCAGACAGGCTGACGGTCCACTTGATGGTAGGTGGCTACGGTCGCCTAAAACACAAGCAACGCCACAGATGCTCTAATTGCGTTGCCGAATACAGTGAGGATTAACGATAAGGGATTGGGAAAGGATAGGGAAATGGGCTTAAGCATACCTTACTCACTTCACGGTGGTCTCTTGTAAGGGGTTGGTTATAGCCGCCAGACTGGCTGCCCAAATGATTGCGATTTTTTTTTTACAAGAGGAATCTATCGTGGATACCCATCGGCCTGGGTGACAGACCGGTGGGTTATGTCGGACTCCTGCCCCGAGACGGTAGTGGGGTAGACCTACCAACTAAACCTCTTGGCGTCCTCCTCATCCGCTATTGGTGAAGTTGCGCGGACGAACACTTTTCCGCAACTCCACCGCGGAGGTCCACAATCAGACACGGCTCATTTGGACGGCGCACCCGAACTGCCAAGGTGCGCCGTGCCTCTCAGGATGAAGTGGGCGGTAGGGGGACTCTATCGCCCACTTCAAGAATAGCGAGAGAAGAATGAGAAACAGACAGAGTGAAAGACGTAAAGATATGAAGAAAAAAGGAAAGAAAAATAAATTAGTACTTTTAATATTAAAGTCGTCAGAAAGGATGGTCTAATTGATGGTAGGCAGCTACCGTTGTCTATAACATAAACAAACCTACAGGTTTTACACACGTGCAGCTGATCATAGTAGTATTAAGGATAAAGGGTTAGGTAGGGATAGGAAAATGGGCTCTGGCATCCCTTTCTCACTCATCGAAACACTACAGCACACATACTGTTATTTCAGGATGGTCTTCTGTTAAGGGTGGTTGCTGCGAAAGGCACTCTACCCTGTCACTACTAAAATAATTCATTGTAAAAGAAAATAATATTTTGGATGGAGAACAAAAATATTTTTTGTTAGTATTTATTGAGTTATTTGTGTAATTGGCATTTATCCTTATATTTGTTCGTCTGATATTTTTCATGATTCGTTGAATGTTATCAAACACTTCAAATAAATATTCCGAACGTTCCTTTTTCGAATTCACAACGTTGACTGACTTCTAGATTCATTCATTTAATAAAGCCGAATGTGGTTCAAAGAGAGATGGATAGCCGTGTCGAGATTGCATGTGGTCAAACATTCAAAAAAGAAAAAGAAATATCTTTATGTGACGAAAACACATGTGTTTCAGATTTTCTCTTTAAAACGTTTGATGTTATTTATTTTTTAATAATAAAAACCACCCTAAATTGCTTTCTGAAAGTTCTCATTCATTTCTCAGTCGTGTCTTTGTTTGTCTGTGTAGCAATGAATGTTTTATTCTTAGCAACGCCATAGAAATTTAGATAGGATAAAGGGTCGGATAAGGATTGTGCACTCACTGGCATACAACTGCACTTGTAGGTACTCTTATATCACAGTGGTCTTTTTTATGGGTGGGCCACTGCTGCTGAACATGAGAATATATGTTCATGGATGTTTGACAAAAATCTTGACACTGTAGTATACTTTTTTTTGACGCGGGGAAAAATGCGTTACGCATACACACACCGTCCGGGGAGACGGTGCGGTTATGTGGGACTCCCTTCCCTCTTGATGACAGAGGTATACCCACTAAAACCCCGCGGCGGTCTTCCTCAGCGGTCGAGGGAGGGTCCTGGGACCGCATTAGTGCACCAGAGCCTCCATCCGCTGTGCCCTCTGTTAGTTATCGTGGGGCCCCGGGAATGCGTTGTTTGCTTCCACTAGGGGAGGGGAAAAACGCTGTCACCAGCGTCTCCTCCAACTCTCGGCAACACTCCCAACCGCATGGCGTGTTGTCCGATCCCGGGACACGTATTTTGACGGCACATCTTCCCCGTGATATGCCGCCCGTAGCCCCTAGGCGGCGTCTGAGTACCTACTTTGGTTGTTGACACTCCGACGCCGCCTCCTCCGAGCGGGATCGGCCCTCTCTCGATCCCGCTTTTCGGCCTCCTTCTGGAGCATTACTTCCTCACAGAAGGAGACCGCAGCCTTCCAGCGTTCCTCACTCGTCAACATTGCCGCTACTAATGCTGGCGGGGATAGATCTCTTCCGATTTTGTCGACCAGGACTTGGCGCTCCGACGTCCATGCAAGGCCTCTTCCCTTCCGTCCCGGTGAGTATCTGAGTCAATCTGTAGGTGACCCGTCCGGTCTTCCTCCCTGTGGGCTGTAGTATACCTGCAGTGAACATAGGCGTCTAGTTGAATATTACTGTCTAGCCCGTGGGTTTTCAAAGTGGGCGGCGCTGAATAAATAATACAACTTAATTTTCTATGGGCATATTTTTGTATAGTGTTGCTTTGTTAGGTAAGTCTCGCTATGAATATAATTGTGGAAGAATTTAACACTCGGCTGCTTATCAATTTTACATTTATTATATCTATCAGCCAGCTATCAGCATTTGAAAATTTATATTCTTACTGTATACATACAGGGAAACATGAAATAGAGGTGAAAATGCTACTAATCAGAAATGTAATTTTCGGATTCCTAACAAGCCAGTTATTAACTTGCCTATGCTTGAATAGGATAGCTCTCGTGAGGAATCAACATGGCCTACGTTTTATGAAACATTTAAAGACAAGATTTATGAAAACTTTGATTGAACTGATAACGAAGAGGTTCAATATCAAATAGACAAGATATCATTTGTCCATTTGTTCTGGCATTATACCGAATCAGGCCGAAAGTTAGAAAAAAAAGACTACGTTAGTTTAGATATAGGTTCTACGTATTTAGACCAGACATTGGAGTTTAAGTCATTTCAGAAAACTGTAGGATTAAGGATAAAGGATTAGAAGGGGATAGGGAAATGGGCTCTGGTATCCCTTATTCACTCACCGAAACACAACAGCACGTGTGCTGTTATTTCACGGTGGTCTTCTGTAAGGGGGTGGTTACTGCCGCCAGACGGGCTGCCCAAATGACCTGTGCCTGCCACTACTTTCCAGATTCAGACCAAAGCCAAATTTGAAAAGTTCATTTTTCAAAGTTGACCCTGCCGGGAATCGAACCCGGGAACCCTAGAACAGAGCGTTAAAGCAAGCACCCTAACCACTCATCCAACGGGCTCGTCGTTACTAATCGTTACTAATATGTAGTGATATATCGCATTAAAAAAATCTATGTAGAGACCCAAACGTGCACGCGCATTTGAAATGTTGAGACGAGAAACATACGTAAGCACATGCTATGTTGTTTTAAGTTTTTATACGCGAGGAGTCCAACGTAATTCGAAATATCCGAACAACGCAGATTCGAATGTACGGAAACGAAGTTTCGCATAAGGAAATTCGAAATAAATAAGGAACAGGAACATCATACCCGTTCGTTTAAATCATTGTCAGTTTTGAAATTTTATTAAGAATTATATAAAAATTTTCATTTTTATATTAAAAAAAAACATAAAAAATTAAAGAAACGCCCAAAATACCTACGGCTCAAGCCCACGGGATAGGAAAATGGGCCCTGGCATCCCTTACTCACTCACCGAAATACAATAGCAGGCATGCTGTAATTTCATGGCGGTCTTCTGTAAAGGGCCGGTTACTGCCACCAGATGATCTACCCAAATGACTGCGAAACGCAGTGTGTACTACTCAGTAGCGAACTAGCTCAGTCGGTAGAGCAAAACCATAGTGTCGCAGGATCACTCTCTGGAACGTCCAGCCTCCGATCTGAGTACCCACGGCGGCAACAGGATGAAAATACCTACTTAATATTGACTTAATAGCAGTGGCATTGCCGCAGTGGTGCACAATCAGAACGGAGTTTACAACAAGCAATGATTGAAGAAACAATAAAATGAATTTAATAAAATGTAGGTAAGAAGCAATAAATGGGTTAAATTGAAAGTTAAAAAAAAAGAAATTACAAAAATACTTCGTAGCAACAAGCAGTAGCCTCGTTCTAAAATAATAATATAGTGCAAAGCAAAATTTGAAAATAAATAATATCTATACAAATGAAGTTACACATGCTCAGCAATAATTAATTAAAATGCATGTTTTATGTGCTATTCAAAACTTACCCTAGCGCGGGAAAACACTTTATAGCAGGTGATTGAGATTTTACACCTCAATCACAATTAAAATTTAAGATTAATGAGTTTAGTTTAGCTTTAGTTTATTTTTTAAATAAGTACGCGCAACCGGCTACAACGCACGGAATTATATCAAGTATAGTCTACCTTGCTTTGCGTTCAGCCTAGATGCGACTGAAACTGGAGCTCGCGCCGCTTGCGCAGGTGTACGCCCCCCGCTCCGCGCAGCTTCCCCGTTCACCTCTTGAGGTCCGTTAACATTTGATTGTTATTCTATATATTTTTTTTAAATTTAATTACTAATAATAGTAACGCTTCGTTACACCCTGCTACTACTTGAGAGATCCAGACCAGAGCCAACTATGGAAAATATCATTTCTAAAGTTGGCCCTGCCGGCAATCAAACCCGGAAGCCCTGAGTACTAAAACAAACACCTTAACTGCTCAGGCAAGGGGGTTGTCGACATTCAAACCCGTGACCCCCGTGTGCACCTTGTGAGGATGGATGGGTTGATGCATGTATGTTTGTTACTCTTTCAGGTAAAAACTACTGAACGGATTAGGATGAAATTTGGGACACGGATAGTTTATTACCTAGACTAACATATGGAATACTTTTTATCCCGGATAAAACTCAGGTTCCCGAGGGATCGTCTTAAAATAAAATAAAAATCGGCACCACTCTAGTCAATAGTTGTGGCGCCACTGTCACCGCTGTCAGGTGTTAAACATTTATTTAGTCTTCATTGTTCAATATGTCAGGCATTAAATATTTCATTTTTATTTTTAAATAAAAGAAATCTATATACGTATATACATAATGTTAAGTCTTAATTTTGAACTGCATTTTGTCAACATTTTCACTGCAATGTGAATCAATTTTGGTTCAGTCGCTGTAGAGAAACACATATGCTTAAAAAGTAAAATTTGGGTTTCACTGTTTGATTTATTTCTAAAAACAATAACAACCATCCCACTTTGTGCAAGTTTTATTTTTATAATTTTAAGAATTAAAAAAAACTAAATACTTATACATTAATGTAATGATAGCACTAAAAACCACCTAGGTTTAACCTTGTGCTATCATGTTATGCCTCGGACGAACTACCCGTATCGTTATGCTTTAAACCATTATTAAAATATTAACAGATTTAATATCTAACTAAGTATATACAACAAACTACTAAGTATGTTGATATATGTATTTAAATACAATTTTTAAAATATTTATTTTAAATAACTTTAATATTTTTAATTGTTATATTGTTACACAGATCTGAAGGTAGGCTATTGATAAGGCGCGAGACAATATAAGCGGTAGTCCATTCGCCGTACGTATTATTGGCGCGCTGTGTACGTAACCGCTTCTTTGAAATTGCCCTAGTGCATAGAGGGTGTTCCATCACTCCTTTTAAAGATTCCTTAAAAAAAAGCAAATTGAGTGTTTATTGGTAAAATGTTGCAGTGCTTAAAAATATCGTTTTCATCTATAAAATATCGTAAGATATATTTTTTTATTAAAATTTTTACTTGTAATTTGTAAATTTCGTTCATATAAGTTTTGTAGGTGCGAACGTAGCTACTAAGGCCATACTGTACATAATAAATAATAGAGCATAAGTTTCACTTTAAACGGAATGAGATTTTTTTTTAAATATTTACAAGGAAAATCCTTAGTTAAAGTTTAAGCTTACTACAAAATTTTCCACACTGTTCCAATAGTTTTAAAACTGATATTCATAAATTCGGTGTTGATACTCCGTCTTAGACCGTACGAGAGTTGTTTGCAAATATTTTATATGAATTTTAATTTTACATAAGATCCACTTTTATTGCTTCTTTGTTGATTTAGTAGTTTTTAATATTGCCGTGGAAGCTAAAAGCCTGGAATTCCTCCAATAAACAGACAGCGTACATCCGGCCTGAACAATCTAAACATCGTAAGCGTTCGTGTACACGATGACGCTCCCGCGCCGCCACCGCACCGCCGCCGCACCTCCGCGCTATGTGCACGAGACGCGTAAAGCCCGCCACCGCGCCGCCGCCGCAGCCCCCGCAGCCCCGATGCTATTTTGTTATTTTTTCATTACCGGCCGTATAGTGATATTTTACTAACGACCGAATAGTGATGATACCAAGCGCCGGCGGCGGCGGCGCGGTGGCGGGTTTCATGCGTCTCGTGTACATAGCGCGGAGGTGCGGCGGCGGTGCGGTGTCGAAGCGGGGGCGGCATCGTGTACACGAGCCTTAAGGGTGCGTGTGACACGAATTATTTCGACAGGCAGCCGCGCGGACACCACGCGGCGATCTGTTCTTATACATAAAATATAATAAAAACGTAAACGAGCCGTTTCCGTATATTAAATATCTTAAAAAAAAATTTTATACGTTGCACTTATGTTACCGAGGTCAAAAAAATAGTTTTTAGCATTTGAAAACACATTTGAAGACACTTGAAAACACAAAAAGTGAAAACACTCCAAAAAGTAACCGCAAATAGACAGAATGATAATAGTTAGAACTTGTTGAATTTCCATCGAATCTTAACGTAACAGACAGATTAATTGTTTTGCTATGAATGTGTTTAGAAATTGTTCGGTTTCTATGACTCCTAGCCGTCGAAATATTCTATGTCAGTAACTTGCGTTGACTTGCGGTATTCTGTGGCCAATTGTAAAAAACAGGATGCCGAAATAGATTTGAACGTGAAGCGCGTATTTCTTTATCGGGAAGAATTTTAATTGTTAAAAGTGTACGGATTTTAACAATTAAAACATTTTAAATGTTAAATGATTAAAATATAGGGATTATGTGAAAATTTTGTAATGGTCTACTGTATGGAGTTTTCTATCCGTGTCGCGGGACAAAAGAAACAGTGATTTTAATTTCAATTTATGTGGAAGTGTCGAATGGCGTCAGACTGAGATTTTTGGGACAATATTTGCACTAAATACATTTTGAATCGTCTGAGAGGCGAACGAACAGTGGCGTGCTTTTATACTTAATTCATTCATACTTCTTCTCATGCAGCTACCTCTTTCAGATACCAACGAGGGCCCTCAAGGTTAGAAATGTAGCACAAGACGGTACGCGAAGAAATTTTGGTGAGTCTTTTGTTTTAGTAGCAAAGTCTATTTAATGGTATGGCTAATAAATCTGGTATCGGTTTGATTTGGCCTAACAAATCTGTGTGTTTGTTTATTTTTGGCTGTATGAATCGTAGAGATTTGAATTTATTTCGAAAGGAGTAGACGCAAACAAAATCGTAAGGTTTCCTTTATTTTTCCGTATCTCGGCAATGAGGTTACAGACTCGTAACAGTCACGTGGACAAATTGTTAAAACTTTTATTGCGGTAAAATTGTAAATTTAAAGTAGTTTCGCAGTCATTTGGGCAGCACGTCTGGCGGCAGTAACCACCCCCTTACAGAAGACCACAGTTAAATAACAGCACGTGTGCTGTTGTGTTTCGTTGAGTTAGTAAGGGATGCCAGAGCCCATTTTCCTATCCTCCTAATCCCTTATCCTTAATCCTACTACAGTCGGCAGCGCACTTGCAGCAGCTTTGGCGTTGCTTGTTTTATAGGCGACGGTAGCCACCTACCATCAAGTGGACCGTCAGCCTGTCTGCCGACCTTAACATATTTTTTTTTTTAAATAGTATTATATAATAGTAGGGAAAACGTATTGTCGTAGTTTTTTTCCGCTTGTTGTGGTTTTATTACAGATGGTAATAAAATTGTCTTCTTATTACTTTCGGAATGCATTCTTTAACCTTTTCATGGAAACCATAAAAAATCAAAACAGAAAAATTAAATGTAGATTAATGTAATTAAAAATTAATGTAGAGATAAATTTACCGTTATGAAAGGTAGATTAATAAGTGTTGTGTTCTTTAATTAAAATAAGTGGGCCCCGTTCGTTTTAGGCAACTCTATTTGATCGCAGAAAACTAAAAGTTTTCTGTGCAAAAGGAAAACTTTTGCCATATATTTTGGAGCGCACTCGTTCTACTATTTTTCTTTGAACGAAACTTCATGATGCGAAAAAGTTCGAAGCGAAAGTGTGGGATGAAACAGATTTGAGTGTTTTAGTTAAGAAAGGATGGTGCTTTATGTTTCCCAGGGAGATCGATACCAATTTCTACTACGTAACAGAGAATTCGTCAAGAAAATCCCGATTGTGCATTAAAAAATAAAACGTTGAATTTCAAATAAGCAAATCCCTTATCTGGCGATTGTGAGTATATGAATAAATAGATAAAACTTTCGATATTACAAGGAAGCCCATATTATGTTCGTAGAATTTTCAATGAACTATGAAATGTCTTCAAAATAATTGCGCTGCCAACTCTGATAGGATGTGATGACGATAAGGGACACAGACGTAAATAGTGTAAATACCGCAAGCCGTTCGCCACTACGTGCACGCAATTTGAGCAATGCTCAAATACGGCCTCAGTTCGCTTTCGACTGTGTTCGCAGAAAGTCGACTTTCGAAAAACAAAAATGTCTAATTGCTCTGTTGTTAATTGTAAAAATACGTCAAAAGTAGTTTGTCGAGTGAGGGGAGACTCTTCGTATCATCGTTAATTAGTTTTGTTATTTATAATATAAAGTTTGAAAAATGTCGTAGCTAGCTGCGTGCGCGCGTCATCTCCCGTTGAACGTAGGTGGTGTATTAAATTGGCGCCCGTAGAGTTGAACATTAGTCGTCGCGTCGTTGCATTGGGGGTGAGGGGAAACGATTTAGTTTGTGTTTTAAGATCACTATATTGTGCTCGTGACGTCATGGTAGGCACTAAAAATGTGGCACGCTTGGTTTTCATACAGTTTGATGAACTTACGTCATTTATACTATCTATGTCACGCACCGCAACACATTATCATACCGCACTGTGAAACACTTTTGTCCTTCACGGTAATCAGAGATTACGTGAGTATATAAGCAGTTCTAGTATCCACTGGGGCTGCCCAGTTCATGACTGCAAAACCACTAACTTTGGGGAATAATGTTAGTAGCTTTCAGAAACTGGTTATATTGGCAATTCTTATGGGTTCTATTTTTAATTAAAAAATGTAATACAAGCATAAAATGTACAATAAAATATTTTCAATCTCAAGCAGCTTCATCAGTCAAATAAAATAATTATTGTGTTTAGTCACACAGTTCAGAAATCACAATTTTCAGTTTATATAACGATAATAAAGATTCAAAAATATCTCTCGGGCTCATGTTGTAGTAACGTATGAATTGACATAAAATAGTAAATTTTTAAATTCTAAAATTTCTGACGACAGTTCTCACAGAATTTTTTAGCTTAATAATATTTAGTGTCAATTTCTTATTTTATACACCATAATGCTTTTAGAGGTAGATAGAAAAAATATCAATTTCCGGATCAGCAACGGGCCATTCGGCACGACCTTCAATTCTGGTGTGTCATTACTGAATTAGTGGACGTCCAAAAACTGTGTAACATGCATTGTGGTGAATATGGGCCATCAAAACAAACTTTTGCTGAACAATTGCTGATGCTTGACTTCAGTGGCCCTAAACTGCTGAACCACTCATCCAACGGACTCGTCAACAGGTCGTACCGGTATTTAGTGTAAATAAGAAATCAATCCATGCTTAAAATAAGCGATGTAGATAAAAGTTTTAATGGTCACTGTAAACAAAGTAGCTTGTAAAATCATATTTGACAGGTATTTTTTATGTTAATCAGGCTGATTAAATTGATGGTAGGTGGTTACTGTGACCAATTATACACGCAACGCCATGGGGTAGATTACTGAAATCGATAACTCACACATCAGCACATATGCTAGGTTTTCACACTGTTCTTCTGTGTGTGGGGGGAGGGGGGGGGGGTTTACTATGACATAAATGCTACGCATGCACTGCCATTACTAAAAAGTTTAGGTTCTAAAAAAATTGCAGGTTGTTTCAATTAAACACTTCAGTTATAAGGATAATATTTTTAAATAAGGCATGTCAATTAATTTTATTTTTCCGACGAATGAAAGAACGTCTCCAATAAGGCTGAGCTATATTTTTCATTGGAACGTGACTTTACTACCAAGGGGATAACTGAGAATTGTTTTGTTAGGCCACTTTACTTTAATCTTTGCCAATAACTTGCGTCAAATACCTTATCTTTTCATTTATTTTCTTTGACAAGATACAATTCTGAATATTACAGAAAAAGTCAGCTCGAAAAGACCTAGAACGGAACACCAGGTACTTTAACTGAACTTTTAATTTTATACTAACAATTTTGTCAAAAATCTAATTTATTTCTACAAAGTAATATTAAAAATTTTAAAATTTGTGAGGTTGGACGGATGTTTATTACTCTTTAACGCAAAAACTGCTTAACTTATTTTTATGAAACTTTTCAGTAATATAGTGTTATACAGTAGAATAACTCATCCATACTAATATTATAAATGGGAATGTAACTCTGTCTGCCTGTCTGCTAGGCGTGAATAGGCCTTATTATCTAAACCGATCATCATGAATTTTTTCATATACATTGTCGGGGATGCATAATGATATAAGGTACCTTTCATCCAGAAAAAATACAGTTCCCGAGGGATCTACTGGAAATAAAAGCCAACGTTTGGCAAAACTACATAAGGCACACTATATGTTTCTTGAACTGGCCACTTATATAAACAATATTTAAAAAGTATTCACAAGACTTGAAAATGGAACTCTATGTCTATAGAACACAGTTTGTTTCATCTGACTGTCAGTTGTTTTTAAATTGTGGCATCATTTTAAAAATGGCGCGGTTTCATCACCATGGATTTAACTCGTGAAAATTTTGGTAGTAAGTGTAATTTGACAGCTCAGCAGAACTTAGCTTGGCTTTAACTTTTGGCTGTGAAGCATCATGCAAGATGGCTATTTATAGCTGGTTTGCAGATTTCAAACGCCGTCGTGTCAATCTCAGTGACAAATTTTGTGATGGTCGCCCGTTCAACGTTGTGAACAACAAAAACATCGAGGCTTATAACCCGTATGATCGAAACAGACTGGCACGTGACCTACTATGAGATTCGTCATGAGTCAAATCAATCAATCCTGGGACAAAAATTTGGATGTGAAAAAGCTGTGCTCTCAGTGGATCCCACACAATTTGACTGAGGCTCAAAAAATGGACCGCGTCACTCGGTGCAATGCCATGCTTAAATAAGAGGCGTCAAATTTCGTGTGAGACATACATACCTGACAAAACATGGATTTATTGCTAAAATCCCAAAATAGAGCAGCAATCGAGTGTATGGGTCCTTCAAGATGAGCCGAAACCAACGAAAGTAGTGTTTAGAGGCACTTAAGCCGTAAACGCCGTATCATATTGTACCACGGTAATGTCAGTTCTCACACGACCAAACAGACAAACGAATTTTTGAAGGTGAAAAACGTAGAACTTATGAGTCATCCTGCATACAGTACCGACCTGGCACCTTGCCACCTTCCTTTGTTCCCAAAATTGAACGAAAAGTCAACGATTTTCATCATCAGAAGATGCTGTCGAAGTGTATGAAAAAAATATTTCCGAGTCACCACGGAAGAGTGGCAGAAATGGTCTATTCGTATGAAAAAGTGCATTTATGCTAACGGAGAAACAGCATTAAAACAGCATTAAGAACAGTGTCGTGAATACGCTAAAGGCCAAATAGTCACACACCCGCGCATGCGTACACACACACACACACACACACACACATACATCCTAATTTCTTAAAGGATCTAGCCTTTTCCCCATGGTCTAAAATCAATTTTTACCTTTCAACTTAATTTTCAATATAATTTGGATACATAATGAAGCCTTGTAAATGGTAATGTGCTTGGTGATGCTGTCTCTTTTGTATATTATTTCTGCTGTATTGCTGTAGAGTTTTTGTTGAGAATAAAATAAAATCAAATAAATTCATTTTGATCATTCATAGTAACTTTTTCTTATTCATTCCGGAAACTTTTAGTGCGTCCCATGAATAAGAGCAATAAAGATGCCATGCGTTATATTTCAACGCGTACGAAGTCTCTGGCATAGGCTAGTACCTAGTAGGCTATAGTGTATAATTATACGTCTACGAAGTCGTTATTTCAACGTTCAACGATTACCTCACGATTTAAGCTCTTTCTGAAATCGGGTGATATATAAAAAATAATATCACCCGATTGGGAAATTTAGCTTAATAAAAAGCTAAATTTCCCCACGGAAACAACGTTATAACTTCAGGATTTACTAAACCAAAAAATCTAAATATATTAATAAATTTCCTTAACAAAATTGTGCTATAAATAGTCATCCTATTTAGGTATGAGGTTTATGTGTGTATTTTTAAGTGTTATTTTGTAAATATTGACTTTAGTAACACATAGGTAGTTCCACGTTTGTAATTTCGATTCACGCAAACACGGAAGACGTTTCCTTATCAATACGGACGAATGTCGGGACTTCTATTTCCGTGATTACCGACATTGCAAGCTGTTTGTTTATCGTTTTATTGTAATTAATTATAAGAAATTATTAGAAATTTCTTATATATACACAGAAATATTAATTCCATATTAGATTCAATGCTACGATATTTTGAAAAATAAAATAAAATTTAGGTTGAGATCTTGTTTCTTATAATAAAAAAATCAGTCGACCATTATGAATCTTCGACTTATCTAGTATTCTATCTTCGTAAATTTCTATTCTTCACCGTTTTATTAAAAAAAAAACTTTCCAAAAAAAATTTAAAAAGATTTTTTTTTAATTTTAAGGGTTTGAAAAACTAGGTACGCAGTCTTTACTAGGATTTTGAATGTTACATATATTTAAGAAGATTAATTGTTTTATGGGTATTATTATTATTTTATTTATGCGGTTTTGTAATAAACTTCGTGAGATGATTAGAGCTTTACCTATAAATAAATTTATAAGTCTTACCTATAAAAAATTTAATCAAAACCAAATTCTATTCGAAAGGTTGATAAAACCGCTGATTATTTAAGTGACAATGAAGCCTGAATTTAGACGATTCTGAGCTCGTACTATGTTCAGTGTTTTATATACTGTGATCTATGTGTAATAATTGTTATATATTTTATTTTAATGATGTTAAAAAGAATTGTATCCTGAATTCCTTTCGGGGTTTCTTTTCAGGATCGTAATGATCTTGGCTTTTTTTTCATTAAAGGTAAATTAATGTTTAAAAATGTTTCATTTAAAACCTATTTTTTGAATAAATAACTGTTTCTAGCTTACGATCACGTGTATTTCAAAAATAATATTAATTGCAGATTCTGTAATAAATACTGGCCGTGGGTATCTATGGGGCATTATTTTTTATATATAATTATTAATCGCTTTTCGCTTCTTCAGCTGATTTGGGGTTCATTTGCGAGAATCCCTGCGGAGCCCACGAAAACATTTTCACCGAAAAATATTTAAATTGATCCCGTTTCCTGCTCTGCAGGTTAAATTGAAAATGTGGATTTAGCGAATCATGTTCCACGCTACTTACAGACATTACGACAGTGTACATTGATTTAAGTCAGATAGGATTAAATATTTACACAAAAGCTCCGCGAACTACTTAGGGAGAAATTGAATACTATACAGTAATAGTAATGGCTGTTCAGTAGTATTGACACTTCCTTGCCATCAAGAAAGTTGGATATGTGTGTATTGAAACCATAAGCGTCATTAATAGGCATTGTAGTTCATTGGCATAGGTATTGTAGTTCGGTTTTTTGAAAATTCCACAGCAACCTAAAATTTTTTTAGGATATAAAGTATTGTATATGTTAATCTAGGAAATAAACTATATGCCATTTTTGAGTGATTGAGTAACAAAAATCCAAACATACAAATTACCGCGACTTCGTACTCGCAGTAGTTCGTTTTTTGAAAATCCCCCAGGAATCTAAGATTTTTCCGGGAACAAAAATATCCTGTATGTTAATTCAAGTAATAAAGTATAAAGTAGTAATAAGTAATAAGTAATAATAAGTAGTACTTGTGTGTCAAATTTCATTCAAATAAGTTCAGCCGTTTTTGCGTGATTGTGTAACAAACATTACGTACATTTAAAATTGGGCTGTCAATAGCTACAATCTATTTTTTTTTTTTTCTAAAATCTTGGAATTGCTGGCGAATCTTTTATTATTTTTGTGAATATATTGCGGTCATTTAAGTCAAGTAAGTTGAAACAACAAATGATTGATTCTTTCAAATACCTGTTAAATATCTATTACTGACTTTACTCGCTCATACGGGGTAGCCTTAAGCATAGTAAGCTGTATGAAAAAAAGGAAATAGTCCATCTGCTGGTTGTAATCGCCATGTTACTGTAGGCCTCCCAGAATAACATTACGTATGTTATTGTGTTACAACTAGTGTGTAGGAGGACTCTAGCATGCCTTTTTTTCTGTTTTCTTAACTTTTGTCCCATATTCTTCCTTCGTCTTATTATATATTCATGGAATATCTTGGATTTCCAGGGAGGTGATACGATGAGCCCTGTGTAGCCTGTATATTTTTTCTAATCAGTGTAGGAAAGCATTTTTGAATCTTATTACTAAACAAGTTCCATTACAATATGTACAAAGGGTACATACACGGAATACCATTTGCATTTAAAATTTTTAACTATTCTATCTAACTTATTACGAGTATTTAAAACATGAATAAACATTTTAAAATGAAACTGAGTTTATTGTCTCTTATATAATTAGTTTATAGTTCAAATAATTTTAACTAATCATTATTTGGTGCCTGCGACTTTGTCTGTTTTGAAAAGTGAAATACTTCTGACATCTTTAACCCTGTGATGACGGTGGCGCCGCGCCGCCACGCCACGGCTACAATGGAGCCCAATTTTTTAAATATTGAGACGATCGCACGGGAACTTAATAATTTTCCAGGATAAAAAGTATCCTACGTTTAAATACAGGTAATAAACTATTTGTGTGCCAAATTTCATCCAAATCCGTTAAGCCGTTTTGCGTGAAAGAGTTAACAAACATGCATATAACCCCACAACATTCGCATTTATAATGTTACGTGCAGGGTGAAATAAATGGCCGTGTAAGGGCGAAAGGAACGATTTATTTTCACAAACCATGATGACTGCCAAAATCACCAAACTTTTCCGATGAAACCGTTAAACTTGCCAAAAGTCGTCAACGATTCCCTTATGGTGTCGCCGGTTCACTGTCGCAGGTTACTTCACAAAAGCCCCGAAGAGTCGCTTTCGTATCGCTGGTTGTCGCACTACTAACTCAACTCGACCGGCCGCACTTATCTTATTTATACTTGGCGCCAATCGCCTCGATGTATTTCGAATTTACCATCAGAAAATGTAAACAAGATTATAAACAAGTCATTGAAATGCTATTTTTGATTTTGTCCAATTTCCTTTGACACTAATAGGAAAGGGGGTGTGGCTACCATCGATAGGGTGCGACGTTCGAGGATTTTGGCCGGCGCGAACGTTTTTTTCCCAAACGTCCCATAGTTAGTCGTAACAATAATATTATTAAGTAGGATCTGTTCGACAGGTTATTATAAAATCGCTAATTTTATTTAAGCGATGAGGGAGCTTAAATTTAAACGATTCTGAGCTCATACTATGTTTACTATTGTACAAGTATATACTGTGATTTGTGTATTATAATTTGTAATTGTTATACATATTTTTCAAATATGACAAAGGGAATGGTATCCAGAGTTTCTTTCGGGGTTTTTTCTCTGGGTCGTGTCCATCTTGGCTATTTTTTTTCCGAAACCCTGGTAAAATGTATAATCGATTTCGAGAAAGTGATTTTGAGAAATAAACGATTTGATCTGATTTGATTTGAAATTTATATCAAAAGGAGACCTGTGTGTGAGCAGACTAGCAATATTTAAAACAGAGCCTGCGAAATTTTTATTACTTATTTTACATAATGTAACAGTTAATAGATAATTGCTTGCCATTCTAAGCAAGCGTATGTCACACGTAAAACATAGCTGTCGTTTAAATTGAGTTTAGTGGTATTAGGCATATTTGTAGTAAGGGCCCAATTTGTGAATTCGTTATTAAATGGTGCGAATTATGTCGATTATTATTAAATGGAGCGACTAACACCCTTTTCTGATACCTGGGACTTGTTTTTGCTCGTACTTAGATAAACATATAACTTCGATAATTCTTAGATATTATTTAGTCGTTATGCGACTAGTTGGTAATAATAAATAATATAAACCTTCAAGCTTTTTTTTTCTTAAATTAATTTATATGTGACTAATCCGATGCACCCTGGCCTCGCCTGGATGCAATTGGAGGAGAGTGTACGTAACATTCCTAGTACTTACGTACATAGCCTATGTCCGTCTGGAATTCTATAGAGGAATAACGTTCGTTGTGATATTGTTAAGTTGATAATGAAGGCCTAAATATAAGTGATCAAGTTACCAATTAATTTGTAACTTATGTGTGTCCTTTTAAAGTCTTAAGGACATAGAAGTACAGGACCTTCACTCTCAAGTGTAACCTTCATACGACGCCGGACGACTCCACAAGAATAAATATTATTTCATCTTAAGTAGGTTATGGAAAGTTACGCAAATGTTGGTTATGTTATCTCAAGTTGTTTGTTACTTGAGCCCATCTTACAATATATTCGATGACTTAAAAATGTTAGCAAATACCACTAACATCAGGCACTATTACAGAAACCCATTTGAAGTGTTAAATATTTTAGATTTAGTCTGTAGTGAAGTATTACCATTATATCGTTTTATATATAAGTATAAAGTTTATACATCATCTTATCTATAACAATATAATTATCCTTATATTTATAAATTTAAATATAAAGGGATATAATAGTGTGCGAAAGGGATCTTATGCATTACCTACTATGATGGTATGCAGCCTATTTGCAGCTACATATTTTCCAATCATAAGGGCCTGTCTGATTAAATATTAATCAGACATAATATTTAATAATATTTAACAGGTCCAGTTGGCTTTTCACAGAGATAACTCTTCTCCTTGTAAGAAATGAGGACCTCAGGACTGAATAGCCACACACGCGCATACACAGAGAGAATTAAATTTTAGTTCGGAATTTACTTAATGAATAAAATATTTCGCTTTCAAAACTAGTATGTACCCATTACCTACATAGTAGTACGTCTTATATCAAACGCTTGTCTTTCCAATGTTATGCGTAAATTCGATAAGAGAACTGAAAATTTCACAAGAATTGAATTAAAATTGAATTAAAATATATATATGTTTTGTAGGTAAATTCCAAACGAGCAAATTCGCGAGACAAATCTGTAGCATTGTAACAAAAGGCTTACTCTCAACGCGAACAAAGAGAAGCACTTGTGAAGGAAATTGGTGTAACTGACTTTTTTGAGTACCACTTTATTAAAATAAGAAATTTTAAAGAAGTAAAATGGCTACACTTAGTATTCATAAAAATTGTAAATGTGAAAATTTGTGAGTTAGTCGAGTAAACTTAAACCATGTGACGTTGGCACACACACACACAACACACACACTCACACATGATGTCTAACTAACTAGATACGAAAAGGAGAGTGCTTCATTGATACATGCGTTTGTAAGGAAAAGTCATGAACAATAATCATCGGTGATCTGATCTAAAATTGATATATTTATTGTTATTATTATTTAACATTATTTTTTTATATCGAATGCAAAAATCTATAAAAATTAAGAGATTTTTATTTAAACTTTTTTTGTGTAACAGATTTACGCGAAATATGAGTCATCCAATAAATAAAATTTACATGCAACTTTTGAAATTTGAATTATGTTTACTTAATGAAATAATGAAAATTTAATGTTATTTAATATATGTTACTAAAATTTGATTCAGTGAAATTGAATTGTTTTAAATTACAAACTAAGATTTCTCTTAGTTCTTTTTAATCTTTTTCGTCTCTCGTGAGATGTTCTGCTAGACTACACAGTATTAAGTAGGTCACTATACCCCCACTACCAATTGGCAAATCCTTGAGGATTACCATTAGAGGAACCACATAATTATTTCTAATAGAAAATAGAAAAGACGCAAAAGTGCAGGCTAGTCTGGGATTTGAACTTGTATTTGTCTGTCAAGCTTATGTCTCACTGGGCTGTCACTGACTAAGCTGAAGCCCAACACAGATATAGCTGAAATATTATATATTAATCAAATCAAATCAAATCGTTTAAAAAATATAAAAAATCGTCTCAAAAATAGGATAACAGATGAATAACATCATTTTTTTATGTCGATTATATATTTTACAAGGATTTCGGAAAATAATATACACTAGCGGCCCGTCCCGGCTTCGCACGGGTGGACATTTATTTGTTTTGAGTTTATTCCTGGAAAACGGAAATTTTGTGTGGAGGGGGGGGGGGAAGGGGTGGAGATAGGGGATAGTGAGTAGCCTATGTAACTCGCTGATAATGTAGCTTTCTATAGGTGAAAAAAATTTTAAAATCTGTCCAGTAGTCTTTGAGTTTATCCATTACAAACATAAATTAGTATGGAGGGGGTAAAAGGGGGAGATGGGAGGAGGATGAGTATCCTATGTTACTCGCTGATAAAGTAGCTTTCTATAGGTGAAAGAATTTTTAAAATCGGTCAAGTGGTTTTTGAGTTTATTCATTACAAACATACAAAAATCCATACATTGTTTTATAATATTAGAATAGACTAAGATATACCTAATATTTTCTACAGTATCTCTTTTTCGAGTGAGCACACACACGTATCTATAAATAAATATTTTTATTGTGTCACGGCCGATACATATTTAGTAATTAAATATATAATAGCAACGTGAACTTAGTAGGACAGTCGTAGCATTGTGAAGGCAAAATATATTTTTTTCCATCTAACACCTGTGTGGCATACTGCTATAATATAGATTTATATTTTACTATAAGTAAAAATATATATTCTAACCACGTCTGTGTTGGGCTTTACTGTTTTTGAAAACTTAAAAAAAAGTTCTGCATGGGAACAGAATTATATATAACTAGCGACCCACCCCCGGCTTCGCCTGGCGTGCAATTTTTATATATAAGAACATTCCCCGTTTATCCCTATTTCCATTAGTGAAAACCGAATTAAAATCGGTCTACCCGTTCACGCGTGATGCCGTGACCAAGGGAAATAGGGATTCATTTTTATATATATAGACTAGCGATCCGCCCCCGGCTTCGCCCGCGGTGCAATTTTTATATATAAGAACACTCCCCGTTCATCCCTCTTTCCATTAGTCAAAACCGAATTAAAATCGGTCTACCCGTTCACGTGTGATGCCGTGACCAAGGGAAATGGGAATTCATTTTTGTATATTAAGAAGATTTATATTTTTAAATGCGGCATTTAAGAAATACATATCAATACTTCTTCAGCGGAACCGATTTATAAGATCTTGCTCGAAGCAAACAGCATGTTCTTCAGTAGCAGGTGCGAAATATACGTACACAAGTCTGTATATGTATTATACATATATAGTAAACATTTAAACGTCCACAAATTAGAGTTAGCAAACGTTATAGATTTTTTTCTAAGCTTTTAAAAGATTTGTTAAGTTTTAATTTGTCAATAATGTTTCTACGCAATTAATGCTTTGTAAGTACACTTTTAGGGGTAATAATACATATATTGCATATTAAATGTGCTCAGTGAATTTAACCACGCTGTTTAAATAAAAAAAACATCTATATTTAAAAAAAAAATTAAAATATGTAATTTCCAAATATTATCAAGGATATATGGACGAACATAATGATGCACTTGCAGCATGTGATGTTGCTTGTGGTATTAGGCGATAATAGCCACTTACCATGGAGTAAACCATTAATTACCCTGTCTGACAATCATTACAACAAAAAAGGTCACAGGCAGTCTGATGGTCCACTTGATGGTTGATGTTAACGCCTCGCCCCAAAACACAAACAAGGCGGGATGTAAGTGTGGTACCGACCAAGTAAGAATTAAATTATGTCTGAAGAATATAAAAAAATCTAATAAATGAAGATTACTGTTCATTTATTAGATGATAGGAAAATGGACTTTAGCATCCCTTACTCACTCATAGAAACACAACAGCACACATGCTGTTAATTCATAGTGGTCTTCTGTAAGGGGGTGGTTAGTGCCGTCAGACGGGTTGCCCAAGTGCCCAAATGACTGCGAAACGCAGTGGGCCCTGCCACTACTTTCCAGATCTAGACCAAAGCTAATTTGAAAGTTCAATTTTCAAAGTCAGGAATCGAACCCGGGAACCCCAGAACAGAGCGTTAAGGCAAGCACCCTAACCACTCATCCAACAGGCTTTCTAGGTGATCATAAAGAACTCTTAGTTAAGTGCCATCTAGTCAACTTTATTAGCATTAATACACATTGAAATATAATTTAAAAACAATATTAATATTCTTGGCTAAAACACCGTTTTACAGTGACTACTGTTGCCTATAACACAAGCAACTGCGTCTGCGTCCGGTCTGCGAACTAAACATTTAAAAATATATATGATTATGTGTACCTACACAATTATAAACACCGAGGATAACATTTTCAAACCACAAAAGTTAATTCAGTTGTGAATCGTTCTCAGACCATCAGCATTCCACAGTCCGACCATCGCAAAAAGGAGCCAATGAATCAACTTCGTTGAGGGTTATAAATATTTAACGGTACATACCTACTTTAAAAAAGCACATTTAAAACTATCAACATTTGAAGATCTCTCGTAATAACGAGGGCATCTTTTTGAAGCGTTTCTAATAAAAGTTCGAAAAATCGTTGAGACGTCGGCAAAATAAATATTTGTCATCCTGAAACGCGTCATGTAGCGCACAAAGGAAACGCTCGGGAACTATTGTAGGTGAAATGGAATTTTATATCGTCTTGATCCAACATTGCTTGTGACGATCTTCGCTCGTCGGTCCACAATAGACGGAACTACTGTGTGCATTGCTTTAAATAATGAGAAATATAAATACATATATTATCGAATTATAATTCTATAATATATGTGTACATAACGTAATTATAGACCATATCGACTATGGTATTGAGGTTAGAAAATTTAAACGGTGGTAAGATTGGTTTGAAATACTGATTCTATGTAGAAGAAGTAGCAAGAGACTTCATAGTTGTTCTTTTTCAATATTGGTTAGTGAGATTGATTGTAAAGTATTCAAAATCAAATCAAATCAAAATATTTATCAAAATATGATCGTCATTTAAATTTACCAGGGTTTCGGAAAAAAGCCAAGATTTCGGGGTTCCTGAGAAGAAACTCCGAAAGAAACTCAGGATACTATTCTTTTTGTCATCTTTAAAACATAAAATTACAATAGTTAGATACACTTAAGTACTACTTAAATCAAAGTACATATGCAATACTAAAAACATAGTATGAGCTCCAAATCCAGGCTTCATTGTCACTTAAATAATCACCTTTCGAGAGGAGTTTGGTTTTAATGGCAACTTTAAATTTATTTATAGATAAGGTTCTGATCATCTCAGGTAGTTTATTATAAAACCGTATACACTAACCCATAAAAGAATTACTTATCTCGTGGAGTCGCGTCTTATGTAAATCTAAATTATTTTTAAACCTAGTACCTATACCACAGTTAACAAAATAAGGCGAGCTCTAAAGTGTATAGCGACAAGATACAAATAGGAAGCCCATCTAGCGTCAATAACCACCATTTCAGTTTCGAATTCATTTAAACGGAAATGCTTAGGTGCTTAGGTACTTTATAAAATACTCACTAGCTGTGCCCTCGACTTCTTACGCGTGGTATCCGGAATAACGCATAACTTTTTTGTTTGTAAACAGATTAGAATTACCGGAAGCTTGCTACAATGCATCAGTAGAAACTACATGAAAATCGGTTGAGCCGTTTCTGAGATTAGCGCCAACAAACGTACAGACAAACAGACAAAAATTCTAACTTCGATGACATAAGTACAACTAGAATATTTTTTTATTTTTTTTTTAATATTTTAATGTACAGAGATGGCTCGGTTAGGGTTTTATTAAATGCATAGATTGTTACAAAATTTACAGAAATTTTGAACATTTTAAAATTGTAACAATGTAAAATTTACAGAAATTATGTCGACGATGACTTTACCAGGATTTCAACGAGAATAAATTGTGTTTTTCTTTTTTTTTTTGAAAAAAAAAAAAAAAATTTAATGTACAGACATGGCTCGTTTACGGTTTTATTAAATGCATAGATTGTTACAAAATTTACAGAAATTTTGAACAATTTAAAATTGTAACAATGTAAAATTTACAGAAATTATGTCGACGATGACTTTACCAAGATTTAAAAGGAATTCAATAGTGTTTAGTTCCCAGTCCTACCTAATTTTTTTAGAATTTAACCATTATACTCGTATTACTTAGATATTATGAAAAATAACACTTGACTTTGTCTCTAACAAAAACTCAATTAATTTAGTCTCGCAAGTGGCGAAAGTAATTAAATTTCCTTTATTTTTCCTTCGTTTATAACAACGCCTTTAATTTATACGAGGAATTATTAAAATGCGACTTAATTAACAGAATATTTGACAGGCTGTTTCGAATTCTAAGCGGTAACAAAAACATTCGTTCGTAAAAAAATTTCGATATCATGCCTTTTTTCGGCTATCCCAGATCCCAGTGCTCTGGGGACGAATTCACAGTCCGTGATCTAATTTAAAGACTTTATATTCTTTTGGAATAAATAAATTTATACCTACTTTATACTACAAGGTTCAAGAAGTACGTAATTTTTATAGGAATGAGTGATACAAAAATGTCTACAAATATTTAGAAACTAGCTGAACTCGCAACTTCGCAGGCGTGGTATTCGGTATAGCGCGTAACTTTTTTGAACAATGAAACTAATGAAATGAATGAACAAATGAATGAAACAAACACTAAATGTTACAGGAAGCTTACTATAATACATCAATGAAAACTGCATTCAGGTCGGTTAAGCCGTTTCTGCGTTAAGATTAGCATGCATGATCGCACAGACAAACAGACAAAAATTCCAAAAATTGCAAATTGTTGCACGGCTCGTTTGCGATTTTATTATATGTATAGATTTTTAATATATTTTATATTATCATACTATATTTAAATCATTAAGTAATTAACATTATATTTTTTGTCTGTTTATTTACTGCATTATTAGTCACAACGAAATTGTCGTTCTACAAAGATTTTACGATTTTGTTAACGCGAGCCAACCTTGATTTGACCGCGAAGGAATGTCTGTTTGTGCAAGGCCTTAATGCACACATAAAACCTACATCAAGTTTGATAAATATAGAGAAAACTAAATTCATTTTAATAATAATAGATGCAGCTTCTAGTTTGCTCTACATGTACATAGAACTTGGCTTCGTGAAATCTTTGAACATTTACGTGAACATGATCCTCGGAAGTTCCGCTTATCTCGACATTTCAGTGTTCTTTTTTCTTTTTAATGTGACATCGTGACATTCCTTTTACAGATTATTTGATAAAAAAATAAATTGTTGTATTTGTAAATGTGCGTCTAAATGAAATAACACGTTTTATAACTTTATTTAACATTGTTGTATAACATTTCAAAATAAAACAAGACAACGTTAACAATAACAACATTGAAATAACAGTGTATAAAACAATATTATCTAACATGTTTAAAATCCCGGTCGAATCATGCGCAAATCTGTCTAATATTATAAATTTGAAACTAACTGCGTCTGTCTGTCTGTTCCTTTTCACGCCTTAAGTACTCAACCGATCATCATGAAATTTCGCATAAAGGAAAGGACATACGCTTCTTTTCTTTTCTAAATAAAATGTACCCTACATTTTATCTAGAAAAGAAGGTTTATTCCGAAAATGTCCCACAAGAAATGTCCAATTTGGGACATTTTGGGAATTACAAAGCGCTGTTCCCGATGCAAAATTATAATAGCAATAAAGATTGAATAAATTATTGTTCATATATTTTCTGAGACGTTATTTTTTTTTTAAAAACGCGGACGAAAGCCAAAGCAAAAGTGTTATATAAGTTTGTTTTATTAACAAATCGTCCACAAGACATGCTATATAACTATGTTTTATAACGTGTTATATGTTCTGGATTCATCTTTACAGTAATTTTTATAATTCAATTCTTTTCATATTTAAAGAATATAAACTATAGTTGCGTTGATATTTAATGTTCAAGATTATAATTTTAAGGGATTCACTGAGGCAAATGACATTTACTATAGAACTCGCTGGCGGCGGATCCAATTCAACAGGCCTAGAAATGGGTTTTTATGTTTTTACCATTAGAACATTATACAAAAACAATTTTTTTATTGATACAATTTTTTAATCTGATATTAACTTATTAATAGGTACAGGATTCATATGCGTGCAATAAGCCGTTTTCGAGGGAATTTTCAATAAAGGTCAAATTCTTCTTGTGTTCTAACTTTTTTTGTGGAGTTTCTATTACTTTAACGAAAATTCTAATTAATACAATTGGTTCTTCACATGTTTGAGTATAATATATATTTTTTTCAAAGCAATTGTCTCGTCTATTTCTTGTAACATCTTCATTAAAAAATGGATATTTTTAGTATTTAGCGTTTGTCTCCCCCTTAATAGAGCTTATACAATATGAGAACTCGTATGTTTATTTTTACGTTTAAAACCAAAAGAATTAGTATTTGGAGAAAAGAGAACAATAAAATTTCTACGTGTCTCGTATTATATTAGTGTAGATATACTACAAGAAAAGGTATCATATCAATCCAGCAGTCTATTAGGCTGTCAACCAACTTTTACGTAAAATAAGTTTTTCAAAGTAAATTTACTTTAAATTTTAAACATCTTATAAATTTCAAATTTAAAAAGAAATTTAAAGTTAAGGTGGTTTAGGTAAGTCAATTTATATTAGAGGTTCCATTTGGTACAAACAAAATAATGTATTTATCCTTACATTATTAACAACAAATTACCCAGCCGCGGATGTCTGTATGTATGTATGTTTGTTGTTGCTAAGGATTGGATCTCCCTGCCGGCGTCTGTATTTCCGAGCTCATATAACCCAAATCTTTTCAAGGTTCGAGTGAATAGGCATCTTCTGGGTGAGCTCGCTCCATCTTCGGCCTCATCCTTCCTACATGGATAGATGCTGGTCAAGAGCAAACCCATCTATAATAAAAAAAAAAAAATCTTAAAAACTACTGAACTGATTTTCTCGTTGTTTTCACTTATGTAAAGAGCGTTTCACTTATGTAAAATCTATGCGAAACCGAGGGCGGGCAGCTAGTTGAATTATAAAAAAAATGGCAAATCCCACTTTTAAAACGCTTGCGCTTGTCGCTTGTACAAAGACAGGGCATTCAAAAAGGGTCTCTCCTGATCCGGCCCTGGAATTTACTTTTCACACGTATATAGTACAGATGGACCGAGAACGAAACGAGTATTTTTAGTGCTCACAACAATAGATAGCGTTTTTTCATTGTTTATTTACATACTCCAAAAAATATACAACGGTACGACTTGTATGTTATGTTTGTTATAGTCCTATTTTTTCTGTGAGTAAACTTGACAAGGTGAAAAGCTCCTAACCAATATTATAAACGCAAAAGTTAGTTTGTTTGTTTTTTTAGGCTTTCACGCTTTAACTACTCAACCGAACATCGTGTAATTTTGCATACACGTTGTCAGGGATAAAAGAAAACGACATTTTTACCCGCAATTTTTTTTTTTTTTGCAAATTCAATACACAAACCTTCCTTTTTTTATCGCTCTTTTCGTTAGGGGAAACCGTATCAAAATCCGTTATTTATAGCGGACAGCGAGTTTATTTTATAGCTAGCTGATGCCCGCGACTTTGTACGCGTTGAAAAATAAAAGATACATATAAAGCCTGACATACATTGACACCTTTTTTTTGACGCAGGCAATTTAATTCACAACATTGTGCAGAACTCTTTTTAGCTAAAATGCACCCAAACGAAGATATAAGGGATAATCTGAAGAAAGAACCGATTTTTTTCTTTCGGTTTTTTCATTATGACGGGGGCGGCGGCGGCGGGGGGAGAATTGTGCATTTTGCATGTTAAACACTACTATCCATCCTAGACAACATATCAAAAATTTGGAACTACCGGGCCGTTTGTAAGGTAACCCCCCCTTTTTTGGTCTCTATTTGCTGAACTATATACTAATATTAAAAAGCTGAAGAGTTTGTTTGTTTGAACGCGCTAATCTCAGGAACTACTGCTTCGAATTGAAAAATTCTTTTTGTTTTGAATGCCTAGTCCATTTATCGAGGAAGACTATAAGGCTATATATCACGCTACGATAAATAGTAATATATCTAAGCAGTGTCCAGTACCGCTCGCCCCATGCACACGCCGCCGCCGTATGGACTGCAGCGAAGCGTGGCCGAGTTCAGCTAGTTGTAGATAAATATGCTGTTTGTATTTCGGTGCGTGAGAAAGCGACGCCAAAGCACATTCCTCCATCATCCTCTTATCTTCTCATCGTGTCCCTTGTATTTTATCCTCCAGTGCATTTACAACCTCATGGTTCTCAAGTGTGCCGTTTCTATTTTTATTTTATGTTTAATTTAAACATAACAAACATCTAAAAAAGCTTTCGTATTTAGAATATTATTACGATTAGTACTTTTATACATTAATCTAATTCTTTGCACTGCCTTCGTCAAATTATTCAAATTATAACACGTTTTTCGCATCCCTAGATAGCGCATATAATGTATTATTGTTTCTTTGAAGCTCTGTTGTTGACAATCTCTTCATTGTTCATTGGGTCGAAAAATTATTATTATTAAGTTCTCTTTGTATGCTGCAAACATTTCACAGTGATTGAATTTTTGTTGTTCTCGGCCAAAAAGAAATTTCATTAAGGTGGAGACAAACGCTAAATACTAAAAATATCCATTGTTTAATGAAGATGTTACAAGAACACAAATGCTTTGAAAAAAATATATATTATAGTTACTTAAACATGTGAAGAACCAGTTGCATTAATTAGAATTTTCGTTAAAGTAATAGAAACTCCAAGTAATAGAAAAGAATTTGACTTTTATTGAAAATTCTCTCGAAAACGGCTTATTGCGCGCATATGAATCCTGTACCTATTAATAAGTTAATTTCAGTTAAAAAAATTGTATTAATACAATTTTTTTTGTATTGTTCTAATGGTAAAAACAAAAAAAAACACCATTTCTAGGCCTGTTAAATTGTCTCCGCCGCCAGCGAGTTCTAATGTAAATGTCATTTGCCCAAGTGAAGCCCTTAAAAACTAGTTTAGAAAAAAAAAGAAATATGATAATCATCGATACGAAATGATTCTCAATTGGAAAGAAAACATTGGTTGCAATTAGCAGTGGCAGAGCACTATGCGTTCCTTTGTCTGGCTGGTCTGGCTGCGGTAATCACCTTCTTACGAGTGATATATAAAAAAAAATATAATTATATGTTTCGGTTTTTAAAATAATTCAAATTTCATTGTATTAAGCCACGGTGAAAGGCCGTAGCAAGCCGATTGTTTCTGTAGACACTTTGCCGTGCCGTCCACCAGCGTGTACCGGCCTTAGGTGTCCGTTGTCATAGCTATGAAAGCTTATTATATACCCAATGATACTAGGCCCATAGAGGCATTGTGTCAAATATAATAAATATTTTAAAAAAACACAGGTTTTACCCATTTTCCAACGCGCAGTTGTCTCTCTTGAAATTTCTCGGACCCTTGTAAAGGTTGATAAAGGTATACGTACAAATTTATAAGCGCTATCGTACGGATCGACTTGTTTCGTATTTGAGTTATAGCAGAAAAACACTACAGACATTTCCATTTATCCGTACTCTTTTTCTAAATTAGATAGTTAATTTATGTGTATTAATGGCGTTAGATGGTAAAATGGTAATAAATGACAACAGCCTGCCTGTTATCATTTATTACCATTTTACAAGAACTCATTATGAAATCAAAAGTAGGTACCATTTTCTGTCGAGTCTTTAAAATTATAATTTTAATTGCCTTTTTTTGTCCAATTATTTGTCACATTGTCACAGTATAAAAATAACTTTCAATTTATATTCATTGATTCAAGTTGCTAGAGGCGATCGCTTAATGGCAGGTATGTCCGCCTTTGTTCACGCTTGGTGGCGCTGGTGTTGTTGGAGGTCACACCATTTTGACAGCTCCCTTAATCGCGTATTTTTTTTTGTGTGCTTACTGTTTGTTTATTATTTGTTTTGAGAAAAATGGCAGAAAAGTACGGCTTTTGGACAGTTTGTCAGCTGAAAAAAGAATTAAAGAAGAGAAACGCTAGAGTTACAGCGAAAAAGGAAGAATCTGTGTCCCGATGTTCTCGATGAGCACAAAGGCACAACATAACACTGAGGCATTTAATTTCCACAAAATATTTAATATTATTTCACTCAACTGACAATTGCATATGAATAATGCATATGGTTTAATAGAGTTTGACAGAGAGCAAGACCTCCAAATACACCAGCGCCATCTGCTTTGAGCTTTCGAGATTAGCCGCCATTGGGTCATTGGAGTGTTTAATTAACAAATATTACAGGTAACACAAATTTCCTTAAAATTTATACGAAAACATTAAAATTTGTATCCGCATAGCAATCCAATCTTTATTTCTATCAATATATAATCAATATATCAATATATATAATTTTATCTATATCTCAATACATATAATAAAATCGTAAACGAAACGTGTCAGCTGTACCTACATTCAATATTAAAAAAAAAAAAAAAACTTGATTACCGAGGTAAAAAAAAGTTTTTAGAATTGTTGTCTGTTTGTTTGTGCTTTGTTCACGTTAATGTAAGAAACGGCTCAACCGATCTGAATGCGGTTTTCACTGATATATTTACAAACAAAAAACTTAAGTTAGTTGATATAATATGCGTTATTATTCCGAATACCAAGCATTCGAAGTCGCGGGCACAGCAGCTAGTTATAAAATAAAGTCTCTGTCCGCCTCTGTTTCTTAGCTAAATTCTTTTAAAACATCCAACGAAATTTGATACAGTTGTCACTAATGGTGAGATGAGGAAGTTTTGTGAACATTATTTAAAAAGAAAAAAATGTAGCTAGCTAGGGGCATATTCCTAGTCTTCTATATATAAAAATGAATCTCTATTTCCCATGGTCACGGCATCACGCGTGAACGGGTAGACCGATTTTAATTCGGTTTTCACTAATGGAAAGAGGGATAAACGAGGAATGTTCTTTTATATAAAAATTGCATCCCGGGCGAAGCCGGGGGTGGATCGCTAGTAAGAAATAAATGTTTCAAAGTTGGTCTTTAAATACTTAATGTGTCACCGTTCAGTGTGTCTTATTAAGAGTAATACACTCTGTTTTCCTCAGAGACTAAAGTGATGTATATCGTATTTGCTAAACAACAAGTACGTACTAGAATTTACAGGTTTTCATTTAGGACATTGGCTTTGGGGAGATGGGAATAAGGAGTTACGATATATGTCTCCATACTTTTTCTTCTTAAATTAATAATGCAATGGATAAATTTAAGTTTTTAATTATATACGCATAAACTATTTATGCCGAAACACTGCAAAACTAACGCTGGTGAACGTGCGCCTTTGTATCGTGTTATGCATGCATATAATAGTTTCTTTACACAAATTGACCTGTTTGCAATTGGTCCACAAAAATATAGAAAAGATATAATGAAATCAATGCATTAGCGTAATGAGTTTTTATTGTTCTTTTATTGTTCTTTTTTTTATTGATTTTTCTCTCTTGATTTTTTTATTTTTTATTGGTGTATATTTATATGTCCTCTCTGTATAAAATTGATTTACTACTTTGTGGAAAATGTTGTTGATTGCACTATTATTTAAGTTTATGTATGTTTTTTTTCTTTCTTTAGTCTAATATACATGGTGTAAGTTTGTTTTCCCTAATAAAATAAAAAATAATAATAATAATAATATTATAAACACATAATTTTAGGATGCTTTCAAGATTCAAATGGCTTATTAGGGGAAATCCCCCAAAGTACAAAAACAACCACCAGCTTATGTAGATTCTATAATGTGCATTAAATGTAGCTTAGTGTCTTAGATTCTATAATGTGCATTATTAAATGTAGCTTAGTGTCTACGAATGTCGTGTTTCATTCGTAATCTTGTCAATGGTTCTTAAAACATTTATCATTGCGATAGCATTTTTTTTTTAATTTTCGAATAAGTAAAAATAATACCCTCATCTCATCCCTACCATTGAAGATACCTTAATTGGGATAGGTGACAATATGTTGAATGAAGAATAACCTAAAATTTCCTATTATTTTCAAAATTTGTGTTACTATATATTGGAGGCCTGAATGTAGAACGAAATTTAATTTAATAAAAAAATACATAAATTTGTTATAAACACGTTAGTGATTAGTTTTTCTTGTACCATTATAAATACTGTAAAAGCTTCCTATTACGATTAATTTTCTTACTTAGAAATTAATTCGAGTTACAATTCAATTCAAATTACTCGCCTACAGTGTTAGCCTTAAATACTCAAATTAAAGGCCACTTGAAAATTTCCAACTTCAAGCTCTGGTACTCGAATTTGTATTTAACTTACTAACACTAACACAGCCATGTTGTAAAAAAAAAACTCAGAAGCAAATCCCTCATTTACAATTTTATTAAAAGTTTGAATACGTACTTTTTATTGAAGTGAACCACCGTATCACCCGTGATGAATACTGAAAGAAATGTCACTTTCTCAACTTTGTACTGAGCAACTGCGATTTTACTTATTTCGACTCTTATTCTGAGGAACGATATACAAAGACGCTATTGAAATTCAGTAAAATTATAATTTAGTCTGGCGGAAAAATCTCAAAAAGGGCCTGCTTTCAACAGTTAACGGCAAATAGTGAAACTTTTTGCCACCGGATCTTTTTAGACTAATTCGACCCTGCTGAACAAGATTCTGCCCGGTGTCACCCCCTCCCCCGCTCCCTTCCCCCCCTTTCCGTCCCAAATGTGTCCCGATCTGTGGTTTTTTTAATTTTTTCGGAATCTATTAGAGATAAAAGAAAACTGTCTGTGACAAAATTAATCTGCATTAAATTCTCTACAAAATTCGTGTATAAATGGTTTGATAGACATAATAACTTAAGAAATAATGTGTGTCCAAACTATGTAAATTTTTATTTTTTTCAACATTTTTGTATTTGCAGTTAATTTATCGAAAAACAAACGAAGCTGTTATAAAGTAGTCAAGGAGTGAATTATTCTTTATATATTTACCTACAAAACAAGACCTTACTTATCCTCGTACGAGTATTCGTTCACGAGTTATAGGTCGTAGCGTAGAAGCCCCGCCGCCCGCCGCGCGTCACGAAGATACATAAATATATAGGTGGTATGAAAGACTATGCTTAAATATCATAAAATTTATTATATAAATTATAATTCATTAATAATTTAGTGCTTCAGTGTTTATAATTGAGTGTTTTACATATTGATCCATTATTGAGTTATGTAGCAATGTTTCATATTAAACACACTATTAAAATTAAGCTATGCTCGAAACACGCATGTACCTATTTAAAATAACTAGGCATTTTTTTATAAACATTTCCTCATCATAATAATATCAGCCAAATGGTCTCCACTGCTGGGCTTAAAATTTTAAATAAGAAAAAAATTAAATTTTATATAAACATCTGTGGATGATGGCAGAGGAACCAATGCTGAGAATAAGCATATCCCTATCCATGAGATTGCAAACAATGTTAGCAAACAGGAAAAAGAAAATTTCCCAGCCCTGCACGCTTTGACAGGGGCTGACATAACGTCTTACATAAGCGGAATGAGCAAATCAGAGGCTCTAAAGGTTTTTTCTTACTACGGGCAGGTCCTCTCTCTTTTAGGAGTATCCCCATTGACCAAGGAAACGCACGCGGACGTAGAAAAGTTCATTGTTCCACTGTATAAAATTAAATCTTCTATAAACACAACAGACGAAGCAAGGCATGTACTCTTTTCCAGAGCTACCACACCTGAGACTTTCCACCGACTTCAGATGCAGCTCCACTACATACGAGTATATACAGAGCACATTAACAAACTTTCATCTGGAGAAACGCACAAGTTGGAGAGATGGAGCGGCTTTCTCCAACAGATTATGGATGACATTAGGATGGCAATAAGCTGATACAGTACTTAAAACTTTAGAAGCAATACCAAAAGCTTGCAAGGATCTCCTTACATGCGGCTGTAGGGCAGGTTGCAAAACTGCGGCTGTGTTTGTCGTAGGGAAGTCAAGCAGCCTTGCGCACCTGGCTGCTATTGTAAAGGGATTTGTGCCAACAAAAGACAAGAAATAAAGATAAAGAGTTATCATTCAGTCAAAAAATTACCGCGAATTGATTATTTAAAAAGCCTACTTAAAGGAATTGTCGAATTTTAGTTTGGATAAATAATCCATATTTTGTGTTTTATTGACCGATTCCCGGTACTTTCTTAACATAGTAGTAAATTATGCAGACTGTATTGAAAAACTTATCTAATTATCGTATTTAATTACCTATCATATTCCAGAAAACCTTAGTTGCTCCAAATCTGTTACTTTTATATAGAAGTTTGATATATAGAGCCTCTGATTTGCTCATTCGGCTTATATGACGTTATGTCAGCCCCTGTCAAAGCGTGCAGGGCTGGGAAATTTTCTTTTTCCTGTTTGCTAACATTGTTTGCAATCTCATGGATAGGGATATGCTTACTCTCAGCATTGGTTCCTGCCATCATCCACAGATGTTTATATAAAATTTAATTTTTTTCTTATTTAAAATTTTAAGCCCAGCAGTGGAGACCATTTGGCTGATATTATTATGATGAGGAAATGTTTATAAAAAAATGCCTAGTTATTTTAAATAGGTACATGCGTGTTTCGAGCATAGCTTAATTTTAATAGTGTGTTTAATATGAAACATTGCTACATAACTCAATAATGGATCAATATGTAAAACACTCAATTATAAACACTGAAGCACTAAATTATTAATGAATTATAATTTATATAATAAATTTTATGATATTTAAGCATAGTCTTTCATACCACCTATATATTTATGTATCTTCGTGACGCGCGGCGGGCGGCGGGGCTTCTACGCTACGACCTATAACTCGTGAACGAATACTCGTACGAGGATAAGTAAGGTCTTGTTTTGTAGGTAAATATATAAAGAATAATTCACTCCTTGACTACTTTATAACAGCTTCGTTTGTTTTTCGATAAATTAACTGCAAATACAAAAATGTTGAAAAAAATAAAAATTTACATAGTTTGGACACACATTATTTCTTAAGTTATTATGTCTATCAAACCATTTATACACGAATTTTGTAGAGAATTTAATGCAGATTAATTTTGTCACAGACAGTTTTCTTTTATCTCTAATAGATTCCGAAAAAAATTAAAAAAACCGCAGATCGGGACACATTTGGGACGGAAAGGGGGGGAAGGGAGCGGGGGAGGGGGTGACACCGGGCAGAATCGTTTTCAGCAGGGTCGAATTAGTCTAAAAAGACCCGGTGGCAAAAAGTTTCACTAAATGCCGTTAACCGTGGTTTTTTTAAAAATTTCCACCGGACTAATTCGTATTTTGTAAAATAAATTAAAATAAATTGTAAAATAAATATTCAAGCTGAATGCGCTATCATATCTATACTAATAGCACAGTCTAACCATACTTACGTCATACAGTCAGGCAACGAATGTACTTGCGTAGATCAACGTTCGGCGAACTCGCTTCAGTTTGCAGGCTCGAACATAGTGAGCTGAAGAGTTTGTTTGAACACGCTAAATTCTGGAACTTTCAGTCGGATTTATTTTGAGAAAGCTTCCCTTATACGTATCATTACGCTGTGACCTTAAGAAGAAGAGCAAAAAGAAAAATAGCTAGAAGGAATACTCAGTAAAAACGAAGAACAGTGCGAGAGGAAGATGATATGTGACGCGTAGGGCGGCCGCCCAACGAGAAAAGAGTTTTTCTCAAACATGCTCGGAAATGTAGGCATTCTTGTACTAAAAACAAGCCACGAAGTTTGTAATTCTTAGCTCATGCATTTCTTTCTCGGCCTAGGCCAAGAATGTTGTATGAAAATTCATTCCTGGCCGCTGCTCAGCCCGATGACACCCGAAGTATCACGAGTCTCCACGAATGCGCCCGCCGCTGTCACAGGCGTAGTAGGCGGGGGCGAGCGCACGCTCTTTTCATGACTGGGCTGTATGGTGGGTGTTTCCTTTGCACTCATTGAAAATAAAAAATAAAAAAGGCGGGAAAGCAGACTTTTTTCAGTACCTACCTAAATATTTATTGCTTTTAGTAAACATTTGCGTTTGTTTTATTCCAAATAAAACTGTGTATATGTAAATTAATTTTTTATTATTTTTTTCATATTATACTAATTTCTTTGCATTATCACGTGTTTCATTATTTCCTCTCATTTATTGAGAAAAGCACTATACCAGCCTCGACCGGAATGAGGATTGCCGGACTCAGATCTTTATCAAGGCCTCGCTAAAGCTCGGTCTTGAAACCACTTCGTCCGGCCATCCTACACTTCCTGGACTCTGCAGTAATGTACTATTACCGAAAAGAGCTAAAATGTTCATGACTTTGGCAATTTAAATTAAAGGGCGGGTGAAACAGCGGGACAAGTACCTATTTCATAATAATGATATAGAGAGCGTCGGTGGCTCAGAGGGAAAGACGCGGCCTATCATCTTTAGAGGTATACATGGCATTATATGTATATTGGAAATAGTATTTATACCGGAAATAAGTACTGGCCGATAATCACATTACGTAAATGCAGTTACCATAGTAACGGAATGTTGTTAGAAAGTTTGTTTTCATTGTGCTTTGGAAATATATGATTATACTCTGCTAAATAACTGGTTTTGTGTATATATCACGTTTGTATTAACATTATTATATGGCTTGACCGAGTTCGATCCCCGGTCATGTCATATACCAATGAGTGTTTTTTTTTCTTCTAAAAACTTAAGTCCATTTACTGACTGGTCTCAAACGGTGAAGGAAAACATCGTAAGGAAACCTTTATATGCCAAAGAAAAAAATTTAAGGCGCATGTAAGTCCACCAACCCACACTGGGCCAGCGTGGTGGACCTTATAGCCCACACTCCCTTGTTGAGAGAGAATATAACTATATATATTATGTCCCATTGCTGGCACAGGACTTAAATGTAAACAAGACTTTAAGTTAGCTTGTTTGTTTGTTCGTTTATTACGCTTTTCCGCCATAACTATTCAACTGATAACCATTAACGTTTATGTAAAATTTAATTATTATCAGTACAGAATATTACCTACATAGGGTAATTTGCATTCAGAGAAAAGCTACTCGGGTTGCAAGTTGAACGTAAAATGATGTGCTTGGTATAGGGTCTATTACGATATTACGGATCAATTGTTTATCTAAAATAGTTTTTTTTTTTTATGTGAAACATCTATAGGCGCGGGTGAAACTGATTGATAGCGTGGCGACGTAGTCCGTACGTGGCGACGCGTCACCACGCTATACGATGGTATATACATATACAGTCTTTGCGTACTAGTGTGTACGGTGTGGCGATGCGTGCCGTGGTGATTATTGTTGTTGTTGTGATTGTTGGTGGTTGTCGCAACTTGAAATAAATAACTTAAACTTGAAATTTTTGTATTTAATAAAAATAAACGTTAAATAAATAAATAAACAGTTGTCATTTTATTTCACTCGATGTTTCACATCTACCAGGTGTCCCGTGACGGCTCATTTTTTTCTTAATTATTAAAGAATAGGTAATCATGTTTTTAATGTATTTTATTGTCTATTCGTTGATTTCAATTATAAAATTATTTCACCACTTCAAAGACACAATAGCTTTTTAAAAATGCTTAGGTTTGGACATTTAATGAGAAAAGTAATTTCTTCCAATAACGAAGTTTGCGCGGGCATAGAAGATGCGCCAGCAACGAAAATGCGAGAGCTTAATTGATTCATAAGTATACTTAAAAGCAAAAACATAAGCGTTTTCAGCGTTTTGTTAGCGGAGCGGCGTTGTGTTGCGGCTTATAACTTATAATTCTCTGAAGCTTTTAATAATTTATCAGTTTTGATTTAGCTCAGGGGTTGTGGGGGTTGCCAAGTCTTTGTAGCAAAAGTCACTGAAATTATAAAACCAAAAAGTTATATATATTAAAAAAAATTAAAGCCTTATATATGAAATTCAGTTATAAACATTTTTCGCTACAATTCATATTTAATGAGAAAATAGAAAACGTGTTTTTTTACATTTAGTTTAATAAAAAGTTAAACCCACGATTTAATGGATTAAAAATAAATGATTTAAATAGAATCGAATCTCAGAATAAACGCTTCATAACAAGTTTCTGTTTGATGTGAATTTATTACCGGCATTATTTTTCGAGAGAGACTTTTCAGGGCGTTTCGGAAACCCTCTTACAAAGTTCTCGGAGGTTTTGAAATCAACCGCTCGAAATTGGAGGTGACAAATAATTTCTTTTCCATGCTATACTCGGACGTATACACCAGTGTGAGAGCCATGTGAAGGTTAGTGCGTCGCGATATATGTGCTTTGCTTTGGCTTGTGTGTTCTTGATTTTGATTTTTTGCGTATCTGGTAATGGTAATGGTAATGGTTGTTTGATAATGTGTATAAAAATATATAATAAAATACCCAACGTTATGAAGACAATGAATACTAGACTATTTAAAAAGGAACTGCATCAATGGCTGAGTAGACAAAACTTCTATAGTTTGAATCAATTTTTTGACATTAAGTAATTCGTATGTTTTGTAATCAATGAAATATATTAATCAAATTAAGTTAGTACATAAAACGAAAATTAGTAATTAATGCTTTTAGCTTTGTGACATACATATTTAATTGACATTTTTTTTATTTTACATTATTTTGCATACCGACAACGGTTAAACATGTAAACTTACCATTAATTATTTATTATATTGACATCTGCCTGGTAATGTTTAATGCAAATAAAGTATTTGATTTGATTTGATTTGGTAAAATTAAAAGAAATTCAACGTGCAGGTATGTTAGTTTTTGAAATAAAGATATGTTTTTTTCAGGACCGCACTCCGGCGAAAGAGATAAATACTAATGTAGGTACTTATGATAAATATGATAAATTATTGTGTACTTTTTTGTTCATCAAAAAAATTACTTGTCGAACGGTATATGTATGAATTCTATGTTATCAAAAACAGTTCCTGAAAATCTGCCCAAACCATATAGCATAGCACAAATGCGCAGCGAGATGGTTCCGTACGATGTTACCTATCCGCACAATATTGAGTGATTTACCATGTTATTTTAATATCATCGACTTCTTATAGGTTTTCCTATAATCTTTAAGTAGGAAACTAATTTCTTTATTTTTTTCAAAATTTTGGACACACGAGTGATCCTATAAGGTTTCCGTTTTTTTATTCGTTTTTTAACCCTAAAAATGATTTCGATTTGAATTTTTTTGAGGCATTTTGCAAAATAACATGGAATTCGTTATATGTAGCTGAAAACGTGTCAATACTTTTTTGTTTATGAAAAAATTGTCTTTATATAGAACTAGCGACCCGCCCCCGGCTTCGCCCGGCGTGCAATTTTTATATATAAGAACATTCGCCGTTCATCCCTCTTTCCATTAGCGAAAACCGAATTAAAATCGGTCAACCCGTTCACGCGTGATGCCGTGACCAAGGGAAATGGGGATTCATTTTTATATATATAGATTATCACAAACAGTTGGTGAAAATCTGCTAAAACAATGTACAAGTTACCAAGTTTATGGCAACATTGTAATTAATACGTGTTCCAAAAAGTTTTCGCATGAAAATTAATTATACCCACCACCATTGTTAATTAATTATTAAACAAGGAGTAAGCTTTTCCCAAATCTTTGGAAAAGCCAAATCTTTTCCCACCAAGCCATTGCATCCCAAAAAACTGTAGCCATCACTTTATTGGCCGATAAAACTGCTTTGGCCTTCTTCGGAGCTGGTTCGCCGGTAGCAATCCACTGTTTCGATTGTTGTTTCGTTTCTGGGGTATTGTGGTGGGTCCATATTTCGTCTATTGGTATAAAACGATGCAAAAAATCAGTTTTATCTAGTTGATACAACGCCAAACCCGCCTCCAAAGTGGTCACACGCATACATTTTTGATCAAAAGTTAGTAAACGCGGCACCCATCGTGCGGAGAGCTTCTTCATGTCTAACAGTAATGTTGGTGTAAGATATTGAAGATATTGGGCATACGTTCGTCTGAGATGCCTACTATCTCGACTATCTCCCTCACTTTTACTCTTCGGTCGTACAACACTATGTCGTGGATTTTACCGATCATCTCTGGAGTTATGACCTCAACTGGGCGTCCTGGACGCACAGCATCACTTGTAGTTGTACGACCACAGCGAAAATCAGTAAACCACTTATGAATCATTTTAATCGACGGAGCAGAGTCCCCATAATATTTATCAAGTCATTTTTTGTTCCCGTAATAGTTTTTTTGCGTCTAAAATAATGTGTCAAGACACTTTTATCCATCTTTGCAAAAATTTGTTCAATTATTTTTCTTTAATGGCTGTCACAAAACAACTAACCGGCGGTACTGGCTGACAATTTTAATTTAGTCCTTCAAAAGAGTTGTGAACAAGGAGGTTCCATGCAATTTGCGATAATTTTAATCCAAAATAGATTTTTACCATACTTATCACTCCTCCCTAGTAGCATATAACCGCCTACATCTCCATGTTATGCATGCAGCAGAGAGTGGACATACTCGCATCCTGATACGAACTGTGGACTCAGATGTAGTGGTTATTTCAATATCACTGTTCCCATAAATACAAGATATTGATGAACTATGGATTGAGTATGATTGTTGGAAATACAGGAAATTGTGCCATTTGGAAATTTGCAGAAATTTGTTGGTATTTCATTATGTAACTGGTTGCGACACAGTTTCCATATTTTGTGGCATTACCAAGAAAACACCTAGGAAGGTCTGGATGTCATTTCGTGAAGTTGATTGTGTATGGCATCGGCTTTGTACAGGCATCTCTGATATTGATGACGAAATTCATGATCTGTTGCAGCGTTTTGTTATTCTACTTTATGATCAAACATGAGATCTTCAGAACATCAATGACTGCAAACGAGTGTTATTGTTGTCCCGGGATGAGTTCCAGCACCCCTTCCGCCAAGGTTAGTTTTGTTTTAATCGGGGATACATGCTGTTCCAGCACTACATCCGAGCATGATTTGATGATACTTGTTCCGGGCAACCTTTCAGAGCTAATTATGCTCTGCCTATCAGAACGGGTATGTTCAAATGACAGTAGAGCAAAATTACTGTTGGCCGAAGGAGTACTGGAACACACCCCAGGGCTATTTAGCCTCGTAAGCCTGCAAGAAATGTTTACGGAGTTCGCAGGGATTCGTCTTGGGACTTCTTCTTTTCCTGATTTACATGAATAGTAAGTAGTGTTGGTTTGACGAGGTATATTTCTCTTTACGGAGATGATATCTCACTTTTTTATTTTGTTCATATATTCACAGTGTTATCACCGAACCATCTTGATGTATTGAATAAATGGTTAAAACAGAATCTGCTGACTATTAATGTATGCAAAACTTCTTACATAATTTTTGCAGCTAAGAACAATAATATCCCCAATTTTTCACCGCTTTCAATAGATAAGCAACTGCAAAAATCCAACAAAGAGAAATACTTCGGACTAATTTTGGATAATAAAATAATTCCAATAAAATAATTCCTCTGACTATATACAATACACTTATCAAACTACATTTAGACAAGCCGCAAAGACGATTAGTCTTGCGCTTTTATTAGAAAAAACTGAAAATAAAATAATCAAGGTTCTTTTTAATTACGACTACTTAACATAAACAAAAGCAATTTATGATAAAACTAAACTTTTAAATTAAGAAAGTTATATAATTTTTCCACTTGTATGTTAATTAGAAAAATAGAAACAAACAACTAATAGAAATAGAAAAATAGAACAAATAAGTAGAATAACACTTTTAAAAAATATGTAACAAGTACAGTATTAGAAATAGAATTGAAGCTTGAAATAGAAATAGAAGCTTGAATTGCCAACAGTTACTGTATGGAAAAACAAATATATGAGGAAGCACAGATATTTAATTGACTACCTGAAAGTATAAAAAAATGTGTTACCATAAGTGGTTTTGAGCACAAATTGGAAGAATATATATGGAAAGTTAGCAATAATTGATATCGGATAGATAAAATAAAATATACCGAATTTGTTATATAAGTTGAACAATCTGTTCTTTTTATGAGAATAAAATTCTTTAACCGAAGTCAGAATTATGAGCCCCTTGCTTGCTTTAAGGCTCTGCCTCAGGGGTTCTGGGTTCGATTCCCGGCAGGGCTAACTTTGGAAATTAACGTTTCATAGTTGACTCTGATTTGGATCTGGTAAGTAGTCGCAGTAATTTGGGCAGCCCGACTGGTGGTAGTAAATCCACCGTGAAATATCAGTAAGTGTGCTGTTGTATTTAGGTAAATGAGTAAGAGATGCATGCATAAGCCCATTTCCCGATATTTTCCAAATCCCTTATCTTAATCTTGCTATGGATGGCAACACCTGAGTGCACTTTCAACACCTGAGGCGTTGATTGTGCATCTAAGTATATCTTCTTAACAAGGTGCCACATCTCTAAGAAGGTTGGAGACCATCATGGCAATCTTAACCTTGGAAGCTGCTGCACGAAAGAGCACGAAAGAGTACGAAAATAATATGTCACAAGAAAATACTGATGAAAGAATTATTATGAACATTGCTGCTCTGATATCCTAAAATAATTTCCCTAGGGAAATCCTTCCTCAGATTATTATCAATTTGTTTAATTAAATTATGTCATGAGATCCTTTTACAACTTAGATACAACTTAGATACGTTCCTTTGAGTTCTTTAGTCGCCTATCATTATAAATTTATTATTTTCGTTCTATAAGGTCTTGGTAATTTTCTTTATTTTCTATGTTCGTTGATTAATGCTGCTGGATTTGAATTTATACTTTTTGACGACTTCATATATTTTATAAGTTGTCAATAAAATATATATTTTATTCTTTAATTTAAACACTTGTAATACTCGTTACTTTTAACATTTTCAAACCATTTTTTTAAAAATTAATTATATGTATACTAGATTTTGTACGCGGCTTCGACGGTGGCCCTTTCTCAAGCCTTGAAAAATGAAAAATTCAAACCGTGACAAAAATATATGATTTTTTTTTCAACTTAAGGTTTCAGACAGGCTGACGGGCCACTTGATGATAGGTGGCTCCTTACAGAAGAAAAGATCTTTTTCTTATCTGTATGTGAACCTATTTTTTTTTTATTTAGTAGCTTCAGTGTTGTAAGATATGCTATCCCTAATCCTATTTGTCACCCGAAAGGCTTTGTTTGTATTATTAATCTTTTGTAAGCACCCTATCAAATGGACCATCAGCCTACTTGCTGACGTTTAAGTTAATAATATTTTTTGATATGATAAAATAGTGCACAGTAAAAAAATAGTGGAAACTATTTGGAAATTTCTTCATTGAAATTTTAATCCGACCCAAATCGTATCGCCCTAAACATTTTATGGCTTAACCTTTGAACTCGCACGAGCAACAAGTTTAACATAATACATAGTTTGCTATATTCTATAAGCTCTACAAATGCTTAGTTTGGAATCAACTTGAGTAAACAGGTATTATATTTGTAAACACAGATTCATTGTGAACAAGAATCAATGGAAAGGGATTACTGTGGTTAATTAATAAATACAGTCAGAATACAGTCGGTTATAAATGTGTCAGATTACAGAATAATACAGAAAAGGGCTTGCGAAAAAAATTGATGCGAAAATAAAAATTAATCACAGTAATTATCTTACTACTACGGCGAAAATTCACAACTTTAATGAGAACGAAATATTCCGCGTCATAGCAAAGGAATTACACCTATATGGCATAAGCTTAGACCACCGGCGGTGATATGAACTGTATATTCTCGCAGTAGCGCTGGAAGAACTTATATTATTATAAAGGAGTATGATGCGCTCACCTCGTTAGGTAGCTGATGGTGCAGGAGTTACTGCAACTCGCAGCGTCCAGCAAGCACACCTTAACAGTAATCAGGGCGAATTGGGGTGAACAACAGGTGAAATGCGACCGCGCCGCTTACCTCCTAATAAAACATAGAATCGTGAACACAGGATAAAATAAATATAGGCGCAATCTGTACCTTTGAGCGCGGATTATTGAATATTGAAAAATATTTTTAAGTGTTTGAGATTTCGAGAAGACGACACGCTGTTATCCCATAAAAGACCGTCCTAAAATACCATTACGTGTGCTGTTATGTTTGGGTATGTGAGTATGGAATGCCAGAGTCTTTTTTTACCCCTCCTTGCCCATCATTTATTTATACTATAGAATAAAGTCTGATTGTACTGATATACCATCAGTAAGTATCAAATATTATCAATAAGCAAATTCTACGCATAATTAAAGCATTGATTGTGTTAATATCCATTATTCTTTATTCTTATTTGCCACGATAGCTACCTACCATTTCAATTAAATTCGATTCAATTCAATTCAATTCAATTCAATTCAATTCAATTCAATTCAATTCAATTCAATTCAATTCAATTCAATTCAATTCAATTCAATTCAATTCAATTCAATTCAATTCAATTCAATTCAATTCAATTCAATTCAATTCAATTCAATTCAATTCAATTCAATTCAATTCAATTCAATTCAATTCAATTCAATTCAATTCAATTCAATTCAATTCAATTCAATTCAATTCAATTCAATTCAATTCAATTCAATTCAATTCAATTCAATTCAATTCAATTCAATTCAATTCAATTCAATTCAATTCAATTCAATTCAATACCATTGGCTTTTCAAATTTGGCTCTGGTCCTGGATCTGGACTTCATCCTGTAAGACACGGCGCACCTTGGCAGTTCGGGTGCGCCGTCCAAATGAGCCGTGTCCGGTTGCGGACCCCCGCGGTGGAGCTGCGGAAGAGTGCTCGTCCGACCTCGCAACTTCATCAATAGCGGATGAGTTGAACGCCAAGAGGTTCTGTCGGTAGGTCTACCCCACTACCATCTCGGGGCAGGAGTCCGACGTAACCCACCGGTCTGTCCCCAGACGGGTGGGTATCCATGATGGATTCCTCTTGTAAAAAAAAAAATTCGCAATCATTTGGGCAGCCCGTCTGGCGGCAGTAACCATCCCCTCACAGAAGACCACTGTGAAATAACAGCACGTGTGCTGTTGTGTTTTGGTGAGTGAGTAAGGGATGCCAGAGCCCATTTCGCTATCCCCCTCCTAATCCCTTATCCATAATCCTACTGTAGTCGGCAGCGCACTTGCAGCGGCTTTGGCATCGCTTGTGTTATAGGCGACTGTAAGCCACCTACCGTCAAGTGGACCGTCAGCCTGTCTGCCAATCCTAATATTAAAAAAAAAATGTGGATCCTCAGCTTGCAAAAAAAAAAAACCACATACCTACCACTTATTAAATTCAAATGGAAATAAAAAGTAATCCAGTTAGATATGTCCCAGAAGTATAATCTCAAGGGATTATCTTTAAGCAATGGAATCTGGAAAACGCCAAGTAATGGAACCTCTGTAATCTTTACCAGATTTAGCGACGTATGTAAAAAATGGTTATATTTTTCTCACACGGGATCGGAATTAATGGGAAAATGATTTTTCTTTACAAAGTTGCGGGACCGTGAACCTAATCCGCTTTCTATTACTTCAAGAGATAACTTTTTTAAAGTTAGTGAGATCTCTTGCAAATTATTTTAAATCGGTGTGTCATGTTTGAATTTATTTAAAAATAATATTGACGCACGCCGTATTGCTTCCACTTCTAATTTCAAAGAATAAGATCTTAGCTATACCAATATAGTCTTAGTTATACCATTTTAGCGAAATGGGGTCCAAAATAGCTAGACAAAGTAATTTATTGCAAACATCAAAATGTAGATGAAAACTATATAAATAGAAATTTTTATGTAATTTATGTATTTTTTGCATAATTGAGCCCGTTGGATGAGTGGTTAGGGTACTTGCCTTAACGCTCTGTTCAACGGTTTCCGGGTTCGATTCCCGGCAAGGTCAACTTTGAAAAATCAACTTTTCAAATTTGGCTCTGGTCTGGATTTGGAAAGTAGTGGCAGGGCGCACTACGTTTTCGCAGTCATTTGGCCCCTTACAGAAGACTACCGTAAAATAACAGCACGTGTGCTGTTGTGTTTCGATGAGTGAGTAAGGGATGCCAGAGCCCATTTCGCTATCCCCCTCCTAATCCCTTATCCTTAATCCTACTGTAGTCGGCAGCGCACTTGCAGCAGCTTTGGCGTTGCTTGTGTTATAGGCTTATAAGCGACGGTAGCCACCTACCATCAAGTGGACCGTCAGCCTGTCTGCTGACCTCTTAACATAAAATAATAATAATAATAATAAACGTCTTTCCACTGCTGGTGTAGGCCTCTCCCAAGGCTCGCCACCACGCACGGTCTTCAACCGCTTCCCGCGAAGCCTTTCAGGCCCACCTCTGTCCACCTGGTCGCATTCGTGGCCTCCATTCAAGAAATTTTCTATGTCATCGATATTTAGAAATTAGAATTTATGATTATTTTAGTTATTAGATAAAAAAACATTACACTAAAACAATAAAATATAAATATTTGCATGCCCTTGTCAGGTAAAACATACTTTGTACTATAACTGCTTTATGTTAATTAAGATGTAGGTAGACATGTGCAAATAAAAAAAAAATATTATTACAACGAGGAGGAAATTAACTAGCATTTTTTCAAGTACGATCTTTTTTTAAGTTAAGATCGGCAAACAGGCTGACGGTCCATTTCATGGTAGGTGGCTACCGTCGCCTATAACACAAACAACGCCAAAGTTACTGCAAGTGCGCTGCCGACTACAAGGATAAGGGATTAGGAGGCGATAGGGAAATGGGCTCTGGCATCCTTTACTTACTCACCGAAACACAACAGCACACGTGTAAGCGGGTGGTTACTGCCGCCAGACGGGCTGCCCAAATCACTGTGAACTGCCACTACTTTCCGGATCCAGATCAGAGCCAAATTTGAAAGTTCATTTTTCAAAGTTGACCCTGCCGGGAATAGAACCCGGGAACCCTAGAACGAAGTTTTAAGGCAAGCATCCTAACTCGTCAAAGTTTTTTAAGGGGGAGACAAACGCTAAATACTAAAAATATCCATTGGTTAATGAAGATGTTACAAGAAATAGACAAGACAATTAAAAAAATATATATTATACTTAAACATGTGAAGAACCAATTGTATTAATTAGAATTTTCGTTAAAGTAATAGAAACTCCACAAAAAAAGTTAGAACACAAGAAGAATTTGACCTTTATTGAAAATTCTCTCGAAAACGGCTTATTGTACGCATATGAATTAATAAGTTGTACCTATTAATAAGTTGATATCAGATTAAAAAATTGTATTGATAAAAAAAAAAAAAATTGTGTGATGTTCTAATGGTAAAAACAAAAAAACACCATTTCTAGGCCTGTTGAATTGTCTCCGCCGCCAGCAAGTTCTATAGTAAATGTCATTTGCCTCAGTGAATCCCTTAAGTGTTTTTTTTAAGTTTTATTTGCTCTATACTACTAACAGAGTAAAAAATAATCAGATATTCATAAAATCAACTACGTTTAATTTACTATTGAAACAATATTCCCTGCAACAAAATTGATCAGGTGGAGAAACCGCAGAGCAGACATTCACAAAACATGTGTATCACTTATATATTATCACATTAGGTAATAAATCTCCGAAACACACTCGCTCCCGGTGCCGTGAGGTTCATGTTACCAATTTCTATGATGTATTACCGTCGAGGGATCGGCCGCAGGCGGCTATGTTCTGCAGAAACAAAAATGGCTGACGCAATTGTTAGATGAGCGAACTACACTCGAGTAAAATTGTTTCTCTTCACAACTTTGTCAGATTAGTGGTGAGATAAAAGAATTTTCTTATTTTTTTTTAATCTTTATTCCAGCTGTTTCTTTGGTCATCACTTTGTGAATGTGTAAGTATTATTATTTTTTATTTGTTAAAGTATATTGGGCGTTTCCAAAACACAACAAAAATTTATATTAAACCCATAGTAACTGAATATTTAATTCAATAACTGTCAAGAGTAGGGTCGCAGATTGTGACAATTTCCATATCTCAAACCAACGACCCGACTCTGGCAACGCACTTTTTTGTGTTCTGTATAGACAAAAATTCGTCATTTGGTGAAAATCGTACCAAAATCTGGTGGTTGATTGGTTAGTATTGCAGACATTAATGGATAAACCGACAGAGGCGGACAGAGAATTTATTTAATAGTATGTATAATATAGATGTGTATCAATTTCTTGCTATCTTTTTTCTTATTAACCTTTCTTTTGAAGTCAGGACATATCTACACTAATAATATAAAGCAGAAGAGATTGTTTGCTAGTTTGGTTGAACGAGTTAATCTCAAGAACTACTGGTTCGATTTGAAAAATTATTTTTGTGTTGGATAGTCCATTTATCGAGGAAGGCTATAGGCTACATAACATCACGGTACGATCAATAGTATTATATATAAGCAGTGTCCAGTGCGGTCCTCGCGCAAGCCGCCGCCGTATGGGCCGCAGTGAAGTGTGGCCGAGTTCAGCTAGTGATTTTATAAAATTACTAGCGACTAGCCGACGACATCGTACGGAGTTGAAATTTTCAAATAACCTTTCTTAGCGGAAGCTTACGTTATAAAATTAAAATTGTTTCAAATTTCGACTTTCTAGACTTAGAAGTTTTAGTTGTGCGTTGATATAGTCAGTCAGGAGAAATAATTTTATAAGTGTATAAGATAGACAAGTAGCAGCGTAACACAACAGGACACGAGATATTATTACTCTGTGTTTTTAAACAAGATTTCGCCAAATAGGCTTACAATTGAAGAACGCAGTGATCCCAGCCAAATCTGTTAAATTGAATCACTACATTAAATCTGAATATTGAAATCTGATAAAAACTTAAATTCGGCCCGACTTCACTGCCGGAGTGGTTACTACTATGGAATTTAACAAAATAAAAGAAAAATATTATGGTAAAATAATGTCTTACAAACAGTGACACTCGTATTACAGTTTCGTACTGATATTATGTCACAAATCCCAACACAATTATATTTTGTTGCGACAAATTACTTCCCAAGGGTACAGGTTCAAAGGTTTACGTAGAAAATAAAATTTTCATTTTGTCTTTCGAAATCATTCCTATATTTATTTAAGCGATTTTAAGAATTCCCTGGCATCTACATAATAAGTAAATACTTGCGAATGATGTAATGTCAAGAATTGTTAAATTTAAAATCTATATTACTTGAATAAAATGGTTGATTCGTATTCTTCTTTTACGAGACTTTTTATAAATCTAATATATAAAATACCCGTGTCACATGTTTGTAACAAAACTCCTCCGAAACGGCTGGACCGATTTTTATGATTTTTTTTTCTATATGTCTTACATAGGTGTGAGAATAAGTCCCACAATTTTAGTATTTTTGTATGAAGAATGTTCAAATAATTTAACCGTCGTTCATTGGCGTGAAGTAGGCAATGCCATATATTAGGAGATATAAATTAAGCAACCATTCTTTATTTTTGTTCTAATTTTTAAAATTTTTGTATTTTGCTAGTGCTTTTATTTTCCCTGAGCTCCTCAAAGTTTTTCTGGACGACATTTCCTCCCACGAATTTATTTACACTACATTTACATAATTTGTTTTCTTGGGACCATGCAGCGTTTACATACATATATGCACAACTATAAGTATATGGGATTTTTTATTTGTAATAATAATATTATTCAGTAAATCCGTTTTTTTTTATTTGGTAAGGTAAGGTATTAAACATTCTTCAAGAATTTTTCGGTTTAATCCTTAGCTAGGTCTACGCCACATAGACACGCCTGGTACTCTGTTTGGGACATACAGTTATAGTATGTATGGCGATAATTAAGAAATCTGTTATTAGAGAAAATATAAGCTCAGATTTTTATTTCGTTAAAACATTTATCAAATATTTTGTCACGATTTCGCCGTTGGGTTTCAATTAGTCGGACTCATAACTCATCCGTCACGACCGAATGTGAACAAGCTCGAAGGAGAATTGTTTTCACACTTTAAGGAAGAAATGGGTCGCGTTTTGCGTCTCGCATAGCGTATAATATAATACAAGTATACTTGACACCGACAATTAAATGTGTACAATTTAAACAATAGCAAATACGTCCACGACGACAACGGCGCGTATGAAAAGAATTAATTTACCAGGCATTTCTAACAAGAATGTTGCGTGGGAACGAGCGTGCACGCATGTAACAGATGGTGAAACGCGTACATAACTGGAGAAATAAATTTTTAGCACGTGATTTCATGTTTGCAAAGTATTCAGCTTTTATTTGAATATCAGAGTAATTTCATTCTGAAATTAGACAATAATTAAAAGTAGCTTTGATTTACAAGTTTTTGAGATTCATATATTGCGAGTTAACCTGGGTTTTAACCCAGTCTGTGAAGCCTCACCGACCTTTGACCGCGACCTTTTCCGCACGTTCTTGTAGTGATCTAATTTTCATCATCAATTTATCAATCTCTTCAAAAACGGTTCGGTTTCATTACGTCTCAATAAAGAATCGCAAATGAGTACAAGATTCATGAGGTTTCTTTCAGTGAGCTTGTGTGGCATCCAAATATCGAGCTTTTTTGTGTACCGAGCTTTTTTCAAATGGATCAAAACTGTTTTGTGGTCAATTCCCAGTTCTTCAGCTATTTCGTAAGTCTGATATACCGACCTTGCTCCACTTTTTAAAAAATTGCGTTCATTTTATCCGTAACAGGGCGACCAGAGCGAAGTTTATCTTTGACATCAAAATTCCCGGATTGCACGATCCGGGATTGACTCTTATTGACACTGCATTAGGTCCATAAACGTCACAAATTTTTTTCGCGGCTTGCGTTATGTTTTTTCTTTTTTTGAAATAAAATTTTAAAATATATCGAATTTCTTCAATAGATTCGCTCATTTTGACAGAAAGAAAAACAAATGAAAAATAGCCGGAAACATTTTACTAATTTGTTTCTTTTTTTGAATTGTTTCTAATGTCATCAAAACCAGCCAGATACAAATAGTACAGCCAAAGAGATTTTATTACAACTTTATCATACTGTACGCGAAAAGACTTTTTGCCCGACCTAATATATGCGTGAATTACTGTAACTTATATATGTATATTAATTACCGACTGGATTATTGGATTACTAAGAAGATTTGTTTTTCTATTATACGTATATATATTTTTCTAAATGAGGTCATTATTAATGTGGGTTAGTACAGTACTGAAACTACATGTATATATTTTTATGAAAATAAACCGAAAGAATAAACGGTTTGTAATGTACGTTTTCAGAATTTCCATTAGTCCTTTTTGTTTATATTGTACGAATATTTTTTTATGTTAAGGTCGACAGACAGGCTGACGGTTACTTGATGGTAGGTGGCTACCGTCGTCTATAATACAAGCAACGCCACAGGTGCTGCAAGTGTACTGCCGACAATAGTAGAATCATGGATGAGGGATTGGGAGGGGATATGGACAATGGGAAAACGTTTAAAAGAACCTGTGACCTCCTCCTTATAGAAGACCATCGCAACAGCACAGATCTTGCTTTACGGTAAATGAATAAGGGATGCTAGGGCCCATACCTGATTGCTGACCTATACATTTCATCATCATTATCTCGCAGAGTATCCATAGTTGAGCTTTCTTACAGTATCCAAAGAGTCCAAGATTAAGCGGCATATGCCATTGCATTACACTGTGTCTAACACTCTTTCTATGAGGCAATAAGAAAATTTTAACAAGAAGTTGTATTAGACCTTCAATCACTAGCTATCAAGCTTCATTGAAATCAAGCACACTTGAAAGCGCAGGTTCCAACAGCTTAGAATAAAATCCTAACTATCTTATTCTTACATAGCATAAATTGAAGCTGTTGTAATCGTCTATCTGTCTGTCTGTATATCAACTAACTCCTCCTGAAACATGCAATGGATTTTGAAGCGGTTTTCACTAATGAAAAGGGCGTTAAATGAGGACGGTTTTAATAATACTTATATTATTTGTAAAAACAAATTTCACCCGTTTTAACCTGGGATAAAGAAAAGGACATAGGGCACCATTAATCCAGAAAAAAGTGTTATTACTCGAGGGATTATCTAAAAATAAAAATAATAAATTCTACGCCTGACAGAAATATATGAGCAATAAAGATTGAATGCGGACGAATTCGTGGACAAAAGCTAAAAGAACAACTGCAATCCTTCATATTTGAATTTCAAAAGGAGCGAGCGCATAAGGAATGTTAATCTTTAAATCCTGTTCAAATCCGTCTGTCATTTCAAGACAAAGGAGGATTTGCTCTTAGATATCCTTATTAATGTTCCACAACACTACAACCCTGGACTCTTCAAGTCGCGAGTGAATCGGTTCTTAATAGACAAGCATGCTCCATCTTAGATCGCGTCATCACTTACCATCAGGTGAGACTGCGGTCAAATGCTTGATCTATCATTATAAAAAAAAAAAAAAAAAAAAAAAAAACGTTAACCTCCATTGTTTCCATCAATAGCATTTTTTTACAGGGACGAATCTTAATAAAAGTATTGGAGAACAGAGCTTTACACTTTTCAAATCGTTTAAAGTCTACACTTTGTCTCTAGAGTTCTCCCCAAATCCGATTCTTCAAAGTTAACGAAGGTAAAGCTACAACAGTTTTTGATTCTTTTCAAAATTGGCCCTGGATGTGGAAAGTAGTGGCAGGGCACACTGTGTTTCGGTGTCATTTGGGTTGTACGGCAGTAACCACCCTCTTATAGAAAAACTTTATTCTGTATAAGTGGCAGGCAGCAGGTCGTCGGTGCACTTGCAGCACCTGTAGGGTGCTTGTGTTATAGGCGACGATAGCCATTTACCATCAAATGGACCGTCAGCCTGTCTATCGATCTATCGACATTCTAATTTATCCAAAATTTTCTTTTGGCAGCACAATGTATGTATTTGTTGGTATCATTACTATAATTATACATGACTATATGCTCGTATAAATTGGAGCAAGCTGTATGTGATCTATGTAATAGTATGTATTTATCTACCTGAACCTGTATTTCAATTTCAAGACAATCCTACTAGGGTTTTAAGCCATAAATCGTCATATCATCTAAATATATAACCGTTTGTTAAAGCACTTTCCAACTCGAACAGCTTACTTATTCCATGATTACTCATTAATTATAGGTCGTAACAATACATAAAAAAACATCAAAGTTTATCTCAACAAAAAACTGAAATTAATTTTATTTCTAGTATAAGTAAATTCTAAAATGTGTAAAATTTGTGACATTTTCACGGGTTGAATTCTTGTAATTACTGACTAAAATCCAAAAGTATTTTTCCATGGAAACATCCTACCTATAATCTACGTTTGAAATTGGAATGTCAATAGCTACCTACCCATCTGTTAAGGTTTTTCTAAAATATTGGAATTGCTGGCGTATGTTTTATTATTCTCGCGAGTTGAATAAGTGCCGCGAATGTGTTGCGTCGCATTCTGTCTTCGGTTATTCGCATTATAGTAAGTTGAGACAACAAATTCTCCCAAATATGTACCTATTACTGAGTGCCCACGCTCCTACAGCGCCACCTTAATATCTGGCACACTATCAATATTATTACAATTGTGATAATCATGGTATTTAACCGATAAACTTAACAAAAGTCGTTAATGATTCCCTTAATGTGTCGCCGGTTCACTGTCGCAGATAACTTCGCAAAAGTTCCGAAGAGTCGTTTCGAATTTTTCGAGAATTTCGAATTTTCGAGAAAATGTAAACAAGACTGTAAACAAGCAATTGAAATTTGACATTAGTCGGGAAGGGGCGTGGCTACTATCGCTAGGGTGGAACGTTCGAAACTTCCGGTCGGCGCGAAGACTTTTTCTTTTTTTTTTCTGAAGATGTTCCATAGTTAGTCGTAACAATAGTAGGTATATCGTTCATCTTTTAACAAAACCTATTGAAATATCGACGCTAATATTACAAATGCGAATATCTGTAATTAGATCTGTGTGTTCATATGTCAGTTACATTACTTTGATTTAAAAAAAAAACAGAACCGATTATTTTGGAACTTTTGTTTAGGTCTGGACATATTTCAACTTATTATACAGGTAAACCCGAGAATAAAAGCTAGTAGGTACTTATTTGTATCCAATGCGTGTGACATCACTATGCAGATGACATCACTACACAGAATATACCGGGGTCGCAAGCTTTGAAATAAATACTTTAGCAAACTAATGGGACGGCCCTGTGAAAAATATTAAGGCAAGAATCCATTTAAATTATGGTATCAATTCAAAATTAAATTTTCTCAGAATTCCTTGCAGTCCCAAATTATACAAGTTAGCACAATCGGTTTATTTCTTTGATGTCACCAAAGATTTAACGAGAATTTCATCTCAGTATGAGATTGAGGTCCGTCGACAATTGAAATTATTAATTTGGGGATCATTATCAACGTTCAAAGTTAGTATCCGCAGTGAAAATAATCAGACTTTTGAAGCAATTTTTTTTCTTATGGTTACGGAAATACTTAAAATTAAATAGAAGAGCACATTGGGTCATTAACCATGGATTGTATAGTAATATAGTCCATGGTTAATATTAACCTAGGAATTTTAAATGTTGAAATATTAAATGATATAATTTTACTTTTTGTGTGTTCAGTTTTTGGTGATTGTTTTAATTTAATTGGTTTAAATTTTATGTGGTTTCGATCAATTTGTAATTTAAAAGTACCTGTAGGGTATCCATCTCTGCAGAGACCAGAGATGGATCCTATTAGCAATAAGTTGGTAAGGACCTACAGGGACAAGGACGGTGGGCAGGCCATATAAAAGATGGGTTGATGACCTAACAGACACTTCCTGATTGGATTAACGTGACCAAAGACAAGGATAGATGGAAGAAGCTGAAGGAGGCTTAAACCCAAAGAGCGGTCCAAACAAATTAAAAGTAAACAGTCTACTAATGCTGTTTAAATTAATAATAATATATAATGATAAATTTCATTTTCATAATAAATTTAATCTTCAACTAAGACAATTATGGTATTAAAAACTTAGCGCAATTCCGATGGAAATTTACCGCAGACGGTTTTATAGTTTTCAAAGCGAATTCAGTAACTGTTACACAAGCTAATTGCCGATCCGGCGAGGTATTTAATTAAACACAATCAAATTTCGTCCGACCGACTGAATCTTTGGTTCAATTCCGGTTTGCGGTTACTTTGTTTATAATTTCCAGTATCTTATTCAACTACAATCATTTCAATGAGTTTTTTGTTGAATATAAATTAATTACTCGTCAGAAACAATTAAATATCTCCAGATTATTTAATTACATGAAAAATGTATATATATGCAGTTTTATAAAAATAATGTTATGTGCAGCGAAACTGCCGTGTAAGGGCGAAACGAACTATTTATTTTCACAACAAAGATGACTTCCAAAATCACCAAACATGTCCGATGATACCGTTAAACTTGCCAAAAGTCGTCAATGATTCCCTTAATGTGTCGCCGGTTCACTGTCGCAGATAACTTTGCAAAAGCTCGGAAGAGTCGCTTTCGTATCGCTGGTTGTCGCACCACTAACTCTTGGCCGACCGCACGCTTATTTCTACTTGGCGCCAAACTCCTCTATAGGTTTCGAACTTACTAGAAAATGTAAACAGATTGTAAACAAACCATTGAAATTCGGGAATGCCATTTCTGTTTGAAATGTAAACTCTACGCAGTAAACATAAGGACCAATTTTCTTTGACACTAATCGGAAAGGAGCGTGGCTACCATTAATAGGGTGGGACGTTCGAGACTTTCGGCCGGCGCAAACGCTTTTTTCAGAACGTTCCATAGTTAGTCGTATCAATAATTTAAAGTAGTATAACGGTCCTCTGTGCACCTTTTTTATCTAAAGGTCACAAGTAGACTGACGGTCTATTTGATCATCATCGTCATCTCCAAAAAAGGCCGATCAGAAGCAGTCTGGAACCACCATCTATTTGATGGTGGGTGGCAAACGTCGTCTATTTACACAATCAAGTGTTCGTGCCCATAGTAGTAGAACTTACACAGAATTAGAGACACTAGAGACAAACACACACTAGAGAGATTTTTCTAATGTCTTTTTTTGTCTAAAGATCTTCCGATAGGCTTATGAATAAATAAAAAGAGAAAAGCAGAGCCTAGAGAAACGGCCTCTGGCATTCCTTACCCCTCTGGCAATCAAGGAAACACGACAACTATGTTGATATTGCACTGTTGTCTTCTGTTTTTTTAATGGCTACTGTCACCAGACGGGTTTCCCAATTTATGACTGTTAAATTTAGTGTACCCTGCTAAGTGCCTGTGTTTAAGTGGGATTTTTCCACCTAAGTTGTAAAAACTTGGTACTATTATATATTTGTCTTCTGTAAGATAAGTATTTCGAATGTGGACATATCGTCGTGTGTGGATAGACATGGTCTCCAAATGAGGAGGAGGTTTTAAAACGAGTATTAATAATGGCGACGCTCATGAACTATTTCGTGGTTGTAGGTATCTATTTTTTTTGACTTGGCATTTTTTGAAAATTGCCATTTTTGACAACTGTATATGAAGACTTAATTTTTTTTTATAACAGTGTATCAATACTTATAAAATCATTTGTACTGACTGACTATCAATGCACAGCCAACTACTAAGTCTGAAATTTGGAACACGCAGCATTACCATTCTGCATAATAACTAATCAAGTAGTATTATATTGTTCTAGAGATGTCATCACAATACCAGAATCTGGAATGTAATTGGTAGCACAAATGCGTTTGTCAATTTAATTATGCCTTGAGCGTAACTATTGATTAGGAGTCTAAAGCCTCAACAGTACAAAGGAGGCTTCACGTATTTGCGTTGCAATTGTTCATTAATTATCAATACGTATTATGTTTTCAACGAATATTTAAAAAAGGAAAACAGTTATAAATTAATTTAAATTAAAATAAATAAATAATTGAAAGTTTCTACTGACGAAAAGAGAAGATTGCTACGTTGTAATGCGCAAAAAGATAGCTTCCATGTTCTGCAGAGTGCGTGCGAGTTCGATTCTCATACTCCAGTATCATGCGTCATCTATAAAGGTGTTACTTAGTAAAGAAATTATGTAACCTTTGCAACTAAACTATAGGTAGTTTTTTTAGAAGCCTGTAGCAAGTGAAATTTATTTTATTATATTTTTAAAGTTTTTTTTTTAAAGAATTTAATTATTCTCTGCTGTTTCTGCTATTGTAGGTATATTAAAAATTATAACTCTTCAAGATTTTTCCTATTAAATGGGTAGTAGTTTATAACTAATACAAATTTGTAAATATGTATTAAGTATGAAAAAAAAATTAATTGTAGGTAAGTGCTTGTTAAAGGTTTCTGTAAATGAAATGAATTAATTTAATTTCAAATTTAGCCTATAAATTACTGTCATAACCGCGATTTGAATTGAGACGAGTAAGCGGTATTGCTAAGTTTGGGAATTTCAGGAAAAGTGATACTGCAGTGGCGTGATACAGTGGTATACGTTTCATGTCATTTGTGTAATTTCAAGACTTTTTCTCTAATAGATAACAGTTTTTTTTTTCTTCTAATAGATTCCTGGTGCGTACTCGGTAAATCGCAATCGTTTAAATGAGAGAATACACATCTACACGTATAAGACTACAACCTCGGGGTATTCAAAACCAGGGTAAAAGGGCATTTACTAGGTAAACGTGGTCCACCTTACATCAGGTGAGATAGTGGTCAAGCACTACCTTGATTTAATAAAAAAAAAATAAGAACACTTAGGCCATTTTGTTTTTTTTTCTTATGTAAGCATAGTAAGCGTAGTATACATATATTTTTCTTATGTAAGCATAGTATAGTACCTATAGCATTTACGCTATGATTAGCTACATCCACTCAAACATATACAAAGTCAGTCCAGCGGTTTAGGAGGAGTTCAGTGACATGCACACGTATAGAATTTTTTAAACTAATATTCTGAATACGAAAGATATTTTTTTTTATGTTAAGATCGGCAGACAGGCTGACGGCCCACTTGATGGTAGGTTGCCACCGTCGCCTATAACACAAGCAACGCCAAAGCTGCTGCAAGTGCGCTACCGACTACAGTAGGATTAAGGATAAGGGATTAGGAGGGGGGAAATGGGCTCTGGCATCCCTTACTCACTCACCGAAAGACAACAGCACACGTGCTGTTATTTCACGGTGGTCTTCTGTTTTCCGACCGTGATGAAATTTTGTATACACATTGTGAGGGAACCAGAAAATGACATAGGGTACCTTTTATCCAGATAAAAGTACTGTTCCCGAGGGAACAACTAAATATATAAATAAAAAATTCAAAAATATATGAGCAATAAAGATTGAATAAATATTTTAATACCTAAGAAAAAAGGGGCGCGGACGGAGATACATTGGAAATACCTTTTAAATGTGTATATTTTTATTGTATTTAAAACTATTTCATGGCAGTCAGCTCCCTAATGATATATAATATAAATAAAATAAAACGAAGATTTAAAATAAAATAAAAAATTCTCGAATTTAACAAAACTAATACATTATCGAGTTTAATAAATGGACGAGGAAAGGCGGCTTACCCATTATTGATATCAATAAGTCAAGACCTGCCTCCATTCTGAATGGTTCTACATTATCATTTCATTTACAGAAGGGTCGAATAACTTAGCATCATTTTCATACACATTCAACCGCAAGCCCTTTTCTAGACATTTCTATGGTAAATAGATCCTCAACGGGTGTTAGGACTTATCGGCTTGAGATTTTCTGGTTGAATTTAACCTTTATGTATAAAATCCTAAGCGTTCAAATGCTAGTAAGATCGGTTTTTTTCGTATCAATTTCTCGGTCATTGAGCAATTATCTAAGAGAGGAGAAAATCTAAGAAGAATTGGCAAATTCAAAGGTATTAAAACATTATTAATCTATATAATTAAAACTGGAGGACGGCTGGACCAATTCGGTATTTTTTTTTTCAATCAAAATTGCCCGGTTTTTTTTTTTAAATTACACATCAACAGTTACAGTCCAATAACTTTTGACAGAACAACGTCTGTCTGTTCAACTAATAGTAATTTTGAATAGAATTACTGCATCGATATTAATTACGTAATTTTTTAAATGTTTTCTTTTTGTCTATATAGGACAGTAACCAAATTATTAGAGTGAATAAAGTGAGGTAACAGGCACTTGTGTTACTGTGTTTTGATGAATGAGTTAATGATGGCAGAGGCCAATTTCTCTAACACACTTTATCCTGTCAAATTCGCCTTCTACATTGAATACACTGCACTTTGCACACTGCGCTTTGCAGTCATTTGGGCAGCCCGTCTGGCGGCAGTAACCACCCCCTTACAGAAGACCACCGTGAAATAACGTGTGCTGTTGTGTTTCGGTGAGTGAGTAAGGGATGCCAGAGCCCATTTCCCTATCCCCCTCCTAATCCCTTATCCTTAATCCTGCTGTAGTCGGCAGCGCACTTGCAGCAGCTTTGGCGTTGCATGTGTTATAGGCGACGGTAGCCGCCTACCATCAAGTGGACCGTCAGCCTGTCTGCCGAACTTCACATTAAAAAAAAATACCTATACGTTATTCATAGTAGGTCTAAAAAGTAACACATTTCAAACAAATATAATTTAAAACTTGATTTTATCTTTAAGTTTCAAATTAATAAGTAATTCCATTCCTAGATTTTTAGGACAGTTTCTAAACCAGAGGTTCCCAGACTTTTTTTCTCATAGACCACTTTCAAAATTTAACTCGTACCGGTGGACCCCCTGCAGCAGCTTCATTTCTACCATATTCCCAAAACTCGATAAAAAATGTAAAGATTGGATCTAACTATGGAGATTTGCGTTGCGGCTGAGTTCTAACCACGAATGGGGAGTGTTCTAAATGAAATAAGTGAGAATTGATTGGTTTTTTGTCATCCCCGTTTTTTGTCACGCCAACGTAGACCCCCGTCGAGTCTCCCGTGACCACTTTGGGAACTAAGGTTCTAGACGAAGATTTTCTTCATCGTATGAAGTGATGTTAATCCATTATTTCTGATCCTCCATTATTCCAGTAGTACAGGACACATTGTAATTAGCAGTCACAAACTAAGTAATCTAGAGTTACCATCCCTAAAAGAGGACTACCATGAAACAACAACTTGTGCACTTATGTTTCCGTGAGTGAGCAAGCAATGTCAGAGCTCATTTCTGATATCTTCTTTATCCCTTATCCTTTAACCTATTAAGGTCGACAGTACGCTTGCAAGCTCTAAGCTGTTGCTTGTGTAAATTAGACGACTGTAGTACATTCAAGTGTAGAGTCAACTTATCTGGATGACCTTGACCAAGAAAATATCATAAGAAATTGAAAACCTTGGCAGTAAAATTGCATCTGCTTTTTATTGGATGTGTAACATCAGTGAATAACCTGCGTTGAAATAAATAGTTCTCTGAAGGATCTGTTCCAACATTGAGGTATCGAACGTGAATAGAATACGCGGACAGTGTTATTTGAGAGCGTTTTGACACACAGTGCTCTAAGTTGGAATACGATAATTTTTGATGGAAAATAATATTGGAGTAGCTTAGACGCTTCCACATAAGTCGAAACTAATATCACTGTTTCTTTTATCCATAGAGTAGACGGTTACAAAAGTCGCGCTAAATCCGTATTTTAGTCATTTTCAACAATTAAAATTCTTCCCGATAAAGAAATACGCGCTTCGCTTGCAAATCAATTTCGCCATTTAGTGACATAGAATATATCGATGGCTAGGAGTGATAGAAATCGAACAATAGAATTATGTTATATATTTTACTAGGGTTTCATCTTTAAATAACCTTTTTGTCATTCTTAAAATAATATATTTTTGAAGGATATATAATATATAATGTTAAAACGCTATATTGAACAGTCACGTCCGCTGTGTGCCCAAATGCTTCAGAGGCACGTCGCCGAATATTACCCGATCCCGGATCAACACCTGACGTGTAAGTAATGAACTATTGAAGTCAATCAAGCCGACGATGCTCCTTGAATCCAATTAGTGAGGGAGAGATTGAAATTTACTCTTACACATTTTTGAATAGACGAGCCGATGATACTGAAACGGGCGTTTGTTTACAGAGTTTTTTTTTCTTTATTAGTAGATACTAAAATATTTTGGACTGAATTATTAGATTTGTTTCAAATAGAATAGCTGAACAATAGAATAGCTCAATTGTTCTAACGCTTAGCTGCCGACATCTCAGACACAGGTTATTTTTTATGTAAAAATTTGTAAAATAAGTTGACATTCCACTTACCGTGTTCTAAGGGTAATTTTTTGGATCTGAAAACCGAATTTCACGAACCGAAATATAAATATACTTGCTCTGTAGTCTTGTATATAGCTGTGGTTACTGCCGCTAGACAAGCTGCTAAGATTGCTAAAGCAGTTAACCTTGCCACTAATAACTAGTACTAATCGTACGGATATATAGTACTATTAAAAATAAACGTTTTTTTTTTCTATTCCGCTTACATTGGGCTTATGAAAATTACTTTTAATTCTTTTTTTTTTATTTGGGAGACTTCGTTTTTGTCTTAAAGATACATGCCAATCTCATTATGTCTTGACTTTTTGTTATATAATTATATTAAAACTAAAAAACGATTGAAGGTGTTTAGCATAAATAAATCGAACAATTTATTTGTCACATCATAATATTTTATCATTTTTCTCAATATAATATAATATAATATAATATAATATAATATAATATAATATAATATAATATAATATAATATAATATAATATAATATAATATAATATAATATAATATAATATAATATAATATAATATAATATAATATAATATAATATAATATAATATAATATAATATAATATAATATAATATAATATAATATTATATAATATAATGGAAATACAATAATAATTATGCAATAATGAAGCTCTATAATTATCTTTTTTTCTTTTACCTAGAACACCCTTATGACCATATATCTATCATGTATACTGCCATTCACATTCATACACACTCACAAACTAACACCCTCGCATTAACTTACACACACCACCTTAGGTACACCCCCACACTTACACACTCTGAAAGCGTCCTATTAAGGTGGCGCTGTACGAGCGTGGGAATTCAGTAATAGGTATTCGGGAGAATTTGTTGTCTCAACTTACTATAATGCGAATAACCGAAGGCAGAATGCGACGCAACACATTCGCGCCACTTATTCAACTCGCGAAATACGCCAGCAATTCCAATATTTTAGAAAAACCTTTATAGATGGGTAGCTATTGACATCCCAATTTCAAATGTACATTATAGGTAGGATGTTTCCATCGAAAAACATTTTTCGATTTTAGTCAGTAATTACAAAAATTCAACCCGCGAAAATGTCACAAATTCTGCACATTTTAGAAATTAATTATACTAGATATAAAATTAATTTCAGTTTTTTGTTGCGATACAAACCTTCATATTTTGTTCCAAAAATATCATGTTTTTTTATGTATTGCTATGACCTACAATTAATGAGTAATCGTGGAATTACGTAGTATGGAATAAGTAAGCTGTTAGAGTTGGAAAGTGCCCTCTTAATGCAATATTTGTTGTACTGATTTATGTCGTGTAATTGAACTATTTTGGTAACCTTAGATCATCTACAGGACAGGTCTCGCGTAGTAATAATGATTGTTGATACGTTTCCCGTTGCCGTTGCCCTTGGAGCAAGCGTGAAAGCTTTTTTGTATATTTCCTGTAAGTATACTTCTTTCCACGAGCAGGATCGTGACCTAATCAAGTTTCTATCATAACACACTGGATATTTTTTTATCCCCTTTAGCTTCTCACTTCAAAGCAGTCATTGCATAGAAAACCTGCCTATCAAACTTACGACTGACTTACGAGTAAAGGTATAACACATTGTAAAAATATTCCTCTGATTGCGGTAACTTCCACTCGGTGGCAAAGTTTCTATTAAGATCGGAGTTGCCCGAGTTTTATTAAGTCCATAACTGAATTGGGATTGAGTAAAGTTGTTTTTGTGAGTTGTTATGAAACAAATACGAACGAAAACAAAACTGGGAACAGTTCTATTATTTATAACATTGTTTAATAATGTTCTGTTAAACGACCTCAACTTGAAATTAATGCTGAATAAACTTATTCGAAGAGAAAATTTCGGATCAAAGAAATTTTCTTGACAGTCGCTGTTGAAAAAGAGATGGGACGGCCTATTTTCTTAAATTTGAAACACAGTAAAGTTGTCTTAAGTGGTGTAGAGTAATTTAAGAGCTTTAAAATTATCTTTAAAACAATCAGAGCGATTCAATGAGAGCGATTTGGAAAAACGAAGGATTTGGCTACAAATTCTTACTGCACATTATTCAGATTATGTTTCGTTGAGGTGTTTCGATAATAAATGAAACATTCATCGATGAATGTGTTAGTTAGCTGAAGTATTTTATTAGATTTTAAGCAATATTAGTCCAGGGCCAAACATGTTTGAGAGAATAAAATTTTGTTAGCAGTATTTGGTATTTAGTATAAATTGTAAGTAAATGAAAAAAGAAAAAAATAGATAAATAGGGAAATAGGAAAATAGGGATAAATAGGGGGGATTTTAAGGTGTGAATAACGATTTTTACGATTTTCAGCTAAAATACACTAACCGCTGAATTGCAAATGTCACTTTTTGTTTTATTTTTAACGTGATTTAATTTATTAATAATTTTGTATCTATTATGTAAGACAACAAATAAAACTAAAATAACATCGAGAACAATTATTAAATATTATTTTGATATAATCTCATGAGTGACGTGCCTGTTAGATGAGTAGTTAGGGTGCTTGCCTTAACCTGTCTCAGGGGTCCCGGGTTCGATTCCCGCGGGGTCAACTAAGGAAATGAACTTTTCAAACTTGGCTCTTTTCTGGATTTGGAAAGAATGGGCAGGGCATGCCGCGTCTTTTGGGCACCCCGTCTTGTGACAATAACCAACCTTTTGTATAAGACCACCCTGAAATAACTGTTCGGTGAGTGAATAAGAGATGCCAGAGCCCATTAACCAATCCCTTTCTTATCCGCAGTTTTGTTTAGATGCGAGACTTCAATGTCTATGGTAAAAAAAATTGTAAGCTCACTAACGAAGTAGTTTGTCAAGCACCTGTAGTTTATTTCAGTTATTTCCATAGTGTTTTACGGTATTTTAAAGTCGGCACAGGCCGCTGATAAAAGAATAAATGGTTTTGGAGAAAAATATATGTTGAAAGGAGTCCAAAAAATTACTCATTTTTTGTATTAAAATTGAGATTAATAAGATTTTCAATAAAATAAAAGTATAAATAACTGCAATCGGCCATGTTAACTGAAACACCAATCAGAGCGAATGACGTCACGCCCAGGTAAGTGCCATCGTGTTGCTTGACTTCGCTTTGACAGAATGAGAAATCTGATGAGATGTCGGTGACGTCACGGTTCATCAGATGCGACGCCATGACACCTAAGAGCGTTTTCGCGCGTAATTCAAAATAGATTTAAAAACATTCAATAATTCGCGTTGAAATTTAGTTTTTTGCTGAAATATTGTTTTTTTCGGATATGATAGACGTGTATCTACATTATGGAAGGGAATTACAAAATCTGTCATCATGCCTATTTTCGGTCTGCAGAAAAGGATTGTTTGAACGATTTATAATTTATCCAATACACATTTATTAAGAGATAAATTTAAGAAGATCAACCTATTTACAGTGCCATATCAATACAGATTTGATAATATAATATTTTTTCATAAAAATGTTGATCGTTTTGTATTCATAATTATAATACTTAGAAATAAACATGATCTTGTTCTGACCAATTGATTGATTTATCAAATAGATAAATCAATCAAAGGACCGTTTCTATAATAAAATTCCTGAAAAAATACTTATATTACAATTAAAACATGTGTTTAATTTAAAAATTAAACTTTTTAAAAAGGCGTATTATACAATTAAAGATTATTTAGCAGATAAAATGCATATGATTAAATCACTGTTAATATTCTTGTTTGGAAAAATTGTAATTTCATATCAAAATTTTGTTTTAATATTTTTGAGAAATAGCAATTTTATTTGATTGGAAATAATACATATCATTTGTAGAGCTAGTCATAAATAGGGGATTGAAGATTAGTCGACAGAAAACGTTCTACAGTTTAAACTCGTGCGTTTGTATTGTAGGTATTTGATTTACATATAGAGACTAAATCTCGGTATACCCAGAGATCCGATTTACAATTCGGTAGAGGATTATACCATCCGAGCACACCCTGGACACGTCAATTCAAGGGAAGCATCGTTTGTATTGGCAATGGATCACCTAAGCTTGTATATCCGATATTCGCTTTACAAAAAACACTACCAGGAACTGTGAGAGGAGAAAATTCTATTTTAGATTTAATATTACATTTAATAAGTAATATTAAATATTACTTATTAAATGTAATATTTAATAAGTAATTTGCATTTCTTATTTATTACTTACATAATAAGTAATAAATAAGAACGAATAAATGTGGTAAGGAAAACCATTTCGCAGTAAGCTGGCGAGTAAAACACGTGCAAAGAGTGGAGTAAGAGTGGAGGAAGATCTCTAAATAATTTCAACGATTCACACTCACAGAAGCGTACACAGAACAAGCAGAGAGAATACAGACAAATATTGAATGTAGTCTGTAGTGTTGCCAATAAAGATGTAACATATATGACAAACAAATATTTACAATAATGAGTCTATGATTAAGGAAATGTTACATTCGGGGCAATTTTATTGTATACAATAATAATAATATAATAATAAATCATTTATTCTATGTAAGTTTCTTACAAAGCATTTTTCTTCATGAAATATTTCACATTTTATATAGGTAATTATAAACTACCACCGGTTCGAAATGACGTATGTTAAGCTAGCATTGTAATGTCGGCAAAATAAAAAAAAAATTAGCTCAAAATTTAGTGCTAATTGAGTGCTAATTTAGTGCTAAACAATTAAAAAAAGTGCTCTATAAATAAGCAAGAAAACGATACAATGCTACCTTTTTATCAAGCTAGCATTGTAATAGTTTGTAAAGTCAGCAAAATAAAAATTTTTTAGCTCAAAATTGAGTGCTAATTGAGTGCTAATTGAGTGCCAAACAATTAAAAAAAGTGCTCTTATAAATAAGCAAGAAAACGATACAATGCTACCTTTTTATCAAGCTAGCATTGATAGCATAACTTTCAGAGCCAAATTTGAAAAGTTTAATATATTTTTTTTATTTAATTAGGGAGGGTAATATAAGAATCAAATCTTTACACAAATTTGTGAAATGTAAACGTTTGCGTATTTCGATATTCGGTATTGGTCCTAACCGTTTTAAAACTTTGTTGATATGCATAATGATGAAATAACAAATATTTTACCGAAAAAAAAACTTTATTCTAACAATAAACGCAACTTCATTATGTGAGCAAACAATCGGCTCCTGTCTAATAAATTATTCATCCAAACCTTGTACACAAATATGAAAGCAATTTTGTTCATATTTACATCGGCTTGTATCAGTCGGAACCATCTCTTTATGGGCAATAAAAGTAACACTACCATTAGTCTTCGTACAAATGTACCTTAATGGGATTCGACCTAAACAACCACATATCGAATCGCACCAGAACAATATAGCAAAATGTTTTTAAATTGGCTTGAAATTAGTTGTAGACTGAGGCTTCACCTGGGATCTGTGAGAGTTGTATAAAACTTGTATGAAGGCTATCGATAGAAAAATCTTTTCATATTTTATGTATGACGAGCTCTTTGGATGAGTGATAGGGTGCTTGCCTTAACGCTCTGTTCTAGGGTGCCCGGGTTCGATTCCCGGCAGGGCCAACTCTGAAAAATGAACTTTTCAAATTTGTCTCTGCAGGGCACACTGCGTTTCGCAATCATTTGGGCAACCCGTCTAACCACCCCCTTACAGAAGACCACCGTGAAATAACTGCACGTGTGCACGTGTGTTTCGGTGAGCCACGATGCCAGAGCCCATTTCCTTATCCCCTCCTAATCCCTTATCCTTAATCCTACTGTAGTCGGCAGCGCACTCGCAGCAGCTTTGGCGTTGCTTGTGTTATAGGCGACGGAAGCCACCTACCATCAAGTGGACCATCAGCCTGTCTGGAGATCTTAACATAAAAAAAAGTAAGGCATAAAAACATAAAAAAATACAGTGTTTGTTTCTTGAAATAAAATAGATTTCTAACCATACATTTTCTTATAATGACCCGTGATATTTAAAAATAATAATAAATTGGGTCTTGTTGACCTGAATTGGGATTTCAACGATTAACCGTCGCTATCCAGGGAATTTTTTCCATATATATCCGTCCGCTTTTAGATTTATAATTTATTTATTAATTCTGATATAATTTCCATTTTTTATTATTCCTAAGTTAAATTTAGAATGTCTATCTATAAGTGAATATTGAACACACAAACATGTTAAACCATATGCGCATAACTTTTTTGTCTGTAAACCGATTGGAATGAAACAAACACTAAATGCTACAATACATCAGTGAAAACTGCATTCAAATCGGTTAAGTCGTTTCAGATATTAGCGTGCACAAACGCACAGAAAAACAGACAAAAATTCTACGACAAAAATAAAAACGATTTTTTTGACCTCGGTAACATAAGTACAATGTGTACAAATCTTTAATGTACAAACACGACTCGTTTACGATTTAATAATGTAAATAATAGGTATATAGTATTAATGTAGGTATAGAAGATAAAAGATACATTTTTAATTCCAATGTATTATCTATATAAATAACTAGCGACCCGCCCCCGACTTCGCCCGGGGTGCAATTTTTATATATAAGAACATTCCCCGTTTATCCCTATTTCCATTAGTGAAAACCGAATTAAAATCGGTCTACCCGTTCACGCGTGATGTCGTGACCAAGGGAAATGGGGATTCATTTTTATATATAGAGAGATTATATTATTATATTATTAATAAGTGGTCCTATATTTCAACTCTGTTACATAAATGCTTGTCTATGTAGTGGTTTGTACAGTAGTTGAATAGGTTCTTCTTTTAATGTTAAGGTCGACAGACAGGTTGACGGTCCATTTGATGGTAGGAGGCTACCGTCTCCTATAACGCAAGCAACGCCACAAGTGTTGCAAGTGCGCTGCCGACTATAGTAGGATTGAGGATAAGGGATTGGGAAGAGTTAGAGAAATGAGCTCTGGCATTCAACGAAACACAACACCACGCGTGCTGTTATTTCACAATGGTTTTCTGTAAGGTTGTGGTTAACCAGAGACAACTTTGAAAAGTTCACTTTCAAAATTGACCCTGCCAGGAATCGAACACGGGAACCCTAAAAAAGAGCTTTAAGGCAAGCACCTTAACCACTCAATTTCGTAAGGGAGTAAGGGTAATTGACGCAAGTAAGACGTAATTGAGTCAAGTTTTTAAACAAATTTCGTAAGGGAGAATTTATTTTAGAGCTACAAGTTGAATTTGTGTGCTACTCCTTCTCATTGCTAAACTAGTTAAATGATGTGGCCATAAACAAACCATAGGGCTAAGATAAACCGTTACGAATAGGGTTACCCGGGTTAAGTATATTCCCCTACGCTATATACCTAACGATCACGAACCCCTATCAATACGCTTTAAGGGATTTATGTCTGTCAAAGAGATCGAATTTAAATGTGATCAGGTCCTATTTTTGATATTGCCACCCAAACAAAGGGAATGGCAATTTTGTACGGATTAATTTTTTTTCCAGTTCATAAATTAATATTAAAATGAAACAAAAGTATGTCAGCAGATATTTAAAAAGTTATAATGACGATCATAAGAGTTTCTTGGAGAAACCTAATTGATAAATAAATATTTTGATTTTGATTTTGATTACTTATGTAACTAGTCTTGTCATAAATACTGTTACATAAAGCTTTTTCTTTTTTCAAATCTTTATTCGTTTTGAATTTTGAAAGCGCTTATTATCTCAAAAACTTCTTTTGATTTCTCGCCATTTTACATTTTTTTTTCGTGTTTATTATCAAATTACAATATGGAATGGGGTATTAAAGAAAATAGGTTGCAGTGATTGCCTTACACAGAGTGGGTATGGAGCCAACTGTCATATTCAAGGTACTTTAAAAGCTTGGTATCAGCCGCATTTTCCTATATCGTACTATCGACAGATATACCAACACTTAACACCGCGTGTTGTTAAAACTACAAAGGCTGTTCAAGCCAGTATTCGAAAAAACCCCATGAAGAAACAAAAAAAAAATTATCGCGAAAAATGAAGATTCCCGCTAGGACTCTGTCGCGTATATTAAGAGCTCGGTGCTTATCGTGGATATAAAGGACATGCCCTAAATCAATCGCTACAGATAAAGAGAGTGGATCCATCAAAACGCCTTCAGTCCCGATACGCAGGTAAAAGACACAGAAATATTGTTTAAGATTTATATTCTGTGTTGTGCTGTTGCACAGACTACATATATAGAATAATGTTTGTCCATTCCTGGATCACTCTTTGTATTTTTTTTTCACTTAAGAATTAAAATGGTAGTACGTTACAAGCTTCTAGTTTTATTTTGAAAATATTAATACATGCAGTGTTTTAGCCAGTATAAATTAAAAGTAAAGAACTGTAGTTGCAACAAATATCCTCTTTACTGATAAAAAAAAAATTCACAATTGAAGCGCACTGCACCAAGCAAAATGACAAAGTGTACGCTCACAGTTCTAAAGATGCTGCCCTAGTTGTAGGAAAGGTAAACGTGGTCATCATCCTGCGGCAGTTATGGTTTGGTGGGGGGTGTCTTATCAAGGGGTCACAAAGCTTCATTTTTGTGAAAAAGGTGTGAAGACTTCAGGCAAAGTGTATCAAAAGACCGTCTTGGATCATGTTATGAAACCTCTCAACAATACACTTTTTAAAAATGTACCATGGACTTTCCAGCAAGACTCTGCACCTGTAGGCCTACCATGAATGTCAATCGAAGTTTTCTCTCTCTATCGTACAAAGAGTGATCCAGGAATGGACAAACATTATTCACAGAGGGTAAACTTCGAATGACGTTACTACCATGGTACCATGGTACCTTACTACCATGGTAGTAAGGCTGGTCACAAGGCACGAACTACCCGAACTTCGGGCTTTATAAGAGCTGAAGATTGGCCCTCATCTAGTCCTTAGACTACAAATTATGATCAGTTTTAGAGTACATAGCCTGCTCTAAATGACACGCTGACATTGAGTCTCTTAAGAAATATCTGGAGCAAGCAGTGGCTAGATTTCCCATGGAAACAGTGCGTAAATCCATAGATTCGTGGCCAAACAGATTAAAGACCTGTATCATAGCTAAAGGTGGCCATTTTGAATAGAATTTTTTTTTTTTACTGAGGCTTCAATTATAAGTTTTATTAAGTTTTATAAGTTTTATTAAGATTTAGCTTACTTCATAAAAAAAATGCGTTATCATTTGTAATAAAATTTATGGCTGAACTAGGTAAACTGGGAAATCAAAATATTTTAAAAAAGATTTACGATTTAAAGAGAAAGAAAGAAATTTGATACATTAAAAAGTGAATAATATCTAACAAAAGAAGAGATAAAACTTATTCTCATATTGATATCCCGCAGGATAAAACACAGCATTATGTATCTATTTAATTATTTAGATAATTAATTGTCTATCTTTGTATGTGATTAATAAAACAAAAAAGAATCCACATTTTCTTAAGATTTCAAAACAACATTGTTTATTCGTTTATTGCATCCAATTTTTCCTCGGTTCCTTTTAAACTAATTAGCGACAGCCATGGGCTGTGACGACCTTAAGGAGATTTATGTTTTATACTTTTTTTCTGAGGAAACTTCTTCAGACCCTTTTTCATTCTGGCGACGCTTTGTCACGATACTTAAATGGCTTTGCGCGAGTAATAAATAATGCTACGAAAAGTAATTAAAGATGCAATAAGTAATATCTCATTTCGCTTTTAAAAGACAAAGAACACAGTAGCGTTGCGTATTTACGAGGGGTTCTCTTTTTAGCAAATTGAAAATTTCATAGAAAATTAATAGGGAATATGCGTCTAATTCAAAAAAGGCTTAAATATATTTTTATCAACATTTTTGCTTTAGAATTATGTCTATGTAAATATTTTTTAATATTATTTCTTTATAGTTAAGAAAATAATTATTAAAAAATGCATAAAAATGTGGGAAATTCAAAATACTTGAAACGGTCAGATCGAATGTGACGTGAAAGTCTATGGAATGTGACATCAACGTCTATGAAATGTCAACAAGCGTTTGTGATTTTTAACATTTGATTGCCCCCCCTAGGTGGGCCATGACCTTGTCGTGGTGGGGGGGCTTACCCTTGGCAATCCGGCGGGACGCAGGGGTCGGTGCTTGTTACCCGCATCGGCCTTTGCTCGTCCCGCCGGATTGGTTTAGGGGACAAAGAAGGCCCACACGACGTGGGCTCCGAGTGGGCTCCGTTCAACGGAGCTCTTGGCGGAGCGCAGCCGACGAGAAATCAAATTCTCTTTGATCATAACCCGACATTGACATGACATTGGCTGACAATGGCCATTTTCAAGATGAGCCGAATTGCCATTTTTATAAAGAGAAGAAGAAGAACATTTGATTGTATTGTAGACTTTGACGTCACGACAAGCGCGCCAAAAGGGCGAGTGTTTAAAGTGCCCGTAGGTAGCTGTTAGTTAATTTTAACTTTTTTTTTGTTACCAAATTTCTATTTTTTGGCACTGAATATTTTTTTACGGTTATATAACGATATAACCTATCGTATGAAAAAAAAAATTAATATAATTTATCCTAACTGTATACTATAATATGATATGGACGTAAAGTTTGTATGTAGGAGGCGATCTTCGAAACTACTCATCAGATTAAAAAAAACCTTTCAGATTAAAAAAAACCTTTCATCCATAGTTAGAACAGAATTTCAGAATGGACATAGGCTAAATATTCCACGCAGACATTTCAAAATTATTAACCAAATTAAATAAAATAAAATAATAAAATTAATAAAACCAAATAAAATTAACCAGCTATTCAAAAAATAAAGATTCAACTCTTGACAAAAATATATTGGTTTTCGTAACCTGTCAGGTGATACATCTTTTATTTTTCAAACGCGGACGAAGTCGCACAGCATCAGCTAGTTCATTCATAAATATCCAGAGTAACGAATTCCCCAAAAAAAGCGTTTATCAAAGAAAGTATTAACGTATTTAACTCTGCAGCCATCGATTTCGTATCAGAAACACATTTAAAACACCCTAGGAGCAGAACGTCCTAAAAGTAAAAAGTTTATAAGCAGTTCGTCGTATTAAATGTCCTAATATAAAAAGTACATGTTATCAAAACGTTCTTAAGGCGACGCAGCGATAAACAATTATACGGCTCTGATTGCATACAAAAACCTTGCTTAGGTCGTATGCGATAAAAAGATTTTTATTAAAAAAACTATAATGTGTTTTAAGAAATCCAACTGTAACGTTAAAGTGTACGTAGAAAATAGAAAATATCAATTGGTCCCGTTTGCCTGTAATATGTAAATCTGTGTTTTAAAAGAGGTTTCTTTGAATTTTTTTCTCTGTTATAAAAGTTTACCAATCGTGTAATCCAACTGAAAAAAATGAAGTCAGTAACATGAAGAAACAGATTACCAAACACCACTTTCATATGTTTTGTCATTGCTGAGAAAAATTTAAAACCCTACCACCAAAATTTCCAATGCGTCGCCTTAAATAGACAGGTACACTCAAAAACACAAATTAAATCTATCTTCCTCCAAAGGAAGTAGGTGGTGATTTAATCTATCTATTTGATTATTGTTTTAAAAATAACATTAGTTTATAGCCATTATTAAAAATATTAATCATGTAAAAATTTAAGTCGCAAAAGTATAAAAAAAAAGTTCGACCAATTGCTCGTCATATTTTAAAATAAACGGGTTTTCTATGAAACAAATATTACTCTCCAATATATTCGTGTTAGTATTTATTTAAAATCTCCTCATTGTTTATTCAAAGAAAATAAGAATCTTAGAATTTGTTTCCACGGCAAAGTCACTTTAGCTAATGCGATTACGAACAGCAGGAAATAACTTTTTAAAATCCGTACAAGAGAGGTTATTCATTTTCATTACACAGCTCCTTTGGACGTATTTTCTTAAGGCGGTACCTTGAAACCAACTTCTAGCTTATTTAAGACAAAGCAGTAGGTATACCATAATATGTTACTTGGAAGAAGATTAAGGGGAACGCGAATCAGGAATAGGGGATCGGACAAATTTTCAGAAAGTGTTTTAAATTAATCTTCATGGATATTTATTCCCATAAAAAATACTATTTTATTTATTTATAGCCTTTTAGGTACTCAAAATCATGTTTTAATATTGTTTGTTTGAAAATGCCGCCAAAACGCCACGATAGTTCATCTGAGAGCGCGTAACGTCATTTGTGGTCATATCATAACAAAACAGCTGCATTGGCATAAGACAATGATTGCCCACAAATGACGTCACGCACTGTGATTGGTGTTTCAGTATAGATTAAAAATATTGTAAATAATAAAATTTTCTTTCTTCATTTAAAAATATTTAAATGAATTATATTAAATTATTATTCGATAAATAATCGTAAAAAATTATATATTTTCTTTCTAAGTACATTTTAGATTTTAATCTGATTACTGATTTAGAAGCGACTGGCGTTTTTTTACAATATGTGACAACGTGATGACGGCACACGCTTGATTGTAAGTGGCTACCGTTGCTTATAAGCAAACAACACAGAAGGGTAGATAGAGCGCTGTCTAGCCTGAGAGTATAAAGGAAAAGGTTTAGGTTCTAGCAACCATTACTTGGTTGGCAACCATTTGCAAACCAATGGCAACATTGGTTTCTTTATTAGGATGATGGTTACTGCTACGAGACGGTTTGCCCAATTTGTGAATGCAAGTTACAGATGCCGCTCTTAAACTATAAGCTTCTATGGTCTTAAAAAGGGTATGAAACAATAAAATGGGTAAATAAATACCTAAACAAAAAAAGCAATAAAATACTGACTACGAAAGGTTTGCTGACGAGGCGATGAACTCAGCAAAAAAGTTTAAAACCGTGGCCGCCACGTCGATTCGTTAGGAAAGGCTTGATTAATTAATTGGAGGGAATATTGAAAGGGGCTTCGAAACTCTAAATGAAGTAATCCGTATGAGGGATAGAAACGATAATTATTATGTACGATACAGCCTGAAAGTTAATTAATATTAATTATATATAAAATATATCTTATATATAAAAATGAATCCCTATTTCTCCTGGTCACGGCATCACGCGTGAACGGGTAGACCGATTTTAATTCGGTTTTCGCTAATGTAAAGAGGGATAAACGGGGAATGTTTTAGGGTATATAAAAATTGCACGCCGGGCGAAGCCGGGGGCGGGCCGCTAGGATATTTATAATACATAAATTGTTCCACATGAATGGATCGATGGTCGATCGCTATCATCGATTCATGGTGGAATGGTCTTTACTGACTGACGTCTATCGATGGGCACTAGACTAATCTATCGATCCGATGATTGATCGACTATCGGTCGATGATTGCCTGCCGTGCCTCCTCTTCTTCGTCGTCTGTCGCTGGTGCTTGCGCCCGTGCTGCCCTGAATCTATTGCTACCAGTTGAAGTGAAGCTAGTGGCTGCAAATGGGATTGTGCACAATGTATATTAATTTACATATATATCGTATTAAACAGGTCTGTACAAATATAATTTTGATTCAATACTATATTAGGTACAATCGGGGGAATATAAATGTATTCCATCATTTATTTATAAAAAAAAATCTATATAATTACTTATAAAAGTTTGGTTTAAATAAATCAAATAAAAAAATAGTAAAAAGAGCAAACAGAAATACATAGCACATAAGCGAATTTTGAATCTATGTTCTGGGGCACGCACTGGCAAGTACTACACAATAATCGTACATTACTATTCAGTACTTCCTTTCTAAAGAAATAAGTAATATTGAAAAGAACTGAAGTATTTGTATTTGCTATAAAACAATGTGACTAGACAAATTTAGTCCACGGTTAGAATTTGTAATTTCACGGTTAGAACTCCTAGTCTGCAATCAGTTTAAGAGTCAGTAAAATCTCACTTAATCAGTGTCAAGGAAATTGGAAAGAATAAAGTCGGTAGCATGGACATAAATAAAATAGAACGTGTATGGTTTATCAACAATTTAGATGACCGAGGGATGGAATTAATAAAGTTACAAATATGTATTAAAATGTCATATTTGCTAATTACATTGTACTTGCTCATGAGGTACTAATATAATAATGTTACGTGCGGGGTGAGTTAAAATGCCGTGTAAGGGCGAAACGAACCTTTAAACTTGCCAAAAGTCGTCAATAATTCCCTTAATGTGTCGCCGGTTCACTGTCGCAGATAACTTCGCAAAAGCTCCGAAGAGTCGCTTTCTTATCGCTAGTTTCCGAACCACTGACTCATCTCGCCCGACTGCTCTCTTATTTATACTTGGCGCCAAACACGTTAATGTATTTCGAATTTTCCAGAGAATCTAAACAAGATCGTGAACAAGCCATTGAAAGTTCGGGAATGCTACTTCTGTTGAAATGTAAACTCTATGTTGTAAGCATAAGGACCAATTTCCTTTGACACTAGTCGGGAAGGGGCGTGACTACCATCCATAGCGTCGGAAGTTCGAGACTTTCCGCCGGCGCAAACGCTTTTTCCAGAACGTTCCATAGTTAGTCGTAACAGTAATAAAACTTGAATATATGTAAATGTCGTCCATAATATAGAAAAAGATATAACTTTTAATAGGTTTTTTGTCTATTATAATTAAAATGAAATTCAAATAACAATTAATCGCTAAATGCGATGCTAAGCGGAAATGAAACGACTGGGCCAATTCTTCAATATATTTTTTCTTTTCTTAAAATATACTTTGAAGTCTGAGGAAGGTTCCTTCTTATGAATAGCAAAATTTGGAAAAAATATTTAATGCAAAGCCTAGGGCGGGTCGCTAGTGTCTAAATAGAAAAAAAAAACAGAACTCCATCCAAATATTAAAGATTCTGTAGGCTAAAGTTGAATTTTGGCCGGTAATTCCAGTTTTATTTTCTTAATGTTAGTATTGAAAGCGCACATTGCATCCTTTGGTGACAGTAACCGCACCCTTACTAAAGCCTACCTATAAAATAACAGTGCTTAGGGTATTGTGATTCAGTGAATGATGATACTAGCTTTTCCATTATCAATGTGTCTATGTAAATCGACAACCACCTGAAACCTTTCCAGAGCTCTCGTTTTACAGTACATTGAACTAATTGCATTTTTTCGTTTCTTGGGAAGAAGTTTTACACTGGAAGTGTTTGCCTTTGCATTGACTCATTGTGTTAAAAGTGTCTGCTTGCGTTTCGCTAAAAGAATGGACCTTGGCGTCACAAAATTTAAATATCAGAATTTTTTTTACTAAGAGTAAAATTTTATAGATTGGAAGTTTCGTAGGTTACTATTTTTTTTCCAATTTCCTTATTAAATTGTTAACAAATATTTATGGGTTTTTATATTAGTTTCAAGCTATTTTTTTTTATTAAAGATGGGTTTGCTGTTGGTCAACATCTCTCCGTGTAGGAAAGATGAGGCCGAGGACAATGGAAAGAGCTCACCCAGAAGATGTTTTCACAAACATGTAAATGGTGTTTAATAATTTATTATTTATTGTTTTAGAACTTATCTTTTAAATGAAATAAATAATTACCTAAACGCATTGCTAAATAATTAATTAAAAAAGATCATTTCGAAAATAGTTGATAGCTTCTAATAGGGAATATGCGCTCTTATTTAATGTAAATTATCGCTTTAGAATTATGTCTATGTAAATATTTTTAATCTTATTTCTTTTTAGTTAACAAAATAATTATTAAACAGTCCAAAAAAAAGTGAGAAATTCAAAATACTTGAAACGCAACCCTAATTGATAAGATCAAATGTGACGTCAAAGTCTACATATAATGACTGTTAGTTAATTTTAAAATTTTTTTGTTACTAAATTTTGGTTTTTTGGCGCTGCCAAAAAAAATTTTTACGGTTATATAATGATATAACGTATCGTATAAAAATATTTTTAAAAAAATGTGCATATTCCCTATTGTCTTATGGGTTAGCTATTTAAACAACTCAAATTTATTTATTATTTTTTCAGTTCATTTTCAGTTCCAATCATTTTCAGTTCCAATAAAATAATTTCTTTTTTGAGTATAATAAAAACGAGTAAAATCAAAAAGTAAAACAGGTATCAAAAATCTTTGAGAACGTATTGAACGTCAGAGAGTCAAATTTTAGAGAGTCAAACGATAACAATTTGGGTCTCTTTAGAATTACACAATATCTTCATATTAAATTAATTAATATCAAGTTTTAAAACTGAATTGAAAATAAAACGGACAAATAATTTTAAATGAATATATTAAAGTAAAAATAATTTTATGTTATGGCCATCAAGCTTTTGTATCATGTTAAGGCCCGTCTCCTAAAAATTATTGTTCTTGCATAATTTACAGTTTTTTTTTTTATAGTAGTAACTATAAAAAGGAATAAATGAAATACATTTTATATATATTTAAAGTGTTGGATTTGAATTTCCAAAACACTTTTTTAATTTTTCTTGTTAAATTGTTAAATTCTGGCCTTCCGTACGTCCGAATAAAAAAACGGAACTCTTATACTATAAGGCTTATAGGATCACTCGTGTGTCCGTTCGTCTGTCCGAACATCCCCCCCCCCCTTATCTCCGAAACTACTGAACCTAAAATTTTGAAAAAAATACAGAAATTAGTTTTCTACTTATAGATTTAGGAAAACCTATAAGAAGTCCATGATATTGAAATAACATGGTAAATCACTCAATATTGTGCGGATAGGTAACATCGTACGGAACCCTCTTCACGCGAGTTCAACTCGCACTTGTCCCGTTTTTTTTTTAAATAGCTGTAATTTATAAACAAAGGACGCGTGAAAATTCGCTTAGTTCTGTTTGCTACTGTGGAGTCGAAGCCTTAAATGATTCAATTACAACTCAATGTAGAACACATGTCTCGCATTTTAAGTGAAGCCACGTACGAATTGGTGTCATATTATTTTCCTTAATTGGACCCAGCACTCAGGAATTTTATATTCTGTGACATTGAAGAGCAAAAGTTAATTAAACATGCAAATAATGCGGCGTCCGCTCGCGCAACGTCAATTAGTGCCGTTTTTGAAGAACGGGAGACTTTATTATAATAATATTATTTTTGTCGAGACTTTTGTATAACTTGTAACGAAGTATGTACCTATTACTTTTACTAATTAGACGCCTTATTTTAATAATTATATTAAAACTTAACTATTCTGTTCTGTGGTAAATCGGAATAATTCCGAAAGACTATTCCGTAGCAATTGTCATTGTCAATATTGTCCAGTGGATTGAGCACGGCAGATTTACCTAAGTTCTAAATCCAGTTAGAGCCTATTCACACAACGTTTTTAAACGAGCGTTTTTTGATCGGCAAGTTAATACCTTTGCACACAATCCTCGCGTTAGTATCGCTATAAACGTAAAAAACGCAAAAAAAAAAAAGCAAAATAAAGGCGCAGATACCCACCCTTCTTTAACACCCCTTTCCTCGCTTTCGGCTGTTTAAAACGCGTTTCACTTGCATTTATATCGATACAAACGCGTGTTCGAAGTGCGTTTCTTTTGCGATTGTGAGTTTAAAGTGCGTTTTTTGCGTTCAGCTCGTTTAAGAAACGTCGTGTGCATAGGTAGGCCATCGTCGAATTGAAGTAGATCATTGTCGAAGCCAAACCGGGGTCAGTAGTATGCAATATATATGTATATAGTACAAAGTAGGAAGAGAACATTTGAAAATTTCTAAAGGGATGTTTCCAAGCTTGTACAGTAAAACAAAGGAATAAAATTAATGGATTGGACCTATTTCCTTGTCATGTTTAGAACGCTTTATATATATCAAGGGAGCGCAAAAACTCGTATCGTTATCCTTATTTTATGCAACATGATTTTCATTATGGTCATCGTATTTAGTACCTATTCGTCTTCCTAATTTTTGGAAATATAATATCTAACTTTTTACTTTAATGTAATACTGGGGGAGTGGCGTAGCTTGCCTTAGTGGGGCTCTGTATCAAATCTGACTGTGGCAAAGATTTTTTATAAAAGGACAAAATAGCTCGCATGTTTTTAGACGCAATGCATTTAGACTCTAAGCTCTTAAAAGTTAAACTGGTAGGTCGTATGTTAAACTCTAAACTTGAGAGTTAGGCGTAAAGCTTACAAAAATTAAGAGAGATTGTGAGCTGGCTGAAAATATTTTTATTACAAAGTCGGGTATTGAGCCCCGTTGGTTCCAAGAAAGGACTTTTTCAGCTCCTGTAGTCTTCAAATCCTTAAGATTAAGTCTTTAAGTCTGGTGTATCAAGGACAGGAGTCAAGACAGACTTACCGGTAGATGTGAGTCCTTCCTCGCCTGCTCGACTCGCGCTGGTTCGTTGTCCACCACAATACTCGAAGAGTTTTTTATTCGTTTAAAGCGTTAATCCGGAAAGCCCGTTTTGTTTCACAGAGTTTAGATATTTCACACACTACACACAAGATTAGCGGATAGTCTTAAATGCGTGTTGCGAGCGTTGCGACGACTTGGAATTGTCTGTCTTGATTTAGAGGGTAGAAAAGGGTAAAACAAATAGATAATATGTAGGTATTTGAGTGTGATGCGAATTTTTGCATGTGTGTGATGCGTGTTTGGATGTGTGCGGGTTTATAGCATAACAACAAAGTCTTTAAGTCTTTAAGATTACCATTTTACTTACATATTAATTTAATTAGGATTAATTATGAAACAAGAAGATCTACGGTGGATCCAGGCTTTTGACTGGTCCTGTTGGAAAATTACGGGGGAGGCCTTTGTTCAGCAGTGGATACGGCTGAGGTGATGATGACGATGAATCAAGAAATATACTTAACACACCTAACATTATTCATACGTTATATTAACGTATAATGTATGAAATTTCAATAAATTATATCGCCTGAATTAGTAATCACTATTTAATATTTAAAACAATTAATACACTAAATAACCCATGTTTAAAAAAAACCAAGATGCCTTTTGCGGTAATCGCACTAGTAGATAATGCGAAACGCGTCACGAGAATCTAACCACAATTCTGGTTTGCGGGCTTCTATAGAATATGTGGATTAGTCGGCATCACAAAAACATTTTGGTAAGCTGTTTCAACAAAATTTACTAAACAATATTCATAATATACTTAAATGTCTTTCAATAGTTTTTTTATTTTTATTTTACTTACCTAGTAGTGTTTTTTTCTTCTTGTGAAGAACACCGTCATATAACAGCAAATGTGCAGGGTAGATGTAAGAAGCCATTTCCCTATTCTCTTCTAATTCATTAAACATAAACAACATAACTAAGGTCGGCAGCGCACTTGCAGTACCTACTGCAGATGTTGCTCCTGTTAATTGGCGACGGTAATCATCTATCCACCGTCACGTGGACCGACAGCTTCCCCGACCTTGAAACACAGTTAACACAAAACACTAGTTTTCTTAAAATTTTAGATGTAGATACAGTAATCTACTAAGTTCTGTCGTTTAAAGAATATTTTTGAACCATTTCTACCTGAGCATTTGGCAATAATATTACAGCAATAATGAATGTTGGGTTGGTAAGAAATTCTTGCAAAACACAAACCATAAAAAACCAAAAACATTTTATAATAACTTAAAAGATTGTTCGTTCAGTAATGTAGGCTTCCTACGCATCTTCAACTCGTGCCGAACGCTCTGGTAGGATTTGCACTCCCGAAGTTCAGAATTTAGTTCAGAATTCAGAAGTTCAGATCTGTGAGATCATAAAAGTTTTTATCCCGTAAATACTTTTTGAAAGCTCGAAACATATGATAGTCGGTAGGTGAATATTATAGTGGATGTGGTAGAACTTAAATTCTTGTGTCATCATAGCTTCGTGAGGTCGAGCATTGTCGTGGAGGACGTAGAATAATATGAGCCAGCTTTTGTAGTTGTGCAGAGTAAGTCTCTGCCTTTATTGTGGTGTTGGATGGTAGAAGTTCGTAATAAATCATGCCCTCAGAGTCCCACTAACAAGAGGGTGAAACTCTCTTCATTTCTCGGGTTAGCTTTAGGGTCGGTTCCGGTTTTCCCCTTTCGGTAGCCACTGTGGCTTGCATTTGTGGTTAACATAGAGCGCCAGGTTTTCATCTCAAGTGACTATTATTTCTTGAAAGAAATCTTATCTGTGCTGATGATGCAAGAGTGAAAGACAGATGGACTTGCATGTCACTATGTTTGATTCGTTGATTCCTTTATCCCAATTGTTGTAAATTTTGGAGAATCATAGAGCGACTATACCAAGTTTGTTTGCTTTACTGTTATAAAGGCACGCAGTTCTACATCGTCAACAGTTGATTTCCTGCCGGACTTCAAAAGATGTAACTCCGGAACGGAAACGTTGATACCAACGGGATACCGTTGAATAACAAACTGCTTTAGCCTTGAACGCACTGCATATATTATCGGTTGTGACCCTTGTAAGAACTTGTAATATGCAATCGCTCGAAGTATACTTTGATCTATCTTTATTTATATATGAGCGGAACAACTGACTTGCTTATGGAAGTCAGTTATTCCGAGCAATCTTCCCTGCGGTATGTAAGGTAACTACTCTCGAATTTTCTTGAGATAAATAATTTTAATTGAAAAAAATAAAAGTGTCGCAAGACTTTCGTACTAATCTAATAAATATTACATCATAAAATTTTGCTATTAATTAGTATGTTATCATTCATTTTTGGCAATCTTATTCCAGGGACAATATACCCTAAAACATTCCCCGTTTATCCCTCTTTCCATTAGCGAAAACCGAATTAAAATCGGTCTACCCGTTCACGCGTGATGCCGTGATCAGGAGAAATGGGGATTCATTTTTATATATAAGATAAGTTATTTGTTTTTGTATCAACTGAACGGAACGGGGAAATACTCGTACCAGCTCTTTTATCGATGTCGATGCATAGCAGTGACTTACCTATATATTGTTACCCTTTGAATACATTTGCCTCTATCTCCCTATTATTAAACGTATTCGATATTAAAATTGTAGCAGTAGGGGGAATGTCTATGCATACATCTGTATCTAGCCTACTTGTTAGAACTTATCACCTTTCCTCTTTTTTGTTTCTATGATTATTATTATTTTTTTTTCAGAAATCGATTCTCTTTTTTTTTATAACAGTGAACTAGAAATTTTGAAAAATTCGTCTAGAATTATGTCAGTCTGTGAATGTCCGAGAAGTTCTTACATTTTTTGTGGACTTGTACTAATAAAATAGACAATAATGTAATAGGTATGTAATTACACAACTATACCTTCGTAATATAATTTTTATTTTTACTCTCATATTGGTGGGAATAAGCCATTGGGAGGAACGTTCGGCTGTCCAGTCTAGCAGCTTCAAATTTTCTTATTTTCATTTGTGGATTAGAAGTGGTAAAAACTCGATCAAACGATGAAGGAGATGGTGAAATCAATTATTGGTAAACGGCGAGGAAATTATTGTGCGAAAATATTTAAATATAATGTTAGGTGCGACAAGTGCGCTGCCGACCATAGTAGTATTAAGGATAAGTGATTAAGATATACAGCAAAGGGTTCTGGCAGATTTCGGGCTGCCCAAAAGACTGCCCAATGTATGCCCTGCCACTACTCTTCGAATCCAGAGCAGAGCCAACTTTGAAAAGATCATTTCCAAAGTTGACCGTGACGGGAATCGAACCCGGCACGTTTGGCCCAATGGGTTTCTAACTAAACCGTTCATTCAAAACCGAAAATCTCCGAGAGTACTTTAGCGATCACTATGAAATTTTGTATACGCGTAAAGGACATATGACATAGACATGGACCTTTCATCCAGAAAAAAGTACTATTCCCGGGGGATCATTAAAAAAACACCTGACAAATATATGTAGGTATTAGAGAAATAAAGATTCAGATAATAAATAATAAGTAGATGAAATAAGATTTAAGATAAGAAAAATGGGCGGACAAAGTCGCCGGCAAAGGCAATTTTTTTTATAAATAAAATATTAATATAATGTTTCGTCAAAGAACAAAGCAAAATCATCTTTAAGTTATTAGTTTTTACGACACATTTTAGTCAACCATTCAACACAGATCCTGGCAAATGACATAGCCATGTCGTCTTTGTCTTGGAGACTGTTAAGTGATCCTCGTAACGCTTGCTTATTAAAATTTCATTAAAGTTTAGTGTGTGAAACCGCGACAAAAGGCATCATGCCTTTGAAGCTTGTAGCATGTGTCTTGCTGTCTTGTGGCAATTTAATGGACAAAGATGAAATGTTATCACGTCAGTTGAGTGCTTTCTGCTATACATAGAGCCATTTCAGAAAATCTAAGCTTTCGTTTCGAATATGTACCAAGACTTGTGAATTTTCATTAAATGTCTACTAACAAAGAAACCTTCATTATTCGCCTTAAAAGGTTTCATATGAAATAGAATCGGTTTAGAAGCAAGCAGAAAATTAATATTTTCAATTTTCCTTAAGATACTTTTAATCGATTATCACAAATCTATTTTAGTCAAACTAAAACTAACTCTAAAGTTTTCTCCTCTACCAAAGGTAATAGGCTAATTAACGGGTAATAAAATTCTACGATATCAGAATGTACGAGTACATTCAAAATAAATCCAAAGTAAGTAACGTAAGGTCGTTAGATAGGTTGGCGGTCCACTTTATGATCCGTGGTTAGCGTCGGATGAGGGAGTAGAAATGGATAGGAAAATGGGTTTTATCATCCCTTACCCACTCACCGAAACACAACAGCAAATATTATGCTGTTATTTTACGGTGGTTTGTAATGCTGTTCATATCCAGCAACGATTAATAATCAACTAATAATAAACAATACATATAACAAAGTATATTTCTTGAAATTAATCCTCAGTTTGAATCCGTCTTCGGTGGGATTGTAGAACCATAGGAAGGTAGGTATTGGCGGTACTTGGGTGGGCAGGTCTATGGTGTTGCTCCGGTTGACTTGCCGCCGTCGATGACCATATGTGTTGTGGACTGTATATTTTAAGTTGTAGCCGGACGGAAGATTGAAGGAGACAGCGAATAGTTGCAAGTGTCGTTTACTTCTTAATTAATTATCTACAGCAATTGTAACTATAGTTAAGTATAACAAATCTTATTAGAAGGTACAGAGATAAACGATGGTTCTTTAGGCTCCGAGTGCCAGTGATAGTGGTAGTGGTAATCGTAATGGTAATGATCTCCAGTGAACACTTGAGTGCCGGGGGGGGGGGGGGGGTCTTCCTGTCCTCACCGGATCGTTCTCACGGTTCTGTCCAAGTGAAGTGCAGTCGGCAAATATTTACAAGGAACCGTAATAAACTTTAACAATATCCTTAAAAATAGTTCACAACAAAATAGATAGACGAGCAAACCAATATAAATTCCTATTCCATTGTCCTACATCCGCCCTCGGCTATATAGCCTTAATCAGATATGTTCCCAAATTTCTCAGTTGTAGGAGGCATTCCTATGAATGACACCCTAGTAATATGGAATTCATGTTCTTTGATACAAGTCAACTATGTGCCATCTTTTTAAGCGTTTCACATTTTGATCTGTGTTCAAGAGACACTTCGTCAATTTATTCGAGTGTTCCCTTAGTCTCTCTTTGTATCTTTTATTGGTTTTGCTAATTTCTTCTTTAACAGTTGGCATCTGCAAATATTCTTGAATTTCTGTATTTTTTATAAACCAGTGCGCGCCAGAAACAGTTCTTAATACAATGTTCTGAAATCTTTGTAGGATTTCTAGATTTGAGTTGCTAGCCGAACCCCAGAGTTCTATACCATAAGTCCATATGGGCTTTATGACTGTTTTATAGACAAGAAGCTTGTTGGTAACGGACAGCGGAGATTGACGCCCCAACAGCCAGTTTAGTGATTTAAATTGTAGATTAGCTTCTTTCCTTTTAGCTCTGATGTGATTTGCCCAGGTGAATCTTCTGTCAGATGTAATCCCAAATACTTCACACTATTACTACTTAGTAGTACCTTATTCTCCATAGAGACGGGTGGGCAATCACCTTTTCGAAGTGTGAATGTTATTTGTACAGATTTTTTTACATTTGGTTTAATTCTCCACTTCTGTAGCCAAGCATCTACTTTATTAAGCTGCGTTTGTAGTTTTAAGAATGCACAGTTGGGATCCCTGTCACTTGCAAGGCATGCTGTGTCATCAGCATACGTGGCCATTATGACGTCTTCAGTTTCGGGCAGGTCTGCTGTATAAATGGAGTAGAGGAGCGGTCCCAGGACTGATCCTTGGGGCACGGAAGCAAAGATGTTATATAGCTTTGAGTAGTCTTCCCCACATTTCACTAGAAATTGTCTTTGTTCTAAATAGGATTTCAAAATCATGAACAGTGAGTTTGGTAATAATTTTTTAATTTGTACAACAGTCCTTTGTGCCAGATTCTATCAAAGGCCTGTTGTATGTCTATAAATGCAGCAGCGCAGTATTCTTTTCTCTCTAGTGATTGTCTAATTTTGTGTACTACTCGATGCACCTGATCAACTGTTGAATGATTCTCACGAAATCCGAACTGATGATCAGGAATGATCTTGTCATCTTCAAGAACAGGTTTCAATCGCTGCAAAAGAACCTTCTCGAAGACCTTGGATAGGATAGGGAGGAGACTTATAGGCCTATATGAGCTAGGGTCGTTTTTTTTAATAGATACATATTGTAAAAACTTAGAACTAAGAATTAAAATGAATAAATGTATAATAATAATAATGTATGTTCTGTGACAGGCTGCTGCGTTCGAGTCATTTCGACTTCTGTACTTCTGAGTCATTTCGATTTCATTTGTTCATTAAAAATAATGACTAACGGGGAAGAAAAAATAATAAGGAAACCTGCGTATCTGAAAAAACCATTGAAGTCATCTGGAGAGACCATTATGTCTCAAAAGAGAATAATAGAAATCTTCCAAGATATTCGTAATACAAATTGAGGATAATGTCCTTAGAATAAAAAAAGAAGTTAGGTAGGTATAAAATACGTAATGCTTTATGAAAAAAAAAACATTAGGTTCAGTGATTAGTTTTTTTTTATTTAAAAACAATTTATACACATTCATAAATATATTTACACAAGATTTACACAATATGTTTACAGCTAGAGTTTCTTTAGGATGTATTGTATATATAACATTTCATTAATCAACTAAATTTTAATGAGAGTAGATCTTTAAAAAACATGTAAAATTTCTTTTTTCCCAAAAAAAAAAATGCTTTGAAAGTCATTTTAAATACGTAAGTATTTCTTTTATCTCTTATTGTGTATTTACATAAAAGAGTACACCTATTTGAAACTATTTCACCCAGTTTTTTCGCTACTTTATAGTTTTAATGAAAAGGTTTCCAGGGTTAAAAGAGATATTAAAAACTACCTTCATTGTAAACCAACATGGTGACTGCTTAAGCTTTTTCTGCTCTTAACTATGTTAGAATATATAAAAAAAATGAATAATTGGGACGAGAAAACAATATGCAGCTGTTAACCTCATTTTATCGAAGTAAACTGTAGTTTGCATGATAAGAAATGGGTTAATTAATCTAGTATTAAGAGATGTGCAACAATCACTTTTTATGTTAGTGTCATAAAGAACATATAACTCCTTCGAATAGCTCAGTGACTTATGTCGAATAGACAGTGAATAGCAATCAAGTATTTAATTGGTTAAAATATTGGTTTCGGTAAGTTACGAAATTTTCTTCTGTTTCTAGTCTTTAAACAGTGTCTGCTGCCAGTGATGAGACATGACTCAGAAACGTGGTCAAGGTTTAGTCCACACGAGAAACCTTTCCGTGGTAGATTACCAAGTTCAAAAATCCACTTAAATCTAATGCGAAAACTAAATCATTTGATGACTAATTTAATTTGCAAGATGAAATGGCATTGGAAAGGACCTACACATCTTGAAACGGATCTAGAAGAAATGTTCTAGAGTATCAGCCACATATCGAACGACATGAAAACTTCCCTTCCAGATGTGCGTTTTGGTGGTCTATTGGGGAAGTCTGTTTTGAACAGTAGGCGTCAATGGGATTTTTTAATGGATAGATAGATGCACACCATAATAACGGCATGTCTGACTCCATATCGCGACAGTGACCTATGAACTAAAAATATTTTCATTAGTATAGTTGTCAGTCGGGTTGTCATTAATTATGAAATATCATGACCTAATGTGTCGATGGGCCTATCTTAAGAAATAATAAAGTATGTTGAATTAATTTATAGTTTTCGGTTCTGTAAAATAATCTTATATATAAAAATGAATCCCCTTTTCCCTTGGTCACGGCATCACGCGTGAACGGGTAGACTGATTTTAATTCGGTTTTGACTAATGGAAAGAGGGATAAACGGGGAATGTTCTTATATATAAAAATTGCACCCCGGGCGAAGCCGGGGGCGGGCCGCTAGTTATTAATAAAATTATAAGAAAAATATGCACAATCAATTAGAAATCTGATATGTTTCAGAATAAAGTTAAAGACTATTTTTGTGATATTTTCTAATAATGCTATTATTATACAACATGTATATAATATGTGATTTTTTTTATTATTTACAAATAATAACATGTAAGATTTAAGATCTAAGTTTAATTTTTCTAATAAAATAAAATAAATTAACATTTACAAATCAAATTTACACTTATACAACTCTCTAATCGTATTTTACACTTATTAATAAAATTATTCATAATCATTCGCGACTCGTTAAATTTACATTTTACAATGATTAAGCCGTTTAAACTTTTACTATTGATATGATTTACTGAAATGTTTTACAAAACAAATACAGATTAATAACTTGTTATTAAACATTTATTTAGTTTCGCAAAACAGGCGCGGCCGAAATCCACTTGGAGCATTGCTGAGAAGAATCTTTTTTTTTTGTACAAAAAAAAACTACTAAAATATCTAAAGTGCCCTGTAAAAATACACTAGCTATGCCCTGCGATTTCAAGTGAAATTAAAAATTTAAAAGAAATTGGATCCTCTCTTTCCTCTCTCTCTCTCTCTCCCTCTCTCAGTATTGCTCAGTTTGCCTAGGGCTGCTAAACTCTGAGGCGAAGCCATCGCCCTAAGCTGGGTTAGTGATTGAACGCCTACTATTTTTTTGCTCCTAAATGTCGTAGCGTAATTTTAAATAAACTTCCTCAAGAATTCAAATCTCATATGCAAATTTTGACGAGCTCACAGGTCGACTGATTAAGTTGTTTGTCTTATCGCTCTGTCTCTGGGATCTCGGAGTCGATTTCCGGAAAAGTTGGCTCTAGTCTGGATGTGGCAAGTAGAGGCCGTTGGATGAGTGGTTAGGTTGCTTGCCTTAACGTTCTCTCTCAGGGGCCCCAGGTTCGATTCCAGACGGGGTCCACTATGGAAATTAACTTTTTAAAGTTGGCTCTGGTCAAAATATTGCGTTTCGCAGTCATTTTGAGCAGCACGTCTGGGGGAAGTAACCACCACCTTTCAAAAGACCACCGTCAAATAACAGCATAAGTGCTGTGTTTCGGAGAGTGAGTAAGTGATGCCAGAACCCCTTATCTCTTATCCTTAATCCTACTATGGACTGCAATGCACTTGCAGCATCTGTAGGGTTAAAAGTAAAAACATCAGACACTCTCAGCAACATACTAAAAAATAGATCTTTACTCTTACGCACCAAAGGGAGTATAATTTCAAAATAAAAGGAAAATAATAAAACAAATTCTTCAGCTTTATTACGTTAGTATAGATTGAGAAAAAGTAAACGCAAACCCAAATACCTATCCCGTCCAAATCCCTTATCTTTGCAGCACCTGTGGCATTTCTTGTGTTATACGCGATGGTAGCATTATAAAAAAAAAACGCAAGTGGTAATAAAGACATGGCTAAAAATGTCATTGGTTCACATCAAAAAGCTACGAAGAGAGCGGCCGCGTAAGGAACTTCAGGTCTTCTGAATCATGGCTATATATTAAACACTAAAGTACGTGGCAGCTGGCAGTCACATCCTATGGCGACTAAGACAGCGCAGCGGTTCGCTGACAGTCGCTGACAGTCGCTGACAGTCGCTGACAGTAGTTGACAGTCGCTGACAGTCGCTGACAGTCGCTGACAGTCGCTGACAGTCGCTGACAGTCGCTGACAGTCAGCTGCCCACGACTTCAGGCCTCGCCTGAGGGTGCGTCACTTAACTTACTCGTAAAGAATGATAATAACCACAGGATATTTTAAAATATGACAACACAATACAGGCAGTATACGTGCTAACGATATGATGTTAAACAATATAGGACAATACCTAAATTGTTTAATATATCGTTAGCATGAAAATGAAAAACAAACAGTTTTATAGCCATTGATCGATATCAGTTAATTCTTAATGTCTGTTATTACAAGTACGTATTACATTAAATAAATTAGAGCAAAAAATAAATCAGTCTTTTAAAAATAAGTCCTTAGGTTGTGACCTTGAATATTTTATGTAAATTCTCTTTCAAACGACAGAAATCGGGTGATTCATTTCTCAGACGTTTAAATGTAACCTTAATACAAGGACTGAACAGTTTGATTTATCCAAATAATGCCTTGAAATACATAATAAATATTAATTAGGATTTGGGTGATTCCACTTTAATTTACATAATTAATGGTAGTTCTATTAAAAAAAACACATTAAATAAAAATTTAAATATAAAAAATAAGTGCAATTTACACCATGGAATGCAGATTTACAGGTAAAAATTTTGCTACTTTTAATTAAACGAGTGATAGTAGACTTATACAAAAATATTTCTGAATAGGATTGATTAGATTTGATATAGTCACCACTTATGCGTACTAATACTACAAGCGTAATTTGTTTAAAGCTCTTCTGCGTGTTCACACGAATTGAGATCTAACGTTTCTGTTCACTGAGAGCGCGCCTAGACCTGGGTCTGAAGTGGGACGCACGCGCTCCCAGGGTGCAGGCTACCTTCGGTTCTTGCAGTACTGACACAACAGAACCTTCTTGAAGGCCTGCCTAAACACCTTGTTGAATATTGTGTAAAAAATTGGATTAACCATGGAACTTGCATAGCCTAACCACAATACAAAATCAAATACCCAATGTGCAATACCCCTTTCACATTCCGAACACACTGCTGGCACCATATTGAGAATAAAGAACGGAGCCCACAGTATAACAAAAGTAAAGAAGACAACTCCGAGAACTTTAGTCGCCTTTTGTTCGAGTCTCAGTATTCGACCGTGACGCGAGGAATTCCTGGAAATGACACTTGAATTTCTGGAATGATGTATCCTGGGCGCTTGTCTTTGAGGACTGGGAGTAACAGGTTGCTGAGGCCTGGTCGTTATCGATCTTCTATTACGAACATTACGAACCGGAGTTGATAAAGCAGTCCTTGCGCCACCAAAACTAGAACCTCTTCGGAATCTTCTCGCTTCCTCCCAAGTGACCATAGACGAGGCACCGCGACTGGAACGCCTTGAAAAAGGTGTAGAAGGTTCATCCGGTTTAAGGTTGCCATTGCGAGGAAACCCGTTACAACCGTTTATATCTCCTCCGGGTACAATGATAACATCGGTAGTGCGTCTTGGAGGAGTAGAATCTGATCCAAAGTAGGGACACGTGCACGGTGGAGGAAGAAGTAATCCATCTTCAGAACTCCGAGATTTTGCTGTTAATGTTGCTGGTGCTAGTAGACCCTCATTACTTTCGTCGTCAGAAGCACTTCGAGGTCTGTGCAAAGGTGTAATGGGTTCTCCCGTAGACGAGGGTCGCCTCTTGTCTTGTAGCATGGAGGACGGTGAACTGGATGAAACACTTAACGACCCAGGTGTAAGCATTCCTCCTCGTTCTGATATGTTTGTTCTGAAAAATGGAGTAAGATTTGTAGTAAAGAAAAATTTACTAGACATTTGTGGAATGAAGACATTATAATAAAAAATACGATTGTACAGAGTAGCAAAAGCAGTTACACTTATTTCGATTAGTTTGCAATACATTGTTACATTCATAACAGTATTTGGATTGTCTTGTAGAACAGGTCGCTTGGAATTGATTTCAAGTTTCTTTTGTTAGAAAACTGTTATAAATTATTGAAAAACATTCGACGTGTTCATGACGACAAGTCCAAAGTTAAAACAATTGCGGCACATTGAGTACAAGACTTCAAAATTTTGCATCAAACAAATATTGCCAATTTGTATATACCCTCGATACTGTGGTTTAGTCGCAGCAGAAGCTTCCAAGCCGCGAGAGAGGCGCAACATCTCCGCACCAAACTGATGCAGTGCAGTCATTGCTGATGGGGCAGGCTCGCTGTGCAACACAACATGTAACGTCATCAGGACTACACAAATACATTCACAAAACATATACATCCACAAAAAAAATAAAACACTTATAGCTTGTGAGAGGGGACATTGCAAACAAAACAACGCACTACACTTTGTATGAAAAAATGTAGTTATAATAAATTAGGTAAGTGTTGTTATTTAGTAAACCTATTGGTAACCAATTAAGGCGCATTATTGCCTGTAACATTGCCAGTAAACCTAATGGTAACCAATTAAGGCGCATTATTGCCTGTAACATTTAAAGTTTCCTTGCAAGTATATTTGAAAATTATATATGCGGATAATATAGTAATGTACTATATAATCCTAAAATGACGTAACGTTTAGTATCTATCTTACTAATTTATAGTATTTATCGTGTTGATAACTAAAAAATATATTTAAAAAGACAATGTAGAGTACTTTATCTGATTAATTAAAATATTAATAATTAAAATATTGCTTACATTTTTCTAAGATATTGTACAAACATTTTCCTTTATCAACTTGAAAGTGTCACTATAATATCACAAACAAGTGACGTTTTTATGAAGCGAAGAATATAATGTAAGAATCCTTTTGTCCTTACGATATCCTCGATATGATATATTATTTCTAAGTTGACCTTTTTTTTTCTAAAATATACATAAAAAGGTACAATTTCCGTATTGTATAACTAGCTGAATGGATAGTTTTCGAGAGAGTATTAATGGTATGAAAAATATTTAGTTTCTAATCAAGATTTGTATAGATTAGTATCAAAAAAACCTAATTTTTATCTAGCGCCAAGTATAGACATAGTAGAATGAAATTTGCATGCATTAAATCTAGCTTCTAAGCAATAGATTAGGTACTACCGCCAAAGAACGAAGTTTTGATAAGTACATTTATTACTCTCGTAAGTTACAAATTATACTAAGTGGGGATTTTAACGAAGTAAATGTGATTATGATTTGAGTGGCAGAGAACACTACGTTCCGCAATCATAAACTAAGCCTTCTGGTGATTTTTCCGCACTATCAAGATACATTTATGAATCTTGAAGGTGATAGTACATGGTGCGCCCACACTACTATCAAGAATAATCCCACCAATGATTAATAGGAGTTGACTCCAAGTTAGTGTGTAACTGGCAACAAGTTAGGCATCTGGTTAGACAGCCTGAGAGAAGATCATATACATCAAGTAATCGTTACCTTAATCACCCTTAATATGTTTAACACCTTTAACGCATAATACAGTTGGTACCGCTGATGGATTTCTGTAATGCCTCGTTGTTACTTTTGGCACACAGCGATGTGTCTTATTGAAGAGTATTCTATTCAAAATTACCGCCTTTTTAATAGACAATCACCCATTTAATTGGCCGGCGATAAGCCAGTATCTCTTCAATTAACATGCAATACGTGTGGTGCAATATGGCCATTTTAAATACATACATATTTGGTAGAGCGAAACCAATATTTAAAGATAATAAACAATTCCAAATACTATGATAGTACTGTGCGTGTGTACGTCTCTTTGATATTGAAATTAGTTTGGGGGGTTCAGATAAGACATTCTATAATGAACACTTGAGATGGTTGATATATCAAAATCTACATAGTTTAGAAACACATTAAGGAAGCTACGAGACACACATACTTATGAATCGTAATTTTTATATAAAATTTTGATACTGATTGTCTATTGATTACGAGATTATGCGTCCCATTCAGACATAGGGTGGCCAACACGCTGGTCGCTAGCTGCCAATCAGTTTTCGGCAATATTAAATAAAAAGTAAATTTTTCTACAACATTTATTCTAACTTCTAATTAAGAATAACAGTCGTATGGCCAGTTGCGAAATAGTTATTGTAAAATTTGGCCCTGCTGCCAAAAATGTTGGCCTTAAAACATCACTTTCTTTTTGTACCGGACACGTTACCGGCACTGTTTGCTGGGATTGGAGGAAAACACCACGTAACTAGATCAATGTATTCAGAGCGGGCTTAGGCTCAGAGTCTCAGCGGGAGCGGTCTGTTCGTGCCACTTCGCGTCCTATACCCCGACTGGTTGCCTACTACGCGCACTACAATATTCTTCCCGGTCTCTTCATACGACCGCGTTGTTCAGGTCTCTTCATACGGCCAGGAATTCACACACACCTTTTCTTCAGCCTTTTCGCGGCTATTCTTCGGGCCTCTTCATACGGTCAGGTCGGTGACTCCTTTGCGATCGTGGAAGTGGAAGTGATTTTGGCTAGGAAGTCGGCGTGTTTATATAGAGTGTATCCCCACCAAGATTCTCTCAATTCGCGGAATTATCCCCACTCTTCCTAAGCCCGCTCTGTGTCTTTATTCGTTATTTACATCTGTGCGTTTCATTTTTTATCTTATCCTAATGAAATTTCTACAGGATATTTCCCCTATCTTATTCTACATATTTACAATTTATTTACAAGAAATATCCGTTCTAAGGACGTGTAGCGAGACGGCAAAGGTAAAGTTTAGGGTCCCCCTGTTGCCGTCTCGCTCTAACCTGTTGTCTTCGTCTTTTTATTATTATTATTTACAATTCTATATTTCGTCGCGTACACTTTTGTAGAATTTGCTAATTTTTTTAGGTGCAGCGTCAGTTCAATACAATAGTTACATTAAAATTCCATTTCACATAATAAATAGGTAACCATTACTGAAAAAATAATAATAATACTATTCTCTAGAAAATATTATTAATTTCTAACAGCTACAACTGTTTCGCCCTAACACAGTTCGAAAAAATATTACATACACTTGTAAAGTGAAATGCTGTTATGGTCCCATTTATTAGAGCCAAGATAAGAAATCTAGAGTAATGTCACAAAGACATTAGTGCTGGTAAGGAATGTAAGACCATGTTAAACAACAGACAGTAGGATTTTCTCCATAATAAAAAGGAAACTGACGAATTTACGACAAGGGAGTACCTATGATTATTTCGTTAGAATTATATTGCTTACAATCTTTGGAAGTAAAATTTAATTTTTTCTAACTGATTTGAAGAGTTCATCATTTCAAAAAGGTTTGAATGTTCCTTAATTAAAAAAGAACAAAAAAAAAACTAAAGGTTTTATTCAGTTAGTCATTAACAGTCGAAACCGTCACGACATACGAATAATTGCGTTTCCCCACAGAGGTGTAATAGTTTTTATTTCAAGGAATGATTTTAATGTTTCAATCGCGTGATGTGAACTTAAAAAATATCATTTAGTCCTTTTCATAGAAGCTGTGAAGTTTTGGTGAATATTTATTGATTAGATTACAGCTCAGATTATTTTGAAATGTTCAATTTATTTTAGTGTTGAAAATTCTAATTTGTTATAAAGGATAAGTGTTTAGTCAGCGAGGACTTGAGGCAGAAAGGTGTGACCACAAACAGAGCCTTATGAGGAGGCTTGAGATGGAAGAGCTGTGCTCATGGATTCTTTGCGAACATCTGTTACAAATATATCTGCATCAGAGTTAAAATTAGCGACTTAACTAAATGAGCATGTCGATATTCGACTAACGATCAGAATGAAAGGTTCTCCCTCAACTGTGTGGTCGGATAACATAGATACAGACGTTCTAGAACATATTACAGAGTATAGAATGGAATATAGAACATAAACATATCCTAACTTTCGCTTCAGTGCAAAATGTACAAAAAGCAAAATGAGCATCACTCTCAAAATGTACAAAACGCAAAATGTGCAAAACACAAAATGTATAAAAAGGCTAAATTAATACATCGCTATAGTTTTATTCATAACTATAATTGATACGAGTATATCTTATACTAAGTCTTACAACATAACATGCTGCTTGGAAGAAAAGAATATACGCTAGATAGTAAGCCTGTTGTAAATCATTTGCATCAAAAATTACGATATTGTAATTTCCTTATTTTCAAACTTTTCCAAAATTTTCTTATATTTTTTTCTTCTATATTCTTCTTCTATTTCTTCTTGCTGGCTCAAAAAAAAACTTTTTTTTATCTTTCCATCAGCAAATCTTCCTTCTTTAAGTAACTCAGAAATAAAAAATATTAAACTAATCCTTTTCGGGATTTTAACATTCAAACGTCTCTATATTACACTCCACCTAAAAGGAAATGTCGTTTGTAAGACTTAGTATAAGATTTTTGCTCTGAAGGGGATTTATCAATAAAATTTTATCGATGTATGAATTTAGCTTTTTTATACATTTTGCGTTTTGCACATTTTGCTTTTTGCACATTTTGCTCTGAAGCGCTAACTTTTACTATACATGCGAAAGTGAGTTTGTTTGTTTGTTAAGATTTCACGCGATCATCATGAGTTTTTGCATACACGTACCATAAGAAAGAAGAAAGATTAAAATAAGAGAGACTAATATATTTAGATAAAGATGATAGACAATAGAGATCTTATTACTATAAATAACCTTCTGTTAAATTTCTCCTTTTGTTACTGTATAAATAGTTTTAAAATTTTATTCTCGGAATGTCTTAGAGCCAGTGTTAATTTAACAGAACTGGAATTCTTGTGAAACTTGACAATTAATAAGTCCCCAACTAAATCAAAGGCATACTTGAAAAACTCTTTACTTTTGAATAGCTTAAATAGTTCTGACAATCTCCTTTGTGCCTAAACTGAACAAGTTGGAGTGACAAACCAGTAAAGGCTTTGCGATCATTAAATTCAACAAATAGTTTTGTATACATAGTTAAGGTTTCAATCCAGCCTTCAGACTTAACCACAGGTAAATATAGAATGAATGGGAGGATTCTAAACTTTGTCACTTAGGGCTATATTTGGAAACATCACCTCAGCGAACAGAAGTTGGTCATTGGATGCTTGAATATTAACAAAAATATAGTACGCCACTGTGAAATAAAATCACATTCGAGGTTTTCGTTTTGGTGCTAGGGATGACAGATCCCATTCCCTTATCTCCACATAAACCCATTGACGAGCCCATTGAATAAGTGGTTAGGGTGGTTGCCTTAACGCTCTAGGGATTGCGGGTTCGATCCCCGGCCAAATTTTCAAATTTGTCTCTGGTCTGGACCTGGAAAGTAGTGGCAGGGCACACTGCGTTTCGCAGTCATTTGGGCAGCGCGTCTGGCGGCAGTAACCACCTACTTACAGAAGACCACCGTGGAATAACAGCACGTTTGCTGTTGTTTCGGTGAGTGAAGTAAGGGATGTCAGAGCCCATTTACCTATTCCTTCCCAATTCCTTATCTTTAATCCTATTGTAGTCGGCAGCGCACTTGCAGCAGCTTTGGCGTTGCTTGTGTTATAGGCGGTGGTAGCCATCTACCATCAAGTGGACCGTCAGCCTGTCTGCCGATCTTAACATAAAAAAAGTAAGGCGCAATGATAACTTTCAAATTATTAGGGTTGGCCTTACAAAAATTATTAGGGTTGGGTGGGTTACACTTGCCGATTTGCCAACTTGGTGTTTCTTGGCGGTGGCCAAATAGAGTCAAGTCAACCATCACCATATTTTGCCATATTGCCATATTTCCTTATAAAAATTAATCATATTGATTTAACTAAAATTATACATAAAACATGGTTGACGTTTCGGATATTTTTTATGCCTTAAAAAAAAACAGTAGTAAATATGGGTTCTACCAGATGCTTCAACAATTTTGTTCAAATTCAACAATTTATTCAAACAATTTTGTTGGTAACTTGGTCTTTTATTTGTGGATAGCAACATAATATCGAATCTAGCCTAAATAAGCCTATGTAACCGGTGAGATTACTATAAAGAGAAATAGGTTTTATTCTATTAAGGAATAAGACATGGCTTAGGGGGATCAAATCAAATCAAATGAAATCGTTACTTGCTTAAAAATAGGATAACAAGATCACTTTTTTGAAGTCGATAATATATTTTACCTCGGAAAAAAATAACAAAGATTCTGAGAAGAAACCCCGAAAAACACTTCATGATATCATTATTTTTTTCGTCTTTAAAATGACGTATGCTTGACGAAAATGGATTTTGCATAAATCCTTAATTAATCAATAATAAATTACTTTTGCAACAAAATACAAGCGCACGCAATCCCATTACAGGTTGTAATCTGTGCTTCGGCCAGACGAACTGTCCAGTTTATGGCAATGTGTTTGTTGTTTCACAAATAAATAAAATCTCAGTTTGAATTTTGTTTAATAAAATTTTTTTTATGAAGTTTCATAATTAAATATTTTGAAAACAGGAAAGTTTAACCAAAATATTTTGTCGCAACAATGTAGGTAATTATATTTTATTTTTCATATTTGTTCTAATCTCAAAATTAAGTTCTATTTTTTTTTATTACCACACTATGTGTAGTACCAACAAACTTAATAATAACAAACTTAATTAACACTATTTTTTATATTTACCTACAATTAAGTAAATATAATATTAGACTGGCTGTTGATTCTGTTAATTTACAAGATACAAAATTTAATTAGGAGATATTGTAAAATGTTGCAAAATTATATTAACAGAATAGGCATGATGACGGTATTAAAGAATCAAAGAATAAATGGTTTTGGAGAAAAATATATGTTGAAAGGAGTCTAAAAAATTACTTGTTTTTTGTATTAAAATTGAGGTTAATAAGATTTTCGATAAAATAGAAGTATAAATAACTGCAATCGGCCATGTTAACTGAAACACCAATCAGAGCGAATGACGTCACGCCCAGATAAGTGCCATCGTGTTGCTTGACTTTGCTTTGACAGAGTGAAAAATCTGATGAGATGTCGCTGACGTCACGTTCCATCAGACGCGACGCCATGACACCTAAGAGCGTTTTCGCGCGTAATTCAAAATAGATTTAAAAACATTCCATAATTCGCGTTGAAATTTAGTTTTTTGCTGAAATATTGTTTTTTTCGGATATGATAGACGTGTATCTACATTATGGAAGGGAATTACAAAATCTGTCATCATGCCTATTATTGTTATTTAAAAAAAAGACCACATATAAATGTAATTTAAAAATAAGTCGTTATTCGTTAGTGTTTTTGTTGGTTTTCTGTTCGCTTTGAAAACAAAGTTCCGAATAACATTTGCGCGCCTGAAACAGTCCGTAACATTAATGGACGTAGATAGAACGACTAACGAATGTACTGTGAACTTTTAGTTAGTCGCTGTCATTGTGGAAATTTCGACTTACACACTTAAAAAACCGTAGTAGAATGCCTAGCGATGTATAAACACCCGTTAATCTTAAGAATAAATAGGATGTTATTACTTGAATTTGGTCTACCAATCATAAATTCATAAACCTAATCATAAAACTATCATAATAACCAATCATAAACCTAGTTTTTAGATGACGAAAACGGTGTACAATTATAGTGTAACGACTAAATATGTATTTATAAATTCTGTTTTCTGAACTAGTTCAGCTAAAGTAATTAAAAAATGGTGAGAACGGTCCTGAGAATGGGGCTTATAAATTTATTTACATTTAGGTAAGCCTACTCTATTAAGCTCGTTCATAGAGTAAGCTCTATTTATATAATAATTTAAAGCTTTAAGTATCTAGACAAATTTATATTACTAAAATAAAATTATTGTTTGTACTGATAAATAATTATACAATAGTATTTATGTAGACAAGTTCATTTTCAATACAAACATTTTATTTAAGAAATGTTTGCACATTTGAATGTTTTGTATTTTGACGAGGCCTTCGTGGCCTTCGAAATACTGTTGTGATTTTGAAATAATAAATTATGTATCATGATAGTAATAAATAAATAAATAAATAAATCTATATAAAGCACGATTTTTAGGATTCCGTACGTCCGAATAAAAAACGGAACCCTTATAGGATCACTCGTGTGTCCGTCGCTCACAGTCAATTATTTCGGAATCTACTAGACCTATTAAGGGGGAGACAAACGCTAAATACTAAAAATATCCATTGTTTAATGAAAATGTTACAAGAAATAGACAACACAATTGCTTTGAAAAAAAAAAATATATTATACTTAAACATGTGAAGAACCAATTGTATTAATTAGAATTTTCGTTAAAGTAATAGAAACTCCACAAAAAAAGTTAGAACACAAGAAGAATTTGACATTTATTGAAAATTCTCTCGAAAACGGCTTATTGCACGCATATGAATCCTGTACCTATTAATAAGTTGATATTAGATTAAAAAATTGTATTGATAAAAAATTTTTTTTGTGTAATGTTCTAATGGTAAAAACAAAAAAAACACCATTTCTAGGCCCGTTGAATTGTCTCCGCCGCCAGCGAGTTCCATAGTAAATGTCATTTGCCTCAGTGAACCCCTTAAGTTGAAATTTGGTACACATTTCAATTTCTGTGACCCAAACGCAAAGGTGTGACGTGAATAGATGAAATCTGTGTATGGGAGGTCATTTTTGGGGGAAAGTGGAAAAATAAAAAAAATAATTTGAAAACTGCATCGTGTGACATATCAAATGGAAGGTTTTGTTGTGAAGATATTAATTGTATTTTTTTTTGTAATTTCAAAATAAAGTTTCCAAGTTATTCAAAAAAATAGACGAAAATTGACTGTCCCCCGCCCGCCCCCCTTATCTCAGAAACTACTGAACCTAAAATTTTTAAAAAAATACAGAAATTAGTTTTCTACTTATAGATTATAGGAAAACCTATAAGAAGTCCATGATATAAAACATGATAAGTAACATCGTACGGAACCCTCTTTACGCGAGTTCAACTCGCACTTGTCCCGATTTTTTTTTAAGTATTATACTTAGGTTTAGTGTAACACTATTGTTGTTACACTACACCGTCTTTTCATTTTCATGGTGACAACACGACATGACTCGGCAGTGTGATAGGTATTAAAGGTACTTCATGACAACACAAGATACCACCAGTTTATATATGGATTATAAAAGTACGCCCAACAATTGAAGTACAAATCGGTGGTGCCACAAGCCCTAGTTGGTTTAAGACATTTTCAAAAAGCACGTTGAAAATGCAGACAGAATACAAAGCAAAGGCGAAGTGCGTAAAAATGCAAAATATACTGAAGGTTGTTTACATGCATACATATATTTATGATCTACTTAGCTTTAGACAACATTAACTGTAGCTATTTTTAAAATAAAGTAGTTGTAATTTCGATCAAATAAATTACGATTTGGTTACAAAATCATCATGCTTAATTTATTCGATTACTGTGTGTAAAATTATATACGTATATTTTAATTCTTGATGAACATAAAAGAATATTTATTATTTTCTTTAGTAAAGCTCAGAACTGAAATAAAAAGATACTTTACGACAAAACTGTCTTAAAAATATCGCTTCGAGGCAATTTTTCACGATGGTTCTCTTATATATTATCACTATATATGGTATATTAAAAGTGTAATCATTTTTTTGTAAAAGTTGACCTATTTTTTGAGCACTTTGTATTAGATCACAAAAAATGACAATTGTAAGGCTCGAATTATATGCGTCCGCGGGAAACGTATGCGCCTCACCGCTGCTCACCGAGCGGCCTCACCGCTGCTCATATAGGTAATGAGGGTTTTTTAAGATGACGTCACTTAACGTAAGTATTTGCAGCAAATTTAAACTCTATTGTCTAGAGCCGAACACTCAAATGAGGGTTTTCTGAAACGATCTAATTGAGATGGCAGCACTGTAGCGTCAGGTCCAATGAACTGTCAAAATACATACGCGAATTGCAATTTTCTATGTATTTTTTGGTTTAATAATTTATGTTAATAAATTATTAAACCAAATTTCAATAATTTATGTTTAGTACCTACGACTCTGTGCTATTTGACAGCTCTTTAGATCTGACACCTACGAAGCGCCGCCTGGTGGCAGAAAAAGTATCGAAAACCCTCATTCGACACGAATAGTTTCACAAAATTTCAACAGAGGAGCGTCCCAGCCGCTTGGCCGCGCGGACGCATATAATTCGAGCCTAAGAAAAGAATGCTACGATTAATAGATTTTATTAAGTGTTTTTTTTTTAAATTTAATTACTAATAAAATCAAACAATTCATTATTTTCTCCTTCTTTTGAATGTAATTTTTTCTTACAAAAAAAGCGAGCGCCTAACTCTTATCTAAAATAATAAAATTCGAATCACACCTGGAGTCCTGAAGCCACAGATCTCTAGTGTCGATTGGGGGCAGTTCAGTCTCTGTAGACGCGGCCGAGTGTTGTGGTGTGCCTCGATTGCCGAGGAATCTTCTCCATGTACAGCGACGCTCTGTAATAAAAATTGAATCTTATTGTCAAGCCGAGACGTTTCGAAATCGCTATAGTTGTATGCATATTTTCCGAAACAAAGACGCTAAACCTTTTTAACAGAAACAATGCGGCCCACTGTGCGATACTTTCTTGTTGGAAGAAACATTAGGGTGGTATTTTCTTCTTAGTACACCTATTTATTTGTTAATAGCCTATTCACTAGGCTTTTAAAGAACACATTAATTGATAAACATTACCATAATATCTCTAGAAGATGGTTACTTAAGTGTATATTTCAGCTTGTTCAGTATTTTTTTTTTAAATAATTTGCTTATACAATTAAATTTATACATACATATATGTATGTCCACATATTCTACCGACAAGCGAGACAACAATCAAGACAAATTTATCTAATAAAAAAGAAAAATCTAAAAGACACGATTTAAAGACATAGTTTGCATCGTTTGCACTATATAGTTTTATCACTCAAAAATTCTTTGAGGGAATAATATGCTTTTTCCACCATAAAATTACGTAATTAATAAAAATGTATTTAATAAAATTAAGGTAAAAATAAAATAATGTAAATTTAAAATTCTTATTGTATCAATTGGCTTGGCAATAAAACTAAGGTTATTATCAAAATATTTTAATTAGATTCTCTTGTAATAATTTTGTAATTAAAATTGAAATAAATCGAGTTCAGTAATTACAGCGCAGATTCCATTAGGTACTCGCTATAATAAAAATATAAATCAGCAAAATCAGGGCTCGCAAAAAGAGATGAAGAAGAAATTATTTTATAACTTTTATATTTACTTCGTATAACAGAGAAACACAATTTCTTAATAGCAGAACCCATTTCCCTATCCCCTCCTAATCCCTTATCCTTAATCCTACTGTAGTCGGCAGCGCACTTGCAGCAGCTTTGGCGTTGCTTGTGTTATAGGCGATGGTAGCCACCTACCATCAATTGGACCGTCAGCCTGTCTGCCGATCTTAACATAAAAAGGTAATATAATGAAAATGCAATCAGGTTTCATCTCAATATGTTTTTTATCTTTAGAGGAATAATAAAAAATAAAATCTTAAACGAGCCGTGTCTGTATATTAAATATATTTTTCAAAAATAATAATTTGTATACGTTGTACTTACGTTACCGAGGTCAAAAAAATAGTTTTTAGAATTTTTGTCTGTTTGTCTGTGGATTTGTGCACGCTAATCTCAGAATCGGCTTAACGGATTTGAATGCGGTTTTCATTGATTTATTGTAACAAGCTTCCCGTAACATTTATTGTTTGTTTCATTCCAATAGGTTTACAAACAAAAAAGTTACGCGTTATACCGAATACCACGGGTACGAAGTTGGGGGCTAGTAAATAAATAAATCGCCAAGACTTAACACACCAAATTGTAAGACCCCCCAAAGTAAGCCATATTAAGAACTTGTGTTATAACTGTAATATAACGGACATGGGGTGAAACTTTCCCAATTCGCAGGGAATTGGGACCCTTGAGTCAAAGCGATGACTTTGACCTATTTCTAATACACACGAGAATTAAAAATAAAACGCTCAGAGATTTTTACACCTATACGTCTGTCAAGCATTCTACCCAGTGGCAGCCTATTGCTACTGGTTATAGAGCATTAAATTTACAGTCATTGGCGTATATACTCGTATTACTAGTGTAAGGACAGGGCCTACGGTGTGGCAAAATGACACCAGCGCATTGGCCCTAAAATTTCAGTTTAGGGCCAGCTAACGGCAGTCGTCGTCCCTCGTCCGCGCAAGTTAACCAAGTTTGGAACTAAGTTGTTATAAAAATGTCTAGTTGCGTAGTAAATGGCTGCAAAAACTATGGTACGAGGGTTAAAAAGGAAGAGGGAATATCGTATCATCGGTAAGTAATCTTATTACATGTTAAATAATTAATTATAACACATTTCATTCTAAAGTCTAAGTTCATAATGGCGGCCATGTGCCGCACGCGAAATAAAATAAACGTAACATTGTATTGACGTCATTCTTTTATTTGTTTTTCTTAGAAATTTGGTGTAGGTGTAAGTATATTTTTTTTAATTTAAGTAAAATATTTTATAGTTAATGTAACAGTGACGAAAACATAAAAAGTAAGAATTTATTAAGAAACAATGTTTATATGTGTATAAATAATTATGTATATAAGAAGTTGTTTATAAGAACGCCTATGTTTGTGTATAAGTAAGTTTGTGTAAAATGTTCCGTTGGGCGTATCCTTACTTTTAAAATCATTAGGTATCTACATAAATCTATGTAAATAAAAAAGAATCGCTAAATGTGTTGTTGAGCGCAAAGCTCGAGAACGGCTAATTCTTTAAATCAAATATTCTTTGAAGTCTGAGGAATTTTCTTATGAAAAAATCCCCGGAAAATTGCATACGTACGAAGCTGGGGCTGGGGTCTCTATTTCTATATACATAATATGTATATGTTCAGGTATTTGACGTAAACTACATTGAATAACGTCACTATCATTATTGGAAGCATGTTAGAGCCCGCCGCAAGGTAAATTCTCTTTGTGAGCCACTCTTTGTGCCGCCCTTCAATGCGATGTCTTCAGTAAAATTAACCTTCCGCATATTTGTCATCGCTCCCTACGTAAATATTTTCGATTATGAGACGTTAAGGTTAAGCAAGACATAGAGGGATGTTTTATATGGTCGGAATATCAATATATAAATTCCGTTAGGCAAAATGACTAATCTATAAGAGGAATGATGTAGGTATTAGCTTTTTTATTTTATTTTAAAATATATGACATGATAATTATTGTATTTCAATTAAATTTGAATTATAATTTATGTTGCAAGTATTTTATCTGTTTGACATTATTAATTTGATAAGCAGTGTAAACATACTCATTTTTATTTGAAACTAGCGGCCCGCCCCCGGCTTCGCCCGTGGTGCAATTTTTACATATATGAACGTTCCCCGTTTATCCCTCTTTCCATTAGTCAAAGCCGAATTAAAATCGGTCTACCCGTTCGAAAGTTATGGGCGTACATACATTTCGAAGATCCATTTTTATTTATATAGACTAGCTCAGCCCGCAACTTCGTACGCGTGGTAGGTATTCGGTAAAGCGCGTAACTTTTTTATTTATTTATTTATTTATTTATTCGGAGAATTAACAGACACAAGTTTATGTTATAGTTACATGTGTAGAATCTAATACATAAGTACAAAAAAAAAACTTATATCCTCCAACATTCTCACTGAGACATATTAAATTACAAAAGGAAGCTACAAAAGTAAGATTACAAACTAAGTGCAAGATGATGAGTAACAATACATGTAAACAAACAGTTTTGTTTGTAAACCGATTGGAATTTTACGAGAATCGGTTGAGCCGTTTCAGAGATTAACGTGCATAAACGCACAGACAAACAGACAAAAATTCTAAAACTATTTTTTGATAGTTTTTGTATAATTTTTTTTTGAAAATAATTTTAATGTCCAGACACGGCTCGTTTACAATTTTATTATATGTATAGATATGTTATACATTAACCAAATGAAACTTTTGTTCTTTTGAAACTCTGATGTAAAAGATACATTTAGATTTCAGAAACTTATGAATATTAACGTATTTTACAACGTGATAAATTTTCACAAACATTTGCTAGAATTTTTAAGGACAACAATATTCATTTGTTCATTAAAAACTTTGGTAAATTGGTTACTGTTTCACTCAATAATATGAAACTGAGTCCTTGTCAATCCTTTTCATTATGACATGACGTTATGATCCTTAGGAACCGAGCAAAATTGGTAAAATCATAAAGAAAAAGAATGCTAAGCGAAAAAGAAATAATAATGTGGGCAAGCGTAGCGATGAGCTAGGTCCGAATAGGGCCGCTTGTCGTACACCGACCATTACCGAGAGAATGAAAAGAGAGAGAGAAAGAGAGTATCCGATTTGTTTTAAATTGATACTATACTACATAGCTACTACACAATAAGTTACAAAGCATCTGATACAATGTGATCTTCTGGAGAAATATGACCTCAATAACTCTTTGTCCAGCTCACCAATGGAGTTATTCGTCCTTGTGAAATGATGCATTTATATTTCTAAGTGTAGCTGATGTTTAAGTACAAAGTGTGTGTTGGTGTCTAGCAATATTTCCTTCCAAGTTGGAGCCCTGACGTTAATCCGTTAAAAGCTTTTATGTTTGACATGTCTGAGCGTAACTAAAGTTAACCTTATATTTGATGGGAGTTCGCTTTGACCATTGCTTCACTTATCTGTTCATCTATGTATTGTAAATTTGCCATGGATAAATTCAAAACCTTTGTATGGGAACTCTTTTGAGAGTGCTTACTTTTTTCCTATAAAAAGAATGGGCAATAGCTAATCTATAGAAAATATTCGGAGGATGGAGAATAATATTAGCCTATTTTTTTTCCAACGGTTTTTATTGTAGAGGTGTTCTTATAATCTCCATCCCTCTATAATTTTTGTCTGAAATTTACTCTAAACCTTTTAAATGTAATTTTTTATTTTTTATTTATTTATTTATTTATTATACATGAAATAATTAGAAAAATATTTACAATGTCCCATAAAACTGGAAAGCAGTTTGTCTATGGGATCAAACTAATGTTAACAAAAATAAAACTGAATTTAAAAAATAAATGTAACCTAAATTAAAAACCTAAACCTAAATTTCATTAATTAATTTAAAGAAAGCCGATAATATTTCATTAATTTATTTTTAAATATAGTATTATTTTTCTCATGGTCAATGTCTTCAGGCAAACTATTTAGAATGTAGGGCAACCGTTTCTTTATAGTTCTGTCACCATAATAATTATCAACCCTAGGAACTACAAATTTTCCCAAAGACATTGCCCTCGTATTGTGCCTATTTTTCACTTTATCCAATACTGAGTCACGATCTCGATTGCCATGACTATTAACTAAAAGTAAGTATTTATGTTTTATACTAATAGGTAATATTTTACAAATTTTTAATAATTTTGTGTAGTCATTGTTTAATTTATTTTTTTACTTTTTTGTTAACAATACACTGTTTATAATTAATACCAATAATTAATTTACAATTAAGTTTAAAATATCACGTCTCGATTCGTGATAATTAGCGAGGGGTCTTTTTAGCAAATAAACATATTCAATGTTTCAATTCCAAAGAAAAATAAGGAAAATGATGTAACTGAAAGATACGCAATTTATTAAATAATTAGAACCCGCAAACAAATTAAAGTTGAAATCACTTTCGTTGATAACCGATTTTCGTTACTCCGAATAATGAATTCGGTGTAAATTAAAATCAGGCTGGTAATTATATTTCATTTGGCTCACGAATCACGAGGCGCCCGTCGAAAGCTTCACACGCACTTAAATTAGTACTGATGAAATTCGAAGAGAATTTCGATTAGTTAAATTAGATTTATTTATTTCGTTACAGAATATTAACTTAATTATTAAACAGGTGAGGTTCCTTATATTTCATGTTGAACGAGTAAAAAGAGGTGTGGAACTTAAAGCTATGTGATTATTTTAAATTATTAGTAATTATTGTAATATTTTTTTTTGTAAAAACGCTTGATCGACGTAACTGGCGACTCCAGAGCAGACCTCGATCAGCAAATAGCTTTGCTATACAACGAGGTAATGCAGCCAGCATGATTGGGACCCTTCAAAACTTGCAATATCCATACTGAATTCTGTCACCATTACTTGCCAGTTCTCGATCCCAGACAGGAGAAAATACAGTACGGGGTAAATCGATACAGTGGTAATACAATTCTTCGGATTATCCAACATACGCGCCACTAACAAGCAACTGACATAACGTTGACCTAATTAATTCAGGTATACGTACCGCTTATCACCCTGAGATAGTCTTTCCTAATTTTAAATGTTGTTTAAATAATTGCTAAATAACTTTAGCCTTTGTTATCTTTGTAATAGGATATGTTTTTAAATAAAGTCTTCGCTTGTTTATCATATCTATAATAATGTAGACATCATACTTTATTAATGACTAGCTACTGCCTGCGACTTCGTCCAGGTTGAAAAATTCTACTTTCCTTCCTATTAATATTAAAAATGCCAAAGTTTGTGAGGATGGATGGATGTATGGATGTTTCTTACTCCTTCACGTAAAGACTACTGAAAAAAAATGGATGAAATTTGGCACTCAGATAGTTAACATATATTAACATATAGGGTACTTTTTATCCTGGAATAATGTTGGGTTTCCGTGGGATTTTCAAAAAAACAGAGCGTACGAAGGAATTGGAATTGTACGAATGGGCGCAATTTTTCATATTTTAGGCTATCCCTCCAGAACTTAAAATTTGTTCAGGATAAAAATTTTCATTTATTATGTTATTCCAGGTAATAAGCTATATCCTTCCTATTAATATTAAAAATGCCAAAGTTTGTGAGGATGGATGGATGTATGGATGTTTCTTACTCCTTCACGTAAAGACTACTGAAAAAAAATGGATGAAATTTGGCACTCAGATAGTTAACATATATTAACATATAGGGTACTTTTTATCCTGGAATAATGTTGGGTTTCCGTGGGATTTTCAAAAAAACAGAGCGTACGAAGGAATTGGAATTGTACGAATGGGCGCAATTTTTCATATTTTAGGCTATCCCTCCAGAACTTAAAATTTGTTCAGGATAAAAATTTTCATTTATTATGTTATTCCAGGTAATAAGCTATATCTGTGTGCCAAATTTTATCCAAATCCGTTCAGCCGTTTAATGCGTTATTAAGGAACAAACATTCACACATCCTCATAAATTTTCGTATTTATAATACCTATATTAGTAGGATATAGTATGTAATTTAAGTATTATGTGGTGCTGGCATTTCTAAAATAAAATAATACCTATATGAATACTAGCTGACTCATCAGACGTTGTCCTGCCCGAACCAGAAAATAATTCTCTAACCCGATTGTGGCGCCACCTATCGGGTCCAATTTTATTTTCAAACCATGTGTCAAAATGACGCGACAGTTCACGTCAATGAACGACGGTAAAAAATTTTTATATTGTTCATACAAAAATATTAAAACCGTTAAAAAATGGGGGTGGGGGTAGGAGGGTGAAAAATACTTTACGACCTATTCTCAAAATGAACTTAAAAAATTTCCTTTAAAAAATGAACTTTTCAAATTTGGCTCTGGTCTGGATCTGGCAAGTAGTTTCGCAGTCATTTGGGCAGCCCGTCTGGCGGCAGTAACCACCCCCATATAGAAGACCACCGTGAAATAACAGCACGTGTGCTGTTGTGTTTCGGTGAGTGAGTAAGGGATGCCAGAGCCCATTTCCCTATCCCCTCCTAATCCCTTATCCTTAATCTTGTTGTAGTCGGCAGCGCACTTGCAGCAGCTTTGGCGTTGTTTGTGTTATAGGCGACGGTAGCCACCTACCATTAAGTGGACCGTCAGCCTGTCTGCCGATCTAAACATTAAAAAAAACCTACTAGATATACACACAAAATCAAGCTATTTCGGAGGAGTTTTGTTACAAACATTGTGACACGAGAATTTTAAATTTTATATATTAGATAAATCCCTAAAATATAACATAAATGTAGTTCTTACATCAGGATAAAAAAGGGTCTATAATTTATAAAGATACTCGTACGTGTGAAAAGTCGCGAGCAAAAGCTGATGTTATATTTGGTGGAGTCATGAGGAATTGTACCTACTATTTATACACAAATTAATAAGTTATATAAATTAATAAGTTAAGTTAAATTAATAAGTTACATTTGATACAAATGCCACTTTTAATTAATTTCGTGTTTTGAACTTGTGGTATTTCGACGTATGAATATTTAAATTAGGTATAGAGCTTGATGCCTTTATGATATCAAATAAAGTTATGACACATCTGAGAGGCAATTAATTGACTTTAGTATACGCTAAAGAAACATTATTAAACAAAATATAGACACACGCTTTTGCGTTATTATTATCATTTGATTAATTTAATATTCCATAATTTTTGGTACCGACTTATATTATCTGTAATATATAAAAACGAATCCCCATTTCCCTTGGTCACGGCATCACGCGTGAACGGGTAGACCGATTTTAATTCGGTTTTCACTAATGGAAATAGGGATAAACGGGGAATGTTCATATATATAAAAATTGCACAACGGGCGAAGCCGTGGGCGGATCGCTAGTATGTTTATAAAAACGAAATTAAATTACTAATTTAAGTATTTACTATATTGTAAGTTTGTTGAATAGGTACTAAGTAGTTTTTTTTATCACACGTAAAGAATTGGCAAGTAGGCTGAAATTGGTGGCAATTGTTTATTGACACAAGCAACGCCTTAGGGTTGATATTGATATGGTAAGGAATGGGCTCTGGCATCCCTCACTCATCGAAACGCAATAGCTCATATTCAACGTCAGCAAAAATGTATGAACAATAAACATTGAATGAATTTTTTAACACTTTAACGGACGAAGTCACGGGAAAAAGCTAATATACCCATAAAAACGTAGATTTTAAATTTAAATCCCATTTTTTATATCTCTTTTAGGATCACATTAACATTGACGGGAGATAAGCCCTTATTAAACGCTAACAACTGAAATGTTGTTCACTCTGTTAGAAAAAGGTTTCTCTAAATTGAAAGTCCTCGACAAAGGCCTAATGCAAAAGCAGATTACAGATTAATGTCGATTGCTGAAGATTATGTGGTCTTAATGCTTCTACTTTAGAAGTCATTTGTGACAAACACGTAACAGGCATTTAGATTGAGACACATTCACGTGTTCATTGTTGCTTCATGCTTGTAATTTATTTGTAATGAAATAGAAATGAATTCAATGAGAAAACGTTCTCGGTGTAGTAAATATATTTATTGCAAATATTTACTCAATGTTAAAAAAAGGGGAAAATAGATAAAAAATCTTCAGAAATAGGTATATATAACAAAAACAGTCCCAAAAACAGTGATTTATTTTATCAGATAATTTCATAGTATTTGAATTACAAAAAAGTTGAGTGTTTTATATACATATAATACTATATAAATTATTATTATTATTATTATTTCAGTTACGCAACTTACGCGTGGTATTCGGTATAGCGCGTAACTTTTTTATTTGTAAACCTATTAGAATGAAACAAACACTCGATTTAACATTGAGTGTTTGTTTCATTTACAATACACTAATGAAAACCGCAATCAAATAGGTTAACTCTTTCCTACCGGCAAACAGACAAACAGACAAAAATTCTAAAAACAATTTTTTTGACCTCAGGTTAATCAAGGGAGGACTGCCAAAACTACTTGTCGCGTTTCTTTGGTATTTCTAAAGCAACGGGATCATGTCACTACCTACAAGATGGCAAAAAGTCATCGAACAAAATGGCACATAAATATTGTAATTAAATCTAAGACTATGTAAGTTTATTGACAGTAAATTAAATGTAAATAAACTTTGGAAAAAAAATGTCTTAAGTTTTCATATAAAATGGGAAGAAACTTTTTCCCCAACCTATTTTGTATAAGAGTATAGATAGATATAGATGTCTGAAAATTTTTCTAAGTGATTTAGTTTATTAGATATTTTTAGTATTTGGAAATTAACAACAAAAATGTTGAGTGATACAAATTAGGCAGTTAATTAATTAATATGTTATATAGGGTATATTTATTAGTTGTTGTCATAAATACATACATTCTCATAAACTTTCGCGTTTATTAATTCTGTGTGTGTGTGTGTTCACAAATCCTAACGTTTAACTTATAACGCACGTATTAAATATTTTTACGCAGTGAAGATTTTTCTATTTTAAATTTAAATGCGATATTTTTACATATGCGAGGCTGCTGATCCCAGCTAGTAAAGTACAAAGGAAAATATTTTACAAAATTTCGAATATATGTATTTATAATTTAATCAAATTTTTTATTATTTCTATTTATTATTACTACCATAATCTAAAAGTTTTAGTGTGTATTATATACGCTTTTTATATGAATTGTGATCCTGTTGATAATTATTATATCTCCTCTTGATTAATATATTATTATTATTCATTAATAAGGAAAAGGTCACCGATAGGCAGACGTAAAACATCTTGGCTTAAAAACCTCCGCTAGTGGTTCAGAGCGGCTGCGCACAAAATAAGAATTGCCATGATGATCGCTAACCTCCGGTAGGAGATTGGCACATGCGTTTCGCAGTCATTTGGGCAGCCCGCCTGGCGGCAGTAACCACCTACTTTAGAGAAGACCACCATGAAATAGCAGCACGTGTGCTGGTGTAAGGATGCCAGAGCCCATTTACCTATACCTTGATCCTTAATCCTACTGTACTCGGCAGTGCACTGGCAACACCTCTGTGGCGTTGCTTGTGTTATAGGCGATGGACCTACCATCAAATGGACCGTCAGCCTGTCTGCCGATCTTAACATAATAAAAATTAATTATTCAAGCTTAAAATATCTGAAATAAATGGATGTGACTTGATTCGACTTATTCATAAAATCTTACAGATTCAGACTAATATCTTGATTATACATCAAGTTTTAAAACGAGAAACAATTGCAAATTGTCTGTACAAAACGAGATAATTATAAGGCTTTTAAAGTTTGGCGTGTGAAGTGAGGCTACATAAGTAACAAACATTTAAAACGCGCCAATTTCGTTAGCACAAAGGATTCCAACGTAAGGGAAATTCGGCCGCAGCTAACAAGGATTCCTTCACTTTTTCAAACACTTTTTCCAGAATATTCAACTTATGCCAGCACGAGTTGACCGTGCATTCTACATTACTCGTTTGCTATTGTTTTAATTAAATTTGTATTGCAGTCTTTTGATCCAAATTTAAATTGCCGATCACATGGGGTACCACATCATAATCTTCTTGAAATACCAGCATGCACGCTGATATGTTCCACTGAGGTAGCAAGGGTATGCCAGAGTCTTATACCTTGTCTTGTCCAAACAAGGCTGGCGGCGGACTTACAATCTTACCATCAAGTGTCTAATTAGCCAGCCTGTCGACTTATAAAATAAAAAAAAACATTCTGCGTTCCTTAACATGTCTCTTGCATTCAAAGCAGTTTCAAGTGATCTATACGACAGCGATAATTAAAAAGGTTGCACTGCAAATGTCCACCTGTTCGTTAAAAATAGAATAAACATACATTTTTTCATTTTTATTTTCTGTGCCGAATATTTTACCATAAAAAAGCGGTGTTAAGTTGAAGGCTATATATTTACTTACTTGTTGTTGCAAGTGCTTTATCTGTTTGTTATTATTAATTTGACAAGCAATGTAAACATACGCATTTTTAATTAAAACTAGGGGCCCGCGCCCGGCTTCGCCCGTGGTGCAATTTTTATATACAAAAACATTCCCCGTTTATCCCTCTTTCCATTAGTCAAAACCGAATTAAAATCGGTCTACCCGTCCGAAAGTTATAGGCGTACATACATTTCGAAGAATGGTATTTTGGTATAGCATGTATTTTTTGTTTGTTTGTAAACAGATTTGAATAACAACAAAACTAAATGTTACGGGAAGCTTGTTACGATACACCAGTGAAAACCGCTTTCAAATCGGTTAAACCGTTTCTGAGATTAACGTGCACAAACATACAGACAAATAGAAAAACAGATATACGGACAAAAAATCCAAAAACTATTTTTTTGACCTCAGTATTAATAAGGACAACTTATAAAAAATAAGGACATTTTATAAAAAAACAATTTGTACATTGTTTTTTTATAAAATATTTAATGTACATACAGACACGGCTCGTTTACGATTTTATTATATATACCTATACATATAGATAAGTTTAAAAAGTTTGTGCAAAAATAGTACGTACCAGCTTTGCCTATTTAGCAATTCAGTCTTTCATTTTGTCTGTGATATATTAGAAAAACAGACATGACATGGCGACATGCGGCACGAAACACGTATGAATTCAATAAATACAAAGAATAGTACCTACGTGCATGGATTACTTTCGAACCATTGAAGTTTGCCTTTTTAAAATTCGCATTCGTACAAAGGCAAAGGCATTTATCAGGCAGGCACCCATATTGTGTTGCGAAAGTTCTAATGGATATAGCAGTGTAAGATTTACATTGTTAAAAAGCCTTTATATCCACTCGTATAAGTGCTATTTTGCATCTACTAAGTGATGTTAATATAATACGAGGATGATATTAATAAAATTCTTTTGAGGATGAAACAATGGGTTTAAAGGTGCTGTATGGGTTTAAAAATTTCTATAAAAAACTACAAATAAATAACATTATGTTTTATTCAAACTTGAGTAGATTAAATTCTAGAATTTCCCTGAATAATTATTATCGTAACTATTGTATAAATGCGAAAGTAAATTTCTTTGTTACATAATCACCCCTCAACATCATGAATAAATCCTTCATATCCTTCATACTCATCATCAAGAAATTTTGCATACCTACAGCTTGTCAGGGTTAGAGAAATGGAAATGGGTACCTTTCTGTGGCTGTATATTATGTTGTAATCTGCGCTTCCGACAAAACGAACTGTCCAGTAGAGATATATGGCGGCTGTACGTAAAACCGCAGTGTGTTTTTGGTTTCACAAATAAATAAAATCTTAATTAGAAGTAATATACATACATGTATATATTACTTCCAATTATCCAGAAAAAAACCGAACGATCATCTAAAAAAACGCACAGACAAACAGACAAAATTATAAAAACTATTTTTTTTTACTTCGGTAACATAAGAACAACGAGTACAAAATTTTTTTTGAAAAAATATTCAATGTATATACAAACACGGCACGTTTACGATATTATTATATTAAGAAAGAAAAAAGAAAGAAGGCAGGGCGCTAGTGTAAGTATAAATCTCAAAAAGTTGTACAATATGCAAATCTTATATATAAAAATGAATCCCCATTTCTCCTGGTCACGGCATCACGCGTGAACGGGTAGACCGATTTTAATTCGGTTTTCGCTAATGGAAAGAGGGATAAACGGGGAATGTTTTAGGGTATATAAAAATTGCACGCCGGGCGAAGCCGGGGGCGGGCCGCTAGTTAGTTATATATAATTGAAAAAAGTGTCTAAGGAAATATTTATTTTTACATTTTTTTTTTCGATATTCCGATATTCGAGATATACTCGTATATCGCAATCGCCTGCGAATGCAATTTAGTAGTGGCAGTGCACACTGCGTTATCGCAGTCATTTGGCAGTAACCACCACCTTACAGAAGACCACCGTGAAATAACAGCACGTGTGCTGTTGTGTTTCGGTGAGTGAGTAAGGGATGCCAGAGCCCATTTTCCTATCCCCTCCTAGTTCCTTATCCTTAATCCTACTGTAGTCGGCAGCGCACTTGCAGTAGCTTTAGCGTTGCTTGTGTTATAGGCGACGGTAGCCAGATACCATCAAGTCAGCCTGTCTGCCGATCTTAAAATAAAAAAAAAATCTGATATGAGTAAGCTCAAAAGATATAGAGATGTGGCCTTGGGCTAACATAGTCAGAAAGATGATTAGTTCATTGTTTCATTTCATTTCAACGAGTAAGCTGACGGTTCACTTGTTGGATAGTGTACTTGTAGCGTCTCACCTAGGGACTACTTTAAAAATAGTACGCTGCTTATAAAAGCATATTCACTACTTCCTCGAGCCACGTTTTTTAGAGTAAACGTCGACAGGCAGGCTGACGGTCCACTTGATTGTTTGGGCGATCCACGTCACTCTCTTAGTAGGTCAATTTCTGACTACGCCACTTTTGATAGGCGGTTACCGTAGACTTTTAGCTCAAAGGAAGTATAAAAAGTAATGATGAAAGGAAAGGGATAGCAAAATGGGCTCTGACATCCCTTACTCATTCCACTGAAACATAACAGCTAACATGCTGTTATTTCACAATGGTCTCCTTAGTCTGCCACTACTGCTTTGGTGTGAGATAGAATCATTTAATCAGCGAGTTTGTTCCACAGTGTACTTAGTCTTCGGATTCGGGACAAGTGCGAGTTAAACTCGCGTGAAGAGGGTTCCGTACGATGTTACCTATCCGCCCAATATTGACTGATTTACCATGTTATTTTAATATCATGGACTTCTTATAGGTTTCCTATAATCTGTAAGTAGAAAATTAATTTCTGTATTTTTTTCAAAATTTTAGGTTCAGTAGTTCGGAGATAAGAGGGGGGGGGGGGGGATGGTCGGACAGACGGACACACGAGTGATCCTATAAGCGTTCCGTTTTTTTATTCGGACGTACGGAACCCTAAAAAAAGTTCGTCAACTGAAAGTCGACACCAGGACAATTATCAGTCATGCCAAAATCAATCATGTCAAACGTTTGTCAATTGTCTGTTTAGTGTTTTAATTTCAAAAGGTGCTAAGAGTCTGCGACTTGATAAAGGAATTAATTTGAAAATTGACTAAGGTTCTAGCTGTTAACGTTTACTCTTATTTTAATCCCCATACGCGTGCATATAAATACCGATTTGAGGCGCACCAAGCCAGCCTGCAGCCCATCCAGCGCCAAGACCTTTCCGTTGCCTCGCCAGTAGCTGTACAGTCAAAGCGTATGTCAACAGCATCACCACCAGCGGGATGTAGAAGGATATGATGGAGCCAATCGCCTTGTACAATGGATCGGGTATCTGACAGGAGCCACCGATTAAAACTGATTCTTCGTTCTGTGAACAAAATGTTTTTTATTAGTTGGCAAACAATAATATCGTCGTTGTCAAAGTAAAATTGAGATTTCAACAGTTTGATTTTAGTGGATAGTGCAAAATCTTGAAACTTAAAAAAATCTCCTATTTTCTTCTATTTACGTTTACTGTAAATTTAAGAGAAATGGAGGATATTTTACTTATTAGCCCCAAGTAACATTTATTTACTTGGCTTCCACTTCGACTCAGGTCCGATTTTCTGGTTCGAATCCTTTTGACGTAACGCGATTGCAACATAAAAGTGTCTTTGTGAAAAATCCATGTTCATTACATGGATGATACCTACGTGACTATATATTTTATCATATTAGTGAAATATTAAAATTAATTTTTTTAATCAATTTAATTAAAACTTTAAGAGATTATAAAACAATTAATAATATATCTTATGTTATACTATAACTAATACTACTAGTCCACCAATACTTACCAATACTATTTAGTCGCATCATTTTTTGCATAAATAGGTATTTTTTGCATATACATATTATGTATTTCTTTAATTTCTAATTCAATCGGTAAACAGTTTATGAAGTATAAGTACTCCATAGAAGTATATCGTAATAGCAGCCAACAAGCTTAGCTAGTTGTTAAAATAATACTTGTTATTTATGACTAACTGAGACCGCAACGACGTACGCGTGGTTTCCTATATAGCGCGTAACTTTTTTGTTTGTAAACCGATTGAAATGAAACAAACACTATACACTACTGGAGGTTTGTTACAATACATCAGTGAAAACCGCATTCAAATCGGTAAAACCGTTTTTGCACAAACACACAGACAAAAATTCTAAAAAATATTATTTTTACCTCGTTTTTTTTATTGTAATGTACAGACACGGCTCGTTTACGATTTTATTATATGTATTAATATAGATAAATGTGTAAAAAGGGAATTTATAAATAATAAAATTGAATGAATAGACTTTAACTGTCGTTTCTTTGTTTACAGAGCAACACATAATTATTTATTTAGACCTTATAATGAGTCTTATATATATTATCCTGCTCCTATATATCCCTACAAAAAAGATCTTGTAGGTACATATAAACAAAGTCGCGTGAGAGCCAGCAAGAGTTTCTTCGTTCCTCGCAAAATTTGCAACTTTTTGACCTACTCTCACATAAGATTTATTATTTCTAACAAAATTTAATTATCACGTTATAAATCAATGCCACCCGCGCAGTGTGTGCTGTTAATTGTAAACCCGCGCAGTGTTCTCGTCCGAGTTGTAAAAAAATATAAACCTAATAAATTAAAAAAAAAAAAGGATTGATACTGAAAAAAAAGAAGTATTATTAATTAGCTGAGCCCGCAACTTCGTACGTGTGGTATTCGGTATAGCAACTTTTTTAGTTGTAAACCGATTAGAACGAAACAAACACTAAATGTTACGGGAAGCTTGCCACAATGCATCAGTGAAAACTGCATGCAAATCGGTTAAGCCGTTTCTGAGATTAGCGTGCACAAACGCACAGACAAACAGAAAATTTTTTTGAATTCGGTAACATAGGTACAATATGTAAAACGTATTCTTTTTTAATATTTAATGTGCAAAAACGGCTCGTTTAAGATTTTATTATATGTATAGATGCGTATGCTTTTAAAAAGGACAAACAAATTACTAAAATTAGTTATGGAAATATACGATAAATTGATTAGAATATTTTGTACTTTACATTAGTTACTTATCGTGCAAGCTTTGGTCTCGTAGACAATCAAATCAAATCAAATCAAATCAAAATATTTGTTTATCAATTAGGTTTCTCCAAGAAACTCTTATGATCGTCATCTAAATTTACCTTTAAATTTACCAGGGTTTCCGAAAAAAGCCAAGATGACGATCCTGAGAAGAAACCCCGAAAGAAACTCAGGATACTATTCTTTTTGTCAATGAATTGGTCGCTTCGTTTTGATCTGTTTATTGACCAAGACTAATCCACAAATTACCATAATAATTTGAGATAAATAATCCTCTAACTCGTTTAAGTAAATTTAAAAGTGTAATCAAAACCAAACTCTGTGCGAATGGTTATTATAAAGTCCCTGATTTAAAGCGATAATGAAGCCTGGATATGAACGATTCAGAGCTCATCTACTGTGATTTGTGTATAAAATTGTTAATTGTAATTTTTTTAATGTTAAATCGGCAGACAGGCAGACGGTCCACTTGATGGTAGGTGGCTACCGTCGCCTATAACACAAACAACGCCAAAGCTGCTGCAAGTGTGCTGCGGACTACATTAGGATTAAGGATGAGGGATTATAGGAGATAGGGAAATGGACTCCGGCATCCCTTACTCACTCACAACAGCACACGTGCTGTTATTTCACGGTGGTCTTCTATAAGGGGGTGGTTACTACTAGACGGGCTACCAAATGACTGCGAAACGCAGTGTGCCCCACCACTTGTATTTTAATTAAATTTATTAAAATGACTAAATTATTTAAACTGTAATATATTTTATTTAGAATTTGACAAAAAGAATGGTATCTTGAGTTTCTTTCGGGGTTTCTTCTCAGGATCGTCATGATCTTAGTTTTTTTTTCCGAAACCCTATTAAAATATATAATTAACCAATAAACAGTAATATATAAGTACCTACCAATAACGGTTTTGTTTCCGAAACGGTAGTAGTTTTTCGACTTCAAAAAAGTGATCTCATTATCCTATTTTTGAGAAATAAACGATTTGATTTGATTTAATTTGTCAATTCAAATTATCACTTCAAGCGAGTATAGCGTCTAAGTTAGAGTAAATGTATTCATTAATTTGTGATTGATGATTGTTTAATTATTTAACAGGACGTTGCCTCCTTAGTAAGCTCTTTGACGTGTACTTAATAGCATAGATTAAACAGAAAAGTGTCAGATTGGAGAAAAAAATTAATTTGATATTACAAATACTCCTCTATGAACAGTTTTATACGTACCATGTGTTGTACGCCACTAATTTTTATACTTTTAAATTTTTGCCGATAACTACTTTTTTATATAGAAAAAATATACATATCTCAATATTTTATAGATTGAGATATACAATAAAGTCTCTCGCCGAATCTGTCTGTTTGTCCGATAACTTCTAAAAAACGCAACGAATTTTGATACCGTTTTCACTAATGGAAGATTAGTGTTAAATTTGATACCAAGGAAGATTTGCGTAGGTACATATGCATAAAATAATTTGCAGAAAAAAAATCGCATTCGTGCGAAGTTGGGGGCGGCTCGATTGTCTCCATTACAGACAACCTTATAATTTCAATACTAAAATAATCCCTCTACCTCAAAAATAATGCACTATATAATTTTTAAAATCCCTAAAACCTCGAAGCACCGCAAAGGACAATGCCCAAAAATGTATTCAAATTTTCCCCACTTATAAAATTCAACGCCCAGTAAAGGTATTTGGTGTTCTGAATAGGTAATTATAAAACCTTCGAATCTTCACATATTTCAAAAAACAAAAAGTCAAAAATAGTGCATATTAAAAATAAAAGGAGCAATTAAATAATGTCAAATGCTAGTTTTAAAATATTTTACAGGAAAATGGTGGTTCCAATAGAAAACAAAAATAGCAGATATTCTTATCTGATTTCGCTCGCTTATATAACATATGAACTACACAGAGTGGCTTAAAATATTCTGTGTAAATATTGTTGTAGGTTGTATTACTATAAATATTAGTTTTTAGCGAGTCCAGTGCGCGCGTGGTGAGGAAGCGCTAAATGCCTAACCTGCGCACGATCCTGGCCTTAACCGACGAAGTAAATTCAAGCCGATTTCATCTAAGTACGGTGCGTGCAATAATTAAAAAATTAGAAACGACAGTGTAGGAAGAGGTAAATTTCTAATTAAAACCTTCTTTATTTGTGAATAAATAATAACTAAGTTATCACGCAACTATTGCTTGTAAATATTAAACGGATGACGCAAAACAAGGCCTCGTTCAAATCGTTCAACAGTGACTTCCTAAAATAAGTAAGAAATTAAATAATGAAAAAGCCACTCGATAAAACAATTTTTTTTTTTTTTTTTTTTTTTATTTATTTATTATCTAATACATAATCGAATACAAAATATTAAAAAATGTCTGTAAACCATTATTGGTTTGTCTAGACATTTACTTCATGCCAACATAACAACATTATTCTAAGTATATACATATTATTATAATAACAATGTTACAACTCATCAAAATCCAATGCCTAACCAACTGAATCGCACAAGATGCAGAACCGGCCGAGCGAAGCATCGTCGGTACGCTTTGTGCGTGTGCAATTCGCTACACAGGTGCCCCATTCTATTCAGGCATTTAGTTTAATTATATAAGTAAGATTTTTAATTATATTATTCAATGAAATAAATATACTGTATTATATTTAATTTAGGTAATACTTTTTTAATGTATGCTTTATGTTTTTTTGTGTTATTCCATTTTTTATTTGTATAGGTAAATTATTAATTAGGTGGGGAATTATATATTGCGACGTTCTTTTGCCATATTCATTAATGAATTTTGGTTTATATAAAAACTTACTTGTGGCCCTTCTAGTGACTATTTTGTGAGTTTTGACTATTTGGATTTCCTCGCGAAAGTACTGTTCCATGAGTAATGTATAGTCAACTTTTTTATGAATAGGAATCACTCCACAATACTTAAAGAGTCCCAAGGGATCTTCACTATATTTATTTTTAATTTTCAAGGGTACTATTAATTTCAATAATCTATATTGAATGTTGTATATTTGATCTAAGTACGTTTTATAAGTGCGGCCATAGCTACTCAACCCGTACGACAATATGCTCTCAGCTAATGCTTTGTACATAGTCAACAGTATGTCTCCAGGTACTTTGTATTTAATTATATAAAATTTAGCTAATACTGTTCTAAGTTTATTACATACTTTATCTATGTGTTTCGCCCAATTAAACCTGTTATCAATTACTAGACCTAAGTATTTGTGCTCAGCCACTTGCTCAATGTTTATGCATGTATTAGTACATTGTATATTTTTCGTGTGGTTACAGACATGACTATGAGCTACCACTTTTATTTCACCAGAATAGTAATTGTGGCTAGACCGAACGTGTATAAGTTTTGTTTTGTCGGTATTGAGTACCAGCCCAGAGTCATGTGACCACTTACATATTGCTGTAAAATCCATTTGTATCATATTTTGTGCGGTCAGTGGATCTTCGTCGGCTGCCAATAAGCAGGTATCGTCAGCAAACTGATAAATTTTACAGTGTTGGATGACGTTAGCAAGGTTATTCACGTACGTAAGGTAATGCAACGGGCCAAGGACTGATCCTTGGGCTGTTCCTTCAGTAACTTGAACTGTTTTACTGAGTGTTTCTGCAACCTTTACTTGGAAACAACGCTCGCTAAGGTAATCCTTACACCAATCCAGTAATCTGCCCCTAATACCACTATTTTCTAACCGTTCAATTAGAAGGTCATGCCGCAGTGTATCAAAGGCTTTTCCGTAGTCTATAAATACTAATAATACATGCTTCCTGACGTTCAGATAACTGTTAACCTCATCCGTGAAGCGGGACAATAATTGTGTTGTACTTTTTTTAGACTGAAACCCATATTGCTGACCACAAATGATGCCATTGTTTGAGTAGAAATTTTGAATTTTATTACACACATACTTTTCAACAATCTTGTCTAATACGGGTAAGATTGTGATAGGACGATACATTGCACAATCATTGGTGCTGCCTCCCTTATAGATAGGACGAACAATACCTTTTTTCAAATCTTTGGGGTAACGTCCTATCGCAATGCTGGTATTTATGAGATGTGTAATAGCACCTACTATTCTATCTGATATCCTCACTATATCTATCGCTCGAATGCTATCAGCTCCTGGAGCTTTGTCAGGATTAATACATTTAATAATTTTATAAATATCGTCTTTTTTTGCAGCCGGAAAAAAAATTGATTTATCTACTGACCTTTCGTAACTGTTTTTATCCATTAAATTACATGTGCAGTTAGGAATAATCGATTTTACATTATATTGAAATTGATAAGCGAATTTATCAACCAATTTTCTAGTGTCTTTCTCATCAAACGCTTTTGTAATAAAATCATCAATTGAGTTCAACACCTTACCTGTAATTTTATTTATTATTTGCCATAGTTTCCTAGGATCGCATTTTGATTTGTTAATTTCTGTCCTGATTTGTTTTTTCTTACTTATATATATAATTTTATTTACTTTATTTCTTATTTTGTTGTATTTTGCTCTCAGTTCTTTATTACTGGTGTCTTTCAGCCATTTTGAAAATAAATTGTCCCGTTTTTTAATTATGTTTGAAACATTTTTATTGGCCCATTTAAATATATTGCGTTTTGAGTTACTGATTTGATGTAGGTATTTAGATTGATCATAGCATTCATCAAATTGTTGCCTAATAAATTTATATATCATATCAGGACACTCCATAGATAAAGTTAGGTCCCAGTTCACTTTGTCTAATAATTCTTTAATTTTATTATTATCAATCCGAGTCACATACGTAGGGACATCCCGTACATGCGAGTCACTTACTAATGTCGCAACGGTAGCCTTATGATCTGCCATTACGGTACAAAGCGCGGCGGTGTACACGTCCCTCATACGGGATCGTACAAAGATGTGATCAATGCAACTTTTAGTTGTTAATTCATTAATTGTTTCAATTCTAGTGTAATTTTTGATACCGCATGAAAGGCCGTGCCCACTCATTATGTCAGTATATGATTTTTTGACTGGGTTTGTTATTTTCAAATTTATATTTATGTCGCCCAGAAAAACCAAGTCAGTGTCTGTCAACCTGTCTAACATTCTGTCCAACTCACATAAGAAATGTTGTTTATTACAATCGGGTGGTCTATACACCGCACACAATCCTACAGAATACGAAGTTGTAGTTATAGTGCCAAGTAGGCTTTCATAGTGTTGTGAGGTAGCTTTTATTTTGGTAAATTTGTGTCTGTTTTTAATGTAAACAATTATACCGCCACCTCTTTTATGTTTTCTTAACTCTGTATACATTGTGTAGCCTTGTAAATTATACAGGGATTTGACATTGTCTGAAATATTAACTTCAGTAACTACTAAACAATCAATTGATGAATTGGAAATTTGGATAATGTGTTCTATTTTCGAGAAATTTTTGATTAAGGATCTTACATTTACGTGCAAGAATGTTATATTCTGACTATTTCTAGGAATTTCATTTTGAAAGTTTGTGATATCAATACAATCAAATAGTTCTGTAATATTATAATTATCTATGTAATCCATACTAATTAAGTTTAGATATTAGTTAAATATTTAGTTGTAAAGATCAATAGAGAATTTAAATGCTAATTAGGGTATATTAATCTTACTTTTGATTAGACATTAGATTTTGGATGTCAATTTTAGCTCTAATTTTATATATCTTAGAGTTATCATTCTTACGTGCTAAGATTTTACCATCTTTAAACCAGACATATTTAAAAGCATCCTTCATCTCCTGCTTAGCCTGCCACAGTAGATTTTTATGATATGTAGACAGTGCTTCTCTAACATAAATTTTTTTACTTGCTTGTGGACCAGACAATTTTGGCAGGATGTCCCCTGCAGCGACAACGGAACTGCGGGCATTAAGTATCAGTTGTTGCTTGAGTGATTCATGACGAAGACGAACTTGTACTGACCCATATCCATTCCGTTTAGGGGGTAGTGTTTTGATAGATAATACGTCTTCCTTCAGTCCTCCGATCTTTTTGAATACATCCTCGACGGCTTTAGGAATATCTAGGTCTTTCACGTCAGGAATTCCTGAAATTTCTACTTGATCCGTCAGTAGCTGCTGTTCCAATTCATAACTACGTTGTTCCAGCGACTCGATCTTCACAAGGCACGACCTGTTTTGATTGTCCAGGTAGATAATTTTCTTTTCCATCTCCTTTACTTTGCTAGTTAATGCATCCACGGATTCTGAAAATTCATCCACCTTTTCGCTGCAATATTGTAACGATGTAGAAACAGCTCGTATCTCTTGCGTAATGATATTTCTCACTTCTTTTCTTAGGTCCTGTAATAATTGTTTTACGTCAAATGAGGCTCTCTGGATCATGCCATCATCATCGTCTTTATCTTCACAGTCAGTTAGCGCTACAAAGGACCTCCTGTGAGATGAGTTTAGATTACAGTCGTTACACGTCCACTCGAGATTTTCGGCAGCTTTTAGGGCACCAAGCTGTTTGGTGCTTAAACCGGAACACTCCGTGCTTGCGTGCACTATTTTTTGACAATGGCTACATTCCAAAATTATACTTTTCTTATTTATAAGCTTATTACAACTATGGCACTTTACCATGATGGCTAAATTTATTAAATTACACAAAATTAAATAAAAATAAAGATAGATTAGCTTGACACAATAAATGACATGACATGACATGACACATCCACAATTCGTGTGGCCTTCAATAAGACAGTCCTTGGACCAAAATAAAAATACAAATTGGTTTAAATGAATTTATTATATCGCTTTTTACGGCATAATTATTATTTCTGAGATCTCTATTAATACCATGTTTGAGTACTACTATTACTTACGCCTACGTTCGAATGCTGAATACTAAAATATTTAGATTAACGATGACACAATTAACTATAGCTACACACACAAGTGAAGTTATTTTTAATTTTATACTATTTCTTGTCCTTTCCGATTTAATCGATAGGTATATGAGCAATAAATAAAAAATTATAGTTTTATTTCAAATTAAATAGTTTGGGGAACTCGAAAACTAGCATACTGGGAGATTTTAATGCAATTAATTTTTTAGACTACATTTGTGTCTATTTAGAAAGAAAATTCCGTTCTCTGCATATTTTTTTGCGTTTTTTCTTTTTATGTTAAGATCGGCAGACAGGCTGACGGTCCACTTGATGCTAGGTGCCTACCGTCGCCTATAACACAAGCAGCGCCACAGCTGCTGAAAGTGCGCTGTCGACTTCAGTGGGATAAAGGATATGGGATTGGAAAGGGTTAGGGAAATGGGCTCTAGCATATTTTACTCACTCACCGAAACACAACAGCACACGTACTGTTATTTCACGGTGGTCTTCTATAAGGGCGTGGTTACTGCCGCCAGACGGGCTGCCCAAATGACTGCAAAACGCAGTGTGCCCTGCCACTACTTTCCAGATTCAGACCAGAGCTAAATTTGAAAAGTTCATTCTTCAAAGTTGACTCTGCCCAGAATCGAACCCGGGAACCCTAAGAGTACTATGTTCCTTGCCTAGAACAGAGCGTTAAGGCAAGCACCCTAACCACTCAAGCAACGGGCTCGTCAAAAACGGGTCGTTGTAGAACAAAAATACCTTTGGTGAATGAGTTCACCGCACAGAATATTGTTGTATATCCTTTTCTATAATTATAAGAAAGAGTCCGTTATTTGAGCAAACCTTGTTATCAAATTAACCATTTTTAATTTAAATTTGATATACATAAGTAAATCTAGGATAATCTAGGACTGACAACAATTTTAATAGAGTAAATAGAATGAATTTTAAAAATTCATACTTTACCTTAGAATACATGAGACTCAGCGGCAGACTCATGGCGGTGGACAAAATCCAAACAAAAGCAATCTTCACTGTCACCCTTTTTCTCGTTTTATTTCTTCCAAATCTCATTGGATAACGCAAAGAAAGATACCTGTGGACGAAAATAATATATTAAACAGTGTTCCGAATACTGTAGATTGTAGATGAACAGGAATTTTGATATTGCACGTAGGCAATCCTTGTAATATATCATTTAACATAAAATTTATATATGTAATATATCATTTAACATAAAATTTATATATGTACGAGCCTAAACCCTTGGTAGTATATATAAAACATAAATAGATGAAGCTTGTTGTTTTAACGAGCCCTTAGAATGAGTGGTTAGGGTGCTTGCCTTAATGCTCTGTCTCAGAGGTCCCGTGTTCAATTACAGGGAAGGTCAACTTTGGGAATGAACTTTTTAAAGTAGACTCTGGTCTGGATCTGGAAAGTAGTGGCAGGGCAACACTGCGGGCAGTAACTACGTCTGTCGGCAGTAACTACCCCATTTATTTTTTCGAGGAGAAATCCTGTTATAGATTTCCTACCGCTGGCTAGGCGGTAGGAGTATGTGGGGGTCACCAGTGCTCCACGCTATGCTCTAGGTCATAGCGGCACTGGCACTACCCACTAAAACTCCCCGATGTCTCCTTGCCCTTCGAGAGGGATGGACCGGGCTCTGCCGAGGCAACAACTCCGATCCACCCCAGGGCAGCCTAGCCATTGCTGGCTAGGTTAACTCCAATGGCAGGGCAATCTCCAGACGAGTAAGGGATACCAGAGCTCTAATCGCTTGCATTTTTGCATCACGTGTAGCGTTAGCGTTGCTTGTGGTATAGGCGACGGTAGCCACCTACCATCAAGCTAACCGTCAGCCTCTCTGTCGACCTCAATATAAAAAGCCTTTTTTTTTCATATATTCGTTGAAGTCCGAAGAAGGTTCTTATTAAGAGAAAAGTATACATCCGTACAAAACCGGCGGCGGCGGTTCGATAGTATGATTTTAATTCGAAATTACAAAATATTTAAATGAAATAATTATTTTTGTTGGTAGTACATAAGTAAGTCTGGGAATGAAGTTATTTTCATTTTATCAAATTGGGGTACAATTTTTAGGTATTTAATTAAATAAAACAAAAAAACAGAATATCAACTGATTTACAGATTTGCAATGGAATAAGCATAACTTTTATTCTTACTTAAAATCTCATTTGAAGTTTATTGCAGACATGAAAGCTTCGAGTGGCAATTTGTTACAGGATCTTGAACTCAATAATCGTATTCAATTGTGGGAGAGTACTGCAAGAATGTAGGTCAACAAGTAACATTATTTGTTCCAGGCATCTATAAAGAAATACGAATAGGATTAATGGTACTTACTTATTTAACAGATTCTTACTTGTGTCACTTGTGTCATGCTATTTTATGTTTACAAATGTATATTACGGTAGAAATTTCAAACAATACTTTTTTGTGTTAAGGTCAACAGACAGGCTGACGGTTCACTTGATGGTAGGTGGCTACCGTCGTAAACACAGGCTACACCACATGTGGTGAGAGTGTGCTGCAGACCATAGTAGGATTAAGGACGAGGGATAAGGAAGGGACAGGGCAATGGGCTCTGACATCTCTTACTCACTCACCGAAACACAACAGCATATATGCTGTTATTTCACAGTATTCAGGGGGTGGTTACTGCCACCAAACGGGCTCACAAATGACTGCGAAACAAGGTATGCCCTGCCACTACTTTCCAAATCCAGACCAGAGCCAACTTTTGAAAAGTTTATTTCCAAAGTTAACCCTGTCGGGATTTGAACCCGGGACCCCTGAGATAGAGCGTTAAGGTAAGTACTCATTCAAGGGGCTAATATTATTTTATAATTTAAATTTGTGAAAATGGTGTTTAAAATATGATGACAATTGTGTTTAAAAAAAATATTTAAAATGAATTAATGATATTTACCTGTCAACGCTTATTGTACATAAATGCATAATGGACGCAGTGCAGAGAAGTACATCCAGGCAAATCCAGGTTAAGCAGTAGACTGCCGGTAAAGGAAAATAACCTGCCAATAAAGAAAAACATAACTTAATTAAGAAATTTAACATATTTTCTTTAAGGCCTGCATCTTCATTGTCGACTACAATCAAATGCCACTTCATGCCATTTTTAGTCATAAAAATATATGAGCCCTATGAAGTTTAGTTTTTATCTTTTGTCTATAATATCTGGTTCACTTGGTCATCAGTAAGAAATGTCCAAAAAAATGTTATAAGCTTAAGGTTGATACTTTTACCCTTAGGTAAAAGGACATTATAGACTTTACTGGGAAAATATTGTGTAATTTGGTAAAATGGGGTTTCATAGATATTTAATTTAGAATATATTAAAAATTCCAATTGTTCCAATTAAGTAGGGAGTTTTTTTTTATTTTTCAAATGTTATCCCCATTTAAAAAACCAAAAATATTCATAGGAAATTACTGAAACTAAGAAAGACTTCTATTACCAAAATCTCCAAAATGTAAGTTAAAAAAAGGCCTGGTTTAGAATGATGTCTTTTGTGAAATAAATATGTGATTATTAATAGTTATTCTGAGTATATATATTTTTTTAATTTTTAATAATAATATTTTATAATAATGATACGGGCGATGCTTGTTGACATCGCTGTCCCGCATGACGAATTTCTCGTGAAAGCCGAAAAAGAAATGGTTACTATGTAAGTATATAATATAGACTTGGCTTACGAGGTGACCGCCATGTGGGATGTCGATTCGACAATAATCGTCCCGTTAGTTATATCGGTGAACGGTCTTATAGCGAAGAGCCTCGACCAACATCTCAAGAGGCTCTCACTAGATGCCAGGGTCAAGGGACAGATACAGAAGGTGGTACTTTTTGACATGGTACGTATTTTCAGGAGGTTGCTTACTCTGTAGCCCTAACCACCGGTAGCTCGGGCTTTGGAATTCTATCTGCGGAATTCTAGTTTTTTTTCTAGTTTTCTAGGTTTCTAGTTTTCTAGGTTTTCTAGGTTCTAGTTTCTAGGTTTCTAGTTTTTTTATGATATATATATTTTTTATATTGTAAAAAAATTAAAATTTTAGTCAAAATAAATAAATAAGTGAATAAAATCTTAATAATATTATAAATGTCTAATTTTGTATATTTAGATATTTGTTACTCAATCACGCAACAACGGCTGAATGGATTTGGATGAAATTTGCCACACAGATAGTTTGTTACCTGGATTAACATATATGATATTATTTTTATCTCGGAAAAATTTTATGTTCCTGTAGGATTAATAAAAATGATGCTATAATATAATTAAAAATAACATAACACAAGTCTGCGAATTTTTTTTTGAAAAGTTTTTTTGTGAAATGGTTAATATTTGTTTTAATCTTAAAAATAATAGAAAACGGTATTCATATGATATGTACCACGTCACATTTATCAGATTTAGATGATATTATCATTACCAAATATGATAGGTATTTGGATACAAAAACAATAGAACAAAAATTTAATAAAAAGAATGAGAATCATTTGAGAATATTTTGTAAAGTTTTATTGAGTCTATAGCTATTAAAATACAACAGAAAATAAATAATAGACTATAGGATGGTTGGTCATAGAGTATAAAATAGAATCATGGAATCAATTTCTAAAAAAATTTATTGGCGGATTGAAGTCAGAATTGCGTCATTTCCGTCGCCTTTTATTCGTTATTTGATTGGCGGTAAATAGCACTTATTTGAATTTGGTATTATTTTTATTTAGAAAATTCTACATCGCGGCGCGTAAAACGCGATTGATTGGTTTCCTGTTTAAAAAAAAACAAGGGATTTACCGATCTAGCGAACTATTATATAGCTAACACACACTTTTGACCAAATTGAGTTATGAACATCATCATACTCAGCGTTAAACGGAGATTCTAGTGGTGAAGATATCTAAGTGATAGCTCAAATAGAAGTTGTTCTTTTCCTTCAGACGTGAAAGGAGTTAAATGAAACTAGAGCCAAAAAGAAAAACAAGAAAAGCGCACTTAAATCGAACTTCTTTAATTTCAACACATTAATTAATTACCTTCTCACAAAAAATTGTTAAAATCGATACAAGTAGAGAAGATAAAACAAAAAACATTTTTTTTTGTGAGTGCTTATTTATTTCAATTGTCATTATCTTTTTTTTTATGTTATGGTCGACAGACAGGCTGACGGTCCACTTGATGGTAGGTGGCTACCGTCGCCTATAACACAAACAACGCCTAAAGCTGCTGCAAGTGCGCTGCCGACTACAGTAGGATTGGATAAGGGATTAGAAGGGGGGATAAGGAAATGGGCTCTGGCATCCTTTACTCACTCACCGAAACACGAACAGCACGTATATGCTGTTATTTCACGGTGGTCTTCTGTAAGGGGGTGGTCACTGCCGCCAGGCGGGCTGCCCAAATGACTGCGAAACGCAGTGTGCCCTACCACTACTTTTCAAAACCAGACCAGAGTCAATTTAGATAATTACATTAAAATTTCCAAAGTTGACCCCGCCAGGAATCGAACCCGGAGCCCCTGAGACGTTAGGCAAGCACTCTTGCCACTCATCCAACGGGCCGTCGAAACCAGTTTAGTGTGGAATAGCTCACTTCACCACAAAGGCGACGATATATAAAAGAATGTGACGTGACATCTACATGTTTGTGATGAATTTATTTAAAAAACATTTTTCGTCGCAGACCTGTGATAATTATCTCTGAAACTACGAGTCGGATTTGATTTTTTTTTTATTTGATAGCCCAACGATTGATAGCTCATCATACATGTTACATCACGCTACGTCCTTTAATAGCCGAGAAAATAGAAAGAAAAACGCTAAGCGAAAACGAACCAATAGAGCGGGCGATGCGATATGCGATATATTAGTGGTCGGTGGCTGAATGCGGCGACCCGACGCGAACTGAGTATTACCTTTGTACTATTCTTGTTTTCTGTGGCATTACCGAGAAAAGCCGATACGAAATACCATCACATATGGGTCAGACGCCTAGGTACTTTTACTACAGTTGAGTCCTACGCAGAATTGGTTTAAGACTTATTTCTTTTACTTTATTTATTTTTTGAGGTAATCCTATTTAGTATGGACGGCGAGTGAAACCGCGGGACAGGACTATTGTAGTATAATTAATATAAGTATAAGATAGTCATTGTATTGCTTTAATCGGTACACACACAATACCTACTGTAACTAAAAGGGTCAAGCAGAGTAGTAATGGGTAACAAAATGATTACAGATGTTTTTTTAAAAGTATAACCTAGACAAAAAGATAATACCTAGTAGTAAATTACATTTAACAAATAAATTATAAAAAAAATACCGAAAATTGAGATCCTTGCAAGTATTTCCAACACAAACATCTTTGGATCTATTGCAGTTCTAAAGGTGGCATTTATAGAACAACTCTATAGAAAAAAGTGTGTGTGTCAGCTCCGACAGCTGGGGTTACTCCTTTAAATACTCATTTAAACCTATAAATTTTATATGTACAAAATTTTTCTCGATTCAATAGATAACTGGATAGCTAAACTTTACATTATTTAGTTACATTATGCACTCAGATGACACGTGTTCCAACAAAAGTGACAAAAGTTACATTCGGTATACACAGATGTCACTAAGTTTTATAAGATCAAATAGTTCATTTTTTCGACAACAGATGTCACTGTGCTAAAACGCGCTATCGTTTCGTTCCTCAACGCGGACTACACTTTTCATACAAGATTTCGACGTTTGTTTTTGTAAGCCCAGAGAAGCCCTCTCGTGTTGCTTGTTATATTAAAATAGAATTAGCGAACATAAATACACGCGTCAGCTGTCGCACAGATGTCAAAGTGACAGACAACGTAACGCTTTTCGTTAACGCTTGTATTAATTTTACTTGTCATAAAATTTCCACACCGGGGGCCTTTTATAAAAATCGTTTCTTAAAGAGTAAACTCCAGTAAATTCCAAAAACGATAAAAGGTGAAAATGTATTGAATTAATACGCAGATCACAGGTTAACTAAATTATGTTAAAGTATCCATAAGGGAAGTAATAATAGGCAATGGGTACTTTTAATAAAAACCTTTAAAGTATAAGGTAACTAATGTTTAAAAAGTTCACATAAGTTAACTTATGTGAACTTTTTAAGCTAAGCTTTAACTTAAGCTTAAACTTAAAACGCTATCCAAATATGTATCGATTTGCTTGACCTAACGAGATTCAAAGCTATGTAGAATTACAAGAATGCTAGGTTGGCTCGTTAATCACATTCACTACGTACAATGAAAATTAGATCACTTGTTAGTATAGTTCCAACTGAAACAATTTAACGCTTAGCCCATGTATTGATTTCACGAATCATGAATTGTGATAGAGATCTAATACAGATTCCTTGTTTGTATATACCTATACATGTTTGTTAGCGTAAATCCATAATCAAAGGTATGTTAGATTAACTGCCGCACTCAGAGTCGTTTTAATGATTACTTAGCGACTCTTTAGTAAAGATTTAAAAATGTTTACTCTCAGAGACAGTTAATGGTTGATTAGTGGTCTTAATTGACACTTAACTTTAATGACAGCTCAACCCTTACTTAAGCTTCTTAAATGGAGAATTTGACATTTCGAAAGTGAGGTAATCTTCTATTGTTCGTGGAATCGTTACATAGGTAGCTAAAATTATTTCAAAAAACAATTTAAATTTAAAAACTATAATTATATATTGACAAGATGATAAGAATAATAGATACTTTACGAAAAAAAAGTAAATTATATTACTTCTAAGAAAAAGTGACAATTAAAATTGACAATGATGTGAAATGTTGCCGTATTTAAAAAATCTTGAATTTTTAATTTATTTACTAATAATTACGCCTATTATTGTTAATTTACATGATAATAATAAGAAGACATGTTTAACTGATTTTTTATGAAAAACTCTTATTTTTCCTATACATAAATTGCTTTGCCGAATGATATCGAGTCATTGAGTTTTTTCTTATGACAACACTGCACGTTATCGATATGCATTTCGATAGAACGCACAGTCCTATGCTTACTTAAAGTGGTATTTAACTAATGAACCATTAACTTTCGTCTCTGGGAGCCGCGGCTCATTAACGTATTTAATTGTATTTAGTTAAGTGTCTATTAGTACTAATTTAATGAACGTCTCTGAGTGCGGCAGTTAATAGGTTATCTTAGATTTACTAATCTTTCTTTTCTTCATATTTTATATTAATTTATTCTTTCTATGTGATTGCACTCCTCCTAAACGGCCGGACTGTGTGTTTTAAATAGCTTTCTAGATGGTTTAGATGCACAATTAGTCCCGATAAGTGGGGTTACACTGCACATATGCAATGAGTTACAGAATTTCTTTCGGGTTCTGGCAGGACCACGTTTGTTGGGTCCGCTAGTCAAGTATAAAATTGACCAGTTGCACGACATTCTGGATTCTGCAGTTATAAACCGGAGAGACAGTTTGATGGCTTTAAAAATTACCTTGTTTTAGTATTTATTTAGTAGTTATTTAGTATATTATTATTTACTACTAGCGACCCGACCCCGGCTTCGCCCATGGTGCAATTTATATATATATGAATATTCCCCGTTTATCCCTTTTAAAATCGGCCGAATTAAAATCGGCCTACCCGTTCACACGTGATGCCGTGACCAAGGGAAATAGGGATTCATTTTTATATATAGATTTAGTAGCAATCAGTATTTATTTTCTTTTTGTATGTTATAAAGTACTTTCAAGTAGGAACATGTTTTATGTTTTAGCTTTACATTAACTAGCTTTTATTATATTAGCTTCCTTTACATTATAAAGAATTTCAGGCAGGCTAACGGCCTATTTGACGGCAGGTGCCTATCGTTACCTAAAGATAAAAGCAACACCAGGGGGATGTACGAGTAGGCGCGCTACCAACCCTGCTGGAATTTGTTTATTCCTCGTTTGAATAACCCTTTATGGTATCTAGGTGGAAACACCTCTACGTAGCTTATAAAATATGCCAAGACGAAAAACAGGATGTAACGGCTAAAGTCCACCATGACTTGGTTTTCTCTAGTGCCTAGGGGCTCGAAACCGAAGTGGCTTTTCACCATTTCAATTCAGATCACGAACTGATATTATATATTAATAATAATAAAGCCTTGTTTATTCCTTAGAAACATAAAAAGCTACAATTTTATATGATTACAATTTTATACTTACAATTTAAATTATACATTAGATAAAATATACACTACGTGTCTTTTTTTTTTTTGCATGCAATTTTTCATTAATGTACTAAGGACCTCTCTACTGAGTGAAGGCCTCCTCCATTTTTCTCCATTTATATTCTTGTAATTGATTATAGAAAACCTTTATTTCCAGTTCCTTTGCGTCCGAGGTGGGGGCATAAACTTGAATAATAGATAAGCTTGTTTTTTCGAAGTTCAGGTGTAACATACACAGATCCTTTCAGAGATTGTAATAAAGCTTTCTATGTTTTCTTTGAGGTGTTTTTTTTTTTTTTTATAAGGAAACCTACACCATAAAGCCCCTTTGTCTCTCCAAAGTAACAGGATATGTGGTCTTCATCTTCCTCTATGTTATATCCTGTTCGTCTGATCTCTACCAAACCAATTATATCATATTTAATAGTTGATATAGCCTGTTTAAATTCCAGTAGCCTTTCGTGTCATAGTAAGGATCGTGCATTATATGTGAATATGTATAGTGAGTGGAGTGGAGGGTTGTGGTCTTTGACCCCCACGGTGACCGGCCGTATTGGGGGACGTAGGGAGGCGGCTGACTTATGTCATATGTTGGATGTTGAAGGACCTTCTTTGTCTTTTTGTGAAGGAGATCTGGTTAATTCATTTACGTCTCTATTTTTTGTCAGAAATTGATCAATTTTATTTTTCTTAATGGGGTTTTTTGGTAACTTTTGTTGTCTATTATCACTGAAGTTTACTGTTTCCGGTGACTGTGATAAAACTCTCTTTTGTCTGCCTTGATGTTCTATATGTTGATCAATATTTTCTTTTTCTGGTAGAATTATTAATTTGTTGTATTTTATGTATCCTTTCTTTCCCTGGTCTTTTTCTCTCTGTAATTGAACACTTAATTTCTTTCTTTCTTCTAGAACTTCAAGCGGATAGTCCTGTTTAATATAGTAAGTAGTTGTATCTTGTAGTGTTTTTTTGTTCTTGAGTATTTCAATCTTTTTACCCATTGTAGTAAGGGTGACAATAGTTGGCCTAATTTTTCCAGACTTCTTTCCCATTCTGGTTACATACTCAATATCTCCTTTTTGACAGTCTACTTTCATGTCGTATACTATTATATTTAAAATTTTATTTTGAAAGAAAGAAGAAAGAAAGAAAGAAAAATTTATTGGCATTTAAACAGAAAAACATATGAACAAAACAAAAAAAAAAAACATTAAAAGTAAACACCAAAAGGACACAACTCAGCTTAGGCTGCAACATTGTTACAGCGCTGATTTTCAGTTGTGCCCTTGCCGATGTCTCACGACGCGCACTTTTGCAAACTGAAATATGAGTTCTCAGTCTCTTCAACACCAAAAAATATCAAATTCTTTCTTCTTGTAATATTTTCAAGTCTCTGGATTTTTTTCCCTTGTTCTTCGGTAATTTTTTCCAGTTTTTGTTGTCTGGTATCTAGTATTAGAAATTTCTCGTCTATGTTTTTATTTATACTCTTTGGAATATTTTCTTTTATTTCTTTTAGTTCATTTGCTTGTTGATCTAATTTTTTTTGAAGTGATTTTAATATTTCTGCGATTTCTTCCATTTCGTACTATTTGTTTTCACTATGTAAACATGAATGGTTTGAAGGATTTATATGAACGCCCTCTAGGGCGTTCTTTATTGATTTGTATGTAGTTCAGCTACTCTACGACAGATGTCGCTCTTGTCATTCGGCTGGATGATTTATCATAGATGATTATTGTGCTTTTAGGTTATGTATTTATTGCCAAAAGCTAAATCTTCACTGTTTACTTTGTAATCCACACATTTCGTTTCTACACACCTGAGGTCATATGTTGATAGCAGTTTTTCCGATGCTTATCTCCTTTTATTGTGAATAAACTTGCAATGTTGTCGTTATTTGTAACACTGTTTTTGATCACATCCACGTATGTTTGAGTAGATTCTTATATTTCTGCTGATAAATCTTTCACTTCTTCACTTCCTTATATAAAATTCGTACTGTTTTAGATGTTTATTTATTATTTTGATCACGAGTTATACAGAGCCGCAGAAACGCTGTTGACACTAGCGCAGCAGCGCCCCAAATATTATATATTACTGATCAATAATATTGGTTATAACCAATATTATTGATAAATGTAGTCAAATATTTTGAAGAATTTTTAAATATTTTAAAGCTAAAAGTGTACCTATTCACTAAATTACTTATTCATTTATGTAATTACCTGTTCACTTGATGTAACAGTTTAAAAATAAATATAACACATGAATCAATATTGAATTTCGTTTCAATACAAATATTTTAGTAGTGGCAGCTACCGGACTTGACACTGACGAGCCTCCCGTCGTTACGCAGGAGGAACTAGGGGCGGCATTGCTGAGGCTGCGCGCCAAAGGTAACACCGCCCCGGGACTTGATGGTGTTCCTGGTCGTGCGTGGGATCTTGCGTTGGGGCCCTTGGAGCCGGACGTGAGGCGGCTCTTCAGTCGCTGTCTGGCGCAAGGCCATTTCCCACGCCGATGGAAGACGGGTAAGCTCGTACTAATCGGTAAGGAGGGACGCCCCGCCGACTCGCCGTCGGCTTATCGTCCGATCGTGCTATTGGACGAGTTCGGGAAATTACTCGAGAGAGTGATCGCTTCCCGTCTCGACAGGCACCTCGAGGAAGTGGGACCGAATCTGAGCGCTAATCAGTTCGGTTTCCGCCGTGGCCGCTCCACGCTGGATGCGATATCCAACGTGCGGGCCATGGCCAAGGAGGCAGTAGCCCGGGGGGAGGTGTTGTTGGCGGTGTCGCTCGACATCGCCAACGCGTTCAACACGCTCCCCTGGAGCTGTATCCGAGAAGCGCTCGGATATCACAATGTTCCGCGCTACCTGCGTCGCATCGTGGAGTCCTATCTCACCGACCGGACGGTCATGTACCCCACTCGAGGCAACACATGGGGTCGTAGAGAAATGTCGCGCGGTGTTCCGCAGGGGTCGGTGCTTGGACCGCTCCTGTGGAACATCGGGTTTGATTGGGTTCTGCGGGGGACGAACCTGAGGGGCGTCTCTCTGGTTTGTTACGCCGACGACACGTTGGTGACGGCCAGAGCAGCCTCCCACAGGATGGCAGCTATCCTCGCCACGGCAGGCGTAGCCCACGTGGTTGTGAGGATGCGGCGGCTGGGCTTGTCGGTAGCCCTCGAGAAGTCCGAGGCGCTGTGTTTCCACGGCCCCCGGAATGCGCCGCCGCCCGATAGTCATCTTGTGGTTGCAGGCGTTTCCATCGCTGTCGGGTCGACAATGAGGTATCTCGGCCTCGTCCTCGACAGCCGATGGAAATTTGACATCCATTTCCGCCGATTGGCGCCGCGACTCATCGGAGCCGCTGCCGCACTGGGGAGACTACTCCCCAACCTGGGTGGGCCGAATACAGCCTGTCGCCGCCTCTATGCTGGCGTGGTGCGGTCCATGGCCCTGTACGGGGCCCCCATCTGGGTGGACCGCCTGACCGTCCGTAACAGGTCCCTTTTGCGCGCGCCGCAACGGGCCATGGCGGTCAGGATTGCGAGAGGGTACCGCACTATCTCTTTTGAGGCGGCGTGTGTGTTGGCTGGCACTCCTCCATGGGAGCTGGATGCCGAAGTGCTGGCGGCGGTGTACCACGAAGTCGCAAACGCGCGGTTGCGCGGCTCGCTTTTGACATCGGAGGAGGTCGTCAGGTTGAGGAGATACTCCCAGACGATCCTCTTCCAAACCTGGAAAGACAGGTTGGCGGAGCCCAGTGCGGGCCGCCCCACGATCGAGGCCATACGCCCCTCCCTTGAGGGATGGCTGGCAAAGAGGCGCGGGGCCCTCACGTTCCGCCTGGTGCAGGTACTCTCGGGGCACGGTTGCTTCGGGCGTTACCTTCACCGAGTGGCCGTGAGAGAGCCAACCGAGGAATGCCACCACTGTGGCTGCGCGGTTGACACTGCGCAGCACACTTTGGCTGACTGCCCCGAATGGGCAGAGCAGCGCGCTGCTTTGTCCCTCGTCGTGGGCGCCGACCTCTCGCTGCCGGCCGTCGTGAAAGCGATGGTCCGCAGTGACCTTGCGTGGCAGGCGATGCTCACTTTTTGTGAGCACGTTATGTCGCGTAAGGAAGCGGCAGAGAGGCAACGGGAAGAGGATCCCCTCTCCCAGCCGATCCGCCGGAGAAGGCTCGGGCGCAGGCGGATGGCCTATATCCGCCGCCTTCCCCCTTGACCAGGACCTGGGCGGTAGTCTAAGTGGAGACTACCGCCCGTTGTGAGGTCCCCGAGATGGCCGGCGTACCTCCGCTTTCGGGTACGCCGAGGTTCCGATAGGGAGCGTAGTCCTCCCCTCGCTGAACAGCCGTGGCGGGTCGCCGAAGTTGTGCAACAACGTTCCTGCGACCCCGCCCATCTACGGCCGCGCTAGAAAGTCGTTGGGTTTTAGCCGGTAGGAGTCCGGCATAACCCGCAGCGTCCCCCTTTCGCTGCTAGGTATCCATGATGGATTTCCCAACGTAAAAAAAAAAAAAAAAAAAAGGGCACAATGCTGATTTGCAGTCATTTGAGAAGCCCGTCTGGCGGCAGTATAATAACCACCCCCTTACAGAAGACCACCGTGAAATAACAGCACGTGTGCTGTTGTGTTTCGGTGAGTGAGTAAGGGATGCCAGAGCCCATTTCCCTATCTCCTCTCAATCCCTTATTCTAAATACTACTGTAGTCGGCAGCGCACTTGCAGCAGCTGTGGCTTTGTTCGTGTTATAGGCGACGGTAACCACCTACCATCAAGTAAACCGTCAGCCGATCTTAAAATTAAAAATATATGTACACCCCTTGATTGTTTTGATAAAATAAACCTTTATCGCAGTCATAAAGGTCCCACTAGATATATTTATGTTCCCAGAGCCTTTACTAGGTCAAAAACGACCCACTGCAAATAGCAATTCATCTTTGATATGGTTATTGAAATTATTTTGAAACATAACAACTAAAAGTTTTTGAAAAAAAAATGAATAGTCGAGTTTACAGTGAGACCTGAATCATAAATTTTACATTATAAAACTATTTGGTATACCTTCGAACAAGATGTCAAAACTTAAAAATTACTATTAATCTTTTTGAATCTTAAATTTAGGTTAGTGTGCATACATACAATTACAAGCAGACAAAGCTTTGATAAATTAACACTAATAATAATATAAATAAAATAATTCAAAACTATAACTTGACCTACTGATTTATTTACATTTAGTTTCGTTTATGGGTGCGATGTTGTGATAACGGGTGCGAAGCAATAACTTCAGAGTTGGGTTACTAAATTGACCTAATTTATCGTCCAAGCAATATCGCCGTAGAAAATAATCACTCACAACCAATGCCGATCCATTAGTGGACACCAATTAACAACGCTGAAAAGTATGCCTATTTTTCAGTGTATATGGTACTTAGAGTACATCATACTTATACACTTAGGTACTGTATATGGTACTTAGAGTACATCATACTATACACTTAGGTACTGTATATGGTACTTAGAGTACATCATACTATACACTTAGGTACTGTATATGGTACTTAGAGTAAAAATACACTGCGTTCGGCAGGCATACACTGGGAAGCGATCACTTAACGAAAGGCCAAAATGAAATATTAGAATGTACACCGTTGTTTCGGTGAGCGAGAGGCTGCCAGGGTCCATATCAACATATGGATTTGGGATTCCTTATCCTTTATCGTAACAAATGTCAAAAGTTAGTTGGACGCGAATAATTTAAAAATAAATTTAGATAAAACACAAATTATTTACTTCCAAACAACATATTAAAAAAAAAACTACAAAATGTTAGTGTAAAATTTAATTCCAAATCAATTGAGATAGCAGAAACAGCTAAGTTTCTAGGAATCACCCTGGATAGCCACTGTAATTGGAAATCCCATATAGAAGCCTTGTGCACAAAGTTGGATAGATTTGTGTATGCCCTGAGATGTTTACGAAATTCAGTGTCAAAAAATGCCACGCCTGCCAGGGTTGAACCATTCCAAAGTGCTCATTAAAGCCTATAGTCGAAACATGACAAATCAGGCTATGTCGCTTAGTAGGAGCAATTTGTGTATGCTATCTAGGGCACTAACGAGGCACTGCCGCCTCGACAGGCACCTAAAAGTAATAGGGCTCACTAGTACGGGAGAGTGTCGCTTCTGCCATGAGGCAGAAGAAACACCAATGCATATCCTGGCCCCGTGATGCTTAAGCGCAGTCACATCCTAGGAAGCCACACAATGGCTTGTGAAGATGTGAAGAATGCCTCTATCAAAAAATTACTACAGTTTCTTAACGTAGTAGGTATAGGTAGAGAGCTTTAGTTCACGTGGCGATCACAATATTCCAGCAATGGACGAAGTGATACTGGCTACAGAAATAGCCACAAAGACAAGAATAAAGAATGCCCTGAGATGTTTACGAAATTCAGTGTCAGAAAATGCTGCTACATCTGCTTATCATGGCTATGTGGCATCTTTGCTTCGTTACGGTATTGTTATTTGAGGTAACTCTGTCGATGCAGTAAAATTGTTTAAAGTTCAGAAAAAATGTTTGATATCCTTGTGTGGCTCTCATTTTCTAGACAGTTGTATCCCACTATTTAAAAGAAAATCAATTCTTCTATTGCCATGTATGTATATTTTTGAAATGTGTGTATTTGTTAAGAGGAATATTCGACGTTGAACAAACTACCCTTGTACGTCACCAACAAAATAATTTGCTTAAACCAATAAACCGTTTACGACTCTGTGACAACAATGCTTATTCTATGGCAGTCAAACTTTGTAATAAACTAGCGGCCCGCCCCCGGCTTCGCCCGGGATGCAATTTTTATATATAAGAACATTCCCCGTTTATCCCTCTTTCCATTAGTGAAAACCGAATTAAAATCGGTCTACCCGTTCACGCGTGATGCTGTGACCAAGGGAAATGGGGATTAATTTTTATATATAGAGATTACCTAAGGATGTTAAAACATTAACTTTATATAAATTTAAAAGGTTTTTGTTTGCTTTTTTGCTTGATAAATGTTTTTAAAATGTGAATGATTACCTAAATTACAAATAACTTTTATGTTCTCTGACTTTTATATCTTAACTTATTATTATTATTTTTGTTGCTATTATTAATTGACCGTAGATTATTTTAATTATGATTGACTTTTTTATTATATACGTACTTATGATTTATATTTTGCACACCATTATACACCCATGTACAGGCAAATAAATGATTTGAATTTGAATCTGAAAAAACGGTAATAATAATAATAATAATAATAATAATATTTATTTTCGAGATCATGGGTATTGTACCTGAGATAACATTTCCTGTTACGGTATTTCCTGGTTACTTAAGTTGCAAATTACTAATGACAGTCAAGGATATTATTATTTTATTCATTTGTATATCATTTATACAAGAAAGCCTTTTACATATACTTATAATATAGTTTACTTTTATTGAAGTGGATGGGGCTTTTTATCAATTTATTTGAATCGCTTTATAGATTCGTCTCAGTGTTTTGGTATTAAGCTCCCGTGGGATGTTACTCAATTACCTACGTGTAAACCGATAGGTAAATAAAATAAATTACATATCTGATAAATAAATCTTATTTCGAGAAGGACTTAAATAGGTATTTATTTTGAGATTTTTTGAATTTTCAATCATCAAATTCCACCGATTTATCTGTATTTTGTATTATCATGTGGATTATAATATATAATGAAATTATTTGCTCATTAGTTTTCAAATGTATTTGAATATGCAATATATATTAACATTTATATTCGAATTAATATAGTACAGTATCTATACTAATATTATAAAGCTGAAGCGCTTATTTGTTTGAACGCACTAATCTCAGGAACTACTGGTTCGAATTGAAAAATTCTTTTTGTTTTGAATAGTCCATTTATCGAGGAAGGCTATATAACATCACGCTACGATAAATAGCGCACCCCATGCGCACGCCGGCCCCCGCCGCCGTATGGGTCGCAGCGAAGCGTGGCCGAGTTCAGCTAGTAATTGATAAAGTATGTTTTCGAATTTTTTCAAATTGAATGTTCGTTTGAAATACAAATATTTCAAACGAAATATTTGTAAGTATGTGTCACCAACAAATAGTTCGTATAATCAACCAGTTCGATTAAAAAATTTAACGTAATTTATAAAGAAAACATAATAAGATCCCAGTTTAAAATACAGACTATAATAATTTCTGATATCTTTTGCAAATACGATGTTCACTTATATTTATTATTATTTTTTTATTGAATTCAAGCGTATCTTATTTCGAAGCCATCATGTTAACTACACATTAAAATGTATTAACATGAGTAAAGCTACTGCTATTATTTTAGTGCGACTACTTTAATATCGCACACCGATTTATCGGTACAAACATGGCACCTGTTGCGTGTTCCAGCCACAGAGGTAGCTACAAAAACTTTTTTAATAAATCCAAGCTTCAGCCAAACTTTCAACATTCATTTCTGTTTTATTTTGGGAATTAATTTATTTGCGTGTGTTATTTAACTTTACTTCAAATTTAAGCACGTTTGTTGTGGCTTTGAATACGAAACATTTTAGTACAATTGACTTTGACCGTTCAAACTTTCATCTTATGTAAAGGTCGATAGGCAGGCGTTCAATTCGTTGTAGGTGACTATTGTCGCCTGGAACATAGCCACAGGGTTGCAAGGGCTTATTGTAAATTCTCCACACTTTTGTATATAATAAACTCGCCACAAGTCTCAATTTAAGGGCTTCACTTGGGCAAATGACATTTACTATAGAACTCGCTGACGGCGGAGACAATTCAATAGGCCTAGAATTTGTGTTTTTTTTTTGTTTTTGCCATTAGAACAATACACAAAAATAAAAATATTTATACAATTTTTTAAACTGACATTAACTTATTAATAGGTACAGGATTCATATGCGCGAAATAAGCCGTTTTCGAGAGAATTTTCAATAAAAGTCAAATTCTTCTTGTGTTCTAACTTTTTTTGTGGAGTTTCTATTACTTTAACGAAAATTCTAATTAATACAATTGGTTCTTCACATGTTTAAGTATAATATATATTTTTTTCAAAACAATTGTGTCGTCTATTTCTTGTAACATCTTCATTAAACAATGGATATTTTTAGTATTTAGCGTTTGTCTCCACCTTAATATCAATATTGCAGAAAGTAGTGTCAGCAAGGTCATATTAGGTTTGTTTCATTAAATCTTCATTAAATGGATATTTTTAGTATTTAGCGTTTGTCTCCACCTATATCAATATTGCAGAAAGTAGTGTCAGCAAGGTCATTTTAGGTTTGTTAAAAAATATAAGACTGGTTGGCTATATTTTTATTTTTAATTTTAATTTGTTGTCAACAACAATTCAAACATATAATAATTATCAATGAGAGAGATTGCTACGCCTCCGATCCGCTCTATGGGAATGGCGTCATGCTAGTTCTTTTCATGTCGGTACTGCATATTAGGCATGTTTGGCAGGATATTGCCTAATCCTATTACATTATTATGCCATGGTCATAGTAGAATGCATGAAACTGTTGCTATTACTTAGACGACTGTATTTAAGATACGAGAAACAAGTTAACTCGCTAGAAGTTTTTATTATGCTTATACAATGCGAGAGATCCGCCATCGAGTTCGCACGGATGCTATTTTTTTTTGCTAATCATGTAATATAATAATTTCCTAATTATGTACATACACAAACTTTCATCGATGAACGCTCTTTCCATTAACGAAAACCGTATCAAAATCCATGGGTAATCTATATATCTTATTATATAAAAATGAATCCCCATTTCCCTTGGTCACGGCATCACGCGTGAACGGGTTGACCGATTTTAATTCGGTTTTCGCTAATGGAAAGATGTATAAACGGGGAATGTGTTAGTATATAAAAATTGCAACATGGGCGAAGCCGGGGCCGGGCCGCTAGTTTAGAATAAATTACAGAATCAGACAGACGCGGACATCAGCGACTTCAATTAATAATATGTGGAAACTAGTTTTATTACGCGATTTCACCCAGCGTTTAATTTAAAAGAAAACAGAAACTTTTTAGTTTTTTATATACAAATCTGATTCTCTCTCGTAATCTATATAATATCTACATAAACAAATAAATTTATAAATGTGTTGCAAGCGCGAAACTCGAGAACGGTCGGACCGATTCGGCTTTTTTTTTTCAAATATTCTTTGAAGTCTGAAGAAGGTTCTCATGAACAGAAAAAAAAATGAAAAAATTGCTCGGAAAATTGCATGCATGTGAAGCTGGGTCGGGTCGCCAGTCTTGTATATAAATGCTCTGTTTTTGTCGAGCGATCGAACTCTTGATATTAGCGTACTTTTTTCATTTTGTTCAGCTCCTAAGAATCGTAACTTCCTCGAGAATTAACTTATTTTATAATATATCTAGCTGATACTCCCGACTTCGAATGAGAAAATATATGAGTAATATATAATGCCTGCGTCTGCATCAAGCGAGTCCTATAGGTGCGAGACTGCTTGAATTTTATTTCTCGCGCGTAGTTTTAATTACGATAACTCCTTAGATATTCATTTAAATTGTATTCTGTACATGGCTATTATAATGTGTATGAAATGCTTAAGGTAACTAAGTATTTAATTTGATAATAATTAATAATGTATTTTGAGATAATTGCGAACATTCATACATACAGATAGACGCGGAGGTGGAATTTGTCTTATAATATATACCTAAGGATAAAATGATTAATGTATTATATAGTTTTATAATTCACTGCTAAACCTTTTGTGTTAGGTATACTGTCAACTATTCTGGAAGAGTTGTTAAATTGTTATTTGAATGTAGTTATCGCGAAGACGATTTGTATTATTATGTCGTTTACACAGAACGCGTTTGTAAAAGCCCTAAACGCATAATTTAATTCAACGCCACACCACCTCGGCCACAATTTAGCGTGAAAGAGAATTTGGCATTGATAGATGGTAGCAAGCTTTGTAGGGACGTACACTGTGACTGTGACGTCACGCCACGTACACATCAATCTGCGAACAAAACGTTACTAATGGACTGTAATGCTTAATAAGCGAACACAAAGCGTATACAATTACTTCGCTAATGCACGCTCGAAATGTGTCCAAGATTAAAACCTGAACCATAACAAATTTTTGCATGGAAATAATACAATTGCTTGCAATAGTTACCTAACCAGTGGTGTAGCTTGTGCTAGATCAGTCCTGCATCAGATTAATTTGTCGAGGGGTGCTTATATTATATCTGACTGTGGGGCAGACCAAATGGAGGGTTAAGATTTTATTACAAAAGAAATAAAAGCCTCGAATGTTTGACAAGCCCGTTGAATGAGTGGTTAAAGTGCTTGCCTTAAGAATGTGTTATAGGAGTCCCGGGTTCGATTCAGAGTCTTTGGAAATTAACTTTTTAAAGTTCACTCTGGTGTCGATCTGAAAAGTAGTGCGTTTCGCAATCATTTGGGCAGCCCGTCTGGCGGCAGTAAACACCCGCTTATAGAAGAATAACAGTATATGCTATTGGTGAATGCGTAAGGTATTCCATGAGCCCATTTTCCTATCCCTATCCCAATCCCTTATCCTCAATCCCACTATGGTCAGCAGCGCACTTGAAGCACCTGTGGCGTTGCTTGTGTTATAGGCGACGGAACCTACCTACCATCAAGTGGAGCGTCGGCCTGTCTGTCAACCTTGTCATAAAAAAAGAGACAAGTGCGAGCTGAACTCGCGTGAAGAGGGTTCCGTACGATGTTACCTATGCGCACAATATTGAGTGATTTACCATGTTATTTTAATATCATGGACTTCTTATAGGTTTTCCTAAATCTATAAGTAGAAAACTAATTTCTGTATTATTATTTTTTTCAAAATTTTAGGTTCAGTAGTTTCGGAGATAAGGAGGGGAATGGTCAATTTTCGTCTATTTTCTTGAATAACTTGGAAACTTTTTTTTTAAATTACAAAAAAAAAATAGATTTAAGATGTTCACAACAAGACCTTCCCATTTGACATGTCACACTATGCAGTTTTCAAAAAAAAATTTTTTTTTTAATTTTCCACCTTCTCCCTAAAAATGAACTCCCAATACAGATTTCATCTCTTCACGACACACCTCTGCGTTTGGGTCACAGAAATTGATATGTGTACCAAATTTCAACTTAATCGGTCTAGTAGATTCGGAGATAATTAATTGACTGTGACGGACGGACAGACGAACACACGAGTGATCCTATAAGGGTTCCGTTTTTTATCTGGACGTACGGAACCCTAAAAATAATAATAATATAGACACCCTTGCATATTTACTACAAGTACGTACCTACGCCCGTTTTCGAAAATGGTCATGCTACGCTCTAATGGGATCGCTTCATAATCACGGACAGGACTATTGTCGCCAATAAGCCTGACAACGTGGCTAATGACCAATCCCGGCGCCGAACGATACTGATTGACATCTCTGTCCCGCATGACGAGAGCCTCGTGAACGCCGAAAAAGAAAAGCTTACCAAGTACATCGACTTGGCTCACGAGGTGACCACCATGTGATAGTCGTTTCGGCGAACGGTCTTATAGGAAAGAGCCTCGACCAACTTCTCAAATGGCTCAGCTCTTGCTAAATGGCTGGATCAAGGGGCAGATGCAGAAGGCGGTACTTCTTGACACGGCAAGAATTGTCACTCTGCAGCCCTAATCACTGGTAGCTTGAGGCTTGCCCCGCTACCTGCGGAATTCTAGTTTTGGGTTTTTTTATGATATTTATTGTTTTTATAATTTTTAATTATATTGTAAAAAAATTAAAATTAAAAGTAAAAGTGTGAAATAATAATAATAAAAAAACTTTTAAATGCTAATCTCGTAGGCTATAGATTGTCGATAACTTTTACGTATTTTTGCTTACACATGTTAGAGCATCTACAGCACGCAGTCACATATACTGGTACTCCTGATATGACGGCAGCTACGCCTCTGGACTTAATAACTAAACGGAATCCCTTGCAAAGGTACGGTCTTTGCCAGTAAATATATTTCAAATTACACTTCCGTTTTGTAGTTAAATAGATGTTTCCGTCGAGTTGATCATATATCACAGACAAACCCAAGTTTTTATCACCGTACTGAGTACAAAGACGCGGAATATAGATAGAAACTTTTTGTCGCTGACGCGCGAACTTTGGAACAATCTCTCTTGTGAGGTGTTTACATCCAGCTATAATATGAGCATCTTCAAGAGAGCCGTAAACAAATTCATGCAGAATCGGCACCTCAATCCTCCCTGGCTTTGCTTGTGTCTTTGCTCACATGCCATCATGTGGACCTTCATCCATTTAATGGTACTTTTTTTTTAAATTTTTAATTAATTTATTACACATGAAATAATTACACTAATATTTACAATGTCCCATAAAACTGGAAAGCAGTTTGTCTACGGGATCAAGTTATGATGACAAACTTTATCAAAATTAAAATAAAACTGAAAATAAATGTAACCTAAATTAAAAACCTGAATGTAAACCTAAATTTAATTAAGTAATTAAATTAATGACAGTAGGTAATATTTCATTAATTTCTTTTTAAATATTGTTTTATTTTTCTCTTGATAGCATGATCTTATGACGCTTGATAGCATCAAATGTCTTATTACAAATTTTTATCTTATTGAGAATTTTTATTATGATATATTACTAACAGATAAGAAGTAAGATTTGTGTATTAGTACATGTCTTGTTTGAATACATCAGTATAAACAGTAGTTAAAGTAGAATTTTCTTTGCATATTTTTAAAATAATATGCGTAGTCTAAGTATAACCTTCTATTTATAAAATTAATTGCTTAGCTCTAGTTTAGTAATCAATTAGAACTTCGTTAGTTTGCTATAGTATTCGAATGTGTTAGAAGTCCTGAAAAGGACTTCTAGAACTTATCAACGATTTCTCATCTGCTAACATAAATTCAAATGTGTATTCAATTGAACCTCGTATTCAATTAATTAATGGGTTCAATCTGTTTATTTGTACATCATTAATAAAATGTTCTTTGAACTGAGACTTATTTTAGAATTATTGATGATATGAAATGAAAACAAAGTTATTGCTTTTAATAAATACTGTAAATATAAACTCCATAATATTCTTGGTATATAAAACAGTTTGTGCTTGAAGATGCAATAAAATCAATGTGATCAGATCGCCTATACAGAAATTAGTTTTGAAAAAAAATACAGAAATTAGTTTTCTAAAAACCTATAAGAAGTCCATGATATTAAAATAACATAGTAAATCACTCAATATTGTTCCGATAGGTAACATCGTACGGAACCCTCTTCACGCGAGTTCAACTCGCACTTGTCCCGTTTTTTTTAGTTAATTTTTCCTTAACTAATTGTTTTGATGAAAAATGCGTAATATAAACTAGAACGAATTGCTCAGCATACTCAGACAATGTCACCTTTTGAATTATCCTTATCAATCAAGAACCCTAAACGACTATTAGGTCTCAGATTAAGATGCCTGTGGTCTAGCTGCTCGACCAATGGACTCCCCAAAGTAAACTGTAAAGATTTTATTCCATTTATTTAATTACGTCAAAATATTTGTTTAATTTAATACCTCCATTTATTTAGTACGTCTCTATCCGTATTAATATCGCCCAGAATTTCTTCTTCCAAGATGTAAGTAAATGTTTTCCAAGAAAATATTTCTCGGGTGTTATTATTGTGAGTGAAGCCTACATAATCCGACCTCAGCGGTAATCACCTCGAAGGTACAACGAAATTGAGTTACCGATAGCTTCGTATCTCGAGTAATTAAGCTTTCATTAGAAATTTGATTGTGTTCGCAAGTCTTAACTCAGTTATGCCAAGTTTTTACTTAATTTAAGGTAAATTACTTTTAGTAGCAGTGAGAGAACTTGGTATGAGCAATTTCGTTTTGACTTTGATCTTAAGTGGACCGCTTGAGCTAATTAAAATAATCTTAAAATTTCGGGAAGAAATTAAACTTTTAAAAACTTAAACCGGTTATGTTAAAACTAGCTGAACTCGGCCACGCTTCGCTGCGGCCCATACGGCGGCGGCGGCGTGCGCATGGGGCGCGCGGTACTGGACACTGCTTATACATAATACTATTTATCGTAGCGTGATGTTATATAGCCTATAGCCTTCCTCGATAAATGGACTATTCAAAACAAAAAGAATTTTTCAATTCGAACAAGTAGTTCCTGAGATTAGCGCGTTCAAACAAACAAACAAACAAACTCTTCAGCTTTATAATATTAGTATAGATATGACAATTTTTTTTTTAACGAGTCAGGCACCGAACAAAAACACACAGCAAGGGACAGAAAAAAAATAACATGGCAGATGCCGCCGCAATTAAAGGACATGCAGGCACAGCCTACGCCAATAAAAGTCAAAGTAGCATCCCTGCAATAAAATTAGAAAAAAAAAATATAAAAAAAAAATAGAAAAAAAAAGAAATATCAATCTTTTAAATAGATAACAAAAAAATGGCTATTCTCACATGTACAAATGAAAAATGAGTTCATTCTTAAATGACTCTTCCAGATATTGACCTTTATTCAATTTGTCTGGATTATACGAACAGTTTTGTGTTTAATATCACTGTCACTTCAGATTTTTCTCGGACTTTTTAACTGTTTAATTGTGTTTGACAGTTCTTTTTAATTGGGAAATCCGGTTCCCTCGTAAAACAGATTTTAATTTTTCATTCTTTGCTTTAATAACGAGAAAACCTTATATTGGAGATAAAACTTACACGAATGTAAAAATGAAACTAATAAAAATATTCAATTACTTATTACGATTAGTCTGCATACTCTAGGCAATTTAATATCAACTCAAGATAATATGTTTAAAAAAAATGTTGGTCCTTGTTGACTTCTAATAGGAATCAAACCTAAGACCTTTTAGTCAGAGGAGAGATAGTTTTCAAAATATATTTATTAATAAAGAAAATAATGTTAATTAATGACTAGGTTAGCGTGCTTCTAGGGTTCCCGGGTTCGATTCCCGGCGGGGTCAACTTTGAAAAATAACATTTCAAATTTGGCGCTAATCTGGACCTGGAAAGTAGAGCGTTTCGCAGTCATTTGGGCAGCCCGTCTGGCGACAGTAACCATCCCCTTACAGAAGACCACCGTGAAATAACAGCATGTGTGCAGTTGTGTTTCGGTGAGTCATCCCCTCCTAATCCCTTATCCTTAATCCTACCGTAGTCGGCAGCGCACTTGTAGCAGTTTTGGCGTTGCTTGTGTTATAGGCGATAGTAGCCACCTACCGGTGAAGTGGACCGTAGGCCTGTCTAATAAGAGTTTTAGTTGAGTTGTGCTATAACAAGCGATTCGAAAGCGACTCTTCGGAGCTTTTGCGAAGTTATCTGCGACAATGAACCGGCCACACATTAAGGGAATCTTTGACGATTCCCTTCATCGGATAACTTTAGTGATTATGGAGCCATCTTGGTTTGTGAAAATAAATCTTCATTTCGCCCTTACTCACCCCGCACGTAACAATATTTTATTTTATTATTAATTAGCACTCAACACTAAAGTAATGTTGTATGTTTGTTTCACTTTCTCAGAGTGGTATAGTCTGTTTTTAGAAGCAATACCTCTTCAATAAATTCAATGCAATTTCCCTGTTTAACGACGACGTTTGAAGTTTATGTCACAAACTTCGTCTCCCCGTAAATATTAGGCAAAGTAATTAAAACAAGTCTAAAGTAATTTGTCAAACTACAAAGTTATTTTTGCTTTGCCCCTCGGTGAAACAGTAAAGTCCCGTTAATTGTTGACATTTCAGGACGTCTACAAATTAGGTCAGATTACCTGGTAAAAGGTTCAGTTCAAAAGTAAAAATACTTAAGCAGACAAACTCAAAGATAGACAAACTTGATTTTTACTGAGAACATTATGCACAGAGAGTAAGACCTACAATATGGGTATCGGACAAATTTTCAGAAAGTGTTTTAAATTAATCTTCATAGATATTTATTCCCATAAAAAATACTATTTTATTTATTTATAGCCTTTTAGGTACTCAAAATCATGTTTTAATATTGTTTGTTTGAAAATGCCGCCAAAACGCCACGATAGTTCATCTGAGAGCGCGTAACGTCATTTGTGGTCATATCATAACAAAACAGCTGCATTGGCATAAGACAATGATTGCCCACAAATGACGTCACGCACTGTGATTGGTGTTTCAGAATAGATTAAAAATATTGTAAATTATAAAATTTTATTTCTTCATTTAAAAATATTTAAATGAATTATATTAAATTATTATTCGATAAATAATCGTAAAAAATTATATATTTTCTTTCTAAGTACATTTTAGATTTTAATCTGATTACTGTCCGATCCCCTATTGTAGATTACAAGCCCGCTGGTCTAGTGGCTAAGATCGGCAGACAGGCTGACGGCCCACTTGATGGTACCGTCGCCTCCTATGCGACGGTTACCTACCTCCTATGAAATAAACCGTCAGCCTACTTTTATAATATCTCTTATATATTAATTTCATTTTAGATCGTGACCCCGACGATGCTTAAAATGGATTATTGAATAGTTTCCGATTGTGGCCTATTTATCGGTGACGATGGGTGGCCGATTTTATTGGGACTTTAACGCACATGTATAATCCGATCGTCAAAAAAATGTCAGACGAGAAAACGTGTTTGGAGTAGTTCGAGTGAACCCAAATCAGAATATATTTTTAAATAATTCCTAGAAATACATTTTTAAAAGACAAATATAAATTAAAAATCTTGCTTTTTCTCGCTTTTCCTTCCGCGCCTCTTTTTCTTAGGCATTGAAACATTTAATCAAATTTTATTGTTCAGATATATTTGTCAGGCGTTAATTTCTCTTATTTTCAAATGATATGATGCCACGGGATAACAGGTACCCTATGTCGTTTTTTGTACCCCGAACAACGTATGTGTCGATAACGCGACTAAATTTTAGTGGTTAATAAAAAATAAATCCTAGGTGTAACTTTGAATTCTGATATCTCAGTTGCGTCTATAAATTATTGTTAGTTTCAATAAGTTATCTATCTATCTAAAAATATATTATAACAGAGAATCTTTTTATAACATTTCACCGCAAATACACAAACGTATAACACGGTTGAGTGGACTTTGCACTTGACGTTGAGTTTTCGATGACGTCACATGGTACCGTACTGACGATGACGGGACAAGGCGAACGCGGGGAGTTGAGCGGCTGAAAGGGACCTCTTCCTTTGAGCATTCCACCGAGATACCTACTTATCTCAACTGTATTGAAATGTGTCGTCAACAAATTGCAACTTAGTCGGCGAGTCATGGAAGGGGTAATTTTCACTATGGGATGTAATATAATATACATATATTACATCTTGAGATACCTATAATATTTTATCGCTAGTCATACATTTTGTATGAGACCGTTCACACTGTGCTATAATATATATTAAATCCCAAAATATAAATATTTTTTCGACCGACACCGCGCCTCCCCCTGCTTCGCCCTCAGTTTTAATGGTAACGTGTTCATGTACAGATGTGTCAACGGATCACATATTTTGGATGAGTGGTTAGGGTGCTTGCTTTAACGTTCAGTTCTAGGGTTCCCGGGTTCGATTCCCGACAGGGTCAACTTTGAAAAATGAACTTTTCAAATTTGGCTTTGGTCTGAATTTGGAAAGTAGTGGCAGGGCACACTGCGTTTTCGCAGTCATTTGGGCAGCCCGTCTGGCGGCAGTAACCACTCCCTTACAGAAGACCACCGTGAAATAACAGCACGTGTGCTGTTGTATTTCGGTGAGTGAGTAAAGGATGCCAGAGCCCATTTACCTATCCACTCCAAATCCCTTATCCTTAATACTACTGCATTCGGCAGCGCACTTGCAGCAGCTTTGGCGTTGCTTGTGTTATAGGCGACGGTAGCCACCGACCATCAAGTGGACCGTCAGCATTTCTGCCGAACTTAACATTTAAAAAAATTAAAATTAAAATCATATTTTTTGAAATACGCAATCCTTCCCTACGCTTTAAAAACTTACTACGCATAAGCCGAAATTCACCATAACCTTCTCTTAATCTAATATGATTCGATACCTATCCAAAATTGACGTTTATTATTATACTAGCGGCCCGCCCCCGGCTTCGCCCGGCGTGCAATTTTTATATACCCTAAAACATTCCCCGTTTATCCCTCTTTCCATTAGCGAAAACCGAATTAAAATCGGTCTACCCATTCACGCGTGATGCCGTGACGAGAAGAAATAGGGATTCATTTTTATATATAAGATTTCTTTATTAATAATGATGCATGTAAATCGAATACAGCATCGTCGTCGTCTGATGAACTATCGAAGGAATCAAGTAAAACAATCTCTATATTATTATCCATTTCAGAACTCAATCGTTTCCGGTTACCGAAGCTGAACTGTTCCAAAATATAGGTGTGAAATCCTATATCTTACAGTGTGAAATCGTGAGATGTAATATATGGCTCGAGATGTAATATATATTATACTAGCCCCCGGCTTCGCCCGGCGTGCAATTTTTATATATAAGAACATTCCCCGTTTATCCCTTTTTCCATTAGTGAAAACCGAATTAAAATCGGTCTACCCGTTCACGCGTGATGCCGTGACCAAGGGAAATGGGGATTCATTTTTATATATAGAAGATTACATCCCATAGTCAAAAGCCGCCTTTAGTCTAAAGAATATTGTTTAAAATATTGTGATTACATGGAGAACTGAAGTGATCCACTTATCTCAAAGAACTAGTTTTTTTTGGAAATTTTGGTAGTCCTGCAATATATGCAAACCTCATTTGTATCTGTGGTTTGCAGCCAGTATGAAACAAATGAACACGAGAAAACATCTCTGTTTTAGTAGCCTATGTAAGTGTTTCTCTTGTGTTAGGTTATATGTTGATAACGGCTCGCAGCATTTCACATATCATGTCCTTGCAGACTTCTAGTTTTTTTTTAAACACACAGGTACCGCAACGAAGTTTTCTTTCAACGTTACTGTAAGCATGACAAGTTGGTATATGATTTCTTATCATTTTTCACTTGAGGTGTTAAAAGTGGCGTCGTTTGTTAGCTTTTTTCTACGAATATGAACCAGAGGGCAATGTTATCTTTCGTTACTTGGTTAGCAAACATTTTTGTTAACAGAGGTTTAGAGGCAACAAAATTACAACGGTTTGGTTTCTGTGAATCGTAGTTACAGTACCTTTTCAACGGTATGTTGGGAATCTTGGAATAAGGTCAGTATAATTACTAACATTACGAACTCACCCACCCTCATACACATGCGTTTATATGTATGCATGTATGTATATGTTTAAATTGTACTTATATGTATTATGTTATATTATTGTTATTATTATTTTCATTTTGTACTTATAAATTTTAATTTGTCAGACCTAGTAAAAGATGGCTTTGTAAAAATTTAATTTTATTAATGTAATTTTTTTGTATGCTGTTAGATTTGCTATTCAATAAATAAATATTAGGATAAATATGAAGATGTTACTGGGGGACAAAATGTTTGCTTTGGGAACAAGACAGAAAGATTTAAAATTAAAATCCTAAGTTTTAGTGAGTTTATGCCAATCGTTTTATTCCTATTTATTAAAAAAATTAAAATTATTTATTATGAAATACTAAACATTGAAGACAGAAATGGTGTAAGAATCCTGTATACAGTATTATATACTGTATACGCGAAGAACTCCGTGAGTTAGAAAAAATGTATAATTTGTAAATTAGTTTTGTAAAATGTAATATTGATGAAGGAAATTTATTGCCTTTATCACCTGAAAAAGATAATTATTATACCTTTATTATTTTATTATAGCTTTATTAATTAAAAATTATACCTCAAGACATTTTCAATTAAAACCGTCATCACCTCCATGAAAAAATTTCTTACAATTTTTTAATTTAACCTAGTGATATATGTCTCGAAGACGACCCGAAGGCGCTCGCGATCAAATACATCAATGTCGTAAAATCCGAAGTGGCTATTACTCGAAGAAAGGAAGTAAGGGCGCGGCGAAGTTCCGGATTAAGCTGATGTGATCTCTATTCTTTTCGGAGTATCACTCTAATTGGTTTGCAGAAATTTACAATTTTTTTATCACTTCTTTTAGTACTTTTCATTTTTTGACGGAATTATACTGCCTTAATCTGTTATCAATAAGCAATTTTGAAATGACGAGCTTTATCGAAGTCAATTGATGGATTTAGGACAGTCGTATTCAGGCAAATCAATTTATACAAAACAATAAAATTTTAATTCATTTGAGCTGCCCATCTGCAGGTGAAATATGAGTCTAAGAGCAAGGTAGATACCGTTATAAACAGTATCATAATTATAATATTTTAGATATTACAAACTAATCTCTTATCAACTATGACTGTACATACATACATACACAGGTGGTACACTTAGCTCTCAAGTGGCATAGTAAGAAAGTGACGTAGATCGCCAAACGGCTAACGCTGTGATATTTCAGTGCACCAAAGACCACATTCTCCAATCCTCATCTTAAGGTGGCGCTGTACGAGCGTGGGAATTCAGTAATAGGTATTCGGGAGAATTTGTTGTCTCAACTTACTATAATGCGAATAACCGAAGACAGAATGCGACGCAACACATTCGCGCCACTTATTCAACTCGCGAAAATAATAAAACATACGCCAGCAATTCCAATATTTTAGAAAAAACCTTTATAGATGGTAGCTATTGACATCCCAATTTCAAATGTACATTATAGGTAGGATGTTTCCATCGAAAAATATTTTTCGATTTCAGTCAGTAATTACAAAAATTCAACCCGCGAAAATGTCACACTGCACATTTTAGAAATTAATTATACTAGATATAAAATTAATTTCAGTTTTTTGTTGCGATACAAACCTTCATATTTTGTTCCAAAAATGTCATGTTTTTTTATGTTTTGCTATGACCTATAATTAATGAGTAATCGTGGAATTACATAGTATGGAATAAGTAAGCTGTTAGAGTTGGAAAGTGCCCTCTTAATAGTATCGATTAAATTAATAGAACTGTTTGTTTAAAATATTAAACAGAGTTAAATTAGAGTTTTGAGAGCCTTAGGCTAACTATAGATAGCCACTATAGAATAACATCAGCTTGTTTTATTTATGGCAACTAGATAGGAATAGATAAATACATTAGTTAGATATTCTTGAACATTTTATAGTTAGATACAAATAGGCGAGGGGCAGAGCTCTAAAGTCTAATTCAATTAGATGTTGAGAAGAGAGCTCAAGTAATTTAAAATCTTAAAATCACAGTCAGTCAACGAAAGAGGACGTTGTTTTAAGTATTTACCCGAGTGTTTTCAAATTACCAAATTTTATTTTGTAAATAAGTGATGTTTGCGAAGCCACCCCAGCGCCCCCTCGGAACTTGCGCCCTAGGCTCAGCCTGAATCTACCATGTAGATTTTAGGCTAAAGCCTGAAAAATCAGGCTGTGAATATACCATGTAATCCCATATCGGTTAACCTGTACATTCCTTTATCCTGCTAATTTTGCAGAGTTATCTAAATGAAATTTCTTTTAATTATTCATCTTCTTGTCCGTCACAAATATTCACATTTTGAAACTAATGAACAAACGCTTGCATTTAAAAATGTTGTTCAAAAAGAGATGAAAATTATTATTCCTAATAATGTCTTTCTGAGTGGATTATTAAAATTGGGAATGAAATCATTAAAATTAAATGCTAGCAATTAAAAGCTTAAATTTCAGGCTTCAATTCAATTAAAGGTTTTCACTTTTAATCTTTTTTTTTCATTCATTCCAATCATTTCCCTTGGTCACGGCATCACGAGTGAACGGGTAGACCAATTTTAATTCGGTTTTCACTAATAGAAAGAGGGATAAACGGGGAATGTTCATATATATAAAAATTGCACGCCGGGCGAAGCCGGGGGTGGGTTGCTAGTCTATATCTCTATATATCAAAATTAATCCCAATTTCCCTTGGTCACGGCATCACGAGTGAACGGGTAGACCGATTTTAATTCGGTTTTCACTAATGGAAAGAGGGATAAACGGGGAATGTTTATATATATGAAAATTGCACCCCGGACGAAGCCGGGGCGGGTCGCTAGTCCAAAATGAAAATAGCAAATGAATTTAAATTTTCGAATTTAAAGCACAATTAATTTAAGCGAATTTGTATAAAACTCACCTTTAACCAAAGTTAGTATTCCTAGTGGCATAACTAATACAGCGACTAAAAGGTCGGTAATAGCTAATGACATCAAGAAGTAATTCGTCACGTTCTGCAACCTCCTCTCCAAGTAAATCGCCAGGCAAACTAAGACATTTCCAGCAGCAGTACAAATTACCAATATGGACGCTACCAGAGCCCACCAGTTGTTAACAACGCCATCTTCAATCGTAGTTATATTCCTATCGGTACCGTTCAGGACATCACTTAAATTGTAGTTTAACGTATAATTGACGGGCGATGTATCCCAATCATTATCGACGTCAATAATCTCTGTATTAATTGTTGAAATTGTATGCAACTCGAATTCATGCATTGTTATGTGTGTACGATTTCCGATCAGACATTTGCATTTTTGTTTGTTAACAAATTCATCTTATTTCGTAAATGTGGTAAAGATTCCGTAGATTCATCTTGCTTTATTTTTCTAAATGTGTCTTCTAATATCACTCAACATCTGTAAAGAAAAAAAATCTTATTAATTTCAAGTAATTGTTAAACTTTCATGCTTCAAGGAAACATTTCAAGGTGCCTACTTATATGCTGTTAACGAGATTTATCATTTTAAGTTATTAAATTTTTGTATTATTTTTTATAAAACATACTTCATTGAACTTTTACTTAATTAAAATATATTAAATTGCATTTTATTATTAAAACTAGTGGGCCGACCCCGGCTTCGCCCGTGGTGCAAATTTTATATATATGAACATTTCCCGTTTATCCCTCTTTCCGTGGGCGTACATACATTTCGAAGATTCATTTTTATTTATGTAGATTAGGTGAACCCGGTCACATTTCGCTGCAACATGCACATGGGCCGTACTGGTTTATTTTTTCTAAAATAAAAGTAGCGTAAGATGAAAGAGCCATCTTATAACACCAGCTATCTACCAGTGAAAGTCCCGTCAAAATCAGTCCAGCCGTTTTGGAGATTAACCGGAATAAACAAACAGACAAAAAAATTAAAGATTTTTTTATATGTTCCACATATACACTTTCGATAAAATCGATTTAGTAAAATACAGTTATTTTGACATTACAGACACTTAAATTTTATTTAACACTAGCTGAACTCGGCCACGCTTCGCTGCGGCCCATACGCCGGTGGAGTGCGCGTGGGGCGCGCGGTACTGGACACTGCTTATATATAATACTATTGATCGTAGCGTAATGTTATATAGCCTATAGCCTTCCTCGATAAATGAACTATTCAATACAAAAAAAATTTTCAATTCGAACCAGTAGTTCCTGAGATTAGCGTTTCAGCTTTATATATTAGTAAGTATAGATCAGCTATGTGCTGATCAACAAACAGACAGACAAACAATATTTTTGTTTTGTTAAAAGTTTCGTATATTCTTTGATATACATTTAGTAGAAAACAGTTATTACAGACACTTTAATTTTATTTATTAGTATTTAAACCCGTCTCTTTCTACGCCAACTTATTCTAAACAACCCAACAAATTTTGATATGGTATTCGCCGCTGGAAAGAGCTATTAACAAGGAAGGTTTGTGTATATAATATCCAGAAAGAATAGGCATGATGACGGTATTAAAGAATCAAAGAATAAATGGTTTTGGAGAAAAATATATGTCTAAAAAATTACCATTTTTTGTATTAAAATTGAGATTTATAAGATTTTCATTAAAATAGAAGTATAAATAACTGCAATCGGCCATGTTAACTGAAAAACCAATCAGAGCGAATGACGTCACGCCCAGGTAAGTGCCAACGTGTTACTTGACTTTGCTTTGACAGAATGAACAATCTGATGAGACGTCGTTGACGTCACACTTCATCAGACGCGACGCCATGACACCTAAGAGCGTTTTCGCGCGTAATTCAAAATAGATTTAAAAACATTCAATAATTCGCGTTGAAATTTAGTTTTTTTGCTGAAATATTGCTTTTTTCGGATATGGTACACGTGTATTGCTATTGCATCCGTGCGAAGCTGGAGGCGGCTCGCTAGTTCTTGCTAAATAAAAGAAAATATGCAAATGGTGAATTCGAGAGTAACTCGTGTAAATTTATGAACGTGTATTCCCAACAAACATTTCCGATGCGACCCACATTTTACTGAAATTGTAGTCTATACAAGATTATTCCCAACAAATGAATGCAACTGAACCCTCAAGTCTTACGCCTTTGTTGTGCAATTTGCATCTGTTCATTGCATTGTATTGTGTTGAATCAAATCCAGTATTAAAATGAATATTCTGTTAAATGAAGTTACATTTCACAACCATTATTACAGTAGAACCTCTTCATCTGTTTAGTTCTGATTATGGCGAGGACTTAAAAGCGTTATTTTCGTCGCCTAATTTGAGTTGTTAGAGTAAAATTTAAATTTAGATAAAAATACAGAGCAAAATAAACTATATTTAAAAAAGTTTGGATAAGGCAGATTTATACAAAAAGTTATATTTTCTAAAAAAAATAACTGCCAAGAAAGCTTTCTCGTTACAGTAATAAAAACTATTATACATCATTTTTAAGCATAGAAATACGAATACGGCTTTAAACCAATAGAAGTCTCGTAATAGATGAAATGCATAGAAACCGTGCGAGCCATCTGCGCGGGGTCTGAAGTGCAGGCGGAGGCGAGGTAGTGAAAGAATAGAGCGTAACTGTGTCGATTCTGGATTGTCGATATATCGATGAGAGATTAAAAGGATAAAAGAAAATTTAGAGTTTAGTCGTGTACGGGGTAAAGATGATGCCAAATGGGGTAAAAAAAATATTGTATTTTGTTTTTACCAAAATTTTACATATTTTACGAAACATTGTGCTAGAAAACAACCTTGAAACTACCTTAGGAAAACTGCAGCAAGTAATAATAAATAAATAAACAACTCCAAAAATATATAAATATAAATAAACGTTGCAGGTAAATTACTTATTTCCAATACTATAATTATAATTTTTACGTAATAATAAATTAATGACAGTTCACAACAATACGATTATAATTTAACACTAAACAAACTGTATTTTTATCATTCACAAACTTACACAACTGTATGCTAAGATATTATGTGTATAATATCTTAGCATTAACAAGTAATAAACTCGATTAACAAGTAATAAACTTGTTAATCAATATTTGTAAAGAAGACGCAAGCACAGCACTATCGATGACAGGACACTATGGATGGCCGTCATATTTTGACATAGTAATGGCGTATCAATATTTGTAAAATATTAAAATAATATGTTTAAACTACTAACATGTGGAAAGTAACCCCACGAGATTTTATTTTGGGGTTCTTAGAATTGTTTTTGCATTGCTTAATTGCACAATTCCGCATTTTTTTTCACTGAAAACTTTTAATTTTCTTCTGATGCGAATCTAGTCAGCGTACGTAAGCGGACTGATGCTCGCGCAGGGCATACACTACTTTGGTAGTGTATGCTTGGTAAGACGGCAAACGTTTTGTCGTGCTTCTATCCGGGCGCGCGCCTATTCATAATTCTATGTTTTTAAGCTTATTAATTACCCTTCAATACTATAGATGATACTATCAAACAGATTTTGTTATTATGGAAAATAAAGACCAATACCAAAGTGCACATAGTATTTTTAAAACTTTAAATTTACGTATATAATAGAGGAGCTTCGCTGAGGCCCATACGGTGGCGGCGCGCGCATGGGGCGCGCGGTACTGGACACTGCTTATATATAATACTATTTATCATAGCGTGTTGTTATATAGCCTATAGCCTTCCTCGATAAATGGACTATTCAAAACAAAAAGAATTTTTCAATTCGAACCGGTAGTTCCTGAGATTAGCGCGCTCAAAAAAACAAACTCTTCTGCTTTATAATATTAGTATAGATTGAACTTTCAACTGCTCAAAGGTCGGCCGCGAGTCGTTCATTTTAATCAGCCAATACTTTCCGGAAAGCACTCTTTCGTTTCCAAGTTGAGAGTTTTTAACTTAAAACTTATCGTAATGAAGAGAAAATTAATGGGTTCAAATTTAAAGTTTTATTTAGTTTATATGAAAATTTTACAATCACTCGGACGGCCGCATATTATGGAAGTTTTCATATTTTATCTACGTGATAAAACATTGCAAATTCGGAAGAATGCAAAAAAAAAAAACGATGAATCCTTTGCTACATTGATCAGGTACTAAAGTAAGTATAGTATGGTCATTCTATGAATGCGTTTTTGACATTTCTTTATGTCCATTGCATAAAGTTCATTTCCGAATAAACGATACAGAAAATGTATGGAATTGACACCTGTCAGAACAGCACTCTTGTAATGGCCGGAGTATAGTTGTTGTGTCTGTGTATGAACAAGAGATGCCAGAATCCAATGTCGTTTACGGTTAAAATTTCCGGGTCTTTTCCCTGATAATCTGGTGCTGCTTGTGTTAGTGGCAACGGTAGCAGGTACTGCAAGTGCGCTGCCGGCCATAGTGGTATTAAGGGACACGGAAATGAGCTCTGACACCCCTTACTCAGTCACCGAAACATAACAATTTGGTGTTCTATCACGGTAGTCTTCTGTAAGGTGGTGGTTTCTGTTGACAGACGGGCTACCCAAATGACTGCGAAACACAATGTGCCCTGCCATTACTTTCCAGATCCAGACCAGAGCTAAATTTGAATAGCCCCGCCAGGAATCAAACCCGGGACCCCTTAGATAGCATGAGACAGAGCGTTAAGTATGACCGTAAACACACATCCGACGCGCTCGTCTGTATATAATGTTGTTTGAAAACATTACGAAGTATGCAAGGCTGTCTAATAGTTAATAATTTACAATCCTTGTACAACCTGACCGTAAGAAAGAGAAAAGGCACTACCTCAAGTACCAATAAAGAGATTTAGTCGGTAGTTGGCATATGGTGTGATAAATCATTTTCATATCAGAGTATCTTGAAGATATAAATCAGCTTATATAATTTTGTCATCTAAATATCATCGACATGCTGCTTAAAATTAAGGTTTTGATCAATGTAAACATGTAAATATTTGACAGACGCAACTGTTTTGGAAGTAAGGACAGGAACATGAGAGGAACATGAGTGGGTTAAGTTATTAGAGCGTTGAAATCGAGATTTAATAAGAAAAAATATATAATAATACTGTTACGTGTGGGGTGGAAAACCAACTATTTATTTCCACAAACCAAGATGACTTCCAAAAGGGCTAAACGAAAGGTCCGATAAAACCGTTGAACTTGCCAAGAGTCGTCAATGATTATGAGTCGCTGGTTTACTGTCGCAGGTAAGTTCCGAAGTATCGCTTTCGAATCGCAGAATCGAACTGTGTCGCTAGCTCGCCTATATATATCCGTTGTCAATCGTCTCGATCTTTCTCGAATTTAGTACAAACAAACAACAAACAAATACAATTAAACAACTTTTGTAAACACGTATTGTAAACAAGGTCATTGAAAGTTCGGGAACGCTATTTCTGTGAATGTGAACTCTATGTTTTGTTAATAAGGACCAATTTCCCTTGACAATAACCGGAGAGTGGCGTGACTTCTATTCTAGAGTGGAACTTTCCAGATTTGTTGTCAGGTGAGAACGCTTTTCTAGAACGTTCCATGTTGAGTCATAACAATACTATTCACATCGAATATTACTATTTATGTGGCAGCAGTGTTCTTCGCTAACGATTGGACTCCGTAAAGGTATTTAAAGGTATTTTTATCTCTCATAGCGCCTTGAGATTGTGGATAACAGGCGTCGGCGGAAATCACAGCCATAAATTATTCTCCGAGTTGCGAGCGTCCAATGAACATGGAAAAAATCCAAGGACAGCGGATGAGTAGAAAGCTAAAATAAACTTAACATTGCATTCTTATTTCAGAAAAAAGGAATACTCTTCTAATAGTTATTTAACTAGACAACTGTGAACTATTGATCAAAAGTCAGATATAATCAGTCTAAATCAGATATAAGTGGCCTCGATAATACATGTTGTATTGAACGTACCTATATATTATTTAGAAATGTCTGTTTTAGAACATCCACTCCGGATTCTTCGACACTTCTTTGACATTTCAGCTAAAAATCATCAAATCACAATAGACCTAAGTAAATATATGTATTTTTTCTTCAACAAATCAACTGTATCCAAGACGACCAATATTTATAACTTTGTTGATTTAATTTACCAATAAATAATAATTTGATTTCTTTATTAAAATCGATTTACTATTGAAATCTATTGAACATGAACTAACGTTCTATTGATAAAATATTGTGAATAATTACTTAGAAAATATTTGTCAGGTAAATAATTATGGAGAATAGAACTATATAGTACCTGTGATAGTACCTAACCGTGTCGTGCGTTCGTGTCTCCAAAAATGCGAACATCAAAGGGACGAAATCGTTAGTACGTCGTATGTTATTATAATAATGAACGTATTGTTCAACAAACAATACGTTCAAACAGTTCTCGTATAAGAAATGCAAGAACAAAAATAATTGACTCTTTACAATGACTAATAATGTGTTAAAATAAGTTATTTTGTTAATATAATATCTATATCTATACTATACATATAATAAAATCGTAAAAGAGTCTGTACATTAAAGATTTATCAAAAAAACAATTTGAACACGTTGTACTTATGTTACCGAGGTCAAAAAAATTGTTTTTAGAATTTTTATCTGTTTGTCTGTGCGTTTGTGCACGCTAATCTCGGAAACGGTTTAACCGATTTGAAAGTGGTTTTCATTCTTGTATTGCAGCAGCTTCCTGTAACATTTTAGTGTTTGTTTCATTCCATTCTGTTAATAAACAAAAAAGTTTCGCGGTATACCGAATACCACACGTACGAAGTTGCGAGCTCACCTAGAATTTGGTCTTATGCACTAAAGAAATAAAGTTTTATATTATTTATTACAAAATAATTCAAATTTATTTAAATTACTTTTAAAATAAATTAATTCTTTTACGTTTTTCAAATATCTTAAAAACACACAACAATACAGACAAGGGAAACACTTAAATACCGGAACAGAGGGCTACAAATTTTCCATAAGAGGCACGCCATGACATGAATACATTTATTTTTCCTTTTTATATTATGACCTGTTTTTGGATGGCAAAGACTTGTCAGGTTTGCAGATTTTAAGAGACCTAGTATTGGTTGGAACAAAGCTCATATCGTTCAAAGTTATTTAATTGACATAATATTTAATATAAATAGCAGTAAGTACCAGTTAACATACTTAATTTAATAAGTTTAATTTACATTGACCCCTTACATTTAGTAAGGGATGCCAGAGCCCATTTCCTTATCCCCCTCCTAATCCCTTATCCAATCCTACTATAGTCGGCAGCGCACTTGCAGCAGCTTTAGGCGTTGTTTGTGTTATAGGCGACGGTAGCCACCTACCATCAAGTGGACCGTCAGCCTGTCTGTCGACCTTAACATAAAAAAAAGCCCAATGTTTTAGTATATTTATTCCATTCTTTTGATTTAGCAAAAACAGTCGAACCTAAAATTACTTTTCTAAATAATAAAGCGTAGCAGGCAGTAAGGTGGTAAAATCTCGGGGTAAGCATTGATTGGAACAACTCATCAGAGGCTCTAGTATGAGTTTACGATACTGCACTAATACTACACTCGCTAGCGAGAACGTAAAACTTTTGTATGGGAAATCATGAACTGTCAATGTCAAATTATCAATTTTCCATATAAATGTTTTACGCTCTCGCTAGCGAGTGTAGTATCGTAAACTCATGCTAGAGCCACAGAGCGCCTAATTATCATCGCACAGTTAGAAACATAAATAGTGGCTTCATTACTAAACAATAAAGGCTGGACTCCACCAAAGCGAGGATGAGCGGAGATATATGAAGCGGAGATGTGTTACTACACTAGAGCGGAAATGCTTACTGAGGCATCCAAACACATCTCCGCTACGCGCCGTCGTCGCCAGCTTGTGAAGTCATAGTTTACCATTCAAAAATGACACATCTCCCCTTCGCTCCGCCCGACCATCTCCGCCAAAGCTGAGAGGAGTAGAGATGAGTAAATAACGAAATTCTATGGGATTGTTACTAATAAATGTCCGCTCCTCTCGTCTGGTCTCCGCCCCGGCCATAATTTTCTACTGATATGTAATTTGGATAATGAATTTAATTATTTAATTCAAATATGACGAGTCCCGTTGGATGAGTGGTTAGACTGCTTACCTAAATGCTCTGTTCTAGGGTTCCCGAATCCGATTCCCGGCAAAGTCAACTTTTAGAATGAATTTTTCTTTGGTCTTGGTCTGGAAAGCAGTGGCAGGGCACACTGCGTTTCGCAGTCATTTGGGCAGCCCATCTAGCGGCAGTAACTACCTCCTTAAAGAAGACCACCGTGAAATAACTACACGTGTGCTGTGTTTCGGTGAGTGAGTAAGGGATGCCAGAGCCCATTTCCCTATCCCCTCCTAATGCCTTATGCTCAATCCTACTGTAGTCGGCAGCGCACTTTCAGCACCTGTGGCGTTGTTTGTGTTATAGGCGACGGTAGCCACCTACCATCAAATGGACCGTCAGCCTGCCTGCCGATCTTAACATAACATGCTGGAGTTTACCCTCATATTAAAGACTAGGGAGGCCCGCGCCCGCGTTAAAAATAAACTATATAACGCCTAATAAAACATGTACACCAATATAACTCCTGATATACATTGACAACTGACATTATGCTTTTGCCAAGCCTTGGATCCTTATTTTAGATAGATGGTACCATCGGTTTCGTCCGCGTGGAATATTTAGCCTATTTCCATTATGAAATTCTGTTCTAACTATTGACGAAAGATATTTTTATAAGCATGAGTAATTTCGAAGATTACCTCCTACATACAACAAACAAAAAAACATACAAATTTTACCTCTCTATAATATTACGACTGTAGACAACGATTAATAAAAATTTAGCTTACTTTTTTCAGGTAAAGGTTTATATGAGTATTTGTAGATACAAGATAAAAGAAAGACCTTCGATAAAACCTACCTTCGAAGAAAGATAAAAAACGGGACAAGTGCGATTTGAACTCGCGTTACCTATCCAATATTGAGTGATTTACCATGTTATTTTAATATCATGGACTTCTTATAGGTTTTCCTATAATCTATAAGTTGAAAACTAATTTCTGTATATATTTTTTTCAAAATTTTAGGTTCAGTAGTTCGGGGGGGGGGGGGGTCGGATAGACGGACACACGAGTGATTCTATAAGGGTTCCGATTTTTTTATTCGGACGTACGGAACCCTAAAAAAGAAGGAGTCGTGACTGATGAACATCAGAGAGCGGACCGGGAAAGCTAACACAGTTGAGCTGTTCTGACGAACAGAAGACAGAGAGGATTGTTCTTGGAAAAGCACCGCAAGAACTAAAATACATCTCCTATCCATAACTACTGGGTGTGAAACTGTAAATGAAACAATATTTGCCAATCAGTAAAATCCCTCTGCTTCTAATGTGATCAGAGGACAATAGTGTTCCCTTACACACTCTGCGGATGTTATGTGACAATTTATGGCTTACGATAAAGAAAGTTGGCGAGGAAGGTATAAATTTACAGGTATGGGATCGGTATAACTATCGATTTATGTCGTCCCTTATATCGTAGACGTTTGACCCTATTCTTTGTTAGGATATTGTTTTCCCCTTATTTATGCTTTTGGGAACGTAGTCGTTGAGGGCTGGAATTTTGTGAAACTATTTACATAGCATTCCTTATAAAATATTAGGAGAGTATATTTATATTGTACAGTGCGTGCGACTTCGCATGCGTGCTATCCGGAAAAGGGCGTCACTTTTTTTAATGTTAAGATCGGCAGACAGACTGATGGTCCACTTGATGGTAGGTGGCTACCGTCGCCTATAACACAAGCAACGCCAAAGCTGCTGCAAGTGCGCTGCCGACCATAGTAGGATTAAGGACAAGAGGGATAGGGAAATGGGCTCTGGCATCCCTTACTCACTCACCGAAACAGAACAGCACACGTGCTGTTATTTCACGGTGGTCTAAGGGGGTGGTTACTACCGCCAGACGGGCTGCCCAAATGCCAGTTTACGATTTTATTATATGTATGGATTACATGTTACATAAGCTGAAATATGTAAAAAAATCCTATAAATTACTTTCCCGTTTGTAAACACCTAAATCTAACCAAATGTAGAAACCGACATAGCTAACTGTAAGCACACCTCAGGGAATTATTCAGGGACAAATTTGTGAGGCTCTATAAAATTTAAACATCCATCATTTTACTCATTTTGCGGTTTTACTTGAATGGGCGAATTAATTCACTCATTGAAATCGATAATCCATTCGACCCACTATTTGTTTTCGACGTAGGATTATAATTGGAAAGCGTTTGATAGTTTTTGTGTAGTCAATCAAATTCATGTTATTTGATTATCTCAACGCATTTCGTGCTGTTTCAAAAAGATTTTACTGAATGTATATTCACTCTAATTAACTCCATTTCGGGGACGTATTCGCAAATATCAATGGTTTTTCGGTACCATTTATATATCCAGGAAGCACAACTGTAGAGATACCATGGTATAAAATAAAAGGTAATGTATTCATCTCTAAAGATAGCTAATAAAAACTGGGCAGCCCAATACAAAATTTCCACATAAATACATTTTTACCATCGCAAGAATCGCTAAAAATATCGAAAAATGGTGTCTGGATAGGTACATAAATAGCTAAATCCGCTGCATATTTTAACATGAAAATAATAAGAAATTGTAGCTTATACAGTCTTCTATACGTCTAGCTTATTATTTTGTACTCAAATGAATTACCTTTTCATTTCTGAGAAAGAATAGACACTAAAAAACGCACTATATTTTCTCCATACATTTTTCTAAGGGATCGCACTCCGACCTCTTTCGCCGTAGGTTTCGTTCGCCATTCCCCGCTCAGACGCGGTCATGAAAGCGCGGGTGTATCGCCTTTTTTTCTAAATAATTAGAACGACAAAGTTCCAAAGTACACCGTGCGGCTTCAATGTGTGTGTGGGCACTTTGCTGTAGTGTGCTGGCGCAGTTAGGTGAATTCGAGCGCGTCAAAAATGTTATTACGTCCTTAACAATAATTATATTATGTAAACGAAAAATATTGTAATTAAAGCAGTAACGTATTCATATTTATGTCGAAAATACATTCCGGGAGTAATCCGGGAGTAGGAAACGGTTCTACAACCGTTTCCTAATATAAACAAAAATCAATAGCTGCTGCGTTGAAAATTATTATTAGATTTTAAATACAGAAGCACATACTTCAATTAGAAGTAGCTTTAATTCTTGTTGCCAAAAAATGTTGCTATTTAATGTGAATGTCGGCAGGCAGGCTGACGGTCCACACAGTAATAGAATAAGCAACTCCATGCGGTGTTGACTAAGACAAGGGACAAGAGATAAGGAGAAAATAGGAGAATGCGGTCTAGAATCCCTTACTTATAATCTCATTGAAACACAACAGCACACCTACTCTTGTTTTACAATGGTCTTCTGTAAGGGGGTGGTAACTGGAGTCAGACGGGGTGTCTAGTTTACTATTGCGAAATGCATTGCGCATTGCCACTAGTGTTTAGGTGTTTCAAGAGATTGCATATTACACACAATTAATTATAATTTACACACACACAATATATAGTGTGTACATACACAGTGTTTTTTTTTTTCGTAACTATTTCAGATGTTATATTTTCCATAGTTTGTGACGGAATAAAATTCATTAAATATTGATGTATATTTACCGTCAGTAAATTATTGAAAGAATACCTAAACCACAATATATTTTATTCCGTTACCTGCCATTGTTATTTTGATTAATATCATAAGCAGGCAGTCAAAAATATTTTTAGCGCTTTTGCACTCCACAAATGTCCATATAAGACCATATAATTTGTTTATCCATTTTTTGGTTACCCACCAGTTAACCAAAAATATACGTACGAGGGGAGGTGCAGGTTTTTCTCAATTAAATACGAGAGCGCGATGCCGCTCGTGGCACAACGTAGTTTCTACTTAATACAGCCAGCGCCTTATAACTTTTTATAATAAATTTCTGAACGCACCCATATATATTTGACAACCAATATATATGTCAATCCTTTTACATTACTGACATTCTTCTACATTTTTAAAATTTCGGTCAGTTGCAAGAAAGAAATCATTAATGCGACATTTACTAATGCCTAATTAAATATAATGTCGACATTAAATTAATGGGCATTGCAGAACGTTCATTAGATCAACGGTAGGTTTTCATTTACTAATGTACTCGTAATGAAAGCATTAGGACAAAAGAGTGAATGATCTCAAAAATGAATGAATGGTTGCGTTTGGTTTTCAATAAAAATAAGCGCTGCAAGACAAACGAAACGTTATTTGATATTTCTGATAACCTACTATTATTTTATTTGTTAATTTAATGTTATTTCGTCTTTCGCGTTATTGCGTGAATTGTTTTCAATAAATGAAAATGTCTTCGAAAAAAAACGTGGTGCTAATTATAGTCCTCAAGAATCGGAAAAAAATTTGGAATTGGTGCCATAGTGAGTACCTATACTACCTAGAGTGGCGTGCGTTCCGCAGAGCAGCTTATGTAAAATATTGTGTTTTAGTGCATTTTTTTGTAAATAGGTAATCAAAATTAAATAATAAATAATTAAAAATTAATTTAAAAACTTATTTAAATTGTTTCTTTATTCATACTAACATAATATTATAAATGTGAAAGTTACTCTGTCAGTCTGTCTGTTACCTTTTCACGCCTAAACCGCTGAACCAATCATCTTGAAATTTTGCATACACGTTGTCAGGGATGCAGGAAAGGATACCTTTCATCTAGAAAAAAGTTCTGTTCCCGAGGGATCACTTAACGCCTTGGCAAAGCTACGAGTATAACTGCAATAAAGATGTTAGGCGTTACATTGTTCATATATTTACGCGGGCGAAGCCGCTGGCACCAGCTAGTTATTTATAAAACAGGAAATTATATCAATATTCCACATGTCAATTACCTATATGGAAAAAGTGAACTTATATTGGTGAAGTGATTATATTTTATTAATTAATATAAACAAAATTGATTCTTTTTTATTTAAAATAGGAAATTGTAACAATATTCCACATGTATATGTCAAGAAAAACTGAACTTACATTGGTGAGGTGATTGTATTTAAAACCTTAATGGGCCGATAATGGCACGTATACGGCCCATTAAAAATAAGTAATGAAATGTCAAAATAAATCCTCCATTAGCTATGAAAATTGTTTCTTGCAACAGATATAGCGCATAATGACGACTTTTGACAGTCAAAAAATTAACTTTAATGAACATTAAAAGTTAGCATCAAATCAGCTTTGCTGCAATAGAAAACATAGGTTAATGGAGCATTATAAATTTAATGTCGGCATTAAAATTAAATGATAGCTTCTTGCAACTGACTGATACGCCATTATCCGAATATTGTAGATATATCTTGTCGATACGAAACCTTTAAATACGTTCTTTAATTTGAGTGGAGAGTTTACCATATAGAAGGGATGAACATTAAATGTTTGACAATTACGAAACCTATGAACATTTTGTATGGGAAAATGTTTTTTCTTTTATTTTATTTTTTCGTCAGTTAAAATTGGAGACACTTTAAAACATTTAAAGGAAACGCACACCCTACTTCTGGGGAGGGGACTTAATAGGTTCAACATTTTTTTTAGGAAGTCTCGCAGTGACCTCGCAAAATCTCGCTAATGTCTCCATTCAGCGGGATTGGGAGATTCTTATGTAACGGGATTTCGTTCTCTTGTCCCGAATTAATAATACAGTGGCATGGACAGCACGGGTCCATCCACCTTCCTCTCGCCCTTCACACAATTTGCCTACACAGACACACAGACGTCTGTCAGTAGACTTTTTTAATATTTATGGTCATCTGATTGAGACTTGATTGTGACCATCACTAGAACGTATAGCCACATTCTTTCTAAGGATATGTTCAGATATAGCAAATGTCCAATGAAATTAGGGTTTAAGACCATATTAACAAAAGCAACTTAGAAACATCGATTTGGGGGTTATTTTTTCTCGATTACATTATAATACATGAACTATATATTCTGTTATAGATTTTTTAAATTGAAAATTGTAACTAATAAATTAGTCTATGTCAATTTTCCCAGTGGTACGTATAGCAACACCCGGTGTTACGTGTAGATATGTAGATATGGCTGGGGGTCAAGTGTGAACTATGGCAGTGCATCAGTTATCTGTCAGATGTGTCAAATCTTGACAACCAGATCTACATTTATGTATATAAGGAATATATGAGAGGGCTTTTTTCCCCGGTCATTTATCCTAGAGTGGGTTTGATCTCTCTGATTACAGAAAATTGCCAAGAATTTGTGAAAAAGTAAAAATAAGAGAGTAAGGATTCTTTGAACACGCCCGTAACAACGTGAAAGAGTAGTGGAAGGAGTGCTTGCGACGATAACTTCGGGCATCTCGTTGACATAATCAAAGTCGCATTCGTGAGCGCATGTCACTAGTAAAGATACGATCTTCAGCTGAGTATCCCGCAATGTCGACGGCGATACGTGTAGCCGCATTCATCAACAAGCTGCGAACGAGGCGGTCAGTGTATCAACTCTTCAAGCGGGCGCCGGAACTGTTATCACCGTCTACTCTCATCTTGTAGACCGAAGCTAAGTACAGTCGGGATATGAAAACCTTCGTCAGCTTTCAAATTCATTCCTTTATCAAGTCTTAGACTCTTAGTACCTTTTGAAACTAAAGCACTATACAGACAAATGACAGATGTTTGAAATGAAATTTTGACATGACTGATAACTGTCCTGGTGCAAGCAAATGTAGACTTTAAGGTGACGAACCTTTTCTTACCCCGACTGTACCAGCGCCACCTTTTCAATCGTTGTTGTATGTTTTGTTTCAAATTTTCTTTTGGTAGTAAGGCGCCCAGAGATAATTTAGCACATATATACTTATATATGTGTGAAAAGTGTTTTGCTGTCCGACTGTTTTTGGTCGGTGAATAACGTTTATTAGCCCAAGATAAACGGTTACAACGTGTTTTTGGTTGAATATATAAGGCGAACTATTTAAAAATCTCATTACCAGCTGATGGAAGCTTATTTAGAAAGGCTGTATGATGGATATACAGTGTATAGATTCTGCGAAATTGGATAGAACTTAAGGGACAAATAACAAATTAGGCGGTTAATAGGATCGAATAGGCTCTGGCATTCCTTACACACAGAAACATAAATTGTGATGGTTATAATCGTCAGATAGTTGATGACTGAGAAACGAAGTTTGCTTTAAAACATTCTTTAAGTGACAAGCAGGCTGACAGCTCATAGCAAAGGGAGTAACGTCAAGATGCGACTTCAGCCGTGTATAAACACAAAGAAAGATACAAGTGTGCGGCCGACTCAGGTAGGAAAAAGGCTGATAAAATAAATATCCCTGAATATGGATATTGGTTTTGCTTACTCACATACAGACACACAACAGCACAATTGGTTTTATTTCTTTTAAAGAAAGGTAAAACACGAGATTTATGTTTTAGGGTTCCTTACGTCCGAATAAAAAAAACGGAATCCTTATAGGATCACTCGTGTTTCCGTCTGTCCGTCGGTTACAGTTAATTATCTCGGAATCTACTGGACCGATTAAGTTGAAATTTGGTACACATATCAATTTCTATTACCCAAACGCAGAGGTGTGACGTGAATAGATGAAATCTGTATATGGGAGGTCATTTTTGGGGGGTAGGTGGAAAATTGAAAACTGCATCGTGTGACATATCAAATAGAAGATCTTAAATGTATTTTTTTGTAATTTTAAAATAAATAGTTTCCAAGTTATTCAAGAAAATAGATGAAAATTGACCAAAAACCCCCCCCCCCCCTATCTCCGAAGCTACTGAACCTAAAATTTTGAAAAAAAAAATACAGAAATTAGTTTCCTACTTATAGATTATAGGAAAACCTATAAGAAGTCCATGATATTAAAATAACATGGTAAATCATTCAAGGATAGGTAACATCGTACGGAACCCTCTTCACGCGAGTTCAACTCGCATTTGATGTTTTTTTTCTAAACACGCTGGCCTTTTTAAGAGGTTGGTTGCTGCTTTCTAGTATGACAACGGATCGTGGTGTTCCCCTAGAACTACTAAACTTCCAGAATTGAGTCCATAAATGAGTCGGTCTTAAAATGTTTCTTTAATTGCAAATTTGAATTTAAATTTAAATCTGACCACTTATTTGTGTTCAAAGAGAAAAATTCGCTCTTAGTCACTGAGATCTTTTCTCAGAAGTATCTGTTAATGACACCCTTATTTATACACTTCGTTTGGTAATCGTTTGTTCAATTTGTCTGCTCCAAGCGATTATTTAACCTTGTCACTAAAAGCGGGTCGAACTAAAATGTATTCAATGTATCCTAACACTGGTCTTGTTAATTATAGTCTTACAAAACTTTTTACAGGAACTAAGGTGGATGGTATCTTTTTGCGATATACCTATAGATAAGAGATGAACCCGGCCATGCTTCCCTGTGGCGCGCGCGTGGGATGGCACAGTCCTGGACACTTTTTTTTTTAAATAAAAGTAGTCTAAGTTAATCTTTATAACATTACCTATATGCATGTGAAAGTCCAGTCAAAATCGGTCTAGCAGTTTCAGGGATTAGCCGGAACAAACAGACAGACAAAAATTTATACGTACCTATTAGTACCGTATATGAATAGAAGAATGTCCAAAAATCTATTGAGATTATCTCCACTTATAAATTCTGTATTCTGAATATAAACCATTTTTTACTAAATAGGATCAGATTTGAAATACCGAGCGAATGGAGTGCGCGTGGTGGGCGTGGTACTGGGACACTGTTTATACGTAATGTTGATCGTAGCGTGATGTTATATGGCCTATAGCCTTTCTCGATAAATGGACTATTCAAAGCAAAAATAATTTTTCAATTCGATTCAGCAGTTCCTGAGATAAGCGCGTTCAACCAAACAAATAAACAAAGAATGAAACTCTTCAACTTTATATATCAGTATATAGATTTCTGTATTTCCTTATTAAAGTATTTATTTTTAATTTTTAATTGGACTAACTGGACGGATTTTATTAGTTGACAACCAATGATTACGTGTAAAAATAACAAGACACCTACCTCGGTTTAATCATTTCTAATGTGGAACTATAAAAGTTTACGACGTAGAACGGCAACACCTTTTTAACGCTGAACGAATCTTTTTTTGTCCAACTAACCTTGAGCATACCTATTAAATCTCTAATAGGGCCATAGGGATCAATAGGATCTAATCAGGTCATGTAAATTTGCGCAACCCTAAGAGAGAAAAAACTCAGTACTCTTAAATAATGTCTACATAAGATCTTTGAAATATGTCAAGGGTTCCCCTGATATATTTCAGAATTTTCAGAGAACTTATTTCTGCATGGTTCTTTTTGACTGACTATTTCTCTAATTTTTCTATTCCAGTCGACCTTCTCCAGTCCACATGGCAAACAAACATTGAGACCGATCAGTTATATAGATTTATCTCTTTATCTCAATAGACACCTCACTATTGATCTCCTGAAACTTGTATTTGTAAGCGGCTGAGATTAAAAAATAATAATCAAAAAGTTCAAAAATGGGGTATGGTACTGTACAATAAATTATATTTTGGTTGTAAAATGATCGCCTATCGCCTCATTATGAAAAAATAAATAATATTACGATAAATAACTCTTTGAAACGGAGTTAACATGCGACACAACTTCCCCATGCGAACGCTCTAGGGGGACTGCCGCTTCCCGGCACAAGAACTACTGGCGCGACACTGGTTTTCGTCCTGCTGTTCCATGTAAACAATTTTTTTTTTTAATTTAAACAATGTTTTTTTAAGAAATTAAATTATCTACAAAAAATAATTCAATTACGTACAGGGGTTTAGAATTTGAAAAAAATTTCTTTAAAAAATACAGGTTTCTTTGGATGATTTTATTTTTGATAAAAGTAACGACAATAAAAGTAAAAAATAACTGGGATTTACTTGACTACTTGACTATATTAAAAAAAAAGTTTCTGGTTGTTTGAACTATTCGTTTAGGAGAACTATGCCTTTAAATATACGTCTCTTTTGCAGTTTAGCTTGACTATGCGTCTTAAAAAAATTAACAGGTTTTTTTTTAAAATTGACGCTATGTATTTTATTCTATGTTAAAAAACGCTATGTATAACAGGTAATTTATTAGTTATTAGTGGGCATGTCTATTAAAAGGAGATGGTGGTGTATTAATTTCGTTCGTTCGTTCGTTCGTTTCAGCCGATGGACGTCCACTGCTGGACATAGGCCTCCTGCAATGACCGCCAAACACCACGATTTTGTGCCGCCTGAAGCCAGCGACTCCCCGCGACTCTTTTAATATCGTCTATCCATCTAGGGGGGGGGGGGGGGGGTATTAATTTACTTCAATGGAAATATTTACTGTGGTGTTATTATGAATAATAACTTTTTTTTCTAAAAGATTCTATTTTTCTAAAAGAAAGTCGTGTTAGTTAAGTGCTCATTTATAAAATTCGAGAACGACTGGACCGATTTTTATGATTTTTCATTTTTTGAATTTATCTCCGCTCCGAATAGCAGAATATCAATTAAAATCCGAAATATTTACGAAAAAATACATTTCTAATACATTTTGTATGGAACGGCCGTGTCAGCTAGTTCTTTTCAAATATAATTCTTTTGGTTCAGATTAAGAAAAAAAAAGTATTTATACGTAGTCACTAATGACTAAATACTGAAACGTTAAAAAATATATTATGGGTTTCTCAATTATCAGTATGATTTCAATTAAATCATCTTACCGTTAGAACCAACGAGCCCGTTCGATAAGTGGTTAGGGTGTTTGCCTTAACGCTCTGTTCTAGGGTTCCCGGGTTTGATTCCCGGCAGGGTCAACTTTGAAAAATGAACTTTTCAAATTTGGCTGGAAAGCAGTGGCAGGGCACACTGCGTTTCGCAGTCATTTGGGCAGCCCGTCTGGCGGCAGTAACCACCCCCTTACAGAAGACCACCGAGAAATAACAGCACGTGTGCTGTTGTGTTTCGATGAGTGAGTAAGGGATGCCAGAGCCCATTTCCCTATTTCCTCCTAATCCCTTATCCTTAATCCTACTGTAGGCGGCAGCGTACTTGCAGCAGCTTTGGCGTTGCTTGTGTTATAGGCGACGGTAGCCACATACCATCAAGTAGACTGTCAGCCTGTCTGCCGATCTTAACATAATAAAAAAAAATGATTGATGTTAAATTGCCATAACAGTTTAAGGCTTTCAATGTTGTGTTTGAGAACCTCTTTATTTTTAAAAAGCTTTTGAGAATTCGTTTGCAAGTCACGAGGTAAACCTTACTTGTACCATACTGTTTAACATTTCTACTGAAATCCAAGGTACGGATATGGAAATTGCTACTGCAGTGCTGATTCGACGGAATTATGCCACATTTAGAAATAAGTATTTCGCCCTACAGTACGCCGTTCGCCCCGCCAACTTTGTGTTTATCCCTCTACCAGGTCTATCATTAAATAGCAATAAATCTTGATAAACGGATGTTTCAGTGCGGATTGCCGTTATTATTCCCTTTCGAGCTTTTTCCGTAACAAATTCAACCGCTTTTTTAATGGTTTTAGGAAATTGTGCAACGTTCACGAGCGTGACCAGCGAAGTATTTTCATGGAAATGTTAATAATTGTTTCCTAATTAATTTATGACTGAAAGAAATGCTGCAAAGTATTAAATTTTACAAAATTTTGGATTGATGTTAATGCTCAATCCACAATTGGAACATTTTAGTCGTGTCAGTTAAACCATTGACAAATTTAAGCTGCTCCAACTTGAAATGCAATTAGATTAAACTTTTAAACCTACGAGATTTGATTGCCGATATTATTTGATTTGCGATATTTATTTTGACGAGCCCGTTGGATAAGCGGTTAGAGGTGCTTGCCTTAACGCTCTGTTCTAGGATTCCTGTGTTCGATTCCCGACAAGGTCAACTTTGAATTAACTTTTCAAAGTTGGCTTGGTCTGTATTTGAAAAGTAATGGCAGGACCATATTGCGTTTCACAGTCATTTGGGCAGCCCGTCTGGCGGCGGTAACCAACCTCTTACAGAAGACCACAGTGAAATAACTGCACGTGTTTCGGTGTGAGTGAATAAGGGATGCCAGAGAACATTTCCCTATCTCCTCCTAGTCCCTTATCCTTATTTCTACTGTAGTCGGCAGCGCGCTTGCAGCAGCTTTGGCGTTGCTTGTGTTATAGGCGACGGTAGCCACCTACCATCAAGTGGACCGTCATCAGCCTGTCCACCCTATCATAATTGGAGCTCTCCCGCAAGCTGCACATAATGGTTGTACTTCTATTTCCAATGATGGCATAAAAATCAACGCACCCCCTTACATTGCAGATGTGCTACAGAAGCATAGCATAGGGAGTTCGCCTGCACCCGAGTCTCTACCAGCTGGTCGTCTCGGAGAGGGGGTTCTCTTCCCGCTGCCTCTCCGTACGCATGAGCCCTGCCATTACTAAAATTGACTTTCTCAATAAAAAGTTTCCGAATGTAACTGTCTTGCGTTTATATTTTTATATTACGGGCCACTTTGTTTCTCGTATTTCGTTCCTTGGTTTGTCAACTGTAATTTTTTCACGAAATGCACTTAAAACATCAATTATAACGCACAACAAGTATTTTTGCCTTTAACAATCCAGAGCAACCTGCTGTTAAAGTGAGACAAATTATGTTTCTGCGTGGCCATAAAAAAGGTTCATATCTCTTAAGTTTACGTGCAGGGAATTAATGAGAATGAACATTAAGCTGATATAATCTTGCTGGCAACATTTCTCTGTCAATTTATGTCACTTTAAAATACGAAAAAAAACTAATGTTTTCTGTATGACGTCTGAACTTTCTATTTCAGCGCTTCTGTTCCAATTTCGATTCAAACAAGTAACATACATACATATTATTATTTAATAACATGTTATAGGCCTCAATATGTTACTTAAAATTCCCAGTAATAAAACTAAGCACTTTTTGACGAACAAGAATAAAAACAATTCTTATAATCATCAACACAAGACCAAAAGAAATTCCATGTTACAAGCAGTAAGTATGGCAAAATTTCAACTGAAAAAATATAATTAGATAATAATACATTTATGTTTAAAACCAATATAAGTAGGTACAACAATAACTATAATAAGTATATTTTTATAAATATAAGAGACCGTGTTCCATGATTAACAGAGCTTGTTGGATGAGTGGTTAGGGTGCCTTAACTTTAACGCCCTGTTATAGAGTTCCCGGGTTCGATTTCCCGGCAGGGTCAACTTTGAAAAATGATTTTAGCATTCATTTGTGCGGAAGACCACCCTCTTACAGAAGACCATCGTGAAATAACTGTACTTTGCTGTTGTATTTTGGTAAGTGAGTAAGGGATGCCAGAGCCCATTTTCCTGTCCAATCCCTTATCCTTAATCCTACTGTAGTCGTCAGCGTACCTGCAGCAGCTGTGGCGTTGTTTGTGTTATAGGCGACGGTAGCCACCATCAAGTGGACCGTCAGCCTGTCTGCCGATCTTAACATAAAAACGACGTTGATGCTCAACTTCAATGCGCATTTTACATTAATTTCAAAATTACTTCTTAAACAAACAATAACAACACCATTATGGAGTAATAGTGTAAGAAACTTTCCTCACTTTGTACTTGACCTTCCAAAAATTACTTCTAAAGATAGCGTCATTTCAAATGCGAGGTCTAATTTCAGTAATAAAATGTCTCCGCGGTCTCTCCCTTGAGCGTTCCAAATCACCATAGCTGCTCGTTAAGGCTAATGTGAAGGTATATCGTCAAACTTAACTTGAATCTCTTAAAATAAACTTTCGGGCCACATAATTAACATTCACGTCACGAGGTAACAACTCCTGGTTCTAATATCACTATATCTTCATCTTTGACGAGACCATTCGTCGAGTGTACAATTGGCTCTGACTCAGGGATCTCGAGATCGATTCCTGACAGGAAAATTTTTGTAAGGTTATCCCAACACACAAGCCCTAGGTGCTTATTTCTCAAGCCCGTAAGCCCATAGTATAGTCACGGCGGTTTATTTATTTATTACTAGCGACCCGCCCCCGGCTTCGTCCGGGGTGCAATTTTTATATATTTGAACATTCCCCGTTTATCCCTCTTTCGATTAGTGAAAACCGAATTAAAATCGGTCTACCCGTTCACGCGTGATGCCGTGACCAAGGGAAATGTGGATTCATTTTTATATATAGATATTTATTTATTTTTGTTTCAAATCTTACCGTAGATTTGAAAGTTCCCTTGCTTACCCGCATTGCAAGTTGGAATAACTTATAGTTGTCAATGGCTTGACTGAATTGTTCCAATAATTTTTTAAGAAGAGTACACATTGAACAAATATCCTCAAAATATCCTCAACCAATGTAAACTAGCTTGAGTCAAATATATTTGAGAATACTTAAGTATTTTCAGGTCGTATACATTTTAAACATTTTAAACTTTTAAATAATTTTCGGGAGCGTCGGTGGCGCAGTGGAAAAAACGCTCGAACGACATATCTATCATTTCAAGAGGTCCGAATTCGATCCCCGGTCAAGCCATGTTTTTTTTTTTCTAATAAAATTTAAATGCATTTACTGACTGCTCTCAAACGGTGAAGGAAATTCCAAAACGCATGTGAAGTCGACCAACCCAAACGCCCTTGTTGAGAAGATAGATAGACCTGTTATATGCCCCTGCAGTGGGGACATATACAGGTTGTTGTTGTTGTTGATGATGAAATAATTTGTCAATAACATTATCTATAAACTATAAATGAAAACATATTACTTTTATTGAATTCTTAAAGTTTGATAATGGAAACAGATATAACTGCTGGTTCCTAGAACCAGTCCTTTTTGCAAAATTTGTCACTTTACGACACCTCAAAAGAGGCTCGAAGAAAGCAATATTACTCAGCAATAAGACTCAGTTCTCATTCCGGAAAGTTAGCGGCTCTGAAAATATTTTCACCTTTTTCTGACTAAAAAGTTTCTTTAAAAAATAATGTAAGAGTTTAACCGTAACTTCTTCAGGATATTTTATTATAAATTTATATTTCATTTAGTTAAATGGTTTCAAATATATTTTAATTACAAGTCATTGCAGAAGACTTCATTTAACAATGGAAACTTCTTATATTTAAATATATATTAATTTATTAAAAATAACGATAATATATGTACGTGTTTAATTAGGTGAAATTCATGACAAATATTTGCGCTTTCACGTCTTTTAACTGAATATAAGAATTCTGAGGGAGCAATCCTAATAGCGATTTACATCCCACGCTTCTCATTAATGAAGTAATGTAGAGACGGATTCTGTATTCAGTACCAAACCTCATTTTGATACCAGATATTTCACATAACTTAATTATGCTATTATTCATTTCTAATTCTAAATAAGCACACATTTTTTTTAATAAAAAAAATATCATTACAATTTATTTTGATAAATAAATGGCAAAATATTGTTTTAAAATAATTTTATTAAAGCATTCTATAAAATTAACGAACATTAGTGTTTGTTGTGCATAGTGTAATGGGAAAAAAGAAACCATTTTTATTTCATCAAATAATTTTTAGAAGAACCAATATGCTTCATCAACGAATCTCAAATGATTTAAGCGTGTCCATTCCTTGTCATTTCCAAGTATTATTATATTATTTTGTGTTACTATTACTATATATACTTATATAGTATTATATTAATATTATACTCGCGAGCGACGGCTCGCGTGGCAGCCTCGGATAAATACTAATACTAGTGATAAGTACTAATACTAAGTGGGCCTCACGAAGTTGTCTCAGAGCGCAAGGTGAAAACGCGAACGGGGCACGGACACGGCCAAGTGAATTATGAATTGGTTCATACAAAAGCATACTATGAATAGCACGACCGACCCGGTGTGATATAAATCCATCCCAGTCTAGTGACTGAAATAAATGACCTAAACTTGATGGAAGAAGATCCTAAAAAACTACAAATAATGGTACAGACCTTAGCTAAAAAATGCAAAGAAGTGGGATTCGAAATAAATACATGTAAAACAGAAACAATGACTAAGTCCATTGAAGTAAATATAGAATTGGATTCAAATAGATTAGAGACAAGAGTGTGTTTATTTTGGCCAAATTATATCGCCCAGAGATCTTATGTCCAAAGAAATAAATAAAAGAATAGCTATTGGACGGAAGAGATTTTGGTCACTGAAAGAAATTTTGAAGAGCAAAGAATTAAGTATACATATTAAAAGAAAAGCATTTGACATCTGTATCCTTTCCTGTTTAACATATAGCTGTGAGACCTGGTCCTTAACCGACATCCACCGAGAAAATTGGCTAAGTGTCAACGGGCGACGAAGAGAAGAATGCGGAAATAAAACTAAAAGATAAAATAAGTAATAGAGAAATAATGAACAAAACCAAAGTAGTCGGCATTCTCCCTCGTATTTATAATCAGAAATGAGGCTAGGCAGGACATACATAATTGTTAAGATACATACAAAACAAATAAATGCAGCAAGCAGATCACGGTTTGGTATCCAAGAGACGGAGTTAGAAGACAGGGGCGTCCTATAAGAAGATGGAAAGATGAAATTCGTATGACATATATTGGACAAGGCAGGCAGTTGGAGGAGGCCTATGTCAAAAGGCACACCGAATTGAGGGACATTTTACAAAATAACTTGTAAAAAAATTACTTGTGACACTTCGGAAGTAAATAACTATTATTGTTATTCACATATTTATTTATTTTCTTAATTTTATTTTTTTTACAATATAAATATTAAAAAACAAACAATATATATCATAAAAAATTTAAAACTAGGATTCCGCAGATAGCGGGGCAAGGCCCAAGCTACCGGTGGTTAGGGCTGCAGAGTGAGGAACCTCCTGACAATTCGTGCCGTGTCAAGAAGTACCGCCTTCTGTATTTGTCCCTTGATGCCGCCATCTAGTGAGAGCCTCTTGAGATGTTGGTCGAGGCTCTTCGCTATGACCGTTCGCCGAGAGGACTATCGGGACGATAATATTGTCGAATCGACGTCCCACATGGCTATCACCTCGTGAGCCAAGTCAATGTATTATTATTATTATTAGTATGTTTATTAATTTTAAATTGTTAAATTCAATTGTTAAACACACAATTGAATACAATAACAACATTTATTGTATTCAATATGACGGTATTTACTCAGGTAAAAATTAACAAGTAGGTATTTAAAATAGTGGTTTTCGATACCAAGATTTAAAATTAGTATTTCAGCATCACATCACTAAAATTTCGACGGCCTCTTGCAGAGCACGCTTTTGGTATGGTAATTATAATTTGCCTTTTGCGGCTGCTCGCTTTTGCTTTTGCTTCTGCCACTTTTGCCACGTATAAGGAAATTTGAGAACATCTTCATATCATGTAAAATATCGTACAATTTAACCACTGTTTTTTTTATCGATTTGCGAGTGTAAAGTATTTTGTTACTTCCCTCCAGATCATTAGGGAAGCAGAACATCATTGTTGCATAAATTGATCACTAAAAACAAATTGGTGCCCGATTCTTAAACAAATTTAAAACTGATAGCAATTAAAGAAGACCTTATCCTCTTGGATTTAAAATGACTGTTTCAGAGTTCTTGGTTTTAAAACTTAAACTATGATGCACAACTATATATTTAAATATTAATTTAATTTAATTACTCATTATTAAGTAAGAGGTTTCAGTGCTCACTACTACATAACTCTTTCTTTTTTTCCCCTTTCTTTAGGTCTGTGATAAATTAAATAAATTATTTGTTTTATTATTTATAATAATATTACGTTTACTTATTTCATTTTATTGTTTATATTATATAGTATTTTAAATAACCTATAACGAGCTCCGGTCTCTCAACAATACCGTTTTATTTGTGCAAATGTATGTATTATATATAAAATGATATGATTGTATGTGTATTAAAAAAGGTAAAGAAAATCAAATCAAATGAAATCGTTTATTTCTCAAAAATAGGATAACAAGATCACTTTTTTTAAATATTTTACGAGTTTCGATAAATGATACCATTCTTTCTGTCATCTTTAAAATAAAATATTTATATATTTTATTACAATTAACGATTATTTTATACAAATCACAGTAGGTATATACAACACTAAACATTTTGCAAACAATGTTTTGGAAAAAAAAAGGAATTATTATTGTTTTCCTCACCCTGATAGCAAATAAAAAAGGCATATGAAATGGGTTAAATGGTTAGTTAAGACATTAGTATTTTAAATAACCGGTATCAATTTCGCACGGAATTAGGACAAATTTTCAAGCAAGTATTTCACTTTTACCGATGTAACAAAACCATATTATTTGTTGTCTTGATTACGAAAATGTCTATGATTTACGGATTAGAATGTATCGTATGCATATAATCTCACGCAATTAATTGTTAAAATTATAGTGAATCCTTGACGCGGATAGTGACAAGGAGTTCCAGTATTTGATGATTAACAATAATTTTTAAAGTTATTGCAAATTAAAGCTAAATTTACAATGTCAAGCTGGACCTTTTGCTATATGCGATGCATTTTCTATACATATCTATACAAAAATATCTGTGAGTCAGCGTATGTTCATTAGATAACATATATATAGATGGCTACCGTCGCCTATAACACAAACAACGCCACAGGTGCTGCAAGTGCGCTGCCGACTTCAGTAGGATGAAGGATATAGGATTGGAAAGGTTTATGCAAATGGGCTCTGGCATCCCTTATTCACTCACCGAAACACAACAGCACACGTGCTGTTATTTCACGGTGGTCTTCTGTGGGGGGGGGGGGGGGGGGGAGATTACAGCCATCAGACGGGCTGCCCAAATGACTGCGAAACCAAGTGTGAAAAGTTAAAAGAGCCAAATTTGAAAAGTTCATTTTCAAATTGATCCTGCCGGGAATCGAACCCGGTAACCTTAGAACAGAGCTGTTTAACTCATAATATGAAATTAAAATAAAGTTTGTTATTCACGCTCACTAGATGGCGGTAGCAATAGAAATTAAATGCCGCTAACGTTGTATTCACGTTGATTGATATTATCTGAGCTTGCTTTGCGGCAAGACTTCCTTCTTACATACATACTTACTTACATACAAGTTTGTTTTTATAAGTGTTCTTTACTAATGTTAATAAAAGTTTAAAACTAGTGTGAGTGTTTAATTAATCATATGGTCCATCGAGCGCGGATAAACTGTGAGTAAAGTGCAAATCGCACCTTTAGGACGAAAACGACCTAATCCAAAAAAGTCACTTTTGAGAAAATCGCAAAAGAAGAATGTAAAATAAGACCCTTTCGTATTCTTTTGATAAATGTTCAATAATTATTTATGTGATTGCTATAGTTAAATTTGCAAATTGGAGTGAACATATTAAGCTATTATTTGTTTAAAAAAAAGATCAAAATCAGTGAGTATTTTTGAAAATAACGAAATATATATTTAATGTGTCGTTATGTGACCGAAAAATAAAAAAAAAATTCAGCTGTTTAAGACTTATGCCTTTTTTTTACCTAATAAATTTCTGGATCTTTGACCGTTGAAGTTTTGTGTCTTTTTCTTATTTATATTATGGAGTACGTTTTTAACATTTTCATTAATAAGTCTATTCTCCAGGTACATTGTTTACCTACTTTTAACAGTTGGGTCACATAAGTAAAAAAAAACAAACAAAATCGTTTATAAAAACCGCATAATAGCGGTTTTTACATCATAAGAATATCTCCTTATAACATTAAGAAAAATTAAACATCTTAAACATTATTATTCATCAGTAACGATTGAAATATGAATAATTAATAATATAATTATTGTAAATCATAATTATTAATAAAAAATAACCCTATTATTATGATTATTAAAGGCATTATATTTATTATATATTTGTTATAGCATTATATTTTCTTAAAATTAAACTTTCAATATTATTTTATCTTATAGACACCCAAAAATAGCAACAATAATATAAATTGTCTTCATTATTTGTAACTATACCGTAATTTATAATATTTTTTAAAATTTAAACTTAATATTTATTTATTATTTATTTATTTAGACCAATTATTTATTTATTTAAGTCGACTTAATTTTATATTGGGAAGATTTCTTTAGGTAAAGTTATTCTAACAAAGAAATCCCAAGGACACCCCAGCAGTACCCAAAAGAAGCAACAAATCAACAATTCTTGAATAAAGTATTTCTGTAAGTGCAAACTATACTCAACTCGCAATTGAGCATCATTTCTTAATAAATGATACAGTCTTAATCATTTAAAAGAGATTTATAATAAACTGTATAGAAACTAGGTACTTTTTATTTTCACTTAATTCAATTTTATTTTTGAATGCTTTAGGAATTGAAACCTCTTCTAAGCTTGGCATTTTTTTTCTTTACTTCTCATTTATGATCCAATCTCATTCGCTCCTCCTTTCCCCTATGTCTCATCCCAAAAGTAATTGAACACGTCATCATAAGCGCTTACTTCCATTATCCCTTATTACTTTTATTATCCCTCTTTTCTGATATCTGAGCCAGCTTAGTCATAGTTTTGAAATGTAATAAAAAGAACTTGATTCTCCAACTGGGCATTGTATGACTGCTTGTAAATTGTACACTATGTAAATATTACCTCATCAATATTCTGGCGGTTATTCTTTTTTTTTCTAGACTAGATACGTTTTTCTCTTTCAAATGATTATCGTATTATTCCGTTACTTTTTGTGATCCGTTAATACAGATCACATAGATCTTTTTTTGGTTGAAAAAACCCTAATTAAAGTTATTATTAAATACGTATAATTGGTTGTACAGCCAGTACTGAACTTGGACTTTGTTTGGATCTCTTGTTTCTGTAAAGTCTCTCCAAAGATCTTTTACAGTTTTGCCTCCATCAATGAACTCTGTAGAACTGGATGCTCTAACATAATGTGATTCAATCCTTGGAATTGAATTTAAATAGTTGTCGATGTCTTTTATAATAGCATCATCTATTTTTTTTCCGGAATTATTGGTCTTTTCTTTTACAGTTCTAATTTGCCTGTCTATTATATCTAAAGTCCTAATGAAATACGTTTTGCAAACGCGGATCCTCAGATTTTCAACAGTAATGTATTATTTGGTACTCTAGGTTTAATAGCATTGGTATATTTGTATTTTGATGAAACTTCCATGATACATTTTTTATTGATCTGCCTCCATGTAGCTGGGTTACGCTATCGTTTTCTAGAGATTCTATTAGCTTTATTAAATTCTTTAGCGTTCCTTTTCTCTGGATGAAGTATCGATTGCGGTATAGAAGCTTCTATTAAAGAAGAGAACTTCCAGAACGACTCAGAATTTGGTTTTAATCTTGAAATCAGGGGTCGTCATCACTTCTGTCTGGGTCGCTTTCAGGTGCATTGACAGATGATATACAATAATTAGGCCGCCCGTTCATATTACCTCTACCACTTCTCGTACTTAATTGGTGGGCAACGGCATCGTTAGCAATAGTTTGACTGAACTTAGAAACCGAATTATCTTCGACAGTATCAGTAGATGATGAACTTGTGCTTGAGCTTGAACTTCTGGAACTGGAACATGAACTTGATGAAGATGAACTACTAGAAGATGATCTTTTTTTTGCTACTTAGTCTACTGGTGTATCTATATTTCGTAAGTTGAGTTGACGCATTTAAAACTCCTTGTGGAGATTCTGCCTCGTAGTTGTCCTGGTTGTCAATTAGTTGTTGCCAAAAAAAGTAGAGGATGTTCACTGAAATATTAGTGAGATATAAGCTGAACTACCTGCGAAATTATTCAGATTTGACATATTGTTCCTCACCATTGAACCATTGAAGTTGCTATTATTGGTATCAATATTTGATGGGTCTTCAATGATGGAGGAATTTTATAAATTATTCTCTTACTCTTTTATTTTACTTTTGTTTCTACTTGGCAATTTCGTATAGACCTTTTCGTTTTGATTTTTCATTTTCCTGAGAAAATACGAAATATATTTATTTATTTATCAGCACACCTAAAGCTTAACAATACTTTAATTATGTACATTGAAATAACAGATATGGATTGGTTATATAAAATTTGGATACAGAAAAAATTTACAAATGCTAAGTTATCACTTACTATTGAAACCTCTTTGCTGCTGTTGAGCTCTCTGCATAGTAAACATTTATTTTCTAAAGAATTAGGAGACAAATTCTCTTTCATTTTATTGCTCAGTGATTCCTATAAAAAAGTAAGGCTTTCCAAGTGAAAATTTAAATTTATGCAATTCAAATATATTTAGAAAATAAAAAAATCTGAGTTAGGTATAAAGACTATTAATATGCGCTTTATTACCTCCTTGGTTGTCTGTTTAAAAGCATGAAATAATATAATTGTCCCTTCTTTTTGACATTTTTTAATTTTCAAATTACTTTTTCTTCAAATATTCTGGTAGTAGGAAAGTACTCATAAAATGACACATTTACTATTAAATCAGCTTCTTTGCTAAGCAACAAACTAAAAAAACAGACCCAATAATTAATAAGACAGAAACAACAAAGATTCGATTAATATGGTAAAGGCAAAACTCTCAATCGGTTAGATCATATAACCAAATTTGTTTTTTTATTCATTAATGAAATGACATAAACATAAATCGGTTTCTAATTTATCGGAAATTTCAATAATAAAATAACATAATTTTGAATATGTCGTTAAAGATATTGGTATTGTCGAAAAAAAGAACCACAAAACTAAATTGGTCGGATTAGTTCTAAAGTAACTAAAGGAAACGTACCGTTGATATCAAAACGACCGATTCAGAAATCGGTCACTACTTTTTTGTCTGTTCAAAGTACTCTCCAAAGCAATGCCAACACAATACTGATTGCGTCGCTTTCGCACTAACACATGTCTAAAATTCTTCAAGAGTAAAAGAGACCAATATAACCGTTACGTCCCGTTCCCGCCCGAATCTGACGTTCTTTTAACTACAGAAAGATAGATAAAGTTATTTTAAGTCGTTTCTCAACCATAACTCATTTCTTGAATTTTTTGAGATGAGTCGTTTTCGTCCTAAAGGTGCGAAATGTTAACTGTGAAATGAAGTTTAGTTAATGGACTTATAAAAATTCAATTCAATAATAAAAAGACTTAGCAGAATTCGTGAGTAAAAAACACTTAGAATATTTCGGTTGAAAAATATTTAAAATAATAGAATAATCAGTGATTTTGGACTTGCATTTTTTTTACTAAATTGAACTGTAGCGTTTATTGTGAACATTAATAAGAACTTTGTTTATTTTAAAGTGATTCTAAAAATAGTTAATTTTTTCTATCTACCCGAAAATATTTTGTGAACTTTATATACCATGGCGGATAAAAAGATCAGACAATATATCATACAGATGACTCAGAACTCAACTAAAATTGAAAAATTACTTGCGAATTCGAAAAAATGTGCTAAGGATAAACGAACGATAGGGTTTTTCGATTCACGTATGGAGACTTTACAGAATTATTGGGCTAGTTATACCAAGAATTATGATACTCTTTCTGGATCGATAGATGCTGAAACTTTAAAATCAGATTATAATTTTGACTTGGAGGAAAATTTTGAACAAACAGAAGAAGATTATCTGGAACTAATGACATGGATTAAGGATAAGTTATATGAGCTAAAACAAGAGAAATGTGAAGTTTCACACTCTGATACTACTTTAGCACATCCTGACATGAGACCAAAGCTTCCACCTATATCAATACCGCAATTCTCTGGCGATTACAATCAGTGGATGAGTTTTAGAGATTTATTTCGTTCTCTAATTCATAACGATGATCGTTTGACTAAAATCGAGAATCATTATCTAAAGTCAAGTTTATCTGGAGAAGCTGAACAATTACTGAAAAATTACTCGCTAACTGAAGCTAACTATGATGACGCCTGGAAAAAACTAAATGAGAGATATGAAAACAAGAGAATGATTGTCAATAACATCCTCGGTCGTTTCTTAAGTCAAAGGACATTAACAACAGAATCTGCAAAGGGTATAAAGGATCTTTTAGATACTTCTAGCCAATGTCTCACTTCCCTAACAAACCTGAAGGTCGATTCCTGGAATGCCATAGTCGTGCACATCCTAGTCTCAAAGTTAGACATTGAATCTCACAAACTTTGGGAGCAATCGTTAGAAAATTCCACAAACATTCCCACATATGACGATCTAATCAGTTTTCTAGAGAAACGATTCCGAACCATGGAAATGGTCAGTCTTTCACAACCTCCACAAAGAAATATACCTAAAACCGTTCAACAATCACCGAGAGCAACACCTGTCAAAAGTTTTGCTACTGAAATAGAAAGCACTTGTACTTACTGCTCACAGAATCATTATATTTGCCACTGTAAAGGTTTTGCCACACTTTCCGTTCCTGAACGTCAAGATTTTGTCAAGAAATGCAACATATGTTTTAACTGCCTCGTGAAAGGTCACTCAGTATTCAACTGTAGACAGAGTACCGTCTGCAAAAAGTGTGGACGTCGTCATCACACTTTATTGCACTTTACATCTCCTAAAGATGACAAGACCGTTGAAACAAATAAAGAGAAAGATACCCCAAAAGGAAATAACACTAGACCTAAGACTTCATGCAACATCAGTGTTAACCTGAAAGCTGAAACAAAAGATGATCTGGTGATATTAGCTACTGCTGTAATTAATGTAGATTCAAAGAGCAGTGGTACTTACGCATTGAGAGCACTTGTAGATCAGGGTTCACAAGGTTCTTTCATCTCCGAAGCAGCTGTACAGTTGTTGAATCTTAATCGCACTCCAGTTGCTGGCAAAATCTGTGGAATTTCGAACACATCGGTGGTAACTACAAAGTCGATGGTTACACTTACAGTCCACTCCACAAAAGATAATGCATCAACCTTCAAAGTAAATGCATATGTTTTGAAAAAGCTCACATCATTGATGCCTTCCCGCGAATTCCCACAAGATACTTGGCCGTCATCTATGCAGTTGGATCTGGCTGATCCAAACTTTCACAAACCAGGGTCTATTGATGTTTTACTTGGTGCCGACGTGCATGCATACATATTACTAGAAGGCTTACACAAGTGTAATTCTCTTATTGCACTCAACTCTCGCCTTGGTTGGTTAATATCAGGCCGAGTTTCACAAACTGATCCTGCAGCATACGAACACAACAATATGGTCGTTATGCAAACGAAGTTTGAGACAGATCAGTTACTCAGAAGATTCTGGGAGATAGAAGAGAATTTACCTCACAAAAAACTAATGACCGATTTAGAAATACAATGTGAAGAACATTTCAAAAATACTCACACTCGCAACGATGTTGGTCGCTACATTGTACGGTTACCATTTAAAGAAGATCCACCCACAAACCTTGGTGATGCCAAACCTCTTGCTATCAGCCGCTTACAACAGATGGAGAAACGTTTTACACGTAAGCCTGAGTTCAAGGAAGAATATCACAAATTTTTGAAGCAGTATGAATCACAAGGTCATATGAAGATGGTACCTGAAAAAGAAACAAAAACACAGAAAGTATATCACTTACCTCACCACGCTGTCCTCAGGCCGACGAGTCTCAGTACGAAGCTGCGTGTAGTCTTCGACGGAAGCGCAGTCCCAGAAAAAGGAAAATCTTTAAATGATGAACTTCTAATTGGGAGTTCTCTTCAACAAGATATCAGAGATTTAATAACTAGATGGAGACAACACAAAATTTGCTTAGTCGCAGACATTCGTCAGATGTACCGGCAGATTTTAGTAAATCACGATGACGTTGACTATCAGAGAATTGTCTGGCGAGAATCTCCAACACAACCTATAAAAGAATATAGACTACTTACCGTTACATATGGAACATCTTGTGCTCCATTTTTAGCCATTCGCACTCTTCACCAACTGGCTGAAGACGAAAAGAATGATTTCCCCACTGAAGCTGAAATCCTGAAAAACGACGTCTACATGGATGATTTGATGACTGGTGCGTCCACCTCGGAAGATGCTGTGATGTTACAAAAGAGGTTGACGGAACTTTTGGCTCGTGGTGGATTTCCTTTACATAGTGGTCCTCGAACAGTAAAATAGTGCTATCACAAATCCCAAGTGTTGACAAAGACTCTAAATGTGCCGTAAATATTAAAGTTGAGGACACTATTAAAACGTTAGGTATTATGTGGAACTCTGAAACAGATAATTTTGAACTGAATTTAAATTTAAACCAATGTAATGATACAATTACCAAAAGAAATGTATTGTCCACTATTGCAAAATCTTTCGATCCACTAGGTTGGCTAACACCCGCAATCATACTACTTAAAATATTTATGCAAAAGCTGTGGTTAGCTGGCTTAGATTGGGACGAAGAGTTACCTAGTGATCTTAAAAAGGAATGGATTACTTACCTCGACCGATTCATGCACACTGAAAACATTCAGTTCCCACGATGGCTTGGAGTTTCAGGTGACACGACGAAACGGGAACTGCATGGATTTAGTGATGCTTCTTGTACTGCCTATGCTGGAGTGGTGTACCTCAGAGTTTTGCGAGATGATGGTGAAATAAAGCTCAACCTTGTTCTTGCAAAATCTAAAGTTGCTCCTGTCAAACAGATTTCTCTTCCACGTCTTGAACTCTGTGGTGCAGTACTTTTGGCAAAAATGATCAAACATGTTAAGACTGTTTTAAATATACCCGACGAGGATGTATATACTTGGACAGACTCCACCATCGTTTTGGCTTGGTTGCGTAAAACCCCAAATACATGGACTACATTTGTTGCAAATCGCACTTCAGAAATTTTAACACTTACTAATAGTAATCAATGGCACCACGTTAGTTCTGCAAACAATCCCGCTGATTTGGCATCACGTGGAATTTTCCCATCAGATTTGCAACAGGCGAGACTGTGGTGGAGTGGCCCACGATTCTTGTGTGATACAGTTGAGATTGAACATTGTAACATTGATATTCCTTTAACTGATCTAGAGATGAAACCTGCTACTAAAATATTATCCAATGTTAACTCTGTCGAAAATGATGATGCAATTTCATATCTAAAACGATTCTCAACACTCTCAAAATTAATCCGAGTAACAGCATATTGTGGTCGTTATTTTAAACTTAGCAAAGCTAGGATAACTAAACAGCCGTTTACTGAGCCCAAATATTTGAGCACTAATGAACTTGATGAGGCTCTTAATCATTGCATTAAATTATCACAGTCTATTTCGTTTCGAGATGAGATCTATCGCTTGTCATTAGGTAAACAAGTTCATAAATCGAGTAAAATATATGTGCTTCATCCATTTGTTGATGATAAGGGCATTGTTCGTGTGGGTGGTCGCCTCGCTAATGCAGAGATTCCAAACGATATGAAGAATCCTATTAATTTAAGTGGTGATTGTGATCTATCTAAACTTATAGTTTCAAATGCACATTTGAAATCTCTCCATGGAGGTCACCAACTTACTTTAAATGTCATCAGACAAAAATTTTGGATTATACGAGTGAAAAATCTTGTAAAAACTGTCCTCAAGAAATGTATACCATGCTTCAAACAAAGGGCTAATCCACTGGTTCCATTTATGGCAAACTTACCTAAATTTCGTGTTAAACCTAGTCGTGCTTTTCTCACTAGTGGAGTAGACTTTTGTGGACCTTTTACAATGAAATTGTATCCTGGTAGATGCAAAAGAACTTGTAAATCTTATGTTTGTTTATTTGTGTGCACCGTAACAAAAGCCATTCATTTGGAGTTGGTAAGTGACCTTACTTCTGCTGCGTTTATTGCCGCATTTCGGCGTTTTACCGCTCGACGCGGTCACTGCAAAGAGATTTGGAGTGATCACGGAACAAACTTTGTAGGTGCGGCACGTGAACTAAATTTGGCATTCAAGAATTCACAATCTCAGACTGTAACTGAGATTTCTGAACTTCTTGCTAATGATCAAACACAATGGAAGTTTATACCACCTCGTGCTCCACATTTTGGAGGTATTTGGGAGTCCGGAGTGAAAAGTATTAAAGGGCATTTGAAACGGGTGATAGGCCAAACCTTCCTCACATATGAAGAGCTAGCTACTCTCCTAGCGCAAGTTGAGGCTTGTGTGAACTCCCGCCCACTCACACTTATAAATTCCACTCCAGATGAACCTCCTTTGACACCTAGTCACTTTCTCATTGGAGAGCCCTTAATCGGCGTTCCTGAGCCGTCTTTGCTTAATGTTAAACTCAGTCCGTTGAGTCGATGGCATATAATTCAACGTATGGTGCAATGTTTATGGCGTCGTTGGCAAAATGAATATTTAACAACATTGCAACATCGTTACAAATGGAACACTAACCAACCAGATCTTCCAGTTGGTACGGTTGTGTTAGTTAAGGATGATATGCTTCCACCAGGAGGATGGCTTTTGGGACGTATAATTCAGAAACACCCAGGAACAGATGGCATAACAAGAGTTGTTACTTTAAAATATAAAGATAATGTTTTTAAGAGACCAATCGCCAAATTGTGCCCTCTGCCCCTGGATGAGCCTGACTCATCTTAATTTAGGAGTAACGTGTTATTAAATTTTCGTTTTTTTTAACCTGGTTTAAGGACTTTAGTCGTCCTTGGCCGGCGGTATGTTTAACTCATAATATGAAATTAAAATAAAGTTTGTTATTCACGCTCACTAGATGGCGGTAGCAATAGAAATTAAATGCCGCTAACGTTGTATTCACGTTGATTGATATTATCTGAGCTTGCTTTGCGGCAAGACTTCCTTCTTACATACATACTTACTTACATACAAGTTTGTTTTTATAAGTGTTCTTTACCAATGTTAATAAAAGTTAAAATTAGTGTGAGTGTTTAATTAATCAAGAGCATTAAGGCAAGCACCCTAACCCCTCATCCAACGGGCAACAGGAAACATTTATTAGGCAACAGTTACCATACAAAATATACAAAAATATAGTCATAAGTATTTTTATGAGACAAAATAAGTAATATTTTAATAATGCATTGTGACTACCCGTTTCTGACTGTACATAAGCCGCTAAATTTTTCTAGCTAGATTAATACAACAATCTTAACATGCATTTTGAGATTTTAATTTTATCCGAAAGGTTTATATGTTCAATTATACATTCCTCATAATCAACACGATCTACCCACAAGCGTAACTTTTGAATATTGGTTTAAAAGTTAGGTTAGGTATTAGTTTAGGTATTAGTTGAAGGAGACTTAACTATTTAAGGCGAGGATTTAACAGAAAAGCGTTATTTTCGTTGCTCAATATGACTTTTTTTTATGCAAGTTTTGTATAAAAGTCGGAAAAAAAATTATGCGAAATTAATGTGATTTCGGTTCAGAGTTAATTATAATATAAATGTTTTGTTCGATATTTTGTTGTAACATCTTCATCTTGTAGTCATCTTGTTGTCATCTTGTAGTAACAACAGATTCCTTTGCTGTAGCAATTTTGACATAAGTACTGAATACAAATTGTACAACTAAACAGATTCCATTTTTTATTCTTTTTTGTTTATGTAAAGGTCGTCATACAGGTTTGGTTATATAGGTGGATACCGTTAGGTACAACACAAGTATCACCACAAGCGGTACAAATGCGCTGCCGACTATACCTTAAAGGTTTTCTTACTCATTCATCGAAACATATTCCACACATGCTGTTATTTCACGGTGGACTTCTGTTAGGAGATGGTTTACTGAAGCCTTCATGATTGCAAAAAGCATTATACCCTGCCACAACAAAAATTCTACATACAATTTCACAGGTAGGTTTATACATTACACAAAATAAAATAGAAGTTTCTTTCCAAACTACTATTGATTTTATTGTTATTTGCGTTTCGCAGTCATTTGGGCAGCCCGCCTGGCGGCAGTGACCACCCCCTTACAGAAGACCACCGTGAAATAACAGCATATACGTGTTGTGTTTCGGTGAGTGAGTAAGGGATGCCAGAGCCCATTTCCTTATCCTCCTAATCCGTTATCCAATCCTACTGTAGTCGGCAGCGCACTTGCAGCACCTGTAGCGTTGCTTGTGTTATAGGCGACGGTAGCCACCTACCATCAAGTGGACCGTCATAAAAAAAACATATTATAACATAAAAAAAAAAAATATTTTTTGATTAGTTAGGGAAGAATAGCCTAAATTACCTACATCATGTTGGATTCATGTTGTATTCCTGAACTAATCGTATATTTGACAAGCGCCCTGATAAGCTTCGAGAATATCTTAAGCCAAAACGTGGAAATGGTACTTCTTTGTGTTATACGGAATAGCAGCAGAGTTAATGTCGACATTTTAAAGAGTTTTCTAGAAGAGCCTACATCCATACTAATATTTTAAAGAGAAAAGATTTCTTAATACGTATGTTTGTACTGAATAAACTCAAATACTATTGGACGATTTTAAAAATTCTGTCACCTATAGAAAGCTAAATTATCAGCGAGTAACATAGGCTACTTAGCCTTCCCCCATATCCCCCCTTTAGCCCCTCCATTTTTATTTATTTTTTTAATTATTGTACAAGTCGGAAATCTATTTTATTAATCACCTACTTGCTTCTCAGCAGTTTCTAAATAGAAAAATCCAACTCTTTCAAGTGTATAAATATTATAATATATATTTTGCGGTAAATGTAATGACTGTGATAAATATTAAAAATAACCGGTCAGTATATGAACCTCATATCTATGAAGATATCTCATGATTTGGTAAATGTGAATAAAACCATGAAATTTATAACTTTTACCGATCGTTATTAATAACAATTACTTTTCACGGTAAAAGTAATAAAACAAACAACAAATGGGATTCTTTGTTGTTATTGTATTACCGTTATTATTTGTAACTAAAAAATGATTTTATGCTAAATAATAATTAAATCAATCGGAACAATTACAATTACAAATTCAAATGTACATAAAACTTGAAATAAACTTAGGCAAATTAGGAAATAACTTAGGTTGTTTACTTAGATAAATATTACCTTTATATTTACTAGATTTTTCTTTATATAAACAGGTTAGGTTAGGTTTTCGTATGTATATGAATATGCGAGCGAAACGTACCGTACCCGGGGAATACTACTTTAATTATAAATTATTATTACCAATTATAAAATTATAATTATTTACATTTACTAGAATTAATGTGTAATTATTCATAATAACCGGTAAAAGTAAATGTTTTTTATTTTATTTTTACTTTCAAACTTGGAATTATTAATAATAATTTTCAATTAATCACACTGACCGTAACATAATTATAAAATAAAGTCTCTGTCAGCCTCTGTCTGTATCTTCGCTAATTTTTTGTAAACTAATAGAAAATAAGGCTAATAGAAAAGCGATAAATGAGGAATGTTCGTGTGTATAATTTGCAGAAAAAAATGCGTCTGTGTGAAGCCGAGGACTAATTACTAATTTATTTTTTAATTTATACACAATAATAATTTTAAATAATTAGTAAATTCATAAATAGGAAGTTCATAAATATTCACAAATCACATCTAGTATATTCTGGTTCTTTCGCATATATCCTAACGTCGGAGAAATAAACAAGAAATGAACGTGACTTGATTGTACAATGGCCTAATGTTCGTACACATTTATAAATGAGATATTCGGATTTACTCACAATCCCATTTCACGCGTGTTGTAAATACATTCTTAACATTTATACGCGAAGATGTATATTTGGCTAATACTGACATATTGGCATAAAAATATGGAATTAAAAGCTGATAAGAAAACATAGAAGTAAGTACCTACTCCAATACACAGAAGTAATCAGTTTTATTTTATTTTTGATAAAGTTTGACATCATAACTTGATACTAGATCATAATTAATAATAGATCTACTTAAGAATAGGCGACCGTGCCAGAAGATAAGTGCTATTAACATATTGTTACGACTAACTATTGAACGTTCTGGAAAAAGCGTTCGCGCCGGCCGAAAGTCTCGAACGTCCCACCTTATCGATGGTAGCCACGCCCCTTCCCGACTAGTGTCAAAGGAAATTATGTTTATATTTCAACAGAAATAGCATTCCCAAACTTTCAATGGTTTGTTTACGATCTTGGTTACATTTTCTGGGAAATACGAAATACATCGAGGCGTTTGGCGCCAAGTATAAATAAGAGAGCAGGCGGGCGAGATGAGTGAGTGGTGCGGCAATCAGCGATACGAAAGCGACTCCTCGGAGCTTTTGCGAAGTTATCTGCGACAGTGAACCGGCGACGGTTGTTTAACGGTTTCATTGGACCAGTTTAGTGATTTTGGAAGTCAACTTGGTTTGTGAAAATAAATCGTTCGTTTCGCCCCTACACTGCATTTTAACTCATCCCGCACGTAACGTTATATGAATTAATAGGATTATCTGATATGTATGTAATTCAAAATTATTAAAAATAATTAATATGAATAAGCAATGTTAAAAATATAACGATATCATTGTTTGTATTGTGCTGGAGAAAAAAATAATTAATAATTAAATATTTAAACAGAAAAATGTAATATTTAACTTAATTAATAAGAAAAAAATTAAACTCTCTAATCTTTAAATAACACAGATATTGATTTCGTCTTAAAGTCAATTATTATTTTAATTATCTCGATATTTTTTTTGGAATTATATTATAAAAAGGATTGTTATTTTACTAAAACAAGTATTAGTACAATATCCATACCAAAAATTTTATTAACAAAACATTAAAAAAAAACATTTTTTTAATTCCAAAAACGCTTGCGTTTGGATATGGTTTCGTAGCAGCCGTAGCAGTGGCTCATTATAATTATGATGTATGATCATCTCATTCGCGCTACGACACGGAGCACTGCTCCGTGCGCTACGATTACTTATGCTATTTGTAGAGCTTGCAAACGTTTGAGTAGGTTTAGTTTGCAAGTAGCGGAAGGAAGTAATTTCAAGTTGCGGCGCATACTAAAGTTCATATGACGAGGACGGAGGCGCCTGCGTCTCTTAGCTACAGACATCCACTTACGTTTTACACTTCCTCTCCACGATGAAGTGGTAAGAAATTCTCTCACAGTTTAAAGAGCAACCAGTTGTCTAACAGCATATTATTATATTAGAATAAGGTGCTGTAAGTGAGCTGCCGGCCTTAGTAGGGTGTAGGATTAAGGGTAAGGGATACGGATATAGGCCCTGGGATCTTTCATCGAAAATAACAGTACACATGCTGTTATTAAACGATATTCTTCTGTAAGGGGCGGTTAAAGTAAAATAAATGTAAACAAATAAATGTGTATACTTACATATCTACCAACATTTAAAACACGAAATGCAGCAAACTTTATACATATAATAAAATCGTAAACGAGCCGTGTTTGTTACATTAAACATTTTTGCGAAAATACAATTTTATGTTTAATTTTTAGAATTTTAGTCAGTTTGTCTGTGTGTTTGTTCGCGCTAATCTCAGAAACAGCTCAACCGACTTGAATGCGGTTTTCACTGATGTATTACAGCAAGCTTCCCGTAAGATTTAGTGTTTGTTTTTATTCCAGTCGGTTTACAAACAAAAAAGTTATGTAAATTAAAAGAATCACGTCCTACATTTTTTCGATAAAAATGCAATATACTAACTATATACTATCATCTTTAAAACGATTTGAAGTTTATATAAAGTTAAAAATAGTCATTTTAGGTGATTTTGAATATGATCAGTCATATTAAGTAGGATTCATCTTAGGCTAGTGACTCTTCAATATGTAATAAAATCGTTCTTTGCCTGCTATGCTTTATGAACGCTATACCTCAGAAACGGCTAACAAATTTTCATGTGGTTTTCAGTGTTGTATTGTAGAAAGCTTCCGGTAATATTTAGTTTTTGTTTCATTCCAATCGGTTTATATAAAAAAAGTTACTCGTTATTCCAAATACCACGCGTACTAAGTCGCGAGCACACCACGTAAACGAGCCGCGTGCCGAACATTAAAGATTTTTTTCAAAAAAAAAAAAAACAATTTGTACACGTTGTACTTATGTTACGGAGGTCAAAAAGAGTGTAATTGGAATTTTTGTCTGTCTGTCTGTGCATTTGTGCACGCTAATCTCGGAAGCGGCTTAAACGATTCGAATGCGGTTTTCACTGATGTATTGTAGCAAGCTTCTCGTAACATTCAGTCTTTGTTTCGTTCCAATCGGTTTACATACAAAAAAATTTACGCGCTATACCGAATACCACGCGTACGAAGTTGCAAGCTCAGCTAGTTATAAAATAAAGTCTCTATTCGGCTCTGTCTGTTTCTTCGTTATTCTTCTAAACCCCCCAACAGAATTTGATAGGTACTTATTGTTTTAAGGAGAGAGTGATAACAGAGAAAGGTTTGTGTATATAATTTAAAAAAAAAAATGCCTACGAAGTAGATGTTATCCATCTACTTCGGTTTGAAAATGAAAAATATGTTCAAAGTTCTTGAAACCGGAGTTGTATTTAAAATTAGGTCTGATTGTCAATAGTCTTTTATTATACTTACTTCAAAATAATAATTAGAATATGTACTACTTTCAAGCTAATACTTAGTCGTAAAAGGGACAATTTGAAAATCCGATATCATAACTCGCCTTATAGCTATTTGGTGGTAGTTACAACCTCCCTACAAAATAGCACCGCAAAATAATAGTATCTGTGTAGTTGTGTTAAGCAAGTAGGTAAGTGTTGCCAGAGCCCAGCTTATCTATCTCGTATCTTACCTCACCTTATCTATTAAATATTGTAACAGTTATGACCTTGCTTGTGTTATAGTAAACGACTGTAGCCACCAAACTTTCGACCTGTTTGCCTATCTTTACATAAAAAAGCAATGACGTTTTCTAGGTTTTATTTCATTTTGTCACTGTCAAAAAGCATTTTTGTGAACTCATTGTAAAAAAAAAACGATGTGACATGGTATATGTGTCTTTAATTGTTATGGTCTATTCCATGTAGTTCTACTAGTTTGGTTCTACTAAACGGAAATCAGTTCCACATAGTTCTATTTATTAACGTCCTCTACTACGCGAATGACCTTGAGCAACTGGGCTCTCTACAACCGGCCCTCGCTAGGGGCAACCGCTACTCAAAAATATCAAAAAAACCTTTGTTTTTCTGAAACTATTGAATTAAATGAAAAACTGTTCGTGTCATTTATAGTGTACATGAAACTCTATCTTCTTGAAACTTCTTGAAACAACTAAGTTGAATCCATTTTTGTAACGAAGCAATACATTAAAATTTTATTTGTTTTCTCGTAAACCACAATACTTGAAACAAAAATGCCTCGTTAAAAATATAGACCAAGAAGTTATGTATCACATGAGATCACATATATATTTTTTGTTACATTATTGGTTTTATTATTGAACGAGCTGAATCTGAGAACAAAGTAGTGATTTTTTCTTATCGATGGCGTGGAGCCTCTTAAATGAATACTAAAAATGTAACTCTTACAGTTTTATTGATTGTTTTGATTGGTATTTAGATTACTAAATGTAATCACGATGCAAAGCAATATCTTATGAACTTTCTCGCTTGAAATCAAAACTTGATAGAGATTCTAAACTGTTTTTTAATAATGTGATACTTGCAGTACTCAGAGCACTAAATCTTTACAGTCTGCTTACGCTCTTTCATTTTAGTTTTCGAGGCGTGAAGATTGATATAAGGATCTTTCGGAGACGAGGACGTGATCGTATCAATAAATAGAAAAAAGTATATACAAGTTTAAAGCATTTTTAAAATATTATTTAACAAATTCTTAAACAACATAAGATTAGATTGCAAACTCCATTGGCGTGGTTAGTTTTTCAACAAAGACATTAAACTGAATATATATTAGAACCTCTTTGGTTTTCAATCATAATTACAGTGGCGACCTCAGAACTGGCTATTACTTCGGTCAGCAAATTAGAAAATTTTTATAAATAAAATCATCTTGACAACGAAATTGACAGTCTAGTTTGTTTTAACAAAGTTTTAACTGGTATTAATATACTTCAGAGTATATTAATACTAGTCAAAACAAAATAGGGGCCACTATATAATATAAAACTTATAAGTAATTTATTGATAATGATAACAAAATTAATTGATAAGTAGCAAAATATTGATGTTACGAACTCTTCTGAGTTCTTCGTGACAAAAGAAAAGGAGAATACCAACAAAAGAATACCTTCTTTCTTTCGCGACCAGCGGCCACGTTCGCGTGACCAACATCTTCATTATCTGAACTCTTTGCTTGTGGTGTTTGAGACCAGATAATGGTCATAATTTTCAGAAATTATGACCACTTTTTTAATTCCTTATATCGTTTTGTATATTTGTTTCAGGTAGGGATCATTTTAGCAAGGAATCGTATTTTATTGTGTAATTATCTTTTCAAGTAACAATCCTTGGAAATCGAAGGCATTTGGACACGATTACTGTAACCAGAGCCGTTACATTGATTCAAGAAGGACATTCCCAGCATTCTGTAGGGTTGTGGCGCGCTTTTTCTCGCAGATCTATCCAAAACGCTTGCAATCGTTTCCAAGAAACGGGCACTGCTGCTAAAAGACCTTGTTCGGGTAGACTTCGGGCTACAATTGCTTCCGGGGACCGATGCATACGCTTGAGTGCCCGTCGAATGACGGCTCGGAAATTATCAAACTAGTCTTAGGCTGACATAGGACAATATTAGTGATCAAATTATCAAGACGACGAGGAATTTCTTTGACCAGGACTCAACGTGCAAACCGTTTAAGGTTCTCTCAACTTTTGGATTGCAGACTAAACCATTGGGGCATGGTGCTCTTCACGGACGAGTACAAAGTAAAATTGATTAGTGACGATTGGCCTATTGGGGTGTGGAGCTGACCTGGCGAGCGATTTACTGCATCCACGAAGTTGACCGTTTCGGTGTTCCCAACTCAATGATTTACTGTGGGATTAGCTTACACGGCAAAACTAAGCTCACCACTCTGAATGAAGGAAGCGTAACTGCATAGCGTTACATCGGGAATGTCATCAGATCCCATATGATCCAATTTACACAGCGATTGGGTCCTGAGTTCATTTTAATGCAAGACAATTCCCGTACACAGACAGCTCGAGCAACCCAGTTTCACTGGAAGACTCATTCAAATGTTACCGTGGCCAACGAACAGACCGGACTAAAATCCGATAGAGCTTATGTGGGATCAATTGAAACTACAGGTTAGAGAAAGTGAGCAAAAGATCCATAACCAGCAGAAGCTCATTAATTCAATAAAAACTGCATGAGAAGAGATTCCAGCTCAAAACGTGAGGTATTTGATCCAGATCATGCATCTGGTCTTCGGGAGGGCAAAGCTAAAAGAGGAGGCATATCTATTACTAAAAGTTATGATAAGTTCAGATTTTTAAAAAAATTCCCTTCCATTGTTTGTTTTTCATAGAAAATTACATTTTTTATCATATTTTTTTTAAATGAGCATTATTTGAAATAATCAATAGCCTTAATTGTAAACAAAAACGTTTCAAATGTTACCTAATTAAAAATTGTTATTAATTGTATTGTATTTATGCTACATCAAAAATATTTTATTTTGTTTTGTATGTATTTTACTTTTGGATTGAAAATCTTAATACTACTAAGTCATCAAAATTTAAATTCGATAGTTAGGTATCATAAGGTGCAATATTAACATCAAAGACAACGAGAAACTAGCGTATTCTAATTGGTAATGGAGGCGGTCTCATCTTGGTACAGGCTCACTTGAATTTTGATGTGCATCTCAAATGATACGATGAATTCTGAATCCGATTTCTAACGGTGGAGTTGCTGCCTTTGTTAGACAGATATAGCAATCTGTATACAGACTTCTCAACTTTGGAGAGTTATTCAGAGCAATCGATAGTAGGAAATCTGGATGAATAGGCACTTATAACCTTTTGACTATCAACACACAGCCAAAACTACTAAGTCTAGAAACTGAAATTTGGGAACATAGCCTAGGTTTATTTTATATCGTAAGCATTTGATAAGAAAGGATTTTTAAAAATTTCGCACAAATGTTAAAGTGAATGATAACGTAACGCTATTTAGTTAACGCTTGTATTAATTTTACTCGTCATAAATTTCCATACCGGGGGCCTTCGATGAAAATCGATTCTTAACGAGTAAACTCCAAAAAGTCCCAATAGTTCAATCAATTTGAACTCCTAATTGAACTAATAGGAATAGACTGGTTTTAATGGTACCGGGGGCCTTATAGAAGTAAACTCTAACGAAAAATAAATAAAAAACTACGATGCCTTTAGCTTTAGTTTCAAAAGCTTCAAAAGCCTTTAAACAGAAGTATTTCAATAGAGAAATCTGTATGATGTTGGTGCTGAACTATTAAACTTAACGTTAACGGCCTGTTCTTTATGGAACTGTAGCGGAACTAATAACAAAAGCGAATTCATAATCATTACAGTAAAAGCCACAAAAACTACTTTTTTATATTAAAAAATAATTAAAATTGGTGTTATGGTGGTTACTAGATGAGGTCTATTGACCATATCATAAACAATTATGAATCGTTATTAAAATCAGCAAATTTATTGTCACAGGTAATAATTGATTTGCTTCTTAATGCATATTGTTACGTGCGGGGTGAGTCAAACTGCCGTGTAAATGCGAAAATGTACTATTTATTTCCACAAACCAAGATGGCTTCCAAAAGGGGTAAGGTTGTTTTATAAAACCGTTAACTTGCCAAAAGTCGTCAATGATTACCTTAATGAGTCGCTGGTTTACTGTCGCAGGTAACTTCACAAGGCTCCGAAAAGTCGCTTTCGAATCACTGCTATGGCACAAACTGACACATCTCGCCCGCCTGTTCTCTTATTTATACTTGGCGCCAAACGCCTCCATGTATTTCGATTTTTCCAGAAAATCTAAACAACATCGTAAAAAAGCCATTGAAATTCGGGAATGCTCTTTCTGTTGAAATGGAAACTCTATGTCCTTTTACACAATCGGAAAGGCACGTGGCTACCATCGATAGGGTGGGACGTTCGAGATTTTCGGCCGGCGAGAACGTTTTTTCCAGAACGTTCCATAGTTAGTCGTAACAATACGATAAATATTGGAACAAATAGGATTTTTGTTGTTATTTATTTATATAATTACAGTCATTTGTAGTTATAATTATAATCCCAAAGAAATATCAGGATGATTCTGTGAGTATGAACTTGAGTATTATAACGGTGTCTATTTTAGTTCTATAATACTGATGAAAATAGCAGTTTTTCTTTTGTTCGATCAATTTCCAATACAAAAGACTATAGCTGAAAATTGCAACTAGGTTGTAGCTGTGGAAAAGGTCAACATTTCCTCACAGGTGTTAAAGAAAATAGCTAAAGTTGTGGCCTCTTTGTTAAAGTTCATCGTCGAAACTTTTTTATATACTTTTTTTAATTCTACACTCTTCTCAATTTAATACGAAATCGAATTCATACCATCTCATTCACATTCTAATTGTTTTCTACAGTTCTAAGTTAAAATCTATAACTTGCACATATAAAAATTAATTGACACATGCATGAGTAGTCATGCATTTTTTTTGTGTCCGTAATGGTCAAGCAATAGGGGAAAACAATATCCCATTTGAATTTTCGTCAAAAATAATATAATATATTTACCCCATCTTACCACAAATTATAAATTTCTTAAAACAACTAAAGGTATCTTAAGGGGGAGACAAACCCTAAATACTAAAAATATACATTGTTTAATGAAAATGTTACAAGAAATGAACAAGACAATTGCTTTGAAAAAAATATATATTATACTTAAACATGTGAAGAACCAATTGTATTAATTAGAATTTTCGTTAAAGTAATAGAAACTCCACAAAAAAAGTTAGAACACAAGAAGAATTTGACTTTTATTGAAAATTCTCTCGAAAACGGCTTATTGCACGCATATGAATCATGTAGCCATTAATAAGTTAATATCAGATTAAAAAATTGTATTAATAAAAAAATTTTTTTTGTGTAATCTTCTAATGGTAAAAACAAAAAAACACCATTTCTAGGCCTGTTGAATTGGATCCGCCGCCAGCGAGTTCTATAGTAAATGTCATTTGCCTCAGTGAAGCCCTTAAAGGAATTTTAATTCCTGACATAATTATTAATTGCTAGATTTAAATCTTTACTGTATTCCTAATTTGGTATCTTACCACAACATCATCATTATAATAAATAAATAAATGTCACATGGTAGAGATTACTATTATTAACTTAAATTATACATTATCGAAATAGACTAAAGTAATAAATTATTACAAATCTGCCGACCCCAATAGGATATACAGGATAAGGATTTGGAGAGGAGATAGGGAAGTGGTCTCTGGTACCGCTTACTCACTCACCGAAACCGAACATTTCATGGTGGTCTGTAGGAGGTGGACCTCCTACAGACCACCATGAAAGTATATGAAAAAGAAACCATACAATGTCTCCATTTCAAATTTTAGGAACTCGATTAATCGCGTCTTCTTACCGCTAGCTCGCAATGGAAACCCACCTTATATTTCTAAGTATATATATAGACTGGTTCAACTTGCTTTCCTGGCCAAGACAAAGACGTAACGAATGGCTGCCGCTTTTTCAATTAAGTTCGAAGAATAGCTAATTATTAATTTTCCTACCTCGCTATTGTTCGTACGTTGTTTATTATTTTTCGAATAATAAATTTTTGTGAAATACTATTTTTAACACTAGAAGTACACAAGTAAAACATTTTTCTGCTACTTACAATTACATTAAGAAGTTAGTTTGGAAACTGTAAAAGGTTTATTATAATAAATACACCTAAATATAATACGTAGAAAATTGAAAGTTTCAGACACTTTCATATTAGTTGTATGTTTCTTTTATTTTTCTAATACAGGATGGTTACCATCCTCACTTTGTCGGGATCCCTCTGATTCGGACCAAGCGATTTAATCTGTTATAATGCTCACTGCTAAGGATTGGAACTACTGCCGGCGTTTGTATTTCCGAGCTCACATACAACCCAAATCTTTTCAAGGTTCGAGAGAATAGACATCTTGTGGGTGAGCTCGCTCCATAGTCGGCCTCATCTTTCCTACACGGTTAGATGCTGGCCAAGAGCAGCAAAAATAAAGTATTGATAAAAAAATAAAAAATTGATAAGTATTAAACTTTATCAAATTTGGCTGAAATAGTTTCAATGTGGGAAATGGACATTCGTTGTGTAACTACTTGCATTTAAAATTTCCTTCATGTTTTTTAAAGATGTTATGTTAAAATGGTTACTTACGTAGTACATATACGGTACACGTAGTAAAAATGAAATTGCATGTATTTTATCATATCAGATGACAAAATGGAAGAGCAAGCTGGGATTGTCAGAGTTTATTAACATTGTTACGACTAACTATGGAGCGTTCGCGCCGGCCGAAAGTCTCGAACGTCCCTATCGACGGTAGCCACGCTCCTTCCCGACTAGTGTCAAACTTAGTCCTTATGTTTACTATGTTGTATATAGTAAACATAAGGTAATATAGTAACATAACATATAGTTTATATATCAACAGAAATAGCATTCCCGAACTTTCAATGGGTTGTTTACGAACTTGTTTAGATTTTTTGGAAAATTCGAAATACATCGAGGCGTTGACGCCAAGAGAGAATAAGAGAGCAGGCGGGCAAATATAAGTTAGTGGTGCGACAACCAGCGATTAGAAAGAGACTGTACGGAGCTTTTGTGAAGTTATCTGCGACAGTGAACCGGCGACACATTAAGGGAATCATTGACGACTTTTGGCAAGTTTAACGGTTTCTTCGGACAAGTTTAGTGATTTTGGATTTGTGAAAATAAATCGTTCGTTTCGCCCTTACACGCCATTTTAACTCACAATATTAAAACTGAAAATTTTTAGGTTTATAGATTTGTTCAAAACAATAAAAATATGTTAAAACTAATTAGTTTTATTGTTATTAAATTAATTAAAATACGTTTGAAACAATATTTACAGCTTACAACAATATTGCTGATTGAACAAAATATTAATCTCTACAGAGATTCTGGACGTTTCCTAAGCCAAAAAATTGAAAAATTCAATTCGTTCTAAATTCAAATCTCTTTAATTATTCATGAAATGGAACGAATTTACGGTGCATCAAAAAGTCCGGAATTTCATTTTAACCTTTTAGACTAAAAAGAAATAAATTATTCTTTTAAAAGAAATAATCCACGATTTATATTAATTTTAAGTTAACGATACGCCTTCGAAATTGACGCATCAAAAACCCAATGGCCGTGATCGTACACAAAGGCCTGAATGGAGGCATTTTTATGGAAGTTTTAATTTCACTCTAAAGGCGTTGGCGTCAAAGAAAGTGCCAGTAATTGTCTCCAAAGTGGGAATGGAAAGTGGTTACAATGAACGGGCTTAATAGCCGATCGCACTTATCGGGGTCTATTTTCATTGACCGATACCAAGTGATGTTCTTTCCTTTTTTCATTTTAAAAAGTATATAAATCTTCATCTTATTCACTTACATCCTTAGTTCCCAAAGTGGTTCAGGTGACTTATTGCATTTAGAAAATTCATTCGTGGTTGGAACTCAGCCGCAACGCAAATTTCCATAGTTAGATCTAATCTTCACATTTTTTGTCGAGTTTTGGGAATATGGTAGAAATGTAGCTGCAGGGGGTCCACCGGAACCAGTTAACTTTTGAATGAGAAAAATTATGAGAAAAAAAGTCTGGGAACCTCTGATTTACATTAATGCTTTTGATATCATCAACAACCTGTGTCTCTCCCAAGGTTCGCCTCCACGCATAGTCTTCTGCCCTTCGCATCCAGCAAATTCATGCGATGCTTTTTAATGTCGTCTTACCACATAGCCCTACTGCTGCATTTTTCAATTCCGGGCCTATTTTCAAGAAAGTTTTTAATGTATAATAAACATGCTTAGACAATGAATTAAATGTTATGATCTCTGAAAATATAATTAGATAATGCCTGAATAAATTGCCACTCGATCGATGGGCTTGTCAATGTATGTATATTTTATGTCGATATTCAGTAAGTACATCATCCCTGTAAGCCTTGCGCATTAACCTCCAACGAAACCTCGGTACATTATACCTCAATGGTATTAACATAATGGCAGGAATTTAAGAACACCTAAAACACCTAATAAAGCCGATAGTGCACTCTGAGAATATTGCCTTATATAATGATCAATTCAAAGCTGACAAACACGGTTAATTTTAGAAGTGGAACTTTCACAGCTGGATATGGTCCTCCCTCAAATTGTCCAGCAGGACCGGTCAGAAGCTGTCTGGATACAAGGTCGATCAGCGGCCCTTTACCGCTTATCAGATGAACGTCCTACGTTACGCTTGCCGGTCTATGCTCTCCATTCAAGAACTTTCCGGTCCCAGCTACTGTCGGGTCACCGTAATACTTGTCCTGCCCATTGTAACTTCAAGTTACCAACGCCAGGTTCTTTTTTTAGAAGGTTGTCAGAGAGGCCATTTGATGTGACTGTCACCGTCGCTTATAACACAAGCAACGCCTCAGGTGCGGCAAGTGCGCTGCCGACCATAAGATTTAGAAAGGGCCTATCCCTAAATGGTCTCTACCGTCCCTTACACACCGAAACACAACAAGCACACATGCTGTTATTTTTGTAAGGAGGTTGTTACTACCGCCACATGAGCTACCCAATTGACTGCGAAGTGCAGTGTGCCCTGCCAGAACAGATTCAGAGCAGAGCCAACTAAATTAATTTCCAAAATTGGTCCAAAGAGCGTTAAAAAGCAAGCAATTTAACCACACGACCAAGGGGCTCTTCAAAGTCGTCTATGTCGACTTTCGTTTGTCTACGGAACTTTTGCAGAGTAACCCCGAACATAGCTCAATCCATAGCTGTTGACATTAAACTTTCTATAAAGGTCCGCAGTAGGAGACACGGCCATACTATGTCATCACAGGCCACACACTAGTTCAATGCTTAAATATGCGTTTTCAGTTCGTTCTTCAAAATTAATTCCTCGGTATTTCGCATAAAAAGTTAAATTTGAACGAAACAGCAAACAAAGGATTGTTAAGCCAGTAGACATAATGAACGCAAAAATAAGTTACACGCGATCACTTTCAACGACACTAAGAATTCGATTTTGGTTTACTTGCTAAAAATATGTTTTAAAACTTATTACTTTTTTTAACTGCAAAATGTAATATTTGCTTAATATTTGAATTTTTATCCTTCAAATTGATGTAAAACAAGTAATGATCTTAAAGTATCATCAATTGTTTATGTAATGGTATTTATTTTAAAATGTCAGATTTTGACTTACCCTTAAATATTTAAGTATTTAAGCTCGCTTTAAGTACTTAATCTTACGTTGAGTATTTAGCTTCATGTGTGTCACATTAACGAATTAATGATAAATTATGAATTCAAGGTACTTTAATCTAAAGACATTCTGAAAATATCAAGCCACACTATAGGAGTTACAAAGTGTTCTTAAAATTATAAGGGACACCACAAATATTGTGGTATCCCTTATTATTGGAAAGCGCAGCTACTGTGAAAATGTAATGGGTCTAGTCCATTCCCCTAGCCTCTATTTTGTTCCTTAGTCATAATTGGTCGAAGGTTCACCTCGTCTTGTTCCCTTGCTCACAAAAATACTTAAACTTACTTGAAATTACTTAAGATCATAACGGTAGCTAGTCTACGTTTGTTCTGACTGTACAGCAATTTATAATAAGATTTAGACTTTACGTTTTTAAAGTCTCCTTTGAAAGAACTGGCCTTTCCGTTCTCTGCGAAAAGGAGCCCTTTCGACTTGGCTCCAACTTTCCAAGGTGCATCCGTACCTGTGGCCAATGATTTCGAGCTTCTTCGCATGAGGTTGTGCTCAAATCTCAACTTAGGCACTTATGTCGAGTTCAAATCCCAAACAGCGGCCAAAAATCTGAGCATCCTAATTAGAGTGAAGTGATTCATCACACCTTGACAGCTCCTCTCTTTGTATACGTACAAGGCACAAGTCCGATCTTGCACGGAGTATTGCTGTCACCTTTGGGATGGCTTATCAAAATACCAACTTGCCGCACTCGACTCGGTGGATCGAAGAGCTAGGAAGCTCATTGGCGACGGTACGCTAAGAGGAACTAGGCACAAAATTGCCTGTCTGTGTGTATTCTATAAGATGTTCTTCGGAGAGTGTGCTCGGGAGCTGCATGAGATCATACCGCCTTCCCCTTTCTTCTATCGGACATGCAGACGTACGGCTGGTTACCATCCTCACCTTGTCGAAATCCCTCTAATTCGGACCAAGCGCTTTAAAACATCTTTTATAATGCGTACTGCCAAGGATTGGAACTCCCTACAGGCGTCTGTATTTCCGAGCTCATACAACCCAAATCTTTTTAAGGTTCGAGTGAATATGCATCTTCTGAGTGAACTCGCTCCATCGTTGGCCTCATCTTTCCTACACGAATAGATGCTGGCCACGAGCAAACCCATCTTTTATAAAAAAAGGCCTTCTATATATTATATCCTTTATAATAGATATCGCTATCGAAACGAAACAGACAAACTGACTGCGCATTATTAAGTATGCATATACCGGCTGTATGAAGTGAGAGGGTACAATTTTGTTAGTAGCCCGACGTGCAGTTAACATGCTCTATAATTTCGTGGGCAGTGCTGCAATGGAAGGGGGGAGGTCAAGTGCAAATTGCATTTTAAACTTCGCGTTTCCACTCCTACCCTACCGACCAGTTACTATTCATTGTTTAACTCGTATTTAGTTTGAAATGAAAAGTCACGTGATCGCACGCTGAGTAATTAAATTAACCTATATTGTCAAGTATATACAATCATATTTTCCTTCCAATTGCAAGACTTATCTTTTGGTGAATGATGTACAGATGAATATTGAAAATATGGGAAAAATTTGCTTGGAATATTTGAAAATATGGGAGCAGTAAAATTCTACAGTGTTATCTTTAAACGAGGCATTATCAATATTGCAGAGTAAATAAGTAATTCCTCAATAATGACCGCGAAAAGTTTTTCCGATACATTGTAAAATGTATCATGAATTAAAATTTATTTAAAAAAATAAATAGGACAAATAAAGTCCCTCCATGATATATCAAAATACAACGTTACATAACAATAGTGTCTATAAAATAGTGTAAGAAAATGTATATACCTAATGTTCTATGTTTGAAGAATTTTATAAACAAAATAGTGTTTTATAAAATCTATTATTATAATAACTTAGGCTTTAATGGGCGCACAGGATATATCTTTAATGAGACATATGCGACACTGCGAAAAAGAAATATCATGTCTTAAGAACTGTTTAACGTAATTATCTTTAATTATTTATGAAAGGGCTTTTGAAAGCTCAAACTAGAATGACTTAAAGGAATAGCCATTAATTTGTATTTTTCGACTTTATAAAAGCAAATTAAAAATGTAAAGGACCATATACATATATAAGTAAAAGTAATGGCAAGGCGAAAGTTCTGGCCGCAATTATCCTCTTTCAAAAGACCAACGTGAAATAACAGGATGTGTGCTGTTTGTTATGTTATTCTCTATGCTTATATTATTTTATTTTTTTTATTTTTATTTATAATTTTAACAATTTAAAAAGAAAACTAAATATACATTAATATAATGATAGCATTAAAAACCACCTAGGTTTAACCGTTTGCCATCATAATGCTTTAAATTATTATTAAAATATTAATAGATTTAACATCTAACTATGTACAATTAATTACAATGTTGATATAATCAAATACAATTTAAAAAATATTCCTTTAATTTGACTTTAATATTTTTAGTGTTTATGCTGTTACACAGATCTGAAGGTAGGCTATTGATAAGGCGCGGCACAATATAAGCGGTAGTCCATTCCCCGTACATATTATTGGCACGCTGTGTACATAACCGCTTCTCTGAAATTGCCCTAGTGCATACAGGGTGTTCCATCACTCTCTTTAAGGATTCATTAAAATATTGTTCTTTCAGTAGTGAATAAGCAAATTGAGTATTTATTGGTAATATGTTACAGTGCTTAAAAAGATCGTTTTCATCTTCGTAACATATATTTTTTAATTTAGGTGAGACTAATGTTTTTAGAATTTTTACCTGTATTTTGTAAATTTTGTTCATATGAGTTTTATAGGTGCGACCGTAACTAGTAAGGCCATATTGTATATAGGGTTCTGCCAGTGCATAATAAAGCATACGTTTCACTTTATACGGAATGCGATTTTTTAATATCGTATTAATATTTGCAAGGTAGGTCCTTAGTTTATCGCAAACTTGTTCGATATGAGGCTTCCAATTAAATTTAAAAACATATACTGTTTATAGTATTTTTTAATATATCATTATAAACTCTTACATAATTATATAATTAAACTCTACACTTAACGTAAGGTTCAGTATTTAAAGTGCCTAAAAATTATGTCATCATCAATTTATTTAATTCCTAGTTCAAAGACTCAAATATCGATTGGTACATCCAGTGTTTATATCAACATTTATCGGCATAACATATCGTCAACATAAGTTTAACAAAACAAAGCAATATAAAAAAATAACACATACATTGGAACAATAATTATATTTCTTTAACTCTCTTATAAATATGAAAGTGTATACAATTCATATTTGTTCGCGACATATCCACGCCTAGATGTCGCTATTGCAAGAAATTTTCGTGGTATGGAGATTGGTCTGCGGTTCTGTGTATAGGCCGGCAATGAAAGATATGAAAACGGGGGTCTTTATTGAAATTAAAAGGTGTCTTTGTCGAAGGTTTTGTGTCAAGTTCATTGTTCAGTTCAGGTCTTGTCAAAGCTTTTAATCCAAATACATAGATCAGGATACGTTATAAGTAATTCATTTGCCTATAACAGTATCTCCTTAGATCAATCGAGATCAATACAAAGTGAGCTATCGAACAATATTAATTAATTAATATGTACCTGCCATTGGCCTTGGTCGAATATTGAACACATTTTAGTTTAACACTGTCACAATAAATCATCTTAATGACTTTTATTGTAAGCCTGTTTCACCTCTGTTCAATATGGATCGATATATTAAATATTCATAAATAAATAACGCTTTGTTATGAATTAGCACTTAGTATCCACTACGTCTTACTTTCAAAAGAAAGCACGAAAGATACAGAGTGAAAGATCCTCTACTGCCTAGTCCAGTCATTAGTTCTGTTACAAATCAAAATATATTTTTTTTATGAAGAAAGGTAATCTTAATAAAACTTATGCATATCTACTGAAGTCTCAGCAAAAAAAATAAAAAAATAATTCTATTCCAAATGCTTTAATCTGTTTGGCCACGAATCTATGGATTTACGCACTGTTTCCATGGGAAATGTAGCCACTGCTTGCTCCAGAGACTTCTTAAGAGACTCAATGTCAGCGTGTCGTTTATTGGCCTAATGTGGTGCCTAATATTTTTAGACGATCCCTCAGGAACCTAACATTTTTTCAGAATAAAAAGTATCCTATATGTTAATCCAGGTTATAGTTTATAACCTGGATTACGTGTGTGCCAAATTTTATTAAAATCGGTTAAGTAGTTTTTACGTGAAAGAGTAACAAACATCCATCCTCACAAACTTTCTCGTTTATAATATTAGTAGGATTACTATTTGCATAGACTCCATTAATATTCGAACACGCTCCTAGCTTCTGTTATTTTTGTAGTTTTCTTATTAGGCTGATTTTACAGGAATCATTACAAATTTCCGTTAATGCATACGGAATATTCACAAAATACACGCGTTGAGATTCCGGAAGGTAGGAAGCTCCCGAACAACTTTTCATTAAAAAGTTTAACAACATTCCAAATTCCATATTTGCAATAATTCCAGTTAATATTATTTTGTAAATGTATGCGCGCGTGAGAGAAGGGTATTGGAGCTTGTCTTCAGTTTCGCGAGTTCGGCGCTCCCCCTACGAAAGCCTTTCGGTATTAACAGGCTCAATTTATCACGGCCTGACATCGGCCCGCTGCTGCTTGCTTTGTGTTACCTAACAATAGCTAAGTCTCCTCTAATGAACTTATATTGTAACGCAAATAAAATTGGCTACATTTGCGAACTTACAGTTTACTTATACAAAATACGATTGGAAATATTTCAATACCACAAAATGAGATAATGGATCCATATCGAGGCATAATTAACAATTAATGCATAACATTTCATTAATATATATTGCAAAAAAAATCGCTTAAGAGAAGGTAGGTATTAAACTATTTATAACTTAAAGTAGAATGTAGGTTTTCTCGGCTGGTATCCATATGAGTTGTGGGTTTCCGGGATGATGGCCCAGGTCTGTTGGAAATTCTTCCAAACGAGCGAGACAGTCAGTCTCGCTCGAGAAGTCGAAAAGTGCAGAAGTGAAGTACAGTGATGTTGTTGCGGACGGCGGTTTAAAGTAGTATAAGTTTAGATATAAGGTGTTAGATACTAAATATGTAAGTGTATGTAAATATGAGATAATAATATTGGTTAGTTAGGTATGTTAATTTTGTATAAGAAACAATGTTCCCACAGTACAGGGCCACAAACGACGTGTTCCATTGTTTGACAAAATAGAATATTTTGCGAATGCGCTTTGTTTGTGCGGTAATAAAATCCGTACCCAAAATAAGAGCGGGGCGGATGTAGGACAATGGAATAGGAATTTATATTGGTTTGCTCGTCTATTTTGTTTAGAACTATTTTAAAGGTTATTGTAAAAGTTTATTACGGTTCCTTATAAATATTTGCCGACTGCACTCCACGTGGACAGAACCGTGAGAACGATCCGGTGAGGGCAGGAAGGCCCCCCCCCGGCACGGTTAGAGAATATAAAAGAAGTGTTCACTGGAGATCATTACCCATTACGGTTACCACTATCACTAGCACTCGGAGCCTAAATAACCATCGTTTATCTCTGTACCTTCTAATAAGATTTGAACTATAGTTACAATTGCTGTAGATAATTAATTAAGAAGTAAACGACACTTGCAACCATTCGCTGTCTCCTTCAATCTTCCGTCCGGCTACAACTTAAAATATACAGTCCACAACTCATATGGTCATCGACGGCGGCAAGTCAACCGGAGCAACACCATAGACCTGCCCACCCAAGTACCGTCGCCAATAGCTGGTCCTTCGAGCCGGATATACACCAGCCACGCCGGATCTACGCCAGCAGCAGTCGAAGATTGAAGAAAGTTGCGTCGTTAGCATTGAAGAAGAAAAATGAACACGCGGAGCACAACCCGTAGATACTCAGATTGCGACGTCGAACGAAGAGACGAAATAATGAGCGAGTCGCGTCGAGGTGAAGGGAGCATATACTATGAACCGCCACGAGTTCCATCTTCAACGCAAGAAAATCAAACCGTTATCTACGGAAGTCGCATAGCATCGCCGACAGAAAGGAAATCGCCCTTAAATAGTACGCATAGCATCACACAGTTGTCTACACGTTCGAAACGAACGACAGCCAGTGCGACAGCGAGGGCGATGACCGCGCGATACGAGGCAGAATTACGCATCGCTGAATTAGAGAAAAAAGAAATAGCTTCCGCCGCCGAATTAAAGAGAAAAGAAATAGCAGCCGAAGCCGAGATAAATAAGCAAAAGGTAACATTAGAGCGAAGGTTAATTCAGAGTCAACTCGAGATGGAGCTCGCTAACATTGCCGCAGAAGAATATGAACAAGGCAGCGTTATCGAGTCACAGTCACGCGTCGAAAGCTGGCTTCAAAGCACCGCAGCCGACCTGGCCAATCAACAGGGGAAGCAGCAGGGCCACGAAAATCAGGAGCCGTGGCCACCGCTGGAGAAGCCCCTAGAAGTTCGGGAGGAAGAAACGGGCTACGAAAACCATCTAGATGCCAGACGAGTCAGAAGTATCGACAGCGACCGATACAGCGAGAGAAAAGGCAACGACACGTGTGCAGATCCGTGTGGTAAGCGAAGGTCCATAGTCGCCCCGATAAATCAGCAGCGAGAGCAACCCGTCCACGAAAAATATGAGCCGTGGTCGATGTCCGCTATGCCCCAGGAACTTCGGGTTGAACGAACCGACTATGAAAACCGTCCGCATAAGGGCGGTAATAACGACGTACAGTCACGCGTCGAGCGAAGACGGGGGGAGTGGTACGCCGACAATAATCATGAGACGTCGGTGCGCCAGTCGCAAACCCATGAATTTCGTGACAAACATGTCGCTCACGAACGCCTTCCGAGGAAGCAAGAACAACATAGGCCAAAGATAGAAACAAAGGCAAGTTCACCAGAGCGAAAGTCAGACATTGAAAAGCTCGCAGAAGTGTTAAATAAAATGGCCAATAAACGCCATCCACCGCGCCAAGCCATGGAACTCCCAGTGTTTACGGGACTACACACAGAGTGGTTACCGTTCAAGGCCGCCATGCGCGACTCAAGCGCTACATACGGCTTTACACCTACGGAAAACTTAGCGCGGCTACGAGTTAGCTTACGAGGTGAAGCGTACAAGGCGGTGGCGCCATTGTTATATTCTGCCACCGATCCAGAGAAAATTATGCACGCTTTAGAACAATGCTATGGAAGGCCCGAGATTATAGTACAAAGCGCCTTAGATGACTTGAAGAGACTCCCGCCAATAACAGGGTTAGGCGACTTGTGCAAATTTGCGTTGAAAGTACAAAGCGCTATATGTGTTTTAGAAACACTCGATAAAAAGGGTTATCTGCACAACCCAATGTTAACTCAAGAGATTACAAGAAAGCTACCTCCATGGTTAGTAGCTAAATGGTGTGATGTCGTGGTCAATGAAGAGGAAAAGAATGAGCCCGAGATAATAATGCTATCAAGATTCCTCACATGTCAAGCAGATCGGACATCATTTTATACACCGCCGCCGTTATCAAAAAATGTACAAGAAACGAAATTAAATAAACCGATAACTCGCCGAACAATAGAGCATCGAACAGTATACAATACCGTCGAAGAGACAAAAGCGAGAAAAAACCCAACTAACCGAACGACCAACAATAAAACCGCACACAAAGCAGCCGAAGAAAAAATTAAGAAAACAATGACCTGTTTATGTTGCGGGGCCGACCATAGAGTACCTAAATGCAATAAAATTATTGAAATGGGAGTCGATGAACGTTGGGATTGGGCAAAACAAAATCAAATTTGTTTTAAATGTTTGAATGGAAGGCACTCAAGAGCTAGATGTACGGCGATAAGGTGTGATGTCGATAATTGCAATCGTCCGCACCACTCTTTACTGCACCATTCAGACAGACAAGATCAAATGGCCACGCCCCCAGGGGGGAGTACCCCGCAACCCGAGGACGCCTATAACGAAACGGTAATGTCAACCTTTAGCGAGAAAGAAAGTGCCGTATTATTAAAAGTATGTCCGGTTACGATAAAGGGGCCTAGGGGCGAGGTGCAAACCTTTGCCTTGTTAGACGAGGGGAGCACTGTTACCCTCGTGGACAAGACGCTGGCTGACAAAATAGGCTGTCAAGGTGAACCCCGGCCGCTGAATATAAGAAGTGTCAATGCAGAGCGCGCCCATATTGACAGCGAGAAAATTACATGTCGGGTCAGAGGTCAAGGCGAAGAAGAGCTACAAATAGTCGCACACACGATGGAAGATTTGAAACTTAGACCTCAAGCAATACCGAATATTAATCGATACCGTCATTTAAAAGGTATTGATGTGACGGCACACGAATTAGCTACGCCGCTCATTCTTATTGGAGCTGATAACTGGCACGTCATTGTGGCAAGAGAGCTGCGAGCGGGGAGACGTAACGAACCCGCGGCATCAAGGACGCAGTTAGGCTGGGTGCTGCATGGCTCAGCGCCACAATGGCTGATAAAGCGAAACGCTGGAGAAGTCGTCCTACATATAACGAGCTCAAATAAATTCGATAGAGTAGGACAACTCGAATACGAACGGCCACAGAAGAACCGTAAAATTAACTACGACACGATGTCCGAAGCGGTGTACGAAACTACTACCGCTAACACGGATGGCACCGTTTTACCGGACATATCAAGGTTTTCTTCTTATAGACGTCTAATAAGGACCACGGCATTCGTAGACATTCGTAGAGAGATTGCGTAGTAAACAAAGGGTTCAATTAAACGTGACTCACTTGAAAAGCGCGACGTCATTATGGATAAAGAAAAGTCAAGAAGAAAGCTTTCCAGAAGAATGTAAGGCGCTTCGAAAATGCTGCCCGATAAAACGAACAAGCCGGTTATTTTCGTCGGACCCGATATTACACGACGGTATAATACAAGTAAAAGGCCGTATCGCAGCCGCGAGCATACCGCTGACTGCTAAGACACCTGTAATTTTGGATGGTAAGCACCCTTTTACAAGGTTATTAGTCGCACATGAACATACGCGAGCAGGTCATGCAAACAATGAGCGCGTAATTAATGACCTGCGACAGCGGTATTGGATATTGCGGCTGCGACTTACAGTACGAGCGATTGCAAATGACTGCCAATGGTGCCGCATTAGGAAAGCGACACCGCGCGTGCCAGCACCCGGCGACCTACCACTCGCGAGGGTCATCGACGGTCAACGACCGTTCACACATTGCGGAGTGGATTATTTCGGCCCCATGATGGTAACGGTGGGACGACGTCACGAGAAGCGATGGGGCGCTCTCTTCACCTGCATGGCTACACGTGCCGTGCACATAGAGATAGTCGCGGGGTTAACTTTAGACTCCGCGATTATGGCATTACGACGTATGGCCGCACGCCGGGGGTGGCCGAGTTACATATACTCGGACAATGGCACCAACTTCAGAGGCGCCGACGCTGAACTACGGGCAGCTTTCAAGGAATGGGTACCGAGTTTGAGCGAGTACACCGTAGAACAGGGTGTACAGTGGCGATTCATACCGCCTGGTGCACCGTACATGGGTGGAGCCTGGGAGCGTCTTGTAAGGAGCATCAAGACGGCGTTACACGCGACGCTACGAGAACGAGCACCGAAAGAGGAGGTGCTTCTAACGCTCCTAATAGAAGCCGAACATTGTGTTAATGCGCGACCATTAACACACGTTGCAGTCGACCCTGCTGACGATGAAGCACTGACGCCAAACCACTTCCTGATGGGATCGTCTTCAGGACTACCTATACTTGGTCCCTGTATAGAAGCGGATCGAGCGACCTGGAGGCGCGCTCAAGCGCTCGCCGACCATTTTTGGCGACGCTGGGTGACTGAATATCTCCCTACACTTATTCCTCGAGGTAAGGCAAACAACGACGTACCTGCGCTGAAAGAGGGAGATTTGGTTATCATCGTCGACTCGCAATTGCCACGCAACGTATGGATTCGTGGCATCGTTACGAAGGTGCTGCCGGGTCGAGACGGAAAGGTGCGGATGGCAACGGTAAAAACCAATCATGGCAAGTTCCTGAGACCGACGTCTAAACTCGCCGTCCTACGAGTTAAAGGAGGCTTCGACTAGTCTGCGCCGGGGGGAGAATGTTGCGGACGGCGGTTTAAAGTAGTATAAGTTTAGATATAAGGTGTTAGATACTAAATATGTAAGTGTATGTAAATATGAGATAATAATATTGGTTAGTTAGGTATGTTAATTTTGTATAAGAAACAATGTTCCCACAGTACAGGGCCACAAACGACGTGTTCCATTGTTTGACAAAATAGAATATTTTGCGAATGCGCTTTGTTTGTGCGGTAATAAAATCCGTACCCAAAATAAGAGCGGGGCGGATGTAGGACAATGGAATAGGAATTTATATTGGTTTGCTCGTCTATTTTGTTTAGAACTATTTTAAAGGTTATTGTAAAAGTTTATTACGGTTCCTTATAAATATTTGCCGACTGCACTCCACGTGGACAGAACCGTGAGAACGATCCGGTGAGGGCAGGAAGCCCCCCCCCCCCCCCCCCCCCGGCACGGTTAGAGAATATAAAAGAAGTGTTCACTGGAGATCATTACCCATTACGATTACCACTACCGCTAGCACTCGGAGCCTAAAGAACCATCGTTTATCTCTGTACCTTCTGATAAGATTTGCTATACTTAACTATAGTTACAATTGCTGTAGATAATTAAATAAGAAGTAAACGACACTTGCAAATATTCGCTGTCTCCTTCAATCTTCCGTCCGGCTACAACTTAAAATATACAGTCCACAACTCATATGGTCATCGACGGCGGCAAGTCAACCGGAGCAACACCATAGACCTGCCCACCCAAGTACCGTCGCCAATAGATGTGATGTACTTTTTTTTCTAACACGGACTACACCACTGAGGATGTCAACCGCAGTTGTTGACGAAACGTTTGGAAGAATTTCCAACAGACCTGGGCCATCATCCCGGAAACCCACAACTCATATTTATAACTTATCTATTTATATTTTCACTATAAACCTGTGTCCGATTTCGCACGGTTGTAAATTTGCTCTACAAATTATATAACACTAAGCCCGCGGCTTCACCCGCGTTGAAAAATTTAAAAAAATAACGCCTGACTAAATAAATGAGCAATGTAAGGCCTAACGTCTTTATTGCAGTTATAGCTTTGCCAGGGGTTAGATGATGCTTTCATGCATCCCTGACATGTTTGCAAAATTTCATGATGATTGGTTCAGCGGTTTAGGCGTGAAAAGGTAACAGACAGACAGAGTTACTTTCACATTTATAATATTAGTATGGATAATTTCCTATAAGTTATGGTTGTCGCTGTATTATAGTTATACTAGTTTTTCGCTCTTTCCAGAAGGTAAAAAATTTATGGAATCAGATAGAAGGGGAGTTACATAATTTTATCTAATATATAAAATTCTCGTGTCACAGTGTGGACCGATTTTTATGTTTTTTTTGTATATTTAGTAGGTATGAGAATAAGTCGTAAAGTATTTTTCACCTCCTAGTATTTTTGTTTTTTTGTATGAAGAACATTCAAATAAATAATTTAACCGTCGTCGTTCATTGACGTGCAGTGACGCGTCACTTTAAACTATGGTTTGAAAATAAAATTGGACCCGGTGGGTGGCCAACAATCGGGTTACGGAATTATTTTCGGGTTCTGGCAGGACAGCGTCTGCTGGGTCAGCTAGTAATATATATAAATATAAATTATATTATAAAATTAATAAATGTCTTTAATATAGAAAATTTCGACAACTAGCTTTATAACACTTAAATTTTAAAGTGCGATTTTAGCATAGCCGAAGAGTAACAAATACGTTCTACTCGAGTTGTGCTGTAAATGGATTCTAATAACGAAACTATAAAACAATTATTAATAATTGCTTCATACGCATGTCCTCGAACAATGCTGGTTTTACATGATATATGAATATCAAAATAACAGGTTTCCTCATGATGAATTCATTCACCATCAGAGCAATAAATAAAATTAATGTTCTTCTGTGTCTGTTTCCCGGGTAACTTTTTCTAAGCCACCCAACGGATTTTAATACGATTTTTACTTTTGGAAGCGATATACGAGGAAGGTTTGTGTATTCTTTTATGTTAAGGTCGACAGACAGGCTTACGGTCCACTTGATGGTAGGTGGCTACCGTCGCCTATATTAAAAGCAACGCCACAGCTGCTGCAAGTGCGCTGCCGACTACAATAGGATTGGATAAGGGATTAGGAGGGGATAAGGAAATGGGCTCTGGCATCCCTTACTCACTCACCGAAACAAAACAGCACACGTGCTGTTATTTCAGGATGGTATTCTGTAAGGTGGTGGTTATCTATGCGATGCTAGTTTTTACACTCAACATCATATATAAATGAGTCAAAAGTGCACGATTTGAATCAGCATTTCATGGTGACAGACAAGTATTGAAATGAAATAATTCTCTCTTTTTATCTCTCTCGCTCTCCCGTGGTATCTTTTTGATCAAAGAATAAAAGTATTATTCAATGTTTGATTCATTAGGTAATTAAAAGTACATGAAAATTTATAACAAATCAAAATTTGAGTCCCTCAGGGACACTTTTGATACAAGCTTATGAAGATTATGAATTTGATAATTCCGGTATTATCAAACTCGTTGATTTTGTTTTGTTCACCCAAAAAGAAATCAAACTAAAACAATTCATTCCAAATTATTCTTCACTCAAAATCTACAGTATTTTTATTTTACCCATCAATATGATTTATTTCTCGATGTGTCGTAACAAATGGCTCACCTATTGAAAAAAACTCCCGCAAAATAATGTAAAATGTGCTCGAAACGTAAATGCGCGCTTGGCTCCTCTTTGAACGCTCGCCGAGACCTGATCTGCGAGCGGAGAAGTGGTTCATGTAGCACATTTTTATAAAATTGTAGGCACTCAGTACTTAAAAGTTTAAGAGCAATGAAAGGGGGTGGAATTTGCAACCGCGCGGTAATATCCCCTATTTTATAAGAATGTGATAATATTTTTTTGGGTATTCTAGAAACCAGTGTCCAAGGTTTTTGCAGTATTGAGACACGAGAGAGCCTCTTATAGAATGCGCTTTGTATTTTATTTCAATAGAAAATGAAAAAAAAAAATGCAAGCATCAAAAAAAGCATCTTAGTGATTTAAGAATATATTATGCAAACATCAAAATATTGGTGCTTGCAATTTTTAATAACGTCCACAAGTGAAAATGGACAAAATACTATTTAGGTATTGAACCGATTGGAGAACTATTTATACCGTAAATATTTTTTGATGAGAAAGGGAGGCAGACAGGTTAATAAAGGTCCAATTCGTTGCATTTGTGGTACCGTCCTGTACTTGATAGGATAAAGAGGAATGAATAGGCTCTAACATCCCTGATAGGATGGAGAGAAATGGGCTCTTGCATCTTTAGAAGAATACGGGATAATTGATCACACCTTAAAACACAACAGCTATATTATTATGCTTGATCACTATAAATCTGTGATACATAAATAGGTAGAAATTGATAGATTAAACAATCACATATAACCACACACAAATGATACAAACATATGTATCATACAAGCAATGGTTGTAACTGTTGGTTATCACCTCTATGCTTTGGTATTTACGAGAGAGCTGGCACATAATACGTATGTAATATATATAAAATAATTAGAACTGTCAGACCAATGTCGTAACAACATCTAAGCTGTGTGTATACTTACTCGTGTAATCTTTCTTATGATGTAAATATACTGTTATAAAGCATAACTGCTTATAAATTCTTCTACTGCAACCCATAACCCCTATGGTGCCCGTGGTAGGTATTAAAGAATATTTTTTTATATTAAATCAAGGTAGCTCTTGACCACTATCTCACCTGATGTGAGGTGCAGATACAGACGAAGGTGGACCACGCTTACCCAGTAAATGCCCATTTACCCTTGTTTTGAAGACCCCGAGGTTGTAGTTCAGTGGGAACACAGACGCAGGCAATGAGTTCCACTCCTTAGCAGTCCGAACAAGGAAGGTGGAACTGAAACGCTTCGTGCGTGATCGAGGTACATCGACCACGAAGGGATGAAACCCTTGCCCACGGCTAGTGGTCCGCAAGTGGAACGGTTCCGGTTGGATTAATTCGTACAGAATAGATGCACACTCTCCATAGTGTAGACGATAGAAAATCGATAGGCAAGTTACTTTTCGGCGATGCTTTTAGTACAGGTAATGTTAATACCAGTAATCAGGTCACCGGGTCTCAGAGCGTTTACACATTATGTCGCAGAGTTAGACATTATGGATTGACTCCATTCAAATCCAAGGGGGACGACGCTGCCTAATGTGTAAACGCTCTCACTCCGCTGATTGCAAAAAAATGATACCCACAAATTTAAATAAATTGTAATTGAATCACATAAGTACTAAAATATATGTATATAGAGGATAAGTATGGTTCATAAAATATATTGAACCATGGACGAATAATTTTTTCCGTTTCTTCATATAGTCTAAACTCTTAAGCCATTTTGTAACTACCGCTTTGCATCTAGGAAGTGGAAGAGGATATAATTATTAATAGGATGGAATATATATTTTTGTAAAGGTATCCGCCAAGAAAACAATAGAACCGATATGATATGTCAAAGTTGAATTTTCTGGATGGGCAAATAAGCCCCCCTTTACGTCTATCCTTCTCCAGAATGGGGTAGTTGAGAAAGTTGCTTGAGAATCGATATTTAACTACAGAATACCACCGTGAAATAACAGCATATATACGTGCTGTTGTGTTTCGGTGAGTGACTAAGGGATGCCAGAGTCCATTTCTCTATCCCCTCCTAATCCCTTATCCTTAATCCTACTATAGTCGGCAGCGCACTTGCAGCAGCTTTGCTGTTGCTTGTGTTATAGGCGACGGTAGCCACCTACCATCAAGTGGACCGTCAGCCTGTCTGCCGATCTTAACATAAAAAAATATTTTTAACTACTAGGCGATAGATAATCCAATAGTAGGAATATATTATTATGACGTTAGATATCTATACAGATATTATAATATAAAGTCATTGTCTGCCTCTATCTATTTCTCTGCAAATATATAACTACTTATAAACCAAGTAAGGTATTTTGATACGGTTTTCACTAATGGAAAAGCGATAAATGAGCAAGGATTGTATATATATAACTAGCTGAACTCGGCCACGCTTCGCTGCGGCCCATACGGCGGCGGCCGGCGTGCGCATGGGGCGCGCGGTACTGGACACTGCTTATATATAATACTATTTATCGTAGCGTGATGTTATATAACCTATAGCCTTCCTCGATAAATGGACTATTCAAAACAAAAACATTTTTTTAATTCGAACCCGTAGTTCCTGAGATTAGTGCGTTCAAACAAACAAACAAACTCTTCAGCTTTATAATATTAGTAAAGATATAGATTTGCAGAATAATTGTATCCGTTGGAATCCGGTGGCGCGTCGTTAGTTGTGTGCATTAAGGTATGGAATTGGATACATTGTTGCGACATTTTGACGGTAGTACACATTCAGGAAATCCCCCATACACATAAAAGTGAACTAGGACTGTTATTTGCGTAAAGAACAAAAGAAAAGGAAGATTTATAGGCCTCCCATGAAATAAATACTTTCAGAAACAGCGAACAAATGAACTCACATTGATTTTGCATAAAAGCCATTGTATATAGCCATTTTCGTACTCGTGTTATCACTAAAAACTTCGACAGACACTTCGGAATATATGGAAAGCACTTAGGGAAGTACATATGAGCGTCGCGGCTTCGCATCCGCTCACCTAACAAATTCGTATCCGTCTTTTGGGACCGCATTAATTAATGGACAGTTTTATTAGAGATTACTAGGTTAATGTCAGAAAAAGTAACATTAGGTTAGATACCACATTACATTAGGTTTTTTCAAATTGTGAAAAGAGATGTTTTATTTACTATAATAATTATATTACAAGGCAATCTTTATGTTTTTAGGGTTACGTCCGAATAAAAAAACGGAACCCTCATAGGATCACTCGTGTGTTCGTCTGTCCTATCATCCCCCCCCCTTATCTCCGAAACTACTATACCTAAAATTTTGAAAAAAATACAGAAATTAGTTTTCTACTTATAGATTATAGGAAAACCTATAAAAAGTCCATGATATTAAAATAACATGGTAAATCACTCAATACTGTGCGGATAGGTAACATCGTACGGAACCCTCTTCGCCCGAGTTCAACTCGCACTTGTCCCGTTTTTTTTTTAAATGAGACACAAACGTGATGGTTAATTAAAAAAAAAGTTTGTTTAAATAATTATTGATTACCTGAGTACTATGAAAATTTACATCAATTTTCATTAAAGTTTTTAGATCTGATAGAAATTGGGACCGAACAATCTGAAGATTTGTGAACAGATCACAGAGAAGATGGATAGACTTTGTTGTGAGTATCACCATCGAAAATTAGATGCATATGGCTGAAGGTGGGTGTAGATTAGAGGTAGAACTACCTCAGTACGAGATTTACAGCGACATCTATGGACCAAACGAAGCAATACATAATTTCACCACTAATGTAATTTATCTACCCACTTTGCAATAATTTGTATCTGAAAGAATATAACACGTCGTTCGTTAAAAGCTATATCGTTTTTTGTTACTAAAATTGATCATCCAATGAATCCAATCTTTGAGTGGTTAGGGTGCGTGCCTTAACGCTCTGTTCTAGGGTTCCCGGGTTCGATTCCCGGCAGGGTCAACTTTGAAAAATCAACTTTTCAAATTTGGCTCTGGTCTGGATTTGGAAAGTAGTGGCAGGGCACACTGCGTTTCGTAATCATTTGGGCAGCCCGTCTGGCGGCAGTAACCACCCCCTTACAGAAGAACACCGTGAAATAACAGCATATACGTGCTGTTGTGTTTCGGTGAGTGAGTGAGGGATGCCAGGGCCCATTTCCCTATCCACTCCTAATCCCCTATCCTTAATCCTACTGCAGTTGGCAGCGCACTTGCAGCAGCTTTGGCGTTGCTTGTGTTATAGGCGACGGTAGCCACCTACCATCAAGTGGACCGTCAGCCTGTCTGCCGACCTGACATTAAAAAAAATCCAAGAAGTCTCCTCTCCAAAACTAATTACCGCAAGCAAAATCATCGCCTAGCTCAAACTGTTAGTTATTATTTCATTTACATATTTTTCGGGGTACCAACACCTTCGTCGATTTTCAAATTAATTCCTTTATCAAGTCGTAGACTCTAGTACCTTTCGAAACTAAAGCACTAAGCAGACAACTGACAGACGTTTGAAATGAAATTTTGGCATGACTGATAATTGTGCTGATGCAAGCAAATGTCGACTTTCAGGTGACGAACCTTTTCTTACCCTGACTTTATAATGCCGAGAAACTTATTATATTAGAACATTCATAAAGCATAAATGCTAATTCATAGAAACTCGAACATTTATTACTAACAATGTAGAATTCATCAATTGAATTTTATTACCCGAAGGCACAGCCGAAGGTTACTCTTTTTATCCTACATCACGTAGGGTAAAAACAAAAATGACTATGCAGAGACCGGCCAATCATTTATGCTGTACAAATCGGTGGGTCAAATTAGATCTTCTATGTTTATACACCGGAACTTGACTAGGTGAAGTGATGTGTATATGCGGTAATATCAAAAGTTTATAGCTGATACTAGCTTATAAGCAAGGTATGTTAAGGAATAAAAGTTTATTAAGCTTTTTTATAGGATATAAGATGCCTAATTTTGCTTTTCTTGACAAAAAATGTAAGCTGCGTTGACTTGCATTTTTAACATGGTACAAATCGAAGTAACAGTTGAAAATTAAACTCTCAAAGTTATTGACCAGTACGTCTACTTGGGACAAACAGTCCAATTAGGTAGAGCCACCTTCGAGAAAGAGTTCGGATTGGAAATGGAATGCAGTTCGGATTGGCAATAAGTAATCATGTTTTTTTTGTGTTCACCTACACAATTTTTGTGTGATAATTTTTAACTTATATGTCTGCACAAATTTTTAACTTATATGTCTGCACATTAAAGATTTTTTCAAAATAACAATTTGTACATGTACTTATGTTACCGAGGTCGAAAAATATCTTAATTTATCTTTTTATCTGTTTGTCGGTTTATCTTGTTTGAGTTATATCTTAATTTATCTGTTTATCTGTCTGTTTAATTAGGGGTTGTAGCAGCCCCTAGTCGTGGGATGAGTCACAGGCTCGGAAAACGCACTTAATGGGCGGACGACCAACACGTCTACTGTCGGTTATCGCTCTCGTGATACTGCCGACACTGACGGACGTGGTGCGCACGAGACTGTATTGCCCGTGTCAAGAAGATAGTAAACAAACGCATACACCACAGGGGTAAATACTTGTAATTACTGACAAAAGCCAAATTTTGTATGAAAACATCCTAGCTGTAATGTAAATTTGAAATTCGGGTGTCAATAGCTACCATAAAGATTTTTCTAAAATAATGAAATTCCTGGCGTTTTATTATTTCGCGAGTTCAATAAGTGCTGCGAATATCTTGCGTCGCATTCTATCTTCGATTTATTGAATACAAGTAAGTTGAGACAACAATTTCTCTCAAATACTCATTACTTACTTCACTCGCTCGTTAGTCCTCTAATATTTTAAATGGGACAGTTAGATAGCCTGACAAAAACATACAGCAATAAATCTATACATGTAATAAAATCGTAAACGAGCCGTGTCTGTACAATAAATATTTTTTCAAAAAAACAATTTGTACACGTTTTACTTATGTTAGTTAGATCAAAAAAATAGGTTTTAGAATTTTTGTCCGTTTGTCTGTGTGTTTGTGCACGCTAATTTCAGAAACGGCTTAACCGATTTGAATGCGGTTTTTACTGATGTGTTGTAGCAAGCTTCCCGTAACATACAGTGTTTGTTTCATACTAATAAGTTTACAAATGAAAAAGTTACGTATACCACGCGTACGAAGTTGCGGGCTCAGCTAGTATTGAGTAAATGTTTTAAACGTGTAAGAAAAAGGAGCATGGACGAAGTTGTTATATTATAATAAGATTATAATTATTATTAAAACAATTCACGAGATAATTACGAATACACATTAGCGTACACTGCTCTAAAATTTGGGACACCGAAGGGTAACCCAATGATAAACCGTAAATTATACTGGAATGCATAACACGCAGAATTGTAATACGCCTTCACACAAATCAATACGCGTGTAATCGAAGTGATCGAACAAAATGGAAACAGTCGAGTTTAAACGAAAATGAACCACATAAACAGTCATTCGCGTATTTTTTTTTTTTTTTTTTTTTATTTATTTATTATCTAATACATAATCGAATACAAAATATTAAAAAATGTCTGTAAACCATTATTGGTTTGTCTAGACATTTACTTCATGCCAACATAACAACATTATTCTAAGTATATACATATTATTATAATAACAATGTTACAACTCATCAAAATCCAATGCCTAACCAACTGAATCGCACAAGATGCAGAACCGGCCGAGCGAAGCATCGTCGGTACGCTTTGTGCGTGTGCAATTCGCTACACAGGTGCCCCATTCTATTCAGGCATTTAGTTTAATTATATAAGTAAGATTTTTAATTATATTATTCAATGAAATAAATATACTGTATTATATTTAATTTAGGTAATACTTTTTTAATGTATGCTTTATGTTTTTTTGTGTTATTCCATTTTTTATTTGTATAGGTAAATTATTAATTAGGTGGGGAATTATATATTGCGACGTTCTTTTGCCATATTCATTAATGAATTTTGGTTTATATAAAAACTTACTTGTGGCCCTTCTAGTGACTATTTTGTGAGTTTTGACTATTTGGATTTCCTCGCGAAAGTACTGTTCCATGAGTAATGTATAGTCAACTTTTTTATGAATAGGAATCACTCCACAATACTTAAAGAGTCCCAAGGGATCTTCACTATATTTATTTTTAATTTTCAAGGGTACTATTAATTTCAATAATCTATATTGAATGTTGTATATTTGATCTAAGTACGTTTTATAAGTGCGGCCATAGCTACTCAACCCGTACGACAATATGCTCTCAGCTAATGCTTTGTACATAGTCAACAGTATGTCTCCAGGTACTTTGTATTTAATTATATAAAATTTAGCTAATACTGTTCTAAGTTTATTACATACTTTATCTATGTGTTTCGCCCAATTAAACCTGTTATCAATTACTAGACCTAAGTATTTGTGCTCAGCCACTTGCTCAATGTTTATGCATGTATTAGTACATTGTATATTTTTCGTGTGGTTACAGACATGACTATGAGCTACCACTTTTATTTCACCAGAATAGTAATTGTGGCTAGACCGAACGTGTATAAGTTTTGTTTTGTCGGTATTGAGTACCAGCCCAGAGTCATGTGACCACTTACATATTGCTGTAAAATCCATTTGTATCATATTTTGTGCGGTCAGTGGATCTTCGTCGGCTGCCAATAAGCAGGTATCGTCAGCAAACTGATAAATTTTACAGTGTTGGATGACGTTAGCAAGGTTATTCACGTACGTAAGGTAATGCAACGGGCCAAGGACTGATCCTTGGGCTGTTCCTTCAGTAACTTGAACTGTTTTACTGAGTGTTTCTGCAACCTTTACTTGGAAACAACGCTCGCTAAGGTAATCCTTACACCAATCCAGTAATCTGCCCCTAATACCACTATTTTCTAACCGTTCAATTAGAAGGTCATGCCGCAGTGTATCAAAGGCTTTTCCGTAGTCTATAAATACTAATAATACATGCTTCCTGACGTTCAGATAACTGTTAACCTCATCCGTGAAGCGGGACAATAATTGTGTTGTACTTTTTTTAGACTGAAACCCATATTGCTGACCACAAATGATGCCATTGTTTGAGTAGAAATTTTGAATTTTATTACACACATACTTTTCAACAATCTTGTCTAATACGGGTAAGATTGTGATAGGACGATACATTGCACAATCATTGGTGCTGCCTCCCTTATAGATAGGACGAACAATACCTTTTTTCAAATCTTTGGGGTAACGTCCTATCGCAATGCTGGTATTTATGAGATGTGTAATAGCACCTACTATTCTATCTGATATCCTCACTATATCTATCGCTCGAATGCTATCAGCTCCTGGAGCTTTGTCAGGATTAATACATTTAATAATTTTATAAATATCGTCTTTTTTTGCAGCCGGAAAAAAAATTGATTTATCTACTGACCTTTCGTAACTGTTTTTATCCATTAAATTCACGATTATACACCTTGTTTTAATATAAATAGAATTTTAAAGAGGTTATGAATAAAAACATTTCTAATTACATACTTTTTATTACTGCAATTTGCACCTTCTTACAAAATACCAATTGGACATAATAGTATTTGGTATACTGATATCTGAACAATGTCATGAGTTTTTCCAATCAATGCCTACTCCGAGTTTTGAACATCGTATTGTGCGCCACAAATGTGGAGTTCATTCGCCACAAATTGGGCAGAAACTTTATACCGAGGACGCGTAAAGTTTGGAACAATCTCCCTTCTGAGGTGTTTCCACCTAGCATAATGGGAGCAAAAAAAAAAACAACTTACTCTTATAGCGTTATAGGTGGGTATATATAGGTATCTATAGAGATATAATAATATATCCATACATCGGGAGTCTAATATCAAATACGGCAAAGTCCACAATTTTTAAATTTAAACATTATTATACCAAACACTCTCTTTGCAGCATGAATGATTTATTTTGTAACAAAAATGGCATAGTCACGTCCATTTCAATGTGTTTTATAATCTATTGCTATGAAAAACGATCTATTGCTATCAATTACTATAAATCAGACATCGTGGACTTTGCTATATTTGATATTATATCTCTTGATAATTTTATCAAGTTTTTTCAGTTCAATCATTTTCCAATATAGCACATATTTAAATATTTTAACAAAAAATAAATTTCTACCATCCTTATCTCCATCCCATTCCCATTTCTACCCATGGTAACACCATAAGGAGATTTTTTAACTATAATATAATAATGAAAAAATATCCCAATATACGCCGAACTATAGTAATAGTCTTTGCATGCACTGAACGAGTTTCGTTTATTTTATGACCGAAAACCGAATTAAATTTGAATTAAGATTAACTATACACATTCTATTTTTCGAGTTTTCCAAAACGAATAATTAATTGCAAATTTATTTGTTACAGTCGAGAGAATAATGTTGAATATGAAAGTTTCAAATATTATTTAGTATTGTTTCAATTCTATTGTGATGTAAAACAATTATTTTAGCTATATAAGAAAACATCTCTCTGTCAAACTTATTTGAGACCCTGTCGTTAACACGCAGAAAGTACAGTTGACACTATAAAACGATATTTACACCTACGCTAGAACTATGCTGGTAGTGTGCTTTTTGTATTGAAAATCGCACAGTACTATGTTTCACAAATTAAATTGCGTAAGGTATGCTGTAAGGGGTTCGCTCAGGACGCTTTTCTATTATGTTTCAGTTGGGAATAACTAATACAAAAACCCTTTCCGTTATCCCAAATTTACCCTTTTTCCAATCAAGATGGACAGTGAACTCTTCCCCTCTCCTGTGTTGCCAGTCTTTTAAGAGACGGTTACTTACCATCAACTAGGCTGTCAGCACGCCTATCTAACTTTTATATTAAAAAAAAAACTCGCTTACTATAAGGTTCGTGATACGCGCAATAGACTAAATAGACGCAGACGAATTGTTACAATTAATTCACGAAATAATTCTTTTTGACGATGAAAAATGAGCCAATGAATATTATTATACAACCATTACGAAACAATTCGACCTCGTTCGTGTTTTCACTTCACAGGATATTTGTATATTTCATTATATTAATAGTCTAATATTAATAATGTAAAGTTATTTGAATGTTTTTTAATGATTGTTACTCAAGCGGATATGATGTACCTTCTTCTTCTTTCTTAAATCTCTCCTTGTCCTTCGCGAGTCGAAACAATTGTTCCACGTTTTTAATACCGGTACGGTAAGATGTACTTAGTCGGATCATAAGTTTAGTCACATAATCAAAACTTTTGAATAGGGGATCGGACAAATTTTCAGAAAGTGTTTTAAATTAATCTTCATGGATATTTATTCCCATAAAAAATACTATTTTATTTATTTATAGCCTTTTAGGTACTCAAAATCATGTTTTAATATTGTTTGTTTGAAAATGCCGCCAAAACGCCACGATAGTTCATCTGAGAGCGCGTAAAGTCATTTGTGGTCATATCATAACAAAACAGCTGCATTGGCATAAGACAATGATTGCCCACAAATGACGTCACGCACTGTGATTGGTGTTTCAGTATAGATTAAAAATATTGTAAATAATAAAATTTCATTTCTTCATTTAAAAATATTTAAATGAATTATATTAAATTATTATTCGATAAATAATCGTAAAAAATAATATATTTTCTTTCTAAGTACATTTTAAATTTTAATCTGATTACTGCCCGATCCCCTATTAGAATGCTGGCCACATAAATATCGAATTTCGAATCTTTTATGAAAATAGAAATGTGCACTATTTCGAATTTAATTTATTTTAAAATTTGGAGTGTGCGCTTAAAGAAGACCGAGTTGCGGCCATCTTTCCGGTATCGGGCTACATCGGCATTGGTGCGGTTATGCCTCAAATCAGATTTTCAAATGAATATAATAATAATGAATGAATATTCATTATTCATATATAATATAATGAAGATTCGAGTGTAGAAGACAGAAAAATAAGTTGTGGCCCCCAAACTTTCAGACTCCAGCAGTAATAAAAGTTGTGATGGCACGAATCCAAAGAATTCCCATGAGTAAGTTGGCCCTTCAGATGGGGTTAAGCAGAATCAAGGTGAAAAGGGTGTTGAACGAAGACTTGGGCTTCGAGCTTATCGAAGAAAAACAGGTAATCGTTTGGATGCGAGTTTAATGGACCTGAGGCTGAAGAGATCTCGCGTTTCGTTGAAACGGTACGCGGGAAAATAGCACCTTATATTTTTATTTTCGGATGAAAAACTTTTTACCGTAGAGGAGATTTACAATAAACAAAATGATAAGCGAGTAGCCACATTTCGCGTGTCCAGCGAAGCCATTTTCCATCGTCACTCATGGTTTGGCTGAGAGTCTCATATTCGGACGTAACTGAGGTATATTTTTGTGAGAAGAGCGTAAAAAAACGAATTCAGTTGTGTATTTAAATACAGCCCTTACAAACATTGTGGATCCTCTTTCTCATACAGTTTTCAATAACATACTCTGATGGGTATTCCATTATTCTGCGCCAGCTCATAGAGCGAAAAGGACGCTAACAAGGCTGGCTGCGCGTTATATTGACTTCATCCGGCCATCCTACAGTCCGTTGAATAAAAAAAATATGACAACACTTGGAGGAAAAAGCTTCCTCAAAGCTTCATCCTGATTTAGAGTCACTCAAGGCTTTCTTGGTTAAAGAAAGCCTGATATTCATATGGCAGGTTGAATATTTGTATTCATAATCGCAGGGATCATTTTGAATAAGTTTAATTAGCATAAAAGTCTATGCTTTAGTAATGTAAAGTTTAGGTAATGTTTAAGTAGTGGCAGGGCACACTGCGTTTCGCAGTCATTTGGGCAGCCTGTCTGGCGGCAGTAACCACCCCCTTACAGAAGACCACCGTGAAAAATAACAGCACGTGTGCTGTTGTGTTTCGGTGAGTGAGTAAGGGATGCCAGAGCCCATTTCACTATCCCTTATCCTTAATCCTATTGTAATCGGCAGCGCACTTGCAGTAGCTTTGGCATCGCTTGTGTTATAGGCAACAGTAGACACCCTACCAAGTGGACCGTCAGCCTGTCTGCCGATCTCAACATAAAAAAAAGTTCCTTTTGGTCTATAAATGGTTACTATAAATTCAAATAGTTTTCAATTATTTCAGAATAAACATGTGAGCCTTACTGGTATTTTAAGATATGGGGAGGTGGGCAGGCGACAATCAGTTTGATAATAGTCGCTACTTTCGCCTACGAATACATATGCAAGCCTAAAACGGATAAAAGTGGGCTACTGACATTGGTATTGTCTATACATGTATATCTACATATAATATACTACATGTATTTCACTATTATTACAAAATAAAATCCCTGTCCACCTCTGTCGGTTTCTTCGCGGCTTGACCTATACCACCCAACCGATTTTAATACGGTTTTTACTAACGGAAAGAGCGACAACAAGGAAGGCTTGTGTATATTGCAGAATGAAAATCTGGGGCGGGCCGCTAATAAAGAATAAGCAATAATACGTAGACACAGTAAGGAACTAGATGCTAAGCTTTAACTGCACAAACAGTAAACGTGGTCTAATTTTGTAATGGTCTTCTGTAAGAGAGTAGTTACTTCTATGAGAGATGGCTGACGACCATTTCGTAAAGTGAATGATACTTTTAATATGTTACTGCTTTGTGTATGATAATATTAAAACACTTTTTTAATGTTACTTCTTAGTCCTACACTCTAGGACCAAGAAGTAACAGAGCGTTTGCAAGTTAGTAAGAAATGCCAGAGCCCATTCGTCCTTCTCCTCCTTATACCTTATCTTTTATCCTTAAGAGCGGGTAATCCTAGATTTGAATTTTATCTAAGTATATAAGTCCAATTAAGAAAATGTTTATACATAGATTAATACATTATAAATACAAATGAAATGTGGACAAAAAATATACAATGAAATTTTCTCGATAGAACCAAATCACCAAGTTACCTGTCATTTTTACCGTTTTTTGTTTTATTTTTAAAATAACACATATTACAAACCTAAAAAATTATCAGTAATCTCACTTCATAGATTATCTAGGCCTCTGTGAATTCATTTTTCATTTGGACATTATAGTTTACGAGTAATTAATATTTAATAGTAGAATGTAGGTTTTCTCGGCCGGTATCCATATGAGTTGTGGGTTTCCGGGATTATGGCCCAGGTCTGTTCTCGCTCGAGAAGTCGAAAAGTGCAGAAGTGAAGTGCAGTGATGTGATGTACTTTTTCTTCTAACACGGACTACACCACTGAGGATGTCAACCGCAGTTGTTGACGAAACGTTTGGAAGAATTTCCAACAGACCTGGGCCATCATCCCGGAAACCCACAACTCATAATTAATATTTAATACTTTTGGCACTTATAACATTTTTATTCCACGAAAGCGCTATCTTCCGTCTCATGTCATGCATATTTCAATGTGCATTGTTTCACATGATCAGTCAAAATCGCTCCACTGAGACGGAAGACTATGTTTCTGTGCGCAAGAATATTTAGACGTAATTTTTTTAATAAGACTTGTTTGTGAGTAGATTATTATAAGTGTGTTGTGTATGGACTGTTTATAAATTGTTTCATATTATTATGTAAATACATGGCTAATAATAGGAACATTGTTGTGTTGGTATCGTGTCCATTCAATTATGGGGCATGAGGTGTAATTTTTTTTTTTGTACTCCCCCTTAAAATAACACAGTTATATAACATTTTTGTTTGAGTCACGTCATCACGTGTACTTATGATGCGACCGAGACAATTGTAGATATATAGTAAACATTGTTATATAAATTGTACTGTTGTATTAATGTGTACAGTCTTGTTTTATGTTGCAATGTTATAAGGCAATGTGGACGTGTTATACAACAAAGTTATATGACATGCTATTTAAATTGGACGCACTTTAATTAAAAAAGTTGTATTAAATTAATATCCGTCGCTAATCGTAATCGTTGGTGGTGCCTGATCACCGGGGATCAAGAAGATGATAACGAAATTAATTAAACATTCATTCGCTACCCACACCGTGTGTGAGCTTACAAAATGTTTAATACATGTATAAAAGCCACTTTTAAAATACCCAAAGTGACGCTATTCATAAAAGTCGCCGTTCATTTCAACACCCACGCTTTATTGCCAATTTGGAACTTATCTGTGATGTGAATTTGTTGAGCTAAAGCTGTTTTAACAAGTTGTTACGCTCCGATCAATAATGATTAATTTCGGCATAAAGCCAAAATGGAATGTTCCATTTTCATGTGTCAGTTGGTTGAGCGGTTGAGGTGCTTTCAAGTGTAGTGCCCGTATTCCCATCCTGGAAAAGTCGATATCGATTTTTTGAATGTCAATCTATCAGTTATACTTCTAATCATTTTTTCCTATACACTTTTTATTATCTATACTAATAACGAGTTTGTTTGTTTGAACGCGCTAATCTCAGGAACTACTGGTTCGAATTGAAAAATTGTTTTTGTATTGAATAGTCCATTTATCGAGAAAGGCTATAGGCTATATAACATTACGCTACGATCAATGGTATTATATATAACCACAGTACCGCGCGCCCCACGTGCACTCCACCGCTGTATGGGCTGCAGTGAAGCGTGGCCGAGTCTGTTTGTCTGTGCGTTTGTGCACGCTAATCTCTGAAGCGGCTTATCCGATTTGAATGCAGTTTTCACTGATGTATTGTAGCAAGCTTCCTATATCATTTAGTGTTGGTTTCATACTTCGTACGCGAATACCACGCGTACGAAGTTTCTTTGGTTAATATTTGGACGTGTAAAATGTTTTAATTTTTACTAAGTATTATAAGAAAATTCGACCAAATTTTTGATATTACATAGTAAAAATTTAAATCGCTGCCGGCGTCTGTCTGCTTGTCTTCTCTATCTTCTTGTATCTTCTCTAATTCCTCCTAAACCACGAAACGGATTTTGATGCGGTTTTCGCTAATGGAGAGAGCGGTAAACGAGGAAGGTTTATAATATATCGTCGTTATCAACCATGCTATGTGAAAAAAGTATACTTTTGAGATATCTATACATATAATAAAATCGTAAACGAGCCGTGTCTGTACATTAAATATGTTTAAAAAAAAAAACAATTTATACAAGTTGCAGTTATGTTAATGAAATAAAAAAATTGTTTTTAGACTTATTGTCTGTTCGTCTGTGCGTTTGTTCGCGCTAATCTCAGAACCGCTTAACCGATTTGAATGCAGTTTACAAACAAAAAAGTTATGTAAATTTAAAAAATCACGTCCAACATTTTATCGTTAAAAATGCAATAATATAACTCTTCGGTTGTGGCTGAAACTTTAGTTAACTATATATTATCATCTGTAAAACGATGATGTTTTATAAAGTTAAAAATAGTCAGTTTAGGTATTTTGAGTTCCAATTTTCCAAGGAAGCTTCCGGTAATATTTAGTGTAGGTATATTTCATTCCAATCTCAAGAAAGTTATACGACAATAAAAGTTTTCCTGAAAAATTTTACATAAAGATTTATTAAAAAAAAAGTATTTTATTTGAAAATTATACGTAAATTTATTGGTATTTAAAATATGACAATTTAAATAGTTAAATAGTTTAAATAGTAAATTTAAATAGTTTACTTATTATTTTGATAATAGCACTTTTCAGTTTTTTTACACACAAGCATTGAACTATTCACTAAAAAAGAAGTGCACATTACAGATTTTGTTTTTTACAATGATGATGTACCATAGAACTAAATTATTTCTGTGTGAAGACCGGGATGAGTCGTTAGTATTTTATAAATAATACAGTTTTTTGATACCAGTTTTTTGTCGGCAAAACTGTGGTTCGAACTACACTATTATTCAAACTTCTTATCAAAGGGCGAGTATTTTAATTTCGGTGATGATTGCATACCTAAATAATTTTATAAAAAAATGTTTTTTTTTTTATTTTCTTGTGATGAATAAAATTATCAATTTGAATTATCCACGCAGCAGTGGATCGACATGACGTAATTTATGGGCATGAGATTGACACGGGTTACAATACAAATGGAAAATATCTGAAATTTAGAAATGAGAAAGTGACGTTATTTTTTTTTATTGTTAAACCATTGTTTACTTATTTACACTGATAAGTAAAGAAACGAGAAACATATTAAATACTAGCTAAGCCCGCAACTTCGTACGCGGTATAGCGCGTAACTTTTTTGTTTGTAAATCGATTGGAATGAAACAAACACTAAACGTTACGGGAACTTGCTACAATATATCAATGAAAACCGCATTCAAATCGGTTGAGCCGTTCCTTAGATTACAAACGCACAGAGAAAAAGAGAAAAAATTTTTACTCCGGTAACATAACAACGTGTACAAATTGGTTATTTTTTTTTTTCGAAAAAATCTTTAATGTACAGACGATTTTACTATATGTATAGACTTCATAAGGCGTATGGAATTCTCCTCGAAAAAAAAAAAGTTTTTTTTTAATGTTAAGATCGGCAGACAGGCTATTAACGGTCCACTTGATGGTAGGTGGCTACCGTCGCCTGTAACACTAACAACGATAGAGCTGCTGCAAGTGCGCTGCCGACTACAGTAGGATAATGATAAGGGGATTGGAAAGGAAAATGGTATATAAAATTCAAATGGTACCATGATAGAACAAGAAAACCATATTGGTGTTTATAAAAAAACTAAGCAAAAATGACATAATATCACAATGTCTACCTCAAATCCCCTTCTGTTTTATCAATTCCAGGCGTTTTATCTCAATTTCTTGCTATTCTTTCGTCATATGCTGACAGTAGAGAATCAATGATTTTCTCTGGCAATAAAAGTTCCTAATAAACGAAGACCTAATCCCAACATACACATCACCTTATTTCGGGTTACTTACTCTGACGCTTTCGGTACTTTGACCACATGTACACGTACTTTTCTCGTTCTCGGGACGTTCTTGTCGTAAAATATTCCACTTATCATCACCCGTGATTAATCTTTTGAAAAACTGTTGGGTATTATTAGATTTTAAGAGCGCGTTTAAATAGAAATAGCTAATCCTAGATTTGAATTTTATCTCTAAGTAGTATAAAGTTCAAATAAGAAAATATTTTTATATAGATTAATACATTAATAAATAAAAGTGAAATGTGGGCAGAAAATATTATACAATGAAATTTACTCGATAGAGCAAAATCACTAAGTTACCTCTCACTTTTATCGTTTTTTGCTTTATTTTCAAAATGACACATATTACAAACCTAAAAAATTATCAATAATCTCACTTCACAGACTAATTTTTAATATTCAATACTTTTGGCACAGAGTATTTAATATTTAATACTTTTGGCACCCATAACATTTTTATTCCACTAAACGCGCTACCTTCCGTCTGATGTCATGCATATTTCAATATGCATTCTTTCACATGATCAGTCACAATCGCTCCACAGAGACGGGAAGACTATGTTTCTGTGCGCAAGAATATTTAGACGTAATTTTTTTAATAAGACTTGTTTGTGAGTAGATTATTATAAGTGTGTTGCGTATAGACTGTTTATAAATCGTTTCATATTATTTTAACAAGATTGTGTAAATATATGGCTAATAAAAGGAACCCTGTTGTGTTGGTATCGTGTCTATTCAATTATGGGGCCACGCGGGTGAAATTAGATTATTTTTTTTTGCTTCGTGCTTTGCTTGTTAGGGGGACGCCCTTAATAGAGATCGAAAAATGAGAAAACGATTCATAAAATTCCTTTAGGCAAAACTGTTTTGTGTTCAATATTCAATGTTGTAACTACTAATATGCCGGTATTGCTCTACTTTCTCGCAAATAGCATCAACCTATCTATAACGAGGCGACCAGATTGCACCTTTAACGTCAGTGAAACTGCGTTAGGCCCATAAATAGAAAATTTGTAGTCCATTTTTTTCGTTCCAACGTTGCGAATCTTGTTGCATTTTCCCTTTTTTATATGTCAAGCAAAACTTAATTAGCCAGATACAAAGAGTATAATCAACGTTATTTGATTATAATTTGATTATAAAATATGTAAGTATACTTAAAGTCTTACTTCCTGACAAATAAGAGAATTTAGTTGCACTGCATACTACTTCTGCATTTCTATCTAAAGAAGAGTATGAGCCCATATATTGAAAATAGTGTTCTTCAAGCAAAGCTTCAATTCTGATAGAGGAATTAAGTCTGTTTTAACAAGTTAGGGTGAGAGGGAGGGAGCATATCTTTTATCAATTGTATTGTAATTAGGCAATTGGAAAACGATATCTATACATATTGTAGGGTTCATCATCATTCACTTTTCTCATTCATAATAAAACTTTTTGTTTCCTGTTTTTAATGTAACCTTATTTACCTTATATTATATATACACTGGCCGGCGAGATTTGAAATGAAATGGAACAGAATTGAGAAAAGGGGATTGACAGGGTTTTTTTGGACGAGGACGGAATTCTAGAGAGGGAATGGAGACGGAGAAGAGGTACTGGTTATAAGTACATCAACTGAGACTCAGATTTATTTCAAAAGGGAAACGGAATAAACGAATCCCATAATTGTTTCTTCAAGTCGACAAGACCTGCTTAAATCTCTTACCTACTTTACCTAAGATCCTGTCGGAAAGGGACGTTCCAACGCTGTGCACAGCATTATCCCCATTAAGCTGTTCTCACGGATGACGTGATCATCGAAGGGCAATTATATATATACGAAAATTTATAAGGACTGCAGTGTTTTTTTTTAGTGTACATATAGGGACTCCAGTGGTATTAAAGTGTGGTGTTTCCTCGAAGTCCATCTTTCCTTTCAACCCGCCACCCCTATAGTGATTTTAGAATTGTTACACTACAATATAATGAAAATATATAATGAGTCGTGTTAAATATTAATAAAACATTAAATATTATTAAAAAAAAATTGTGCACGTAGTGCTTACGTCACCCAGATAAAAAAAAACAGTTTTTAGAATTTTTGTCTGTGCGTTTGTGCACGGTAATGTCAGAAACTTTTAATGTGGTTTTCACTTATGTATTGCAGCAAGATTCCAATCAGTTTACAATTATAAATAAGAGGCGGCCGGTCAAATTTTAGTTTTTGTGGTGCGACAACCAGCGATACGAAAGCGACTCTTCAGAGCTTTTGCGAAGTTATCTGCGACTTTTGGTAAATTTAACGGTTTAGCGGACAAGTTTAGTGATTTTAGAAGTCATCTTGGTTTGTTAAAATAAATCGTTCGTTTCGCCCTTACACGGTATTTTAACTCACCCCGCAAGTAACAGTAGTAATTAATTGTATTTAATTGTAAAATAACTGGCTGGGTACCTGCTGGAATTAAAAGCTCACAATATAGGTATTAAAATCTGGAATCTAGAGTTGAATTATAATTTCACCTCGTTAATTTTATTTATCCTATTAATAAAATTCATTGCAAGCTATTTACCATCAATTAAAGTTTAATTAATTCTGTTTGAAACATAAAAATACCTGGGAAGTAGTCTTAGTATAAAGTAGTTATTTGGAGCTTTGGACTTTGTAAAAAGAAAATAATAAATTATAAGAGAATGTTGTCGTTTTGACATATTTGTCGTGTTCGCATTTTGCGTTGCCATTTTTAAAGGTTGCGTGACAGTATAATTTCATTCATGCAACGTTTCCCCCTCACTAATGACAGTTGTCAGAGTTCCGTGAACGGTAAATAATATGACACATAAAATGTACAAACAGCAACACACTTAACTGCACATAATTTTATCTGTCATATCGCAGGAAAGAGACTCGCTTTTGACGTTGACAATTATGAACCCTAGCCAGTGGCTGAGTAAAAATCTCAATTTCGTCGGATAATGATCAAATCGGGCAAAATCGGGTAGAGTCGTTTGTTTTCGTTTACCTTAATGCGTTGACATTTAGATATCTTATTTCTTACTATACAATGATATTAATAATTTGTTAGGCTCACTCAACACACACAAGCGGAGTCGAAGCGAAGCGACGCGTTATGTTTTTTAACTTCATAGTGTATTTCTCGTAGGCACCACGGATGAAAAAAAAAACTTTTTTTAGTTTAGTTTAATTTTTTTAGTTAATACACAAATTAACTTTATTTTTCCTGTTTTGTCCTAACAGTTAAAAATACACACACATAGCGAAAATACACACAATTTCATACTTGAAAGACTAATCGAAAATGAAAATAATAATACCCGTATAAGCATGCGGGACATGCGGAACACATTTAACGTTTTGCGAGACGGTCATCACAACTCGCATCACGAGATGGTCCTGCAGAATGCGGGTTAAGCATTTTATCGACTATCTATCCATAACCACATTTAAATAAAACAATTATTTGTTATTGTTATTTTATTTACATTTTTCATTCTGTGCAATTACTTTAAATTGCTAGGTCATCACATATAAACTCAAACACAAAAATCACTCTAGTTTCGTAAAACATTAATTCGTATCATCTGAAAATCGCCATTATTGAGCAGACCGAACCGTAGCTCGATTCCTCCCGACTCGTATAAATAATATAGTGTTATTTGACCAACAAAATGACCCACAGGTAATTATGGTCGGAAATCATTATACAGGAGGCAAAACGAGATTATATACAGCACGGCACACATTTTTCCGAATAGATGTAACCCAATCAGTGCCACTCTATAAGTCCGACTCAACAGGTGAAAATAATTGTTTTTCACTTTTGGTAGGTATAAGAAAGAAGTTCGAAGTGATTATAACATTTTCTTTGAAATTATTGTAACAGATTATGTAGATTTTGATAAAAGATCTTGTGTCAAATAGACATAATTGAGTAAAGAACATCGAGATTTTTGTTTTTCAATTTAGATTACATACATGAACCATGAAGGTTTTATTTGTAATAAACTATAAGTAAATGTCAATTTGAGCGTTAAAGAAGAGCTGCATTGCAATGCGACCGAATTAAGAATTATTACCTGGAAAACTTATTACTATACATTGAAAGTGACAACATATATCTATCCCTTTCAAACAGTGATAATTTCTCTCAGTTGCGTCTTTAATGTGCAGTTAAGTGTGTTGCTGTTTGTACCTATTGCGTTTATGGGTATTTGAATATTCTATATTCGTCATAGAAAAATTAATATTTTTACATTTAATTTCATTTTAAATTTAATTAGTCGATTATGTCCACCTAGCTAGGCAGATGCACTACTATCAATGCGGCATGCTATAAACCTTACGGTGATTTTTTGTGTCGATAGGTAGTCTGACGATCCAATTGACACTAGATGGCTACGGTCGCCTAATAAAATAAGTAACGGATCATATTGGGACCAAGAATAAATGATTAGGAGGCTCTGGTATCCCTCACTCACTCACCGAAACACAAACAGTAGCACTCCTGCTGTTATTTCACGGTGGTTTTCAGGAAGAGGGCTTCTGCTGCCCTCAAAGGGGTGAACCAGTTAATCATTGTGGAAAGCAGTGTACGACATGGACTAAATTTACGTTTCTTAATGAAGAAAATTGATAAAAATATATAAAGCGTCTCAGGTAGGTTGACTCATCGAAACACAACAAAAGATCCCCTTGTATACTAAACATAATAATAATTCTCACACTTTTAAAAAGTATTTTTTTTTATATTTAATATTTTCAATATATAAAACATCTTCAGAATAGAGATATCAATAGAAATTTTAGACTATATCATAATTTAAAATCCATATTGATCAGCATAATGCTAATCAGCATAAGCAATAATTATGTTGTTCTTCAGTTTTAAATCAACGACGTGATTCATAAGACAAAAAATCTTGTGGAACACATATTTTATTAAAATATAAACCTGGTAAAGAATTAATTTTGGCAGATCATTTGAGTAGATCTTTTATTAATAATAACGAGGACTTAAAGGATATCATTGATGTTGACTTTGTTTTATATTATGTAAGGATATACTTCTTTGCAAATATATATAACATATAATTCTAATTAAAAAGCCATAAATAAGTATATATATAATTCATATATTTTCTCTAATAATAATAGAAAAAATCATTCATGCTAAGTTGTAAATGTACTGTACTTTTTCTATTTCAACATATTTTGCAAGGATAAGCTTCATATTATAGAAATCTTAATGAGGTTTCGAAAAAGGATGCATTACCATTTTCAAAAATTCCACCGAGTAAATAAGTTTAAGGAACAATATATGTATTTCGAAATTTATTTAATTATACTGACTTTAGTCCAAAGAATCGTGAGTTCTACTGAGAACTTCTAAATGTAAGATGCTGTTCAAAACCCACATTCATCTCTGATAAAAGGTGTTCCAGGTCAACTTAGTTTAGCCTAGCTTAGTTTGTCTTAGCCGGATGTACTAGATATACCCAATATCATTAAATGCTCTTAAAATTAATTTTTAAACCTGAGTAAAGCCTTAGGTATATAACAGTATATTGTTTAAGTAATGTAAATATATTTAATTATTAAAAATATGAAAGCCAATTTAATTAAGAAACAACCTTTCATTCCAATCGGCAAAGAGTAAATTGATTCTTCAAAAACCGAGTGAATGAGTGGACTTTATTCCAATTAAGCTTTAATTAATATCAAATTATTGGAAACATGAGGAATAATAAGCCTTACAATTACAAGAATTTCAGTAGCTACTTTAATTGAATTAATTTTCTGAATTGTTACAACTTGTCATTTATAATTTATTTAATAAATATGTTAAGTGAGAAAATTGTTAATTTTAATGAATAGTTATTTAAAAACCTGAAAGCAATTAAACGATTATTGTAAGTAAAAATTCTGTTACTTAGTACTAGTTAATATTAACTACTCCTTACCAATAAAATATTTCAAAATTATCTTCGGAGAACAAGTTTTGTTGCTTGTTTTTTACTAAAAAAATGGAACCCGGCTTGGGGGGGACTTGTTCGTCTGTAATAGTGTACTTTTTAAATAGCGAAAAGATTCTTCAAATAGTGCAATGGCTTCAGATATTATGTTATTTTATCCATTTATTAAAATCGTCAGATGGGCTTTAATTAGGTAGAGTCAACTTCGAGAAGGATGTCAATCGTCAAATCCAGCTCGGATGGTCAGCCTTCGGGAAGCTCCGAGACATTTTCTTGTTCAAATTTCCTAATTGCCTTAAAAATCTCGATAAATGTATGTTACCAGTGATGGTATATATATCTCACAAATATCTCTATCTAAACGGTCTCGTAAAAAAGCTCGACGTCGCTCAACGAGTTATGGAAAAAGCTATGTTACACTGCGAGATCAAAATGAGGAATGAGGAGATCCGCAGACAACTCGAGATATTAACTCGGCTGATTTACTAGTTGAAGTGGCAATGGGCTGGGCACAATAGCAACGAAAAGCCGCTGGATTCGAAAAGGTTACGAGAGGAAACCACTGAGCATGGTAATATATTAGTCCAAAAGATGTACTGCTGTTTCTGCAGATCCATGTCCAGCATTGGACATCCTACGGCTGAGATAATGAAGATAAGGCTGACCGTCCACTTGATGGTAGGGGGCTACCACCGTCTATAACGCAAACAAAACTACCTTAATGGACAATTTCAAATTACTCAATAAAATTAGATTGCATGCACGTTCTTATACTTGCATATAACTATATATTATAAATGTGGATGGTAAAGAACAAAATTAAGCAAATTACAAACAGAATGGAATATGAGATTAAAGGAATTGATGGTAGATGGCTACAGCCCTCTATTGTAATGAACAACACCATAGATAAACGTAGAAACGTATAGTACCCTGCATGACATACTAGGATAAAAGGTTAAAGTTTAGAAGAGCCAGAGAAACGGGCTCTGGCATCTCTTAGTTACTCAGCGAAACATAACAGCACAACAGGTTTTAAGCTGGTAGTTACTGCTGCAAGGCGAGATGCCCAATTTATTTCTTATTTCTGGATCTATTTTAATTTCCTATTACGGTTCATATTTCATTGTAAAAATAATAAAAGCGGCCTTTTTGGCTGAGCAGAGATCTAATAAATATAATTATTACTTTTTATTATTACTATTTGTGTAATTTCAATTTATGTAATAGTTTTAATAATAATAATAATAATAATAATGATTTATTTGCTGAATATAGGTAATTACAATGGTTTTACAACGAATAAGGCTCGCTACATTCTACCCTTTGGGGTGTGCAAATATTTTAAGAATATTATAATCTACTACCACTAAATTAATGACTAGACACTAAGTTATCAGACATATAATCTTTCAAATTGTAGTAACATTTATCAACCAGCAATTGTTTTATTTTCTTCTTAAATATATTCATATTAAGCTCCTTATTTAGTTATTAGAATGTAACTTTATGATGACCTTACCGTGATTTTACCACGCACATTGTTTTATTTTTCATATAATTTCCCTTACCCTAAGGTTGCCTGGAAGAAATCGCTATAAAGCGATAAGGCCGCCTTTTGTACTATTCTTGTTGTTTATTTTTTTTTTTAATTCTTTTTATATGTTTATAGTACAAATTAAGAGTTTAATAAAAATAATAATACTACTAAGAGGAAAATATGAAATTCAATACGATAAAATACCTTTTGATACTATAGTAATTGTCATTGTATTAAACGACAGAGTTTCTCGTAATTATTTTTAAATTTACATAGAATGCTAGGTGGTGATCTGGGCCCACATTGTTTTATAGGTGTAGGTGTAAATTTTTGGAAATAAAATATACATTTTTTAAAGAAATTCTTATATAATTATAATTTCTTAATATTTTTATATCCACGTACCAGTTTAAAAAAAATAATAATTCTGATTCAATGACCAAGAAAACCCATATTGATTGTAATTTAAAAAAATATGAATTTGTAAAGTACTGTTAAAATTTTAAGTGATGTTTTAGTTATTAATTTAGTATTCGTATGATATTGTGAACCAACCACAAAAGCATAATATATGAATTATTTTATATTATTTTCACAAAATTAATAGTAACATTTCAGAATATCAAAATATGCACAAACCTTGCAACGGGCGACGAACTTTTAAACCAAAATTGAATATATGTAGACACGAACTAAAATAGTTGTATTATTAAAATATCTTCTCAATCACTTTAAAAACTGTAATTTTTTCACGAACACTTATTTATTCACTCGTTTTTATATTTCAAAGTTACGTATCCTGAGTAAATCGACACAGGGTTGTCACGCGCGCGGCTGGCACGGCGCTCGCCGCCGAATGAGCTGCACCTGTTGTGATCTTAAACCCCCCTTTACTGACAACCCTACGACGCACCCCCTGCGCAATTAATAAAACTTACTACAGAAAGTTCTATTTATTTATATGTCAAATCGGCAAATGCATTATTTATATATATTTATATTTAAGAAATAATCTTATTTTGTGGTATTTTTATGTAATATAATTAAAACTGTAAGAGAAAGTTGGCTATACTCGTACATAATTATCGCTTAAAAAACAATTACCAAGCGCTTTAAAACATCTATTGTGATGCGCACTGCTAAGGATTGGAACTCCCTGCCGGCGTCTGTATTTCCGAGCTCATATAACCCAAATCTTTTCAAGGTTCGAGTGAATAGGCATCTTCTGGGTGAGCTCGCTCCATCTTCGGCCTCATCCTTCCTACATGGATAGATGCTGGTCAAGAGCAAACCCATCTATAATAAAAAAAAAAAAAAAAAAAAAAAAAAAATTCGTAAAATAGAAGTATTTTTATAATAGTTTTTTTTTTTTTTTATAGATGGGTTTGCTCTTGACCAGCATCTATCCATGTACTTTCTGAGCTAGTATATAAAAAGTAGTCAAAATTTGATTCGTCAAAAATTAGTCAAGATAAAAGAAACACATGTAAATCTATATATTCTTTTAGTAAATTTAGTAAAGTTTCTATTAAAATCTCACTTGTCAATGGAAATTTCATAGAGAAATAACGGAAAAACAATACGACGTCATTACAGCATTGACGCAGTGTAAAGTAACCTATTAATTATTTTATTAGAGCTTCTATTCTTGGTCTACGAATTAATTTTCGAGTATCACTGAAAATATGTTTTACATAGAACGTTTAATGGATAATTCTTTCTTGGAGAAAGATGTGTGATCAAAAGTTTTTTTTTACTTAAACTTTGCTTTCAAACTTTCACACTATAATAACGATAAAAATAATATTTTTCCACGAACACGAACACAATGGTTTTTATAGTTAAAAAAGTTTAGGCATTATTTTAGAATTACATATATTGGACCAAATCCCTATATTCTTTAGGAAAGTACAGATCAGGCATACAAAATTCTTCAAATTATACTATAGAAATCAAAACTCAAAGAAGTGAAAATATTTACTGAATCATTTAAGAAGGCAAAATAAAACGAAATCGGAAATGTTTAAAGAAACTCAACTAAATTAATATAATTTATTCACAATACAATTTACTAATAGCGATACAAAACTTGATAAAGTTTTGTGAATATCTGGAAAGGTCAGAGAATGATAACTTGAAACAATAAACATACTCGTACGATCTCAAAGAAAATCTTTAATAGTTCTTGCTTTACTTTGGGAATCGTACCTAGTGTCGTTATAAATACGCGTTCCTGCAATGACCTATGCTTATAAAATTGTTTGTCCTAACTAACTATTAACACTATTTTTGATGGCCCGTTGGATGAGTGGCAAGGGTGCTTGCCTAACGTCTCAGGGGCCCCGGGTTCGATTCGGCGGGGTCAAGTTTGAAAATTTTAATGTAATTTTCAAAATTGACTCTGGTCTGGATTTGAAAAGTAGTGATAGGGCACACTGCGTTTCGCAGTCATTTGGGCAGCTCGCCTGGCGGCAGTAACCACCACCTTACAGAATACCACCGTGTAATAACAGCATATACGTGCTGTTGTGTTTCGGTGAGTGAGTAAAGGATGCCAGAGCCCATTTCCTCATCCCCTCCTAATCCCTTATCCAATCCTACTGTAGTCGGCAGCGCACTTGCAGCAGCTGTGGCGTTGCTTTTGCTATAGGCGACGGTAGCCACCTACCATCAAGTGGACCGTCAGCCTATCTATCGACTTTAACATAAAAAAAATAACACACAGCCAACACTACTAAGTCTAGAATCCGCTAAGAAATGATTTTGGAAAATTTCAACTCCGTGTGAAGCCGGGGCGATTTGCTAATCTTCTAATATATTATTTTAGCAAGCACACTGCTTCCCTCACGGTTACCTTGATGGTAAGTTGCTACCCTATGCAAGCAACAGCGTCAGGAAGATGGAAATAAGGAAATCGAAGTATTGGCTTTGCCAACCCTATTTGACGATACTGTTATTTCTGCAAAATAGGACGATGGTTATTGCTATCAGACGGGCTGACCAGTATTTGACTAAAAAATACAGTGAGCCCTGGCCGTACTATGTACTGCTAAACCTCTCTCAAGCAAGATTACTCTAGAATGACAGTTTGTGTTGGTATATTTTATCGAACAGTATAAGCAGCTAAGATGGCTAAACAGGACCGCAACTTTGCCGTCTAATATTTTTATATCTCAACAAAGGTTTGATCGATGTAGATATATTGAAGGCCGACCCTTATCAATTCTTCTATATTTTTAGAATACATTCAAATCAAAGGGTTTATATGTTCCACGTTAACATATATAATTATATAAAATTAGCTAGTATTTTTTAAATAACTTTTTTATTTAGCAGTTAAATAATCTAAAATTAAAAAGACAGATGTAATTTTTCAAACAAAGTTTTTATATAATATAATTCCTTGCATAAAGAAATATATGTTTTTATATTTGATCACACAAAATATAATATCGAATATCTTCGATCGAGAAAAGTGGACTGTATTTTTTTATGGTACGTTCAATCAAAAGGGGGCGTGGAGCCACCCACCTCGCAGACACTGACCGGTCTCATCATCTTCTTAGTGGCTATTTCTGTCTGCTAGAGTACCAGTATCACTTCGTCCATTGCTGAAATATTGTGATCGCCACGTAAACTAAAACTAAACCTATACCTACCACGTTAAGAAACTGTAGTACTTTTTTGATAGAGGCATTCTTCACATCTTCACAAGCCATTGTGTGGCTTCCTGGGATGTGACTGCGCTTGTGCATCAGGAGGCCACACTCGCACAGGATATCATGGCAAAAGCGATACTCTCCCGTACTAGTGAACGCCGTTATTTTAAGGTGTCTATTGAGGCAGCGGTGCCCCGTTATTGCCCTAGTTAGCATACACAAATTGCTCCTATTAAGCGACATAGCCTGGTTTGTCACGTTTCGACTATAGGCTTTTATGAGCGCTTTGGAATAGTTCAGCCTTGGCAAGATAGTCCAGCGTTTGTAAGATTTATTAAAGCACTGGTTCCATATGGTCCTGCGAGCTAAGCTATTTGGTAGTCAAGGTCTTACAGCGGCGGTGCCCGCAACACACGAGTCCAGATTTTCCAACACACCGCACACCTTTAAATTCCACTCGCGGTTTGGCGCGATCATTTGGGTTAATTACAAAAGCACATTGCTTGGTTTTTGCGGGTTATAAATTCAAATGTTGCGTGGCAAAATCGTCGGTTGAGTCTGCGCGGTGTCGTCAGTACAACGATTATTTCAGACTGGTTCTATAGTAGCCGCCAACGTGCGGTGGCAGCGGTTGCATTGCATAGGTATAGGCAAAGAGGGAGATTGTTATGTAGCTTGACTTAAACAATTTGGCGTTACCAATATTGAAATTAATTTAATATACAAAACCTTAGATTAATATAATTAAATGCAACATATGATTTAATAAATAAAGACATTTAACGTAATTACAATAAGTAAGCGATTTTAAGGAAATCGTAATAAAGATTTTAATAATAGTGACTGTTCGCGCCAATTCGCTGGCTTTGTTTTATTCTTAAGAAATCGCTCTGATTGGCTAAGAGGGGGCACGTCATTGTGGGCCAATCAGAGAACACCCCTGTTTCGAGTCCACCGCCATAAATAAGAATAGTAAGTGTTAAAATGGCGAACAAACCCGCTGATAAAAAGACCCGCTGTCTTCGTTGTTCTTCTATCAGATGAACAAACCCGTAGATCAAAAATACCCGCTGTCTTCTTTGATCTCCTATCACCCGTTACCTATCTCTGTTATCAAAACTGAAGTGATTCACGTCGTGAGTGCTGAAGAGAAGAATCCAAAGCTTTGGAAGAAGACTCAAGCCCTGTAGAATCGCGCGGATCATAACAGTGAGTAATAGAATAGGATTCCCGCATATCTATACAGTCCACACCCGCCGTATTGGGCTTAAAACCGATTATTTACTATCGGCAGCCCTTACAGTGACCATATTATATCAAGATACTCTAATTAAAAATAATTCATATGTGAAGTTTGGCAGGCAGGCTGACGATTCACTTGATCACTGGTGATTACCGTCGCCAACTAACACGAGTAACGTCGTAGAATTTGCAAGAGCCCTGCCGAACTTGGTAGAAAAAGGTGAAATGGATTTGGAGGAATAGGCTCTTTCATCCCTTACACTAACATACGAGTTGTTATTTATCGGTTGTCTCTTGTGAGAGTCGGTCAACATAACTTACTACATACTTTAAACATTTATTTGAAACTAACGCCCGAGGCTTCGCAGTTAGATGATACCTCGGAAACAGTACTTTTTTTCTGGGTGAAAGGTATCCTATGCCCTTTCCTGCATCCCTGATAACGTGTATTCAAAATTTCATGATGATCGGTTCAGAGGTTTAGGCGTGAAAAGGTAACAGACGGACAGACAGAGTTACTTTTACAATTATAATATTAATATGGATTTTAAATCATACTTTTCATAAAATATATGCTATGCTTAACCTTATGTTAACCTTAACCTTAACCATATGCTTAACATTCAAATCTCTATTTTATTTTATTCCCTTGGTCACGGCATCACGCGTGAACTGGTAGACCGATTTTAATTCGGTTTTCTCTAATGAAAAAAGGGATAAACTGGGAATGTCCATATATATAAAAATTGCACCCCGGCCGAAGCCAGGGGCGGGTCGCTAGTGACAATATAAGAATCAAATAGAGTAATAAACGATAATTAGCCACAAAAATGTCTATAAATCAAATAAATAAATATATTTGTCTCGTTTCAAGAATTACGGCTACTAGTATAAATAATAGTTATTAGGGTTGTACTTTCAAAGAGCGCCGGAAACATTCGTGAATAAATAAAAAAAAATTGACGTAAGCTATTTCAATTCTAGACACAGTCTGTGACACACAGTAAGCGGTTCTCATAGACTGTTAAAAGTCGTTATTTCTGTGTGTTTACTATTATTATTATTTAGGCGGTTATTTCTGTCAATAATATATAGAGTGTTGTTCTGTCTGTCACACACTCACTTCTAATGTACACGTATGGGCTCGGCACTTGAGCTGCTATTTGTAAATATCAACTCAAGTGTCATTATTAAACGTTATAATCAAGAAAACGCACAATTGTAATGTAATTAACTAAACTTTAGTGTTAGTAATTGTTCGATAGCTCACTTTGTATTGACCACGGTTGATCTAAGGGGATACTATTATAGGCAAATGAATTACTTATCCTGATCTATGTTTTGAACTAAAAGTCTTGAGAGAACAAGACCTAAACTAAACAATGAACTTGACACGACAAAACCCTCGACCAAGACATCCTTTGATTTAACAAGGACAATTTTTTTTATCTTTCATTGCCGCTTATACATAGAAACGCATACCAACTTCCATTCCATGCACATTCTTTGCAATAGCGACATCCAGGCGTGGATATGTCGCGAACAGTAATAATGCTATCACAAGTATTGTCGAGCAATTTAGTCGTGAAGATCCTACTATTTAATTAATTAATTAATTTTAATTAATTAAGTTATTTACGTATTGTGTAATTTTTCGTGTTTAAAATTTCTCAAATTATTAATAATAAATAGGTACAAAAAATCTTTCATTATGTTAAGGTCGTCAGAAGAGATATAAAGGTATCATGACCTTTTGAAAAGTTGGGAACGATCTTCCTAAAATATCCTGCATCCGAGGACGTCGCGCAAGTTGCCCAATGCCTAGTTAATGCTCTGATAGACCGCTGGAGCGCTACAAGGGGTAAAAGGTACTCCCAAGAACCTTCTAGCGTCACAAACGTGGTTATATTTTTATTAGCGCTCTGCAAGGTGCACACTACGTCTCTTTGGACTTAGCGCGTAACCTGAATATTTTTACTATTGATAATCAGACTTAAGCCTAGTTCGCATTATGCTAGTATTTTAGTCTAGTGACTTATTTACCAGTGAAATACTAAACCTTCATTAATTTACGCCGCTTCGCTTCGTTAGGAACGGACAGAGCTAGTGGATGGTCCTGACTTTTCTTAGTATAAGTACCTGTAGAGTTGCGCGCGTACTAACACTAAATTATACTAAAATCTCCGGTGGTATTGTCACAAAAAAAAACTTGAATTTGAATCTGATGACGAACCTCAATTTAATTCCCATTTTATAAGAGCACATATGCCAAACAACCTACAACTAACAATACCGGGTTCAAACCATGTAAGACGATATCTAGTTACGACTTGCTTATACTAGTTGTTCATAACAATCTACTAACTCCATATATATTATGTTGTACTTTAATGACATTAATATTATTGGTTATAATACCGTTCTACAGCACCTAACCTAAATATCTATTGAGTAATACAAAACCAGTGGTTCTTAAATAAAACAGATCGTACCTGGGTCTCAAAGATACCTGAGATACCAACAGCGACCCTGTCAGCCTCACTCCGGCTTGTCTCCAGTCGGTCGATCATCGCAAGCTCACTGGAAGAAACTCCACGCAAATTACGCCGCGATCATTCATATACCGCACCGTGTCCCGGAAGAGGTAATTAAATCTTTACCTCGCAGTAACATGCTCCTTCGCTTCTTTCCATGTCTTGCACAAATGATAAGATTTGGAAGCCTACCTCTGCAATCAGTCTAAGAATTTTGTGTGGAGTTTATTTCGTCGCACCACTGCGCCGCCGTAAATCTATACTAATACTATAAAGCTGAGCTGAAGAGTTTGTTTGTTTGTTTGAACGCACTTATCTCAGGAACTACTAATTCGAATTGAAAATTCTTTTTGTTTTGAATAGTCCATTTATCGAGGAAGGCTATATAGGCTATATAACATCACTCTACGATAAATAATATTATATATAAGCAGTGTCCAGTACCGCGCGCCCCATGCGCACGCCGCCGCCGTATATATGGGCCGCAGCGAAGCGTGGCCGAGTTCAGCTAGTTTAAAATAATCGGGACCAAAAGTAGGTATGTAGACATCAGTAGGCTTCATTTTCATAATCGAAGTTTTCGATGTTGTAGTTCCAGCATCGCTGTAGCGAAAAATGGAAATTCGATGCCCACATAACAGGGGGTTATTAAGTGGTACTAAAGCGTATTTTCGTGTGTTTTTGGAAGAAAAAATCATTAGAAGCAAACTGAGACTTATACTTTAGCTTAAAGTATTTATTTAAAAAAGTTTTTCTTTTATCTCAAATATTAATTTGCGCCTTTTTTGCGGATCCTTTTTTCAGTTCTCTAGAGGCGAAAAGCATCAAATATTATTTTTCCAGATGTGTGGTTTTCTTTATGTTTTCAAACGTTCGCAGTGTTTTAACGATAAAAACAAATATTTTTCCACGGACACGAACACAATGGACGTTTCAAAACTAACGCGCATATCCATTAGCTCAATTTCTTATCAATAAATCATCTCTGTTTGTCAGGACATATAACTAATGATGTGCCAGCGATAACTAAGGGTACGCAGTAATTATTGTCGACATTTCTCCAGTTTCCCTACATTGCGTATATAAGTAGGTACATTTGGGATAAGGTTCAAGTTTTCGTTAATTTTTTTCGCAGAATATATGAGACCGGGTCTACCCTAGATTTAACCTGAAGCGAACCTTTTCGCCATTTCGCAGTTTCAAGATTGATATAGCTGCTTATCATCAGTGATGATCACATTAGATGACGAGCCCGTTGGATGAGTGGTTAGGGTTCTTGCCTTAATGCTCTATTCTAAGGTTCCCGGGTTCGATTACCGGCAGGATCAACTTTGAAAATGAACTTTTCAAAATTGGCTCTGGTTTGGATCTCGGCCGACTGGCGGCAGTAACCACCTCCTTACAGAAGACAACCGTGAAATAACAGTATGTGTGCTGTTGTATTTCAGTGAATGAGTAAGGGATGCCATTATGGCATTGCCATATAATAAATACGCACAATACAAGGGGTCTTTGGGTAAATTTGTAGTTCCTAGGGTTGATAATTATTATGGTGACAGAACTATAAAAAAGCGGTTGTCCTATTTTCTAAATAGTTTGCCCGAAGACATTGTTCAAGAGATGAATAAAACTATATTTAAAAAGAAATTAATGAAATATAGGTTTAGATTTTTAATTTAGAATACATTTATTTTTCAATTCAGTTCAGTTCAGTTTTATTTTATTTTTGATAAAGTTTGACATCATAATTTGATCCTATGGACAAAATGCTTTCCAGTTTTATGGGACAATGTAAATATTGGTATAATTATTTCATGTGTAATAAATAAATAAAAAACAAATAATCCTCATCAAATATTAGTAGGATTAAAATAAGATATTTTTCTCCCCCTTTTTTTATGTAACAACTTTAAATGTAGAAATGTTAAAAATATTTGTTAATTCAAAATAGAATTGACAGTATGAATTAAACAAAATCGCGATCCTCTTATTTTGGTCGCGCCTTAAAACTGACCACAACCTCTTGGACATTTCCGGCTTGCAAACAGAAAAAAATCGATTGGTGTATTATATTTTAAAACAAAGAAGCCATTTCCGAGCAAGTAGGAAAAATGAGCCATTCTTTATTTGATTGTAATAATATTCGTAATGTAAGAAAATCCCGATCACGTATAGCTTGGAAAAATCCCAATTTTATATATTATGATAGGTTAATTCATAAACTATGAAAATATATCATTAGATTATTTTTATGTTATCCATAATAATACTATAAATCTGACAGTCTGTCTCTAATCTGTAACTCTGTCTGTCTGTCTGTTACCTTTTCACGCCTAAACAGCTGAACCGATCATCATGAAATTCACACGTTGTCAGGGATGGAGGAAAGGACATAGGATACCTTTCATCCAGAAAAAAGTACTGTTCCCGAGGGATCATCTAACTCCTGACAAAGCTATAACTACAATAAAGATGTTAGGCGTTACAATGCTAGTGGTAGGGCACACTGCGTTTCGCAGTCATTTGGGCAGCCCGCCTGGCGGCAGTGACCACCCCCTTACAGAAGACCACCGTGAAATAACAGCATATACGTGCTGTTGTGTTTCGGTGAGTGAGTAAGGGATGCCAGAGCCCATTTCCTTATCCCCTCCTAATCCGTTATCCAATCTTACTGTAGTCGGCAGCGCACTTGCAGCACGTGTAGCGTTGCTTGTGTTATTGGCGACGGTAGCCACCTACCATCAAGTGGACCGTCAGCCTGTCTGTCGACATAACATTAAAAAAAATGCTCATATATTTTGTCAGGCGTTATTTTTTAATTTTTCAACGCTGGCACCAGCTAGTAAAAAATAAAGCAAAATGATCTTACATTTCATCTATTAACTCTTACATTTGGTGTAGGTAATATATTTCCTCTACTTACGTTATCAGACTGTATACGACGAGTTTCATCTTAAATTGTTTTGTAGATTTTATTGAATATCTATTTATATGAAACTAATAAAGCGACGAAAAAAACAAAATGAGAAAGTACTATCTGAAGACTTTATTCTGAGAAAATAACAATCAGGTATTTGTTCTCTAAACTTAATCAGATTTGTTTCGCCGAGCGCCGCTTTGAATTGATTTATTTTTTGTACTATTTTTCTAATAGTCGGATATATTTCTAATAAAACTTGATATTTCTGCTTGAACGGTTGTCCAATATACATTTGCAGAACCAGGATTTCTTTATGTGCAAATCATCAGACAGGCTGACTGTCTTCATTATCACGATAGGTAATAGCTGACCTTGATAGTAAATGGCTAACGATGCCGAAGCAACGTTAAGCAAAGCGACTATGGATAGTACTGTGCCTTGCTACTACTAACTACTAACGAACTACAATGGACTTCACTAGACTACATAATGCGTGACAATGAAATATGAAAACTTTATGTACAGTAAAATTTACTGATTACATGCAAATAATATTTGCTCATTTGACAAAAATTAACTCGACTATAACGCACTGAAACTGGAAACACACGCGGTCGACCTGTGGTAAATTATGGCAAAAGTTATAAAATTTTAAATCGAATATCTCGATCTGAATAAACGTCGAAGCATATTGTTTTTTTTTTTTGTATCTCACATTTACCTGAAAATTGGAACATACCGTGATGAAACCTGATTATGAATTATAATATATAATGCACAAACATAGTGTGAGCTCAAATTTTACGTCAAAAATTAAAATTGTCTTTTTTTATAAATGTGTCATAATGTGATACAGTTATTTACGGTTAAATATAAGAAAAAAAATTGTTATTTCAAGCATCTCAAAATGGCCTAGATTAAATGTATTAAATTACATTGTTAAATTATATTACCTATTGTCGCCAACAGCCTAATCGTAGAACAGTTTAATTAAGCAGTTACGAATTACTTATTACTAATAAGCTCACCAGGTACTGATTTATGGGCTTTACACAAGCGAACCATCAACTGATTAGGTATCTGAATAGGAGGGTCAGGGCCTCCAACCTCCCCTTACAGCCCTCCCTGTCCTCTCGACTTGAACGATTCTGATTTCTGGTACTGATACTGGATACTGGTTTACTGATACTGATATACTGGTATACTGATACTGATATACTGGTATGATTGCGTATGTATATGCAACAATAACACTGTTCGCTATTCTATTGGTTCCACTCTAAAGTTCTGTTCTTGAACCGCCGCAGCGATCATCACACATGATTTCTATAGCATTTAAAAACAATGATAACAAGTACACAAATAGGCAAAATAAATAAAGTTAAACATGATGTAGTCAAAAACTCACTGTATAAATATGTATGTTACACTGTCTGGTTCGGCGGCGCTCGGGGAAGTGTCTCTCCAGAATGAATTGCGGCTCTTTTTATATTTTACTTTATGCGCAACTACCCTCCATTTAATCTACACTTTAACAGATATGAATATGACTAATTTCGCGTAGGTAATATCTATATTAAAATAAATTATTGAATTGAAATTTATCTATATTTAAATAAATTATTGAATTGAAATTTTCCAAATATTCCCAAACAAAATTTTAGGTTACTAACAAAAGTTTACATGGGTTGTTCATCCGACTACTACTTGTATGAGGTGGCACATCATACTGGATTCATACCTCCTGATCATGATCTTCAAGATGGAATTTGAACTCACACGCATTCTACACAATAAAGAAGCAGACTTTTTGCGCATGATGGTTTTCGCCAATGCAAACATGCCAGACGCACTGCTGAACCACGGAAGCCCCAACAACATCCTAAGCCATTGTTGTATTGCCTAAGCTATATCAATGATGAAATAATTGTTGAACGACTTAATTTCTTTGCTGTATTACTAATGTGGCAAAACTCCATACAAATTTGAAACAATGGGATTTTTATCAAAAAATATCAACACAACTAGTTTAACTTAAAAGTTGGTGCCTACTTAGTAAATTAGACTAATGAAGTGTAGGAAGTCTAGATAGGTAAGGTAAAAAGTATGCAACTAATCAATACTTAAAAGAGCCCCAACTAAAACCAAACTAGGCCACGAGGCCAATAGAGATTCGCTGGCCATTCTGATACGAGAATTTATGGAACGCGTGGCAATAAATTGCTCAAGTGGACAGAAAATACTTTGACAAAATTTTTAAGCACGTCGATATATCAATAGACTTTTTTTTGTGTTAAGATCGGCAGACAGGCTGACGGTCCACTTGATGGTAGGTAGCTACGGTCGCCTGTAACATAAGCAACGCCAAAGCTGCCACAACTGCGCCGCCGACTACAGAAGGATTAAGGATAAGGGATTAGGAGGGGGTAGGGAAATGGGCTCTGGCATCCCTTACTCACTCACTGAATCACAACAGCACACATGCTGTTATTTCACGGTGGTCTTCTGTAAGGGGGTGATTACTGCCGCCAGATGGGCTGCACAAATGACTGCAAAACGCAGTGAGCCCTGCCGCTATTTTCCAGATCCAGACCAGAGCCAAATTTGAAAAGTTCTTTTTTCAAAGTTGAACCCTAAAATCACTCATCCAACGACCTTTATGAATATAAAATTATCTCTCGTAATGTCCTATTATTGAACACATACCTAATCGATTACTTGAAATCTGTAAAACCGATTTCACAAGCCTAGTGGTTTTACTATGAACTTTTAAAAGTTGGCTCTGGTCTGGATGTGGCGAGTAATGGCATGGCACGCTCGATTTCGCAGTCATTTGGGCAGCACTTCTGGCGACAGTAACCACTCTCTTACAGAAGAACACCGTGAAATAACTACACATGTGCTGTTTTATTTCGGCGAGTGAGTAAGGGATGCCAGAGCCCATTTCCTTATCCCCTCCTAATCTCTTATCCTTAATCCTACTAAAGTCTGCAGCGCACTCGCAGCATCTGTGGTGTTGAATGTGTTATAGGCGACGGTAGCCACCAACCATCAACCCTGTCTTTCAACCTGTCTGTCGACCTTCATTAAAAAAAAAACAATATTTAAAATGTACTCATTCATACATTACTCAACAATAATTCTACTTTATTATTGTGCTGATTTCTAACTATGAATGTTGTCATGGCATTCATGACTTCATTGGTCGAGTGGTTAAGGTGGTGCTTTGGTCGCTTGTTTTATCGCTCTGACTCAGGGGTTCCAGGTATGAGACCCGGAAGAGCCAACTTTGATTCGTAGTCACAAATTGGTCAGTTTATGAGGCCACAGTTAGCCTCCCCTTACAGAAGATCTGCATCATTGAGTGGACCGTCAGAGTGTCTGACGACTTTTACATAAAAAATTGACTTGGAGATGAGTCCTTTTAATGCCGTACGGTTCTAGCTAGGGTATCTTTTTTTTTTTTTTTTTTTTTAAGATCGGCAGACAGGCTGACGGTCCACTTGATGGTAGGTAACTACGGTCGCCTATAACACTAGCAACGCCTAAACTGCTGCAAGTGCGCCGCCAACTGCAGTAGGATTAAGGATAAGGGATTAGTAGTGGGGATAGGGAAATGGGAAATGGGGGATGGGAATCTAAAAGTTGTTAGGATTATATTCAAGATTATATATAATTGTGAATAACATTTATGCTTTAAGTGAGTAAAGTTTGACATTGAACTGTTAAAAGGCGCTTTACATTTTGTAGTATTGTCTTTTGATGTATATTAAACAGCTATACCGCTTAAAAAATATTACAACCTGTCTACGGGGTTCGCTTTACAATTGTACTGCGGACAAAGCATGTTATAAATCACTGTACAGGTAATTTCCGACCATTACTGCCTTCTAACGACCCACTATTGTATGCAATAAGGTCTGACCGAAATGACCTTTTTGCAAATTGCGTCTAGATCTTGGATTGTATTAATTGCTGGCTATTTTATGCACTTATAGCTTAGTAATGCCATATAAAATCAACGTATCCTTACTAACGAGTTATTAGTTAACGAGTTAGATCTAACGAGTTATTTTTGCACAGTTCCAATATAAATGAGTTTTTGAGAAAAATCCTTATGAACAGAAACTTTGAAAAATAAGGATTCATTACCAAATGGATACTGCGTTTTTAAGTGAAAATAATTTATAGATAATGTAGTACGTGGCAAAATGTAACATTTTAAGTAACATCGGCGAAATTAACTCTTTATTTTGAATAAGGGATGCCAGAGCCCATTTCCCTATCCCATCCTAATCCCTTATCTTTAATCCTACTGTATTCGATAGCGCATTTGCAGCAAATGTGGCGTTGTTTATGTTATAGGCGACGGTAGCCACCTACCATCAAGTCGACCGTCAGCCTGTCTGCCGATCTTAACATAAAAAATATAAATATCAATATAAAAAATATGCCCAACTGGTGACGGTGATACTGAGTGACGTGCTATATCACCTCCACCTAAACAAATCGGTGTGACAAATATTACGATTTTTAGATTTATAAATTAGAAGTAGTGGCAGGGCATAATATATTTCTCAATCATTTGGGCGGCCGGTCTTTGGGTAGCAAACGGTCTATGGGTACAGAAGACCATCGTTAAATAACAGCATTTGTGCTAATCTCTTATCCTTAATCCTGCTACGGTCGCCAGTTCATTTGTGTCACTAGTGGCGATACTTGTGTTATAGATGACAGTAGCCACCTATCATTAATGTGACTGCAGAAGAAAAATCGTCAGACATGAAAATTGTAACGACCTTCACGACGGCGTTTATTTCCTATAGTCAGAACAAACAACAAAATATGAGTTGTGGGTTTCCGGGATGATGGCCCAGGTCTGTTGGAAATTCTTCCATATGGCGACCATAGCAGGATTCCGGAAACCCACAACTCATATGGATACCGGCCGAGAAAACCTACATTCTACTATTAAACAACAAAATCTTATTCTTAACATTTTAACCTAACATTATAAACTCAAAAGTAATAATAATAAATTACGTGCTGTGTCTTGGTTCTTTAGTTTTCGGGAGCAGTAACTTTTTCCTTACAGACGATGTCTGTGAACCACCATCATATTTATTGCATGGGTTATAGGACTCGAAACTCCATTCTCAAAAAATCAGTGAAAGCCATATTGAGACGGAAAACCTTTCTTCGTGGTTGTTCTTCACGATAAAAGCATTTGTTGACTTAAGTAAAAGAGACTGAAAAATTCAAAAGCTTTAGAAAACAAGAAAAGAAAGTACCGTGAAAAAGCACCTTATTATATGCAAACGAAGTCGCTTGAAGTTTTTATGGCTCTGAGTCCACATGAGACATCTGACGTTCCTTTGCTTTATGCCCCTATTTTACTACAAAGTGTTATTACGATCTAGATCTGGTTGTTCACCTTCCGAGCTTTCATATACACTATCCAAATATCGTCTGGTCGAACATCAGGTTGTTGAATTTCAATGTAACTTATCTTTAGAAGCAAGACAATGATAAATTGGTGACCATTTACCGAACTGATCGCTTTAAAGCAAAAGATTGAGATAAAATTATTACTTTTTTGAATAAAAGCTTTTCAGTGAATCTAAAATATTGAAACAATTACGCCGGATAAATTTTTATTTTTATAATATGCCTATCGGCTGGAGCGCAAGACAAGAGGAATTTTCCCGTTATTGTATATGATTTTTTATAGAAATTTTTTCAAGTTGTAAGTTGATTTCATATACAATTTGGTAAAAGTGGCTGATATCACTCTTATGTAACAATAACTTTTTATTATGAACAATTAAGCACCACGTATTTTACCATTTTAGAATCTCCAGTTTGGCCCAACTTTGAACGAAGTTGCGACTTAGGTACTCATACATTTTTTTAGACCAGAGGTACTCTAACTTTGGAGTTAAAAGTGAGCCGCTCTTTTTTTATTTTTCAAATTTGTTTTTATGGAAACTGTGTGTATCTTAAATATTTTGTGATATGTATGATATCATCAGATCTACTATTGTAGAATAGTTTCAGAGAAAAAATATAAGATCTAATAGACAGTTTACGACTATGATAAAAATTTGATTTAAAAAAATAATTAAAATCAGCATAACTCAAAATTCCGTGCAAATAATAAAAAGTAGTTTCTATGTGTGATTTACCTTTGTTTACAAGTATCCATTAATGATGGGACATCCCATATAAAGAAACATTAGAAGGAAGCAAGTAGAAATGACATACTTAAGGGATTAATTAAAGGGATAAGAAACCCTGCCATTCCTTAGATATGCACCGAAACATATTCTGTACATGAACCTTCATGCAATTTATGGATTTCCTCTTTAAGGAGATGCGAATCCCAGACCATCCGCCATTTTTTTTGACGAGCTCGTTGGATGAGTGGTTAGGGTGCTTGCCTTAACGCTTTGTTCTAGGGTTCCCGGGTTCGATTCCCGGCAGGTTCAACTTTGAAAAATCAACTTTTCAAATTTGGCTCTGGTCTGGATTTGGAAAGTAGTGGTAGGGCACACTGCGTTTCGCAGTTATTTGGGCAGCCCGTCTGGCGGCAGTAACCACCCCCTTACAGAAGACCACCGTGAAATAACAGCACGTGTGCTGTTGTGTTTCGGTGAGTGAGTAAGGGATGCCAGAGCCCATTTCCCTATCCACTCCTAATCCCTTATCCTTAATCCTACTGCAGTCGGCAGCGCAATTGCAGCAGTTTAGGCGTTGCTTGTGTTATAGGCGACCGTCAGCCTGTCTGCCGACCTTAACATAAAAAAAAACTGTATTAGTATTTATAAGTTACTAGCTGAACTCGCCACGCTTCGCTGCTGCCCATACGGCGGCGGCTTGCGCATGGGGCGCACGGTACTGGACACTGCTTATGTATAATACTATTTATCGTAGCGTGATTTTATATAGCCTATAGCCTTCCTCGATAAATGGACTATTCAAAACAAAAAGATTTTTTCAATTCGAACCAGTAGTTCCTGAGATTAGCGCGTTCAAACAAACAAACTAACTCTTCAGCTTTATAATATTAGTATAGATTCTACAATTCTATGCAATTATAAAAAAATATATTAGGCAAAACTAATTAGCATAAATGCTTTTTAATTATCAAAACGCCATATTTTCTCGTGAATTAAGAAATAAATTGATTTCTCAACGGAAAATTTTATTTCAGATTCTTCGAGAGTCGCAAAAAAATTATCCTGGCAAATATTATGTCAATCTGAGCTGTTTTACTCGTATCAGACCACGAAGTGATTTTAAAATATGTAAAAAAAGAGTCTTATCTGGACAAGATTAAAATGTGCTAGCAAAGCCGTCACCGCTTGGGAAGTATATTTAATTATGATTGTGAACTGCTTTTGAAATAATAATTTATGATATTTATGTGCAAACTTTTTGTATTTTAAGTACCCACTTTAAATGTCTGAGAAATGTATTTCATTAGCAGAGACTTAAGAGGTTCTAACAGTTTGAACGCTACGCGCGTAGTTTTACACGTACATAATTATATTCTGAACAAACAAAACAAAAATGGCACAGGATAGCTCAATTCTATCTCTATTTTTTTGCTGCAATTAAAAATTAAAAAAATATTGTTTATGTATGTGAAATCCTGTTTTAAACGACTCGTATTTCCCTAAATTTCAAGTCAAGTCCTATCAAGTCACTTTTGTCATCTATTTACCTTAGAAAAATTGTTAAAAATGTATTTTGAAAAATATTTCAATTAAGGGGGAGACAAACGCTAAATACTGAAAATATCCATTGTTTAATGAAGATGTTACAAGAAATATACAACACAATTGCTTTGAAAAAAATATATATTATACTTAAACATGTGAAGAACCAATTGTATTAATTAGAATTTTCGTTAAAGTAATAGAAACTCTACAAAAAAAGTTAGAACACAAGAAGAATTTGACCTTTATTGAAAATTCTCTCGAAAACGGCTTATTGCACGCATATGAATCCTGTACCTACCTATTAATAAGTTAATATCAGATAAAAAAATTGTACTAAAAAAAAATTTTTTTTGTGTAATGTTCTAAAAACAAAAAACACCATTTCTAGGCCTGTTGAATTGGATCCGCCGCCAGCGAGTTCTATAGTAAATGTCATTTGCCTCAGTGAATCCCTTAAGTACAAAATTATTCTCTTCTTTTATTTGCAGCTTTTATGTAATTTTAATCCAAGAATAGTATTAAAAATAATGAAATTGTGAAATTTTTGTTTTATATTTTGTGCTATTTCTACAAATTCAGACCGTTCGTTGAAGAAACAATACGTATACCTGGAATTTCAATGCTTTATGGTAATATATTAGGTCGGGAAAAAGTATTTTCGCATATAGTATGTATAAACTTGTAATCAAATCTCTATTGGTGTACTATTCGTATTGCGGCCGGAATTGATCAATAGAAAAGGTGTGGTCACGACAACGCTAGACCACACACATACATATTTAGCCACTCAGCAAAAATTAAGAAAGGTTGGATGGGAGGCCACCATATAGCCACCATATAGCCCTGTCCTTGCACCTTCAGATTTCCACCTGTTTTTGTCTCTTCAGAATTCTTCAGGCGGTGTCAGGTTAACATCCAGAGAGGACTGCCAAAACTACTTGTCGCGTTTTTTTGATCAGAACTCCCAAGATTTCTACAGCAATGGGATCATATCACTACCTACAAAAAAGTCATCGAACAAAGTGGCATATAATTATACTCTAATTAAATGTAAATAAAGTTTGTAAAAAAACAAAAAGTCATCGAACAAAGTGGCATATATAATTATACTCTAATTAAATGTAAATAAAGTTTGTAAAAAGAGCAAAAAGTCATCGAACAAAGTGGCATATAATTATACTCTAGTTAAATCTAAATAAAGTTTGTAAAAAGAATGTCTTGAGTTTTCATATAAAATGCAAAGAAACTTTTTCCCCAACCTATCTTGTAAGAACTAGTTGAGTCCGCAACTTCGTACGCATGACATTATTCATAACGCGTAACTTTTTTATTTGTAAACCGATTGGAATGAAATAAACACTAAATGCGAAAACCGCATTCAAATCTGTTAATCCGTTTTGTTACATTAATTTTTCGGACGTATGAAGGGACTCATTCCAGTTGTCGGAAACAAATTCGTGTCATCGTCGCTTCGCTCTGTGGTTCGCATTCATTCAGACGGAAGAACGCGTGATCCGTCTGAGTGATTGAAAGATCGCATTGCGTTTCGGCGCGCGCGTCCGTCTCGCCCTTTTTGCCTGGAAGCAGCGAACGAGACGAGACGTTCTTGTGTGGCAGGACCCACTATCCGTCGACGCGGATTAACAATATGGAGGGACATAGATAAAATTTTTCTTTTGTGCCAAATACTTGGCTGTCTTTTGAAATCCATCAAATTTAAAAAAGAAAACTTCGTCGTAACTCGGCGGTAAGTGTTTTTGGCTAATTCAGTGCGTAAATTCCCGTTTTATTTCTTACATTTTTTTTTGTTCAAGTCGTGAGGTAGATTCAGTAGGCAAGTCTTTTGAGAATTTTAATTAAATTTATTGAAAAGTGTTAACTATAAATTATGTAGGTCGTGTGCCTATTTTCTACATTTAAATCCATGGTAAATACCTTTTATTTTGGTACGCGGATGTGTATTTTTTTTTAAAAGATGGCATCGGCCGAATTTTACTTTTTTCATAAATATATTTTATTTGTGGCCGATAGCCATCGACCCAATCATATACGGCAAATCCATATATTTCATTTTTATAAATTAAGCAATACCAATTCCGCGGTAGTCATTTTTTTTATTTTTTTTAGTACCAAAATGTAGAATTACCTACCGATGATAAATTCAATTTTATGACAAGCCCTCATGCTAGGATTACCTGAAGGGTATAGGATGGCCAAAATTCTAAGACGGTTTTTTGTATCCATTTCAGGGGTTTTTTTTTATATACAAAAATTCTACCAATTATCAAACACATTCAAAACGGAAGACAGAACTTCCATGAGTTGGTGAGCCGAGTGGAAGGGCCGTGCGTACCACGTTGGCTTGACGGGGAACCGAACGGGCAACCCCGCAGTGCACCCGCCGTGCCTTCCGTCGCCTTCGACGGCTCGATTCGCCACCGACACAAGTTGGTCAATCGTTTAAATTTTAACTTTATTTTAAATATTTTAAATCTAGTAGGATAATTTTTTTTGTTGATTCTCGTCGATGGCTCTCCTTCCGTGGCAAGGTTTCCTTTAGTCCAAATCTCCGCAAGGTCCCTGGCATTTTTTTTAACTAACGTTTTTTTTGTATAGATTTATTTTATTTTTGTGTGTGTACTGGTAATTTTTTTTGTGTAATTTCTCTTTATAAATAAATATTTTGTTACCAGTAGCACTCTTTTTATTTTCTTTTGTTTGTTACCTTTTTTTATTGTCCGCCTGTCCGTCACCATCTGTGGCGGAAAAAGGTGTAACAGTTTCAGAGATTAGCGTGCACAAACGCACAGACAAACAGGCAAAAATTCTAAAAACTATTTCTTTGATTTTGTACAACGTGTACAAATTGTTTTTTGAAAAAAATCTTAAATGTACAGATACGGCTCGTTTACGATTTTATTATATGTATAGATAGAAATAAATAAATAAATATGATTATAAAATACTAAGTGTCTGTGTTATATTACTTTAAAAAAAAATACACTATAAATGCCCTTAAAAATACTGCTATGGTCATTATGCGCGCAGCGCTTACCAATCTTTTGACATGTGTTACAACTGTTAAACCTCTTAAGACGTCATAAGATATCCATTGAGAGCTCTTTTAGTTTAGCTGATACAACATACATATAAGCGTAACTATTTTTCTGCCCCTTTTTGTGCTATCGTAACTTTATATTATTTATAGCTCTTGATAAAAGCAACCCTCATCAGATCCCAAAATCATGTTTCAATTGCGATTAGTTTGAGTGTCATTTATTTCACAAACAACTCAAACCGAAATATGTTATTCCCAACATTTCAATACTCAAAAGCAATGATGAATCACATGCTCGATTTTAGTATTTTTATTAACCATCACATTTAGCTTAGTTTTTCTAGCTCAGCTTAGTCAATCCTTAACTTGACCCTTAATTTTTATCACATCAAAGTTAATAGTTCACGTGCATCCTCGTTTAACTTAAAATTATAAAAACTTAAAACAAACGATTTATCAGGTTACTATCCAGAGCTTTTCAGAATAAAAAGGAAATTAAGATTTTCAGCTTCATCTATCGCCATATACTAGCGGAACTAAGCGATGCAATTTCAGTATATAATTTTATATGAAAACATGTTCCACATTAAACCGGTAGCGAGGTAGGTCAAGTCAATGTCCTTCCTCCATTTAGTTTGTAAAATTGGACAGAGGTTGACGTAAGTATAAATTCCAGCCGAGTTCCGGTAATTTGCATAGCGACCCCGTAACTAATCGCTCAAAGTGCTAGAGACCCAGTGGCAATGAAACCTTCCTCTAATAAGTTCGTGGCTATTATTAAGCGCTCGATTTAATTTACATTCCCAAGGCTGGGAATAGAAACAATCTTTAATTGTGATCTATCGGAATCGGTTTCGTTGTCGTTTTAATGTGGGGACACTAAACCAGCGTTTTGACAGAACTGTTCTATTATACGTCACGCTACATCCCTTATCATCAGCAAACAAAATCTGCTAGATGGGGATGATTTTGTTTCAATTATTTTGATTGCATCCGTCCTTCATATTTATAAACAACTTATTAACTTATTGACACGGGAACATTCGAAAGATAAAGCAGACTTTATTGGGTAGCTAATATCGTTCACATTCTTACTGATATCCTAAGCAGGGTGAATTTATTGTACTTACACAAAACTTAGGGCGACTTTTAGTCAAATTTATTTAAAATGAACTTAATTCTATTTGGTTAAATATGATATGTCTTGAAAACACGATCACCCTAAACGTGTTTAAGTATGTCTTGCACCTTGTCAATTTAAGTTGTATTTACCTAAACGTAGATTTGTCTGTGGTTTGTGCGTTTCGTTTTACGATTTGATCATTGTTGTGTCTTTTTTTTTTCATTGTCGTATTGTAGAACGGTTTTTTTTATTTTTTGCTTAAAATGAATCGTATTTAGTCCAAAGTTTCTGTGATTGTGATTGATCTATCTGTTCTGTCATTGTCATCTCAGTCTTCAATTTCAGGAAGCTAAATAAACAAAAGAGTTCACGTGGTTATTTATTATTTATTAAAGCCGAGATTTCGTCATCATGGGTGGCACGGTGAAAAATAACTCGGTTCGCGGGCCCAACTTTTCAAAAGAAGAACAGATGCTGCTTTGCAAAATTACAAAAACATACTCGGCCAAATTCATAATTTTGTAATCAAAATTTAAAAAAAAAATCACAGAAATGGGTATGTAACAACAACACAAGTAAATAATACGACGACGTTCAAATAATCTCATAAATACCAATGTTAAATATGTTGCGTGTTAAACAGCCATTTTCGGCCGTTTAATTTTGACAGTTCCTTAATCGCGTTTTACTTCTCGTGCAAGACCGCTAAACAAGTTTAGTACTTAAATAGAATTTAAAACGTGTTTAAGTGTTTGGTAAAAGCCGCCCTTAGACTTTATTTTTTATTACCGAGTTGAAGTATGTTCTTCTAAATATGTAACAGGGAAATATTTATTGCTACAAATAGTTTCTTTATATTTATATTTTATTACAATTTGTTTCTTTCTTGTTTATTGACTTATAGCACGGAAATGGTACTAGGTATTTATATTTTTGATCTCATTGACATTTATTGTTTGATTCATTTAAATAATTTCTAATATTACTGTGTTTTCCTATAATTTAAATTCATACTTGTAATGTTTCTTTCTGTGAGATTGTATGTTATGTTTAAGTATGTCTTTAGTTGTTAAGCCTTTTCAAATAAATAAATAAATTGTTCCAATTTTGCAAAGAATAATGCAAAATGGGACAAGAGGACCAGGGATGTCCATGCAACAAAAGAAGCTTGTTCATAAAACCTTATTTGTTTTCCAATTAGCCCTTGTAGAAAATTGTTTATCATTTCCAAAATAATGCCAGATTAATAATCAAAATCGAACCATTATTACTTTAATTATAATATAGTTTGACATTGCAGTAAACAAGTACAAGAGAATGAGTCGTTTTCCTCGTGGCTTCGATCTTCGTGGGCATAAAGCGCAGATAATGGTCCTGAAATCGATTTCAAGGGACCCTGCGACCTCTGACTCCCATAAAATATGTAGACGGATTTCGGTAAATTCTCTCATTCATTCATGTTAGATGCTTCGGATATATAGGTATAATACACAAATATCTATGGTGATATGTCTACTATGACAATATTTAATTGAAGGACGTGATCGTATTCATATAAGTTACTGTTCCTGACTGTTTGGCTAAGAAGAAAATTCTCTTCCACCAAGACAACGCACGAGTGCACACCTGCGAGATTGCCATGGCTAAACTTCATGGGTTTAGCCCCCTTTCCTATTTTCTGTTTCCGAATTAAAAAAAATGGCTTGGTGGGAAAAGATTTGGCTCCAACGAAGAGGTCATGGACGAAACACCCTATTTTAAAGGGTTGCCTAAGTTGTATTTTATGGAAGGGATCGAAAAGCTAGAGAAACGCTGGATGAAGTGCATTGAGCTACACGGAGATTACGTTGAAAAATAAATAATAATAATTTAATTAATTTTACTCCTTGTTTAATTTTTACCAGACTTATCACACCGCCCTTGTAAATACAAGGCAAAAATAATACACATAAGGGACAAGTTAAGAGAATAAGAGGAAATGGTCTTTACTCATGATATCGGACTTGCTATATCATGTACACAAGAGCTTTACCATCGGTGATGATACTGAGCCGGCCAGATTGTGTATGCATGTGTGGTGTGGATTGTGGTGTGCCCTCTCTTCAATTATAAATACCTAGCTATGCCCGCGGCTTCCCCCGGGCGTAATTCAGTTTGTTCCTCTGTGGTTTCACGGCGCGGTCGCACTTTACATATATCTAATAAAGGCTTTTTTCAAAATATTAATATTGATTTCATAAAGTAGTTAAAATTATTAGGTATTCCTAACAATTTCATAAGCTTTCACTGTGCTATTCGAAGCTTATGTCACTGTAAAACTGTGCGCCAATACGTTATAATTAAAATATTTTCTAAATTAATTATATAATGTTTGAAATAAAAAATTAAACATTGTTAAATTTGCGTTAGTACTCATAATTATGGAATATCGAAAACAAATTAAAACAGTTCCATTGTGGTAGGAATTTAACCGCAGTTAGGTTTTATGATGTAAAATTGAGACGAGTTTGTTATTTTACGAGTATACCTTGTAACAAAGTTTTCAGACAATAATTCATTATGTAAATTTATTATGTTAATTCTAAAATATTATTTGTGGATTATAGACGTTAAATAACACATTAGCATATTTATCATGGCTACAATGTAATAAGCAGAACCTTAGAATATTTGTAAAAGTTATCTAAAAAAAAAAGTATCCATAAAATCTAAGTATAGTAAAAAATCATGAAATAGTTTTAACTACTTAAAAAATGGATGAGTGGTTAGGGTGGTTCAATTCCCGGCAGGGTCAACTTTGAAAAATGAACTTTTCAAATTTGGCCCTGGTCTGGATTTGAAAAGTAGTAGCAGGGTACACTGCGTTTCGCAGTCATTTGGGCAGCCCGTCTGGCGGCAGTAACCACCCCCTTACAAAAGACCGCCGTGAAATAACAGCCTGTGTGCTGTTGTGTTTCGGTGAGTGACTAAGGGATGCCAGAGCCCATTTTCCTATTAAATCCCTTATACATGTATAGATCTGAATGAACACACAGAGAAAACTATTAAAAAATGTTCACATTTATTATTCTGTATAGATATTTGTAATATAAAAATATCTCAAAACTTCATAATCATCACTTGAACAGCAAAGTGCCCATCATCCTCAATCAAACTTTCAACAACTTTCTAGACGTAATTTGATGCAAACTTTTTTTTTACTTAGAGGAGGTAGGTACACTCCGTCCCTGAAAATAACTTGAACAAAGTTACGTCAGCGATTTTATCTAGCTCTTAACTTTGGACGTGGGCGGATATAGAGTTTTACTTAAGAGCGTTATGAGAGCAAGTTTAAAAATTACATGTCCTTCAAGCAAACAGGACATACTTGTACTAAGTAGAAAATGATATAATTTTGTAGAACAGTTGTCGAAGTTGATTACTGAATTCCGTACTTTATATAGATAAAATAAGACTATAATAGAGAATTATTAAAAATATAAATTTATAGTAAAAAGTGTTGCAAGTAAAAGTGTGGTATCACATTATGTCACATCAAACGCAGAGCAGTATGTATAGACAAAAAACATGAATTACTCCTTAAGAATCGATTTTCATGTAAGACTCCCGGTATGGAAATTTTTTGACGAGTAAAATTAATATACGTACAAGCGTTACGTTTACTGTCAATTTGACATTTGTGTGAAAGCTGACGCATGTATTTATGTTCCCCAATTCTATTCTTTGGGCTTATGAAAGCAAATTTCGAAATCTTGTATAAAAAAAGCATTCAGCGTTGAGGAACGAAACTATAGCGCGTGATAATCTCACGTGCTCGAGAGCTGCATGAGATCATTACCGCCTTCCCCTTTCTTCTATCGGACATGCAGACGTACGGCTGGTTACCATCCTCACCTTGTCGATATCCCTCTAATTCGGACCAAGCGCTTTAAAACATCTTTTGTGATGCGCACTGCTAAGGATTGGAACTCCCTGCCGGCGTCTATATTTCCGAGCTCATATAACCCAAATCTTTTCAAGTGAAAATTTGTGTGAAAGCTGACGCATGTATTTATGTTCCCCAATTCTATTCTTTGGGCTTATGAAAGCAAATTTCGAAATCTTGTATAAAAAAAGCATTCAGCGTTGAGGAACGAAACTATAGCGCGTGATAATCTCACGTGCTCGAGAGCTGCATGAGATCATTACCGCCTTCCCCTTTCTTCTATCGGACATGCAGACGTACGGCTGGTTACCATCCTCACCTTGTCGATATCCCTCTAATTCGGACCAAGCGCTTTAAAACATCTTTTGTGATGCGCACTGCTAAGGATTGGAACTCCCTGCCGGCGTCTATATTTCCGAGCTCATATAACCCAAATCTTTTCAAGTGAAAATTTGTGTGAAAGCTGACGCATGTATTTATGTTCCCCAATTCTATTCTTTGGGCTTATGAAAGCAAATTTCGAAATCTTGTATAAAAAAAGCATTCAGCGTTGAGGAACGAAACTATAGCGCGTGATAATCTCACGTGCTCGAGAGCTGCATGAGATCATTACCGCCTTCCCCTTTCTTCTATCGGACATGCAGACGTACGGCTGGTTACCATCCTCACCTTGTCGATATCCCTCTAATTCGGACCAAGCGCTTTAAAACATCTTTTGTGATGCGCACTGCTAAGGATTGGAACTCCCTGCCGGCGTCTATATTTCCGAGCTCATATAACCCAAATCTTTTCAAGTGAAAATTTGTGTGAAAGCTGACGCATGTATTTATGTTCCCCAATTCTATTCTTTGGGCTTATGAAAGCAAATTTCGAAATCTTGTATAAAAAAAGCATTCAGCGTTGAGGAACGAAACTATAGCGCGTGATAATCTCACGTGCTCGAGAGCTGCATGAGATCATTACCGCCTTCCCCTTTCTTCTATCGGACATGCAGACGTACGGCTGGTTACCATCCTCACCTTGTCGATATCCCTCTAATTCGGACCAAGCGCTTTAAAACATCTTTTGTGATGCGCACTGCTAAGGATTGGAACTCCCTGCCGGCGTCTATATTTCCGAGCTCATATAACCCAAATCTTTTCAAGTGAAAATTTGTGTGAAAGCTGACGCATGTATTTATGTTCCCCAATTCTATTCTTTGGGCTTATGAAAGCAAATTTCGAAATCTTGTATAAAAAAAGCATTCAGCGTTGAGGAACGAAACTATAGCGCGTGATAATCTCACGTGCTCGAGAGCTGCATGAGATCATTACCGCCTTCCCCTTTCTTCTATCGGACATGCAGACGTACGGCTGGTTACCATCCTCACCTTGTCGATATCCCTCTAATTCGGACCAAGCGCTTTAAAACATCTTTTGTGATGCGCACTGCTAAGGATTGGAACTCCCTGCCGGCGTCTATATTTCCGAGCTCATATAACCCAAATCTTTTCAAGTGAAAATTTGTGTGAAAGCTGACGCATGTATTTATGTTCCCCAATTCTATTCTTTGGGCTTATGAAAGCAAATTTCGAAATCTTGTATAAAAAAAGCATTCAGCGTTGAGGAACGAAACTATAGCGCGTGATAATCTCACGTGCTCGAGAGCTGCATGAGATCATTACCGCCTTCCCCTTTCTTCTATCGGACATGCAGACGTACGGCTGGTTACCATCCTCACCTTGTCGATATCCCTCTAATTCGGACCAAGCGCTTTAAAACATCTTTTGTGATGCGCACTGCTAAGGATTGGAACTCCCTGCCGGCGTCTATATTTCCGAGCTCATATAACCCAAATCTTTTCAAGTGAAAATTTGTGTGAAAGCTGACGCATGTATTTATGTTCCCCAATTCTATTCTTTGGGCTTATGAAAGCAAATTTCGAAATCTTGTATAAAAAAAGCATTCAGCGTTGAGGAACGAAACTATAGCGCGTGATAATCTCACGTGCTCGAGAGCTGCATGAGATCATTACCGCCTTCCCCTTTCTTCTATCGGACATGCAGACGTACGGCTGGTTACCATCCTCACCTTGTCGATATCCCTCTAATTCGGACCAAGCGCTTTAAAACATCTTTTGTGATGCGCACTGCTAAGGATTGGAACTCCCTGCCGGCGTCTATATTTCCGAGCTCATATAACCCAAATCTTTTCAAGGTTCGAGTGAATAGGCATCTTCTTGGTGAGCTCGCTCCATCTTCGGCCTCATCCTTCCTACATGGATAGATGCTGGTCAAGAGCAAATCCATCTATAATAAAAAAAAAAAAAAAAAATCTGCCAGGCGCAGCGACATCTGTCGTGGAAAAAAATGATCTATTTGAACTAATCTGTGAATACCGAATGTGGCTAACATAACTTTTGTTGGAACACGTGACATCTGAGTATGCAGAATACAAACTAAATAATATAAAGTAATTAGGTATCCATATCCAGTTATCTATTGACACAAGGAAAATTTTATACATTTAAAGCAGTAAAATCCACTTGTGCTTCGGAGCTGACACACACACACAAACACTTCTTATTTAACTTTATCTTTAAGTAGGTAAAGGTCGTCAGAAAGACTTACTGTCCACTTGATGGTAGGTGGCTACCGTTGCCTATGAACACAAGCATCACCACAGGTGCTGCAAGTACTCTGTCGACCTTAGTAGGAATAAGGTATTAGCAGGCCTCTGTCACTCCGTGTGTGCCGTGGTATAATTGCCTACCGTCGCTCACATTGAATGTGAAAGGAGTGCAACTTCTGTACGCTAGTACTATTATTTAATCTGTGGTATTAGGGAGGAACAAGGAAATGGACTATGGCATCAACTACTCACTCACCGAAACACAAAAGAGCTGCTATTTCACGTTGGTCTTTTTTCATAGAATTCCATATTTGATTCCCTATTATGGTCGCTCATTTTACTATAGTCGGTGGCGCACTTGCAGCAACCGGGGTTTATGTTGTTGGCTACCGTAGCCACATATCATCAATTGTCTGACGACCTTTATATAGAAAGAAAATTTAATTCTTAATAAGATCTACTTAAAACATAAAGATTTTAGTTTCGTTTAAAGCATGCAAAAATAGAGCGCAGGTGAGCCATTTTAGAATTACTTATCGTATCAGAATTGTTCAATCACGGAATACGCTAGTTTGAGAACATCGATGGGTGTTTGGCACGCTATGACAGAGAAGGTTAGACATAAGTACTTCTTGGTGTGAAAGGGATGACGCGATAATATGGTTGTCTTATCGTTGAGTAATCTTTGGCTCATCGTTGTGAAGCGCTCTAAATAACTTAATGTGTCTGTAGGTATCCTATAAGTATATGTGGGATAATGCAGCCTCGTCTTCAATACACGCGATGTTTCCCTTCGACCGAGTACTAAGTAAATATGTTTCACTTATTATAAAGCTACTCTCTGTATACTCTTACGCAATCGACGTATATAAACTGCCGAAAATATGCTTAACATTTTTATTACCTATTTGTATTAGTTTTAATTATTTCTCCACATTGTATCGTTAATACGAATTTAATGTCAACATTTATTCATTTGTCTACAAGTGTAGGAAAATTTTTGGATTTTTTTTTACTAAAACACGCCTAATTTGAGCGTAATAAAGGTTAGTTTCATCTCTTTAATATTTTAGGATTTTTGTATTTAATAAATAAATTATAAATTAGTAAGTAACTTGTAATTTATTTTGGATTAATAAGTAAATAATAATTAAATTATAAAGTGGAACGGTTTAACAGTTTTACCCACCAAATTTAGTATATCGTGTTACTCGCTTACTAGCTTTTATAATACTCTAAAAGAATAGCTTTTATAACAGCTCGCTCGCTTTTTTTTAAATATTTTATTTATTTATGTTAAGATCGGCAGACAGATTGACGGTCCACTTGATGGTAGGTGGCTACCGTCGCCTATAACACAAGCAACGCCAAAGCTGCTGCAAGTGCGCTGCCGACTACAGCAGGATTAAGGATAAGGGATGGGATAGGAAAATACTCACCGAAACCCACAGCACACGTGCTGTCATTTCACGGTGGTCTTCTGTAAGGGGGTGGTTACTGCCGCCAGACGGACTGCCCTAATGATTGCGAAACGCACAGTGCCCTGCTACTACTTTCCAGATCCAGACCAGAGACAAATTTGACAAATACATTTTTCAAAGTTGACACTGCCGGGAATAGAACACGAGAATCCTAGAACATAGCGTTAAGGCAAGCACCCTAACCACTTACACAACGGAATCGTCTATTTTTAATTCTATTGTCGAGTATCAGTAGGTAACAACAACATAAATATTTCTCTCCAACAGTCACAGAAGTCGGCTTTCCAAGAACCATTGTAGATTTATTCACTTAATTAATTTGGGTTTAGATTTGATTTTAATCATAAAAACATGAAACAAAAAAAATATATTATATTTTATTCACATTTTATTATATTTGCATATAATTTTCGTATGTATGCGAAGACAAGGATATAAAAATTAGAAACGGAGATGTCAAGTTTGTATGCATGGTGGATCGATTTGGAAATATTTCATTAATATAATTATTACCTATTGGGTTTATACGTTTGCTAGGGAAATATATTAGTAACGTGCTTTAATTTTGAAAGAGTTCTTTCTCAACAATAAAATTTAAATAATATTTGCAATTAATCACACAATTGAAAAGTGTCATCTCGATAAAAGGAACACTTGTAAATTCAAATATAATTCAGTTTCTATGGGAATAAAAATCTAGGGCACTCAAAAAAATCCTAGTGTTAGGGAAACAACTTTTTATGTTTCTTTTTTCACGTAAGCATATACAGTGATTGAATATTATTGAAATCTTTATTATAATGCCTTACTTCTTTAGGAAAATAAAAATATATCGTTTCATATACAGTATGATATATATTTTTAATATTGTTAAAAATACCTAGTTTTTTTTCGTTTAAAATTTTATATCGCACTTAATTTCGAGGAAACCTTAGGGACACAATATGCCTCAGAGTAAGGGAAGTAATATTTGTAAGTATAAAAGAATGGGTCACTAAAAATAATTAGATTATATTCATACAAGATTATATGCGCCGAATAGTACACAAAATCGTATGAAGTTTCATACTAGACGTTCAGGTAGGTTTGGATTGTGCTACCGTGACACTGTACCATAAATTAAAAGGTATATACTGTATGTGATGATATATAGTTTAACTAATTAGAAACTACTGTCCTATTTTTAAAATCCCTGTGGCTTTTCAAACAAACACAACCTTAAATGCAGATCATAAATTTATTTATCTCTCCAATCAAACAGAGTATGCAAACATCGTGACCCAATCGAGATATCATCAGGCCGAAATCATAAGCGGAAGAGTATACCCTTTTTTCTTTTAAGTTAAACTTTATATTCAGGCTTCTAGTTTATATGAAATGCGAAGACAGTTGGTTATAGACACCAAAATACATTATGTCTAATTCTGCAAAGTATGCACACATGGTGACTCAATCAAGATATCGTTGGCCCTAAATCACAAGTGAAAGACAAAACATTTTAATTATATATTAAGTGCTACTGAGGCTAATAACTTGTCTGAAACTAAGGACTGTCGCTGATAAACACGAATGCAAACTATATTTGAATAAATTAATATGAGAAATTGTGAACTATTCCAGCCTGCCTCATTGGGATAGTAAAATGTAAGTATGATTTCAAAGATGAAATAGAATGGAAGAAAATCCATTTAGATATCCAGTGCGGATACCTTAATAGGATAGGTGGAACGGGAGAAAAAAAATCAACATGAACAATAGGGGATCGGACAGTAATTAGATTAAAATCTAAAATGTACTTAGAAAAATATATATAATTTTTTACGATTATTTTTCGAATTATAATTAAATATAATTCATTTAAATATTTTTAAATGAAGAAATAAAATTTTATTATTTACAATATTTTTAATCTATACTGAAACACCAATCACAGTGCGTGACGTCATTTGTGGGCAATCATTGTCTTATGCCAATGCAGCTGTTTTGTTATGATATGACCACAAATGACGTTACCCGCTGTCAGATGAACTATCGTGGCGTTTTGGCGGCATTTTCAAACAAACAATATTAAAACATGATTTTGAGTACCTAAAAGGCTATAAATAAATAAAATAGTATTTTTTATGGGAATAAATATCCATGAAGATTAATTTAAAACACTTTCTGAAAATTTGTCCGATCCCCTATTATATATGTACTTAGATGTGTAACTTAGGATAGCAGAATTAGTTGTGTATGCCAATTGATACTGGAATACGCGAATAACTCTTGACTTGTACCAAAAGAAAATTTCTAGTAAAAAAACTTATCTTCAAAATATGTATATCGCAGTATATTAAAACAGAGCACGTTCGCGTGAACACAGAATCCTAAATCTTCTAGTTCAGTAAATTTCATGTACTTAGTCTAATGTGTTGAACGGCAGTAAATTAATTTAGTAAACTTTTGTGAGGTGTCTTTGAAACAGTTAACGAGAAATTCCTTCGACAAATTTCAAGGCAGGATGAAAATTCCTTGTGTATTTCCAGGATGCAGGTCATTGGTAAGCACTGCGACTTTGTTCTATATCTGCATAAATATCACACAAATATGATGTCTCATTGATGCGCAGAAGACCCCCGTTGATGTGAGGAGGTATGGACTAAGGACTTAGTCCACTATACTTACAATATTGAAAGTCTTTTAGAACACCCGAGTATCATGCCAACGCTTACTTATTCTAATCCACAATGGATCAATCTAATTAACTAAAATTCAGGGACCTGAGTCTCCGTTTCTTAATCCTAATAACCTTTTCTACGAGGGAGATATGTCCTTATTATCATCGTACATCGTGTGTACAACATTGCTTCTGCCTACGGTTTGTAGTCAAAAGGTAGGCTTATTAAAAGTCAAAAGATTTATTATAACAATAAACGGATAATAATGTGATGCTATTTTGGGCACAAATGTTTAGCCTTCGGCAATGCAAACAATAACATGCAATTTCGACGATACCTCAAATGAAATATGATACCATGTCCACAGTATTAATTCAGGAATAAAGCTCATTTTGGTTCAGCATCAACTTGTACACCCTAATTCCCATGCTTTCAAGTGCATATTCAATTTGTAACATTTGTATACAAACATTTGTACGCAGTTTGTAACTACAAACTGCGTGTGTATATTTAATTTTGGTGACATGCTGACATCACTTCATTCCACTCAAATTCGAGCATATTTGCTGAATTTATGTGCTGAACAAAATGTCCTTAAATCTATACATCCCTTTTTTTTTTTTTTTTTTTTTTTTTTTTTGTCGAGGAGAAATCCATTTACGGATGCCCTACCGCTGGCTAGGCGATAGGGGTATGTGGGACTCACCCAGTCCAGAAGGGACTGGTCCTACCCACTAAAACTCCCCGGTGACCCCTTGAAGCCCTTGTTAGAGTTGGACCGGGTTCTGGCGAACCAACTACTCCGATCCAACTCTGGGCAGCTTAGCTCGAAGGCCAAGCTAGCGCCAAGGGGGATTGCCCGGGGCACCGAGATAATCCCCGTACGAGAGGACCTTCGAACGCGCGTACAGCGGCCAGGCCATACGCGCAGGTCCTGGGCAATTGAAGGAAGCGGTGCACTTATCTTCGCCTGCCCACTCGTCTAATTTAGGGGCAGGGTGGTCAAGTCCTCGGCCCGCTCTCTTCTTGTTGGACCTCATGGACTAGGTCCATGAACTCCTCCCTCGTTGAAGGGGAAGTCCGATCTCGGGAGGCCGATACGGCCACAGTATTGCGACTTCTAACAGGTGGGGGGTTACAGTTTAGCCCCCCCATCCTGTGGTTTGCCTTGAGGCCTGCGTCAGCGCAGACGGCGCATCTCATAGTCGCCTCACACCCGCTGGCTACGTGCCCTTCAAGTCCGCAGCGGTGACACAATCCGCTGCGGTCCTTAGTGGACGGGCATTTTACGGCTGGATGGCCAAGCCCCTGGCACTTGTAACAGCGCATGGGGCGCTGATCCATTATCTGGATGGAGGCAGAGCTCCATCCCACTTTGAGTCGACCAGTTACGGCCAACTTCCTAACTGCCTCCACAGGGCAGGTGGCGAACGCCGAATTGGTTCTTTTAAGCCCCATATGAATTTTGCCTACCTTTATATGTTCAGGTGGGCAGCCTGAGCTCTCTACAAGTGCGGCTTTGAGTTCTTCAGCCGACACCGTGTCGTCGAGCCCATTGACTCGGATGTCGGCTGTTTTAACCGGTCGGGTGACACTTGCCGCGTCACCAATGGCGACTCTTATTTGCTCCGCTAGCTTCTCCGCTTGCGGGGCGGTGGCCTCTTTTGGGAGCTCCATGATTCGGGCTCCCGTTATGCCTACACGGAACCTGGGTGGCCCTATACCAAGGGCGTCCAGGGTAAATCTATACATCCCTTAGCCTATCAGTGAATCGCGGTGGAATGTGATACATCACATGTTAGTTACTCTAGTAAAAATTTATAATTTAAAATAACGTTATTCTTAAGTTGAATAGGTACATAATCGAAGCGTATCAACACCTTATCACTTTAAGGCGATAAGAATCAGTAAGATTAAATGAATTAACCTCAAAACACATTTAAACATTTTCATGCAAAATGTAAAAGGAATTTCTATACAACTATTTTATTATAGAATTATTTTCCAAATTCAAAAACTCGTTTTTACTACAGTTACTTAACAGCCAAAAATTTACAACTCTCTATAAAACCATTTTTTATTTTGGTTACGAGCAAACTACATGTGAAATTATTATTTGTTTTTAATGTGCTGTATCATAAATGAAATGTTGTACATAATTTGAATATTAGACCTATTTAGTACTTAGATACAATGCTGATACTGAAACGCTATACAAATCCTAACTAATATTATATTGCGAAAGTGAGTTTCTTTATCTGTTTAAGTTTGAACTACTCAACTGATCATCATGAATCACAAGTTGTCAAGGATACATGAAATTACAAATGACACTTTTCATCCTGAAAAAAGTACTGTTCTTGAGGAATAATTTAAAAAATATAAAATTTTATATTTAATTATTTAATTTTATTCTTGAGGGAAAATTTAATTTAAAAAATATAAATTTGTCGAGCCTGTTGGATGAGTGGTTAGGGTGCTTGCCTTAACGCTCTGTTCTAGGGTTTCCGGGTTCGATTTACGGCAGGGTCAACTTTGAAAAATGAACTTTTCAAATTTGACCCCGGTCTGGATCTGGAAAGTAGTGGCAGGGCACACTGCATTTCGCAGTCTTTTGGGCAGCCCGTCTGGCGGCAGTAACCACCCCCTTACAGAAGACCACCGTGAAATAACAGTACGTGTGCTGTTGTGTTTCGGCGAGTGAGTAAGGGATGCCAGAGCCCATTTCCCTATACCCTCCTAATCCCTTATCCTTAATCCTACTGTAGTCGGCAGCGTTGTTTGTGTTATAGGCGACGGTAGCCACCTACCATCAAGTGGGCCGTCAGCCTGTCTCTCGATCTTAACATTAAAAAAAATTAACTCCTGGAAAAAATATATAAGCAATAAAGATTGAATGAGTGTCTAAAAGATGAGACGCCGACGAAGTTGCGAGAAAAAGCTAGTAACTAGACAACTGAAACTCAACATGCAAATAGTGTAATTTCGCTCTAAAATTTGAAAGTCCAGTGTATAAAAATCCTATATTACTAACTTGTAGAACACCTTGAAATATTTTTGGCAAATACAGATGCCAATAATCTCTTACCTTTTTGGGTGAGTGCTGACGGTGAAAACGTGGAGAAACTGTGCCAAATTTATTGTGCATAGACTAAGTTGAACAGCCCGTCTGGCGGCATTAACCCACCATTACATAAGAGTAAGGAATGCCAGAGCCTAGTTCCCTGTACCCTTCTGACAAGTAAGAACTACTTCTCTTCTAAGGAGTAAAAACTAAAATCGTTCTTGTTAGTTGCCGTTTCTTGTGCGATGGTTGCCACCTACTATAAAGCGGACGGTCAGCCTGACTGACGACCTAAACATAAAAAATGATAAGGCCAGCAGGTAAGCTGATGGTTCACTTAATAGTAGTATAAACAAACACGAGTAAATGAAGGTTGCAGTGCGCTGCAAACTCTTTAGAGTAATTGATAAGAGGCAAGGTGGGGAACAGATTCTCTTACTCACACATCACAATAGCACATGTGCTATTATTTCACAATTTAATGTAGGCACGATGTTTGCGAAAACGGAACTCGGTGTACCACTACAAATCACTATGCCACCTACCTTTTTTATATTATTAAGGTTGCCAGGCAGGCTGAAGGCACTTGATGATAGGTGGCTAACGTCGCCTAAAGACACAAGCAACACCAGGGGGGTACATGGTGCGCTGCAGACCCTGCAGGTATTATTTACTGGTCGCTTGAAGAAATCATATAGGTAAATTCTTCTCTGTTAATAAATAATACTTACGCTATCAATAATAATTCTCAAAAAAATCTAATAAAAACAGTTTTTTACGACTGATAATCTAGTGGTTTGCGATGAGTGGGCCGCGGAAAAGTTCAAAATTGCATTCATCTATCGATAAATCTTTTAAACAAAGCTATGAAATAAAACTTGTCTTGTCACCTATTTTCTAAAAACAATGATATAATTTAAACTTTGAACTCTACACCTGTTCTTGCTTATGTAAGTAAACTGATAAAACACGTAAGTCCACAGGCGGGAAGTGACTCAATGAGGTCGCTTACTATCGTGATTGCAGTGGTCATTACATGAATTCGATGTAGGTAGATGACGAATTCTTTTGTATACGTGCCAAGTACCAGCTGGATCCATTTGACACCTTGCAGCGTCGAATTGTTCGAATTGTTGAGGATCCAATGCTCATACAGCAACGATTAGAAGCACTTATTTAAGAAGAGATGTAGTCTCTCCTCGTGTGTTCTACCCACTGTAAAATGGTGAGTGCTCCGATGAGTTGTTTCATTTAATGCCTACTTCAAACTTTTACCACCTCACTGCACGCCATAAATGCGAAGTTCATCCTCATTACTTGGATAGGATAAGTTGCCGCTGCCCACAGTCCGGATGAGTAGAAACTATCCCACGGACGCGCGAACTTTGGAACAATCTTCCTTTTAAGGTGTTTCCATCTAGCTACAATATTATGATAATTATGTCCAGTCTCATCGTTCTCACAACCTATTCCCATACCTACCAAATATTTAAAAAAAACATAATAATATATAAATTTTATATTTATAAAAATATTAAATGATCAACATTATGAAGACAAGAGTGTTCTTTGTAAATAAGAGTGAGTAATTACATGACAATACCAATATGAATCAATATATTTAATGTGTCAATCTAGAATAGGTGGAGCACGTTAATGAAAGTAAAAGAGATTATAGAGTAAATGACCAAGAAGGGATTACAATCTTGTGGATTCTATATAACTGTAAAATGTGACGTGGAAATCAAACATAACTGGAGTGCGTCATAATGTGAAACCTTTGTAATTGCCGAATTTCCTGTCATTAAATCTACAATATTAAATGTATTGACATACTCTAGAAATATTTTAATGAAATTTTTCATTAAAGCAGACATTTTTAATGGTGATTTTTTATTAAAAAAGAAAAGAAAATGAATTTATATTATACGGTAATTTTGTGATACTAAGATTTAAAAAAAAAATAACAAGCGCGAGTTGAACTCGCGTGAAGAGGGTTCCGTACGATGCTACCTATCCGCACAATATTGAGTGATTTGCCATGTTATTTTAATATCATGGACTTCTTATATGTTTTCCTATAATCTATAAGTACAAAACTAATTTCTGTTTTTTTTTTTAAATTTTAAGGTCAGTAGTTTCAGAGATAAGGTGGGGGGGGGGGGGGAGAATCAGAGATAAGATGGTCGGACAGACCGACACACGAGTGATCCTATAAGGGTTCCGTTTTTTATTCGGATGTACGGAATCCTAAAAAACAAAAACTAAGATTTAATCTTAATATATACTTATACGTACAAATTCACGTGTCAGAGTTTCCGTTAGCGCTAATCTTCAAATGGCGCATGAAATTTCAATTCTTTTTTGTGAAGGTCGATATCCTATATTGAAGGTATGTGGATAAAATCGCGAGAAAAAGCTAGTAACTTATAAAATTAGTTTATAAGGTCGGCAGACAGGCTGACGGTCCACTTGATGGTAGGTGGCTACCGTCGTCGCCTATAACACAAGCAACGCCAAAGCTGCTGCAAGTGCGCCGCTGTCTGCAGTAGGATTAAGGATAAGGGATTTGGAGTGGATAGGGAAATGGGCTCTGGCATCCCTCACTCACTCACCGAAATACAAGTACGCAGTGTGCCCTGGCACTACTTTCCAAATCCAGACCAGAGCCAAATTTGAAAAGTTGATTTTTCAAAGTTGACCCAGCCGGGAATCGAACTCTAGAACAGAGCGTTAAGGCAAGCACCCCAACCACTCATCCAACGGGCTCGTTAACGGCCAACGGCTTTTATTATGTGCGCTGCGTAAATTTACTTTAGATACTCGTAGATTTAAAAAAAATAACTGTATGCAATGGGAAAATATGCACCAATTCTATCGAATGAGGTTGAGGATAATTGAGACTGTCCTTTCATTTTATGCTGACTTGGGGTCAATTTGGACCTTTTTTTAAACCGCTAAAACGATGTTATTATTTGAGCTACTGACCTACTTGTGTCAGTGATCCCACAGTTGCACAGAGTCATAATATGGTTTGTATACAGGCATGGTTTATTTAGTGCGAACTGTGCATGTTTTGTGAACGGGCTGTTTTAAGTGCCAAAGAGACTGTTTTTTGTTTTGCACATTTTTCTGGATACTTACATACATCACAATTTTTTTTATTTCGCCATGAATGGCTTTTTGACGAAGGTGGGTTGCACTGTTATTTTAATTTTAGTTCTTTTAATCTCAAAGTAAGTAAACTACATATAGTACATTTAAAAAGTCTTTCATGTCTTTCATCTTCCATCTTATGTATGTATATACGAGTATATGAAGTATTATTTATATTATATTATAATATTTTACTAATTAGTAATTTAAGTGAAGTTTAATACACCTTTATTTCATAATAACTGAGCCTGAAACTTCGTACGCGTGGTATTCGGTATAGCGCGTAGCTTTTTTGTTTTTAAACACTAAATATTACGGGAAACTTGCTGCAATACATCACCGAAAACCGCATTCAATTCGGTTTCTGTGATTAGCGTCCACAAACGCACAAACAGACAAAAATTCCTAAAACTATTTTTTGACCTCGTTTACATATCGACAACGTGTACAAATGGTTTTTGAAAAATATTTTATTTACAGACAAGGCTCGTTTACGATTTTGCTATGCATATGTATATATATTAAGATTAATTGAGTATCGTGTATAGTGGTAAATCACTATTTGTATAAAACTAATAATCTTTTTAAAATGATTAAAATGTAAGTTTTTAGCACTTTATTATTATCATAGAATTTTGAAGTGCGCTTAGTTACAGTAATATCTTATTTTCATTTATATCTATATACATCTAATCTATACTCTATACATATAAAATAAAATAAAATATATATGTATAATAAAATCGTAAACGAGCCGTGTCTGAACATTTTTTTTTTTCAAATATACAATTTGTACACGTTGTACTTATGTTACTCAGGTCAAAAAATAGATTTTTAGATTTTTTGTCTGTTTGTCTGTGCATTTGTACACGCTAATCTCAGAAACGGCTTAACCAATTTGAATTGGGTTTTTATTAATGTATTGTAGCCAGCTTCCCGTAACATTTGTGTTTGTGTCATTCCAATAGGTTTACAAACAAAAAAGTTACTCGTTATTCCGAATACAACGCGTACGAAATTTAGGCATAGCTAGTTTATACTATGTATAAGGAAGAAAGGAACAATAAGAACAAATCTCTTGAAAAAATAACATTACAGTGAGTAATGTTATTTTTCAGTGAGCTCGTGTGGCACCCAAATATCGAGCTGTTTTGTGTACCCAGCTTTTTTCAAATGGGTCAAAACTGTTTTGTGGACAATTTTCATTTCTTCAGCTATGTCGTAACTACTGATATGCCGATCTTGCTCCACTCTTTCAAATTCAAATTCAAGTTATTTATTTACAAGTAACATGGGTTACTGTGAACCAGTTCTTATTGGTTTAAATACGCATCCACAAATTTATATTATGTGTTTCACATAATATTAAATGTTGGAAATGTATTTTTAAATATAAGTATGGTCAAGAGCGAACCTATCTTTAATAATAAAAAAAAAACCTATGTCCAAATACTACTTTAAGATAATGTAGGCTTTTTCCTTCCAAGCAATTTCTAATGTGGTTTTCGCTTTCATTTAGAGAATTTCTTTCGATATGTGTATAATCTATACTAATATTATAAAGATAAAAGATTTTTGTATGTTTGTAATGAATAAACTCAAAGACTACTGGACCGATTTTAAAAATTCTTTCACCCATAGAATAGGCTACATTATCAGCGAGTAACGTAGGCTACTCACTTATATTAATTTGAAAATAAAAACATACATTTAGTCTACGTTTATCCTAAAATGTATAAAAAAATTCCACCCGCGCGAAGCCGGGACGGGCCGTTAGTATTATATAAATTTAGTAGGTACAATAAGTTTCTTTATTTATACTGAATTGATTTAATTTAACAATGACCTTTCACACTGTGTTCAGTGACTGCTGAACCTCGCTCTCAGTAATCGCCTTACAGAAGAAAACTGCTAATTAAAAGCACGTGTGCTATTCTGATTGGGTTCATAGTTATTTAAGACAGAGTATATACTCATATCCCCACCTTATCCCTTATTCCTAATCCTATCAAAGTCTGTTAATTATGAATTCCACGACGTAGTATTCTTTACTGATGATCTTTACTGAGGATTTTCATGCTTTTAAATTTTTGTAAATCGTCAGCTCAATTTAATTTTATTCTTTATAAGCAATTTAATGATAGTATTTAATAGTATCAGAGATCAACAAGTAACAAACGTTAATTCCATCTTCAAAAATTAGATAGGTAATACTCGGTCCCTATTCTGCATTGGGAACATAGGAATTAAAATTTTCGAATTGCATTAAGTACATCAAGTACTGTATCCACCTACGAATGTGCCGATAACACTTATCTAGCCTCCCTACGCATTGAACGGTTAATCTACGTTTTGATAACAGTGTTAAATAAATTTATTCGTCTGTGAGCTGTTAGCAAGGATACAGTCTAAATAGGTCATATGAATTGCTCGGGATTACAATTGGCATAACGACCAGGGGACGTGTGACATTTAATAAATTTTATTGCTTTTTCTATTAGTGACAACAGCGTGGGAAGACATGGTAAATAGAATTTTAATTGTTTACTTCTATCATTGTTTTTTTTTCTATTTTTATTTCCTTACAATTAATAATGTTTTAATATATTTACCATGAAAAAGCAACATTAAATGTAATTGTTTATTTATAAAAGGTCTTGGCACATGGCTTTAAAAATAGTAGGTAATGAAGAATTAGTTAGAAGTGCAGAATTTCAAGAGGCTAAACAGAAAGTAAAGTTAAATGTATTAATCGAAAGGTTTTTATTTTAGAATGCATATAAGTATTCATTTAAAAGTTATTATAACTTTTTAAATATAAATAATATGGTAAAAAATAAACTTCTTTTGAAACATCACTTTAGTTGACCAATGAAATAATTAGTTCCTATTTATTATTATTATTATTAGCATTAATAATACTAAAATTTTAATTGTCAATTTGAAAAAATAATTTTTATTAGAATTTGTTTCACATTAAATGTTAAACAAAATATATAAAAAAATTTAAAATTACTTTTGTTAAATAATTGTAATTGAATTAATTATTCGAAGTGTCTGTTAATTGAATTGATATTTTTAATAGGTGTCGAATTGGAATCAATATTATACAAATGCCGACTCTAACACTACAATTTTTTTATGTTAAAATCGGCACACAAGCTGACGGTCCAGGTGATGGTAGGTGGCTACCGTCGCCTATAACACAAACAACGCCAAAGCTGCTGCAAGTGCGCTGCCGGCTACAAATAAGGGAGTAACTACATAGAATCAGAACAATTCAGCGTACACCTGAATTCAGCTGAACGGACACGTACGCATCTTCATACAAAACTGGTTTTCTCCTTTTTGTTATCTCAACATCGGCAGACAAGTTGACGGTCAACTTGATGGTAAGTGGCTACCATCGCCTATAACAGAAGCAACGTTCCAGCTGCAAGTGCGTTGCCAACTACTGTAGAATTAAGGATAATAAGGAATTGTTGAGGGGTTAGGGAAATGGCCTCTGGATGAAAGTTAAATTGGTCGAATAAATATAGGTAGTAAATGTTTTCAGCTGCTGATCCCTCAGGATGAGGGATTAGGAGAGAACACGGAAATAGGCTCCGGCATCCCTTACTCGCTCACCGACACACAACAGCACACATCAGTTGTGAGTCAGGAAGTTACACGCTAGCTGGGAAACTATTCTAGTGTTTGAAGTAGTTTTTGAATTTCATTCGCGAGCGCTTCTAAGTTTGCTTGAGGTTTGAGGCAAAATTTATTACGCAATGAAAATAAAAGTATTAAAAATTAGCACAAATACCCTTTATGTGATAATGTCTTTTATTGCAAAGTCAATTCGTGGAATACTTATCGAAGTAGGATTAAGAGACTTAGTAAATTCCTTTTGATAAAAATAGAAATAACGAGGACTTCAAAAAGGCTTTAACAAGTATTCTTATCTATAAATATGCTTAGTAGATATCTGATAAAGACAGATTATAGACGGATATTATTGACAAAACAAATGACGCATTGTAAAAAATAAAGTCTTTTTCCGCCTCTGTGTGTTTCTCCGGCAACTTCTTCAAAACTAACGAATTATTTTGATACGGTTTTCACTAATGGAAAGAGCTACAAACGAATAAGGTATTTGCAGAAAAAAGTGCGAAGCTCGGGGCGAGTCTTTAGTAAAATCTATACTAATATTATAAAGCTGAAGAGTTTGTTTGAACGCGCTAATCTCAGGAACTACTGGTTAGAATTGAAAAATTATTTTTGTTTTGAATAGTCGAGGAAGGCTATAGGCTATAGGCTATATAAGATCACGGTACGATAAATAGTATTATATATAAGCAGTGTCCAGTACCGCGCGCCTCATGCGCACGCCGCCGCCGTATGGGCCGCAGCGAAGCGTAGCCAAGTTCAGCTAGTATAAAATATCGAACGCTATTGTTTCTTGTAGATATTTTCTTCAACAACTTCCGTTCGATTTATCTACGTCTATGACAGTCTAACGTGGGTCGGAACGTAATGTGGTCTTACATAATTCGCTACTTATATTGCAGCGCTTGAGACTGATGCAGAGTGCACTAGTTGAGGGGTTAACAATTTTACCTTAGAACCCCAGTTCCTGCGGGAAAAGGAATGCTGGGGTCCGGTATATTTAAAACTTATAATTAAAAAATACAATTTACAATTAAAACTAGAATACAGTTTTTAGGGGACTACACGACTACACAACTATGGGCGTCAGCGCACTTGCAGCACCTGTGACGTTGCTTGTGTTATAGGCGACGGTAGCCACCTACCATTGAGTGAACTGTCACGTCAGCCTGTCTATCGTACTTAACATATAAAAAAAGAAAAAAAAGATACATTACAATAGAATAATAATTTATTTGCGATGACCATGGCTAACTGTTCATAAGAGATGACATTTAGTTTTCTTGTTCCATCATAAACCGGATGGTAAATATTCTGTGTGCAAATACACACACACACACACACACACACACACACCCAGAGAGAGAGAGAGAGAGAGAGAGAGACACCCAAATCTCCTTTTCTTTTAATGACTATTTTTAATTCTAAAATTTTATATCTTGTTAAATTCTGGCCTTTACAATACAAGCTATGCTTAGTGTAAAGGTCACCGAAAAACTATACATATGTGTGAACTATCTGTAAAATTTAAAATAAATAAATAAATAAATAAAATGGTATGTGACTGTAGTTCCTAGGGGCACAAGCAATATTAGATAGAATAAAGGGTAAGAGGCAATTTGGGTGTTGAAAATTATATTGTAAAGTAAATTGATAAATAAAACAGTCCAAAAAATTATTAGGTAAATTCAAAATAGTTTTTCTGGTTTTTAGTAAAATATATTTTAAAACTACGCAATGAATTGTTTCAGCAAACTTTTTAAATAAACATAAATGAATTGAATTGTCGCCATGAAACTGAAATATGTTATCAATACATTTAATTAGTAAATGGTAATTAAATGTATTGATTAGTTTAAGTAGCCAGCTTAAAGAATAATTACCATTGGTCAAATATTATACTATTAATATGATTAAATTATTAGAGTTTAATTAAGTTGTCACAAAATGCAACTTAAAATATGTTAGTATATATGAATATAAAGTGTTTGCGTTAGGTGATTTTTCTTTATCTTACTTGGGTAGTAATAAACGGAAATAACGTCAACGTAACGTTAGGTGTGTTCAAATTGTCTTGTAAATATAGCAATAAAATTGTCACTGATTCAGTAACTACATAAAATTTTGACCGTGAACACCGCTATGAGTCAAGTGTTATCAGGTCTCAATGGCGGAATATGAAAAATAGCAGTGTTATCGACAACCTTGACAATGAAGTTTAAGCATTCATAACAAAACAAATTTTCCATATTTTAAACTGCTTTTTTTTTTGCAGAGCAAACTATTCAAATCCAAACCCAGCGACTTCGAAAGTGAAGTACTAGAGGTTCACAATGAATATCGCCGAGAACATGGCGCAGCACCATTGGTGCTCAGCAAAGACCTCTCCAAAAGGGCCCAAAAGTGGGCAGAAGAGTTGGCCAAGAGAGATGCTTTGTCATACAGTGATCAACAGGATTATGGAGAAAGTGTTTACTGCGGATGGTCATCAAATTCTAATACTAAAGTAACTGGTAGAGATTGCGTTGACAAATGGTACAGTGAAATAAATGACTATTCATTTAGCAAGGAACCGGAGTTACTGAAAAGTGGACATTTCACGCAAATAATTTGGAAAGGGACAAAGGAGTTGGGAGTTGGTAATGCTAAAAGTAAAAGTGGAAAACTTTATGTAGTAGCTAATTATTCACCACCAGGAAATTATAAGGGACAGTTCAAGGATAATGTTTTTCCACCAGGAGCGAATCAATTCGCTTCCACGTACGATCCTAGTGAAGCGAGAGAATCCAACAATAACCAACCACCACCTTCTCCTAATCAAAGAAATAGCAAGATTGGGGAGATTGTTAACAAGTTAAGAACTAGTTCTATATCAGGAGATAAATTTGAGGATGATTTCTTAAGGGCTCACAATGAATACAGAAGAAAACATAGGGTGCCTCCTCTTGAATTAAGCAAGAAGCTCAGCAAATACGCCGAGGAATGGGCAAAGACGTTAGTAAAAATGGGAAAGATGGAACACAGAGATCAAAACGAATATGGAGAGAACATATTCTTTGCTTATTCGTCTGATCCCAATTTCGTTGTGAGTGGTAACGAACCAGTTGACAAATGGTACAGCGAAATCAAAGACCACACGTTTGGTAAAGAACCTACCAGCTTGGGCACAGGTCATTTTACACAAGTTGTTTGGGAAGACTGTAAGGAAGTGGGTGTTGGTGTTGCTAGGTCAAAGGAAGGGCACGTATATGTAGTCGCCAATTACTATCCACCGGGCAACATTATGGGTAGTTTTGCAACAAAAGTTAAACGACCCATTTAAAGCTTTTATTTGTTTATTATATGTTTACACCAAAGACATTCCAAAACTGTAAATCAGCATTTTCTATTTTTAATAAATTTTATTTATTGTTTTTTTTTTTTTTAACTTTTTTACATTCAGTTAAAAGTCGCGTGTTTGAAACAAAAGTAGCTGAAGCTCCCTATTCTTTTGAAATCTTTATTATAATACAGATAGGTAGAATACAAAAGACTAAATAAAGTGAAGAATACTTGAGTAGACCTTGAAATATCGAATTGACCGTTTCGTCCGCCGCAGTGATGTAGATAAAACACGAATGGTTTTATTTGTTATTAAGAATTAAAAAAAAAAAATATGCATATTTTCATAAATTTTACTTACAGCGAAAGGAGAGAAAGCTATACCATACTATACGTTCTTGGTAGTTGAAACAGTTTATGATAACTTAGAATTCGATACTTGAAAATATTTTCTGGGGGCATTTGTGATACGATAAATTGATATGGCGGTGTGTCTCTGGATAGCTGAATTTTTATATTTATCCATTAAATCAAGTAAAATAATATTTAAAAAAATTCTACTGAGATAATTAAAGCTGGAACGTTAAATAATATTAATTGAAAACATAGATTTAATTCACGCCTTAACATTTGAAAAGAGTCAAGAAAATCGGCATCGGCTCTTTGTGAGTCGTTTGGTTGAGGACTCTCGTATTTTTTCCCAATCATCTTTCTCTCCCGAATAAATCTCGTAATGGGGACTTGAAATTGTGGAGTCGTACTCAAGACCGGCAAACGAGTGTTATATATACAGGGGTGACGCCTTTAAAAGCCTCATCAAAAGTATTGGTAAGCTCGGATACTCAAAATATCACCTGCGGGTCTTAAATTAGATATCGTTGGATAACCGATATGCAAATAACCCGAAAAATTAATGAAATAATTTTCTGGCACAAAGTGAATGAATTCGAATCTTTAGATCCAAAAAATGCTATATTTTTATGAATAGATTTACATAAAAATATAGTATTTTCTTGCGGATTCTGTCGAGTGTAAAATTAAAAATTATGTGTTTCCTTTCCGAAGGTTTAAGCTACCAAGTTTATGAAAGTAGATTGTGTAGTCTAGCCTTGAAAATAAATTGACGCACATTTCTTAAACTCCATTTTTTAGCTGAACAGTATAAACGACATATACCTAAGTCGCTGCTTGCCTCTGCTGCAGCTTCCCCTATTTCTTCCAAACAATGCAACATATTCTAATTTGTGTAATGTCAAAAGTATTAAATTGCATCCGGCGGTTCGCTAGCTTATAATATTACAATGGAAAAAAGTAGGATATAGTCAAGAGCATAATATATTTTTTTTAATTATTATCAGAGATGGGTTTGGCCAGCAACTATCCGTGTAAGAAAGATGAGGTCGACGACAGAGCGAGCTCACCCAGAAGATGCCTTTTCACTCGAACCTTGAAAAGATTAAGTATGAGCTCGGAAATACAAACGCCGGCAACGAGTTCCAATCCTTAGCAGTGCGCATTATAAAATATATTTTAAAGCAATTGGTCCGAATTGGAGGGATTTCGACAAGGTGAAGATGGTAAGCATACGTCTGCATGTCCGATAGAAGAAAGGGGAAGGCGGTATGATCTCGTGCAACTCCCGAGCACAGCACTCTCCGAACTACATCTTATAGAATACACACAGACAGGCAATTTTGTGTGTATGTGCCAGGCTCTGCAGCTTAGTTCTTATTAGTGTGCCGTCGTCAATGAGCCTCCTATCTCTGCGATTCACCGAGTCGAGTGCGGCAAGTTGGTATTTATAATATAGTAATAGACATCCTTAGCTTCCTTTAAATCAAATGAACCGATTTATATATTCAAAGAGTATAATGATCTACTTGGAATTACATTTTTTTAAATATATTTCTCTATCTTCTTTCTATATTATATATAAAAATGAATCCCCATTTCCCTTGGTCACGGCATCACGCGTGAACTGGTAGACCGATTTTAATTCGATTTTCACTAATGTAAAGAGGGATAAACGGGGAATATTCATATATATAAAAATTGCACGCCGGGCGAAGCCAGGGGCGGGTCGCTAGTCTATATATAAAAATGAATCCCCGTTTCCCTTGGTCACAGCATCACGCGTGAACGGATAGACCGATTTAAATTCGGTTTTCACTAATGGAATGAGGGATAAACGGGGAATGTTCACATATATAAAAATTGCACTACGGGCGAAGCCGAGGGCGGGCCGCTAGTCTTCTTATATATAAAAATGAATCCCCATTTCCCTTATTCACGGCATCACGCGTGAACGGGTAGACCGATCTTAATTCGGTTTTCACCAATGGAAAGAGGGATAAACGGGGAGTGTTCTTAGATATAAAAATTGCACGCCGGGCGAAGCCGGGGGCGGGTCGTTAGTCATTAATAAATCTTTAAACCAAAAATTAGAACTCACGTAGTAAAATATATTTTGAAAAGCTACTTATATTTCCTAGACCCTTTATATTGATGTAATTTATCTCAAAAGAGCTTCCAGTATGTATGAGGGTTATTAGTATTAATGGAGAAACGAGTCAGGTGTGCACTGTCTGCATTGGCATTAATACGTTACTCAAGCCAAGGCAAATTGGTACTTATGCATAGGAATTTAAGTCGCCTCTGAGTTGCTTCCTCGATTTTCGTATTTATACGAAACCATCGGAGTAGAACCCCGGTGAAGGGTAAAATGAATCGCACAGATTTAAAGAATGCATAACTTATACCAAATACAAGCAGTCCAACTTGATTGGAAGAAGTATTTTAAAAAATATTGCCTCTCTGGTGAACTGTTTATTTTATAATTTTAAACTAAGCTACACAAATAGGGGATCGGACAAATTTTCAGAAAGTGTTTTAAATTAATCTTCATGGATATTTATTCCCATAAAAAATACTATTTTATTTATTTATAGCCTTTTAGGTACTCAAAATCATGTTTTTATATTGTTTGTTTGAAAATGCCGCCAAAACGCCACGATAGTTCATCTGAGAGCGCGTAACGTCATTTGTGGTCATATCATAACAAAACAGCTGCATTGGCATAAGACAATGATTGCCCACAAATGACGTCACGCACTGTGATTGGTGTTTCAGTATAGATTAAAAATATTGTAAATAATAAAATTTTATTTCTTCATTTAAAAATATTTAAATGAATTATATTAAATTATTATTCGATAAATAATCGTAAAAAATTATATATTTTCTTTCTAAGTACATTTTAAATTTTAATCTGATTACTGTCCGATCCCCTATTGCGCAATCTATGATTGAGACTTAGAAATAAATATAAACTATATATATCAAACAAGTACATATACATTATACAAAATATATTTATAAAAATAAAAAGTATAAAAAATACATTATACAGGAATATAATGTAATCCAATATATAGCCTATCTTTTTTCAAAGTTTCATGAAAACGTTGAGCTTTGAATGAAGAAGGGCCGGCGCTGACTGACAGTATTGGCACGTGGGCACGGCACAGCAAAGTATTTTTTTCCTAAACGTATTTTCTACACAATTCTTTATTTTAATATCAAAAGCCCGTAGCGTTCTGCGTCATGCCACGTGATGCCACGTCAACAAATTATGTATACATTAACCGACTTCGGAGTAAAGCCAAGGATGACGTCTGTATTCGGCTCGATACGTATATTAGTTTTTTTTTTTTTCAAGTCTGAACTGTTTTTCCCATTTATTATATTCGTAGAGACTTTGTTAAAATGTTAAAAATAATTTGAAAATTAATAAGCAGAGACATGTTTAGATTACCGGCGTGCGATCAATTGGAGTTTCTCAATATATCCACGATATTCATATTCCCTAAAATATATACAAAATATCTATCTTAGTCCAGGAAAATTAACAACAAATCAAAATTTGAGTCCCTCAGCGGCATTTTAGACATATCGATATTTTCTAGAAGCTTATACCAAAAATGCTCCAGGGACTGAAATTTTCATTTGTTAACAAATTTTCCTGGAGTAAACCTGCATAATATAACCTATTCGCGTTTATAATGCAAAGAAAATATTTCTGTGTGGATTTTAGTCGCTATCTTGGCAGAAAAATGATTTAAACTAAAATCATTTAAGTCGATTTTCAAAATAGTTTTTTTTTTAAATTATTATATTCCCACATATCGAACTATCTTGTGATGTATCTATATTTTTAATTTAATAAATAAATAACAGCATTATTGCTTTTGTTGTCCAAAATTGCAACATTTTGGGAAGTATTTTTGTTACAAAACAACCACGAAAAGTAATTAAATGAATAGGTACTCTCCCATTTCACGGCTTGCAACCAATTGAGTTGCACATTATCGGGTTGCTGTGATGAGAAATTTTTATAGCCATTTCGACAACGAATTTTCTTCAAAGCGATATGGGATTTCATTTAAAATGTTTACACGTTTAAACGCAAGCTGGAGACTATTAGCTTTGGTGCTATTCGTTGTAAGTATTTTTTAAGATGGAACTTTATTTTATCAATACCGAATTTATCAAAGACTTAACTTATTAGTCGATACCTTAACAAGAAAGTCTCATTCACTCATAGAGTATAAGAGAATTAATGGCAGTGAGACAGAATAGGGCAATAGATGAATGATGTTATTGTACATTATTAATATACTAGCAACCCGCCTCCGTCGTCAGCATTTATCGCTCTTTCCATTAGTGAAAACCGTATCAAAATAAGTTGAGTGGTTTAGGAGAAGTTATCAGAGTAACAGACAAAGGCAAGCACTTTAAGCAATATACAATAAATCGATGTTCTCTTTAAAATTTCTGCAGTAAAACGCAAAGCACGTCTCTGAAGACAGTTTCTAGTTTATACTTGTAGTTACGTAACACTACAATCGAAAGCCTTAATTTGCTTAAGTCTTCTCAATAAATCTCATTTGTGGGCGAATTGGTATGCGTCACCATGAACGTTATGATAAACTACCTGAGCCCGCAACTTCGTACGCGAGGTATTCGGTATAGCGCGTAACTTTTTTGTTTGTAATCGGATTGGAATGAAACAAACACTAAATGTACGGGATTAAAGTAGGTTAAGCCTTCAAGTACTGCATTCAAGTAGGTTAAGCCGTTTCAGAGATTAGCGTGCACAAACGCACAGACAAACGGACAAACCGACAAACAATTGTCGGTAATACAAATTGTTTTTTTTTTTTTTTTTTTTTTTTTTTTTTCGAGAAAAATTTTTAATGCACAAACACGGCTCGTTTACGATTTTATTATATGTATAGGTTATATGTTGAGTTTCAGCGACGTAGGTACCCCCTGCTTTGCACGGATGCGATTTCTCGTTTATCTCTTTTTCTATCAATGAAAACAGTACCAAAATGCGTTGAATCATTTAGGAAGAAGTAAGCGTAGAAACAGTCAGAAGCCGACAGTAACTTTGATTTATAATATGTATAGATTTACAAAATCTACTTTCAGAACTCAGAACTCGATAGTTACTATATATCTAGTGCAACGATGCATTTACTATCTTATATAAGTATCTAAGTAGTATATTTTGAAATCGTTCATATTAAACCAATATTTATATGCCATTTTCACATTAGTTGGTTCTTTTTTAATGACAGACAGGTGACGGTCCACTTGACGGTAGGTGGCTACTGTCGCAGCAGCTGTGGAGTTGTGGCACAAACAACGCCACAGTAGGATTAAGGATAAGGGATTAGGAGGGGATAGGTAAATGGGCTTTGGCATCCCTTACTCACTCACTGAAACACAACAGCACACGTGCTGTTATTTCACGGTGGTTTTATGTAAGGGGGTGGTTATTGCCGCCAGACGGGCTGCCCAAATGACTGCGAAACGCAGTGTGCCCTGCCGCTACTTGGCAAAAGTACTGGCACTACTGGCCCAGTTTTACTAGGTAAAACTTGATTGATCGAATTGAGACTTTGAATGCGATTCAAGCATGTAGTTGTCGAAGACCCAGCTGTATCCACCTGTGCTACTAGTACTCACATAACTACAGATTTCCATTAGGCTAAAAGCTCACTTCCACGACACTAAATAATTCCGCAGTATAAAAAAGATCCCTTAGAACCTTTCAAAGAAAATTTTATACTTCATTTGTATTCTTAAATGATATTATCAAACCAGAAACTGACCTGAATACAATACATAAATTAGGTGGATCGTTATATCTGTGTCATGACAGACAAACAATGGGCACATGTTCAAACCGGTGATCCCGTTAATCCCGACAATCCGAACCCACCTGGATTATAGCACTCGGGACGAGGGTAAACATTTTTCTTTTCAAACACAATACCTAAAAACACACAAAACCGTCATTCTTTTAGACGTGTTGGTAATAGAAATAAGCAAAGTAAAGTTTTAAAATCGACTTCGATATCTTTGTTATCGTTATTACGTCCACTGTTTGTCACATTTCCGCTGTGACATTTGTGAAATCTTGAAAATCTTGAAGTCCCTGATTCTGGTTTAGCTACTATGATTTCCTTCAAGTTTAGAGCTTGAAATTATAACTTTTAATTCGCACAAGTTATAGAAAATATCCAGCGCAGCGGTGCAGATACAGCCGGTTTTAAATCAACGTTTAGCGTGTCATTAATTGACACGGTAATTTCCGGTAACTCCTTTCAATATCCGTTATATAATGTAATCTTCAATGTACACGTACCGACACGATTATTGTAATGACGCGAGCAAGTGATATTTGATTCCAATAACTCGTTAATAATTCAAATTCAGTTACAAGTAGTATAAAAATCTACAGTGTTCGGAAGTAATGTTTGTAGTAGGTATTTATTAATATGAGACATTTTTTTTTTCAGAGTTTACAACGGGGCTTTTGCAAAAATAGAGATGAGCAAATTAGAAATATCGTAAAGGTATTTATTTCTTTATTTTACATAATATTGTATAATATTTCGTTAAAATTAATAAAACTTAATTGCAATAAAAACCAGACCCTTTTTAGCACAATAACTTATGAATAAAATATTTCGCAAAGCTACGACTTTGGAGAGGATGAGATTGTGGATACAATCATAAAACTTGGACATTATATAAATATTTAAATAGTGTCACATCACATGCCTAAATTTAGTTGTTTGTCTGTGATTAAAAAGGCAAACGGTTTATAGGTACCTATTATCGTCTATTACCGCCATCTTCTAGGGCTATGAATAGCAAGGGCGGTACAAGTTACAGGATAAAGAGATAAAAGAGGTTATGGGAATGAATTCCGACATACTCACCCCCTCGAACACTACATAAGATAATGAGAGCATGAGGATACGGCATAAGAGTTTTTATTTGACCTTGCCCTTGAGTATATGGATGGTTACTGCAACCAGACGATGATCAAATATCAATGAAATAATTCTTGCATCTTTAATGTGAATAAAATAAGAACATATAATTACTAACTCGACTGTACTTACAAATGTAACTTGTATTTGAAAATATTATCAACATTTAAAAAATGTCTTAAAAAGATTCGATTGCCCCAACGATTACGCTGATTGATAGCATAACGATTACAGCTTAATTTTAGTCTAAGTATAGCATCGCAGCTTGAAAGGTAAATCCGTTGCATCACCGCATAATGTCTAGTTATCAATCGATCTTGCGTTAAACAAGTTACGTGCGAGATACAACGTGTTAACGTACAAGAAATTGGATTTAAAGCGAAGTTGCTAGCGTAAGTTTCTACTAGACTTGCGGTTTTACCCGATATTAATAAATTTAGATGCTTCAGACCTATTTGCAGCACATTAAATAGAAGCAATATTCCTAAAATAGAACTTAAGGCATTTTTATACTCAGTCGAAATGTATTATACTAGCTGAACTCGGCCACGCTTCGCTGCGGCCCATCCGGCGGCGGCGTGCGCATGGGGCGCGCGGTACTGGACACTGCTTATATGTAATACTATTTATCGTAGCGTGATGTTATATAGCCTATAGCCTTCCTCGATAAATGGACTATTCAAAACAAAAATAATTTTTCAATTCGAACCAGTAGTTTCTGAGATTAGCGCGTTCAAACAAACAAACTCTTCAGCTTTATAATATTAGCAAGCAAGTATAGATAATATCTAATCTACTTTGCAAGGTATGTTTATGAAGATAAAAGATTGAATAAGAAAAACTATAAAATATTTATAGAGATCAATTGTAATGAGAATAAAATAGTAATTCGGTATTTATATAGCATCGCTTAAATCTTGAAATACACTATACATCCCATGTATTGTATAAATTCTGACTATTCAGTCAGGAAGTCACAGCACAATGCTGACTCATGTTACAGTGAAAAAACCCACTATTTAACATGAAAGCGTATGAAATTTCGCACTTTAGGTGACAGGGGCAAATAAAAATTCTACTAGCCCACGACAAATAGGTAACTGTGGTATTGTATTCAGTAACACAGAGCCTCTCTTCAGTTGCTTTTTGTTAGGTCTTAATATAGCATTTTAGCTTAAAATAGTAATTTCCATATAATAAGCCGACATATCTATATTAATAATTTCGTCAAGGGGTACAGTAGACTCGATTGAAACCTTACCTGAATAATAAAACATAAAAAAATAAAGATTTCGAGTCGTCAACATAAACTATTTCTTCTGCTCCTATTTCAAACATTATGTACATTCAAACACAAATTACCCTTCACTTATTGAATAATAAAGGCATAAATAAGATTATCTAATAATATTTATCGGTGTGGCCTCAGAAAAGAATGAAACCTGCTAAGTAGAAGTGCTGTTTCTACACCTCACCGTGATAATGTCGTCCACATATGACAAATAGTCACGCCGATGCCACATGACAAAAAGTATCTGCTTTGTGCTCACCCTTAGCTGCCTACAGCTTGACAATGTTTTTATTTTATTTCAGAGAATGTTTGCACACCAAAGCCACGGTTCCCAGAGAATTAAGACACCTTCATGGGCATATTTAAGTAACGATAACTTGTCAAGTGACAATTTTATAACTTTCGATGTTCCAAGAGAATTCATTAATTCCATATTAATTGATAAATCTCCTGTTTATCGTGCCACTGACATATTTGAAATGAGACCAAGACCATTGTTACGCAAATTAAAAAGTCTTAAAACCAAAGAAGGAGAGAAATATTTTTACAAACCAAAAAGGAACAACGAAGAAGCAATAAAAGAAAATACAGGTGGCATAACAAGCAAACATTTACACATACCGGATTACTCTAATAGTGAAAGCCATGATACTTCTGACTGGTGGAAATTAAATTACAATAGTCAACCTAATATGAACTCTACGGAAGATACTATGAAAAATGTAAAGTTTACAGATACCCTAAATATGTCAAACACGCGGCAGTGGGAATCGAAGGAGGAATCCACGGACCCTGGCGACAAGCCTGTCAAACCTTCATTTGCTACGCTCATTTCTTCCTCTAAATATCCCAAAGAACCCAAAAAATTAGTATATGGAAATTTGGATAACCTCGGTATTACGTAAGAACTGGTTAAACTGTTTAAAGTATGGAATTTTTGTTATTGGCTTTGTCGTTACTTTCTGTTATAGACAACAGACCTAGAAATATACTGTCAGACGGTTCTTTAGATATGACGTAGGTTATTACCAATATGTGTATGCTATTCTGCTGCGTTGTTAGCCTAAAGAAGGTTAAGCGGCGCAAGCGCTGTATGAATTGAAGTTTATTAGTACATTTTTAATTTTTAATTTTAATTTTTTTTAAATTTAAGAATGCTAAGGGATTAGTCGCACTTATCCCTTAGCATTCGTATTACGCTTTAAGTCTTTGAAAAATATTATCATATCCAAAGATCATGGTACATGTGACTACTAATCACAGAGCATATATGCTCTCTAGTGAGAGCTACTAATACAACGTCTTTGATCTTATCGAATAAGGATAGAAAAAACCTGTCAGCAATTAACCTTAGCCAGATTCTGAAAAAGATACATTCTAACATATTCTGTGTTCTTAATTACGTGTTTCGAATTTTTACAAGTGGAGGTGATTATTATACTATATAAATGTTAACATTTTTAAATATCTCGTTTAAATTGGAATGCAGGTGTAACATTTAAGTGTAAAACAATTTTGGCTGAGTCAAATTATAATCAAAAGGATTACTTTGCTGTCCATTTGGATACATATTAATTAATCCTGGTAATTTCGATTACAATTAAAATATATCGTCAAATATAGTGCTTTAACCGTTTCATTTTTCTCGCTATATATTTTTAAAATATAGAATGTTATTTGTATTGATGTATTTTAAATTATATTTTGCAGATATGGTGATTCGCACGATAGAATTAAGTATTCAAACTTTAGAAGATCTGAACTGGTATGATTTATATCTTGCCTATACATATGTTGTAATAGTACATAACTGCCGATGCCGGAAATAGAGCAATTATCGGCCGAGTAGGCATTTAAATTCTAAGTGAATTTAAACTCTGAGGCCCTTTTAAACCAACGAGGCCGTTAATTGCTACTTCGGCCGAGACTTATACGGTACTTTTCTCTAAAGTTCCAAGGAAATAATTAATAGGCAAACACCTGCAAGAAACAAAAATACATTTGGTGCAAAAGAATTCGTATTTTTTCCGTTTAGCATTTGACGAAATAGGGGGTTATCTGTAAAATATTACTACGCCTTTTCATATTTTAATGTCGCAGATAATTTCGCAAAAGCTCCGAAGAGTCGTCTTCTTATCTTTTGTTATCGCACAACACACACATCTCGGCCGGCCGCACTGTTATTTATACTTGGCGTAAACGCCTCGATGTATTTCGAATTTTCCAGAAAATGTAAGCATGATTGTAAACAAGCCCTTAAAAGTTCGGCAATTCTTTTTCTGTTGAAATGTACACTCTATGTTGTAAACATAAAGACAAATTTCCTTTGACACTATCCAGGAAGGGGCGTGGCTACCATAGCTAGGGTAGGACGTTCCAGATTTTCGGTAGGCGCGAATACTTTTTCCAGAATGTTCCATTGTTAGTCGTTAGATTAACATGCATATTACATAAAGTTTTTTTTTTTAGTTAAAATTGCTTCAATCTCTCCTACATGTGGATAAAAAGTAAGAAGTTTTATTTAGTATGAGTGTTATATTATATTAATTTCCAAGTTTTGATGATGACGACCCCCTTCGACTTGACTTGATGCTCTGTCTCAGAGGGTTCCCGGCAAGGTTCGAGTTCCGGCAGAGTCAACTTTGTTAATGAACTGTTCTAAGTTGGCTCTGGTCTGGATCTGGCATATAGTGGCAGAACACACTGAGTTTCGCAGTCAGCCCATCTGGCGGCAGTAACCACCCCATTGCAGAAGACCACCGTGAAATAACAGCATATGTGCAGTGTTTCAGCTCTATCCCTTCCTAATCCCTTAATTGTACTATACTACGCAATTGCAGCACCTCTGGCGTTGCTTGTTTTATATGCGATGGAATCTATCCACCATCAAGTGGACCGTCAGTCTGCTTTTCGACTAATCTAATAAGATAATTTGTACTATGAAAGATAATTTTGCCGTAATAACGTACTTCTTTTTCATTTCAGAGTGCCGGTTGTGAGTATTATTGTCATAAACGTTTTTTATATTATTATTCTTTCAAAAAAAAAAATGACACGCAAAAAAAAAATGACGTCACCACTGTTATGGAAAAATTAGTTTTGTTGCAACTGTATGAAGTTGATTTTCAAAGAATCTTCGTCAGAATATTTGAATTGGAAAGCGCGCCGACTGGATGCATGAGTATGAAATGTCAGGTCCTATTACCAAATCATCACATTGTCCCATACACTTACACTATAAGAGTAATTATTTATAAGCGTTGCATCGCCGCTCGTATTGCTTAAGGTGGAGACAAAAGCTAAATACTAAAAATATCCATTGTTTAATGAAGATGTTACAAGAAATAGACAACACAATTGCTTTGAAAAAAAATTATTATACTTAAACATGTGAAGAACCAATTGTATTAATTAGAATTTTCGTTAAAGTAATAGAAACTCCACAAAAAAAGTTAGAACACAAGAAGAATTTGACTTTTATTGAAAATTCTCTTGAAAACGGCTTATTGCGCGCATATGAATCCTGTACCTATTAATAAGTTAATGTCAGTTTAAAAAGTCGTATAAATATTTTTTTTGTGTATTTTTCTAATGGTAAAAACAAAAACACACAATTTCTAGGCCTGTTGAATTGTCTCCGCCGCCTGCGAGTTCTAATGTAAATGTCATTTGCCCAAGTGAAGCCCTTAATAACAAACAGTACCCACCAAGTGCACCGTCGGTCTTTGTTTTGCCATTCTAAGAAAAATGAGACTGTTAATTGGCATCTATAATAATTACAAAGAAATATTTTTGTATATTGTCAACATTAGAAGTACTAAAAGCCAATTTGGATGTACAGGGTTTATTGATATATCTGCTATTAAAATAAATATTAGATGCAATAAAAACACAGACGTTTTAGGAAATATTTTTTTTTATTTTGGAAATATAGTGAAACGTAGTTCTATTTCGATAACAAATATGTAAAACATTAAGTCGTCTTTGCATCAAGTTTGGAAATTAGTATACAAAGAATAATCTAATATATAAAATTCTCGTGTCACAGTATTTGTAACAAAACTCCTCCGAAACGGCTGGACTAATTTTTTGTTTTTTTTTTTATTTGGTAGGTATGAGAATAGATCTAAAAGTATTATTCACCCTCCCACCCCCACCCCCCATTTTTTTAATCGCGATTTTAGTATTTTTGTATAAAGAATATTCAAATAATTTAACCGTCGCGCGTCGTTCATTGACGTGAAGTGACGCTTCACTTTAACATATGGTTTGAAAATAAAATTTGACCTAATAGGTGGCGCCACAATCGGGTTACGGAATTATTTTCGGGTTCTGGCAGGACAACGTTTGCTGGGTCAGCTTAATTTATAAATTCTTGGTTTTCCAGAACCTAAGCTTTCCTTAGGCTTCCTGAGTCTAACGTAAGGCTAACCTAAGCTTCTAACAGAAACAAAAAATGCTTGATTTACTAATATTGGCCTTAATAATATTAATAATACACGTTTATTTCAGATTATTGCCATATTTTTCTTTTTTAGTAAAGGATTATTAAGCACCATATAAACCCCATTAGCTATCCTCATTCGGTGAATTTGGTTAGAACAGTCGAATATTTCTTGAAGGAATGTTTTTTTTTTTTTTTTTTTTAATCTAAATGTTAATTAAAGTACGATAGGCAACCTAAAAAGTTCAGTGAAGCGATTAATAAGCAATGAAGATATCACCCTCGGCAAATAAATAAGGCTGACAGTGTTTTTATCTGCTGGGAAGTTTAACTTGTACTAATGACTTATTATTATCTCTTCTTATGCTAATTTGTTAGTAATTATCAAGAAATTAAGGTTTTATTAAAATAATCTTTATTAAAAATATTAAATTCATTTTACAGATAGTAGCAATAAGAAATGGTAGACAAAGAAAACGGAAGGATAAGTAAGTATGATAATTTTATAAAATATAATTTTCATTATCATATTTCGCGTTTATGGTAAAAATATATTGAAACATTTACATTCTGCTTTTCCTAGATTAAATCTCTTATATAAAACCTTCAGTGACACTTATGAAGTAAGTAGACATATTTTTTATTGATGTTAAATTAATTTAACATATATAACGAAACATAGTATAACAACATGTATAACGGAGATCTAAGGATCTTCACGGAAGACGTCTTCATTGACCTGTGAATATCTAGACCTAGATTCATCATAACTTTTGCGTTGTTCTTCTCTAAAAGTTACAACGGATTTTTATAATATTCAGAGTTTTCAAAGTTATTCATAATAATATTCGAGTTTGAATTTTTCAAATTTGGCTCTGATCTCGATCTGAAAAGTAGTGGCATTACAGAACTACTAACCACCCAGAAATGACAGCGTGTTTGTTGTTGTGTTTCGGTGAGGGAGTAAGGGATGCCAGATCTCATTACTCTATCCTTTATCCTTAATCCTACTATGATCAGCAGCGTACTTGCAGCTCCTGTAGCGTCGCTTGTGTCACAGACGACGGTAGCCAGCTAGCATCAAGTGGTTCATCAGTCTGTCTGTCGACCTCAACATAAAGATAACAATGATAACAACCTGCTCATAATTCAAACATTGTTTGTTCCTTGAAGTGAATTACATTAATTAAATAAAAATATTTAGGAATCAGACGAGAACAACGAAGCGAAAGAAATTTTCGACAAGTACGTAAACAAATTATTTGTAAGTAAGCAGCCGTTATTTGATAGACAAATTCATCCAAGACGACCGTGAAATACTGACAGATACCATAATATATAATTTTCAAACACAGATAATTAGTTGAAATATCTACACTAATATTATAAATAGGTAAATTTATTTGTTTGTTTGTGGGAGGCAATCTTTGAAACTGTTCATCCGATTACATTTCCATTCCTTCGACTCAGTGTAGCAATGGCAAATGTGTGATTTTTTGATCGTTTCAAAATTATGATTCAAAATTACTCTATTTTCTTTCTAGTAAATTCATCCAGTTGAATTTTTTTAGATCTGTATGTTATAAATCACTGAGAATCTGAATTCATAAAAATCTATATGGTAAAAAATAAGTTCTATTTATTTTTTCCTAATATTTGAACCTCTGTAAAGCCCACGTTTGCCTTTGAAATAAAATAATCAAATTTTATACGTGAATGCCGTTTTACAGTGTAATGATTTATCAACGGTACACTGCATTTTACAGTAACTGACAGCAGTAACTTCCTTTTACAGAAGACCACAGTAAACTAAAAGCATAAGTGCTATTGAATTTCGGTGACTGAGTAAGGAATCTCAAAGCTCCTATTCCCCTATCGTTTATTCTACCAAGGTCGGTGCAGGTGCAGCACCTATGGCGTTACTACGAGGCAAACGTTTAATTCGCAATTTTGAATCCAAGAAAGCTTAATCATGCATTTTCATAAATTAAAAAAAAAAGTTTTAAATATTTTCATTTAAATCTTAAAATTCTTTAATAGCATGGTGCAAGAACCGGAAAATGTGAGTAATCTTTCATAGTCACAATATCTCTTAATATAGTCATAAAATAATAAATGTAACTTATTAAGTTAAGTTTTTATGTAATTCATAAAAACTTAATCATTATAAAAAAATCCAACTAATATCATTGTTGGTATTTATGTATACCAACAATGATATTAAAATATTAAACAATGACATAACGAAAACACCGTTTTTGACATTTTTACAGATGTTAAAGTTTGACTCTAGACGGCATACCGCATCGGAAATAGCTAAAATAGGAAACAACCAAGACGAAGATAAAAGCTTGTCATCAAAAAGTGATAGTTCGGCAACATCAGAGGAAGACTACGACAAAAATCCGGGAAACCCTTACACTGTATACAAAAATAGATACACGCAGAACTGGCCTTGGTTTTTTGAAGTAAGTAATTCCATATTACCAGGTGCCTATTGGGATTTTTCTTCGGAAGGTTGTTTCCTACATATTTTTTATTATTTAAGAAAATCCCAAATAAAAGAAATTTCTTAAATACCTATAGTTATTATGCTCAAATATTGCGGAAACTCATCCACTATTTAACCCCATTGCATTTGTCCTACTAGTCTTATTGGTATTATATGTAAATGTGAAATTTTTTGAGGATTTATGGTTTGTCCCTCAATAACGCCAAAACGGCTGAACTGATTTGGATGAAATTTGGCATACATATAGTTTAGTTAAGCCTTTTTTGCGTGAAAGAGTAACGAAGATCATGGATCTTTGTTCGTTACGTATGGACGTCCTCACAAACTTTCGCATTTATCAGTAGGAAAGGAAGGATAGTAGGATTTATCAACGCGGACGAAGTCGCTCAGCTATTTTCTATGTAGTGGTCGTAACAGTAACAACCTCCTTACAAATAACTACGGTGCCTTCTGTAGTATTTCGACGAATGAATAAGGGTGCCACAGCCAGCGAACTGAAATGCACGTTATATTATATTTCGATGGCTCATTTCCCTATCCCATTCTAATCCCTCATCCTTAATTCTACTACGGTTAGAAGTGCACTTTCAGCACATGTGGCGTTGCTTCTGTTGTAGGCAACGGTAGCCACCTAAATATCAAATGGACTTGGTTTGGCTGAGGTAGGTAGATTGATTTTAATTTTTGTGTCAAAACATTGGTAAAGAAGAGTTTGAGACTCAGTGTCTCAAAATTGTCTAAGAGCTCTGCTACTATTAATTTACATTGCAATTTCAGTTAGAAGGAAACCATATGAATGTAAATCCTAAAGCACCTCAATTTAAAGGGAAAGAACCAACTGGAGCTGACCTTTTCTTTGGGCGAAAGTGGTGGTATTTCAATCAGGTAAGTGTAATGAAACGAATAATCGTATAAATGAAATATTCATAGATCAACGTGAGAACAAATATTTATTGCTCGATAAATTCATGATACAAAGAAATATAATTCACTGTCACTAACCTTAATGCACACTTCACAATCACTCGTTCTTAACTAGCTGCTTAGATAGTCAGAATGGCCGACATGACGTATCGAAACAATGTCCATGTCCCGTCAAGTTTGACATAAGATAGATTAATGGTTGTACGCTCAGAAATGTTATTAAACTATAGACTATTAAATATTAATTACGATTCGTTACATAAGGTTATTTAAAGATTCAAAGCGATAATTACTGAATTTATGCAATGTTGGACACTCGCTTGGTTCGTGCCTGATGCTGCCTATGTCTTTTTCTGTAGCTAATATCTTCAAATCGACCATCAGTATCTTCAATGCCTTACTATTAACCGGATTTAATAAAATGGAATTGAATAATATAAACTGGATTTTAAAACACTACTTTCTAAAATGCTTTTAGACTCTCTAAAAGAGACTATATCTATAGATATTATAAAATTAAGTAGCTGTCCGCCTCTGTCTATTTAACCGCTAACTTCTTCGAAACCACCGAACGGATTTTGATACGGTTTTCACTAATGGAAAGAGCGATAAACGAAGTAAATCATAATTCTAGCAATTCTAGCACTTCTAGCAAGAGTGAGAGGCCTATTTTATTACATATTGAACATGGTATTTTTATGTGACTTTACCAGTTTCTGAATAATGGTATATTTTGGTACCTGGGCAGAAATAATGGTACCTTTTTCCCAAAAATATGTATCGAAAAAAAAAACTAATATTATTGTACATAATTAATATTATGTACAACAATAATAGACGACTAACTATGGAACGTTCTGGAAAAAGCGGTCACGCCGGACGAAAGTCTCGAACGTCCCACCCTATCGATAGTAGCCACGCCCCCGACTTCCCGACTAGTGTCAATGGAAATCCTTCCTTATGTTTACAAAATAGAGTTTACATTTCAACAGAAATAGCATTCCCGAACTTTCAATGGCTTGTTTACGATCTTGTTTACATTTTCTGGAAAATATGAAATACATCGAGGCGTTTGGCGCCAAGTATAAATAAGAGAGCAGACGGGCGAGATGAGTTAGTGGTGCGACAAGCAACGATACGAAAGCAACTGATCGGAGCTTTTGCGAAGTTATCTGCAACAGTGGACCGGCGACACATTAAAGGGAATCATTGACGACTTTTGGCGAGTTTAACGGTTTCATCGGACAAGTTTGGTGATTTTGGTGGTTTGTGAAAATAAATCGTTCGTTTCGCCCTTACACGGCATTTTAACTCACCCCGCATGAAGCAATATGTACCTACTAAGAAAATTGTGATTGATATTTTTTTATGTTTTACAGGACGACTACTTGCCGTTTAGATGAAAATGTAAACTATAAATATTTTATTTAATAAAAAAAATTTGTTACTGTATTAGTATTATTTAAAAAAGAGGACAAGTGATTTTTTTACTGTTAAGACAGTAAAAGAACGATAAAAAGTACACAAAGTTAAAAACACAAATGCTATGGCGACAAAAGCTTGTATGTAAGTAGCATACCGAGTAGCATTAACCAGTTGCTGTTGAATATTTTTGTATGAATTAAATATAGGGACCGAAATAATGGCAACTGCTGGACCTATGCCTCATCATAATTTTCCATTAGGACGGTTATGAAGCAGCCTGGATCCCGAGTCGACACGTGAACATTACGGTGCGCTTTCAGGTCATGGCTCTAAGTACTATCATGTGTTGCCCATTGCGACTTCAACTTATTAATACCACAGAATAAATAATAGTACTAGCGTACAGAAGTTGCACTCCTTTCACATTCAATGTGAGCGATGGTATCACGACACACACGGAGTGACAGAGGCCTGCTAATACTCCGAGTCTTTTAACTATGCTTGTCTAGGGAACTCTTCATTTCTGGTTCGATCTCACAAAGTAATTTGTGTAGAATACAGTATTTTTATGACCTATATATCATACCTAGACATTATTTATGACACTCTGGAATAATATTGCCGGAAATACACAATTTACGTAATTTCACCCAAGAGAAAAACATTAAAGAAAAATGAAAACTTGAAAGATTGGTTTGTTGGAAAGATTTTGTTAGAGAAACTAAACATTAATGATAACGTTTCAATACTGCTGGTCTTAGCTGCGATTAATTTCACTTCTCGTATAAGTATCCACTGTGAGAGTGAGTGGGAGTGAGTGAGAGTGAGTGAGAGGTACTTACTGTATGCTCAACGTAACTGGAACATAGAACGCCCTTGATCGTAGATAAGGTCAAAATAAATGATATTATTGCTTTATCAATGATAAGGCCACCGCCGTACGCGAAAAATCTGAAGGCCAAACTGCAGTAGCGATAAGCCAGCGAATCGCTAGTACATCGTGTAAATACATTAAAAAAGTAAGCCGAAATTATGCTATATTTACTAAACATCTTTCTTACACGATAGTTTTTACCCTTTTTAAAGTTGCAGTCGCATAGATCGAGTGGTGAGTTAATTACTTGCCTTAGCGCTCTATCTCAGGAGTCCCCGGTTCGATACCCGACTGCGCCAACTTTGGAAATGAACCTTTTCAAAGTTTGATCAGGGGTGAATCTGGCCGAGACCTGAGCGGTAGTCTTAGAGGAGACTACCGTCCGTTGTGAGGTCCCCTGAGATTTCTGGTGTACGCCGAGGATCCTACAGGGAGCGTAGTCCTCCCCTCGCTGGACAGCCATGGCGGGTTGCGGATATCGTGTCATAACATTTCTACGGCCGCGCTAGGAAGTACTTATGCGTACGTAACATACTTACTTAGAAAGTACGCACTTGCTTGTGTTATAGGCGACGGTAGCCACCTACCATAAAGTGAATCGTCAGCTTGTCTAACGACCTTTACATTAAAAAAAATCAATTTACTTTTAAGTATAACAACTGATTTCAATCTATACCCCTTATAAGAATTATTGAACAAACAAAACAATTTATGTAGGTTTTCGAAAACCTACACTGATTTTTCCAAACACAAACGAATTCCAGAAATTAAATTCCTTAAATTTATGAATTCTTTATTAGGTTTCTACATCCCACAGCCAAATTAAACTTAAAAGTCAGAAATTCCTATAAAGTTTAATAGGTTAATAAGTTAAGTTAATTGGTTATTAGAACAATCCCAACTAAGTTTTGCAAGGTTACTTTAGTTGTTAGCGTACCTATTTATTCTTAATGACTGTAGAAAAAGAAGTTATGCTTATAACTAACATTCCAATTGTAATAAATTGTAATAATATAGTTACAATTGGAAGACTATATTTTACTATATTGCTTGGATGCTATATCGTGGCAAGACACGTACTTCTTACTTTTTTTTAAATATGACACTAGCTGAGCCCGTATGTACGCGTGGTTTTCGGTATAGCGTAAACCGATTGGAATGAACAAACTCAAAATTTTACGGGAAGCTTACAACAATATATCAGTGAAAACCGCATTCAATTTAGTTAAGCCGTTCTGAGATTAGCGTGCACAAACGCACAAAGAGACAAAAATTCAAAAAACTTTTGTTTGACCTCGCTAACATAAGTACAATATGTACAAATTGTTTTTTGAAATAATATTTAATGTACAGACATTACCTATATGTACGTATAGATTAATGTTTACTCTCTAGTGTAAGAATCAAATAAGCATGGAGGTGATATCCAATAATGATTAAATAACTGCTGTTGTTATTTCGCCCTCAGAGCAATTGATCAATATTATTGTAATCCACTCATTAAAAGTTTCAAAGCTCTACGAATGTTTAAACATTTGGTTACTATTTCTGTCGAGTCTGTTTGTTTGTCTAACAACATATTTTGTTTGCTGAATTCAAAAAAGATATTTCTTTTCTTCTACCGATCTCAGTCTTTCAGGAAAATTCTAAGTAGTTTAAGTGTTTAGATTAAGTGAGAATTTCTTATTGGAGCAGCCGTTATGCCAACCATTACTCATGATCACACTACTCTCTCTGAGCGTTCTTCGAGATGGGTTTCGTTCAAATTGATCGATCACCGCCTGAAATTCGATGGAGACCATAAAAACATAATATATTATATATGTTTTTTATCCTTTTTCTTGATCTCTGATTATTTTTTATATTAAGGCCAGCAGACAGGCTGACGGAGCACAGTAGGTGACTATGTCACCTATAATACAAGCAACGCCACATGTGAAGCAAGTGCGCTGCCGATCATGTAAGATTAAGGATTAGGAAGGGATAGGGTATGGGCTCTGGAATCCCTTAATCTCCGAAACTCAACAGCACACATGCTGTTATTTCACGGTGGCATTACTGTCGCTAGACAGGCTGCCCAAATCACCACGAAACGCAATATTTCGTGCCCAGCATAATTATGTCTTGCGAGGCAACAATCTACTAATAATTATGGTGCTTTAAAAATTAACCAAAGTCAACAAAATGTCGTCTGCAAGAAGCACAATCATATTGCTACTTTGCTACTAGGATATCAAACACCGTTACTTACCCCAGTAGTATTATGAGATTTATAAGAGATATTTTGACAAGCGAATGAATTCCCAAATCAATCGCCCATTTAAGCATAACGAGAAAACTTACATTCCCTTGGTTTTGCTTGTATTTATAAGTAACAGTAGCCACCTACTATCGAATGAATCGTCAGTCTGCCTGCGCACTTAGAAAAATTAAATTAACTATAATAAAAACAGCATATTCAATTGACGAAATAAAAAAAAACTAAAACTAATTTCGAAGGAAATTCAATTATTTAGTTGGCATTTCCATGAATAGTTTGAGAACCTCTGTTTGTAACTCTCTTTTAAATTAACTAGAAAGCATTAGCTCGCGAAGTAAAACTTTCTGTGCCGTAAAACGTAGTTTTAAATAACTATTAAAAGTAGCTAATTATGCTACATTATCTATTTCATTTTAAGATACTAGCGACTCGCTCTCGTCTTTGCACGGTTGCAATTTTTTTTATTTATAAACAAAACTTCTTTTACCATACAAGGTGTACATGTAAGAAATGGTGTAAGAAATGTAGAAAGGGTGTGGTCTTTCATTACGACAACGATAGACCACACCTGGGAGGTTTTAATGCATCCGCCATTAGTGCAGACATTGCACCTTCAGACATCCACCTTTTACGGTTCCTTCACGATTCTCTAGGCAGTTTCAGGTTAACATCAAGAGAGGACTGCCAAAACTACTTGTCGCGTTTTTTGATCAGAAGTCCCAAAATTTCAACAGCAACGGTGTAACGGAATCAACCGAATCGAACTAAACATTGTAGGTATTAACTACTTAATGAGGGACGCAACGCCTGGAGGGCTGTCAGTATGCCAACACCAAGTCCAGATATGTCCAAGTTATAGTCATTTAGTATTCATCGAAGTTTCATTTCATTAAATTTTATCGAAATATTTATCGAATTCACTTAGAATTTATCGAAACGTGTAGTTGTAGGGCAATTAATCAGGGTCGAGTCGATAACAAAGATTTGTTCATTAAAATACCTAAGTACAAGTACATGGGAACAAAAGTTAACAGTTTTGAGAAAGAAAAAAAAATTAAGCACAAAAACGCTGTACTCAATTAAGGCGAAGCGCGTGCGGAGGTTACGTTGTTACTAAGGGATAAGAAAGAAAAATATTCAGTGGAATATGTTTCATTGTAGCGAAATAGAACTAGGTTTCAGAGGTTGTATACTTTAATAGTCAATTTTAGGTTATTGTGGGGAATTAATTTTATCGAGTCAAGACTTTAAATCATGTTTTGAACTTCATACACTGAGAAAAAAAAAAAAACTTAATTTAACTGCGGACCTTTTGGCTCGGCTAAAGACAGAATATTTAATATTAAATGAGGTTTATTTAGAAATGTACAAGCAAGGTTGGTAATTACCTAACAAGCCAATATTGTTAAGGATTCCTAGTTAGCCTTAACATTGCACTTACTCACTTATAAACAAAATCGTTAGCATTCCGAACCAATAAAGGAACTAGGTAAATAATTTAACAAAGTAAATTGTTTAATATCATATCAATAATGGTTGCCGATTTGACTTATTAGTTGCTTGCAATTAACAATGCGGGCTCCATAATAACAGTCTTGCTTGGTTGTTTACAGCAATGACGTTTTAATGTAGATTTGCAGCGTTTCTGGGAGTACGTCGCCTTAAGGTGAAGGCAGAAATACACAAGCGCGCCTGTAATAAACTATACGAAATGTTGACAGGTCAAGAAATCTAAAACTGTGGTACTTTATGCATTGGGTCACCACTTGTATTTTAAGTAGGGTTATTTATGAAGGTTTGGCGTGAGAGCGGAGCAAACTAGGTATAAGTTAAAAGTAAATAACAACCTTTATGTAAATATGTAATATATGAATTAGTAAGTACGGTTGCAGGAGTTGTAAGTAGACACGACTGTTCTTAAATAGAAGTGAGGAATATTAACTTTAATATAATATGACTATATAAAACTTATGTATGTTATAAATTGCTATAAGTAAATAAGTAATAGTGTAGGCCAAGGAGTGATGACAATAGTTGCGTTGTATAGCTGTTAGTAGTACAAAATTTCATAACCGTTAATTAGTACTTTACTATTAAATAAATAAATAAATAAATAAATAAATAAATAAATAAATAAATAAATAAATAAATAAATAAATAAATAAATCATTACGACCTAGTAGATACGATGGCCATGCCCTAGCTGAGTTAACAACAAAACAATGAGAGTAGCGATATAACTAGGGCAATCAATTAAATCAATTAATTAAATCAATTAATTCAAAGGGCCCCACAGTCACCTTTCGAGAATAGAGTTGCTAGGTAGATTATCTGTCAAATTATGGTATGGGAATATAAATATTTAGTTATCAGATTGAAAGCTAGTACTAAGACGATTTACAGTTTAAAATTAAATTAGGTAAATAAGTTGCCAGAATGTTTGTAGGGACCTTAGGGTGTCATAAATAGTCAGGGAGTGCGGGGGAAGAGAGCTGTCCCTTCCCAGAAAAATACGCGCGAGCGCAACTGCATAGAGGGAGACGCTCGCCAAGGGCAGTTGTTGGGAGTTGTTGTTAGAGTCTGGTGGTGCACGTACGCTCGCGCAGTAATCGCGTAAGTCAATAGGCAAGTACAAAGACAGTTGTTGGGAGTGGTTGTTAGAGTCTGGTGGTGCGCGAACGCTCGCGCAGTGATAGGCAAGTAGAGAGGAGTTGAGTTTAGACATTGTGGGGGCGCAGACGCTCGCCAAAGAAGTCTAAATTAGGCTTTTTGAGGGCGCGGACGCACGCCTAGCGAGAGAGAGTTGGAATCGTGTAATACCGGCTAGTAAATCAATCTAATAATTCGTAATAGTGGTAGAGCATATAAAATATTAGGGTTTAGAAGGGGGCGCCGCCTTACTTGAGGTTCGTTATATTTTACAGTAGGTCTCGCCATAAATAGGAGATCAGTTAGGGCTAGCTTAGTTGAGCGCGGATCCTAGGTCTAGGTGACGAAGAATTCGCGAGTCAATCTTCAGAGGAGAAGGAGTCATCGTCCTGGGCAAGGTGAGCAGAGATGAAAACCCGAGGTCCGCCCAAGCACTGCAGCCCGACAGCCAAACCAATCACAAGTAAGTGATTTCACTATCTTTAAATTACCTGACGTTTATAATTTTATTATGATAATAAATTTATAATCCACATATTAATAATAAATCCCATACAACTCGGGAAATAATAATATCTACCGATATTATCGAGTATGCTTTACTATGTGATTAAATAACGGATATACTTGATTCTGATAACGGCTCCCGATCGAATTGGGAAAGAATTATTTAATTTTCGGTGGCAGGCAGAGAGATTTGCGAAAATTATTACCAAGGTAAATAGCTAGTCCTGTTATATAATTTACCTGACGTTTATAATTATGATAATAAATTTATAATCCACATATTAATAATAAATCCCATACAACCCGGGAAATAATAATATTTACAGATATTATCGAATATGCTCTACCATGTATTTAAGTAATTATAACGGATGGTTTGGGAAATTGACGTGAGTAAATATACCTGATCCTGATAGCGGCACCCGATCGAATTGGGAAAGATTTATTTAATTTTCAGTGGCAGGCAGAGAGCTTTGCGAAAATTATTACCAAGGTAAATAGCTAGTCCTGTTATATAATTTACCTGAGTTTATTCGTCTAATCGACTAATATTACGGCGGTTTAGATAACTGAATTTCTTAACAATAGAGGTTATCGATAACCAGTTTTGACTATTTCAGGGGAAACTGTAGGTATTATATAGACTAGCTTAATACCGAACTAATATTGTTATAGGTTTTACCTACTAAATAATTGGGCATTTCTATCTTTAATACACGATTATGTGCCTAATAAATTACACACACATACACTACAAACATATATTTTACCTTTTAATATTATCCTATATGTGTATTAATATATTACATCACATACACTAACAAAGGTAAAGGTTGAAAAGGTAAATATGTAGTAGCGGATGGCTATCTGCTACGAGGTAAAAAGGTATTGGTTGTCTAGTTATGTAGTTGTGTGTTAGACAGCATTAGACTTCCTGGAAACGAAGTAGAGATTTTGCCGCGGATCTGCTCATTTCCTAGTCAGAAGGAACTTGGCGAAGTTATGAGTATGATCAGGTTTCGCACGTTAGTTATTGATGCGGGGGTCAGATTGAGGATCTACTCGTTATTTGACTTTCGCAAGAATATCTAATATGAGACGGAACACGATAATTAAATACTTTGTCTGATCGGGTGGTCTGGGCATGTCTGGCGGATAATTGCATGACATTAATCAATAGCTGAAGGAAAATGGTGGATGCTGATCCAGATACTCAGTCTTGCATAGTTGCCTAGTAGTCTTTGAGTACAGTTGGAAGCGTTACGTGTCGGTATCCGATGGCGGAGCTTCCCGTGGCGTTTCTAGCATGGATCGTGCAATCGCTTAATGAATGCATAATTATATTACGTGGATAGTAGATTATTTCTAAAATTCTGTTAGAGTAATCAACTTTGATCGCGAGCTTAGCCGGGCAGAGGACATGGATAGGCCAATCCTATGTACTTCTGACTTGGTGACGCTTGGCCGGACGGGTATACATGTGGATGGCGATACCAAGGGCATATAATGCCGCTAAGATAGGCGACCTTGAACCATGTATACTTAGTGGGCAGCCGTAAATAAATCTTGAATAATAGCTATACTTATTTAGAAACGATCTATTTACCTAGTCTATAATTGGCATTCTCAGCTAATATTTGATAAGGTAACATTTTTAAAGAGGTAAAAGGCTATTAAATATTATTAAATTTTATTAATAAAAGGAAGCGGTGTTTTTATTTACACGCATACACACTCCTGACACACTACAAGGCCTAAGGGCTGTTTCAATAGTGACAGACGTCCTAAGTACACACATGTATATATTACATTATAGCATGTGATAGGCGAATGTTATTAAAATTATTATCAAAGGAGGTGAAGTTTTATTTCACGTGCTTACGCACTCCTGCCACATCTCAAATCCTAAAGGCTGTCTTGATAAGGACAGTCGTCCTAAAGCCAAGTTCAACCAAAGGAGTCTTGCCTGTTAAATCAAGATTTTAATCGCAGACATTCTGCTGGGGGTTATAGGCCCTACTATTACTTTAATCGGAGTTTGCAGCTACGGCTGGCCTACGGGCGGAGAAAGTTCACGTCGACTGAGTCAATCATGCGTCATACCTATGGACTATCGGCCTCGGCAGTGTTCCTAATTCTGGCGGAGCTGTAATGGCACGCAGATCTTAAAACCTGTGTCGGACTGGCCTGAGTCCCTACGCTTTGATTTGACAAATAGTCCGTGATTATGAATTAGCTCAACTCTTCATCAACCTTCTGAGTCTATTTAACCCTTGGCAGAACAGTTGCTTTCAGTCATAATTGCCTAAAGTAATAGACTTCCAGTTGGTTAAGCTCGGTGAGCCTAAATCCGTCACGGAGGCTTGGAGCGAGGGTGAAAGTCACGGGACCCGGCGATGGTGTGGGGCCGGTTCACTACCTATCCTTACCCAAGTCCTGAACTATATCTATATCTACACTATACACATACACTCTACATTTTAGGCACATTCAAATTACACTTTGTTTAACATTATAAGTAGATAAATGCAGTAGGTATAGATCATATGTAAAAATAGCGTTGCACTAGAAAAATATATATATATATATAACTAAAATATAATTAGTATTAATCAGGGAGTTACTAGCATACCTACCTACAGTACCTCGCTAGAAGCTGGATTTCTACAAGTACAGGGTGGAGTCCTAAAAGTATACGAGACGAGACATAATCTACGATGGATCTAGGAAGTAAGTGGTTGATCATAAGCTAGAGAAAAATTAGTAGTAACTCTTCTGATTTAGACTAGACATAGCAGGTTCTAAATTAGGTAAAGGTAGAATTAGCTTAGCATATTAGTTTATAAGAAATAATTATTGATGACAATTTTAATTCTTAATTCAATCCCTAATACAAGATTTAGTTACTGCTCTGCATTTTAAACAATTCCAGGGGATCCAGCTACTGATCGGAGTGTGGCGGTGGCTGTAGGGAGCTGCGGAGCGGCGGATTGGTCAGTCTAATAAAGCGTAAGCCGGGCGTCCAGGTAGGTCATAATTATTCATTTATATTAAATGTTTGTAAGCGTGTCATTCGCGTTGTAAGCATCTCTGAATAGTTAGTATCTAGTTATAGGAGTAGGCGTAGACTTGTAGGATTCCATAAGATTTGTATAATAATTCAGTAGATTGATATATTACAGCTTCAGTAGGAATACGCGAATTCGCTTGATAACGTAAAAATAAATAGACTCATCGGGCATGGTCATATTCTCTAGGTTGTGAACAAAGGTTCTAAATAAAAATTCAAATTAGGAAATTAATAATTTTAGCACAACACACTCTATTTGAAATCGCTATAATTCAGTTTAAAATCATCCTAGTTTAGTTCTACATATTAATTCTTATAAGACTATTAGGAACAACACCTGACCAGAGTGTTATAGGGACCTAATCTATGTTAATTTATTAATAAGTTAGTCAGGCCAAGCTAGTAAAAGAATATAATAATGAAAAACACGACAGCAAAATATTCACTAGTGATTAGGTAGAATCCAGAAATAGTTAATTTAATTCCCTATAACTGACAAAATAAAGTATAATTTTAATTAAGCAATCAATCTTTAGGTAAACATGTTAGGATAGCATCTAGTTAATTTGGTAATCAGTTTAGCAGTTTAGCACAAGACATTACGTACCTCTATAAAGAACTAAAGGGTTACTATTAAACACAGCGTAGAGTACTGCCACTATTAGACGATCACAATGCCAATAAATTTAAACAACAATAAATATAAATATTATACATTTCCCATTTCCTATTAAGGAAATATAAGGAAATATGGGGTGAGAGTTTACTTTTACCTATTATCTTTATCTTTCATCTTTTTCGAAAAAAAATTTTATGTATATAAGGGGGGGGGGATTCGTGACAACGGGATCATGTCACTACCTACTAGATGACAAAAAGTCATCGAACAAAATGGCACATATATACTGTAACTAAATGTAAATAAACTTTGAAAAGAAATGTCTCGAGTTTTCATATAAAATGCGAAGAAACTTTTTCCCCAACCTATTACATGTATTTCGTACTTCCTAAGAAAACCCTGGGCTCAGTAGGGAAACAGGTGAAACATAATGTATTTTATTGTGTACTAGCGACCCACCCCCGGCTTCGCCTGGGATGCAATTTTTATATTTAAGAACATTCTCCGTTTATCCCTCTTTCCATTAGTGAAAACCGAATTAAAATCGGTCTACCCGTTCACGCGTGATGCCGTGACCAAGAGAAATAGAGATTCATTTTTATATATAGAAGAAGATATATAGATACAGTAGGTATTATTATTATTATTATTATACACAATGGAACCATATTTTCGATACAAACCATCAGGTGATTGTAAAAGGTGCTGTCGGATATAAAAGTCGATGCGGTTAGAGGTTGGAATGTACTAGACAGAAGTTTAATTCTATAGTAATTTATTTATTTTATTTTGAACAGCAATACAGCAAATAACATCAAACAATTGGGACATTACTAATTATACATTATGTATTTATACAGGTTGATAAATCCAAATGGGTCAGTGAGGGAAAATCTCAAACCATAAGATATACGAAAATGTGTTCTTAGGAACTAAGGCTTCGATTTTTTTTTAAATAAAAACTAGATTTTTTCTTAGTTTAAATTTTACCCTAACAAGTCAAATTAGGCCACGAAAATAACGCTTTTCTGCTAATTCCTCGCCATAACCGATTGTAAAATTATTTCATATATAGAAAACTACATTATCAGCTAGTAATATGTCTATTCTTGTTCGAAACAATTATTGTTGTTCGAAACAGGCTTATTCTGAAATTAAAAAAAAATGCTTAAACATTTTATTATTGTTTACTTAATTTATAATTTTAGTTTATGTATATAAAAATTATTATTTATTTTTATGTTTTTAGTTCGATGAATTATTAATAGATGGCTCTGCCTCGCTACCATGAACGGCATCCGAAGTTTACCCTCTGTGTCCCACTTGCAACTTCTTACAAAAGTACGATAGAGAGAGAAAACTTCGAAAAACATTCATGGTAAGCCTGCTGTAGATTATTTTATCGATACAACATTCGGATACAGGAAAATAGAAATAATTTTTTTTTTTGTATAGTAAGATAAGATAACGATGTACTCATTCATATCATCATTAATTCCTGTGATTGAACAAAAACATAAACATAACATTACATTGAACATGGCAATATTATTTCACAAAGTTGCATCGATTTTTACGATTTTTTTTAATATTTGGTAGGTAAGTATGAGAATTGGACCCGATAGGTGGCGCCACAATCGGTTTACGGAATTTCTTCTGGGTCGGCTAGTAAAATTATAAAATCTTACGAAAAGAAGTTCACGCGAACGAAGTCTATATAAATTTGACCGCAATTTAATCTTATTGAATCTAATACTTTCGTAGCTCTATGTCTCCCTATCGGTGCAAGCATCTTTGGACAGGAAGTTTGACAACGGCAAGGTGTGTCCGTTGTGTCAACGAACAGCGCTAAACAAAACAACTGATGGTGTAAAATTTATGTCAATAGGAACAAAATTAACATCATGTTTCTTGAGTCTCTTGAAACGTGTTTAATTACAGATTAAAAGCATGCCTAGATTATTGAGATACATTCAGGCCTGTAAACCATTTAATTAATTTGGCCTTAAACATTATTCCTTGTTTGTGAAGTGCGTTGTTTATCACCAAGGCAATTTAAGTCAGTAATTTAAAGTGTTTGCTATGGAATAGCAGTGGCAGGCAGGGCACACTGCGTATCTCAGTAATTTGGGCAGCTCGTTTGGCAGCAGTAACCACCACCTTACAGAAGACCACCCTGAAATAACAGCATGAGTGCTGTTGTGTTTCGACGACTGTGTGAGTGAGCATTCGTAATCCCTTATCCTTAATCCTACTATTATCGGCAGCGCACTTGCAGTATAAGTGCCGTTGCTTTTGTTACTGTATCCATCTACCAGTGGACCGTCAGCCTGTCTGACAACCTTCACAATAAAATATGTCTTCATGTAACGAAAACGTCGAATTATTAAAAGCGTTCTTCGAAGAAACGGCCATACTTATAGTAATTAGAAATGGATACCAGAATAACAGAAGGATTTAGAGATGACAATACCTATTCATAAATATTTCGAAGTTTCACTCATTTATATTGCTAAAACTGAACCGCACCTGGCTAAAACAGCCCTTCAATAAATTAAATTTACATTAAACAAATGTAGTTAAACTGCGAACTCTATTTTATGGTGTTGGGAATTCCCGCTTCCGTGCTGAGCAGATTCAGCCGTAAAAATACTTTTAAGTGCCAATTAAAAAAAACCTTTAAATATCCTTTTATCGCTTTTTAATGAAAAAAGAGAGAAATATTAAAGTCAATTCCGCAAGATTTGACGTAACTAATTTTTGGTGTATCTAATATATAAAATTCTCGTGTCACAGTGTTTGTAACAAAACTCCTCCGAAACGGCTGGACCGATTTTAATGATTTTTTTTTTGTATATTTGGTAGGTATGAGAATAGGTCGTAAATATTTTTCACCCTCCATTTTTTCACTCTCCATTTTTTGTATGAAGAATATTCAAATAATTTAAACGTCGTTCATTGATGTGAAGTGACTTGAAAATTGTACCCAATAGGTGGCGCCACGATCGGGTTACGGAATTATTTTCGGGTTCTGGCAGGATAACGTCTGCTGGGTCAGCTAGTTTATTATATATTTTTAACACTTGGCTACCCAAAAACAATGCGGGTTCCAACTCCGGTCGGGCCTGCAGCTCTAAAGTGTTTTACCATTTCAGGTGTAGATTACAAATAACTATTTTCAATCATATTATTATTATGTACCTATCAATGATCAACCATAAGGTCATCGTGAGGTCTAGTAGTTTAGTCATACAATAAGTATTATTAATGGCGGAATGTGATGGTAATATAAACCATGGTACGATATTATGTAAAAAGAAGTTTCTGAATTAAAAATAAAATAATAATATGTATATGGCTTGTGTTGTTTTGTTTCACTTACATACCTACAGTCATTATTTTTATTAGTTACTCTTTTAGCGATGTAGTAAGTACCTACTACATTGGTTGCCAATTACTACGTAGCAAAAATACACGATAACAGTCCAGTAGATACCTTTTTATCTTGTATTTGTCAAACAATTTTCCTTTTTCGTTTAGTGTCATCAATAAAAAATTTGAAAACAATTATAATATTTTTCTTTGCCTTTGAAAAGATTGTAGTCGAGTTTTTATCAGTGGGTAAATAGAGTTTCAGAATTAATTATAATAAATAGCAGTTATAGGATTTGGAAAGCAAGCAAGACCTCCACAGGACGTTACATAAATATACCTACGTTTCGGTGCGTGAGAAAATGTTGCAGAAGTATCCCTATCCTTTTATATGATTACACCCGAAATGTTGGTTTTGCCAAATAGACAATTACAAAATGTGTTTCAAGACTTATTGTATTGGAAACGTGTATGACATTGATTTTTTTTATCCTAATGTTTATATTTCAGTTAAACGGCGGTGAAACGACCGCCATTGAATAGGGCGGCAATGAAACGTCCAGCGATGAAACGGTTTTGGATGCTTTAGGAGACGACTGTATGACACGAAACTGTGTGAGGAGAGTATGTGTGGTGAGTACGGCATGAAGGATGAGGACTTGCACCACGGTCTGTGGTCCTGTCCTCCGTACGACGAACCTGCGAAACGAGATGATGGATGGGATCTACCTAGTAAGCGGGGGGGCCGCATACTGTTGAAATCTCGTTTCTACGGCGGCGAACTACGCAAGGCTTGAAAAATTCGTGCGCAAATGTCACAGGAGGAGGAGCACCCACAGATGGGGGAGAGTGAGCGAAGCCCGATGTCCGCGCGTTAGTCATGTGCGCCACAGCTGACTGACGGCCCCAGCAAGGGGAGAACGATAAGGGACAGGGTTACCAAAAAACAATTTGTATATGATTCGAAACGTATGACTTGACATAAAAAAGCAAGATGGTATTGAGTAAAAAAATTAATTAAAAAGTTAAAATTTTTTAAACTTATTTACCTACTCAGATGATTTCCTCGAATGAATCAATTAAATGATTTCCTAGAAAACTCTACAATACAAACTACGTAAATCAGAAACAACAAGTTAATGATTTTATAGGCTGCTGCCTTATCAATCTCAACGCAAAGAAATTAATGTAAAAACTTTTATTACTTTGCTTCGGGCTTTTGTGTTGGAAAACGGTTTTTTTTTAATTCCAACGTTAAATTCGTTTCAAAATGAAAAAAGTTCTAAAAATCCTTACCACAATGAGTGTAAGTTTAACATAGACACTTTTTTATTATCACACTTTTTTGTGTTCTCAAATTTGAATTTGCATAATTCTTGCTGTCAATGACATACGTAACGTAATAATCCGTATGTGGGAGATGTTTTGCTGTCAATGTCAATGTTTACATACTTACATATTATAAAACTGACATACATACATTGACACCTGTCATTATGCTTTTGTCAAGCGTTGGATCTTTATTTTTGGATAGCTAATGCCAGCGTAGCCCGCGTGGAATATTTAGTCTATGTCCATTCTGAAATTACATTCCAACCATTGGTGAAAGATTCTTTAAACAAAACTACAAACTTTACCTCTTAACAATATTAATTTAGATAAAGTCCATGTCCGCCTGTGTTTGTATCTGCGCTAGTTTTCTAAACGGGTTTTAATACGGTTTTCACTAACAGAACGATTGACAAATGCATCTGTGCGAAGCCGCGGTAGGTGGCTAGCTCAGATGTAGATAGTATAGATACTGCAAGCCGTTCGCCACTACGTGTCCGCAATTTGAGCAATGCTCAAATACGGCCTCAGTTCGCTTTCGACTGTGTTAGCAGAAAGTCGACTAACGAAAAACAAAAAATATCTAATTGCGCTGTTGTTGATTGTAAAAATACATCAAAAGTGGTTTGTCGAGTGAGGGGAGACGTTTCGTATCATCGGTAAGTAGTTTTGTTATCTATAATATGTGCTGTAATTTAATTAAAACCAATGTTTGGAAAATGTCGTAGCCAACTGCGTGCACACATCCTCTCACGTTGAACGTAGGTGGTGTACTAAATTGGCGCCCGTAGAGTTGGGCGTTGAACATTCGATGGACTAGTTGACACGTCGTTGCATTGCGGGGTGAGGGGAAGCGATTTAGTTTGTGTTTTAACATCACTAAATTGTGCTCCTGACGTCATGGTAGGCACTAAAAATGTGGCACGCTTGGTTTTCATACAGTTTGATGAACTTACAGCATCTATACTATCTACGTCTGTGGTGGCAGTAGGTACATATTTTAAAAAATAAAGGCACTATCCGTCTCTCTGTTTCTCCGCTTAGCAAGTTATGTATCCATATTATATATACATATTAAGTATATATTATTATTGTTAAATATATTATTATTATTATTCATTTATTTATTTCTTTTCATAATTTTAAATTTTTTACAATATATATGTATATAAAAACAATAAATATTATAAAAAACTTAAAATTAGGTGTCCACTAGTAGCGGGGCAAGGCCCAAGCTACCGGTGGTTAGGGCTGCAGAGTGAGGAACCTCCTGACAATGCGTGCCGTGTCAAGAAGTACCGCCTTCTGTATCTGTCCCTTGATCCAGCCATCTAGCGAGAGCCTCTTAAGATGTTGGTCGAGGCTCTTCGCTATAAGACCGTTCGCCGAGACGACCATCGGGACGATAATTGTCGAATCGACGATAATTATTATTATTATTATTCATTTATTTATTTCCTTTCTTAATTTTAATTTTTTTACAATATATATGTATATAAAAACAATAAATAGTATAAAAAACTTAAAATTAGGTGTCCACTAGTAGCGGGGCAAGGCCCAAGCTACCGGTGGTTAGGGCTGCAGAGTGAGGAACCTCCTGACAATTCGTGCCGTGTCAAGAAGTACCGCCTTCTGTATCTGCCCCTTGACCCAGCCATCTAGTGAGAGCCTCTTGAGATGTTGGTCGAGGCTCTTCGCTATAAGACCGTTCGCCGAGACGACTATCGGGACGATAATTGTCGAATCGACGTCCCACATGGCGGTCACCTCGTGAGCCAAGTCGATGTACTTAGTGAGTTTTTCTTTTTCGGCTTTCACGAGATTTTCGTCATGCGGGACAGCTATGTCGACAAGCATCGTCCGGCGCTGGGATCGGTCAATAACCACGATGTCAAGCTTATTGGCGACAATAGTCCTGTCCGTGATTATGGAGCGATCCCAGTAGAGCGTAGCATGACCATTTTCGAGAACGGGCGCAGGCACGTACTTGTAGTAAGGCACCTCAGACTCGATAAGATCATATCGAAGGGCAAGTCGCTGATGAATGATCCTGGCTACTTGGTTGTGTCTGTGCAAATACTCGCCGTTAGCAAGATGAGCACAACCGGAAATAATATGCCTGAGTGTCTCTCCAGGACGGTGGCATGCCCGACAGATGTCGACCGTACCGTCCTTCAGGATATATTTCCGGTAGTTGTTCGTCTTAATAACTTCGTCCGCAATTGCACAGACAAAACCTTCAGTTTCCCCAAAGAGGTCACCGAAACGCAGCCAGTTCACTGACATGAGCGAGTCCACATCAGGTCCTGTCAGGGCCTTGTAGAATCGCCCATGTAGCTCCTTGCCTTTCCATACATTCTTACGGTCTTCGGCGCTTAAAACCACTAGTCTGCGCCAGTTCCCGTTTGCCAGAGATAGTGGCGTGTAGTTTTTGTCGATTGCTACAACGTCGCGATGTACCCCACTCTCGTGGTTCAGGAAATATTCCCTAAGACTGTACACCTCACGGTTATGGAGGTTCTTGGCGTTTAAAAAACCGCGACCCCCTAATTTCCGTGGGATGTACAGTCTCATAACCGATGAGCGTGGGTGTAGCATGCGATGCGCTGTGAGCAATCGACGAACCCTCCTGTCTAAACCATCGAGTTCAGTTTGAGTCCACCTTAGTATGCCAAAGGAGTAAGTGAGTAAAGGCATAACCCAGCCATTGAAGGCGCGTACCTTGTTACCTCCTGATAAAAAACTGTTAAGAACTTTTATCAGACGGCCAAAGAAACGCGTCCTCACTGTCTGTTTTATATCTTTATCGCTAATACCCAACGACTGTGACATACCAAGGTATTTGTATGTCTCAACTTCGGAGAGGGATCTAAAAGACATTTCATTTGAAAGTTGTAAATTTGGAGAATTTACGACTTTCCCCTTCTGTACATGCATGACCGCGCACTTATCTACACCAAAATCCATCCTGATTGCGTTACTGAAACATTGGGTTATTTTCAATAACTCTAACAGGTCTTTGGGTTTCGGTGCAAATAATTTAAGGTCATCCATGTACAATAGGTGAGAAATGACTTCACCCCCTCTTCGTAGTCTATAGCCCAGCTTTAAATTTCTCAGCAGAGTGCTGAGAGGATTTAAAGCTAGGCTAAACCACAATGGGCTCAAACTATCCCCTTGGAAGATGCCACGTTCTATTTTTATCATGTCCCGCAGATCAGCGGCGCCTCCCCGATATCCAGGTTGACAAAGGCCCGTGATCCACTGCCCCATACACATAGCTAAGAAAGATCTCAGAGTCGTATCTATTTTATATAACTCTAATATCCTTCTCAGCCACGAATGGGGCACCGAATCATAGGCCTTCTGGTAGTCAATCCAAGCTACCGAGAGGGCGCCACCGCTCCGCCGGACACGCTGGCAAATGGTCATATCTATGAGGAGGAGCTCCTTAGTACCACGGGACCCAATCTTACATCCATTCTGAGCTGGGGCCAAAATGTTGTTAGCAACAATGTGCGAATTAATTTTTGACCTCAGAATGGATGTGAGCAGTTTGTATAGTGTGGGCAAGCATGTAATGGGTCTGTAGTTCTTAGCTTCCGTGGTACTACCGGACTTGTGGAGCAGGAAGGTAATGCCAGTTGTAAACAAACTAGGGAGGGCACCGAGATCGAGGGCTTTTTGAAATTGCATTGCCAAACATTCGTGTGAGCATCGAAACCATTTAATCCAGAAGTTGTGCAACCCGTCAGGCCCAGGACTTTTCCAGTTCTGGACCGTACGAATAGCACAACTAACATCTGCAGGGCTGATGGTAACAGCCCCCATTGGTTCGATGGGTTCACACGTTTGCTTGACAATGTTTATCCAATCGCCCTCCGTGTGGCCGTCGGAGACCGACCAGATGCCGCGCCAAAAATTTGTCATGGCGTCTGCATCTGGAAGCTGCCCGGCGTCCACACGATTAACGGTTCCCTCCCATTGTCTGTATACCTTCCTTTGGTCACTTTGGAAGACACGATTCTGTTGGTATCTTTGTACCCGTTCTTTATATCGTCTTACACGATTTGCCAACGCATAAACTTTTTGTTTAAAATAGTCAATGCGTTCCGTTGCCCAGGTTAAGTAGTCTTTTGATTTTATATTTGTACCTACAAAGGCCTGGGCAACGAAACGCATGACACGGGGTCTAGTGTTTCCCTTACTGAAAGCGATGAGTTTAGCAATGAGAGTCCTGAACTTACTGATACGTCGCTCGATTCGCACTTGCCATGCAGGGACATCCCCGGCGTCACGCGTTGCTCGGTCAAAGTTCAAAAATTTGACACGGGCAACGCGGCACGCCGCGATGGCCCCACAGTACAAAATCGAGTGAGTATCAGTTAAGTCTCTGCTGGCTTTTATGTATGGTGCCAGCAGAGTGTTCAGGGCTCCCATCAGTGCAATATTTTGTTTATGCATTGGCAAACGTGGTAGACGGGGCCTGTCATTAGGCTTGGTGTGATACCGGGAAATCGCTTCCTCCAAAGCCCTCCTCAATTGCTCTTTCGTCTCAGTACTTACATTAGTGCTCGCACAAAATTCCTGGTCAACAGGATCGGTGAGAAGCGCCGCCGATGTCGGAATACTAGCCGATTCCGATAACGGCAGCGCAGCGCGTAGATGTTGTGTCGCTGCAGAGGTTGTGCGAGCAGGTAGTGAGTCCAAGCGTAGCCGATCAAGCGCAGACTGCTCCAACAGTTGACACCGTTGAATAGCCCGCACTTGATCCGAAAGTCGTTGGGCGGTGACGGTGACGGCTGGTTCAAGGGCCTGAAACAGAGACAGCATCCTGGCACGGTACGCCGTCAGGTTAGTTGCTCCCTCTGTAGCCCCGTAATAGGCGCGCATGCAGTTCTCATTCATGGTGTGAGTCCATCGCATGCGGCGCACTACACCACCGGTAGCGGGGGCCGGGCGCGAGGCGGAAGGCCTCACAGGCCCCAAGCTTGCCGGCAGCGGTGGTCGTCCTCGTCGCGCAGGTCTTCGTGGCGGCGAAGGCGGCGTCGACCCGTCCTCGTCACTCGACGTGCTCTTGTCGTCGGCGGTTAAAAACTCATCCGCCGAAGAGCACGGAGACGACGAGACGGGCAGTGGTGGTGGGCGTGCGCTTTGTTCCGCTGTATTCCTTGTCCTTTTTCGCAGTATCATTTAAATTTCATTTTATTTCTATTAAATTTGTTTCATTTTGATAGTACTTCCGTTCACTGGTTTGACATTTCAATTTGTGACATACTCGTAATATAATTTTCAACAAAAACCTGGAGGATATTTCTAATTAATATTTGTTTATTTCTTCTATTTTATACTGTTTCCAATTTGTTGTTTCACGTAAAATTTGTTTACAAAACTTATTAAATAAAGAAATATATAAAATTGTAAATATGATTGCAAAAAATGATGTGACACTTGACAGCGGTTTTTTTTTTTTTTTTTTTTTTTATATTAAAATTATTATTATTATTATTATTATATTATGTATACATATTAAGTTATGTAGGTTGTTGTATTTAATTGGATCGCTAACACATATACATTAGTATTATTGGGGCTAGGCTCATTTTGAAATAGAGCTTAAACCATCGTAAAGATATCAATGAACATACATTACCTACTAAGTGAGCCCGCAAATTATTCAGTATTCGGTATAGCGCGTAACTTTTTTGTTTGTAAATCGATTGTTCAACAACAATCGATTTACAAACAAACACTACATATTGAACAAACACTACATGTTACGAGAAGCTACATTACATCAGTGAAATCCGCATTCAAATCGGTTAAGCCGTTTCAGAGATTAGCGTGCACAAACACATAGACAAAGAGACAAAAAAATCTGAAAATCATTCTTTAACCTCGCGCGGTGCCATAACGTAAAGATAACCTCGTAACATGTACAAATTGTTTTATTGAAAAAATCTTTAAGGGCTCGTTTACGATTACATTATATGTTTTATTATTATTATTTCCTATTTTTATGACTGAAAATACAAAAACAGTCGTATCAAACATATATAACAAATAAATAATAACTTCCTTTCCATGTCGGGTTTTTTTTTGGCTGCGTGTCGATAGAAATAAAATATATATATATTTTATTTCTATCGAATTTATACCACAGAAACCACTATCTACAGTGTAGTAGCAGGGCAGGGCACAGTGCGTTTCGCGGTCATTTGGGCAGCCCGTCTGGCGACAGTAACCACCCCCTTACAGAAGACTATCGTGAAATACCTGCACGTGTGCTGTTGTGTTTCGGTGAGTGAGTAAGGGATGCCAGAGCCCATTTCCCTATCCCCTCCTAATCCCTTATCCTTAACCCTACTGTAGTCGGCAGCGCACTTGCAGCAGCTTTGGAGTTACTTGTGTTATAGGCGACGGTAACCACCTACCATCAAATGGACCGTCAGCCTGTCTGCCGATCTTAACATTAAAAAAAATGGATAGGATCATTTCAATTTTTTTTCATACTGATAATTAAATTTTATCCCTTTTAAATCTGCACCGCACTTGCAATATGCACTTGCGTGAGTTTTTGGACGTTTAAGAAAAGCAATATTGGTAAATAAACGAATGTCTTTTTTTTTAGATTGCAATGTATTGTTATGGTGAAATTAATGTAGACGATTTGAATCGTCTTCTCACAGTAAGTTATTTGATTATTAATAAATAGAATCAGTCTGAGCTTTGTAAATCATTTATTTTACTTCATAGCATTAAGCACAGCAAAAGCATAGCATTAAAAAAAATCTAATTTAACTCGCGTGACCCCATGATTGAATGGACACGATACCAATACAACAGAGTTCCTTTTATTAGCCATATATTTACACAATCTTGTTTAAATAACATGAAACAATTTATAAATAGTCTATACCCAACACACTTATAATAATCTACTCACAAACAAATCTCATTAACAAAATTCACGTCCAAATACTTTTGCGCAAAGAAACATAGTTTTCCCGTCTCAGCGGAGCGATTGTAACTGTGTAACATGTGAAACAATGCACACCGAAGTATGCATGACATGAGACGGAAGACAGCGCATTTTGCAAATAAAATTATTATAAGTACCAAAAGTATTAAATATTAAGTACTCCTAATATAATATTCAGGCCTACATAATCTGTGATGTGAGATTACTGATAATTTTTGGGGTTTGTAAAATGTGTTATTTTGAAAATAAAACAAAAAACGATAAAAATGAGAGGTAAAATAACTTGGTGATTTTGTTCTATCAAGAAAATTTCATGGTATGATATTTTTTGTCCACATTTCATTTTTATTTATAATGTATTAATCTATTTATAAATATCTTCCTATTTGGACTATATAACATAAAATATCCTTAGATAAAATTCAAATCTAGTATTAGTTATTTCTATTTATACGCGCTCTTAATATAGTATACCTACTTGGATTTTCAGTCATTGTGAAAGATGCTAAAACTAATTATAAAAAATCATTTATGTTGATAACATTTATATTTATTTATAATAATAATAGAACCTTTATTATTGCCCATCACTTAAATATTACATCCATTGTTTTAATATACAATACTGAATTTCACTTTTGATTTTGTACTATTTATCTATACAATTTATGTATATCCTTTCCCGCTGTAGCTATGATATCATCACGCCATATTTTCATCGGTCGTCGTTTTCGTCTTTTCCCGTTAGGTCCTTTCCATTTAGTCGCTTCTACTGTCCATCGCTTATCGCTGTACCGTGCTATGTGGCCAGCCCATCGCCATTTTAACTTTTGATTATAGTTTAGGGCGTCTATTAGTTTAGTCTTTTTTCGTATAGATTCGCTTCTCATTTTGTGTTTTCTTCTTATTTATTTAGGTGCATGTAACTATACACATTTTTTTCATAGAGAATACATTTATGCAGTTAAATTTCAAGGCGGGGCAAGCCGAAGGACACAACTATTCAAATAAGTGCAATTTGTCTCACAACAACCCTATGATATTATACTCTACATAAAAAATAAATTACTTAAGTATAGATATTTATTATTCAAAAAAGAACGAACCCGGTTTTGAATGGAGCGAGCTCGTAGAAGCTTTCAGGCTTTTTATAGGGTAATTTTGATATAATGGCCGTTAGTGCATCCATTGTTCATTTTATGGACATATTTTATTATACATATTCCCAGATAACTCTATAAATACAATTGTAAAATTTCAGTTTTACTAATTTCATCTGAAAACACGAACTCGTACAGGTGTTTTCGTACAGCTGCAATAGTAGACTTTTCAAGAAGTAAATATTTTTTGCAGAATTAACAGCGTATCTTACATACTAATCAAGTGGCCAGCAGGTGTACCTTTTTTTGACGAGCCCGTTGGATGAGTGGTTAGGGTACTTGCCTTTCTAGGGTTCCCAGGTTCAATTCCTTGCAAGGTCAACTTTGGAAATGAACTTTTCAAAGTTGGCTCTGGTCTAGATCTGGCAAATAGTTGCAGGGCATACTGTGTTTCGCAGTCATTAGGGCAGCCCGTTTGGCGGCAGTAACAGTGAAATAACAGCACGTGTGCTGTTGTGTTTCGGTGAGGGAGTAAGGGATGCCAGAGCCTATTTCCTCAACCCTTCCCAATCCCTTATCCGTAATCCTATTGTAGTCAACAGCGCACTTGCAATACTTATGGCGTTGCTTGTGTTTTAGGCGACGGTAGCCACCTACCATCAAGTGGACCGTCAGCCTGTCTGCCGACCTAACATTAAAAAAACCGGGTCGTTGGAAACCGGGTTACGTGAGATTTTAGAATCCTTAGAATGTGAATTCTTAGAATCACTAGACAGTCTGGCTGCGCAGCCGAAATATTGAGCAGCCAGTTATAGCAGCCAATCGGCGACTAGTTGTGACCCTTTCCTCAAGCGATATGGATGTGGTAGCACTTATAATTCTTTATCTAACTCGTAGAGAACGCAAAGCAAAGAAAAGACAATGCATTCATCCTCTTTTTCTAGATCGGCACTTAAAAGGCTTATTTCACAGCTATTTTAAGGATCTTCGTAAATACACAAACCAGGGGCCTTAGTCAAAGTAACATAACGATAACGATAACGAAGTTCGCAAGAATAAAATGTATGGGATGTATGTCATAGCAATCGTTTGATAACCTTTTGGAAAATATAAGAAATTCAATCACAAATGCGGCTAGCCAACAAGTGCTCGGAGACTGAGGGCAGTCTCATACATTCGCATACACTCGCTTTTGCTGCAGCCAAATGGCGGCCTTGCAATCAAGAATTCGTGACTGCTTATAGTGCGCGGGCTCCTATACTCTGTCATATGTAAAACTGGTTGCATAGTGCACGGGGATCCTAACTCACTGGAAACGCCCCAGATTGTCGAAAGCTGGGTCACCCTAGTCAGAGACCACGGTGACTGCGTCCGTATAACGATGCGGTGCCAATATCACCACCGAATACAGCGGAAGCTACCAATTTCCCCAGTTGTCTGTAATTTTCAAGGAGGTCCTATAGTCGCCTCACACGACAGGCGGAGGATACCGTATTTGTATTTTAATTCACAAGGCTCTAACTGTACCCAAACACCTACAAAAATATTTTAAAAAAAAACAATAACTATAGAAAAATAATTCAGAACGTAGTATGAAGTCAATGACACAAGTATTCACTATGAACTCGGCAACATGGCGGTGACACTTAGGGAATCTGATAAAATATGACATAAGAGAAATAATGAAAAATGAACGCCCACAGAAGGTTCATGACCGCGAAAAATTCATCGAGCAAAGAAATGTCGCATACCTCTTCGTGCAAATGCCTCACCCATTTCTCATATACTGAAAGAAATAGCTTGGTATAATAATTTTTGTTATTATTTTATACAAGATATTTTATGAATTAATGTTCGATTGAGTCTTATGTCGACTGAGCTAGAAAAGTGTGTCCACACTTAATAACGTGTGCCTCAGTCCTATTAAGGTTAGAAGTTTTCATTTTAAAAATAATTTTCCTTTTTTTGACGAGCCCGTTGGATGAGTGCTTAGAGTGCTTACCTTAACGCTCTGTTCTAGGGTTCCCAGGTTCGATTCCCGGCAGGGCAACTTTGAAAAATTAACTTTTCAAATTTGGCTCTGGTCTGGATCTGGAAATTAGTGGCAGAGGGCACACTGCGTTTCGCAGTCATTTGGGGAGCCCGTCTGGCGGCAGTAACCAACCCCTTACAGAAGACCACGGTGAAATAACAGCACGTATGCTGCTGTGTTTCGGTGAGTGAGTAAGGGATGCCAGAGCCCATTTCCTTATCCCCTCCTAATCCCTTATCGTTAATCCTACTGTAGTCGGCAGCGCACTTGCAGCAGCTTTGGCGTTGCTTGTGTTATAGGCGACGGTAGCCACCTACCATCAAGTGGACTGTCAGCCTGTTTGCCGATCTTAACATTAAAAAAAAAAGTAAAAGTCGACATGCAGGTTGATGGTCCACTCGATGGACCTTTGCATATTGAACACAAGCAACGCCATAAGTGCAACAAGTTTACTACTTTCCTTAGTAGCATAAAAGATGAAATATTAATAGCAGTTTATGTCCACAGAGAAGGGCATTTTTCTTTGACAACGAAGACGCCGGTACAGTCTTGGGGATACCAGATGGACGATCAAAACTTCCTCCGAGCGAACCCATCCTACCTGGACATACTCTGATAAGACCGTCATTTGGTATGCTTAAGTCTGCTGTAAAATTTCCCCATAAGGACCACGAGGACGGAGCTGGTGTTTACGGAAATCTTAGAAATTTAGGATTGAGGTTATTTATTGTCTTTAAATATAACTAGTTTTTAAGATACAGAGCGTTCTGCCTGGCCTAACACTTAATGGTAAATAGGTATCGTTTCTTACTAACACAGGCAATGCTAGGACGATAGCAAATAATATGGCAACATTGACTAAGGACAAGGCAACGAGATAACGTAAATAAATAACAAAAATACTTTAAATTTAAAGTGTCTATCTGTCCGTTTACTTTACGCCGATAATCTTCAAAATGGATGCATCAGTTAAGAATTTAGTTTCTTTGGCGAGCAAAGAGAATTTTTACTGTCTCGGGGGAAAGTCTCTTTTTTTTTTTTTTTTTTTTTTTTTTTTTTATGATAAGGTCGACAGACAGGCTGACGGTCCACTTGATGGTAGGTGGCTACCGTCGCCTATAACACAAGCAACGCCACAGCTGCCACAGCTGCTGCAAGTGCGCTGCCGACTACAATAGGATTAAGGATAAGGGATTAGGAGGGAACAGGGAAATGGGCTCTGGCATCCCTTACTCACTCACCGAAACACAACAACACATATATGCTGTTATTTCACGGCGGTATTCTGTAAGGTGGTGGTTACTGCCGCCAGGCGGGCTGCCCAAATGACTGCGAAACGCAGTGTGCCCTACCACTACTAAACTACTTTCTTTTTTAGAATTTCTTTTTACATACAAATGAATGTTCTCAGAGAGGCAACTAATTTATTTATGTGAATGAAGTTGAGAATTTACGATACAGGATAATTTTAATAGCAACAGGTATACAGATAGGCACTTTGGCTGCAGTCACCACCCCTTTGCACAAGACCTCGATTAAATAAGAGCACTGCACTTAGGTGCGAGGGTAAGCGATGTCAGAGCCCATTCACCTTTCCTATATTCTTAAACCTGTTAGCTCATTTACATATCCCCTGGGTTCCTTGTATTTATACGGTACCCGCCTACCGTCAGGTGGACTGTCAGCCTGCCTACACTTTTTTATCATAAAAAACAACTTTGTAGATACATAAATTTCAAAATCACAAAATATTATATTGTAGATTTTATTACGAACTAGCGGCCCGCCCCCGGCTTCGCCCGTGGCGCAATTTTTATATACATAAACATTCCCCGTTTATATCTCTTTCCATTAGTCAAAACCGAATCAAAATCGGTCTACCTGTTCGAAAGTTATGGGCGCACATACATTTCGAAGATCCATTTTTATTTATATAGATGTGCACAGAACTGTTTTGTTTTCTTATTACAGATACGGTGGCTTGTCAGATCGAGTTTTGTATACAAAATTTCGTAGGATGTTGTCGGATAATTATGGGGTACGTCGGAGTTTCATATTTCATCCCATTTTTCTTTTTACCTTTAATAAAAATATAAGTCAAGACGATAACAATAAGCGTTAAAGTTACTCGTGAGCAACAATCACACTTAACTATGTCAGATATTCAATTGGCTCAGGGATAATTGCAATACCCACTTTGTTAGTGGTCGCGGGTTCGATCCCCGCTCAAGGCGAGCATTTGTATGCATGTTTTTTTATTCGATGTGTAAATAACGTATTTACAAAATATATATTTATAAGTATATTTCACCCTTCAGTTCGTTCAGTTCAGTTCGTCTTACCCCTCATGGTACATGACGCTGGTTAACAATAATTATTACAATGATTTCATCTCATAAATTAAATCAGAGTACTAGCCTATAGCTTTAATAACTAAACGTTTTTATAAACGTGAAATTCTGGCGGCAGTAACCACCCCCTTACAGAAGACCACCGTGAAATAACAGCACGTGTGCTGTTGTGTTTCGGTGAATAAGTAAGGGATGCCAGAGCCCATCTCCATATTCTCTCCTAATCCCTTATCCTAAAAAAACTTATATGAACATTTTTTTTAAATGAAAAAGTTAATTATGTTAACATGGCAACAGGAAACGTATCAAAAGTCATTGTTACAGTGATATTTACACTAAGCGAGGTCTATCCTGTAGGTGATCTGTGACTAAGGTTACCAAAATAGTTCATTTATACGACGTCAATCAGTACAGCAAATATTCAAAAATGCTATTAAAAGATTAATAAATCTTCGCTGTGTCTTTAATTGCTTATCGTAGTATCTAACTAATGATATAGCGTCGTAGTGATATTAAATTTATTTTATATTATTTGTATTAACTTACCTTATTCCTTTAGACAGATTCCCACAAACCAGCCCTGAGAATCAGGAAGATAAAGTACGAGTAAGTGCGCGGCTAGTATTTTAAAAGATTTATATTCAAATGCGGCATTTGTGGTACAGTACCTTACAATGAAATAAAATAGTGATTAATAATGAAAATATGGTCTTAAACAGAAATAATTTATTTAAATATACAATGTATTTTTTTTAATTTTTGCAAATTATAGCTACGGCCTTAATTTTTATTACTTATTCGTTATTTTCCATTTTTTTATACCTCAAATGCTTTTTGAATAGAAAGCATATACCAATAAAATTAAGTCAAGAACGATATAATTATATAGGTACATATATATAGGTACCTAAATAACATTACAATTTATGACCATTATGCTTTTGTAAGCATCTGGAACCGCTGTGAGAATACTTGCTTATCAGCGAAACAAAATAAGACTTAGTTATTATTAGAACAGACAGGTTTTATTATGGGCAACTCTGGGCAAGTGCCCAGGACCCCGCCATCAATGTAGGCCACATTGATGGCGGGGTCCTAGCCTAATTCCCGTCAGGTCATCATACGATAACCAATATTAACGTGATGGAGATGGAGAAAATTTGCCTATTTTAATAAAATATTCCTCTATCATAGTCAACTTCGTTGACAGACTGTCATATCAAGTAGGGAATATCGTAGCCAATCCGTTCTGTTGGCGACAGATCAGTAATACCAGACTTCAACAACGCGGTATGAGGCTTGTCGTGGTATGTCACAGCCATTGCGACGGGAACAGTTGGGGACCGGTTGTTTTTTTATTATAGCAAAGTACCTAATACCAGCGGTACTTAATGCAATGGATTGCCGACCTTCAAATAATAAATTGTATCGTAGACTTGACTTGTATCGTACTTTGACGAGCCCGATGGATCAGTGGTTAGGGTGCTTGCCTTAACACTGTTCTAGGGTTCCTGGGTTCGATTCCCGGCAGGGTCAACTTTGAAAAATGATCTTTTCAAATTTGGCTCTGGTCGGGATCTGGAAAGTAGTGGCAGGGCACACTGCGTTTCGCAGTCATTTGGACTGCCCGTCTGACGGCAGTAACCACCCCCTTACAGAAGACTATCGTGAAATACCTGCACGTGTGCTGTTGTGTTTCGGTGAGTGAGTAAGGGATGCCAGAGCTCGTTTCCCTAACCCCTCCTAATCCCTTATCCTTAATCCTACTGTAGTCGGCAGCGCATTTGCAGCAGCTTTTGCGTTGCTTGTGTCATAGGCCACGGTAGCCACCTACCATCAAGTGGACCGTCAGCCTGTCTGCCGGTCTTAACATAAAAAAAAAACAAAACAAAACAGATGCAGTTATCTCACGGAGTTATTTTTGTAAAATGACGGTTACTGTCGCCACACGGGTTCCCATTGAAACTGGTGTGGTACACAATGTATCCTGCTACAGTAGCATATATTATATCAATTAGTGACTACTATTGCTATGCACGGAGCAAAATGGTTGTGAGAGACTTCGTCAGGAACGACAACAATCTTTGACTTGACGGACCATAAACCTTTATGTTTTTATAAAGTTAGTTTTAAAAAAAATTCTTTGGGTTCTTTTAAAAAAAAGAACACATATGTAAGTTATAAAATCCGAACTGTCAAGGATTAAATAAAAACGTTATAAAACAAGGACTTCGTCCGACCGAATACAATTTTTACTAAAAAGAGCGCAACCTAATAAACTATGAAATAAGGTGCAATATTGCACAACAAATTTTTGTAGCTTCTCGGAGATAAGCCTTTGGCTATGTGCAAAGCCTTAGCTGAGAGCATATTGTCCTACGGGTTGAGTAGCTATGGCCACACTTATAAAACGTACTTAGATCAAATATACAGCATTCAATATAGATTGTTGAAATTAATACTAGGTTCCCTTGAAAATTAAAAATAAATATAGTGAAGATCCCTTGGGACTCTTTAAGTATTGTGGAATGATTCCTATTCATAAAAAAGGTTGACTATACATTACTCATGGAACAGTACTTTCGCGAGGAAATTCAAATAGTCAAAACTAACAAAATAGTCACTAGAAGGGCAACTAGTAAGTTTTTATATAAACCAAAATTTATTAATGAGTATGGCAAAAGAACCTCGCAATATATAATTCCCCATCTAATTAATAATTTACCTATACAAATAAAAAATGGAATAACACAAAAAACATAAGGCATGCCTTAAAAAAGTTTTACCTAAATTAAATATAATACAACTATATTTATTTCATTGAATAATATAATTAAAAATCTTATTTATATAATTAAATTACATAATTAATTAAACACCTGTGTAGCGAATTGCACACGCACAAATAGTACCGATGCTTCGCTCGGCCGGTTTTGCATCTTGTGCGATTCAGTTGGTTAGGCATTGGATTTTGATGAGTTGTAACATTGTTATTATAATAATATGTATATACTTAGAATAATGTTGTTATGTTGGCATGAAGTAAATGTCTAGACAAACCAATAATGGTTTACAGACAATGTTAATATTTTGTATACGATTATGTATCAGATAATAAATAAATTAAAAAAAAGTACAAAATTTAACTCTGATAGAGTAAAGATAAAAAGAATTTTAATTTGACATATTATTATTATTATTTTTCAGGTCAAACTATTTGCCGATTCATGTATGTAAATGAATTTTAATATTATATTCTTGACTAGCGACTCGCCCTCGGCTTCGCTTGGAGTTGAGTTGAAATCCGTTCTTGGCGGATGTTGCTTTTTTCTGTGATAGTCATTCAGGACAAACGATTTTATAAGTATAGATGACGCAATTTATTGTGCGTTCCATTAATATTGAATATTCAATCTAATATTACCAAATTATATTCTTATATCCGGAACAGTACTTTTTTCGGGTGATATATCATTTTATGTATCCCTGATAATGTGTTCATGCAAAATTTCACAATGATCGGTTGAGTAGTGAAGGCATGAAACGGTAACAGACCGACAGAGTTATTATAAATCTATACTAGTATAAGTCGCGTCACGTAAAAAGAACGCTGGCGTTCAAGAATTAGGCGATTTATCGGTCTATTTTGCATCGAATCTGTTTTGTAACTCCAGTTGTTGAAAGGCAGGCTTAAAAACTTATTTCCAAATGTGCTGGTTGGAGTCTCGCCTTCATCAGACGGATTATTACGGTGTATCAAGGAGAGACAGAATTACCGGTAGATGTATTGCCACTTCGCCTGCTCGACTCGCGCTGGTCACCAGAATACTCGAAGAGTTTTTTGTTGATTAAAGCGCTTATCCGGAAGCCCCCTTTTTTGTTCCACAGCGTTTATATATTTGGCTAATTATCCCACCCTACACACAAGAATAGCGGATAGTCTTAAAAATGCGCAACAGAGCGTTGCGACGGCTTGGAATGGTCTTGATTTTGGGGGTAGGAAAGGTAAGAAAAAATAGATAATATGTAGGTAGTTAAGAGTGTGACGCGAATGTTTGCATGTGTGTGATGCGTATTTGGATGTGTGCGGGTTTGTAGCAGAAAAAACGGCGGCAACACGGATTAAATGACATGACAGTCATGATAATTTTTTGAATAGATGTTTTCACACTTTTGTTATGACTAGGTGTGCTCTATGAATTTATCACAGACAAATAAATGTACGTTTGATCTCATAAATCTGGGAAACTACCAATCAGATTTAATAAAATAATTTACATTACAGGGCATGGTAGGAAGGAGGGCACGACGGAAAAGTGATAGTGGATAAACAGACTTAGGTATTTGGCGTTTTGTTTTAGATATTAAAAGAAAGTGAGGAGGACTATGACAGACATTACAGCAACGAGTTATGGCACAGTTTCGAGAGGCCGGATCACGCTAAAGTATACTCAGTAATTCCTATGAAGAAAGAGAAATTGAAGGCATTGAAATCTGATAAAAAAATTAAAAAAAGATTGGATTGGTATTCACAAGACAAGGTTTGTGTCTTTAATCCTAATTATTATTATAAATGGGAAAGTGAGTTTGTTTATTATTAAGCTTTCACGCCTTTTTACTCGTACAAGCCTGACAAGGTGTATGCAAAAAATCATGAAATTTTGCATACACCTTGTCAGGGTTACAGAAAAGGTATAGGTTTTCCTATAATCTATATGTAGAAAATTAATTTCTGTATTTTAGGTTCAGTGGTTTCAGAGATGGAGGGGGGGGGGATGGTCAATTTTCGTTTATTATCTTGAATAACTTGGAAACTATTTATTTTAAAATTACAAAAAAAATACATTTAATATCTTCACAACAGGACCTTCCACCTAGAGTCTAAGAAACTACCTTAGATTCTAACGTTTCAACTTGATAAATTTATGAAACTACCAATCCGATTTAAAAAATCGTTTGCTTTACAGCGTATGGGAGTAGGGATACGAAGGAGAAGTTCTAGTCCATAAATAAATAGGTATTTGATGTTTTATTTTAGATGCCAAAAGGAAACGATGAGGACGATGACAGACATTATAGCAACGAGTTATGGCACAGTGTCGAGACTCCGGATAGCGCTAAATTGTACTCAGTAGTTCCTATAAAAAAAGATAAATTAAAGGCATTGAATTCCGATGAAACAATCAAGTTTTTGAATTGGTATTCACAAGCCAAGGTTGGTCGTCCATATTTTTTTTTAAATTAGATAAAAGTCTTCAGACAGGCTGACGGTACATTTGATACGAGGTGGCTACCGTCGCCTATAACACGAGCAACGTCAAAATGTGCGCTGGATATTAGGAAGGGATAGAGAAAGGGGATTTGCCATCCCTTACTCACTCACCGAAACACAACAGCACACATTATAATATTTCACTGTGGTCTTCTGTAAGAGGTGGTTACTGTCGTCAGAGGAGCTGTCCCAATGACTTCGAAACGCAGTGTACCCTGCCTCTACTTGCCAGATCCAGACCAAAGCAAATACCTTAACCACTCGACAAGGGGTTGTCAAGTATGCCAAAAATGCCCATTCTCTTACCCACAATAAACGTGTATGTTTGTCGATGACGACATAAAAAAACAAATATTAATGTTTCCTTAAAACCATTTTGCAACTAACACCACGTCGGCTGTTACCGCCGAAAGTGACGACAACTGCAGTTGCCGTTAGCAAAGAGTGTCGCTCATATAATATGAGCCCAAGAGGAGAAAATATTACTTGATACTTGATACTTGGTACCTGCGATTCGATAATAATTTAAAAAAAATCTTAAACAAAAACTGACAAAACAAAACACATTTCAAATTAAAATCAAGTGTTTGACGTAGGTATGTGACAGAATATTTGGTCTAGCCCCTTAACGAAGAAAGGGGATAAAACAGTATTTTAACAATTTGTGAATGAATATAGCAAAATATTTTGGGGTATATTTAATTAAATTTATAAAGTTGGTACAGACTTAACTAACTTTCCAAGCCCTGAAATCAATTACAATTGATTTAATTTGAATAAAACGTTTTCTGTTTCAGGAACTATATGACCATATTAAATTTAATCGTGATGCATTGAGTTTTTCCGACCTGTTAAAGGAAAAATCTGTGAAAGTGAGTTTTGTAACCTTTTCCATATTATTAACAATTATTAAATTGATTAATTATTTACTAATTATTCGATTGACTGCAGTAACTACTCTAAACAAATACAATGACAAAATTTCAAGGTCCATCTTTCCTTACGAGTTACTAATTCAATCTTATGGATTTAATTTTTTTGGTGAATATAAAAAGATTCTCGTATAATTTATAAAACAATCAGTTTAAAAAAGTTATATTCTTTAATACTGAGTTGTAATACAACTTAGTTGTTCGAAAAATATCGACTTTCAAGATTGACATTATTAATGGTGAGCTCTCCTAAGGTTAGCAGATTGACTATTTTGTTGGTCGCTCTCCACATAACTGATAAATGGTTAAGATTTTGGTTCTTTAGGTGACACTAAAAGACGATAAATATGTTTAAGTACAAGTACACTGTGTTTCATCGTCATAAATTGGGCAGCCCGTTTGGTAGCAATAACCAACCCCTTACAGAAGACCACCAAGTCTGTGTCTTGTACTTCGATGAGTGAGTAAGAGATGAATGAATAAAGGGTTCAAGCAGTTTCAGTAGATACAGCAGTTATATTTTCCCTGTCCCTTCTTAATCTCTTATCCTTAGTCCTGCTAAAAGCGGCAGGGTATATATTACTTGTAGCATGCGTTGCGTTGCTTGTGTGAATAGACGACTTTACCCACCTATCATCATAGACCTATCTAGTAGTAGCAAGTGATCCGTCAGCCTACCTGACGATTTTTATAAAAAAAAATGTTCTTGAAAAATTTGGATAATAAATCAAAATATAATTTAATCAATATTGAATCATAATAAAAAGAAATTTCTTAAGTTGGCCAAAATCCACAATACTAACCAAAAACTTATGTGAATAAATAATTTAATGTGAATATCTAATTAGATGTTTTTTTTTTCAGAAGAAAAGTACTCCAGACGAATACAAAAACAGCTTTTATAGAATGAGGAAAAATAGAAATAATAAAATATATCATTATTAATTTATATCAAGTACTAGCGGCCTGCCCCCGGCTTCGCCCGTGGTGCAATTTTTTATCCTAAAACATTCCCCGTTTATCCCTCTTTCCATTAGTAAAAATCGAATTAAAATCGGTCTACCCGTTCACGCCGCGTGATGCCGTGACCAAGTGAAATAGGGATTTATTTTTATATATATAAGATTTATATTTAGATAGAACGTCAAGAAAGAGTTAGAAATATTGAAGACGCCACCTTCGTTGATAATAGGTTAATAGGGGATCGGACAGTAATCAGATTAAAATCTAAAATGTACTTAGAAAGAAAATATATAATGTTTTACGATTATAAATAAAATTTTATTATTTACAATATTTTTAATCTATACTGAAACACCAATCACAGTGCGTGACGTCTTTTGTGGGCAATCATTGTCTTATTCCAATGCAGCTGTTTTGTTATGATATGACCACAAATAACGTTACGCGCTCTCAGATGAACTATCGTGACGTTTTGGCGGCATTTTCAAACAAACAATATTAAAACATGATTTTGAGTACCTAAAAGGCTATAAATAAATAAAATAGTATTTTTTATGGGAATAAATATCCATGAAGATTAATTTAAAACACTTTCTGAAAAATTGTCCGATCCCCTATTATAAAAAATCCGAAACCAGATCTAATTTGCAGTAATAGGTACGTATAATGTATGTACGGGCGGAAGGAATTCCATATGTTGCCTTATTTTAAATGGGGAAATTGGATGGATTAGCAGGGCGTATCATTGTGTACAACAAGTACCTTTGTTGGACTTGGTCTTTGGGGAACTTGACCAGGATCTCTTCAAACTTCAACACAAATCACTTCACTTTGGTGCACAAATGTTATTTATAGTTTATTGAATCATTAGCGGGTCTATAGCGGAGAGCTTCAGAAATGCGTCCACTTCATCCGAGCCTATTAGATGACTGCTCCCACCCCTCAGCGATAAGTCGTTCCCAGATGCTTCGGAACCATCTCCCTCCTCACTTTTCCTCGCTGGCTGGTCGTGCACGGGATAAGAAAGAAAATTGAAGCAAGAAAGAATATGAACATATAATTTAAAACATAAAACCATGGAAACCACATGTACTTTAAGTCATTTATATTAGTCATTACTGCCGTAAACGTCTTCTATTTATAAAGCATTTTGCCGGCGTTATATTATACTCTAACGAACATAGCTCAAAAACTTTTTTGTACGTCTTACTCGTTACCTATATAATAAAATCGTAGACGAGCCGTGTCTTAAATAGTTTTTCAAAAAACAATCTGTACACGTTATATTAAATTTATGTTGCCGAGATCAAAAAAAATAAATTTTAAAATATTTGTCTGTTTGTCTGTGCGTTTGTGCACGCTAATCTCAGAAACGGTTTCATCGATTTGAAAGCAGTTTTCACTGATGTATTGTAGCTTCCCGTAACATTTAATGTTTGTTTCATTCAAATCGGTTTACAAACAAAATAGTTACGCGCTATACCGAATACCACGCGTACGAAGTTGCGCGGGCTCAGCTACTTATTAAATATTGTCCGAATTGAGATACGAGTATGTAGTGAAAACATCATAAACGCAAAATTAATGACACAATTTTTATTAGGGTGAACAGATAAAAAAATATTACCTAAATCGTTCCATTAAAATCCATTTCAACAGTTTCAACCATGGAGAGCAGAGGTAAGAAGAACCAACTCCATACACGAGTAAGTGTCCGTCGGCCACACGGAGCATATACAAAGAGATGTTGTTATTGGAATTTCCTATAGAGCCACATAGAGCGGTGCGTGACTATTGCGAGGGGCAATGAGGTAGTTAGACTCCGCCCAATTATACTTAAATTGCAAATGAAATTTGACTGTAGTTTACAACAAACAAGCGCCGCCACAATCCATGACCCCATGACCAAAACCACGCCCACAAAAAAGACGTCAGGACCTAGTTTGAAATCTTGTATATGTTCTCTTTGTATATGTTCGGTGGTCGGCCAACATTAAATAGGAGGCTCTGTAGCAGCATTTTATTTACGGTGGTTTCATGAACTACGCACCAACCAATCATACAAAAAACCAATGCTGCGCAAGCGCCATTCTGGCCAATTTATGAACCACTGTTTAATATTGTACCTTGTCAGTTTTTCTGTTTAACACCCACATAAGTTAGTGCTCCTTATCTCTATTCTTGACGAGCCCGTTGGATGGTTGGGGTGCTTGCCTTAACGTTTTGTTCTAGGGATCCCGGGTTTGATTCCCGGCAGGGTCAACTTTGAAAAATGAACTTTTCATATTTGGCTCTGGTCTGGATCTGGAAAGTAGTGGCAGGGCACACTACGTTTCGCAGTCATTTGGGCAGCCCGTCTGGCGGCAGTAACCACCCCCTTACAGGAGACCGCTGTGAAATAACAGCATGTGTGTTGTTGTGTTTCGGTGAGTGAGTATTCAATCCCTTATTCTTAATCCTATTGTGTCGGCAGCGCACTTGCAGCAGCTGTGGCGTTGCTTGTGTTATAGGCGACGGTAGCCACCCTACCATCAAGTGGACCGTCAGCCTGTCTGCCGATCTTCAGATAAAAAAACTCCATGGGGTGGCCACAAATGGAGGTTATCTGTGGGTGGCCAGGTATAAAAAAAATATTCTATTAGGATTCTTTTCAACGATTTCCCAACTGTTAATTGACAGGGTGAACGTGAAAATGTAGATATTAAAACTATATAAAGAGTCCTCTGTAACAACACTTCTGAAACCAATTTGTATCGCCGTCGAATACAAGTTATTATAATGACTCATAGATGTCGCTTATAACGACGTGAAAAATTATCGCTATTATTCATAATCAAAGACATTAAATTATATAATTTGTATTTTAAAATCTGTTAACATTAAATAAGGTAAGTATACAATACTGTTACATCTTCAATTAATTATGAGACAATTCAGCCGAAAAAACGTCAATCAAAAATTGCTTGTATTGCTCCTGTTTTACAGAATAAATTACTCTGACGTTCGCCTTTTCCTGTTCCACTAGAGAATTAGTATTTACACCCCTTTTGTCACCTAAAACAACAGAAAACATACTAGTAGATACATATTGTTAACTTGCATGCATATTATATCAACCTATATATGTAATTTACTTAGGGCACGCAGCATTGATTAAGCTTACATTTATTTATTTATTTATTTGACAAGGCTTACCAACTAAATACATACTTAGACATAAAATACAACAACACATAAAAAAAAATTATAAGTATGAATTTAAATTACAGGAAAGCACAGCATTAATGAATAGCGATTTTACTAATCAATGCAACAATTTTTTAGTAATCGAAACATTTTTAGTAGTTTTATTAATAAACATTAACCCTGCTTCAGTTGATAAATTCGTATTTATCAACTGTTTTATTTAGTTTTTTTTTAAGAAACAAACAGTCATAATAATATAAATATTTCTTATAGGAATTTTGTATGAGATTTTGTGCCTCCACTGCGTTTTGTGATCTAATCAACTAAATTTAATAAAACACTCTGCTCCATATTATGTGCACATAACTAAGTATATTGTTTTCTTCGTATACAACATTTTATAAAATAAATTAAACACTATTAAAAACGCATCATTTTCTTTTACTCTTTTTTTTACTTCAACTCATTTTTTCTAACCAATGACATCTTCTATATTTCTTTTTAAAAACATTCTAATTTAAACTTTTTAAGTCAGCCAGTATTCAAGTTCAAAATACATTAACAATAATAATAATAAATTTACAAATTTATAATCCTAGACCCATGATTTATATTTCATAATTTATACAAAGAATTTTACAGATACTACGTAAGTCAAAACAAAACCAAAAATCCTAAGCCAATAATAAAGAATTATTTCCATTAGTTAAAGTAAGTTAAATAAAAACAGTTTAAAAAGAATGTAATTTATCCCAATTCTTATTTAACGTTACAATTCAATTGCTAACAACACCACTACTTAGTGAAAAATACATTTTGAGTATCCCAATTATACTTTAAATTGAAATAATTGAGTTCATTTTTTCAAACAAAAAACAATTTCTCCTTAAGCTTGACTGAATGTCACTGAATGTTACTGAAGCTGTGTCACTGAAATAGGCATTTCATGTTTTTTGGAATTTGTAATTTAATTTTTTAGTAAAGAAACATTGTGTTATGGACTGGGGGAGAGAGAGAAAAAGAGAGAGAGAGAGAGAGATGTAGGATTATCCAGTTATGTTTTATCTATGTGATTTGCTACAGAAGATTTTCCGTTAAAATCAAAAAAGTACTTACCACAAATAATAATTCCATTTTGAGAATATTTGTATTCCTCAACCAAATCCGGCCTCAGCACTGTGGCAACCACCGCTGGATCTAAGGCTTGCCATGCGTCGCTTCTGTTAAGGGCTACCCTTTCGTAATTGTTTTGGGCCTTCATAATTTCAGTGTCTATTTTCCCTAACACATCTTCTCTCCAACTCTGAAATATGGCCTTAAATGTCACAAATTTAAGTAAAAAAATCTACAAAAATATTGGTGCGAAGTGTAGCTATGAGATTCGCAAATACTAAAATTAATTTTCGTTTTAAATTAGTACATTATGTAAAAAAGATACACAATAAAACACTCGCATTTAATATGAACCGTAAATGTACATTTAATTGGTGTATATTTTTATGTAGAAGTAAAAAAAGTACAATTTCACCGACTCTTCCCTATGAGTCGGTGAAATTGTACTGCCATTTAAATCGTACAACTTTTAGATTTCCCAATAAAGAAAACTACTTTTTTCTACACTGGTAATACCAAACCACGCCAAAGGGTCTGCCCCCAATTGTCCGCCATTTAAAATATGGCGTCAATAATAGCGTGTCTGAGTTTTTTTTAAATATGAGCCTAAATTCAATGTGGTACGAAATAACCGACTCTTCCCTATATAACATGGCATTTATACAATGCCGTTTGATCGGGTGATGTCGGAAATAAGTTGAAATAAGCTCAACTAAATCAAGGTAAGTTTCTTTTTTTTACCTAGAGGTCTATGAGCGTGATATGCCATGGTATATGTATTGTTTATGGTGGTAGTCTATGTAGTAGAAGGGCGGCTGGCATCACAATAGATTATATGTATATATACAGTTCTTTATATACAGATTAAAATAATGATCACATTATTTAACTGTGAAGGATTACATTGTGAGGAAAACTGCTAGTCCGACAAAATTAGCAATCTTTGGAGATCTTTGTAATGTCATATCACTTCGCAGTAGACACTGAGGTAGAGTATAACTCAACCACTCTTTTTGTATGTAAAGATTGGCATAGAGGCTGACAGTCTACATGTTTGTAGGTGGAAACGACGCCTATTAACGCCACAGGTATGGCAAGTGCGCTGCTGAAACTGCTGAGTTTTAAGTGTAATAAAGGAAAAAGGCTTAAAAGGAAAAAGGCTCTAACATCCCTTACTCACTCACCGAAACAAAAATGCATACCTAGGTGCTTTCTGTGAGAGGTCGACTTACGGGCTGCCCAAAATTATGACTACGAAACAGTACACCCTGTCACTTGTAACGACATAAAATAAAGTTAAAATGTGCAATTGCCATAAAGAAACGCAATATATTAAAGTTAGTTTATTCTCAAGAACAAAATTAATACTTACACGAGTCAAATTTAAAGAAGACTTAACCTGAGAAAATGGTAGTACTGTTACTTTATCGGACGTAGAATTCTCTGTTACTATGTGATATGCTTCTACGTCCATATGAGCATTAAATTCTGGACCATAGTCATCGTTTGCTGGGAAAATTAAAATTAAGTATTTATGTTAGAATTATACGAAATATAATGTTAGTACATAGTATTTATTACTCTAGTATTTATTAACACAGTAAAATTGGTTCTTTCAATACAAATATATCAAGTATTCATTAATTTTATGAAATCTAACTGAAATTTTATAACTAACTGATCGTCGGATGCCTAATGCTATCGGCCATAAATCGTTCGATATTAAGTAGGTGTCAACTCAAGCCTTTTATGAAAAATTTTAAAATTAATATATTCAAAAGGGTTTCGCCCCTTGAGTTTGTTTTAGTAGCTATCCTTCGTTGTCAATGTGAAAGGGACCAACGAATCTCAAGAGTTTTTTTTTTTTTTTGTAGTAAATACGTTTGGCTTTTACAGTCATGGTCCAAAAACGACTAAGGAAGTGTATAACGGTGTGAGGCGTAACAGTTGAGAGTATATTCACACACAAAAGGTCTAGACAGGACAAATGCATAAAGACTACATAAGATAAGCTAAAACATTGAACTCTGATTTCTGCTACGCATGCACAGAAACATGACAGAACACGGCACAGTAGTCTTCCAACAGAGGATGGTCACTGCCAACATTGTGGTTATATACATAAATATGTAGTATAGGATTAAACTTACAGTGTATATGGCCAGCAGCAATGTACAAATGAGAGAGACGTCCAAGGAACTCTGGATCTAATCGTATAGCTAAGGCGATATTCGTCAACGTACCAATGGTAATTACAGTGAGGTCCCCTGCAAGAAAAAACATGTCTCTAAATAAGTATCGAAGGGCTTCAGTTTCAGAGAACTCCTGAACTACGAATAGTATTTACGAGCAATCGCCCCCGGCTTCACACAAATCTTTTTATTAGTGAAAACAAAAATCAGAAACAGACAGAAGAGGACAGCGACTTTATTTTGTAATATTGGCATAGAATTATCAGCATAATGCCTCTACGTATTGATCTATATTCAAGGACCTTTTATTACCTATTGGTTATTAATTCTGTGAACTACCTAATCCATTTTGCTATAACTTGTCTTCGATACAAATTTCTTTATTAAATTGTGTCGCCATAGTTTATGTAGGAAAATCGTATAAAATTGTTTTTTTTTTCAATTTGGTGATTTTTATTGTAAGAAACACATTTCCACTTTCCACATCGTTGTAATATTAATAACAGAAAAAAATGTTTACACTGAGACGTTGATGCTAGATCAAGGTTATAATTTAATGAATTTACTCTTGAAAATATGCTAAATTAAGTCGCAATATCGGTTCTGTTCTTTTTGTGTAAAGAAGAATATGAATTATTTAGGTGTCTTTGTGTCTTGTTATATAACCGGAAATATATCTAGCATGACAGATATCAACATTAGTGGCAGTCTATATACAAGATGCAATTTTCAATACAAGAAACTAACCTTTATATGTCTTCGATAATTCTATTAATGCTGACACCGCAGTTTGACTGTGAGCTGGTATAAGACCCGTTAAAGGTTCATCGTTGTCACCGAGGCCGTCGTAACCGTAATAAGCAGACGTAGATGGTGTTGTTACTAGAGATTTTTTCGATCCTCTATATATAGGCACCTGAAAATTATACACGGGTAAGAGATTACTAGCAACAGTAGGAGTACTTTAATAATTATTTTATCCTGTTTTCAATTAGCAAAGAAATAGCGTCATTTAGCTTTATTTAGCAGTTTTTGGAGTTAGTTAGAGACTAAACAAACTCTTTAAACGTGACCTCCATGCATCCGATATTTTATAGTTCTCTTAGTATAACTATCATCCATAGTATGTCTTAGTATTTTAGTGTGACTGCTATGATTTCGTATCAATTATAGTTGTTAAATCAATCAGAGTCGTTTTCTTCACTGCTGATGGTCGTGTCCGCTCTAAAATGCCTTGGTGTTAATCACCATTAGCTGTTTCCACTCTATCATGTCTTTAGCTTTCCTCATTGCTGCTGTAACTGTGTAGGATGTAACAACCTGATCCGCCCATCATCTAGAAGACCAGCCGTTATACCTCTTGCCATCCACTTTTCTAACTGCCACCAGCTTCTCAAGGTTATCTGGTACCCTACCTTTTCCAAAGTTTGTCCGAATTATAATTGTTATTGCATTATTAATACCATTCTGTTCTTTTTAATTAATCATTGCGTGTAAGACTTTTTTAAAAACACAAATATTTCTACAATCTGTATAGGTGTTTACTCTCTTTAATGAATCTTAAAAAGTATAACACTCAGAATGAACGCAACAGTAATTTCAGCAATTACAATCACTTCATAGTAGAAGCAGGGCACACTGTGTTCGGTAGAATCCAGCCTCTTACAAAAGACTAACCGTTTAAGTATATGTACTGTAGTGTTTCGGTGAGTGAGTAAGAGAGGCCAGAGCCTATTTCCCTATCCCCTTTTAATCCCTTATCCTAATAATTAATAGGTGATGTCATCAAAGTGGACCGTCAGCTTGCCTGCCGACACTTGTATAAAAAAGTATAAGTTCAAACTTACATCTTGTCTTTTGGCTTTTCTTAAAATCTTTTGATTGTTTATATAAACGTTCTCTTCCACAGTATTTCCATTTCCAGTCGTTAATCCAATTAATTGAGGTCTAAAAAGTATAAAAATATAATTATACATTTATTTCACTACATAGGGATTCTATAATCAGATACTATAATATATGTATTTGGGCTGAGGTTTCAGTTTCTGTGAGGTAGGTACCTAAAGTCCAAAAGTTTAACATAAATCCATTAAGATATTTAGGTAATACTCATTTTCTGATGAATAGATCGTAATATTTCACAGCCTTCTACTCGTACTATTATTATATTTTGTGATTAGTTATTGGTTAAATGGTTTTAACCAATAACTAATCAATAATTTAATGGTTAATATTAGGCTTTCATAAGGTAAATAGTATTTAAGATTAATTTAAAATTCTCAACTTGTATGTTCCGAAGTCTTAAGTAGAAATGAGTTCTACACCATTAAAATGCAATAAGATAGGCAGAGTTGTCTAAATAGTTTTCTGAGAAATCAAATATATACTCACCCATCAAAATATTTTTCATACAAAAGTGTGAGGAAAATTGCCATAGAATCGTCGCCTCCTGCATCGTTGTCGATGATTATTTTATGTCTTTTGCCAGAACTAAAAAAAGATAAGTTTTAGCTTTTAACTCCGAAATAAAGAAACACTTTGCTTCTCAGATAACATTGCTTGATAATTTGTAGACGCCTTAGAAAGTGTTTGTTTTAATAAGCAAAGGAACTCAAGAAAAGAAGTAGAAAAGAATCCTTTTATCTCTATCAGGGGGATACATTAGTAGAGATAGGTGGAACGGGATAACTCTCTCTCTGTGTGTCTTTCTCTCTCTCTCTGTATCTTTATCGCTGACATCTACGGCTTAATGAATAATGTTTGATCGCCAAAGAAGTTAGTTTCACTTCTGACACGCGTAGTCAGTACACATGCTTTTTTTTTTTAGAACTGTATAATTTTGGGATCGTACGTTTTTTTTTTGAAAACTTTTCAAAACTTAGTTCCGTTTGAACACGGAACTAAGTTTTGAACAACACGAACACTAAGTTTTGAACACGGAATTCATTTATTACGTGAGCTATAAATGGTTGTCCAATAAAATCTCAACAAAAATCATTTAAACTAAGGGTGGAGAAATCTCATCTCAACTTTTTTAGAATGCATTGTTATAAAAAAATATTATGGTTATTGAAATATCACTATATCTAACCGGTTTCCAAATGTTTTTTTTATCCAAATTTACGACAGAAAGGCTGTCGGTCCACTTGATGGTAGGTGGCTACCGTCGCCTATAACACAAGCAACGCCAAAGCTGCTGCAAGTGCGCTGCCGACTACAGTAGGATTGGATAAGGGAGAGGGTATAAGCTCTGGCATCCCTTACTCACACTCCGAAAATATGCTGTTATTTCACGGTGGTATTCTGTAAGGTGGTGGTTACTGCCGCCAGGCGCGCTGCCCAAATGACTGCCAAATGCAGTGTGCCCTACCACTACTTAAAACAAGACTACTAAGAGAAACAGCTTAAATATAAATAATGTATGCTATAACAAGAATGTAAGAAATTAATTTAAAAAGATCATAATTTAACCATAAATTAGTTAAACTGGAAACTGTAAAATAATCTGTTCATATCTTAAATTATCTTAAGAAAGGTTAAGATATCTTAAGATATCTTAAGATAGCCATGATAGCCATGATAGCCATGATAGCCATGATGGTCGCCAAACAATGCAAAGCTGCGCCGTTCAATTAGAGTAAGAATATTATTTAGAGCTAACCTAATGAATATATTAATATGTGTATAATTTGCATGGATAGGATGGATTTTCTATCACAAAATAAAAATAAGCTTAGAAATATAAATAAATTTGTAAAATATGCAATCCAACTTACTAATCAGTTTGTAGACAACTGCAATTGTTCAGTGCCAACATTACAACAGTTACAATAAAACACGTAAAAATTGCAATAAATATTATGAACTTCAATAAGGAACATTGGAACATTTTCGGAAAACACTACTGAAAATTAAAATTTAAAAATAATATTAGTCAATCCGAGACAGAACAAACAAACGAAGAAAAAGGGACTTTTCTCCCGAAAATACCAATCATCAAACGTAACCAGCTTCGGAAGTTAAACTAGTGTCTAAATCAATGATAGTGATGATTAGGAATGTTGGAAAAAAAAACACAAAAACATCGTAATTGCTAGCTAACCAATCGCTCGTTCATTCATCAATCTGAACACGTCGAGAAGAGCGGATGTGTTCTTGGTACGTAGCTAAAATATTGATACTAGCTGAAAAATAACGTCCGACATCTTTATCGCTCTGATGACGGTGGCGCCCATATTATTCTTAGACGAACATTTTTTTTTGTTTCGGGAACGTAACATTTTTTTAAAGATAAAAGTATCCTATATTTTAATGTATCTTATATTTTATAAGATCCTATATATACATATTATAAAATAAACTCGCTGGTACGTCACGGTGTATCAGTAGTACTACTATGAAGTAGAGCTGGTAGTACAAATGAAACAATGATGTATCACTAAAACTACTACAAGACCGCTTGATTTTATATAAAACTAGCGACCCGCCCCCGGCTTCGCCCGGGGTGCAATTTTTATATATATATATAAACATTCCCCGTTTATCCCTCTTTCCATTAGTGAAAACCGAATTAAAATCGTTCTACCCGTTCACGCGTGATGCCGTGACCAAGGGAAGTGGGGATTCGTTTTTATTTATAGAGATTGCTGGGTATTAGTGTCAAAATAAGTTTAGCATCGCGAACGTAAGTAACAACAGTATAAGCAATAAGTGTCAATGTTGCAATGATTATTATTTTACACCAGATGAACTCGGCGGTGCTTCTCTGTGGAGGTATATGAAAACATTCTTCTAATAAAACACAATGCTGTGTAAAATGTTCAAGTCAACTCATCAGTTAGTTTTCGAGTTTTGTGTACATATAAAGGTTGGTACTTTTTAACAAAATTACTAAAATTAATTAAAACTTCACGAAAGTAAAAATCACAAGTATAATATCATTGGCATTAATATCAGACTATTATGATTACAATCAATAATAATTCTTCATGTAAATACAATGTACAAACATTTGTCAAGAATCATATAAACTTAACAGTTACAGGTGGATATGATATAATGAAGTAATATGAAATGATTGATCTACCGGTTAGGTCCGACCTACAATAAATGAAGATAGTGAGATAGTAAGTAAAAATATAATATTCCTCACACACAATTACACAGACAATATGAGCGCCCATTATCGGGTCTAGACAGAAATAGGGACGTTAATTATTGTACTAAACTGACATATCAATTTATTGTTCGTAGTAGGTACACATAATAACTAAATGAGATCTGCTATCGAAACTTATATGTACTTAATTGACAGGCTTAAACAAAGTTATAACAAGGAACTAAGATCGTTTTAAAAACTCAAAATATACGTCAACAAACTCCGACACATATTATATACTGAGTGGAATTTATCTGATGAAAGAGATTTCATTATTTTAATGCTATCGCGAAGTAAACATTACGATAAGTGTTACGAAGTACCATACTAAATGAAACAATTATCGTAGGTAATTTATATTGTCGCAATATATTAATTCAACTTCGATAAAATACAGATAGCCTATATTAGTACGTTCGCTACAGTTGACGAGGCCGTTGGATGAGTGATTAGGGTGCTTGCCTGAACGCTCTGTTCTAGGGTTCTCGGGTTCGATTCCCGGCTGGGTCAACTTTGAAAAATGAACTTTTCAATTTGGCTCTGGTCTGAATCTGGAAAGTAGTTACAGGGCGCACTGCGTTTCGCAGTCATTTGGGCAGCCCGTTTGGCGGCAGTAACCACCAGTGTTACTAGTGGTGGTTAACTACCAGCGGCAGTGTGCTGTTGTGTTTCGGTGAGTAAGTAAGGGATGCCAGAGCCCATTTCCTTATCCTCTTCTATTCAATTATCCTTAATCCTACTGTAATCGGCAGCACACTTGCAGCAGCTTTGGCGTTGCTTGTGTTATAGGCTTATAGGCGACGGTAGCCACCTACCATCAGTGAAAGTTGTTAGGTTGTAAATTATTATTTATTGAACATCTGGACTTAATAGAGTCCAGATGTTCAATATTAACAAACAAATCAATGATTAACAAAATCATAAACGAGCCATTAATTTTTTTTAAATTTTGTACGGGTTTTACTTATCTAACCGAGGTCAAAAAAATGGTTTTTAGAGTTTTTGTCTGTTTGTTTGTGCGTTTGTGCACGCTAATCTCAGAAACGGCTTAACCGATTTGAATGCGGTTTTCACTTATGTATTGTAGCAAGTTTCCCGTAATATATAGTGTTTGTTTCATTCCAATTGAATACCACACGTACGAAGTTGCGGGCTCAGCTACTAGTAAATAGAGATTAATTAGGACCAAACGAAAACACACTGTGCTGATCTCTCAGCAGAACTTAAGCCAAGCACAGACTTAGCTATGGTGTATATTATTCCTAGCTTGTGTCCAGGCGTTCCCGTTGAAAAACGGGATAAAACACAGTAATAAGCCTTTTTTTTTGACGCGGGGAAATGTCGTTACGCATACACACACCGTCTGGGGAGACGGTGCGGTTATGTGGGACTCCCCTTCCTCATAGTGAGGTAGGTATACCCACTAAAACCCCGCGGCGGTCTTCCTCGGCGGTCAGGGTGGGTCCTGGGATCGCATTAGCGCACCAAGTCCCGCCCCCGCTTTGTCCCTCTTGGTTACGGGGGACACCTCCTGGGGATGCCATAATTGCATCCCCTCGAAATATGTCGGGGGATACAGTGCACCCCCCAACACTCAGCAACACCCCAGGCTACTAGGGGTGTTGTCCAGTCCCGACAGTAATAAGCCTGACATCTTTATCGTTGTGACCACGATGGCGCCGCGCCGTCACGGCCACAGTGGCGCCCAATTTCTATATTTTTAGACGATCCCACGGGAACCTTATATTTTTTCAGCATTAAAAATTATGTTACATGTTCATCTAGGTAATAAGCATATTACGCTAGCATAGCTAGCAATTTCGTACGCGTGGTATTCGGTACAGCGTGTAACTTTTTTGCTTGTATTGTAAACCACTTGGTTTGTAATAAACATTAAATGTTACGGGAAGCTCGCTATAATATATTAGTGAAAACAGCATTCAAATTATATATTTTTATTGCGTCACGGCCTATACTAAAATAATTAATTATATATTAAAATTTATATTATAGAAACGTGATGATATTTTTAGCATCTTACATCGTGATTGGTACATTTCAATAATATATTATGAAGTAACTAAAATAAATATTTAAATAATAAATATAAATTAACTAAAAAGTAAAACGTTTTATTAATAATTTCAAGCAGTTACTTATTAGTCTTTTCAACAAAGTTTTAATTTAACAACTTTTTCAATTTGTATAAAGTTATCTTTAAACAAATTTAAAAAGACAGTTACAGAAAAAGTTATAAAAATTAGAGATTGTCAAATACTAACTTACACATCAGATTTAACTGCAACCAACAGCGCAAACGTAAACAAAATAACAAAGATAATAAATTTTAACATGGCTGATACGCGTCTATTCAATGTGTAAAATACAAATCAACTGAATGAGTAGGTACAGGGACAGGGTTATATCGAGATTCACACTCGAACCAATATTAACTGTCAATTCGCTGATATATTTATATATTTACGACCAGGTTATCTTTTAGGCAGTATAGGCACCCGCATGAGCCATTAGAAAAATAATAGTAACAAAATAGCCTTAATTTTTTACCTATTGTTTTTTTTATTTGTAGTAAAAAGAGTGCATTTTTCAAGGCGTACAAAGACGCGACATTTAAAAAAAAATGTTTACCAGGCAATCCAAAATCGTAAGTACCTCCGAATTGTTTTGTGATTTCTGCACAAAATTATATAAAAATATCAGCGATTTTGTATATAAAACATCCGTGTTTTTACTTATGTTAATATAATAGGGATATGTTATACATATACATAAAATAGCCTATGTATATACATATATAACAAAATACAGTCATCAATTAGTATTTAAAATAAATGTGAAGCTATACCTTTACGTCACATATAAAGCATACAAATTTATTCACAAACAGAACACGCAACACACACAAAATATTTACACACAATCGTTCTACTACGAAAAAATCTATCTAAAAAAAAGAAAAAAATATGCGTTTCCTCAAATTATCGCCACAAAAGTGCTCGATTTTTTTTTATTTATAAAATTACAACGAAAAGGTATCGTGCATGACAGGCACAAATTCAAAAATAGAATCGGTATTATCTTTGTACAATCCTTCCATAGAAATGAACATTCATACAATTTACACTTACTTGTTTGACGTCATCGCTGTAACAATTGTATAACACCAATTGCTTCTTGTCTGACCTATTGACTCTATTTTAATAATAACAAACACAAATTAGTTGAACAACGTTAGAACGATCCACATGTGAGTGCTGCCGACGGCTTGCCCTTGACATACGTTGTCAGTATAGGCATGTCCACACAAATGTCGATACTTTAGAAAATTTATCGACTTTTTCTGGTTTTTACGTTGACGAGACGCTTGATGATCGACGAAAGTTTTTTTTTAACTAGCTGAACCCGGACACGCGTGCCGTGGGACGCGCGCGCTACTGGAGACTATTCGTATATAATAAGATTTTAATTTTAATTTTTATAATATAAAAGTAGCCTAATTTACTCTTTATAACATCAGCTATCTACCAGTGAAAGTCCAGTCAAAACAGGTCAGCCGTTTCGGAGATAAGTCGGAATCATAGATATCGGAAACCATTATTAATCCGGTCAATTTAGACATTCGAAGTTACATCAATTCTCAATAAGCTGAAAATCGGTGAAATCGTTCAAAATATGATTATAAACAAAATCAGAAAGTTCCCCATCCCTCCCCTTTTTGCAAAATTTTTTATTCAAGGTTAAACGTCGAAAAAATGAGTTTTTTGCGATTTTCAGCAAAACGGTAAGTTTTATCATAAAAATACCTCAGACAAAAATTGTAGATCATAAAATTATCTACAAAAAATGTTTAAATACTTTTTTCCTACGAGCCACCGTTTCTGAGATATAACGATTCAAAAAGTTGTAAAAGTTGTAATCGTCATAATATGCACACGTTTCCACGCCACCTATGAGGTAGTGTACTTAGCGAGTTTTTTTTAAACTCTCAGAAATATCTCTCGTTATATCTCAGAAACGGTGGCTCGTAGGAAAAAAAGTATTTATAAATTTTTTGTAGATAATTTTATGATCTACAATTTTTGTATGATAAAACTTACCGTTTTGCTGAAAATCGCAAAAAACTCATTTTTTCGAGGGATGGGGAACTTTCTGATTTTGTTTATAATCATATTTTGAACGATTTCACCGATTTTCAGCTTATTGAGAATTGATGTAACTTCACTCTTCTTTTTTGGTCTAATTTGACCGGACTATATTACTAAGGATAGATTGGTTGCTGGGCGAATTTCGTTCGAGCTCTGATGAATGAATTTACAACTGCAAGCACACATAAATAAGTACACAAACAAAAATATAGCTGATGTCAGATTCTGAAGCTACAGACATTTAACAGAACGCTCCCATTGACTTGCACATAAAACTTTACGCCGCGTAAATACGCACTAACAAATGTCACACCATGTCACACCAATAATAAGGATTGGCAGTCGGTAACCGAAATTTAATGAATTATTGATACACAATTTCTCTAGCAAAATTTTTTGTTTCACTCTCATGTCGGATGTGTTTGGCATGTGTTGGTGTTTTTGGCAAACGTCAAGCATTCCACATGCTTTAACAAAATGACGTCCTTAATATGTTTCCCCATGTAGTGGAATCCTTCACATACAATTGTGTGAAAGAACCATAAAATCGATACATTTGTGTATTTGCCAACAGCTTGTATAACGAGCGACGATCGATGAAATCTATTAATTTAAATGTAAATGATTAAGTCCGTCCTCATAGAGCCAGCCCTATGCACTTAAGTATACTTATTTTTTCAACACTTCAGTGGCTCTAGCATGAGTTTACGATACTACACTCGTTAGCGAGAGCGTAAAACATTTATATGGAAAATTGATAATTTGACATTGACAGTTCACGATTTCCCATACAAAAGTTTTACGTTCTCGCTAGTGAGTGTAGTATTGGTGTAATGTCGTAAACTCATACTAGAGCCTCTGAAGTCGTTATAGTCTTCAATGACGTTAGGAATTGATAATGTTGAATAATAGGGATCACTTTCAACATTTGCAACAGACCCCTAATGTCTAAACATTGTGATGGAAGATTCTTTGAATAGGAGACAATAGATTTTGTTCAATTTTATACTGAGCTTCGAATTAATTCAATTACTGTCTATTTATACATTGTTTTAAAATTTATAGACAATTTTAAAACTTGTCTGCTTTGAAAATGATTTTATTCTGTTCTCTACGATCCACTATGATTCTTATTTTAATATCGATACAATTTAAAACATCTTCGCAACACTAAAAATTAGGCTTGTTGTTTTAACCTTCTAGCCAGTTGCAGGAACCATAGAGTAGATGAATTATGTATTTCTTTAAATCTTAAGTGATTTTTTTGTTGATTATCTACCACATACGGTACTCACTAAATTTAATATTACTTCTTGAAAATCTATTCTGTCGAACTCTTCAAATGATTACAATATTCCCTCCTAATCCCTTATTCAGAATCCATAATCCTACTATGATCCTAAAATACACCTGTAGTGTTGATTGTGTTAAAGGCTTAGATCAATACATTACTGATCTAAGGTTATAGGGGATGGTAGCCACCCACCATCATCATGGACCGTCACCCTGTCTGTCGCTGCTGTTAACATAAAAAATATTTCAAATTTTTTTATTCAATAACTTGATCTATTGTTATTATTTAGTAAAACATGTGTTTAATTTAGAAGACTACGAAAATTTTCAAACTAATATTTCAGATGTACCAATATGTCTTCTAAACCAAGAATCCGTAGCTATGCTAAATTAATTAATAGGAATAAAGATATGTAACATATCAGCAAAGAGTTTATTGCTGGAGAAAAACCGCTCATAATATGTATATACACACATAATGCTGACGAAAAGTCGTGCGTTGGTCACAGCAAAAAGGCCAAAAACGTAAAAAGGCACTAAAGGCCATCGTTCTACGAGTATATTTTTCACATTGAAATATAATATAACGTTTTTTCACGTCTTTTTATCAATTTATAATTATTAATTATTTTAAACATTTCAGTACCTACCACTTTTCGTCTTCACACCAAATTTCATAAATTAGGCTTGTTCAGTAGTTGAGAATCGAAAAAGTGTCTGACCAAAGAAACATTCGTGTTTATAATAAATAGGATCGTCGTAGAAAAGGTATGTATGTTCGTTTGTAAATACTCCACGACTACCTGTACCCACTAGTTTCTGTTCCACTATGTACATATATAATAGTATATATGTGTATAGTATCAAGCCGCAAATAGTCCATACATAGAGGTATCTATAGACCGAGGTGGCATTGTTCTTCTACAAGGAACCGTACAGTGAAAGAAATTGACCTCACTCAGACACTCCAGAGGCAAGAGACTGAATTCGTTGTCGTCGTAAACTGTGTAAATAGTGACATTTATGAAAATCTATTTGCACCAACTAACATGCTAACATATTTGGTTAAGAATACCTAATATAAATAAAGGTAAACGACATCTATTGGAAATAATTTAAAATAGAACATTTTTACATAAAAGCGACTCTCTCGAGGGAAGAAAGAGGTAGAACCGAAGACCTGGAAAAAGTTACCGACATCGTCCAAACGTCAAACAACGAATCGTTGCGCCCACCCTCAGCGTCCACCTTTTGAGATAGATAATATAGAATACTTGTGTAAATCTTTGATAGTAATGCGATAAGCACATAAGATATTTATCTATCACTTGTCATCTTGTTTCGTAATAAAAACTTCAATAATAAGATAGAATTGTTTGATTGTTGCATTTTTTCCACATTATACCTACTTAGTTGATGAAAATAAAATAAAAAGTATGGTTCATGAAAGAATTTTAATTGACATTCATTACATTTTTACTCTCACTGTAATTGAATTATTTAAAAAAAAAAGAGTTAAGTATAGTAAATACATGTTTTTAGAATATATTGTCTTAGAAGACGCAACATAGAAAGCAACATAGAACAAACTTTGGAAGGACCATATAATATATTATATAACATTCTACCATTACCACATATCCCACAAGATACTCCAGGATGTCTTCATAAATAATAATTTAAATTCAGTTTGAAGTTCTCTGATCACAGTCGAATTTAGTAGGTACCTAGAACTTTTCCCGATTTAAACAAATTACAAAAATGAGTAACTAGGTATTATTGAATATTTAAAATATTCTGACGTAGCCTTTTCTTTAGTCTAAGGTTCAAATAGGACAGGATTGCTTCACTTAGATTGAAGGTCCTATCCTTGTATCTTTTGGTCATCTCTATTACTCCTTGATTGTTGAATATTACAATTATAAGTCGTAATATTTTAGATTGAAATCTTTGCAGAATTACAATCTTTGAGTTTGATGCAGTCTCCCATAACTGAACACCATAAGTCCAGATATGCTTGATGACGACTTTATACAGAAGTATTTTATTGTGAAGACTCATTTGTGATTTATTTCCGAGCATCTAATTTAAAGATTATGTTTGCAATAGACTTCCAATTACCGTTCTAATTTACCACATACCTACTTACCTAATAAACCGTATAGAGTATTTAGACGTTCCTCACTTACTACTCATTTATCCGCTAGAGGCGCTATACTTATTCCCATATCTGGGAATAAGTACAGTCGTGGTACCTTCGTCAGCTTTCAAATTAATTCCTTTATCAAGTCGTAGACTCTTAGTACCTTTTGAAACTAAAGCACTAAGCAGACAACTGGCAGACGTTTGAAATGAAATTTTGGCATGACTGATAATTGTCCTGGTGCAAGCAAATGTCGACTTTCAGGTGACGAACCTTTTCATACCCTGGCTTTACATGTCTGATACCTATCACACATGTAATGTACTTATAAATATAGGTAGACTAGCGACCCGCCCCCGGTTTCGCCCGGGGTGCAATTTTTATATATAAGAACATTCCCCGTTTATCCCTCTTTCCATTAGTGAAAACCGAATTAAAAACGGTCTACCCGTTCACGCGTGATGCCGTGACCAAGGGATATGGGGATTCATTTTATATGTCTATATAGAGATAGAAATGTTCATGTCTGATAGATAGAATAGTAAATAATTATATATGGGTCAGGGATATTAGATGTAATGAGGACTAGCCATGGAAGTATTATATAAGGAATAAGCTCTATCTGTGCATCTTGCAGCTAAAATAAAGAAAATAAAACCTTATGCTAAGGTCGTAAGAGTCTTGTTGCGCGCAAAATAAAAATGAAGCCGAGTGAGAGGGCCACCACTGAACGCTGTGTCCCGTTCTATAGAGTTGCCAGAGTTAAGTTGGTAGAAATGGTAGAAAAATATGCGATTGATGTAATGTAATGAAGTAAAAACATTTACTTCTAAAATGTTTCTAAATATAAATAATAATTTATTACCGACATGTTAAAGCAATATTATTTGTTGCTACGTGTAAAGCCTTATTAACGCAAAAATTTTGCGATTGGCGTATAGGTTTTCTTTTATTTGTATGAAATACGGACACCTGACCTGACAACCCCACATGAAATCGCCGACTTTGACGTCAATGGCGGAAATTTTTGATTTCGTGATATTTTTGAAGAATTTTAATTAAAATGGGGAGAATTTGTGTCGTGGAGGCTTGCGGAAGCGAGTATTATCCTGATTGTGGTTTATCTTTTCACAGGTAATAGTTTTAAACATAATTTGTTAGTGAACAATTAGGGTGACCATGCATTACTATCCAATCCTAGTTCAAGAACAAATAACTTAAATACCTATGCATTTTTTATTCCTTTCTCTATTAACATAACGGGTTCAATTTCAGATTTCTTTGTGTCTACAAGTGAGTGTTTAAGAGCATCCCCCGCCTTCTGCGAGGAAGATCAGGACCAACCTTCTAAACTAAATTGTTTTCTCTTTCATGTATAAATTTTCATTTGTTATATAGTGTGTAAATTTATTGGTATAGTAAAGTGTTGTGTGATTGAACTTGGCTTTCTTTTGTCTAAGTCCACCCCAGGTAGTTGGCGCCCTGAGAGTTAACACTGGTCTCGTGTAGTGTCTACCCCTGAGTTTCAGTCGGTGAGTAACGGTTGGAACGCCTGCGGAGCCCTAACGCCCCGCAGAGGTTTCGCGGTTATAAACTTAACTGTTTTTTTCTTACCTAATTAATTAAATATACCACAATAGGTAGCTTATCGTAATTTTATCTCAGTCCAGCTGCATGTCGTGTCCCACAAAGACCAGTAGGTCAAATCACAAATCATTTTTTATAATTATTGTCCTTAAATCATATTTTAATATATTCACCATCGCCAGAGAGGGATAAGAGGTACAGTTACTGATCTCTCTTTCGGCTTCAATTTTGCGACAACAGGTCATTCCTGTTGTATATAGTACTTATTACTTCCATGGGACTAGCTTATACGGAAATTAAACTGAAAAACTGTCAAGCCACCTTAACCATAAACTGGCTAGAATAGCGCTTGTGTAGCATTGGGGTTTGGTGTGAAAGTACGAAATAGTGTAGTTCATGAAACCACCGTAAATAAAATGCTACTATAGCGCCTCCTATTTAATGGTGGTCGACGGACACTTCAGATATTTCCATTAATGTCATTCAACCGAACCTAGGCACTTACGGAGTACCAGAAAGAGGTTAACCTCCATGACCCTCCCGGGTCTCCATATAGCAACAGTTAAACTTTCCCCTAACTGTTAGCTTCCCCTTTCCTATTTCGCGATTTTCCCAATCGCTGTGTTTGCAGGGCTTGAGTGTTTTTAAACGCTCGCGGCAATTCCGATTACGCTTTGAAAGTCCTAGAACTAAAAGCTAAGCAGGAGAGGTTCAGTGCGGTAAGAACTTCAGATATTTTTTATAGAGTTGGTCCTCCTTACCTCTAAGTACTCTCCAAGATTAGGTACTATAAATGACACAAAACTCACGCTAGAGCATTGTACACTACCTAGTATCAGAAAAAGACTTTAATATCGACAACATTCCTAAATACGTACCTATAGTTATGATGATTCTGGTTTGTTCTGGGTGTATTCTATATGTAAAATAGTGACATAAAATTTAATAATATAAATTTAATATTAAATACAAAGTACAATAAATTTATGAACGTTATTTGTAAATAAAATATTTTAATTGCTTTTCATTATTAAAATTAAAATACATTTAAATTTCCTCATCAATAGAGCCCTCTGTCGACTTAAGTAGGAATCGCTACGAATGTAAACTAAACTCATCCATTGCTGTCCATTGCTTATGCTTAGTGCGTTTAAATCGACCTAGATGTCATCTCTTGAAAACAACCTACGGAAGTAATTTTTTTTAAATGTCTAATAATTAGGACAAAAAAAATTAATTTTTTATCACAAATAGTTCAAGACGTAACCAGAGACATCACAGCCGGTTTCCTTCGCCACCGACCCAGAGCATCGAATCGTCCGCCCGCATTATTACTTCTCAGAAGTCTTCTTTTCGGCTTATATTTTCTTAATAATCTACAAAAAAGGGTCGTAGAATTATATTAAGCCAATTCTTAAAGAAAAGTAATATATATATACTTCAAAAATAATTCAACTATATTATGTCAAAATAATCCACAAAAAAAAAAAATTCATGCATTTATTTTACAATAAATTTTTCAAAAAGGGAACTTCAGTTTTTTTTTTAAGTTAAGAACGACTGACATGCTGACGGTACACTTGATGGTAGGTGGCTACCGTCGCCTATAACACGCCATATATGCTGTAAGTGCGTTGTCGACCATAAAAGGATAATAATAAGGGATTCGGAAGGGATAGGTCATTGAGTTATGGTATCCCTTACTCACTCGCCTAAACACCACGGCCATCGACGTAATATCCAAGTAGACGGCTAATACCTATTTATTCACAATGCAAATTGTTCGGTCTGATCAAGGTCACGACAAAATTCTATTGGTCGTTACTGCCCGAACATTACCGGGCGTGGAACATTGGCGGATACAGGGGGGGGGCATGGGGGCCATGCGCCCCCCCCCCCCAAAAGACCCAGGAATTCCATATTTTTGACTTAACTTTTCAATTCAATTCAAGTACAATTCAATTCACATATGAACTGAATATAGAATAATATAATCCATATCAATCAAAGTTATCGAAAGTTTCATAATTCATGTCAGACATTTGAGACAGTTCAAATACGCGATTACGCGGGTTAAAAGTATTTGCAATACAACCATAATGCATCTTAACTAGTAAAAAAAATACACAAAAAAATTACTTGTGATATTAACCCTAACTCCGAACTTTGTCAGAATGAAAAATGAAATCCTGGATCCGCCCCTGGCGTGGAATTATATAATATCTATTTCTCTAATGTGTTGTCTGAATACGTTCGCCTGTACTCGAAGTCTAATTGGATATTACGTCGATGACCACGGCACGCATGCAGTTATTTCACGGTGGATTTTTGTAAGGGGGTGGTTACTGCCGCTAGACAGGCTTCCCAAGTGATTGCGAATGCACTGAGCCCTGCCACTACTTCCCAGATCCAGACAAGAGCCATTTGAAAAGTTCATTTCCAAAGTTGACGTTGCCGGGAATCGAACGCGGGACCCCTGAGACAGAAAGTTATGACACCCATCCAACGGGCTCGTCCTATCCAATTGCAGTATTGGTGGAATATCAGTGTTTTGGCCTGCAGGTAGCACGATTCACGAGATATTTTTTTAAAACTACTATGTACCGATAATTGGATTGGTTGTTCTTTATTCACATTTTATGTATGTACATAAAACACATAAAATTTATAGTATGTATGATATTGGTCTTGCAAATAAACGTTTCTTTTCTTTCTTTCACTTATCTTTTTTTTATGTTAACATCGGCGGACAGGCTGACTGTCCACTTGATGGTAGGTGGCTACCGTCGCCTATAACACAAGCAACGCCAAAGCTGCTGCAAGTACGCTGCCGACTACAGTAAGATTAAGGATAAGGAATTAACGAATTTTGATAAGCTTTTCACTAATCGAAAGAGTAATAACGTGTGAAGTCGGGAATTCTAAATAAAAAGTTTCTAAATAAGTTCTAATAAAATTAAGTTCTAATAATTAAGTTTCTAAATATTAGGGAAAAGTAAATGTTTTATTCGTTCATAAAAAAATATATTAAAAGATTAAGGATATATGATAATTTTGACTAACAATGGCATTACCCGTCTTTTGCAAAGACGTGAAATGGCATAATGTTATGAGATTATCTAATATTTCCACAAACATATAAATTACAAGACAACGAATGTCGGGTAATGTTGAAAGTGATCATTTACACTAAGGTGATCATTTGTGATTTATACCTCACTATAAAAAAAATGAAAAAAAAAATTGTGTATCACACCCTCGTTGAAAATAGTTATTTGTTCAACTAGAGAGCAAAATTGTTTTTTCCTGCGAGTGCCGACTTTAAATCACGAACTAGCGAAGTAGTCTATAGAATTGAATCACGAGCGTAGCGAGTGATTCTAATATAGACTACTGAGCGAAGTGAGTGATTTAAAGGCACGAGACATAAAAAAATTTGCTCTCGTGTTAAACATACAACTTTTCACCTCAACAGCGAGTTAGGCCATCACCACTGGTATCTTCACAGCTGTAAAATTATCTTCACAGCTGGGCCAACTCTAGTTGGCTATGGTCGGCCGAATCTAGTCGGCTATGGCCGGCCGACTCTAGTCGGCTATGGCTGGACACACTAATAAAATCCTAATAATGTTATTCCTGTGAGTTAAATCGCGTGTTCGAAATTTGAATCACTTTTCCTCACGCTCGCAGCAAAAATCGATTTTCCTGCGAGTTTTTAGGCACCAAAAGCACCCTTTTCGTGCTGGAGAGGTGAAAATAAAAAAATATCGCCTGACTAAATGAGTATACGAGCCTAATGGATATGGACGAGAGTAATGGATGAAAACAGTACTTTTTTCTGGATGAAAGGTACCCTATGTTCTTTCCTGCATCCCTGACAACGTGTATGGTCGGTTCATGATGATCGGTTCAGCGGTTTAGGCGTGAAAAGGTAACAGACAGACAGACAGACAGGTATTATTATTTATTTAATTACAAATGATGCACCCTTTTTATTTACTTGCTAATACATTTTAGAGCACTACATTTATAAGACAATAAAAATTCCTGTTTATAAAGGCTTCTTATGTTTAAACAAATCTTCGTCGTTTATCGCTTCTTCCATTAGTGAAAACCGTATCAAAATCAGATGAGTGGTTTAGAAAAAGTTAGGGAAGAACAGGCCGCTTTTGGGCAGAAATTTATAAAATTTGTATGGAATAAATGATTTTGTACTATTTTTAATTTTATTGCATCATAATTATAGGTTGCAATTTCTTTTTACAAAAAATAATTGATTTTTTGATAGTTTAACAATAACCTCATATTTCAGGCTTTATCCATTTTCAATACATCGCAAATCATAAAATTTGTGTTATACTCCATCATGTGACGCTACACTGAATTTACGATCGTAATAAAATACTTTCTTCTTATTGCCAATATTTTGACGTCAGTAGATAAGTTATTTGGAACATTTTTTCATATCAAATACCTACCATTTCTGTATATATACTTTCATAAAATTAAATTTCAGAAAATTAAATATAAGCGTCTATATGTATGCTCGCTCTGTATAATAATAATATAATGTTACGACTAACTATGGAACGTTCTGGAAAAAGCGTTCGCGCCGGCCGAAAGTCTCAAACGTCACACCCTATCGATGGTAGCCAGGCCACTTCCCGATTAGTGTCAAAGAAAATTGGTCCTTATGTTTACAACATAGAGTTTACATTCAACAGAAATAGCATTCCCGAACTTTCAATGGCTTGTTTATAATCTTGTTTATATTTTTAGTAAATTAGAAATACGTGGAGGCATTTGGCGCCAAATATAAATAAGAGAGCAAGCGAGCGAGATGAGTCAAGCGACACTTCGGAGCTTTTGCGAAGTTACCTGCGACAGTGAGCCGGCGACATATTAAGGGAATCATTGTCAACTTCTGGCAAGTTTAACGGTTTCATCGGACAAGTCTAGTGATTTTGGAAGTCATCTTGGTTTGTGAAAAAAAATCATTCGTTTCGACCTTAAACGGCATTTTGACTCACCCCGCACGTAACAATAATAAGCTTTATTCATCCCATACATAATCACAAAAATTACTAATGAAATAATTAAAGTTAACACTCATTGAAATATAGTTATATTAGTCATACATAGACAAAAAAGTCAGATAGTCAAATATAATAATAATAAAATTTGGTTTTTAATGTATTTTGAATCTTAGTGAATTGATTATTAATAAAATCGATATTGATATTCATAGTTTCTCACTCACTGCTTGTCTAAAATTTATTCAGTTTACTAATTTCCGCATGGGCTCCTCTCGGTTAAAAGCCTCCTACATAGAATGCCAAACTTGAGCTCTCTCAATCCAGCTCCTGCCTGCAACTGATTCTAATTCCTCTTGCCACCTGGAAATGGTCGAGCTCTGCGTCTTTTTCCCTGTGGTCCTTTGCATGTCGTTACTGCACGTGTCCATCTCTCATATCTCTTGCTCTCTATAGTATATTATATATATATACCTAAAATATCCTTTGAAGAATGTTTACAATGTTATCCATTTATTTTTAACTAGTTGTTGAAGGGATTTCCGCATTGAAAAAATAAAAAAATTAAAGCCTGACAAATTAATTGAAATACTACTTATGCAGCCTAAATGACTAAGCCATGATCAGTTACTGGTACCGCTACCGTCATACCACTGACAAACCAATAGTATAATCCAATTCAAGGAATAGGTCCCCTTGTCGGCCTATTAACAGCGGGTATAGACTATATGTTCTCATGTTCTACGCAGGGTTCAGCCTGGCCCCGGCCATATCTTCCAAGTCTTGGTTGGGAGAATAGATGGGCAGTACTTGAACCATTGCTCCATGATTCGTGTATTGACCACCAAGTCATGATTTGTTTATTCTTTAGTGTGTAATAATTCATTTTATTATTATGTACATATTTTATTTATCTTAATTTTAAATTTTATTATTATTATTATTATGACCCTCGATGGTTGATGTAAATTACATAAATAAAAAATAAAAATAATACTTCTCGTCCTTATGTTTTATGTACTTTTTAATTGGTACTTGTAGTAGTTAATGATAATGTATTGAATATTAAGTTTTTTTTTTAAATTTTTAACAGAGATAATTATGTAATATGTTGCTGTAGGTACCTACCTACCTGTAATTAGCAAGCAAATGTAATTGTGTTTGTATAATTTGTTTGTGTGACTTAGTCAATTTTTATGTGCTGTTGGTATTTCCATTAAATAAAAATAAAATATCGAAATTTGTGCCAGTGCAACTGATATGTGTTTGGAAGTCATCCAAGGTCCTACCAAAGCTTCTGATAAGTCGCTACCCTAAATAGCGGCATAAGAATACTCTTAAGATCACGGCTGAACCTAAACCGTGGCAGGCTAACTCGAAATTCTCCTCAATTAGGTCTGAAAAAGTATTAAAATTTAATATTACTATTATTAATTATGTTGATATTTGAGTTATTCCAAGCGACATAAAAAAATCGCCTCTTTTTAAATATTAAATGAATTTTTTGAATCAATTACGAAATAAAAGCGATATTAAAAGTATTCAATTGAAAGCTTTCGCCGATAACTCATCAACATGAAAACCATTCAATTCATATTTATCCTAACAAAAGTTATACTTCTTAATCGATCAATCTGTCAGAATGAAATCAGATCGTGGACTGTCGTTTATTACGAAAGTTGAAAAGTTTTTGTTCGCATTAAACTAGATTGAGAGGTGCTCGTGGAGTGACTGACATAAGGACGTTCCCATTGACAAACATTTTTTGGAAACATTCTTTAGTGATTTGCCACTAATCTTTTAATTCACAAAAGTGACGCTACGTATATTTTAAATACAAATAACTCAACTAAGAGGGCGTATAAAGCGGAAACGCTACTCCTAGACACTCACAGCCAGGACTTGAAGCACAGAATACCATGTTTGAAGTGTACAGCCCATATAATTGAATTAGCTGTCCCTGAACTCACTCTAGTCTACATGAAAAAATGCTCTATGAAGTCTTCTTTTTTTACGCACGGCTGAAAAATATTAAAATACATTTGAATTGTAATTGTTACCCACTACTTTATATATCTATTTGAGAGAAATCCTGACAGAAGCTGGTTGTGAGGAAGCATAATCCTCTTCACAACCAGCTCCGTTCTATTTGCTGACGGTATACAATATTAACTTGTGCGTTATTGTGAGGATTAGTTTTTTATAGACACGTTTATTAATAAATAAAACGTGTTTAACTTCAATATTTCCTTCGTGCAACCAGAAGTCGTTAGAATACACTAATCATCAGTTTTTTTTTTTTTTTTTTTTTAATAAACTTATGCAGTTATGCTAGTGGAGTAGTTATAGTTACTACTAATTATATCATTTTACATTAATTTTGCAGCCCTTTTGGTACACAGTGAAACTCGGTAGTGAGCTTGGTCCTAATCATTTATCCTTATCCTGCCAAAATAAGCAGCTACGCTTTTTCCAGAACGTTCCTTTTTTTATGTGGGGATATAGAAAGAAAGAAAGAAAGAATTTTATTTCATACACACACATACAAGAAATACATATATATACATCAAAACAATATTAAATAAAAAGTCAATATAAAATAAAAGCGCTAAATAAAAATAATTGCTTAAAAATAATATAAATAATTGCCAATATAAATAATTGCTTTTATTTAACAATATTAAATAAAAGCGAAGTGGTGCGTCCGAAATAGGTCCCTGACTCAGCATAGTGCATTTACGCACTATCCCTCGTCGACGGGGACGGTCGACGAGGTGGTGTGTGGGACTCACCCGACGGAACGTATCGCCCCGCCGGTCCTACCCACTAAAACCGCCTCCATGTTCCACCATCGGCAGAGATAATGGGACCCGGAGTCACAGCCAGGCCTGGGCCCCATGCACCGCAATGTCGCCCCATGGACCCGCCTCTGTTTTTACACGGCAAACCGTGTAAAAAACTCCTCCTGTGGTGACCCGCTGGAACATCTGCACTCTGCAGGCCACCACTCTTCACTGCCCGGTGTTGTGCGGGCGGCGGATCTCCCCGCGTCCGCCACCCCCGAGCGAAGCGAGGGGATTCGTGATTGAATCCACCCTTCACCTCTTCTCCGCGGCACAACCATCCGCGGAGTCGGATGCCGCTTCCACCTTCATCCCCCGGATGATCCTCGCTCGTGTGGCCGCTCATTTCATACGACATTATGGGTGGGCGGACCATAGGGGTGTCCCCCTGACATTTCCCCAACAATCGCGGCAACCCGAGACGGGCTCCACCTCATGTTGTCGTCGCGGAAGAGCTATTAGGCCGGGTGCCTAAGCCGAGTCTTCACTCTTCCGGACGACTGCGGAGGGTGGTTACTAGGCCGGTGCCCAGCTCACCGGGTGTTCCCCACCCCCCACATGCCACGATTGCAGGTACTGTGCCAGTTGGTCCTTTCCAGTCGCATGAGCACCGTCTTCGCGTAAGTTGCCCGTTTCCAGAACGTTCCATAGTTAGTCGTTACAATATTCATAATTCTTTTTTTGGAATTCTATAATATGTAGGTAAATATTTCTGAATTATTTAAAGTAATTATTTGTCTATTAAATAGAAGAGTTTATATATTTTTTTAAATGTGTTTCATAACCTAATAATGTGTCTAATAAAATAAATAATAAGTATATCTCTAATTCGACTGTGATATGGTTCTAATTTGCATGGAAAATTACAATTTAAGGGTATGGTCCATGACATATGATAACTTTTTATTAACAAAGACCATGTGTACTGTGTATCACTGTTGAAGTGGCATAAATTATGATTACCACGGGCCGAATCTGTTTACATAATGGTTCAAAGTTGTAATATATGTAATTCATCGTTTATTGCGGTTATAAAATTGCTTCCTTGTGAATACATTGTACGGTAAAACATCTTACTTTTATTACAAAACCATTAAATTTTGAGTTCATACACGGACGCAGATGCTCTAAATATAATGAAACTTAAAATACATATGAATTCTCTTTCAATATTTTAAATTTTGATCAAACAAAATGTGTATACTAGTTGCTAAATGTTGTAGGAGTAGATAGTATAAGTAAGATATGTCCTGACCGATTGCGTACGATAAAAATATTTCAAACAAAGTTCGTCATTCGATTTACCTCTTATTAAAACATGTATTTTCCCAAAAATGGGCTCCTAATTAGTAATAATTTCTACAATATTAAAACTCACATAATCTCAAATCTAATTTAGAGATGTCTTAATTAATAAATAAATGGAATATCTAAATAATTAGTACTAGTTTGGAAAATCAAGGACATACATTAAGGCTTATGCACAGAACAAAAGCAGGTCAGTAGCAGCGAGGATTGATTTAGGGTCCGCGTGAGTCGTAATAGAATTACCTAGTTGTTACGTCGGATCAAGTGTCATGGAACACAGCTATCATAAACTCGGACAAAGCCACAGAGCACAGCTTAGTCGCAATTAATAGACACTGATAAAGTTTTTTGAAAGTTATTTATAACCAGTCGGGTCATAAGGTTCTGTCACATGTTCATTCTGAAATATCTGAGACATGTTTATTTTTATAGTAACCATTCATGTACCAAAAGCAACTTACTAAAATTCTTAAGCTAACTTAAGCTTATTCAAAATTAAAAAATTATGACTTCCGCGATTTTGAATACAAACCTTCAACCTGCGCGGCCATATCAATATCGGCGGTTAATCAAGAATGCTTTGAGTGACTCCAAATCTGGGCCTTGATTCTGTATGGCAATTATGATTTCACGCTTTTGTCTTACCTTATCAAAACACGTAATGTCTTGTCATGACATTTATATATATGTATGAGAATGACCTTTTTGCAGATATCGTAACAATTTGAGGACATGACGTGTTTTCGAAGCAAAAGAATTGCTAAATGGCGTTAGTGAATTAGGGCCCAGGATGAAGCTATAAGCAGAAGTGTTGTCATATTTTTTAATCCAACTGATTTAAATCTGGACTGTAGGAGGGCCGGATGAAGTCCATTTCACGCGTCGCCAGCCAGGTTTCCGTGGTTTTTGCTCTGTGAGCTGGCGCAGAATCTTGATGATACCAAGTGCCTGTTATTGAACAAGATATGAGAAAAATGTTCCACAGGGTTTGTAAGGATTGTATTTTGATACTCAACTCTGCACTGGTTTTTACGCTTTTCTCACAAAAACCGAATATGAGACCCGAGTTGAGCGTACCGCTGTAACAAAATACGGGATCTCTTCAGCCTGAGGTCTATTAAATGCGCATCCAAACGATGTCCTGTTTTTCTTCGATAAGCTCGAGGCCCTAAGTCTTCATTCAACACCCTTTTAGTCGTGTTTCTGCATAACCCCATCTTAACGATAAACAGTTTCTGTTTACGCATGGAATTTCTTTAGATTCGTGCCTTCACCGTTTTTATCATTTCTGGAGCCCTAACAGTGCGACCACTTTTTCTGTCTTCACACTTGAATATTCATTATATCGTCTGATGGAGTAATAAACGAATCGAAATCAAGAATTTGGTTATATCTAAATTTTTCAGTAATTCGACTATATTTTTGGCGTATAACCGCACCGATGCATCGCGATAACCTCAACTCCTGCATATTTAAAAATAAATGAAATTCGAAATAGTGCACATTTTAATTTTCATAAAGTTTCGAAATTTGAATTCAATAAATATTTTTGCGGCCAGCATTATAAATTCAAAAATTTATGACCTGATATTAACAAATTGGGCCTACTTTACACGGATGCGTAGGATTGCGTCTTGGAAGGCGGACATCGTCTGTATTTCCATATCCATATCCAGAAGAAATTTTCTGAATGATATTTAGAAGAACAAATCTGCAGACACTAGCGTATTTCTTGATTAATAGCCTTCTTAATTTACGCTCCTCATCACAGGGTCTGCAGCATACATATACAAGTGTTTCTATTGGTATCACATATGTAGGCGATTATTGTAGGTGACATTAACCACTTATCTTCGAGTGGATAGTCGTGAAAACGTACGTACCTACATTTCCCACTGTTCGCTCGTGGCTGCTTATAACAGTAAAACTATGTAACCATCAAAACACAGTGAAACACATATGGAACGGTGCTCGTAAACGGGTCCAATTTAGTAAATGCCTCCGCCAACGAGCCCCTGGCAATCGAAGGTACAAAGGTTGGACGCAAATGTTGTGTTCAGCGTTCAAACTAAAGTTTTCAACAACGGGTGAAAACATATATAAGGGAATGCAACCGCTAATTTTAAAACACATGCCATACAATAGAGCCTTATATAATTATTTGGACTTATCTATTTCACTTATTTAGTGTAAGAATAGGTATACTTAGGTACCATTTGAAAATGTGATAAAATGAGTATTTTATTGTTGACCCGCCCCAGGTTTCGCACGGATGTATATTTTTCCTGTAAGTTATTCACACAAACCTTCCTCGTTGTTCGCTCTTTCCAATAGTGAAAACCGTATCGAAATCGGTTGGGTGGTTCTGAAGAAGTTAACGGAGAAACGGTAAGACGCGGAGAGTGATTATATTTTAGAATATGTATGTATAGATAAGTATAAGAATAAGAATAAGGTTTTTCCAAAAAACGAAGACTTCTTAAAAAAAAGACTTTAAAAACAAAACAATCCTTGCATCTATTCTTGATTTTTCTCGTGTTTATAGCTGAATAAGTATTTATTATCTACGACTACTTATTAACAGGGAACGCTAGCAGCGTTTTTCCATACAAATGTATACCCCTATTTTCTCCCTGAATAATGCTTAGCAATAATTTTTTGTCACAAAATCTAGGTTTGCTAATGCTATGTCCCTATCATATCTTTTTTCCCACCAAATAATTACATGAGAAAATATGACTCTTCAGAAATGCTAATAAATGGCCCTTTTATACCACCCTAATCAGGCGACTATGAAACAAATTTAAAGATTTTTGAGATAAAAAAAATTAATAGGGACATAGACTCATTCATCTTCAAAATATTTGTGCAAGAAATTATTCGTTAGGCTCAATTTTTAGGGAGAAAACAGGGGAATACGAAAGCTCGATTTAGTCAAAAATTTTGTAGGTATAATCGGTCTGAGCTGCATTTGTCCCTATCGCAAAATAGGTGCACTAATCCTAAATCCTAATAATATTATAAATGCGAAAGTTTTGTATGCGTGTTACTCAATCACGCAAAAACGGCTAGACAGATTTGAATGAAATTTGGCACACAGATAGTTTATTACACGGATTAACATACAGGATACTCTTTATCCAGAAAAATCCTGAAAAGTTAGGTGTACAACGGTTAATGTAATTGAAAACGCAACATTATCGCTCTGTTAACTTTGTTATCACTGATTTTGATGAAATTTAAACTAGTTAATTATGTAATAATGTTTCTTAAAAAAATTGTAAGAAAAATAATTTATAAATGGTAGCTATGTCATCAATTAATCTGACCACTTTTTTGATTACGGTCAGGTTGCGTATGAATTCAGGTCACATTTCATGTTGACGATCCATAAAAAGAGACCCCGGAAATGAAAATGCTACATGAAAAACTTGTATTGCATCTGTAGTTATGTAAACATAATATTCACTTGTTGATCAAAAAATACCCGTAAATATTCCAAGATAAATCTATTCCTGATGTTTTAATTTTTTTTTTTAAATTAAAGATGGGTTTGCTCTTGGCCAGGATCTATCCATGCAGGAAGGATGAGGCCGACGATGCAGCGAGCTCACCCAGAAGATGCCTATTCAATCGAACCTTGAAAATATTTGGGTTGTATGAGCTCGGAAATAGAGACGCCGACAGGGAGTTCCAATCCTTAGCAGTGCGTATTTTAAAAGGCGTTTTAGATCGCTTGGTCCGAATTAGAGGGATCTCGACAAGGTGAGGATGGTCGTCTGCATGTCCGATAGAAGAAAGGGAAAGGCGGTATGGTCTCATGCAGCTCCCGAACAGCTCCGAAGTACATCTTTAGAATACACAAAGACAGGCAGAAGGTAATCTTAAATATCTTGGGAATTTATGTGGAATTCGTAGATGTTATTCGTATAGTCGGAATCACGAGAAGCTGTAAATTATGTTAACAAACATTCAGGGGTTCACAACATTGGGATCGAATAATAATTATATGCAACACTATAATTAACCAAAACCCCATGCGAATTATAAACTAGAAGGACGTATGAGTACTCACTCATACGTCAAAATTGCGGACCAAATGTTTACGTTCGCTTCTTTATAACCCAGTAAAATTAAGTAGATTAAGAGCGTCGTAGTATGCGTTATACAGATACGTTCCTTGATAATTGCCCGTGTAGAAAGGGTTTTTGTTTACATATAGATAAGAGATGGCGTGAGCTATCTGACAACTTCATTTAAAAGCTCAAATTGTATCTACATAACTATTAATAAAAAAAAAACCTGATTTTAGTATTGATTATATCACACTGCGTTTCGGAATCATAAACTGGGCAATCCGTCTGGCGGCAGTAACCAGTTAACCATCTCCTTACAGACGATCACCATAAAATAAAAGCACCATGTTTGGTTGTGTTTCCGTGGCCTAACATCCTATTCCCCTATTCCCTCTTAGCGTTACTTGTGTTTTTATAGGCAGGGACCACCTCCCATCAAGTAGATCGTCAGCAGCTTATAAAAATGATCTACATAAAAATTATATAAATCCACAGGCTACGAAGATGTCGGATCCGGAGCCCAAAGCATTCATTTGACCGCATTCAACCAAATTCGTTTCAAGACCGGGGCCTTCCACCACCGGTCCGTTTAGCTTTCAGTATAATGTTGTGCAAACTCGATTCGAGCTATAAGAGCGGCGAAACTATCAACACGTTCTCGATGGGTATGAATATGCCCGAGATGATGCAAAACTTTTGCAATTCCATTAACATGCTGAACGAATTATTACATAGGTAGGTATACTCTACTAAATTTAATTAAAACATGACACAGGAAAGTAATCGTCAAAATCACAATGACGCTGATCACACCAAAGTATTTATAATTTCGAATACCTTCGATTGTATTTTTTCTATTAGTGTACATGTAATCAAAGGGCGAAGAAATGAAGGAAAATCTGCCACCTACCTCGTGAATCACCTAGTCCTTGGTCTTCCAGCAGCGAAGATTGCAACGGGCCCGTCAGACACAGAGTTTAAAAACTCCAGTACTTCACCTCTCCAATGACTACACTCGTGAAGCGAGAAGCGGGACCAATTAGATAAATTACAAGCCCAATGCCTGATGTCCGTACACGTGTTATCTTGACGATGTTTGCTTAGACTGACTTGACTGCGGTTATAAAAAATGGCTTGCGGTGGTGACAGATATATGGATGTATATGGTGAAAGTGAGACAGCACATACCACTGCGAGCCACTATCAATAAAATAAATTTGAATTGACAATGAATATCAAGAGAATCCTTTGTATTCTCAAAAAGTGGATCTTTTCTCAAGCCTTAAGGTTACTGCTAAGGAAAGGGGATTCCCTGCGAGACAACGAGGAATCTTCACTGACGAAATCCCTAGAACTAAAATCATCTAAGTAGCTCATAAAATTAGAAAGCTGAGGCAGCAGTGAATAAATGATATATTTAGTACCTAGAACTGACAAATGTTGGTGAAGAATGGTTTTTATTGGGGGGCCACGTATAGTCGAGACTACACTGAGTGAGAGTCTGACTAGTGACTAAAAAGTGGCGATCATTAATTGTCGACAGTGGACTCTGTCGACTATTAATTATAATATGTTGCAACCTTTTCTTTCTTCTCCTTTTTTTACAATAAAGAAAAGTAGGGACACAGTCGGCATAGGTGTCTATATGAGCCATAGAAAATAGAAACGTGCCTTCTAAGGTCACAAGTAACATCTGGGAAGCGATTCAAATTGAATAAAGGGTGATAATTAAGGAGAATATGGGGAAATGTGCTCAGGCATCACTTATCTTTCTTATTTCGCTATGGTCTTTGCAAGGGGTTGGTTACTACCGTCAGATCGACTGCCTTGTTCACGACTGTATTTTTTTTACTGTTATTATTTTTTATGTTAAGATCGGCAGACAGGCTGACGGTCCACTTGATGATAGGTGGCTACCGTCACCTATGACACAAGTAACGCCAAAGCTGCTGCAAGTGCGCTGCCGACTACAGTAGGATTAAGGATAAGGGACTAGAAGATAGGGAATGGGCTCTGGCATCCCTTACTCACTCACCGAAACTCAGCAGCACACGTGCTGTTATTTCACGGTGGTCTTCTGTAAGGGGGTGTTTCTTGCCGCCGGACGGGCTGCCCAAATAACTGCAAAAACGCAGTGTGCCCTGCCACTACATATTATACTTACATGTGCTTCGCTATAACTCTTAGTCTAGTTACTTATCCTCTGGATTCAGTGCAGCTTCTTCAAAAGCAATAATTTATTATCAACCAGAGATTTTAAGAAAATTCAGTGTAATATAACCTCACATAAAAGTTTTCTGGTTCTAATGCTCGCGGGAGTTTTGTTCCTACTCAGAAATATTGTCCGAATATGTCGTGAATTGTGTTCTTGTATTTTATCCCCCAGAAGTAAACCTCTACGGGATTTGTTAGTAGCATTGAAGGTTTTGTTCGGCAGAAAGTTTCCGAAGAATTCCTCGTGGAGAATCATTACAGATTTTTCATGCCGCATTACCTCAAAATTACATTTCTGATCTAGTTTTTATGTAGATTTTACTCAATAGAGACGATTGCGAATATCGGATGTTTGCCTATTCCCCTATCCTCAGTTAATGCTTTAATTTTTATCGTTACTGTGAGATTGTGGGAGATTACCATAATTGTGGGATAATGGAGACGCCTAAATGGAAGTCTGCCTGTCTTCAACAAATTCAAATAAAATAGCATACAAATAAATAAAATAAGACAAAAAGTTGTACATTAAGTAGTATTTAAGTCTTTTTTATATAATGACTGACACGCTGGCTGCCGGTTCACTTAACTTTAGCTATCACTGCTCATAACACAAGCAACGCCAAACTTGTATTATAATAAGTTATTCACTCACAGAAAAGTAATATTACATGCGGTGTAATTTCATCGTGCTATTTTCAAGGAATTAATTAGTGCCGCCAGACAGGCTGTCAAGTTTATGACTGGAAGGCAGATTTTTCTTAATATTTGTAAAAAAAAATAGTTACAACTTTATTAATTATTAAATCAATTAGAACCAGTATAATATAAACATGATGTTGCTATTACAAACAATATACAATACGCCGTACCCAAAAGAACTCTGCAATGCATTCATGAGAGTCCTCAAATCACTCCTGAATGCGAGTAATTTCAAATTCCTCAAAGCTAATAAGCTATTTTACACTATTTATTCCCAAAATTAAAAGTTATTGAATGAGTTATCCCAAAATTTATTCAATTTCAGTTGGAAATTTAAATGTAGGTTAATAACAAATTACAGGAATACATATAGGTTAATAATACTTATAAAATTTCAGATTTTTGCGACAACTGCAGCAGTACCAGTTCATATGTCACTATTGTTGCTATCATCTGAAAAAAAAAAATGGTTCTTTTGATTACCAGAAAAATACATTTTTTGATAAATTACGACCCGCCTTTCGCAAAGATGTAGGTATTATTATTTTTTTGCAAATTATAATATACATAAACCTTCCGTGTTTATCGCTCTCTCCATTAGTGGAAAGCACATTGAAATCTGTTTGGTGGCTAGAAGAAATGATTAAGAATAAGAATTATAACATCTATACATGGAAGATAGTATAATCGCCTGAGTGTTCAATCCAACTGTACTGCATACGTTAATTGGTGACAAGATCAAGATAACCTTTAAACGAATTTAACTCTTCAAGTCAGAAACAATTTAACTCTTTGTTAACTTCTCTTAATTACACTTCAATTTCTAGACTATTATTGATTTGTACTTCAAACTTAGTTTTGATTAAACTAATTTTAATTCTAACGAGTGAGTAGACAAAGCGCGATTGACATCTAAAATTCGAGTCGCTAGTATCTTTTAATTAAATCGGTCGTCACCAGGAACGTTCGATAAAATAGAATCAGTCCCCAGGCCAAGCGAACATTTAAATAATTTACAAATCAATAAGAATCGAATATACCCTTTTGTACTTAGCTATAACATAATATATTGAAAAAGATCACCGTAAGAATCATTTTCCTGGTAACATAGAAGAAATTGAGACCGCTGAGTGCCACTTTACTGGTAAGTATTTGTTCGCAAAATCTGTGAACCTGAAATCCATAAAGCGATTATGTTCTTATTTCCGAATATGTATTGTCACGTAAAGGGAGGCTTGTCCCGGACGTTGCTTAATCTTGAAAAACGAGGCCGCTTGGCGATGCTTTTGTGGTAGGATTGTTATACACATTACGTTAGTGAATGTCGAATGAATATTTAGGTATATACTAGCATTACGCCTCGTTTATCGCCCTGTCCATTAGTGAAAACCATATCAAAAACCCTTGGGTTTGATATGGTTTTTGATGGGTTTCTTCCGAACGGATGGGTTCAGAAGAAGTTCAATTATGAAAACGCATTTACAGCAACTGTGGCGTTGTTGGCGTTAAGGTCGACAGACAGGCTGACGGTCCACTTGATGGTAGGTGGTTACCGTCGCCTATAACACAAGCAAAACCACAAGCAGCTGCTGCAAGTGTGCTGCCGACTACAGTAGGATTGGATAAGGGATTAGGAGGGAATAAGGAAATAGGCTCTGACATCCCTTAATCACTCACCGAAACACAACAAGCACATATATGCTGTTATTTCACGGCAGTATTCTGTAAGGAGGTGGTTACTGCCGCCAGGCGGGCTGCCCAAATGACTGCGAAACGCAGTGTGCCCTATCACTACTTTTCAAATCCAGACCAGAGTCAATTTTGAAAATTACATTAAAATTTCCAAAGTTGACCCCGCCGGGAATCGAACCCGGGCCCCCTGAGACGTTTGCAAGCACTCTTGCCACTCATCCAACGGGCCGTCAAAATTGCATAGGGAATTTGCATAGGGAATGCGATAGGGAAATTGCATTCCTTACTCACTCACCGAAATAGAAAAGAGCACATGCTGTTGTTTCGCGCTGGTATTCTGTATGGCGCGGTATAGCTACTGCCGCCAGACGGGCTGTCCAATTTGTGACTTCTAAATGCAGAGGGGCTCAATTAAAATTATTATTAGAGGTGTTAATGCGCAAACTATATCAGATTACTTTTTGTGTTTTTGCAAGTGAGTAAGCGATTTCAAACCCATTCCCCAAGCCCAGGCCTTTAATAAATTATTGATACCTTTTTTTGTCGAGGAGTAATCCGCTTACAGATCTCCTGCCGCTGGCTAGACGGCAGTAGTATGTGGGGGTCGCCCAGCGCCTGATCATAGCGGCTCTGGGAATACCCACTAAAACTCCCCGGTGTCTCCTTGTCCTTTGAGCGGGGTGGACCGGGCTCTGCCAAGGCAACAACTCCGATCCACCCCAGGGCAGCCTAGCGATTGCTGACTAGGCTAACTCCAATGGGGGATTTCCTGGAGACACCGAGGCAATCCCCAGACGGAGGGGGACCTTGTGCAAGCACACATAGTTAGCCAACCATGTGCGCAGGTCCTCTAAGGAATTTGAAAACGGGCTTCGTATGCCCGCCTTCTCCTGCCCAACCGCCTACGTCTGAGAGAAGCGAGACCGGCCTCTTTTTCTCGCTCCCTCTCAGCTGCCACTTTATGCAACATCACGTGTTCACAGAAGGAAGCAACTGCTTTCCAGTTGGTCACACTATCAAGCATGGCTTCGACCATGCTCGCCCTCAACTCCCGGCGCTGGGATCTCCAGGCCGAGCATATCTGGAGCGTATGCTCGGCCGTATGTCATCACTGCGGCGACTCCTCCCTTTTTATATGTTGCAGATAATGACCGAAGCACCCGTGTCCGGTCATTACTTGCACCATATGGAAGGTGAGGACATCTCGTCGGCGCCTCACCGGACGAACCGCGAGGATCGTCCGGTGGCCGGCGGTAGGCTCACGTAGTGCCTCACTCCATTCGTGCATGGCCCTCTCCTGCGCTTCTTCGCAGACCGTCTCACTTCCTCAGCGACGGGTCTTTCTCTTTGGACCCTTGTAGCGACCCGATGCCGATGCACCTGGGACAGAACCAGGGCATCGACATCCCACGGGAGGGTGCCCGCTAGCACGCAGGCGGCCCCGTGGCTGACAGTGCGATAAGCCCGCACTGCCCGGATCGCCATGACCCTTTGCGGCCTCCGCAAGAGGGCCCGGGTGCGAGGAGTGAGGCACTCGGCCTACAATAAATCATTGATAGGTACCTAGTAAAATAGCAACATCTACAACGGACCATCAGTCTGCCTGTCAAAATTTAAAAAAATATTTTATACCTCCTCAGTATAACAATTTTTTGGTACTTCATGCAATGTGGTTAACGACGCACGCGCAGCCGAGTTGATTTTTGCGGCGAATAGTGACGTCAGCAGCAAGCGAGCAGTTAAAAACACCAACATACATGTAAAATATGCCATGCGCTCGCTGCTTTCCACTATTCTAAAAGTAAAACAATAAAATAGTTAGTAATAAAAAAATACAATATTGTCTCGTATTTGTGAAAATGACATTAACCTTAATTACTTGTGCCATATCCAGTGAGAGAAAATTTAATTGTAAATTTATCTACACTAATATTATAAACAGAAAAAAATATATGTTTTTTTCATGTGTTTGTTTGTAATTAATAAACTCAAAAACTACTTAAGTGATTTTAAAATGTCTGTGTTGTTCTGATTTCTGATTTTAAAAATCCGATTCAAATCTACTTTATCAGCGAGTAATAATTAACTCTCTTATTTCATTCCTCTAAGAAAACGTTAAATTTCTTAAATCCTGAATAATCACACTTAATTAATTCAATTAATCAATTATATTATTATCAGAAACATTAGACAAAATACTTACTCGTCGACTAATTCAACAGGACAGTTCTTCAAATTGTGACCTATAGTTTTTCTGCAAAAATGTAACAATTTCAACAATTTTACATTCTCTAATAATTAATTAATAATTAGTAAGTCCGTCCGGCGGCAGTAACCACCCACTTACGGAAGACCACCGTGAAATAACAGCACGTGTGTTGTTATTTCACGATGAGTGAGTAAGCGATGCCAGAGCAGAGCCCTTTTCCCTATCCCCTCCTAATCCATTATCCTTAATCCTACTGTAGGCGGCAGCGCACTTGCAGCAGCTTTGGTGTCTGCCGTGGTGTTTCGGCGAGTGAGTAAGGGATTCCATAGCTCAATGACCTATCCCTTCCTAACCCCTTATTATTATTATCCTACTATGGTTGACTTACAGCATCTGTGGCATGTTATAGGCGACGGTAGCCACCTATCATCAAGTGGACCGTCAGCCTGTCTGCCGATCTTAAAATAATGATGACTGATTTTGAAAAACTACTCCACGGTATTTCTACGCATTTTCTTTACACAAAATAAATTTCATTTCTGAAAAAAAAAATAGATCATTTGAAAGAAAAAAAAAATGTTTTCAATAAATAACACAATTTAAAATTTGCGCCATAACGCTAAAATAACAATGGCGTCTATAGTGACGTCACGCTTTCTTAACTGAGGAACAGTAACACAATTCAAGCGACACGGTAACGTCATTCGCTCTGATTGGTGTTTCAGTTAATATGGCCGATAATTATTTTAATGTTTTTATTAAAACTGGGTCATTTCTAGAAAATTTTCAACATATACATACATTTCTCTAAAGTGATTTATTCTTTAATTCTTTGTCATCGTGCCTATTGTGGCTGAAACATTAAAGCTAATTGTGTTGATGCTTTTCTTTAGATTCTTGCTTTCTTTAGATTTCTTTACATTGCAAGAACATTTCTTGCAAGAATAATTATTGCTATTCCACCTTGTGTTCTTACTTTTAATCACTAGTACCACCATTTAGGTGCCAACCAATAACGCAATTTAAAGAAGTAAAATATATTTTTTTACTTATTTAAAATTTCAACACGTCGATAAATATTTAAAACTCATGTAAGATCCCTTAAAAACACATGGAATCCCTCCATATAACCCAATAAATATTAACGAAGGAAAATATACTGAAAATATAATATTACAAAATTTCCACAATCACATAAAAACGTTTACATTGAAAGCAGCAGCTATGCTTTATACCGACTTACAGGTGAAAAAATAATTTCCACTGGGAAATGTGAAGGTTTATTATAAGTCTTTTAGTTCGACTATAGAAATTAGGCAAACGACTATTCAAATCACGCTTGGTTGTTCAATTTGTTTTTAAAGGATGCCAAAACTATCCTGGAGGTCGTAATTATCATCACCTCAACCGGAGGACGTAGTCCTGCAACCGGTCACTGCAGAAAATAGGCTTCCTCCATTATTTCCCATTTCCCTATCCCTTCCCAATCCCTTATCCTTAATACTATTGTAGTCGGCAGCGCACTTGCAGCAGCTTTGGCCGTTGCTTGTGTTATAGCCGACGGTAGCCACCTACCATCAAGTGGACCGTCAGCCTGTCTGCCGATCGTAACAGAAAAAAAAATCCTAGTAGGACCGGGTCAGAAGCAGCCCGATAAATTATATCTAGAGCAAAAAGATGGGTTTAATTTGTCACTTAGTCTTCTACTTATATAGTTTGGTGTCGGTACTTACTTTATTATTGTAAACAATAGGAGGCATAGCAAAATCGAATTAGATCCGAACGAGCACAATATGAGAGGACTAATAGCGTCATCAATAATTTTAACCAGTTTAATCATTTTCGTATAGTATAATCTCATTGAACCCCACACGCTTGAATTCTGGAACAGATTTTAAATAAACTACTAGATTATTTAGAAACTAGCAACCCGTTATTTGTTTTTCTGCAAATTATATATACTAAACTTCCTTGTTTATCGAAAGTTTTACTTTTAGTTAAACTTTTAAACTAAAATATCGCGTTTTTACTTTCAGATCCTAAACATCTATTAAATACGGAATTTGTAAGAGCATATGCAACCTGGTTTTTGTATTAGCGACTAGACTATCGACAGTTGAGTAGATTTTTTGATCAATTGGTTTAAAAATGGCGCGTGCTCAAATAGTAATGCCCGCTCTTTCATAAAAGAATCATAATGTTACGACTAACTATGGAATATGTTCAGGAAAAAGCGTTCCGCCGGCCGAAAGTCTCGAACGTCTCACCCTATCGATGGTAACCACGCTCCTTTACGATTAGTTTCAAAGAAATTGGTCCTTATCTTTACAACATAGAGTTTACATTTCAACAAAAATAGTATTAGGTACCGAACTTTCAACGGTTTGTTTACAATCTTGTTGATATTTCTAGTAAATTCGAAATACATCGAGGCGTTAAGTATAAATAAGAGGCGGCCGGTCAAGTGGTGCTTTAGTGATGGGACAACCAGCGATATGAAAGCGACTCTTCGAGCTCCTGCGAAGTTACCTGCGATAGTGAACCGGCGACACATTAAGGCAATCATTGACGACTTTTGGCAAGTTTAACGGTTTCATCGGACAAGTTTAGTGATTTTGGCAGTCATCTTGATATGTGAAAATATAATCGTTCGTTTCACCCATACACGGCATTTTAACTCACCCCGTACGTAACAAAAACTTCGTCGCTATTCTAATATTGACTAATTTACATTACGCCACACACAACAGTTTATCTGGCGACATTTACCACCCCATTACCGAAGACCACAATGAAATAAGAGCACGTGTGCTGTTGTCTTTCGGTGAACCGACAGGTCTTCCCATGATTGTGTTATATAAGCTATAGGCGAGGATGGATGGAAGTGGATCTATTAAATACATACTTATTTTAATTCGAAATTTAATTATTTCCTCTATGTTTTGATCAGTCCTTGTAATCTCTATATATAAAAATGAATGCCCATTTCCCTTGGTCACGGCATCACGCGTGAACGGGTAGACCGATTTTATTTCGGTTTTCACTAATGGAAAGAGGGATAAACGGGGAATGTTTTAGGGTATATAAAAATTGCACGCCGGGCGAAGCCGGGGGCGGGTCGCTAGTCTTATATATAAAAATGAATCCCTATTTCCCTTGGTCACGGCATCACGCGTGACCGGGTAGACCGATTTTAATTCGGTTTTCACCAATGGAAAGAGGGATAAACGGGGAATGTTTTAGTATATAAAAATTGCACCACGGGCGAAGACGGGGGCGGGTAGCTAGTTTAAAATAATTTAAGCCCTTTAAAATTGGTCAACGGTTCAATCTGTGCAAAATAATTTATTTATTTATTTATTTACGAAAATATGAATACTACAGTCAATAATTTACTAAAATAATAATAATTACTGCTTACATAATTTTTGTTAACTTCCATTAAATTATTGAACTCTTCAAAAAACGAAATCAAGTAAATGCTCGTAATTACGATGAAGACATCCATAAAAACCGGTAGAAATTTTGCTTGAATATTTGTCAGCTGTAAAGTATAACCAGTTATAACTTAAAACTACTACCTTGCAGAAGACCACTGTTAAGTAAACATAGTTCAACTAATCTTGGCGCGCGATGATATTCTCTGGGTGTACTTGTAAATATTATGGTGGTTGGTTTTAGGCGTCGTCTTTGTCGCGAGACAAAGACGAACGTCACTGTATTTACGCAAACTACACTTGAACATAGCACCGCGCGCCAAGATACTTGTACTATTATTGTATTCTGTGGCCAAGATTAGTTGAACATATGCTGTAGTGTGTAGGTAGGTATGTGAATAGGTACGAGATGTTAAAGACCATTCCACACCTACACCCTCACGTTTTTTGCATCTCCCTAACATCAAGTGGAACTTCAACCTGCTGCCAACCTTGAAAAGGCGGCAGTAACAGCCCTTTTTATAGAAAACTACTATGAAATAACAGCATTTGTTATCTGCTGTTGTGCCTGTTGTGTTCCGATAATTGAATAAGGAATGCTAGAGCTGATTCTAACTATTCTTATTTCTTAAACTATCTGCTACAACTGAAATATATTCGTTAGTCTACAACAAAAGGCTCTTCAAGGGAATTTTGAATTGTAAATACATCGCAAACATTAATTGATCGTGGTGCTTGCCTTAGCGATCTACCTCAGGAGTCCAGAATTCCAACTATGGAAATTATTTGTTCAAAGTTTGCTCTGATCTGAGTCTAGCAAATAATGTCAGGGCACACTACGTTTCGCATTCATAAATTGGCCAGCCCGTCGGTCATGCTGTATCTTCCGCCTTACTCGCCCTGAAATAACAGCACGTGTGCTGTAGTGCTTCGGCGAGAGAGTAAGGATTGCCAGAGCCCCTTTCCCTATCCCTTCCTAATCCCTTATCCTATTAAGGTCGTCAGCTCACTGGCATCCTTAGTGTCGCTTGTGTTTAAAGGAGACAGTAACCATCTACTATCAGATAGATAGACCGTCAGCATGCCTGTTGAACTTTACTTTAAAAAACCACTTAATTACTTCATTTTCCCATTATCTTCACTGAAAACGAAATAAGCTTTAAAACCTCGAGCATTAATAGTTTCCAAGGTGTATTTGACGCTGCAAGGTATTTCGCCCACGGCATGTGGTGTTTGTAGTAGGCCACAATGGTAGAGCTCTCTTCGTAACAGTACGTTGCTATCTTCAAGCCAAATGTTATTTCCAGAGATTTTACAACTAAAATAGGAACAGCAACAGAAACATTAATTTTAACAATTACATAAAACTATTAATAATAATAGATAAAATAGTAAATTTTCAATTGCACCTCCGTCATTCTTTCTGATCTACCCAATGGTTAACTGGTAGATAATGCCTTAAGGCATTAAGTTCACCTTTTGTACGATTGTGCAATAAGGTTTAAATAAATAAATAAATAAATAAATAAATGAAATAGTGTCACAATTGTAAAAGAAATTAAGAAATGTAAAAGGCATAAAAAAAAGTGTTTGTCAATATTTGCTACCATTTTGCTGTCTTTATGGCAATGCATATTATAAATTCTGCTATTACATAAGAAAATTGCTCTTATAATTTGGTATATCTACCTCATGTAAAATATTTAAAATATATTTAGTATATCGAGGTTTTGCCCAATACTTCTTCCGGGTGTCACGGGAAATGTTCCATTTTTTTTAATGAAACATACCCTGTGTTCTCTCCTGTACCCCTGACAACGTGTATGCAAATTTTAGGCGTGAAAGGCGTAAAATGCAAACGTAAGGCGTGAAAGCAAAACTAAAAACAAACTTACTTTCGCATAACATTAGAGGATAATTCCTGTGACACTTGTACAAAATGCTGTTGAAAGTTGTTTGAACAAATGTCACTTTTATTATTTTAATGTTATGGTTGGGAAAATAAAAAATGAAACACTATTCATTGCAACATCTCGTTCGTTCGTTCGTTTCAGCCGATGGACGTCCACTGCTGGACATAGGTCTCCTGCAATGACCGCCAAACACCACGATTTTGTGCCGCCTGAAGCCAGCGACTTCAACATCTATTAAACTACATCTATTAACTTGCAACATCTATTAAACTACAATAGAACTTCACCTACATAGATCTATCGGACATCTATCGGATTTGGGTAGAACTGCTTTGTTGTATCTATATATATATAAATGAATCCCTATTTCCCTTGGTCACGACATCACGCGTGAACGGGTAGACCGATTTTAATTCGGTTTTCACTAATAGAAAGAGGGATAAACGGGGAATGATCTTATATATAAAAATTGCATCCCGGGCGAAGCCGGGGGCGGGTCGTTGGTCTTCAATAAAATATTGTGTGCACCAAAGAAACCAGTAAAATTCACATACACCGAGTTATGTCAAAAGCTTAAAGAAAAGTACACTCCAAAACCTTCAACAGCGCTAGAATGAGTTACATTTCGCAACAGAAATCAATTCCCAACAGTCTATTGAAGACTATGTGCAACAATTGGCGACGAGGATTATTTATACGAAATACGAATAAATACGAAGAAAACTTATGAAAACAATCAGATACTTGTAAAAATCGGGAGCATACGGAAAGCATCGAAGTGAAGTTGCAGCAATTAAGTACACATTCCAAAGTTCGCCATTTTCATCAGACGCGACAATAATAATTATCGAGCGAGCTGTGCGAACTTCATTATTGTTTACATTTACACGTCAATGTTGGAAAAAATTAGTCTAGAAACCGAAGAAAATTCGAGTGAACATAATACTGACACAGAAACAGAAATATCAAATGTTACGCGACGTTAATGGTTTTATAATTTAAATAAATAAGAATTACAACAAAATTAGACATACTAAAAATAAGTTACGACATTCTAAAGTTAAAAAGTTAAGAAAAGCTAAGTACCTTCTATAAAAATAAACAAAAAGAAACAAATAAAGAAAGAATGACAAATTTTACCCTACAACTGTTTGACGGCGAAAAATGGGAGTGTTTCGAGCAACAATAGGGAATATGCACATTTTTTTTATATTTTCATACGATAGGTTATATCGTTATATAACCGTAAAAAAATATTCAGCGCCAAAAAACAGAAATTTGGTTACAAAAAAAAGTTAAAATTAACTAACAGCTACGGGCACTTTAAACACCCGCCCTTTTGGCGCGCTTGTCGTGACGTCAAAGTCTACAATACAATCTGTTGACATTGAACCCTAGGGTTCAATGTTGCACAGTAATTTTTTCAGATAAAAATCAATAAATAATGACAGAAGCTGGCAGTGAAGCTTCACTATGAAGCTAAGCTGACAGATGTCAAATGTGATCTATTAATTAAATTGGCCCTACTTTAATCTCAAACTTTCTTAGCGGCCTACGTATTATTACATTAAATGAAATAGGTAACAGTTGAAAAACAAGTGCCATTATTATTTGAAGTATTAAATATATTGTGTGCTCTTGAGTTACTAAACTGTGTTAAAATAACAAGAGATTTATTGAAGATACACTCGTTCATAGTATGCTTCAATTTGCGTCCCTAGGGAATCTAACGATAAAACCTTAACAAATTATATACTATAGATTCCTCAGGAATAACTCTGTCGATGGATAAAAACTGCATGAAAATGCTTTGAGTAGTTTTTGAGATTACTGCGAACATACTTACAGACAGAGGCGGCTTGGGATTTTGTTTTATAATATGTAAGGATTATTTTATATGTTTACACATACAATCAATATAAATTTTGTTATTTTATTGCCTTACATTAAAAGTTCTTTTTAATACAATTGCTCAAAAAGTGGCGTATTGCAGGGACGTATAGCGTTCGGGATGTGGGCTATTACATACTCGTGCTTTTTTTTTACCTTTCCCGAACTCGTGCGTTCTCTTTCCCAACTGTCAAAATAATGTCTATTAAAAAGAAATACCAACCATGAAGTTTTTACTAAAAAAAATCATAGAAGTTTTTAAGATTCATGCAAATATGTATATTTCTAAAAAGAAGCTACTAATTTGTTTCAATATCAGATTTAATGATTTGATTGAATGAGTTAGGTTAGGTTTCATTTCATTTCATCTCATTAAATTTCATTTTCATTTAATATCAATAAAAAAATTCTACTGAAGACTTGGCTGTATGGGCATAGTTTCCTTTGCCTACCAGAATGGGTGAAGAAAAAAAATCTCTGCTTATATTCTACGGTTGGCGCCATTTTCCAGAAATTTTCTTTGCGAGTTTAGTTGTTTGTTTTATTAAATTGCTTCATTTTTTCGCAACTGTATTAAAAATAGTCGTTCAGTACACGTGCGGAACCGTCATTGCAACTTGTTCCCACAGCCTTTCCGCACTTGTAATGAAATATACTATTTCGAGTGTCTTAGTTGGTTTTACATTGGTGTACACAAAATAAAAATATGCAAGCAATAAGTACCTACCCATAGCTAGCAGAAAAGCCACGGATGTTGCGACTTTACAAGCCGTTACTACAACTTCTACTCTGAAGTTCGGCAAATATTTTTCAACGGCCGTAGCTTCTTCGACGACATTAGGCCAACGTCTTGCAAGATTCAACGTGAGTAAGGTACTAATGAATCCTATATAGCTAGTTACTATTTTAACTGAAATTTAATTTTATAATTGAATTAAGTATATCTGCAATTGCACATGTTATGTCGTCTTGATGAACAATGCGTCTTCTAAGTAAGTATCATGCATGCTTTAAGTTGGATTCTTTTAAATGAATTCAAATTAGAGAACTTAAAACTTATTTTTATTTATTTCTCTTTCATAAATATAAATAAAATATGTACGCTATGCATTTTCAAGCACGTATGGATCTGCAATTTGATCGATACCCAAATTGTAGGCTGAACTCAAAATATTAGAGTATGACGAGCCCGTTGGATGAGTGGTTAGGGTGACTTAATTGAGGTTCATTGAAAGTTTTGCGCTCTTGGCGACTCATAACTGTTTGAATTTCGAACAGATTATTTTTTTATCACAAACTAGCTGTTGCACGCGATTTCGTCCGCGTCTCTTTATAAAATATTACTCGCTGATAAATAAGGTGAAAGAATCTTTAAAAAAGGTCCAGTAGTTTTTGAGATTATTTATTACAAATATACATACATACATACAAATCTTTACTCTTTATAATATTAGTATAGATTAAAGTACGTCGCCCGAAGTGGGCTGACAACGTGTAAACAAAATTTCATGGTGATATAGCAATATAGCACTTTCCGAGACTTGCGGTTTTGAAAAAATCATAATTTTTTTATAACATTTTTTTATAACATACATTGTACATACATTAAGTAAGTAAATAATGCAGTCTTTTATTAGAAATACTTACACAATGTTCTTATATTTATTTCGTTAGAGAAATAATATACTGTCGACAAAGATGCCACCAAAAATTGTCCGATAATGCTTCCGATGCAACATGTAGTGTATGGAGAATTGATTACAAATCTGAAAAACAAAAATTCCATATCTTCTATATTATATAAAAATGAATCCCCATTTCCCTTGGTCATGGCATCACGCGTGAACGGGTAGACCGATTTTAATTCGGTTTTCAATAATGGAAAGAGTTCACTGGTCAAATAACGGGGAATGTTCATATATATATATAAAAATTGCACGCTGGGCGAAGCCGGGGGCGGGTAGCTAGTATATTATATAGAAGAAAGCTTATTCACGTTTCAAATTATATTAAATCTATACATATAATAAAACCGCAAATGAACCCCGCCTGTACATTAAATATTAAAAAAAAAAATTGTACGCATTTTACTTATAAGTTTTTTTAGACTATTGTCAGTACGTTTGTGCATGGTAATCTCAGAAACGGGTTAACCGATTTGAATGCGATTTTCACTGGTATATGGTAGCAAGCTTCCCGTAGTATTTAGTGTTTTATTCCAATCAGTTTACAAACAAAAAAGTTACGTGCTATACCGAATACCACGGGTATACGAAGTTGCGAGCTCAGCTATTTATAAATACACTGACGGACTCATAAACTGCAAAAAAGTAATAGACGACTTTGAAATAAATATTTTAACCAAGTATGCAAACTTTCTATACAGATTTAAATTGAAACCTCTAGATTGGTTCGTGAACTTTAAAACAGCGTATCCTTAAGTTTAAGTTTGTGTACTGGAAAGGACCTTAAGACTTTTTTGAAGAAAAAACAGAAATTTAAGGAAAATTGGTTTAATAAAAAAATTGGTTTTAACAATAGACACAAACTTTATGCAAGGGTTTATTTATGTTTTAATAGGGTGTATTACCCCCACGTGCCCTTATAACGGATTCTAATCGGTTCCGCATAGATTTTATTAGGGTTATTAAAAGATCTTGCGGAATATTGTCCCATTCTTCTGAAAGTGCTGTTCTTAGTGCTGCCACTGTCGTGGGCACAGGATTTCTCGCATATACAGCTCTTTTTAAATTGTCCCAAACATGCTCAATGGGATTAAGATCCGGGCTACGTGCTGGCCAATTCATTGTACGTATCCCAACCTCTTCGCAATATTGTCGAACTTGTGCAGCAGCGTGCGGCCGGGCATTATCCTGCATTAAAGTAAAATTTTCGCCTATGAATCCCATGTAAGGCACCACGTGATCTTCTAAGATCTCTGTTATGTAGCGATGTGCAGTCAAACCCCCTCTATTACCGTTTTGACGGACCATGTCTATGAACACAAGTTCTGTTCGCCCGTTCATCGATATGCCACCCCAGACCATACACGAACCGCCTCCAAAAGGAACACGCTCCTCAATGCAACTTTGAGCATATCGCTCCCCACGTCGACGATAGACTCTTCTGCGACCATCTGCACCATATAAACATGTCCTACACTCGTCCGTGAACAATACGGAGGCCCATTGCTCTTCTGTCCAATTTAGGTGATCACGCGCAAATCTTAAGCGAGCTTGTCTGTGAGCTACAGACAACTTTGGACCATTTTCTGGTCTAAAAGGGGTGATATCCGCTTCCTTTAACCTTCTTCTTATTGTTCGTGCACTCACATTTACTCCACGCACTTCATTAAGCTCTGTTTTGATGTTAACTGACGTGAGGAAACGATTTCGCAGGGAAGTTGTAACAATAAATCGGTCATCACGACCGGTGGTTGCTCGAGTCCTGCCTGTACCACGTCTCCTTCTGTAAGAACCTGTCTCCACAAACCTTCTGTATATTCTAGAAACCGTAGACTGGTTTAAATTTAAATTTCTACCAATCGTTCGTTGATCTAAGCCCTCCCGCACCAGTGCTACAATTTGAGCCGCTTGTTCGGACGAAGTATCCATATTATGGTTCAAAAACTCTCGATGAGTTAAAAAAACTAACCCAACAATTCTGCTGGTAACAATAATTCAATTGACAAAAGAACAAAAAATCAATGCGAATCAATTTAAAACTTTGCTTTAAATAACACGCAAATCTGATACTACGAGTAAATTTTCTTTTCCCGGCTATATTCATTTGTTTTACTGCAGTTCTATTTTTAAATTTTGCTTTTTTTTAAGATTAAGAGCCAGTCTCTCCATATTTATATAATTTAATCTAAAAAGTTTCCATACTTATTAAAAAAAATCATTTCAAAGTAATCCTGAACTTTGATGCAGTTTATGAGTCCGTCAGTATATAATAGGTTGGGGAAAAGTTTCTTCTTATTTATATTTAACTAGCGTTCCGCCCCCGGCTTCACCCGGGTTGCAATTTTTATATATAAGAACATTCCCCGTTTATCCCTCTTTCCATTGGTGAAAACCGAATTAAAATCGGTCTACCCGTTCACGCGTGATGCCGTGACCAAGGGAAATGGGGATTCATTTTTATATATATAAGATGAATCGTATTTTAATTATATTGTAAAAATTTTAAAATTAACAGAAATAAATAAAATATGTAGGTATAATAAAAATATCACAATAACCCACAATAGTATGGGTGATATATCTATTCAGATATTAGAAATACGAAAATAAAAAATCGGTAGTAAGACGTCCTTCGCTGCATAAATGTAACGCTATTGTACCTTTGTACCTTTAAATGAAATTTGAAATTTAGGTAAATTTCTTCCAAAGAAAAAGCTAAGGCTCACAAGAATTTGTAAAACAAAAAATATATAAGAAATTAAAGCAATATAGTATTACCTCAAATTGTCACCAGAAATATTTGCTATGCCGCTAACAGGAAACACGCCGAACCATCTTGTTATAAGTAATGGATATTTCGTTATCAAATGTAGACATTTACTTTTGTTGTTCAAACGAAGTGTGTTCGGTGAAAACATTTTGATTTGCCTAAAAATAACTCAGTTATTAGAAGAGAAAAAAAAACATAAAGATGGATGAATTTGTCTTTTTTGTTTCAAAGTGTGACAGACAGGCTCACGACTCATGCAACTGCGGTGCCAATAAATATACAGAATATTTTAACTAAACACTTTACCTGCGACTTACCTGTAAACCTGTTACTCAAACTATTCCGATTTATATAGTGATTGTAGTCTACAAGAATGACACGCTATGCATACAATTGTATTTAACTGAGTGCCGATAAAAAAATATTTACAAAGAAAACCAAGTCTTGTACGGCTCGGGTGTTGATTTAATATTGTGCTCGATCAATCATTATATTTTTTCGACCATTTACATAGCTGAGTTAAAAAAAAGCATAGAACATTTTATTGACACAAAGGTACATTAAAACTGTGTGTTGTTTATTTTCCTGCGTAATTCTTTTCGTACGAGTATTTTTTTATGTCTTCGGTATCTAAAATATAGAATCTATACTGTACATTATTACTATTTTTACTATTTTACTATTATTTCTTTTGTTTCACCTAAGGGTTAATCCACCCTCACCAGTCTTTAATTTACTATTTTTACAATATTGTTGTAGTTCCAATATTATTATACATTGAGTATTTTACAACATATTGATTTATTTAGCCAATTATTTATTAATCTCACCAATCATTAAAAAAGAGGGTGGATGGGAGAGTTTTCGATACTTTTTCTGCCACCAGGCGGCGCTTCGTAGGCATCAGGTCTAAACAGATGTCAGCACAGAGTACTAAACATAAATTATTGAAATTCTATTTGCTCTATTATAACATAAATTATTAAACCAAAAAATACATAGAAAAATGCAATTCGCGTATGTATTTTGACAATTCATTGGACCTGACGCTACAGTGCTGCCATCTCAATTAGGCCGTTTGAGAAAACCCTCAGGACCTTGTATATTCTTTGTTATGTTGAACGTAGTGACTATGTTGTCCCTTTTAATCTGACAGCTGTTTAAACTCCCTAGTTACAAAATTTTATAAATTTTACAATTTTTTCCCTTCGACATTATTATTTTACTAGATGAAAACCCGGCTTCGCTCGGGTGTAATGTGACTCATAATATGTACACATGTTCTCAAGGAATATTAAAGGCAAAAGCGGCAAAGATTTCGCTCAATGTTTGCGGCAAGACGTTTCGTTTTACACAGTCACATGCGTCACAGTTCTTTGTAATGGACACTTTGTTTTCAAATACCCCTTGACGAAATTATTAATATAGATGTAAATTTTCTTTTACCCAATTTTTCATTAATTTCTATTTCCAGTACAAGACGTGCCAGCGCAAACCTGGGGCGCTAGAGCAGTACATGTTGTACTGTTTCCTGTACCTCAGGCTCACATGGGCTGTCTAGACTGGATTTCTATTTGAACTTGAATAGGCTGAAAACCCACCGTGACCAGTGAGCACCTGCACCAGCGTTTACGTCATCTTTATTTTCCTCACAGTTCTATATAAGCTGCTTCTGCATCAGGTAGGAACATTTTAGAACCTCTTCCCGTATTATAAATGTCGCTCCATGCGGCGACGGTCTCACTCCTGCTCCTGACCAGACGTTTGACGTAAGATCTAATCTGATACAGGTATATCTATACTGATAAATTATATAATGACCATTAAAAGTGTTTCTTTGAAACCTATTTAATAAATAAATAACTGTTCCACTATACTTATCTATGCATTTTAACAAATAAATTCGCTTTTTTTTATTAAAGATGGGTTGACTCTTGAACGGCATCTATCCATGTAGGAAGGATGAGGCTGGCGATGGAACGAGCTCACCCAGAAGATGCCTATTTGGGTTGTATGAGCTCGTAAATACAGACGTCGACAGAGAGTTCTGTCAGCTTCTGTCTGTTTCTCCGATAACTTCTCCTAATTCACCTAACGGATTTTGATACGGTTTTAGCAAATGGAAAGAACGATAAAATCGAGGAAGGTATTTGCATTAAAAATGGCATCTGTGCGAAACAAGGAATTTGTTTGAAATTGAATAATTGAAAGGTTAAATGTTAAAATGATCGTGAAATATTAAAAGAAAAGTTTCCAAGTCCAGATCCAAGTCCAACTTTTCTCTCCAAGTCTTAGAGGATTTCTCAATCCTCCACTTGCCCTTACCCCATATCAAGTTAGAGTCGGCAGCACCCTTATAGAATCCATAGTTTTAGATTATCGATTAAGGTGTTGTTTGTTAATTGTGTACCAGTTTTTAGTGATTTCATTTGTGGCACAACTATATTTACCGTGTTTGTGCTACACAAAAGTAGAGAAAGTAGTTTCCAATTATAATCCCTTATTTAATAGCTCGCCTTATTGGATGATAAGAATTAAAAATAAAGGATACAAGTGATTCAGTTAATAAAATTATATTTTATAGTTCTTAATTATTGTAAAAATTTGTCGGTAAAAATTAAAGAAAACACGAATGTTTTAGATTTTATTAACATTTATTTATCTTACAAATTATATATAATCGTAACTTAGAATCAAAAAAATACCACCAATTCCAAATTGTTGCTTACTCGTCGACTGAATCGGAGACATCGACATCGGACATCGGGTGCTTTACAGAGAACAAACAAAACATTTAACCCTTAACTATGTATTAGCTCGGGGAGAAAGTCTTTTCGCATATAGAATGTATAAACTTTTAATAAAATCTTTGGCTGTACTATTTGTATCTGGCTGGTTTTGATGACATTAAAAAGGTTACATTTCAAAAAAAGAAACAAATAAGTAAAATGTTGTTTTCAGCCATTTTTCATTTATTTTTCTTTCTGTCAAAATGAGTGAATTTAATGAAGAAATTCCATACATTTGAAAATTTTATTACAAAAAAGGAAAAAATTCAACGCAAGTCGCGAAAAAAATTTGTGACCTTTATGGACCTAATGCAGTGTCAGTAAGAGGAGCACAAAGTTGGTTTAAGCGTTTTCAATCGTGGAAAACTGGTTTAACTGGTCGTCCTGTTACGGATAAAATGAAAGCCATTTTTGAAAAAGTCGAGCTAACTCGGCATATCAGAAGTTACGACATTGCTGAAGAACTTGGAATTGATAACAAAATTGATCATTATTAGTTTTTACCGCCGGTCAGAACCATCGATTCGGATCTCTACTGCCAACAACTAATGAGATTAAAGAAAACGGCCGGAATTATCAATAGAAACGGTGTGGTCTTTCATCACGACAACGCTAGACCAGCACTTAGCAAAAATTAAGAGAGTTTGGCTGGGAGGTGTTCATGCATCCGCCATATAGCCCTCTGATCCTGCACCTTCAGATTTCCACCTGTTTCGGTCTCTTCAGAATCAGGCAGTGTCAGGTTAACATTAATAGAGGACTGCCATAACTACTTGTCGCGTTTTTTTTTTATCAGAAGTGCCAAAATTTCTAAAGCAACGGGATCATGTCACTACTTAGAAGATGGCAAAAAGTCATCGAACAAATGGCATATTACTGTACATAACTAAATGTAAATAAACTTTGAAAAAAGAAAGTTTTGAGTTTTCATATAAAATGCGAAGAAACCTTTTCCCCAACCTATTATATCTATATCTATACATATATTTATTATAAAATATTATATAATCGCTGTTCGCTTCTGTCCATTTCTCCGCTAACTTCTTCTAAATCACTAAACAGATTTCGATACTGTTTTCACTAATGGAAAGAGCGATAACCGAGGAAGATTTATGTATTTAATATGTAGAAAAGATGCATCCTTGCGAGTCGGGAGCGAGTTGTTAGTTCAATAAAAGCGTTGAATTGACGATTGCATTAACGTGCGAGTTAACATTTTTAAAATAAATGTCTTTCGAGAACTGCAACATCACCAGCTCATATGTAACTATGGTTCCTGATAACTGCAAAATAAAAAAATAAAAAATACATTAAGCCGAACACAGTGGAGTCTGTATCCTTTAAATGTTACGTAGTATGAAGAAAAATGAATCTATACATATAATAAAATTGTAAAGGAGCCGTGTCTCGTTTACGATTAAATATTTTTTTCAAAAAAAAAAAAAAAAAAAAAAAAAAAAACAATTTATACTCATGTAACCGAGGTCAAAAAAATTGTTTTCAGATTGTTTCAATTCAAAAAAAAATTGTTTTGAATGCGATTTGAATGCAGTTTTAGCTGGTGTATTGTGACAAGCTTCCCGTAACCATAAAAATAATCTTATTTAGTCTTATGCCGTAACATTTAATGTTTGTTTCATTTCAATCGGTTTGCAAACAAAAAAGTTACGCGCCGTACCGAATACCACGCGTACGAAGTTGCGGGCTTAACTAGTTTATAATATACTTAGTTAAAAATTAAAATAAATCTATCCCAGCACTGTTCAGATCAGATGTTTTGCTCACGCGGACCCCAGTCTACCCTAATCCCTCATCCTTTAAAGGATGCAACACATATGGCACCAATCGTACCAATTTTAACAATTATCAACCACATACTATCAATTAGACTTTCAGCCTGCCTGCCGACATTGGAAGCGGCATAGGACCTCTACAATATTTGTCTGAAACTTTTTTCTTACCATTTTTGAATTATTTGGAAAAAATAAAATATTTTTATTGTACTCCTTCTTCAGGGCGGAATCAATTTTTTTTTTAATAAATTTTATTTCTATCTTATAAATCTCTACAAATAAACTAAGTGCTACTTTTGCCATTACAGGTAAAATATTCCATACTAACATGACTCGTAGCTGTTGTGAAGATAACTGAATGCTATTCAAATGTGTCTGCTGCTCTTTGAAGTCTGTGGCCACTGCGATATAATTTACTAAAACCGTGTTAATATATTTATATAATATGAAAGTATAGATCGTCAGAGAGGCTGATGACGGTCCACTTTATGATAGGTGGCCTATAACACAAGCAACGCCACATGTAAAGTGCGTTGCTGACCTTAGTAATATTAAGGATAAGGGATTAGGAAGGGATAAGAACAATAGGCTCAGGGGACCCGAACTCACTCACCAAAACACAACACCACAGGGACTGCAAAATGCAGTGCGCCCTGCTACTATTTAAAATATCTAGACCGGAGCCAACTTTGAAATGTTCATTTCCAAAGTGGACCCTAACGAGAATCGAATCCGAGATCCTGAGTCAGAGTGCTAAAGCAAGCTCCTTAACTACTCGTCCAATATATCATTGACTACTCGGCTCGTCAAAATATATCATTGAGTTAAGGTACAATATTCACCTTGTCTGATTTTATAAATACTTTATTTGACCAAATATCAAGATATCAAGATCAAGATAAATCAGAAATTTCTTTAATTTCCCTTTATTAAAATGTAGGATGATAGATTTATGGTCCATTTCATGGTAGTTAGATACCAGTCTAGAAATTCGTCCTTCTGGAGACCCAGATAGGATTTTCAGAGTTTTTTATGATGGCTTTTGATGAAAAAGTAAGTAATAAAGCACTACAAAAATGCTTAATAATGAATCTTACTTGAAATTTGGTACAGCAGTTTTACGATAACTTAACGTTAAAAGCTAGTGAAGTTCTTTATTTTTGTTGACGGCTCATCAAAAATTACTCAATAAAGTTAAAAATAATATAAATTTACCTTTAGAAAAGTAGATTTTGTGACATCGAAGAAATCCAAGCCATTCAAGGTTACTTCAGTGGTATTTATATTTAGAATCAATCGTTCAACCTGTAATAAAACAAGGAGTATTTTCCTTATCTTTTATCTTGCTTTCTGTTTTATTATACGACCTAGGTACCCGAGATGTTTCCACTTCATCTCTAAATTTCTCAAATAGTTGCAATACAATTACAATAAGGTATTATAGCATTAATTTTATTAAAAATTTGCTTCGGCCTTTGACAATGCAATGCAAAACAAACGACATTGACAAGATATATCAACTTTAAAATATAAATTTGTAAAGGCACAAAATATAAATATAAAATTTCTGTTTAGTTTTAATAGGCTCCACAAGATGTCTTATCATTTATTATAATTTTTTTTTTCCTAGTCATCCATGTGTCACAACTCTCGCTTTTGTAATTGTTGAACCTTCACCGAATGTACTGTTAATAAGGAACTAAATAGATTTTCAAAAAATTTTAGTTAAAATATCAGATAACAAACTGTGTCTGTCAAATTTCAAAATGTCAAACCAATTGGACTGAATTTGTAATTTTTCTGGAGTTTACTCTTTTTAAGAATCGATTTTCATATAAGGCCCCCCGGTATGGAAATTTTATGAGGAGTAAAATTAATACAAGCATTACGTTATCTGTCACTTGGACATTAGAGCGACAGCTGACATTATGTTCCCTAATTCTATTCTCTGGCGCGGCGACATCTGTCGTCGAAAAAATGAACTATTTGAACTTATAAAACGTAGTGACACCTGTGTATACCGAACGTAACTAACATACCTTTTGGTTGGAACACGTAACATCTTGAGTATGCTGAATGCAACTAAATAATATAAATTACGTATCCATTAATTTATTGCCACGAGGAAAATTTTATATAATATTTTATTTTATACGTTTACCGGAGTAAACTCCAGTCTTGAGTCGGAGTTGACACACACAGTTTTTTTTTCTTAATAAATTGGTATGCATCACTTTTTACCTTTCATACCTAAAGAGCTATTACAGTAACATATGAAGAAATAAATTAATTTTATTATAATTTATTGCATATAATAAATATTTCATAGTAATAATATAGAAACATTAGTATTAATTTTCTGATAATAATAATGTATTATGATAGTAATAATGAAAACAAGCTAAACAATGATATTTCTTCAGTTTTTAAACTAAGAACATGCTGTTATCGTAAGCAGAGTAAATTCTCAATTACGTAACTTAAATGTACTTTAAATAATCAATTATACTTAAAATATAATCAATTTATAAAATAATATCTATACTACAGTAAATCTTTATTTTTACTATTTACATTACCTCGACATTTGTTGAGTTTTCCCTGACTGTGAACTCATAGAGTGGAAATGCTGATGCTTCAGCAGCTACCCTTAATCTCGAACCAAATAGAGACGGCAAGAAAATTCGAAGTAGACATATCGAAATAGAAAATATTAAATATATTTGCCTCCATAGATTGTATGTTGGTTCTCTGCAAAAATAAACATTACTCAAAGATTGTTTGTATTAAAAATTGAGCGACTCTTCACATATGGAGGCGTAAAATACGTATAATATACGTATTTTACGCCTCCTTAAAAGAGGTTTAACACTGGACTGCGTGAGCATGTTGCGTATTCGACTCATACAATACAGAATAGCTTAGTGTGGGGGACATCTTTAACTTACGCCTATTTTTGTACATCAACTTTGAAAATAAATAAATACTTATATTATAAAAAGTTGCAGGTAGCCGACGATTCATTTGACGGTATATGGCTCCTGTCGCTAAGGACACAAAGCAAATTCAGGGGAGGTGCAGGTTCACTGCCGACTCTGCAAGAATTCGTTTTAATAGCTTCTTTAAAGAAGCCTATATTGCAGCTAGAAGGTAAAGCCTTTGAAGGAAGATTGTACTAAAATTCGCGCATCCTGGGAATAATGTTTCTACTTATTCCGATCGTGAATAGCTGCAGTGTGGCGATAAAAATGTTTTAATTTAGTAACTGTTTCATGAAGGTTGTTCATGAGGTGTTAAAATTGTACCAATTAATCACGCCAAAAGCTGCCCAATGCTATCAGATCAGGGTCAGGGTTTTTGAGCACACATCAAATCACAGTCCAAGTCCTGAAAATATCCTGCGAAGGTTTTGTGCTCGTAAATAATGATTTGTTTGTTAGTGTATATTACTTCAAACAAAAGCTGATGGTACTTACCTTCTTAGTTCATCAATACTGCAATCTGAGAGATTTACAAATTGACCCCTCCTAAACCAAAAAAAATCAGTATTTTTGTTACTAAGGCAGAATATACAATTATGAGCGTAAAAAGAGGTCAGTTAGGCTCCGCTTACACACGCACCAATTTTATCTTTTGAAATTATGGTATTTCAAAAGGTCAATATCATCAATATTATCTTAAAAATAATCTTAAAATATATTTTTATCTTAATTTTGATTTTATTTTAAAGATGTTTTAATTAATCTTAAAAAAATTTAAGACAATTTTGTTTAAATTCCAAAAAAAAACATTTTTAAGGTATAAACGCAAGGTTCGGTTCATTTTTATTACTTTGTTTGTATGTCGGGTTATTTAATCTTTAAACTTCAAAATCATTAATTAAAACTACCTATATACACATAAAATGTCGTTATATGGGCAGCAATTCTTAATACAATAAAAGCCTCAAATATTTGAAATATTTAAATAATTACTTACTTAAGTAACATAATGATTAGTGAGCAAAAAAACACAAGATTATGCCCGTAAGTCAACAGAATCATGGAACTGATTTTTGTATTCACAGTCTTCACTAGACGCACTAATTTCGTGTATTCAACCCTCATTTCATCCCAATCCGTGTTACGGTTTGCCTAAAAATTTAAACTTCTGTTTAAAATTTCAGGCAAAACATTTCCTGAAAATATTTTATTATGATACTGGTACAAACTACTTAAAATTCTATGTTAGAAAAAGCAACATATTTTAAGATAAAACATGCTGTTTTGTCGTACATATACTTGGTGTCCCAGAAGTCGAAGTCAAGCCGAAAACCTCCCATAGATCAAACTATAAGACCTATCATAAAAATAAAAAATAAAAAAAATTACATGGTTTAAAAACTGTGAGCATTTTAATAAAAATCTAAAAATGGCCATCTTGTGGTGCTTCTAATACAAATATGTACCAACTTTTTTTGGATTGTTTGTTCCTGCTGTATCTTTTAATTATACAGCTACAAATTATAGTCCAAATATTTACATAAACTGCGTTAATTTAAAAAAAAAAACATTTATTACCCAAATTTTTTTTTTACAACTTTAACTGACTGTCCCAAAAAAGTACTACGTATTCTTAGCAAGTTATGTTAAACGATACAGATTCCAAATTGGTATAACATTTGTTTATTAATTTCTTAAATATTTGATTAAAAGTAGAGGATTAAAAACAGAGGACCATTAAATTATGGTCGTATTTCAACACACTGGGCTAACTATTTATATAGAACTAATTTATTTGCAAAACCATCTTTTTCTATAATTATCTTATTTGATAGTGAACCGATTTTATTTATTTTTAGTTTATTGGCTAATGATGCCCTTTAGGTTTAGTAACTTTAGCTAATCGTCGAATTTTGACTAGTAGATGAACAGTAGTAATACAAAAAAGACAAAAAATGCCAAGTAATTTCTCTATAGATTTTTTATGTCATGTTAATTTACATCATACTTACAGCTTTAGGTATAATTGTTCATTTATCGTTGTGCTTACCTGTCTATATGATTTTATTTTTGTGTTATAAAATACAAAATTATTAAAAAGAATTTCTTCTTGTGAGCAAGTATGTAATCGTTAATAGTCCGGCAATCTATGTCAGGTCTAACTATAATGTATTAGGTCTGTACTTACAAAGATAATTTTTTCTCTGATTCTTCTATTGAAGTCTTCAAAAAATGCTGTTAAATATACACACACTTGAGTCAGCATTATTTCAAATAAGTCCTTCAAGCAGAAGTTGTGGTATGCTGAAACCTGTGAAATTAAAGATAAAAAAATTAGAAAAATTAGCTAACTTTTTAGAAAAAATTCAAAAAAAGTTTCTACGTGCTGCATCTTATCATTTTGTCCTTAAGCAGTGCACAAGTACACAGGCACAGGCGATCTCCCATCTAATGTGATAGGAAATACCTATTTACAACATAAACCTAGAAATGCAGTGTTTGTAAATAATTAATCTAATAAGTGACATTATCGGTATAGTTTTGTGCTTCGATGAAATTGGTCTAGGACAATTCACCGCCGCCGATTCATCGCCGTCCTTTCACCGCCACCATTTCATCGCCGTTTTGATAAAATATCAGCATCACTTAAAAAAATCAATGTCACACAGGTTTCCAGTACAATAAGTCTTGAAAACATTTTGCAATAGACAGTCTATATGCCACAACCAGTATTCCGGGTGTACTCGCTCTGATCACATTTAATTTCATAAAGATTCCAGAACCTAATCTAAATTTTTTTCAGTACAAAGTTTTGTAAGAGACAGTCTTTTTGTCAAAACCATTATTCCGTTTAAGCCGAATTCACATTTATTAAAATTAATATGATTTCAAATTGACTATGTAATAAAATTAAAATACATCACATTTTATGAAAATTTACGTTTTTTCTGTCGATAAACATTTGGTAGTAATTCTTATGTTTTCTACAATACTGCGCCTGAGAAACAATAGATCAGAATGAAATGAACGGCGAATGGCCGACATTGAATAGGCCAGCGTTAAAATAGCATGGCGAAGAATCGGCGGTGATGAGTCGGCGGCGGTGAATTGGCGGCGATGAATCGTCCCATTCCGCGATGAAATGTAGGACTCTTTTAAAGCTGTATAACGAGAATATTTAGATATTGTGAAATGTTTATATACGAATATGTTATTTTAGGACAAAATGTTACAGATAGTGGGAAGAAAGCTGTTAATACGTAAAACTTTAATTTTTTTTAATGTAAATGAGGCTTTTTTAAACTGAGACAGAAAACTAAATAAATTACTTAAGTTATATACTCTAAGAGAGAATATAAATTTACAAACAAAATTTATATTTACCGTTAAAATAATACCATTGAAATACGTTTGTGGAAGCAATCCGTATACAGGCTTAATAACATTCACGAATGATTGAAAATAGGAAACACTATTTAAATTGCACAGAAACGTTAGTGCTAAGCTGTAAAACGTATATAGTATTATGTTGACTGAAAAAAAAGGGAAAAATTACTCTTATTATTTTACGATAGGAAACTACGTCTTTTATGACATGCGCAAATATAAAGTGACTTCAAATATAAAGTGATTTGCGGATGTCATAAAACAAGTCAATATAAAGTTGTATCACTTTTATATTGACTTTTTTTTTAAGTAAAGGTCGGCAGGAAGGTTGAATGAGGATAATAATATGAGTAATAAAGAATATCCTATATATGTGACGTCAGAGCACAATGAAAAGGCTTCGCAAAGGTGAATAAACTGTTCCTTTGACTTTCAGTCCTGTAATAGTTGAACTTACATCCGTTTTACGCATGTAGGCAAAATTTAAGATTATAATTTTTATAACCTCATAATCATAATAAATACATCATATCTGCGCGATTTAAATGAGCATAATTGATATATTTAAAATGACCATTTAAGTCAAGACCGAGTCGTACCACTAATAACAAAAGTTCGGAAATGCCAGGCGTAGGCGACACAGATCCATTTGATGGAATCGAAAACGGTGCCTAGCATCAACATTTTTGATTTTATTACACCGAAAAGAAGCGTATAGTTGTTAGTTTGGCCGTTATACATAGGACCCATCACAATATTAAGTTCGGAACAGGGGCGGATCCAGGATTTCATTTTGGGGGGGCCATTCTGACAAAGTTCGGAGTTAGGGTTAATATCACAAGTAATTTTTTTGTGTATTTTTTTACTAGTTGAGATGCATTATGGTTGTATTGCAAATACTTTTAACCCGCGTAATCGCGTATTTGAACTGTCTCAAATGTCTGACATGAATTATGAAACTTTCGATAACTTTGATTTATATGGATTATATTATTCTATATTCAGTTCATATATGAATTGAATTGTACTTGAATTGAATTGAAAAGTTAAGTCAAAAATATGGAATTCCTGGGTCTTTTGGGGGGGCCGTGGCCCCCATCCCCCCCCCCCCCCCCCTATCCGCCAATGGTTCGGAAGATACTACAGATACAAGAAAGCTCTTGACTTACCTAAGTCCATTGCAATGAAAAATAAAAATAAAATATTGCAAGTTTTCACAACTTTCTTCCTATCAGCTTTAAGAATATTCGTAAACGCCGATGTGTCGTTCAATACGTTTGGCCAATCATGTGCTAATTTCATTAAGAGAATGTGACGTATAATCGTCACTAGTGCTTGAACCATATTTTCTGAAAATGGAGATCAATTGTTAGTCTCTAAATAGTTACATATATATGACAGTATTGTCTCTTTTTTCATAACCAATTAAAATAGATATTCCTTTAAATGTTTATTATATTTGATAAGTGTTAAAGTTATGTTGGATTCGATTATGCGTTATCAAGCCAATGAATACTTTCATTTATTTATTTAAAACTTTATGTACATCCTGATACAAAATGCAGACTTAATGCTCTACCAGTCAACCTTTGGGATAAACAGAAAACACAACAGATTAACAGAAGGGATAACAAGTGCAACAAAGTAAGCAAATTTCATAAGAAATTTTCATTACACGAAAGTTATCTTTTAAAATAATTTCATTTAACAATGGTTTTGGTAGGTTTGGTAGCTTTTTAAACATAAAAATACTGTTACGTGCAGGATGAGTTAAAATGCCTTGTAAGGGCGGAACAAACGGTTTATTTTCACAAACCAAGATGACTTCCAAAATCACTAAACTTGTCCGATGAAAAGTCGTCAATGATTCCCTTAATGGGTCGCTTTCGTATCGCAGGTTGTCGCGCCACTAAAACTAAAACTTAACCCGCCGCCTCTTATTTATACTTGGCGCCAAGCGCCTCATTGTATTTCGAATTTACTAGAAATATAAACGACATTATAAACAAACCATTTAAAGTTCGGTAATGCTATTTCTGTTGAAATGTAAACTCTATGTTGTAAACACAAGGACCAATCCCCTTTGACACCAGTCGAGAAGGTGCGCGACTACCATCGATAGGGTGGGACCTTCGAGACCTTCGGCCGACGCTTTTTTCCAGAACGTTCCATTGTTAGTCGTAACAATACATTTCATTTAAAACTTACCTATGTCTCTAATAGTTATATCCATTTTATATATTGATATTACATTTAGCACTAGTTCAGTGGCTTTTATCACGAAAATTACAATACATAAAGCCATGGGTATCGAGCGTATATTGAATCTAAAAAAAGAAAGTTGCAGTTAATAATGTTGCAGAAAAATGGTTAAAGAGCTAATGAAAATTAAAAACAGATTTTAAAGGAATCTATTCGCCTACATTTCTATTCCGATTCTTACAGCTATATACAACTGATATACTTAAGAGGGCGTACAAAGCAAAAAAAAATTCTATTTCACCCGTGTGGCCCCATAATTGGATGGACGCGATACCAACACAACAGAGTTCCTTTTATTAGCCATATATTTACATAATCTTGTTAAAATAATATGAAACAATTTATAAGTTGTCTATACACAACACACTTATAATAATTTACACACAAACACAACACTTAAACTTTCGCGCTGATTGTGATGAGGTAGCAATAATACTCCATAGGTGCAGGAATCTTAGACGAATGTCTCATGATCTTTATTTACACCTACTTATATAGTATATTTTCAGTGGCGTGCCGATAGAATATTATTATTACTGACGGAATAATAATAATAATTAACGAAGTTAATTGTGATTGGCGCGTGCCAATGCGTATTGCGTTCGCGCGCACATATTTTGAAACGGCGCGATGATATAAATACGGGCCGCGTAGGTATGCAACCCTTTTGCCCGTCGCGCGTCGACGCCGTGGAGGCAACATCTCCTCTTTAGAAACAACAGCGCCGGACCTCGGTCGGAAGCGCTGGCCGTGACACGGTAGCTACAAAACTATAACGTCAAATGAAAAATTAATTCACAAAGGCCTAGATAATCTGTGAAGTGAGATTACTGATAATTTTTTAGGTTTATGATATGTGTCATTTTGAAAATAAAACAAAAATCGATAAAAATGAGAGGTAACTTGGTGATATTGTTCTATCGAGAAAATTCCATTGTATAATATTTTCTGTCCACATTTCACTTTTATTTATAATTTATTGATCTATATATTAATGTTTTGTTATTTGGAATGTATATACTTAATTAGATAAAATTCAAATGTAGGATTAGCTATTTCTATTTGTATGCGCTCTTAAGTCATACAAACTGTAGCAATATATGCGTATATTACGATTGCGTATATGTGCGTTTTTGACCCCCGACACCCGACGCTGCGTTTGACATGTGTCTGGGTATGTGTGCATTGGTGTACTCGTATCTTTCTGTGCAGTTGTAGCTTCAAAACGGATAGACCGTTTTTGATCAGGTTTTTTTTTGCTTGAAAGCTGACGTGATCGAGATGGTTCTTAGCTATAGTTATGAATATCTGTTCAGGCGTTTGAAGATCATCAGCCCATTTGCTAGTTGAAGAAGGGGATTTCCCTAACTTCAACAGGTTCGATTATTGTGAAAGTTGGTATACTGTTACTTCGGTGGTATTTCCATGACATGGTAACCTTTATGTGATGCTACAGCATCAAGTAGTCTTCGGAACAGCCAGCTCCTCAACAAATTACAGCAGATATAGCGTGTTTGGCCTTAATAGAAAGTGGAGGGTTAGTTTACAATTTTAATTTTAGTTTGTTTAGTAAGCAGCTGATTCCGTCTATTCCCATTATGTCCCACCAGAAATGTCCAATTTGGGATATTTTGGGAATTACATATAATGGCGCTATAAGTCGTAACATTTGTGCACATAATTGATTTCACACAGACATCGTAATATGTTTGACTAATTTTAGTTATTAGAACCTTTCATATTTTTTAAATTAATAAACTATATTTTTATATAAATACTAACAACTGACCTTAAACGATTGCTCCGAATAACACCGCAAAGAGGAAATATGCCAAAGAGATGAAAACATAGTATAATTTTCCGTGTCGATTGACAAAATAAATTGCTCTCTTCGACAGAAGCGTTTTTTATATCTATTTTGCTCTGAATACGTTTTAACATTTTCATCTGTAACAAGTATAATTTTTTAAATTAAACTAAAACTTCATTGAATAAATATCCATAAAACGCATAGCTGAAGTCTAATCAAATAAAATTTATATCAAAAGTTTTTAGTCAAAAAACGGGACAAGTGCGAGCTGAACTCCCGTGAAGAAGGTTCCGTAGAATGTTACCTATCCGCACAATATTGAGTGATTTACCATGTTATTTTAATATCATGGACTTCTTATAGGTTTTTCTATAAGTAGAAAACTAATTTCTGTATTTTTTTCAAAATTTTAGGGTCCGTAGTTTCGCAGATAAGGGGGGGGGGGGGGGGGGGGGAATGGTCGGACAGACGGACAAACGAGTGATTCTATAAGGGTTCCGTTTTTTTATTCGGACGTACGGAACCTTTCTTTTGGGCACATGTATGTCTCATCTGTCTGCGGATTCCCGCTATATGAATATTCGAAGATTATTAATCTCACCGTTGAAGTTTTTCTTCCTTGCATCCAAGAAATTGTACCTATGTATTTTAATCGAAGCATTAAAATCGATACTTCAGACGGTTACTCCAAATTGGGAACCTGTGTTTGCTTTTATGGAACACAAGTTTCTCGTACTAGGCGATCACTGTTATTAATTTATTAATTGCTATCGAATTCTAATACAAGCAAGGAATTTAAAGTTAAAATAATTGTTCAATATTACGCAGTGCACACATTCGAAACCTAAATTCAATTAAAAGGTTTATATTGTTTAACAATTAGAGATATTTACAATAATATATGTTATTGTAGATATATTTTTTTATTTAACAAGAAACACGTGTAATTTCGATGAAAATTAATATTGGATAAACATCTTATTTGCTTACCTTCCAATATCAGTACTAGCGGAAATTTTATTTAAAAAAATACTGAATATTAACTTAGGCGTAAAAGTTGTTGATCTAACTTTTCAAACGAAGCAATAAATGCTTAAACCTTCAATTTGTCATGTTTACATATTGGTAAATCACTCATTTTATATACTTAACAGACAGGGTATTTTTATTGACAATCAGAGTCGGCTTTAGGGCTCCGTAGTCGATTACTAATATCCAATAATTCTGCGTACCACAATGGTAAAGGGTAAATTAATAGCACGTGTGCCTTTGAAATTCGATGCGTGAGTAAGGGACTCTATTCCCACCTTGTTTTTAATCATAACCCCGTATTTCTCTTCAATACAAGAACAGTTGTGATCGAAATCGGGTGTGAAACCTTTTCTAGGAGTGGACTCAGCCAGAGACCGCTGCACTGGGTTAGACCGCTGCAAGTACCTCGGCAACCAGCTCCCAGGGAGGTATCCACGCCCTGCGCACATGGTTGGCTAACTATGTGTGTTTGCACAAGGTCCCCCCCGTCTGGGGATTGCCTCGGTGCCTCCGGGCAATCCCCCATTGGAGTTAGCCTAGTCAGCAATGGCTAGGCTGCCCTGGGGTGGATCGGAGTTGTTGCCTCGGCAGAGTCCGGTCCACCCCGCTCAAAGGGCAAGGAGACACCGGGGAGTTTTAGTGAGTATTCCCAGTGCCGCTATGATGAGGCGCTGGGCGACCCCCACATACTCCTGCCGTCTAGCCAGCGTAGCGGCAGGAGATCTGTAAGCGGATTACTCCTCGTCAAAAAAAAAGGGAGATGTCCACGCAATAACTCATGCCGTCTCCCACGAGTTAATCGTTTTTTGAGTTGTTTTGAAGTGTTTTTTTTTTCTTTTTTTCAATATCCGGTCAATGGCAGAATATTCAGTGTTATGGTCTGCACCACAACTGTATACTGAGCCAGGGTTCCTTTTCCTCTTGTTACTTGTTCATATCTTTTGTTTGTATTTATTATTTGTTCATATAGTGTTGCATTTGGCTGATATCAGAATCTGTAGAGGAATAAAAGTTGCTTTCTTTCTTTCAATACGCTCTAATGACCCTGATCGCCACAACTCGCTGTGGACGTTGCTATTATATGGGTGCTGCTTACAGGGCCATTGTATTTAGTAGTACTTTCTTTTTATATTGTGACTACTAAATATACTCGAAGTGGGGAGTCCCTGTGTCAAGTAAAGGTACATTTTATAGTGCTAACTTGATTTCTTTGATCTCCAGGCCAGTCCAGGCCCGGCCCGTGACGTCATCGGCATTTTGGTCTACCGTGACAAGGTACATTTTGTAAACACGTAACGTGTTGTAGGTAACATATTTTCTACAAATATCACATTGTTATTTTTTATTAATTGGCTGGACTCAACTGGTCACCAACGCAAAAGTCTTGGGAATGATTGGCCAAACACGCATAACGGTGAAAAGGCGAAAGGTTTCCTACCTAAGTCATATTCTTAGACATGAGTGATACAATCTGCTTCAACTGGTGATGATGGGCAAAGTAGCTGAAAAGAGGAAAGTTGGGCGAAGGAAGAAGTCGTGGCTGAAGAACATCAATTAGTAGAACAGGATTTTTAACGCAGTAGAACTGTTCCGTCGAACAGAAGGTGGAGAGCCCTGTTCCAGGCTGATCACCAACCTTCACTAGTTGGGGAGGCACCGCAAGAAGAACATCAATATCATTAATTATGAAGACTTTAGTCACATCAGCCCACAAGCGTCCACTATTGGACATAAATGGTACGGTTCTAAGACAAGTTAATATTTTTAAATATCCTGGACACTGGGTAACTTCTGACTTGAAGGACGATGCAGGCATAGAGAGAGAGCGCAGGGCGCTGTCTGTCAGGGCTAATATGATTGCTCGCAGGTTCGCCAGATCTTCGAGAGATGTCAAAGTGACTCTTTTTAGAGCATAGTGTATGTCTTTCTACACGAGCAGCCCGTCTGGCGGCAGTAACCACCCCCTTACAGAAGACCACCGTGAAATAACAGCACGTGTGCTGTTGTGTTTCGATAAATGAATAAGGGATTCCAGAGCCCATTTCCCTATCCTCTCCTAATCCCTTATCCTTAATCCTACTGTATTCGGCAGCGCACTTGTAACAGATTTGGCGTTGCTTGTGTTATAGGCGACGACGGTAGCCACCTACCATCAAGTGGACCGTCAGCCTGTCTGCCGATCTTAACATAAAAAAATACAGAAAACAGTCTACAGTTTTGAAGAGTGTTATAAAAATGTGATAAGCGGTTTATCTGTGATTTTGTTTCAAATAATTACATTACATCCCATACCTACTTACATGTAACATGTTCATAAGCTTTGGAATTTAAAAAATCTTTATGTTTGTTTTTTTCTGAATATTTATATATGTCGAGTTATTATTAACTGAAAATTCTTTTAAAAAGGCAGATACATTAGGATGTAAAAAAAAATCAATAGGTATTTAACACTGCCGGGATTCTTCTCATGTGACTATCAACTTCCGTCTTTCGTCATAATACACGTATTAATCAATACATATCAAAAGAGATAAAATATTTTAACAAAACACAACAAAATATCAGTTGTTTCTCTAATATTGTTTATTGTAGGCTGAAAGAAAAGAAGACATGGTTTGTCTACTCAATTTTGTTATTGTGAGCACAACAAAGGCGACCTTTGTTTGTTATTAAACACTTTTATCTTGATCAGTACTGAAGGACTCTACGAAATTTTTTCGAAAAATGTTTCCTCGTATAGTTTGTAACATTTTATAAGTAACGAAAACACCTCAACGAGGTGCTATAAACAAACAAAAGTTTGGGTGATTTCCTAACTGAATGTTACTTATGTTGAATTCCAAAGTTATAACGGTTTTGATACTTCTTACATAATTATAATAAAATCGTTAGCGAGCCGTGTCTGTACATGTTTAGAGTTTTTGTGTGTTTGTCTGTGCGTTTTTGCACGCTAATCTCAGAAACGGCTTAACCGATTTGAATGCGGTTTTCACTGATGTATTATATAGCAAGCTTCCCGTAACATTTTTGGGTTTTTTATTCCAATCGGTTTACAAATAAAAAAGTTATGTAAAATAACGTTATTTTATATTTCCATGCGTCCAACATTTTTTTTATAAAAGTGCAACAAAAAATAACTCTTCAGTTGAATTGGCAGAAATACATAAAAAAATAGTTAATTGGCTAAATTAACTATATATTATAATTTGTAAAACGATGATGATTGAAAGTTTATATAAAGTTAAAATATTCAGTTTAGGTGACTTTAGTTTCCAATTTAAGTTGACCTCAGGTCTATATGATCAGTCATATTAAGTAGGGTTCAGTTTAGGCTGGTAATTATTCATCTATAGTAATCTATACTAATATATGAAGCTAAAGAGTTTGTTTGTTTGTTTGAACGCGCTAATCTCAGGAACTACTGGTTCGAATTGAAAAATTCTTTTTGTATTGAATAGTACATTTATCGAGCAAGGCTATAGGCTATAAAACATTACGCTACGATCCATAGTAATATATATAAGCAGTGTCCAGTACCGCGCGCCCCACGCGCACTCCACCGCCGTTATGAGCCGCAGCGAAGCGTGGCCGAGTTCAGCTAGAATATAATAAAATCGTTCTTCGCCTACTATGCCTTTGTGCATTCTAATCTCAGAAACGGCTTAACCGATTTTTGTGTGGTTTCCACTTATTTATGTATTGTAGCAAGCTTCCGGTAATATGTAGTGTATATTTCATTCTAATCTGTTTACAAACAAAAAAGTTACGCATTATTCCGAATACCACACGTACGAAATCGCGGGCACAGCTAGTTTTTAATATAACAAAATATTATGTAGTCAGTTTACAGGTTCACAAATTTAAGTCAGACGAACCTCAAAATCACATCATAATTAATATATAGCATAGAATGACTTTTTTTAGATGTTGATTCCAGTGTTGAAAGTGTGTTCCAGGTTAAGTGTGTTCCATCTTAATTAAAAACCTGATTCCAAGTTTTTAATTAAGACAAATGCATGACATTTGTTTTAAGCAAATTTTTAAATTATTGTTATTTAAGATGTGTCAGATCTAGGAAAACATTAAAGAGGAATCAAGATCATTTGCAGTGCCTAACACAGATAATTAATTGTCTTTAACAATCTTTCATTTACTGTTTCATTTCTTATTTGAATTAGGATATCAAGTGTTTTCGATTATATTTATTAAATTTTTATTATTTTTTTATTTAATCAACTTATTTTCTTTATAATAAACTACCAACAGATGCCCACTACCTGACATCGATCTCATCAAATTCTGTTAAAGCGATAGACTATTTTTCATGCATCCACTATTTTTTAGCGACTATATCATCAGCGAACTCTCTTTCGCTATTTGTGTAGCCTGTCTCAGTTTTTTTCACTACAGTTTTAGAAACCACTTAGCATACTAACTGATACTTAAGGTTGTTAATTGAATGAGGTACATAGGTAATTGCAGTTCTCTTACGGTTTCAAGAAACCCCAAATATAGCTGCTAATGTAGCATGCCGTTTACCTTATGCCAAGCTGATGTTAGGACTGGTGTGTTAGTGTGTAAGTATTTCGAATAATATCCTTCCGAAAAATTGCAAGCATTGCCTCTCTATAGCCAGCTGAATGACTTGGCAATACTTAGATATTTAATCAATGTCAGTCCACTTTAAGTCAAACTAGTAATGTGGACTAATGGTACTATGACAAGTTTTCCGAAGGCTGCCCAGTCCAATGTCAATATCAACGTTTGTTTTCCGGAACAACGTCGACGTTAACAATTTCCACAGTTACTGTCAATGTAAACGTTCACTAACAGGGATATTAAGTAGTATTTAATTGTTGTTAATCTACATATGTCCCAAAAAATTCAATGAAACATATTCCTTTTTACCTTGATTCCGTCGTCTTAATCAGTTTTAAGCTAGCGATACTTAAAAAAATGAGCAACGCCAGGAGAAATAGTCACTGGTATTCCTCATTCACGTAACAAACAACAACAGCACGTGCGCTGTTATTTCATGATAATAGTACACATATTATTCTGTAAGAGAACGCGCGTTCAGATTATTATCAGAATGTGCAATAGTCGCCGTACGTATGGCCAGTTCGGATAACTACGACATGCGGTAAGCCCTGCTTGCCACTATCGCGAACGTTTGACACTTGGAATTCTAAATTTTACTTAGTACTTATTTAAACACTTTTAAATATATCTGATTACTTTTTATGTCTTGAATATTTTACTTTAATATTTAAGAGTGGGCAAATAGCTAACAAAATTCCTAATTTTACCCAAACGTCGCCCAACTACACACCTCAGGTTTCGTTTTTCAAGTTTTGAAAAAGTTATTATTATTGGCCATATTTTTACATTTTTTTAAAATTAATATGGATCAATTTATCTACGGTCGATGCCCAACACACTTATAATAACATATTTGCAAACAAGTCTTCTGGGACCAAATATTCTTGGTTAGGTGCAATCGCAATTAAACATAATCTTCCCGTTTCAGTGGAGCGATTTTGACTGATTTGGTGAAATAGCGCACATTTAAGTACGCATGAATTCATTTCGCGGTATAAAAATGTTATAAGTGCAAAAGTATTAAATATTAATCGTAAGCTACAATGTCTATAAAAAAAATCCCCAATATCAGCCCTAGATAATATATGTATGGAGTGACATTATTGATACAAATTTAGTTTTATAACATGTGACATTTTGAAAATAAATCAAAAATCGTCAACAAATAGAGCTAGCTATCTTATTTTCTATTGAGAAAATATTATGTTTATAGCCAATGTTCAGCACTTTCAATTATTTATTATTTATCTATTAAATTTTTTTATATGAATTTTGTTTACTTCATTAAAATTCAATGTCTAGGATTGGCTATTCCGCTTTATACGCCCCCTTAAATATCTAAAGGAGAGTCTTACGCCCTACAGCTTCTTTAAGCGTCTATATGCAACAATTATAGACGAGAAAATAAAAATATTACAAATTAGCAAATATTCTCTTCAAAATTCTATAGTGCAAATACTGTACCTAAACATTTAAAGTATTCAAAAATGCTTTATTAAATGAAGAATAAAAATTGGTAAATAAATAAAAAAACTAAATGTATAATTCGCCTTAACCAACGTTTGTGAATTCGTGCTTATTACCCCAACTTAAACCGAGTAAAGAGGGCAAATAGATTTATATGTTTCCGTCTCAGATTTATAACCGACCTTGAATAGACCCTTGTTATTCTCTTAACGAAGTTTTAACGGGAATCTAAGTGTTTTTGGAAGTTGGATAACGTTTCGCTTATGGAAAAATTTCTTTCGCGAGATTGAATCAAGTAAATTCAATAAACTTGTTAAGATAATGTTAACCCATAAGTATTCTGGACAATAGATTAAGCCACAGTGATATAATTCAAATGTTAATTAGCATTTTCGACTTTATACTTAAGATTAATGTAGAAAGTCTGTATTTAAAAATGTAATGCTTCTTTGTTCAAAACTTCAAATTTCCGAAAGCACTTTATAGATCCCACTTTGCATGAACATTGTCAAGAGTAGAGAAAAGGACGGACGTTCTATCCAGAAAAAAAAAGTGTTCCCGAGGGATCATCTAAAAATGCAATAAGAATGAAATGCTGTATGATATGATATACGTATATGATAATTGAGATAGCTGTTTAACAAAAATAGATTTCCCTATCCCTATCCCTATCCCTCATCCTCAACCCCTTCGGTCATAGGCGACGATAGCCACCTACCATCAAGTTAAACGTCAGCCTGTCTGTCGACCTTAACATAAATAACATAACACAAACATTCCTCATTTATCGCTGAAAAAATAGGAATTAGAAGGAAAATCAATGGTATTATTCAATCGTCGTAACATTTACATATAGTAAAAGGTGATTCGTGACAGAAATTACGTTGTTACAAACATTGGCGATCCATGTTATTGCTCAGGAATTTCGTATTCAGAGGAGTTGTTCACGATTGTTCAAATGTAAAACCCTTTGTAAATGAATCCTATTCCTACAATGTTACAGGAGGTGTTTGCATAATTTTATTGTTAGTTGTTATCCGAGTCTTTTGTCTAACTAATGAATTTAAAAAATATTATTTAAATGTTTATAACTTTACCTGCTCACCAGCTTTCCTTTTCACTAAAGTTTTTTTTTTTTATGTTAAAGGTTGGAAGACTGATATTCACTTGACTGTGAGGACACACAAGCGACTCTGATTTATCTGATCATCTCAGCCGTAGTATGTAAAGTCAGGGTAAGAAAAGGTTCGTCACCTGAAAGTCGACATTTGCTTGCACCAGGACAATTATCAGTCATGGCAAAAGTTCATTTCTAACTTCTGTCAGTTGTTTGCTTAGTGCTTTAGTTTCAAAAGGTACTAAGAGTCTACGACTTGATAAAGGAATTTATTTGAAAACTGAAGAAGGTTTTCGTATCCCGACTGTACACTGCTCGACATTGAAATCCGCCATAATTTTCCAATTGGACCGGTAAGAAATAGTCTAGTTCCACTGTCGACACCGCAGCCCTTATCAAATCGTCTGTCCACGTTGTGAGTGGAAGTCCTACGCTGGTCTATGTGTCCTAAACCATTATAACTTCAACTTCCTTATCCGCCAGGTTTTGTAGGTAACTTTAATTTGTCTTCAGATCTTCTCATTCCTGATTCGACCTAGCAGTAGTTTGTTCTCGAGCGTAACTCTAGATAGTTCATGAAGACAAATAATTTCATAGCTCTTTGAGCTTTCTTACAAGGCACATAGTTAAAGGAATAGAAAATAAATTTAAAAATAGTTAAAGGAAAGAATAACCTACTGTTATTTCATGTAGGTGATTACTGCCTCTAGACTCTAGCTAGAAAAGGCATTAGCCATAATGCAAATTTGCACTACCATAGAGAAAACATCTCTAGAAGATTTATGCTATCGGATTGCTTGCTTGCTTACAGCTGCGTTTATAGGCGACAGTAGCCAACGAGCCTGCTATTTTATAATTAAAAAAAATAAAAATAAAAACGATCATGCTACCATTAGAATAGGATACAGAGAAAAAGGATGTTTCTTCTGACTGTCAATTTCGACCGAATTAGATAACACTTGCTGCATTATAGGCGACAGCAGCCACCATTAGACACAACTTGCCTACTATTTTATAATTAAAAGAAAAGTAATAACTATTATAAAGAGGAAAAGGATGTTTCTTCTGACTGTCAATTTCGACCGAATTAGATAACACTTGCTGCATTATAGGCGACAGCAGCCACCATTAGACACAACTTGCCTACTATTTTATAATTAAAAGAAAAGTAACTATTATAAAGAGGAAAAGGATGTTTCTTCTGACTGTCAATATCGACCGAATCAGATAACACTTGCTGCATTATAAGCGACAGCAGCCACCATTAGACACAACTTGCCTACTATTTTATAATTAAAAGAAAAGTAACTATTATAAAGAGGAAAAAGATGTTTCTTCTGACTGTCAATTTCGACCGAATCAGATAACACTTGCTGCATTATAGGCGACAGCAGCCACCATTAAACACAACTTGCCTACTATTTTATAATTAAAAGAAAAGTAATAACTATTATAAAGAGGAAAAGGATGTTTCTTCTGACTGTCAATTTCGACCGAATTAGATAACACTTGCTGCATTATAGGCGACAGCAGCCACCATTAGACACAACTTGCCTACTATTTTATAATTAAAAGAAAAGTAATAACTATTATAAAGAGGAAAAGGATGTTTCTTCTGATTGTCAATTTCGACCGAATTAGATAACACTTGTTGCATTATAGGCGACAGCAGCCACCATTAGACACAACTTGCCTACTATTTTATAATTAAAAGGAAAAGTAACTATTATAAAGAGGAAAAGGATGTTTCTTCTGACTGTCAATATCGACCGAATCAGATAACACTTGCTGCATTATAGGCGACAGCAGCCACCATTAGACACAACTTGCCTACTATTTTATAATTAAAAGAAAAGTAATAACTATTATAAAGAGGAAAAGGATGTTTCTTCTGACTGTCAATTTCGACCGAATTAGATAACACTTGCTGCATTATAGGCGACAGCAGCCACCATTAGACACAACTTGCCTACTATTTTATAATTAAAAGAAAAGTAATAACTATTATAAAGAGGAAAAGGATGTTTCTTCTGACTGTCAATTTCGACCGAATTAGATAACACTTGCTGCATTATAGGCGACAGCAGCCACCATTAGACACAACTTGCCTACTATTTTATAATTAAAAGAAAAGTAATAACTATTATAAAGAGGAAAAGGATGTTTCTTCTGACTGTCAATTTCGACCGAATTAGATAACACTTGTTGCATTATAGGAGACAGCAGCCACCATTAGACACAACTTGCCTACTATTTTATAATTAAAAGAAAAGTAACTATTATAAAGAGGAAAAGGATTTTTCTTCTGACTGTCAATATCGACCGAATCAGATAACACTTGCTGCATTATAGGCGACAGCAGCCACCATTAGACACAACTTGCCTACTATTTTATAATTAAAAGAAAAGTAATAACTATTATAAAGAGGAAAAGGATGTTTCTTCTGACTGTCAATTTCGACCGAATTAGATAACACTTGCTGCATTATAGGCGACAGCAGCCACCATTAGACACAACTTGCCTACTATTTTATAATTAAAAGAAAAGTAATAACTATTATAAAGAGGAAAAGGATGTTTCTTCTGACTGTCAATTTCGACCGAATTAGATAACACTTGTTGCATTATAGGCGACAGCAGCCACCATTAGGCACAACTTGTCTACTATTTTATAATTAAAAGAAAAGTAACTATTATAAAGAGGAAAACGATGTTTCTTCTGACTGTCAATTTCGACCGAATCAGATAACACTTGCTGCATTATAGGCGACAGCAGCCACCATTAAACACAACTTGCCTACTATTTTATAATTAAAAGAAAAGTAATAACTATTATAAAGAGGAAAAGGATGTTTCTTCTAACTGTCAATTTCGACCGAATTAGATAACGCTTGCTGCATTATAGGCGACAGCAGCCACCATTAGACACAACTTGCCTACTATTTTATAATTAAAAGAAAAGTAATAACTATTATAAAGAGGAAAAGGATGTTTCTTCTGACTGTCAATTTCGACCGAATTAGATAACACTTGTTGCATTATAGGCGACAGCAGCCACCATTAGACACAACTTGCCTACTATTTTATAATTAAAAGAAAAGTAACTATTATAAAGAGGAAAAGGATGTTTCTTCTGACTGTCAATATCGACCGAATCAGATAACACTTGCTGCATTATAGGCGACATCAGCCACCATTAGACACAACTTGCCTACTATTTTATAATTAAAAGAAAAGTAACTATTATAAAGAGGAAAAGGATGTTTCTTCTGACTGTCAATTTCGACCGAATTAGATAACACTTGTTGCATTATAGGCGACAGCAGCCACCATTAGACCAACTTGCTTACTAATATATAATTAAAAGAAAAGTAACTATTGTAAACAGGAAAAGGATGTTTCTTCTGACTCTCAATTTCGACCGACTCCGATTCCCTAATCAGAAAATGATTAGGGAATTTCAGATACTTTTTTACTGCAAATAATGGATTCTATGCGTAATGTTTAACTACCAAAATATGTTTAGCTTCGGATATCATTTAGCATGTATAATGATTAAAATTTACCCTATATTTGTTTAGGATCATGTTTGAATATAGTAGAAGGGAACTACTATTTGTCGTAAAAAGACTTTTTTCTAACTAAATTGCTTTTGGTTACTAAGTTAATATCTATAGCTTAGTTTAAGCTACTTTCACAACACGCCATTTGTGCAATTGGCACATTGAACAAGAGGGGCGAAAACGCTCTTCGAGTTAACAGTATGCCGGGAACCAAGATCGGGAGATATTATAATAATTATGTAGTTACATTTAATTCTATCTAGAATGGAGGAAAAATATCTGGGATGGATAAATTCGAATTGTAGTAAAGTAGGATACTAGAGATCACTACCAATAGTATATACATAATTTTAATATATTTTAATTACTACATGCTATATTTTCTATAGCCTTCTCTTCAAACAAGCCACTTATAAGAACTAATTTGGAGTCTATTTATTAAATAATAAAATAGACACTCAGTTGTAAACAGCTTCGAATTGTTGAATGTTTATTCGGTAAATAAGTCCAATGAACTAAACTCAAACAGAAAACCTTCATTTCGAATTGTATTCAAAAGTCGCTGATTAAATGAAGTTAAATTTTAATGAACCTAAAACAAACTTAACTATATTTTCAAACTAGCTGTGCTCGCGACTTTGTACGCGTGGTATTCGGAATAAAACGTAACTTTTTTGTTTGTAAACAGATTGGAATGTAATATACACTGTCAGGTGAAAACACATGAAAATCGATTAAGCCGTTTTTGAGATTAGCGTGCACAAAGGAATAGGAAAACAATGATTTTATTAAAGAATATATAATCCAGTCTAAGCTGAACCCTACTTAATATGATTGATGATATAGATCTGAGGTCAACTTACATTAGAAATTTGAAAATTACCGAAACCGTCCATTTTTATCTTTATATAATCTTTCAATCATCACCATTTTGCAGATGAAAAGTTTCAGCCAATACAACTAAAGAGTATTATTGAATTTTTATCGAAAAAATGTTCTTAAAATTCTTTTTTTTGTTACAACTTTTTTGTTTGTAAACAGATTGGAAAACAAACACTAACTGTTAGAGGAATCTTGCTTATGATATATCAGTGAAAACCGCATTCAAATTGGTTAATCCGTTTCTGAGATTAGCGTGCACAAACGCACAGATAAACAGACAAAAACTCAAAAAAAATTATTTTTTTATCTCGGTAACATAAGTAAAACGTGTAGAAATGGTTTTTTTTGTGAAAACATTTAATATATAGGACATGGTAAAGGATTTTATTATATATAGATAAAGATGAGAAAGAGAAGGTTGGTTATTTTAATAATTCAATCTCTTTGCAATTTCTAATGCGAAGTTACATTTAACGCGTAGGTATGGTCACAAAGTGTTCAGCCAAACGTAAACGCCTCTGACATCCACTACATTTGGTATTGATACATGAAGTGGAAAATGGTTTCACGTGTACGTACTCTAAACCTGACGAATGCTGACTAAATAGTTTACAAAGAAAACATTCCTTCAGGGGAAACTAGAAAAATTCATTAAATATTTAAAACAATGAGTTTAATTCTAAAAATTTGAGGTGACATTACCTATCTCACAAAGATTTACTTAGGTGATGAATGGATTTCAACTTGTTATGAGATGTATGACGGAAAGCAAGGCATTATTTAATAAAAAATCCTTACTGAAAGTTAAAAAGGCTTTATAAATGACTAGCGTCCGTCCCGGTTTCCCACGGGTGGACATTTATTTTTTAGACATTTTTGAGTTTATTCATGGAAAACGGCAATTATGTAAGGAGAAGAGGGGAAAGGGCGTAGATAGGGGGAGGGTGAGTAGCCTATGTTACTTGCTGATAATGAATCTTTCTATAGGTGAAAGAATTTTTAAAATCGGTCCAATGGTCTTTGAGTTTATTCATTACAAACATACATCTGTATTGAGGGGAGGGGGAAAGGGGGGAGATGGGGGGAGGGTGAGTACCCCATGTTACTCACTGATAATGTAGCTTTCTACATATAGATGAAAGAATTTTTAAAATCGGTCCAATGGTCTTTGAGTTTATTCATTACAAACATACATCTGTATTGAGGGGAGGGGGAAAGGGGGGAGATGGGGGGGAGGGTGAGTACCTCATGTTACTCACTGATAATGTAGTTTTCTATATATAGATGAAAGAATTTTTAAAATCGGTCCAGTAGTTTTTGAATTTATTCATTACAAATATACAAAAATACATACATATATACAAATCTTTTCTCTTTATCTGTTAAGTAAAGTATAGATAAAGGCTTTAATCTAAACACTCTTGTAACACAGTTTCTGAGATAATTTTAGAATTTTAAATGTAACATGTCTTAAGATAAACAATTTAATTCGAAGAGTCGTCCATGAGTTGTCCAGATAGTCCTGAGTGTTTTTTAGGGTTTCTTCTCAAGAACTTAGTTTTTTTTTTCTAAAATCCTGATAAAAATAAACTAACGATTAAAGTATTTATTTAGTGAATAAATAACTGTTTCAATGTTTATTTTAGTTTCAATATCGACTAGAAATTATAGTTAGGTACTTGCTGTAACTTGCTGAAACATATTTGATACAATGCAATGAGAATCGACTTGAAGTAATACCAAAATAAGTAATAACAAAAAGTGTCATGTGCCTAGAAATGTGAAAAATACATTAACCTGTATAAAGTACTATAGTAATTGCGACCGCCTCCTGCTTATTATTTTACAGACCTTCCACGTTTATCGCTTTTTCCATTAGTGAAAACGATATCAAAATCCGTTGAGGTTTTTAGTAAAAGTTAGCGGGGAACAGCCATGATAATGATATATATATTATATATCGTTAGATTTGAAGAGTAGATCAATTAAAGAACAAGTGGTACTTTCTCTATGGTTTAATACAATCGAATAACTAAATAATACAATGGCATGAGAAAAAAAAAGAACAAGCAGAACGGAAACTCCCGCTCCAAGGACGCGCTCAAGGTCACGATATTAGCCTACACGTTAAACGGGATACTCAGTCAGGGCACGGCCGGTCGGCACGCGTTACCGCACGCGCGTTTGCCTGTTTGTGCGTTACCAGTCAACATGTTTTTCTCACAATAAGTATTAGTGATGATAATGTTTATTTTATTTTATTCTACTAGCTTTTACCCGCGACTTCGTCCGCGGAAATTATTTCATTTTCTCTAGATATCCATTATGGTTTTTAGCTCTCAGACTATATTGCGGTGGTGACCTCTTAGTCTCCCAAGACCCTGACCGCTATGCCGTACTCCAAGACAATTATGAGGTTTAGCTCTCAGACTATACCATAGTTCACCCAACGCTGAATAAACTTACTTAATAGTTTTACGTGAGCCTGTATGTTCTTATTTTATTTAGGTAAGTAATACTTATTAATATGGCTTCATTTGGTACTGTCTTATAATAACTTATTATTTGTAAGTATATTTATTGTAGGTACGTAACATAATAAAGTAGGTAGGTAAGTTTTTATAAATCTCATATTTTATAAAACTAAAATAAAACAATGCTTTCAAAGTAAAGAAAAACTTATATTTTAGCGATATTCGTAAGCAATATTTAACAGTAAGTAACCCTGACAACAAACCAGGGCGACAGAGGGGCGGGCGTAACGACGTAAAGGGGGAAGTAGTTATATAAATGGCGGCGTTTCGGACTCGGACAAAGAAGATTCCGTTCTACTTGTTATTATTTCTTCTTATGACAATGGCTCTATTTTAGGCCGAATTAATGTAAGACCCTTTGAGAATAATTAAGGAAAACAATTCAAATGAATAACAAACATAACGAACAAAGCGATCAGCCAAAACTAACTATTGCGCAATTCATTTTCAAAATGTAACCGCACATCGAATAACATTATTTTACCATAGAACAAATTAATTAGAATCATTTACAAGTCTTTTCATAGACTAAATACATAGGTTTATCCCTAACAATATACATATATAAAAACAGACTCCAAAGTCAATAATAATTAAGGTCTTCTATGCAAAGGTAATTAATTCATTTCAATTCAAAATATTTACCTATTTTAGTAGTTAATATAAATTTCGCATTAATAACAAACACTGTAAGTACAAACTTACAGCGTTTGTGTCCTAAGAAAACATGTTACGTACAGTGTTGTGACCAATTTCGTTTGCCCTATCAAATATAAATAAATGTCAAATGTCAAGAGAATAGTGTTATTCGGTTGGATTTTTAAATAAAATTTTAAAAATAAAGCAGTCGAGCTATATATCAACTAATAAGATAATAAGGTTCCTGCTACAACAATTACACTGTGAAATCGTTTGCACTGGCATGGAAGCGGTCTTTCAACCAAAATAATGGTTTTAAGTTTCCTCGGAGCCCTAATTTTGGATCACATTATTGCGGTCAAATTGCGGTTACCTAAGACGCTGCACAGTAACCAAGCAACAGATAACGGTTGCTACAACAAAGTTAGAGGAGACCAAGAGGAGTCCAATCACAGCTTAAAACTTCAAGCAGCGGACCAATCAACATTATCAACGATTTGAGATATATATCAAACAGTGACAATTTACAACTTCATATTTTTGCTATCTTCATTCTTATATTTTTACAATTCTTTATTTCATAAGTTAGGCTTTGTTTTTATATAATTGCATTGTTCAGTTAATTTATGGTAAGTAAGGCTAGTAATGTGTCGGATACAGGGGATATCACAGCACTATCCACTCACTTGTGCAGTGAATGCGATAGATCTTTCAATAGTAGAAGAGGTCTTCGCATTCACTGCACAAAGAAACATGCACAAACCAATGAAACAGAAATAAACAACGTATCAGTGCCTTCCATGTCACACACTATCATCACACCATCGCAAAACATTTGCAATAGTCTAAGCGAGTTAAAACGTTCTGTTCCTATTGTGAAAAGAATACCACGCGGTGCTAGAATTATCGTCGCTGATACCCTTACAAAAATAATAAACAAAGTCATCAATAATAATTCAGAACCTGATTGGAAGGCTCTACTCTATTTCGCATACAATATTCTACACGCAAAGTTGGAAACTAATAAAGAAAGCTTAACCAAAAAAATTAAACTGTTTACATAACATAGACAACAATTTTAGATCCACATTTAAAAGTCATCTGAAAAATGACAGTATTTTTAAACGAGTGGAAAATAAAGTTAGCGATGGTGATCTTAAAGGTGCCGCTCGTCTTCTTTTCACAAGCGATGTGATATCTCCTGACACCACTGATACCTTGACAGCTCTCCAGTCAAAACATCCTCCAGCACCAGCAACACTTCATAATGTAGATCCACCAACGACGCAAGAAGTCTGCCTCCAAATCAAAGAAGGAGATGTCATCACAGCCATTAAATCATTTAAAAACGGTTCAGCATCAGGCTTAGATGGCATCTCCCCTCAACACTTAAAGGACCTTATCTCACACACTACAGGCGAAATTGGCAAAAGACTACTATCATCAATCACTGGACTAATCAACTTAATGCTTGCAGGCAAAGTTCACCACGAAATTTTACCCATTTTATACGGTGCAAATTTGATCTCATTAACCAAAAAAGATGGAGGGGTCAGACCGATTGCCGTTGGATCCACACTTCGACGTTTGGCATCAAAAATTTGTTCAAAACACATTCTGGCAAAATTAAAATCGAAATTTGAACCAATTCAATTAGGATTCGGCACTAAAGGTGGATGCGAGGCTGCAACACATGCTCTTCGTACTTTTATGGACAATAAAGAATGTGAAGTGCTGCTTAAAGTTGACTTAAAGAATGCATTCAATTCGGTCAATCGGGACACTCTGTTGAAAGAAGTATTCACAAATACCCCAGAAATTTACAATTATTTGGCCCAAAGTTACGAATATCCAACAAAATTAATGTTTCGAGAACATGAAATCTGTTCAGCTACTGGTTGTCAACAGGGTGATCCTCTCGGTCCAGCCATATTCAGCTTAGCCATAAATCCCATAATTCGTAAACTAAATTCTAAATTTAATTTGTGGTATCTTGATGACGGAACCCTAGGCGGCAAAGCTGAACCCGTTCTGTCAGATTTTTCTAAATTACTTTCAGAATTTCCCACTATTGGTTTAGAATTAAACCCACATAAATGCGAACTTTTTGTTTCTGAAAAACTTTCAAACAACAGTAAAATAGAAATTATAGATAAATTCAAAGATTTGGCAAGAAATATCAATGTAATTAGTAAAGATTCACTTTCTCTCCTAGGTTCTCCAATTTTTGAAGAAGGCTTGATACCCACACTCGAAGAGAAAATTACAAAATTCAAAACTTATTCTAACAGATTAGCCTGTATTAACTCACATTCGGCTATTTTTATTCTTAAATTTTGTCTTTTTGTACCTAAATTTACTTTTCTGCTCCGCTCATCCCCTGTTTGGAAATGTCAAAATCATCTCAATACAATAGATGATTTGGTGAAACAGAGTTTAGAAAAAATTCTTAATATAAATTTAAACGAACAGTCCTGGGCCCAAGCATCCCTACCAGTTCGTTTTGGTGGACTAGGGATCCGGAAAATTTCTAGTGTTGCCTTACCAGCCTTCCTCTCTTCAGTCCATGCTACATGCAACCTCATTGGAAAAATTTTGGGATCTTTCCCTTTAAACAATGAAGTTGCATATCAGAACGAGAGTCAAATCGCTTGGAATATGGCTTTTCCGAATAAAAATTCCCCTAAAAATGCAGAAAAACAACGAAGCTGGGATGACATACAATGCGAATCTATTTACGACAATCTAATGGAGAGCGTTTCGGGCCCCGATCTTGCTAGATTGAGGGCGCTAAAAAGCCGAGAGTCCAGTTTCTGGCTCCACGCAGTGCCATCACCGAACTTGGGCACTTTTCTGGATAACAATACCCTCCGTCTCGCGATCGGGCTCCGACTTGGTACAGAGGTATGTATCCCCCACACCTGTCCCTGTGGCCGGGATGTCGACCGCTGGGGACATCACGGACTTTCCTGTATTATTAGCGCTGGCCGTATTTCAAGGCACGCCAGTATAAATGACATCATACATAGGTCTCTTGCCACCATTAACATACCTTCAATGCTCGAACCAAGTGGTATTGTACGTGATGATGGCAAGAGACCTGATGGGATGTCGCTAGTTCCTTGGAGCATGGGTCGTCCACTAGTATGGGATGCCACTTGTGTCGACACTTTGGCACCGTCCCATCTTCATGGAACAGTTGCTACAGCTGGTGCTGCTGCGGACGCGGCCGAGAAACGCAAAATTCACAAATACAGAGATATCGGCACCGGCTACATTTTCATTCCCTTCGGTGTCGAATCTTTGGGTCCGTGGGGTCCCAACGCGCTAAAATTTTTCAACATTTTATCCAAACGTTTAGTCGACATAACTGGCGATCCCAGAGCTGGCCATTACCTCGGTCAGCAAATCAGTCTTGCAATACAACGAGGTAATGCAGCCAGCATGCTTGGCACCCTGCCTAGGGGACCAAAGCTTAATTTAGTATATAATTTGTAAATATATTATTTAATAAATTAATAATAGGTTTGTATAATAAAAAGATTAAATATATAGTACATTGTAATATTTCTGATATATATAATATATCAAATATAATAATAATTTATTTGCGATGACCATGGGTAACTGATACCAGAGATGACATTTAATTTTCTTGCTCCTTCATGACCAACCGGTATTCGGTGTGCAAATCTTAAAACTCCAAATCTCGAATCTTGACTGATTAGTTTTCTTATAATACCTTTCCTTTATTGACATATCGAATTTACATTATTATTGTGACTTTCATAATTTCTTAAATTTTAAGTCATGCTTTGCTTTCTCGCCTGTCGTTGACTTAGGTACTGTTATAATTACTCACAATGTTTTTTTTTTTTTTTTTTCAATTACCAAGTATATTTTTAATTACTAGCAACTAAATAATGTAATAGCTGCTAACCTGTATACTGGCATATAAAGCATATAAATGTTTGTTTGATTATAACAGAGTGACTTAAAGACTTTGCTTTTCTGTCGGTACTTTCAATAAAATAATATAAAATTGAGTTTTGTTAAACCTTCACAATTTATATTTCAAAAAATTGCAAAATAATAATAGGATTTGGTTAGAGAATCTCAAAAAGCCGTCTCTTGTAAGTAGGGAAAGGCGACATTTTTATATTATCTGGCTTTTATGGTCATATAATAAGATTTTTTTTTACATACTTCCAATCTTTGCGGGGGTATATACACTGAAATAGACTCCTGAAATCTGTTATTTATTATTTTATCAATTTTAATAATTAATTGTTTTAATTAAATTGGGTAATTTTAATTATTAATTGTTTAACCGGTTTTTCATGGTATTATTCAGCAACAGGTTTTCTGAGCTTAACATTTGATGACTCGTGTCTCTCTGACTAGTTGATTTCGGTGGTAGCCCTCCACGTGACATCGTTACAAAATAAGTATTTTAATTTTTGTAGCACTTAATTTTTAAATATTTCATTAATTGACCATTGAAGCTTTCAACATTGTTATTCAGGGAGTCTTCTCTGAGAGGGCATATTGTCGCCAAATGAGCTACCTAGATATCGCGTTTATGGCTACCGAGTGCAGACTGCTCTCTCGTTACAAACGAAATTAATAAATGTTACGATAAAATGCCTCAAATTATAAAATAGCTTTTTCAAAACAACATCTCTTATACAAAATTTTGTAAATTTGTTTAGGTATATATGTAGAAGGCAATCTTCGGAACCTATTTGAAAAATTGTTTGAATATTCACAAGAAATACCTCCATGAAAAATTGAAAAATGATCTAACTGATGGTGAAAACGCAACAAAATCCGTTGCGAGGTTTAGGAGGAGTAAGCGATATGCAGCCAGACTGACAGACAGACGCGAGCAGAAAGTTCAATTCATACTACGTGAGGATAAGGATGAAACGCTGTCCGTTTTCACTAGTGGAAAGCGCATGCAAAGAATGATAAGGAAAGTTTGTGTACTTATATGATTTGTAAAAAAATGCATTCTTACGAAGCCGGAGGCCGATCGCTAGTACATAATTATTACAAAATTAAGTCGCTGTCCGCCTCTGTCTGTTTCTCCGCTTATTTTTCCTAGACCACCCAAGAGATTTTGATACTGTACAACATTGGAAAGAGTGAAAAATGAAAAAGATGTTGTGGATGACTTAGCGATAGCGTTGGATAATAAGGCTCAAGTGGATTGTGTTTACACGGATCTAGCAAAGGCATTTGATGTCGTTGATCACTATATATTGTTAGAGAAGCTTGGGAGATACGGCGTCTGTAGAAATCTCGTTAGTTGGTTCGAGTCATACTTAATAAATCGTGAAATGAATGTGGTTATTGGAGGATATCAGTCGCACACATTTGTTGCGACGTCAGGAGTACCACAAGGCTCTAATCTTGGTCCCACGTTATTTGGAATATTTATTATGATGTAGCTGATTGCTTTAAACATTGTCAATTCCTACTATATGCTGACGACCTTAAGATGTATAAAAAGATTAATGACATTAATGATTCAATCGATATGCAAAGCGATTTAGATAAGCTTGTAGTATGGTTTAATCACAATAATTTAAAATTAAATCACTTAAAATGCTATAGTATCACATTCAGTAGAAAAATTAAAAACGTTAAGTTCGATTATTGTATTAGCAACAATGTGTTAGATAATGTGGACCAAATAAAAGATCTTGGCCTAATTATTGATAATAAATTGAGTTTTTTACCTCATATCGATAGTGTAACTAAAAATTCATTAAAATTATTGGGTTTCATTATGAGGAACACAAAGGAATTTAAAAAGTCTTCTACCAAACTAGCATTGTTTAACTCAATGATACGAAGCAGACTGGAATACTGTTCTGTTGCATGGAGTCCGTATTATCAAATACATAAGAATAGGATAGAGAGAGTGCAGAAGAAATTTTTACGACACTTAGCATACAAGGACAAAATGTTAAAAAAAGTTGACAGCTACACTGATCTCCTAAAATTATATAAAACATTGCCACTGTCCAATCGCAGGGACTATATTGATCTCTCTTTCTTGAAAAATATTATGGATGGAGGGATCGATTGCCCAAATCTGCTGAGCAGGGTGTGATTGGCGGTACCAAAGAGTAATTCTAGGTCGCATATTAAGAACAGGCTAACGTTCAGGCCTAGAATCGCCAAAACTAATCTGGGCGGAGCCGCTCCCTTGAGCAGAATGGTCGTTACCTACAATAATTTAATTAGGGGAACTGGTATCGATATCTTTCAGTATTCCTCCGCATGTTTTAAAAGAAGGGTTAAAAAAATTCTTTTATCGCGTACTGCATAATGGTTTGTTGTTTTTTGAGTTTTTGTTTTTTATTCTTTTATTATTGGTTTATTTGTTGTTTTTTTAATTTTATTTCTTTTTGTTTTCGTCTTAATGCATGCCAAGTTAGCCTATAAGTGGAGTATACGATATTATAAATAAATTTTTAAATGTGTTTATGTATAAGGATGATTGTATGCTGCGTTGGCTTCCTATTAAATAAATAAATAAATAAATAAAGATTTGTGTATATAATTTAAATGAATCGCTAGAACAAAATATTCAATTTTGTTTATTTCACATCACATTGCGAATGTCTGGAAAGGGTCGCAAAATTTTCAACAAGGCTCGAACGGCTGCGACTGACGTTAACCTGTCAGTGAATCAGTAATATTGCAGAACAATATCGTAGATAGAGGCATATCAAAATTATTATTGAAATATTAAATGTAAATGTAGTTTTTTAGTGGTCTCAGATTGGTGACATTATGGTTTTCGATTAAGAAAAGGAAGTTTAACCGTCAAATTGCAATTCTAAAAAAATTTACAACATTTTTACTACAATTTGTTTGTTATTTTTTATAGTAACTAAACCTTAAATAAATTTAGTGATTTTTTTTTTTTTCAATTTATTTATTATGTTCCTATATCAATGGCCAATGGATATTCAATAAATTACTTAGTTTAAATGATTTCGTCAAAAATAAAATAAAAGAACTAGAATATAAGTCCCAAGAATTTTTAACATTTTAGGGATAATTTTCTATTTCTACAATTTCGTGCTCTTCAATGATAATATGGTAATAAAAGAACATTTAGGTATAGGCGAGAGATGGCTTTTTTTGCATTTTTCTTGAAAAGGCACATAAGCGACTGTTTAAATAATTGATTCATTATAAAAAATTGATATGATATTAACATTTTGCCAATTATTTTAATTGTCGACATGTCTGTTTATTATTTATACAAGGTTCCATAGCATAATTTATTTCTTGTGGACCACACTATGGTAATAAAGAAAAAAATGCTATTTTTTACAGAGATTTGACCGGATTCTATTCCTGGTTGCGTATGAGCATACTTAAAACAAGTTTGACTGAAGTTGAACCTTCTTAATACAAAAATTAATGCCTTAGTTCCTAAAAAGAAATATTCGTATCTCCTACCGGTTCAAATTTGCCTTCACTACCCATTTGAATATAAATTCTCACACAGTTGCACTAGAAAACTAACAATTCACTTCGATAATTCGGTTAAATGAACATAAAATAATAATTATTGAAAATACTGAGACCTTGTTTCATTGTCGTGTCCGTGGTTAAAACCAAAGAGATTAAATATTGGGAATTTTTTCCTACAAAAATACTGATCCTGATCGCCGCAATCAGGATGGCCATGGCGTAGTTAAATAGCCTTTTGATGAAGTGAGCGATTTTGTACCACGTGGTTCTAAATGTCACATTACGGATTCTTTCGTCTTGCCCGATCTAGAGAGTTGAAACTCTTTGGTTAGAACATAAATTATAATTATATATTAATTTTTGTAACAAATTTTGTCCTGGATCTTATTGTGAATATACGAACAATAGGAGAAAATTGGCTAATTAATTTTATTGTTACGGTTGGAATTTTTTTTTTGGAATACGGGACGATTTAGAGAAAATAATGTTTAATTATTAATCTGAATCTGTATTTTAATGGGCGCCGTCCCGTGACAAAGCGACTAATTTATTTGTAACTGTTAATAAATTAAGTCGTATTGAGAAGATTGAAACAGAGGAAAAAAAATTGAATTTGACATTATTTTTAAAAACAGTTAATTGTTACGAGTTTTTATGTAACTGTGATTTTTTTTAAAATTAGTATAACGAAAAACACAATTTTCTTTTATTAATTTTAAGAAAAATGGACAAAGTAGTTTTTTTCTAATGTTAAGTTCGTCAGACAGGCTGACGGTGCACTTGATGAGGTGACTACCGTCGCCTATACACAAGTGCTGTAAGTGCGCTGCCGACCGTAGTAGGAGAAGGATAATGGATTAGGAAGGGAAAGAACTATAGCAAAGGCATATCTCATTCACTCACAGAACTCACTTGTGCTGTTACACATGCTTTTATTTCACGGTGGTCTTCTGTAAGGGGATGGTTAATGTCACCAGACGGGCTGCCAAAATGTGCCCTGCCAATACTTAGGAGGGTCCAAAACTCTTTGGCCTGGCAAAGACAAAATGCTCCTTAGTGCATGAAGTTATATTTCTATAGACAGGAGCTGAAAGTAGTTTTTGCTGTAGTTGTAATTTTTCGCTTCTTCATGAATTAATACGTAGTCCACTGAAATGGCCTTACAAACTTCTTCTTTCATTACGAATGAGATATCATCATCTCTGTTTTTATTGCTATTGCTTCTCAAGACGGATAGTAACTTCATTCTTACGCAACCATTTTAAAACCGCAATCAGTCTAAGCAAAACATCGTAATGATAACACGCGTACGGAATCATCCCGTCGATCGCGATCCGCGAGATTTGAATTTATTTTACCCCCTAAAATTATTGCGTTTGTAATTTATCTAATTGGACCCGCTTCTCGCTCCGCGAGTGTAATCATTGGATTAGTGAAGAGCTGGAGTTTCTGAATTCTGTGAGTGCCGGCTCCGTTGCAATTTTCGCGACTGGAAGACTAGGGACCTGTGGATTCACAAAGTAGGTGGCACCAAAAAAAAACAGTCCATGTTTTTTACAATCGAAGATATTCGACATACTCTAAACATAAAATATTTAAATTTGATTAAACAATTTCTTGATATCATAATTAAAGTTATAATATTTAAATATTATATGGAGGCAAAATATAGTAAAATACAAAACTACTATTCGTTCCAAAAGCCGTATCAAAGTGATATAAATTTTTACGACGCTCGTCCGCAGAGCTCGTAGTAACGATTTATTGGAGCATAAAATAAAATTGAAATGCATTAATATAATGTATAACTTAAATAAATAAACGTAATAAATGAATTCCACGTATGAATGCAATGAGCCAATGCAACTTTTCTCAAGACTCATCATTTTCATTGGTTATTTCTTCGATATTTGTCTTATCTGCATAATAATAAAATCGTAAACGAGCCGTATCTGTACATTATTTTTTTTTTTTCAAAAAATTAATTTGTGCACTTGCACTTATGTTACCGAGTTTAAAAAAAATAGTTTTTACAATTTTTGTCTGTCTGCATGTATGTCTGTGCGTTTGTGCACGGCAATCTTAGAAATGGCTTAACCGATTTAAATGCAACTTTCACTGGTTTGTTTTATTCCAATTGGTTTACAAACAAAAAAGTTACGCGCTATTCTGAATACCACGCGTACGGAATTGCGGGCTCAGCTAGTTATAAAATTAAAATCTGTTCGCTTGTGCCTGCTCTTCCCTTCCCTTCCCTTCCCTTCCCTTCCCTTCCCTTCCCTTCCCTTCCCTTTCCTTCTCGTTCTCATAGTGTACAGTACATACACAAACCATCACCGTACTAATATACATAATATAGAATATACCTACTTCATAAATAAAAAAAAACTTATAGTTATTTATAAGCAATGTTTGTTACTGTCATCTCATCAGCTGACTTACTAATAAGAGAACAATCTGAACTGCTATCGACAAGGGCTTGTAAGTTATACATTTATTTCGACAAGAGGTGCCCGATTTCAGGCACATATTAAAAGAAAAATATCGTTAGACAAATACGTATATTAATAGACCTTGTGGCACTCATATTACAATTTGTACTTGAGTAGGTGTTTGTGCTTGTACACTCACTAGCTGTAACAAGAATTTTCACGTTTTTCAACTTATTAACAAGGCTATGATTTCAAAATTGATTGGAGGCCCTTTCAGAAACGATTAATTAAGATTTAACAATTAATTAAGATCTATAAAAAAACAATTACTTTTTTTATAGACAAACAGTGGCAGGTTATTCCACAATTGCGCTTGCAAGATTTGTAACTTGGCATTGCCTGACCCTACAGAATTTCTCTCATGAGATATTATTGAAAAAGATTAGCCATATAAACAACTTTCCAAAGTGAAAAATTCAAAACACATAGTCTTATGATTGTACAGTATGATCGTAAGCTTCTTTATCAAGGCAAAAGCACGATGGAGCTTGTATCGTCATCAAAAGAAAATGAAGGTCCGGACTCGTTCACGCGGTGAATACGGGATACCCTATCTATTCGGATCTATTTTGAAACGAGAAAATATTAAATTTTCCCGAGTCGTAAGCAATTTCACTATTATCTAAATAATATTTTATTCAAAATTTACTTGTATTCTAAGTACGTTTTAAGGCGTTATATGAGTGGGTTATACATACGCTCAGTTCCTTTTAACACTATGAAACAGGGAGTGAATCGGCAGCGGAAAATGTATACTTATTGAACTGAGGATACGGGAATTGAATACATAAGAGAAGACAATATTTTGTTCATTCACCATGGTCTTTTGCAGGGAACAGATAAACTGTTTCGTGGTATTCTATAAAGGGGTGGTTACGGATGCCAGGCAGGTCACGTAGATTATGAATGCGAAGTATAAGTCCTTTCACTTTCATAATAAGTATTAGGTCGGGGAAAAAGTCTTTTCAACAGTATGTATATACTTGCAATAAAATCTCCTTGACTCTATTATTTATATCTGACTGGTTTTGATGACATTAAAAAGGTTACATTTCAAAAAAAGAAACAAATTAGTAAAATGTTGTTTGCAGCTATTTTTCATTTGTTTTTCTTTCTGTCAAAGTGAGTGTGAATCTAAAGAAGAAATTCAATACATTTTAAAATTTTATTACAAAAAAAGAAAAATACAACACAAGCCGCAAAAAAAATGTGACCTTTATTGGCCTAATTAATGCAGTGTCAATAACATTAGCACAAAGTTGGTTCAAGCGTTTTCAATCCGGGAATTTTATGTCAAAAATGCACCCGCTCTGGTCGCCATGTTACGGATAAAATGGACGCCATTTTTGAAAAATAAAAATCTATGAGCAAAAAGGATTGAATAAATGTTTTAAAAAGAAAAAGGGATTGAGAAGGGGGCGCTAACGAAATCACACGAAAAAGCAAGTGTAATATAAAATCACGTATCTACCTATAAAAAAGGGCGACCGTTTATCGATAACCTTTTTTTTGTTAGATAATTCTTATTATGTTCTACTGATGGGCACATTCGTAGGCCTGACTACATATATACGAGTATATATCAGCCCTAGATTTGTCAATAGGCCGTATAGGCCGCGGCCTATGCGCGGCAGCAGCCTAGGGGCGGCGGATTTTAGATGGTTTTCGCACGCTTTCGGAAGCCATCAAATTCTTGTGCGATAATAAATATGCAATAATAATAATAATTACCTAATAAAGGCCTATATATACCACCTAGGCCACGAGGAAGAGGCGGCACAAAGTGAAGGGGCCTATACTCAAGAAAAGTATAAATCCGGCACTGGTATATATATATATATAATATATCTCTTTAGCCATATGTTCAAAGCATATGCAATAAAAAGTAAAAAATTACATGTATTAAACACTTCTAACGATAAACTTGCTGATTTTGATAAGGATTCATATTTTATTGGAAATGACCAATTTTATATTCAATTTATGTACTAGTACCTATTTACTTATTAAAATGTAAGTTTATGACGATTTTTACCACCCACATTGTTTTATTTTTCATATTTAATTTTTCTTACCTTAACCCTCTGCCACTGAGGTGACGTTTTTGTATCTATTCTACTGAGGAGCAGCCTGTCAGACGTATATTCTGGGTGGCATTATAAAAAAACTATTTATATTTTTATGAGAAATCCAATATAACCATTTAATTATGACATAACACAATATGTTAGGGTAATAAAATGTGGAATAAAACTCATAATTAATGAAAATATTCAGTTTTATTTATTTATGACAAAATCTAGGAACTTTAGACACAGGCGCCATTAAAAATTAAAAAAAAAAATTAAGAGTCATAAAATCAACAAAAGTAACTTAACAATGCCTTTTCTAGGTTAAACTTATTAGAAAAAAAAAAGAAAAAAAAATATCCTTAGAGTAGTTTTTTTTTAATCTAGCCTTAAAAATCCTCTGTACAGTCAACACAAATTTGCGCTGCACACTGCAGGCAAATCGGTTTGGCACAAGCAATACAAGTAAATCTTGTTTGCCTTTTCAGCTTGACAGATACGACATGATTTTCTTCCGGCTGATGTTTTAGGCTCATTTGGAGTGGAAGGAGCAGCTGGTAAATCACGACCTAATACACGACGTATCACCCGCAGTTCTCGGGGTGGCTTGTCATTATACACCCGCAAAGATGGGAAAACTAATTCTCGGGCCAGCTGCAACAAATAGTTGCCTCTTCTCAGTTTTTTTTCTTTTCCTTGTGGGTCTACATTGTTCCATTTCGCTCGCAATCTAAAACAATAATGTAATAATGAGTTGCACCTATAAACTGCTGTACAGTTTATTTATTTTACTGAGATGACGTCTGGTAGACACTATGACTAAAATTAATTTACTGACGTGACGTCTGTAAGACAATATGGTATTATAATTATTTTAATGACCATACGTCTACCAGATCCATCACTTGTTACTGACCTTACGTCTCGTGGACACCAAACAGCTCTGACTCCACACGTATGCACGCCGCAGCTGCCGCCGCTGCAGTCGCTGCACTGGCGGGAGGCGCGCGCTCACGCAAGAAGGTACAGAGGGAGACAGAACGATATGCCGCGAAATGGCAACGTGGCAACGTCGCATAGATATTGCGGTGTCTGACAGACAGACGTAACGTCAGTGGCAGAGGGCTAAGGTTGCCTGGAAGAAATCGCTATAAAGCGATAAGGCCGCCTTTTGTACTATTACTTGTTGTTTCTTTCTTTTTTTATTCTTTTTTATGTTTATAGTACAAATAAAGACTTTTAATATACGTATATAATATATAATAAACATCACCCAAGGATTTTAATTCTTTTTTAAATACAACAAATAGTAGTTTTCGTGGCTTAAATATAATAGTTACACATATGCTGATTTTTTTAGGCATTATAAATCTCTACAACTTTTCCATAGAAATCAATTATAAATATATTTCTCACCGTTAAAGCAGCGTTCGAAAGAAACGTTTTGTTTCGACCGTTTCTTCGTTGTCTGAATTCATAAATACGATTAAGGTACAACGAAAAAGCATTTTCATTTTACGGGACAATATATAGCCTATGTCCATCCTGAAATTCTATATTGATGAAAGATTTTTTTTTAATCGGATGAGTAGTTTCAAAGATTTACTCCTTGCATACAAACATAACCTAAAAAATTTATATATAAATTTTTACCTGAGTTAGTTTTAAACTCAGTTTTTACTAAAAAAAGGAGAAATCTAAAGCGATTGATACAATGCTTGAAAGTATATTTTGATAGTAACGGGTGTTCACGTAATTCGCCATTAAAACATTTCACCCTTTGTGGTACATAAGGTGAGGTCAGAATAACACGAGTTGGCAGCGATGTATTATATTATCATAAGACCGTTTACAAACCCATTAAAAGGATACCTAAGTACTAGACATAATAATATGTGTCTTAGTACACACATCATACAGTCTTTTTTAATATAATAAAAATACACACAAGCAAAAGAACGAAACTTATTAACCACAATCATTTCACAGTTTTTCATAAACAGGAACCCAAAATATTTATTGACTGAAAAGTAGTATATCTTCTCAGAAAAAGTTTTTGTTAGCAATGAAATTATTTCAGCCATTTCTGAGATTACCCTGAACAAGCAATAAGAGAGCAATCAGTTAGCTAAATTAATAATTTTAAAACGTTTTTTTAAATTTCTTTACATTTACATTTTTAAACGTTTTTTTTTAATTCATATATAACTAGCTATTGCATGCTACTTCGTCCGCGTCTCTTTATAAAATATTACTCGCTGATAATGTAGCTTTCTATAGGTGAAAGAATTTTTAAAATCGGTCCAGTATTTTTTAAGTTTATTCATTACAAACATACAAATATTTTCTCTTTATAATATTAGTATAGATTAAATAAATTTTAAATTTAATTAAATTTAATTTTCAGAGACACGCACATAAAATAGATAATAAATGGCACCTGTAACAACTATATGCGAATAAGTTTAATAATTTCAAAAGTTACTCTTTAAGAAAAGAAGTAATTTTGCTTCTTACCACTTCAGGAGCTGACCTTAGTATCTGATAAGTTTTTTTTTTGTTAATGGGAAAAATCTGAAATTATGAAAAATACTAAGTATGTGCAATAACAATAAAATAAAATATAATAAGATCCCAGTTTTTTAAAAAAAAATAATATTTCAAATGCTTCAACGCATTAAAACTTATTATGAAATTATTCAAATTCTTACAATTCTTATAAGTTTTTGGCTTCTTAATTACAAGAAATAAAAATGCTCGATAATTTGAATGAAAGAAGGTAAAAATTATTGGTATTTAAAAACAAACGTAACACAAACCATAAATATGTAATAAGTGATAAATAGCAAAGGAACGCAACTCAACTTAGTCTGGATCATTGTTACAGGCCAATTTTCAGTGCCATGCTAATGACTCATAACGCGCACAATCTTTGGATATGAATTTTAGTAAAATTATTCTGAAGAAAATGTTTGACCGATTTATCCATTCATAAGAAATTATAACCTGCAGACTTGTTTTTATTTGTCAATTTCAGGTAAATGATATTTAACCACCATTTTATTTTAAAGAAATGTGAACTTTGTTTTTCAAATAAATAAAATCATTATTTGCTTGCCTATGATAGATGATTTATGGCTATTATATTCTAAAAAAATCACTCCCATTTATTTGATAGCTATTAGCTAATTAGAAATCGTTTAATTAATTAAACTGTAATTAGAAATTACCAAAAGAATTAATGCTAATTTCAAAGGTGGTCTTAGAGCGAAATAATTTCGGCAGTAATTAATAGACTTTCTTTGAGCATTTCATTTATTAGTTTAATTAATCATAAACAAATTTCACTGACAAAAGTACAAGTAAATTTATTTTCGGATATATCTTTAATTTACATCATCTCAGGCTTATATAGGACGACCAATGCTGGAGCCCTATCATTGAACAGTACCTAGAGCCGGTCAGAAGCAACCTGGATCCAGCGCCGACCCTTATTAAAAATAAGGTCCGCAGTCTTTTTTAAATAATTTTTATCGATTTATGTAGATCTGAATTGGATCACACAATAAAATGGTCGGCTATATTTGCGCGTCAATCAGTCGGTTCTACAAAGGAACACGTGCCGATCGATGATGTCTTTGTACCATTTCCCTATCCTAGGACAAAAGACAAAAGAAAAAGAGGAAACTCTCTTACGAAAGTAATAAAATAAAAAATTTGATGTTTCATTATTTTCATTCAAGTTACTATTCTTATTGGATTTTGTAATAATGCCTCAACTGCGTTTTGTGATCTATATAAAATAACTGATCATCTCTGATGGTGCACAAATCTTTTATTTACTTTAAAATGCCTTAAAATATTCACAATCACTTATATAACATTTTTACTCATATACCAAACAAAACTCATATTACAAAACCAAAAACTCAAAAAAACTCTCTTCAATTTTTTTCTATATCAAAAAACAACATCTTCTTTTTCTGTTTTTTTTTTTTTTTTTTTTTTAATACAAAACATAAACTTTTTAATTCAGCCAATATTTAAGTTCAATACTTTAACAACTATTAATGTTAATATTAATAAAGAGACAACTAAAAACTGGCTTAACAATTAAACGGTAGACAGCCTAACGATCCTATCCACTTGATGGTAGGTAGCTTCCGTCGCCAATGAACACAAGAATCTCCTATAGTGGTCGAAAGTGCCCTACTGACCTTGATAAGATAAAGGATCAGATATATGGATGAGCTTTGGCATCAATTACTCATCGAAACACAACAATACACGAGCTTTTATTTCACGGTTATCATTTTCTAATCCCTTATCCTTAAGGGGGCGTATAAAGTAAAAAAAAAAGTAATTTCACCCGCGTGGCCCCATAATTGAATGAACAGAGTTCCTTTTAATAGCTATATATTTACACAATCTTGTTAAATAATATGAAACAATTTATAAACAGTCTATACACTTATAATAATTTTATAATATACATATCTTATAATATACACTTATAATACAATTATAATTAGTGTTTGAATTTGGCTGATATCTGTAAAGGAATAAAAGTTTCTTTCTTTCTTTCGTTCATGTCCGTTCATATATGAATATGGCTTTTGAAAGTGTATGGGTCTCTCCTAGCTTTTTTTCTTTTCAAAAGAGATAGAAAGCTTTGATTGACATGAAAGTTGATTAGAAAACAAAATGTCAAAAAGAAAAAAGTAATTGGAAAACGTTTCATTGTAAATTAATTTCCCAATAACGTGATTAGGATCTGTGTTTTCGAATACATCACCTAGCTATCAAACTATCATTAACCTGATTAATGTCTTCGTACATATGGTATGTAAAAAAATACCTGTGCACTCCACGAAAACTATTTAAACTAACATTATCACTCCTTATTAGTGTCCTATTATATCAACTTCCTTAAACTTTCAGTTATAAAAAATTCCTCCAATAGGGAATATGCCTCTAATTCAAAAAAGGCTTAAATATATTTTTTTATCAACATTTTTGCTTTAGAATTTATGTCTATGTAAATATTTTTTAATATTATTTCTTTTTCTTTAAGAAAATAATTATTAAAAAGTGCATAAAAATGTGGAAAATTCAAAATACTTGAAACGGTCTGATCGAATGTGACGTCAACGTCTATGAAATGTCAACAAGCGTGTAGATGTTTGTGATTTTTAACATTTGATTGTATTGTAGACTTTGACGTCACGACATGCGCGCCAAAAGGGCGGGTGTTTAAAGTGCCCGTAGCTATTAGTTAATTTTAACTTTTTTTTTGTTACCAAATTTCTGTTTTTTGGCGCTGAATATCTTTTACGGTTATATAACGATATAACCTATTGTATGGAAATATAAAAAAAAATGTGCATATTCCCTATTAGTATAAAATATATGTTTACAAAATAATTACTAAATTTACTTTCCCAATCAACCTCTATATATCCTTAAATTATAATTCTAAACGCCATCGCTAATAATAAATTTGACTATTTTTTTAAAAATGTAGTAAAGTACAAGTGTACTGATTTTATTATCTTACTAATATTAAATTTATTGCTAACTAGTAACCTGTCCCGGGTTGGCACGGATGCAAGTTTTTTCTGCAAATTATCACTCTTTTCATTAGAGGAAACAATATTAACACCTGTTGGATGGTTATCGCCTTTGAGTGAAAAAATGACACCAACCGCGATCAAGTAACAAGTTATATTAAGAAAAATCGGTAGAGCGACACTAATTTGTGGTTTGTGGGAGAACAGGCTATCTGCTCTCGCTCGCAGTGCAGGTACTCTCCTGGGAGATCCAGCCGACGAAGGTAGTGGACGTCCTGGGGATACGCACGGCCGATGGTATGGTGGTGGTAAAAAGTGGTGACGGTAAACCGCGACAGTAAATCGCTAGCACGGGAAAATACTTTCCAAGGTATAATGACACCTTTAAACCGCAGTCACAATTTTTTTTTTTAATAATAGTAGTTTTCGCAACCGGCTAGAACGCACGGGATTGTGAAAAGTGACGTGATCTTGCTTTTAGTTCAGCCTATGAAGCTGAAGGCCCCACCACGGGGTCGCGTCGCTTGCACTGGTGTGCCCCACCCCCCACCTTTCCGCGCAGCTTCGCCTTTCACCTCTTGAGACAGAATCAGACAGCGACTTTGTTTTATATATATATATATATTGTTTGTAATTTATTTGTTACATAGTATGGGTTTATTATTTATTTTATTTTATTCTCAACAAAAACCCTACAATAATATAGCAGAAATAATATATAAAAGAGACATTGATTTTAGACGATGGGGAAAAGGATCTAGGTAAGGAGTTGGGATGTGGATGTGTGTGTGTGCGCGTGTGTGACTATTTGTCCTTCAGCGTATTCACGACACTGCGCTTGAAGGACGCTCTCGGCAGGTGGAAAATGTCCAAGTCTATAAACTTGTCATTGTAAGTTGTGGAACATGGAACAATTTTATCCTTCTTCCACGCCTAGGCCCGGCCTGAAATTGCAACATTTCTATTGCAGATTGCAGATAAGAATCTCAGATTTCCAAAATTTAGTTTAAATAACACACAGTGTAGAAGAAACTAATTTTTGGAATAAAATTTCTATATGCACTGGGTTTTCGTTACACCCCGTAAAGTAAGCGATCGACAATCGACAGCTGTGGGAGTATTATTAGTGCACGAGCTTCAAATCAAATACAACGTGTAATTCGTAAACATTGATCGATCGTTATTTACATTGTAGATTGAAAAAGATTATTAAATGTGGACATGATTACTGTCGATGTAAATTTAAATTGTTTGTTCCATAATTAAAATATTAAACTTTAAATAATTGCTCTAAATAATTAATAAACTTTAATGTTCGTATGAAATGTTGTAAAAGTTAAATAAAATAATTGAAATAGATTCGAGATTCGAGCTTAATCACTGACAATTTTGAGGGTAAAAAAGTTTTTTGTTACAACTAAATTAATACAACCAATAGCTTGTTGCGACATGCTTTCTTTGTTTTTTAAAGGTTTATATAATTATGTAACTTTAGATTATATGAGAACGTAAATTTGAATTACAATAATCTAAATATAACATAATAGGATATTTAATATAAATTTCGAATATTCCTGCAGATAAACCAAAAATCTATTATGTCCAACGCGAAAATCTCAGTTTAAAAAAATGGAAACAGCACAAGGATTCGTCGGTAAAAATGCTTGGAGGGCGAACAGTGAGTAGCGTATGTTACATACATAAAATTTTTCAAGAGTGATCAGCTATGCAGAAATTAAAGTAGTAACTTCCAGTTTTCTTCAATTTCTCCAGAAAACTTTATTGTGATAACGTAAGCAGACAGGCTGACGATAAATTTGATGATAGGTGATCAAATGCGCAGCTGACCATTATAATAGAAAAAATAACTTAACAAGTGCTAGTTGAACTTGCGTGAAGAGGGTTCCGTACGATGTTACCTATCCGCACAATATTGAGTGATTTACCATGTTATTTTAATATCATGGACTTCCTATAGGTAATCATACATAGAAAACTAATTTCTGTATTTTTTTCAAAAATTTAGGTTCAGTAGTTTCCGAATATAAAGGGGGGGGGGGGGGGAAATGGTCGGACAGACGGACGCACGAGTGATCCTATATCCGATTTTTTATTCGGACGGAACCCTAAAAAAGGGGGAAAAGTAGAATAAAACCTACTCACTATCTGAAATACAACAAATCGAGTTCTATTATTTTACAGTGATTTTTAGAAGAGATTGTTACTGTCGCCAGGTGTGCTTTTCAGTCCCTTAATTTTGCTAATATTATTTTTGTAAAATAATGTAAATCAACATTACATACGTTTTTGAAGCCGTCGGCTAACGGTAACGGTAAGTCCTAACGGCCGTCGGTTCTCTGTACTATACCATCTCAATGCCATCTCGCAATGTAACCCCGAGAATAGCCCTCTCCATAGTTTTTGATTTATGGCACTGAAAAATTTTGGACGAGAAAATGTCCAGGAGTTTCCCGAACGCTGCCCATGCGAGCTGGATTCAACGATTGACCTCTTTCTCGAAGTTGGCAAATTCGATTGTTGAATTCTCAACTGTTACTGGGTTGGGCACAACATGGCCATTGTAACTTTCATCTTATTCATATTCATCTTCAGGCCCATCCATTGTAAAATCTGTTGAGGCCATCGATCAAGATTATAGGTTAATAGGTCCTGATATCACTGCAAATAGATATAGGCATAGGTATATCACTGCAAAGTTTCATTATACCGTTTAGTAATTTTTTTTTTAAATGTTAAGATCGGTAGACAGATTGACGGTCTACTTGATACCTTTGGGAATACCTTTGGTAAGTGCCACAACAAGGTTTTTCTCGTTGATCTTTTTTAATGTTGTCTTTTCAGTTATATCATTACCAGCCAGCTAAAAAAAGTTAAATCAAAAGTATTTAATACATTTTTTATGTTAAGATCGGCAGACAGACTGACGGTCCACTTGATGGTAGGTGACTACCGTCGCCTATAACACAAGCAACGCCAAAGCTGCTGCAAGTCCGCTGCCGACTACAGTAGGATTAAGGATAAGGAAATTAGGAGAGGGATAGGGAAATGGGCTCTGACATCCCTTACTCACTCACCTAAACACAACAGCACACGTGCTGTTATTTCACGGTGGTCTTCTGTAAGGGGGTCGTTACAGCCGCCAGAAGGGGTGCCCAAATTACTGCGAAACGTAGTGTGTCCTTCCACTACTTTCCAGATCCAAATCAGAGTCAAATTTGAAAAGTTCATTTTTCAAAGTTGACCCTTCCGGGAATCGAACCCGGGAACCCTAGAACCCTAGAGTTCAAAGAGTCACAAACTACCTCACAAAACTTGCCATTTACTCATATAATGTTAGTAGGATATTATAATATCAGAACTATAATTATATAGTTATTAGACAATCATTTTTGGGGATTTTAAGAAATTAATATTATGACTATATTCGCCATTTTAGCATGTAAGCAAACAAACGAATGCATTCTATTGAAACGAATGCAAAATACATATATCTGTAAACGAAAATGAAAACTTGTATACGATAGTTATTTTTTCTACTTCTTAGATTAATAAAATCACGATCAATTTGTAAAGTAAATCACTATAATATAGTGTGATAACCTTTAAAACATTTCCAGAAAATAAAATTCAAATACCGAATGTAAAACCGTTGGAAAAAACTTCAAACTTTCAAGAGTCATTGAGATTAACTTTGGTAATTGGACAGGCGTTTGCTCTGATTCCCGTCGACGGCATTTTCAGCAAGAACGCGATGAACGTCAGGTAAATTTATTAATCACAAATTAATCTTACTTTTCAACGACTTTATCACGTATTATTTAAAGCCATATTAATTGGGAGTTTTCAACTTTAATTATTCATTTACGAATTTTAATTAAAATTGTGGTTATTTATATAAGTTTAATTAACGCTAGACTATCAAAGGACTCGTTGATACGCCATCAAATTTGACATAAGTGAAGTTCATTTAACAAAACTTAGGTCTTTGACATGGAATTTTGCGTATGTGAATGCAAACGATGTAGTTTGTAACAGAAAAGATAATTTTATGTTTTCGTCTAAAGTTAAAAGGTTTAAGTTCAGATTAAGTTGAAAAGTGGAGTAAAACTAAACTGGCATCTCAGGGAACGAAAACGAAAGCTTGGGAGACAGTTTCACAGGTGGGAAGTCGAAATTAAAATGATAGCCGGAAATACTGGGTTAATTTAGCAATATGCAGTGAAATTTGAAAAAAGAAGAGACGTTTGCCAAGCTTTGGGCGAACAGATACAGTTATCGACGTATACAAATTATAATTTATAAAAATTGTAATAAAAATATCTGAATAAAAGCTTATTATTATTACTAGAGACCCGACCCGGCTTCGCGCGGAGTTGAATTTTTCAAAGATCCTCTCTTAATCGACTGCTTACGTTATAAAATAAATCTATATTTCAAATTTTTGATAGTCGGCCAGGACAAACAATTCTATACAGAAAAAATATCGAACCATTCCCTGGCTTCGCACGGATTTGAAATAAAAAAAATCCTTTCTTCCCATTATAAAATAACCCTATGCATTTTCCAAATTTCAGTTTTCTATACTAAGTAGTTTTGGCAGTGCATGGTCAGTCAGGAGAAACGATTTTATAAGATTACTATAATTTCCATGTATTACTGGAATATTCCAAAAAAAAAAATCTATTCAACCAAAAAAACATTATTCAAAATACTATTATTCAAAAGGCATTGGGAAAATTTTCCTACAAAAATATTGATCTTGATCGCCGTAATCAGGATGGCCATGGCATAGCTAAATAGTCTTGTAAAGTTGGCGATAGACTGAGCTATTTTGTACCACGTGGTTCTAAATGTTACATTACGGATTCTTTCGTCTTGCCCGATCCACACAGTTGACAATCTTTGCTTCTTATAAATATTTAAATTGATTTAACGAATAAATTACTTATAATTAATTACTTAATTCAATTGATTTTATTAATATTATTTTACCGATAATTAAACCGCCTGCTCGATGGAGAGAACACCATAAGAGAACACAGTTGAAAACGGATGAACAGAAGGCTGAGGATTGAATTTGTTAGAGCTCGTTTAAAAATTCATATGTCCAAAAGTGGACGCTTACGAACTGATGACGATGATGATCGTAATCATGAACCGATAAATAGAAAGCGAAAATAAATATTTTGTGCCTATATTTATTTTATGAATAATTTTAAGATTTAATTTAAGTTTATTAATTTTATTTTAAGGTTCGTATGGTCATCGTGGAAGTGTGGTTACGCATTCATATCAATTCTTGGACAAGTGTACATGACTGTGATGTGTATTTATAAAGTCAGTTATTCGAACAAAACTTTAAATGCAATAAGTAAGTACTACATATATTTGCAATGTCTTCTTCTTCTTATTTTGGTTACGGTTCCATCAGATCTTCTCCGATGATTTTGTCAGTGTCACTTGTAAAAATAGCAATATAAAAAACTCAAAATTCAAATTAAAATCAAAACTAGCAGATCCCGAAACTAGTCAGTCAAGAAAAGTAGAAATTTTTTTCTTTATATTTTTCCAAAACAGGTCCGTCCAGTCCAAAGCAGTCAAGTCAAGTCCCAACATTTGCAACGATTTAATTGTATTGATTTGACATTGACATTGACATTTTAGTCATAACAAATGTGGTCAAAAGTGTCATAACAAGTCACCCTTAGTTTGATTACAAGTGCAAATCACCTTTCAGGGTTTCGTGAAGATATTAATGAAGCATGTTATATTTCAGCTCCCCTGATATTTTATGGCACTACATGTGTTACGACTGTTATGTTTTTCCGAATAGCCAGATATTGGCCCAACCTTTGCCAACATATCGCTCGGTCAGAAGAATTGGATCCAAATTTCGATTACAAACTTACGTACAGATGTAGGATTACTTGTGTCGTGGTTTTACTGTTAGCTACATGTAAGTGAACTAAATTTGTTAATTATAATTTTTATAAACATGTATATGTATAAATTTGAAAAATATTAATTTGTTTATTGCTTTATAAGTACGCGACGATTTCTGAAACCATTGAATCGATTCTAAAAATATATATTTCCCATGAGTCGAGCTCCCAAAGAAATGCCTATGCGCCAATGCGCGTGAAATTTATTACCTAAAATTTTATTTTGTTCAGCAAAATAAGATTTGCCGCGCACATTGACCAATGAGCTTCGATTACTTCGTTCCCTAGGAATTCGACTCGTGGAATAGGATATACATATACTTTTGTATTAATCAGATAATGATTCGTTACTAGAACTAATGATTTGTTGTGAATAGTTATGACTCTAGGTATCGGTTTCACTCGAGTTAAATGTATTTTTTTGTTGTACCAAAAATCGATTTTTATAGAATCGCTTGTTTAAAAACTATTTAATAATAGACGACTGTATATTTTTATAATTGTATATAGTAATTGACTTTTTTATTTTTCTTTAATTAGGCATTAACAATTATCACTAATTCATTTGATATATTATCATAAATTACTATGAGTAGCCATGAACTGTGCCTTTTATACATCTTAAATGTTTATTTCAATCAGCTAATTCAAGTTTTTTTTTTTTTTTCAGTGGAGCACATCCTGTCGCTTCTGTCAGCATTTGCTGAAACAATGACTTGTTATTCAAATACTACAATTTACAATGGATTTGTCATTCATTTTTACCCCTGGGTTTTTGAAAGTCTGCCATTTTCGTACCCTTTGGGAGTGATCACTCAGGTAAGAGATCCGAAGTAATTTCTGTTTTAAATTTAAAATATGAAATACTTTAATATATGAATACAATTTTTGCTAATTTTAAAATTTAACTGACAAGGTATAACAACATTAATTTTTTTGTACAATATATTCTCTGAGAGACGCTGGGTTAACCACAAAATAACCGATAAAAAGAGTTAACATGAAATAAAAAATATTAATATATACATATGCTCGTAAATTTTAGGAGAAAGTCCTTCATATTAATCGTTCGTAAACACAGGTAAAGCGCCACAGGTATTAATTAACCGTAAGGCTTCTTCAATTGTCAATGGAATTGAACATTTAAAAAGTTTAGACTCAAAAAGTTTTCATTTTTTTTGGTTAAGGCGATGACTTAGGAGAAAAGCGTTATTTTCGTCGCCTAATTGATGGATAAAAATACAGAATATAATAGGCTATATTTAAAAATGTTTCAATCGGGCAGATTTATACAAAATATTTTTCTGAAAAAGAAAATTGAATAAATTGCTGCCCAAAAAAAACTTTCTCGTCACAGTATTCAGCGACAACTATATTGTTTTTGAAGCTTATTAATTAACTTAAATTCTGTACTAAAGTTGTAATCGGCTACTTTTATTTCTATTTTCACATTTTAAACAATATTTAAGAAAAACCTTCCAATTTTATCTCTGAGAAGCTACAAAAATTTGTTGTGCAATATTACACCTTGGTAATTGCGCTCATTTTGGTAAAAATTGTGTTCGGTCCCTTGTCTTAAATTATTTTTGAATGGTATTCATTTCTATGATACTTGCACATGCATCACCACATTATGTATATTGTTAATTTATATTTCAATTTTAATTTTCTACAATGTATAGTAATATAATTTAAAAAGCTATGGACACAATGAAGTCTGAAATAAAGTTATTATTATTATATGTTAAATCACTATGTTTATGGTAAAAACTCTTTTCAGTTTGTGCATTTTCAATCGACATTTATATGGAATTTCTCTGACTTGTTCGTTATGTGTATGAGCTACTATTTAACTTCAAGATTGGGACAAATCAACAAAAAACTTCTTGAAGTAAGGAGTAAGGTAAAACACTGGACAACGTCTAAATATCTATATCTAAAGTTCTCGATTTGTATAACAAATTAATCTTTATTTTTCTTAAGTCACGATGATATCTGTAGAAACATTTAGTATTTATTTGTATATTGTATTTGTATATTGTATTTGTATATTCCCGTGCTCTTTGTGATTGTATATCGCACTTCTACCAAATATTCCCGTAGATTTAAGATGCACGTTCCCATAAAAAAATGTTCAATTTTTTTTTAATTTATCAAAATTGTTATGAACATATTATTATGTATATTAAGTTTTCATAAATAAATTTTGATGTTATATACAAAAATACTAACTGGCGTCCGCGACTTCGGTCGCTTTGAACAATAAAAAATATAACGCCTGACATCTTTATTGCTGTTATTTTTTTATGTTAAGATCGGCAGACAGGCTGGCGGTCCACTTGATGGTAGGTGGGTACCTATAACACAAGCAACGCCAAAGCTGCTGCAAGTGCGCTGCCGACTACAGTAGGAATAAGGATAAGGGCTCACCGAAACACAACAGCACACGTGCTGTTATTCACGGTGGTCTCCTGTAAGGGGGTGGGTGGTTACTGCCGCCAGATGGGCTGCTACTACACTATACACTACACTATACTTTTGCCAGGAGTTTTTTTTTTAATTTTTAGTTGAACCCTCTGGAACAGTACTTTTTTGTGGATGAAAGGCAGGTACTCCATGTCCTTTTCTATATCTTTGAAAATGTGAATGCAAAAATTTGTGATGTTCGGTTGAGTAGTCTTTTCCACATTTACAATATTAGTATGGAAGTATGGACTAGCATGGATTCATTCTATTTTCAGTATCTACCCGAGTCCTTCTGGCGTACAACGCGCGAAGAGTACAGTCGAGTTACACAACTTGTACGTCGAGTAGACGACGTCATCAGCGGCATTGTCTTCATCTCGTTCGCCAACAATTTGTTCTTCATTTGTCTTCAATTGTTCAACACTTTGGAGTAAGTTATAATTAGAATACAAGACGTTAATTTTTTTAATGTTAAGATCGGCAGACAGGCTGACGGCCCACTTGATGGTAGGTGGCTACCGTCGCCTATAACACAAGCAACGCCAAAGCTGCTGTAACTGCGCTACCGACTGCAGTAGGATTAAGGATAAGGGAAAAAGGAAAAAAGGATAAGATAAGGATTGCTCTAAACAAACGCCCACAGATACAGATATAGCGGATGATATAGCGCAATATTATTATTGTTAATATTTTTTGTTGCTATTATTAATTGACCGTAGATTATTTTAATTATGATTGACTTTTTTATTATATACCTACTTATGATTTATATTTTGCACACCATTCGTGGTAGTACACGCTGGGATGTTATTATTGTAAGATCTGGTTATACACCCATGTACAGGCAAATAAATGGTTTGAATTTGAATTTGAATTTGAATAACACTGACGGTATAGGTATAGTAGGTGTAAATTCTTACAAGCCATTGAATAAGCATTAAAGTGTACTTAGAACGTCAAACAATAATAATTTTGTATAAATAAATCATATTATTCTATTTTTAAACAATTTATTTGTGACACAAATTTTTAGTTTATTTTGTAAGAATGTTAGCGATTCCAAACGATAATATTTATTGTGGAAATAATAATAAGCTATTTAACGTAAAATACAATATGCACAATCGCGGTAAGAAAAGGTTCATCACCTTAAAGTCGATATTTGCTTGCACCAAGGCAATTTAGAAGTCACCCCAAAATTTCATTTTAAACGTATTTCAGTTGTCTGCTTATTGTTTTAGTTTCAAAAGGTACTAAGAGTCTACGACTTGATAATAATAATAATAATAAGTTGTCTGCAAAGTGTATTAAAAATCCGTTACATAATATCTATTTATACTCAGACTAGCGACTCTCCTCCGATTTCGCCGCATTTATTATTATTATTAAATCAAGATTGTGCATATATCATGCAATATATGCACAAACATCATTTATCGCTCTTTCCATTAAGGGTTTTACTTGGGCAAATGACATTTACATTAGAACTCGCTGGCGGCGGAGACAAATCAACAGGCCTAGATTTTTTTTTTGTTTTTTTTTTTTGTTTTTACCATTAGAACAATACACAAAAAAAAATATTAATACAATTTTAAATGACATTAACTTATTAATAGGTACAGGATTCATATGCGCGCAATAAGCCGTTTTCGAGAGAATTTTCAATAAAAGTCAAATTCTTCTTGTGTTCTAACTTTTTTTGTGGAGTTTCTATTACTTTAACGAAAATTCTAATTAATGCAATTGGTTCTTCACATGTTTAAGTATAATATATATTTTTTTCAAAGCAATTGTCTCCTCTATTTCTTGTAACATATTCATTAAACAATGGATATTTTTAGTATTTAGCGTTTGTCTCCATCCGCACTGAGCGACCAGGCTGCGGCGGCCACGATTGCGGCTTGGTCGCGTAGTGCGTATCCAACCGCGATATGTCGAGCGGCCAAAACTTGCAGTCGACTTCGAGCGGCCAAAACTTGCAGTCCTGAATTTTAATACAGAAGTGATGATCTCGACGGCTACCGCTGGTCACCGGCCAATGCTGGCCGCTGGTCGCTGGCCGCTAAGTGCGCAGGGGCCCAAAGCGATTGCTTATTAAAATCCAAAACTCACTGACCACCGCGACCTGGTCGCCGCGGCCATGGTCGCCAGTGCGGAAGAGGCCTAAAGAAAACCTATAAAATTCCGTTTGATGGTTTAGAATTTAGCGGAGAAAAGGACAAAGGTGGACAGTGACTTTATTTTATAATTATGTATTGATATAAATGCGTAAATAATAATGGTTTCTTTTTTCAGAGACGGAATCAATGGCGCTACATATTGCAATGGTCACGTTAATCGGTACGTGTTTTTCTCTTACTTATTTATGAAAAAGACTTACGTCATTAGTCATGTGTGTCATGTGTTGGCGATCCGTTTGGTAGAAGTAATCACTGCTTTATAGAAGACCATAAAATTAGGAGTACGTCGATATCTATTTTTCTGGCGTGAGTAACGCACCGAAACATAAAAACACAACATACACGTTATGTTGATCACTGTGGCTGTTGTATTGCACTGTTTTCTTTTGTCAGGAGGACGCTATGTATAATTACAGATTGTTAATTTATTTATCCAAAATCAGGTATATTAAATCCTTTATTTCTCAAAAATAGGATAACTATTTAGAAGTCGAAAAACTACTGCCGTCTCGAAAACAAAATGGCGTTCTAGAATGGAAGAAACGGCGAAATAAACTATCCAACAATTGCTCTTTTAATTCGAAATTACAATTTTACCAAATTTAAAAATATTAGCAATGATATAATGACATGCATTTTTGTAAATTTAACCCAGGGTTGGGGAAAAAAATAACCAAGACGGTGACGATCCTGACAATAAATCCCGAAAGAAACTCAGAATACCATTCTTTTTGTCATGCAAAAACTAAACTAGTGCTTTAGAATATTTGTGTCTAGTTTCAGAACAACGCCTCTATCAGGATACGAAGCAGCAACCTATTTCTTTTTCTCATTGATATACCTGATATTGAGATCAATAGCCGTATCGCTTATAGCATCGCAAGTAAACTCGGCTTCCACAGTTCCCGCCTTGGTATTGTATGATGTGCCATCTCCAGTATATTGTGTAGAAGTAAGCATTTTTCAAGTAACGGATATTTCAAGACGCGGTGGAAGCAGGTAAAGCTTATGGCTGAGCCTGCTCTCTGTGGTTTTCTTAGTTAAATTTAGAAAGATTAAATCACTTATTCAATGGTAGAGGAAACACAGTACAAAAAACGCGTATAAGAAGAAAAGCGATATTCAAAAGAAAGAAATTACGCCAACTAGTAACCAACTTTGTAGCAGGGCACACTGCGTTTTGCAGTAATTTAGGCAACGAGTCTGGCGGCAGAAACCACCCCCTTACAGAAAACCACAGTGAAATAACAGCATCTGTGCTGTTGTGTTTCAGTGAATGAGTAAGAGTGCCAAGTACAATTTCTTTATCCCATTAGATCCTGTAGTCTGCAGCGCACTTTCAGCACCTACAGCGTCGCCAGTTTTAATAGGCAACAGTGGCGACCTACCATCACGTGGACCGACACCCTGCCTGCCTACTTTTATATAAATTATTATTTAACTGAGGTTATTTTTGTGGTTAACTCCCACAGTTGTAACGCATGTGCCCAGCGATTGTTCGGAGTATATGAAAAATGCATTAATAAATAAGGCACAAGTAGCTGATACAATAACCTGACAATAGGGGATCGGACAAATTTTCAGAAAGTGTTTTAAATTAATCTTCATGGATATTTATTCCCATAAAAAATACTATTTTATTTATTTATAGCCTTTTAGGTACTCAAAATCATGTTTTAATATTGTTTGTTTGAAAATGCCGCCAAAACGCCACGATAGTTCATCTGAGAGCGCGTAACGTCATTTGTGGTCATATCATAACAAAACAGGTGCATTGGCATAAGACAATGATTGCCCACAAATGACGTCACTCACTGTGATTGGTGTTTCAGTATAGATTAAAAATATTGTAAATAATAAAATTTTATTTCTTCATTTAAAAATATTTAAATGAATTATATTAAATTATTATTCGCTAAATAATCGTAAAAAAAAAAATATATTTTCTTTCTAAGTACATTTTAGATTTTAATCTGATTACTGTCCGATCCCCTATTGTATCTGCTACAATACCATATATTATCGTACAATTAGCTATTGTACAGTACAATAACAATAACTTGGCTGTCCAGTTTATGACTGTGGAAGACTATGTGTACTCCTGTTATTCTAATTATTTCAGGTTCAGAGATTTCTAGACCAAGTTACTTGTGAAACGGTAGCATTAAGTGGCCTTAAATTTTTCAAAGTTACTCGCGGATTACTACTGGTAGTAAGTATTTCAGATACAATTATTTTTCTAAAACTTGCAAATTTTAAAAGATTTCAAGGAATAGAAATTAGTTTTTCATTTTTAATTATATGATTATACATTTTATGTGAAGGTCGTCTGACAGGCTGACGGTCCACTTCATGGTAAGTGGCTAACGCCCCTCATGCAACGCCACAGGAGCTGCAAGGATAAGGGATTAGGAAGGGATAAGGACTTTGGCATCCTTTACTCACTCGTCGAAACATAACAAATGCTGTTATTTCACGGTGGTCTTCTGTAAGAGGGTGGTTACTACCGCCAGCTGGGTTGCCCAATTTATGACTACCCAGCCACTACTTGCTATATTCAGACCGAAGCCAACTTTGACACATTCGTATCCAAAGTGGACTCATGCTGCCATACGAACCCCTCAGTCAGAGCGCTATGACGACTGAACCTTAATCACTCGATCAATGGGCTCGTCAAATATCATTTGATGTGATATGTCTTCACGAGATGATGTCAAATATCATCTCGTGAAGTACATATTCTTGCTTTTTTTATACTAACACACCAAAATACAATAACACAAGCGCTCGGCTGTTATTTCATTGTGGTCTGCAGGAACAGGGGTGGTCACTTATGAATGCGACCAGTTTATGAATTCAAAAAATTTAGAACGCAAAAAAACCCTTGAGAAAACCTTACAATCTTCGAAAATATAAAATTTTGTTAAATTTTGTCGATACCTATCAGTGTTCAAGATACAAATACATTATGCGTTTTATTTTGACAACTAACTAATATATTCTATTTTCAGGTGGCTGGAAAAATTGTTACATACGAATTGGTGATGGTTCAATTCAATGCTCCTTCGACAACAACCCCCACTATTACCTCGGCAGGTTCACCTAATAACACAACGATAATTAATTAAAATTATTAAATTATATATTTTACCGTCCTCGGCTTTGCATAGATACATTTTTTTTTTAAATTATATTTTCGTTTTTCATGATTTCCATTAGTGAGAACCGTATCAAAATCCATTTGGTTAGATATAGATATGTATATATAGATAAAGATAAAGATAAAGATAGAGATAGAGATAGAGATAGAGATAGAGATAGAGATAGAGATAGAGATAGAGATAGAGATAGAGATAGAGATAGAGATAGAGATAGAGATAGAGATAGAGATAGAGATAGAGATAGAGATAGAGATAGAGATAGAGATAGAGATAGAGATAGAGATAGAGATAGAGATAGAGATAGAGATAGAGATAGAGATAGAGATAGAGATAGAGATAGAGATAGAGATAGAGATAGAGATAGAGATAGAGATAGAGATAGAGATAGAGATAGAGATAGAGATAGAGATAGAGATAGAGATAGAGATAGAGATAAAGATATAGGTTGTGAGAGGATAGAGTATTGAGGTATAGCCAAGAAATTATCACATCGAGAAGATTTTATGATTTATTAACGTATTACATTGTAAATATTTTGATTATAATAGGTTGGGGAAAAAGTTTCTTCGCATTTTATATGAAAACTCCAAAGTTTTTCCAAAGTTTATTTACATTTAATTACAATTCAGCTTTTTTCAAATGGGTCAAAACTGTTTTGCGGTCAATTCCCAGTTCATCAGATATGTCGTAACTACTGATATGCCGATCTTGCTCCACTTTTTCAAAAATGGTGTCCATTTTATCCGTAACAGGGCGACCAGAGCGAGGTATATCTTTGACATCAAAATTCCCGGATTGAAAACCAACTTTTTGCTACTCTCACTGACACTGCATTAGCTCCATAAAAGTCACAATTTTCTTCGCGGCTTGCGTTACATTTTTTCCTTTTCTGTAATAAAAATTTGAAAATGTATGGAATTTCTTCATTAGATTCACCCATTTTGACAAAAAGAAAAACAAATGACAAATAGAAACAAAATTTTACTAATTTGTTGATTTTTTTGAAATGTAACCTTTTTAATGGCATATCAGCCAGATACAAATAGTTACAGCCAAAGAGATTTTATTACAAATTTATACATACTATATGCGAAAAGAATTTTTCCCCGACCTAATTATATGAAACTTCGTAATCTTTTAAAAAATAGTAATTTTTATAAAATAGTAAGAAAATAAAATATAAATTAGTAAATATTACTAATGTATAGTAACATTTTTATTTTTATTATACTATGCAAGAGAAGCGCTAAGCTTTTTGAAATCCCTCTCAACAGACTGTTCTTATTGTACAGTTCTCCATTGTAAGACGAAAAAAGAGTGAAGCAAGACTAGATTTTAAAGTGTTTCAGTTCACAGGATTCATTCAATTAACTGTCGAATAGATTGACCAATGAAAATGAAACGACAAGGCGTCAACTATGAGATTGGCTTTTCAAGACTAAAATGTCTCGTGAAAGAAAAATCAATCATCAATCTTCCTCTCAATACTTTCTGTAAGGTCCAGCTTTCCATCCTCCATTACTATTGTACGCAGACCTGGAAGTCTGAACAGGAAACAGAAAAGTGCGTTGGTGAAGAATAGCAATCTTCGAACTCATGTGATAGCCAATCGACAATCCATCAAATCCAGGAAATCCATCATTGTCCACGAGAAAAATAAAACTATATATAAAAATAAGTTAATGAAATATTATCTGCTTTCTTTAAATTAATTAATGAAATTTAGGTTTAGGTTTTTAATTTAGGTTACATTTATTTTTAAATTTAGTCCTATTTTATTTTTAATGTTTAGTTTGACATCATTAACTTGATCCCACAGACAAACTGCTTTCCAGTTTTATGGGACTTTGTAAATATTTTTTGTAATTATTCATATATAATAAATAAATAAATAAACAAAAAAAATTACGTGATGGATCTCATTCACATGGTAGGTTACACTCCTTCAGTGGGAGTTAATATATATTAAATAGGATACAAATATATCCCTGCTTTGATAATATCACAGACAAAAATCTCATGTGAGGGGCATTATAAGGATATAAATATAAAGGATAATAAGAAGTTTTGGACCCAAGTCTAATAATGCAAAAATGGCTAAACGGATTTGGATAAAATTTGGCATACAGATAGTTTTTATACTTTTTATCCTAAAAAATGTTAGGTTTTCGAGGGACCGTCTAAAAATATAAAAAAATCGGCGCCACTGTCGTCACAGCGATAAAAATGTCAGTCGTTATAACTCATATATATATATATATATAAATATTTTAATTTTTCAACGCGTACGAAGTCGCAGGCATAATTAGTTTTGTAATATATTTAGATATAGGTACAGCCCAAGAGAATTATTTCTTACTAATTAGTAGTTTTGAAATTTGTAAAAAATATATATATATGGAAAATATCAATGAAAATCCTGTCAAAATCACTTCTGAGAAGTATTTCGTATATTAGACCAGAAACACAATTAGATATTTTATCTTTCACCTTTAATTAGTAACAATGTGTGTAACAAAGTAAAAAAATATTACTATAAAGCCATTAAACACTTCGTTTATTTACATTCGTTATTGCTATTTTTTAAAGTAAAGATCGTCAGACAGGCTGACGGTCCACTTGGTGGTAGGTGGCTATACCATCGCCTATAATACAAGCAACGCCACATGTGCTAGACTAAGTTAAAACTTAAAACATTTTTTTACATAGAAACCCCTTTTTGTCCACAGTGTCATAAGAAAAGAGTTATTTTGTAACCACTTCTTTGACAGTAGGTAATGTAATAAGCACGTTACAATGCCTGCAAAATAATACCCCTGTGACGTCATTCAGAACTAAAAAAACTGCAGGCTACTGTTGCTTACGGTACTGAGTGTGTCACGAGAATACGTCTCCAAAATGGAGGCCAGGCGGGGCCAATTTTGTGGGGCATTTATGACGAACCAGTTAGGCAGAAATACATTTAACAAAGAGGCTGACATAAGAATCCAGTTAGGTTGGGGTGCTTTCTTCATCTGTTCCCGTCACTACTGCTGCAATATCTGAAGTCCAAGGTCTAATGAAAGCGTCTGCCAATATAGTGCAGAACAGCCTCGCTACTTCTTTTTGGACCATCGAAGTCGCCATTGCAACCCCGCTTTATGTTGTCTGTTACAATAAGTCCGTCAATTACATTTTAAAGAAGAAAGAAAGAAAACTCTGCACATATTTTCCTCAGAAGGCCCGTCCTTTCGTGAAAGAATTTAAAAGTGCATAGCATTCCCAAGTCTGCACTCTTTACTTTGCACTTAAACTTCTAATACGTTTCAGGAGAATTCGATGGGATTAGTTAAACATTCTTTCCAGAGAGAAGTCGGCAAAGATTTTTAATTAATTCAAATGAGACTCTAGTATGTCACTCTTTCAAACTATATAATTTAATTATGAATTAAAAATACATTTCATTCATAATTAAATGGTAATTATTCAATTATAAAATATTCTATTCGATATCTGTGCTTTTATTATTAGTAATACCAAAATAAAACTACCAGTTAATGCTTCAATACAAAATAATTAAGTGCTGCAATTAAGTCTGTTTGCTGCAATTAAGACAAAACAATTAATATTGATAAAAATTTTATCGTTCTAAATTTCGAATAGGGAAGCATTATTCTAAATTGTTTATTGTTTTAAAACTTGAATAACGTAATCCTTTCATAATCAACTAGCTGAGCCCCGCGGTTTTACCCGCCGATTAATTTAAACGAAATATGGGATATCTTAACAACAATCAAATTTCGTATAGGACACGACTGCTGTAAGGGGAGATGGCGAGGCATAAGAGACACGCAGCATTACCGATTTCGGTTCTTTTCGGTAATGCTTGGTTCTTGTCGGCCGCAACGACCCACTGCATTAGGCCCAGGCTCCACCAAAACCGAAGCAGAGATGTGTACTGCTTTGGTGATTCGACACACCAAGGAGGTCCGTATAGACGCCTCCAAACACATCTGCGCTGCGTGCCGTCGCCGATTTGTGAGTCATAGTTTACCATACAAATATGACACTTCTCTCCGCTCTGCTCAACCGTCTCCGTTGAAGCTGAGCGGAGCGAAGATGAGTAAATAACGAAATCCTATTGGTTGTTTTGGTGGCTCACCTCAACCGTCTCCGCTTTGGTGGAGCCTTCGTTTACATCGTTTTAACTTTTTTTTATGTATAGGTATCAGCCTTATGTATACTGTTGTTTTTTCACATGATGGTTAATGCCTTCAGAAGGACTGCTCAATTTATGACCACCAAACGTAGTGTTTCCTGCAACTACTAAATGCTTATCGTTTAATTGAAATGTACCTACATATCAGACATGTTTTTTCATTTTTGTTTTGCTCCTAAGGGTTCTGATTATAGATATCTTCCACAACAATGGTGTATAAAATTTAAAAAGAATGGGAATTCTACGCAAAGATTCGCATAAACGAGAAAGGATTCGATTCAAGTGAAACTGTGTTTATTTTATACGTCGTAACGCAAACGTTACTCCGGCAGTTATCGTTCCCGTGATAATATATGTCCGTAACGCTTTTACGATCATGTCCTTCCTTTGAGACACATACGTGCGTTTAGTTCGATTAACACGACTTAAAAAAAAATTGTCGTTGGCATATTTAATATGACAACGATATCAATATATATTTTTAAACCTTTGTATAACAGACAGTTTTACACAAAATGTATGTATAAGGAATAATAGGAGTTCATAAGACCAGATATTTAATTTATTTTTTGTTTTTTATTTATGTTATGTCGACAGACAGGCTCACGGTCCACTTGATGGTAGGTGGCTACCGTCGCCTATAACACAAGCAACGCTACAGGTGCTGCAAGTGCGCTGCCGACTACAGTAGGATTGGATAACGGATTAGGAGGGGATAAGGAAATGGGCTCTGGCATCCCTTACTCACTCTCCGAAACACAACAGCACGTATATGCTGTTATTTCACGGTGGTCTTCTGTAAGGGGGTGGTCACTGCCGCCAGGCGGGCTGCCCAAATGACTGCGAAACGCAGTGTGCCCTACCACTACTTTTCAAATCCAGACCAGAGTCATTTTTGAAAATTACATTAAAATTTCCAAAGTTGACCCCGCCGGGAATCGAACCCGGGGCCCCTGAGACGTTAGGCAAGCATTCACCTCAAAATGAGAAGACTGGCACAATATAACGCTCATATATCTTGGTGACTGAGTAAGGGATTCAATACAACTCGCTAATCATATCATTTGTGTTCCCTTGATAAGGATGTTGCTTATTTTGATAGGCTGTAGTAGTCACTCGCCATTAAATGCCATCATAATCGACCTGCATACATATCGTCACATTTTTCAATACCGAAATTCTTGAAATAAAAGATTCATTGAATATGCGAGCGGTAGGATTAGCGGGCGGGTTAAAAAGTTGTGCACAACACGTACCTTGCAGGACTTGGTCTTTGGGAGCCTGGCCAGGATCACTTCAAACTTCGACAGTCAACACAAATTTCTTCACTTTTGTGAACACTGGAGACGATGCACATGCACAAAATGTTATTTATTGTTTTTTATTTATAATTCTTAGCGATGCGAGATGCGTTCACTTCATTCAACCATTAGACGATGGCCCCCATCCCGTCGCGATTGTAATGTAGGGTAGTTATTATTATTATTATACATTTATTCATTTTAATTCTTAATTCTAAGTTTTTTACAATATGTATCTATCAAAAAAATATATATTACAAAAAACTTAAATCGCCTTCTGTATCTGTCCCTTGATCCAGCCATCTAGTGAGAGCCTCTTGAGATGTTGGTCGAGGCTCTTCGCTATGAGACCGTTAGCGGAAACGTTATTATTATTATTATGTATATAGGGCGTCCCGTAATATTGTAAGACAGTTGGATATACGCTGATCATGAAACTGCCTTTCATTACCGTACGCACATAATAACAGCGATGCGCGGACGCAGGCGCATCGGAGCCAACTTCCTTCTCCCTTTTCCTAGCTGGAAGGTCGTGCACGGGACAAGGAAAGAGATAGGGATAGGAAAAGGAAGTTGAAGCGGCGCGTTCATTCATCGACAGTAAAATTCGACATAATATTCCACTTTTGGGTAATTCTTAACAGCTAATTGTTTTTACAATATTTTTATTAGCGTTTAATGAGAAAAATATGAATGTTGGACGAATGTTTAATCTGTAAGTATATCATTTGGCCCGAGAGATATACAGCTTTTATGACATTTCTGCATTATACGAGAATTCTTTTAGCGCTTCCGCTCTTGTTTAGGACTGAGGAAAAAGGAAAGTAGCTTCTTAAATAGGAATTTAGGAGTTCAAGTGTTACATACATAACGTTACGTTTTGTGAAGATGTAACATTTTGAAAAGAAACGATTTTATTTTCATATGTTTATTTGTTAGCGAATGGCCCCACGCTTAGTTAATTAGTTACCTACACGTTTTTTTATTTTAGTTTGTAATATTATTACACTTTGTTTATAAAATTACATATTCATGAATGCAAATGTCTACGATTCGTAGAGCCCAAAATAAACAAACACACAACTCTGCTACCAGATTTGTTAGGCCAAATCAACCGTTAAATATGAATATTAGACTTTTCCACTAAACAAAAGACTCACTAAAATGTTTTCGCGTACCGTCTTCTGTTACATTTCTATATTTCTAACCTTGAGGGGCCTCGTTGGTATCTGAAAGATGTAGCTGCAAAAGGTGAAGTATTACGCGCCATTGTTCGTTCGCCTCTCAGACGATTCAAAGGGTCTTTAGTGCTAATATTGTCCCAAAAAACTAAAACAGCCACCATTCGATGCCAATCCACATAAATCGAAATTAAAATCCCTGTTTGCTTTATCTCGCGACACAGATCCAAACTACATGCAGTAGACCGTTACAAAAGTAGCACAAAATCCGTATATTGTTCACTTTCAACAATTAATAAAATGTTAAAAATACGATATCAATAGAAGAATAAATAGACGAAACTTGTGCTATAACTAATTTGGGAAGTAATGAAATTAATTCGTTTTAGATAACTCCCAGCTGCATTCTAATTGTGTATCCAATTATCTGGGTAGTTGGTTGGCACCCAGCGGCCAATAAAATGTATATTTTTTTTTAATAATGTATCTTTTTTTTTAATAAAAAACACCTAATTTTAACATTTAATATTATACGTTCTTTAACAACATTTTTTTAATGTTAAGAACGGGAGACAGGCTAACGGTCCACTTGATGGTAGGTGGCTACCGTCACCTATAACACAAGCAACGCCAAAGCTGCTGCAAGTGCGCTGCCGACTGCGCACCGATACACAACAGCACACGTGCTGTTATTTCAGGGTGGTCTTCTGTAAGCGGGTGCTTACTGACGTCAGACGGGCTGCCCAAATGACTGCGAAACGCAGTGTGCCCTGCCACACTGCACAATTTGAAAAGTACCTTTTTCAAAGTTGACCCTGCAGGGAATCGAACCTGGGAACCCTAGCAGAGCGTTAAGGCAAGCTCCCTAATCACTCATCCAATGGGCTCGTCAGATCAGATTAGTCAGTCAGATTATAATATGTAGAGATCCAACATCTTTACATATCATAAAATGAAGTCGCTATAACCCTTTGCCGATAGCTATCAAAACGAAAGTTATAGAGTTAAGTATTTTAATCGTTTTTGACGTACGGAAGCCAGATCTGGAAATTTACTTCTATTGTCACAAATAAAATAAACACCTGTTAAAGATGATTAGAGAGAAGCGTGTTCAACATAAAAAAAATGAGACAAGTGCGAGTTGAACTCGCGTGAAGAGGGTTCCGTACGATGTTGAGTGATTTTAATATCATGGACTTTTAATAGGTTTTCCTATAATCTATAAGTAGAAAACTAATTTCTGTATTTTTTTTTTTCAAAATTTTAGGTTCAGTAGTTTCGGAGATACGGGGGTGGGGGGGAATGGTCGAACAGACGGACACACGAGTTATCCTATAAGGGCTCCGTTTTATTCGGACTTACGGAACCCTAAAAATTACACAAAATAAGACAAACCACAATTGGGAAAAAACCAAAGCAACCAATGCCTTGAGCTATGTTCAAAAGCTTAAATGGAAGTGGGCAGGACATTTCGCGAGATTTACTCGTAGACAAGAGAATGACCGAGCAATTGACTTTGTGGAATGGACAACCAGGTGAAGAGGGAGACCATTGACACGTTACGAAGACGACATGAAAAGAATAACTGGCCCAAACTAAAGCTTAGTAGCGCAGGATAGTGATAAATGAGCATCTTTGGAGGAGGGCGTCACCGAAATCTAGGCTTCTTGCTAATTCATCTTATTAACCAACGCTAAATTAAATAATGAATAAAAATAATATTTAAGCACTTGGAACTTTGCGGTTAGCATGAAATTATTATAATTATTTATTGTAATTATATTAATTACTAGCTTTTGCTCGCGACTTCGTCCGCGTATCTTCAGAAATTTTTACTCGCTGATAATATAGCTTTCTATAGGTGAAAGAATTATTAAAAAAGGTTGCAGTTGTTTTTGAGTTTATTCATTGCAAAGATACATGTATACATACAAATCTTTTCTCTTTATAATATTAATAAAAGTTATTGGTATAGACTATTGATAATTATTATATTATATACAAATATTTTGATAATATTATATCAGTAATCCGTAGTTTTATCGCGCAAAAGTCAATTTCTAATGTATCTTTTTTGATTCCGTTTTTTATTTCATAAAAATAGAAACAAACACGCGGAAATATAGGAAAAAATACGTGGAATTCCGTATGCAGCACCGAAAGAATTTGATATTACTTATCTAACAGTAGACAACGATAACATTACTATGCGAATTTTTATATACGCCGTTTTATTTTCACCTAGATTTTATTTGACAGAAAGTAGACGAGTAATTGACCGTAAACTGGAACTTTTTAAGAGACAAACGTCGCCCACAAGTCGCCATTCTCAGGAAAATGCTAAAGCGGATTCTTTGAAAACTCGAATTAAAATGACGTAAAATCAAGCACCGCAAGCTTAAGTTATGACAGAAGAATTATAATTCTGGACGCTGCATTAGAAATGCGTAAGTAATATATTTCAGCGGGGATTTACCTGATATTGAAATTCACAAATGTAACTTTATGTTAATGGACGCTTTGAAAACATACGTTATGAAAGTACTACGCAAAATTAAGTGTTCAACATTTTATTTAAGTTTTATTTTTATTTTATTTTATTTTATTTTATTTTATTAGGAAGCCAACGCAGTATACAATCATCCTTATACATAAACACATTTAAAAATTCATTTATAATATCGTATACTCCACTTATAGGCTAACTTGGCATGCATTAAGATGAAAACAAAAAAAATAAAATTAAAAAATAAATAAATAAACCAATAATAAAAGAATAAAAAACAAAAACTCAAAAAACAACAAACCATTATGCAATACGCGATAAAAGAATTTTTTTAACCCTTCTTTTAAAACATGCGGAGGAATACTGAAAGTGTAGGTGTAAATTATTGTAGGTGACGACCATTCTGCTCAAGGGAGCGGCTCCGCCCAGATTAGTTTTGGCGATTCTAGGCCTGAACGTTAGCCTGTTCTTAATATGCGACCTAGAATTACTCTTTGGTACCGCCAATCGCACCCTGCTCAGATTTTATTTTTTAAATAAAATAAAATAAATAAAGTACATTTACTTTCAAGCAACTGGACCTATATGTCATAAGTACCAACAATTCTAGCCAAAATACATAAACATATATGTAAAGAAAATGCAAATAAATATTAATAATAACAAACAAAAATTTACTAAATTGACTAAAAAGTCAACGTCGTTAAAAATACCGTGACCTAAAATGTTTTAGACTATAACGGCGTAGTAGGAATTTCTCTCTGCTAAAATATATTGGGAAAACTTGTTTACTGTCTGTTCTTCACATAACTTAAAGAAACAGGTTCTATTTGGCGCATGCGTATCTTCTTCTTCAAAAGGTCGTTGGCAAGCTTCCTAAGCGGCAAAGTACTAACGCATCATTGAAACAGTGAAACAATAATTTGTTCTTCTCTAATTGTCAGTTGCCAAAAAAAAAAAAAAAAAAAAAAAAAAAATATGATAACGACCATGAGAAGAAACCTTGAAAGAGACTTAGTATTACATTTTTTCGTCATTTCCGTATATAATATAAATTAAGGCTTTATTGTGTCACCAGGCATCATAATTCATTAGTTTTTATTTTCCTCATTTCAGTAGCCACGTTTGCATGTTGAAAAAAAAAAAACAAAAAAACAAAAAAAAAAAACGGAATACTTTTAAATAAACACACTATTAGTGAAGAAATGCACTGTCGTGTGTTTACTTCCTTAAGGTAAGAATCAGTTAGGTGGGCGGACGGTTAGAAGAATATTTGCGAGAAGTGGGCGGCAGCGAAAGAGGATCGGCTCTTAATTGGATCAAGTTTGTAAATCATAAAACCGACAGCTGTTTAAGTAAATTCTGGACAGGTTTACACAAATTTATTATATATAATGATTTGTTTGTCACGGAAAATATATATTTTCAAAGTAAATATATAAATAGGGTAGGGAATATATAATATATAAATATATAAATGGGATACTATCCAGTATAAAAAAGCGTATGCTTTTATTTATTTATATGCTTTTATTCATCCATTTTATTTATTTATTATAGATTATATTGTTTAAATATTATTTAATTTCAAGACATTCCGGGATCTATTAATTAATTGTACAAATCATAGTGTTTTTATAAACATTTAAAATAATCAAGCATAATGTGAGTTCTTGAAGAAACATGCATTTAAACATATAAATTATAAATATTTATTACAGAGTTAACGTATATGCAAAATACATAATTTTATATATATGTACATTGTGAAACCCCATTTTTTTTTTCATATCTATATATACTACTCAAAACAAAATAAGGGTCACTAGTTTATTTACATTTAAGTGCACTTTAGTAAACTGAAAGTAACTGATAAGTAGCATTATATTGATATTACGAACTCTTTGGTGTTTGATGTCTTTTATGCTTCCTAATTTGAAAAACATTGGCCATCGTTTTAAGAAAAAAAAATAATTGGAAATTATTCTTATGTTTTTCTTCGATTGTCTTCTTAACTTGTTTCGGTTATTTTAGGAAAAAAGGTTTACTTTTTCAATTTTAATTGATTCATTTATCATCTCGCGTTAATCATGCCACCAGTACGAAGGCACATGGATACAATTACAGCAACCAGAGCCATAACTATGATTCAAGAAGGACGTTCTCAGCGTTACGTGGGTTTGCAGTTGGGTTTTTCTCGAAGAGCTGCCCAAAATGTATGGAATCGCTTCCAAGAGACCGGCAGTGTTGCCAGGAGAGCCGGTTCAGGTACAGTTCGTGTAACAACGGCGCACGAGGATCGGTACGTCCAACTAAGTGCTCGTCGTGATCGTACAGTAACGGCCCGTAAGTTACAACACCACCTACGGCTGACAACGGGTACCCGTGTCAGTGATCAAACTATACCTAATCGATTGCACGAAGACCAGCAAATGTCAAGAAGTCGAGTTGTTCGAATTCCTCTGACTAGGGTTCAACGTGCAAACCGTTTAAGATTCTGCCGTCAGTATTTGAACTGGGGGATTAATCAGTGGGGCAAGGTGCTTTTTACAGACGAGAGCAAAGTAAAATTTTTTAATGATGATCGGCGTGTTAGGGTGTGGAGACGACGCGGCGAGCGTTTTTCGGAGTCCTGCATCCACGGAGTTGACCGTTTCGGTGGTCCCAACGTAATGGTTTGGGGTGGGATTAGTTTACACGGTAAAACCGAGCTCACCATTTTAAATGCGGATACCGTAACTGCAGAACATTACATCGAAGACGTCATCAGGCCTCAAGTGATCGCATTTGCACAGCGAGTGGGGCCTGGATTCATCCTGATGCAAGACAATGCCCGTGCACACACAGCTCGATCGACCCAAACTGTCCTAGAAGGGTCTCATATTGAGGTATTACCATGGCCAGCTAACAGTCCGGATTTAAATCCAATCGATCAATTGTGGGACCAATTGAAACGAAGGGTTAGAGAGGATGAGCAAGGGGTCTACAACCAACAGCAGCTGATTGACGCTTTAAAACGTGTCTGGGAGGAGATTCCAGATGAAAACGTGAGGAATTTGATCCAGAGTATGCATACTAGGCTTCAGGAGTGTATTGTTAAGAGAGGAGGACATACTCGTTACTAAAAATAAGAAACAAAAGTGACAAGAACAGTATTTTGTCTTTTTCCGGTGATTTCTTTCGTTCATATTTTTCATTCAAAATGGCCAATTTCATTATGAACTTTAAAAAAACAGTTCATGATCATTATTTTAAACAATTGTTAGCCTATATTATAACCAATAACATTATTTTGTAGTTACATAAGTTAAACAATTTAATGTCTTTATTGTTTTCATGGTACAGCAAAAAATCTTAGTGGCCCTTATTTTGTTTTGAGTAGTATATATAAAAATGAATCCCTATTTCCCTTGGTCACGGCATCACGCGTGAACGGGTAGACCGATTTTAATTCGGTTTTCACCAATGAAAAGAGGGATAAACGGGGAAGCTTCATATATATAAAAATTGCACCCCGGGCGAAGCCGGGGGCGGGTCGCTAGTAAATAATAAAAGCAAACATAATCTCAGAATGATTGTTAATAGAATCATTATTTAGGGATTTCTTTAACTCTTCATTTGTCATGTTGTGGGAAGATAGTACCTATACTTAAGAAACTTTCAAGAATTCATCTTAGGTAAAAAGCGTGCATTTCTCCAAAGTGTCTCAAGGGAGGTGTCACCTGAAGAGTTGAACGCTCTGCTAATAAGCTTTTAACTTTTTAAGTTCTCAATTACTCGTGACGAAATCGTTAAAAATCTATTGAAATGGATTTTCTTGTAAGATTTGCACCTTATTAAACTTTTTGATGAACCAAGCATTGAACCCAAATTTGAAGGTGATTGCTCTATTCTGATGTACGATTTTAAATAATTACTAGAAAAATTATATTTATTTGTGATTATTAACTTCTGAACAACTTGGCCAATTGAGGGCATATTTTTTCACAATATTTTAATTCGTGTTATATAATGCATTTGTATTATAAAAAGCACTTATAATTCTTAATACAAGGAATTAAGAACAGCGTTTTCCATATGAACTAATATTTTTGGCTCCAATTTACTTGCTTAGAATTTTAGCTCGACTGAAACCTAGCCGCTCTCTGGATATCTCTACAACCACAAGCTTTTTATTTTATTTTTGACGGCCCACTTGATGGTAGGTGGCTACCGTCGCCAGGTTATATTATGTTTCGATGACCGTCGCCCTATAACACAAAAAGCCACATGTGCTGCAAATGCGCTGCCGATTATAGTGGGGCGGGCCAAGTGCCGAAAATTTGTGTTCTTGCATAATTTACAGAAAATAAATATTTTTTTATAGTTATTAACAAAGAAATAAATGAAACATGTTTTTCTTTTATTTAAAGTGTTTGAATTGAAATTTCCAAAACACTTTTTTAATTTTATGTTGATGCAAATTTTAATAGTTCCGTTAGGCGTTAAACAGGCCTACATATATATGCTAAAAACGTTGAAAGTCTCATTTAAGTACATGCTACATAAAATTATAACATAAACATTAAATTCTCATATCATTGACAAAAATCTAAATTGGTTACTTTTTGAGAAATGCTTTAAGTTTTCTTATTTAAAGTGGTTTGAAAAGTTTTATCAATTGCATTAATTTTATCAATGCAAATAAAATAAATTTTTTTTTTTATAAATTTAAATTAATAAAAAAAAATACAAAAATAAATGTTTATGTACTTTTTTAATAGTTGCAATTTATAAACAAATACGCTAAAATTCGCTCAGTTCTGTTTGCTACAGTAGAGTCGCAAAGCGAGAAGGAAAATAGGAAAGTCAACTAAGTAAAGCTAAGTTAAAGTTTCTTTATTACTTTTTGTAAATTCTTATTAAAAGGTGACATATATTATGCTATACATATACTGAAGCAGACCCACATAAATACACAAGTAAATTTGGTTCAATATCGTTCCTCAAAATACTCATCTTAACATTTAATTTGTTTGAGCCTTAACTCATCTTGTATGCATGATTGAGTCGGAGAAGACCCTTATTAAATAACTGATATAGCTATAAGATTTGATCATTAATTGAAGAGAAACCATTTTAATTATTTAAAATAGTTTTTGGTAATCATTTCCTCGGATTATTTTTTTCACGATAAGTTAAGGCTAAGGCCGGCCGCATACATACATTTTCCGTATTCGATTTCCGAATTCGTTTTCCACGTTCGGAGACCCGAATGCATCAAATCGATAGAAAATACATTGACTGCCGCACACATTCGTTTTTTTCCGTACGGAATACATTCCGTACATACGTTTCGAATGTGGGCCCGTGCGTTCGGAAACCCCATGCGGAAAAAACCTAATGACGTCATGCAGAACGCAGCGCTTGCATACATTTTGTTTGTTTCGGCGCACACGTTCGGAAATTTCCATTCGAAACCGCGCCACACGCTGTGCGTATTGGATGTGTTGTGTGTTTTTCACGTCTCATCACGAATGCATCAAGACAATGTGTGAAGCAGAAACACTAATTATAGCTGTTGAAAAACATCGCTGCTTATTGAATATACACAACATATGCTCTCTTTAGATAACATGGACTCTCGTTGATTCTTCGAGTGTTTAACGGATGAACCCAAAACCGAAGTTTCTTTTTCTTCTTTGATAATGATAACAGAAATGCAATCGCAATTAAATCGTCGTTCTACGTCGTTGTGCGTTCACCACTGAACGTACTGGCAGTATAATATTTCGAATGCAAATTCCGAACGTCTGCGCTAGGCACACGGAATTCCGAATACGGAAAACGAATACGGAAATCGAATACGGAAAACGTATGTATGCGCCCAGCACAAAAAATGTAACATATGATGCTGAGATTCGGCTTGAATCTTCCAAATCTTAACAGGATATGGCTGTTCCAGGAAAAGTGTGTGCACTCGGCTTAACGACGAGGAGGACATCACTTATTGTGGCTGTACAGACCTACTTTTGTATGAAGATTATAGGAACAGTCTAGAAAACAATAATTATTGAATCATGACAATTCTTTAAAGTATTTAATCAATCAACTTACATTTTGAATTTAGATAATATGATCAATCCATCAATCAATATTTTATTTGTAACTTTAAAATATACAAAAAAAAAACCTTAACAAAATCAAAGTTACAGGTTAACAGTGATCTTGAGAAACACACAAGATGCCTATACTCAGCCCAATAATAATTAATTAAATAAATGTCAAACCCAAGGAATGATATAAAAAATATAAAGCTCAGTTCCCTGCCGCACGAAATTATGCTTACAGCATACCAAAAAAATCCCAATTATTTAGTTTTAATAACCGCAAGTAGGTCGGTTTAAGAATTTATATTAAAAGGCTTGTTTTTCACAACTTTTTCAATTCCAAATTTAGGTAATGTGCGTGTCTATTAGAGGCAACACAGCTTTGTTTGACAGTGTTGTAATACGAATAAAATAAAATCTGAATATTACTTTCATATTATACACAGTCGAAATTTTAAAATTAAACATAAAATTAACGAATTAATCAAACAAAATTATTTTTTATAAATAATCAACTAGCTGAACTCGGCCACGCTTCGCTGCGGCCCATATGGCGGCGGCGTGCGCTTGGGGCGCGCGGTACTGCTGGACACTGTTTATATATGCTATTTGTCGTAGCGTGATGTTATATGGCCTATAGCCTTCCTCGATAAATGGACTATTCAAAACAAAAAGAATTTTTCAATTTGAACTCGTAGTTCCTGAGATTAGCGCGTTCAAACAAACAAACTTTTCAGCTTTATAATATTAGTAAGTATAAATGTATAACTAAAAACTTTTACAAATCAAAACTTAAATTACGTCTTATTTTCAGCATTTTATATTTAAACGTTTACAGGGTATCACTGAAAATATCAGTTTTAGTAATCGATATAATTAATGAAATGTTATTAAGGGATAAATGAAATAGAATTTGAACTCTAAAATGTATTGCAGCAGATTATGAAAACACGCTTTCATAATCTGCTTCAATTTTTTTAATGTTTTCTTTGCAAAGTATGCGACCTCCTTTTCAGTAATACTTCAAGGAAAGCCTACACGAATAAAAAGAAGTCGAAGAGGGAAAGAGAACCTTTTTAATTTCCACAAAAGAACAAAATTCCGAGAAAAATATTGAAATGAAAGAGAATAAGTATGTTTTGTTTGAACGTGCGGGTTCGTTCCTTTTGATGTAAATATGAAGATATTTTATAAGAAACTACTTTTATTGTCCAGGAAATAAATAGTGTAAAAATTACATACAGTTATGTAACAAAATAATAAATGGCTAACTTCCAAATTTCAGATTTCGGTGTCGTATTAAAAGAAACCAAAGAACATAAAAGATCCAAGAATGGCTTGTCTGCATAAAAATTCAATAAAAAAAAATTAAGAACAATATGTAAAAAAAAACTCTATGAAAATGATTTCCAAAACATACACGTCTCTTTACTTATCTAATAAAGTATAATGATACTAGGTTTAAGTCGATTATTTCTAGAAAATTGCGATAGTCATGGTACAGATACCAGGTAAATACTTTCATCTCACTAAAGTATACAATAAATTAATTAATAATATTAAAAAAAATTAGATGAATTTAGCAATCTTTCTGCTTTTTCTTCTCCCCTCCTACCTCTTAATCTTTTTCGGAGACTTTTTCAGTCCCAGCTAGGATTTCCAACCCTCCCGGAATGCCCGGGAGACTCCGGTAATAATGGTTAAACTTCCAAGCTTCCGGGACGCAATAATATCTTCAGTTTTTTCTAAAATGAACTTACTATCATAAATTAACAAAGTCAAATCTGTCACCTTCGCTCTGCGCCTTGGAGCAAGGAAAGAAACCTGTTGAATATATCATCAGTAAAAGCAGAGTTACAAACATTAACAAAACTTCGATTTTTCATGTAAAACCAATTTACAAAAAAAAACCCTCAAATATTAGATGTTGCTCGAAAGCAATGTAAATATAAATTTAAAAATAATAATTAATAACTATAAAAGGTTTTTTTTTGTCGAAACTCCACCCCTGCCCTCGATTCTCCCTGGTTGGTTCTTTCGAGAGTTGGCAACCCTACTCCCAGCTGGTTCGCTCTACCGACAAGAATTTTCTAGTGAGAGTTGCTTAAGCTCATATCATGTACATATTATTATATTAAATTTGTTGTAAGCGTTTGTAAAGTAAGAGGTTTCACGCTCGCCCAAACACCCGTTGTCTAATGTCCCGGAGGAAAAGCGTTTGGATCTCTACATTATTTAACAAATATATTATATCAATTACATACCTGTTTATATTGAATATGTTACAATTGATGAATAAAAGTGCCCATTTCCCTATACCCTTCTAATCCCTTATCTTTAATCCTACTGTAGTCGGCAGCGCACTTGCAGCAACGTTGGCGTTGCTTGTGTTATAGGCGACGGTGGCCACCTACCATCAAGTGGACCGTCAGCCTGTCTGCCGATCTTAACATAAAAAAACGGGACAAGTGCGAGTTGAACTCGCGTGAAGAGGGTTCCGTACGATGTTACCTATCCGCACAATATTGAAAAACTAAACCACTGAACCTTAAATTTGGAGTTGGGGGGGGGGGGGGGGGGTGTGATGATCGTAATCCTATAAGGTTTCCATTTTTTATTCGGACGTACGGAACCCTAAAAAAACAAAAAAAAAACATGTTTTAACGCAGTCAATTAATCACAACTCAGAACCACACATGTTAAAATAAATAGAGATATCTAACTAAATCCACATCGATATAAAATGATAAAATTAAATCACTGTCCGCCTCTTTTTGCTTTTCCGCTAACTGTTTCTAAACTACTCAAAGAATTTTGATAAGGTTTTCAGTAGTAGAAAGAGCGACATACGAGGATGGCTTGCGTACATATATTGCAAAAAAAATGTAGCCGTGCAAAGCAGAGGGCGTGTCGCTGGTGAATAAGAACGAAGAGCATAGATAAGATAAAGTAACAAAGAAGGCATGTATAAAGTTAATCAACAACTTTTACCTTATATCTTTTAATAAGAAATGTAATTTCATGCAAAAGTACAGGCATATAATGAAAATTGTGTAGGTATATACACCTCACATCGACACGTAGCTTTGATGTATATGATCCCCAAATCTCCCCTTCTTATTATAGCATTACAACATTCCGTGTTCATATCCCGTGCGAATTAAATGTATTTACGAATAATATTAGGCTTACATGATGGTTCGTCAATAATTATAACTCGTAATATACGGTCGTACTTAATATTTAACATTTTTTTGGATGGGAAAAATTTATCTTAAACTATAGTTTGAGATGACAAGATGTAGCATTGCTTTTATTTAATTTATTTAATTAAAAAAAGAATTTTTTTTTCTAGGTTTAATGTATCTAGAATCGAACCATGTTAAAGGCAGTAAATAACACGAAAATATTACAAACTTAAAAAGGCTACAAATAGTTCATCACTTTATAGAACTTCATTCTGCAATATTCGCAATGTCACGTTGCGAAATTAATTACTATCAAAATACATTTTTTGTTTGTAAACAGATTGGAATGAAATATACACTAAATATTACTGGAAGTTTTCTACGATACATCAGTGGAAACCACATGAAAATAGGTTAAGCGGTTTCTGAGATTAGCGCGAACAAACCACAGACAAACAGACAGAATTTTTTTTGACGTCGGTAACATAAGTACAATGTGTATCAATTGTTTTTTTTTTAAATATGTAATGTGCAGACACGACTCGTTTACGACTCGAATTTTTCAATTCGAACCAGTAGTTCCTGAGATTAGCGCGTTCAAACAAACAAATTCTTTAGCTTTATAATATTAGTATTATATGAAATTTGCCAGCCTAAGCTGAACCCTACTTAATATAACTGATCATAAAGATCTGAGATCAACTTAAATTGGAATTTTGAAAACCTAACAGTCTATTTTTAATTTTATAAAAACTTTCAATCATCATCGTTTTACAGATGATAATATATATTTAACTAAAGTTTCAGCCGATTCAACCAAAAAGTTATTTTATTGCATTTTTATGTAAAAAATGTTGGACGGGATTCTTTAAATTTACATAGGTAATTTATTTGTTTGTAAACTGATTCGAAGGAAATAAACACTATGTTCAGGAAGTTAGCTGTAATACATCAGTGAAAACTGTATTTAAATCGGTTAAGCCCTTTCTGAGATTAGCGTGAACAAACCACAGACAAATAGACAGAATTTGTTTTACCTCGGTAACATAAGTACAATGTGCATCAATTTTGAAAAAATATTTAATGTGTAGACACGACTCGTTTACGATTTTATCATATGTATAGATTTATATGTATTTTTGTTTTATGTGGAGTGTAGTTTCCGGAACCACTGCAATGATTTGAAAAAAAAAATCACTATTTAAAAAGTACATTATTCCAGTTGGACACAGAGTATAATATAACCAACCCTCTAAATGCTCCCGGGCGAAACCGGGGCGCGTCAATATAGTACGCGATAAAACAAATAGTTAGTGTAACAGCTCAAAATTAAAAGTATTTCATCGGTTTTCCAAATGCTAAAATTTAAATAAAAAATAATTGTCAAGAAGGCGTTCTCATCGTGATGTTCAGATAATTGCATAGAATACGTAGCTTTTCTAATGTAGTCCTAAATTTTATTTGAATGTTCTGAATTCGATAAATGTATAATCAATAATGTATGACGAATATTGAGATAACATTTGCCGTTCATGTAATACGACCTCAAAAGAATTCTTTACTAAGATTGCCAAGAAGCGGTGACAGTAAGTAATTCATATTATATGAGGCACGAATTTAAAATTGCTTCTAACTTTATCTCATGAATACAGCTGCGTTACTTTGACACCTGCTTACTGATACGTTTACGTAATTATGTAGATCAGCTGTTCGCTTCGAAAATAAATATAATAAAATGCATTCTCAGTGAACTCCTCATTTAACAAACTCTTAAGTTAAAGATTTTGTTATGATTAATCAGTTATTATGTGAATCTTAGAGAGATATGTAGAAAATATTTTGAATGATGACACATATATTTCTCGAGAATCGAAGATTGACTAAACAATTGACTAACAATAAGATATAGTGGAAGGGTGTATTCAGCATATTATGTCAGCAAGCGCCGATAAATCAGAGATCAGATCAGATTTTACCATTTGTAAAATAAATGATTAATACATAAACAGCTTAAAAGAAAATAAAGTTTTATTTTTTCTATTTATACTAGCGACTCGCCCTAGCTTCTATCGGTAGCAATTGACAAAAGTATGAGTATGTTATATAAGCCCGCATCTTCGTACGCGTGGTATTCTGTATAGAGCGTAACTTTTTTATTTGTAAGCCGATTGGAATGAAACAAACACTAAATGTTATGGTAAACTTGCTACAATAAATCAGTGAAAACCGCATTGAAATCGGTTAAGCCGTTTCAGAGATTAGAGTGCCCAAACGCACAGGTAAACAGACAAAAAATATAAAAACTATTTTTTATTTTTTTTTACTTCGGTAACATAAATGGATATACAACGTGTACGAATCGTTTTTTTTTTAAATCTTTAATGTACAGACGCGACTCGTTTACGATTTTATTATATGTATAGATTATACAAGATCGATTGTAGGACTTATATATAAATGAGTTAAGGTCCTTAATTCCATTTATTAGGGGCGTAGCTACTGCCGCATCAGCGGCATCAATTATATGGGGACACCGGACTACAGAAGCCCCGAAGTGAGTAAGCAAAATTCGTAAAATGTTATCCAGAATCCGACTTAATTTTTTATCGTTTAATCGTTTAGCCTCTATTTACTCTCTGTTCGGGCTTCGCCACAGTCAGTTAGAAGAGCCCTACGACAAAATTTGATACAGGTCCCACGTAGACATGCTACGTCACTGCATTATTTATACCCAGAGTTTTTCTCTCCTAATGATAAATTTTGTCAAAGCATTTTTTAGAACTTTTATAATAATATATGTAATATTATCACAGCTTCTGAAAAAAAATCTCTAAATATAGAAAATTTTATGTTTATAATCGTATGAAATTGTAATTAAATTGATTTTGTAGTTATGAAAGCTATGCTAAGCTTGCAATCAGAGGCGAAAATAGCTCCTTTAATTTATAATATTGGGACATTTAAGAAACGATAGTAGTTGTCAACAATAATTGTCGCCCTAAAGTAAAAACTTTTAAGTCGGCTTACTTTATTTATTTGTACTAGTTGTTCATACAACAGTAAGTCTGTCGGCTTATTATGGTAATTTCGTGACTTTATTAAATATTATCATCTGTGCCCACGACAATCAGATATTAGATTTCTGTATGTCGTTGTACATCAAAGCAAAAATTATATAAACAACAAAATCCAAGATCTAAAACATTGGTATCGATATGTTTTGCGACAATTTCACGATAAAATCTATCTATAATGCAAGGGCAACTTCACAGTAAGATATTTATGTCAATCCATTGCCGTTTACAATTGTATTAGTGATTTTGACAAGCACGTTGGATAAGTGGTTAGGGTGCTTGCCTTCCTCCCCTAGGTGTACTAGGACCTTGTCGTGGTGGGGGAGCTTAACCCTCGATAATCTGGGCGGTAGCAGCGATCGGTGGGGTCACCGGCCTTCGCTTGGCTGACAAGAATATCGCTGGGAAACTAAGAAAGCACACCCGTGAGTGCTCCGAGTGGGCTCCGAACATCGGAGCTCGTGGCGGAGCAAACGTTAGGAAGCTTCAACTGTCAGTTGGAGCTACGCCGGTCACCGCTCGCTGGGCCGTGAATCCGTACTCGGCTCATGCGGATGTGGGCCGGTGAGAGACGGCACCCCCGTTCCTTGTTCGTAGGACCGAGGTATGGGTCTCGGTTTTGCGTATGAGGACCGGCGCGGGTCGCAGCGGGCGGATTCTCTCGGATGGCTCTGTCGCTCAGTGGTAGTCGGGCAACGCACGCGAAGACGGAGCTTTATAGCAGGGAAGGACCGCCTGGCAGAGTACCGCAATCGTGGCCTTGTGGGGGGTGGTGAATACCCGGTTAGGCCCGCCGGGCTAGTAACCGACCTCCGCAGTCGGTCGTCCGGAACCTCGCCACCCGGACTAGTAACTCTTCCGCGACGAGAACACGAGATGGAGCCCGTCTCTCGGGCTGCCGCGATTGCTGTGGAAATGTCAGGTGGATATCCCCTTTGGGCCGCCGACCCTTAATGCCGTAGAGATGAGAAGCCACATGAGCAGGGTTTATCCGAAAGTTTTAGCTCCGACTCTGTGGTAGGTTGTGCCGCAGAGAAGACGTTATGGGGGTGCTTCAGAGGTGAAGCCCTTCGCTGACTGCCCGCAGCGAGAGGTGAATATAGGCGGCTAATGCCACTTCGCCCGGGGGCGGTGGCCATGAGGTCGTCCGCCTTCATCACAACACCGGGCAACGAGGGAAGACGTGCTGTGTGTTCCGGCACGTCTCTCCACGCGCGCCTAATCTTTTTAGGCAGCCCGTCTGGCGGCAGGAACCAACCCCCCTTACAGAAGACCACCGTGAAATAAGAGCACGTGTACAGAAGCCCACAGTGAGTAGTTTGAACACTTACTACTTGCCATGGCAGAACCAAGTCCGAAATATTTTAAAGCCTTCTCTGAAAGGTATTGGTTTTTTATTGGTGGATTAGAAATGGTTTTTTATTCATGGAGCCGACACGACGTGAGCTTGCCATTGTCAGTTTAAATTAAACGGCGGGTGAAATCCCGGGACACAGCTAGTGTAATATATTGGCTCACACAAACCCAGATGGATGAATTAGTATAATACTTGTCAATTCATTTTCAATTGACCCGAAAACTTTAGGTCGAAATACATTTCCATCTGAAACAAAGCTTCGCGGTTCCGTCGAACGGAGGTTGTCATGCTCGTAACAACGCCACTTCCGGTTGTAATGAGTTCTTTGTGATGAGAATACTGGAATGACACAACGGACGCTACTGTACCTAGGCTAAGTGACGCAACTTACTTCCCCTCTCCAATTCTTTTGTATTTTGGAGTCGTTTACGCGCCAACACAAATTACGTTGACAGGCGAGCTGCCATAGAAAAGAAATGTTCCTGGGTGTAAAAAGTATCAATGTAGGTATTGTGAACAACCTTATATAAACAAATAATTCATTATTTCGGTTGCCAGAATAATGCTGCAGCATACATTTATTTGGGACTAGCTGTGCCCGCGACTTCGTACGCGTAGTTTTTTTAAATATTAAGATCGGCAAACAGGCTGACGGTCCACTTGATGGTAGGTGGCTACCGTCGCCTATAACACAAACAACGCCAAATCTGCTGCAAGTGCGCTGCCGACTACAGTAAGTTTAAGGATAAGGGATTGGGAGCGGATAGGGAAATAGGCTCCGGCATCGCTTACTCACTCAATGAAACACAATAGCACAGGTGCTGTTATTTCACCGTGGTCTTCTGTAAGGGGATGGTTACTGCCGCCACACGGGCTGCCCAAATGACTGCGAAACGCAGTGTGTCCTGCCACTACTTTTCAGAGCCAAAGTTGAAAGACACCAAAACACAACAGCACACGTACTGTTATTTCACGGTGGTCTTCTGTAAGGGAATGGTTACCGCTGCCAGATTGGCTGCCCAAATGACTGCCAAACGTAGTGTGCTCTGCCATTACTTTCAAGATCCATACCAGAGCTAAATTTGAAAAGTTCATTTCTCATTGACCCTGCCGGGAATCGAACCCGGGAACCCTAGAACAGAGCGTTAAGGCAAACATCCAATTCAAGCAAAAACAACACAATTCTTATATAATACGTATATTGTCAGGCTTGCATAGCAGCAAAAAGAGACAACTATAATATCTTCCAATGCCTCGCCAGCTGGAGGTCTACCAGAAATAGGCACCTGTTAATTTATTTAAACATTAAATAGAAAAGTATAATCCCTTAGTAAATCTATTAACAAACAGGAGCTGGTGGCTTCAATTACCTTAAACATTCACTGGAAAACTTCTATCTAAAAACTATAAGCTCTATGGTGCGTGGTTTAGGATAAATAAATTAATGCATTTGTGCTACAGGAAAATCTATCTAAGAAAAACCATAATTTCCATGAAACGCCATTATTCTTATGTAAATCCACAACATAGGTATAATAAATCTTTATTACTCAAACATTAAAGCGTAAATCTTTACATATTCAATTTAATAGTAAGAAATTCCAATGATTTTGTACCATTCCATCGTTTGTCTATCGCAAACGTGTATACTCGTATTTAAGATGTATTTTATGTACCTGTTTTCTTTATGAGAAATGTTGCCGACAGTCTAGTTGCTGATAAGTGGCTACCGTCGCTTATAAATAGTAACCACGTCAGGTGCACTGCTGTTCTTGAGTATAAAAGGTAACGTACAATACAGTATCGAGCGTAATCGATTTTCATATAAGGCCTCCGGTAGGTATGGAAATTTTATGAGTAAAAGTAATACAGGCGTAAACCAAAAAGCGTTACGTTTTCTGTCACTTTGACATTTGTGCGACAGCTGACGCATGTATTTGTGTTCCCTTTAATCCTATTTTCTGGGCTTATCAAATCAAACGTCGAAATATTGTATGAAAAGTGTAGTCCGCGTTGAGTAATGAAACGATAGCGCGTTATAACCTGCCGGCGCAGCGACATCTGTCGTAGAAAATGAACTATTTAAATTTATAAAACGTAGTGACATCTGCGTATACCGAACGTAACTAACATAACTTTTGTTGGAACACGTGACATCTGAGTATGCAGAATGTAACTAAATAATATAAAGTAAATTAGATATCCAGTTATCTATTGACACCAGGAAAATTATGCGTTTAAAAGAGTTTTTTTTTTTTTTTCATTTATTTATATTCTTTAAAAAACAGTCACCAGGGGCTAAAAGTAATACCTAATTTGCAGATATAAAAACTAACATCTATTTTATTGCTTAAAAGAAGAATTAATCTACAGGAAAGAAGAAATAGAGAGGGAACATATTTATCGAAATTGCTTACCTATGTACAATCCACATACTTTTAAAACTAGCAACTGTTTCACTGGTTACAATACTTTGTGCAATACATTGCACCGTAATATGTATTGTATAAATTGTACCTTTCAATACAAATATTAGACGAACCCATTGGTCGAATAGTTAATGTGATTGCCTTAACGCTTTGACTCAGGGGTCCAGGGATCGATTCCCGGCAGAGCCAACTTTGGAAATGAACTTTTCAAAGTTGGCGCTGGTCTGAATCTGGCAAGCAGTGGCAGAACACATTGTGTTTCGCAGTCATTTGGACAGCCCGTCAAGGGACAGTAACAACCCACTTACAAAAAACATACCTACGTGAAATAATAGTAAGTGTGCTTTTTATGTTTCAGTGGGTGAGTAAGGGATAACCGAGACCATTTTCCTATCCCTTGTAATTAACCCTACTAAGATCTGCATTAGTTTTACTATCTAGTGGACCATCAGCCTGTCTGACGAATTTTACATAAATTTAGTGGCAAGGTACACTGCGTTTCGCAGTCATTTGGACAGCCCGTCTGGCGGAAGTAACCACCCCCTTACAGAAGACCATCGTGAAATAAATGCATGTGTGCTTCTGTGTTTCGGGGAGTGAGGAAGGTGTACCAGAGCCAATATCCCTATTCCCTCCTAATCCCTTATTATCCTTAATCGTACTTTAGTCGGCAGCGCACTTGCAGCACCTGTGGCGTTGCTTGTGTTATAGGCGACGGTAGCCACTTACCATTAAGTGGACCGTCAGTCTGATGCCGATCTTAACATTAAAAAAATTCTTTTTTTTTTCTATTTATGGTATCGAAGCGACAGAGGTTCATAAACAAAAAGATTTACCATTCCTTCATTAGCATGGCAATTAGGAGAGTCCATTAAATTACAACGCAGAAGAAATATTAGCTTCAGCGCTGTAGATTAATACAGTAAAAAGTATTTTTAAGGCAAAAATAATCCCCGAGATAGTAAATGCCTTCATCGATATTTTCATCAAACAAAAACTCTAAATCTCCGCGTCAGTTACACGAATAATTAATATTGAAATTTTCGACCCCTCCCGACACCCAGCTGAGAGTAAATATTAAACAAGTAATTAATCATGACGTCATAAAATTTAAAAAGAAACAAACCAGTTAAACAATTTTTTTTTTGCTAAGATTAAAGCCAAACAGATAATTACTTCGTGCTAAAGGATTATGTACCTTTGAAACGATCTGATATCGAGGATTATGTACGTAATTTATTTGCAGAATACATAGTAGGAGATGGACAATAGAGTAAAAGAATAAGTAACAAGAAAATTAAACACGAAAGAATTATATGTATGATATTTTATATGATTTTATGTTCCTTTATACAAAATCGTAAATCTCCGAAAGTACTTCATCGAACATTATGAAATTTTTCATAAACTTTGGTCAGGGTGCAGGAAAGAAATTTAAAAAAGTAGTAATCCAGACAAAAGGTTCTTTTTTTGTTAAGATCGGCAGACAGGCTGACGGTCCACTTGATGGTGGCTACCGTCGCCTATAACACAAGCAACGCCCCAGCTGCTGCAAGTGCGCTGCCGACTACATAAGGGATTGGATAGGAAAATGGGCTCTGGCATTGATTACTCTGGCATTAGATAAGAATTATCGGAAAAAAAAACTCGTGCGAAGCCGGAGTGCGTTGCTAGTGAATATAATAAATTTAAATTCTGGAAAAGAATTCGTTTTAGAAGCGCAGAATCCAATATTAAAAAGTCGTTATCTGTTCCCCTTTCATCTTTTAAAAAAACATGTTTCATCCGTTAACGAGTTCAACGGTCAGTGTTGTTAAAATTTTATGTTTTTAAAATGGTACACATTCTTTATTAAATAAATAAAAAGCCTCTATTTCTTTTTAATTATTATTTTTCAAAGTTTATTTTAATTATTATTATTTTAAGAATTTAAATGAAGAAACAATAAGTATAAAATTGCTGATAGAATTTATAGATATTTTTTTAGCAACTGAATTTCATGGATTATGTTAAGTTTAACTAGCTTTTGCAGGCGCCTTTTTCTTAGGCTTTGAAACATTTGTGTAGTCTTTTTTTATTTCTATTATATTTTTGTCAGGCGTTGAATTTTTAATAATTTATATTTTATAATATATATTTTTATTATATATATTTATTTAATTTCTTTTGACGAGCCCGTTGGATGAGTGGTTTGTGTGCTTGCCTTAAATCCCGGGTTCGATTCCCGGCAGGGTCATCTTTGAAAAATGCCTGCAATCTTTGAAAAATGTTTTTTTTTTGTCTGGATCTGGAAAGTAGTGGCAGGGCAATCTATGTTTCGTAGTCATTTGGGCAGCCCGTTTGGCGGCAGTAATCACCTCCTTACAGAAGACCATTGTGAAATAACAGTCTATCCCCTCTTGCCTTTCATCATACTTAAGTTGGCAGCTTACTTGTAGTAACACCGAGCCTGCCTGACGAACTTTAAGTAAAAATTTATGTACAAAGACAAAATAAACACGGGTTAGGCCAGGAAAAGTTTAAGCCAAACTCTATTTCGCACGGGTGTTACTAAAACGTGATTTTAATCTACATTAAATAGCCCAGCTAATTAAGGTTAAACCAGCATAAGCCATGTAAGCGTTCCAAAATTGCTGCTTGAATAAGAAAGAAACCTTCCCTAATGAACGACAAAATATACGCAGATGACAAGGAGCTCGTCAACTAGATTGCTCCACGGATTCCTCAGATTTAAATTTCTTCACTAGGAGATAGTTTGTTGGCACTCATCAGAAGCTTGCTACTAAAAAAGGAGAAAAATTTCAGGAACTATATTTTTAAAGGCATAATAATAAAGTAATTGTTAAAACAGAACTTGTATTACTCGCTGATTGTGTAACTCTTACGATGGGCTGCCTAAAAACATTTTGAAATTTCCCATAAACAATTTGACATTGTAAGAAGCTAAGTTAATTTTCTTACACGTGTTTCCTAAATAAATAAATAATAAATCGCTAAGACTAAACACACCAATTGCATGGTTCCCAAAGTAAGCACTATATTAAGGCTTGTGTTATGGATAACGATACAACGGACAGGGTTCGAAACCCTGCGTGCGCAGACCAGAGTCAAAGTCCATTTTCAAAGTGGCTCTGCCAAGAATAGAACCTGGGATGTGTAAATCATCGACCATTTAGGATATGTAATTGTTTCTGATATACATAGTAGATATATTGTGATGCGTGATTTATCTAAACATATAATAAAATTTAAACGAGCCGTGTATGTACATTAAAGGTTTTTTCAATAACCTTTTTAGAATTTTTAGAATTTTTGCCTATTTATCTGTGCGTTTGTGCAAGCTAATCTCAGAAACAGCTTAACCGATTTGAATTCGGTTTTCAGTGATGTATTGTAGCAAGCCTCCCTTAACATTTAGTGTTTGTTTCATTTCAATCGGTTTACAAATAAAAAAGTTACGCACTATACCGGATACCACGCACACGAAGTTGCGGGTTCAACTAGTATGAATCCAGTTGATCTACGGTAATATGCGCCCGCTATCGCCACGCGTATTTTTCACAATTCTATGTTAAAAACGACGACTTATTCGCCGGTCCCGTGCGATTCTTTCCTATACCAGAAGATGGAAGATCGCTGAAGGAGGAATTGAAGTCCATTGCAAAATGTAGGGTTCCAAAAATTGAAGCAAAAAAAAGTGAATTTGAAGAGAACGATAAAATATAATTTGAAAAATAAATAAGTAGAGGTATGATATTACATAATATACAAATCACGCTGATATATTTTAATCAACCAATGTAGATTTTTTTGTTGTTAAATAGATTCAGTGGTTACAGTTATTACCCATTACAAACAAACGTATTTTACTCCTTGGATGAGTGGTTAGGATACTTGCCTTAACTCACTGTTCTAGGGTTCCCGGGTTCGATTGCAGGCTGGGTAATCTTTAGAAATGAACTTTTCAAAGTTGGCTCTAGTCTGGATCTGAAAAGTAATTGCAGGGTACACTGCATTTCGTAATCATTTGGGCAGCTCGTCTGGCGGCAGTAACGACCTCCTTAGAGAAGACCACCGTGAAATAACAGCACGTGTGCTGTTGAGTTTCGGTGAGTGAGTAAGGGATGCCAGAGCCCATTTCCCTAACCCTTCCCAATCCCCTGTCTTTAATCCTGCTATAGTCGACAGCGCACTCGCAGCACCTGTGGCGTTGCTCGTGTTATAGACGACGGTAGCCACCTACCATCAAGTAGACCGTCAGCCTGCAAGTGTAAACGCAAATTTTATTAAATAACTTGACGGTATGTGGCTTCGCCAAAGAGCGGTAGTCAGATTAAGGACAATTAATAGCATCAAACAAAATATTAGCAACATTTTTTATTTGTAGTAAGTAAACATACTTTATACTAGCTCTTGCTCGCAAATTCGTTCGCTGCCTTCGAAAACAGCACTTTTTTAAAATAAAAAGTACTCTATGTTCTTTTCTGTACCCCTGATAACTTGTACGCAAAAGTTAAAGCGTAAAAGAGTGATAAACAAACAAACAAATTAGTGTGTGAGGGTCGTAATGGCGCCGTCAATTGCCACGGAATCAGATTGCCAGGAAGGAAGTAGGATAAATGATATGTGACGATAGTATTCCTGTGCGTAAGTACTCTTATTTCATTTTATATATATTTTTTGTTAAAAACTTCAACAAAAACGTTGTACCGAAAAATGCATAAACAATACAGCCATTCATATAAACTACAAAGCTGAAATTTACATATAAATACGGCTGGCTAGGTATTAACCTTTCGCACTCAGATTGGTAATTAAAATGTGAAAATGTTACAGCCTCCGCTATCCACAAATTCGCAGAGATTTTCCCATATTCCCGCCAGTTTCTCTCGAGATACCGAATGCTGCGGATGCTTGCGGACCGTTCCAACCACGTGCTAGGGACGTGTTTTCCGCGAAAATTTAAAAATGAATTTAACTTAGTTGGCCAATTTTAAAACAGGAATTTCATATAAAAACTGTTTGAGATTTAATATTTCATATTAAATGATTTAATTTTATAAAAAAATTCAGTTAAATGTGAGAGAAATAAATTAAAAAAATAAATTGATTTTTGCGGTGTAGTTTAATGCGTATGTAAATTGGATAATAACAGTGACTGAGGAAAGGTATGTTTTAGTTTGAATATTTTAATATCGTAATTTGTGTTTTAAGAAATTGATTTTTCCTTCTAAATGCAAAAAAAAAGAATTGTTTTGTAAAATAATAATTATGAATATTATTCTAGGTTAATTTTTAATACATTTTTTTTAAATAAAGATGAGTTCTCAAAGCAGATTTCCTATAAACAATGTGTACATGCATTTATAAAACTCGCAAAATAATAGGTAGGTATGAATTTTGAGATTAATTTTAATTTTTTACGTCCCCTGTGGTGAAATAGATTTATTTTCTCATAGCAAAAGTTTTATTGGAAATGTATAATATTTATACATATTATAATACAATCGTAAACGAACCGTGTCTGTACATTAGATATTTTTTCAAAGAAACAATATGTGCACTATGTTACGTTACCTGGGTGAAAAAATAGTTTTTGGAATTTTTGTATGTTCTCAATGTGAACGCTTATCTCTGAAATGGCTTAACCGATTTGAATTCGGTTTTCACTGATGTATTGTAGCAAGCTTCCCGTAACATTGAGTGTTAGTTTCATTCCAATCGGTTTGCAAACAAAAAAGTTACGCGCTATACCGTATACCACGCGTACGAATTTGCGGGCTCAGCTTGTAAGTAAAAATCTAAATAAGTAGTCGATCATTTTATTGGAAAATTGTTCTCATTTGGGTTTAGTTTAGTAAATTTTAATGTAACATGATAGGAAGAATCTCTTATTTGCACAGGGACCATCCAAACAGTCTCTACACTCCTTCTTTGAAATATTTGTTCGGGAATATAAGTCATTATTTACTTACTTAATAGAAGCACGATTTTTTATTATATTTATGTTAAGGTCGTCAGACAGGCTGATCTGATGATGACAAGCGAAATGCAGTATGGCCTGCAAATATGTAAATTCTTTGAATTTAGTAGTGGCAGGGCACACTGCGTTTTTGCAGTCATTTGGGCAGCCCGTCTGGCGGCAGTAACCACCCCCTTACAGAAGACCACCGTGAAATAACAGCACGTGTACTGTTGTGTTTCGGTGAGTGAGTAAGGGATGCCAGAGCCCATTTCCCTATCCACTCCTAATCCCTTATCCTTAATCCTACTGCAGTCGGCAGCGCACTTGCAGCAGATTTGGCGTTGCTTGTGTTATAGGCGACAGTAGCCACCTACCATCAAGTGGACCGTCAGCCTGTCTGCTGACCTTAACATAAAAAAAGAATTAGTGATTGCCTCTTTTAGAGTGAACTTTTTAATTAAAGAACTAAACTTACAGTGGAACTGTGAAACGGTTATTTATTGATTAAATAGGTTTCAAAAGAAACATTTTCACACGTTAACAGAGTTTCTGAAAAAAAAAATGCACGATGATGACGATCATGAGAAGAAACTCCGAAAGAAACTCAGGATAGCATTCTTTTTGCATCGTTCAAAATGAAATATATTTACAATTAAAGCAATCAAGTTTAAAGTTTATTATGGAATGAATTTTTTTTTTAAATATATCTAAAATAATAAAGGCTCGTATGTACACAAAAAGGCAGTGAAAATAAAATAGGACCTACATGAACAATTTATTAAAGGTAAATCCATTACATTTAATCGAAACCTAGTTTTGGTAAATCTTTCTTTCTATCTATAAAAATGAATCCCCATTTCCCATGGTCACGGCATCACGCGTGAACGGGTAGATCAATTTTAATTCGGTTTTCACTAATGGAAAGAGGGATAAACGGGGAATGTTCATATATATAAAATATGTACCTCGGGCGAAGCCGGGGGTGGGTCGCTAGTTAATCATAAATTTCTCGTTAGATAAAAGCTAATATCTTTGCTAAATTATTATAGTGTAAAAAAATGTCTAAACAACTATTAGTCTAAACATACCAGTAAGTAACAACATACATGTAATGTAATAAAAAGGCTATGAAATCGATTAATGAAAAAAAAAAACACAGATTTGTTGGGTCATAAGTGTGCTTTATTCTCTAAATAATATATTTTATAGAAATGTGTCATGATACATAAATTATTCAATTTTATAAATCTGACACTACAAGAATTCAAAAAAAAATTGGATTAATATCAATTTTAAACATAGGTACTTAGCATTTAAAAAACCTATGCTCAAACAATTGAATTGTTGTAATTCTTGTAGACAACTAATTGTTGTAAACAATAATTCGTTTTTAAGGTTCGCTCAACTACTCATTCTTAATGAGCTTAATATCTCTCAATTTGATATAAAAAATTCTATAAGGCTCTATTTAAGGCTCACATTTATACACATAATTTAAAACAGTGGCGAAAGAAAAAGTATATGTACATTTGTACAACGCTTAAATTATGATTATATCACAAATTTATACTCAAATTTGGTAGTAATTAAAAAGAAGGCACATGAGGTTGCTTGTCTAATTTGTGCTCACAAAAGCTGACTTCTAAGCCCGTGGTTTAAAATTATTTATGTGGATAATTAGGTAGGTACCTAAATTTATAATAAACACATAGCCTTAGGTTTAAGTCCCTACCTTAAGTAGAACCTACTTATGTTGGAACATAAAAACGAAATGTTAGGTATGCGAACCTTAGGTTCATAAATAAAATTTATGTGTTTCTATGAATGGTATCTTGTATTCATATTTCGGAAATAAAGACGTATTTTCCTCTATCAATTTTATTAACATCTAAATAAAATGCGATACGAACCAACACAGTCAGTCAGGTCCTCTTGAAGATAGGTGACTACAGTCGCCTATAACACAAACAACGTGCTGCGAGTGCGCTGCCGACCATGGTAGGATGAAGGATAAGGGATTAGGAAGGGATAGGGAAATTAACTCTAGCGTCACTCACCGAAACACAACAGCACACATGCTGTTATTTGGTAGTCTTCTGTAAAAGGGTGGAATGCCCAAACGACTGTGCAACGCAGTGTGTCCTGCTACTGATCCAGACCAGAGCCAACTATGGAAAGTTCATTTCCAAAGTTAGCTCACCCGGGAATTGAACCCGTAATCCCTGAGACAGCTTTAACAGCTTTAAGGGGGAGACAAACGCTAAATACTAAAAATATCCATTGTTTAATGAAAATGTTACAAGAAATAGACAAGACAATTGCTTTGAAAAAAAATATATATTATACTTAAACATGTGAAGAACCAATTGTATTAATTAGAATTTTCGTTAAAGTAATAGAAACTCCATAAAAAAAGTTAGAACACAAGAAGATTTTGACCTTTATTGAAAATTCTCTCGAAAACGGCTTATTGCACGCATATGAATCCTGTACCTATTAATAAGTTGATATCAGATTAAAAAATTGTATTGATAAAAAAAAATTTTTGTGTAATGTTCTAATGGTAAAAACAAAAAAACACAATTTCTAGGCCTGTTGAATTGTCTCCGCCGCCAGCGAGTTCTATAGTAAATGTCATTTGCCTCAGTGAATCCCTTAAAGCAATGCACAATATAACCACTCGACCATGGATAGTGTTACGCAATGTAATTACCTTTCAAAATTGGATTTTTCTAACGAATCTAATGTGTTTGCGACTTCAGTACCAAAATTTGCAACGCTTGATATTCATAACCCTTTTAGACTCGTCACCTGTGTCACCCCGTTCAGATTCAAGGTTATCAATCATGCCAGACCGGCCACATGTCGTCCCAACTTGTCCGTTTGCTTGATTGATGCTGCGGTATTTAGGTTTTTAGATACGGTTCGTAATAGATGTCCGCAAAGAAAAAGGGTCTAACGTTTCTCTTGATTGAACGGCTAGGGAGTAGCTTAATGATTATCATATCTTTAATATCGACCGTTATATAGGACGAGAAGGTTATTTCGGTTTGCACTGTTAATGTATTTGAACTTAAATACTGGCTGACTTAAAAAGGTTTGATATTCAAACAGAGAAAAGAAAATATAGAATATGATTTGACGTGAAAATTTAGTGGAGTTGTGTTTTGTACATCGGATTGAAATGTTATAAGTTATTGTGAATATTTTAAGGTATTTAAAATAAATAAACAAGATGTGGGCAACATCTAAGTTATTTTACATGGATCCCAAGAGTATTATAAATCGAAGTAAAGTTTAGATGGAGTAAATCACGAAGAAAATCCAATAAGATGCACCAGTAGATAGCGTGATGGTGTAATTCTTTTGTCAATTTTATATTATTATTTTTCTTCTGAGATTTGGTAGTCGATACCTTAAGGTTGCTATGGAAATGATTTCCGTGTAATTTTGTTTACAGCTGTCAGTTTACGGACAGTTTAACATGGAGTACAAAATAAGCATTTTATACATATTTACGTTTTTTAAAGGCAAGAATGCAGCTGAAGCACGCCAAGATATATGTGAAGTTTGTGCTGTTGATTATTTAGCAGAAACCGTTCTGAATATGTTTCACTGAAAGATGACCGGGAACCTTCCCCTTTCTTCTATCGGACATGCAGACATACGGCTGGTTATCATCCTCACCTTGTCGAAATACCTCTAATTCGGATCAAGGGATGTAAAACATCCTTTATAATGCGCACTGCTAAGGATTGAAACTCCCTGCCGGCGTTTGTATTTCCGAGCTCATACAACCCAAATCTTCGAGTGAATAGGCATATTCTGGGTGAGCTCTCTCCATCGTCGGCCTCATCTTTCCTACATGGATAGATGCTGGCCAAGAGCAAACCCATCTTTAATTTAAAAAAAAAAACATTCTAGTCGACCTTCTGAAGTCGATAATGACAAAATGAAAGCCATAGTTGAATCGAATCACCATTTAACTGAACGAGAGATTACAAAACAGTTAAATGTAAGACATATAGGTAACTGTTTAAAGATTTTTTTTCTATAAAAAAAACAGGTATATTTCACACTAAAAACGGAAATTACTTTCTTGCCAACCTTTTTGAAATTTGTATAGTAAGACTTAGTACATTAACAATACTATTGTATTATTAAGTTTTTTGTATAAGACGTATTTTAGATGTATTTTGACAAGAGTTGCAAAAATAAACAATAATATATAAAAATTGTAAGAAAAGTAATAAGTAAACAATTATTACGCAGATATATTGTGTGAGATTTATAAACGAAAGACTAATTTAAAAAAAAATGTATTTTTAAGATTTTATGAGGTTTTTTTAACTGTTAAGTAACTTTGCAATCAACTTAACAATCCCAACTTGTAATTTGAATACATCTATTTTAAAAAACTAAATGAAAACGGTGTTTTGTAAATTCTGCAAAATGGTTGTAAATTTCCGTTGCTTACACGGGAAAACTTAAATCAGTTTTCAATGTTCAAGCGACCAATTAATTATATTGATGTTTGGAAGGTATACGGGAAGCTCAAATTTTCACGCTAACTACTTATTAATTAATATAAAACTTAAACAAATATATTAACTATATCAGTAACACAGTATGAAATTGTTATTTTATACTGCGTATATTCATATACACAGTATATTCATATACTGCGTATATAATTCATATATATAATATACGCATATTTATTATATACTGCATATATTATATTTGACAAAAAAAACACAAGTGTTCACTTATTGAAACTGTTCTATTTAATTTTTATAAATCACTATTGGTTCCACTACGAATTACTAAAACTATTTCAACGCAAGTATTATATAAAATTACGTATAACTTTTTTGTTTACGAAATCATATTATATAAAAATATCCCGGTATCGCATGGAAAAATTTTTCCGCAGATATAATTATAATCCACTAGCTGAACTCGGCCACGCTTCGCTGCGGCCCATACGGCGGCGGCGGGCGTGCGCATGGGGCGCGCGGTACTGGACACTGCTTATATATAATACTACTTATCGTAGTGTCATGGTATATAGCCTATAGCCTTCCTCGATAAATGAACTATTCAAAACAAAAAGAATTTTTCAAATCGTACCAGTAGTTCCTGAGATTAGCGCGTTCAAACAAACAAACTCTTTTATTCCTCAAGGCGGTACATATAAAGATATCAGCCAAATACAAACACTATATGAACAAATAATTATTGCATACAAAAGAAAATAAAAACAAATATATAAACAAATAATAAGAGGAAAAGGAACCCTGGCTCAGTATACAGTTGTGGCGCAGACCACAACACTGATGTTCTCCCAGGAACCAGATATTAAAAAAAAAATCGAGGGACAATTTCAGAACACGATTGTACAATCAATGTCTGAAATTATCGCAATGATCATAAAAACTATTCTTGAGTAAAGCACAGATGCATAATACGTTAAATTGAATAATGTGAGCCACCTTAAGCTTTTCATACACATTGTAATAGCCCTTTACACCATACAATTTAAATTAATATTTTAGGAGTTATCGTAAATTAAAAATTTAAGTATTTTCTTATTTTTAATGCGGACGAAATTTTGGGTACCAGCTAGTTATCTATATCTATATGGCAACCCTGTAAATATGCAATAGCACACGAGAATGTACAACAAATGGACCGGACATGCACGAGAATGTACGACAACTGTCACCATTATAAAAATGATTATAAAAATCATTCTCTATCACATGAAAAACTATAGACAATCAGTTAGAAAAGACAGGCAAATTTATTTGCAAATAATTTCTTATTTGCAAATTAATTAATGTGTCAATAAGGGAATGGTATTATAAGAACACTAACCAGTCAACTGTTGTGTTTCGGTGAGTGAGTAAGGGATGCTAGAGCCCATTTCCTTATCCCCTCCTAATCCCTTATCCAATCCTACTGTAGTCGGCAGCGCACTTGCAGCAGCTGTGGCGTTGCTTGTGTTGTAGGCGACGGTAGCCACCTACCTACGTGGACCGTCAGCCTGTCTGTCGACCTAAACATTAAAAAAATCAATATTCGAGACTCAGATTCGAGATTTGGAGTTTCAAGATGTCAAGATTTGTACATCGAATACCGGTTGGTCATGAAAGAACAAGAAAACTAAATGTCCATCTGGCATCAGTTACCCATGTTGATCGTAATTTATTTACGATAAACATGGGTAACTGATGCCAGAGATGATATTATTATTATTATTATGATATTATTATTATTATATAAAAAATACAAGTAAATAAACTGAGTGTAGAAGCAGTAGCCGAAGAAATTGACAGGCTTAAACTATTATATGATTAGTCTCGTTGAGGCTTGAAAGTCGATTTCTAAAAGGTAACGTAATACGTTAAGGGTTGCGTTAGGAAACGGACGTTTCTTCGAAACTGTACATTTGTCACTTAAAATTCGACATTATTTCTAAATGCATAAGGACTGGCGAGTAAAAATTTAATTCTTGGCATCACGTCATCTATCATACTAAATCACAACTCCATGAAAAAGGGTTCAGCTCATTAATTTCGCCGGTAACACGAATCAAAGCCTCGTTTGCGATCGAACACATCACTCTTGCAGATAACAGCGGGAATAATACGTATTTCATTTCTTTTCTATCCTTTTGAACCTCTGGGTTGTAGTATTATTTGCACCTTTTTTCCGACCAAGCAATTGATGGTAGATGGTAACCCACGGGGTCCTAATGCGCTGCAGCATTTTAGTACCTTAAAGAAGCCATATTGTTGCTGGGTGGATGGATTCCCAGATACAATTTGTGCAATATTTTTATTTTAAATTACCAATTTATATCTTTTGGTAACCGGTTGCGTAACAGACTCAGCTGGCACTACGTCAGAAGTGAGATATAATTCCAATTAATTCTAATTAAGAGCATCTTGGCTCTTATTAGGTAAGTCTAGGGACTAACTAAGTCTATACCTACATATAATAAAATCGTAAACGAGCCGAATCTGTATGTACATTTTCAAAAAACAATTTGTACACGTTGTACTTATGTTACCGACGTAAAAAAAAGGTTTTTAAAATTTTGTCCGTTTGTCTGTGCGTTTGTGCACGCTAATCTCAGAAACGGCCTAACTGATTTGAATGCGGATTTCACCGATATATTATAGCAAGCTACCCGTAATATTTAGTGTTTGTTTCATTCCAATCGGTTTAGAAACAAAAAAGTTACGCGCTACACTAAATACCACGCGTACGAAGTCGCGGGCTCAGCTAGTCTTTAATATGTATTGTTACGAATAACAATGGAACGTTCCAGAAAAAGAGTTGGTGCCGGCCGAAAGTCTCGAACGTCCCACCCTGTCGATGGTAGCCACGCTCCTTCCCAACTAGTTTCAAAGGATATTGTCCTTGTTAGCTCCAAGTACGTATATAAATAAGAGGCGGCCGGTGAAAATGCTACAGTGAACCGATAATACACATTGACGACATTTGCCAAGTTTTACGGTTTAGTGATTTTGGAAGTCATCTTGGTTTGTGAAAATAAATGGTTCGTTTCGCCCTTACACGGCAGTTTAGCTCATCCTACCACGTAACAGTATGAATATTCAAAACGAGGAACGTTTTTGTATTATTTGCAGAAAAAATAAATAGCATCGTTTCAAAGTGTTTTTATTAACTTTTTACTTCTAACTTTAGACGTTTATTTTAACTTGTTTTAGAAAATAGATATGAAACCTCACCGCTCGAAACCAGGGTCCAAATTTAGATTATTTTTAAAGCTATAGTCTCCACGTGCTCACAGCCACAGTAAAACAACTGGTAAGTATATCTATGAAAAAGTGAAAAAAAAAAGTCCAAGCAATAACAATTTTCAAATAAAACGTTTCTTTATAAATTTCCCGCGATAATTTCCATTTAAATTCCACGTAACAAAAGGGGAATCGAATTGATATTTTCCTCTAAAAATATTCGATTCAACGTTTGCTATTCGAATTAAAAGTTTCCCGAATCTTGTTAAGGCGATCAAAAGAAAAAATAAATTGGATTCAAAGAAACGAACAGAATTTTCTGTGTTTTCTCTCACGCGGGTCTTTTATTAAAAACCTTTACGTAATTAAAGTTTTGTTTGAGTTTTTCGAATGTTCGTAATAATAATTAGGTATTTAACGCAATGTTGACACTCTCCTGTGTAATTTAAATCCTAAAATTTAAATCGATACAAGTATTTGCAGCGACTTTGGTTTTAAAATATTTATTCAATGTTAAAATATTCGAGAACAGTGCTTTACACGCTCGCTTAAATTACCTAGAGGTACTACAAAAGTTAAACCGGTAGATAAACCAATCATAAATATTACAGACACATTATGAAGTTTACGAGACATGTTGTTTGCTCGTATTATTTTAATAAAGCAACTTAATAAACATCATATAAAATTCATATACCTACCGTCCACACTCGACTTATTTGAAGGAAACAATAACCATCTTAATCCCTATATAAAGACGTTCAAAATGAAAGTATGGTAAGTAACCCACTGTCAGGGATAAAGTCCGATTCTAAAAGGCATTCCTTTATACACATATATGTATAGTTCTTTTACGTTAATCCTTCGGACTCTCTTGCTTACTAAGTTACCCCTATAAATTTGACACAGAAGACAAACTGCAAGTAAACTTTTTTTATGTTAACCGTCATGGGGGTTGCATAGGGGGGTTGCAAATGCTTTAAAATGCTCATAGCAACGCTATAAAGATTTCAAATGCTCTGACGACCTTAGCAGGATTAAAGATAAGGATTAGGAAGGGATAAGAAACAGCATAATTGCTGTTAATTCGCAGTGGTCTTGTGTAAGGGGTTGGCTACTGCCCAAAAGACTGCAAAAAACGTTAACTACAAAAGCCTTTTACTAAGTCTTCCATATACAACAGTTTCAATAAGAAATTGAGCAATTAATATAAGAAAAAAAAATTGTAATTTAACTTCCAACAAAAACTTATTGTATCACGTAGCTAATCGTGTACATACGTTGCAATAATGATCGAAAACTAATTTGAAAGGCTTTTCAGTTGTAAATTCGGGTATATTTGTCACACAGAACATTATGTACTTATAAGGAGTCTATTGATGTGCCGTGCTATTCCTTCAGTCAGCACCGACACCTACGCTGTGCTTGCCGGTCCGTGGTCTCCACTCGAGAATCTAATACTATTAATAGAAACAACAATAATACTACACAATTAATGCATTCACTCATTAGTATGAAAACTAGAGCAAACAAATTCACATATAAAAATAAATTGATTGTAAATTTATTATTTATCTAGAATCTTTTTATCTACTGCTTTCGTAATATACTGTGCATACTTTTATCAATAAGCCACAAGCTTTGTGCTTTAAGGGTTTTAAATGTCTGCTTGTTCGGGAATGTGAAAAACCAAGTTTAACCCTAGTATTATTATAAATGCGAAAATTTCTGAGTACGGATGTACTTCCTTAGGTACATCCATCCTCAGAAAGTTTCTTCATGTTGTGTCCTCAGAAGTTTCATCCATCCTCATAAACATCCTTATGTTTGTCACTATTTCACCCAAAAACTAATGAACATATTTAACAAAACTTTACAGTAATGTTGTTTATAGATCACACTAATACATAGTACCTATATGGTTTCGCTAATAAGCATATTCTGAATTACCCGTATCTATTCCAATTCCTCTCCCCCTTCTACGCTGGATAGTTACTCGAGGAAGTTGAACTACTCCTCGCAAAAGAAGTGCTCGTTATCGACATCGGTCGGTAGTGTGCACATTCTTTTGCATCAGGCGTTCGCGACTGTGTATACGCATTTTTATGCGATTCGGCCGCGTACAGGGATCGGAGTTACATAAAAGCAGCACAAAAAACTGAATAACTCAAAATCTAATAATAATCGCTGAACATACATGGGGTCCATTGGATAGGTATTGGGTCCCTCTACCACGACACCCCATTTGATCCGTCGATGCTGGGTCACCCGTACATATATACCTCTAAAACTATAAGCGATAACGAAAATCAGAAAAAAGATACTTAAATGAAAGGAATGTTCCTATAAAATTCTCGCAACTCCTGGATCTGGGGCCGATGGTACAAAGGATCCTCGGCGGGAATAATGTAGCATACCTACCTAGTTGTTAGAACTACTGTCAATTTTATTATAAAATAATGACCCGCCCCAGGCTTCGCACGGATTATTTTGCCTTTTTTCTCTTCATAAGAACCTTCCTCGGATTTAACCGGATTACGGAATTGGTCTGGCCGTTCTTTTTTGCGCTTAGAAACACATTTAGTGATCCCTTTTATTTATACACGAATTTAGAAAACAAAATTATGATTGTGGCGCCCCCTGAAACTGCCGCCCGGGCATGTGCGCCGCTTTGCCCCCCTTAGATCTGGGGCTGCCTCTTCATAGTGGTAATAGGCGAAAGTTGCCACTCACCGTCAAGTATACCATCAAGCTGTCCACCGACAGACTCTAAAACTAACATGAAATATAAAATTTAAAACGACCACAAGAACACATATTATATTTTTGACACTTTAAGGTAGGAAAAAGTTTGCAAATGAACAATGAGAATTGTCAACAGGATAATTTCCATATTTCGCTTGTCCCAAAAAATTTAGTCCACTTTTGTTAACTTTTAATTATGTAGCAGTATTCAACAAACTTTTAATTGCATTCTTTTTTTAACTTTTTAATTGGGCCCTGATTTATTTTTATATTCACAGCTTTTTCGGTTGAGAGATACTTTTTCGTTACGATAAACTGTGTGTACAATTGTACATATATAAATAAAAGCCCTTTTTCTTTAGACTCTCTACTAGGTATCCAATAAGGAGTGTAAAAGTCTGCTTAGCGACTAATATTGATGGAACATTTTTGTAACTTTATTTACCTTATGGTTTATTTCATTTAATGAATACTGCTCTGTTGCATGGAGTCCATATTATCGAATACATAAAAATAGAATCGAGAGAGTGCAGAAGAAATTTTTGCGACACTTAGCATACAAGGACAAAATGTTAAAAAAAGTTAACAGCTACACTGATCTCCTAAAATTATATAAAACATTGTCACTCTCCAATTGCAGGGACTATATTTATCTCTCTTTCTTGAAAAATATTATGGATCTATTGCCCAAATCTGCTGAGCAGTGTACGATTGGCGGTACCAAAGCGTAATTCTAGGTCGCATATTAAGAACAGGCTAACGTTCAGATCTAGAATCGCCAAAAGTAACCTGGGCGGAGCCGCTCCCTTGCGCAGAATAGTCGTCACCTACAATAATTTAATTAGGGGAACTGGCATAGATATCTTTCAGTATTCCTCCGCATGTTTTAAAAGAAGGGTTAAAATTTCTTTTATCGCATACTGCATGGTTTGTCGTTTTTTGAGTTTTTGTTTATTGTTCCTTTATTATTGGTTTTTTTTTTTTTTTGTTTTCGTCTTAATGCATGCCAAGTTAGCCTATAAGTGGAGTATATGATATTATAAATGAATTTTTAAATGTGTTTACGTATTAAGGATGGTTGTATACTGCGTTGGCTTCCTAATAAAATAAAATTAATTTCCAATTTACTTCTATTTTATAGGGCACCGTATAGGGCCACGTATTTTAGCACGTGTGCTGTTGTGTTTCGATGAGTGAGTAAGGGATGCCAGAGCCCAATTTCCTATCCCCTCCCAATCCCTTATCTTTAATCCTACTATAGTCGGCAGTGTAGTTACAGCAGCTTTGGCGCTGCTTGTGTTATTGGCGATGGTAGCCACCTACCATCAAGTGCACCGTCAGCCTGTCTGCCGATCTTAACATAAAAAATAGGGCGTCAAACAGTTATTTAAACTCTAATTTTATGATCAAATTAATAAATTGGTATTTTAGAAATTAATTCACCAGTACTAGTGCACCACAACTAAAATACCCTCTGGTGATATTAAGCCTTATTATTACTGTTTTTAATTAAAAACGGTCCTCTTGATGATAGATGGCCACCGTCGTTTAAGGACACAACCTATATGCGGAGGCTTACATGTGCGTCGCTAAAGTTTCAAGTTTTTTTTTTTTTTTTTGATAAAATATTTAATGTACAGACACGGCTCGTTTACGATTTTATTATAATTATGTATGGAATAGATGTGGATTATTTAACTCTCAAGATTTGCAAGATTTAATTTTATTTAAATCTTGCAATTTAGTGAAACATAAAATGATGAAACTGTATCATTTATTTTATACTTGATAACGAAACAATTATCCATTGATGCTCGTATCACAAATTAATAATTGAACAGAGCATCCAAAAGCATTCTCTTCGTGTTCGCGTGTCATAGAATTAGAAATACGATACTGAAGTAATTGGAAATACATGTTGAAGACGATTGGAAGTGACAGAAAATTAGTCACTCGACGACAAGAAAACAATCCCCAATAAGATTATAATATACACTAGATATTTAACGGATTAATAATAATATTAACATTAAATGTAAAGAGACATTCAACACTACGTTACGCTCTATTAAAATAATCAGCAACAAGGTAAGAACCGGCTCTTATGAGCACAAGTGCATGCTCTAACGCATTCGAGGACAACGCATAATGTGTGCATATATTTGAACGCACTTATGCTAATACTTCCATACAAACAGTGTAACGAAACAACGGAAACAAACAGAGTAAAATAGAGTAAATATACAAGATTGGCATCAACTGTCTGTCGTCGCCAGCTGTTTTATAAGGGGAACTTGTACGAGCGGCCCGCCTCCGATTTCTCAAGTATGCAATTTTTTTCTACGAATTATATACACAAACATTCCTCACTTATAGCTCTTTTCATTAGTGAAAATCGTATCAAAATTGGTTGGCTGGTTTAGAAGAAATTAGCGGAAAGCAGACAGACGCGGAGAGCGACTTCAATTTACAATATCTAGAGATTTCCCCAGCTAGCAAAATTTTGTGCTATGCAATTGAGAGAAAGTTTTCTGAAACACTATTAATTGCGTTTCATGCACTTCCTATAACAATGACACAAACGTTTACTCGGGCAGGTTTTGGCACAATTACATAGTATTTTTAGTAGTGTTATTGTGGTAACATCACAGTTGAGTTCTATAATAAAACCGTATAGAGAATTTAATGTTTTCACGGTAAATTTTATTACGACTTCATTACAAAAAAAAAACTCTATTAATGAATGTTTTTGTACTATACAAAATTAGAGAACAAGGGTCTTTTAAAGAGCAATTTAATTTATTTTCCACCTAGTCGTACGTTGTCTTCATTGCATAGCTTGCCATTTATTCCACTCCTGGCGGCGTATATGTCGTTGTAGACGTTCTGTGGATTTACTAACCCAACACATCAGTCTACCTACGACCAGAGAGATGTCTTAGCTACGATATGAACTTCTTCATCAAGCGAGCAGTAAGCAAATTCTTGAAAGTTCGGCAGCACCAGTATCCCCCGTGGTTTTGCTTGTGTCCTAACATGATGGTAGCCACCTAGTAGTCCAGTGGACCGTCGTCGGCCTCCTGCCATCTTTAGATAAAATATATTTAAAAAATTGTTTCATAATTTGAAAAAGTATCTTTCCTTCAAAATTTTCCAGTTACAGTTATTATTACTTCTAACTTCTCAAAATATTTCCAATAGTATATTCGAAAATTGAACAGTGGTTTCGAAAAAGACAAATGGTGTGGGAATTTCGTGCGCGTCCCTCAGGAACGGTACTATGGAAGGTACCCTATGTCTTTTTTTGTATCTCTGATAACATGTAGGTAGTATATATATATTAAATGTCTTTGATGTATACAAAACTTCGGCGCGAAATCGCAACAAACAAAAAAGAAACTTCACTGTCGCATTTATAATATTAGTCAGGATCTGTCCATTTGAAGCATTTTTTTTCCTACATCATATTTCAAAAGCCTCAGTTCTTTTCCGATCTGTCGAACTCAGAATCCACATTTCAGTGTCACAGTTTAGGTATACTTCCCCACTGGTTGTTAAGGCACTGTTTCAATTACGTATTGTTCAAATATCAAATATTGATTTAAAACCAATAGAACACACGAATAATAAATATGAAGTACCTACCTGTGAACAATTGAATAAAAAAACATCGTTTTGAAACTGCCCTGGAGTCAATGATAGGGATTTTAAATATCATTGCCGGGAGTAAACTATACTTGGAATAATATTGGATGTTTCCACGTGACGATACTGCATGCAGTATGGTCACATGCAGTATCTGTCACGTCCAACAGACATCAGTAAGCAGAGACTTAACCCGGTCCCCCGCTACCACCGGGTTCCCGTGTAACTACGGAACCCTCCTTATTATTTATAGGTTCAGAAATATGTAGATTCAAAAAGAATTTGTTTTTGCCATCAAGGAATTATGTAACTCCCAAAAACATCACATTTAAGCTTAAACAATACTATTTACAATTAACTACAGATAAATATAATTTTTAACAACAATACAAAAATAGTTATAAAAAAGTAATACTAATTATTATTGTAAGATATTTCAATAATATATTAAAGATATTTTAATAATATATGACACAAAATAATATATTAAAGTCTTAAAGTATCTTAAAGTAATTGAGGAGTCTGAAGTGTACGTTGGGCGTCAAAAGGTTTATTTAAATTTTCTGTAATCGGCACATGGTGTACGGTAAAACTCTAATGAGTTTTTGTTTACACCAATGTTAAGTCAAATGAAACACTATTGTATTAATAAATAATAAATAAATAAAAAAATAAAAAAACTAAAATCGAATAACTGTACATATTCAATCAAAGGATTGCATATGTCGCAGGGTTATTGCAAAAGCGTTATATATTTTTTATAATATTGACTTTTGCCCATCATCTCCATATAATAGAATATCACAGGAATGTCCTAGTTAGATTATAATCTCCCTGGGGGCAATGAGTCATTGTAATTACTCTAGTTAAATGAATATGGTGGAAATACTCGATTCACTGACTCATTTGCAAAACAAGAAATGTGAACATTGACATTGAAACAGACCAATCAGGGGCCTCTCATAATCTGCCGAACTCATCACTGCGTTACAATATCAGTGTATGGGTTTAGAAATTATAATAACATTGAAAAGAGCAAATAAAATCGTGCGAATCGGCTTTTACAATAATCTAGCGAGATATATAAGAATACATATTACAATACTGAGTACAAAACATATAAAATTTAGCAAAACACCTTCCTCCAGAATCTAGTATCTCAACAAGCTCTTACAACATATTTGCGTACCAAATTTCACTAAATTCGTTTCAATACATTAGGCGTGAATAAACTTAATAGACAGACATTACGGAGTTCCTTTTGCATATAAAATATAATTAAGTGTATTCAAAATTTATGATTATTCTGCTCTCTGTGTGCCGAACGAAAGGTCTTTGCCAAGGAGGTCATTAAAGTCTCTTTATATTATTTTGGTATATACTAGCTTAGCCCCCAACTTTTTACGCGTGTTATTCGGTATAGTGCGCACCTTTTTTGTTTATAAACCGATTGGAATGAAACAAACACTAAATTACGGGAAGCTTGTCACAATACATCAGTGAACCGCGTCTAAATCGTTAAGCTGTTTTTGAGATTGGCGTGCAACGCACAGACGAACAGACAAATACAAAAATTCTAATAACTATTTTTTGACCTCAATAACATAAATACAGTGTAAAAAAAATAATGTACAGATATGGCTCGTTTACGATTTTATTTATATGTATAGACAATAATTGATGCTTCAGCGAAACCACAGCTGAGTGTCATCAGAACGCCATTAGCGTATTATTGCGTGGTCTTCAAACAAGTTTTCTGTCATTTTTTAAATTCCTTATATAGATAGGTGCCGTCACGTTTTCATGTTTTATTCATCTAGTTTATCTATTTTTTCCTGAATAACACTTAGACACGAAAGTCTCAATACAAAAACAATTTTCTTTTGTCCCAACCTCCTTATAAGTTACTAGCTGAACTCGGTCACGCTTCGCTGGGGCCCTTATAGCGGCGGCGTGTGCGTGGGGCGCGCGGTTCTGGACACTGATTATATATAATACTATTGATCGTAGCGTGAAGTTATGTAGCCTATAGCCTTCCTCGATAAATGGACTATTCAACACAAAAAGAATTTTTCAATTCGAAGCAGTAGTTCCTGAGATTAGCGCAACGAACAAACAAACTCTTCAGAAATATATATTAGTATATATAGAAGTATAGTTATAAACTAAATAGACGATCCCTGAATTTAAAACTTCCTCGAATCGTCAACGCACGTACTAGTGTCAAAAAAAGTGGGTTGTGGATGTGTCGTAGACACGGCCGTGTGTTTTACGTGAAGACTACGTGTATGCGTATTCACGTGATGAGAAAACACTAAGTATAATGGACTGTCTGAATGTATGAAAAATGTGTAACTATGAACAATTATAACATAAACTTGCTATAATTAAATTATAATTAATCTCCGATGGATAAATTGTACCAAATTAGTTAAGTTCTCACAGTTTAAGTGAAAAATATGATATCCTTTCTTTTGTCAATGAATTTTTTAAATCGAATTATCATCTGGAGCGTTGTGAAATATCGACAAAATACGTTTTTTTGTAATATGCTCAAGAGTTTTTGATTGACATCAATCTTTATATGCAGTAAAAAGCATATTCTTACAAAAGATCTCCATAAAATATAAGCATGCGTGCGTTTGTGTTACTGTGCGTGATTAAAGGTGCTCTCTCGCCCGGAGCATTTGCCTGTAACGTTACAGAACGTTACGGAACACTACAGTGCGTAACCTGAAATGATACAAGCTGTAACATTTTAATACAACTTGTAACATAAATGCAAACCACTTGTAATTGACGCCTGTATTTCGCCGGTTTTGAAGTAATTCATGAACCAATATCGTTTGTTCTAGTTTTTTTTTAAACCAATAACAATGTCGAATTAATATTGCCGCACTCAGCACAAATAACCTTCGTCTGACATTATAAAATCAATCAAAATCGAATCTGAAAATTTACATTACAGGTGAATGCTTCCTGTGAAGGGAACACCTTAAGGGAAGCCAGAGCACATTCCGCTAACTTTAGACTTAGACTGTATATTACTTTTTATCCTATCAGAGTTAGCAACGAATATGTGTCTACCTAGGAGACGGGAATACTAATTGTCATCCTGACTGCTACTATTTACACAAATGACCAATTTACCAATTGTAGTGGCAGGGCACACTTGCGTTTCGCAGTCATTTTGGGCAGCCCGTCTGGCGGCAGTAACCACCCCCTTACAGAAGACCACCGTGAAATAACAGCACGTGTGCTATTGTGTTTCGGTGAGTGAGTAAGGGATGCCAGAGCCCATTTCCCTATCTACTCCTAATCTCTTATCCTTAATCCTACTGCAGTCGGCAGCGCACTTGCAGCAGCTTAGAGGTTGCTTGTGTTACAGGCGACGGTAGCCACCTACCATCAAGTGGACCGTCAGCCTGTCTGCCGACCTTAACATTAAAAAAAATTAGCTCATTGAATTTTTTCTTCTATTATGTAATTGTCGACTGGGAGACTGATGGTCCACTATCGTCACCTATTAACAAAAAATCAACTCCATAGGTGCTGCAAGTACACTGTTTACCTTAGTAGGATAACGGATAAGGGATTAGGAGAGGATAGGGAACTGCTGCCAAACGGACCGCCCAATTTTATTTGCGATATTCATTGTGTCCTAGAATTATAAACAAAAAAAACATTATCATTATTTTATATTAAAAATCATCTTAAAAATTAAACAAACAAACTATGTACATTAGTCCGTTTTTATTTACTTGTCGAATAATGCCTACCTCGGAGGCCTTATAAAAATTGCTCAACATTTTTCAAGCCTTCCAAGACTCGGGGAGACGTACGCCTCATCAATTTAACATCGCAACAATGAACAAAGATCTTCTACCAAAAATGAATGTTTCTTCTTCAGAGTACAATACAGGTGCAATATAGAGCGATTATGATAAGTTTCTCAAAAGAAACATATTTATTTTTGGAGTCTAACCTTCTTCGGAGCACACTCAGTGTCATTTGGTTCATTATTTTAAATAATTGTTTTCTATTTGAGCTTTCTTATGAAACATTTTTGATGAAGTTGCGTTCACAGGAGAGATAATTTGTTTTTTTTTTAAATATCTGTTTAAAAAATCTTTAGATTTAAATATTTCTTTGAAAATTATGATGGAAAGTTAATATACATATAATATACATAGAGAAGAGATATATTATAATTAAATGAGATCAATCAATTTTGTTCGAGATCGGGCCATCAGGGCATTTTCGTTTTGAGGGTGGAAACTGGTACGAATTAGGTAAGAAGAACTTATATATATTTACTGAAAAAATATCGTGTAATTTAGTAATGGAGTTTCATAGATATTTAAGTTTAAAAGTATTATCTTTCGCTTTAGCATAGCTTCGAAGGAATCTACGGCATCAAAGGGAACGGCAAAAATCTACACACAACAGATATTCCACAAGGGTTTATTTACCAATAGACCCCGATCAAATTCTCTAAGCAATCTAATTGCCTCATCTAAAGATGTAAGAAACATTTCATCAGATCATCCTGACGATCAAAGCGACACCTATGATAAAAGTAACTGGACAGAAGTAGTGAATAAAAAACGGCTAAGATCCAGCCCTGAAATAGCAAGCAGGTGTAAACAAAAAAAGCACAATGCGTACTGGCTTAGCCAGACAGTACCAACTTCAAACAGCTTTACTGAGTTGGAAGTGGATGAAGAAACCTTAGAGACAACAAATACTAACAGGGAACCAAGACCTCCACCCATCTTCGTTGATAAAGTGGGTACAATACAACCACTAATTACCCTACTTAATAATCACGCGAAAGAAAGCTTTACAATAAAAGTATTGCAAAACGACAGAGTCAAGATACAACCGCACACATCTGTAATTTATTCCAAAATAGTGAAATTACTTGAAGAAAAGGATACCGAATTTTATACATACAAACCCAAAAGCGAAAGAAACTTCAGGGTGATATTGAAAAATATACACCCATCTATGGATACCGATGACATAAAATTAGAACTAAAAGATCAAGGTCATGTCGTCACAAATATTTATAATATAAAACAAAGATTCACAAAGAAACCCTTACCTATCTTTATTGTTGAACTTAAGCCACAAGACAACAATAAAGAAATATACAGCATTAAAAAACTACTGAACTGCCTTATACATTTTGAGCCCCAGCGACCCAAACGTGAAATACCACAATGTTCAAATTGTCAGCAATATGGTCATACTAAGAAATATTGCCGCCGAAAACCGAAATGTATTAAGTGTGCTGGTGATCATCTTTCATCTGCCTGTGAACATAAAGGAAGACTCAACAATGTTAAATGTGTCCTCTGTGAAGGCAACCACCCCGCGAACTACAAGGGCTGCAATGTCTACAGAGAGTTGCAAAAAATCAGGTATCCTCCAATGCGTGAAAAACGGCTGCCGAAACTACATTTAACCGAAAAACCATCATATAGGCCTCTTGGAATAGAACCAATCACACCAAACAAGACTTATGCACAAGCTGTGGGTGGCAACAAACCAGATGCAAGTATTAGTGCTAAAACAAGTGATGACCAAAATCAAAACTTTGTCAAAGAAATGATGGAGATGCTAAAACAAATGATGAGCCAATTAACAACTATGAACAATCTGCTCATAACACTAACAAATAAAATCACACACATTCACTGACCTTAAATTGGTCATTTGGAATGCCAATGGGCTGTTACAACATTCTCTAGAAGTTAAGACATATTTATTTAATAATAATATTGACATACTTATGATATCTGAAACACATTTTACTAATAGAAGCTATTTCAATATTCCAAATTATAAATTCTACAATACAAATCATCCTGATGGTGCTGCTCATGCTGGATCTGCGTTACTCATCAAATCAAATATCAGACATCACACAATCCAGCCGTACTGTTCAGAAAAAATCCAGGCCACAAATATTGTTATTGAAGACTGTGCTGGTCCTCTCACAGTATCTGCCCTGTACTCCCCACCCAAACACAACTTGAAAAAGGATGACTACGTTGCCTACTTCGAATCCCTTGGAAATAGGTTTATAGCTGGTGGTGATTATAACGCCAAGCACACCGACTGGGGGTCCCGCATCACTTCGGCCAAGGGTCGCCAACTGCTATCAGCTAGCCGAGACCTAAAACTAAATATTGTTTCATCTCGAGAACCTTCGTATTGGCCAACAGATAGGAAGAGAGTACCAGACTTAGTTGACTTTTGTGTGACAAAAAACATTGCTGAAACCTACATATCGGCAAAATCTTGTCTAGAGCTATCCTCAGATCACTCACCTGTAATAATTACACTTAGCAAAGAAGTGATAAAGACCCAAAAACAATGCAGGTTGCACAGCTACAAAACAAATTGGTCCCTTTTCCGTAGCTTAGTTTCATCTACCATAAATGTAAATCTGCCACTCAAAACTGATGACGACATAATGATGGCTGTGGAGCATTTTAATAACTGCATCCAAACATCGGCATGGGAGGCAACTCCTGAATCAAATGAATTTACGCCAAATTCTTGCCCACAAACCATAAGGGACAAGGTTGCTGAGAAGCGCGCTGCAAGAAAACAATGGCAGCGGACGCGACACCCTCTAGACAAGAAAAGACTGAATTATGTAACTGCTCAACTAAAGAAATTACTTATAGAACACAAGAACATTGGCGTGGAAAGGTATCTGACGAATCTGGATGCCACACCTTCAACGGATTACTCTTTGTGGAAAGCTACAAAGAGATTAAAACAACCAAAGCGTTACAATCCCCCAATACATACTCAAGACAACTCATGGGCCAGTAGTGATTTTGAAAAGGCTAATGCGTTTGCTGCACACTTGACAGAGGTATTTAAACCAAATGACTGGGAGAACCCTTGTGACATGATCAATGACATCGAGCGGAAATTAAGTGAAACTTATCAACTTGATCCACCTACAAAATGTTTTACCAAAACTGAAGTACGCAGAGCCATATGTAAGATAAACCAGCATAAAGCACCAGGCTACGATCTAATAACTGCTAAGATCCTAAGAGAATTACCTGACGAAGGTTTTAAAGTATTGACCCAAATATACAATGTCTCACTGCAGAGAAATTATGTTCCACCACAATGGAAAGTTGCTCAAATAATTATGATACTTAAACCAGGGAAGAGTGCTGAAGAACCGAAATCGTATCGCCCAATAAGTCTTCTGCCGGTAGCTTCTAAGGTGTTGGAAATTCTAATCTTGAGTAGGATGAACCCCATTCTTAAGGAAAAGAATTTGATCCCAAACCACCAATTCGGTTTTAGACATGGACATGGCACCATTGAGCAAATCCACAGACTCGTTAATAGTATATATAATTGTTTTGAGAACAAAGAGTATTGCTCTGCGGTTTTTTTGGACATTTCGCAAGCTTTTGACAGAGTTTGGCATGAGGGCCTACTATTCAAGATCAAAGAAATGCTGCCTATTAATTACTTCCTGTTCTTTAAAGCTTATCTAGCTAACCGCCATTTCGACGGTATCCACGAACAAAGTCGTATCTGCAAAATGTTAACTTTTCAGGAGAGCGATTTAAAAATTGTAAAACAGTTATTAGTAAATATTTCAAAATGTAGCCAACCAATTACCAAGAATTTTAAATATGCTATTAGGAAGAAGGTAGTGATATTATTTCCATGGATTGCTTTAAAAAAAAATAGAAATTATACAAAATATTGGGTCTTTTGATCACTTGCAACTTTGTTTTTCGTAAATTTAAAGTGGTATGAAATGATGCGTCCTTATTCTTCGAAGTTTTGCTGGTAGTATGTGCTTAAGTAACGTTTTTCTTGGCAAATATGCGAAGCAGATACATGTGTAGTATGTTAGAAAATAACATTAACCATTGAAAAATGTAGTAATTCAAGAAACTTTATTAAGAAATGAACACCTTAACTCAAATGAAAGACAACAAAATTACATTTCTTTCTTATTAAATCAAATATCTACGTTTTAATTCATATTTAATTAATTTTTAAATTACTTTTTTATTATTATTAATTTGCTAATATTATTAGTTTTCATTATTTACAAAATGTTTTTATTTTAGTATCTTTTTAATATTTTTTGTGTGATTATATTTTTTATTTCTATTATTTATTAATCATTTACGAAATTTATTAATTAGATTGCGAATTAAGTATTGCGATGTTCTTTTACCATATTCATTATTAAATTTTAATACATTAGGTTTTTTTGAATTGATGCTTCTGGTAGTGATTAAATGATTTTTGGGGAATTGAATTTCATCACGAAAGTACTGTTCAACGCAAGTAGGTTGCATTCAACTTCTTTATGAATTCCATTGTTCTTCAATAATTACACTACACCCGAATCACACACACTCAATGTGACCAAGTAATGATATTTTTCATTGGAGAACATTTTTTTTTTTTTTTGTCCTACCGGCTAGGGTTCCCCTAGCCTTCATTGGAGAACATTATGAGATCATAATGTTCTTAATACACAACCTCTTTATACATTCCCACTCAAGATCTCCAATGAAAAATATCTGACAAAGGTCATACTTATGAAACAGTTTCTTCGGATCTCTTTCGTCACAACGAAGACTTCTTTTACGTTATTCTACGCTGTCTTTGCTCCTATACTGTTCTTCATCCAAATATTGTTTTTAACTTCAGACTTGAAATGAAGAAATGCATCTTGCCCCATGTGTTTGATAAAATAAGGATTATCGTCGGTTTTCGCCCAACGTATAAGTAAACTTTCTAATTAACTTCTCACTGACCGATAGTGTTTAAAAAGATAGTCTTACAAACACTAATAGCTTGATCGTATGTTGAAGAAGAATAGTTTATAGGCAGAAAGTATTTAAAGGTATATTTACACTTGCTGGGCATAAAAAGCATAAGCTTTTTAGAATTATTTGTATACTTAGCGGCGCAAGCCCATTGTTTTTCTCTGCTTGTAAAACTTTGTAAAACGCTGAATTCTGTGTTCTTAGGATATTTATTTTGCACACTGTAAACTACAATTGCAATTGCAGGGACGACGCATTACCTTTTCATCTATAACTTTACCCTTTTTGGAAACATGTTATTGTAGATTTCACTTCTTCTGATTACTTCATTTTCTTAAATTTTATTGGATGTAATTAAAATCACTTATTTGGGTGGTGCACACATCATGTTTATTTCTTAATTACTTCAATACATCTAAAATAACATATATATAAACTATTTCACAACCACCTATCCAGATGTATCAAGACACACCATCATTGTTTTTTCATGTTAAAACATAAAATTATACTTTTTCTTTTTGGCTGTTTGAATATCAAACCTTTTTAAGTCAGCTAGTATTTAAGTTCAAAATTCATTAACACATGTTTCTTAACTAAATTTTTCATAATTTTCTTTTCGCGTCAGACAAATCCCAGCGGTTTTTTTTTTACTTTTCTTTAGATTTCGTTTACTAGTTATTGCATTCACTTGGCTTGAATATGCAATACTTCTAGGGCCATTACAATTAGTATAGTATATGTCTAAAAGATTGGCTGGGGTAGAATTTCTCTCGTTTTCGAAATTATCAATTATTATGTTAGGAGAGTTTTCGTAACTGTTGCTAGCTTCTAAATGTAAATGGTGTAAATTTGTTAGTTATATTGTTGTCTGTTCTTGTTAGGTGTGGCTGATTAGGCTGAATAATTGACGACGTAGAAGTTGTAATATTCGTAGACTGGTATTTCTAGGTATGTAGGTAGGTATTCTAGGTAACAGATTCAACATTAATATTTGTGGAGACAAAATCATCTGTAACATCCAGATATCTGTCGTTCCAGATATCTGTCGTTCCAGATATCTGCCGTGTCAACGTAAATATTTTTGGACTCTTCAGTTACCGGATTTAACGTAACAGAATATATTGTTTAAGTGGCTGAAAATAAATGAAATGAAAATATTTTAAAATACTTTTCACTAAAGTTAAAAAACACAAGTTATTACCAAAATAAAAATCAAACAACGTTGCATGTAAAAGTTGTAATCAAAGAATAACGTAGCTTAAGAACATACGATCTTAATAATTCCACAAAACAAAGTCGGATATAATACATACTACCCTCAATTTTTCAAGAACATGGTTGCATTTTCATAAGCGACCACAATAAATAGATAAAATAATAATTATATTAAATGTTAAATTAAACATCATAATAATATATGTACGTAATTTTATTAATATTACCGTAAGAAAATATTTTTTAAACAATGTCCTTAGAATAGAGTTGTATGTATCGATACAACCAAACTTTGGGTATATTCGTTCATTTGCCAATTAAGATAAAATAATACAGAAAAAACGTATATTAGTATATTATCAATAAAAACGAATTGAACGTCTTCTCTCCAACTCGACAACAGCGAACACTGGTGCAACTGCGGTTGCGACCAGGTGCGAGGGGTGTGAGTGCGGGAGTACAGCGTTGCGCGTGACATTGCGCCTTTGTTGGCGGATGGGAAAATAATATGCATCCTTGTTCACTTGTGTATCACAAAAACTAAACAAGTTACAAGAAAAATAAAAATTGTCTCATATAGCTTGACTAAATCCTAGCCATAAGCGATTAAAAAAGCTATTTTGGTGTATGGTCACATGCAGCTTTGTTCTTGGATACCGTCGATTTCTTTGTTAAATATGGCGAAGATATCTCAAAACTTAAGATAATACAGGCCGGTGTTCCTCAGGGAAGTGTTCTGGGTCCTACACTATACCTACTATTTACTTCTGACCTGCCATTGACTGATGGTGTGAAAGTAGGTACGTATGCTGACGACACAGCTGTTCTTGCTGTTGATAAAAACGCCTTTAAAGCCTCTGCCTTACTACAACTAAGCCTGGACAACATATCAACTTGGTTTAAGAAATGGCGCATCAAAGCGAATGAATCCAAGTCTGTCCATGTCACATACAGTTTAAGGAGAGAAACTTGTCCGCCTGTTTCTCTCAATAACAAAATCATACCACAAGGAGACGAAGCAAAGTACCTTGGGGTGTATTTAGACAGAAGACTGACTTGGAGGAAACATATATTTACCAAGCGCAAAGCTCTTGGCCAAATGCTGAGAAAATTCTACTGGGTGTTGAACAAAGCTTCAAAGTTGTCTTTGGCTAATAAGATACTTATATATAAGTGCATAATAAAACCGACGTGGACATACGGTATACAACTCTGGGGCACCTCTGCTAACTCAAACTTGGAAATTCTACAGAGATTCCAATCGAAATTGCTTAGAATTATAGTTGACGCTCCCTGGTATATAACCAACGAGAGGATACACCGAGATCTTAAGATCCCTACAGTAAAAGATGAAATTGGAGTTAGAATACCGAAATACAAGGATCGCATAGCCAACCACATAAATCAGCTTGCTGTGGACCTAATTGAACATAAATTCACTTTCTCCAGGCTAAAGAGGAAAACCCCACTTGAATAAAAGGGCCAACTTAGTATTTGACGTGGCCAAGCCATTGGGCTTGGACCACAAAACGCTTCAAATTTATTTTTACAATTATTGCTGAATGTCCTAATGTGACAGATTGCAATATCAATAAAAAAAAAAAAAAAAAAAAAAAAAAGTATTAAAATATCCAATTGTCCCAATAAAGCAATAAATTTTCTAATTTTTGAATGTTAATTTCGTTTATAAAATCTGAAATATTCACGGGATACAATTTTTATTTTTATTTTATGTCGACAGACAGGCCGACGGTCCACTTGATGGTAGGTGGCTACCGTCGCCTATAACACAAGCAACGCTACAGGTGCTGCAAGTGCGCTGCCGACAACAGTAGGATTGGATAACGGATTAGGAGGGGATAAGGAAATGGGCTCTGGCATCCCTTACTCACTCACCAAAACACAACAGCACGTATATGCTGTTATTTCACGGTGGTCTTCTGTAAGAGGGTGGTCACTGCCGCCAGGCGGGCTGCCCAAATGACTGCGAAACGCAGTGTGCCCTACCACTACTAATCAAAATTAATCAAAAAAAATTGTTAGCAAAATCTTCAAAGTGTAAATTAAAATAAAAAAATGGCCTCGTTTGAACGTTGTCCTTTATCTGGCATTATAGCTAATACAAAAACAATTTAGATTTCGTTTAGCAGGAAATAAATTGAAGAACAGAGCGATAAATATTAATGTCACACAGATGAACATGCCTTATTTATTGCAGTAGAAAATATTGTCAAATTCCGGTCGATGAATAAGCTTATATTGTCAAAAAATATCATTATACGAGTAAAGTTCCTAAATCGTAATAATAACTAAGTAAGTTTGACAAACAGCTTTGGCTGTTGCTTAGCAACGGCTAAGTAACTAAAAACTAGGCTAAGTGGTAATGTGTTCTCTTTTTAGGTCCTCGATAACAACTTAAAAGGGAAACTTATATTTCGCTCTCGTTTATGTGATATGTTATACATTTATACACCATCGTGCACTCTGGATAGTAATTTTGGTATAAAAATAGTCGTCTACATGCAGATGCGAAACATTGTGAAATCATATAAATTAATAAAAATAAACTTGTAGCTTTTTATATGGACGAGCCCGTTGGTTGAGTGGTTAGGGTGTTTGCCTTAACGCTCTGTTCTAGGGTTCCCGGGTTCGATTCCTGGCAGGACCAACTTTCAAAAATGAACTTTTCAAATTTGGTTCTGGTCTGGATCTGGAAAGTAGTGCACACTGCGTTTCGCAGTCATTTGAGCAACTCGTCTGGCGACAGTAACCACCCCCTTACAGAAGACCACCGTGAAATAACAGAACTTGTGCTGTTGTGTTACGGTGAGTGAGTAAGGGATGCCAAAGCCCATTTCCCTATCCCCTCCTAATCCCTTATCCTTAATCGTACTGTAGTCGGTAGCGCACTTGCAGCACCTTTGTCGTTGCTTGTGTTATAGGCGACGGTAGCCACCTACCATCAAGTGGACCATCAGCCTGTTTGTCAATCTTAACATTAAAAAAATATTCAGAATTAGGAATTTAAAATGGAAATAATAATAAACTATTCTGTACTTCAAAGCACCAAATTTTATTCACTTAGAATGCGTTATAAGTGTAGAAAATATTTGATCATAAATATTCAATGAATATGATATGAATGAACCGTTTTCGATGGGTTTGTATTTGTATGGCAATACATATACCAATTTTGTTTACTTATATATTTTACTAGCGACCCGCCCCCGGCGTGCAATTTTTATATATATGAACATTCCCCGTTTATCCCTCTTTCAATTAGTGAAAACCGAATTAAAATCAGTCTACCCGTTCACGCGTGATGCCGTGACCAAGGGAAATGGGGATTCATTTATATATATATATAAGATTATGTTTTAGGTAAGTTTACTTCGATTATATACTTAATTAAATTAAAAATAACATATAAAAATACAGCGTTATTGAGTAACATGGTATTATGAGGGCATTTTGTTGCAACTGACATAATTTCTCTGCTACATTTTACCTACTATCAGTGAAAATGAACCTTAATATTTTTGTTTCGCATACATTTGTCGGCGTCATCATTACGTTAATGAACGATGAAGATGCAGCAGAAATGAGATTTTTTCATTTGGATTACGTGTTTGTGAAAAATATACAAATGTTTCCATTAAATATGAGTAATAAAAAAAATCATGAAAAGATTTTTTTTTCATTGAAATAAAAAAAAATGATATTTGATGTAAAATCGTTTCGTTTTTAAATAAAATTGCAACATGTCTGTAGCAGTAATAAAAATGTTTAAAAGAAGGTTTGACGCATATCTAGGTAAATATAGCAACTGGAAGAGATTTACAACGTGATGTCGGAGTACTGTCTAATTCAAAATTTATGGCGATTGTACAATCAACGTGCGTTGTTTAGATCCACAGTACAGACAAACAAGAGTAAATAAACTTTTTTCAATAAAAAAATGGCTTATCAGCCAGCTGAGTTCACCGACATAGAGTATGTCTATGCCATTAAACAAAAGAGCATGATATATTGTCACTAAGATCTTAATATTATTATTAAATTCATAGTAATGCGTTTCGCAGTCATTTGGGCAGCTCGCCTGGTGACAGTAACCACCCCTTACAGAAGACCATCGTGAAATAACAGCACGTGTGCTTTTGTGTTTCGGTGAATGAGTAAGGCATGCCAGAGCCCTTTCGCCATCCCAATCCTATATCCTCAATCTTACTATGGTCGGCAGCGCACTTGTAGCACCTGTGGCGTTGCTTGTGTTATAGGCGACGGTAGCCACCTACCATCAAGTGGACCTTCAGCCTGTCTACTGATCTTATTATTAAAAAAGGAGCCCATTGATTGATTACTTGCTTTAGGGCTATGTGAAGATGTCCCGGGTTCGATTCCGGGCCAACTTTGGAAATGAACTTTTCAAATTGGCTCTAGTCTGGATCTGGCAAGTAGTAGCACGGCACATTGTGTATCTTATAGGGATTGCAATCCATGGGCATTTTCAGTCCAGCTGGATTAAAACATATAATATAGGACTGAAATGTACTCCAGCAATCCAGCTGGATCCAGCATGGCATAGTTACGCAATCTATAGTTACGCAGTCATTTAGGCAGACCGAGTGATTTAGATCCCATTCATCCGCAAGTTTCACCCAAAATATTTTTTCCCAATTGGCCCTAAAAACTATTCACCCGAATATAAAATTGCTAATCGTTTTTTCCTACTCACCCCAATTATTAGGTTCTACTCATCCGCGAATATATTTTAATAGCGATAGCAGAAACAAAAGTTTTATATGAATAGGTATTAAAGGTTGAGTTATTCAACACGACAGATTTCGTTTCGCCGGCAGGTTATAACGTGCCAATCGTTTCTTTGCTCAACGCGGACACTTTTCATACAAGAGTTCGACGTTTGTTTTTATAAGCACAGAGAAAGCTTCTGGTGTTGCTTGTTACACTACAATAAAATCAGGAATATAAATACATGCGTCAACTGTCGCACAGATGTCAAAGTGACAGTTAACATAACGCTTTAGTTAACGCTTTTATTATTTTTGCTTCTCATAAAATTTCCATACCAGAGCCTTATATGAAAATCGATTCTTAAGAAATAAACTACAAAAAGGTTCACACTGAAATAGACGTCGAATTTTCGAAGGAAACACTTTTCTAAATATGTATTATGTACAAATGTATATGTTTCTATGTACTATGTAGTAAGAAATTGTTTAATATTTAACCTGCATAGGTTTGTATTTCATAAACAAAACACATATAAATAAATAGCAGTGCATTTTTTTTTCTAAACATACCGATTTTACGCTCCTCGGACTAGTGGAGTATATACTCGTAAAATAGGAGACGGGTGAATGGATAATTTTATGTAGATTTTAATAAATTATTAAATTCACCCAAGCCAATGGGTTCTAAATCGACCGTGTGGCGCCAGTAATACCACCATTACAGCATATGTGCTGAAATAACACCATACTAACCTTGAAATAAACAGGGTTGTGTACTAAACAGAGTTTCGGTGAGTGAGTAAGGGATTCCAGAGCACATTTCCTTATATCTTCCTAATAAATAAAATAAATAAATAAAATAAAATAAAATAAGCCTTTAATTACTGATAAGTTACAGATTACAGAGTTACAAATTCCATGATGTGCTACTATATTATAATGAAGTTAATTGATAAAATTTTCTATATTTAGTAAAAAAAAATTTTTAAATATATATTATGTATATTTAATTTGATCAGACATCTGCAACCTTATCAGGTTGTCCGAAGACATAGGCCTCCTCCAGATCATGCTACCTGCTGCGGTCAAGTGCCAGCTGTCTCCATCTTTTAGGAAGATCATCATCCCATCTTCTCCGCTGCCTTCCCTTTTTTCTTTTTCCTTCTCTTGGATACCATTCCACCACTCTCTTGGTCCACTTATCCACACTTCCTCTTATTATGTGACTGTCCAGCGCCATTTCAGCTGTCTAATTTTTGTTATTATGTTGGGGATCTGCGTTTTCTTTTGGATATCTGTTAGTCTGCATTTATCTTTCAATTTTATGTTCAACATACTTCTTTGCATAGAATTCTGGCAAACCTTCAGTTTCTGTTCTAATTTTTTTGTAAGACTCCATGTTTGGCATCCATATGTTAAACATGGTAATACACAAGTTGTATAAAGTTTCCCCTTCACAGTTATTGGTACATCTTTGTTTTTCATAAGATTTTTAAATGACCAGTATCTTTTCCAAGCAATGTTGATTCTTCTTTCTACTTCTTTTCTTGTAGAATCATAATGAGATATGAGTTGCCCCAAGTAGATGTATTCATCTACATACTTTATTTCGTTGCCATCTAGTATTATTTTATTCTCTTTAGATTTGTTTGTCATTATTTATGTTTTTTCACTATTAATGGTTAGTCCTACTTTCTTGCTTTCCTCTACTAATTGTTGCAACATTGTCTGTAGTGACATGTGGTCGCTAGCAAAGATTACAATGTCATCAGCAAATCTTAAGTGGTTTAACTTTATTCCATTAATATTTAGACCATAATTGTCCCAATTCAAATTCCTAAATACATGTTCTAAAATTGCTGTAAATAATTTGGGAGAGAGGGGATCTCCCTGTCTCACGCCTTCCTTTATTTCAAAGTCATCGCCTTTACTTTCCAACTGTATTTTTGCACTGCTGTTAGTATATATTTTTTCAATATTTTGAATATACTGTCTTTCTATTCCTTGATTTAGCAGAACTTCCCATAACTTATTATGTATTATAGAATCAAAAGCCTTATTGTATCTTCCTAATACCGTATGCTTAATCCTGCTATACTCGGCAGCGCACTTGGACATTGATTGTGTTTTAGACGACAGTAGCCACCAATTTATCAAGTGGACGTCAGGCTGTCTGAAGACTTTTACATTAAAAAAATATTTGTAGGCTATTTTAAATGACACGCTACAGTAGTGTTTTATTTTTCTCTATACTGATTACCTAATTAATTATAATTAGTATAATTACATTTTTTTTAAATCTGTTAATGTCACGTATGTCATGAAGCTAAAAGCTTTTTAATGAGATCCGATTGTAATACGCTCTAATTAGAGTGTTCAAGGTTCTTATGTATTTGTTTTTATTTGTAAAAATTAAATAAGAAAAAATACACTAAATTGTCACAATACAAATAAAATTTACTTATGTTTATGTGTAATAGCATTTCCCTTCTCGATATAGAAATAGGAAGTTACGCATTAATCACGTGATGTGTATCTAATAAATGAAACGCGTCATATGAAGGTAATTAATTAACTAATTATATGAAGGGAATAATTACTCGTGTTCGTTATTAATGGACAGCTAGAGTTGTCAATTAATAATCAGTTGAGTCAGTTGAGTCGAGAGCAAAGATTTTGTGAGTTTAAGTGGATAATGTACTTAATAGTGGATACCATCGAATATTAACGCAAGCAATGCAAATATGCTGCCGATCTTGATATTGTTACGTGCGGGGTGAGTTAAAATGCCGTGTAAGGGCGAAACGAACAATTTATTTTCACAAGCCAAGATGATTTCCAAAATCACTAAACTTGTCCTATGTCCGATTGCAAAAAGTCTTCAATGATTCCCTTAATGTGTCGCCGGTTCACTGTCGCAGATAATTTCTTAAAAGCTCCGAAGCATCGCTTTCGTATCGCTGGTTGTCGCCCCACTAAAACTAAAACTTGACCGGCCGCCTCTTATTTATGCTTGGCGCCAAACGCCTCGATGTATTTCGAATTTACTAGAAATGTAAACAAGATTGTAAACAAACCATTGAAAGTTTGGGAATGCTATTTCTGTTGAAATGTAAATATTATGTTGTGAACATAATGACCAATTTCCTTTGACACTAATCGATCGGCTACCATCGATAGGGTGGGACGTTCGAGACTTTCGGCCGGCGCGAGCGCTTTTTCCAGATCGTTCCATAGTTAGTTGTAACAATATGATAAAGATAAGAAGACGTTACTACTGTCTTCAGAATCAGCGCCTCGACACCGAAACTCAACAAAAGTTTTAATATATATTTTTTTGTAAGGTATAATTTTTTATCCGATATTTTATCGATAAAAATGAATAATTGCATTCTTATGACAACACTAAAGCTCGTAAACAGCTACTAAATTTAAATAAAAAATCGATTCACAAACAAATGTGAAAAATGTTTTTCACCTTTTTATATATTGATACTGTGTAATAATTCTAAAATTAAACATGTATACAACCGTGATAATATTTCTTTATTATTTTTATTTTAATCAAATTGACTTGAAATTCTTTCGATTAGTTCTTTCGATTAGTTCTTTCTTCCCTACTGACTGTTTTCGTACTGTGCCTATTTGCTTTGAGTTTGTTTATTTGTACTCCATTCAACACCACGTTCGCGCATATTTTTGGCTTTGATGTACAAGTCGCGAAAGAAGGCATACGTCTACTGACATAGTAACCAAAACATATTAATTTGCTAAAAATAGATTATTGTGAACTGTATCTCGAAAAATAAGGGAAATCTAATATTTTTAAAACCCTAAAATAACAATGGCTCATTTATACCTAAATATTTGATATTATATATAGTATATTATGCTTTATTGATTTTTATTCAATAATGAAAGTTCTGCTAAGTCTTATATACACCTAAATTTGCAATTGAAATAAGGTGAAAATCAACTTAAGAAATAACGTCAATTTAAACCATTATTTCACGAGAATGCCTCCTCGAGATAAAAAGTATACACATTTATGTCTTAATCCAAGACATGGGCTATATACGTAACAAAGTTTCACGCAAATCCGTTCAACAATTTACGCGAACAAAAACAACTTCAAACATCGTCACAAACTTTGCATTAGAAAGGAATTCTCAGTCCTATTACAATTGAAAATATCTGAAAGGCCTTTAGTTTTACCCAATAGTCAATTCAAGCAAATAAAGTTCAAAAGACACCGGAACTAAACGAGTAATGTTTTATTCAATACCGGTTTCATTTTGCTTGCGTACAGGAAACTAATTACATATATATCAAAACATCTTCCTAATCTTCGGGTCTATTGGTTAATTGAAGGGAATATTGTACGTATGTAAATGTTAAACTAATAACGAATAGAATTAAATCTTATAGTACAGGATCCGACGAGAGGTCGTCCTTCAAGGGCCTTAAAGGGCTCACTTAAATTTTTAAACCACAAAACTCAAAACTTTACAGTTTAGCGTTTTAAGAGTTTAAATGAATTAGATCTAAAAATATCAGAGCTATTTTGTATCTTTTCTAAAAAAAAGTTTACCCTCCATTTGGGCAATACCATCATCAAGTAGAAGGGCCCTCGACAAGGGGAGATGGGACGATCCCCCCATCTAGGCGGGATGGGACGATTCATCGCCGCCGATTCTTCGCCAAGCCATTTCAGCGACGGCGGCCGATTCATCGCCGGCCATTTCATCGCCGTTCGTTTTGGTTTATTGTTTATCATGCGCAGTATTGTAGGAAGCAAGATGTTTATCGCCAGAAAAGACGTAAATTTTCATAAAATATATTTTAGTTTTATTTTAGCAAATTGCATACCTAGTTAATTTGAAATCACATTAATTTTAATAAATGTGATTTCGGAATAAACGGAGTAGGTACCTACTTGTTTTGGCAAAAAGGATGTTTATTACAAAATGTGCTACAAGACTTATTGTACTGGAAACGAGTGTAATATTTATTTTTTAAATGATGCTGATGCTGATATTTAACTAAACGGCGATGAAATGAGCGGCGTCGAATCGGCCGGCGATGGAACGGCCAGCGATGAATTGGCGGCGATGAATCAGCGGCGGTGAATTGTCCTAGACCCCCATCTAGGGCAAGATAAGGCACTGTGTTGATATTTTTTTTATGTTAAGGTCGACAGACAGGCTGATAGTCCACTTGATGGTAGGTGGCTACCGTCGCCTATAACACAAGCAACGCCATAGCTGCTGCAAGTGCGCTGCCGACTACAGTAGGATTGGATAAAGGATTAGGAGGGGATGGCATCCCCTGCTCACTCACCGAAACACAACAATACGTATATACTGTTATTTCACGGTGGTATACTGTTCGCATTTTATTATTCAAAGAAATTTCAAGATATGTCTTCTCCATAGCTCCCTGAGTGACCTGCAATTTGTGGAAGAGTTGATTCCGTAGTTACCACATTTCAACACTGTATTTAAAAGAGGCAATACCCACTGGTGATAGATACATAAGTTATATTGTCTATGATGATATAAGCAGCTAACGAACAGAAGTAACTCTAAGGAATATAATTAATCAACAGTTTAAACTAATTGAATGTTACACGTATATCGCGCACAGTGGGACCTGTTTCAATATTCTTGGCCGATGTTGTTTAAGTAAAGTTACTCCTTTGTTGGCGAATGTATAGTTAATTTAGATTGTAGCAAACTTAGAAGTTAGTAACCGACTTCTCTTGAGACCGTGTGTCCGATAATGACTAATGTGGCGTACACGTTTCATGTATCTATCGAACTAATCCCTTATGCCTGTATACATTGTTGCTTACCTTCAAAGGAATTATATACAATGCGTTGTTAGTAACTTTGACAAGTGACAATGAACAGTTTCTGTAATGGGGTGGCCTTACAGAAAACAACCGTGACGTAACAACTTGTGCTCTCTTTTGATTCTTTGAGTTAGTTAAGGGCCAATTTCTCGTCATCCTATCAAGGTCGGAACCGCATTTGCATCCCATCATAATGATGGAACGGAGTTTTAGGTCACAGGTGACGGAAACACATCACAGACTGTAATCTTGCCTGCCACAATTCACAAAAAAAATATGTTTGAAATACAATCACTTATGCGACAAAAGGCGACCGGAATACTGACGGTCCACTTGATGGTAGGTCGTTCAATAGAGTTACTTTACACTTTGAGCTTGTTTACTGGTCTAACAATGAAATTGACCACAATTGATTAAATTTAAAAAAGCAATTAACTATCGTAAACGATATAAATAACATAACGTTCTTTCTATTTAAAACATAGTTCTATAAATATATTTTTTATATACAGGGTCCTCGCGCTTTGCACAGTTGGAATCAGAAAATTTTTAATTGAAACCCAACCTATAGATCCCAAAAGTAGCAGAGCACATTGCGTTTCGCAGTCATACATTGGGCAGCCCGTTCGGCGGTAGTACAGCCCTTACAGAAGACCACCGTAAAATTACAACATGTTTGTTTTTGTGTTTAGATGAGTTAGTAAGGGATGCCAGAGCTTATTATTTCCTATTTCTTCCTAATCCCTTATCCTCAATACAGTATAGTATTGTAGCTTAGTAAAGCTAATGCTTTACTAAGCTAATGCTTGTAGCTAATTGCTGATGTTAATAGGCGAGGTAGCCACCTACCATCAAATGGACCGTCAGCCCGTCTGACTACCTTTACCTAAAAAAAGACAAATCATCTGAAACATTTTGTTGATTTGTATCATTATGAATAAGCATTATTCTGAAAATTATTTTTTTCTAATAGGCAGACAAGTTTATACCGTTAAAAAAAACAATAAACCTATACATATAGTTTAGTGAAGTACCTACTCTTAAAACGAATTCCCTCATTAAAAAGAATACAAGTTAAATTTTGTTGTTTGTCTACAAACCATGTATACAAGTGCATAAGCACATATGCATTTGTATAGAGAGAATATACGGTGGTATATCATGTATACATTGGCGTATATCACATACCATTGTGTCAAGAGCTATTTCACTCATGCCAAGAGGAACGTGATGACAACTTCACTCTCGAGTGAATTAGTGATGTGCTTATTATTTACCGGTTAAAGTTATTATCGATATTCGTAATATATTTTGTATTATATAAATTAACAATAATTATTCAAATTATTCTATTATTTGTACCGATTACTTTTATACTGAACAGACATTAAGAAATTGATAATTCCTTCTAACTATATCCTTTGCAACAACGTGAATCTTTATTAGGTTTATATTTTTTTTTCTTTATGTTAAGATCGGCAGACAGGCTGACGGTCAACTTGATGGTAGGTAGCTACCGTCGCCTATAACACAAGCAACGCCAAAGCTGCTGCAAGTGCGCTGCCTACCACAGTAGGATTAAGGATAAGGGATTAGGAGAGGATAGAGAAATGGGCTCTGACATCCCTTACTCACTCACAGAAACACAATAGCACACGTTCTGTTATATTTCGTAAGGGGGTGGTTACTGCCGCCAGACGGGGTGTGCCCTCCACTACTTTTCAGATCCAGATCAGAGCCAAATTTGAAATGTTCATTTTTCAAAGTTGACCCTGCCGGAAATCGAACCCGGCAACCCTAGAATAGAGCGTGAAGGCACATATCCAACGGGCTCTTATAACTTAGTTTATTCTTTAGCTAACAACATATGAAAAAGGGACGCGAACGAAGGCGCGTCCCTTTTTCATATTGTAGTTAAAGAGAAACTTTTTATGTGTATATAAAAACTATTGTAGTGTAATTTGCGATAATTGTTTATGATATTTAAAAATATTAATAGGTATACATAAAGCGGTTAACTAAAATAGTATGTGGGTTTCATTTTGATGACGCTATATTCCGAGGTATTGTCGAATATTTACGTAATAATAATCAAATAGTAGGAAAACTCATTGCCTAAGTAAGAAATTAGTCTGTTAGTCAGCCCTTTACAGAAGACTACCGTTAAATAACAGCGTGTGCACTATTGTCTATTGGCGTGTTGGGTATGCTAGAGTCCAATTCTCCATTATCCCTTATCCTGTCAAAGTCGGAATCGTATTAGCAGCGCCCAAGGCGTTACTTGTACTGATAAGTGACGGTAGCCACCTCCCAAAAAGTGGATCTCCAGCCTTATTCCCGACCTTCACAAAAAAGGGAAAATAAAACACCTACACTAGCGGTTAGACAATTTTATTTTTGAAGCTGTTGACAAATGTGCATGTTTAAGACAAATGTTGCGTTTCGCAGTCATTTGGGCAGCCCGTCTAGCGCCAGTACCCACCCTCTTACCGCGAATAATGCCGTGAAATATCAGCATATATGGTGTTGTGTTTCGGTGAGTGAGTAAGGGATGCCAGAGCCCATTACCCTATCCCTTCCTTATCCCTTAATCTTAATCCTAGTATGCTCTGCAGCGCACTCGCAGCACCTGCTTGTGTTATTGGCGACGGTAGCCACCTACCATCAAATGACCTTCACATGAATATAAAAATTTAAAATTTAAATTGACAATCCGTCTTCGAGAAAGAGATTGGCCCATGAATCCAACTGTGTGATTTTGTTAAAAATACGCGTTTATGTCATCGTATGGAAGCTAATGTGTATTTATTTAGTAGCAAAACTAGCAACATCACATATTTTACAAGCACATTAAAAACAATACTTAAATTTTTAGATTGGTTTGACAGAATTAAAGTTTTTAAACATACATCAAATGTATGTGTATGATGCAGAGACTACCTATTAACTGTAGGCCTGACCATTAGCCGAAGTTTCTCTTTGGCTGCTCCCTTTTAAGAAATTTCAATAACTCAACATTACAGGGCTTTTCAAGGCTTAGCTGTAATTAAATTCTTGCAGGATCTGCAACGCACTTGTACACCCGTTTTCTCTTTCTTCTGCTCTGAAGCGACGATAGCCACCACCCGGCCACCAATTATGGAATATTAAAAAAATGATACTAATTTCAATAGATATGGGTTCTAATAAACACAAGATAATTACAATTGTCCCATCACTACTGATAGTGCATTCCATTAGATTCAATTCACTTTAGAGATTTTCTACGCAGACAAGACAGTCATGTCCATCAAAATTTATAATTATCGATACAGCAATAATTGACTTTAGAAGTCCCTAGTTGCAACTCATGCATTGAAATTTTAATAATGCATATTTGTAATTATTATTTGTACCGCAGACATGTGTACATAGTAATATACATAATTAGATACATATTTGTTCTCCGATTCGCTAATGTAAAGTTATAATGGACCGACTATTTATATACATTTTTATTACTGACTAGCTGAGCCCGCCAACTACGTACGCGTGGTATTCGGTATAAATTAATAGTTCACAAAAACCAAATATTTTTCTAAAGTTGCTATTTAATACTTTAAAAAATCCCACATAATCTAGATTTATGAAAAATTCTTATTTTGTGGCTATAAATTTGCCTTTTTTTGCCTCTTTTAAGATTCAACATTAATTGACGATTTTTTTAAGTGTCGACACACACGGTCAGTTAAGCTGATCAGTTTAACTGACGTGCATCCATTAAACTGACCGAGAGTGTGAATAACTGACGAGATTTTTCGGGCGCACCGTAATCCGATTTAACTGATCTGTTAAACTGACCGTCAGTGACTTTTAGGATAAATTTTATTTGTTATTCCAGTGCACAGTGCATACATAAGTGTGTTATAATACTACAAAACGCATCTTGCTCCATATTGTAATTCATATTTTCATTAATTACTTTAACCCTGAGCACTCCGGGTTTAACCGACTTTTATGAATATTAAACATCAAAATCAAAATCTGAATATTAAACATCAAGTCACAGCTAATCTTAACATATAGTATAATAGCTAAATCAATTAGATAGAATAAACTAATATTTGCTTTTCAATAGATTTCATTTAATAAATTTACGTTAGGTACCTTCGCAAATATAAAATAATAATAATGAAAACATGAAAACATAGCATACTTAATGATAATTATTATATTAAATATCATAATAGATACTTTATTAATTTGTTGAATTTTGTATACATTTATACATATACAAAAAATGCCTGTAATGTATGTATTATTGTGTGTGTATGTATTTATTAATATTATAATTATATAACTAGCGACTTATATATAATATAAATAAATACATTTTTTTACGTTACTATTTTTTTCTGCAAATTTGTGAAAACCGTATCACAATCCGCTGAGTTTGCGTTTGCGTTAGCGGAGAAACAGAAAGAAGCGGACATTACTCCTTATAACTTCAGCTATCTGCCAGTGAAAGTCCCGTCAAAATCGCTTAAGCCGTTTCGAAGATTAGCCGGAACAAAGAAACAAAAATTAAAAAAAAAATGTTTTTGTTTATAATAAAAAAAATGTTTTTGTTTGCCAATAAATGATATATTTGTAGATACAGTGCGCAATAAATAAACAAAATAATTCATTACGACTTTAAGGTATTTCTTTATCTGTACTAAACTTGGGCGTGAGCCCGCCCTAACAGTTATTAATATTTTGTATAATACTTGGAAGTCCAGTATGAAATATCGCGCGTTTTGGGGCAGACAGGGTTCATAACGACAACAAAAAATAATCTGTTAATTTTTTTTTAATGTCCATATTGTGCATAAAACGTATAAAAGAAAATTTTCAACGAAAATTAACAACATTTCAAAGATAATTATATGAAGTAAATGTCACAGTTACGACGAAAAATACTTTAAGACCTTGTTGTTGTTGAGAACAAAACATTGTTAGTTTTCTCACTCTATGAGACAGCATTTTCTTGCTAATATAAATAGATGCTTCACAGCTTATTTCGTAATCTATTCGAAATAGCGCTACAAGTTTCTAAGAGCCGAGTCGTCATAGAAATCGCACGTGATGTCTCTCGAATGCAAAATTAGGTTTTAATTAGTAAGAGAGCTTTTAAAACTACTTTTACTCTTTGTCTTGTCTTCGCTCGCTACGATCTCCGCGGAGTGTCATTTGTCTTTTTAAAATTTTCATATCTTTGAGTAGGCACTACTATAAATATAGACACAAAAAAGGTTTGTTTATATAATCTAGACTAGCGACCCGCTCCCGGCTTCGCCCGGGGTGCAATTTTTTTATATATATAAACATTCCCCGTTTTTCCCTCTTTCCATTAGTGAAAACCGAATTAAAATTGGTCTACCCGTTCACGCGTGATGCCGTGACCAAGGGAAATGGATTCATTTTTATATACCTACTGGCGGCCCGCCCCCGGCTTCGCCCGGCGTGCAATTTTTATATACCCTAAAACATTCCCCGTTCATCCCTCTTTCCATTAGCGAAAACCGAATTAAAATCGGTCTACCCGTTCACGCGTGATGCTGTGACCAGGAGAAATGGGGATTCATTTTTATATATAAGATAGAAGATATGCAATAACTTAGATAATGTCTTCACATTAGCGTTTGAAGCTTAAGGAACTAATTATTATATTTAATTACTGCGTTGTAGTAAGTCTGTTAATTGTGATGCAAGCCTTTTTTTTAACGTTGGATAATCCTCATGACACTCAGCAGCATCGCGGATGTTATGGGGTTATGCCGGACTCCTACCGGCTAAAACTCAACGATTTTCTAGCGCGGCCGTAGATTTGATGGGTCGCGGGAACATTATGACACGACACGACAGTACTCCGGCGAGACTCCCCAAAGACTACCGCTCAAGTCCCGGAAAAGCGAGTATTTAATGCCAAGAGAGATTTTGAAATCAGCGCACCGATAACACTAGGCAAATCTTCAACGATTTTGCTAATCAGACGGCCAATTTTGAAGCAAGCTTGCCAGCACTAACCACCCCTTAAAGCATACAACCACTAAATATCACGCATGTTTTGGTGCGTCAGTAAGGATTGGTAAATCCCATTTCCTGTCCCAGTTAAACCTGATCCTTTATCCCAACAACATTGGCAGAGATTTTTCCCTATTGAGTTTGCTACCTTACTATTAAATGGGCCGTCTTTAAACCGTTATCATATTAAATAAAATTAAAAAATCGAAATATTTCAATAGAAGAGATAGTGAATGTTTAAGAGCATCACTAATCCTAATATAGTATATATTGAAGCGCTGCTCGCGTCTGTCTGTCTGTATATCCGCTTAGTTATATTATAATTATATTTATATTATATTATAATATAACTATTATAATATAATATAACTAAGTTATTATAATATAACCAGCTTATAATTATAATATATAAGCTTAGTTTATATTTATAATTAATTATAAATACTTATCAGATTATGCATGAAATTAAAGGCTTTTTAATTTTTAATTTTTATTTATTTATATAGTTTAAAAAAGTCCTGTAATCCATTCGAGTTACTAAGCATAGGACTAATTCATCATCTTGAAATATTTGATGGCGATCAATTAAAATATCGACTATCTCAAAACATGAAACTTTTGGAATTTCTTTTTTTTTTAATTCTAATGACTGTTTGTTGCAATAACATGCACTTGTCAAACCGTAATTATCTTAGTAAGTAAAGATAATATGCCTTTTGGTAGAATTAGCCGTTAAAAGGTTTAAACAACTTAAAATTAAATTTATTTAAAACTTTTTCATTTAGCAGTAAATTCTACATATTTTATTAACATAATTCGCCTAAATTTCTCTTGATTTCACAAAGCAATATTCTAGGTCAGTTCTAAGCTCAATTTGCATTGAGTTCATCATGATATTTATTCTGTTGGGTATGGTCCTAACATCGGCGGAAAAAAGTCATTTACGCTTTTAATTTTACTTTATTTCCAATTATTTTTTCATAAAAGTCTTCTCGAAAACTTGCATAATACTGCACAGAATCATATTTTAGGCAAAATTTATTGCAAAAAAATATAAAATACAAAATCGTATTTTTTTGAATTCAATCTCAAAATATACAATCTTAACGTGAGTTAAAACCTTGACGGTGTAAATACGCCTTTTATATGTTACAGAGTGACTATATATTTAAAAATACATATAATTATAAAAATATAAACACATAATACCCGTCTTATGGCAGTAACCATCTCCTTACCTAAACCCACCACAAAATATACTGTAGCCTTTTGTTGTTTTAGTGACGCTTGGTAGAAACTCCTATCCCTTGACAAGTATCCTAACCTTATCCTTTTACTTTTATTAAAACAAACCATACTTATTTGTTTTTAAGTTTATTTCATTTAATGCCGCTAACAAAGGAACCATAAGAACATAAATTTTTCACAGCTATGTGGGAAACGGAACGTATGAATGAGTGAAAAGTATGAATGGATAGGAAAGAAAGGGATAGATAGATAGATAGATAGATGGAGACAAGATGGCGAGAGTAGTCGTAAGATTTTATGTTGTGCCGGTTTAAATTAAAATAAAATATTATTAACGAAGAAAAACAAGTTTGACTCTAAACATTTATCCCACATATTTTTGGGGGCTCGTCCGGGATATGTTTAGAGTCGAAGAAGACGAACTTTCATAATTTTTACGAAATTACGATTACGACGAGGATCGGCCGGCGCCATTAATAAAACTACGACGTGGTTTTGTGGCACGCGGTTGATGAAAAGGTGTTGAAGACGACAAAAGACGTTCAAGACGAGTTTAAGACGACGTTATTTAAGAATATTTCGAACGATGGCGGAAAAAGGTGGTGATAACGGTGTAGCCCCTCAAGCGGCGGCGGCCATGTTTTACAATTTTGAAGGAAGTATCGCTCAATTTAGTGGCGAAGACAAATCGCAATCTTCAATCAAGTGGGCGCAAGATATTGAAGATAACGCGGAGATATTTGGTTGGACCGCACAACAGAAACTAATCATCGCTCGCAGATCCCTATGCAGCACGGCAGCCCTGTGGTTGAAGGCGGAAAAGGTGTTTAAGACGTATGAAGACCTCAAGGCGGCAGTACAAAAAGAATTTCCAGAAGTAATCAATACGAAAGAAATGCATGAGCTGATGGCGAGTAGAAAGAAGCGTAAGGATGAGAGTTATTACCAATACATGCTCACGATGAAGGAATTGGGAAAAAAGGCAAAATTTCCTGACTATGTCGCTATCCAATACATAGTGGATGGGATTGAGGACGTACAGGCAAATAAAGTTGTTTTATATGGCGTAACGACGTACCCTGTGCTTAAGGAAAAATTGGCTATTTACGAAAAGATGAAAAACGACAAAAAGAAAGAGGTACGAGTCGAGCCAGCTGTAAGAAGAACAGTAGAAACATCCATGCGGCGTTGCTACAGTTGTGGGGATAAGAATCATGTGTCTGCAAATTGTCCAAATGGCCTAAAGTGTTTTCGTTGCAATGAGTACGGCCATATTGCATCCAAATGTCCTTTGGTTGGTGATTTAAGCGGCCGGAGTGGGAGAATAGACCGTAGTAGCGTTCCTCATTCGGTAAAACCGTCAGCAGGGGGTGCGGCACAAATGGTTCGTGCCGGTGGCGAAGCGTTTCAATCGGTAAAGCAGCGTTCGTGTATGTTCGGAGAGACGTCGAAAATGAGCAATATGGTGGCAACTAATTGCGCATGTAAGAGTGACTGGGACAGAAACGGAAATGTCATCATTGACAAGTCAACTTCAAACCAAATTTCAAATAAATCGGAGATTATGCAGATTTGTAACAATGTAAACAAAGACTTTCGGTGCGATAATAAAGTCGGCAAGCCTGTTAAAAGTGTGATAGTGGCGGAAAATCATAGTTCTAGCGCGTTAATAGATTCTGGTAGTGATGTGAACTTGATTTCGGCGGAATTGTGCGCCCAATTGTTTAATGTTGAGCTCAATGTCGGTGGTTTGATATTAACTGGACTTGGACGTTCACAAGTGCGTTCTTTGGGAAAGATTACGACGGCAATTACTATAGATGGACAGTTTTATGATTGTGTTACGTTTCATATTATACCTAGAGACTGTATGCCTTACGATATAATTATAGGTCACGAGTTTTTGAAAGGGGTAACTATGTTAATGAATGAGGGATGTGTTACCATATTTAAGGATGAAAGTGAATGGTTATATAATGTCAATTGCATCACAGGTACGGTAGAAACTTTACTAGAACATGTTAGCGATCCATTTGTAAAGCAGGAAGCATATCATGCTATAAATACCTACAATCCAGTGCAAGTGAGGGAGGCGCCCCTGGAACTCAAGATTGTGTTAAAAGATGATGTGCCCGTAGCACAACGACCTCGACGTTTGTCATTGATGGAGCAGGGCATAGTAGAACAACAAATTAATGAATGGTTGAAAGACGGAATTATCAGGGTAAGTTTTTCTGAGTACTCTAGTCCACTTGTGTTAGTAAAGAAGAAAGATGGCACATTTCGTGTATGTGTGGATTACCGACAGCTCAATGCGAAGATGGTGAAAGACGAATATCCTTTACCGGTTATTGAAGACTTGATTGACAGGTTATCACAGGCGAAGGTTTTCAGTGTGCTTGATTTAAAAAATGGGTTTTTTCATTTGCGTGTCAGTGAAGGGTCAATTCCGTATACCTCTTTTGTCACGCATCATGGACAGTTTGAATTCTTGCGAGCACCATTTGGCCTTTCCATATGTCCAAAATATTTCATGAGATTTGTCAACGCGATCTTCCGGGAGCTACTGACTCAGAAGATTATGATGATATTTATTGACGATATTATTATTCCAGCAGAAGACGACAGGCAAGGATTGGAACGATTAAAGCTAGTTCTGGAAGTAGCTTCACAATATGGGCTAAAGATGAATTGGAAAAAAGCAAAGTTACTACAGTCGGAAATAGAGTACTTGGGCCATATTGTCAAAAGTGGCGAGATACGACCAACCTCAGAGAAAATAGATGCAGTTGCAAGGTTTCCAGAGCCAAAGACGAGTAAGCAGCTCAAAAGTTTTTTGGGTTTAACTTCCTACTTTAGGAAATACATAGAACACTACGCTGTTATAGCAAAGCCACTTAATGATTTGCTAAAGAAAGATGTAGATTTTTTATTTGATAGAGAGCAACAAGAAGCTTTTCAAATTTTAAAGGAGAAATTGTGTTCAGGCCCAGTATTAAAAATATTTGATCCTAAATTGAAAACAGAATTACATACAGATGCCTCAAACATTGCGATATCAGCTGTTTTAATGCAGCTTTATCCTAATACTGGTTTGCACCCAGTTCAGTACATGAGTCGTAAGACGAATGAAGCACAAAGCAAATATTCAAGTTATGAACTGGAAGCATTGGCCATTATGGAAGGTGTGAAAAAGTTTCGTCATTATTTATATGGCAAACACTTCAAATTAGTAACTGATTGTAAAGCATTTCAGCAAACTCTGAAGAAAAAGGATCTTACAGCAAAAGTAGCAAGATGGGTACTTTTGCTGAATGAATTTGACTTTGAAATTGAGCATAGAGCCGGAGAAAAGATGCGACATGTCGATGCTCTTAGTCGAAATCCGTATGTGGCAACTGTGACGTCTTTAAAAGATCATATCCAGGTTGCTCAGGACCAAGACGATGGTGTAAAAGCGATCAAGGAGATATTGAGGGAAAAATCATATAAAGATTATTCAGTAGATAATGACGTTTTATATAAAGGACATGAGAAATTGTTGATTATACCTAAAAGTTTAGAAAAGGAAGTTATAAGTAGGATTCATAGCAATGGACATTTCTCCAAGAGAGAAATGAAGGAGTTGATAAGTCAAGATTATTATATAAAGGATTTAGACAGGAAAATAGAAGAGTTTGTAATAGCCTGCATACCATGTTTATTGGCTACACGAAAAGAGGGCAAGCAGGAAGGATTTTTAAATCCAATTGGAAAAGAAAGCATCCCATTAGATACTTTGCACTTGGACCACGTGGGACCATTGACTGAAACCAAGAAACAGTACAATTACATTCTCACTGTTATTGATGCTTTCACAAAATTTGTATGGTTGTTTCCGACTAGGACTACGTCAAGTGCTGAGACGCTGAGTAAGCTACGAATTCATCAGCAGATTTTTGGGAATCCAAGAAGAATAATAACAGACAGAGGAACCGCATTTACCAGCCATGAGTTTGAGGGTTATTGCAAAGAGGAAAATATTCATCATGTAACGATTACCACAGGAGTACCTAGGGGTAACGGACAAGTTGAGAGGGTCCACAGAATAATAATCCCAATGTTGACCAAACTTTGCATTGAAAATACGGGTGTGTGGTATAAACATGTTAGTAGAGTGCAAAGAGCACTGAATAGCACGTTTCAGAGGAGTATAAATACTACACCTTATGACTTATTAATTGGTACTAAGATGAGATGTAAAGAAGACATTGAAATTTTAGAGTTGCTACAAGAAGAACTTGCTAGACATTATGACTCTTGTAGAGATGAGCTACGTCAGAAGGCAAAACAACAAATATTGGCAGTTCAAGAAGAAAATCGAAAATATTTTAACAAGAAAAGAAAGAAAAGCTATAAGTTTGAAAAGGGAGACCTGGTGGCTATTAAAAGGACTCAATTCAGAAAAGGGCTTAAACTGAAGGCTAAGTACCTAGGGCCCTACCGGGTAAGTAGAGTTCAATCAAATGATCGATATGACGTGGAGAAGGTTGACAGTTCGACAGAAAGTCCCAACTGTACCTCCAGCTCAGCAGACCAAATGAAAAGATGGCCAGTCTAGAAGTATAACACGGTTAGGCGAGTATGTGATTATGAATGTGCGATGTATGGTGTGATAATTAGTATGTAAGTAGTTATAATTTTTATAATCAGTTGTCAGTTATTTTGTTTAATTAAGGTTGTAACTGTTGCAATTACTTGTTATCTACCTATTGTATTGAATGCCTAATTTGTTTCTTTTTATTTGTTCACTAAGATTTAACGAATTATTTATTTTTAAAGAAAGAACATTGTTATTCAGCTAAAGATTATTACTCAGTTAGTTAATAGGTTAATAGGTAGGTATTGTGAGAAGTAGAAGGATGGGTGAGGGAAGATGCCTGAGGACAGACATGAAAGCAGGATGACCGAATGTGGGAAACGGAACGTATGAATGAGTGAAAAGTATGAATGGATAGGAAAGAAAGGGATAGATAGATAGATAGATAGATGGAGACAAGATGGCGAGAGTAGTCGTAAGATTTTATGTTGTGCCGGTTTAAATTAAAATAAAATATTATTAACGAAGAAAAACAAGTTTGACTCTAAACATTTATCCCACAGCTATCATGTGAAATTTGATTTTCTGGCTCCTTTCCTTTATTATTTCATTACCTTTATAATAAAGTGAGAATTGAATGAATTATTTAGGCGTTTTAGCTTTTATTTGATGAACTTATTAAAAGTTAAGTTTTTAGGCAAATAATACGAGTCCGTTTGACCACTCGGTTAGGGTGATTGCCTTAACGCTCTGTTCTAGGAATACCGGGTTCGATTTCCGCAGGGTCAACTTTGAAAGTGAACTTTTCAAAGTTGGCTCCGGCCTGGGTCTAGAAAGTAGTGGCAGGGCACACTGCGTGTCGCAGTTATCTGGGCAGCTTGTCTGGCGGCAGTAACCACCCCATTAGAGAAGACCACCGTGAAATAACAGCACGTGTGCTGCCAAAGCCCATTTCCCTATCCCCTCCTAATCCCTTATCTTATCCTTAATCCTACTGCAGGATGTGCCCTGCCACTACATTCCAGATTCAGACCAGATGATTCTGTCGGGAATCGAACCCGGGAACCCTAGAACAGAACGTTAAGACAACCACCCTTTTTTTTTTTTTTTTGACCCAGATTCCGCGCCATCAGCGGTGATGTGCGGGTCCGAGTTAACAGCGAGGCCTCCTTATCCTCGGATCCCCACGCACCGCTATGTTAAGGCTCGCTAACCCAACTTAGGGCGATGGCTTCGCTTCACTTAATGTGGCGGCCCACTGGAATGCCGTGAGCCGCCACTCATCCTTATTGAGTGTTTCAGGGCGTCAGACACGTTCCCTTCTGACGTCCTGAGGTTGTCACGCGACGTGCGCCGCGGCACCCTAACCCCTCATCCAACGTGCTCGTCAAAATTTGTAGTATGTTGACATTACTCCTTTTTGACTTACTTCTTATCATAAACAATAATGTTAAGTTTGTATTTATGCTACAGTAAATGTTTGTTAAGGCGACTCCAGACGCAAAACTCGTTCTGTACTGAATTGACGGGACTGCTGAGGGGAAGTCGCTACTTGCAAATCTCGGAAATATCTATTTAAAAATTAAATAAAGTATTTAATAAACCATTTTTTTTTCTTTTGATGAGCCTTCAGATAGTGGATCTTAAAATTTATCTTAAGAATTAGCTATTTAAAATATTGATTATTAAGCAAATCGCACGGTTACAACATCGATATTAGACCGCAAATTAGTAATTTTTTTTATATATAATTAAATATAATTTAAAAAATACTTATGATGATCCCCTTTCATATATCCTGCAGATGATTTGAGTATTATTTTTTATAATTATTATGATAATCTAATAGGAAAACGGTTACAAATAAGTGGATTTTTTTAGCATTAGGGGCTGGCGTCGCTTGGGCTCACTTGGGCAAATGACATTTACGTTAGAACTCGCTGGCGTAGGAGACAATTCAACAGGCCTAGAAATTGTGTTTTTTGTTTTTTGTTTTTACCATTAGAAGAATACACAAAAAAATATTTATACAATTTTTTAAACTGACATTAACTTATTAATAGGTACAGGGTTCATATGCGCGCAATAAGCCGTTTTCGAGAGAATTTTCAATAAAAATCAAATTATTCTTGCGTTCTAACTTTTTTTGTGGAGTTTCTATTACTTTAACGAAAATTCTAATTAATGCAATTGGTTCTTCACATGTTTAAGTATAATACATTTTTTTTTTTCAAGGTAATTGTGTTGTCTATTTCTTGTAACAATGGATATTTTTAGTATTTAGCGTTTGTCTCCACCTTAATAGAAAAATTTACAATTACAGTACGTACCTAACAAACTGAAAGGTAGCATCTGTATATTGCGTGCAACCTTCAATGGCTCTTGCCCGACAACAAACTAAGCCGACATCAAGTCGCCCAACTATTTATAGAACGTCCTATATCACTTATACCCTGCACTTGGCCTCCGGCAATAATATGAGTTAAGGTGCATTAAGTCTTGTCACGAAGTAAGGAATCTGTGAAATAATTGTATTAGCAGCGCGCAAATGCATTCCGCTCACAGTATCTCTTAACGGTGGCGGGACGTTCTACTAAAAATTGCTTTACGGAAATTCCAATGAAAATGATAATAGGGTATTTTAGTCTATATGAAAAAAAAAAAACTAAAAGTATATTATTGAGAATATATAGCTTAGGCAAAAAGCCTAAGCTAAAATTTAAAGCCTAAGCCTAAGCTATAAACTTAGGCAAAAATTTATAGCTTAGGCAAAAAGCAGTCGGAAAATGTTAGTTTTAGTTCGTAAAATAACAAAATAAATTTTAAAATTAAATTTCAAGTTTTCAGAATTTTTAGTCTGTTCTTAAACACAATGAAATAGTAGCCGCCATGTTTACGTCATACGGTTGTGTAAACAAAAAAGTGTCAGTCAGTGTCATGTCAATTACCGGCGCATTTGTTTACACAGCCAACTGACGTCATGACCACAGAGCAAAATGGTTTTCAGCGTTTTCGTCAAATTACGCGCGAAATTTGAAAATGTAATTTTAAATGCATTTTTATTAAACTTATCGAACTTAATTTGGTGTTCTTTTAGTGGTTCAATTAGCACTACAGAATCTAATTGAGACACTTTTTAAAAATGGTTGTAATACCCTATTCCGTTCAAGAACGTAAATTGAACATGTAAATATATTTCTTTTCGTTTTATATTGTAATATTGATTGTCGCACTATTGCATCAATGTTTTAGTTCGTAGTAGGTACGATACTTAATATTAATAACGGTATATTGTTGTTAACACTAAGTACAACATGCTTTTTTTGCTGAAAATGGTTTCTTAAAGAGAGATGCGTTTCAAGATAGCATTCTGGAAGGGCAAATGCCATTTTATAACAACATTTTTAGATGGCCAACTGCAAATGTTAAAGATAATCCAGATGAGAATGATGGAGAATATGACTATATACCCATATAGATATTAAAAAATGACAAATTAATGCATGTAAAATGATAATAAAATTATTTTTAAGTGTAATTCTCAATTATAAGCAATAAAAAATATGATTACTACTATTGTTTTGGTTAAATTATATACCACTAACCCTATTTCTCGCTAAAACAACATAAGTCAAGAACTGTTTTTCAGGTTTTTTTTTCATTATTGCTAATAATAAGCTAAGGTTATTCGCTATTTTAATTTTTTACCACTCAAATACCAAATTGAACATAAAAAAGTCCTTTAAAACTCATTTGTTTGTGTATGAAACAGTTTTTATTGATTTCTGGAAAATTGTAATTATGTGACTTATGAGGTTTTGAAATGACCGATTCAACTAATTATAATATAAAGATTATACTGATATTATCGTTCGAGTGTTCAAAGCTGTTTTAGATTTTATTTAATAGGAGATCGGACAGTAATCAGATTAAAATCTAAAATGTACTTAGAAAGAAAATATACAATTTTTTACGATTATTTATCGAATAATAATTTAATATAATTCATTTAAATATTTTTAAATGAAGAAATAAAATTTTATTATTCACAATATTTTTAATCTATACTGCAACACCAATCACAGCGCGTGACGTCATTTGTGGGCAATCATTGTCTTGTCTGCAGTGCACGGCTATCACATCTGTTATTTCACTTTCTCGAATCAATACCAACGATATTTTTTTCGTTCCATAATAACAAATAAATAATCTACTCAACGAAACAAAACTTCTTGCGAACTTATGCCAATGCAGCTGTTTTGTTATGATATGACCACAAATGACGTTACGCGCTCTCAGATGAACTATCGTGGCGTTTTGGGGGCATTTTCAAACAAACAATATTAAAACATGATTTTGAGTACCTAAAAGGCTATAAATAAATAAAATAGTATTTTTTATGGGAATAAATATCCATGAAGATTAATTTAAAACACTTTCTGAAAATTTGTCCGATCCCCTATTGTACTAATTTTAAGAATTGTAGACAAAAACAAACACTAAATTTTTATGTTATAAAAGGTGACAGATAGGAAGACGGTCCAATTGTTCGTAGGTGGCTACCGTCGTCTAAGGACACAAGCTACAGCAAGAGTGCAGATGCACTCCTGCTGATGAGAATGGAATAATTAGAAATTTGCAGCTCGTCTAGCAGTAATCATTCTCTTATAAAAGACCACCATGGAATAAAAGCATGTGTGCTTTTGTGTTCCGGTGTGTGAGTAAGCGCCACCTTTCCCTTCCTAATCTCTTATCCTTAATCCTAAAAAGGTAACCCTATTTGTGTATAGGCGACGGTAGCCACCTACCAACAAGTGGCCTGTCTGTCGAATTTAATCTTATATAGATTTGTAAGATTTGTATGTATTTTTGTACGTTTGTAATGAATAAACTCAAAGACTACTGGACCGATTTTAAAAATTCTTTCACCTATGAAAATCTACATTATCAGCGAGTAATAATTTCTAAAGATACGCGGGCGAAGTCGCGAGCAAAAGGTAGTATTTAATAAATCCTAACCGTTAACGTACAATTGGTGCAATATTCTATTTACCATGTTTGAAATAGGCAAAATTTTCACAAAATGTTTTAGTTTCGTCACACTTTGATACGACACGTCACACAATAGATATCCATAAACCATTTACGATCGCATACATACACAAACCTAGTGAATCGCACCACAACGCCTTTGAAAGAACATCAATGTACGTTGCAATTGCAGTATTCAGAAATTAAGTGTCATTTCCATATCAATTCTCCCGCATCCGTTGTGAGTTCCAACAAGAGTACGCGACGTTTGCCTTTGTTTCAATAAGTAAATATTGAACACTGTTGTTATGTCACTAGTGATATTATTAGATAACATTTCATATTACAATTTTAAAGAAGGGTTTTTCTTTTATTTATACTTTGCTAATAACACAATGCTAATATTATAAGTAGTTTTTTTTAATGTTTGCAATTTTGCATATTTGTACTGCACTGCATATTTATATATGATATGAAATAAGATTCCATTTCATATATGATGAACACGCAATTAAATGATGAGATTAATTATAAAGGACAAAGTATAGCAACAAAATAGGGTTATTTTTTATAGAGGTCTTCTGTTAGGAAGTGGTTATTTCAATTTTCTGTCTCTTTGTCGGTTTATTTGTTTGTCTGTGCATTTGTGCATTTGTGCACGCTAATCTCAGAAACGGCTTAACCGATATGAATGCAGTTTTCACTGCTGTATTGTAGCAAACTTCCCGTAACATTCAGTGTTTCATTGCAATGAAACACTGAATTTCATTGCAATTCGGTTTACAAACAAAAAAGTTACGCGCTATACCTAACGAATACCACGCTTACGAAGTTGCGGGCTCAACTAGTAAATAAATAAATAAGTACCTACTTAATATTCCTTTCAGACAATTTAGTAACAAGAGTAATAGTAATTAGTAATAAGAAGGCTTAAAAACTATGTTAGTGACGGTAATAATGACAATCTTATCTATATAATATAATGAATCCCTATTTCCCTTGGTCACGGCATCACGCGTGAACGGGTAGACTGATTTTAATTCGGTTTTCACTAATGGAAAGAGGGATAAACGGGGAATGTTTTAGGGTATATAAAACTTGCACGCCGGGCGAAGCCGGGGGCGGAACGCTAGTTATAAATAAATATACATAGAGGATGCAAGATGCGCAGCTGAATAAATAAAAACTTAGAGATTTAAGGACAAAAGTAAGGATAAAGGAATAGGCTTTGTCATACTTTGCACTGTTTATCTTAAGATAGATCTGAAGACAATGGCGCCAAGTGGACTACCAAGTTGTTGAGGAACCCAGTGCCCTCTGATGCTACTATGTATAAAAACCACCCATACACATCAACTTTACCAATAAACTATCCACTTCGATATAAATTTTCCCAGAGACCTAGTTTCCATAGTAACTGATAAAAATTACAAGTGTCTCTTTTTTAAGACTAATCATCGTCTTTTATCTCTGTGAACATTTATTGACCGCTAATCGGGTTAAGTGGCCCTTAAGAACTTCTATCTGCAAAGATTTATACTAGACCTTAATAGAGGCTTAATGTACTTTTTGATTTGCACTGTTTTAATTTATAAACTTTTAAAGATCGTTAATTTTCTTCAAAGTTCGTGCCTTCCTCAGCTGTTGCAAAAGTTTCAAGTGATTTTGCAACTCTCATTAATTTTACGTTTTATTTGTTACAGATACTCAGCTCATTATGAAGGCCTAGTGATGAGCAGCAAGCATGACTACAGATATAACCTAGCGTCAGCCAAATGTGATGACTCTGGCTATGACGAATTTTACATACGACACACAAGACCTTAGTTGCCATTTCGTCACTGGTTACGGGTGTGGGAATACTTACCCAGGTTTGGACTGCTGGAGTTCCTCCAACGCTTTAGATTACCACTGCAATTTAAATATTGACGTTCAGAATGAAACTTCTTATAGTTGCTACTCTTGTACTAATCACACCTTGGATCAACAAAGCAACTACACTATATGCAATACTGGTTTCAAATTGAATATGTTGACGATATTCTTCGAGAGCGCTGTCAAGCAATTCTGGTTAAGGTTACCAGGCATAGAATGCGATTGGGACGCTCTGTACTGCTTCAACGAAGGTTTAAACCGGACGTTATACGTTGACGTTTTAAATGATAGTGTTTCAAATGATGTCATAGAAACTTTTCAATGTAGATGGGAATTTAAAAACAACACAAGTGAGTTGGACAAAGCGAATTACGACTTCAGTTTTCTATTTGTGATATTGTTCATAGTGGCCGGTGGTGTCGGAAATATTTTAGTGTGCTTAGCAGTGTGTTTGGATAAGAGATTGCAGAATGTGACCAATTATTTTCTTCTATCATTAGCTATAGCGGATTTACTTGTTAGTTTGTTTGTGATGCCCATGGGAGCAATACCAGGATTTTTAGGTGAGAACATATTCGTTACAAATTTTGTACTTTTAAAATTAGACTAACACATTTGGGAGCGTTTTTATGATTCAATAATTTTTTACGTGATGATAGGCCTACAGTCGCTTACAAAATATAACAATCAATGTCATAATGATGCAAGTATACTTCCAAACTTGATTTCATAGGTTTAAAAATTGGAAATAAGGGATTAGCAAGCCTGGCTCGAAACCAACGTTCCGAACTTTATAAGAGCTGAAGACTGCCCCTCGTCTAGCCCACATCTGAACCGCTTAGACTACAAATTATGCTCAGTTTTAGAGGACATGACCTGCTCTAAACGACACGCCATTGATTCTGTTAAGAAATCTCTAGAGCAAGCAGTGGCTAAGTTTCCCATGGAAACAGATTAAAGGCCTGTATCAAACCTAAAGGTGGCCATTTTGAATAGAATTATTTTTTATTTTTTTGCTGAGACTTCAATATAAGTTTTATTAAGATTACCTTACTTCATAAAAATTAATGCATTTTCATTTGTAACAGAACTTATGGCTGGACTAGGTATAATAGTGAAAGTAACTCTGGCTGTCTGTCTGTTACCATTTGACGCCTTAATTACTCAACCGATCGGCATGAAATTTTGCAAACACGTTGTCGGGGATACAGAAAAGGATATATTATGGTACCTATAATCCAGTAAAAAGGTACTGTTCCCGAGGGATCATCTAAAAATAAAAATCCAACGAATAGCAAAAGTTTAACAGCAATGAATATGGCAGGACACAAAAGAGTGCCTTTTTTTTAGGAGGGGAAATGCATTTACGCACTATCCCTCGTCGAGGGGACGTCTCGACGAGGGTGGAGTGTGGGACTCGCCCGGTGAGATACACCGGAAATACCCACTAAAACCCGTCCGGGTTCCACCATCGGCGGTGGTGTGTGGGACCGAGTTTACAGTTGGGCCATGTCCTCAAATACGCAAAAGAGTGCCTACAATTTCATATCCATTTTTAAAAAATCAGAATCGTTGATTTTTTTAATTTTGCAATTTTTTTGCTTATAAACAAAATGTACAATAACTTCGAAATTTTTTTTTTTTTTTTTTTTATGTTAAGTCGACAGACAGGCTGACGGTCCACTTGATGGTAGGTGGCTACCGTCGCCTATAACACAAGCAACGCTACAGGTGCTGCAAGTGCGCTGCCGACTACAGTAGGATTAAGGATAAGGGATTAGGAGGGGATATGGAAATGGGCTCTGGCATCCCTTACTCACTCACCGAAACACAACAGCACGTATATGCTGTTATTTCACGGTGGTCTTCTGTAAGGGGGTGGTCACTGCCGCCAGGCGGGCTGCCCAAATGACTGCGAAACGCAGTGTGCCCTACCACTACAGATATTTGTCCGTAATTGGACCATGGAGCAATGGCGGAACGTTCACTTTTCGAATGAGTCGAGCGAGAGTAGCTTTAAGAAGTCCCGATGGACCCCAGCGCGTGAACCGATGCCCTGTGAGAGGTTTGCACAGTGTGCTGTTGTCGAAACAGTGGGCTATCGAAATAGCTCAATAATGGTATGGGGTTGCATTTCTTATGAGATTCGTACAGAGTTGGTTTTGTTTGAAATAGGCAGCGTAAATGCTCAGAGGTACGTGAAAGAGGTCTTAGAACCTCATGTCATTCCTTTTGACATGAATGGGTTATTGGGAAAGATTCTATTTTAATGTACGACTGCAGGATATCATAAGAGCCAGAGGCGATAAGACTCATTATTAAAATTTAGGTTTCTAATGTCAACAAAAAGTTTGAGATTGTTTATCACCACCTTTGTTTTTGTTTATTAATCGATATTTTTTTTTTCATCTGAAATTATCCAATCTTATAATATGGCCAAAAAAATCATTTCAAAATAAATTTTTGAAGTTACATCGGAAAATTTAAGTGGTAGGTTAATTGTGCCTCTGAGTGTATCATCGCGCCTGCTTATATAGCATTGGAAACAAAGGTTTAAAAATTCATTTTTTACGGAGTTCACTTTTCACGCAGTAGGTGCCTATTATGTCAGTTGTTAGGTACACTTGAATCAAGATAAAAGAGGTTTTATTTTAAAAAAATGTTTAAAAAGAAATAACAAACGAGTCAAATGACAGCAATACAGAGTATGAAAACAAACGCACGCAATTAAAATCAAAATGGCGTCCTCTGGTAGACAAACAAATTGTTTGGCTCTGTTATAATACTGGCAAGATAATTATTTTGAAACAATGTTGCCAACACAGTAAACAGGAAAAGATGCGTTCAAAAATTCAAAACAAATATCACACGATCAGAGATTTAAACTGACTGCCATGTTTCTCTTTATTTGAACGTGATGATATATACTCGTATGTCGAGATACTTTTCTAATAATTTTTGAACGATACTTGGTTATAAAAGTATCGATGCCATAAGTAGGTTCTCGACCGAAAGAAAAGTACTTGTTTTTACGGGTATCGTTTCATATCCACAATCGCCACGTATAACCCATCAGTCTACCATCAGTACATTGAAGAACGGGATTGAAAATGGCTGCTGTCTATATTTTCTCGTGTTGGTATCGTTATTAAAAAAATATATTTATTTCGACTTTTTTACTATTTCGTGCAAAATATTCAACAATTTATTCTCTAATATTATTTTCTCCAAACTTAGTTCCAATTTTCCAACTAAAATCGGCAGACAGGCTGACAGTCCACTTGATGGTAGGTGGCTACCGTCGCCTATAACACAAGCAAGGCCACAGCCGCTGCAAGTGCGCTGACGTCTTCAGTAGGGTTAAGGGTAAGATAGGAAAATGGGCTCTGGCATCCCTTACTCACTCATCGAAACACAACAGCACACATGCTGTTATTTCACGGCGGTCTTCTGTAAGGGGGTGGTTACTGCCGCCAGACGGGCTGCCCAAATGACTGCGAAACGCAGTGTGCCCTGCGACTACTTTCCAGATCCAGACAAGAGAAATATGAAAAGATCATTTTTAAAAGTTGACCCTGCTGGGAATCGAACCCGGAAACCCTAGAACACAGCGTTAAGGTAAACACCTTAACCACTCGTCCAACGGGCTCGTTAAGATCAGATAATATAGTTAACATTCTCTCTAATTGTCCAGTTATAATATAAAACGACAACATGGATATCTATAGTTTAAAATTGCACATAAGATAATAATAATAAATTAATTGTAATTGCCATTTAATAATAGAAATATATACAATTAAAAATAAAATTTATAACAGTAGGTATCTACACCTGCAAAGCCACCGCCATTTTAAGTCCGTTTCTTTAATTCAGTTAATTAATTTTATTACTACTTACATAAATGATGTCAATTATACATAAAAATATGTTATGGCTAAATGGGTAAATTAATAAAACATATAATAAAACGTAAATTAGCCGTGTCTATACATTATTTTTTTTTTTTTTTCAAAAAAAAAAGAAAAAATAATTTACTACACGTTTCACTTATGTCACCTTGGTCAAAAAATACCTTTTGTTTGTCTGTGCGTTTTTGCACGCTAATCTCAGAAACAGCGTAACCGATTTGAATGCGGTTTTCACTGATGTATTGTAGCAAGCTTCCCGTAACATTTAGTCTTTATTTCATTCCAATCGGTTTACAAGCAAAAAAGTTAAGCGCTATAGCGAATAGCACGCTTACGAAGCTGCGGGCTCAGCTAGTGACATAATTATGTCCTCAATTATTAGCGTGCCCGAATAATTTTGTCACGTGTCATTGGTTTGCGATTCCTGACCTTTTTTATTACTTTCTTTACCGTTGGGAAATCCTTAGTGTCAGGAGTGTCCCGTCAGCGTGGAGGATTGCTGACGGTTATACAGGACTCTTGCTAGCTAAAATCCAACGACTTCATAGCGCGAGCGTACCTATGCGGGGTAGAGGCGACGACGTTGTAACCCAATATCTGCAAACAGCCACGGTTGTTCAGCGCGTGGAGCGCCTGGAGGAGTATTCTCCCTGTCAGAACCTCAGCGTACCCGAAAGTGGAGGTACGCCGGCTATCTTGGGGACCTCACATTGTGAGTCCACTAAGATACCGCCCAAGGTGCCATCCCTGACCCAGCATTAGTTGGTATTAAAATGTTATATTATATTATTAAAATATATAAATATTAAAATATATTCATTGATTTTTTTATAGGTTACTGGCCACTCGGCATCGTTTGGTGCAACGTCTATGTCACCTGTGACGTGCTAGCATGTTCAGCGAGCATCATGCACATGTGTTTCATAAGTATAGGGAGGTAAGTGTTTTTTTTTATTTTTTAATGTAAGTAATTGTTTTATTTATTTATTTTTGTTAAGATCGGCAGACAGGTTGACGGTCAATTTGATGGTAGATGGCTACCGTCGCCTATAAAACAAGCAACGCCAAAGTTGCTGCAAGTGCGTTGCCAATTACAGTTGGATTAAGAATAAGGGATTAGGAGGGGGATAGGGACATGCGCTCTGGCATCCCTTACTCTCTCACCGAAACGTAACAGCAAACGTGCTGTTATTTCACGGTGGTTTTCTCTAAGGGGGTGGTTACTGCCGCCAGACGGTAGCCAGACGGAACGCAGTGTATCCTGCCACTACATTTCAGATCAAGACCGGAGCCAAATTTGAAAAATTCATTTTTCAAACTACTCTGAAAAGAGCTGTTTATCAGCGTGGTTTCGCACCTTTTTTTTTAAACACTATCGCTGGATTCACGACGGAGAATGAATAGGAACCAGCAGCAGCCGTCACAGCCAACGCTTCGGAATTCCGACGATGTTGAATGGCTAATCGACGAGTTGCTGTCTCCGCATGCAATGCAAATGCGCATAGGATTATGTGGGAATTTTACCGCACTAAAAAACACCCCTCGGGCGTGGTTCTAGTCCATAGGGGAATCGTCACCGGTCGTAAACCGCAGTCACAGTTACGCGGCCCATGCCTATTTATATTGTCGCATCGCTGCAGAGTGTGCATGCGTTGATACAAGCAAATATTATGCGCACACCGTGGTGTAAAAATTGTATATAAATAGAGAAATTTTAAAATTAAAGTAATGTCTATGGGGTATTATTCCACCATCTATTATTCGAAACATGGGTACTACTTATTCTCGCTAAATATTATGTAAGCCAGATCGAGTGTGAAAGTCATAATACAAACATAACCTACACCCCGTCTTCGAAACCCCTTATCTAATAATCTCCCATAATACTCGTCTGAGAGTTTGCGAATATCTTTACGACCCTGCAACAGCTCCCTCGTTATGGGGTTATATGATATTGTTATCAAACCTCTCACTTGATACAAGATTACAAATAAACTTTGGTACCCTATGGAAAATAACAATATAATTGATTCAAACAGGGGCACATGTTCAGCAGTCGTGAACTTTGTAGTCCGTCCTAATAATAATATTACCCTGTGCTGTACCCTGCGTGAGTGAATTAGGGATGCTCTAGCATCCCTAATTCACTCACCGAAACACAACAGCACACGTACTGTTATTTCACAGTGGTCTTCTGTAAGGGCGTGGTTACTGCCGCCAGACGTGCCGCCCAGATAACTGCGAAACTCAGTGTACCCTGCCACTACTTTCCAAATCCAGACCAGAGTCAAATTTAAAAGTTCATTTTCAAAGTTGACTCTGCCAGGAATCGAACCTGGGAACCCTAGAATAGAGCATTAAGGCAACCCTAACCACTCATCCAAAGGGCTAGTCAAAAAATGCCGTCTCTTCTAAAAAGCTGTCAGCATTTCCTTTACAAATAACATTAAAATATATAACATATAGCAACCCGCTAGGCTTCGCACTGGTGCAATTTTTTTCTGCAACCTATATAAGAATAAAAACTTTCTCGTTTAACGCTCTTTCCTTTAGTAAAAATCCGTCGTGCCTTTTACGAGGAGTTAAAGAACATACAGACAGACAGACAGACAGACAGACAGACGCAGGCAGCGACTTCAATTTTGTAACAATAAGGATTAAATCTCTAGGTAAAAATAGTTGCAAATTTTGATGTTCGTAAATAAAAGTACAAAAAAAATATAAAGGTTATATAAACTTTTATTTTATATAAAAATAAAGGTACGTGAGTCGCTAGTTTTACAATAAACACACTTACTATAAAATAAATACGTCGTTTCCCTGTGAAGGAATAAAAATTTGTCTAACTTAAAACAGATCAAGCCTAAAAGAAAATGTCCCTTAATGACGCAATAAGGTAGGCGAGGCGTATGAAATTTATTCTCATCCCGTTCCTAATACGTGAGCCAAGTAATAAATCGGATTTATTACATTAAAGAAATTATTAAAAAATTTATACTTAATTTAACGTTTTCCTTAAGGAATCGCTGTCATAAGAATGAATTAAAATGTGAGGGAATGACTGAGAAATATGCAAATCAGAGCACTCCCTTTAAATTTTATAATATATTTCGGACGAGTTTGAATTGACCTGGAAAAAGCTGCTCTGTAGTGGAAAAAAAATGTGATGAACATAACGTTGGGACAAACGTGTGGCCGGCGCCACACGTTGGTTCCAACGCTGGTATCATTGTTTGGTCTGTTAATTTGATACACACGTTGGCTAATGTGTGTATCAAATCAAATTAATTAGCTAATCTGTCCCGTCTGAGCCAATGTGAAGGTGTCCGATGCAGAAATCAAATCAAAAATCAAAATATTTATTTATCAATTAGGTTTCACCAACAAACTATTATGGACGTCATTTAAATTTACCAGGGTTTCGGAAAAAAAGCCAAGATGACCACGGAAAAAATGACGGAAAAAAAGCCAGCCAAATCGAAATTACAATACTTTTTGTGTGATTTTGTGGGTGACGTTGATTTTCTCGCTACACTCACAGAATACTAATATACCTACTGACGTATAATATACACACACTCGATGCTTGTTGCAAGGACAGAGACTATCGCCAACATGTGGACAGACCGCGAGCTTTGGCACAGATATGCGCCGACCAACTACCAATGTTCTCCCCAACATTGGGGCCATTGCTATTTTGAACGAATCCCACGCTTGTGCGAACGTGTGGCGCCGCCGGCCTAAGACTTATTTCTCTCTAAAACAGCATCACATTCTCAACAAGGAGCAGATCTGCTCTAAAATGCTGAATTCTGCATTTGTTCCGGTGCCTTAAAAGACTAACTTGATCCATTTGATTCCTTATAGCGGCGGGCTTATTCGCTTTAAACAATCCAGTACTCATGTAACTGTGATTTAGAACCTGAAAAGAATATCTATACTGAATCGTCGTATTATAAAATAAAGTCGATATCCGCTTCTGTCTATTTCTCCGCTAACTACTTCTAAAACACTCAACAAATTTTGATACCGTTTTCGCTAAAGGAAACAGCGACAAACGAGGAATATTAGTGTATATAATTTGTAAAATAATTTGCATCCGTGCGAAGCGGGGCGATAGTGAACTATAAATGTTTTAACAATATAAAATAAACTCCCCCTTTTATGGGAATTTTACTCTTCCTTAATGGTCGACGATCTAACAGAAAATAATAGATAAGGCATTTACCTCGAGCATCCGAGAATTTGGGGTAATTTACTCCCGAAAGTGTTTCCGCAGCATTTACAATTGGGGTTCTTCAAAATGGGAGAATAGATGCTGATCATGAATCTACCATCATGAAATCTACCATTTCAACGACATATTTTTTAGGAAAATGTCCATGTTAAAATAACTGTCCACTTTATGCCTTTTTGAATTAAATAGTTTCACTGAACAAATTGACAGTGTGTATTTACATTTATTTACAGTATCAATTACCATAGTGTGTTTGCTTTATTAACAATATTTGAAAATTGTTGGTAACAAAACACGATGTGTGAAATTATTGCAATAATAATAAAGCGCTGATGCTGGGCCATTTATCCATTTGCTTGAAAATAGACCTTATAAAAATCAACATTTATGCTTACTGCGTCTAATTATAAGTACAGTATAACACCCAGTATAAATATGTATAAATATTTTAATAATTATCGATTTAGATAATATTGCTTCTAATTGAACTAACTCTTATTCATTGATAATTGTAGTAGTAGGTATGGTAATGAATGAATTTATCAGTAGCAGAGCACACTGCATTCGCATGCATAAATTGGTCAGCCTGTCTGGCGGCATTAACCGCCAGACAGGCTGACCAATTTTTTTTATCATTTTCATAATGTACGATTGCTAGAACGACATGGTACAGGAGAAAATCCACTTTTACCTTTATTTTATTTTATCATTTTTGATAATTCAGAAATTTCTCTTCAAAACATATGAAATGTATTCGCAGTAAATAAAACAGTAAAAAAAAACTCATTGTATTGAATATCTTCTGAATGATATTGAATATTTGTATACTACTGAACGCACCACCTGCTCCCTTCATATAATCCAATCAGACTTGTGTTGGTATAAGAGACGTGTTTCTCTGCTTAGAAAAATATATACCTACTACTGTATTTTCGCTGAAATATTATCTTCAAAACCAAAACAATATGTTATATACTAAGCTGTGCTCGCTACTTCGTACGCGTGGTAACCGGCACAGTGCGTAACTTTTTACGGGAAAAATATATCAGTAAAACCCCCATTCAAATCGGTTGAGCCTAATTTTTAAAACCTAATTGCATCAGTGCGAAGCCGGTTAGTGAATCATGAATATGGCGGGCGATCATTATCAATCGTCACATGGATCCTGCATACTCCAGCCGCCTGCATACGTTATGTGTCGCTTCGACAGAGTCTCTGGTACCCAACTAGTGTGGCAGAGTCTCAAGGTGCAAGGCAGTATCGAAATCCGTTAGGCAAGATACCAAGGAATTGTCATATGTTAGTCCATTCGATATTGTAACCAGTTTACACTCAGAATAATTTATATGAAAGACATTTATTAGTATATAGTAATCATTTAGAAAACTAGTCCTTGTAACTATATTCATTCATTTAATATATGTCCTTGTAACTATATTTATTTTGAGTTTTAATTAAAATATTAAAAATAATTGATAATTAAAATGAAATGACTAAGAAACCCCTTACAATTTTAAGATATTAGTGATAATATTTAGTGTCTCTTTCATCACCTTCAAGTAAAGTGTCGAATAGTTACTTATCGCTTAGTGTAGTAACTCGGCAAGTAAAACTTACGAGTATCTTTTGTCAATTTCACAAATGAAATCAAAGCTTCGAATGTCGCAGCAAATGAGACGTTCATTCATTCAATATTACGACAAATGTTTGGAACAAAGGAGTTTTTCTTATGTAGACACTGAAAAAAAAAAACTTCAACTTATTAAGATTTAATTGGTTATTTAGTTTGAATAATATGTTGTTATTTTTGAATAAGGTATATTCTTATTCTTGAATAATAAGAACATATCTTTGCGTTTTAGAAATAATTTATAAAATTATGCACTTAGTTCACTACATCATTCACTACATCGATACGCGAAAACTAGCAAAAAATCAGTTTCATCTAGATCTTTAAAATAATCAACATTAAACATTAAATAAATTCGTGGAGTTCTTCGCAATGAAGAATTTTGTATTTCATCTAGTTGATGATCAATTAAATGAAACTAATCCATTTTTATTAATTTCTTTAAAAATAATTCGTTGATAACAAATGACAACTGCGATAGTATTAGGTTTTAAATTACTCGTGAATTAAAGACGCTACATGACAGATGGCGTGGCAAGTAAGTTTATCCATTGAGTAATGCTACTCGAAGATGGTGAAATTCGTTACAGTTAGTTACAGATGACTTTAACTGGCGATTAGCCTACTTGACACTTATGAAAGAGGCGCTTAGACATGTTTATTATACTCGAAGATTTCAATTATTTTTATTTAGTATAGAATGTCTGCATTCTGCATCTCACGACCGTAACCAGTCGATAAAAAAAGACAATCATGAAATGACATACCTAACGCGCGCTGCAGTAATGCCAGAGACCATTACCACATTACTCTATTATCTCACTTCTCCCCTACACACTCCACAGCACTGCTGCCGCTCTGGTGTTCTAGTCTTCTGGTGTGGAAGTGGTCTCTGGTGTGTGGTGTACCTCTGGTCTTCCCCACCCACCTGTCACACTTTCAAACAAATACAATGTTATTTGAAAGAATTTATTTCATGCTCTATTGAAAGAATTTTCAATTTTAAATTGCCCCGTTTCTTGTGTAATGGTACACTAAAATTGAATGTATTAAAAAATCTCGTTTATTTCAAATCGAGCGAGAAAATAGGTTCACAAAAGATACATGGTGATGAGTCGTGCAAGCAGGCCGAAAGGAGACGTACTTCGTGCCTGGAATTCAGTGACATTTAAAATACATAGTCCTGTGTAACGTACGGGAACGCTTGAAACATTTAAAACTAAATAATTCCTGCCAGAGGCTTCGGTCGCTTACAAAATTAAAAGTAGCCTATATTATTCACCGGGGTTACAGCTATCTTCTAACTAAATTTTATTAAATTCAGTAAATAAATACAATTTAGTGGCTACAATGAATGTTCTGTTACGTAATAAGATCAAACTGAGATGTTTATTTTGTCATACTAAAGAGTATAAGGCACTACAAGTAAAGAGTGTCCGCTCCCACCGTCAGCACAGTACGGCTATAAAAATCAAATTAAAATAAATCATAAGATTTTTTTTATTTCCGGATTGAAACTTTTCAAACACATGGGTATATTATATTGTCTAAAGCAGTCAGTTATTGGGGGTCCATTGCAAAAACAATTTTCAAAAAGTTATCTGTCTTTTGTAAGAGATTAATCCATTAACAAAAAACCGTTATGACGTTATAATAATACAACGTGTTATTATTTGGCTTACTTTAACAAATTTTGAATTATTTTGTGTTGTCGTGCGTGTGGATGTTTTGTCGTCAGTTTATAATTATAAAATTCTTATCCACCAGAACAGAAATAAAAATTAAGAAACAGTTGCTCGTTCTTGTAAAGTCTGGGTAAGAAAAGGTTCGTCACCTGAAAGTCGACATTTGTTTGCACCAGGACAAATTATTATCAGTCATGCCAAAATTTCATTTCAATCGTCTGTCAGTTCTCTGCTATAGTGCGTTGTTTCAAAAAATACTAAGAGTAAAGGAATTAATTTGAAAACTGACGAAGGTTTTCGTACCCTGACTGTATATTTGGGGAAGACGTACTATGTTATCTAACTGTCTAAATATTCTGAAACTTCAGTATTATTTATTTTGTTTTGCCATTATTTTGTTTTTGGACACGTACACTGTCAAGATATGAAAGAAAAAAGAAAATTACAAGAAACTTTTCATAATTACAATCACCTGTCCCCACAACTAAGTTTTCCTGTTTTAATTATTTGACAATGCATCACCAATGCTTTCATGTATTGACGCCATAGTATTAAAGAGTACTTCGGAGCATTCTTCCTATTGTTTTTTCGATCTTAGCCTAATGCTTTTGGTCCAGGTTACCTTAAAATCGATACAGCACTATTGTGCGAGCGAGAGCACCTTATAAACAAAAGCTTACGAGCTAACTTAAACCTTAGCAACTCTCACTAAAGACCATTTGTGGAACAAAGAACCGGAAGAAGAAGCGGTCACTGAGTGCTTAGGCACTCTCTTTAGAAAAGTCCATTTAACATTTAATTGCGTCAGTTATAAATCATTCCGAGTCACAATAGTCACGTGGGTGACACAAGCCAACGTCATCGTCGTCTTGATGACTATCAAGGCACACGCATAACTACTGTCTAAAAACCTGAAATTCGAAATATAGGTTAATTTTATAACTAATAAAGGATTTTTAAAAATTTTAACTCCTTGGAAAGGCAGGTCGCTAGTACTGTATATGTATTATTAATAACTAGCTGGTGACCGCGACTTTGTCTGCGTTGAAAAATGGAATAACGCCTGATATCTTTATCTCTGTGACGATGTTGGCCGAATTTTTTTAAAATATTTTTAGACGATGCCTGGAGAAATTAACATTTTTTCAGGATAAAAAGTATCCTGTATGTTTGTCCAGGTAATAAACTATCTGTGTGCCAAATTTCATCTAAATGCGTTCATTAGTTATTAACTTATTAAGTAAAAAACATCCATGGATACATACATCCATTGATCCCGACAAACATTTTGTTGCCATTATTTGGCAAAATAAACATGTAATGCCAAAATTTGTTTTATCCACTGTAAAACAGTGTGGTTTGGGAAGAGTATAATGATAGAATTAAATATTCGCTACACACCTAGGTACTTTGTTTTTTAAATCTGTTAATACGGAATATGTCTCCGTATGTTTTCACAAATATGAGTATATCATGCATTTCGGAACTTTACACGTGTTCCAAATAATGCAAAAATGCAGGCTTGCCAGTTGCCAGTGCTCTGCTGGCAACAATATCCAAGTTTTATATAAATATCATATAAACATCAAAACAACCATCTATTTTTTGTATATTTTTATATTAAATTACTTAATTATCTAAAGTAAAAACGAATTTTAGAAAACGTACCAGTAAGTGTACATATATTAGTTATTAGATATATTTAATAATGCGAACAAAATCAAAAAAATCAAAATATGTATTTATCAATTAGGTTTCTCCAAGAAACTCTTATGATCGTCATTTAAATTTACCAGGGTTTCGGAAAAAAGCCAAGATGACGATCCTGAGAAGAAACCCCGAAAGAAACTCGGGATACTATTATTTTTGTCATCTTTAAAATATAAAAATTACAACAATTATATACACTTAATACTTAAATCAAAGTACATATACAATACTAAACATAGTATGAGATTCTTATGGTATGAGATCCGAATCCAGGCTTTAATTCCAGGCTTCATTGTCGCTTAAATAATCAGTAACCTTATAATAGCCTTTCGAGAGGAGTTTGGTTTTAATGACATCTTTAAATTTATTTATAGATAAGGTTCTGATCATCTCAGGCAGCAGTTTATTATAAAACCGTATACACTGACCCATAAAATAATTACTTATCTTTTATGAACAAATAATAATAATTGTTATTTCCAATGACTTGTAATAATGTTTCGTCCAGCAAAATACCAATACCAGCAACGTCAGTCCCCTCCGAACGCTTGTTTTCAAAGATAGGCAGTACAACAAAGACACGAAACCAATTAGTGCCAAAACAGCCAAATAATAATCTTCTATTTTTATGTGATTGCACACAGAGATTTCTGTGGTCCGAATTTAATAATTTTATGTGTGAAAATATGCGCTCTCATGCAGCATTCGATACCGGTATACCTACTTAACAGACAGAAATTTACTAAAACTAGTTTTTTTTTTTTTTTTTTTTTTTTTTTTTTTTTTTTATTTTAACGTGCCATCTGTATTTGAATGTTGTTTAATAGACGCTAATCTACTTTGTAGTTTCGCACTACGAATGCAAACGCACGAAAAAAAATAACTTCTGAAAACTAGACATGCTGTAAAAATGCATGCGTCAAGTGAAATAAAAACAAAAAAAACGCATATGACGACAAAAACGTACCTACTACTAATTTGGGGAAATTTCCGAGTTATCGAAAAAAACAACCTCAAATAATAAGTAAAGTGCAGAGCAGAAAATCATTAAACTAAGAGATCATTAGACGATTCAATACTTTTTCTAATTCTCTCACACTGTACTTGCGTATCTAATTATACTATTAAAATCTTAAAATGTAAACCTTGTTTAAAATAATAGTTTATTTATTGCAGAGGTTCCCAGTTTTTTTTTTCCCATAGACCACTTACAAAATTTAGCTGGTTTCGGTGAACCTCCTACAGCTACATTCCTTTTCTACCATATTCCCAAAACTCGACAAAAAATGTGAAGATTAGATCTAAGATAGATCTATGAAGACCCCCGTCGAGTCTGCCGTGAATCCTTAGGGGTCCACCTGGACCACTTGGATTTATTGTACAGTTTTAAAAATCCTCGGCGGCTGCCTGTCACATAACTACTGATCTTTGCTCCTAAAAATAAATTTGACATCTTTGTCTTTATTGTCATATTTAAATTACTCAAAAATACCGACTGAACTGACTGCCGAGCGTCGGCGATAAATTATATACCTAAATTAAATTACCTACTTTTGTATATTTGTTTTGTATTCAGTATTTTTGTATATTTGTCACTTTTGACAAGTATACAAAAATACCAGATGTTCGAAAAAAAATCATTTAATTTTTTTTAAACATACTGAAAAAGTAATGAAATACTTAAATCTGGTTATTTTGTTAATGTTAAATTGTTAATTATTACATACACGACACGATCAGTAGTACTAGTACCGCTAGTACGGTATAAGGGTACACCGGAGCAGTGTGTCCAGATTGGAAAATTGAAATTACAGTATTTTGATTAAAATTACAGTGTTTTATTAGGCAAAATTACAGCGTGTTTTACAGTAAATTGAAATCAAATTTTAAAATTTTTTGGCTATTTAATGTATTATTATAATTAAAATTGAAAAAATGATAATTTATTTTTTATTCACTGTCACTTTGGTTTATCACTTTCAGAAGTAGTTTTCGGCATATTTAATTTTTTTAAAAATCAATCAGTTCCTTGAATCCCACAAAACCACACTAATAAGTGAGTACCAAAGAGAATATAATCACTACGTTATAAGAGTCGGGACTCCTATATTAGCCAGCCAATAAACGCCTAGTTACATGGCATTCTCATACCAACATGACAAATATGTACGTCAAATAATAATAGTACCAACCTAACAGGCTAAATAGTGTAACTACCATGCATTTCTTTTTGTCGATATCGATAAAATGTAGAAACAGGAAATGGAGGATATGTTAATATATTTTTTAATTAATATGAGAATAAAACTACTAAAATATACAAGTACATAATAATTATTTTATTTTATCATTTCGCGACGCCTTGTGATTTTTTAACAAAATCTTCTGTTGATTCCGCGACATTTGCAAACGAAAGTTTTAAAATATGGCATTCATTTCGTATTAAAAGATGACTAAGCGAACTAGTAAAAATACAGTAGATGATCTTTGTGCTCATTACAGGTCCATAACAAATTGTCACATTTTGTCAACATCATCGTGATGGCTTGTTGAGAAATGTATTTCATGAAGAATCGGTTTAACTTCAGCTTCAAGGTGTAACTGTATTACAGTGTAACGCTTACATAGATTTGTTATGGGATATATAAGATTTTTTTTTTCTTGCCACCACTCCCGAAGTTTATGTATTATTTATCTGGATCATCTATTCTTAAACCGGATTTTTTGTAGGACCACCGAGGCACAACATACACAGTAGGCTATTTTTTGAACATTTCGAACAAACTATTTTCTATCTATGACAATTCCACATCAACGTCATGCAACTCCAAATCGTCGAGTAAGTGCAGAACAGTATCATCAGTTTCAGGTAGGTGAAGAAAAGGCGCTTCAGCACCTTTTCAAGTGAATAGTTCTTAAGCTCAACTGCCTTTTGTATTTTCAAGAGGTTGAATGAAAGTCAATAACAGCTTCATTATCATCCTCTTCGCAGTTTGCTCCTCTAACAACTGGCGTACTTAACGTCGTCAAAATGTTGAACTTCAAAGCAGCTGTGAAATGGTGGCATGTTGGATTACGGTAGTACAGCAAATTTTTTAAGGCGACTTTTAATTTCATTAAAAGCTCGGTACTCAAAGTGATTTCCACATACATATTTTAATGTAAGCAGTTTTCCTATGGGAATATATATTATTAAATCAGCTTTTCCCATAACCTCAACCCACTGTCTGCATCTGAAAAAAAAAATTATCCTCGAATAATTCAATTATTTAACAATCGCTCGTCGCTAATTCTTACGAGGCCCGCAAGGAGAGATGGGGGGCGTGCTATTCAAACTCGGTATCATACTGGAATAATATACCCATTAGGAAGAAATTCGGAAAAATCATTAAGAATATAGTATGCACGGCTTGGACTTTTTCAATAAAAATAATAAAAATGGGCATTAAACTTTTTTATTCAGATTTAGAGCCAGTAGCCTCTTTCACGAACCCTGATTTAATACATTTTTGAATAACATTTTAACATTGCACTACCTTAATAAACTCAAATGTAACTCTGTAGTTATCGATAGTCACAGCACATCACTAGTAAACAATAACAATAACAATAAAATATCAAATCTTGTTTGTTTTAGCCTGGCTGTATTTACATATAGCCAAAAAATATTTATATCAGTTCTTACCGGGCCACGTCCAATAGGAAATTTCGCCATAAACTTCCTTTGTTCGTGATTTATACGACGGACTCCATCTCCTCAAATCTCACATGTTATAAACCATCTTTTCGGTGGCATTTTAACAAAACAAATGTCACTGTGTATTTATTTAACAGCGTTCGATCACTTCATGACTAATTAAAATTTAACAATTATTATTTGTGATAAATATACAAAAACAATGTTTTGAAGTTGCGACAGCGAGTAACGCTGGAGTAATATATTTGCGGTATTTGTTTTGTAGTAGTTGGCAGTAGTGTTATTTAATTATAAATAAAGTACTCTTTGGCTCAAAGAAAGAGAAACTGCAGTGAGGAAGTGGGATGGCATGATCCGCCATTATTTGCCATGCAAACTCCATATTAAAAAAAAATGTTTTGAAGTTGCGATAGACTGGTGAGTACTTTGTCCAACGAATTACGAAGTAATAAATAGACAGTGACAGTGTTATTTAGTTATTATTATTATATTTATTTTATTTAGACAGTGTTTAGTAAACACAATATAAAACATCACACAACATACCACGCTAAATGTAAAAGCAAAGAGTATACATATAATCACTACATTCACTACGTTTTAGTAAAAGCCTCACATTAAAACCCATACCGAAACAAGAATCGAACAACATAATTTGACAAAGTAATAGCTCCATAAAACTTCAGGGTATTCCCCGCCGCTGAATCGTAGACTAAACAAAACGTTTCGTTTCGTTTCACGCATTTATAATTTTTATAGATATTTTTTGGAGTTACATTTTTTTTCTATCTATAGAGTACTTTTCATTTCATACACTGTATTCACCTTAAAACACTGCACCGACCGGAGTGAGTTGACTTGAGTTGAGTTGAGTGAACCTCAGTGCTGCCAATCGCGGGGAATTTCCCCGAATAACGGGGAATGAGAGGTTGTAGCAGAGAGCGTGAGGGGATTGCATTGAATCGGGGAATAGAAAATTAAATATTGCTTTTCTTTTATTTATGATTCATAATCATATAATTAAAATTTATGTCATATATTCTGGATTTATTAACAACATTTAATATAATGTTAAATAATTACATAAATTAAAACCTGAAGTTGAAAAACTGTTCCAAACTCTTAGCTCCAATTATTTGCCCTTTGTTCGCTCCCAATCCAATATATTTCTGATTAACTTCGGGGATCCTAGTAATGTCGTATCATTAGAAGAAATATACCAATAGAACTAATATGCAACAAGCAAGGACATGGCAACATTGGCAATTATGTACTTAGTTATATTTTATTATATGCTTATAGAGTAATTGTAAAATAAGCCATTTTTATTTAATCTTATAATTTTACACCTTCATTAGATGAAGATGAAAGCGGGTCTTTCTTCGGTCTTTTTGATCAGCGGGATTCGTTTCTTTTTTAAGACTAACTATTTCATATATGGCGGCGGACTCGGAAACAGGGGTGTTCTCTGATTGGCCCACAATGACGTGCCCCCTCTTAGCCAATCAGAGCGATTCCTCAAGAATCGGACAACACCAGGGAAGGGGCGCGAACAATTATGGTGCTTTATAATTAATGCCAATTAGTACTAATAATTAATACTAAATAGTATTAATCAATCTGAGAATAAGCATTCATTTGAGTGTATTTTGTTTTAGTAGAGATTTTATTTTTCTGTAAAACCTGATTTAATACATTTTTGAATAACATTTTAACATTGCACTACCTTAATAAACTCAAATGTAACTCTGTAGTTATCGATAGTCACAGCACATCACTAGTAAACAATAACAATAACAATAAAATATCAAATCTTGTTTGTTTTAGCCTGGCTGTATTTACATATAGCCAAAAAATATTTATATCAGTTCTTACCGGGCCACGTCCAATAGGAAATTTCGCCATAAACTTCCTTTGTTCGTGATTTATACGACGGACTCCATCTCCTCAAATCTCACATGTTATAAACCATCTTTTCGGTGGCATTTTAACAAAACAAATGTCACTGTGTATTTATTTAACAGCGTTCGATCACTTCATGACTAATTAAAATTTAACAATTATTATTTGTGATAAATATACAAAAACAATGTTTTGAAGTTGCGACAGCGAGTAACGCTGGAGTAACGTATTTGCGGTATTTGTTTTGTAGTAGTTGGCAGTAGTGTTATTTAATTATAAATAAAGTACTCTTTGGCTCAAAGAAAGAGAAACTGCAGTGAGGAAGTGGGATGGCATGATCCGCCATTATTTGCCATGCAAACTCCATATTAAAAAAAAATGTTTTGAAGTTGCGATAGACTGGTGAGTACTTTGTCCAACGAATTACGAAGTAATAAATAGACAGTGACAGTGTTATTTAGTTATTATTATTATATTTATTTTATTTAGACAGTGTTTAGTAAACACAATATAAAACATCACACAACATACCACGCTAAATGTAAAAGCAAAGAGTATACATATAATCACTACATTCACTACGTTTTAGTAAAAGCCTCACATTAAAACCCATACCGAAACAAGAATCGAACAACATAATTTGACAAAGTAATAGCTCCATAAAACTTCAGGGTATTCCCCGCCGCTGAATCGTAGACTAAACAAAACGTTTCGTTTCGTTTCACGCATTTATAATTTTTATAGATATTTTTTGGAGTTACAATTTTTTTCTATCTATAGAGTACTTTTCATTTCATACACTGTATTCACCTTAAAACACTGCACCGACCGGAGTGAGTTGACTTGAGTTGAGTTGAGTGAACCTCAGTGCTGCCAATCGCGGGGAATTTCCCCGAATAACGGGGAATGAGAGGTTGTAGCAGAGAGCGTGAGGGGATTGCATTGAATCGGGGAATAGAAAATTAAATATTGCTTTTCTTTTATTTATGATTCATAATCATATAATTAAAATTTATGTCATATATTCTGGATTTATTAACAACATTTAATATAATGTTAAATAATTACATAAATTAAAACCTGAAGTTGAAAAACTGTTCCAAACTCTTAGCTCCAATTATTTGCCCTTTGTTCGCTCCCAATCCAATATATTTCTGATTAACTTCGGGGATCCTAGTAATGTCGTATCATTAGAAGAAATATACCAATAGAACTAATATGCAACAAGCAAGGACATGGCAACATTGGCAATTATGTACTTAGTTATATTTTATTATATGCTTATAGAGTAATTGTAAAATAAGCCATTTTTATTTAATCTTATAATTTTACACCTTCATTAGGTGCAATAAAATTTATAATGCCGTTATTTTGTTTCGCTTTAGGACTTATTTTTTTGTGTAAATTGTGTTGTAATAATGTCATATCAGCGTAAGTTGTGTTAATACTGTATATTGATTTATTTTTTCTTTTTTTTAACGTTACAGTTTCTTAATTTGCATATTTATATTTGTACCTATCTATCTATATTCGTCTTTTTCATAAGTGTAGGTAATTTTTTCCTTTTGTACCTAATTCTGTATTCTGTGCTTACTAGTGTTGTAAGCTATTTAGCTCACCCAACCGTTTAGCGGCTAAATGATATTTAGCTGCAGCTAAATTTATCGTCAACAAAAAAACGGCTAATGGCTAATTGGCTAACAACTCTGTCAGCTAACAACTGTCAACTACTATCGACAGTTGGTTATGGTTAATTCTAGTTATGGGTGGATAGTTAGATATTTAGCTGTCAGCTAAATTAGTTATCTATGGCTAATAGTGGATTTTAGATATTTAGCCTATACATACAATATGCATTTTGCTTTAACTGATAGGTAAACGATTACATAGGACGATTTTTGACGTTATGCAAATGAAAATAAGCAATTTTTTCATAGTTTTGAATTACATAGGCAATATTGCATATTTTTATAAATGTTTTAAAACATATTTAAAGTAGATTTATATATTTAAAACAATTTGTTTTCGCGATTAGTACTTATGATTAATGAGTGCCTAACATGGAAATAAATAGTATCATTTTATTGTTCTATTCCGCCGGAATTGACACGGCAAATTAGAATTCCCTACATTAATTAAGTTTTTTTATATAATTGAATTTTATAATTAATAATAAACATCAGTAGAACGTAAACATTACTCCGCGCGTGTTTGATGATATTTTATTTTGAATTCGATTTCGTGTTGAATTATGTATGTACGTACATCTTTAGTTGTGACCTTTTTTTATTAAATTCTTATTATGTATACTGAGATTAGACTTTTTATATCAATTTAGCTGATTTCGCTATTTAGCCAGCTAAATTTGACCAGTTAGCTAGTTGGCTAAGTTGACAAAAAATCTGTTAGCTGACCAACCCTAGTGCTTACTGTAAGCTAATAAATAAACGTTAATAGTAAAGTTTTTATTGTACCTAACTACCTAATATAAAAGAAAAGACAATGCGGGGATTTTTCGGGGAAATGGTCAATTAACAGCGGGTAATTTCGGGGAATTAAACCGTTTGTAGCGGGGATCCTATAAAATTATGTTGGCAACACTGGTGAACCTAAGCCTAAATAAAACTTAAACTTAAATAACTATAACTAAACTACTAACTAACCCTAATTGATTGAATGAAGTACGAACTACGAACGAAACGAACAACGTGGTCGTCAAGTTTTCGTTTCATAATGAATTTTATGAAGTTCAGGATTCGTTAGAATCTTAACTTCCCCAAAAATATGTTTCAGTACGTGAGTAAGGTTAACGAGACTCATAACACGAAGTGTAGTACTGATCCGTTGGAAGCGAAGCGTTAGCGCGATATAACTTAGTTTGCCACCGCCATCTAGTGGCTACAAATGTAAACAAGTTCCTAAGTATCTTTGCAGGTGGCACTAGTAGGATGCTAATATTTTTCACATAATATTGATGACTGGAATTACATTTATTAATGATTACGACTTATAAAATTCATTTATATTTAATCGAATATAATTTTTTTATTTCAGTTTATAATAATTTTATTATCTTGTTTACTCTTATCTAAAAATTTACATTTAAAAAAGGGCATTGTTTTTGGAGGTTTGTGGAAAAATTTATTAGGGAAATGATTTTTTGTGTCATCATTATTTATTAATTTAAAATTAAAAACACGAATTAAATTTTAAAAATGTAATTTTATAATTATTGATTGATTGATTGATGAATTATTTAGCCTTATTATTATATTGTTATTTATCATCTATTTGGAACGTTGTTTTAAATAAAATTAGTGATAGTAGTTGTTAAAATGTTAAAATAAATGTTATAAAAGCATATTTACCTCTTAAATAACACTTTCTATTCTAATTTATTGAAAGCGTTAATCACTTGAGATTTGTTTTAGAAGCATATTATGCATTTTAAAAGGTTATCTTAATTTATTTTTGTCCGCCTTTTTGGGAGTAGGTAAAGTTAATTTGTTATTATTTCTACTTTCATGGTAAAGAATTAATTGCAATACTGATAAATATAAAACTTAAATAACATAAAACGAAAAATGTGTTGAGACAATATACTTTTTTTAGTTAAGGTCGGCAGTCAGGCTGATGGTCCAACAATCCTCCAGCATTATGCTGAAGCCTATTTTTGCTACTCTTACATTCCAGTTCTCGCTCATTTAATACTCGCACATACATTCTTCATACTAGATCTTTCTATTATTCATCTTCTTTCGTACTCTGCGGGTGGGATGCCCGCCTATACTATCTTATCTATTTCTTATCCTTATCCTCTTCTATTTCTATTTCCAGGGAGAAATGAATGTCACAAGTCCTTTTTATTTATTAAATATTACATAATTTTTGTTAAGATCATTGGAATATTTACAATAATTTTACAATAATGAAGTCCAATTTTTTAAAATTTTCAATTTAGAATTAGCAATTTTCTTATTATAAAATAACATTAAATAATTACAAGATTTTTTATAAGTTTACAGTGCATTTTAAAACAATTCTTACAATATTATAGCTATCACTACTAATAGCTAAGTATCCCTTATGTCTTATTTCTCTCGATAACTCTCTTAATTATTTTGACACAGTATTTTAAAAATTCATTTCCTCCCTTGTCTACCATAATCTCACTTATGTTGTCCCTAGTTATCTTCGTCCCTAACCTGATTTCGAAATCTACTTTATCTGCCTCTGAGGAGGGGCAGTCTATTATAAGGTGCGGGACAGTTTCCTTGCACTTGAACCTGTTCAAGTACTCAGAGAACCCACCGTGCCCCGTGAACAGTTGTGTCAAAAAGCGATCGGATCCAATTGATCTTATGATCTTGTACGCGTTAATAGCATCTGAGAAGAATAATTTGGTGACCCCTCCGGTGCTGCTTTGTGTGTACCTTCGGTCCCATTCCTCAAGAGATCGCATGCGAATGCTTCGCCTGACGAATGAGACCGGGCACAGGTCATAACTGTGTTTCGTTTTTAATTTCAAAGCTGCCTCCCTAGCTAGGTGATCCGCTCGCTCGTTGCCCTCTAGCCCCGCGTGTGCTTTAAATCAAAATAACTTCACTACTTTATTCCTTCCTAAAGCCTTTCTGATGTTACTCCTCGCCTCGGTGGCCAAAGGATGCAAACAGCCATTCGCCGCGATGGTCTGGAGGGCGGCTATCGAATCGCTGTAAATTGCAGAGGTAGTTACGCTTCGTTTGAGAGACGGTCTACTTGATGGTAGGTGGCTACCGCCGCCTATAACACAAGCAACGCCACAGATGCTGCAAGTGTGCTACCGTCTACAATAGGATTAAGGATAAGTGATTAGGAGATAGGAAAATAAGCGCTGGCATCCTTTACTCACTCACCGAAACACAACAGCACATGTGCAGTTATTTCACGGTCGTCTTCTGTGAGGGGGTGGTTACTACCGCCAGACGAGCTGCCCGAATGACTGCGAAACGCAGTGTGCCCTGCCACTACTAAATTACTATGAATTTAATAATAATACTTAGTGACAATATATCATGCTCTTTACGTAGTGATGTGTTTTGTTTAATGGCATATATACATACTCTACCATATCGGTATACTCAACTGGCTAGTAAACCGTTTTTTTATTGAAAAAAAATTTATATACTCTTGTTTGTCTGTACTGTGAATCAAGACCAGACCAGAGCCAAATTTGAAAAGTTCATTTTCAAAGTTGAACCCGGGAACCTTAGAACAGAGCGTTAAGGCCTAAGGCCAACACCCTAACCACTCATCCAACGGGCTCGTCATACTTAGGTAAACGTTGAATAAAACCTTGTGACTGGATGGTATGTGTCTACAGATGCCCTTATCTTAGACAAATTAAACATACCTATAATCTAATCAATGTAACAATTAAAATTTAATCAAATCTGAATTTTAACCTTAAATTATAACCGTTTATGTTTAAATTTGCTCAACTTACAAAAAACTATATACTTTATTAAATAAAAAATAACTGATTTACGTTTCTCAATACCAATCAAAATCATAGTTTTCGTTTTATATTATGCAGATTTATAACCCGTCCACATAATCTCTGCACCTGGCGTCGATGACGTCATTTCGGCGACAGCTGATACTGATCAACGATATAATGCGATGGGGCAAAGCGAGGTGCAAAGATAATGTGACCAACTTTATCCCTTACTCATTTATAATAATTATTTTATTCCTAAATAATATTATAAACGGAAAAGAGAGTTTGTTTGTTACGCTTTTTACGCTTTAACTACTACTTAACTAGCTATTATCATCGTAAATTTGGCATACACTTTTAATTTAATTTTTAAATTAAAGATGGGTTTGCTCTTGGCTAGCATCTATCCATGTAGGAAGGATGAGGCCCACGATGGAGCAAGCTCACGCATAAGATGCCTATATTCACTCGAACCTTGAAAAGATTTGGTTTGTATGAGCTCAGAAATACAGACGCCGGCCGCCGGCAGGGACTTCCAATCCTTAAGATCCCTGACACATAGTCAGGGATACAGAAAAAGACATAGATAAAATGTACTAATATTATAAATGCGTGTGACAATGTTTGTTAGTCTTTCATGTAAAAACTACTGAACGGATATAGATGAAATTTGGTACACAGCTTATTATCTAGATTAACTTGTAGGATACTTTTTATTTCGGAAAAATGTTAGGTTCCCGAGGGAACATCTAAAAATATTAAAAAAAAAAACGACGCCACCCGTCACAGCGATAATGATATCAGGCGTTGTTAAGTTTTTCGACGCAGACGAAGTAGCAGACACTAGCAATATTTGTACTCAATTACGCAAAAACTACTGAATTTGACTGAACGTATTTGTATGAAATTTGCTACAAAGATAGTTTATAACCTGGATTAACATATAGAATATTTTTTATCCAGAAAAACTGTTAGTTTCCTGTGGGATTTTTAAAAAACGAACTAAATCGCGTACGAAGTCGCAGGCACTGCTAATCAAAAATAAAAATAAAAGTTCAACGCCTGCCAACAATATTTCATAAATATATGAATATTTTTGTTAGACGTTGATCTTTTATTTTTCAACGCTTAAGAAAAGGGGCATGGACGAAATCGCTTGGCAAAAGCTAGTGTATTATATTTTACATAATTACCTATACTCATAGTTCTCAAAATTTTGACATACGGTGTTAAGATGTAAACACTGACGATATGTCTCATCCAGTCATGACAGTAACTCAGCGAGCTATATTGGCTCTGAGCTATATGATCCAAAATACGAAGATTCACTAAAGTAAAAAATGGTCTATATAGCCTGAGTAATCACAATCGGTTCAAGTTGGAATCTATCTGTCGTCGTGTCGTATTGTTTGGTGTAAACGAGTGCTTAACACTGACCAAGTTACTCGCTGACCTCAAGAGATTGGGTTGCAGTGGCTCTCAGTTACAGGTCTATGTCCAACAGAAGATGAGATGCTGACATTTATGGTGATAAATGTTGACATCAGATCAGGGCCGAACCATGTGAGGAGGGCATGTCTTAGGGTTCCTCAACCGTTTTCTAACTTCCTCAAATATGCAATTCTATTGATATATTACCTACGCTGTTTTTATTACAACACCAAGTGATGCTATCACCATATTAAAAATGTAATAGAAGCCAATTTTAGAAGCATCTAATCGTCATCTACTTAATGTACCTACTTGAATAATTAAGTCTAAAATTAAAAAAAAAATACTTTGTGAACAAATCTACTATATATAAAAATGAATACTCATTTCCCTTGGTCACGGCATCACGCATGAACGGGTAGACCGATTTTAATTCGGTTTTCACTAATGGAACGAGGTATAAACGGGGAATCTTCATATATATAAAAATTGCACCCCGGGCGAAGCCGGGGGCGGGTCGCTAGTAGATATATTATAATTAAACATTTTTGTAAAATTATAAATCAATACTAAATTTTAAAATTTGTCTGTCTTTGATATTTAAGTATACCTATACTTACATACAGTAAGTAAAATGATAATTTTATGGTCATATTAATGTATGAATTTAATTCACAGGTATCTCGGGATACGGAATCCTTTAAAAAGTCGTCACCATTCTACGAAGAGAATTGTCCTAATCAAGATTGCTCTCGTGTGGTTGCTCAGTATGTTTGTATCCAGCTCTATTACAGTTTTAGGTGAGTACAAATCATTTTAACCTTAACGTACAATCCAAATATGCCAGGTTTGACAAACAAAAGCCGGGAGATAATCCAGATCAAGGAAACAACAACGCACAGGTATTAAAGACTAAACTGCAAATTTGAATTCAGAACACGAATTCTAAAGAGATTTAAATTTATAAATAAACAATTTATCCTCTTAATTTTAATGAACTTATTTTGTAGAGACAGAACACACTTATATGTTCTGTACTTATCGAATAGTCAGTCCGTCTGGAGGCAGGATCTAAAATTTTAGAGAAACTATTATTGTGATTAAATGAAAGTAATGTTTACTAAGTAATAGTTTGATAAAACTTTATTTGAGACAAGCTTTATATGACTACAGAGTAGAGAGAGAGAGAGGTAACAAAACAATCACAGACTAAGTATATACAATTAATAAAACAGGACATAGATTATAGAAAGCGCTAATTTTATTTTTATTACAACTATAAAATAAGAAAGAGCCCGTGTGCCTTTGTGCTTATCCGAATCAAGCAGTTTATCCTTTCTCCTTTCTGAGTTAAAGCGCTCTGACATCACTTCGTGGAATAACTAGTATCAACCCGTCTGCTAATATCAAATAGCTGACACGATATCAAAATCCATTGAGTGGAACGTTTACAAAAAGTTAGGGAGAAACATACAGAGGCGGGCAACGATTTTATTTTATATTTTATTTTATGTATATCGGGATGGGACGATTCATCACCGCCGATTCTTAGCCAAGCCATTTCAGCGCCGGCCGATTCATCGCCGGTCATTCCATCGCACTTCGTTGTAATCATGCGCAGTAATGTAGAAAACAAAAGAATTACTACCAAATGTTTATCGTCAGAATAGACGTAAATTTTCTTAAAATGTGATGATCACATTTTCATTAAAAAAAAAACACGTCAATTTTCATAAAAATCACATTAATTTGAATTAAATGTGATTTCGAAATAAACGGAATACTGGTTTTAGCAAATAGACTGTCTATTTCAAAATGTGTTACAAGACTTATTGTACTAGAAACTTGTGACATTATTTTTTTAAGTGATGCTGATATTTTAAATAAACGGCGATGAAATAGCCGGCGTCGAATCGGCCGGCGGTGGTGTAACAAATGGCGGCGATGAAAGGGCGGCGATGAATCGGCGGCGGTGAATTGTCCTAGACCCAACATATTAGAAGATATGAATTGAATACTAACGTCTTATCAAACAAACGTAGTATCAAAAATTACCTATTATTTATTTATTTTAGAATTAACGATAATATACTACAATATAATTTATGTGTATAAATAAATCTATACATACTAGGCATATTAAAATAAAGTCGTTGTCTGCTTCTTCCTATTTCTCCGCCAACTTTTCTTAAACTACCCAAGTGATTTTGATACTATATCCACTAGTGGAAAAAGCGATGAACGAGGAATGTTTGTGTATATAATTTGCAGACAAAAATTGCATCCGTGCGAATCCAGGAGCGAATGACTCGTAAATAAATATCGAATATAAACAGTTTCAGTTTGCTCGCAATAGTCGAATTGAGTCAGCAAATTACATTATGTTGGGTAGCAGTGGAACGGTGGATCTAATAAATCACGCTAACGATGGCCGGCCGAACTCCTCGCATTTGTTCAAGCGACCGCAGACACACACCGCACCGGTCATATATCCCGATTGAACCGTTTTAAATAAACCACCGTAACCGACAAACACTTGTTAAGATTTTAATTTATGTATAGGTATGCGGGATAAGGTAAATGGAATTAAAAAAACCTATTCTATTACTCACTGTTGTGACCCGCGAGATTCTTCTGCCAAAGCTTTGGATTCTTCTCTTTTCAGAAGAACAGGGATAGGTACTTTCAAGGCGGTTGGGTATAAGCGGAATATTTGACACACACAGAAGAGACGTCGCGTGACAATCTTTCGATGTCTTAGCGGGATTAAAAAACTATATACACGGGTGATGACGAAAAAAGATGAAAGCGGGTCTTTCTTCGGTCTTTTTGATCAGCGGGATTCGTTTCTTTTTTAAGACTAACTATTTCATATATGGCGGCGGACTCGAAAACAGGGGTGTTCTCTGATTGGCCCACAATGACGTGCCCCCTCTTAGCCAATCAGAGCGTTTCTTCAAGAATCGGACAACACCAGGGAAGGGGCGCGAACAATTATGGTGCTTTATAATTAATGCCAATTAGTACTAATAATTAATACTAAATATTAGTATTAATCAAACTGAGAATAAGCATTCATTTGAGTGTATTTTGTTTCAGTAGAGATTTTATTTCTCTGTAAAACCTCAAATTATAGCTAACTGGCCCCGGCTTCGCATGAATGCAATTTTTTTTTCTCTAAATTATATAGAGAAACCCTCCTCGTTTATCGATTTTTCCATTCGTGAAAACCGTATCAAAATCCGATGGAGGGTTTAGAAAAAGTTAGCAGAGATACAAATAGATAATTTAGATATATAGAACTTTTATTATTCCAAAACACATGTTTTGAGGTAATCAGAACACCGTTAACACAAAAAAAAATATTAGAAGCATTAGAAAGATAAAACCTTCAATGGTTTTTTTCATGTTAAGATCGAAAGACAGGCTGACAGTCCACTTGATGGTAAGTTATACTGTCGCCTATAACACAAGCAAAGTCAAAGCTGCTTCAAGTGCGCTGCCGACTAGAGTAGGATTTATGATAAGGGATTAGGAGGGGATAGGAAAATGGGCTCTGGCATCCCTTACTCACTCACCGAAACACAACAGCACGCGTGCTGTTATTTCACGGTGGTCTTCTGTAAGGGGGAGGATACTGCCGCCAGACGGGCTGCCCAAATGACTGCGAAAACGCACTACTTTCAGCTTTTATAATAACGTGTTTATGATGAGAAGTGTTTAAAGTTCTGCTTCGTGAAAGTTCATAAGATTACGACATTTCTTCTATGTGTCGAAGAAGAAGAATATACACACTTGATATAGAAGTAGTGATCAAGGGGGTTCTTCGTTCTGTCTCTGGCCAACTTTCTCTTACAAGAATTTTGAAAGATTTGTCGTGCAATCTACATTAGGCATATACGGAACTTACTTGGTAAGGTAGTTAGTTTAAAATAATACCTTATTGAAATTGTTTTTCTATCCTAGTGACCACGATGAATCCCTTCATGATATTCAACACTGCAATTTACCTGGTATAGGAATCTTTTTCGCAATCACTGCCTAATACTGCAAAAAACATTCATGCTGATTGTGCATTCACGTCTACAGCTCCTTTTAAATACCCTTGAGAAATAACCGAAGAGCCATGTTAATGTCTACGGATACTTAGAAAATACCTTCTTCAATAAAATTTGCAATGTGTCGCTTAAAAGGTTTTTTCTGGAAAGAATCGTTGTAATCGTAGTTTACTGAGCGATATTAGATCGGTTTGGGAGATATTGAAAAAAATCTGCACAGTTCTTAGATGAGTTTCACAATATAAAATTATCCCAAACACGAATAGATAGCATACCTTGATAGTTCTTTGAATGTATATAGAAACTAGCTGTGCCCGCGACTTCTTATGCGTTGAAATTTTAGTCGGTCCCGCATGAACTTAATATTTTTCCAGAATTGTTAATCTTATGGTAATAAACTATCCGTGTGCCGAATTTCATCCAAATCTGTTCAGCCTTTTTTGCGTTTTTGAGGAACAAACATCCAAACATAAAAACTTTCGCAAATACAATATTGTATTAGGATTTGCTGGAGTTTTTATTCATCTTGAAATTCTATGTAAGCTAGCTAAATATGTAAGAGGACTTTAATAAGTTAACCAATTAAGTAACAGGCGGAAATCCCATCCGCATGGTATGAAAAGGAAGTAAGCAAGAAAGATAAGGTATGAAGTATGGAAGTACGAGTACCTAGAATAAAAGCGAGAACTGGAATGAAAGGAACTCAAATATAGGCATCAGCGCATGATGCTGGAGGAATTGTATACGAAAAAAAAAACCAATTAAGTTATATCAATTGGTTAACCTATTAAAGTCCGTCTTAATAAAAAATATATTCATATTTTTCCTTCAGAAGACCATTGCGCCTGCAGTTCTTATTATGTAATACGCCTGCACAGGTTTTCGAAGATCTAGTCCTTTTCTTTACAATGTTTTCCCTCACAAGGTCAATGTTTTCCTCTTACAGATTACCACCGTGAAATAACAGCACGAGTGTTGTTGTGTTTCGGTGAATGAATAAGGGATGTCAGAGCCGACTTTCCTATCCATTCCATTATCCTTAATCCTACTGTAGTCGGCAGCGCACTTGCAGCAGCTGTGGCTTTGTTTGTGTTATAAGCGACAGTGTGGAAGTGGACCGTTAGTCTGTCTGCCGATTTTAACATAAAAAAACTTTCTTACCTATATACATGAGCAACGTGGTGTGTATTGTTTATTAGTAGTAATATACCTACTCACAGATAAAGCAGTGGAGAAAAATATAACAGACTGGGGGAGTAATACACTTTCGGTAGAACGCTTGGATTATGAAAATGTTGTAGATGTGCGTTCATGTGAGAATTACAATCATTTATCATTTCGCTTTAACGACGAAGGAAATCACAGTTAAGACACCTGCGTGTCGGTGAAGACAAATCATGTTTGAGGAGAAATAACTTTTGCAAACGAGCAGACTGGTCTTCTCCTTGAAAAGGGGTCAGTGAAATACCTAATTATAACGAAAGAAAAATTGAGACGGGTCTGTGACATTTCTAGCGATCTAATTTAGGTTGGTTCTTTAGAGTATTTGATCCTTATTAGAAATAAGATCGACGACCCCAAAATTCTTCTTTCCCAAAGTTATGAACAGTTAGGTAGGTATAATTATTTTTATATAGGCACCTAATAAAAATATACCAATGCAAAATAAACGAGGAGTCCGTTTCTCTCTAACCCTTCCCAGTTCCCAACTGTAGTTGGCAGTGGACTTGCAGCAGCTGTGTCGTTGCTACAAGTGCGCTGTTATAGGCGACGGTAGCCACCCACCATCAAGTAGACCGTCAAGCTGTCTGTCGATCTTAACATAAAAAAGACGATCATCTTTTAGTGGCAACGTAATAATAGCTCTCTTTCTACTTTGAGCCGTTACAGCGATCCCGAATTTAACAAATTTTCCATTGCTTTTTCTAAGAAACTTAGTAATTACCTATTTTAGGAACATCAGGGCTAATTTCCCTGGAATTATAAATAAAGACGTATTGCATATATTTCCAGTAACCTAAATTTTGGATTTAATAGAACACGATTAAAGTCATAAAGCGAAACTAAAAGCAATAAAACGATTATAAACATTTCCAGGTTCGGCAAAATTCGTAAACTCAGCTAATTTATTTGTTACTCTCATTTGGGTTAATCTTAGCACAATATAACTGGAAATCAGTGTGTGGTATCTCGTTTTCTTTGTAGATTTAACTTATTAGCAATTAAGTTATTAGCATTATTAAGTTTATTAGCAATATTAGCAAGATCTAAAAGATGAGCGAGATATCGAAAGAGAACGCAGAGCATTGTCAGTTAGAGGCTATATGCTGGCACATACATTTGCACGATGCTCCATAAATACCAAACTTCAGAGCATACTGACAGAATTTCTACACATGTGCACTATGGACAAATTTTACACAGAGGGCTTACAATGACTTAAGGGTCCAATATAATAACACCTTCAGGATTCTATTGAAACTCTCACGCTTCTGTAGCCCATCTGCAATGTTTTCGGATTCTGGTGTAGACGAATTCTTTACCATCATGCGAAAAAGAAGTGCATCCATTGTGTGCAGGTTGCGGGGGAGCTTGATGCAGATTCGGTGCAGGCCCCCCGCGATATCACGATATCGTGGTTATCGTGATCTCATATATGATCCCTGTGTTATGTGGAATTTCTACTCACTAAAAAACCACGGTTTTTCCTCGCGCCGTCTATGGGCCAGGGATCGTTGAGATACGCAACCTTAAACCCCTATCAAACTCAATATGTCACTACTCAGAGTAAGTAAATCACAAAAAAAAATATCCTATACAATACAACGCCATGTCTGATACATAACAGATACAAAAACAAAGATACACGAATTATTTCGATTCGCTTCAATAGAGAATTACATTATTGGAACTTACTTCATTTTGACTATTCATTTAATTTAATTCGCTAATAATAATTATTACAACATTTATTGATTCTCAGGTGGTGCGAAGTTCGCCAAGTCAGCTAGTTCCTAATATAATGTTACGACTTACTATGGAACGTCCTGGAAAAATCGTTCGCGCCAGCCGAAAGTCTAGAACGTCCCACCCTATCGACGGTAGCCAGGGGCCCTTTCCGATTAGTGTCAAATGAAATTGGTCCTTGTGTTTTAACATAGAGTTTACATTTCCACAGAAATAGCATTCCTGAAATTTCAACAGTTTGTCACAATCTTATTTAGATTTTCTATTAAATTCGAAATACATCGAGGCGTTTGGCGCCAAGTATAAATAATAGGTTGTCAGTCAAGTTGTGAGTTAGTTGTGCGACAACAAACGATTCGAAAGCGACTCTTCGGAGCTTTTGCGAAGTTATCTGCGACAGTCAACCGGCGACACATTAAGGGTATCATTGAGGACTTTTGGCAAGTTTAACGGTTTCATCGGATAAGTTTAATGATTTTGGAAGTCATTTTGGTTTGTGAAAATAAATCGTTCGTTTCGCTCTTACACGGCATTTCAACTTCACGTAACAATATTCTTCTAACTGACTAAACCAATTTTTTTTTGTAAGTGTTACAAATATTAAGAAGTATCAAAACGGTTCCTAGAATTTCCACAAATGTTATGATAACTATGATATTTGGCTTAAAATTGTAAACTCTTTGGCCAAATCTTTGGCTTAAATTATTTAAAAAAAAAAAAAAGGTAGATTAATACATGATCATAACAGTTGAATAGATAGAATAACAATAGATAAAAAGTAGGAAAGGGGTATATATTAAAAAACGAATGTGCTCCTATAAAATCATTACAGATTCTAAGATTCTTATACTGCGATCGTCAAATTTAAACAAGCCCCAAATAATCTGCCCGGAGGGTTATTAGATTTCTGAACTCGAATACCTACTGTTCACGGGTTAATGTACTGAATCCACTGTCGTGGAAACGACTTTAGATTTCCGACATTTTCGTGAATCTATAAAAATGTCACAATTTTCTGATTTACTCATTGCCATAAAATTAAGTGTTAATTTAATCGTAATAACTAATATTGTAAATACGAAAGTGAGTTTGTTTGTTTTTATTTTTCAAGCCTTAACTGCTCAACCGATCATCATGAAATTTGTGTACATGTTGCCTGAATACAGACACATTGTCAGGATACGTTGCCAGATGTAAGAAATTGGATATCTTTTATACAGAAAAAATAGTACCGCTTCCAAGGGATCACCTAATATTAAAAATAAAATTAAAAATAAAAGGAGCGCGGATGAACTCGCGGGCAAAAGCTATTATCACACATATTTAAATGATGACTGATAGAGTGTTACTTGACTATAACACATGTAACGTCAGAGCAAATCAAAGACCTATACACATTTAGAAAAGATAAATTAGATAGAACAATCAATAGGTCAATTGGCTTTAGAAACTCTCACCTACTCGCCAAAACAAAAGAGCACGCGTGCTTTTAATTCTGATGTTCCGGAAAGAAGTTGTCTACATTATTTCCAGTAAAAGCTCACAAGTTAAGACAAAAGCCAGTCGGGCTGCTCAGTTAATATTTAGGAATGCAATGTCTTAAAATGTATCACGATACTTGTAAAAAATAAAATATATGAATTCTTGTTGAATAAAGAACAATGGCGAACTACAAATGAAAAATATGTAAAAGTATAGACTTTTTATTACTAAACTAAGTCGTCTTAGATTTATTACTACGCAAAGTCTGGAATAGAGTATTTTAGTCTATATGAAAAAAAAATCGAAAAGTATATTATTGAGATAGCCTAGGCAAAAAGCAGTCGGAAAATATTAGTTTTAGTTAGTAAAATAACAAAATAAATTTTAAAATTAAATTCAAAGTTTTCAGAATTTTTAGTCTGTTTTTAAACACAAGGAAATAGTAGCCGCCATGTTTACGTCACACGGTTGTGTAAACAAAAAAGTGTCAGTCAGTGTCATGTCAATTACCGGCGCATTTGTTTACACAGCCAACTGACGTCATGACCACAGAGCAAAATGGAAAATGTAAATTTTAAATGCATTTTTATTAAACTTATCGATTGAATTAAAATTTGGTGTTGTTTTTAGTGGTTCATTAGCACTACAGAATCTAATTGAGACACTTTTTAAAAATGGGTGTAATACCCTATTAAAGATATTTTAGTTTTAATATTTTGAGGTTATGTAATTGTGATTAACGTCTTGCCACGAGTATATATAATGTTCTGTGGTATTATAATTTTTGTACATAATAAAAATTTTGTACAATAAATTGTCATTTACTCAATTAAAGGTAGATGTCACAGAACACTATATACCTACTACTTTATAAGGAGACGTTTGGTCAATTATGTTTCTTTTAAAATTGATATTTATATCGGACTTAGACAGACCGTTAGTATAATTTGAAAAACCTTGGAAAATTTATTTATTTCTCTTTATATTGATCACATTCAAAGACGCTTCAAAATTCTTTGAACAAAAATTTCGCCATTGTTCTTTCCTTCTTTTATCCTTTGCTTAATCCTCAACTTCCACAATTAAATTTTGAAAGTATTTCTTTTAATTTTTGAGAGTAAATTCTAGACTTTTGGCACTGTTGTTCAGTTAGTTGAAGTGAAAGCGAAATGATTGGCACGGAATGCCTTATATAATTTAATTCGAATCATCTGCAGTGCAGTTAAAACTAAAATATCACCAATTGATGTAAATTGCCACCTCACGTGTTCGCTGATTGGCAAGGAAAATCACGTATTACCAATTTCGTACGGTTCGCGAATTGAAAACGCAATTTAATACGGATGATTAATGGATGATTAATGATTTAGAAAATATGTGTGGTTGACTTGTAAAGTATAGTTAAGTTTTTGGCCATATAAAATATTTTACGGTTTCAAAGAATAGATATAACAGTTTCTTATTCTCTTCTTGATATTTCGTAAATATAAATATTGAACAGGACAGAAAATATAAATATTGACAAGGACTGTTTCATAAATATTGAAACAGTCCTTGTCTCTTTGGAAGAATTATTACTAACCGATAAGTGTATAAACTGGGCTATGTACTAAGACATCTTGCTTTCAAAAAGGATTGTTTTCAGATATCAGCGAATGTAATTATTTCAAATATTCACCGAAAATCTGAGAGTTTTAACAAAATTTCATGGGTCTTAAAACGAACTATAATCATTTCTCACCATTGAAATTAATATTAATTCCGAATTACTTCGATTTTGTTTATTGCAATTGGGTTAACTCAGCATTAAAAAAAAACGGGACAGGTGCGAGTTGAACTCGCGTGAAGAGGGTTTCGTACGATGTTACCTATCCGCACAATATTGAGTGATTTACCATGTTATTTTAATATCATGGACTTCTTATAGGTTTTCCTATAATCTATAAGTTTCAAAATTTAAGGTTCAATAATTTCGGAGATAGGGGGAGGGGGGAATGGTCGGACAGACGGACACACGAGTGATCCTATAAGGGTTCCGTTTTTTTATTCGGACATGCGGAACCCTAAAAACAAAAAAAATTGAGTGAAAATGACACATTTAAATAAATACTCACATCCAACAGATTTACATTCAGACAAATAACATTTTTATTACCTTTATACTCCCGGCTTTGAATGGATACCTTTTTTTCTGCAAATTAAATTAACAAATCTCCTTTTATAGCTCTTTTCATTAGTAAACGGTATCAAAAATCCATTGGGTGGCAAGGAGCTAGCGGAAAAACAGACAGAAGCGTTTAGCGACTCTATTATCTAATACGTCGTATAGATAGGTATAGATATAGATAAATACGATAGAGGAAGTACATATTATAATGATAGATGTAATTAAATCACACCTTTTTTTAAATCTATACCTACTTATATACATATTTAAAGCTGAAGAGTTTGTTTGTTTGTTTGAACGCGCTTATTTCGGGAACTACAGTTACTGATTCGAATTGAAAAATTCTTGTTGTATTTAATAGTCCATTTAACGAGGAAGGCCACGCTTCGTTGGGGCCCATACGGCGGCGGCGTGCGCGTGGGGTGCGCGGTACTGGACACTGCCTATATATAATACTATTTATCATAGCGTGATGTTTTATGGCCTATAGCATTCCTCGATAAATGGACTAATCAAAACAAAAAGAATTTTTAATTCGAACCAGTAGTTCATGAGATTAGCGCGTTCAAACAAACAAACAAACTCTTCAGCTTTATAATATTAGTATAGATATTGTAAGGGTGATACAGCTGCAAATTGGGGACCAGCTGAACCATTCATCTAGCGATAGCCTCTTGAGGTGTTAGTTAGGGCTTTTCGTTTTAGGAGCTTTAATGAAGTTAATAATTAGTAATACCTAATAATCTTAATAATTGTTATTTTTATTTGTGAGAGCACCCCTTGATTATTTTATTTTTTCACAGGTCTAATAAATCACCACAACATAATGCCGACACCAGAACTTTGCGTTATAAACAACCGTTTGTTCTGGGTCTTCGGTTCTCTGGTTGCTTTCTACATTCCGATGCTGACGATGGTGGTGTCATTCGCTTTGACAGTGCAACTGTTGAAGAGACAGGCAAGACTCGCCTCCACACCAGTACCTGGTGGCATTCAGAGAAGGTTGGTTCATTCTTGGCTTACTTTATATTAGCTGTTTAAATGCATGATCGTCGTGATGTAGTTATGAGGTTTCCTGTTTCAATGGCTTCTTTCCTCAAACTGTTCAAAATAATTCTATTTTATGCGTTTTTTTTTTCTTTTTACTACAATACTTCGGTTCACATAGATTCGGTCACAAATTTAATAAAAATCGATTAACAGTTAATGCGGAAATAAGTTGAATACTTAAAGTATGTAGATAAAAGAGGGATAGAGTTCGATCCCTGGTAATGCCATGTATCTGCTGCTCTCAAAAAACGTGTATACGCCAATGAAGGAATTCTAAGGCGCATGTGAAGTCCACCAACCCGCACTGGGCCAGCGTGGTGGACCAAATACCCTCAAATGCCCTTCTTGAGGCGGTAAATCTGTGCCCCTTCAGTGGAGACATATAAAATGCTGTTGATGATTATGATGGTAATGGGTGATTTATTTCTTTACTATCTAGTGCCCGTGGCTTCACCCGCGTTGAAAAATGAAAAAATAACGCCTGACTAAATATAAGAGCAATGTAACGCCTAACATCTTTATTGCAATTATAGCTTTGCAAGGCGCTAAACGATCCTTTGGGAACAGTACTTTTTTCTGCATGCATATCGCCGACAACGTGTATGCAAAATTTCATTATGATCGGTTAATAGAAAATGATAGGTTCTATCATTTTCTATGATACTTGCACATTATGTATATTGTTAGTTTATATTTTAATTTTCTACAATGTATAGTAATATAATTTAAAAAGCTATGGACACAATTAAGTCTGAAATAAAGTTATTATTATTATATTATTATTAAACGGTTTAGGCGTGAAAAGGTAACAGACAGACAGACAGAGTTACTTTCAAATTTTTAATATTAGTATAGATAGTAAGGATATATTTAAGTTTATTTATACATACATATACATTCTTACATAATTTAACCATAAAATTCCAAGAATTGTAATAATATTCCAGAATACCTCTAACAACAGCACCCTCGCGAGAGTAAACTCAGTGAGATTAAACTAATTATCCAAATAAACATAGAGATGAAAACCTCAGTCAGTCGCGTATGTAATCCCCTTAATAGATACAGTCACGTTCAAATATCTCCTATACCTGTGTCTTCATATATGCTTCATATAGACTAAAAATCGTTTTAGACTAAGGCTAAAATGAAGTCTAAAATGTAGACGTTGTTAATGTAGTGTCAAAATGCAAAGACTTTCCGTGGGGATGTGATTTTTTTTAAATCACCTCTAAAAGCATGAGACATTTATTATGATTAAGGCTCTTTTTTATGTTAAGGTCAGCAGACAGGCTGAAGGTCCACTTGATGGTAGGTGGCTACCGTCGCCTGTAACACAAGCAACGCCATAGGTGCTGCAAGTGCGCTGCCGACTACAGTAGGATTAAGAATAAGGGATCGAAAAGGGTTAGGTAAATAGGCTCTGGCATCCTTTACTAACTCACCGATTATCACAAGTGCTGTTATTTCACGGTGGTCTTCTGTAAAGAGGTGGTGACTGCAGTCAGACAGGCTACAGTGTGCCCTGCCACTACTTTGCAGATCCAGACTAGAGCCAACTTTGAAAAGTTCATTTCCAAACTTCATCCTGCCGGGAATCGAACCCTGTAACTCTAGAACAGAACGTTAAGGTAAGCATCCTAACCACTCATCCAATGGGCTCATTCTTCCAAAACTCGTTCATTGGGTCAAATTTTATATGCACGTATAAGGGAATATAATTGTTACACACAGATATATATATATATATTAGGGCTAATTTACATTTATGGCTCTTTGTTTTTTACTATTTTTCTCTAGTGTTCTTCTACTAAATATTCTCTGCCTGCCATAAAGTTGGGTTCGCCGTTTTGAAATTTATGTTTTGTATATAAAATATAGTCAAAATATGCACACCTCTCTATATCACGACCACAATGGCACGAACGCTCAGCTGTCGAATGCACAACTGTATAAACCTACATATTCCGGTTGTAATCTCGGTCATGCTAGGTACTTACTATGAAATGGTAAAGTAGAACATCGCTAGAAAACCTGCATATTCGAAGTAACTATTAATCTTTCAAGACATTTTTAAAGTTCTGACAATTCGCACCAATAGTAGTGGATTCAACTAAATTGAATTCGATTTCCTCAAACAACAGAGATATATCATAGCAAAATGATATTAGTATCAAGATTAAATTAGTGGTCGGAAACCCTTAGCGGTACGTACGGACGGATGTATCTTCTGCTCCTGGCCTCCGAGAACGCTCTGAGTCCGCTTATTTAATTTGAGTTAGTCCTCGTCCATACGGCTTTTATGCACTTTGACAATTTCGCACTAGAGACCTTCACGAACTCAGTTATAATAGTTTCCTTATATATGTTACAGTTAAAACCCGTTTTTAGTTATAACGCGTTTTCTCTAGTTAATAATAGTTTTTACTAATGCATATGTTATAACTAGAATTTCCTAGTTAACACTAGTATTAGAGAAACAAAGTGTCCTTTAAAATACTTATTAATCATTCTTAGTCACACATTTATGTCATTAATATTAGTTAAAACATAAATTCAGACATTAAAGGAACATTGTTCAGGAACATCAACCAACATACAACAGTAGTGAAGTAAATTCACCTATTGTTATTGCAAGTGCCTTTTTTCTTACAAAGCCATCATTTTTTACAAACACCCTTTCTTACAATCGCAGCGAATAAATCCTTGCCCTGTTCCTATGGCTGCTTCCTTAGCAACAGTTCTCAATAGTTCTAAAACGCATTTTGTCTAGTTAGAACTAGTTTTAACTGACATTCATTATTGAGCAGCAGTAAATTTTTGTTGCAACAAAGGCATTTAGCAAAAACTAGTTTGAACTAGAGAAAACGCGTTGTAACTAAGAGTGGGTTTTAACTGTAACATATACACTAACTAGAATCTCTATTTAAAAAAATATCAATCAATTTTTGTGTTAATAAGAAGTATAATGTTATACAATTAGTATAGTCATTAGTATGGTCTGAACATTAACGCTAAGAAGACCAAATATATGACGGTGTGCTAACCTAATTATAAGAGCACAGCTCCTTACTATGTGGTTGCTCAATCATTGGATAAGGTTAATTCCTTCAGATACCTTGACTGCATTGTGAATGATCAAAAAAATCACAGTATTAAGATAAGGCATGTAGCTCTTTCATGAAGTTGAGCCCAATCAGTTGCAGCAGCGACTGATCATGCAGAGGAAAATACAGGGTAGACGCAAGCCGGGCAGACGCCGTAGGTACTTCCTGGCTCAAGAATCTCCGCGAGTGGTATGGCCGAAGCATCAAATCGCTGTTTCAAGCCGGCGCCTCTAGGGTTAGGATAGCCATGATGATAGCTGACCTTCGATAGGAGATGGCACTGAGAGAAGAAGAAGAAGTGTAGTCATTTATAAAGAGTGAATTGAAGCCCAAGGAAACTTTTTTAAAGGCAAGCACGCTAACGGTCCACTTGATGGGAGGTGGCTACCATTAATACTAGCAACGGCATAGGTGCTGCAACTGCGCTGCTACCCTTAGTAGAGTAATTAATTTGGAGGGTACAGGACTTCAGCTATTCCCATTCTGTTCCATAAGAAATGTCTCATTGAGTTCTGGCATCGCTTACTTACGTATATGCTGTTATTTCATGGTAGTCTATGGTGAGGAGATCGTTACTGCACGAATGACTGTGAAACATATTTTATAGTTTTATGTGTGAGATACAGCATGTGCTCATATGACTCATGTCCTTTCAGGACTTCCTTCATTATGAAGAAATAGTTTTGACATTGAATTACTTATATGTTTGAGGTTTCACAGTTTAATTAAAACGAACAAACAAGTTATTGAACAATTAGGGTGTCTAATGTTGCAAGGGTTGTTATTTGTAGCTACTCGTACATAATCAGAATAATGTGAGTCGGTATTCCCAAAGTAATGTGAATACATTTTATACTAAACATCTTATTATCCTTTAAAATAAGGGTGTGGTTTCATTGCAAACTAAAATATATGTAGTTACAATAAAATAGAATATTCAATGTTATTATTAAGATTTACATATGTATGTATAATTTAATGTAATGTCCTATTATATATATATATATATATATATATATATATATATATATATATATATATATATATATATATATATATATATCTTACACACACACACACACACACACACACTTCGCATAGCACTTCGGAATATAGTAAAATATTCCGAAAACAGGGAAATTTTCATCGTTTTTCGAGTCTTAATTAAAATATGTCCCACTTTTACTCACGAAAAAAAAAATTTTTTTTATTGTGCATTAGTCTCTTGCGACTCCTATGCGCGCGGAGTGAGGAAGCGCTAAATGCATACTGCGCACGAATATCCTGGCCTTTTAAGGGCCTAAAGTCCTACCATCAAATAGACCATTTTATATCATAAGATTACAGACGCGCTAGGCGAGACGTATCATGGTACCGGAGGTATAGTGGGTGTCTACATATTCCTTTATTCATGTACCGAAACATAATAGCACAAGTGCTATCATCTTCGCAATAGGATGGTTACTGCTGCCAGACAGATTGGTAGGTCTTAACTATTTCATAGCAATTAATTATAGATTATTTGTTAGTTTTCTAGATACTATATGCACTAGCTTTCACGGTTCGGACACTCTATGAGTTGTGGGGCTTTAAAGAAACGTAAGCGCCGTAAAAAACAAGGCGCTTCAAACCTTTTCATTGTAAGAAAATGATATCCTAGAAGCAATTTAGCGTAGCAAATTGATTCGTTTGATTAATTTGTGTTTTAGCGTAACAGTGTTAAAGCTGTTATTAAAATGGAACCAAACTTGGACTTAGTATATTTCCTCTAGTACGTTATACCTCAAATGTTTTTATTTGAACGCCTACATTAAGGCCATACCCTTAGCATTTTCATAAACATGTCACACTTGTTAGTATAAATTGGCGTGTGGCTCGGTCGACCCTTATTAGGAGAACGCGTAACAATAAGCTTAGTTCCATATACATATAGGTACCTAGCTATATGTAAAGCAAATATTTACCAAAGCGTGATTTACAAGTCAAATTCACTCAATACAAAATATCTGGAACTATATTTGTAAATACGAGTATCTAACCTTCGTCTCCTGTGGCATTGCTCAAGCACGATTTAGGTACAATACAATAATTCATACAGAAACTCACACAAAATTCACATATTTTACTGGTAAGAAAGTGCCTTATGTAGTTTGTATATGTATTTTACATTTTTTTTATGTTAAGGTTGATAGACAGTCTGACGATCCACTTGATGGTAGGTGGCTACCTTGTCTAAAACACAAGCAAAGCCATAGGTGCTGAAAGTGCGCTGCCGATCATAGTGGGATTGAGGATAATGGATTGGGAAGGGACAGGGAAATTGTCTCTAGCATCCCTTACTCACTCAGCGAAACACAATAGTACACATACTGTTATTTCCGGGTGATCTTCTGTAAAGAGGTGGTTACTGTCGCCCGCAGATAGGGGGTTAACTGTGCTGCCCAAATGACTGCAAAACGCAGTGTGTCCTGCACAGATAACCCCCCAAAAAAATTCCGCATTATTGAATGATTTCTCTATATTTTTTTTATTATGCAATAATAATTTTTAATCAGTCACTCTTTGATAATACCATTTAATAAAAACATTTCTATTATCCAAATTTTAATTTAATTCGAGAAAGCAATTTCTCGTCTTAAATTAGCAAGTTGCATAAGTATACATTAAGCGAAGCGGAACGTCTTCATATTAAACGAACGTCAGAAACTTAATAGACTTGAGATTGAAGTCTTAACCACTAGGGCAGATTAAAGTTACATTTGTAACGTACACTCAAATATATCCAACAAGGCGTTTTCACTTTCGCAAGTAGTGGCAGGGCACAGTGTATTCCGCACTCATAAATTGGGAATCCCGTCTGATAACCACTCCCTTGCAGAAGATTAAGGGCCAACGCACATTCCAATGTAATTCCGTGCCGTCCGACAAAGTATTTAAATTTTTTCATAGAATTTTGAACTATATAATATATAAATATAACTATATATATGAATAATATAATTCAAATATTAAGGTCCGTTTATATCTTCAGACAACGATCGCGTCAGACACGTACTAATTTATAATTTATATCTAACGTAATGTGATGACCGACTGACCGCTCAGACGCCGTCAGACACTGTCCGAACACGGACGGCATTCACGGAGAGAATATTTTGCCGATAGGTCGGGCTTAGGCAGCTACTTGCAGCATATGCGGCGTTGCTTTTGTTACTAGCCCACGGAACCCATCTACTGGACTATTCATCAAAGTTTCTACACAAATTAGGAAGTCACAAATGTATTTACCTATAGTTGTATTCTACCTATAGGAATAACTTGAAAACAACTGTTAAACATAAATTTCTCAGAAATAAATGTAGTTAATAGAGAATTAACTGTAAAATATTATTATAAAAATTATTAAAATTTAATTAATTATTAATCTAAATTATTTACAGAAATTATTTAAAAATTGTATATGTACGTATAATCAGGTATAATCAGGTTTGGGTCCCTTAGGCAGGGTTCCTAAAATTCTGTGTGTTTGCCTCGTTGTATAGGAAGGTTAATATTTTGATCGAGGTAGTTGTCAACTAAGAGTTTCGACAAAATGTTCAAAAAGTTTAAGCGCGTTGTGATTCCAGGGACCTAGCGATTCAACACCGTTGCATATTCTATTCGTAGTTTCTTGAATCATTTTCTTTGTTGCGCTTTTAGGTCCTTATAAAGATTTAGCAGATTTGTAGAAGAGGATGATTACAATAGATCAGTAATGGCCACGGTTGATACTGGACTTGAAACTTAAAATTAAATTGATGACCAAAATCTGCAAGGATCAAAGCGATTGCGTTAATACTTGACACCAAAAATAACTCACATTCGCAATACCAGATTTCAATTCATCATCGTCACCTCAGACACTGCTGGACATAGGCTTTCCCCATAATTTTCTAGTAGGACCGATCAGAAGCAACCTGGATCCAGTGACGACCCGCGGCTCTTAGCTATTAATTAGGTCTTCAGTCTTTGTGGGTGGACGTCCTATGCTGGGCATTCAACCCGGAAGGTTATGTTTTAGATAGTACATGTATTTAAAATGCATGATTTTAAGGCTGATAGGACACACTTTTTCACAGTCAAATTGGGAAATTACAAAATGAATCCCACCTAATGAACCTTCAGTCTACCTTCCCACAAATGCAAAAACTATAACCTATTTCTGTATTTTAAACTGAATATATATACATGTGTCAATATTACAATCAAAGCATTGAAATGTAAACAAACATCTCGGCAAGATACCCATCAAAATTGATTGCGGAATATAATATTTTAATAGGATAATAACATGACTTGTTAATATCATTATGGGACCTTGGTTTCTGCGTTTATCTCATGTTTATATACGTACTTATACAATATTTTCATTGACATAGACAAAATTTTACAACATAAGTCTCTACTGACTTTGTTGCAACATACTAAAGTTTTTAATCCGAATCTTGATTGAGATAAATGAAACTAGAAAAATCTTATCTAGGTAATTGGTTTTTTAATGATGCAATTAAACTCTTTTAATAAATAAATGGTAGGTGCGATCAGAAGCAATTTAATAAAATTGGATCTTTTAATTGCTGCAAAATTGATTCTAAAATTGCTATTATGCTGTTAACTACACTCACACTATTGAGTAATTAATTATTATTAATTAAACATGATTGAGTAACAAATGGGTACTTAAACATTTTCATAAAATTTATTATTACTTATAAATTAAAAGATAAAAAACAAAAGACAAAAATCACAAAATCTTTACATAGAAAGTATCAATGTAAGAACCTTATTATCGGACAGTAAAATAGAAGAATTAAGATACGCTGATTAACATGTCAGCGACATGATTAACATGATTAATGTCCCATTTTATTAACATACATACCTATGTATGTTAATAAAATGGGACATTCAGGTCTATTCAAAACAAGAAGAGAAAAGAAAAGAAAACAACAGAAAAACACGCCGACTTTATCTTATTTCATAATCTGGGACGAATGGAAAATGGAGAATTTTTGATTAAAAAACATTTAAAGAATATTATACGGAACCCTAAAAATAACTTATATACCTATACATACATAATCATTAGGCCTGCAACGAATATTCGGTTACTATTCGGTATTTGGCCTATTCGGCTGCTTTTTTTTATTCAGCCGAATGCCGAATATCTATATATTATTCGGCCGAGTACCGAATACTAAGTAATAATTATTTTGTTATAGGGAGATAATTGGTCAAATGAAAAAAAAAATCGATTCATTACGTATATATTCATCTTTTCATTTCTCTTATAATCATTTAAGTAGTCATTGGTACATAAAACAGGTACGGGATTGGGAAGGGACAGGCATACTGTTATCGCCCGCAGATGGGGGGGGGGGGGGTATACCCAACAGGTACATAAAACATCATCTTCTATATTAGAAAAGTTAAGAATTTTTCTATGCATTTTCATAATCAAAATTTAGAAGGGGAAGGTTATGGTGCAGAAAGACTAATTTTTCTGCATTTTTAGGCAGTAGTTTACTTCTTTTTTTCTCGTAGACGATATACGACATCCACGAAATAAACTTGTCTAAACATGCAGTGCGTTAGCAATATACCGCGCAGAGCAATAATCACGTCTGTACAAGTTTTGGCGCTAAAATCCGGTCGAATACTTTTGCCTAATATTCGGCTATTCGGTCAGGGGGCTCGCCGAATATTCGGTATTCGGTATACTGCCGAATATACTATTCGTTGCAAGCCTAATAACCATACATGTTAATCATAAAAATACATAATACCTCAGCTATTATAACCTAAATTATTTTATGTCAAGGTTGAACCGTAGTAGAAAATAAAGGCTATTTTTATTTTTATTTTATTTATAAATTAGAAGAGAAAGACCTATCAACTTTCCAGCTCAAAAATTTAATAACTTTTAGGAGTCATCTTAAAGTCTTAAAAAGTGAATGAGTAGGTACAAAAAGTAAAGCACTGCGTATTTCTTCGAAATTGTCCTAACCACGTTACACACGCTTCAGGGAAATTGCTTTTTCACCATCTGTTTTCTAAAGAAACTAATGAAACGATACTAATTGAAATGTTTTTTTCTTCTTTGGTTCCCATTCACTTTATTTAGCAATCCATTCTGGCCGGTTTCCAGACAATCAGGCTGTTAGTGGCATCGATTACAGGGCAAAATACGGTGCCAAATGTGGTAATTTGAAACTAAGTTTGTTATTCAATAACTTCATCTATGAGAAACAATTTCTTTTTTTTTGTAACTTTAATGCCGAGTGGCAATTAATATTATATGAATATACTTCAGTAATATGTACTTACTCAAATTTGAGATTTTTAAGGCAAACCACTCGAAAGAGCTTTCGTGATCACCCGTACAATATTATAAAGAAACTAATGATTAAATACTTTGTACTTAAGGGCTTCACTGAGGCAAATGACATTTACTATAGAACTCGCTGGCGGCGGATCCAATTCAACAGGCCTAGAAATGGTGTTTTTTTGTTTTTACCATTAGAACAATACACAAAATAATTTTTTTTATAAATACAATTTTTTAATCTGATATTAACTTATTAATAGGTACAGGATTCATATGCGTACAATAAGCCGTTTTAGAGAGAATTTTCAATAAAAGTCAAATTCTTCTTGTTTTCTAACTTTTTTTGTGGAGTTTCTATTACTTTAACGAAAATTCTAATCAATACAATTGGTTCTTCACATGTTTAAGTATAATATATATTTTTTTCAAAGCAATTGTCTTGTCCAGTTCTTGTAACATTTTCATTAAACAATGGAAATTTTTAGTATTTAGGGTTTGTCTACCCCTTAATATTCCTTGCTAAATACACTACTTTTATTACTTGGGCCGATTTTTGTGTTGGTAAATGTGTATGATTATAACGTTTTCACTTCTCATGCTCTGAAAGTGCTTAATTGTGCAGGATATAGGCTGCACAAAATCGAATTTTGTGCACAAGTTCATTAACGTATCTACTCATAAATGTATCTATATTAAGGCAAAGAAAATGAGCTATACAGCCAAACACAATAAGAAGTTCATAGATAGAATTTATTATTTTATAATATTTACTTAAATTTATTTGCCTTATGTGTTTTTTAAGACATAAAAGATATTAAAATTTAAATTAAAGTACCTACCGTACTTTATTTTAAATTTTAATATCTTAATTAATTTAATTATTTAATTAATTTAAGAAAATTATTATTACAAAATTAATTTAATAGTAGGCTGTATAGATCTGCAGCCCAAGCCAATGTCAATGTCGTAAGATTTAAAAAAATAAAGCGGCAGGAAACAACTCTTGTTTTTTTTTGTGCGTTTAAAGAAATGTTATGTTATACTACTGTTATTTCCTCGCAATCGAAGTGAAAAGCAGAGTTTATAACTCGTCCACAAAATCATTTTTATCCGAGACTTTTAGCAGCCCGAGCCGAATTGTTGTAAAATCTACTATTAAATGACATATATTGCTTACAATTAACTTCTTTTTAACTAATTTTAATTCATCACAATAAATCTTTTGAATACCTAGAAAGGGTTTGAACGCTACGTCGTCGTTCAAATTTTTACACTTGGTTGAGCTTCGATGCCCTTTCAACGTAGGAATAATGTTACTATAGAAGCTGCGACAGACCAATACAGAGAAGGAACGCTCGTCAGATCCAACCGGTTGATTGATTCGTGTGTATCTTTTTTGTTGGCTCACCTGCCAACTCTTGCATAAAGCATTAATAACGACCTCGCAATGTCCGACTGCGCCAAAAATTTCAGAGAAACATACATATCCGTAAAATGTAAGATATTTGTATACAAAAACCAGCTGGTGCCGCGACTTCGTATGCTTTGAAAAATAACGCCCGACATCTTTATCACTGTGACGACGGTGGCACCCAATTTTTTAAATTTTTAGACAATCCCTCGGGAACCTAACATTTTTTCAGTATAAAAAGTATCCTATATATTAATCCAAGTAATAAACTATCAAATTTCAATCAAATCCGTTTAGTAGTTTTTACGTGAAAGAGTAACACATCCATCCTCACAAACTTACGCCATCGTAATATTAGTAAAATAAGTAGGATTTCTCCTTTCTGATCATATTCGTATTATTGCTTATTCTTATTAACTTGGTTGACATTTCCACACAGTGCACGCGACAAAATTGCATTAATGAAATGGAGCATCGGTTTATTTATACATCTAATTAAGCGCACTCCAGATAAACAAGATAAATAAAATAATCTATTTGTTTGTATGTTCTCTGAAAATTAATACACAAGTTTTTTTTGTGAAATTGACGTCGACTTCTTTACCTGTCAAGGCAAACGTGGCACGTAATTTATTGAGATTTATAAGGAAGAGATAGATAAGACTAAGAGCCTTAAGTGATATTATTACTTATTATTAATTACTAGCTCTTGCCCGCATTACTAACAAACAAACAAACTCACTTTTGCATTTACAATATCAGGACAAATGCGAAAGACGCTTTCACGCTATGACTCCTCAATGGATCATCATGATACATAATAATATGTATACTTTGTCAGCGGTACAGAAAATGAGACGATATTATAAACGGCATTTGACTTCCCTCCGTTGAAGCGTTGCAGAGTATTCCGGCACCAATCTACACGAGCCGCCTTTTGCTCTTCGGACAAATTGTGGGGAACCCAGCGGGAAACTAGCTTTCTTACAGCGGGAAACTAGCTCATTATGTAATATCGACTGAATTGCAGTCATTCCGATACTGATAACAGCCCGAATCTGCTCGTATGTCACGGTCATTTAATATAATAGTTCGCACAGCTGCGATGTTTTCAGGCATGACCGCTGTTCTTGGTCGACCTGCAGAAGAAACAGTGCTGAGCGACACACGACCGCGTCGGAACTCGGCATACCAGCGGTATATTGTCGTTTGACTCGGTGCTTCAACATCATAAATCGACATTTATCTTGAGATAAGCCGCGACGAAAATTGTGATAAATTATGGCACGGAAATGTTCACGCGTGAGCTCCATTTCTGTTAACGACGTGTCAACTTTAAACCAACATAGTTTTTGTTTTTAATATTTTTTTTAATTGTTTGAATGTCATTAAGATTCTAAGAGGTCAGTATTCAAATAATAAAAATGGTTTTATTGTAACTCAATCCGAAATATTCTATTCCCGATCATTTCAGTGTGCCCCTTGTATTACAAATAACCCTTGGTTTATGAAATGAACAAGGTTAGTCCAATCGTATTGCCAGTTTATCGCCGATTAGAGTACTGACGTAATAAAATATTGATTAGTAACATTGATGTTTTATGAGCAGATAGCAATCAAGTACGTCGACATAACGAGACAACGGAGAGATGGTTCCATTAAATTCTTATTGGTTTTCGTATTACGAAATAATCTGGCACGAGTGTTGATAATGGTTAATTTGTTTAACTATTTCGGTATGGGAACCTTTGTTTAGTTTAAATTTATAAATAATATTAAATCTTTATATAGGTATATAATTCTGTGTATATCACTGAAATCTTTGATGTATATTGCTGAGAAGATGGTACGGGTCAGGAATAAATAGCATATATATATTGGCAGTCCTCTCTCGATGTTAGCCTGACACTGCCTAAAGAATTATGTAGAGACCGAACCAAGTGGAAATCTGAAGGTGCAAGTTTAGGGCTATATGTCGGATGCTTCTCAGCCAAACTCTCTCAATTTTGCTGAGTGGCTAAAGATGTGTGATCTGTGTTGTAGTGATGAAAAACCACAACCTTTCTATTGATCAATTCCGGCCGCTTTTCTCAACTTCTTGCTTTAATTGTTGGCAGTAGAGATCTGAATCGATGGTTTTGCCGGGAGGTAAAAGCTCATCATGAACAATGCCCTTCCAATCCCACCATACACTCAGCGTCACCTTATTGCGAGTTAACCCGGGTTTTGGCATAGTATGTGAAGCCTGACCGACCTTTGACCACGACCTTTTTCGCACGTTCTTGTCGTACGTGATCCACTTTTCATCACCAGTTATCAATCTCTTTAGAAACGTTTCGGTTTCATTATGTCTCAATAAAGAATCGCAAATGAGTACACGATTCATAAGGTTTCTTTCAGTGAGTTCGTGTGGCAACCAAATATCGAGCTTTTTTGTGTACCGAGCCTTTTTCAAATGGGTCAATATTGTTTTGTGGTCAATTCTCAGTTCTTCAGCTATGTCTTAACTACTGATATGCCGATATAGCTCCACTTTTTCAAAAATGGCGTCCATTTTATCCGTAAAAGGACGACTAGAGCGAGGTGCATCTTTGTCATCAAAATTCCCGGATTGAAAACACTTAAAACCAACTTTGTATTACTCTTACTGACCCTGCAGTAGGTCCATAAACGTCACATATTTTTTTCGCGGCTTGCATTTTTCACTTTTCTGTAATAAAATTTTAAAATGTATCGAATTTCATCATTAGATTCACTCATTTTGACAGAAAGAAAAACAAATGAAAAATAGCTAGAAACAACATTTTAATTTTAATGTTTTTTTTTAATTTGTTTCTTTCTTTTTTTTTAACCTTTTTAATGTCATCAAAAACAGCCAGATACAAATAGTAGAGCTAAAGATATTTTATTACAAGTTTACACATACTATATGCGAAAGACTTTTCCCCCGACCTAATCGCGCCCTATATTATATTATTACACCACAAGGATCCCTTCGATCCTTGTGGTGCATAAGTTGCACAGACTGCAAACATTGCACAGATTTATAAGTTGTTATAATATTGTATTTTTTGTTTCAGGTTGTGTGGTTTTGACAATGAACCCTTACAAGGCATGCGGAGAGTTGGCACGAGAAGCTCACCGGACTTGTCTCCAAACAGATCAGTGTCGAGACAGCTCACTTGGAGGGTCACCAGTTCTACCAGGTGCAATATGACTATAATCATTAACTGATAAACCCATACTTTTTGGCATACGCCTCTTCTTAGATCTTAAAAATGTTAGATACTTTTTGTCCTAGAAAATGTCAGGTTCTTGTGGTGATTCAAAAAACGAACTTCAGCGCATATGAATTCGCGAGCATAGCTAGTAAAAAATAAGTACGAAAACAACTCTCTTAAATTTACTCCTTTTGCAGACCACAACGGAACAAAGTGGGCATGAGCGTGTCTCACCCGCAACTAAGTTACATGAACGGTTGCGGAACAAATGCCGGCAATCAAAGAAGAAGTCGGGACGTCGCTACACAGACTCCGCCCAGCATCGCAGCAGAGACTAGAAGAGCAAGACTGAGGCCGCTCAAATTAACTCTAGCAGCACCAAATGCTTTAAGTCTAAGGTATATACCTATATTAGGGTTCCGTACGTCCGAATAAAAAAAAGGAACCCTTATAGGATCACACGTGTGTTCGTCTGTCCGACCGTGTATAGACTATTTATCAGTTTTCTTGTCTTCAAGCATTTGGTCGTGCAAACTTATCCTGTTTTTTTTTAACATAGGTCCTTTTCAATCTTTCGTCCTTGATTTAGTATAGAATATCTAATTCAGTATTAACCAATAAAACCACTTCAAGCCCGCGTATAAATAAATTTAAGTAACTTTGAATTAATAGGTAAATAAATTTTAAAAAAACTTTATATTGAATTTCCTGTGGGATTTATAATCAAACTACTCGATCGATTACAAAGATTTTTCGAGATTGGTAATTTGTATAAATTATCAAAATTAAATTGTATTTCATTGACCTACGGAGGCTAGCGAATATTATTACAAATTAAAACCACACATTATTTCCATTAAAAATATTTACGTAAACGCAATAATAAAAATCAATTGTATAATAACGACCTTTTCAAATAAATTAATTAATTCGTCATGTTATTCGTAACATGAAGAATTTTTCATGTTACGAATATTATTCGAAACTGGAAAACTTACCACTACTCAAGTTGCGCGTGGTAATAAGAGAAAAGATTTTAATTTAATGGATTTTACTAATGATAAATTACATGTGAAATTTTCACATGACAGGGACACAACAAAGGCTGAAGGGGTTATCGTAACGACCGGTTTAGACGACTCGTTCGGCGCGGTCGCTTGCCGACGCTATGTTTTTTAACTTATTCGGCCCAATCGTATCTGTTACAATTATAATGAACTAGCGACCCGCCCTCGGCTTCGCCCGGCGTGCAATTTTTATATATAAGAACATTCCCCGTTTATCCCTCTTTCCATTAGTGAAAACCGAATTAAAATCGGTCTACCCGTTTACGCGCGATGCCGTGACCAAGGGAAATGGGGATTCATTTTTATATATAGAGATTGATAATATACATATGATATAAATATTTTACCAATTATTAAAATTGTGGACTTTTCTACAAGGTTCCATAGCAAAATTATTAACTAGGCAGTCATTTGGGCAGCCCGTCTGACGGCAGTAACTACCCCCTTAGAGAAGACCACCGTGAAATAACAGCACGTGTGCTTTTGTGTTTCGGCGAGTAAGTAAGGGATGCCAGAGCCCATTTCCATATCTCCTTTCCTTTAATCCTACTGTAGTCGGCAGTGCACTTGCAGCAGCTTTGGCGTTGCTTGTATTATAGGCGACTGTAGACACCTATCATCAAGTGGACGGTCAGCCTGTCTGCCGAACTTAACATTAAAAAAAAAATAGATTTTTTTACTGATATTTGACCGGCTTAATAAACTTAATAAAGTTTGAATGCGGTTTTTTTTTTTGAGAAAAGGTATTTTCTCAAAAAAAAAAACTATGGGAAGGTAACCAGACAAGTTGACGATCCATTTGATCTAGAGGTCAATGAGTTACAAAAAAAGTCGGAAGGAACTCCCGCTAAGACAAAACTGAGTCACCATAATGGCGGCGGCTATTTATGTGTGCAATACTAATGGCTACACTGGACTTGGGACAAATTCTTTTGTTGTTCCACATGTAGTTTCCACTGATGTATTATAGAAAGCTTCCGGTAATATTTAGTTTATATTTCATTCCAATCTGTTTACAAACAAAAAAGTTACACGTTATTCCGAATTCCAGGCGTACAAATTCGCGGGCACAGCTAGTATTTAATAATTTTTTATTCGAGATTTATCGACAAGCTAATAAGTACCTGAAAAGTATGTACTTATGCTCACACTTTTACACTTGTGCGACGTAATAAAAAATAATAATGTACATGAACATTATTGAAGTTGCCCCCAAAAACACGGTATATCGTTATTGGAATACAAAACAGCCTATTGTCTTAGAAAATAAGATACGAAAAATTTATGGCCTCGTGCCTTATATCGTGACGTATGCAAAATAGACGTGGAGCCATTGTTGCATTGTGTAGCAACTCAAGGACGTTGTTTGATGGTAATATCACATGCTGTTGGGAAAACAGTTTGCGAGACATAACTATCTTTATCTTTATCTTTATCTTGTCTTAGTGGCTATTTCTGTCTGCTAGAGTACCAGTATCACGTCGTCCATTGCTGAAATATTGTGATCGCCACGTGAACTAAAGCTCTCTACCTATACCTACCACGTTAAGGAACTGTAGTACTTTTTTCACATAACTAAATAAGCAAGTATATTAATATTAATCTGCGTTTTTGCTAAGGAAAATCGGCAAGGTTTTCGTAAGAGTTGTGGGTTTCCGGGATGATGGCCTAGGTCTGTTGGAAATTCTTCCAAACAGACCTGGGCCATCATCCCGGAAACATATGGATACCGGCCGAGAAAACCTACATTCTACTATAAGGTTTTCGTAAGTTCGTTTATCTAATGTTGACAAATACTAGGAAAACAATGAAAATGGTCTTATTTTCCAAATTTAAAGATTTTTGTCTTACATTATATTATATCAAATCGAATTTTTTGACGAGCCCGTTGGATGAGTGGTTAGGGTGCTTGCCTTAACGCTTTGTTCTAGGGTTCCCGGGTTCGATTCCCAACAGTGTCAACTTTGATAATGAACTTTTCAAATTTGGCTCTGGTCTGGACCTGGAAAGTAGTGGCAGGACACGCTGCGTTTCGTAGTCATTTGGGCATCCCGTCTGACGGCAGTAACCACCTCCTTACAGAAGACCACCGTGAAATAACAGCACGTGTGCTATTGTGTTTCGATGAGTGAGTAAGAGATGCCAGAGCCCAATTCCCTATCCTATCATAATTCCTTATCCTTAATCCTACTGTAATCGGTCTTTCTGTCTGTAGTCGGTCTTTCTGTTTTACTAATTACTAAACAAACTAAAGCGGAGTATAAAACGAAAGAAATCTAAGAACTCTTTGCAATAAAATGTAAAGAAACTTTTGAACATAATTTTATAGAAACTTTTCGTATACCTTTAAAAGATAAATATGGGTTCTTCGGGGAAGAGGATAATGGGGTCCGGATAACTAACGCAACAATAGTGTTGTTGTAAGAACGAGACAAAATTTAACACGTCGACAAAAATAACATTACTAGTAGGGTTACTCTAATCTCATAAAAGGAATATCCTTTTTCCACAAGCAATTTTTTATGTAAAAATCGGCTTACGTTTCATTTAATGGTAGGTGGCCATAAACACAATTAATTCTTATGATAGAGCTACCGCCAGAGGGACAACCCACGATGGGTCGTTTTTCTGACAAACCAGTGTGGGTTGCCTTAATTTTAAATTCCGAAAATAACTGATGAATGCAGTGTATTTTAAGTGAGTAATTATATAGTGCAATATAACAAAATGTTTAAATTACAGTTGTTACTATCATTTAGAAAATTCCTAAAAAATGAATATCGTCGTTGTCAAACCAAAATCGGCTAATATGTGCAAAAGTATACTTTTGAGATATTGACACAAAACGTTTTCTTGAAATTTTTTAGATGAATGTTTATTTTTATTTTTTTAAATAATTTTATTTGAAACTTAGGGTTCTTATACTTAAACTTATTATTATTATTAACTCTTTATTTGTACTATAAATATATAGAAAAGAATAAGTTGAAAAAAAGAAAGTAGGTAACACAATAGTACAAAACGCGGCCTTATCGTTTTATAGCGATTTCTTCCAGGGCAACCTTAGGGTAAGGAAAATTAAATGAAAAATAAAACAATGTGGGTAGTAAAAGTGGTCATCATAAACTTAAATTCTAATAAATAAATAAATAATAGTACATTGAATATACACAAATATTAATAAGACAGATTAATAAATATAGAAGATAAACCTACTTATAAAAATTAAACAAATAAAGTCGTCTTCAGTTTAACAGAAAATGTGTCTTGATTGCTTTTTTGAATATGTCCAGTGACTTAGATTATTTCATTTTCAAAAGCATTTCATTCCAAAGCTTAATGGCCCGTACAGTAAATGACCCCTCGTAGAACTTTGTGTAGAATACATTGCTTATTGATCTTTTAAATTTAAATTAAATTTTAAATTATTTTAAAGAGAAAATTTAATATTATTTTTATTATATTGATAATGCAGTAAATTTCGTACACAGAAAATTCTTGATGCTGCACGCTAAGTATGGGGTCGTAGTTCGACAAATAGTGTCCATAAAGACTTGATAAGGCAGTGAACTCTTCACTAAGGTCAAAATGTTGGAATCTCAAAAAAGTGCACTAGGAGATTTTGGCTTGACAACGATGATATGTCCCTTTGGCGTTGATTAACCTTAATTTGTATGGAAATGTCCATCTATCAGTGTATCGAATCATCTCCTTAACAATTAGAACAATGACGTAACTGTTTTTTTACAGATTTCTAGCCAATCGCAAAAAAGGACGCTCATTATCAGCCAATGCAGTAGCCAATGAACAAAAAGCGACTAAAGTCCTCGGCCTGGTCTTCTTCACTTTCGTGTTGTGTTGGGCGCCGTTCTTTTTGCTAAACATCTTGTTCGCATCGTGTCCCGCTTGTATTGTGCCTGGTAAGTTGACTTTAAATAATTTTATGATCGTATTATCATCAACAGCCTGTGTCTCTCCACTGTGGATACAGGCGTCTCCCAAGGCTCGCCACACTCGTACCAGCCTTCACAATAAATAATTTGCTTCTTAATAAATAATTTCGCTTTCTTTAATTTGTAAAAAGAAAACTTATAGGTAAAATCCAGGCCTATTATAAATCCACACGATGTAGGGATATCCGATGTATGGAGGACCTATTTATAAATGACCACCCTCTTAAAGAAGACTATCGCGAAATTGTAAATTATAGTACATGTGGGTACTATTGAATATCTGCGAATGGCTAAGAGAATTAAAAGCACATTCCTAAATCCCGGCGGCATATTTGCGAACATCTATACTACCTATACAATTTACATATAGAATAAATTTATTGCAAACTAACCACTTGTGCACCGTCAGCCTACTCGTCGGCCTTAACATATACAAAAAAACTTTAAAAAGAATCCACGTTTTAAAACCCTAAAAAAATTTAGTTAAATATTTCTATTTACTTTTTTCTAATGGTTGAAAGTTTTAATGGATTTTAAAATATCTGTTTAGCTGCTAAATTAGTGAGTGTCCTTATCAATTAAAACCGATTATTTATGTCCTATTTCTGTGCTTTACATTCAAATTTGACTCTTGATGACTCTCTCTCTTGACAATTTGATATGAACATCAACAGGGTATGCCTTGGCACAGTTTTACAATGCGTTGGCTAATAATTCGTAAAATTTACGCTTCCACAAAATAGGATACTGAAATAAAACGTGTTGAGTAAGAGTACTTATTTCGTTGCTTCATATTTACCTATAAACCATATGTAGTCGAGGCTCTGAATTTATTGGTTAATTCCAACACCTTGTTTATTTGTATTAAGAGCAAAGATAGCAAACATTCCCGTAAATTGTTCCAAACATCTCATTAAAACAACAGTCTCGATTACACCACGCTTGTGTAATTTACACCCTGCGTTATTATAACAATCGACTTCTTCAATAGGTATTCAATTTACACGGGTTTAATGATTGAACGTTGATCTATTACAATTTAATAAGTATCAGTTATCACTCCCTTATTGACATCACAGTGAAATAACAGCATTCTCCCATTCTCTTGGGTCTTTATGTCTTATATCAAAGTCTGCAGCGCACTTTCAAACATTATGTTTTTGGCTTGTGTTTATAGCTGACGGAACTCACCTAATAATTTACATAAAAATAAACACTTGGATAGTATTGATTCTGGTGAGATACAAACTCGACTGACAAAAAGGACCTATGAAATTTCAAATTGCTGTCTGATCTGTGGACTGTGAGTGTTTCAATTCCACGACTCAATTAGATACAATAACTAATCTTCCAGAGAAGATAAATATCCCGATGAACACCGCGTTTGTAAGAAAACTAACACTGAGTTGACTCTTTATTGCATCAGTCATTTCCTTCAATTCAGTTTTAACTAATGAGATTTACCAAAAACACTTCCACATGGATGGAATCTATTAAGATTCAGCACCCTTTTTTTTACGTTGGGAAATCCATCATGGATACCCAGCAGCGAAAGGGACGCTGTGGGTTATGCCGGACTCCTACCGGCTAAAACCCAACGACTTTCTAGCGCGGCCGTAGATGGGCGGGATCGCAGGAACGTTGTTACACAACTTCGGCGACAAGATTCAGCACCCTACTGTCGTGTTATTTCCACCAATTAACATAATTAATTTAATATTGTACATCTATAGGACTGTGTCGTCTATAATAATACTGAGACCATTGTTATTATCATTTACACTTTAAACACACGGCTGGTGAAATTTGATAAAAACGCCTTGGAAATTTTTAATTGCAAGCCTTTATGGAATACATGAATACAGTTTGTTGCAATATGTCATGTAACCTCAAACAATCTGAGTTTCTGGGAATACTGGTGAAGTAACATCATTAAAACTTTTCGTATAAACCAGCAAGCTTACTGCAAAATCATAATTTAACTTTTTGTCGGTTTTAGTCAATTCCAGTACCTACAATTTGATGTACAGTTTTATTGCAAAAAACTTTCGATTGTCACGTAAACTGTTATTTCTTTTTTATGTAAAGTTCGTCAGGAAATGTGACGATACACTTATTAACACAAGCAACGCCACAGTGTTAATAAATTACGCCAACTGCTGCAATTGCACTGTCGCCGACCTCAGGAAGATTAAGAATGAGGGATTAGGAAGAGATAGGGAAATCAACTGTAACATTGCTTACTCACTCGCCGAGAAACACACGTGCTGTCATTTCAAGATGGTCTTCGGTAACAAAGCGTGCAGCTTGCCCTATCACTACTAAATTGTTTCGTGTCTATTCTAATTTGTATAATTAATCTTATATTTATATCACAGAACACGTCGTCGACATATGCCTGTGGTTAGGCTACGTGTCTTCAACCATCAATCCAATCATCTATACGATATTCAATAGAACATTCCGGGCCGCCTTCCTCAGGTTACTTAGGTGTCACTGCTCCAGGTCAGTATATAATTAAATTAATTAAAATTTCCAGGTCCCGTATCGTTTGTTAGAATACTTATTTTTATTTTTGTCGTTGATATTTTAGTTACGATAGTTTAACTTAAAATATTTTAAGAATCTCTCTCTCTATGTTAAACTTAAGAAACATTTCCAGAATCTTTTGCAAGTAAAGTAGAACTTAACTAATCGAATTACATATACTTAAATATTCCATGATTCTGGAAATATTTTGTGGTTATCATGAAGAAATTCAAACTAAAATCATACAATGTACCTACAAAAGGAGGGAGATACAATAAACCACTTGGTTTATACCTAACCGAATTTACTTCACTACAAAATCTCACCGAGGAAGCTGACACAACCGACAATTTGTTTACAAAGACAATGCATGACTACACTCACGAAACGTTGACATAAAATATAAAATGTCGAAGTGTCTCAGATTTGAAGGAAAATGCAACCTTACAAGTTCGCTAGATGAACGTGGCAGTAACCGCGAACTTGGATAGAGGCCAAGACAAACAGTTGAAAAATCGAAAATAAAAAAGAAAACGGGTTGCCCGACCTTCAAATTTGACAGGAAGTTTCATAGGCCCTTTTGTCAGACGAGTTTGCATCTCACCAGGATCAATACTATCCAATTGTTTATTTTTATGTAAAGCTGAGAGAAAGGCTGACTCTTCACTTGATCACAGATGATTTCCGTCAACTGTAAACAAAAGACCACACACATGTCGTGTGGTCTTTCATCACGACAACGCTAGACCATACACATCTTTAGCCACTCAGCAAAAGTTAAGAGAGCTTGGCTGGGAGGTGTTAATGCGTCCACCATATAGCCCTGACCTTGCATCTTCAGATTTCTACCTGTTTCTTTCTCTTCAGAATTCTTAAGGCAGTGTCAGGTTAACATCAAGAGAGGACTGCCAAAACTACTTGTCGCGTTTTTTTATCAGAAGTCCAAAAATTTCTACAGCAAAGGGATCATGTCACTGCCTACAACAAGATGGCAAAAAGTCATCGAACAAAATGGCACATATATACTGTAATAAATGTAAATAAACTTGAAAAAGTAGAGTTTTCATATAAAATGCGAAGAAACTTTTTCCCCGACCTATTATATTAAAGCATCGCCTTGTGGGGTAATAATAATAAATGTTGATATAATAATTAGTCGCGCCAAGCAATTATAAAAGGGGACTGTATTTTTCGTTGGTGGCACATGTAATCAAAGGACTAGGAAATGAAGGACCTACCTCGTGGAATCACCAAGTCCTTGGTCCTCCAGCAGTGAAGACTGCAACGGGTCCGTCACACAGAGAGTACAGAAGCTCCAGCACTTCACCATTTCATTGATTACACTCACGGAGCGGGAAGCGTGACCAAATTGCCTAATAACGTTAGGGGATGAAATAAATTCAAATCTCACGGGTCGAGATCGGCGGATGAGTCTACGCGTGTTATTGTTGCGATGTTTTTTTAGACTATGTTTTATTTTAGCGGTAGTGACAGACATGTGGATAGGTATGTTAACCATCGCGATCAATTATTGATTAATTTAAATTGACAATTGGAGTCAGCAGTAATAATATTAATAATTGTTGAATTGTAACTGCTGTAGGTATATGAATTAAGATCGTTTAGACACGTATTTGTGCAAATGAAGATTTATTTATACATTTATTTAATGAACGTCTAAATACAATATGATGTGTGTTAAAATTAAATACTCCACAAAACTTAACCCGAGTGTTTGTCCCGACAGACGCGGTCGCTGCACGCGCTACAGATCCGTCGGGTCTACAAGAGGTGCATCTCAGTTATGTGCCCGGTCCGCTTTACCACTAGCCATATCTCTGCGGCCTTTAGGAATGCCTTCATCATCGCCTGCTGCTCCTGAAACAACAGAAACTGTACTGATTGATCCGCCGTTAGGTGAATATAATGAACGATATTAGATATTACTAATTATTCCCCGCGTCAGTTATTAAGAAACAATCCCATCACTTGTAGCAAAAGGAATTTCTGATCATTAGTTAGGTACGGTAGCTCCCGATTAGTCAATATAACTTATTATTCCTGTATTTTGCACACTTTTTATTTTTGTATAAATTAGAATAAAATTATTTCATATCATGATAACAATGTTCACAAAATGAACCTCTGCCTAAGAAAGCGACTTCTAAAAAGAATGTAATGTAATGTAATGCTTTATTTATTATTTCATTATTAACTGTATAGCTGTACCTATATGTGTAGCAAATTGACCTGAACCTAAAATCGCGCAAAAATATGTTCTCCTGACAAACGATAATCAAGTCAACTTGTATTTATTTATATATGGGCGAAATGCACTGAAATTTCAGTATACGAACATGTTTGGGCTAATTCAAAATCAAGTAGCCATCATATTAATATGAAATGGCCTTTTCATATTGATATGATAAAAGAACCTATATCAAATATCTACGATTATTGGATATGAGAAATCACGCATTTCACACGTGACGTCACACGTGAGTCACGTGACACAGCCTGTTCTCGAGCGAACGTGATTTAACTTATAATCGCATTTCGGATACGTCATTCAAATTTTAGATTTAAGTCTTCAACTTTGGAACGATAATTAACCTTTAACCAGAGAGCCAAATATTTACCTTCAGGCAAAATATTGTAACGTCTAAAACGTTATTTTATTCAAATGTTATTCAAATTTTAAAATGACCAACGGATACGTGGTGTGTAAATAATATTACACATACACAGCTTGTAAACGTTACATGGGAAGACACGATCTCAATCAAATTTAACCAAGCAATTTTGATAAATTGCTTGGTTAAATTAAGCTTAAATTAAATTTAAGCAAGCATATCCATTTTCTAAATATTTCTTATAAAATTATAATTTTATCTAACGAAGAAATCGTAGATAACTCACAATTTCTACACCTTGTCATACTCGTATGTGCAATGTATGCCACATGCACATACGAGTATAGAGTGGCTAAACACACAAGTAAGCAGTCTATTATTATTTTTTCCTGAATATAAAAATGTATACTTTTTTTTTCTAATTTTGTATAACAGACTAAAAATTATAAAGGCAAACTAGCTCCTGCCAGAAGCACGCCCCCTGGTAGGTAACATTTGCTTCATTATTATCTAAGAAAAAAAATACGTGTTTGCTCGTAAATCATTCCAATTATTACAAACTGTGTCAGCATTTTTTTTATTATGCAGCCAAAAATGGGATAATAATCGTATGCAAAGCTAGAAACTCATAATATCTTCGTAAATCAATTAGTAAAATTCGAATAATAACAATTTATTAGAGAATTAGTAGGTCGAGGAAAAAGTCTTCTCACATATAGTATGTATAAATTGTAACAAAATCTCATTGGCTGTACTATTTGTATCTGGATGGTTTTGATGACATTAAAAAGGTTACATTTCAAAAAAAGAAACAAATCAGTAAAATGTTGTTTCTAACTATTTTTCATTTGGTTTTCTTTCTCTCAAAATGAGTGAATCTAATGAAAAAATTCGATACATTTTAAAATTTTATTACAAAAAAGGAAAAAATGCAACAAAAGCCGCAAAAAATTTTTTCACGTGTATGGACCTAATGCAGTGTCAGTAGCACAAATTTGATTTAAGCTTATTCAATCCGAGAATTTTGATGTCAAAGATGCACCTTGCTCTGGTCGCCCTGTTACGGATAAAATTGACGTAATTTTTGAAATAGTGGAGCAAGATCGGCATATCATTAGTTACGACATAGCTGAAGAACTGGGAATTGACCACAAAACAGTTTTCAACCATTTGAAAAGCTCGATATTTGGGTGCCACACGAGTTCACTGAAAGTACCTTATGAATCGTGTACTCATTTGCGATTCTTTATTGAGACGCAATGAAACCGAACCATTTTTGAAGAGATTGATAACTGGTGATGAAAAGTAGATCACGTACGACAAGAACGTGCGAAAAATGTAGTCTATGGTGGGATTGGAAGGGCATTGTTCATTATGAGCTTTTACCGCCGGGCAGAATCATCGATTCGGATCTCTACTGCCAACATCTGATGAGATTAAAGTAAGAAGATGAGAGAAAGCGGTCGGAATTGAATAATAGAAAGGGTATGGTCACGACAACGCTAGACCACACACATTTTTAGCCACTCAGCAAAAATTAAGAGAGTTTGCGTGCTTATGCTGGTTATGCTGGTTATGGAGGTGTTAATGCTTCAGCCCTGATCATGCACCTTTATATTTCCACCTGTTTCGGTCTCTTCAGAATTCTTAAGGCAGTGTCAGGTTAATATCAAGAGAGGACTGCCAAAACTACTTGTCGTTTTTTTTTAGCGGAAGTCCAAAAAAATCTATAGCAACGGGGTCATGTCACTATCTACAAGATGGCAAAAATTCATCGAACAAATGGCACATGTGTACTGTAATTTAATGTAAATAAACTTTGAAAAAAGTCTTGATTTTCATATAAAATGCGAAGAAACTTTTCCCCAACCTATTGTTAATAGTCAACATTTTAGCATGATTAATATCATTGAGTGAACCTTTAACGCGTGAATAAACGCAATAATTGGGTCGAGCAATGAACCAACTAACTGAAATTGGTCGAGTTCTTCAACAAGACTATTAATCCCTTCAAGCTTATTGCGTAGTTAAATGAGGTTTCAATTTGCCAATTCAGTTTAATGTGTAATGGACTGATTGATTCATCGTCATCGTGAGATCTATAGCAGTAATTATAGCGTTCAATATTACTTGTTACATAAATTTGTTTTTACTATTTTTTCATCACGATATTTGTTCGAGCTTTTCCCGTAAATGAACAATTATTTTTTTAATTATTTATTGTTAACAAGTGAATAGTGGATTGTTATAAAGGTGTATCCATATTACGTAATTAAATCTATACTAATATTATAAAGCTGAAGAGTTTGTTTGTTTGTTTGAACGCACTAATCTCAGGAACTACTAGTTCGAATTGAAAAATTATTTTTATTTTGAATAGTACATTTATCGAGGAAGGCTACAGGCTATATAACATCACGCTACGATAAATAGTATTATATATAAGCAGTGTCCAATACCGCGCGCCCCATGCGCACGCCGGCCGCCGCCATACGGGCCGCAGCGAAGCGTGGCCGAGTTCAGCTAGTATGAAACCTAGTTACACAACATCTATTATAAAAAGGTAAAGTTTGTATGTTTGTAAATAGGAGATAATCTTCGAAAATATTCATGTGATTTAAAAAAATCTTTCACCAGTGGTTAGGATCACCAGTTTTCAGGATGAACATAGGCTTTACATAAGAATACCACGCGGGCGAAGCCGTGAACACCAGCTATCTAAAAATAAATGTTCAACGCCTGGCAAATGAATTTTTAAATTATTATTTTTACATAATAAGGCTGTCGTTTTTTATAAAAAAGTCAGCTTTTTTTGCATGATATTAATAAAAATAAATAAAAAAAAAACAAGATAAAAATAATTAGGCAAAATTGGCACGTTCTTTTGCCGTTTAGGTGAACAAGTACCTTAGCTTACTAGTTATAATGAACTTAAAACAGCCTCGTTCGAATTTCAAATTCATGTTGGGCTGTGACTACCTGCTTTAAAGGAATGAATGAATAAATATGAAATTTCTATTTGATCTGTCTGTCTATCCATAAATTTAAAATAATTAAATTTAAATTATTTATTTGCTCTCGATTTAGTTGATAGTTCTTTGTGAAACTGTGAATAGCGAAAGCTAGATTATGAGGTTAAAATATTTAAATAACAATAATTGAAAATTAAAACATATTTACTTAGTTCATTTTAGGGTCCAATATAACACAAAATTTATTTGAATATTATTGCTATTTTTGCTTCTTAAATAATATTAAACTCATAGAATTTTGAAAATAAAACTAAACAATTAATATTATTACAATACAGTGTGACAGTTCTTATGAAAACTTTCTTAAAACAGAATCTAAGGAATAGAACGTTGAAAATCTTTAGCCATATTGCGCATGGCATTGCGATAAACCTTTCAGACACGTTTTAAAAGTAAATATTGTGTGAGCGAAAAGTAAATAGAAGCCCTGTCATTTTTAATCCCTTTCTTTAATTGACTATGTTATACCACAGAATACAACAATAGTACAAATATTAAATGTAATCCAATAACCTAGCATATACATATATGTGTATGTTTCGTTCAATGGGTGACTATTTTGGCTTTTAAGAAAATTACTCTAAATAGGAGTCGTTTCTGTATATAAACTGTATATTCTGTAAAATAAATACCATTATGTTGAGAAATTTGCGTTGTAAGCACTCCCTAGTACACATTTTTTTTTTTGAAAGTGTGTAAAAAATCGTTGATTAAATTAATAATTAAATGAATCAAATCGCGAAAGGGGAAAAAACTGAAATACGCTAGTAAATAAAATGTAAATATTTTAGACGTAAGTAGTAGGTACATATGTATAAGTTTTAAAAAAATATGTCAGACTATCAATAATGTACTTAGGTTAACTTTGTCAGTATAAAATTGAAAATTTATGTGATGTCCTAAGATGTATTTTATGTAAAACTATGCGAAATAAAATATTTTGTTCTATTTTATAGCTTTTTTTTTTAAATAAGGATCCATTTCAAAGTATTATGTCTTATAGAATACTGCAAGTGACCATGTCATAAAGCCAAAGGATTGTTCGTATTGCAAACAGCTCAAACATGGTTAGATTAAATAACCTAATCCTCTGAAGCATCTTACTTTGATATATTGATGTAAAACATAAGCGGAAGCGATTCGGAATTTAATTTTTTTTTAATAATTCGGTAAATTAAAGCCAGAGTACTAGAAAAGATTTATAAATATTAAGACTAATTAGTGCAAAAAGTTTCTTTATTAGTTGTACAATAGCAATAAATGAACAAAAAATTACATTAAATAACTTTTAATACTATTTGGTAAGTTTGCTTAAATACTTTAGTAAATGAGTAAAGCATATCAGAATAATTTGCAAATTCCTTTCCCTCCATTCTATTTTCAAGCTTATAGCCGCTAATTTAAACACAATTCTTATATAAACCAAGATATACAGAAGTAATTGTATTTGTGTCTGTCTTGGTATATATCTTTCGTTGTAATTGTATCGCTTTGACTATAATATGTAGGAGTATACTGTTTATCGCTTATCGAAAATCTGGCACCTGTATTTTAGACCATACACCACAGACTCGGTAAGTACTAAAGTAAGTTCTTTAACTTACTAACACGTTTATCCTGAAACTTTTCCCGTATCTTATTCTAATAAGTTCCCGCTCAGAATTGAGTAAACAATGTTACCGCATGTGAATACTGATTGAGTTGCAATAAAATATAAAAGTTTGTTAAGCTGCAAAGTTACGCCATTTTCACACCCAACCACTTAGTTATCATTATTTTTGTACTTTTTATGTTAAGCTAGACAGAAAGGCTGACGGTCCACTGGTGGTAGGTGGCTATCGGCGTTATAACATGAACAACACCACAGATGCTGCAAGGGCAAAGCCGACCATAGTAGTATTAAAGACAAGGATTAGGAAAGAAAGGAAATATGCTCTGGAATCCCTTACTCACTCACCGAAACAATATTCTATTATATCACGGTGATCTTCTGTAAGGAGTGGTTATTCTCGAGACGGGCTGCCCAGACGATTGCGAAATGCAATGTGTCCTGCTACTACTTTCCAGATCCAGACCAGAGCCAATTTTGAAAAGTTCATTTCCAATGTTGACCCTGCCGGGATCTAACCCGGGACCCCCGAGAGAGAGCGTTAAGGCAAGCAAACCACTCATCCAACGGGCTTGAGCCAGTCACTGTAACGGCGGAAAGGTATTTGGTATACCTTTCCGCTTGGAAAGACCGTAAGCACTGCTGCGTTTTAGTGAATGAATGGGGGATGCCAGAGTGAATGTGTTTACGCAACATCTCGTAGGAATCTAATTTCACGACTCCTTCTATGTGAAAACAGGCCGCGACTCTCACCAACTAATGGCTCCAGACATTTAAAAATTGCGTCTCCTTGTAGAGAGTATCAGGTGAGTATCTTCTGAGTTTTCTCAACGAGACTTTTAGGACCCTTCTTTGCGCTCTTTCTAGAGAGAGAGGAATAAGTAACAAAAAATGATATAACAGAAAACAATGTAAAGTTAAAATAAATTCAAAAGCTTATCTCTTTTTGTGAATAGAGTTCAACTGTTATCAAAACTTCCCTTCCCCTTATTTCTTCAATCCTATTTGTTGCTTTGATCCCTTTTTTACATACCCACATGTGTACGGTATCACAAAAAACAGATTAGTTGGCTTTTAAGGCTTATTCAATACACATTTTTTATAATAAAGTAGAAAAAAATATATATTTGAATTCTACAATATTTGTTTTGATGTATCACTATTACTTTTTGCTAGCGTCTCCACTCGCTCCTCCATTTCATTAGGTTCATAAGAGTGCATATAAGCACAAAGTACTAAAATGTTGTTAAAATTACCCCATTGGAATGCATTACCGCAATAAAAAATACCCGTCACAATATATATTTTTATGTACAGATCGACAGATAGGCTGACGGTCCAATTGATGGTTTGTGGCTACCGTCGCCTAAAACACAAGCAACGCCACAGGTGCTGTAATTGCGCTACCGACTACAACAGGATTAAGGATAAGGGATAGGGAAATGGGCCCTGACATCCCTTACTCACTCACCGAAACACAACAGTACACGTGCTGTTATTTCACGGTGGTCTACTGTAAGACGGTGATTACTGCCGCCAGAAGTGTGCCTGTGCAGTGTGCCCTGTCACAGACCGAAGACAACTTTGAAAAGTTGACCCTAACCACTCATCCAACGGGCTCGTCAAAACGAGTCGTCATGTTGAGTGATTCCATGTCGTGAGTCAAAATAAAATAATCATCGACGGGCTGAACAAGTAGAAGTTTGGATTCTACAAAGCGCTAGAAGACTGGTTAAACACACGCCGCTGGTGAAGTCATCTGCGGAGCCATTCTGAAGTCAGTGACTATATCCTATAATACAGTCCACTAAGTATCCCGCGAAGAGCCTACGGCCGCTGAAGCCGGAAGGTTCTCGAGTGGAAACCATGCACCAGCAAACGCAGCGTAGGACGTCCACCCACAAGGTGCTTCTGACCGGTCGTATTGGAAAATAATAGTCTACTATTATTTGTCTATGTCCAGCGGCCTACGCTGAGGTTATGGTGATGATGATGATGATGATGAATACTATTAATAGGCGCCCACGAGTCCTTTAGATGCACTTTTACTCTAACTAAAACATAAGGAGGTTTGATCAAATGGTATTGGAAAATATGAGAAAGAAAGAAAAAATGGATCCTGGCTTTTCCTGATTACTATTATTACAGTGTAGTGACATGCTGCACAGTTTACGAGCCGTTCCTAAAAAAATCGAAAGAATTTTGATACCGTTTTCACTAATAGGAAGAGCGATAAATGTGAGTCTTCAGTTTACATGAAAACTCAAGACTTTTTTTTTTCAAAGTTTATTTACATTTAATTACAGTGTATATATATGCCACTTTGTTCGATGACTTTTTGTCATCTTATGGATGACACGACCCCGTTGCTTTAGGAATTTTTGGAATTCTGATCAAAAAACGCGACAAGTAGTTCCTCTCTTTATGTTAATCTGACACTGCCTAAAGATTTCTGAAGAGACCGAACCAGGTGGAAATCTAAAGGTGCAGGTCAGGGCTATACGGCGGATGCATTAACACCTCCCAGCCAAACTCTCTTAATTTTTGCTGAGTGGCTAAATATGTGTGTGGTCTGGCGTTGTCGTGATGAAAGACAACACCCTTTCTATACATCAATTCGGGCCGCTTTCTTTCGACTTCTTGCTTTAATCTCATCAGTTGTTGGCAGTAGATACCCGAATCGATGGTTCTGCTCGGCGGTAAAAGCTCATAATGAACAAGGCCCTTCCAATCCCACCATACACACAGCATCACCTTATTGCCAGTTAACCTGGGGTTGGCACAGTCTGTGAAGCCTGGCCGACCTTTGACCATAACTTTTTTCGCATGTTCTTGTCGCACGTTATCCACGTTTCATTACCAGTTATCAATCTCTTCAAAAACGGTTCGGTTTCATTACGACTCATTATGAATTATGAGTACACGATTCATAAGGTTTCTTTTAGTGAGATCGTGTGGCACTCAAGCTTTTTTATGTACCCAGCTTTTTTCGAATGGATCAAAACTTTTCGATTGGTTTTGTGGTCAATTCTCAGTTCTTCAGCTATGTCGTAACTAATGATATGGAAAATTTGCTCCACTTTTTCAAAAAAGGCGTTCATTTTATCCGTAATAGGACGACCAGAGCGAGTGCATCTTTGACATCAAAATTTCCGGATTGAAAACGCTTAAACCAACTTTGTGCCACTCTTACTGACATTGCATTAGGTCCATAAACGTCACAATTTTTTTCGCGGCTTGTGTTGCATTTTTTCCTTTATTGTAATAAAATATTAAAATGTATCGAATTTCTTCAATAGAATCACACATTTTGACACAAAAAAAAAACAAATGAAAAATAGCTGGAAAGAACATTTTATTAATTTGTTTCTTTTTTTGAAATGTAACCTTTTTAATGTCATCAAAACCAGCCTGATATAAATAGTACAGCCAAAGATATTTTATTACAAGTCTGTACATATTAAATACGAACAGATTTTTTCCCCGACCTAATACGTAATTTGCGAAAAAAATGCATTAGTGCAACGTCGGTGGCGCGTCGTTAATATAAAATAAAACAGGATCACAAGTTATTGAAATTTACATTAGTTTCTTTGTTTATGAAAGCTAAAACTATTCAAATGTCACAATCAGGTTTCTACGGTGTTAAAATAATGTAGTCTGAACTAAATGGGGTTAATAACTCTTCAACAGCAGTTGGCAAACGAATGGCATGGCAATTAAGAGCATCTCTGTAGGAATAATGCACTTCGTGCATAAGAATAAGACTATCAGAAGGGAAACTTGTTTTGTAGTCGTTGAAACTTGAATGGAGTTATGACAATTCATCATTACACATCTTTTGTTTCTTTCTGTACCTCTGCCGTGAGTTTACTTTAACCCTTTGTATGCCGGAACGTGGATCCATGTTACTAATAAATCATGGTAGAACTCCCATGACTCCTTCTGGGAGAACAATTAGGTCAGTCAGAGTCAGTAGTTAAATCGATTGAAATTTGAACAACCTGTATGGCACTTGAAATGATAAATTTAAGCGCTGGCAGACAAGGGTAATTCGGCTTCCGGCATACAAGTGGTTAAACGTGACAAAATCTCTTTTTGACATTGACCTTTCCCAAGGAAGTCATAAAATTAATCGATTTGAGTTAACGCCACTAGAAACGTGAAAGTGTTGTTGGCCAGTCAGTCCATCAGAACGCTCAATATCAGACCAATCACAGTTTATTATTATCATTCATATTCAATACAAATATATTCTCGAAAGTAAAAATAGTAAGCAAGTAGAAGTCACGAAGTGGTCACACGGTGCAGCTTTTAAGTCCTGTCGCCATATTGTGCGAATACAACCGCATCTATTCCATATTCGCAAATTGCTGAGCTTGGAGTGGTTTCCCATCGCGAGTTCTGACGAACCCATCCGGGAACACAGTATTTCACCAGACATCTGAAGACTTGAAGAAAGCTCGTTGTTGGTGAAGTTATCTCAAGTATATCACAAGTTTGGTAAGTAATTCCTGCATTTATCACGTACTCGAATACATTCTTTTTGGTCCATCCTGAAGTCGTGACTTTCTATTATCTATCTAAGCCGTAGGACGCTGGACATAGGCCCCACCCATAATTTTCTAAAAGAAAGAAAGAAAGAAAGACTTTTATTCACTGCACGAAAGACACATTATGTACAAGAACAGGGCAGAAATTAATAAAAAATGCGTGTGTGTCCTCGCAGCAGCGAATCGGATACTGGCTCAGCATTGTGCTGAGGTGCCACACAAACACCTACAATGCTGATTTTCAGCCAGCACCGTATGTGACTCATTGGACACCATACAAACTTACTATATAATTATATATACATATGTGTACACACATATACACATATATATACATAAAAGGACCGATCGGAAGCAGCCTGGATACACTGTCGACGTGCAGCCCTACCTCTATCCATTATATCTATACAGTATTATACATTCCACTATGGGGATTATACACCCCGCTGTGGGGCGCCAATCTAATATTTTTGGAAGCCCTAACAATTTGTTTTTCAGTTTTCGCCGGTTTCATTCCCGGTTCAAGCAATTTTTTTAGCAAAAATCTTTCAAGTAAGTACTTATTAGGTAGGTAATTCAAAAAATTTTAATCTTTCTACCTTTATTACATATTTAATAATTTACTTACCCTCTAAACATTTTCTCCCTCTATTTGTACATATGTTGAAATATTATTGTGCTATACGTATAGCAATCACCTGAATAGTGTCAATGCAAACAATTTTAAAGAAAACATTTCTAACATTCACTGTTTCAAAATTATCTAATGAAGTTTGATCACTACATTCGCATTTAATGTGAGCAAGAATGAGCAAAGTAGAGATGCGACCTTAATTAGCACATTAGCAGCCTTCATAATTCAAACAAAGACTAAAAAAGGTGTACAGCTACGTACTATTTGTGTCGTAGAATTAGAAAAAAGCTCAGAGTACGGAACAAAGTAAAAGACTCAATCACGGATAAAATTGAAGTATAGAAACTACTCCAATTTGGAGTAATTTTCTACTAACTAGTAACATTCCTCTTTACTCTCGCCTAACATTATTGAATTAAAATTATGGCGGCTTGTGTCGTTTTATTTTTTAAAAATGGCTACAAAACTTGCGAAGAATTAGAACTGATTTACACTTGATAGTTCGTTAAATAGTTCGTACGGGGTTATATTTATTTATGATTTTACTTGTCATTTCTCATGTTAATGTGACATTCGCTTTGTTTTGGATACACAGACACAAACAATTATGCAATTTGTCGCCTTCTAGTTTTTCTTTATTTGTACGCAAAATAAAAATAACTTTGATAAATGTACATTTAAAATGCAGTCAGTTGGAAGCGAGCGAAACTAAAAAAATTGGAAAATTTTCTTACTCGTTTTAAAATTCACAAACATTTAATATAAAAATTTTCGTATTAAATGTTGAAACTTAGTTTTTATATTAATATGAACGAATGCGTTTTATACAAAAATCGCACGAAACAAACCGACATAACCATGAGAAATGCGAAACATTCCAAACTATGTAAGTATAATGTTAGAATTTGTTTCAGACATACTATGCGTGCCCTATCTTGAAATAAATTCTGAACTGAAAGGTTCGTTACAATGAAAATAAAGCAATGGATCTGGCAAATTATGGCAGGCCACACTGCGTTGCATAGTCATTCGGTCAGAACGTCTGGCGGCAGTAACCACACCCTTACAGAAGACCTTCGTTAAATAACAGCATGTTCTGTTTCGGTGAGTGATTAAGGGATGTTAGAGCCCATTTCCCCATCCTCCTATATTCCTTTACTCTTAAACCTACCATATAGTCAGCAGCGTACTTACAGTAGGTACTTGTGGCGACTGTAGCCACCTACCATCAAGTGGACAGTCAGTCTGTTTGACGATCTGTACATTAAAAAAAATGAAATCAAAAGCATTTTAGTTATTTATTCAGTATATAGTACACATACGTATGTACATCGTTGAAGAACACAACCTCACAAATCCTCTCACCCTCCTCCTAAAATCTTGATGCATATAATTTAAAAAATATAAATATTTTACAAAAAAAGGGGCAACTTAATTCGAAATTTTTATTTCATTGTCCGTGCTTCCGTCGTCGACAAGATTTACCGACTAACTCGAATGACCGAGCGTTAGCGATTTGTTAACGGCAAAGGTCGCCACCGCGCAGGCGCGGAGGTCCACTCATGCGCAGGTTGATGATGCCACAGTGTCAAAGAAAGAGTATACATTTCAACAGACATAGCATTCCCGAACTTTCAATGGTTTGTTTACAAACTTGTTTACTTTTTCTAGTAAATTCGAAACACATCGAGGCGTTTGGCGCCACGTATAAATAAGAGGCGGCCGGTCAAGTGTGAGTTAGTTGTACGACAACCAGCGATACGAAAGCGACTCTTCGGAGCTTTTACGAAGTTATCTGCGACAGTGAACCGGCGACACATTAAGGGAATCATTGACGACCTTTGGCAAGTTTGACGGTTTCATCGAACAAATTTGGTGATTTTGGCAGTCATCTTGGTTAGTGAAAAATTGAAAATAAATCGTTACTTTCGCCCTACACGGCAGTATGTTTGGTGCCCAATAAATTTACTTATTTAATTATTTATGATCAATACCTTTAATCGAGTCTAAATTAGCAATCCAAATACAACTAAGATGTTTTCTCAAGCTAAGTTATTATGTAAGGTACTACAAAAAATTATCAAAATGTATTGTTATAATAAAGAGGTCAGTAAAAATCTTCCATCTTTTTTATTATTTCTGTAAGTTGTAACCCTTTCTACTCGGAATGGAGCGATATATCTTTCGCTTTCCGAAATATGTAAGCTATTATTGTGAACAAGATGTGCTCAAATTTGCTCAAAAGACTTACCTATAAAATAAAACATTGAATTTCAGACAAAATTACATACATACAATTATATACAACATTATAATTACATACATAAAACGCTTACAAAATTGAATTTGCGATGGGTTATAAATTGGCTTGACATCTTGAACGAAACGGTTTGAAATAAAAACTTTATCTGATCAAGATCGCCCATAACATTGTGGACATTTAATTCTGTCTATAGTACTGTATAGCTTTTTTATGTGATTACATGGCGGAGGCGCTGTCAGTCGACATCGCTCATTCACGACAAATCACTGTAGCTGTTGGTAAATCCTAATAAGTGTAGGGAAAATATATAATAAAATTAACAGCAGAAAAAACCTTAAAAATAGTTACCTTATTTTCCCCCACTGATGGTGGCGGGATGGTAACAATTATTAGAAAAAAAATTAAATTAAGTCAATATAAAACACAAAAAAATAATAATAATAATAGCAGGGTCTTCGTGGAGACCAATCGAGACCTAACCGCCGTCGAAAAGCCCCGTTTTTTAAATATATTCTGATTGTACTGACTATAGGTCCTAACCGCGGGGGGTAGTTAAGTATCCGGTAAGAGTATATAAAAAAAAAGAAAAGGGAAGGGCACCACGTATCTGTTTGTGTCGCGGGTATCCATCGGAAGAGACGTCCACGCCCGACGACCACGAAGAAGCGCAGCTTGCAGGCGGCAACCCAGCCTCGACGTGTCGCGGAGACGCGGGGAACGGACTCCACCACACAGCTCGAGCTGAACACACGCAGGACCGGACGGACAGACGGTCAGGAGACCTTGGTCAGGATGCCCAACCGAAATCCCTTGGGCGCAGGCCTTCGGGACCCTTTTGGTACACCCGCGGGACACTCCCACCAGACACCCTTACTGGACAGCCCTTCAGGACACCCCTGAAACACATCGAAGACATGTCTCAGACGACTTCCCTTACTCCTAAATATACGGCAGTCGCCGTGATTGAGCCTCCATTGATATACGTACGATAGACGGTAAGGATATGCTATCCCAAATTGCTTACATCACCTACCAATCCGACCGTCTACGGTCGCAAACAAAATGGAAAACACGGGTAACTCAAGAGAACACGTTAACACAATATTAAAAAAAAACCAAAAGGAAAAAAAAAACAAATAAAGATTACAACTATTTTTATCTAGTGGTGCTACGAAATAATAAAAAGAATTTAAGAAACCATGTTTTTAACAATAAGAAAAAACTTACCGATTTTATTTCGGGGCTATGATTAATCGAAATTTAAAAGCTATAAGAGCGTATATAAAATAAAATGGCTAATGACGGCCACGAGGCTTGAACACGGGGATGGCGATCCGCAATCTTCATACGTGCTTCGTCTACTGCTACCGGCTCGGAAAAGAACACGGATACGAACGAGCGCCGCGAACGCACAGACTTCCCCTACGTGTCTGCCTCACCCTTCTATCGCCCTTAGGACACGCCCCCATGCACAATGTACTCATCGAAAGAATATACCGAAATAATCAAGCGCCTTACTCGGCTTAAGTAGCAAAGCAACGTTGAAATGCCTTCACAAAGGAATTAGAAAAAATATATTAATATAATATTTTACTTACTGAATTCATGTAACGAAAGTGTGTAACGAACACACAATCTAAACATTCCAGGGGATTTCGCCTATAGACCTGTGCAGCACCAGAGAGGATGCAGTACCTACCGCAGTTGATCACTAAGGAATCTATCAATTAGGGTAGGTCCTATGCGAGATAGATAGTTCTAATAGAAAACTCATTACTAGTCTCATACTCATATGCATCAGTCAGTACTAATTGTGAGTATAGTCCAATATTTTTAAAAAATTCTATTGGTTATTCGGATGTAACAGAGAACATTAATTTGAATATTTTCGCAAACGTTTTCATGAACCCTTGTCACACCGCAAGAACGCATTAGAAGCATACACAATAAAAGTTTGTAAAACTGAGTACCCACTACCTACAAACAGACCCAAACAATGGACGGTCGAAAGTTGAACAGAAGTTAAGCAACTCGTTTATGGATGGTAGCTGTAAACGGCGCGTATCTTGTCCTCCGGTTCATCCCAATAGTGGGATCTAATTCACAAGCGAAAGCGATTAAAGAATTTTAAAATTCTAAGAGAGTATTTTACTTGCGACGCTCCCGCTGTTGTCATACAAACTTTATTGGAAATTTTTAAAAAAAAACACTTGATGAGCTTACCTTAACGGTCTGTTACTAGGGTCCCGTATTCGATTCCCAACAGGGTCTTTGGAAATGAACTTTTCAAAGTCGACTCTGGTCTGGATCTGAAAAGTAGTGGCAGGCACACTGCGTTTCACAGTCATTTGGGCAGCTCGTCTGGCTGCAGTAACCAACCCCTTATAGAATACCACCATGAAATAATAGCACATGTGTTCCTTATTCCCTCATAATCCTAAGGGGATTCGACTTAACGACAGTGAGCTTTCTTTATCGAAAGCTCACTGTCGTTAAGTGACGGTAGCCATCTACCATCAATTAGATCGGCAGCTAGCCTGCCAACTTTTATATAAATAAGACAAAAAATTAATAAATTTCATATTTTATTACATTAACAAAATACCTACCTATATACTTAATAGAAAAATAGAAATGAATTTATAAAAATATAAATAAAAAATGTAGTTTGAAAGTGATTTTATTTGTCTTTATTTTATTTTATCTTTCATTTTATTTATCTCGCATCACTAACGCTCTTCTCTTATAACTTGCACTATAAAACTAGGTTGTCCAAACTTCTGACTTACACTGAAGCAAGTAATTAATACCGACAATGAATGAAGGCGTATCGCGGTATAATGACGGAACATAGCTGATAACAAATTTAACTTCAAAATGAAGTTTTGTCCTTCGATCTTTCCTTGTACAACACAGCCATGAAGTACATTGTAATTTCAAATTTAAATAGGGGCTCCATATGGCGTACCTACATTTGATTTAAAATTAGTACTTCGTTGATTATGTAGTTTGAAGGTAAGGAAATATACTCTTCTTTTTAAAAATACTAACAACGTCTTACACCATTTATTAATTTAATTTTAAATCGTAATAATAATGAATTAATTTAGTTTTGTCCAGATGCAGCATTTTTCACAAGCTACAAGCTTTTCTCTTCTCTCACAAGCTGTTCTCCTACAAAGTTCTCCTACTCTCTTTATACAAGGCGCAAGTCCGATCTTGCATGAGTATTGGTGTCACTTTAGGGATGGCTCAGCAAAATGCCAACTTGCCGCACTCGACTCGGTAGCTCACAGAGCTAGGAGGCCCATTGGCGGCGGGCGGTACGCTAATAAGAACTAAGCTGCAGAGCCTGACAGACACAAAATCGCCTTTATATGCGTATTCTATAAGATGTACTTCGGACAGCGTGCTGGGAGCTGCATGAGTACATACCGCCTTCCCTTTTCTTCTATCGAACGGCGGGTTACCGTCCTTACCTTGTCGAAATTCTCTAATTCTGACCAAACGATTTAAAATATCTTTTATAATGCCCACTGCTAAGGATTGGAACTCCCCGCCGGCGTCTATATTTCCGAGCTCATACAACCCATATCTTTTCAAGGTTCGAGTGAATAGGCATCTTCTGGGTGAGCTCGTTCCATCGATCGTTCCATCGTCCATAGATGCTAGCCAACAGCAAACCCATCTTTAATAAAAGAAAAGACGAATTCCAGTCCATTGCAAACAGTCCATTGCAGCAAGAAGAGTTATTTTATTACATTTTTATCGAAAAAACGTTGGACTTGATTCTTTTTTACATAACTTTTTTGTTTGTAAGTCGATTGGAATAAAACAAACACTAAATGTTACGGGAAGCTTGCTATAATACATCAGTGAATCGCATTCAAATTGGTTAAGCCGTTTGTGAGATTAGCCCTGATAAAACAAACCCACAGACAAACAAACAAAAATTCTAAAAACTTTTGTTTTACTTCGGTAACATACGAGTAAGTACAACGTGTATAATTTTTTTTTTTATTTAATATTTAAGGCTTGTTTACGATTTTATTATATGTGTAGATATAGTTAAATCAATTGAAAAGTTTCAAATTAAGGATAAAATGTATGCGAATAAATTCTTTTTCTTAGAGCTAGCATAACGCTAAGAATGTTGCTTTTTCACAAGCATTCATTTTAACAAGACAAAAAATAAATATCGAGTTTACTCATAATAGTAATTTCATTGTTATTTACTTTTAACTTAAAATGGGACTCATAAGAAGCCGCTTTAGGGAGAAGCCATAAATTGCGCAAGTAGAAGGAATTGTATGTCGTGTTTCTGTGTTCCCAAGAGAAAACACAGATAACGAACTAACAAGGTAAAATAAATGTCTAAAAAGTAAGAATTGCTAAAGTTGCAAACAATTTGGGAACAATAATATTGTTACAAGAGCAGTTGAAATCGCTCATCTGTTGATGAGGTTACTGACAAATATTTATTCTTTATACTAGCGATTTTGCAGACGATTTCGCGCCGATTTTTCTTAAGCGTTGAAAAATAAAAGAAATCAACGCCTTACAAAAATATATGAGCAATAATTTATTCAATCTTTATCGCTCATATTTTTCTGTCGAGCGTTGACTTTTTTATATTTTTTTTTATGATCTCTCAGGTAGAGTATTTTTGTTTGAATGATAGGCACCTTATATCATTTTCTGTAATGTGTACGCAAAATTTAATCGGTTGAGTAGGTTTTTTTTAAATCTTTGTCAGAGGCTTTTCATAGAAAATGTATCTTATCATTGAATCTTTTATAGAGTAACCCTTGTACAGCTCCCTGGCCTCATCCGATAAAGGGAATGGGTTGAGTAAGTAAGGCTTGAAATGCGGCAAACAACACTTTGCATTTATAATGTTATTAGGAAGTTAGAATAGTTAAATCTATTTTTTTATGTTAAGATCGGCAGACAGGCTGACGGTCCACTTGATGGTAGGTGGCTACCGTTACCTACAAGCAATGCTACAGGTGCTGCAAGTGCGCTACCGATAAGGGATTAGGAGGGGATAGGGGAAATGGGCTCTGGCATCCCTTACTCACTCACCAAAACACAACAGCACACGTGCTGTTATTTCACTATGGTCTTCTGTAAGGGGGTGGTTAGGTACTTCCGCCATACGGGCTGCCCAAATGACTGCAAAACGAGCTCTGTCACTACTTTCCAGACCAGACCACAGCCACCTTTGAAAAGTTTAAAAAAAGTGTTACAATTTCAAATGAATATTTTCTTTTCTAAATGACGTCTCTAAATAAATGTTACAATTGGCACAAATAAAGCTACTATGATTTAAAATTAATAGCGAAATTGTGACAGTCAATTTGGCATATCGAATTCATTAATAGATCTGGAGGAACGTCCTCATCATCATCATTATTCAAGCTGCTTCTTACCGGATTTATTAGAAAATTATGTCCAGCAGTATCGTACTGTGGCTGGTGAATAGATCTGTAGGGACTCATATAAAATGAATTTATATTTAGAAGCTCTTATATGATGTTAATTCCTTTAAGGCGACTCCAGCCGCAAAACTCGTTCTGTACTGAATTGACGGGAGTGCTGAGGGGGAGTCGCTACTTGCAAATCTCTGAAATATCTATTTAAAAATTAAATAAAGTATAATTCAAATTTTTCTGTTGATTAGCCTTCAGATAGTGGATCTTAAAATTTATCTTAAGAATTAGCTATTTAAAATATTGATTATTAAGCAAATCGCACGGTTACAACATCGATATTAGATCGCAAATTTCTATATATATAATTAAATATAATTATGATGATCCCCTTTCATATATCTTGCAGACGATTTGAGTATTTTTTAAATTATAATGGAAGGAAAACGGTTACAAATAAGTGGATTTTTTTATCATTAGAGGCTGGCGTCGTCGCCTTAAGTTAAGGAGAGAGATTTAGTTTTGACGGTTCTCAGAAAGTTTATGTGAGCCCGTATGAGTTAAATGTGATTAAATTGCGGTTGACGATCTGTCTAATTCAATAGCAACTTTGTGCTTTTGAAATTAAAGTTAGTTTCTTTGTAACTTTAATTGGAAATTAGATATATGTTGGCAGTGGTTACTGAAATAGGTTACCCAACTACAACTTATAACTTCATTGACTGATTATATACGTAATGACATTCATATCGTATATAAAGTAAGGGATAATAACACACAATCGAGTAACTTTGATACGCGTCGAAAGCTAGTACCGCCATAAATTTGTGAGAGAAGTAAAAATATAAGACAATCCCTTATTCAAATCCAAGGTTGTCCACGGTTATTTAATTTTAAACCCACATAAATTTACTTTACGAGCCAAGTTTCGGTGTTGAACTTTGACCAAGACGGTAAAAGTCAAGTTATTTCGTCATAAAAGCCGTCACAGCTTGTGTGACAATGGAAATTGTTTGGTAATTTTAAAAATGATTTATTAGTATACGGACCTGCAATTTTTTGCTAGTTATAAAAACAAGGTCGCTATCTACCACTGTTTGTTTCTCCTTATCGTTTATTGCCTTAATTCCCAAAGTGGTCCAGGTGGCTCAAGCCTACAATTTCACAAATCTATACAATAAGAAGATACCTACATAAAATATTGAATTTTTTACAGAAGGCAGAAATGTTTTATTTGAATCAATATAATATCAGCCTTATCAATTATAAAAAATATAATCTTATACAGTATCTTGGCTTGAGAAAACAAAATGTTAACGTTTTGTAATGCCTTCCTAATTCTTCGTATATTTAAGCAATATTTGCTTTTGATGCGGTTACGCCCGAGTGAAAAGTTGCGTGAGTTCCTTACAGAAGACCACCGTGAAATAACAGCACGTGTGCTGTTGTGTTTTCGTTTGTGTAAGGTACATTTTCGTGGCTTGCGTTGCATTTTTTCCTTTTTAGTAAATTTTTTTTTAAATGTATCAAAGTTCTTCATTAGATTCACTAATTTTGACAGAAAGAAAAACAAAATGAAAAATATGTGGAAACAACATTTTACTAATTTGTTTCTTTTTTTTTTAAATGTAACCTTTTTAATGTCACCAAAACCAGCCAGATACAAATAGTACAGCCAAAGATATTTTATTATAACTTTATAATATATACTATGTGCGAAAAGACTTTTTCGCCGACCTAATATTTTAAAGTGAAAAGAATAAATTAAATTTTCATAGTACATTTAGCATTTCTTCACTATAATATGTAAATACTATAATATATAATATGTAAAGTTATAGTATGTAAATACTATAACTTTCTAAGTCTATCTATAACTATACATATTACAAAATAAAGTCGCTCTCCGCTTCTGTCTGTTTCTCCGCATTTTTTTTCTAAACCACCCAATGGATTATAAAATAGTTTTCATTAATGAAAAAAGAAAAAAAAAAAAAAAATATATATATACTTGGGTGGACCACAGGTATTTCTTTCCCGTATCGACCAAGCGTGGACTATGGGCATTTTTCAAGCAAGTAATATGTGATGGATAATTGATATCATTGCATTAATAAATTACTTCCTGCCCCCATCTTATCCTTTTTGAGTTACCAGTCGACGCTAATCACTTACCATCAAGTAAGCATTCAGCCTGTCTGCTACTCGTATATCATATTAAAAAAAACTAACAATAAATCATTTAAAATAAATAAATTTTAGACTACATATTCATTAACAGTACTTATCCAAAACCCATTTATAAACTGATTGTTTGTTAGGCCTGTAAAGTTAATAAAATAATGGAAAGTAAGTACCCAAAGTGCTTTCTCGAAGTGCTTTCGAAGTTACCCACCCACCCAATAATTTTGTTAAATCAAAATCGTCGTTCATATTGGTAAACAATATAATTATCTCTGCATTACTGTTAGTAAAGTATTGCAACAAACATATTGTTTTTACGACACTTGGCACGAAGCTTTCAATTTATTCAAGTACTAACAAAGCTTACAAAGCTTGCACTGGGTAATAATATTTTTCCAAAAAAATTACGTAAAAATTATTTTATGCTCGTTGCATTTGAATCATTAACAGATCAATTTTGTTTATAGAGTTTCCGGATATATAAAAAAGTATAGATAAAATGGTAAGAGTTTCGCCAAATGTGAAGGATTTAAACTATTTGTCGGAGTACATGCCACCACCTAGAAAATATGATGTGAGTCTTTAATTCAATACAATCAATTCAATTCTTATGTAGTTATCATACCTAGGCACTATTTACAAAAGACTGTCGGGAAATAAAAGAACATGGACATAGTTTTTTTTATGTTAAGGTTTTCAGACAGGTTGACGCTCCAATTGATGGTAAGTGGCTACTGTCACCTATAACACAAGATACACCATAGGTACTGCAAGTGGACCTTAGTAGGATTGAGGATAAAGGAATAGGAAGGGTAAGGGAAATGGATCTGGCATCCCTTAATCACTCACCAAAACACAAATGCACACACTCTGTTATTTCACGGTGGATTTCTGTAAGGGGGTAATTACTGCCGCCAAACGGGCTGCCCGAATAACTGCGAAGTGCCACTACCTTGAGACCAGAGCCAACTATGAAAAGTTGGCCTTGTCAGGAATCGAACCCAGAACCCTTGTGACAGAGCTTTAAGGCAAGACCATTACCACTCGTCCAATAGGGTCACTAGTGTGTTAAATTAAATAATAAAGTATACAATCTAAATTATAAACTCTAGTTAAAATAATAGTGGTTAGTTAAGTTAACACTATTTTTAGATAGTATTGCTAGATATCAAAACTCTAAATAAAATCAATGTCTGTGCCATTGAAGCCAATATTTGTATCTTAGATGATGCGTGAGATGATAGTCAGTAAGGACAAACGATTTTGTAAGTATAGATTATTTTATATTTTATATAACTAATATATTATATTCTATATCCAAAATATAATTTGTTAATGAATAAATTAAGCATTTACTAACAGCAGAATGTGTATAGGACATTTATTTATTACATTTTATGCAAATATATAGGCATAGTCATAATAAATATGCCTGAGCCATTCAATTTTCATTAGAAAATATTTCAAGAAAAATATAATTTCAAAAACGGTGTCCTCGTCTCGATCTCTCGGGTAAAAATAACAGTGGATTTCGTCCCTGAATAGTACTCGTAGTTATACATAAATTTCGATAAAAAAACACCTCTAAAACTACTGGAAGAAATATTTTCTCTGCCGTCTGTGGGCTATACGTATCTAACACTTTCAGTGTCCACAAACAGCTAATTAAATCTTATAATCTCACATTTATAATATCCTAACTAATATTATAAATGTGGAAGTCAGTTTGTTTGTTTTGTTTTTACGCCGACCTAAACCGATCATCATGAAATTTAGCATACATGTTGGTGTTGCCATTTGCAGTTTGAAAGTGGACTGTATAGCGGTTTAAATTTTATCACTGTGGATTTGAGATTTGTCCTTTTGACTTGAGCCGAGAGATTGTCATACGAGTAATAGAAAGCGGGGAAAGCACAATACCTGTCTCGTAAGGTCAAAAAATTGTTCAGTTTCCACCATTTTCACTATATTTTTTAATATTTTCGACGGAGCGATCGTGATCACGCGGCGCGGTCTTTTGCAAACTTTTTTACACATTGTTGCCAACATACAAGACATCCGCTCTGCTTCCTCCAGCTTTCTCTTTCGCGCGTACGTGCGCTGAGGTTGTGCGGGAAAAGGACGGGTGGCGGAAATGGCTCGTATGACATGGCGAATTTCTTAATTTAAATAAAATTGGAAGCCTTATCGGCGTTAACGCATGTTTTCAGGGATACAGAAAAACAGGAAAGTACCTACAATTCAGGGATCATCTAAAACCCACATTAAAAACTTTTTATTTTTTTAAGTTCAACGTTTTAATGCCTAAGAAAAAAGGGTGCTAAAGAAGTCGTGAATAAAAGCTAGTTACAGACATATTCAATTACATTTCCATTCACACATAATGAATTTAACGAACAAATACTTTACAGGAATTTCTAACGACTATACAATACATATTCAAAATGACAAAATGGTTCGGAATACCAACATTTGGAGGTAAAACAGCCTTGATCTGGACTGTCATTCTTCTGTTAATGACGTTCGCCATTGAATTCGGCGCCATATGGAAGGTCGTCCTTGCTCTGACTGGAATGCTAACATCAGCTACTGGTGACCGTATGTTTCCTTACATTTTTACATTATTTTAAATTTTACAATATTCACAGTTTGGCTGACGTTCAATGCTTTGTTCGTTCTTTTTGCAAGTAAGGAATGCCAAAGATTATTTTCCTATTCTAATTTTGACGGAATTTTGTGATTATTTTTGACTATTTTTTGTGACTATGTTGACGAGCCCTTTGGACGAGTGATTAGGGTGCTTGCCTTACGCTCTATTCTAGGGTTCCCGGGTCGGATGCCCGGCAGGGTCAACTTTGAAAAATGAACTTTGAATAACAAAGTTGGCTCTGATCTGAATCTGGAAAATAGACACAATGCGTTCCGCAGTCATTATGGGCAGTCCGTCTGGCGGCAGTAACAGAAGACAACCGTGAAATAACAGCACTTGTGCTGTTGTGTTTCGGTGAGTAAGTAAATGATTCCAGAGCCCATTTCCCTAACCCCTATCCATAATTCTACTATTGTCGGCAACGCACTTGCAACACCTGTGGCGTTGCTTGTATTATTGTGTTATAGGTGACAGTAGCCACCTACCATTAGGTGGGCCATCAGCCTGTCTGTCTACCTTAACATAAAAAAAGAAACTAAAAAAAATTATTTTCTTCCTACTTTATAAAAAAATATGTTATTACTTCTACCTAGAAATAATTTTAACTAACAATGAGTGTATCATTACCAAATTTTGAATAAAGTACATACTGTCAATAAACATCATCTCAGCCGTAGCCGTGGTGGACACTCCACCTTAATTTTCCAAAAGTCAATAATTATACTTAATATTAATAAATGCAACTGTGATTTTGTTTGTTACGCTTTCACGCCTTAAATACTCAACTGGTCGTCATGAAATTGTGCATAGATATTTTCAGGGATCCAGATAAAGTAATGTTCCCAAATGATTATCTAAAAAGTAATATAATAAAGTAAAATAAGTAATATAATAAAGATTGAATAAATCTTTTAAAATCTAAGAAAAAGATAAAAAAGATAGTTCTTTATTTGCTACAATTTAAGGGTTTTACTTTTATTATTATTTAAGGGCTGTAGGAGTACAGCCTAAATAAAAATGTAAATTATACCATAGATAAAATACTACTTAACCAGTATAGATGGTCAACGTCCATATAACGATCTGAAGCCAATTTCATATTGGGATTTCCACTCACTAGATGTCACTAATAGTCTCGAATTTAACATTAATGTGTATTTTGTTAAAAATTATAACCAACAAATTCAATCACACAGTTATAGTTCCTTATTATCGTGGTAATATCTAGAGGGCGACGTTGCTGGGAGTACTTTTATGTATGATATTGTTCCATTTCATGCATATTTTAATGAAAATGATAGAAAAATTTTATTTAGATATTTAATAAATTATTATATCAGAAAACATTATGTTATTAATTTGTTTTACAATTATAATGCATAATGACCATAGTACAAAAATAACAAATTAAAATGTGTGAGTTATCATTTTTATTTCGTAACACAATCGACAAAAACTAGTTAATTTTTATCTATGTTATAACTAACTGAACCTGGCCACGCTTTGCTGTAAGCTCATTTTTATTTTCGTTTCCGCTGAATCTTCGGAATAGAAAGTATATATAAACACTCTTGTGATAAAATGCATCGTTTTGCAAAAAAATTAAGTTAATCCATCACCCAGTTTTTCAGCTTTCTGAACACAAATATACGTACTTAAGCAAAATTATATCGAAGTATGTAAAGATTATGAATACAAATAACAAAAAACATAATTAATAAAATTTTATCGATTGACAAGACGTTTTTCTATTATAGGATATAATCGGTCAGTAATTAACGTTTTAGTTCCTTATTGCCCTATTTTTTAGAACAGAACCTATACCGTTTATACGGCCCTTTTATCGTTGTTCGTGCCCACTTCTTTTATATTTAAAATAAATTTTAGTAGTGCCATCTCTTGTACACGAGAATTGACTGAATGGTCGACTGCAGCGACTCTAGCGGATTTTTAATGACAACAAATAAGCGACAAACTACACAGGCGGCATCTAGATATAAGCGAAATTGGATAGGGTACGGATTCAATGTACGTGAGTGACCATCTATACTGGTTAAGTAGTATTTTATCTATGATTATACCAAATAATTCTTCCAAAAAAAAAAAAAACCATCCAACTCTCCATTAGGCTGATATAATTAGGGACAGTAGCCACTTACGATCCAGTGGACCATCAAACTGCCTGCTTTTATACAGAGAAGTTTTATATACCTACATAGGTAATGTAACTTCTCAATTGTCTGGAGCCTTGTTCTACGGAAACGCACTGCTGTCACTGCTCCTGACTTGGCGGTTTGTGTATCAATGGAAAGAACTTTCGCTTCACTGGGCAAGAGTTGAGAATACGCCGGGAATCCACTTCCCACCTGATGCCACACTTCGTAGAAATGTTATTCTTATTTCCGCTGTTGTTGCGGTTTGTGCTTTGGGTAAGTAGTATTAACCCCGCAAATTGTTAATACACAGGAACCTGGTCGTATTAACATCCACGTGACGTCAACCGCAACTAAAAATATAGCTAACAAAACTGATTATATGACGTGATTACGTCACCGAAATGGCGGCCAGGCGCATTAGCAACTTGCGGAGCTTATAGTTACTAAATGCATAAGGATCTGAATGAAAAACACATTATTTTCACATTTTGTATGGCCATTCAATATGAATATAATTAAATGGCGCTTTAGCTGTTTGGCCATTTAGCTGTTTGAACAATAAATTCTAAAGAAAGTCTTTAATTTCGTATACAGACATTAAAAATAGATATATTTTTTTTATAATGATAGATCAAGCATTTGACCGCAGTCTCACCTGATGGTAAGTGATGACGCGATCTAAGATGGAGCATGCTTGTCTATTAAGAACCGATTCACTCGCGACTTGAAAAGTCCAGGGTTGTAGGTTTGTGGAAACAAGGGTGCTGGAAGTTCGTTCCACACGCTAGCAGTTCGAATCAAAAAAGTTGACCCGAACCGTAACGTGCGGATTTTAGGTATATCAACCATATAAGGGTGACAATTAAATGTGCGCCTTGTTGTCCGATTGTAGAAGGGGCTAGGGGGGACTAGCTGGTGCAAGTCCAACGCACACTCTCCGAAGTAAATCCTGTAGAACACCGAAAGGCTGGCTACCATGCGCCTATGCTCAAGACTCTGCAAGTCAGTCCCGGTAAGGGAGTCATCGCCAACGAGTCTTATGGCTCGCTTCTGGACAGCGTCCAAGGCCTCAAGCTGATATTTAGCGGAACCGCCCCACAATAATATTACAAAAAAGGTGTAATGAGAGACCCACAGCGTTGATTTTCAGTCAGGACATGCATAATACCTCACTTTTATAAGCGTGTGTAAGATTTTTTCACAATATTATTTATTGTGAAAAAAGTCACAACATAGGTCACAAGTCCAACAATATCAAAATGTCGAATTCAACGTGAACGAAATCGTGGGAACGTCTAGTACATGTTATATTACGTCTAGTACATGTTAAAATTATTAAATCTGTTCATTGAGAGACATTAAATCGCTATTATGAGCTCCTGTAACGAAATTACGTTGTGATTTTAAATTTGGCTATGCTTCCAATTGTATAAATTAATTTTAATTCATTATGTATTAATAAATTAATTAAATGAAATTAGATTAAAAAAAAATTAAATTAATCCCAAGATTAAAAAATTTAAATATATAATATTATGTAAAATAATCCACAGTGGAACATATTATGAGTATGATTGCGGCAACTGGCCTCGAATGTCCGATTGAGGAGTATTTTCAACGCTACATTCTTAGTTCTCATGGATTTCTGTTACATCCGAGTAAGTACATACGTAATAAAATATTATTCAAAAATAGGTTATAATATAAATAAAATTTAGCTGTATGGAATTGGGAAGGTAAACTGTATTTATTAATTGTGCATACATCACAGAGAATTTTAAAAAGGCTAGCAACTGTTGAATTCTCATCCTGTAATAGCATTCAAATAACAATATCCAAATAATTTAACTGTCGTTGACTGACGTGAAGTATCGCGTCACTTCGACACATGGTTAGAAAATAAAATTGTACCCGATAGGTGGCGCCAAAATCGGGTTACAGAATTATTTTCGGGTTCAGGCAGGACAACGTCTGCTGTGTCAGCTAGTTTAAATATAAATTCATCATGCGACCTGCGAGTGATGTTCAGTTAGTATTTATCAGAAAAAGTGAGGAGGGAACCTACTCGGTGCATCATACGCGATGCAGTACCGCTAAAATAACACAACTGCGTAATTTTTAATTTTTACAGAAGATTATAACTTATGGTTTGCTGTACCAATCTTTATTATGAGCAAAATAACGACTATATTATGGAATTTTCAAGATCTAGTCATAATATTAATCAGCATGGGTCTGACATCAAGGTATCAGAGATTGAATTCATATGTAAAAGGCGTTTTGCAACAAGCCACGCTGGATCGGGATATTGGAAAGGTAAAATTTAGTCGTTCCTGGATTGACGTTTGTAATACTGGAAGGCAATTGATTATTAAATGAACAGAAACTAATCTACATTTGTAGGTTAAGTTCTTAGGAATATTTTGAGTTTTCAGAAAAAGTTTCGGAATGAAAACTTATTCCAAAAATACTGAGAAAACACAATAGTACAGAATAGCCTAAACCGGAAATAAAGAAATTGACACCCTATCGCCTCTTACTTCGCAAGTCAATTTAAAAGGCATAGGCTTTAATCCAGGCCTAGGCCTCGACTACAATAAACGAAATTTGCTATTTCGACCGTGTCAGTATTTTTTTTACTTTCTAGGAATAAATAGACAAAAATCCATCTCATCCGGTGATGAGTGCTAGTCTTCATTATATAACAACTTTTTTTATGTTAAGATCGGCAGAAAGGCTGACGGTCCACTTGATGGTAGGTGGCTCCGTCGCCTATAACACAAGCAACGCCAAAGCTGCTGCAAGTGCGCTGCCGACTACAATAGGATTAAGAATAAGGGATTGGGAATTTATAGGGAAATGGGCTCTGGCATCCCTTAGTTCACTCACCGAAACACAACAGCACACGTGCTGTTATTTCACTGTGGTCTTCTGTAAGGGGGTGGTTATTATACTGCTGCCAGACGGGCTGCCCAAATGACTGCGAAACGCAGTGTGCCCTGCCACTAATCTAATTTCTAGATCCATACCAGAGACAAAGTTGAAAAGTTCATTTTTCAAAGTTGACCCTGCCGGGAATCGAACCCGGGAACCCTAGAACAGAACGTTAAGGCAAGCACCCTAACCACTCATCCAATGGGCTCGTCAAAACTTCTGATTGTAAATAAAACCTAATTCAGAATAAAATTAACTTCTATGAGAGGCTGGATACTGCTGCGAGAAGAAATGCCATAACTAAAAATAAAAATAAAAACACATGTAAAAGAAATTCGACAAACTAACGCATTACCTGTCATATCTTTCAGACGAGCTCCGAGATGTATATAGAAATTCAAACATGGCGAAAGTTAAGGGAAGCATATGTGCAGCAAGCTTCTCTTGTCCGCAGAGTGGACAAGACTATGGGAGCGCTAGTACTTCTGTCGAATTCTAACAATTTCTATTTCATCTGTCTTCAGCTTTTCCTCATAATCAAGTACCTATTTTTGCTATTTTTGTTTGTGCCTATTTAACTTTAACATGAAGTTTGATGGCATTTTAGGAACGAAATGCCTAAATGCCACGCCAAGGGAATGCAAATTGCGCAGTCGACCTTGACAGGACTAAAAATATGAGATAAGTTAGGGATAGGGGAACGGGCTCCAGCATTTAAAGCACATTAACTGACAATTCCATATGAAAGCACTAAGGTAGCGTTTCGTAGGATCGTAGGCATTTGGTCAGCCCGTCTGGTCGGTGGTCTTCTGTAAGGGGGTGGTTACTACCGCCAGACGGGCTGCCCAAATAACTGCGAAACGTAGTGTGTCCTGCCACTACTTTTCAGATCCAAACCAGAAATAACTTTGAAAAATTGGTCCTGCCTTCGGCGGGGCCTCTGAGACAGAGCGTTTAGGCAAGAATGTTAACCACTCGTCCAATAGATTCGTCAGTAAAGTTCAAAAATTTTAAATAACTTGAACTCTCTTCTCAATAGCCCTGGATTTGTCAATAGGCCGTATAGGCCGCGGCCTATGGGCGGCAGCGGCCTAGGGGGGCGGATTTTAGATAGTTTTCGCACGCTTTCGGAAGCCATCAAATTCTTGTGCGATAATAAATATGCAATAATAATAATAATTACCTAATAAAGGCCTAGATATACCACCTAGGCCACGAGGAAGAGGCGGCACAAACTGAAGGGGCCTATACTCAAGAAAAGTATAAATCCGGCACTGCTTCTCAACCGCTAATTTAATTATAGCTTGGAGCTTGGAGCTCACCAGAGAAACAATGCCCCTCCGCCAATTTGTACCTAGGTCATGGATGTCTAATGAAATTATCTATTCTATATGAGTTGTGGGTTTCCGGGATGATGGCCCAGGTCTGTTAGAAATTCTTCCAAACGTTTCGTCAACAACTGCGGTTGACATCCTCAGTGGTGTAGTCCGTGTTAGAAGAAAAAGTACATCACATCACTGCACTTCACTTCTGCACTTTTCGACTTCTCGAGCGAGAAGTAGAAAAATTATAGGCGACAAAAGTCACCAACAATTAAACCTGTCTGACGACCTTCACATAAAAAACGGGACAAGTGCGAGCTGAACTTGCGTGAAGAGGGTTCCGTACGATGTTATCTATCCGCACAATATTGAGTGATTTACCATGTTATTTTAATATCATGGACTTCTTATAGGTTTTCCTATAATCTATAAGTAGAAAACTAAACTAATTTAGGTTCAATAGTTTCGGAGATGGTGGGGGGGGGGGGGGGGGAATGGTCAATTTTCGTCTATATTCTTGAATAACTTGGAAACCATTTATTTTAAAATTACAAAAAAATACATTTAAGATCTTTACAACAAGACCTTCCATTTGATATGTCACACGATGCAGTTTTCAACATTTTTTTATTTTTTTTATTTTCCACCTTCCCCAAAAAATGACCTCCCATATACAGATTTCATCTATTCACGTCATACCTCTGCGTTTGGGTCATAGAAATTGATATGTGTGCCAAATTTCAACTTAATCGGTTTAGTAGATTCCGAGATAATTGACTGTGAGCGACGGACAGACGGACACACGAGTGATCCTATAAGAGTTCCGTTTTTTATTCGGACCTACGGAACCCTAAAAACGAAAACAATACAAGAAATGTTTCATGCTATGGAATTATATAATAATACTAGGAGTAATAGGAATACTAAGAGTTATAGGGAGTACTAGGAGCACTGTTAGTACTGGGATTAGGTAGTAGTGACAGGCCACACTGCGTTTTGCATTTATAAACTGGTCAGCCAGTCTGGCGACAGTAACCACCTCCTTATAAAAGACCATCGTGAAATAACAGCACGAGTGCTTTGATGTTTCGGTAAGTAAGTAAGGGACGCCAAACACATTTCTCTCTCCCCGCCTAATCCTAACCTTTGCACTTGTAGCATTGATATTGGAAACGGTATCACACTATCAAATGAATCGTCATCTTGTCTGTTCATATTGAAAAATACAGTTCTTTCTCTATATTAAAAGCTAAAAACTTGTTCAAAATAAGTAAAATAGTACAATAAATACATGATATCTTACAGCAAACAGCAGGGTCCACTAATAAACAAGATATACTACGCAATGTCACTCGTATGGCTTATCTTGCGAGCTTGCAGCGTCGTTCTAGCTGCAGCTGATGTCAATGTTCATTCGCAGCGAGCACTCTCTGCATTAATCGCGACTCCTGGATTAGCTTACAATGTTGAAGTAAGTATGAACTAAAGAGTATTTGTATGAATTATAAAGAAATATAAAGAACCCGATTAATTTTCACTAAAAAAAGTCAACGAGAAAAAAAGTCCTTGGCGTCTCAGTGTTTCAGTAATGGAAAGAATAATTCGAAAAACGCTATTTTACGCTCTCAGAACCCTTAGTCTTCCTAGTAGCTGATCGAATTTATATTTTTACTTGTACTCTCAGTTAATTCATAAGAGACACATTATTTTGTTTACTTATAAAAGCTTTTCTCTGAATATCAACCACAGCTAAGTCTCGAAGGCTGAAATTTGGAACATAGGTTTATTTTTTAAAATAACCATCCACTAAGAAAGCATTTTGAAAATTACAACTCCGTGCAAAAAACCGGGAGCGTGTCACTATTATACAATATAAAAATACATTTTTAATCCAATATGAAAACTTATGGCACATTATATGTATAATATAGAATTATAGACCTTTCAAAACATCACAGGGTATTTGTAATTGAGTATTCAAACTATCATGCATTTAACACGATCTTGGGTAGCCTCATTTGTTTCTGAATTCGTAATATGAAACACTTTTTTTCAATACAAAGTACTTCGAGGTCAGAGCCCTATTTCACTAACGCCACTTAGCGATTCCACGCGATTTCTTACTTCGAAACCACGTCATATATATAAATGCCATGACAAGCCATTACGTGTTTTGATAAGGTAAGACAAAAGCGTGAAATCGTAATTGCCATACAGAATCAAGGCCCAGTGGCATAAAAGTAATAAAATAAAAGTTTTAAAGTCTGCTCGTCTCGTCGTGCATCTCTGCCATGCGCACAAATGCCATTTTATTAAACGAACTCTGGAAAATCTGCCGCCGATGCTATTGTGCCGGATTCTTTCGTTTTAGATACCTTTCACACAACTAAATATTATACAATATCCATAACTGTAGTTAAAGAAAAATCTTAAATCTAGGTTAGTAATTTAAAAAATTATCTTATTATCGAGAACCCTGCCCAGTAGGAATGCCATTTGTTTTGTTTTCCCCTGATTGAATAAAATTCATCAGTGAACTCCCCGGTGGACATCCCAACTCGCTACAGAAGCGACATTATCTTGTTGGCATTATTGGATTGGACCCAGAACTGTTGTAGTACTGAGTGTAATTGATTTAGAAAACTTTTCAGTATATCTTAATATTCACACAAACCTCGTTTTACCGAAGACCACCGTGAAATAATAGTACGTGCGCTATTTCGGCGAGTGAGTAAGGGATGCCATGGCCCATCCTACTAAGCTCGGCAGCGCACTTGTGTTATAGGCGACGGTAGCCACCTGCCATCAAGTAGCCTGTCTGACGACCTTAATATATATAAAAAAATCCTACAAATCTGCAGGCCACACTGCCAATACTCCTCCGTTTCCAAATAATAGCCTGGGTCATCCTTTGGGTTCGCTGTAATACTGTACCTAAGATATTTTTAAAGTCATCAATTCTGTAACCCTAAATATTATAAATTCGAAAGTTTGTATGTCTATTTGTTACTCAATCAAGCAAAAAACGGCTGAAAACATTTGGATGAAATAAAGTACATTTATTTCAGATAACTAAACACCATGATGTCAACAATCATGACACTAATAAGTAAATAAAAATAAATGATAAAATTAATCGAATGACATGAATAAATTTAATATAAATATTAAAGTTAAATTGTCTATTAATTACTTAAAAACTACTAAAAAATAAGCAAGATAAATGTCGGGTATAATAAAAAAATTAATTATTGCAATGTAGTCAATATGCGTGCAGGTGCAGGGCATTACTTTACGTTGTAGAAATAGGTAGGTAATTTTTTTAATAACATCGGTTTGGTCTTATGGTTTTTTTTTATAAAGGCCGTCAGAAAGGCCTCTCTGACTGTCCAGTTTAAGGTAGATGATCCTTCGGCTATAACACAAGCAAGACCACAGGTGCTGCAAGTACGCTGTCGACCTGCAGATAGAAGTAAGCTCATTTCTAACTTCTTATGCAGGCAAAGCCCCAGAAAATAATTAGTTAAAATACTAATAAAATTGTATCTTCTTGTTTCTTGAGATTCATCCAATGTTTGAATGAAGAATGCTATAAAATTAGAATGTGAAGATCAGCGAACAATCTTAATCAAAGACCGAATTTATTTATTTCATAAAACTTAATATTTATACTTTCCAATTACATCGCTATTTCTCTATTTTTTATTATCAAAAGCAAATAGATGTCTAAAATTATTTTCAGATCAGGAGACTGGAAAACCAACTGACTCATGATAACGTAGCGTTGGGCGGTATGGGTTATTTCTCGTTATATCGACAAATATTATTAGAGGTATATTTGAGCTGTTATTTTTTATTTATTTTTTAATAATAAAAATAATGAAAAAAGTGTTATAAAAATTTTAGAAATATTAATAATTAATGCCTATAAAGTAATTTAAAGATGTGCCGGATAATATCCAAAATAATCAAATAGTAATATTTAATTATTATTATTTTTGTTATACAAAATAATTTAAATTTTGATGTTATGAAATTTTTCAAATAGATATTTGAGTTCGAATTAAAGACTACGAATTAAATAATAAGACGTACTCGTAGAATTAGATCAAGTAGGTATACGTTTTTTGTTTTCTTGTTAAAAAAATAAAAAGGGCATATCATTGCTGGGAAAGAGGTTTTGAAAACAATATTTAAAAACACATATTATAATAGTTTTCTATACTTATTTATATATAGTTAAAAAGGTATGAATTTCACTAGTAAATTACTGTATTTTCAGGTGGCTGCAAATATAATTAAATACGAACTCGTTTTGCTACAGTTTGATCAAGGAAAATAAATATTTCTGCAACTAATGTTAGTTGTGATTGTGACACATTTTATATAAATTTAAATTTGCTTTAAATAAAAGATTCTGATGTCCAAAAAAAATGTTTCATTACTTCTTACTTCAACATTCTTTGTTAACATTTTTATTCTTTATGTTGTCAAACTTTTCTGTGGCAATAATAACAAAAGGTAGTCGGGCGGCACAATATTTATTAAATATTAAACATATAAAAGAAAAAATAATAACATATATATTTAGAATTTCTAATTACACATTAAAAAAAACAATCAAACTTAAATTTCAGGGTTCTTGAGAGCAGTTGAAGCCTCACCAGCGAAGGAGAGCCGTGAAATAAGTAGAGTTTCGACCGGAGGTATACCGAGAAACTATAAAATAAAATGACCAAACTTTAGTCCTGTCGACGCAGACGTCTGAAAGGCGCACGTTGAGCTGTCTTAAGAGTACTGCTGGGGGACGGCCTTATTTTATATATTTTATAACTTTATTTTATACTATATAAAATAAAGTTTAGTTATAGTATATTTTATAAAATACTAGCTTGGCAGGAAAACTTCGTACCACCTCGGAATAAAAACCCGTTTCATACAAAATGTATGAGAAAATGAATTTTATTCACATTTCCAACAAATCAAACATCATAGAAATCGAAAGAATATATATATATATTCTTTTGATTTTCTTTCGAAAATACTCGTACTTATTTCAATTTAGCAAATATATCTTCTAGATTAAAAATAAATATTTTCTTGGGCTTCTTGATCACTTACTCAATGTTTATTCTGAAGGCTTTAGTACATTAGTATAATTAAGACAATACAATAAACAAAGGTAAGTAATAAATTTTCTAATAAAATTATTACAATTAAATGAAAATATTGTTTTCTAAACAGCTTGATAAAACTTTATTTCAGACGAAAGCTTTCTAGTAATGACTACAGTACAAAGTAGAGAGAGGTAACAATCACATTCTATATATAACTAATAAAGCAGGACATAGATTATAGGAGGCGCTAATTTTATTTTTATTACAACAAAAATAAACAAATTGTATTTATTCAGGATACAAAAAAATCTAAATTTTTTCAAGCTTATCTCTCTTAAAATAATATTTAACGGTTTTATTTTTGCAATTTTATAGATATAATTTTATCCTTAATAATTCAGTAACCAACAGAAAAACTTTTTCAAAAAAAAAACTTTAAATTTAGTAGTTCTTTGAAGTATTAAAAATGGTTTCCGCAGTTGAGGCCGGAAGAGGTGCTGACGTCGGAGTCGCTCCTGTGAATTGCATTAGTACTAACTCATACGTAACTATAGTTCCAGCAATCTGCAATAAGTAAATTATATATGCATTATTAGTAGTACATTCAAAACAAGGTATATATTTAGTTGTTTCGCAATCACAAATTGAGAAGTCCATATGACGTCAATAACCAGCCCCTCACAAAAAACCACCGTGAAATAACAGCATGTGTGCTGTTGTGTTTCGGCGAGTTCCTGATTCCTCATCCTTAACTCCAACATCCAACACATTACTTACTTAATTCATTTTATCCCAAGACATTATTAAATTTAGTTTTATTAAGATTTTTGTAAGTGGACATGAATAAATTTTGTCTTATCTGTGTTAGGTATAATAAGCTCTTTTATTAATCTTCTTATTTATATCTAGTAACGTCATACTAGCTATAAAATGAAGACATAAAATACAAGGACTGTATAATGCATCGTGTAATATTAATCAAATCTCCTAATAATATAGTTTAATTGATCGTAATAGTGCTGCATATCACTCAAAGGAAACTTGAAGTAAATTTGAAGTTTGCAATCTACAAATGTTTATTCAGATTTTTAACAAACTGAGTAGTGAAAGACTATATCAGAAGCCTTACTGCAATGGTATAAATCTAAATTTAAAAAAAAATGGAACTTATTATACAAAATAAGACATTCAAAGATCCAGAGATCTTAAGAAAAATAAGACAATCAAAGGCAATATCGTCAGATTTCATCGCGCTGTTCTCAAGGAGTAGTTACAACTACTGTTGTCTGACTGCATAGTTTGAGCGTTCCATTTTTAAATTTTATTATATCACAGGCATTTAAATAATTGTTTATCATGATTTTCTATGGAGAAAGATTTTAGGATTGCGATAGTAAATTTATTTTCGACTTAGGACTAAGTTGCAAAGGTAGATTTTCATTTGAAATAGTCTTTTAATACGTTGTGTGAACCATTTTTTAAACGACAAAGATAAAACAATGTTCGTACCGTACTGAACCTCTGATAAACAATGTACAGAAATTAATTTTATTTAAATTCATAACTAATATTATTTGATACATTTTTAGGATTAGTAATAAAATAAGTCCCAAATTTTACAAGAAATGTCTATCTGAAACTTAGAGCTTATCTCCCAATAAACCTAATAGCTTTCAAATTATATATATATATATATATATATATATATATATATATATATATATATATATATATAAATATATCTTTGGGCACTTTGTGGCTCAGACGTGCCGTATAGGTAGTTATTCTTTGATCCATTTTCACTTTTTGATCCGGGCGCCTTTTCTTGATCCAGTGCCAGCTGACCATAAATATGTAGCTCCGTTCGGAGCCACAAGTGTCACGATGAGCAATAATAATAATTAAGGGTTTTTTATACAAATCTACCTTTTTGGCGTATAAACAGTTGTAGATCCAATTCAAATGGGCCAATCAGGGCGCAGCATTTGCCATTGGGCTTCCTCATTGGCACGTTTGGGACTACTCGAATGTTCTTGCGTGCTATTGTGCTTTTAAATTGATTTGTTTGTTTTTGGGTATTTCGACATATTTTATATGTTGTGTTTATGAAATACAAATGCAAGTTACAAAAATTAAATAGATAGGTATACAATTCACTTTCGATATAGATGCTTATTGCTTGGAAAAAAATTGTAATTTGACTAGATGTTACCTATAATAATAATAATTATTGTAATATTTATTTGTTCCGGCAAATTACAGGGAGTAAATATTAAGTCTAAGATCTTAAATTTTAAATCTTGTTATTTCAAAATCTATCTATCCTTACATATAAACTAGGCTGAGCCTGTAAATGTAAGCCACATCCGATGACATAATATTTTAATATTTGGATATTATGCTTGCTTTAACATGATTACACCTTAACAACGCAAATAAAAAATAGGTAATTTAAAATTTAAAAGTGTTCGTAGTTTTAGCTCCACCCCAACGTTACAGTTTTTTATCTTCAGTTGTTCATTTCATTTGAACTTAAGATTAGTTTTTTTTTTTAAATTTTCTTGTAATTTTTCATTTACATTTTTGATAGTTAGAATAATTTCGAAATAAAAGACTAAATGTAATCATTAGTAATTATATTATTAAAAAATATGTCAAGTTGTAGTCTTTTATTTTATTTTTTTATTTTATTTATATTTGGGAAACATACAATATTTTGATACACATTATATACATACATACAAGAAAAACATAAATCAGCAAAGTTTCCACTAAGTTACTAAAACATATTATAATTTACAATACACTACAGAACATCGGAGTTAGGAGAAAACATGTAAAAAAGCAAGCAAAAATAAACATACAAAAGAAAGAGAAAAACAAAAAATAAAAATAAAAAGATAAACTGGTCGCCACTAAAAGAAAACTACACGAATATACTTTCGAGGGCCTGTTTAAGGCTTCGTTTATAGGCTCCTATAGGACAACTGAAAATATCCAGATCCAGTAAGTGTTCATTATAAAATTTGCAGGAGCGATGCAAAAATGTATTGCTAGTATATTTCTTTTTACAGAACTGAATATGTAATGAACACTTACGGCGCGAATTTATTCGAGGGCAACTCAAACCAATATTACTTAGTAAGAGCGGTGAATCAATGTAATTGTTTATAATCTTGTATAAAAACAGTTGATCCTTCTGAACTCGTCTATGAACAAGAGGCACGAACGCAGGTACCTTGTTAAATCTATATTGAAAATGTTTCAAATACAAGTTAAACACTCTATCTAACCTCTTAATTTGAGATCTTATAGATGGTAGGTGTAAGCAACTGCGGACATGTACATAAAACATCTGATTAAATCTTATTATTATTGTCGTCATTAGGTTTACGATTTCTTCATTTGCTTTATTTTTCAGCCACGCAACAATTATTTTTTTAACATCGGGTTTGTTACATGGGTATAATCCTAGAATTTTATTTAGTTTGTTATAAAGCATAAGGGGCATGTATAACGTTGGAATTTATTAATAGAATAAACACAGTAACTGGACAGACCCTATCTTTACGCCTCTTTAATGTTAGGTTATTGTCATAGGGAAGTTTTATATGTTGAGGCAATATGGTATCTTTATTGAAAAGTTGTCTAACAGTTAAAACGTCATACTCAGAATATAGTTTAAGGATTTTATTACTTTTATAAAAGGAGGTCACTTCTACAGATCCCTTTACAGAAAAGAAGAGAAAACAACCTTGGTGGACACGACCGTTACGTCCGTTACTATGAAAAGCGCGGGACACTGAAGGACGAGACTTAGATAATAGTCCAACGTATTTTCGCATTGGCGACGCGGAGACGACTGAAATGCGCGCGGCGATAGGCGCGCGGGGAAATCCGTTACTTTCCAATGCCATATATCAACGTATATCCGCGTGATCGGTTAGTTTTGCCGCGCGTCGTTTCGGAGCCCTGGGGCGCGCGTGTCGCAGTATGACCAAGACGGCGCGTTACACTTTGGATTTTTGAATGTATGGACAATTGAAATTGGAAGTTGTTTGGACATCTAACTTGACAAGTGTGTATTTGGATTTTCAATTCCAGTTCACTATGCAGTGAACGTTCAGTATTTGCAAATTGCATACATTTGGTTTTATACCTACTTTAAAATTATGCAACATTGTCGATAATTTTTCATTTTTCCTTATATGGTGTACCTACAGTGAACCGTATATTTGTTTGTTTTTTACTATTTACGTAGGTTTGTAAATAAAGAAAAATGTCCAAATTAATAAAATATTTGAAAATACATTATTTCACGTTTTATTTTTTCTAAGAATATATTTAATTATAATATGTGTCACAGCATTTTAACCTGCGAAATTACTTGCTTAAGTCGATTGTTACTATATTATATTTACCTACTGATAAATAAATATTTTGAAAAATGAGTGTTTACAAAAAGAAACACAAACATACTTTTGCTAGCATTTTTTTTGTTTTTGTTTTACTTAGTGTTAGGTCTGAATTCCTCAGGGTGGTTGTTGTTGTTGCAACTTTTCTCTTGGATTGCTTCGGTGTCTATGGGGGAAAGTTGCGTCTCGCCGAGACCTACATTTTGATAGGTCGAACAGTATGGTTTTCACCATCAGTTTGGGAGTTGTAGATTTTAATGTGTTTTTTGGAATTTTTGGATTGGAGTTTTTCGTTTGGTTTTTCGTTGTGGATTTGCTTCCAGTTTGAAAGGGCCCTTCTCAGGGCCACTGCGGAGCACTCCTTACTGCTGCCTCTTGTTGTTTCCTTTGTTAAACTGTCGTTATTAATTGTTATTGTTGTTGATTGTTTTCTTTGTTATTTATTATTGTTGTAACCCAACCAGAGCTGGATTCTCCGACTGACTCAGTGGTCGGCAGGGCTGTCTACTGGTCAATGTCTGAGGAATCAGGGGCTGGCGAGACCCGTCCATCGGGGAGGGGGGGGCGTAAGCTCTCTTACTCCTCGGCTGTGACGAGGCCAGTACCGCGGAGGCTAGGTGAGGCGAGTGGATCAAGCGACAAGGGCACTGTGGAGCCCAAAATGGGCGCGGAAGCGGTCCGGTAAAATGGGCGCGGAAGCGGCGAATATAGTCGAGGAGCCGGTCCCTCTGAAGGTGACAAAAGCCAAGACCGGCTGTGGTAAACCGTTCAGTCATGATGTTGGCCTTTCGCGTGCTAAACGCGAACTAAGGGAGTACGACAAGTACGAGTCCGACTCGAACCTGTCGGACATGGGAGCCCTCTCGGACGATTCTCAATCGTACAAGGGACTCACCGATAGAATCCTGTCCAAGTTTGATTTTGACGGAGAATCGGAGTCAAGCCAGAAGGACCGGTCCGAAGGCTATAAACGGCTGCGGGAGGAAAATGGGCGCCTCCGCGGTCAGATAGAAAAGCTTGAAGCAGAAATATCGTCACTCAAACGAGCACTTATTGAAAGGCCCAGCCCAGTTGTGTAATCGGGAGAGCCACCATCGACCATGGCCGCTACCCAGATGTTAACCAGGGCGGAGTTCCTGGAGACATTTGGGTCCTTGCAGGAAGAGCTGGTCTCTCACATAGACAGCATCCTGATCTCCCGCTCCGCGAATCAGGAGTCTGAAGTGAGACCCCTTCCGGAGCGACGGCCATCAAATGAGATGACGACGCACAGCGGCACTACCATGGAGAAGGCACAAACCTCCCAAAATACGACACTCGCTCCGCCGGCTAACTTGCCCAAGGCGGTGAGAGCGGCCAAAGTGGCCAGGAAGACCGAGCCCAGAGCAACGAACCCTGCTAGGGAGACTGAGGATGGCCCCTCCGGCACTACTGAAATGTGGTCGGAGGTGGTGCGGGGCAGAAAGAAGCGGCCCATCACTGTAGCGGCGCCAAATACCAAGAAAACCAAGCTCCCTAAAGAGCCAAAGTCACTTGCGGTGGTGGTGTCCTTAAAACCTGAGGCGGTTGCCAAGGGCGCCACCTACGGGGAGGCGATCACTAGGGCTAAAGCCTTGGTATCCCTGGACGCCCTTGGCATAGGGCCACCCAGATTCCGCGTGGGCATCACGGGAGCCCGTATAATGGAGTTGCCAAAGGACACCACTGCCGCGCAAGCAGACAGTTTAGCGGCAGGAATTGGTACCGTCCTAGGTGATACCGCAAAGGTCACCCGACCTGCAAAATCAGCCGACATCCGAGTCAACGGGCTCTATGACAGGGTGTCGGCTGAGGAGCTCAGAGCCAAGTTGGCATCAAGTTCGGGCTGCACTCCCGAACAAATCAAGGTTAGTGCCGTCCAAGTGAGTCCCAACAAACCAAACTCGGCGTTTACGTCCTGTCCGGTGGAGGCGGCTAGGAAGCTGGCGAGCGCTGGTCGGATAGCAGTAGGATGGAGCCTTGCCTCCATCCAGATAATGGAACAGCGCCCCATGCGCTGCTTCAAGTGTATGGGGCTCGGGCATCCAGCGGTCCGATGTCCGTCCACCAAGGACCGCAGTGGATTGTGCCACCGCTGCGGAATGGACGGGCATAAAGCCAGCAGATGTGAGGCTACTTTTAAGTGTGCCATCTGTAGTGACGCAGTCCTTCCAGCAACCCACAGAATGGGGGGGTTAAGCTGCAAACCCCCATCGGTAAGAGGTCGGCTCATCGCGGCCGCACCAGCCGAATGCATACGGGCTCCACCGGCAGCAAGGGAGGAGCCCATGGACTTGGCCCAGGGCCAATAATCTCAGATTAGAGGGAGCGGGCGGAGGAAGCTCCAGCCGCTCCTAACGCAGATGAGTGGGCAGGCGAAGACGGGCGTGTGACGCCCTCCTTCAAATGCCCAGGACCTGCGCGCATGGCCTGGCCGCTGTGCGCGCGTCCAAAGGTCCTCTCGTCTGGGGATTGTCTCGGTGCCCCGGGCAATCTCCCCCTTGGCGTCAGCTTGGCTAACAGGCTGAGCTGTCCGGAGTTGGATCGGAGTAGTTGGTTCGCCAGAGCCCGGTCCAACTCACACAAGGGCTTCAAGGGGTCACCGGGGAGTTTTAGTGGGTAGGACCAGTCCCTTTAGGACTGGGTGAGTCCCACATACCCCTATCGCCTAGCCAGCGGTAGGGCATCCGTAAATGGATTTCTCCTCGACAAAAAAAAAAAAAAAAAAAGGTCTGAATTCCTCAACCATTAATATTCAAATTAAGCTTAAATACGTACGATGTTTCTGCTATCGCTATTAAAATATATACGCGGGTGAGTGGGACCTATTAATTCGGGTGAGTCGGGAAAATTAGTCATCAATTTAATTTTCGGGTGAATGGGACATACTTTTCCGGGACAGTTGGGAAAAATAATAATTCGGGTGAATCTTGCGGGCGAATGGGACCTAAACCCTACCTGCTACGGTTACCCACGGTCTACTGAGTACTGAAAAATTTTGATATTTGGTCTATTGCAAAAAATTCGTCTCCCCGAGACCCCTTAAATGAGTTCCGACACGGGCGTATGCGACGCACCGCTTCCGAGATATTTTCAAAAATGTCAATTTTCAAATTTCGTCGTAACAGAAAAATTGGTCTCCCCGAGACCTCTTAAATGAGTACCAACACGGGGGGTCTGCGACGCGCCGTTGTTGAGATATTACCGATAAAAAATTGGCGCCGCGTCATTGCCGAGTAACGACTGAGGTGGTTCGAGGGGGGGTGGCAAAATTTTCGCTTTTCATCGCTCCGGCAGACCCCGTGCCGTAACCCGGCTTGCGAAGCCGGGGTTGCGAATTCCTCTCTTGGGTGGGAGGAGGGAGACGGTACCGGACGACGGATCTCGGTGGGCGATGGTTATCCGACAAAGTGACCGCAGCGATAGCTGTCACCGTTGAGGAGCTACGAGCTTTCAAAGATCCTGGACGGTTGTATGGGAGTGTAAAAAACATGTATGTGGGGAGGGGCGCGATTTGGTAACCCCCGATGGTCCTCTAACCCCTCTGCCACACTATGCTCCTCGCGCTGCTCATCGCTCTGCTCCTCGCGCTGCCGCGATGTTGCCCTTCTGTCCACACGCTTCTCTACTCGCGCGATTAATCGCGACGCGCCGCACTAGGTCATTTGCTTTTGCAACAGAATGGACGTGGAAATTGAGAGAGCGTGCGCGCTATGCATTTTTAGCTAATTTTATAAATGTTATAGAAATATACGTCGTCGTCGTCGTCCTCGACAAATTATTACATTTTATTATCAACAAAATTATGAATCCTTATCAAAATCAGCAAGTTTATCGTCATAAGTATTTATACGTGTGATTTTTACTGCATTTGTTTTGCATTTATCGTTAAAGATATTACGATATAATTGTAAAGCACGACTGCGCCGGGTACCACAGATGCAGTGCAACATCAAGACACGCTACGCTACGCTTTTATTGTTAACTAGCTGTGCCCGCGGCTACGCCTGCGTGGAATCCAGATTGTTTCTCGGTGGTAGCGTATGTGTCTTGATCTTGCACTGCCTCTGTAGTTACACGGCGCGGTCAATATATCAATATTGGCGAAAGATTTTTTAAATCGGATATAGTTTCGAAGATTACCTCATACATACAAACTTTACTTATTTATAATATTAGAATTTTATATATTAGTGCTTGCCTTAACGCTCTGTTCTACGGTTCCCGGGTTCGATTCTCGGCAGGGTCAACTTTGAAAAATGAACTTTTCAAATTTAGCTCTTGTCTGGATTTGGAAAGTAGTGGCAGGGCACACTGCGTTTTTCGCAGTCATTTGGGCAACCCGTCTGGCGGCAGTAACCACCCCCTTACAGAAGACCACCGTGAAACAACAGCACGTGTGCTGTTGTGTTTCGGTGAGTGAGTAAGGGATCCCAGAGCCCATTTCTCTATCTCCTTGGCACATTATTTGTTAAAGTAGGTTGATTACTGACATACTACTTCACTTTCAATAGACAATATAATATATAAAATAAAAAAGGAAAAAATAAGTGTCAGTTGCTATGGTGTTGTTAGAGAGTGAAAAATAAAAAAATATAAAAAAGTATTAGTGTTGTGTAAATAAATAAATAATACGTGTTAACCAAATAAATTATAACTAACTATTTAGACTTCTTCTAATATTTATAATTATTAATAAATAACAATTATAAACGAACAATTCAATAACTATAGCCGAAACTTTCACTGACTTTGGTGAGTGCACAAACATTTATTCTTCCACTGTGAAATAGTTTCAAGAATATTGGCGTTGCTTGTGTTATAGGCGACGGTAGCCACCTACCATCAAGTGGACCGTCGGCCTGTGTGCCGATCTTTACATAAAAAAAAAAAAGATAATTTCTTTTTATTTTAGAATTCGCGTCGCACGACAAAACTTTTTTTTTGCAATAAACATTTATATAATTAGTTAATACTAATTATATAGTTAGTTGTTTTATACTTTTATTTATTCATTCGTTACAGAAGCAGTATGAACAATTTTACTACAATTTAAAAAAGCCGTCGGCGCGGCGGCCGGCGGCATGATTAAGCGTATGCGTGAAGTGTTTCCATAGCGACCGCTCGATTCGGAGTGCGTCTGCCCGCGATTATGTGGCCGGTGACTCGCGTTCATATTGCCGCTCTTTGAATCGCGCTTAAAAACCGACAAAGCATGGATCGGTGGGCAAGACGAGGAGCATGACGTGCGGCATGACGAGTAACGTTGCCACACTACGTCTCTGCCTCCTTTCCTCGCTACTTCCCATGCCACTCGACGAGTGTGTGGCAGTGGCAGGGGCATAAGACATTCCGCAAACCCCCCTGTCCTAGCTCTCAGCACGTCAGATTAATTATACTCTCTTGCAACTCTTTTCTTTATCATGAAAAACGGTCTATGTATGCGACTTCACCGCTCGTGCAAAGTAGTAAGCAATAGGTGGCTTGATAAACTTCATAGACATCGTGGTACAATCATTAGTATATTAGTAAGAAAGAAAGAAAACTAAGTAGGAAAGAAAGAAAAATAACCAAATTTCACCTATTATGATTTCTATATGTAATTAAATTATATTCATTAGGTAATTTAATTAGTCTAAGCACAAATTGTCTTTAGTGCTCGGTGTCTTTTAAGTTTGCATGACGTTTTTTGCCGTAGTTTTTTGCTATGTCTATATTTCTTTGTTCACAACCTCAGATAACTTTCTTAGAATTTAGGCACATAATATTAATTAAACTCTCAACTTGTCTGTAACTCTTTATCATAAAAAATGGCCGATGTATACGACCTCGCCTCTCATGCAATAGGAGTAGTAGGTAATAGCACAGTCTAACCTAACCATACTTACGTAGGTATTTTAAGAAAACCACGATTCTTTATAATAAGTATATTATAAGCAACGACACGACAAAACGTAAGTGTTGTAATCCGGTCGTGAAGCGCACGCGTTTTTCTAAAAGCGTAGTTGGAATTCACTGAGGCCCGCCGAGGTGCCCGCTGACATCATCGCTGCGCGAGCGACGGCGACGCATGCGGCAGGGGCGAGGAAACACGGCACGTGTAAGTGGATGCCTACAGCTTACAGTATTTAATGTAAAAAATGTAATAAAAAAATGTTAAAGCTCAATTAATTTGTTTTCTACTGTTTACCATAAATAATTCCAATTTGTTTTACTTATATGTGGATCTCTTAATTAAACGGTCAACTTGTTTTGTACCTACCACTTGTAACTCTTCTTTATCATAAAAATGGACGTAGGTATAATAACGTGGCCATACAATACCTACCATAAATAGTAAGTATATTTAATTTGATAAATCTATTTTTTTAAAAATTGATCCGGCGAAATTATTTGTTTTTAAAGATCGTAGGTATTTTAAATAGCTATAGCGAGGTTTTGTGATTTTGTACTAAATAAAATGTCAACTTGTCTGTCAACGTTTATCATAAAAAATTATTTGTTCGAGTCACAATGATGCTCGGTTCGAAGTGTGTATACCCACCTGTGTCAATACTCCACAACTAATTAAGTACTAATTAGCAATCATTCAAACCTGTTCAAATGATTTCAAACGATTAACATGATTTTGTAAAAATATACCTACATGCGTTCAATCAACATTGATATTGTTTAATGTTATAAATACTTATTATATTACATTTTATAAAAGTACCGACTTATTTTAATCCCTTGTATCTATTTTATCAACTACAATATTTTTTTAAAGTATTATTTTGATGTATTTTGAATAGACTCGAAAATATTTTTTTCGTAATTTTGAGAATTTTTTAAAATTAAACAAAAAAAGATCAAGTTTTTAGCTTAAAAATTGAAAAAGATGTATGTTTTGTAAAAAAAATGTGTGGTAGGGGGTGAAGGTTAGTAAAGTTGTGGAGACCACCAGAGACCCTCTATAAAACGCTGAAAACCCGACTCTGCTAGCTGTAATAGTTTTCGAGATCCTCTCACCATTTTTTTACCAGATCAAAAAGACCAAGTCTTCGGAAACTCCTGGAACTGCACATCTAATGGACTCTTCTCTTTCTATGAGAAAAGTTTCTTTGAAGAAAAAAGAAAAAAAATATATGGGAGGGGTGTCAACCGAGAGGAATATCCCCCATTCGAGTAGACCATCAAAAGCAACCCCGAAAATGATGACAACCCACCCTAATGACCGTCGCCGTAGTTCGTACCGTCTGGCCGCTGGCCTACTTTAAAAATTATAGCTTCTCGCGCCGGGACTTCAGATAGAAAAAATCGTTTAACTAGGTACTAAATGTAAAACACATACCTTGACCTTCACTTTTGTCTTCATTCAAAAACAAATTCAAATGACGACTTTAAAATAATGTCGATGTGCGCACAGTTCAACTAGCGCATTCAAACAACCGAGGCGGATCTACAATGTATGGAGCATTGCGAATATACAATATCTAGATTAGGTATAATAAATTCATAATTGATCGACCGTTACAGTATCGGTACCTATTCGGATCAAAACAAGTATTACTGGAAGTACGAGTATATAAAGTGATCAACATAAGTAATTGATTTTTGAAATATATACGGAGCCAAAAAGTCTTCGTGCATTTAGAAAATTTAGCCTTGACGGATCCCACCGTTGCATGAAATCGTTGAAAAAATATTTATCGAATAATAGGTACTATCGACGAATATATTTGGCAACATCGCATAATAGAATGCTAGGATGCCGTATTACCTATTCGGATCAAAACAAGTATTACTGGAAGTACGAGTATATAAAGTGATCAACACAAGTAATTGATTTTTGAAATATAATCGGAGCCTAAAAGTCTTCGTGCATATAGAAAATTTAGCCGTTACGGATCCACTGTTGCATGGAATCGATGTAAAAATATTTGTCGAATATATCGACTATGGACGAATATGTTTGGCAACATCGCATAGTAGAATGCTACGACGCCATCTCGCCCGAGAAATACGCAACTAGATTAAAGTTATTCGGGTCAAAAGGTGGAGTCAACAATGTACGGGCTCGTGGCGTGATCAACAAAGTGCCCAAAGATATGTTTATATATATATATATATATATATATATATATATAATATGAATATAATAATAGTATTGCAAGAAAGAATACTAAAATTCTTACTGTCAGTACCAATCCACGTTTCACGTCAAAAAACTGAAGCCCACTTAACGCAACCGAATCTCCGTGGATTTGATCCAAAAGCCTCCGCACCTAGAAAACATTTTGTTCTTTCAGTAGCTAATAACAATATACATATTTTATTCTTTCCTTCAAGCCTCTCCGGGAGATAAGGTCATGGACCAACCTTGTAAACCTCTTTGTCTTTTGTAAAGATTTTTGTAGTTTGGGGGTTATGCTGTGTATTGCATTCCATAACCACATTTTCACAGAATAAAACAATGAAATAATTGCATGTGTGTTATGAATAGGCGTGTGTTTAGTTTTAGAGATTCTTTTATCAATAAATACATCTATTCTCCTCATCCTAGTATTAGTACCAGTGTTATCTGTCCGTTTTTACGTTTTTCAATAACATAACTACCTATATTGGAGAATTCAAAAATAATTCAAAAATTCACATAAATAATCTATACAATACTATATAATAAAGTGTGTTTTATCTTCTGTCTGTTTCTACGCTAAATTCTTTTAAATCGCTCAACATATGTTGAAATGGATTTCACTAGTGGAAAGAGCGAAAAAAGAGGAAGCTATATACATATTATTTTCAGGGAAAAAAAATATCCAAAAATGCTATGCGAATAAAATGCAAACTATTAGAGTTGATTATATCAGTCGTGTGAAATAGACCGTATTTGAGTATACATATTCCGATGCCAGAATAAGTTAGAATCAGGTATTCACTCACGTGTTTTGAGATGATACAATTCATATTTTACCTTAAAGAGGGGCTTCCAAGTTTAGCCTTTTTTTGTCTTAAAGATTTCTTTTATCTTTTATCCTATTTTATCTCAAAGAAAGAGCATTCTCAAGAAAGGGGTTCTCATGTTTTCCCTCTCAGTGAAGGAATTATTTTAATCCATTAAAATATCTACAACAGTCAGTTCTCCTAAAAATTTCATCATTTATCCATTCATCTCAACTGTAGGATGTCCTTTTCTAGACATAGGTATCCCACGTAATTTTCCAATAGGGCCGGTCAGAAGCAGCCTGGAACCACCGTCGACCGGTAGCCCTTATCAGGTCGTCTGTCCACCTTGCGGGTGGCGTCCTACGCTACGCTTGCCGGTCCGCAGCCTCCGCTCCAGAATCTTCCGGCCCGAGGCCGCGTAACTCTCGTTCCAAAGATAGGTGTACAATAATGCTGAAAAAATGCGTCACAAAAGATATTTTACCTCAACACAATAGTCTTCAGTGGTCACTTCGTACAATACATAGGCAGGTTCCCGACTAGCAGCATGCACCTTTGACCCAATCATAGACACAGCAAATGATCTCACCACAAGGAATCCAAAAGAATACACAAAATAAACTGCAGTCTCAGATCCTTTTAAGGGCCTAAAATAAAAACAATTTTAGCATTCATTCAACCACGTGATAATTTCGTATGACAATTATCTACTTGGTGATACTGGTACATTGTTTGATATATTCATTATATTTTTTGTATAATTAATGGGTGGATATACATATGTGGATAAAATGGTGCATCAAAAACAAACATAAACGTGTGGTTGGCGACTGGGAAAAGAAATCTCAATTGCCCCACTGGTGGAGAATGGGAATAATACATCCCAATTACCACCACTGGTGGTTGTAGTGGTGGCGATTGGGAAAAATAATCCCATTGCACAAATTAGGCTTAAAATAAAACTTAACAAAACTAAGATTTTTTGGAAAATCTTGTAAAGCTTCCTTTAAAAAGTATAACAAAAGAAATGTTCATGAAGTTTTACAGTGCGATTATCTCTCTATAAAATAAACAAAAAAACCCTTCTAAATAATCTAGTACCTAAAAACTTTAAATTTACCATTATTAATCCCAGCATAATAGGACGGAATTAATGCTTTGTTATAAGCTCGATAAGCTCTTTTAATACTTTCTTCTTATTTTCCCTTATTGGTTGTTTATAGGATTAATCCGCTTGAAGTGTTTTGTAGATTTAATTTTCTTCCTCTTGTTTCTTATAATTGTAAACCTTCTTGTAATTATCATCTTTATAACACGTTTTATAAAAGAAATTAGGTAGGTTCTTTGATCACTTTTTAAACTTTTATTTCGTTCCAATTTACATTCTGTACGTTTGAATTGATTGTAATTTCAATTATATACCCATGCTTCTTGTAACACTTATATATAAAAACGGGACAAGTGCGAGCTGAACTCGCGTGAAGAGGGTTCCGTACGATGTTACCTATCCGAACAATATTGAGTGATTTACCGTGTTATTTTAATAGCATGGACTTCTTATAGGTTTTCCTATTTGCCCTTATTTGACCCCTTATTTATAATCTTTAAGTAGAAAACTAATTTCTGTATTTTTTTTTATTTTAGGTTCAGTAGTTTCGGAGATAGGGGGGGGGGTCAATTTTGGTCAATTTTCTTGAATAACTTGGAAACTATTTATTTTAAAATTACATTTAAGATCTTCAGAACAAGACCTTCCATTTGATATATCACACGATGCAGTTTTCAAAAAAAAAATTTCTCTCCCAAAAATGACCTCCCATATACAGATTTCATCTATTCACGTCACACCTTTGCGTTTGGGTCACAGAAATTGATATGTGTACCAAACGCTGGAAACCATTTTGCTCTGTGGTCATGACGTCAGTTGGCTGTGTAAACAAATGCGCCGGTAATTGACATGACACTGACTGGCACTTTTTTGTTTACACAACCGTATGACGTAAACATGGCGGCTACTATTTCATTGTGTTTAAGAACAGAAGTTGCAAGGAGTTCAAAAACCCATCCACATTGATAGCTCTTTATAATGCTTACGTACGCTTTGGTCTGGAATACTGCTCAGTTATATGGAATCTACATTTTAACGTTTACATCAAACGCCTAGAGTCAGTGCAAAAGCGATTCCTTTGGCATTTGTCTTATGGGTGTGGTCTAGCTAAGGCACTTTCTAGCTACCCAGTCAGAATGAATCACTTCAATGTTGATTCACTGCAGTCCCGGAGGCTTATGCTCGATGTTTTGTTTTTCTGCAAACTGCTGAGAGGCAGAGTTGATTCGCCCGAGCTCTTGTCGCGTATAAACTTTGGGGTTCCTAGTCGAGCGCCCAGGCCGGCAGATACACACCATTTCGACTAAATTATTTCAGAACCAACTTAGGCCGTTTTTCCCCATCGTATTATGGATGTTGCCAACTCCCTGAGTCACGATGTTGACCTGTTTAACGACACATTTTCCAAAATTAAAAGACTCATCCTTGTCCGTGGTTCAGATAATTAACACTAGTTTATTTTTGACATTTATTCCAAATTTCCGATTTAATTATATTTCTATGTATGATTTTTTTTTTTCTAAATTTATTGCCGGGATGCTACTTTGACTTTTATTGGCGTAGGCTGTGCCTCCTTTAATTGCGGCGGCATCTTCCATGTTATTTTTTCCTGTTTCTTGTTGTGTGTTTTTTTCGGTGCCTGCCTCATTGGAGGCCATGTAATAATAAATAAATAAATAAATAAATAAACAGCCTAAAAATTCTGAAAACTTTGAATTTAATTTTAAAATTTATTTTGTTATTTTACGAACTAAAACTAACATTTTCCGACTGCTTTTTGCCTAAGCTATCTCAATAATATACTTTTAGATTTTTTTTTCATATAGACTTTAATACCCTATTGACTGTGACGGACAGACAGACGGACACACGAGTGATCCTATAAGGGTTCCGTTTTTTTAATTCGGACGTACGGAACTTTAAAAATTGTTAAATCTATTAAAATAAAACAAGTTGCAAGTTACACTGTGTTTCGCACTCGTAACTTGGACAGGCCGTCTGGTAGCAATAACTACCTACTCCCACCGTGAAATAACAGAATGTGTGCTATTTTGTTTCAGTGAGTGAGAAAGGTATCATCCATAAACCTACTAAATTTGGCATCATTGGCGCCTTATCTACCTAACATCAAGTGGACCACGATCCCGTCTAACGACCTTTACATAAGCAAAATAAGATTAATATTATTTATTACCTGAACAATGCATCCTAAATAATGGTTATATGGCAGAAAATGAAACACCAGAGGATATATGCGCTTGATAAATACTTCGAAGATGTTTCCGTTTGGCTCGCATGCAACGGCTTCCACTACTCCTGACAGATCTGACAGGAGATGTTCGACTGCAAGAGAAATGTACAACAATTGATACATCCTAGTGTATCTAGGTAAATTATATCTATAATGACTAGATTTTATCCCTAGTCTTTTTTTATGTTAAGGTCGGCAGACAGGCAGACGGTCCACTTGATGGTAGGTGGCTATCGTCGCCTACAACACAAGCAACGCCGAAGCTGCTGCAAGTGCGCTGCCGACTGCAGTAGGATTAAGGATAAGAGATTAGGAGTGGATAGGGAAATGGGCTCTGGCATCGCTTACTCACTCACACAACAGCACACGTGCTGTTATTTCACGGTGGTCTTCTGTAAGGGGGTGGTTACTGCCGCCAGACGGGCTGCCCAAATGACTGCGAAAACGCAGTGTGCCCTGCCACTACTTTTCAAATTCAGACCAGAGACAAATTTGAAAAGTTGATTTTTCAAAGTTGACCCTTCCAGGAATCGAACCCGGGAACCCTAGAACAGAGCGTTAAGGCAAGTATCCTAACTACTCATTCAACGGGCTATCTATTTTACCTAATAAAGGTAAATTTTACTATTATTTTATAGCACAAGTCGTCATTTTGATTTTTAAACATACATATTTGATTAAATCTCCGTTTGTCGTTTAAATGAATATTTGAATAAAAAAAAGATTTTTCGCCTGCTTCCCTTCTTTTTCTTTTTTTCTAATTTTTCTCCTGTATCTTTTTATTCTCAACTAGCTTTGGTCCGCGACTTCGTCCGTGCCCATTTTTAAAAGCGTTTAAAAAATTCAAGGCCTGACAAAAATATATGAGAGTTATAATTTATTCAATTTTTATTGCTCCTATATTTCTGTAAAGCAAGCTATTGCAGCAAGCTTTCCGTGTTTCATTCCACTTTATTTGTTGTATTTACGACGTAGAAAAAACATATTACAAGAAAGTATTGGCAACATTCGCTTTTAAAAGTAAAATATTTAGAAGGATTATACTACACCCTATTTGATAAGCTCAAGGAAGACCCAAATTCCAAGAAACGGAATATTTCGTTCCATGCCTTTTCTTTAAGAACTTTATCTTTAAAAGCGTCTAATGATTTGTCCCATAAGCATGGTCTTGTTTCAACAAGTTCCAGTAAAGTTACTACGTCGTATTTAAATAACGTCATTTTGCTTGTACCTACCGCTTACGCAAAACTAGAGCCGCCTCGCGCCCGCGCCGCCCGACTACGCACGCACACAACTACAAATTCCTTGTACGTACACACTACACTCTCAACACTGCCGCGACGATTTGATGGGGAGCACAGTGTGCTACGGCGACGGCACGGTAGACCGTTGCTGTTCACAGCATGCCGTTGCCGTGGACGATAAATTAAAAAGCGTCTGCATACAATTGCATACATTTTGCTTTCCTATTTTACCGTGACGGTAAAAACGTGCCGTGCCGTGCCGTGTCACGGGAAATTATAAAAGCGACCAATACCACGCATACGAAGTTACGGGATAACTTCGTATGCGTTTTAAAATATAATAAAAAATATTATATTTTATAATTAATTTTAAAATATAATATTTTTTTAAATAAAAATATATACTTACACAGAATGTAGGTACACTCAAATCCACATCTACTAACAAGATGGTTTTAAATACACTATGTGCTACCACCAAAATGTATATTAAAGAATTCATTATACAATGAATACATTATGAAGATTATGTATTCATCATGAAGCTTAAAAATTAATTCCTTTAAAAGTTAAAACAATGGTCTCCTAGAAATCACTTTAATAAAGGGTCTTGCCTTCGCGTAGTTATTTTCACAATTAAACTTGTTTTCTTCAAAATAAATTGAAGTATCAGTAAGCCATGAAACAATCCGCGCCCTAAACATTAAATATAGTCTTTAGACGCCGTCCTTTAATAAATAATAATATAATAGGAAATTCTGGTTTAAAATTTAGTATTGGGCACAGTAGGTAGCCTTTCTAACAACCCTCTAAGAGAAATATCTTGAAATAACAGCACATGTGGTGTGTTTTGTACCTGTAGTATTCCCACTTTGCAACCTGTATGCCTCTACGTGTTGTTTTCTGATTATTGCCTTTTAAAATATAAAAATTATGAAGATTTTTCTTTTAATTTTCCCTTTTTCTTTTTTTCTTAATTTCGCCCAACTCCAAGTAGTATTCCTGACGAAGTGGTGGATAAGTTGGTCGGAGCCGGCGGGGCCTCTGCGAAACTACTCCATGTCTCTCTATTAGTGGCACTGCGTGTACAATGATTCAGTGAGGTAATACCTTGTAGCTGATTTAATGAGGTTTGTCCATTTCGTGGGTAATCGCTGACCCTCTACTCTTCCTTGTATCACTTATCGTTCCAATGAGTTGTCGTTGTGGATGATAATATGTCCAAACATCTTGAAGATCCCACTAGCAAAATCAACGAAAGTCTCTGTTTGATGCGAAGCTCTTTCAGGGCGGAAACATCAAAACGGTGAGTAGTACATTTTATCTTAAGCAAGCCAATATCATATTTCAAGAGTTTCGATATTTTTGCGATATTTTTGATGGATCGCTCATATTTCAGGAAAATAGAAAATATTTCTCATTTTATTAGTATTAAAATATTACAATACAAAAGAGGACAATGTAATCGTGCCTTCTTTTGTGTGGGTGCAAACGAACGAGACCTTTAAGCCACTTGCAAATTAAAGAACTTTCACAGCAGGCAAACATTTCTCTAATAAGATATCGCCTGAAGCGTATTTCTTGTTAGAATCAGAAATGTAAATATACATAACCAAAAATGATTTCGAACATTGATCAATCTGTGTTGGATAAATATTCTTGCATAAAGGTTAAGGTTAGGGTTGTTAGACCTTTGACAAGTTTTCGTGATAAATGCATTTGTTTCCAATTTTCAAATGTGGTCCATTGCCAGCAAGTCAAATATCGAGCGCCTGCAGAAAGTTTAAATTAATATACTAAGAGTGATTGCTGGGGCGCCTTGGAACAGTGAGATCTACTCATATCTTGAGATTCCAACAATTGAGGAAGAAATAGAACGCTAAAGAAAAAGTTACAAGGATCATCTTTGCTTCCATCCGAATCCACTTACCAAAGTTCTATTGCAGACTGGAAAAGTTAGGAGACTGCAAGGGCAGATGTATTGTCTTAACTTCTTTTAGAATAAGGCACTGGTCTAATTCTATGCAACGCCAAATCCACTTCAAAAATTTGATTATAGTCTAGCGACTGATGGCAAATTAACATAAAAAAAAATTCAAACGAAATTTCAGATTATTACAAATGTTTGACATCAGCGGTTATATGTTTGCAGACGTTGAAATACATCCTAACTAGTAATATTATTGAATGCGAAAGTGAGTTTGTTTTTTTGTTTGTTAAGCTTTCACCCTTTAACTACTCGACCAATCATCATGAAACTCTGGATACACGTAGTCAAGGATACACAAAAGGACATGGGTACCTTTCATCGAGAATCCCGAGGGTACCTTTCATGCTTATCCCGAGGGACGCGGACAAAAACTAGATTTCATAAAAATATGACATAAAACATTCTTCTTAATAATAAAAACACCTACTCTCTTTCTTATAATTTGTATAAATGATTAACTTAATATACTTGTACTGGTATACTTGTACGTACTGATTTAAACGTCAATGAGTCATTTAGTCGAAACATATACAATTACATATAGGTATGATACCTCCATACTTACGTTTTCATTTGGTGTACCTTTTCGACCAAAGCCTTAGTATTAACACTTAACAGTAATTAATTAATTAATATTAATTAATTAATAATTATGAATGAATAAGTCTTACCCAAGGCCAGGAATAATATTACAATACACGACACATTACATTTCTTTACAAGAGTGTTATCTGTGTTTCTATTTGTCGCTTCTGTTTTTGACACATATCGACAGAGACGAGACCACTTCATGGCTACACGTAGGAATAGAATTGTCGACAAACTGTTTGTGACGTAAAACACTAAGGAACCTGTAAGCAAAATTGTTTACAATTTTAGTATTTTTTAATGTAAAAGTCGCCAGACAAGCAAACAGTCTGCTTTATGGTATGTGGATACTGTCGCCTATTAAAATAAACAACGGCATAGGTGCACCGAGTGCGCTGCAGAAATGATCTCTGGCATTCCTTACTCACTCACCGAAACACAAAAGCACACACGCTGTTATATCACGGTGGTCTTCCATGAGGGGGTGGTTACCGTATGCCCAAATTACTGCAAAACGCAGTGTGCCCTGCCATTACTTAAAATTCTCATGCAATTACTTGTGTTCTTAGTTAGAGAATCCATTTAATATCAAACAGGTCCCAAGTCAACCTCCGTAAATTGTCCCAGTCGCCTTTCTTGAAGGGATTTTTTTAATGTTAAGATCGGCAGACAGGCCGACGGTCCACTTGATGTTAAGTGGCTACGGTCGCCTATAACACAAGCAACGCCACAGGTGCTACAAGTGCGCTGCCGACTACAGCATGGGATTAAGGATAAGGGATTTTTGAAGGGTTAGGAAAATGGACTCTGGCATCCCTTACTCACTCGCCGAAACACAACAGCATACGTGCTGTTATTTCACGGTGGTATTCTGTAAGGGGGTTGTTAATGCTGCCAGACGGGTTGCCCATAATGACTGCGAAACGCAGTGTGCCCTGCCACCACTTTCCAGATCCAAACCAGAGCCAAATTTGAAAAGTTCATTTTTTAAAACTTGACCCAGCCGGGAACCGAACCCGGGAACCCTAAAACAGAGCGTAAACGCAAGCCCTAACCACTCATCCAACGGGCTCGTCAAACGGATTGTCGTCAAATCAACGGGATTGGGTTGCTAGGCAACCATATCAAAATTTAACCACTTTTATTTGCAGCAAATAAAAGTTGCAAAAAGTAGTTATTATAAATCGTCACCATAAAGATATCATTATGATATCATAAAATTCAAATTAAAATATTGTGTTATCTAAAAAGACATAAATATTTTTGTATATATGTATAAAAAAGAAACGTATTCAAATTAAACTGCGGAGTTTGTAATAAGTATACGTAAGTATTATTAAATATTCAATGAAACATTTTCATTTGAACTATCTACTTAGTTACTGAAATTTTAAGTCTTATATTGTTGACCTAGATTATAATCTATCTTTGAGCTTTTTATTGGTTTCTTAAATTATTTTCAATATGAAATACTAAAATTTATGATGGAATATTAAAACTTGGTTTATATGTACGGGCACGCAATTTGACTCCTCACCCTGCTTGAAGTTTTTTGAAGTACGTTCATGATGAGGTCATAATAACAACACTTCTAAGTGGTTGACTCATTCAAGTTAAGCCACTGTATAACTAGAAGCTGTGTCTTTTTTACTGTCCATTTTTTTTAATATTCAGTAACTTAAGAGATCCGGTACTTTGGGATTATCCCGTCGGCAATATATTTGATACACAAATATTTAATAAACTATCTCCAAATAATAATGTATCTGTTTTGCCTAAAGTAATTTTCCGGGTACATACATTCCTAGAACCTAACTTACCTCTAACTTGTAATAAAAATAAGTCTTTTCTGGTATAAAAGTATAACTACCTCAATTAAAGATAAGTTGTTTTCATAGATAATTTAAAATTATATTGACAACAGTATAAAAAATAAAAATACTATCACTTCACTATCCATAGCAAAAACGATAGGTACCTATAATTTATTAAACGACTAAAGGGTTGACGGGATAATCCTAAATTATCAGAGAACCGTTATATATGGCATTCGCTATAGCGAGTAACTTTTTTGTTTATAAATCAATAGAATGAAACAAACACTAAATGTTACGGGAAGATTGATACAATACATCAGTCAAAACCGCATTTAAATCGGTTATGCCGTTTCTGAGATTAGCGTGCACAAACGCACAGACAAGCAGACAAAAATTCTAAAAACTATTTTTTTGACCTCGGTACATGTACAAATTGTTTTTTTGAAAAAATATTTAATGTACAGACACGGCTCTTTTACGATTTTATTATATGCAAAGATATATACAGATTTTTCTGAAACTTACTGTTAGTCGGCAACGACGACTCGGTGTTTTAAAATGATTTGGTCAGGAAGATTAAACCCAAAGTACACTGGGCCACGATTGACAGCATCGTATACGCAAATCTCCACGATTTAACAAATAATTTATCGGCTTAAACATAATTTAAGTCGTGTTTTTTCTATTTCTTGCCTTGTTGGTAAAAATTGTCATGTCTTCCTGTAACTTCTTTATAATAACATTCACTAACTGCTCCTCTGAATTGCTTGAAACATTAACAACCCCCAATAAAATAAAATATAAATTCATTGCGAACGGCCCACCATGTGTAAATAATTACAAAGGTCAACCCCGGCTACAAAAATCTGACAAACAATAATCAATCTTATTTGGGCGAAGATTAATTGTATTTTCTAATATAGGAAAACTTTGAAAGGACGAATCACTCTTTGAAACAATGTAATTTTCTGTAGCGTCTTCAAGTGTAATCTATACTATTACTAATATTATAAAGAGAAAAGATTTGTATGTATGTATTTTTGTATGTTTGTAATGAATAAACTCAAAAACTACTAGACCGATTTTAAAAATTATTTCACTTATAGAAAGTTACATTATCAGCGAGTAACATAGGTTACTCACTCACCCTCCCCTATCTCCCCCCCTCCATACAAGTGTATATTTGTAATGAATAAACACGAAAGACTACTGGACCTATTTTAAGCTACATTCTCACCCTCCTTTAAATACTCTCAAAAACTACTGGACCGATTTTAAAAATTCTTTCACCTATAGAAAACTATATTATCAGCGAGTCACATAGGCTACTCACGCTCCCCTCATCTCCGCCCTTCTCCCCCCAATCCATACACAATTGCCGTTTTCCACGAATAAACTCAAAAATGTTTAAAAAAATAAATGTTCACCCCAATATTTTGTTAGATTAATTGCTATTTGATGAGAAAAAACTTCAAACTAGAATACTTGAATTCCTCTTTTTTTATATAATAAAGCCAAAACTAATTTGCTCCTATTCTTTGTAACATACTCGAGTATTAATGTGATTAATGTGAGTTTCATCGACGATTGAAATGTAGCATATTTTATTTTCTTTTGATTTTGTTTAAAGCACCGTAATAGGGTATTACATCCATTTTTAAAAAGTGTCTCAATTAGATTCTGTAGTGCTAATAAACCACTAAAAAAACACCAAATTTTTATTCAATCGATAATTTTAATAAAAATGCATTTAAAATTTACATTTTCAAATTTCGCGCGTAATTTAACGAAAATGCTGGAAACCATTTTGCTCTTTGGTCATGACGTCAGTTGGCTGTGTAAACAAATGCGCCGGTAATTGACATGACACTGACTGACACTTTTTTGTTTACACAACCGTATGACGTAAACATGGCGGCTACTATTTCATTGTGTTTAAGAACAAACTAAAAATTCTGAAAACTTTGAATTTAATTTTAAAATTTATTTTGTTATTTTACGAACTAAAACTAACATTTTCCGACTGCTTTTTGCCTAAGCTATCTCAATAATATACTTTTAGTTTTTTTTTTTCATATAGACTAAAATACCCTATTGTCGAATGCTTTTATTGGATCTGTTATGGTCATAATAAATAAATATAAAAATGTGTAAAGCTTGTTTGCCAATAGTAGTACGATGTGATGTGATGGTCATAAGATCACTATGAAATAACAGCATGAGCATAAGGGATTCCAAAGCCCATTTCCCTGTTCCTTGCTAATCCGAACTTTAATCGGCAGCGCATTTGCAGAACCTATGAGGTTGCTTGTGTTATCCCGTATTGTTGTGTTGCTCCTGTATCCGCCTGCTACTTTTTATCAGTCATACTGTAAATACTAAAATATGTAGATATCGAAAAATTCGTTTTATTAATTTAATAAAATCTACTTTATTAATTATCACTTTTATATACATATATACTAGCTTTTTGCTTTATATATATATACTAGACTTCGTCCGCTTCCCTTTTTCTTAGGTTGCGGTGTGGTAACCCCCGATGACCCTCTGTGACATACCGTCGTCGACTTTTTACCAGATCTCAAATCTTCAAGATTTGAGATTTTTCTGACGCTCGTTAGGGAATCCCCTCTACGGCTGGCTATAAAGGGAAATCGCGCTAGCACTCCTTCCGGGAGAACAATTGTATCAATCAGTGTACCAGTCACATCATCAGTACCAATCATCAGTATTTGGCTTTTAGTATATCATCATCAAATCTATAAATATAAAAGGAGATGTATGTATGTTCCCTATGGACTGCAAAATCGCTCAACTGTCTGTAATGAAATTTTCAGGCAATCTTCAGATTAGCCTAGCGTGTGGTCCTGTGAAGTTTAATAGCGATCGGATAACAGAATTTTTGTTTGTTTGCTTTTTTTTATATAAATTTGTATCATATTCGTACAAAATTAGTTATATTTTTTTCTTTTTAAAAATAAAAATTAAATATTTAATGTCTCGCAAAAATATATGAGAGGTAAAGACTAAATAAAAACCTTCAAAGCCTAAGAAAAAGGAACGCGAATGAAATCTCGGGCAAAAGCTAGTAAAGTATATGTAAATGTGAATTATAAATGTTATCTAAAAAGAAAGAGTGCTGCGAAAAAACTTACCTAGTTGTGGATCAATTTTATTCTTCTTGAACTTATTTTTACTGATGTCCATTGCACCGTTTTAAAGAGGAATTAAGCTCGCATTTCACTATTATTTTGTCGAACGCGAAAGCTTTAAGTAATTATTGTTTACTTTCACAATAACGACCAACATATCAGATTGTAATCTCTACACCATTAGGGTCTGCAAAAGGTAGTGAAAAATAAAATTAATGATGCCATTGTATTTGCATTTCATTTGACCGCTCTCAAAACAAAATCCCTTCTACATATCATTTGTCTTGGGGATAAAAAGGGTTTCTAATGACCAGGGTGTATCGTTTGTTTCAAAATTGAAATTTTGTTACAGTTTGTATTTTTTTTTTAGGCTGGTATTTTTTTTTTTAGGCTGGTATATTCGGCTCTATTCAACATTTAAAGCAATTAAGTATTTTTATTTTATTTTATTTATTTTATTTTAGGGAAATTTACAGGTACTAATATTACATAGAAATAATTCTAACAGAAGCATACACCAAATAAAAAATTTCCACTTATAGCATATCTACACATATCTACACATACATATGTGTATAGAATGCAAACCAATCAAATGCTAAGACCATACGAAATTTAAACTTTAATAATGGCAGATATTTACAAATAGTACTGATTGAACACTTAATTGGATATTTTGAGCGATATATGATTTATTTTTAAATATATACTAACTGTGCCCCGTACTTTGTACGCTGATTCTAGAATAGCGTGTGTTTTTTTAATTATTTTTTTTGTTTATACACAGATTTGATTGAAACAAACAACAGATGGAAGCTTGCTACAATTCTACAATGCGTGGGTGAAAACCGCATTCAAATCGGTTAAGTTGTTTCTGAGACTAGAGTGCACAAACGCACAGACAAACAGACAAAACTTCTAAAAACTATTTTACGAGTATTGTACGAGTATATATGTATTTTTGTATGTTTGTAATGAATAAACTCAAAAACTACTGAACCGACTTTAAAAACCCTTTCACCTATAGGAAGCTAAATTATTTATCAACGAGTAACATAGGCTACTCAACCTCTCCCCCCATCTCCCCCCTTTACCTCCCCTCCATACCAATGTATGTTTGTAATAAATAAACTCAAAACCTACTGGACCGATTTTAAAAATTCTTTCACCTTAATTATCATATACTAGCCTTCCGCCCCCGGCTTCGCCCGGCGTGCAATTTTTATATACCCTAAAACATTCCCCGTTTATCCCTCTTTCCATTGGCGAAAACCGAATTAAAATCGGTCTACCCGTTCGCGCGTGATGCCGTGACCAGGAGAAATGGGGATTCATTTTTATATATAAGATTATCAGCGAGTAACATAGTATTTTATAGACTCGGATGAAGTCGCCTGCGACAGCTAGTATTTACTACAGTAACAGAGACGGATCGTTTACGATTGTATTAAATGTAGGGATTTACTTTACATCACCTACTTGCAAATTATACTAAATCTAGTTTGGGTCCATTTAGCAAGATTTGTATAAATATGAAATTTCTTGAAGTGTGAATTGTAAAATGTAAGAAATTTTTAAAGACCTCTGCGGCGTGCAATGTATTTTGATATAAATCAGGTGCTATGCGGACGAACTAGCCTTTGGTCATTAGTGGACATGCTGCGTGCACGCAGGCTCCGGGGCCAATAGCATCGATAAAATATAGTAAGCTCCCTACATAGAATCTAAATTTCGCTTAAATCTAGATGGCGCTACTGTAAATTTTTGTTTATAAGTTTCACCAAAGTCTACAAAGTCAAAGGTCGCACAATGCGCAGTGAATGACAGCTGAATCAAAGTTTCAATAAAATACAAGGTAAAGTGTGCAAAGACGCGATTAGTGCACAATATAGGCTATTGATTGTGTTCTAAAAAGGAATCCGTTAATTAAACTGCGAAATGCTACTAAATGGCCTCAGGTAAGCTTGCTCGCGCGCACACAGTATTACGGTGCCATCGTCCGGTAAGGCGATCGCAAACACCATCTCATGTCAGACACAAGCTAGATCACATCTCGTTAAAATTTCTCTTGTAAATAAGATTTTTAGTGTAACAGAGAAATTTCTATATAATGCTACGTGCGGGGTGAGTTAAAATGCCGTGTAAGAGAGAAACGAACGATTTATTTTCACAAACCAAGATGACTTCCAAAATCACCAAAGTTGTCCGATGAAACCGTTAAACTTGCCAAAAGTCGTCAATGATTCCCTTAATGTGTCGCCGGTTCACTGTCGCAGATAACTTCGCAAAAGCTCCAAAGAGTCGCTTTCGTAATCCCGATTGTCGCACCACTCACACTTGATCGGCCGCCTCTTATTTTTACTTGGCGCCAAACTCCTCTATGTATTTCGTATTTATTAGAGAATCTAAACAGATTGTAAACAAACCATTGAAAGTTCGGGAATGCGATCTCTGTTGAAATGTAAACTCTATACTGTAAACATAAGGACCAATTTCCTTTGACACTAATCCGAAAGGGGCGTGGCTACCATCGATAAGGTGGGACGTTCGAGACTTTCGGCCGGTTTTTCCAGAACGTTCTGTTAGTCGTTAGTCATAACAATAATTAAATATGCATCACATTATTTTCTTACTGCCTATCATCACCAACAATCACTATAAATGGCCAATGTATTGTATATAGGTACTATTACAAAGTAACTCGTAAGTCCGTTTCACGCATTAAATGTCATGATTGATGAAAGTCAAGAGCAAAACTATTGTAGTACTATATAGAACTATTGAAATGATTTTCTGACACATCATGAGTATCCTAACAGTTCTATGGAACTAAATCATGAGAAACTAATTGGATGTACTTATTTTTTATTAAATAAAAAAAAACTTGATATAAAACAACGTTCATTTTCTATAAAAATCAACTTGTTACGACCTCTATTTTTATAAGCAACAAAAAATTATGTAGGTCGTTTAAATTAAAATTAATTGTCTTCTTTGACAACGCCTAGTAATAGCTGAATGAAAATTATTTATTAATAAGAATTGCAAAGTATATGTTTAAGGTAAATTTCTAAAATTACGTAACCTTAACGTAACAACCTTCCTTTACTCGTCATGTCAAAGCGTCACGAGTTCCTTTGAGCTTTAAGTACATCATGTCTAAATTGTACACAGACAATAGTCAAGGTATTTGCTTTGTACTTGTTAGTTATAGATGAGAGGTGCACTACGAGACTTCTATAGTGGACGAGAAAGCTTTTAAGCTTTCTGTAAGCTTTAAAAAATTGAGCCAAAATTTTAATAGTGGGCACACTGGGTTCTGTGGGCAGAGTAACTAGTCATCCGTGAACTAACAGATAGTGTGCTGTTACGTTTCGATGATGATTAAGGGATGCCAGAGCCCATTTCCCTACCCCATCCTAATTTTTTATCCTTTTAATCCTACTACGGTCGGCATCACACTTAGCACGTGTCGTTGCTTGTGTTATAGGACACCTACCTACCATCAAGTGGACATTAAAAAAAACGCTAACAGTTCATGTTTTGGAATAAGAGAAAAATAATATGTAAATTATTAGTACAGAAGTAGCAACTTGCTGCTACCAGAATGCCATTCAGGTCTTTACTTGGATTTAACACACATTAACCTCCTTTCAGCAATTCAATATAAAAATGATGTATGAGTAATTTTTGTTCCCGTCCCTTCAAGTCCCAAAACCTCCATTACTCGAAATCTTCCCTCTCTATAGGTCGAAATAATCAGTGAGTTCAAGCCATATCGGTACATATTTTGCCTCCATAACACGAAAAATAAATTGGATTTCTGTATCTCGAATATAGCAATGTTTGATGAATTTTACCGCCTACAAGTCGATAATTTCATAATAAAATTCGCCCAAGTCGAAAATAAGTCAAAAACTCTATAACTCGAATTTTTGACGTCTCCCTTGAATTTTAACCTATAGAGGTACTACTGTATTAAAATCCACACTAATATTATACAATAAATGTGGAAGTAACTCTGTCTTTCTGTCTGTTACCTTTTCACGCCTAAACCACTGAACCGACCATAATGAAATTTTGCATACACGTTGGCAGGGATGCAGGAAAGGACAGAGAGTACTTTTCATCCAGAAAAAAGTACTGTTCCCGAGGGATCATCTAACGCCTGGCAAAGCTACAACTTCAATAAAGATGTTAGGCGGGGGTTATTTTTTTATTTTTCAACGCGGGCGAAGTCGCGGGCAACAGCTAGTAAATTACAAATTCAAACACATTAAACATTAAAATAATAATTTCTTATACATATTTTATGTAAAGGTTGTCAGACAAGTTGACGGTCCACTTAACATTGATTTGACTATCTTAGTAAGATAAGGATAATAGTAAGGGATGGGCAAATAAAAAAAAATGATCTGAGTACAAATAAATGTTATCAAACTATTACATATATTTTTTATGCAACAGTATGTTCTATGACATAGATGGAAGTATGCTTTCATATGTTCGCGATGCGTTAAATGAATCAATTTAAAAACTGAAAACCTTTTAATACAGGCACTGCTTCAGCAATCAAAATATTATCACAGTTGGAAATAGACATTTTGACATCTGACATTTGTAACTATTTTTGTTGGGCCCCTCTTCGATTTATAATATACAAATCATATCAAAATAATAATAGTTATTATGAAAAGTTTAAAGCTCTATTTTGTATATTTTCAGATTAATTCGTTGAAGGTAAAAATCCCATAAAATACTGGATAAGTAAGACGTAAGTAGACAACTTTTAATCAAAAACTTAAGTGATTATGTGAAAGAGATGTAATATACTTGATGGTCACGTTCTTGGTTTAGCGTGTTTATTAAGGTTGTAGCGATTAGACTAAGTGATGTTTTAAGACGAAGGTGATTGTGCTTTTATATTCATAAAATCTGTACACATATGTATGTATATACACACGTAATAAAATTATACAGATATATACATAAATATATACATACTAAATTCATATTCATGCTAATATACACATGGAATACAATATAGTGAGCTTATTTATTGCATAGGTAGTTAAATAAATTTAGCGAAATGAAAGGTTGGTTGGAAATGGTAGGAAATACGAGTACAAATGTTAGACGTTTTTCTCTATCTTCTCATGCACTAGTTGGTCTATAGTTTCCTAAATAGTAACTTAAGTTTCTATTAGACGAATCGTTAGCAAGTTAACTAATAAGTTAGCTAATATTTGTAAACTTTATAATTATTTATATTTTTATTCCACAGAAGGCCGATTGGTGATTTTCCAAAAAGATTAATTATATAGAATAGTAGCTGAGCCCACAACTTTGTACGCGTGGTATTCAGTATAGCGCGTAACTTTTTTGTTTGTAAACCGATTTGAATAAAACGAACGCTAAATGTTTTGGGAAGCTTGCTGTAATACATCAATGAAAACCGCATTCAATACGGTTGAGCCGTTTCTGAGATTAGCGCGAACAAACGCACAGATAAACAGACATTTTGACTTCGGTATAAGTACAAGGTGTATAAATTGTTTTTTTTTCTTTTTTTTTTATAATATTTAATGTACAGACAAGGCTCGTTTACGATTTTATTATATACTATAGATATAGAAAGGGCATTGGGAAACTTTTCCTACATAAATATTAATACCGATCGATGGGTGGCCATGGCGTAGCTAAATAGCCTTGTAAAGTTGGCGATTTTGTACCACGTGGTTCTAAATGTCACATTACGGATCTTTCGTCTTGCCCGATCTATACAGTTGAAAATCTTTGTGATTTTAAAATTCGGACTTTGCCGAGATGTTAGAGCACAAATCTTGCATAGATGCGTTATTACTTAATTTTGAAAAAATCTTTTTGGACACTATATTGTATAATAACGTTTTCCTCATATAGTCGTAGTTATATCCATTAAACTCTTCAACCTTTCTTCATAACGAAGGCCTCCATTCATTTTGGGGTGGCTGTGTGTAAATAACCACCAGTTTAATGCGTATGCGGGGGTGGTTTTATATTAAGCCTCCATATGAGCAAGTTCAGCTCGGCGCCAGTCACAAACACAAATTATTGTCCACAATGAAAACACTACTTCAAAATTTAATGCGTTGCTATGTTCATAAAGCGTTTTTAGGTTTTTCGGTCTACCCGTTCACGCGTGATACCGTGACCAAGGGAAATGGAGATTCATTTTTATATATTAAGAAGAAGAAGATAAGCGAAGCGAGCGAGGTCGCTTCCGTAATGAAAGGAGACTAGCGAACAACTGCTGCCCTCTCTCGCCCGAGACGCGAAAAGGCCAGCACAACACACACGCCCAACCACATTTAATAATAAAATTTTTCTTAATGAATGTGTATTCTAACAATGTCTCTTAAATATCTTGAGTAATAAAAGGAGTCTTCAATCTTAATTTAATTTGTAAACGAGTTTTCAGTGAATAAAAAAATAATAATAATAATAATAATACTTGTTACACCCTAAGTAATGTGATAAATAAGAATGATTAAAGAGGCAGACAAGTTGACAATCTACTTGATGGTCAAGGGTACTGACGCCTAAAAACAGATGACATCCAATAAAGAATAATAAAGGATCCAATAAATCCAATAATCGGCCATTTCTTCTTCAATAAAGGACAGCGCGAGAGCCTATGTCCCTAACCCTTCCCAATCTCTTATCCTTAATCCTACTGATGCAGTCGGCAGCGCATTTGCTACACTTGTGGCGTTGCTTATGTTATAGGCGACGGTAGCCACCTACCATCAAGTGGACCGTCAGCTCGTCTGCCGACCTTAACATTAAAAAAAGCGAACAAGATGTTGATAGAGGTATGTATTCCGCAATCCCTAATCATCGCAGCATTTGTGCTATTATTTCAGGGCATTTGTTGCCAAGTTTGTGACGGCATTCATTTGCTTTCTTCTTTTTTCTTATATTTTTATTATAATGTACCTACTTGTAATGTTACATTGGTGCAAATTTTAAACACGGCTCCCATCAGCCCAAATTGACCTCGAAATGACCTTGTTAAATGAAATGCGGGCATAACGCCAGGAACTCGGAAACAGGGCTATTTATCGTCGGCCACGTCAAATAATATGTTAAGAGCGAAGTTACAAAATACCTACCCAAGTGCTCTCAGCGACATTGCATTTCAGCGTGACTCGACATAGTAATTTCGCGCTAACAACCTCATTTGCAGCTCATTTCATTTGAGCTTTTTTTAAATTGAATTGTAAAATTTAATATAACTTGATTTAAATAATAGCGTTTTTTCGTACAAAAGCTTTCTATGGGTAACATAGTATTATATAATACGTAGGTACGCCTGCCTTAACCCTCTGTTACTGGGGTCCCGGGTTCGATTCACGGCAGGGTTCGCAATCATTTGTTCAGCCCGTCTAGCGACAGTAACCACCCCCTTACAGAAGACTACCGTAAAATAACAGCACGTGTGCTGTTGTGTTTCGGTGAGTGAGTAAGGGGTGCCAGAGCCCATTTTCTTATTTAATCCCTCATCCTTAATCGTATTGTAGTCTTGCACTTGCAGCAGCTGTGGCGTTGCTTGTGTTATAGGCGACAGTAGCCACCTACTATCAAGTGGATCGTCAGACTGTCTGCGATCTTAACATTTTAAAAATAAATTACATTCGTCCTAAATCGGAAGCGAATTTCTATAGTTTGATATGTTACAATATGATAGTTATGGTAGTATATAATGTTTAATAGACTATATTGTTATAACAGTTATATATATGTGTATCTCTATAGTAGTCTACAGTCTCGGCTGTGCAAGTTCGCAGTTCCAATCCCCTGTCAGGTCTTCAATTCCTTTCTGTAGACTCGTAGTCTCATCTTTTTGCTGTATGAATTAGAAATAATAATGGATTACTTACCTTCTGCTACCAGGCTACTAGAAGCCTAATAGTCTTTAAAGGACTTTTAAAGTCTTGTCAATCGGCAGCCGACTGGCCTGATGCAGAAGCGACAAGTACAGTTAAATAAACTTTTTATTTTAGTAATTAGGCATTGACAAATTGCAATGGTTAAAAAATGTACTTATATAAAATTTTATAACAAATTTATCATGAATAATGACAAGACAAAAATCATGAAAAAAAAATAGACGAAAATAAGTACAAAGTATTTACATTTCTTCAAATATTAAAAGTTTTATGGCTAAGCGCTACAAATTATTTTATCGTTGTTGAATAAAAATTCTTCTCTGACACAGACAATACCTTAAATAGTTAAAATAAAATAAAAACTTTGGCGCTATAGTTGTAATATGGCGATTGCGTCGAACAGAAACAATATCTGGTTCAGGGCTGTCGCAGGTAGGGTTGCCAGGTGTCCGGCTTTTTACAGTTGTGTCCGGCCAAATATATACAAGTCCGGCCCGTCCAGCTTTTGTTAGGATTTGGTCAACCCCGCAGCAGCCAGAATCACACGAACACGCATGATTCGCGGTCTTACAAATTTCTTTAAGAAAACAATATGTGATAAATAATAAAGAGTAGAGCAAGTCTTAAAGTAATAAATGCACAAATAAAAAGAACTATTTCTTTTAAAAACCATTGTGTCAGGCTTTTGTGGCAAAATGTCCGGCTAAATATGAGCCTGTGTCCGGATTTTCGATTTTGTGGCCTGGTAACCCTAGTCACAGGGAATTAAATGACTGTCTAAAGTACATGTTCACCCATCTCAAGCTGCTCTTATGCGTGACTTTGCCAACAGGATATATTAGACAGGTTCCTTAGCGCTTCTTCTTCAGGTTCGTTTCATTCCTTCGCACTAAGCACCGCGTAAAGTTACACATAATGTAAGTATATCCACAAGCCTTACTTTGTCGCTAAGTACTCCTACCTTGCTAAACGGTTCTGTGTTTCAAAGTAAGTAAATGCTCATTTGTGGCTTCTTATTACTTGTTTCTGCTTTTCACTCGTTTTACTAGTTTTCTGTATTATTATTACCCTTATTTTGTTTTTAATATTATTTAATTATCATGTCGTACAATTAATATAAGATGTGATAATAGTTTAACTACGTTTTTATCGAATTAATCATACAATTCGCTTTATAAAAATGGAATCAGTAGGTACAAGAATCGATTGTTCAAAGTAATAAGTTTATCTATATCTACTTTAAATGCCGTGTCTCCACATTAAATATGTTTTCAAAAAAACAATTTATACGCTCTTACTTATGTTACCGAGGTCAAAAAAAATAGTTTTTAGAATTTTTCTCTGTTTATCTGTGAGTTTGTGTACGCTAATCTCAGAAACGGCTTAACCGATTTGAATGCTGTTTTTAGTTTTTGAAAAATGTTACGCACTATACCGAATACTACACGTGCGAAGTTGCGGGCTCAGCTAGTAAAAAATAAATTTATAGCAAAATTAAATATATGTACAATCAATGACTGAAATTCATAACTGTGACTTTGAACTGTTACCGCATCCGCCTTATCACCTGATCTGGCACCATCAGACTCTTTCTGTTCCTTAAACAGAAGAAGTTCTTGGTGAGGCCGAGTACTTTTCAATCCACTGACGTAATATTATAAATGATGTAACCGTAAAAGTTACCACCGATACGCTAGTACTATTATTTATTCTCTTCAACGGATTAAATCAGACGTATCACACGAAACTATAACTATACCTACTATAACGAACCTGTTGGATGAGTGGTTAGGATGCTTGCCTTAACACTCTGTTCTCCTAGCGTTCCCGGGTTCGATTCGGGCAGGGTCAACTTTGAAAAATGAATTTTTTAAATTTGGCTCTGGTTTGGATCTGGAAAATAGGGGCAGGGCACACTGTGTTTCGCAGTCATTTGGGCAGTCCGTCTGGCGGCAGTAACCACCCCCTTACAGAGGACCACCTCGAAATAACAGTACGTGTGCTATTGTGTTTCGGTAAGTGAGTAAGGGATGCCGGAGCCCATTTCCCTATCTCTCTCCCAATCCTTTATCCTTAATCCTACTGTAGTCGGCAGCGCACTTGCAGCAGCTTTGACGTTGCTTGCGTTATAGGCGACGGTAGCCACCTACCATCAAGTGGACTGTCAGCCTGTCTGCCGATCTAAACATAAGGGCGCCAGCTATCCGAAAGCATGGTGAATGATAACACTTTGCTTGTCACACAACAAGGCGCTGACAATATTATTTACAGAAGTGTAAGTATGCCAACTATATACCCCGGTGGATTTGCTGAGAGGTCCTGGTAGACAGAGGTTCAGACCACGGTTGGAGAAGCGCTATGTCGGCCAACGAGGGCTAACAACTATCACAAGATCGAATCTCCATGCACACGAGCTTGCCACGCGAAGCCGTGCTGGCGCCAGAAGCTGCGTCCTGTCCTTGTCGCTTCATGGGCATGGGGCGCCAATGTAATGATAATGATAATTTAAGATGATTAAGCACGCACACGACATTTTTAAACGAACTGACGACGCGCGTTGATCGCGATCAGAACGCTCAACAAACGCAAGGCAGTCCGCAAGTTATAACCTTTGCACACAATCTTCACGTTTTATCGCTACTAGAAACGCTTTTTTCTACTTCAAACACTACTTGAAACCTCGGCTGTTTGAAAAAGTTCCACTTCTGTTTGTATCGATACAAACGAGTGTTTAAAGCGCGCTATATTTGGTTCGTCAGCGCCGACCGTCAGCGTAAGAAAAAAAGCAGCCTGATAACAATATATTCAAGAAGGTAATAGCTACTATAACACAAAAAACATTAAAGAAATGTATCTCTCTTTCCCATGTCATTATGATGAAAAATATTAAATAATGGGAAAAATTCTGATTGGTAAGAAAAGTTATGTTTTTAGGGTTCCGTAAGTCCGAATAAAAAACTCTTATAGGATCACTCGTGTGTCCGTCTGTCAGACCATTCCCCCCCCCCTTATCTCCGAAACTACTGAACCTAAAATTAAAAAAAAAAATACAGAAATTAGTTTTCTACTTATATTAAAATTATATTAAAATCACTCAATATTGTGCGGATAGGTAACATCGTACGGAACCTCTTCACGCGAGTTCAGTTCGCACTTGTCCTGTTTTTTAAACTATGACTATGACTATGACCAGTGACGAGTCTATTTTTTCAGTTGTTAAGATGCGGGTTAAGATACGGGTTCGACTCCCGCGGCAAAGTCAATTTTGCAAATGAACTTTACATAGTTGACTCTGATCTAGGGCAATCCTAACATAAATAAGGCAACCCGTTTGGCGGCAGTAACCACCTTCTTATAGAAGACAACCGTAAAACTTCTATAAGAGTTTTACGGTTCTTATAGAAGACACTCAATTGTGCGGATAGGTAACATCGTACGAAACCCTCTTCACGCGAGTTCAACTCGCACTTGTCCCTTTTTTTATATTAAGATCGACAGACAGGCTGACGGACCACTTGATGGTAGGTGGCTACCGTCGCCTATAATACAAAAAACATCACAGGCGCTTGCAAGTGCGCTGCCGACTGCAGTAGGATTAAGGATAAGGGATTAGGAGAGGGGGATAGGGAAATGGGCTCTAGATGGGAAAGTTATCGCTAATTTTAAATTATTTTAAGTAATTGTTAATAGATTAAAAAAGCTAGAATAACACATTTGCCATTACGTACTTATTACTTAAGCCACAACATCAAAACCGACCCTTCTAGTGTTTTAAACAGAAATTTATACGGATAGCCTTAAAGTGTTGGTCACGATAGAGAAATTCCTCTGGTTAGGAATTATAATAATGAAACTACTGGACATAACATGGCAACATTTTTTCAGGGTTTATAACCCTATTTTTATAGCACTCTACTGTTTTCCAATCACTATATTAAGTTCTAAAAACTGCCATATTAGAAAATTAATGTTTTTTTTTATTATTTCATTTAGTTAGTGTAATCGAGTTCTCATAAAGCGTCTCGAGGAATGAAAAGAAATATTAATAGCTACAACTACTTTTTATACATATACTTTTTATTTAACTTTTCGATTAAATTGTTTAAAACGCTAATTACAAATACGTTTAAATTAGCGTTTTAAACAATTTAATCGAAAATATGGTAAAGTGCGATATACCTTTACGATTTCTCTTCGATGGCGCTAAGGCTCTCTTGAAATTTGAATATAGACAATTTTCCAAACACACAATATTAAATTTACATATTAAAATGGACATGAAATTTTGTATTTGTTTGACTTGTTAGTAGGGGTTTAATCCGTGTATTTTTTTTCTTAAATTTTCTATTTTATTTTTTGTTCTTTTTATTTATTTATTATTAACTTGTACAGGCTCGGTGAGGTATTTTACAGACCCTGACTGAAAATCAGCGCAGTGGATCCCTTCCCCCGCATGATGCTGAATCAAGGTCCCATGTATTTCGACTTCATTCGCGTTAAAAATTTAAAAATATAACGCCTGAAATCTTTATTGCTGTTATATTTCTAGCAAGCGTTGAATTTTTATTAGTAGATGATCCATTGGATCATCTTTACGGTAGTTTTTCTGGATGAAAGGTACTCTATGTCCTTTCTGTAACCGATTTCATGATAATCGATTGAGCAGGTAACAGACAGACAGAGTTACTTTCACTTTTATAATATTAATATATCGTATAGATTGGGATAATTATATTAATTTTTAATGTATGTGTACGAAATAAAATTCTTTCTTTCTTTTTTATATCCATTTTTGGTCAAAAAAGGCCGCCCTCTGGGAACTTATTTCCCTCATGTATAATAAATCTATCAAGTGTGGTAGAAATATGGTTTATTAGTACAGATTTCGTTGTTTTTTGATTCTAAAACCTTAATTTATTTTTAAATTAACAATCATTTTGTAATAGTATAATATATAATTCATTTTTCGCATAATTCGCAGAATTAATAGAGTTATCGATAACTTCAAAACTGTATTAAAACTTCTATTTACTTACTAATTTTATAACTGTAGAATGAATTTTTAATGTCACATCTTGTAACTTAAATGCCCTTTAGGTCTACAGGCTGGTAACTCCTTTGATGTAGCCATCAAAGGGTTAAGTTCAGATCTACGAAATGCTCTTCAATACAATAAAATTACTAACCATGTTTTATTATTGGTTAATTTAATTTCATCTTGTACCTTACTCTTAATTGAAATAATCCTAAACAATTTAAAGGCTTTATGTTAAGTTTTTTACCTATCTTTTAAATTTAAAACTTCTGCAAACTCCTTTAAAAAAACGTAATATAAGAGCCACCGCAATAATTCTTCAAGTACCTACAGAATAATAATAGACAATTTACAGTAGGTACTGCTCTCACGTCTTATTGGATGACACGTCAAATTACTAACTGTAAGGTAGTAAATAGCATAGATAAATCAAAGAAGTTCAATGTACTAGTTATATGTATAGTATAACTATAGTAGTACAAATTACTAGCTATAAGGTAATAAGTACAAGGTAGTACTTCAAATAGTGTAAAAGTTGGAACGAATTTGAAGTCACATTTAAAATTTTTGGTTACTATAATAAAAAATAGCATGAACAGTATCAATCTTTACATTATACACTTAACATACTTTTTATTGCCGGCAACATTATGTTGACCTATTGTTGGCAAGACTGTAGCAATAACAAAGTTTTTAACCACCCTGTACATTTAATAGTAGCCGGACATAAAAGAAAACAATATCGAAGCTATAAACTGGGTTTTAGATAACAATATACCGATACTTAAACATACATTGTAAGTTTTTTAAAAGTTCCAAGGAAATAACTAAGAGATAGGCTCTAACTAATCGATAATGTCTCTCTCTCTCTCTCTCTCTCTCTCTCTCTCTCTCTCTCTCTCTCTCTCTCTCTCTCTCTCAGTCCCTCTTCGGTCCTAAAGGTTAGACGTCAACTTCAACTCTGTCAAGAGCCAACTGAAACTGTTGTACGACCGAGGCAATTCCAGTCCACTCCCGGATATTTCTTAACTACGACTTCCTCCATTTCCCCAGCCCGTCTCTTTCCTTCTACCGTACCCATGATTAACTGAAACATATGTAGCTAAGATTTTCTTGCGTTTTTGTCATGTTTGGCATCATGGTCAAGGCTATTTTGACACGTCGGAGAACGGTTTCGTTTTGTATCTAACTGACCTTATGTATCCAGCTAATACGAAACATTCGGTGGTCTACAGCCCGTAGACGTCCGATGGTGTCCTCTTTGAGAGGCCATGTATCGCAGCCGTACATTATAATGAACCAAATGACAGGACCAACCTCATTCGATTATATTTAATTGGCGACAACACAAAATTTTATTAATATTATATAAAGAGGCTCAGGGCAGTTCATTCCGGAATTTAGTTTCTTGGTCGGACTCCCATGTTTCATTTACCCAATTCCCAAGATATTTGTATTGCCGTACTCGCTTAAATTGTTTGCCTGCTATTAATATGTTAGGTCTTAGGTCAGCTTTAACCATGAATTTAGTATTGTTAATGTTCATGAACAAACCGGCCTTTCTCGTTAACCTTATTCACTATTAATTGAAGATCGCGTTCCGAAGTTGCCACGAGAACAGTGTCGGCTTTTGATATCACGGCTTCTGAGTAAATATTCAAAAGCAACGGATATCGAATACAGCCCTGTCGAACCCCGCGTCAGATCTTAATTGCATCAGTATGTTCTTTCTCGACCTTTATGGTAGCCACTTGGTTTTCATAAATGTTGCGGGTAACCCTGACTTCTTTGCTCTCGAGCCCCATATTCATTGATAGCTTGAAAAGTCTCTGATTTCTAACTCCATCAAATGATTTTCATAGTCTAGGAAGCAAAGTATCGGTTTGCATGTCCCTGTACTTTTTACAAGAACAATGAGCGCGAATAGAGCTTCTCCAATGCCGACGTCTGATCGAAAACCAAATTGGCTGTCCCCTAGTTATTCGTCGCTATTGAGGCATACTAGGCGATACACCTCTGAGATTCTGACATCATTACGAAGGGATTACCGTTACTGAGACGTTTTGGAAGGGTCAAGACAAAATTTTTTTGAAATGTAATCCTAGGATTACGAGGCAGGGATGTCTTTTCTAACATAGAATTACAATGATGTTTTCTTTTTTAACTTTATTTTTTATGTTAAATTTAGCTTATACCCCATACCTTGTATATTAATGTACATTAATATCATTATAACTACTAAATTTTTTTTTTACTTAACTTTAAAGTTTCCCGTTTCATCTCTTTTCTGATACAATAAAGGCAAATTCGGACCATGCGATTTAAAACATCTTTTATAATGCGCACTGCTAAGGATTGGAACTGCGTTTGTATTTCCGAGCTCATACGAGTACAACTCAAATATTTTCAAGGTTCGAGTGAATTGGCATTTTCTGGGTGAACTCGACCATCGTCGGCCTCATCCTCATTAAATAAGTTCTTAAAAATATAAATAATAATCGAAATTTTAAGTAGATATATGTATGTGAAAATGTCAATGATACATTTATCATTGTGTGAAGCCTTCAAGTATAAACGACTGGGGTGACTATAACTTTGATTGATTATGTTGTTTATCCGAGAACATGCTACGAACATTTGGTTGCGTTAATAATTCACATGCCCATTCGAACGTCACAATCAATGTTTCACGTGTCGTTTTTGTACAAAAAGCGCATGATCAATTCGAGAGATTACTTAATTATTAATACTAGCCTTTCGCCGCGACTTTGTTTGCAAAAAAATTAAAACAGACAAAAAGATTTTCTTTTATAGAAAATTTCAACATCTGCACGAAGGATATTGAAGCATATTAAGGAGTCGACAGATTGTAATGTCGGTGCTATAGAGAATTTACTTACAACTCCATTAAGAAGTCCTATGCTTTAACGGGGACTAATAAACCTATGACTAATTTTAAATATTAAAGGCTGAGATGAAGAAAATAGGCATGCCCTACTCGTGCAGCCAAATAGAAAAGCACACGTGCTTTTTTCCTAAAAATAATAGATACTAATAAAGTTACTTCGCCATTCACCAGATGGGGTTCACATTTTATAGTTGTAGATTTTTTTTATACGAGGGGGAAATCTTCAAAAAGATGACGGATGCAATGGATTTATGTGGACTTTTGAAGCGAAATCTATTGTAGAACGTAATGAGGAATTCATGCAATAAACGGTTTAAAAATATATTTCGACTTTATTTATATTAATGTACGTTATTGTGTGTAAAATGTAATAACTAAGAATGTAATATAATTCCGAGGCCTAATATTTTCATGGTCTATATCTTAGTATTTGGTCAGTAAATAGCCCTTTAACCTCAGACTTTGTTCACAAATTTCGTAATTGTTAACATTAGAAAAAATGTATAAACATGATTTAATTTTCTATAATCTTCCATACCCGTCCAAGTAATGAAGTCTGCGGTTCTTTTATGTACTCGTATTACGCTCCGTTGGTATTTCATATTCACGAGGATACCTACTCACCACGTGCCATGTTGCCGACAATCGCCTCCGCAGTTGAATCGCATACTAAAAAAAAAAAATTTTACGTTACAATAGCAAAATTCAAAGTTTCAGTGCTCAAATTTATACGATTTATACGTATATGTTTTTTTTTAAACTATAAACTCACACAACACCTGCTGTAATTTCAATATGGCAAGGTAACCATAACCGATTAGTTTGGTATTATGTGGATTATTAAGGTGAATAAAAAAATTAAGGTTTTTTTTTTTTTTTTTTCAAAAAAACCAGGTTTTTTTTGTTACTAAAAGAACTTAATGAGGGCGAATTATATTAAAAACCCACATCAAGCGAGTCGCAGATAAGCTGGGCAACAGATTTATTAATTAAATAAATATTTCCTGAAATTAATTTCCGTAATCAAACACAATTCCATGTGTTTATTTTTGCAAACTCTTTGTTTACTCTCATTGCTAAAGGACGTTTTATTGTTTATTACTAAAACAGAATACTTTTTTTTAATGATCGACAAGCAGATTAACCGTTAACTTAGTAAGTGGCTAGATGAACAAGCAAAGGTGAAGAGGTTACACAACCCTGATAACATGAAGAATAAGATATACGGACTGCTATAGTTAATGAATACGATTTGGTCAGTTTAGTTGGTTGGAATGAAAAAACATAGGAAACGGCGGGATGGGACGATTCATCGCCGCCGATTCTTCGCCAAACTATTTCAGCACCGGTCGATTTCATCGCCTTTCTATTGTTTATCATGCTCTGTATTGTAGAAAGCATAAGAATTAATACCAGATGTTTATCGTCAGAAAAAATGTAAATTTTCATAAAATGTTATGTATATTTTAGTTTTATTTTAGCAAATTACATAATTAATTTGAAATAACATCAATTTTAATTAATGTGATTCCGGAATAAACGGAATACTAGTTTTGTCAAAAAGAGTGTCTCTTATAAAACTTATTTGTACAGTAAACAAATTTAGGTTAGGTTCTGGAATCTTTGTGAAATTAAATGTGAGCGGAGCGAATACACCCGGAATACTGGTTTTGACTCCCATATAGACTGTGTGTTTACAAAATGTATTTTAAAACTTATTGTACTGGAAACGTGTGTGACATTGATTTTTTTTAAATAATGCTGATTTTTTAACTAAACAGCGATGAAATGGTGATTTTGGAAGTCATCTTGGTTGGACAGCGATGAAATGGCCAGCGTCGAATCGACCGGCAATGAAACGGCCAGCGGCGGTAAATTGTCCTAGACCCCGGGGAACGCAGTGTGCCATGCCAGTACTAAAACATCCAGAATAGAGTTGACTTCTATCACGTCCAAAGTTGGCTTTACCAGGAATCGAAACCACAAAGTTAGAACGCTAGAATGGTCTTCATACCTTCAGCGATTCGATCTTCATTTTATCAATGGTCACGAATCGCGAAAGTCGTACGAAGTTCTCAGGTAACTGTGGTATCAATTAAAGCAACCCTTGACTTTTTGGTAAAAACGCTTTCGCGTCTGGCCGCTTATTAAAACATTGTTAGATTAATGTATGAGCAAGACAACAACAACAAATAACAAATAATTTACCTAACAATAAACAAGTTACGAATGCTGTTGAAATAGCCAAAAGTAAAATATTAATTATAAACTCATGCATTAATTTGTAGAGGATAAATGCGAACAAAAGAACATAAAGTCGTTTTGTAAAAATACGCATTTCGTCCGAATTTTTATTACAGAGAACTTAATATATATCTCTAAACAACCTAACGAATTTTGATACCATTTTCACCAATGTAAAGAGCGATAAACAAGGATGTTTTGTGTACTTAAATTTGCAGATAAAATTGCAACCTTGCGAAATCAGAGGCGAATCGCTAGTCCATAATTATCTTCGATTATCGGCAGACTAACGGTCAAACTCTATCAAGATTAAAGTTAAGGCTCCAGTATCACGGTGTGTATTCACTGAAGCCTCATAAATTTCTAAAGCACAATTCAGATATAGTTCTATAACAGGTTTATAAGTTTAATAATGTTACGACTAACTATGGAACGTTCTGGACAAAGCGTTCGCGCCTGCCGAAAATCTCGAACGTCCCACCCTATCGACAGTGGCCACGTCCCTTTCCGATTAGTGTCAAAGAAAATTGGTCCTTATGTTTACAAAATAGGAGTTTACATTTCAAGAGAAATAGCATTCCCGAACTTTCAATGATTTGTTTACAATCTTGTTTATATTTTTAGTAAATTTGAAGTACATCGAGGCATTTGGCGCCAAATATAAATAAGAGCCGGACGGCCGAGATGAGTGAATGGTGCGACAACCAGCGACACGAAAGCGACTCTTCGGAGCTTTTGCGAAGTTATCTGCGACAGTGAACCGGCGACACATTAAGAGAATCATTGACGACTTTTGGCAATTTTGACGGTTTCATCGGACAAATTTGGTGATTTTGGAAGTCATCTTGATTTATAAAAATAAATCGTTCGTTTCGCCCTTACGCGGCAGTTTAACTCACCTTGCACGTAACAATAATAAATTCAGTTAAAATTATCAACTGACTGCCCGAGACGACAGGTCATTCAACAACCCAATTTGATTGCATTATCGGATCGCAGACCTGATACCATTTGCATTTCAATATGAACCCTTACACAATTTATGCAAATCTACGCACAGAATCCAAACACAGTATACGTTTGAAGCTTTGAACATCTCTGGGGCACGAAGGACCACTATTAATGTGATAGGACCGGTATCCACTTCAATCCTGTATTAATTACTGGTTTTTTAAATTATTATTAAGGGCGTAAGGCAAGCTGACGGTCAAATTTATTGTAATTAGCCTAATAAACCCAAGTAAAAACTAGGTATCATTCCAGTTCGCTGCCATTCTGATATAATAAAGATTGGTTCTGAGTTCTGAGAGCATGGATGATATTCTGATAGAATAAAGATATATTCAGCAATTCTCAGAACGTAGGTTGATTGATTGATTCTGAGATACTGAGAGCATAGGTGATATTCTGGCAGGATACAAATTTATTCTAAGTTTCTGTGAGCATAAGTAATATTCTGATAAGAAATAGATTGATTCTGAGAACATAGGTGATATTTTGATATGATAAAAATTGATTCTGAGAGCAAAGGTGATATTATGATAGAATAAAGACTATTTCTGATATTCTGAGAGGATAGGTGCCATTCTGGTAGGATAAAGATTGAGGAACAATGTGGGGATACAGGAAACGGTTCTGACAAACCTTAATCACGCAATAAATTCCGACCTAAGCCAGGAGCGTTGACAAGGCATGACAGTCTGTTTATCTTAAGTCACACTGGTGGAACCATCCCTTGCTCAAAAAAAAATGTTTTCTTCCTTTTTCTGGAACAGAAAGTATATTTAAAGCTGATTTAATTCTATTTTGAATTAAAAAATTCTATTCTACACTAAATGAAAGCTGACTCCATCATATCTAAAGCTCCGTACTGTTTGTTATATTTATGAAGGCAATAATAGTGTCAATTTCGTGGGTAAACGTTACGATCGACGTTCTTTTTCCAAAAACGTTTGCAGAATACGTTTATTTATTCGCTGAGCAGTGTGTTTTGGGTCACGACTTCTGAGCATTTTTATTTTGGACGTGGAACTCGAAACGAAGCGGATTTTTATTGGCACGTTACTAAGTTCGCTGTAGAAAAAAGTACGATTTCACTGCAGAATAGAGATAGAACAAAATTCCAAGTAAGTATGATAAAATTATTATATATTTAATCAATAAATTCATTCGTTTCTCTAATGGAAAACGTTTACAAATCTTAACTCGCAGTATAATCTATTTTATAGTTCAAAATAACACAGACTATAACTTATAGAACAAAGTCATGGACGGTACCTGCTATATACCAATAAAAAACGCGCACGATCCACTTGTCTCTACCATTGCCTCTCCTGGTAGAGACAAAAAGCTCTACATAATATTAAACAAGTCTAAACCATTGAAAAAAATACTCTTCAATGATTTGTCAAAACTTCACATGATGTAAGTGCGATTAATTAATCAATTGAACTGCCGTTAAATTTAATCAATTGAACTGTACCTTTGAATCAATAAAAATAGATAAAATCAATAAAGGAATAAAATGATATTATTTTTATTACCACGATTCCTGACTTAATTTTTTCCATTGAATTACGTAATATCCAAATATTTTTGCTTCAAGTTTACAAACAAACGAAACCATTTGGAGTTCCAAAACTTTTCAACGTATATTAGTTTGAAACCACACTATAATGTTTATTTTTTAATGTTAAGATCGGCAGACAGGCTGACCGTCAATTTGATGGTAGGTGGCTACCGTTGCCTAAAACACAAGCAACGGCTAAGCTGCTGCAAGTGAGCTGCCGACCATATTAGGATCAAGGATAAGGGATAGGGGAATGGGCTTTGGCATCCCCCACTCACTCACCGAAACACAACAGCACACGTACTGTTATTTCACGGTGGTCTTCTATAAGGGGGTGGTTACTGCCGCCAGACGGGCTGCCCAAATGACTGCGAAACACAGCGTGCCCTGCCACTACTTTCCAGATCCAAACCAGAGCCAAATTTGAAAAGTTTTTTTTTTTAAATTGTCCCTGCCGGAAATCGAACCCGAAAACCTTAGAACAGAGCGTTAAGGCAAGCATCCTAACCACTCATCCAACGGGCTCGTCAAATGATGATAATGATAATGAGTCTCTCTGGTTTTATTAAAATATAAACTTTTATTTCAAATGCAAAAAAACTTTAGTCGCGCATTCAAGGCGTAACTACTATGCATGCAAGTCCCCATTCAACTTCGCCATTAAAGCTGTTCATTGTCATAAAGTGATGATATCTTCTTTTTTTATTACAATAAAAAAAATTGTAAATTAACATAATAATTTTAATATATTATCGAATAAGTAATATAGCAATGAGATGAAAAATGTCTCAATTTCTTCAGTATTTTCTTTATGAAATTCGTTAAAAATGAAGGCTGTTAATCTTATTTTTTAAATTTGTTTTTATAACTCATAAAGGGCACCTTCAATACAAAACTTTGCTCTTGATTTTATCTCTCTTCTATATCCATATCTAACTAAACTCCTCCGAAACGGCTGGACCGATATTTTTGTATGAAGAATATTCAAATAATTTAACCGTCGTCGTTCATTGACGTGAAGTGATGCGTATTGAAAACAAAATCGGGTTACGGAATTATTTTCGGGTTCTGGCAGGACAACGTCTGCTGGGTCAGCGAGTATTTTAATAAATTAAAGACGCTGTCCACCTCTGTCTAACAACACCCAAAGGATTTTGATATGGTTTTCACAAATCGAAAGAGCGATAAATGAAGAATGTTTATATACAAAAAAAAATTGCACCCGTGCGAAGCCGGGAGCGAGTCGTTGGGTTTATTAAATAAGACAAAAACGATGAGAAATCATACATTAGCGTTCTCTATTTCATGCCTAGGTAATATAGTACCTTAATGCCTATTGTCGAAGATTGCTTTTATTTATAGTGTAGACGCTTTGGTAAAAGGTTTTTTCGAAATTACTAAAATGATATAACTTATTTTTTCTTTTCTTAGAATATCATTTACTTACTGCAGTTCGACTCCTGACGTCATGTCATCCCGATTTACAATCGTTATATGATGGGATATCGATTAATCGCATCATCTGTCAAATTCCATTACGTCTCCTTACCCACTGATATACTTGTAAATATATTTATTTTAGTTATTTACAAATATATTATGCTGCCTTGCTAATTTTTTTGGACTTGACAACTTTAAATATATTTTTTTAAATTGCTATTATTGTCTCTCTCAGTTTATTTTATTTCAAGGACGTCAGACAGGCTAACTGCGTTTTAATGGTGGCTGGTCACACTGCGTTTCGCAATCGTTTAGTCAGCTCGTCTGCCGGCAGGAACCACCCCTTACAGAAGACCACCGTGAAATAACAGAACATGTGCTGTTGTATTTCGGTGAGTGAGTAAGGGATGCCAAAGCCCATTTCCCTAACCAGTCCTAATCCTTTATCCTCAATCCTACTGTAGTCGGCAGCGCACTTTCAGCACCCGTGTGCTGTTGTGTTCCGTGAGTGAGTAAGGGATGCCAGATCCCACTTCCCTAACAATTCCCAATACCTTAACCTTAATCCTACTGTAGTCGGCAGTGGCAGCAGCTTTGGAGTTACTTGTGTTATAGGCGACGGTAGCCACCTATCATCAAGTGGACCGTCAGCCTATCTGCCGACCGTAACATAACATTATAAAAAAAGGACGATAGGTGTCATAGGTGCTGCAAGTGCGCTGCCGTCCATAGTAGCATTAAGGATAAAAAATTGGTAAAATAAGCTCTGGCTTATTTATAAGCCGTATTGCATACAATTTGTACCTATTAAGTTGGATTGTGATTTTTAATGAAAATTTTATAGAAATACATATATTATTTAAGTAACATTTCATCAATTCTAGAAATTAATGACACAGAGAATAGAAAAATCACTTCGAATGAATTTGTAACGAAAAAAACAACCTCATTACCCTCTATTATCGTGTCTACTTGAGCATTATAATGACAGCTTTACATTGAATATATCTAATTCACTTCAAAATTGTTCGAGGATAAAGTTAAACATGTCGAACAAAAGAGGACAAAGTATCAAGAAACCTAAATACAGTGAGTACCTACAACATTAGAATTATTTGAAATTCGTAGGAGTATTTCTAACATTGACGTATTATCAGAGTAATTAAAAAATATAAAATAAATTTTATTTTATTTATTTTCTAATAAGTTAAATTCACTAAAACATGTGAAATAATTTGATCTTTTGCTATAAAAAATGCATTTAGTAAATCGAGACACAACACTTACTTTCTTAATAGCTTTGTGTCTTAAATTTTTACATATATGGTAACACTAGCTGGTGGCCGCGACTTCGTCCGCGTTGAAATGAAAAATATAAATGTGTAACATAACGCTTAAAGGGGAACAATTCCGTCATACATCATTTTTACGTAACTTTAACCGTTTACGCAGCGCACGCAACGGAAGGTCTCGAAAGGGATAAATTCTCGCGATTCTGCAAAATTTTTCATTGAAGCTCCGCTACTATTGGTCGTAGCGTGATGTTATATAGCCTATAGCCATCCTCGATAAATGGACTATCAAACACAAAAGGAATTTTTCAATTCGAACCAGTAGTTCCTGAGATTAGCGCGTTCAACCAAACAAACAAACAAACTCTTCAGCTTTACAATATTAGTATAGATTTTATGGGAATTACAATAATAAGGAATCTTACCTATATTTAAAGCCCAAAAGTGATATTCGGACAATATTTAGGTAATCTTAAACAAACTGACACGTATCACGTTTTAATAAAACACATTAACGTCACAATGTAAGTTGAAAACTTGTCAAGATTATTAATCAATAATAATACAAAATGAAATTTGTAATCTATCCGCTGCTGGTAACATCAAATATATTCGGTTTTAAATTAGAAATAGGTTTAGCATATTTTACAATACTTCGTGAATTATTATGTCCCACACGGAGAGAAATTGTTTTTTTTTTTTTTTTCATTTATTATTTACTAAAAAAATACATAAAGAGGAAACCAGGTATACTGTACATTATAAACTACACTACACTAAGTTTGTCTATGTTAGATCATTACATCTGCTAAATATTACATGTGCTGTATGCCTGCGATTTCGTCCGCGTTGAAAAAAAAAATAAGAGCGCCTGAAGAAACGTGCAAAGCAATATAACGCCAGTTATTTTTATTGCTGTTATTCATTTGCCAGGCGTTGAATCTTTATTTTCAGATATCTGGTATTTGCGGCTTCGCCCGCCTGGAATATTTAGCTTATATCCATCCTGAAATTATGTTATATATTATATTATTATATATTAAGATTATCGCTTACATACAAAAAAACAAACTTTACTTCTTTATAATATTAGTATATGTATTGTTACGTGCGGGGTGAGTTAAAATGCCGTGTAAGGGCGAAACGAACGATTTATTTTGACAAACCAAGATGACTTCCAGAATCACCAAACTTGTCCGATGAAACCGTTAAACTTACCAAAAAAACGTCAATGATTCCCTTAATGTGTCGACGGATCACTGTCGCAGATAAAATCGCAAGAGCTCCGTAGAGTCGCTTTCGTATCGCTGGTTGTCGCACCACTCAGTCATCTCGGCCGTCGCCTCTTATTTATACTTGGCTCCAAACGCCTCGATGTATTTCGAATTTTCTAGAAATATAAACAAGATTGTGAACAAACCATTGAAAGTTCGAGAATGTTATTTCTGTTGAAATGTAAACTCTATGTTGTAAACATAAGGACCAATTCCCTTTGACACTAATCGGAAAGGGGCTACCATCGATAGGTGGGACGTTTGAGACTTTCGGCCGGCGCGAACGCCTTTTCCAGAACGTTCCATAGTTAATCGTAACATTATAAAATTATGTGCAATTCACAATTAGATATGAACTAGATGGCTTCAACCGATTTTCTCAAAGGTAATGGCGTAATGAATACAGACAAGATGAAATTTATCTCTATGTCCATGTTGTGCCCACCCCAGTAACATTTGGATATTCAACTCTCGAAGTTGTTGACAAGTACATCTACTTGGGCAAACGCAGAGTAGGACGTCCACCCACAGCCTGAATCGACGGTGGATTCAGGCTGCTTCTGATCGGTCTTTTTAGAAAATTAGGTGGTAGGCCTTTGTCCAGCAGTAGACGTCCTAAGGCTGAGATGATGATGATGATCTAGATGGACACGTAATTTTTTTTTAATGTTTTTTTTGTAGGCTTTGTATTTTTTTATTCTTATATTCTATTTTAGACCCTTAGGGAGGGACCTATGTGACTGCATAAATTTAATAATGAGCTACAATTAATGAGTTTTTTAACTATTTGTTTTAACTTGATTCTTTAATTATTTTTTTTATGTCAAAAATAATAATAAAAAATAAGTCTTATAATTTTTTAAATATCAGTTAAGATACATAAATGTAAGGAGCTTTAAGATTATGTCATTCCATTGAATGGATCACTTGAACAATGCTAGTCAGTACTAAATTGCCCACTGTCCCCGCAATCGACACTTTTATGACTGTCCATTGATTCTCATATCGTCTTTTAGAAGATCACTGAAACCGATATCGAGGTCTTGCCTCATGGACAACTATCAAAGGATAAGTTTTCGCGTTTCGCTATAAAGGCGGGGCTCCAGTGTCACGTCTTTGATTAGAATATGAATTAGTACATTTATTTGTCAAAAAAAATATGCCCAAAAGATGTGTAAACACTCCGCTGATATTAAATTAATATCTATCTATACTTTCAGATATGATGAGTTTATTTTTTACCCTTGTTTTCTTCAAGAAGTGGTGTAGCATCAAACACACTTCTCATTTGCCTATCACAACGAGAAACAACGAGTTAGGTACTGAGGTGATAGTAAAAGTCAGCGATTACCTGTTACGCTTTTTATACATATATCTCGTAATTAAATTATATTACTACGACCTGAAGAATGTTGAAGAGGTTAATGCAGTAGCACAGATTATAATAACAGTCCTTAAAATACTTAAGCCTAGTTCGCATTATGCTAGTATTTTAGTCTAGTACAGAGTAATTTAGTAGATAAACGTGTCTGAACACAAAAAATTTAGTCGAGTAGTTTAGTAAGGAATTAAGTCGAGCCGATCCATTTTATTCCATTTTTATCGGGCGAGTAGCACCTCCCACCACGCGTCCGTGCTCACTGCGCGTGGTGTGTACGGACGCGCGATTCGTAGATTGCTTCACAAATTTCAATGATGAATTCGGAAATAGTTGATTATCGAAATGTGTGTGGGTGTCCTTAAACTACACAGTAGTATACACAGTAGAAAGTATAAAACTGCTTGTAATTTTGTAATTGCAGGAATCGCACTTCTTAAAAGGGAATCTTTACGCAGAAAATTTACACAACTTTCAGACATTCTCAAACTAGTATTCTTTGGGATCTTCCAATGCTAATTCCTTCAGAAGACAATTAGTAGCTCCCAGTATATCCCTTCTATCGATCCATTTTCGTATCCATAGCTTCTTTCAATTAATCACATAAATTTCCTCATGTACCTCTTATAAAATCGCCGTTAAGAATAACTTAATCAGTTTATTTACTTTATTGCGCTGTTCATCTTACAAAACACCACTCACTTGTAAACTGTACTCGAACGAAATGCGAACGATTTTAGTGCAGAAGCGAGTATTTTAGCTACTAAATTACTCGCTACTAGACTAATGCGAACTAGCATAATGCGAACTAGGCTTTAGGGCTTGTTTCACAGTGTGCTAATAAAGTCCCGAATAGTAATTCGACGAATAAAATACTTATCAGATAAATCCTTCCATTAATTTGCATTGCGTTTCACAATCATACAACTTCATAACTAAATCTGCTGAATTGTTAATCGACAGTGCGAGTTTGTAACGTCTTATTCTTCCGTACCGTTTCGCGCGTTGATTAATGTTATATGAATTACATATTATGCCATAATTTTACTACAAATTAAATAACTGTATTTTTTCTGACATAATAATTATTAATGATACCGATTCCATCTTTTCAAACTATATAGAGAATATTTTTGCTACACGAACACTAAATGTATGAAGGATATTTTGCGGGTAACGAAACTTTTCTTCTATATTCGTTTTAATGGACGTCAACGTCTTGCATTGTTATTATTGCATTTACGAGCGATTCCGATTCGAAATTTCAAACTCAAATATACGTCTTTATATACTCAAATCTTCTTATATATAAAAATGAAACCCTATTTCTCCTGGTCACGGCATCACGCGTGAACGGGTAGACCGATTTTAATTCGGTTTTCGCTAATGGAAAGAGGGATAAACGGGGAATGTTTTAGGGCATATAAAAATTGCACGCCGGGCGAAGCCGGTGGCGGGCCGCTAGTATTATTATAAGAAGAGTCCGGAATGTCACAAAAACGTGAAAGAAGACTGTCAATTTTGCACAGGAAGAAACCAACCTCTTAATAAAAAAAAGTCGAAGAAAAAAAGAATATTATTGAAAATAAAAAAAGTGATCCATTTACGTGGAACGAAAAGGAAATTTGTTAGAAATCAATCGAAAACATATTTAACGTCACGAGCGTTGTAACATACATATCTGCGAAAACCCTCAAAACTAAATATGAGAGCATTAAAAGAGAAACAAGGAAGAAGGCAGCTACCATTCGTGCAGAAACATATCGGACCGGAGGAGGTCCTAGAACTGCTCCCGTACTCACACCAGTAGAGGTAAAAGTAAAAGACACGATTTTGTTGTCAGTGGATGGAATGGAGAGCATTTTTTATTCTGATAATGTGCATATACGTAAAAAAATTAAATTAACTAAGCTTAGTAGGTATATTGATCTTTCGTTAACTTTGGAATGTATTTGCAGTTGGACAGTATTCTGTCCAACTGCAAGCTGTTGGTGGACATTTTGAACATTTGTTATGAAAAAATAAATCGTTGTTATTATTATGTTGTTTTATACATATTATTTTGAAACATTTAGAACAGTTAATTTTTTTGTATCAAGTTATAATTAAATTGGTAAACTGCATTGCTAGCTTTGTCTTTGTCTTTGAATTGATAGAATAAGTCAAAACTACAATGGTAACGAGTTATACGAAACAACTTTCTTGGAATTTGAAAAAAAAAAGGCACGTGGTATTAAAGTGATATTTTCACTTTCCTAATTTGTAAAGTAGATTTCGGTCAGAAGTCTTGCAGATATTTAAATGAAATTTGTGTGACGTATTGACAGAATATTAAAGAAGTTTTTAAGATAGTTTTAAATTTTTTTTTTCAGTATTTTTTTTTGTTATAACCTTGGAAAGTTAAGTTGTTATACTCGCTTTTAGAAAATTTTTGAGAACAATATTTTTTTATTCAGTGTAGTTCAATAGCATTAACTAAATTATATTTTCATGTGATAGCTATAGTATCAGGCTATAAGAATAAAAATAAATTATAGCTTTAGTAATAATGAATTACTCACAATAAAAGAAATTGTTTACGAATTCGGAGTTACATAAAAGCAGCACCAAAAGCTGAATAACTCGAAATCTAATAATAATCGCTGAACATATATGGTGGTCAATTGGATAATTGGGCCCCCTTACCACCACACCTCATTTGATCCGTCGATGTTGGGTCACCTGTATAACTGTAAAAATAAACGTAAATAAACTTTAAAAATAATATATGTCTTGAGTTTTCATATAAAATGCGAAGAAACTTTTTCCCTAACCTTGTAAAATTTGTCTGGATTTGTGCTTATGATAAGAGATAAAAATTATATGGGGCACTTAGCCCAATCTGGGGGCACGGCAGTGCCTCCGCCAAGTCGAGCAAAACAAAAACAGCGGCACGGCCGTACCATCCTTTTCTCGAAACAGTTCAGGCCATTTTCAACCCCCTATAACTTCGTTTGCCGTATTGCCAAGTCAATTTATTTATTTAAAACATACAAGATTTTTAATATTGATATGGTCAGTATAAGATGTTGTTAGGTGAGCTAATTTCGTAATAACTCAAGACAGAAGGTTACTTAAGCAGGGACTGAATAAATTAACCGACTTGGCATAACATGGATCTCACAACTTTTGACGGTAGAAGAAGTAGAACTGAGTTGCGAGACTTGTTTTTTTTTACAAATTATGTTTTTGATGGCATACAATTTACCAGGAACATTCTCTCTTTAATATAAGTGCAAACAAAAGAAACATCACTGTCAAGCTTAAGCAGCTAATCGCAACAACATGCAAATTGTAGTTTTCAAGTACTTAAGGAAATCCAACTTAGTCTTATGTTTGAAGCTAACTTTTGTATATCAATTACTGGTCTCCGCACACAATGCGACCATACACAATTACACAAGTCTCCTTGAAATAGTTGCCACTTTGAGGTCTCAATATGTCCGTGGGACCAACTTCAAATGTAGTCCATCGTGATGTCCATACCAACGCTCAGTACATATTCATTTACGTTGTATTTATACTTTTTCAATATCAAAAATATATTGTATTTTTTTTTATTATGTATGTAACAATATATTTTAATATTTATACATATAGTGTGGAAACTGCGCATTTATCAATTATTATGAAAGTAAAATTGTTAAAAATCTCTACTTACGAATATATAAACATTTAATTAAGACAAAAAATTGTTTACTTAAAAAACAGAACATAATGATACGCTTTTGTTAGGATTGCAACATTTAGACCACCAAACGAGCGTCATCACATGGGTGGTATTACGATACATTCACAGGCGATTCCCTGAAGCATTTAATCTTATGAAATACGTTTCACATAATTTTCGGGCGTGTGAATCAGTATGAATCACTGCACACCTGCACGAAGGGCCACCTTAAATACTCCGGTCGCAGTACAATCAAGGCACTGACCAGGATACGGCGCCTTCTAGGGACCTCCCGGCCCGGGGACCACTTGTACCGGCCTACAATATTAGCGTTTCTTAGAAAAACATGATCTGGTACAGATCTTATATGACGAATTTTTGTAGTGAACTGCCTTAAAATAATGAATCCATTTCAAGCAACTGAGAGAAACATAAATTTTCACGTGTTTCTTACTTTATTATACTGTGATTCTATCATATAAGAGTATACCAGACTTTTTTTTTCAGAACCACCAACAATTTCTGAACTTTATAAGGAGTTGGAGGTCCCTAATATTAAAACATTTGTGACGAAGACACCTGAACTCTGGTAAAACTTTAACTTTTTTATCCAGTTTTATAGTCTTTTCTTTTTTTTTTAATTTTTCTTATTAAGGTTTTTGTCTCAGTACAATTAAAAAATCTATTGTTAAGAGGGGGTATAAAGCGAAATAGCCAATCGCATATTTGAATTTTATCTAAGTAAACAAAGTCCAAATAAAAAAATATTTTCACATAGATTAAATAAATTCTAATTAAAGGTAATTATAATGCATTATAATTAAAGGTTCTGACATTGACTAATAAAAATAATACAATGATATTTTCTCGATAGAAAGAAATCACAATGTCATTTTTGATTCATTTTCAAAATGGCACAAAGCTATCAATAATGTCACTCCATACATTATCTAGGGCTGACCTTGATGAATTTTTTAGGCATTGTAATTTACGTATAATTAATATTGAATACATGTACTTTTGGCACTTATAACATTTTTATTCCGCGTAATGCGCTATCTTCCGTCTCATTTCATGCGTACTTTAAAACAAATAAGTCACAATCGCTCCACTGTAACGGGAAGACTATACGCGCTTGCATCTAACCGGGAATATTTGGTCCATAGAGCGTATTGGTCATAGAAGATTTGTTTGTGAATTTATTATTATAAGTGTGTTGTGTATCGACTGTAGACAAAAATTATGCCTAATCTTAATATATAAAAATGAATCCCTATTTCCCTTGGTCACGGCATCACGCGTGAACGGGTAGACCGATTTTAATTCGGTTTTGACTAATGGAAAGAGGGATAAACGGGGAATGTTCTTATATATAAAAATTGCATCCCGGGCGAAGCCGGGGGCGGAACACTAGTGAATACTTGAGGCGTGCAATTGAGGGACGCTCGGGTTAAATTAGAAAGCTTTGTGTTAGCTTGTGTTAGCTTTGTGCCCACTCTTAAATTTGTGAAAATGAGTAGGTAAATGAAAATGAAAATGAGCCCGTGCTTGCCTTAACTCTCTGTTTTAGGGTTCGAGGATTCCCGGATCCCGGCAGGGTCAACTTTGAAAAATGAACTTTTCAAATTTGGCTCTTGTTTGCATTTGGAAAAGTAGTGGCATGGCACGCTGCGTTCTCGCAGTCATTTGGGCAGCCCGTCTGGCGGCAGTAACCACCTCCTTACAAAAGATCACCGTGAAATAACAGTACGTGTGCTGTTGTGTTTCGGTGAGTGAGTAAGGAATGCCAGAGCCCATTTCCCTATCTCCTCCTAGTCCCTTATCCTTAATCCTACTGTAGTCGGCAGCGCACTTGCAGCACCTTTGGCGTTGCTTGTGTCATAGGCGACAGTAGCCACCTACCATCAAGTGGACCGTCAGCCTGTCTGGCAATCTTAACATCAAAAAAATAATGGGAAATTTTATGTAGGTACTAACTTGTTCAATTTGGAGTCTTACCATAATATGTATGTCGACAACCATCAAGTAATTTACTAAATTCTTTACGGAAGTATTATCTTCTCAAACAATTTTTTATTGTTCTCTTTCAGCGAAAATGACGCCTTCTACCAAAATTGGATGCAGAAAAGTGGTACGTAAACTAATAAAGCCATTTTGTGGTTTATACTTTTTTACATATTTTTTGTTGAATCTTTCTTAACGATGTTGTACCTAATAATTTCTGCTTATAATTTTTTTTCTCTCTTCCGTATTCTGCACCATAGCGATCTGTATTTCCTACAATGAGCTATTTCTTTGACTGAATTATTTATGATTAATGGACTGGTCAGAGTCTACTGTCCAGTGACACCTTCGTCTTCTATTGGCCACTGTCGAATCTATCTCGCAAGTTGGGAACACTGTGTCTCCCTGAGTCTGGTGTGTTGCACTGCCTCGGTACCCCACAGAGTTTTCGCCAGAAATTTTACGTGTCTGGATAATCTTTTCTGATATTTTTTGCTGAAAACTGCTACCTCATTCCTGCATAGGTTATACAGAATGCATAGGTTATGCATGACTTATTACTTATGTATTGCGGAATATTTACATTGTTCTTATGGCTTTATTTTGAAATCTTTCAAGGATTTCGATGTTGCTTATATCTACTATACTAGCAGTTCCCCAAAGCTGTATTCCGATGTCCAAATTGGCTTCAAAATTGTTTTGTAGAGTGCTTTAAACTGCTTTAATTATTCAGTTTTATTTTATTTCAGAAGACTCTTCAGAAAAACGTCAAGAAAACATCAACCATAAAGTGGATATTATACCAAAACACAATTACGAAGAATTCCAACAAGCTATGAAGCTACTGCTTGTCTGCGGTCAAATTATAGGATTGAACCCCTTTATTGGTGTATTGGAGAAAAAGGCTAATAAGACTAGGTTCGCGAATCAGATAAATTTTAATCCTTTTCTAACATCACAGCATTTTTGTTGGCTTTATGTGATTTTTCAAACACAAACCAATACGTAAGACTTAACATTTGGCGCCATTAATCCAGAAACATATTCGAATCTTAGTCAAAAATAAACCTCTGAATCGATTCTTCTAAAGAAACTTAAAGAACGATATAGCGCCCCTATTATATCATTACTTTTTATACTCTGGGCTTCGCAATCTCTTGTCAAAATGGTCGTGGTCGTGTGGACGACGGTGATGTACACGGAAGAAGATCATGTTCGTTCTCCGTGGTGCCACTGACGCTTCTACGATGCCCACATGAAAAACAAAATTGCCGGGAACTAGGAGTTCCCTTGATAATTAAGATCATCAAGATTAAACTTGATGTTGTAATTAAGATGATATTTCGAGAAATCATTGCCTTAATCATAACATGGCAAACGAGTTAGTGACCGCGGCCGCGGTGACATATCTTGCTGCTATTCATCTGTCGGTAACATTTCCCTTAGTCGTCTTTTATAAAGTCCATGTTTCGAAAGATGGAGGAAAGGAGGAATCCGATTCTTAAAGAAGAACCACGTTGACGAACCCGTTGGATGAGTGGTTAGGGTGCTTGCCTTAATGCTCTGTTCTAAGGTTCCCGGGTTCGATTCGGGGCAGAGTAAACTTTGAAGAATTAACTTTTCAAATTTGGCTTTGGTTTGGATTGAGTAGTGGTAGGGCACACTGCGTTTGGGCAGTTACCCACTGGCGGCGGTAACCACCCCTTTACAGAAGACTATCGTGAAATAACTGCACTTGTGCTGTTGTATTTCGGTGAGTGAGTAAGGGATGCCAGAGTCCATTTTCCTATCCAATCCCCTATCCTAAATCCTACTGTAGTTGGCAGCGCACTTGCAGCAGCTGTGGCGTTGCTTGTGTTATAGTCGACGGTAGCCACCTACCATCAAATGGACCATCAGCCTGTCTGCCGATCCATAAAAAACACACATTTTATATGATAATGACAGCGTATACGACGAATGCCTACAATGCAACTGATCTCTGGGTAACGTAATCATTAAATCCTTATTGGCTTGTTTATACAATGGCTTAGTATAGTGTGAGCCGGCGCAGACTTTCTATACCTTCAAGTGTACCGTCAGCCTGCCTACCGATCTTAACATTAAAAAAAGACTGGTTGTATGGCACGGCACGACGTGGCAAAAGATATTTTTCTTTAATATATAATATATTAATATTTAGCACTCACACTCCTTTATTTCAATACCAAGGAGCTGTAGCGTTCCGCGTCATGCCGCGGCATCCCTTTAGCAACAAGTGCTATTATCACTAAAAACGGGGTAAGTGCGAGTTGAACTCGCGTGAAGAGGGTTCCGTACGATGTTACCTATCCGCACAATATTCAGTGATTTACCATGTTATTTTAATATCATGGACTTCTTATAGGTTTTTCTATAATCTATAAGTAGAAAACTAATTTCCTATTTTTTCAAAATTTTAGATTCAGTAGTTTCGGAGATAAGGGGGGAAATGGTCGGACAGACGGACACACGAGTGATCCTATAAGGGTTCCGTTTTTTATTCGGACGTAGGGAACCCTAAAAATTATGTATACACAACCGACTTGAATACTCCTTACTTGGGATACCACGACATGCCGCGGCATGCCACGGGATACCGAAACGTGGGCTTGCCGTGCCATTGCGTCAGTCAGTGCCGGCAATCCCGTTTAGAATAGTCAGTCTAATTCAGCAATAACAAACTGACTTACTAGATCTGTTAAGTTGGTTGTCTGACCAAGCCATATTTTCTGGTAAAGATTCTATACCCTCATTATTTATCTAAATTTATCCCATAAAGAATTTATCTTTATCTTGTCTTAGTGGCTATTTCTGTCTGCTAGAGTACCAGTATCACGTCGTCCATTGCTGAAATATTGTGATCGCCACGTGAACTAAAGCTCTCTACCTATACCTACCACGTTAAGGAACTGTAGTACTTTTTTGATAGAGGCATTCTTCACATCTTCACAAGCCATTGTGTGGCTTCCTAGGATGTGACTGTGCTTGTGCATCAGAGGGCCACACTCGCACAGGATATGCATTGGTGTTTCTTCTGCCTCATGGCAGAAGCGACACTCTCCCGTACTAGTGAGCCCCATTACTTTAAGGTGCCTATTGAGGCGGCAGTGCCCCGTTAGCGCCCTAGATAGCATACACAAATTGCTCCTGCTAAGCGACATAGCCTGATTTGTTGCATTTCGACTATAGGCTTTAATGAGCGCTTTGGAATGGTTCAAACCTGGCAAGTCAGTCCAGCGTTTATAAGATTTAATAAAGCACTGGTTCCATATGGTCCAGCGAGCTAGGCTATTTGGTAGTCCGCACATAGGTTCAGGACCTATTAGCCTACCTTTTGCGCCTACACGAGCCAGTTCGTCGGCCAGTTCATTGCCTTCGATCCCCATATGGCCAGGTACCCATCTTAGGACCACTTTGTTCTTGCGCCCTAAGGTATTTAAGTAGTCTACACAGTTTCGCACCAGCTTTGAGACTGTAGAGTCTGAGTCCAGTGCCTGAAGTGCAGCCTGACTATCTGAGTGAATGTAAATTACACGGTTGACGTAGTTTCTTTGCAGGTTGATTTCCACGCATTCTAAGATGGCGAAGACCTCTGCTTGGAAGATGCTGGCGTATTGTCCCAAGTTTACACTGGTCCTTTAGTCTTGGTCACCGCCATACACTCCACAGCCTACGTCAGGTCCTGAAGAATCATAAAGAATTAATTGAAGTTCATAATTACAGATACACAATTTATTCCTGGAGGTTCCTGTACAGTTTCGTTATTTGTATCGCACAATCTCTGGCCACCGTATTGTCGTTCTACAGTTTGTCCAATAATGTCACGATAAAGTCACTAGGTGAGGAATTACGGCTTACTAAAATAACATTAGCTCAGAAGAAAGACATACTCAAAACGTATTTATCATAGATATACGTAATAACGGTTTCAGATAACAAAGTCAGTCGCATCATTATATTTATTGAAGATAAAATACTTTTTGATTAGCAATCTGTATGTGTCGAGTGGAAGCAACTGGACACAAATTTTAATAGTGCCTAATGCGCAGAGCATTAAGCCCGGTTTACATTGGTCAAGCGTTTAGCGAAGTAGGCAAGTACAGTGAGCAAGGACAGTGGTGTGAACCGATCGGACAGTGGCGAGTCAACTTGGCCTTCAAGTTGACTTTCAAGTGGATCCAAATTGAACGACTTTCTATTTTTTGGGCAGTGATCCCCCCGCGCGACACTTGACTCGCCACTTGGCGTAGTGTAAACACTAAAATTTAGTACAGTGCATAAGTGAGCGGCTCCAAGACGTCTTGTGTTCGTTCGTAGTGGAAAATGGTCTGATGTCACAACAATGCAGTTTGTTAATGAGTACATAAGCCATGAATGTTTATGGAACTGCAAAAGCCCGTTGTATAAAATTAAAAATGCCAGGGAAACGGCATATAACTAGATACAGGAAAACATGGGCATAATAATGGAGAAAAAAATCTGCCTAATAGCGCACATATTTTTCGACGTGACTCGTCCATTTCGCCGGAGAAATGCCACTTGACTGGCCGTAGTATAAACAGTCATTGTCCAGACTCACTACTCGTCACTGTACTTGCCACTCGCTACTTCGCTAAAACACTTGACCAATATAAACCAATGTGTCTGACTGTTTTCAACCTTATTGCAATGATTTTAACATTCACAGTAATAAAAACAATCAGATAACGTAACGAAAACTTATTTTTTCAGGTAACTTTTCTTTCAACGTGTCAACATGCCTCACGACAATTTTTTTTTTTGAAATAGCAGCGAAATGGCCGTGGTTAGCGCGTGAAGTCAATAAAACTACGTTTCACGATCATATTAATCCTAAATTAAAAAAGAAATGTGAGGCTCTATCTCTGATTCTATTGGCTACAGCTGCATGTATGTATTTAATAAATCAAATACTGTGAGCGTTTCATGGTAAGTAGCTGTTAGGATGTGTGAATATATTGAATTATAAGTCATATTCATTCCAGCGATCTCTTCGTCATTATTAAGACGTTCAGAATATGAGCAACATTAAAATAATTATATTATATCTATTTTACAATCATCCAGACTGCTGCTTACCATACGAAACTGGTTGCAATTATATTTTATAGAAACCTACAGTCGTATCTAGAATATATTTAATGTGAGTTTAATTTTTAGGGTTCCGTACGTCCGAATAAAAAAGCGGAACCCTTATAGGACCACTTTCATTTATCTCGGAATCTACTAGACCAATTAAGTTGAAATTTGGTACACATATCAATTTCTGTGACCCAAACGCAGAGGTGTGACGTGAATAGATGAAATCTGTATATGGGAGGTCATTTTTGGGGGAAGGGTGGAAAATTAAAAAAAAAAAATTTGAAAACTGCATCGTGTGACATATTTAATGGAAGGTCTTGTTGTGAAGATCTTAATGTATTTTTTGTAACTTAAAATAAATAGTATCCAAGTTATTCAAGAAAATAGTCTAAAATTGACCCCTTATCTCCGAAACTACTGAACCTAAATTTTTGAAAAAAATACAGAAATTAGTTTTCTACTTATAGATTATAGGAAAACCTCTAAGAAGTCCATGATATTAAAATAACATGGTAAATCACTCAATATTGTGCGGATAGGTAACAACGTACGGAACCCTATTCACGCGAGTTCAGTTCGCACTTGTCCTGTTTTTTTAAACTATGACTATGACCAGTGACGAGTTTTTTTCAGTTGTTAAGATGCTTGCGGGTTCGACTCTCGCGGCAAAGTCAACTTTGCAAATGAACTTTACAAAGTTGAATCTGATCTAGGGCAAGCCTTACATGTAACCCGTTTGGCGGCACTAACCACCTTCTTATAGAAGACAACCGTAAAATAACAGCATGTGCCAAACATTTTCCTAACACTTGCAGCATTTGCAGTTCCTAACATTTGCAGACGAGTTTTCCTAATTAATGCACATTTATTTAAGTCGAACACGTCCTCTCTTGGATTGCGAGATTCGGAGAAATATTGGACTGTCAGCCGCAGCAAACAGAACTGTATCATTCCTTTCTAAAGTTAACATTTCCGTGGCTTTTCGAATTGGGTTTACCGTGTTCTCTTCCACTTGGAATTATTTTACAGGTAAAATTTACTATAGATTTTATTAAATTATTCCATGACTTTCAATGCTAAAATTTAAACAAGCATAAATACAACAGCTCTTACGTTTTTTGTCTGTAGGTTTATTTGCTATCATGAGTTTTATTGCAACCTTCTCGTGATAATTGTATCTGTCAATACAAATTTTACAAAGCGATAAATTAATTACACAAGCTTCTGCTAGTAGGTTCATTCATACAATACTCATATTTACATAGAAGGCGAACTAAAGGAAAATTGCTAAACATATAAAAAAAAATTATTCTGTCATAAAAAAAATGTAAGTATTGATTTATATAAATCTTATATTTATGATCTATTTTAGTCTGGATTTATATTTTTAATGAAAAAAAAATTATATTCAGTCTCAGTGGGCAATGTTTAGGAAAGAGTAAGCGGTTTCTAATTTGTTTTACTAACCAGCTGGTGCTGAAACGAAATCCGAATACAAAAATGAATATTAAAAGCCCGTTCATATGGGGCTGATCATACATAAAATGTAAAAATACTGTACAGTACAGTACAAAATACTGTATTTGGTATGTTACTTACTTACTTACAGTGTACTGTACACAAATACAGTATTTTTGCTAGTCCAGTTTATTTTCAGTAGTAGCCTCCTATAATTTCCAATAGAAATGTTCATATGGACTAGCTACATACAAGAACCTGCAAAAATACAGTATGTCAACTGAAATCAGACACAGCTATTGTACTGGAATGGCAAACAAGCAAAAAAAAGCGTCTATTTCTCGTGTGCGACGACAGCTTTGGTACAAATCTATATTACTAATATTATAAAGCTGAAGAGTTTGTTTGTTTGAACGCGCTAATCTCAGGAACTACTGGTTCGAATTGAAAAAATCTTTTTGTTTTGAATAGTTCATTTATCGAGGAAGGCTATAGGCTATATAACATCACGCTACGATAAATAGTATTATATATAAGCAGTGTCCAGTACCGCGCGCCCCATGCGCACGCCGCCGCCGTATGGGCCGCAGCGAAGCGTGGTCGAGTTCAGCTAGTATAATATAATAAGAGAATTCACCCCTATTGTGGTCGAGATTAAAAACAATACTGCGAGAACTCACTTCCTACCCAGCATAAAAACGGCATTGCAGGGTGCTCTGTGTGAAGTGTGAACTCACGATCCTGCAAAAACTGCCCCGCCATGTTAAAGGGCTTTAAGGGATAAGGAGCGAAATACAATAGAATACATCACGGTGGTCTTCACGGTGACTTACTACTGCAAGACAGATTTTTTAGCTTTAATGCAACTATAAAACTTTTCTTTTTGTAGTTCTTCAACTTTATATCGACAATGAACTGGAACTACGTGGATTTGTTTATAGTATGTATGAGTTTCTACCTGACAGCGATCTTGGAAAAAATTAACGAGAAAATTATTTGTGCCAGGGGAAAAGTAAGTTTTTTTTTTACAGTAAGGATATGTCATATCCTTAGATGCAAAACTTTATAGTACTTAGTTTAGTATGATATAGTATCCCTTATTCCATAGGGAATTGGCTACTCTGGTGTCACCATGATTCTAACTGGATTTTGGTTAAAAATTCTCATCGACCCAAATTTAATTTTAGAATAAGACTTTAAATATTTATTATCGAATTGCTGACTTAAGAAATATGCATGTTTTAGTACCTACCTTCTTCATTCTGGTGTTCCCTGAGAGAGGACTACAACCGAGCTACAAGATTGGTCCGTTCTTTCGACGCAGTAATCAGTCGGATCATATTCGCTTCGTTCGCCAGTAACCTGTTCTTCATATGTCTGCAACTATTTTATCTGTTGTCGTATGTGACTTTGCACCTCCTATTAAATTTAAGATCTTGAGGACAAAGAATTAATGTATTACAGAGTTCCATCATAACTCTGTAATAAATTAAAGAAAAAGTTATTCGTTTTTCTTTTTTGGGTTCTCTTTTTATTATAAAAAAAAAGATTATTTTTTTTGTTGTAAATTTAATAATTATGGATTTATAACTTTAATTACCTGTGATTTGATACTAAACTCTAAAATTTTTGGCAAAAAGTTAATCCAAATAATGTTTATATGGAGTTAATTTTTTTATATCTCAAAATTTTTACTGAATACTTTTATTTTCCATTTCAGAAACGGACTTAAAATGAATTTTACTATAAAGTCGTGTCCAAATTATTCAAGCGGGTAAGACAATTTTATTATATATTTTTTCCATGGGCTAAATATTGTAGATAAATATATTTACCTACACTTAGTTATTGTAATTTTGTACTCAAAACATACTGATCTTTAATTTTTTTCCTAATTGATAAAAAAATATCTTTAGAAAACCTAAATTATTTACAAATTTATATCATATCAAGGGTTACAGCATGCTGGCTGCAAAAGCTAACATACCGAAATAAGGCAGGTATTCACCAAAAGTGTACTTCTATTTACTGGTGAAACAATTTTTAGAATAAATTCAGTAGTTTCAGATATTACCTATAAACACAGAAGCAAAAAACCTCCTTATATTTCTTTAAGACAGACACAAGCAAAGCATAGTTACAAGTGCGCTGCCGACGTAGGTAAGATAAAGAATAAGGGCTTATATGGAAATGGGATTTGATACCTCTTAGACTGGAATTATATGCGTCCGTGCGACCAAGCGGGCCGCTCCGCTGTGAGTTTGTGTGAAAATGTAAGTGTCGCGCCGAACGGCCGCGCCGCTGCCGCTGCTCATATAATTTGACATGAACAGTTTTATAGAATATCAAGAGGAGAGCGCCTCGGCCGCTTGGGCGCGCAGACGCATATAATTCGAGCCTTAGGCTGGAATTATATGCATACGGGCAACCAAGCGACTGGGCCGCTTCGCTATGATGTTTTATGAAACTGCGTATCGCGCCGAGCGGCCGCGCTGCTGCTCATATAATTCGACACGAGCAGTTTCATACAATTTCAACAGCGGTTGGGCCGCTCCCTGTGTGTTTTTTATGAAATATACGTGTCGCGTCGAGCGGCCGCGCCGCTGCTCATATAACTCAACGCGAACAGTGAATATCAAGAGCAGAGCGCCTCGGCCGCTTGGTTGCGCAGACGCATATAATTCGAGCCTTAGGCTGGAATTATATGCATACGGGCAACCAAGCGACTGGGCCGCTTCGCTATGATGTTTTATGAAACTGCGTATGGCGCCGAGCGGCCACGCCACCGAGTATATATCCTACAGAGCGACAGCTCCCTAGAAACGTAAATTTTATTAGCCTATTCTTGTAGGGCTGTCACACAGGGAAAATAATTATTTTTATTTTTTTTGTAAATATAAGTTTATTATAAATGGCTTACTTTAAACAACTTTTTTCTAATTTTTTATTTTTGAGTTTTGTGTTAATTCGTTTCACGGTGTGATAAATTCTTAGCCTAA